>JAWHQI010000130.1:680000-5480000 GCA_033032865.1 Dactylorhiza incarnata
TATAACCGTAATAGAGTAGTGGCTGGGCAGCAAACGGTGTTAGAAACTAATTATCACTTCAGCAGATCTACAGGATCCTCTATTACACCTTGCATGACATCTACTCAAACAGGGGCAAGATGGATTGGTGAACTACTCAATGGCCACTCGGTCAGGTTTTTTAGTGCCCTTAGAATGTCCAAGGTAATTTTCAATGACTTGCTTCTACTACTCACACAACAATATGGGTTGCAAGGAAGCAGGAGAACTCTAGCACGTGAAGTGCTCGCGGTAACTCTGCACATTTTAGGTCATAACGTAAGCATGCAACTTGCTAGCGAGCGATTTCAACACTCCACAGAAACGATCAGTAGATTTTTTGCAAGGGGTATCATAGCAATTAAGAGAATGTCTGTTGATGTTATTAGACCTGCAAATCATCTTTTTATGAATATTCCCCCACAAATCTTAAATGATGCTCGTTACATGCCATTCTTTAAAGACTGCATAGGAGCGATTGATGGAACACATGTTGACGCTCGAGTTCCTGCTGATCAACAAGTTGCTTACATTGGCCGGCATGGTACCACTACACAGAATGTCATGGCGGTGTGTGATTTCAACATGTGCTATACTTTTGCATTAGCAGGCTGGGAGGGTTCCACTCATGATAGCCGTATATTTCAGCAGGCTCTTATGGACCCAAGTTTTAATTTTCCATATCCGCCACCTGGTGAGCATTTAATATTCACTACATTTTTAAAAATAATTTTGACACTTGTAATCTATAATATTGACATATAACATTCAATATAAATTTTCGCAGGCAAATATTATGTAGTGGATGTCGGGTATCCACTACAACGTGGGTTTTTAAAACCATATTCAGGCACACGATATCATTTACCGGAGTAGGCCAATACAAGGGCGACGGAAAATATTCAACCAGGCTCACTCGTCACTACGCAGTGTCATAGAACGTTCATTCGGTGTATGGAAGAAGAAGTGGAAAATACTGAGAGATATGTCACCGTACAGTTTGGCAAAACAACGGGACATTGTCATTACAACAATGGCTTTACATAATTACATTCGAAGGCATCCATCCCGCTCAGACACCCATTTTCGTGTCTGCGATGAAGACGAGAACTTCATTTACCCGGTGGGCCTTCAGAGAACAACAGGACAGATTAATGAAAGTGAGGGTGGAGACCATGTTAGAGGGATTCGGGTAGGGGTGGATGAGATGATGGCATTGTGCGACTCCATTGCCGAACAAGTACAAAGAGCTTGAACTGATGTGGTCGCTGATGCGTAGTAACTTGTTGTATTTTGATTATTCACTATTTGGTTGTTTACATCTTATTAGAAGTATTTGGAGTTCTTGTATATGTTTGAACTGTGGCATGTGTTCTTGTATATGTTTGAACTGTGACTCGTGTATATGTTCTTATATAATTTTTTTTTTCTTATAAATTTTTTTTTTTTTAAATTATAAAATTTATTAACAAAACGCCACCACAGTTTTTCCAAATGCTTCTCTGTTTTGAACAGCTCTGAAAACAGAGATTACCCAAACAGATCTCCATTTCCACCCGCCAGTTTTCAAAAGCTCCATTTACAAACCTCACTTTACAACAGCTCCTTTTACAACCGCAACCGCTAAACCAAATGAAGCTTAAGCCCCTGCTCTTTTAGCAACTTCAGCACTTAGGCTCTGTTTGGGACAGCTCTGACGGCTGGAAAATCTATTTTCCAACCGCTAGAGCTATTTTTTAACTGTTTGGGACAGCTCTCTAGTCCAGTTTCTTGAAAAGAGCTTCTTCAAATAAGTTATTTTAGAGGCTCTTTGAGAAGCCAGTCAAACATAGCTTTCTAAAAACCGTTTTTTCTATTTTTAGCTTTTCTCTTTTATTAACTTCACCTCGTTGCATACAACTCCAGCATTTCGTCCGAGCGTGCATTTTCGGTCGGGCACTCGTTTTCGGCCGGACACTCATTTTTCGCCCGAGCGGCCATTTTTCACCCGGACACTCATTTTTCGCCAGGGGGCCAGATCTTCGCCCGATCGGCTATTTTTCGTCTGGGCTGCGATTTTTCGCCCGGACGCGCGTTTTTCGCCCGGGCGGATATTTTTTGCCCGGGTAGCTATTTTTTTGCTCGGGCGCGCGTTTTTCGCCCGGACGACCGTTTTTTCGCCTGGGAGGTCTTTTTTCGCACGGGCGCGTGTTTTTCGCCCGAGCGCGTGTTTTTCGCTCGGGCGTACGTTTTTCGCTCGGGCGGCCGTATTTCGCCCGGGCAAGCGTTTTTCGCCAGGGCGGCCTTTTTTCGCCCAAGTGGACATTTTTCGGTCGCACGCCGATTTTTCGCCCGGGGAGGGGTTTTTCGCCAGTGTGCGCGTTTTCCCACTTGCACACTTTTTTCGCCCTGGTGTCCGTTTTTCGCTCGGGCGGCCATTTTTCGCCCGGGCGCGCGCTTTTTCGACCGTGCAACCGTTTTTCGCCCGGATGATCATTTTTCGCCCGGATGCGCGTTTTTTCGCCCGAGCGGCGATTGTTCTCTCGTGCGGCTGTTTATGCCCGTGGCGCGTTTTTTCACCCAGGTTAGCATTTTTCACTCGGGCGCCCGTTTTTCGCCCATGTGACCATTTTTTGCCCGAGCGACCGTTTTTCGACCGGTATACCATTTTTCACCCGGCCGTCCGTTTTTTGCCCGGGCGGCCGTTTTTTCGCCCGAACGACCATTTTTTGCCCGGGCGCATGTGTTTGTCTGGGCGCGAATTTTCACAACCATTATATTTCACTATTTTTATTTAAAAAAACAATTTTCAAATAAATGTTCTACCGAACAGGTTAAATGAAAAAACTATATTCAATCAGCACTTATGCAAAGACTCTATAAACAGTCTGCAGCTCTCTCATCAGAGTTTTTCTGAAAGCTCGATTCTAAAAGCTTTATTCAATCAGCAGATTTTCCATCCGCTAGAGCTGTCCCAAACAAAGCCTTAGACCATGTTCTCGCTGATAATGTTTATCTTTGCCTAGTGATACTCCTGGCTATAGGGGTGTACATAAACAACTGAAACCGGCTGAACCGGGCCGAACTGATCCAACCAAACCAATTTTCGGACCGAACCGATCGGTTCGGTTTGGCTTTGGGGTGTGAAAACTGACTTCATTTCGGTTGCGTTTATAGGGTGTGTAAACCGCAAAAACTGAACCGAAGCGGCCTTCATTATATATTATGTCCTATGCGGTTGGCCGATTTTGCCTGATTGCCTCAAACAAGGCATGCATGTGTCTGCGCCTTCCTGTGAGTAAAAATAGTTCTTGTCCCTCCTGTGACTCTCTTTGCTTTTAGCTTCTTCTCCTAAATCCTAGCCTAGCGTACACAGTTCCGTAATCGCAAGCCCGCATTCGACTTTTTGGCGATTATTATTGCTAATGTTGGCCATCTACCGGGACCTCCCCTCTAACTTTGCTAAATTACTGAGAGCACCCCTCTTATTTTCGAAATTACAAAAACCTCCCCTATAAGTTAGCATAATTACAAAAACTTCCCTTGAAGTTTTAATTTCATTACAAAAAACCCCATCGGTTTACAATTTCATTACAAAAAAATCCTGAATTTTTGTTCATGATGTTATGAAATGAAAAGTTCAGGGGAGGTTTTTGTAATTTCAAAAATAAGAGGGGTGCTCTCAGTAATTATGCTAACTTACAGGGGAGGTACGGGTAATTATTTCTATTGTGTAATGATATTACTGTTGATTCAAAAAATTAAGCATTACTATTGATGAGAATAAAAACTACTTAGTACATCGGAAAACCGAACCGAGGTTTAAAAACCAATCCAAACTGAACCGAGTCGTGTGGATTCGATTTAGCTTCGGTTTGGGGTGTTTGAAAATCGAGGGTATTCGGTTCGGTTTTGATTTTCCCCAAAACCGATTCAAACCAAAGCACTTACAGGCCTGCCTCGCTATCCAGAATTTCACTGTGTACCTCCTCAGGAGTAGCCTTCGCCCTTCCAATTGTAGAATTGCACTCCTACCAATGGCATGTTAGTGACCCTGAGCAAGACACTTGGTCCTCAATACTCTGATCTCACAGCGAACCTCCTCCCACTGAAGTGCCACCATTATGTAGCTCCTACAATTGAGATACCATATTAGCATGATCCCCACTCTAACTCGCAAAAGGCACCTTCAGCGCCACGTGCTCTTCATGAGATTCCTGTAAAATAAAACTATAATTACTCACTCGATATAATAGACTTAAGAAGTTTCAGTGACTCCTTAAGTCAGGTTCCAACTCCATAAACAACCTTGCAAGCATCCCACATGGCGGTCATCTCCTTCTCCTGCTTACCAAGAGCAAGACCGGTATAATAGATGAAGGAGCGGGCCCCGAATGCGCACTCGCACAACAACATGCACAAGTCTTTAAGAGATGATAGCAGGAAGATGGCTTGATAGGATCTTGTAAAGCTCCATGTGGGAGCAGGGCTGGAGAGTACATGCATAAGCTCAAAAGCAGCTTTGTCATTTTGAGAAAATGGAGGTAGGTCGGTTTGAATCTCACATCGGTTCGCTTCTAGTCAAACTTCAAAAGAAGGCATCCTTCAATGTCCTGAAGATAAGTTTTCTACCCAAAGAAGGTAGGTCATTATACTAATGTGGAACAATAAATCCCCCAACATGAGGCATGAAGGTAGAAGGGTGCGATGAGGGAGCATCAGAGATGTATGACTCGTTCAAAAGCAAACTAACTTTTGAGTAAGATTCATCTTAAGATCAGAAGATGAGTGATGTAAGGTAGGGTTATGTGAGTGCACAACTATAATGCAACCCTAGTGTGAAGCGTGGGGAAGGATAACTCAATTTTTCCTCACCCTAAATGTGACGCATGCAATGACCTACAACAATTTCACGGCATAGTAAGAAAGAGATAAATCACAAGCACTCATTATAAAACAAGGCAAAATAATTTCTTTAAGCAAGCGGGCTTTGACTTTCCTCTGCGTGGAGAGACAAAGCACGAGCACAGGATGAATAGTTCCTGCAAATCACGGGTTAATCCAAACAAAGTTCCACAAGTGTAAGAGATCAAAAGAGCAAGAGTTCACAATCTCATATGTAAATGTAGAGAACAAAGATCCACACAACAAAAATAACAATCATGAAGTAAGGGGAGGTCGTAACATGGAGATCTGACATTTCCAAGTGAGTGTGTGGCTATTCGTGGGTGACAATGACAATGAAATGTTGATGAAGACTACGTGGAGGGTTGGAAGGAGGAGGTAAATTTGGAGGTTAAGGGATTGTTGGAGGGTGACTGGCTATGGATCAGGCGGCAAGATTGGTAGAGCTCACTGAAAAGGGCGGGCTGTTGTAAGGATCAGGAAGTTAGGGTTCACAGAGAGTAGAAATTGGCAATTAACTGTTATTTTGGAAAGCATGGGAACGATCTTGTATGGAGATCGGACTACATGAGGGGCTATAGGGATTAAACAAGATTGTAAGGGGTGACAGGAGTTTATACGGGATTTTCTTTGGGTAAAATAGGGGATTCTTCTTTGGGGGGAGGCATGTGGGTGGCTGGGAAGGGACTGGTGATCGAAGGTGGCAAGGGCTTAAATTTACGGGCCATGAAATAGAAGTTTTCTGGGACTACAGTAACGGGAGGGGAAATCTGGGTTGTGGGGCATCAGTGGAGGCTTCCGAGAGGGGGAAGTTGCAGCTATGAATGGTAGATATAAAGGGAAGCGGGCAAATGCCTAGGAGTCATCGTCTAGGTCCTCACTGAGTCATCACCACGAGAGGATCGCCGGATTTCGAGAATGTTCCTCCAAAATCTGCAATCACCATGGTGGTTTCCTCCTACTTCTATTTATAGGAAACTACATAGGACGTCTCTTACATCAACGACTATGATAGACCGTTAATGTAACGGACCTGATTACAATAAATAAAAACTGAAAAATACAATATGATATATGAAAATGCAAGTAAACGAAAATCTGTATGCATTTGTGGAGTCAAAATCTTGATCCAGTTAAGTCCTCCTATGTGAATACATGATCATGGATCCCACTTTGCGTTGAGCCATCTCCAATAGGTGATCCCCATCAATGACTCTCTCAAACTTACTTTGCGGTGAGACTAGGGCTCCGTTTGGGGGGACTTATTTTCATCGGTCAAGCGGTTACGACCGCATGAACTGGACCTTAATTTAGGTCCGATTCATGCGGTCGTAACCGCTTGACCGGTGAAAATAAGTCCCCCCAAACGGAGCCTAGGTCATAATGGTTGAGGATCTCCACCTGTTTTAACCAAAGTGGCAATGAATAAAATCCTAGGTATGTCCATAAAGGAGGTCATGGGCTCTGGGGGTCCTAAAACGACGAATTGAAGATCTGTTCGTATACGATTGATGTACATGATTTTTCTCATTCAAAT
The DNA here is from genome assembly GCA_033032865.1 of Dactylorhiza incarnata. Lineage (NCBI taxonomy): Eukaryota > Viridiplantae > Streptophyta > Magnoliopsida > Asparagales > Orchidaceae > Dactylorhiza > Dactylorhiza incarnata. The sequence continues at coordinate 686,440 of JAWHQI010000130.1, forward strand.
TTTGGGAAAAGACAACAAAACTCATTCATCATGTTTTTTCTTTTACTTTTAGGAGGACCAACCAAGATAGACAAATTAAGAACTAGAATTTGAGACCTCAGCATGGTAATGAAAGGAATTGGGATATTTTCATAAGTGAACATTTCTTTAGCAAGGCCGGAAAAAAGACGATTCAGTTGATTTATGGCTGAGAACATGACTTATCACAATAATCTTTCTACTCTGAGACAACATTGAAAAGAAACATTGCTATCTTTTCTGTTATTTAGGGAAAAGATGATTGGGTAATTAAGCAATCCGCAGGAGTAATCTTGCAACGAGAGCACAAGAGCACATGCTTCATTAGTCAAAATGAAAAATACAAAGAAATAACAAATAAAATTGGGTAAATATTTAGCTTGAATGATTTAGCACTTTTGAGTAGGGATCAAGAGCTTCTATGGTTGCGGGAAGGATGCTACTTTAAAGAGGATACTAATTTCAATGTCGGAGAGTATTAAGAGAGGTTTTAAGATTGCACTTATGACTATGTTGAGAGCTATAGTAGAGGTCTTAAAAACTATGTCTACAGTGACACAGAAGTAGAGTTATCTCAAATTGGAGCGTTCACTGTGAAGGCCCTTACGCGATGGGAAGCATTAGATCTTTGGATGGTGTCCATAGACTTGCAGTGGTCGCAGAGCTTGAAAGAGCGGATGTGGATAGGAATTAATCTACTAGAACCACCATAGAAAGTGGAGAAGTACAATGATATTTCCAGGCCAAGATTTTTAAGTTATTTTTTACATCTAAGATGACATTTGAGAGATATCATTTACGACATTTCAGATGTCACCCGCAAAGACATCTCAGATGTCGGAAATGACAACTAAGGTGTCAAAAATGACATCTCAAAACCCGGATATGTCCGGGCTCCAGACACATTGTCGGCGACAACTGTGATGACTTCTATGACATATGCTCAACATATCACTACAACATCAAAGGTCACAATGAAGTTCAAGTAAATAGTGGACCACAGCCTCAATAACCCCACCGTAGGGCATAGAAGAGGATGTTCTTGCGAATTTGATGTTTTTTTCCTCAAATGGTTAAACCACAGGAGAAATCCGAAGGACGTGTAATAACCGCAAAGGAGAGCACATTCAGATTGAATATTCATGTGGATAATGAACTCATCATGGCAATTATAGAAACAAGGAGAACCTAATATCATTCGAACTAATGAACTAATTAGACCTGAAGATAACGACGCACCCATAGTCGTATTCATTGCAATGGTTAAGTCATCTTGAGAAGCCCACACTCCGACTACAACTACTTGAAGGCAGATAGCCTGCGACCCGCATTAAACAAGCCATTTAATCTAGAAAGGGAGCGACTTTTTACCCGATAATTGTTTTTTTTCTGTTACCAAATGGAAAAAAGGACTACGAAATTCGTAAGGTGAGAAAAATAAGTACATCCATAGGCCTTGCAACCGATCAAAGTACTGTAGAAGATCATTTTGATCTCCACCAATGAAAATTGCATTGTTTACTCGGTCCAACCCCACATGCAAATATGGATCTCACTCAGCCCCAATTGATTGGTCACAAACAATCCGGGTCCTGAACCCAATAATGTCCCTAAATACCAAACTGTAAAAGAAATTATTAGATGTAGACCTTGTTTGGAGGGCCAACTCGCACCTACGGCGGAACGAGGACTGCCGCTGGAGCCCCTGCATCTAGTCCGACACAGGGCGCGGAACGCTGGAAATTGACCTTCGGCATCCTGCTCGGAAACGTGCTCCGAGTTCCGCCTCCATGGACGAACTTGTAAGGAGAAATCCCATCACTAAATGGAAGTCTTGCCACTAAGGTCCACCTTTTTTCACTTTGGTTCATACATGAACCTTACAAAGTCAAACAAAACATAAAATTGTCTTTGGCTCCAGTCCTGTTACGTGTCTGGTCAAACCTCGACGGCAAGAATAATCATAACAGACAAACGGAAAAAGGTTCAACCACGTCTCAATCCTGTCCAATGGGTCTGAAAACCATTTAAAAGGACGAAATCGCGAGGAAATGATTACAAATCAGCTAGACAAGCATTGATGGGGAAAAAAATTTGAAATAATCACGAAATAATGTACGTTAAAGTCGACTTTAGCTTTCATAGCAACGTCAATTAGCACAGGAAAATTGACAAATAAGTTAAATATGCAGCATACCATCAGCACGTAGTTTGCAATCTTAGATGAAATACTAACTGGATATCTTCCTCTCCAATTCATCCTGAAGCAAGCTAATAGATTTTATTACATCTCAGTACAATCATGGAAGCAAGCAATACAAATATCAGCTTTCAAATAATCAATCTAGCATAAAACATGTGCCAAGGGCTAGTCGGTTTCACTGTGTCATTAATAATGCCATGTTTGACCGAGCGGTGGCGGTTGTCAGTGGATTATGTAAAACACATGCGACATCAGTGCTGTCACAAACACTTTTTTTCAAAATGACATTTTAAGCCAAAAAGTTATCGCAGTCATATAGGTGAACCAAGAAAATGGAACTTGGGCCAAAAAAGCTTTCACGAAAGTTCCAAACACGGATGAACCGCAACCAGTGTGATTACCACCACAGTTTCACATCGCTACTGCTCAAACGTCACATTTCTCTCAAATGGAGCCTAAAGAGATCGAATCTTAATTTTTAAAATGGGTTGGAGAATTTGCTTAGTTGAAGATGAGCTTAATTGAGTTTTTTTTTAACTCACTCTCAAATTTGTGAGGACAAGTGTCAATCTCGGGAAGTCATCTTCTGCTTATCTAAATTCACAAGACTCTGGCATCTACAAAAAGGATAAATATAAATAGAACTCCCTTCAATGCGACAAACTTCTGAAACTGAAATCGAACACTTACAACTATGACGTGGTAGTAAAACTCGTATAGCAAGGAATCACAATCTTAAAGATCAAACCTTCATCCAAGTCACCCTCGCCTGAATAAGCCAAAATCTTGCTCTGGAGAACATACATACCAGCTATTTCCCATAGGAAAAAACATTTCAAGAACGATGGAACTTTGGTTAAAATCGCTCCACCAAGATTTGGTACACAGACAATGGCTAGATTGATAGGTATGATCTTAACCGAATCTATACAGTATTCCAGTGCAATATATGATGTACTTGCTGCCCAATTAAATTAAGTCCACACTGCCTTTGAAACCTGAAGGTTTTCAATAAATAATTAAAAAAAGTATCTCAGGATGTCCTAAAAAGTTTACTGTAAAAGAAACCACAGCCAAAAATTGCTTGTAAATTTAGGGCTTAGAGATCAGTGATTTCTATTGTTTGACTACCAACCCTCGCAGAAAAACATACCAGGATATCCTCGTATATTTTATTTTTCAGTAACGTGTTATGTTGGAGCATATCACGGGGCTAGTGTTTTTCGCGCACCACAAGTGTGGCCTTAGGATTACGCCATAAGTCAGTCTTCACTCTCATACTCGTGCAGCAGAATAGAAATAGAAAGAGAGGCTGTGAGCGATGGAAGAGAGAACTCTTAGATTCGCTAAAAACTAGACCGATTACAAGTTAAAGGGGTCTTCCCTTTTATAGGTCACCCAAGCACCCGCTGTCCTCCAAAACTTTCCGTCCAAAAGTTTCCCTCCTAAACTTACCCTCCAATGAATGCATGGATCTAGAATCTTCTACCCCTGCAACATCTATCCACATCTTATAGCTAATTACAGTATTCATGAAATATCCAAGCCCTTTTAGAACATTACATGCATCTCTACAAGGTTCAACTTCCTTCCAAACCCAAGGTGGCTAAATGATGATGATTTCTACAACTTTAGAATGAGCCAGGATTTGGCCATCCGTGAAACTGAGCTCACCAATACTTCCAGTAACAGTTTTAGAACCGACACATTAAATGCATATATGCATAAAAAGTAACTACATTAACTTGATGATTTCTACAGCTTGCAGGGCCATCCCTGATGGAAGAGAAATGAATAAATAAAGGGAAAAAAAGACTGGCTCCCAAAAAAAATCTCTATCTGCATAATGAACACAGTTCCGAATGCTAAGATGCTGCCACATGGAAAACCAAGACGTCGCAGAGTAAAGTGGAAACAATGTTCTTCAATGACGAATTAATCACAAAGCATATTTCATGGAAGAACTCGCCTGGTTGGATGATGACACTTGGAATTCAATTTAATGGATCACAAGATTTTGAGGGGAAACTAAGAGTGCGCAGATTACTATGTACACAATCCACAGTTTCTCGCTGAGAGATTCCCGTGTGTTGACAAGATAAATCACAGATGCCCTGAACAAAAGAAACAGTAGATGAGTTCCAATTGAACAGCATTGTGTAAATTTTGAAAATTCTAAGGTGAAGTGTAACACCAATCTCTAGAGGGAGCGCATAGCAAAAATTCCCGAGAATTGAGTATCAACAAGCTATTTAAGAGATCAAAGTTGGGTTTTCACTATTCTAAGAACAAGGAATAACATGAGAAATTTTTCGCCGAGAATTCATAATTAAGATGAAAATAGAATAGCAGTTCTTCTTGTCGCAAGATGTAGTATATATCGAAGTAACTAAGATTCTCTAAATGCTCCGCCTCCTAACATCGAGTGCTTACAGTAATGGACGTAAGAACTTGGATCCTATTTGGGAGAACGGTTAGAGGGCGGTGGGGTTATAAACGTAGTTATGAAAAAATGCAACTAACATTTGAGTGGGTGCCATCACAAACAATATTTTTCCAAAATAATGCTTTAGGAATAAAACGTCACTACGATCATACATGTGTGGTCAAGCTTTAACGTGAACGACCGGACACCATAAAGTAAAATTTGGGTAAAAATAAGTTGTAACGAAAGTTATAAATACAGGTAAATCACCACCACTACGTTTATTACCGTAGTTTCACGCAGCCACAGCCATCCCAAATAGAGCCTAATTGATTTGTATTATAATGCTACAAAGCTTAAGTGCGAGCAAGGAAATTGTAGCTTTTATCATGTTAAGTTAAATTGATACTAAATAATGATTTTTCACTAGTTTATCTGTAAGAATCCATGTTTTAAGGGAGAAATCACCCAAATTGATTGTGCTTTCCAACAATATCATGCAAGAGAACTCATATAAATAAAACCAGCTATTTTAACAAAAACCAATACAGCAACAGCAGCAACACTCAAGCCTTTATCCCACTATAGTGGGGTCGTCTATATGGATCCTTTGTTGCCATTGTGCCCTATCTTTAGTCATAATCTCACTAATGCCTAAGTGCATCATGTCTTTCCTTATAGTTTCATTCCAAGTCTTTATTGGTCTACCCCTCCCACGTTTAACATGCCTAGGGACTAAACTCTCACAACGCCTAACATAAACCAATGGTTAGGAAAAATAACTCAAGCAAACAAAATGATGAATTTAAATGTTTCAGCTAATCCAAATAGGATAGAAAAAAAACTGAAAGGAGGGTGTGGAATCATAAATGATAAAAACGTACCTCTATCTTTCATCTTGGTACCTGGAATAGTAACTGATTCAGATCCTTTAGTAGGTGGCTTGTCATTCGGAAAGGACATCAGTGTGAGAGGCAGTGAAGAGATCTCAAACACCTCAGCATTGTGAGTGGCCTCAAGGAAATTAGCCATTGTTAAAGTCCCAGTTCTTTGAGAACTCGAGGGTATAGAAAAACTGCGAGAGATGACTGGCGGAGGCGTTGGTAGTGGCGATGCAGTATTTGATATCATTCCACTAGTTGAATAGAGCCCCCTACTTCTTGGAACTAATGGGCCCGAATGACCAACCAAACTAGAAGGCCTCGCAGGTGTTGCTGAAATAATCGGGGGCTTCGGAAGTTCATGAAGTTCATTAATTTTTGGTGATAGATTTGTCAAAGAAGGGGCAGAAGGGGATAATCTTGGGGACACAGACAACTGAGCTGATGGAACAAACCCCGGTGTTAAAGAAGGTTCATTTGCATGTAATCTGGGAATACTTGAGAAAGATTTACCAATCAGAGGACCAGAAAAAGCTTGTCTTTTGAGCTTTTCGGTATCAAAAACTCCATAATGGGAATTTGACTGTGGCAATGAAAACCCCTCAGCCGAAGGAGGGGGCAATTTGATTGGACTGCTATTCCTGCCACTCTTTTTGAGAGTCGAATGAGAAATGTGCAACTTTTTAGGACCCGATAGGTCAACTTTTAAATCTTTCGCAGGTTTATCTGGCTCCAATGGGGAGGAATGCCACAACTGTTTATGCCACTGACCCTTAATATCTGGTCGAGATGAAGAGAGTGGAATCCTAGCGTCGATGGGTGTAGGAAGAACATAAGTATGAAATTTCATGGGAGAAGAAGCCTGCATTTGCTTGATTCTTTCAGATAGTTCAAATTTCTTCTCAGATAAGACTGGTGCAGATTGACTAGCAGAAGAGAGGAAATCTCCACGGCTATTCTCCTGCCAAAAAAAAATCATTTATGAGAATGTGTACTGCATTATTACATACAGAATTTATAAATAAGATTTTCCAGGAGAGAAATAAATATGTGCGTTAATATTTCATGCATTCTAATGCAACTTTTTTCAAATCGATAAAAAAATATCTTACAGGCGATTAGAATGTTGAAAAGAACTAAGTAAATCCTTAAGTAGTTATCTTTTGAGGCAATAAAATGACATCGAGGTATCCATGGCCTCAATAAATTCAAACAAAAATCAAATACATTATTTTTCCTAGCCCTAATTTGAAATGGATTTACTCATGCATGCAAACAATCGTGGGTGAAAAGTAGGGAAGGATGCTAAGAATTATTCTAGAAGGGGGGTGAATAGAGTATTTACTCATGCATGCAAACAATCACTCACAGCACATGCCACAGATTGGTTTGTTTGTTTGCAGCAGAAATTATAGAGTAAATAAATAAAACAAACAAAGCTATAGAGATCTATGCAATCCAGAAGACACAGAATTTTATAGAGGTTCCCCAAATTTGGGTACGTCCCCTCTTCTATCCCTTGGTAGGATATCTACTAAATAGCGTTGATTCTTTTGATAAGGAGACTCTTAGAGCCAGTTACAACTGAATCTTTTATTAAGGAGATTCAAAGAACCAAAGGAGATTTTGATAAGGTAACCAGAAGTCTGTTGATAAGGTGGCTAAACCAATCTGAGAGCCTTTTGATAAGGTTGACTCAAAATCACTCCAAGATCCTTTTGATAAGGTAGATCTTAAACCACGAAATCTTTTGAAGAGAGATTCTAAGAACTCTATCAGAAAGTTGATGTAGGAAATCTAATTCCACAAGGTTGTCCTCTTCAGCAATCTCTGAGGACTTGGTTCTTTGAATGCACTGTGCAGATTATGTTCTAGCAGATAGAACTTGATGTTGATTCCTCCAGAGAAATCAGATTCAGTGGAGAAGGTTTGAATCTGTTGAGGAATTGAATTTGATGAAGCCTTTTGAATCCTTCCAAGCAATAAGTTTTTTGATCAAGAGAAGATGATCTTGTCGACTGTTGTTCTTCTATCAAAACTTCTATGGGAAAAGGAAGAAGAAGAAGAAGAAGAAGAAGAAGAAGAAGAAGAAGACGAGAGCGAGAGAGAGAGAGATCGCACGACAACTTCTTCACAATTGCTTTTATTGTTCTGTCTACTGAATTCTGAATAGGAAAGCATATAGAGAGAGAGAGAGTGCTGAAATAATCTCTTGTCAGAAGTGATTCAATCGGTATTAAGACCTTCCTTAATCAGATCTCAACTGTTATAATTAAATCTAATTTACTGCCTTAATTTGTTCAAGTTTCATTCAAAATTATTAGCAATTTAGCATAGAAGTCGACACAAGGCTTCTTGAACTTTGACATCTTGTCGACGTAAGCTGAGATGTATATATATAGCAAGGATATATCAAAGTATGCATTTATACTTATACTCTGACTTCAATATAGTAGATCTCGACACATTACTGCAAAACTGCATATGTTAGCTCATAGTCGAAGCATAAAGTAAGATTACTCGGTATACGTAGACATTGTCTTTGCAAACTTCTTAATGTACGTCGACATCTTCCTTGTATACTTCTTGATGTACGTTGACATCTTCACTTAGCTAACTATCTGTAAAGATATCAAAGTTTAAACTTCTTGTTTTATCAGTCATGCTTCGACATCTTTACAACGTACAGAGATGTGACTCAGATGAGTCATTTTCTTTGCATATACTTTGATTTCAGCATTTTGATATGTACCTATAACTATAAAGCCTTTCTATACATATGATAAGGCAAAACCTAAATCACTTATACTAACTTTATATATCAAATCAAGAAGTTTTTCCCAACAGTGGGAGATATGAAGTAGAGGCAGCACACTTTACGAGCTTCTTGTGAACTGCCTTCCCTAATGATTTACAAACAGAATAATCTGAAGGATTATGATTTAACACTTAGCTCAATCTAGACAAATATTTTTGTTGAGACATCTTAAAAGAGATTTATGCCATGGAAGTATTTATGCATGACAGTTGTATTTATTCAATACTTCTTGGGTACTAAGAAACGGTTGAGAGTTGGAGAATTTTCAGATTTAAACTCAAATCAAGATAAGAGCAGCTCTGCCTTAAATGTTGAATTTTTGGATGGGTTGATTTAATGGATAAATTTGGGTCAACATATTGCTGAAAGCAAGCCCCCAAATGTCAAGTTCATAAGTTTGTTCAAACTTCTTCTAAACTCAAGCAAAATATCTAAACATTAATTTTGAGAGGCCACTGTAGACAGGCTGCATCATGGATTTGAGGATGACTTTGTGGTGAAGAGGAAACTAAGAAACCTTCAACAATCACCAAAGACCACTTCGTTGCAAGGAGCAAATCAAATAAAAAACATTCAAGATCACTAAGGGCCATACAGCAAGGTAGGCCAAGTACTATTCCAAAGAAGGGGCATGGTTTTTCACATCTACTTCTATTAGTATAAGCGAATCTGAGAAGACATGATCCAGGAAAATCAAAGACAAAAAAGAGCCAACACAACTGTGTGTATGTATTCATGAATGCAACATTGAGGTTAACATATGTACCCAATAGATGCCTATCCATACAGTAGATGTGTATGTACGCAGTTGATGCACAAGAGCAAATTTCTTCACTAAATGAGTGTGTGTTCAAGAGATTAAGTTCAAAGAGACTCGCTTAGGGCGAAGCCAGCAACCTAACCAAAAAGAATCATCTAGACTACTACCAAGGAGTACAAAGTAATCGTCAAGACTTCAACAAAGAAAACCAGTGAAGTCTCAGGACCTGGGAGTTGACAACAATAAGATAGGAGACTCGGTGTAAAGAGTCAAGTCGGCAAGGCGATGGATTCAGCCCAGTAACAGTGCACTTATAAAAGTCATCTAGCCCGAGATGGATGAGTCCAACTAGAGTAGTCATGTGTGAATATAACGTAGTCGGCATATAGTCGGTAAAGAATATACTGAGTTCGCCCGAGACTCAATGCAAATCTTGGCCAAAATAATTAATTAATTTCTGGAATTGACTGCAGGAAATCGCTAGGTTATTTTATATTAATCGTGAATATTGCAATCAGCTTATATTAGGTATGAACCGCCAAGTATCAATCCTAATTGGCCTTTTAATTTCAGTAACTTCCATCCAAATAAATTGAGGACTACAACATTTAGGGGAGTGGAGGATAAAAAATAAAAACTCTAGAGGTCATGCATCAATCCACTGAAGTTGCAGCTACCTTCAAAAAAGGAAGCCTTTGTTTTTCTCGTCATTCAACCTTGTTGTCCTCTTTATTTATGTGTGCTACTCGCGGATTATAAGAGATAAGTGAGAACTGTTCCACCAAAATCACCGAAAAACTTATGCTAAACACTCTAATTAATCAGCTCGCCCTTCGTGCAACATTAAGGTCTAAGATTACGGGGAGATTCCAGATCATCCTTTGATACTAAACTTATTTACCAATAAAAAGATCGCATTTTCTACCATTTATTGAGTATATTCACCACCTAGCTCTATTTTCAATTACCTTTTCTTTAGTAGATGCACTACAATAATTACTTAAATATAAATTCCTTAAGTTATCCATCCTAATTTTGCTAGAAATTCATCTGAACAATCTCATTCCTGCCTCGTATAACTTAGCTATTATTAACTTATTTTTTATTGCTCAACAACCGGATACATACAACATTGACACATTACAATTTTTAAAACTTTTTAAGTTTTTCTGATAACCTCTTGCTACAAAACACTGATATGGTCCTTACCCTTTTATAACTACTCAGCTTCAGATCAAGAAATTATATCCTTGGCTATATCCACATTTTTTGTACAGTAGAGTGGATACTTAAAACTAGGGATGTGCATAAAAAAACAAAAAAATCGACCGAACTACCTCAAACCACCCGAACTACCTCAAACCGACTGAACTGCCTCAAATAGCCCGAACCGAACTGATTTTACACTAACTAGACTGCTTGGTTAAAACAAAAAAAAACCACCAAAAATGATTCTTCAACTGATGTTATTAACAAAATAATGCATGCTAGTGACATAATCAGAATAATTTGGATTTAAGCAAATCTTCCAATATATATGTTATATGCACTGAGAAGAAGTAAGGTACATGTTGAGTTGATTTTTTTTTTCACAATAAAAGACATTCAGCTAATTTGTTTGCTGGTAATGTAAGCTGTTAACAACAACATATGATTTGCTAAAGCATTTAAAGATGGTTGAGGAATATAAACCTCCGTTGACTTTCTGTTTGTCAAAAAAACATTGTGTATATGCTCATTGTCTCCGTAGTCAAAGCTCAAGTCGCCATCATCATTGCCATCATTACTATAATCATTATCTTCATCATCTCTCTCATCATCCTCAAGCCCAATAAAATCGTAATCAATATGTTGTTGTTCAGCGACAGCTTTAACATGTGGTTCAACCATCTCGAGTGATTTTACTCCCTTCCTAAACAAATTTAACTGAAAAAAACAGGAAAATGAAAAAAAAATGAATCTTTGTTTCTGCTTTAATGGGCAAAACAGATGATGTGATTATCTAGAGCTGAATAAAAAACCTGAGCAGCATGGTGCCGAGCAGCCTGTGTCAGAAGACTGCGAGATTGACCCTGCTTTAATGATTTCAATCTAAAGATAAAGAGATTTGCCACCTCCTCATAATCATCCCGGGCTGCCTGCAACTGCTGTGATAAGAAACTTTCTCCTTTGGCAAGTTTTGTCCTTCCTTTTTCTCTCTGTGCCGCTAATATAAATTTGTACAGATCTCTGGGAAGAAGATGCTAATGTTAATAAGTACAATACCATTATATCAGGAGATTCAAGTACCAATTGAGCTCCATACCTTTTGTCATCACATTGACGTTTCATCTCCTGTATAGACACAAGTTCTTAATTAAAAAGACGCGCCATTGTGCCTTGTGGAGCCCAATAACAAAATTTTATCTTTCATAAAGAAGCCAAAGAACAATTAGAGTATTTTGTTGAGAATAATTTCACATTCAGAAACTAATATAGGCTTGTGCACTTAATATAGATCTTGGGCCTCTCCATCTCTAATAAATTGGTTTTACGTTGAACGCATGGATTCTAACATGGTATCAGAGCAGGCAAGCCTAACGGCTCATTCCACATCACTCAATTAAAAACAATAATACACATACTAGAGGTCAAAGACCCTATCTGTGAGAGACATCGAGAAACTAACATAATCTTGTGCACTTAATACAGATTTTGGGACTCTCCACCTCAAAACACTTGGTTTTATGTTGAATGTTTGAATTCTAACATGGTATCAGAACAAGTTAGGCGCATTCCATGTCACTCAAAGGGCAGCCCGGTGCACAAAGGCATCCCCGCGTAGCGAGGGTCCGGGGAAGGGTCCCACCACAATGGTGAAATGTAGGCAAACCTTACCATGCATTTTTGCAAGAGGTTGCTTCCAGAACTCGAACCCGTGACCTCAAGGTCACACGGCAACACCTCAACCGGTGCGCCAAGGCTCCCCTTCTCCATGTCACTCAATTAACCAAAAATAATCCATACGTTAGAGGCCAAAGGCCACACCTATGAGGGTGCACGTTGAGAATAGTCTCACATCGAGGACCTAATTTAATTTTGTGCACTTAATATAGATCTCGAGCCTCCACCTCTAACCACATTTACAAGAACTAGTGTAGGTTATTGCCCAAAAAATAATCAGGTGAGAAGTTTATGTATTTCTACTGAAGGATGAAGATTACATATAAACCTTTAAGGGGCAAGAATGTAAAAAAATGCAAGTTTTGAGCACTTCTATTTCTCCATGCACTGTTGTACTCTAAGCAGTTTGAAAGATCTATTTTCCACCCATTAATGTATCCTAAACAGTCTGCAAGGTCGGTTGAAATAAACCATTATTTGTAGCATATTGTAAAAGGCCTATTATAAAAGGCCCATTTATTTTTCTTGTTTTGGGGTCTTCGCCCATTGTGTATAAATAGAGGGTGTTACTCCAAAATGAATTAAGTTGATTATTTCCGGCAATTCCTCCTGACTTGGTATCAGAGTTGCGGTCTTGTCTCACGGTTCATGCGCTCGTATCTCACAGCTCTCGCGATTCCGCTTCCTGCGGCTTCCGGGATCTCGGCCACTGCTTCCTACGGATTCCGCTTCCTGCGGCCTCTTCTTCATGCGGCTTCCGCTTCCTGCGAACTCGACAGGATCAGCGGCTTCCTCTTCCCGCGGCCTCTGCTTGTCTGCTTAGTGCGACCTCGGCCACTGCTTCCGCGGTCTTTTCTCTGCGCGCTCTCTGCGGGTTGTGCAATCTATTAGCGCACTCCCCCAGTGGTCCGAGACCGCAAGTAGTGCGTCCTCCTATATGTATGGCGCCTCTTTCTCAGCCAGCACATGTGGCCTCCTGTGACCTCAGCCAGCAAAGTGTGGCCTCGCCTCTAGCTTGTCTAACACTAGTCATCTTGAGTGTGGCCTCGTCACCAGCAAAGTGTGACCGCAGCTTGAGTGCGGGTTGTGCATTCTTCTTCATCGCTTCCAGAGGTTCATGCGGCTGCTTCTGCTAGTCCGTCCTCTGTTGCGCGGCCTCCAACGCCCTCAGTTCACGCCCTATCTAGCGTTGTGCGGTCTCGTTCCTCGTGGCTAGCTCCTCGGACTCGAGCGTTCAGTCTCCTTCCCCGCTTATCCCTCCTTCGGGTAGTGATTTCTCTCATTCTCATGGTGCCGATAGTTCCCTCCGTATTTCAATTGTTTCTTTAGATGGCACCATTTACCTCGAGTGGTCTCGCGGGGCACAGCATGCTATCCGCAGCCATAAGCTCTATGGGTACATCGACGGGACGATTGTTCAGCCTCCCAGTACTATTTCGGTTTGGCGAAGTGGAATGCTGATAATTCCCTTGTTGTCTCGTGGTTGCTTCACTCCATGTCCCCATTGGTCTATCGTAGCTACATGTTTATGGATTCGGCCTTTGACATCTGGACTCGGCCTCGTGAGACTCATTCACAGCTTGGTAGTTCTACCCAGGTATACGAGCTCACTCGGCATCTCCTGGAGCTCAAACAAGGCACTTCTTCTTCTGTAGCCGCTTACTTTTCAGAGTTTGAACGTCTCAACCAAGAGTTAGATTACTTTGAGTATTTCACTCCCGCTTGCACCATTGATGCTCGGGCCTTAAAAACTAAGGTCGTTATCGTCTCCATGTCTTCCTCATGGGTCTTAATATGGAGTTCGACATGGTGCGCACTCATTTGAATCGACAGCCTCTTTCCTCTACGAGAAGTCTTCAGTATGGTCTTAGGGGTCAAAGATCATCGTCGTTCTCTCAACTCCGATCGTGGTTCTGATCGCTCCGCCCTTGCTGGCTTTCATCACCCTCCTCCATCTTCGTTTCTCAAGCCGTGTGATTACTGTGGCAAACAAGTCATGCCTGGGACTCCTGCTTTTGTCTCCATCCTCATATTGCCCCATCTCATAAAAGCTCTTATGGTCGTGGTCGTGGTCGTGGTCGTGGTCGTGGTCGTGGTCGTGGTCGTGGTCCCTCTTGCCAACCCAATCCTTCTTTTGATGCTCACACTACTGAAGTTGTTCTTGGAAGGCTTCCATTTGATAGTCTTTCTTCGGAGGAACTGGTTGTTTTGCGTCGTCTCATGCGCACTCAGGTTTCTTCCCCTTCTGCTGCATTCGCCACCGCTGGTCCGCTCAGCGCCCAGTCTGCCTCTGCAACTTCCTATGAGTGGATTAGTGACTCCAGGGCGACAGATCATATGACAGGAACATCGTCAAGTTTTACCTCTTACACCACCTTCTAAGGGCGTGATAAGGTTGTCACTGCCAATGGCTCACTCTCACCAATTGTTGGCAAGTGGACCATCTGTTTACCTAGAATACGGCAACCACAGCAATCAACCGCACAAAGCTCTCAATTGAGTAGGTATGGGAGGTTACAGTCAGTGTAACTGCGCATGGTCTTCTCAGTCCTCAATGGAGTAGGTATGGGCGGTTACAGTCAGTGTAACCGTGGATGGTCTCCTCAGCCCTCAACTGGACAGCTCGTTCTACAACAATAGGGGTGGACACACTTCTTATGACCACTCAGTCCAGCATCTTTGCCGCCGGCAGATCAAGCATAGACCGGGAGGTTACATTTCTGCAACCGTGCGGACTAGTGTTCGAGCACTTGCTCAAGCAGTCAGGGCGGTTACGCTTTTATGACCGTCTGACCCAATGCCTACCTATCCAAGAGTCGGGCAGCACTCCTCTAGAAGTTCGTGCGGTTACTTCTTCGGCAACCACACGACCCAGCGTTCACGGTTTTCTGCAAGCAAAGGTCTCATCTCCAAAACTGTGGTAGGGCAGTCTTCTAGTGATCACCCGAACCCAGTGCCTCGATCAAGCAGAACAGCCAGCACTCTTGTATAGAGCTCGCGCGGTTACATATTTTGTAACCGCACGACCTTAGTTCTCTCACTATTTGCATGCCAATGTAACCTCTCATCCCTGGCCATTTCTCATGTACTCGGGCAGCACGTAATTTTGGAACCTGCACGTTCAGGCAGGCCCTCACTAGTATAAATAGAAGGGTGTAGTATTGTAGAAGCGACTGGGAGAGAGCGCATGGTTGATGCAAACTCAATTGAGAACTCTTCCAGTGTTGCGACCTATGTAGGGGCAGTTACTCTTCAGTAACCGCGGGCTCTCTTCTGTAGTCGCAGATTCCATGTCTTGTAACTGCGACTACTCCTTTGTAACCACGTCCTTAATCAATAAAATCACCCGCAACTAAGGTTTGTGTTGCGGGAAGCCTTGCCTCGCCGCTTGCAGCACTCTCTCTCTACTTCCTTCAAATCGAGCTCAGAGTAACTGACTACCTTAAAGTTTTGTATCTAACCTACCCTTGTGAGGTGTGGTGAAATTGAGGCATTCTTTGCATCAACAGTTCAACACGTGACCTTCAAATCAAGCAGTTGGTGAACAACAGTTCATTTGAAGAAATATGAGTTCTCTCAGAGAAACTCGAGAGTCGGAGGATGAATTCATAAAGTGGGATGAATTCAACTTGATGTTGACAACACTAAGGAAACTCTCTGAGCAAGTAGAAATGCATGCCTAGGGGGTGACCACCCTTGATGTTCGGCCTCCAGCCATCCCCTCTGCACCAATGCCACGCGATCACAACGAGGAGTTCGCGCAGACTAGGCAGAATTTTGACAGAGTGGCAACCATGCCAAGGCCTGCATGGGATCTCAACTTTGAAGAAGAAGTCGGCCCTGAGGAAGAGGAGTCTTCCCCTTTTGCATAGATCATTAGGTGGGAACCAATTCCAGTTAGATTCAGAGAACCACATCTCTCTCGGTTTACCGGGAGAGAAGAGCCGAAGCTCCATCTGCAAGCTTTCGAAGCAGCTCCCTTTCTTCGAACCGGATTCGATGCAAACTCTTATCAACAACCTTCGAAGGGAAGGCCAGAGATTGGTTTTTTCAGCTAGCACCAGGGTTGGCGATTTTCTTCAAGGGAAAGGAGTTCTTGATGAGGTTCGCTACCTCTAAGAAGCGGAAGAGTAGCCCGCGGGCACTCTTCAAAATCAAGGCGTGACTGAAACATTGCATCGACCGATTTCAGGAGGAAATTATTGGGATTCATGACGTGGATCGCACCATATATCAAGTAGCTCTAATATGTGGGTTACAAGATGGGCTCTTTAAGTTCGAGGTTAGCCGGAGACCTTCAAGCTCTTATACCGAACCGATTGAGATGGTCAATCGATTCATCGAAGGTGAGGCAACCAACCCTGAGTTTGTCTCCTCTCTCACTCATTTGGTCCAGCAGCGGCGGGGTGGAAACTCTTCTGCTCGGCACTCTAAAGAATACTTTTATCTTGCTCGGAAGCATCGGTTGGATTCCTCACCTCAACAACCACCTCGGGAGAAGAATGTCCATCACCAGTGTCTGCCTCCATCACCAGCGTCTGCCTCCATCCCGACACTTACAACAAATGAAGTTGCCACGTCCATCTTCCCCACCTCAAACTGCACTCGTACAGTTGTCGCCCCCAACAGATCAACACGACGACCCGCAGGAAGAGTACACAGACTTAGTCATTCCCATGAAGGAGGTTCTTCAAATACTCAAGTCTAAGTACTTAAACGAAAATAAGGAGCTCTATTATGAGTTCCATAGAGATGTTGGATATAATATGAAGGGTTGTCGAGCTCTTCGCAATCTGATTGAAAAGATGTTGAAGGCCGGAAAACTGCGAGAGTACATCGCCTACAAAGATGATGACAAACCTATTCCTTCCAAAGGGAAGGAGGTTGTTGAAATAAGCTCCTCATAATGAGGAACTGATCTTGCACCACCAGAAGTGGACAGACAGAAAGATGATGAAACCCATCCTTATCTTACTACCTTTTCATATTGTTGCATTTTCTTACTTTCATCAAGTTTTCTTCATTCAGAAAGATTCAAACACATTTCCTTTCTTTTGGCTATTTTAGCCCTAACATTAGTAGTTGAATCATCTAAGAGGTAATCGGCGGAACCTACTCCAGCCATGAAATTCTGATCTTTGACGTAAAAATTTGGTCCATGCATCGCAACCCAGCTACAATGTGTAGTGGTTGTGTAGTGGTAGTCTGATCCAATTTCAGGGCATGGTCTTTAGATATCCGGGTCTCTCGACGACATCTCTCGCACCATCCTGTCGATTGGCTATAAAAAGACCATCACCATAGCTCTCGTTGGAAATGCTCACGACTTGCTTAGCGATCGCTGACAATGGTTGTGAAGTTCTGTCGAGCATCAATAGAGATATGGCAAACACTAGTGAACCTCTTGAAGGACAAGCTCACCATGAGTGTCTCTATCAGGTTCACCATAGCCAGTGGTCATTGAAACCCTCTTAAGATGTTCAAACTCACTAATACCAGGTATAAAGATTTTCGGAACACCAAGACGTTGGTCATTGTGAATACAGCCCTTTCCCTTGCGGATAGTCAATTATCAACTATTTCCATTGCGGATAGTCGATTCTCGGCCCTTTCCCTTGCGGATAGTCGATTCTCGGCCCTTTCCCTTGCGGATAGTCGATTCTCGTCCCTTTCCCTTGCGGATAGTCAATTCTCGGCCCTTCCCCTTGCGGATAGTCAATTCTCGGCCCTTTCCCTTGCGGATAGTCGATTCTCGGCCCTTTTCCCTTACGGATAGTCGATTCTCGATCCTTTCTCTCGCGGATAGTACATTCTCGGCTACTTCCCTTGCGGATAATCGATTTTCGACCATTTCCCTCGCGGATAGTCGATTCACGGCTCTTTCCCTCGTAGATAGTCGATTCTCGGCTCTTTCCCTTACAGATAGCCGATTCTCGACAGTTTCCCTCACGGATAGCCATTTCAAGGATTATTCAAAAGAGTTTAATATCCTTCTGCATACCTCAAGCCGTTGTATTCACGGTTAAAGCTAATTTTTCCGAAGACCTTGCAGACTTGAAAAAATGTGGGGATCATGTTTACCGAGAACAAAACGACCACAACAAGCAACCGCACAAATCCCTCAATTGAGTAGGTATAGGAGGTTATAGTATGTGTAACCGCGCATGGTCTTCTCAGTCCTCAATGGAGTAGGTATGGGCGGTTACAATCAGTGTAACCGTGGATGGTCTTCTCAGCCCTTAGCTGGACAGCTCGTTCTACAAAAGTAGTGGCGGACACAATTCTTATGACCACTCAACCCAGTATCTTTGTCGCCGGCAGATCAAGGAGCAGTCCGGGAGGTTACATTTTTGTAACCGCGCGGACTAGTGTTCCAGCACTCACTCAAGCATTCAGGGCGTTACGCTTCTATAACTGCACGACCCAGCGCCCAAGCTATCCAGGAGTCGGGCATCACTCCTCTAGCAGTTCATGCGGTTACTTCTTCGGCAACCGGGCAACCCAATGCTCTCGGTTTTCTGCAAGCAAAGGTCGCATCTCCAGCAGTGCGGGCGGACAGTCTTCCAGTGACTACCCGAACTTAGTGCCTTGGTTAAGCAGAACGGTCAGCTCAACTGCATAGAGCTCGCACAGTTACATCTTGTGTACTCGCAAGACCTTAGTTTTCTCGCTATCTGCACACCAATGCAACCTCTCATCACATTACTCTTGTACCCGGGCAGCCCGTAATTTGGGAACTTGCCCGTTCGGACAGGCCCCCACTAGTATAAATAGAAGGGTGCGGTACTATAGAAGGGACCGGGAGAGAGCACATGGTTGGTGTGCACTCAATCGAGAACTCTTCCAGTGTTGCGACGTCTGTAGGGGCGATTGCTCTTCAGTAACCGCGGGCTCTCTTCAGTAGTTGTGGATTCCCTGTCTTGTAACCGCGACTAATCCTTTGTAAGTGCACCCTTAATAAATAAAATCACCTGCAACTAAGGTTTGCATTGTGGGAAGCCTTGCCTCGCCTCTTGCGGCATTCTCTCTACTTCCTTCATATCGAGCTCAGAGTAACTGACTACCCTAAAGTTTTGTATCTGACCTACCCTTGTGAGGTGTGGGGGAGTTGAGGCATTCTTTGCGTCAACACCATCCTCTGATCTTTTGTCATGCCCCTCACCGAAGTGTTACATGTTCCTTCTTTTCCTCGCAATCTGTTATCTATTAGTTGTCTGTCGACATCAATAAATTGTCCTGTCATTTTCTCTCCTGATGATTGTATAATTCAGGATCTGGCAACAAAGCAGCGTATGTTATCAATGATCACCTAGAAAAAAAAGAATGTTTGCGCTTCGTTTGTTCAATCTCAATATGAACTTGCAGACATCTTTACCAAGTGCCTGAGCTGTGATTTGTTCAAAGACAATATTATCAAGCTGGGAAAGTTTGACATATACTCCTATCTTGAGGGGGGAGTTAAATTAAATTATTATTTGTAGCATATTATAAAAGGCCTATTTATTTCTCTTGTTTTGGGGTCTTCACCCATTGCGCATAAATAGAGGGCGTTGCCCTGACATGAAGTAAGAAGCTGATTATTTCCGCCAATTCCTCTTGACTAGGTCTAGTCGATAATAATCATCCAAATGATAGTGCAGGACAGACTTTAATTTGAGATTTAATTTCATCCAAAATTAAACTATGGGTCATTTAGTTCCTCAAATTTTGAAAGCTTGCTTTATAAATCACTATAATTTGATAATTCTACTAACCAAAACTACCCTCAGGTGTCTTAAATATAAACAAATGCAATCCCAATATTTTAGAAAATAATTGATATCGAGAAGAGAACTGGCATATGACAAATGTAGTGAGTATAATCGTGTCGTCGGGAACTCAAAAGAGTGTTTGTTCATGGGATGTCATAAGAATTTAGAGTGATGCAATGCACAAGCAATTATCCGACGAACAATTATTAAGCACTGGAATTAACAAAGTTAGCCATTAAAATTCACTATTGAGCTTAGAACGTTAGATAGACGAATCAGAACAAGTTGAATCAAGTTGGAAGTGCTTCGGTTAAATACTAAAGAATAAATCCTGAAAATAGTACAAATCTTCAGCAAATTATTATGGTTTCACACTAGTTATTTATGTAGTTAATTAGTGTCATCATTTGTTCATATTAGGTGTCTTTAATTAATCGAGTCGATGTACGAGTCCGTAGTGTTTTATTGTTTTGTGTTTTTCTTTTTATTTTGGGGTCATTTACACCCATGCCACTTATAGCGTAATAAATAGATCTCTTGGGTAATGTATGAGAATACGAATGAATTAATTCAAGTTTTCTCTATCTCCCTAAGTTCTTCTTTCTCTCTCTCTCTAGTTCCCTTTCTCCTCATTCCATTTCTAGGGTTAGGGTCGAGCAAGACTCCCCTTCCTCCTCTCCCCTCGCATTCACCGTCGGTTAAGCTCGGCTCCCCTTGTATCTCTGCCTCCACCGCCACCTCTAACAAGATCCCGGAATAGGTCCGTAATAACTTTATTATCAGAGTTCAACGATCCCACCATCATCCCCAACAAGTTCGGTTGCAGAAATTTACGATTACATCATTCTCCTTTCTCTGCATCGACGACAACGCCTTTTTTCTTTAGTTCGAAGGCGTTGGCAAGCCTAGCTCCTCATCGCCCTCGTCAAGCTCCTCGCCGCACGACAAATCCAGCATCGATCTTCGTTCTGATTACTACATGTTGACATAATCTCCATCGACTGCTCCAAGTTGACGCAATCCCTCACCCTCATCATCGTCTGGCGTCGTTCCACGTTGTCGAATCTCACGATCCTTTCGTCAACCTTCTGCACCATCTCCCTGGTCTGCACGTCTAGCAGCACACATCTTCTTCCTCAGAATCAAACGTTGCATTTGTCCCAGTGCTCGAACAACCAGATAATCTCATCAACCCAGCAGGCCCTCTTTCATTCAAGCCTCTTTATCTCCTTGACCAGGCACATCCAACCACACCTCAAGCTTCAAATAGGACGGTTGCCATCTTATCAAACCGTCGATCTTTCCTTCTCGATCCCACAACCACAGTCGTGTCACTTCAATTTCGAGCCCTAAGCCAGCAATACGCGTCCCTTGAGCAGCACACCTATGTTCTTGGGTTTCCTTCCGAAGGCTACATATCCCCCCTCACTTATTAATTACTTAATTAATTAGAATTCAAGTAATTGATTAAGTAATTCTTTAGGTATGAGGATAAGTGTCGCATAAGAAGTCGCCCTCTATTCAATGTTATTGGTGATATCATCGTCCTTTGACGTCGCGCCTTCACGGTTTCTCGTCAATATTAACAGACACTTCAGGGGCCTGGTCCGACCGGAGCATCCACTGATTCCATCAGCGCAGTCGTTGTCCCAGCTAGGACAAGTCGTCGCCGCCTCCATCCCATCTTGCCCTGTCCGACCGTCGCCTACGATTGCTCCATCGAGGTTGTTGATTACGTTGTTGACACCCATGCCACTGTTGAACCCTGCAGGCCACCTCCAGAAGCAGCTTTACAGCTTCCCCGTCATTGATCCCACCACCAGCCAAATAAGCTCCATCGATCGCAGCAGATATCGCCTTTCCATCATCGCCTCCAGTTGTTCCCACACCGCAATTCACACAGACGGCATCGTTGCATCCCAGTCTCACGGTGGTGCCACAACAAATTGTGTATCCGCCAGCAATCCCTGTGGTCTCCATCCAGCAGCCTCCTCTCCGGCCAACTGCTCTGTCGACCCCTCGAGAGCCATTTCTTCTGGCGACTGTTCCCCATCCGTCGCCGCCGCGTTCGATCATCGCAACTCACATACAATCCGGTCTTTCGTCGCCCTCAACCGTCCACCGGGAACACTCGCCCGGACTCTAGGCATGTCTGGCAGTCTCTCCTCAGCAAGTGTCACTGTCACGCCGGCTCCTTGCAGTCTTCTATGACATCGGTGAGCAGGATGACGGCATACCCCTCAATGCAGCCTCCGACATAGAGACGAGCTAACAGTAGATGTTCTGAAGTGAAATTAAGGAACCAGACGATCATATCATTTAAACCTCGTTCGAGCTTGAGGGCAAGCTCAATTTGAAGAATGGGTGGGGTGTTAAGGCCCACACAACCAATATTTTATGTCGTTAATTAGCATCGTCATGTGTTAATGTTAAGTGTCTTTTATTAATCGATTCAATGTCCGAGTCCGTAGTGATTTATTGTTTCATGTTTTTATCTTTATTTTGCATTTATTTAAACACATGCGACTTGTAGTGTTATAAATAAACCCCTTGGGTCATGTAAGAGGATATGAATGAATTAATCCAAGTTTTATCTATCTCTCTAAGTTCTTCTTTCTCTCTCTAGTCCCCTTTCTCCTCATTCCATTTCTAGGGTTAGGGTTGAGCAAGGCTCCGCTTCTTCCCCTCCCCTCGCATTCTCCGCGGGTTGAGCTCGGCATCCCTTGTATCTCCACCTCCACCACCACCTCCGATGAGATCCCGGAATAGGTTCGTAACACAAACACATACGAAATAACATCCACAATAATATGTTTGTTCACCAATTAAACAACTTATAAAATCAACTTTAATATTAACTTACACAAGAAATAGGCTTCTGAAGGGGTTGAGGGGCAAGACAGCAAGATTGATGTAATTCGGCACTGATTCCAGGAGTCGGGGATTGTTGGAGGGTGGTCGGGAGCTGTTGGAGGGTGGTCGGGGGCTGTTGGAGGATGGCTGGGGCTGTTGGAAGTGGATGGCAGCAGTGGTAAGTGGGGATGCAGGTTTTAGGAGGGATGGGAAAGGGCCTGGAGGGGGAAACGAGACTGGGAAGTGGCCTGGGGTCTTGGCAGTGACTGATTTCTGCTTGGATTGCAGAAAAAAGCACTCCTGGGTGCAGGAAATGAAGACAACAATAGTCAACGTGAAAAAATTTTGGTTACTTTAAATAGGAGAGGTGGTTATGGAGTGGGAAAATGGCCGGTTGACAGATTAAAGGCAGAAAAAGGAGGAATAATGGCAGTTAATAGCTGGATGAGACTTTGGGTGGTAGTCGCGGCGGTTACTAGTGGAGACGAGGTAGTACTTTGATAATTATATGAATTTGGGGCAAGAAAAAGAGTTAATTGCAGCAGGAAACAAGGAAAAACAACGGTTACATGCAATTTGGGGCAGTTAATGGGTGGTTATTAAGTGGTTAGTTATGGTGAGTGGGGTGGTTAAGAAAAATAGTTGCCTTGGCTTCGGCACCAAAGGTCCACAGAATTGGCACCGTCGGAAGACCAAAAGAGCCCGGAAATTCTTTCCAAATTCTGTGATGCTATAAAATCAACGCCTACATCCCTATTTACAAACTTAGAACCCACTACGGCCGGCCAAGATCATTTGGAACATAAAACCACTAATTCACATGAAAAATATATAAAAATACATAAATGTATGTTGGCATCGCTTTGAACTAGACCGGCTCGGATCTTCCATATGAGGATCATATCTCCGCCTCCTGTGAATATAGACACATGCGGGCTACGATAAGTATTGGCCAGCCCTTGATCCGTGATCCTGTTATGGGCCTAGCCCTGAACACCGGTAGGGATGACGGAGGATGACCGGAAGCGAGCATGACGACGGCGAGGATACAACGGAGCCGGAGCCGGAACCCCGTCTGCCTAAGCAGGGCGTGCATAAGAGAGAGAGCTTCCAAGATCTCATACACAGGAGGGAGGAAAATAGAATACTTTTTCGATAACATTACATGACCCCATGGTCTCCTTACATAAGAGGAGATTGTGGCATAAGCGTAAATACAATACACAAGTGGACTAAACCAAGCCCTAAACCCCCCAACTAGACTCGAACATAACACGTACAATAAAATAACTAGATAACTGGGCTCGAGGCCCATAACATCTCTCCCGCCCTGCAAAACGAGCTTGACCTCAAGATTAAGGAAGATCGACGACGATAGCAGCCTCATTTGATGACCTTGTCATCAGAGTCCTCGATGTGTCAATAGAAAAGCTTCTCACACCGATGTACGCGAGTGTACTGCTCGTCGCAGTTATAACATAAGTCTTGCACTCGCAATTCCATCATAACGCCACGAGAGAGTCGACGAATCGGAGGGATGGGAGGGCCCTCGGTACGTCCCGGCAGAGCTCCTATGTCAGCGGGAATGTTAGCCTCATGTGCCAGCTGGAGGCGACAGTCGAAAATCCTGGCCTAGCTCATAGCAGTCACTAAGTCGTGAGGAGTTTCAAATTCGACATCCAGTCGTAGGCGGTTGCGAAGTCCGGCGGTGAAGATGGCGACTTGCATCCCCGGGGGAAGCGTGACATGTGCCAAGAGAAGCTGAGACTATTCTAGATAATCGTCTATGGATCTAGTATGTCGTAAAGTCGTGAGCTCCGCGAGGGGGTTGCTGCGTAGGAGACGTCTAAAACACAAGTTGCAGAACCACTTGAAGTCATCCCATGTTAGACCCGGACGGTTAGTGAGGAGACGAGTGTCCCAAAGTAGTGCAAAGTCGAGTAGATGGAAGGATGCTAGATAAATCTGATCCACTGCAGGTGTTTGCTGGTTGGCAAAAAATTATTCGCACCGAGTGAGCCAACTTAATGGGTCTGACTTCCCATCGTAAGTCGAAAAATCCCAACTAGGGTAGCGCGGTAGTGTAACAGCTTGAGGGCGTACAAGGGCCGGTGGTGGTGGCTCATGGAGGATGAGTGGCGATGGCGGGACTTGACTGCTGCAGGCGTGATTCGTCAGTGGGATAGTAACAACGGGAAGGGCGGCGGCTAGTCCATTAAGCTTGGTGGTGATGGTGGTCATGTCATCCCAATGACGTGTGTCGGCGTCCCGAAAGCGTGTTTCTACTTCCTAGAGGCGGGCATCTATGGAGAACATGACTGAGTGGATCCGGTTCATAGCATCCAAGAAATTGGGCGAGTCTTCCATATTATGAGCGGAGCGAGAGAAGGAGCGGGTGACGGGTCGGTTGAATTCCTCGGAGATGGCTGAATTTGGGTTGTCGCGAGATCTGTGACGCTTCCTAATGTTGTCGTGTGATACTAAAATATCTCAATCTCGTTGTGATGCAGTGTCCTTACCCTTTTAAATAAAAATTAATATGGGGGTAGATTACTTAATGGCTTCCAGTTTTTGAACCGATTAGACGTGATAGACAGGAGGCAGTCCCGGTGCAAGGACCTACAGGTGGCTGCTGTGTGGAGGCCCGAGGAGGGGAAAGACGAAAGGAGAAAAAGGCGGGGGGCTCGAGATACAGGTTCGAGACTAGAAGTATGCAGACGTTGAAAGTTTGTTGAGGAAGAAGCGACATCTGCCCCTGCGGAAGGTTTACGTGCGGAGAAGCTGCTGGGACGAGCGGCTTGTCGATGCAGCAGAGGGAGGAGATCGTCGATGAAGAGCCGACGAGGGGGGTGTCGACGAGGAAGGGTCGCTGGAAGGCGGCTGGTTGTCGATGCAGAGAAAAGAGGGACGTGGGATTGAAGTTGGCGGGAGAGTGACGCGAGAAGGTGGTTGGTCGTGGGAGTTGTTGTCGTAAGAAGCGGCTGTCGTGGACGTAAGCTCGAGTGTGGGGTTGGAGCGTACGGCGTGTGATGGGAGGTGTCGGATGCATGCGACTAGGAGGCGTCGAAGGCGTGCGGCTTCGAGAAGCAGCGGACGGAAACGAGTGGACTGTTGTGAACCACAACAAGAAGAGAATCGGTGCCTCTGACACCAAGATGTTATGGGTCTAACAATTAACACCGGTGGGGATATCGGAGGATGACCGGAGGAGCGGATGACGACGAAGAGGATGCAACGGAGCCGGAACCGCGGCTGCCTAAGCGGGTGTACTCAAGAGAGAGATTCCAAAAGAATACTATGATAATAGAATACTTTTCGATAACATTACATGACCCCAGGGTCTCCTTATATAAGAGGAGATCGTGGCATAGGCGTAAATACAACAGACAAGGGGACTAAACCAAACCCTAAACCCTAACTAGACTCAAACATAACACATATAATAAAATAACTAGATAACTGGGCATGAGGCCCATAACAGATCCCCATCAAGAACTTAATGAAAAGTTTCAAATTATACCAACATATATGCAGGTGGGTATGAAGGTAGAACAATATTTATAAACTCATGTCTAAACTGTACCTCTACAATTTGAAGTTCCTTAATAAGAGACTCCGATGGCGTTGTGATTGTCTGGATGATGTGTACACGCTGAAATGTAATACATTCAGCACCAAATTCAGATTCTTCTTCCAAAAATCTACTTTATATTCCATGCATGTATACCAAGTTCCTAGTACACTAATATAATATCAAAACTCACATAATTATCTACAAGTTTTTGAAGTTCGAACTGTGCTCTCCCCAAGATCAACAAAAGCCTCCCTGTATGCATGAACAAGAATAAAACAAAAAAGTCAGAACCAAGGATTTCAAAGATTGTGAAGATCCATCAAAGTAGGAAGCTTCAAAAAATTATTAGGGTCCGTTCAGTTGGACGAAGTTGGATTTGGAGGTCTAATTCCAATAAAAATAAATCTCCAATTTTAATTCCAAGGCACCAATTACGTCCAAAAGAATGAACCCTTAGAGATTGCTTTCTTAACCAAATATTGCTAAGAAGGAAAACTCAAATGAATGCAAATTTGCCTGACATGATGAGATAGGTCATTTGCAATCTTAGCTTATTAATGTCTAAACTTCGAACACAAAACAAATAATTGTTAATTCAAAGAGGTTTAATGGCCGAATTTGGGCAAATTAAGCGTGTACCATTAAATTTAAAGTTTCTGCTGAAAAAGCGAAAAAAATATAAGATAAAACGTATGCAATATTAAACTAAACAAAGTTCTGGGTGAAATAAACTCAAAGAACATAACTTTTTTCCCTAATGACCGAAACAGGGCATTAACATAATAAATTTGACCGTGAACTCACCACTTACTTCATCGTCTTTTAATGTATTTTTTCCAAGCAAACAAGTACCCATCTCTTGCATCGCTTCAGAGAATTCTAGAGCATAAAAAGGTTTATGATTAAGACAAGTGCAGAAGAACACCAAAATTATTTAAGGAAAAACAAGATGCTGAGCAAACTACTATGTACAGCACCAAGGGTACACCGTTTCGCATTTATGAATACACAGCACAGGAAAGTAACATATAACTGATTTTAAAAGGAGAATGTAATCATAATTAATGGATGCCAAAAACGGATAAGTCTAAGCTGATGCCTTTTGAGAAGTTTTTTTTTTCTTTTTCATTTGAAGTGTGGATATACTTATCTTTTGTCTTATGTTTCTTTCAAAAAAGATAACAATTTATTCAAAATTTATTTCTTAGAGCAGTCATAGAGTCAGACAGTAAATCTTGATTGAGTTGGGAGAAGTAAAGGGGCAAATTTGTGATTTGAGTTCAATTCATCTCTACACGGCTACACCATAATTGAGCATTTTAGCCTCAAGAAGTATGTGACTGGGATCACCACTCAGATCGCATTCCACCTTATCCTACTAGAGCTCATGTAGGAGGCGTTGATTAGAGTCCTCTTTTGGCGATCCGAGGCCACGATTGAGTCCAGCTCGCTGTTTTATGATTTTAGGGATTTTTATTGTATTTAGTGTCCAATTTGAGGGTATAGGCACCCATTATTAACCGATGGTTGTAGCCGTTCATAATGGATGCCCTAATACCTCCACTCCTATATAAATGAATATTAGGGCTGAATTGAGGCTCTGTAGCGACATGAGTGCAGGGCTAATATGCCTCCACGTGATGTTGGACACGTGTAAAAATGTGATTCGGTATTATTAATTGTAATTGGCAGCTTTGGGCTTATAAATAGGAACTTCTGTAATAGCTTTAGATATGAAAAGTTTTAATAAGAAATCTATGTTCTTCTATGTTCCCGTGCCCCCTTCGTCTCTCCCAGCTCCGGCCACTCTCGGCCATTCTTCCTCTCTCTCAGCCCGGCCATCTCTCCTCTTGGCCATTCCTTTTGTATTTTAGTATTTCCGTTTTAGGATCGCAACATTTTGGTGCTCTCGTTGAGAGAAAATCTTGCGGCGTCGCAAGCCTCAAGATTTGCGGCGTTCCCAAGCCTCTCAGGGAAATCAAGAATGATGTTACAGGCAGCTTCAAGAATCTCCTCGGCGGCAACATCACCCTCGCTAGAGATTCATCAGGAATCAAGATCGCAGTCCTCAGTCCTCCGCCAGTTTCGTTGACATTCTCAGTCCACCGCCATCGTATCCAGAAAACAACCTGCCATCAAGAACTACACAAGGAAAGAGGTATATTATCAAGGAGCAGATCTTGTATCTCCTGTTCTTCATCTTCCACCACCGCCGGCCTGAGCCCTCCCACTCTGGCGATCAAGAACGACATCTTCCGCCAACGGTTCATTCTCCACCGCCACCGCTCTTCAGCGATCCGCCAGAACACACCCGTACAACAACTCTGCGCCGACCTCGATATCGCCGCCTC
The DNA here is from genome assembly GCA_033032865.1 of Dactylorhiza incarnata. NCBI lineage: Eukaryota > Viridiplantae > Streptophyta > Magnoliopsida > Asparagales > Orchidaceae > Dactylorhiza > Dactylorhiza incarnata. The sequence continues at coordinate 714,957 of JAWHQI010000130.1, forward strand.
CGCCGTTTCGCCGCCTCCGCCGCTTCGGCGCCTCCGCCGCTTCGCCGCCTCCGCCGCTTCGCCGCCTCCGCAACCTCACCACCCTTGTCATCATCAAATCAATCAAGAAAATCGCCTTTATCTTCCTCAACCCAGTGGTAGCTCTAAGAAAGCTCCTGTGTCGTCCTCCATTCAGAGCGTACAAAAATCTTCATTCCATGCCGCACAATAGAAATCCAACAAAGGGCTTATTTGGTCACCACCTAGAAGCCCAAAATAAATAAATTTCTGCGGTTTTTTTTTACCTCACAGCAACAAAGCTCTCCCTTCAACAAATCGCCTTTATCTGTTTTTTTACCTCACTGCATTCACCAACAATTTCTGCCTCCACACCTCAATCCAAAATCGTCATTTGTGTTCTCAATTGAAATTGAAACATTCGGACAACTTTGGATAAGAGCCCGTGATATTGCATTGGTATTGAAGGAGCACAATCAAATTCAAAATTCATTCGGTACTGAAGCAGGCGTTCTTCAGGAACTTAAGCAGAGCATCCCGTTGTTACAGAAGACAAGAATCTTGCTCCTTCTCATAACCAGGAATTTTTACAATGAGGAACGACCTCTTTGATGCTATAGAGGTTTGCAAGCAAAATATGGAACGCAGCTTTGATGCTTTTCAGCAGCGCATGGAAGACTTCCAACAGCAGAGGGACAATCAATTTCAACTCCTCATGGATACAACACGCTAAACCTTTGGAGAACTTCGTAATCAATCATCTAATTACTGTGTCCCAATTGCCGAACTCCAACAAGCTCTCTCTCTCGAATTGGCAGCCTATAACAATCAACATGAAGAGACGATCAATAAATTGATGCAAAGGCTTGAAGACACAATTCCAACCATTCTTGGGGAAGCCCGAGAAACTAACCAAGAAAGCATGATTCTTGAAGAGCAACCTCCGATGAATATTAATCCGTCATCAAGAACAACATCGCTTCTTGACAACACCATTCTTGACGAATTTACTCCCAATGCTGACGACTTTACCGGCATTCTATACACTAACCTCAAAGTAGAAATCATGCTTAAACCTGAGCACATTTCGATATCTACAACATGTCAACAGTTAGATCGAAATGTTTTACTATTGCCTTTCAACACCGCCAAATTTCAGAACCAGTTCATTCAAAAAACAACTACCATAATTCTTGTGTTTGACCCTGGTGGAATGTTTGAAGCAGCAAACTTGAAGTACCTCAAACAACTTGTGGCATGCACAAATGGTTGCTAAAATTGGAATCAAGTTCAAGCAAGCGGACACACTTCTATTTTTAGAGAACTAAACGACGAGGACGTCGTTTCAAAAAGGTGACGGAAATGTAGCGACATGAGTGCAGGGCTAATATGCCTTCAAGTGATGTTGGACACGTGTAAAAATGTGATTCGGTATTATTAATTGTAATTGGCAGCTTTGGGCTTATAAATAGGACTTCTGTAATAGCTTTAGATATGAAAAGTTTTAATAAGAAATCTATGTTCTTCTATGTTCCCGTGCCCCCTTCGTCTCTCCCAGCTCCGGCCACTCTCGGTCATTCTTCCTCTCTCTCAGCCCGGCCATCTCTCCTCTTGGCCATTCCTTTTTGTATTTTAGTATTTCCGTTTTAGGATCGCAACAGGCTCATTCAGATTTTGGAGTGGAGAGAATCCTCTAAGACATGGATCGCGCAGTGCGACGCCACTCCCCCTTGGTACTGACTCCTCGGGTAAGCCCCCTTGTTTTGTTCGCTACAAGCCTGCAGCCAATCGAGCCTTCTTCCCCCCCCCCCCCCCTCATTCCCATCACCCGATACCACCTCCCAGCTCCTCCCCGCTGCATCCCGCAACCTCACAGCTCCTACCCGCTGCATCCCGCAACCTCACAGCTCCTCCCCGCTGCATACTATGACCTCCCAACTCCTCCCTGCTGCAAACCGACACCTCCCCACCCTTCCCCACAGCAAACCGCCTCCCCCAGCCCTTCCCAGCTGCAAAACACCGCCACTCAGCCCCCCCTTCCTGCCACTGTCACCACCAGCAAGCCCCTCCCGCTCTTCCCCACCGCAAACCGCAGCCTCCCAGCTCCTCCCCACTACAACCACAACCTCCCAGCCCCTCCCCGCCGTGAAACACCACCTCCCAACCCCCCTTCCTGTCACCATTATCTTCATCCCGTCACACTCCTGTTGCCGCAAGATCCCAGCCCCTGCCTTGGCCGCACCCAGCTCCTCCACATAGCATCCCAGCCTCCGCACTCCCCTCTTGTCCATCCCTCTATCGTCAATCGCCTCTTTGCATCCACCGAGCATCTCGAAACAACCCTAACACTCAAAATTTTTGTAGTTTTGGTTGCATCATTCCTTTATTGTACGCAATGGATATTTGTATTATCTAACATAACTTAATTCTTAATTGCTTGTCTTACAAATTAATCAATATAGATTATTGGGCTTATTTGCTAGGTGTTCTTGCTTGTGCACTTCAATCAGAGAAAACCAAAACTCGTTTGTTTTCACTATAACTGCAAATTTTGCTAAACACTTACTGTTTCATTATCAAGTTGCTAATCTGCTGACGGAATATTCAAAGTTGCATGCAATTAATTTCAGACCGCACATATTAAACACGACTCCAACTCACACGTAACCCTTCACAAGGTATTGTGTCCTTCGGTGCCCGAGCACACTCACTGAGCCTACCTGATGGCGCGCACGTTTATTCCCGCAGGAGGCGATGAACCCTTGCTCGGAATACCGATCCGAGCCCACGGTTGCATCCGGATCGTCGTTGCGAGTCGACTTACTATATCCATTTATGTATTTTGAGTTTTATTTGGCGCCCGATCGGTCCGGACGTTATGAGCCGTCTGTTTCGGGATGCCCTAGGTAGGTTTTATTATAAATAGGCGAAATTGAGGCTGATAGGGGGGTCGAAGGTTTGCTGCTTTGGGCAGCCGTCGGTCGATCGGCGACTTGCCCCCTCCCCTGTGCGACGCTGAAGAATCTCGTGCCCCCTCTTCCTTCTCGGTGTGACTCCAAGGGACCGCCCCTCGTCTCCTCCGTCCAGCCACCGTAAGCCCCACCCGCCTCCCTCTTCTCCTCCCCGTCCAGCCACCGTAAGCCCCACCCGCCTCCCTCTTCTCCTTCCCGTCCAGCCACCATAAGCCCCCACCCGCCTCCCTCTTCTCCTCTTCGTCCAGCCACCATAAGCCCCACCCGCCTCCCTCTTCTCCTTCCCGTACAGCATCTCTAAACCTCTAGCCTCACCGCCTCCCCTCCTCCTCTTCTTCGTGCAGCCACCTCCAGCCTCTCCGCCTCCCCTCCTCTCCCTCGTGCGGCCACCCAGCAGCCTACATCCAGCCCCCCCCCCACACACACACACACACACGTCTCCTCCTCCCGGCAGCAACCTTGGACGCCCGCAATCAGCCCTCATTCATCGCCGCCTGCACACGTAATCGTGGTAAAATCATTTCTTTTCTTGTTGTTTATTTTGGCAACTTGTACCGTGGTGGATTCCAATTTTATTGTGCAAGTATTTTATTTGTCGTGCAATTTGCGGGACTTATTCTGTGTACGCTTAAAACTATTTGTGCCTCTATCGTTTGCAAAATTAATAGTTTGCTCTCCTTTAATTAAGTAATTGTGATTGCACGTGCCCTGCTGATAACTCTATAATAATTAATTATTTGTTGTAATTTTGAGTGGACCACCTTTGCACTAGCATTACACCCCATCACATTTAGGGTTGCATTTAGTGAGTCCAACCTGAGTCGACCTACCACTGCATCACTACCCTTCATCAATATGTAATCTGACAAAATATTAGATATACTGAAAAAGAAAAAATGTAACACACTGTCCAATACTTGTCACTTGTTTATTATACCAATATTCTCTTAAACTCCCATCTATTGAAGATACTTTGGACATACTAGCAATGAATGTGAGGCATGTTGCTCGAAAATAGAAGTAGAATGCCTTGATATGTTTTTATTAAAATTTTAAGCTCCTTATTTCAGATCTAAAGCTAATGCAGGCATTAACCATAGAAAATAAGACTAAAAATGCAAGCATTCTGATACAGGCTAGCCGTATCAAGATCTAGAACGAAGAACGTGACTTGTATTGCATAAAAGTAAAGATACAATCGAGAGGCAAGATCTCGACAAGCACATGGAGGTTGGTTCCTCCAAAGCACTCCTCTCTCCAAAGAGATTTCAAGACACTAAGACTCAAAAGATAAAAAAGATAACTCACCTAAGGGGCTCCTTATATAGATGGAGGCCCACTACAGGACGAGACACTACATGACACGATACGTAACAATACATATCAACACTCCCTCCCTAAAAGAACGACCTTGTCCTCAAGGTGTAGGTTCGTAGGGGTCATCCGCAAGCGTCAGGGGATCCACGTCCACGAAGTCAGGACCGTCTTTAGATCCAACCAACATGCACAAGTCCTTGAAGGTGCAGACGTGGATGGGAGATTATGGCAGCTGGCAGCAGAAGCGAAGGCCCTTGCGGCGACGCTCGAGGTGTTGCTCGTGAGATAAGCAGTGGGGTCGTCGGGGAGCCGGAGGAGGTGGCGGGACTGGCGGCGGGCCTAGTAGCGTCGGCCCAGCTGGGAGCAGTTGATCCAAGCGGGCAGGAGGCGGCAGGAATTTCGACGGCAACAGCTTGTGGGGTGGTCGGCCCAAGGAAGACGGCTGGGTGGTGTAAAGTTCCTCGTCGAGGCAACGGGCTTGCTCCATCGCGCGAGAAAGAGTCGACGGGTTGTGGACCCGTAGGTGCGCCCAAAGGTGGGGTTGTAAACCCCCAGGAAGCTAGTAAGCATCGGTACGGGTATCGGGTATGATACGTATTCGGTACGGCGGTAAGACAAAATTAAAAAATAAGGAACAAATGCGGCGGGATACGTTGTATTAGATATAATATATATATATATATATAATCTCACAAATGTAATTGAAAGTCCTCAAAATAATAAAACATAAAGCATAATTGCATAAATCATCAATTGAAGTACAAATTCAAATTCTGATTAACAAATAAATTTAAGGAGATTAACGCAATATAATATGAAGTTCTCAAACAAAAAATATTCATAATCATTTCAAATTTAAGAATGTTTATCAGTCATTTTCTTCCTCTTCTTCTCATTATTGGAGATTAACGCATCTTCAACTTATGGTTCGTCTAAAGATAAGTTAGCAAAATACTAAACTTAGAAAAATTCATGTTACAAATAGAAACAGTACCAATTTGAAATATCTAATCCTTAAATATATAATAAAATAATAAAATTTAAATCAAATTCTTTATATTTTAAACGAAAAAAGATACTTAAATCTGAAATACATTTTGTTACTATAATAAACAAGCATCATTAGTTGCATTTCTGGGTCACAATTTTTCTTTTCTAAAAGACACGCAGAAGTCTTTTGTTACTTCAAAAAAACATACTCTTATTACAATATGCAGAACAATCTACCAAGTCCAAGTGTATCTACAGACTAGAATAACAGGTGTATCAGCGAGTATCGGGCATACCGGTATCGGATACGTATCCGGTATGGGTACGCCCTCAAGTAAGTATCGGTGCTTCATAGCCAGGAAGTATCCCAGGTAGTGGTCGGGGATAGACCGAGTACGTTTGTAGCGACCTCGATGAACTCTTCAATGTAAAGTGGCCACGGTGTAAGACTGGCGCACGGAGCTGAGGCACTCGAAGGCATTGCCCGCCTAACGGGCGTCATAGTGGCGGAGGAGTTCCTCCTTCAATGTGGGCCAGGAGAGGTCAGGAATCTGTTGGCGCACCCAACGCACCCAATGGAGAGCATAACACTCCATATAGATTGTGGCTAGGGGAATCTTCTGGTTGACGGGGGTGGACTAGAGTTTGAAGAATTGTTCGGCGCGGGCAATCCAACCGAGAGGGTAGGTGTCGTCGAACACAGGGATCTCGATCCGACGAAGATGGGTTGGGCGGATGTCCGCAGCGGGGTGAAGAAACACCATGTAGTCCGGGACGCGCCGAAGTGGTGGCGGTGGTGTTGGGGCCATATCGTGGTTTACTGTCGTGGCCATGAGCTCTCAAAGGAGGAGAATGAGATCCTCTAGCTGGGCTTCGATTTGATCCATGCGATGGGAGTCAGCGAAGCCAGTGGCGAAGGCGTTCTCGTCGGTGTGTAGGGTCATTGAACGAGTCATGCCGACGGCTGGCCGTAACGGCGAGAAGCGTCGAGATGTTGCAAGAGCCTAAGGAGGGTTATCAAAATACTGCAGGAACCACAGGAGGGCAGCCGGACACCACAGAAGGCAGAGTTGGGCGACAGGAGGGCAGCGAGGATGAGGAGCAGCCACCGGAAGCTGCAGAAGTGTTGGTGGGCAGCTGGAGGTTCGGTCGGACACGGGTGGAGAAGAAAAGAGTTGGCTGGAGTTATGCGCATGGAACGACGGCTGGCCGTAACGGTGAGAAGCGTCGAGATGTTGCAAGAGCCTAAGGAGGGTTATCAAAATACTGCAGGAACCACAGGAGGGCAGCCGGACACCACAGAAGGCGGAGTTGGGCGGCAGGAGGGTAGCGAGGATGAGGAGCAGCCACCGGAAGGCTGCAAAAGTGTTGGTGGGCAGCTGGAGGTGCGGTCGGACACGGCTGGAGAAGAAAAGGGTCGGTTGGAGGCACAGGAAGTCGAAGACGCGCTGGAATCACTGGAGAAGAAGAAGAGACGACTATAGGCGTCAGACGCCGATGCAGATATCGTAGGCGCACAACCTCTCCACTCGCAGAAGTCGACGATGCAGGAGTCATGGGAGTCAACGATGCAAGAACAGTGGAAGGCGACGATGCAGAAATCGTGGAAGGCGGCGATGCAGGAGGGTCATCGAGCGAAAATCGGCTGGAGTGGTATCAGCTGAGCGGCGAAGCGTTGTACGCAAATAGACCGTCGCCTTCCGACGATGCAAGAGCGGCGTCGAGCGGAAATTGGTTGAAGCGGTTTGGATGAGCGGCAGGCCATTGTACGCAAGTAGACGAGCTCCTCTCGACGATGTAGGAGCAGCGTCAAGCAGAATTCGGGTGGGACGGTCGGCTGGAGAGGGAGAAAGATCCAAATTAGGGTTCCGTCGGACCAATTGAAAAGATAATCTTTTTTCCTTATTTCTTATCAAGCGACAGGTCGAACCAATTGATACGGGCTAGCTGTATCAAGATCTAGAACGAAGAACGTGACTTGTATTGCATGTAAGTAAAGATATAATCGAGAGGCAAGCTCTCGCCAAGTACCCGGAGGCTTGGGTCCTCCGAAGCACTCCTCTCTCCAAAGAGAGTCCAAGACACTAAGACTCAAAAGATGAAAAGATAACTCACCTAAGGGGCTCCTTATATATATGGAGGCTCCACTACATGACGAGACACTACATGTCACGATATGTAACAATAAGTATCACATTTACTCAAACTCACATCCTACTTGATAAGAAATAGGGAAAAAAGATTAAATACTGCTAGTCTATTGCTCTTATTCTTTTCGAATTTATAAAAATATTATGCCAACGTATAAATTTTATTTAGTTTCTAAATTGCTTTTTGTTGTTACAATTGCGAATGGAATGTTGCCTTTTATGTTTAGCGTTCCTAAACTTTTAGTGACATGAGATACATTTCCTTTACTACATTATGATGCATCAATATTTGTGACCAAGCTCATGCCTAAGGTAGACATTATAGTTTACAAGATGTAATAAAGCCGCACTTTCATCACAAAACTCTAAAGTGATAGGAGTGGGACAGGGCTTATAAGCGCAAGCAGGTAATGTGTGGTGGGTGATGTGGGACTAATCAACAGACGGGCCACCGAAGAGAATCCAACTAGGGATAATACGCACTTGGGCGGTCCTACACAGCGCGGTCCCACATGACGCGAACCCGCTAGAGTCAGGTCAACAAACACGCCCCCACAGCGGGTCAAACCAGCGCTCTAATACCATGAAAGAAACCCGCACTTCCATCCCAAATCTCTTGATGTTATAGGAGTGGGGCGGGGCTTATAAGCACAGGCAGTAATGCGCGGTAGGTGATGTGACATTAATCAACAGACGGGACACCGGGGATAATCCGCATATGGGCGGTCCCACACGCCGGAGTCCCACACGACACAGACCCGCTGGAATCAAGTCAACCAACACACCCTCACAGCGGGTCAAACCAATGCTCTCATACCATGTAAGAAACCCGTACTTCCATCTGAAAACTTCTAAGAGATAAGAGGAGTGGGACGGATCTTATAAGCACATGTGGGTAATGTGTGGTAAGCAATGTGGGACTAATCAACAGACGGGCCACCGGGGATAATTCACACATGGGGGGTCCCACACGACGCAGACCCGCTGGAGTCAGGTCAACCAACATGCCCCCACAGCGGGTCAACCTCGCTCTGATACAAAGTAAGAAACATGCACTTCCATCCCAAAACTCCAAAGTGACAGGAGTAGGACAGAGCTTATAAGGTCAGGCGGGTAATACGTTGTAGGCGATGTGGCACAAATCAACAGATGGGCCACCAGGGATAACCCGCACATGGGCAGTCCGACGCAATGCGGTCACACACGATGCAAACCCGCTGAAATCGGGTCAACCAACAGTAGGAAATCTGAAAAGTAGTTTTCTTTAAGAAAAATTAGATAATATCAACGATCCTTCTGTAAAAGAAATAATTGTTCTCTAATACATTAATTAAATATAAGAACGGCATATCTCCTTGAGAAAGTGTAGCTGTAGAAAAAATAAATAGTATTAGCAGAATGTTAAAGGAGAACATTCAATCTTTAAAGAAAATGCTAGGCAGAGCTCACTAAAATTTAACGTACAGTTATGTATATGGACAATAATGAATTTCTCAAAGAGCTTGTATGGAGCATAAATGAAAATGTAGTGAGTTACCATATGCACTGTTTGCGGTGGCCGAAGCTGCAGAAAGCAAGCTATCATAGCAGCTTCTCATTTCTAACGCATCCTGCAAAAGAGAGGATCCAGGTTCATAAGGGGCCGATGATAATAGAAATGGGATGGCAATAGCATAGAAATCTCACGTATCTCACAAATATCATCATACAAATATGGGATGAACAGTGAGGAGCAAACAACATAAAACATGGTCATGTAATAATCTAAAGTAGTGCAAGTTGCATCTCCAAACAGTGAGAAGATAAATGATGGGATCAACGAGATGGAGCATGAGCTTTGGGCCCGCTTGGGTCTGATTTGTTATCTGCCATATTTGGCGTCGCCAGATGGATGATCCGAGTCCGCGATTGCGTCCGGATCGACGTTTCGATATTTTTCATGTATGAGTTTTATTTTTTTAGTGTTTTATTTTGGGAGATCGGACAACCATTATATACGGCCAATCATAGTTATCTACTATGGTTGCCCTAGTCATGTTTTATTATAAATAAGAGGGTAGGGCCATCCGTCATGATTATTGTAGATGTTGGAGAGTTTCATCCCGGAATCTGGCAGTCTTCCCACGATGCCGACTCCGAGAAACCCTAGATGCTGACTCCTAGGTATTGTCTTCATCCTCTCCTTGTATTTCCCCTTGTAGCCACCCCTTCCAATCCCTCCCTACAGCAGCCGTTTCCCCAAAGATTGCTGTCCATTCCCTCAAAACCAGCAGCCACCATCAGCAGTTATCCACAAGAAAATCAGCCCCTAGTCTTTTCTTTAGTATCTACCCATTGTACCCAGCCATTTCCTACCCTCATCTTCAGCAGCCGTGACCCCCTGGAAGCCTTCCTTACAACAGTTAACCCTCTTCCATACCCATAAACCCTGCCTACCAGGCTACCACCTCTGGATACCTTCCTGCTCCAAAGCGAAGCCTTCTCAGGCACTTCCAGGCCGAGCCAACCACACCTACAGCCTTCCACAGCCAGCCCAACATCAACCCAGGCCTCCTTCCCCTAGGCTGAACCTCCCCACACCCCACCTTCTTTATATAGCGCACCCCAGCCTATATTCCCCTCCGGCAGCCACTATATAGCCATCTCCACTCCCAGGCAACCACCGTCTCTACATCCACCGGATCTCCACTACTTTGCCCATGGCTCCTTGTGAGTTTCATTGTTTGGATTTATTGTTTTGCAGCATTCACGGTGGATTGAACTACTTATATTTTTATGGATCTTGATCTTTGTCAGTGTGTTCATCTTTAACTAATCGTGACTTGCAAGATCTTTATCGCTTGCGCATAGTAGCCTTTAGATACCCAATTGAAGAAAAGCCTAATTTACTTGCATTTTAAAATTGTTTACAATTGTTTGTGATAATTGCTTGTATTTTATGCTCTCACTATTATTTATAGTTTATTGTTGGATCATTGTCACATGCATACATCACCCTAGGTTAAGCATATTTAAATTCCCCAATACCGCACCTAAGGTTTGCATTGTTTGGAGTCCACTCGCACCTAGCCTATCCTACATCAGTTAGTATCAGAGCTGAAGGTTTGGGTCATGTTTATGCTACGTAGTGGTAGGTCATATAGAGTTATTTGATTATCCATGGATATTCATAGTGATCGTTCAACACGATTTTATGTTGATAAGGGAGAGATCTTCATATTATTATGTTGATCATCCTCGTCCACCGTTGCACGTCCATAGGGATCATGTCTATCCTCGAACACAATTAGATTATGTTAAGAACGATCATTTAGATGATTAAAAGGATCCCTATAGAGGTCACTATCCTTAGAATAACTTCACGTGTATAAACAATCCTATTGTTCCAAAAGCAGAAATGTCGAATATCGAATTTCAGTGATTGCTTCTTGCACAATTTTAAAGCATGTATGATATCTTTGATTGCCCGAAAACTGACTTAAAAGGCACAGGCTTGAACTCCAACAAGATAAAGTCTAGGAGTTTAGGTCAAGCCACCGATGTGTATAGTAGTGCTCTCACTAGCACGAGAGACCTGATACCTGACTTTGATGCATCTAATCTTGATGAGGTTCAGTGTCCGATGAGTAGTATACCACTTTATTATGAGACTGAATTTGATTATGACTTTGTCTTGCAGGTGGAGAGCGGTATTATTATGATTTGTGAGTATGGTCACGAGAGTGAGCACGAGCGACCCAGTGACCATGTGGCGGTATATCCATCCCCTACACCCCATATAAACCCAGTTATTAATTCAATCAGAGATCCATCTTTGAGTGTTGATTCCTTAGAACCTCTTCACGATATGGTGTTTAGTCATATCTTGGGTGAGAGTCGTGAGACTAGTGTTGATCTTGCAGTGGATGCCTCACCTGCCTCTGAGGACACTACCCCTACGATGATACTCTGTTGGAGGATCGTCTCGTTATAGATGGATTTTTTGGTGAGCTCTCCAATGAGCCTCCTGTTGAGCCACCGCTTCCTTGTAAGGAGGATATTCAAATGAGCAACTCGTTTACAAGTACTAGATTATTGGCACATCTTCAAGTCATATCCCTGATTTTGCCCCTGAGCGAGGACCTTGAGTTTAGCATCAAGTACGTAGAGTTCGCAATCACTAGAGGATATTCCTGATGTTTCGAGAGCCTACCCTATGGGCTCTCACACTCTTGACACCCGATGAGTTTTTTCATCTTGAAAACACTCGCCTCATTCTAGAATCACATCCTATTGTTGACGTCTCGGGTAGTTCTGGGGTTGTTAGGCCAACTTCTTTGGGGAGCTCTCGGGAGAATTTGATTGTAAAGGTACTCAATGTAAAAATAAATAAAAACTTAAGATATACCATCAATGTAAAATAGAGTTGTTAAATATGTTTAAAACTTAATCAAACTTTAGACTTGACGTATAGATGTACACAAATATGCATGTATACATGTATGTATATACACAAGCATATATGTTGTATGTATATATGCATGATACACATACATATAAATACTAATTTACCACATAACATCTGCATTATTATATTCATTTCATATTTACACCCACATCCATGTTCTGCATCATTTACAAAAATATATGTATATGCATACAAATACATGATTATTTATATGCTCATTTAAGAATAAGAAATATTTTTTCAAATTAAGAAATTTGGCTCCAGTCAACTCAAAATCCATCATGTTTGACTTGAACTTGCATAAATCTATTAAATAAAAAGGGGAAAAATTAAAATTTTGAGTGACTTGCTCGAACTAGACTCAATACCACTCCTGACATAAATTGTTGAGGCATAAAGAATGAATCAACAAAAACTAAAAATAGGGAACCATTGAACGATGCAAGCTTTTTCATTTGATTATATTATCTCACTAGATAGAAAGTAATCTTGAACCATGACTTCATAAAATGTCTTTTGGACATATGAAACAACCAAATGATAGCCTAAAAATGTAGTTCTAGAAAATTAGTCGTATTGTTATTTAACTGAGTGCAGAACAGAGATAAACAACTAATACACCTAAAATTCCAATCATCGAGAGGGCATAATTTTCCTTGCAATGCCAAATGTCATGAATCTTTCTGTAGTCAATCAAACCTTCTTTGACGTTTGAAACTATTAAGTTGACAACAAAGGAAGCAACTGATAAACCTAGTAATTTCCCATCAAATGCAAAGCTAGGTTTATTTACCAATCAAAAACCCAAGGTATTTTTGGTTTGAACGAATTGAAATTTAGGAAATTTGAAATGTTGAAGGGATTGCATTGAAATTAATTTTCAACAATGTGTATGATTGAGGACATATTGAGTGTTTATAATAATTTTTTTATTATTTTTTGGTTGATGAGAAAATGAATTGTGCTTCGTGTAAAGAGAAGTGTGGGTGTGCGATTTAGGATAATGATTCGAAATATGAAATTAGTCATATGACTATTTAACTGAGTGTAGAACAGAGATAGAGAACTAATACACCTAAAATTTCTATCATTGAGGGGGCATAAATTCTCCTTGCAATGCCAAATGTCATGAATCTTTCTATAGTCAATCAAACCTTCTTGAGGTTTGAAACTATTTGAGTTGACAACAAAGGAAGCAACTGATAAGCCTAATAATATCCCATCAAATGCAAAGCATTGATAGGATTATTTACCAATCAAATACTCATGATCTTTTTGGCTTGAACGAATTGAAAGTCAGGAAATTTGAAATGGCGAAGGGATTGCATTGAAATTAGTTTTCAACAATGTGTATGGTTGAGGACAAATTGAGTGTATAATAAGTTTTTATTATTTTTTGGTTGATGAGAAATTGAATTATGTTTCATGTAAAGAGAAGTGTGAGTGTGCGATTTAGAATAACGATTTTAAATATTTTTCTTCCATATCATTCACTACGATCCGGAAGAAAATTGTCAATGGAAAGTTCATTTGTTCACATTTCTTAGGTAAATTTAATTTTCTACTACTTACATTGGCACCAAACACCAAATATGAAATCATAAAAGTAAAATGCATTTACATTCCCAAAATCCTTCTAACCAAACAGACCCAAAAGTTCCACGAGACAATTTATTCATGCTATGGAATCATGGAAAAATTTATCTCACAGCATTGCATTTTTCACATAGAAATGTCAATAAAACAAAAAATTCTGGAGAACTAATAACATTTCCTAATCCTAACAAAAACTTATTTACTAAAGGTAAAAGAAAATATCATGTTTCTATGTAAGCTTAAATGCCCTAAACAAACCTAGCAAACATAGGCTCTGTTTGGAGACCTGGAGAGCGATGGAGGCAGGATGGAACGCAGGCTGGAACCCCGAGCTCCAGCCAGAATGGCGCGGTGAAACAATGGAAATGGTCATGGCGCGGGAGCTGTTTGTCCCGCCTCCGTTGCCTGCAGCATCAGCAGCCACATCCGAGCTGGAACACTCCGCCAAACCGGGCCATACCTCATAAAAATCTCCATTCAGACATTTGCCCAAAAGGAACAATGACCCTAGTAAAACTAAATTTATGGATGCCGCTCTCCAATTTCAAGGCTAATGAAACTCGGCCTAGAAGAGAAGCACAATAAAACAGAAATGTATCCATCAACTATGAGTAAGTCACCACAACCAGTTCAGCTGTGAACGCAAATGCAGCTCCCCGGATGCAACACATAACCCCATTAGAGCATGAAATCGCTGAAAAATTACATCCACTGGGGCATGAGAGACGCGAGAGAGAAAGATACCTGGGAGGCCTGGAGAAGTTCTTCCTGGCGGGCAAGGACTCCATGGTCCCTCTTCTCCTTCACATCTGCGCCCTTGTGAAAGGAGGCGAATCCTCTCAGCTTTCTCAGGGAAGTCTTCATCTACTTTCCCTCCAAACAAGAAGAAACAGATGAAGAAAGGGTAGAACGGTATAAACTGGTTCTTCTCCGCGCACAGATCCGAAGCTATACTATCCGAGGAAGGAAGAAGTAGAATCAAAGCGAGAATCAGAGGATCAACAAAAGTATGAACACTGCGAAACCCTAGAACGATCAGATATCCGAAAGAGAATGATCTCGAAGCTCTCCTCTCTCTTTCTCTCTCCTGGTTTCCTTATTTTAGTGGGTTGTTTTTTGGTCAAAGATGATACGTTTGACGAAGAACGCGAAAATTTTGCAGTCTGTTTTGTTTGACATTGTTTTAAATTATTGTTTTTTTTTTCTAAATATAAGAAATTTACATTTTTAAATTCGAAAAATGCTTACCCATGTTGTTTCTCAAAATAAAATGTATTTTTGCTTATTATTAATAATAATAGGTGATTGTTAGGTGCAAATTCAGTATGTGCAGACCATTTTAATAATAAAAATTTTTTATAAATTAATTAATAAAAAATGTCCTAAACTTAGATATGTGCAACCAAATAAAAGTCACACTTGTTTCTCGCTTCCAAACAGTAGGTCTGCTCCATCGCTCCAGTTCTTCACCCTCCTAACTCCCGTCGACGAAGAAAACCATATCTCTCCTCCCTCTTGTCAACGAAGAAGACTATATCCCTCCTCCCTCCTGTCCACGAAGAAGACCATCTCCCTCCTCCCTCCCGTCGATGAAGAAGAACAGTATGTCCGCTCCTCCCATCGATTAGGGCATATCAAGGACTTTTGACGTCAGGGTTTAGGTTCCTTCTCAGGTTCACATTAAGTTTAGGGTCCTTCTCAGACCTTATTCTCTCTGCAAACAACTTCACGGGCGACATACCTGCATCAACAACGACATCATCCCGTTAGAAATGGGGAATAATTCGTCACTCGTATAGCTCTAGCTAGTGCCCAACCGTTCATTCCGGGGAGTATCCCGCGGAAATTTGGGAACTTAACGAGCCTCACTTTTTTGTGGATGATGAATATCAATTTGGCCGGAGGAATACCTGAGACTCCCGAAAGGCTTGTGAATTTGGAGCATTTGGACCTCGCAAATGAATTCACTCTCGGATGATTCTATTCGGGATCTGGAAGCTGAAGAAGATGGAAAAACTGTATCTATATGGAAATAATCTCCCCAGAGAGATCAAGAGATATGTCAGCGGGGTCAGAGGCATTAGAGTAGATCGATGTGTCCAACAGAATGATTTTAGTTTGGTTTGCACGTAATAATTTGGTATGCACTTATAATTTTTCGATTTGCACATAAAATTGATCTGCACTTATACAAAGATGATTTGCGCATAACAATCCCCAATAATAATCAAGGTTTCTACAATCTGACCAGACGTCAAATCGGAGAATGGAAAGGTTCAAGGTTGGACATATTAGATCTGCCCAACCAAGGGTTGAACTGATTAGATCGGTCCAACCAAGGGTTGAAACGTGATGATATAATAAACAATTAATAATTAATTAAATAACACTACTATTATAACATTAATTCTTATAAACATGTATATCAAATTATATACACATATTGCGGGTCGCCCGGTTTTCCGCCAGTCCGGAGAATCGTACCGTCCTAGCTCCAAGTTGGATTGGGCGCGCAAACAGTCAAAAGTAAACCAAGCAGCAATAACACTGAGACGTATTAACGTGAAAAACTCGAAAATGGTGAAAAACCACGTGGTCGGTACGGTATCGTGCCGAAATCCACTACTTTTCTTGATGTTGCAAGTGTTTGAGTTCCCTGGAGGGTGACATGTCACCTCTCCATTTACAAGGTTTAGGTGTGAAAAAAAGAAGGGAAAATGATTAAGGCTCCGTTTGGGGGGAGTTATTTTCACCGGTCAAGCGGTTACGACCACATGAACCGGACCTTAGTTAAGGTCCGGTTCATGCGGTCCTAACCGCTTGACCGGTGAAAATAAGTCCCCTCAAACGAAGCCTAAGTCCACAAAGCTTTGCGCGGGAGTGTCCTCGGGGCGTGTTCTTCCAAATCTTTTCCTTCGTCTGCTAATGCGTCCACTTGAGCGTTGAGCGTGAACAGATTTGGGAGCTAATCGAGAGAATTCAGTGCGAATGAACGATCTAAGTCACATGTTCTCGCCGGAAAACCGCAGAGCTCTCCCTTCTCCCTTTTCTTGCTTAACTTCAAATGAAGGTCTGGGTGTCTTTTTATAGTTTTATGAAAGGGAGCGTTGGTAATTACGTCTGGCTGAATCTGGAGTTAACGAATGACACTGTTTGGTTCTGGTCACCTGGATCGCCAATTTCTCAAAAATGATGAGCATGCTCCTCGGGCAGTCTGGGCGGCCCGGCCAGGTTGCCCGGCGTCGATGGCGTCCGACGGCGGCGGAAGTGATTGGGGGATGCCAGAGCGGCGGCGGTGGCGACGGACAACGCTAGGGGCGGCAGACGACATTGGGGGAGGCCCCCGGTGCGCTGGAGGATGACACCGGCGGCGCGCGCCGGTCGGACGCGCACGCGTGCGTGTTGACCTGATGCGTGCTTCGGTCGGGCGCACACATCCGCGCGCGGGCTGAGCGCGCGCGCTGGCCGGGAGAGTGCACTAGCCGGGCCTGCGCTGAATTGTGCTCGTGTGCGGTGGTAGTCGTGTGGTGCTTTGCATGCGCGTTGTCCGTCCGTGCGAGACTTTGCACGCGTGATTTTTCCCCACTTGGGCGGCCTTGGATTCCCAAGCGAACGCGGCTTAAGCGTGTGGTTCACTTGATCGAGTCAGCTCGCTTAAGTGCTTTGACCCGTCTTGTCCTTGGAAAACTTAGTGGGAACCCCATCAGATGCCCCATAAATTTCGCGACTCGCGGACTGTAAGGAGACAAGTCATCAAATTTGTAATTGTACTTACGACGGATTTTTGCCGCAGCCTCGGAGCATGATTGTGAACGCGTTGTCATGGTGTTGAGGAATACTAAGTTCGTGACAGCGCGCTGTAATTAATTTTTTATTCGTAACATAAGATCATGAGTATCCATTTAATTAATTATATGATAACCTTGATTGGGGAGAATATTCATTGCTCCCATTGTCACATGACTGATTGGGCGGCAATTGATTTTGTTTCCTTTTCGAAGTTACTGAGATGTGGCAGCATATTTTATTTGATTGATGATGAGCGAATTTTGTATAGTAATTTAGACTCTATTCTAGTGTGTTTTTCCATTGATATCGTTCATTTATTTGTAGATTTCATCATTAAGCATTTAATAATCTGATCGAATGTATTGTGAGCATGTTTAGCTAGATAGGACACTATTTGTGCCATTTCATGTATGAGGGAGACATCTTCTCCCCCTCATTTCATTTGTATACTTTGATATTATGTGTGTGGTTGTGCGGATGTTATTTTCTGGAGATGTTGAATGTGTTTGCTGCTGGTACAGTGCTTGTGTGGTTTCCCCCGAGCGTCTCGGCCCTTTTCAATTGGAGGCCACTACTCATGCATTTTACTTTTCGTGCGAGCAGTGGCCCCCTCTGCACACGACCACTGATCGTGCGCGACCATTTGACAATATCGACCCAAGTGCCACCTTGAAAACGCACGAGTGTACGCACATGGGCAATCGCACGACCACTGGTCGTGCGCGTTCAACAATTCCCCACCCCCAATGCCAAATATTTCCCTCCAGTCCAAGTTCCTTCTCGCATGAGTAGAGGACTTTCCTTCGTGCACGGTCACTGATCATGCGCCTACTCGTGCGCGGGTCAATTTTTTGCTCCGTCTATAAATATGCAGGTTCGCGATTTCTTCTGCCTACCCCGATTTTCCACCGCCGAATTCCGCCATTTTCGCCCGAAACCCTAGGGTTTCGTCCCTAGGCCTCCTCCAACCTCCCCAAACATTCCAAAGGTGTAGAAATCGATTTCCAATGTTCCATTGGAGCTCTAAGTTCGGTGCACTTGGCGTGGAGGCGACAAACCCCCAGAGAATGCATGACTAGGAGAGGGTAACAACTCCTCATGTATCGTGGACGACAGCCAAGGCGGAGTTGGAAGAGCTAGTGGACCAAGTCAAGCTCTCCTACGAACCCAATGAAGAGTCTCTCATCTCCTTTGTATCTCAAAGTGGTAACTTTGTATCTCCTCTCTCTCATTTACGATGTTTATGTGTTTAATGTAATATTTTCTAAAACATATGCACATCATGACCATTTGGTTTATATGCTCATAGGTATATTTTTTATTGTGGATGGGTTGAATGAGTTTGCTTGTGTTTTGTGATTTGTTATTGTGATTGGTTGTGTTGTGTGTTGATACGACAATGAGTGAAGCAGAGGAAGGCGGCCCGCGGTGGTACGAAGCGGAGGAAGGCGACCCGCAGAGGTCTGCGACCCGCGGAGGTGCGATGCGGAGGAAGGCGACCCATGGAGGTGCAAAGTGGAGGCCGACGACCCGCGGAGGAGCGAAGCGATGTCGGTGACCCGCATAGTTAGTTAGCTTTCTTCAATTGCAAGTAGTTGTTAACCAAATCAAAATTCCTCATATAATTCTGACATAAAGAGACTTCTATCTCAAGTCTCATCTCGAAAGATTACTTCGCTCTGCCATGTTTCACGTGAGATCGATACTCGGGGGTAACTCCTCGTTTTATATTATTACTTGTACGCCCGTGGTGCACTTGCCTGCCGATCACATCAATTCACCCTCCTTTTATAGGTCTTATGTTAGACTTATAAATTTGAGTTCTCCCTTCTTCCTTCTCGTTATTTCGTGGCGAGACTTTTTGAGGGTGCACTTGTTCGGAGCACGAGGAGGATTTTTGTCGTCGTGTCTCCGCTTGCCAAGACGAGTAGTTTTCATTGCAGTTTTTTTGTAAAAAATAAAAAACTCACGCAAGGCGGGAAAAAGAGAGGAGGAGAAAAGGAGTGGGAATCACCGGTCGCTCATGTGCGAGGGGTCCCAAGCTGTGCGCGGGCGTCCGACGAGCGTGCAGGCATCCGACGAGTGTGCGGGCATGACTAGGTGTCGCGCGCCGCCGCCCGATAGGCGTGTGGGCCCAGTGCCGCGTTTGGCTACCTGGCACGCGTGCAGGCATGTGCGGTGCCGCGCGTAGATGGGCATGGTGGCGCGCGCGTCGTCGTGTGTGCGTGCGTGATGTCGCGTGCATCGGCATGTACACGTACATGATACCATGTGCGGTCGTGTGACCCGCACGTGGGCGTGGTGTCCATGCGCTCCTTGAGGGTCGTTATGATGTTTGTGGCGCTTGTCTTGTGTGCGTTGGATTCTGGCACCTTGACATCTTCATGCTTTTCCTCTTTCATGCAGACCTTTTTGCCTTTGTTTTAGGTACCGAAGCGCGGGGCTCCGACAAGGTCCATGCGACTTGCTTCGACGTTAAATGAGGAGAGGATTAACATGTGGAGAAAGCGCTTTGGTATTTTGTGAGACATTGAGGTGACAATCCTGAAAGTCTAGGGTGTGGTCTAATCACCTAGAGGGGGGTGAATATGTGTTTTAAAATATTTTAGTCTTCTTGAGATTGAAGACTAATTTAGCTTGAAAGAACACAAATAAAACACACGATAGAAAATACACAGAGATTTATAGCGGTTCCCTAGTGTGGGTGCTCCATTGTCCCTCTTTTATCTATCTAGCAATGTGCTAGACTCAACCAACTTCGCCAATAACTCAGATCGATCAGATCCTACAACTCAGGAACTCAGCAAGTCCCCTACCTCGGTTTCCCTCCTGGAATCCTACCTCAGGAGCCATCATCAACCCCACCTCAGAGTGTAAGTACTCCTACAAGTCAGATCCCCGACAAGGATCTTACAACTCAGATCCTCAACAAAGATCATATAACTCAGATTTCCTCAGAAATCCTACCTCAGGTCTTCACATACCCTAACTCAGACTTTCAGCAAAGTCCAACACTTAGGCCTTCTTACCAGCCCTACACTCAGGCTGACAGGACAGCCCTACCTTAGATCTCAATGAGATCTTACAATAATAGATTGGAAGAATGTTTACAATAAATAGACTCTGAATGATATTGCTTTAAGCAGCTTGAGTCTTCTTAGGTCTTCCTGAAAAGAAAGTCTTCTCTTTAGCAGCAGCACAGGATCTTCAATAAATGATCCTTCTAACCAGGATCAGTGTTAAGCTTTCTTGTATGAAGAAGTCTTCTTGCTCTTAAGAATGAGAGCTTTCCTGTTGAAGTTTGGCTTCTTCTTCTTCCTTTTTTTTCTTTGAAAAGACTTGTTTTTTACTGTTTTATTGCGCTGCAGCCGACAAGCTTTTCAAAGAATACGAAGACACAAGATATTCCAAGTTGTTAGGGTTTGCTGACCCTCTCTTATGCTTTTATTGCTCTGAGACATCAAACAGTCGAAACCTTAGAATATTGATGTCAGGGCACTTTTCAGAAGTCATTGATTTGACATCTACCTTTGTCATCTCCGTCGATTTGAAATCCCTCCTTCTGAGCTTGACAAGATGATATCGTCGTGTGAAGATAGTTGACATGACGATAAATGACTTAGCATGTCTTTCTTTAGTTCATACAATGATATCATCGTGTGCAGCTTGTTGGTACGATGATATATGCCTTTGCTGACTTTTCTTGAGTCCTTACAATGATATCGTCGTGTGTACCTTGTTGACACGATAATATATGCCTTAGCAGACTTTCTTTGAGTTCTCACAACGATATTATCTTGTGTACCTTGTTGACACAACGATATATATCTTAGCAGCTTTTCATTGAGTTCTCACCACGATATCATCGTGTATACCATGTCGACACGACGATATATGGCTTAGCACTTTCTTTGAGTTATCACAATGATATCGTCGTGTGTACTTTGTTGACACGACGATATTGTCGTGTTCTTCTTATTATCAAGTCGATTTTTGACTGACTTCTTCTGTTGCCTTCTATGAGTGATCAATACAATATCGTCTTGTGAGAGTCATATACACGGCGATATTTAACTTAGACATTTGTGCTTGATCTCCAAACATTATATATAAGATATAGCATATCCCCACCTTCTCATGTCACATCAAATAGATATCAAATACAAAATGTACTTATCATTGACTTATGGACTTCTCCAAATCTGGAATATTGTGGACAGTGTTCCCAACAATCTTCCACTATTTGAAGAAGTCATAACTCAGTCAGTGATAAAACACACTAATCAAAATTAACAAATAACAAGAGCAGAGAATATGAAATATTCAGAACATTGCAATTCACAACACAAGAGGTATCATCAGCATATTATAAATTCATAATTGTTGTAATGTTTTGAATTTTAAAGCATTTCTACATTTGCCCATGAAATGAAAACCAACTATGCTTCAGGTTCCCTTATGACTATTCCACTTCTTGCTTTATTGGCAGCAACTTCCCGTTTCTTATCAGACTGTCTAGTGAAATAGCCATTAGGCTTTGGATGATATCTCAGTGGTTCTTCTGCATCTCCTAAAATCCTTCCTGCCAGCTTACCTCTTTTGTGGATTCTTCTTATCTCTTCTTGATTTTCATACTTGGTCCACTCATGGGTGTCGTACAGTATGGCCATTTCAGTTTTATTTGTTTTGATATGTTCTCATGCACTTAAGATTATCTCCATTGATTTATGGCTCCACTGCTCATAATCTTGTTTATTTTCCATTTTCTCTCTGTATCTTTTCTTTCTTAGATTTATCTCATCTTCCTCAGATACCATTCCCTTCACCTTGCCTTATTCAACACTAGCAGCAGGTATTATAAATGTGTCAGGGGCAGTTGCAGGTACTGGTTCGAGTATTTCAGCAGGCTCATTATAAAAGATATGGGGAAGGTTCAGTGCTTCCCTTATTGAATTAGAGGTCCAGATGACATGATCACCACTGGAGTTTATCATCGCTTTCCCCCTTTTAGGACTTCTTCAGATAGGTCCTTCTCCAAATTGACTTAAAGTTTGAGAATCTTGTCTTTCAACATATGGATTCCACCTTCCAGATGATTCTTTGTCTCTAGCAGATGACTTCCCAGCTCCCGGCTGCAGATGTCCAATCTTTCTTGGATGATCCTTCTGTGCTCAACCATTTACCTTGCAGTAGCTTTGAAAGCCTCCTCCAAATTATCAAATGTTGCACATTGATTTTTAATAATATCAGCTAGACCCTTGTGGGTTAATTCTAGTTGTTTAGCAGTATGAACTACTGCTGCAGTTGCTTTCATAAAGAAACTGATGGTGTGTTCTTTCAGAAACCTCATTTTTAGTCTTAGACATGCAGTCTCACTGGACAAATCTCTTCTCAAATCATTGATTACATTGTCAATATAGGCTTCAAGCTGAGAACTTTGCTAATCCAGGAGCAACTTTATCTGGTTCAGCATTGAGGAGTCTTCTAACATTTGGCCTTTGGAGGAGCTAGGCTTATCAGGTTCCGCCTCAGCTTTCTTCTTCATTACCTCTTGAACATCTTCCATTCCTTCTGCTTCTACATACATTAGAGAAAGATATCTTCTTAAAGAAGTTTGTCTCACTTCATTCTCAGGAACAACGGTGGCTTCAACAATTATCAACTCCCTGCATGAGTTGACTGCACACTCTTCTTGGTTCATCTCTTCAGGGGCTTCAACTTGGTCCTTTTGGACTTCTAGCCTAGTGTGGATAGCATTCTCAACCTCAGTGATGTTGTTGATCACTTATACTACATGAGCTTGAAGCTCAGTGTCATGTTCCCCCTCACTTGCAGCATCACCTGCACTTCTTCTGTCTGAAACATTTCTCAATATGGCATCAGGATTTTCAGTAAGCTCCGTCTCTTTACCTCGACCAACACCTTCAGTGGCTCTTGACTCAGTGCTTTGTACTGAAATTTGGACTATGAAGTCCCTATGCTCCACCTCCTCCTCAGAGCTTGAGAGAATGGGATTATGTACTGGCTCACTTTCTGTGGAAGAACTTCCTTCTTCACTTTCCATAGCTTTCACTACTTTCTTCCTTTTAGGAGGCTTTTGTTAGGACCTTCTCCCACCTTTCAAGTACTTTAATATCCATTCTTCTCATGTGGTGGATTTTGACTCTCAATTTTTTGTTGAAATGATCAGGGTATGACAAGAGTAAGTAGAGGGAGAGTATTCTACCAAGGTTTGGTACTTGAAAGCTTTCTTGAATTTTTTGTAAGACAATCTGAGCTCAGTTTGTCTCCTTGACCAGAATTATCATTTCCATCAGATCAAACATTTGCTTGGATATTCTGTTATGGGACTCTACCTTGGAGAGGAGGGTTTTCCCAACTATATCAGCCAACAGCTTCCCTTGTTGGTTGAAGTGTTTCCTTTTCAATGACTCATAGGTCTTCTTAGAGTGCCCACACCATTCTTGGGTTTCATTTAGGTCCTGCTTGGTGACCTATTCATCTTCTTCTCCATTAGCAAATGGGGGCAGCTTGAAAACTTTAGTCAATCTCATAGGGGTTACCTTCACTTTTATCCCATTAATCTTACTCTTGATAGATTTCCCAGTTGAGCCAACTTTGGCATTGGGGTAGAATTCAAGAACCTCCCTTCTCATAATCATAGTTGGTTTAGACAGCATAAACTGCAAGTCGACGGAGTCGAGCAGTCATATAACGGCTTGAATCTCTTCTGGGGCCTTCTGAATTCCATCTCTCACTACTTCACTTCCTTTATATAGGTATCCTTCTCCCTTTGGAGCCATTTCTTAGACACTTGAAGGAGAGCTGAGCGTATCGACTTGTCTACTTCCACAAGACGGAGAGCGCGTGATGGTTTTTTAGGGAAAATGTAGCTTACGCTTTAATTTTAAGACATTTGACACATATTTATAGTTTCTATTGTGGAAAGTGAAAAGCCGCATATTAGGGATTTGATTAATTCAGATTCAATGGCTGAGATTGATTCATTTAGGATTTCTGAATTGACAGATAAGTAATAGAGTGTCGTTGTATCATCACGATGAAACCATCTATCATCACGACAATACCATCTATCATCATGACGATATTGTTTTGTAGATAAACCGATATGGTCTTGGATTATTTTTATGCACACACAACATGAACACATATTGTGTGTCAGCTGCAACATTATACTTAGCAATTTGCATACTTTCATAAAGATGCATTGTCAACTTATTGACCCTAGATTATACATTGATGCTATCAATTAATGCTCTTACTTATACCAAATTAACTTTAATGTGTTGACTAACATTCACAGTGTTAAGCACAGTAACTTAATCAACAACATTTCAGTAGAGGTAGAACATGCATGAGAAAGCAGAGAAATGAGTAAATGAGCAAGCATTTCATAAATTTCAGCAAGATATTATAAACAGATCAAATGTTTTCAAACAGATTTACAACTACATTTGCATTCAGCTAACAAGGGTTCATGTATTGTTTTTAGTAGGTCTTCTTCTTTCATGTCTCCCTCTCCTTGCTTTGTTGCTTCTACTCTTATCTTTCAAAATATAAGAAGGGCTTTGGAATGTATCTGTCAGGGATGGGAGGTGCATTCTTTGACAGTTTCCTTTCCTGTTGATGATCTTTGTAGAGCCTTCTCCTGTCTTCTACTTTCTTATACTTATCTCATTCATTTGAAGGGTAGTTGTACAACCCTCATTCTCCGAGGGTGGGTCCGTCTAAAGGCTACATAGGCAGAAGTCAAAGTCAGCAGTCATCATTGATATCAGACAGCGCAACAGGATCAGGAGACTCGGGAGTGCGAGTAGGGATTTGCTCGCCCCCAATGACGAGAAGGAAGGCATGTCTGAGTTAGCCAGCCGGCCGAGCGAGAAGGTCATACCTACTCGCCTGTGGGCGACTTTCACCAACCTACTCGCCCGCCTAGGCCTTTGCTCAAACCATCTCCAAGGGGATCAGGGATAGTCGCCTGCTTCCCCTCCCTCAAGATTTGTCTATAAATAGACCCCCAGGGGTACCGAGAATGGCACTTGTCCAAAATCAGAGCTTCACCCCCTTATAGGCGGGAATCTTCCCTAGTCAGCGCCTTCCTAGTACCAAGCTCGGCCATTCGTGGTTTTGGAGGAGAAGACTCCTTTGAGCTTATGGGTACGTGGTGGGATCTCCCTTCCGTAGCACCTGGGGTTGTGTTTGTTATCCCTCTAGTTCATTCGTCGTGGCTAACCAAGTCTTCTTGTCGGATTGCCGAGCGAGTAGCCTCCGGCTGCATTGATCCGAATTTTGGAGCCTAGGATTTTCCTGGCTTCAACAGTAGTGTTTGGATATATCTTTGACAATGTCCTCAAAGTCTCTCCATGTATTTAATATAATATTTGAAAGCCTGATCTGTAGTCTAATCACCTAGAGAGGGGTGAATAGGTGCTTCAATGTTGATTTAGTCTTTTTAAGTTGTTGACTGGTTTAGCTTAGAAATACAAAGACAAAAAAACACAACACAAAAAGCACACCAAGATTTATAATGGTTCCTCAAATTATTGGTACTCCACTGCCCCCCTTCACCTATCTAGCAGTGTGCTAGACTCGACCAACTCCTCCAATATCTCATATCTCCTTCACAGATCCTATACCTCAGGCACAAAAGGCCCTACAACTCAGGCACTACTGGCCCTACAACTTAGATCCACTTAGGATCCTACCTCAGGTTCCCAGAACCCTACAACTCAGGCGCAACAGGTCCTACATCTCAGATCTTCAGCAGATCCTACCTCAGATTGCAAGCACTCCTATAGCTCAGATTTCCAGTAGGGATCCTACCTCAAATTTTCTAAGAAATCCTACAGCTCAGGTCTTCACAAACCGTACACTCAGGTTGTCAACACAGACATACAACTCAGATCACAAAGAGATCCTGCAGAAGATATTTTGAAAAAGATTTTACAAACTTTGACTCTTAAAGATTGAGCTTGGAATAACTTGAGACTTCTTAGGCCTTTCTGAATAGAAAGCCTTCTTTATCAGCACCACGAGATCTTCAATAAGTGAACTTTCTGATCTGGATCAATGTTGAGCTTTCTTAAACGAAGAAGACTTCTTTCTCTCAAAAGTGAAAGCTTTCTTGTTAAAGCTTGACTTCTTCTTATTCTTCATCTTCTTCATCTTTCTTTTGAAAAGTTCTGCTTTTACTATTGTATTGCTTTTTAGCGGCGGCAAAAGCTTGTCTTTCTTTTGATTTCTCAACAATATCTTCTCAAGAGTTAGGGTTAGCCGACCTTCTCTTATCTTTTTATATCATTGGTTCTTCTAGCGGTCGTGGTCTGAAAAGATTTTATCTCAGACTGCTTTTCATACATGATTGATTTGACATTTGCTTTTGTCGTTTCCGTCGATATAAAATCCCTCCTTCTGAGCTTGTTAAGACGATATCGTCGTGTGAAGATAGTTTACACAATGATAAATGACTTAGCAAGCTGTCTTGAGTCTTCACAACGATATCGTCGTGTGATACTTATTGTCTCGCCGATATATGACTTAGTCAGCCTTTCTTGAGTCTTCACAATGATATCGTCATGTGCATCTTGTTGTCACGATGATATACACCTTAGCTATCTTTTCTTGAGTCCTCGCAATGACATCTGCCTTAGTTGACTGCTCTTGAGTTCTTACACTGATATCATCGTGTATACCTTATGGACACGACGATATAAGCCTTTGTTATTTCTTCTTGAGTCCTCTCAACGATATCATCGTGTGTACCTTGTTGACACGACGATATATGCCTTAGCTATTATTTCTTCTTGAGTCCTCTTAATAATATCGTCGTGTGTATCTTTTTGGCATGATGATATATGTCTTATCTGTTTTCTTTGAGTTCTCTCAACAATATCGTCGAGTTTACCTTGTTGACACGACAATATCATCGTGTTCTTCTTATTGTCACGTCGATATTTGACTTGACTTCTTCTACTATCTTCTGCGAGTTCTCTCAATGATATCGTCGTGTGTAACTTATTGAAACGACGATATATGTCTTAGTCATTTTTGCTTAATCTTAAAATATTATACTTAGAATGTATGATGTTCTAACCTGCTTATGTCACATTAAATATATATCAAATATAAATTGTACTTATCATTGACTAAAGGACTTCTCCAAATCTGGAACATTGTGGGCAGTGTTACCAACAATCTCCCCTATTTGAAGAATTCATAACTCAGTAATGATAAAATACAATAATGACAGTAAGAATAGAGTGTAGAACAATAATTTTTTTGTCTTGTGGATGTGGTAGAAGCAACACTGCCTTCATCATTGAACTCATCTCCCCCTTTAAGGCTTCTTCAGATAGGTCCTTCTCTACTACTGGAGCAGGGAGCTCATTGTCAAGCTCCCCTCACTTGCAGCATCATCTATATGACTTTTGCCAGTCATGCTCCCCCTCACTTGCAGCTTCATTTCTTTACTCTTTTCCTGACTTCATATAGGAATGTAGTAGAATATCGTTGTGTTCATTAAAACGATATCATTTTGTAGTCAAAACGATATGGCCTTTTCTTATGCACACTTCTTCTGTAAGTCACTCCTAGCTTTCACAATAATGACATGCATGTTTTGTTAGTGGCCTATAAGCAAATTGTAACAATAATAACTAAGGGCAGCTTAGTTGAAGTTATTCCAAATTAAGCATGCTCAGCTCAATTTTGAAGAAATTGAACTTTGTTTCATCCAGAGGTTTAGTAAAGATATCTGCCACTTGTTTGTCAGTGGGGACAAACTCAAGGCAGTTGTCTTCCTTTTCCATATGCTCTTTGATGAAGTGATACTTAATTTCAATGTCTTAGTCATACTGTGTGACATATGATTCTTAGCAATTGAAATTGCGCTAGAGGAATCATAGAACATAGGGGTTTTACCTAGTTGTAGTTGTGATCCTGAAGTTGATGTTGAATGCACAACAGTTGTGCACATCAATTTCTAGCTGATATGTACCATGATCTATTGTTGAAATAGCAACACTTGTTTGCTTCTTGCTACTCCAGGAAATTAGTCTTCTCCCAAGGAATTGGTGTAACATCCCCAAAACAACTAGACCCCTAAGATGCATTTTGTCATGACAAGGTCATGACATTGCTCCAAGAAGACAAAATGGGCCAAGGAGGCCCCATGATTTCCATAAATTAAGAAGAAATGCACATTGGGGTGCAATTAGCAAATTTTGATGGCTTAGCTTAGGGATGACCAATATACCTCCAACAAGTCAACATAACCTCATCATGACCCCTATGACCATCCAAGGAGGTGAGTAGGCCACTAGGGACCCTTGGGGTCAACCAAATTGGTCAAATTGACCAAAAGTCAACTTTGAGCTATCCTAGGTCAAACCTCCATGAATAAGGGCAATTGAACTCCAAATGATCAAATTGGACCCACCCTCATATGGAAACCTCCCTAGGGGACCTAATGGACCCAAAAGCCCCATCTTAGGGCCATCAATTTGGGGAAATTAGGCCAATTCCTAAAAAGCCCCAAATTGACCTAAATGTGCTAAAACCTAAATTAATCTCCAATTGACTTAGTATGACCAAATTGATCACCCCTAAACCCTAAGGGGAGTATATGAGACCTAAGTGGACCATAGTGTGCATTCAACCATGGAGAATTAGGGCAAAATCAACAAAATACCCAAATTGCCCCTATAGGAAAATAAGTGAAATCAAGCCCCATATAACCCCACCATGACTCAATTCCTCTTGGGATGGGTCCATAGGGTCCAAGACAGTAATGTGGGTCAATCATATTAAGTGGTGTGAGCTTGAGTCAAACCCAAACACAAAATCCCCAAATTGGCATATTTGGGTCAAATGAGCCCAAAGCTCAAATCAAGTAGACTTAGCCCAATCCCATGACTCAATTGGTCAGCCCACATGGTGACCAGACCCTAGGCATGCTGAAATTCGAAATTTGGGGGAAATGAATGCCTTGTCCAAGTGTAAGAAAAGGGGGGAAAAGACAAAGGAGGAATTAATGAAGTGGATGCCACATGGCATGCCTCCCCTCTCTCCAAAGCATCCTCTCAGCTCCCCCATGAAATTTCCTGCAAGTTTGAGTGAGGTGGCAGCTGGGTAGAGGGAGAATTTTAGGTGGGGAGAGGTGTTGGCCGGCCACATTAATGGCAACCCATGGGGTGAGCTGCCATTGGGCCCAATCTTCTTCCCCTCAGCATGGTTTCGAGCTGAGGAGTGTAATCTGGGTGAGTTGGAGGCCTGTCGTTGGCTAGCTGAGAGGTGCACCTAGTTGAAATCGCCAACCTAAAAATGGCTGCTAACAATATAGCCACCCTCAGCCCAAATGGACGACGCCATCATCTTCAGAAGAGGTCAAGGAGTGGGAATCGACCCCTGAATCAGCAAAATTGATGGAGAAAGGAGGAAACGCCAAGGGTCGCCGGAGCAAGGTTCAACCATGGCAAACCCGACCTCCCCTCAACCTCAAGCTGCAATCAAGGCAAGTTCCTCCCCCCCCCCCCCCCCCCCCCCTCCATCTGTGCTAGATTCTAGACCCATCTAGGAGAGATATCGGGCTCAAAGGAGCACGATTCCATGTGAGATAGTGGGAGATTTCTCGAGCTTTTCTTCTTGCTCGGGATCGCCGGAGAGGCCATCTCCGGTGGTCGTGTCGTCGTCTGGCGTTAGCCACCACCTCAACGGAGGTGGTGGAGGCGGTGGCCGGCGGTGGGGTGCTGCAGATTGCCGGGAAATGGTCGGAGAAGGCAGCCCAGGCGCATGAAATCGGGATCGTCGGCTCATCGGGGAAGACAATCCCGTAGCCGTCGGATCTGAGCCGGATCCTTAACCGCAGACCATATAAATGTAATATTATTATGAATCAAAATTCTGTCACATTTATATACCCGATTTTGTGAGCTGAAATTGAGGCCCTTAGAGGCCATATCTTGAAAAGTTGGCTGAGACAACTTTTGTAGCTCTTGATGTCTACTTTCTGTAGGATTTGAGATCAAGCGATTTGGAGCACTATAGCTCCTTGTAGAGCCATTTTTCTAGGACTGCTCTTTATGTCTATTAGCAAACCACAATAATTCTGTCTAGGATTTTTAAGTAGTTTGCATGCAATGTTTGAAGGCCTTAGAGGCCATATCTTGAAAAGTTGGCTGAGACAACTTTTATAGCTCTTGATGTCTACTTTCTGTAGGATTTGAGATCAAGTGATTTGGATCACTACAGCTCCTTGTAGAGCCATTTTTCTAGGACTGCTCTTTATGTCTATTAGCAAACCACAATAATTCTGTCTAGGATTTTTAAGTAGTTTGCATGCAATTTTTGAAGGCCTTAGAGGCCATATCTTGAAAAGTTGGCTGAGATAACTTTTGTATCTCTTTATGTCTACTTTTTGTAGGATTTGAGATCAAGTGATTTGGAGCACTACAGCTCCTTGTAGAGCCATTTTTCTAGGACTGCTCTTTATGTCTATTAGCAAACCACAATAATTCTGTCTAGGATTTTTAAGTAGTTTGCATGCAATTTTTGAAGGCCTTAGAGGCCATATCTTGAAAAGTTGGCTTAGACAACTTTTGTAGCTCTTGATGTCTACTTTCTGTAGGATTTAAGATCAAGTGATTTGGAGCACTACAGCTTCTTGTAGAGCCATTTTTCTAGGACTGCTCTTTATGCCTATTAGCAAACCACAATAATTCTGCCTAGGATTTTTAAGTAGTTTGCAAGCAATTTTTGAAGGCCTTAGAGGCCATATTTGCAAAATGGGGCAGAGACAACATTTGTAGCCCTATGGGTATACTTTCATTTGCCACCTTAATAATCTGATTTGGTGCACTGTGGACATCAGGGCACCCTCTTTCCTAGGACTGCTCCTTGTGTAGGGCAGAAATTAAAAAGGCTATATCTTTCAATTGGCTTAACCAAATCCCTAGATTTTTCTACCATGCATGCAGGGTATGAAGACACACCTAGGGTTTTAATTTGAGAATTTTTGGATGTATATCCATTGAGGTATTCCATTTATTAGGAAAAGTAAATATTTGGTATTTATGGAGTTGTATAACTCCAAACACCCCCAAATTTGGGTAGTAAGTTCTTTATATATATCTATATCACTGGTAAAAATTTGAGACCATTTGCCCTTGTGCATGTGGAGTTATGAGCCATACAAGCTAGGCTAAGGACCTTAAATGTGTGCCCTTAGCAATTTTTGGGTGGAGTGAGCCCCAAGCCTTGGGGGTTAACCCAATGGCTTGAAATGTTGGTCATGGGTCCTTGGCAGCAATATGCCTTCCCAAAAGTTATTTGGGGATTTTTGGGTACAAAAATCCCAAGATGTGGAATTTACTAAATTACCCCTAATTTAGGTTATAAAATGAAAAGGGGGTCATCTGAACTTGGGATGATGTGAAACTTAGTATTTAGTCTTTGATTTCATTATTTTGGCAGCAGGAGTTTTCTGAGAATTTTTGGGAAATATTTCATGATACAAATAGATGAATTTACAAATATACCCTTTATGAATTTTGTGCAAATATTGAGTTTTTATATGTCTGATAAATTAGAGATAAATCACATTAGGTCATAATGCTAATATAAGCCTATAATAATTTTCCCAGAATTTATTGAAGTCTTTACATAGCACTTGTAGTGTAAACCCTTATACGCACACCAAAGGTAGTAAATGATAATTATGGTCAAATATTTCTGCTAAAAATGTGAAATTCAGGTTTTGGTGTTTTTAGACCAGTGTTATGTCATGGTAATTTTTCCAGAGTTTATTGAGATCATAATCTAATACTTGATATGTAGAAATCTCTATTTGCACACCTCCTATTTTAATAGAAACTATGATTTAAGATTCCCTAGAGAATTTATGAAATTAGGATTTAAGGTTGTTAGATCACCACTCATTACAAACCTATGGTAATAATTGGAACTCGTTTGGATATGATGTGATCAAGATCGCACCATAGGAGTTAAATCTAGATCAACCTTATTTCGGTCTGCGAATAGTGAAACTGATTTACATGAATTAGACCACCACTGACCTTCACACATAGAACTGTTAACTCTTTATTGATTATGAAGGCTCAGATTATTTGGAAGAGCATCTTTAAAGGCAACTTGGGAAGTAAGGAGGGGGGTGCGTTTAACAAGCTATAAGTGCAGGCACTTCGACGATAAGAAAAGGAAGTTAGACCTTGTCAAGGGTCACACACACAACTCATCAGTAGTAAGTGATTGTATGAAAGCAGAATTGACCTTAGCTGGGTGAGCCATCTAGGGTAAGACTCAAGGGTGAAGTCGGGAAACCTCTAAGGCAAACCCCGAGTTAAGGATGTCGAAGAATAGAAGTGTGGGCCCGAGTAGGGTTAAGAATTCCAAGTATATGTGTGCAGTTCCTCGGTGAAGAAGGGAACTCGAGCTAGAATGTGATGACGGGAGAGTCAGCACCCGGTCACAGCTGGTGGTGTTGGAGTTCAGAGGAACTCCCCCACCCTAGGTGCCAAGCTTAACTCATCTTAGGAATTTGAGTAATTGGAGAGGAAATTGGGGATCAAGTAAATAACGGTAGATACCAACAAGATTAAGTGCCTTGGGAATAGGAAGTTCGGGGTGTCAGCCCGCCACACTTCCTAGTACCGCTGCGAGCCCCTCACCGGGTAACCCTCCGAAAGTCCAAGGCTAACCCTAAAGCTTCTAAGATCAACTAAATTATAGACAAGACTAGTTAAGTAGGAGAACTTGACAAGTTAACATCCGTCCCAAACCGGAACGGTTATAAGGATGGATTGGGATAGTCCGGCGAGCGGTAGGCTCGGGTTATAAGGTAGGACTGGGATAGTCCGGCGAGCGGTAGGCTCGGGTTATAAGGACGGACTGGGAGAGTCCGGCGAGCGGTAGGCTCGGGTTATAAGGAAGGACTGAGATAGTCCGGCGAGCGGTAGGCTCGGGTTATAAGGATGGACTGGGATAGTCTGGCGAGCGGTAGGCTCGGTTTATAAGGATGGACTGGGAGAGTCCGGCGAGCGGTATGCTCGGGTTATAAGGAAGGACTGGGATAGTCTGGCGAGCGGTAGGCTCGAGTTATAAGGATGGACTGGGAGAGTCCGGCGAGCGGTAGGCTCGGGTTATAAGGAAGGACTGGGATAGTCCGGCGAGCGGTAGGCTCGGGTTATAAGGATGGACTGGGATAGTCCGGCGAGCGGTAGGCTCGGGTTATAAGGATGGACTGGGATAGTCCGGCGAGCGGTAGGCTCGGGTTATAAGGATGGACTGGGATAGTCCGGCGAGCGGTAGGCTCGGGTTATAAGGATGGACTGGGATAGTCCGGCGAGCGGTAGGCTCTGGTTATAAGGAAGGACTGGGATAGTCCGGCGAGCGGTAGGCTCGGGTTATAAGGACGGACTGGGAGAGTCCGGCGAGTGGTAGGCTCGGGTTATAAGGAAGGACTAGGATAGTCCGGCGAGCGGTAGGCTCGGGTTATAAGGATGGACTGGGATAGTCCGGCGAGCGGTAGGCTCGGGTTATAAGGATGGACTGGGAGAGTCCGGCGAGCGGTAGGCTCGGGTTATAAGGAAGGACTGGGAGCGGTAGGCTCGGGTTATAAGGATGGACTGGGATAGTCCATCCCAGTCCATCCTTATAACCCGAGCCTACCGCTCGCCGGACTATCCCAGTCCATCCCAGTCCTCCAATTACTTATCCCAGTCCATCCCAGTCCATCCTTATAACCCGAGCCTACCGCTCCCAGTCCTTCCTTATAACCCGAGCCTACCGCTCGCCGGACTCTCCCAGTCCATCCTTATAACCCGAGCCTACCGCTCGCCGGACTATCCCAGTCCATCCTTATAACCCGAGCCTACCGCTCCCAGTCCTTCCTTATAACCCGAGCCTACCGCTCGCCGGACTCTCCCAGTCCATCCTTATAACCCGAGCCTACCGCTCGCCGGACTATCCCAGTCCATCCTTATAACCCGAGCCTACCGCTCGCCGGACTATCCCAATCCTTCCTTATAACCCGAGCCTACCGCTCGCCGGACTCTCCCAGTCCATCCTTATAACCCGAGCCTACCACTCGCCGGACTATCCCAGTCCATCCTTATAACCCGAGC
This sequence comes from Dactylorhiza incarnata, assembly GCA_033032865.1. Taxonomy (NCBI): domain Eukaryota; kingdom Viridiplantae; phylum Streptophyta; class Magnoliopsida; order Asparagales; family Orchidaceae; genus Dactylorhiza; species Dactylorhiza incarnata. The sequence goes on from JAWHQI010000130.1 coordinate 749,374, forward strand.
CTACCGCTCGCCGGACTATCCCAGTCCTTCCTTATAACCCGAGCCTACCGCTCGCCGGACTCTCCCAGTCCGTCCTTATAACCCGAGCCTACCGCTCGCCGGACTATCCCAGTCCTTCCTTATAACCCGAGCCTACCGCTCACCGGACTATCCCAGTCCATCCTTATAACCCGAGCCTACCGCTCGCCGGACTATTCCAGTCCATCCTTATAACCCGAGCCTACCGCTCGCCGGACTATCCCAGTCCATCCTTATAACCCGAGCCTACCACTCGCTGGACTATCCCAGTCCATCCTTATAACCCGAGCCTACTGCTCGCCGGACTATCCCAGTCCATCCTTATAACCCGAGCCTACCGCTCGCCGGACTATCCCAGTCCATCCTTATAACCCGAGTCTACCGCTCGCCGGACTATCCCAGTCCTTCCTTATAACCCGAGCCTACCGCTCGCTGGACTATCCCAGTCCATCCTTATAACCCGAGCCTATCGCTCGTCGGACTATCCCAGTCCTTCCTTATAACCCGAGCCTACCGCTCGCCGGACTCTCCCAGTCCATCCTTATAACCCGAGCCTACCGCTCGCCGGACTATCCCAGTCCATCCTTATAACCCGAGCCTACCGCTCGCCGGACTATCCCAGTCCTTCCTTATAACCCGAGCCTACCGCTCGCCGGACTCTCCCAGTCCGTCCTTATAACCCGAGCCTACCGCTCGCCGGACTATCCCAGTCCTTCCTTATAACCCGAGCCTACCGCTCGCCGGACTATCCCAGTCCATCCTTATAACCGTTCCGGTTTGGGACGGATGTTAACTTGTCAAGTTCTCCTACTTAACTAGTCTTGTCTATAATTTAGTTGATCTTAGAAGCTTAAGGGTTAGCCTTGGACTTCCGGAGGGTTACCCGGTGAGGGGCTCGCAGCGGTACTAGGAAGTGTGGTGGGCTGACACCCCGAACTTCCTATTCCCAAGGCACTTAATCTTGTTGGTATCTACCGTTATTTACTTGATCCCCAATTTCCTCTCCAATTACTCAAATTCCTAAGATGAGTTAAGCTTGGCACCTAGGGTGGGGGAGTTCCTCTGAACTCCAACACCACCAGCTGTGACCGGGTGCTGACTCTCCCGTCATCACATTCTAGCTCGAGTTCCCTTCTTCACCGAGGAACTGCACACATATACTTGGCATTCTTAACCTTACTCGGGCCCACACTCCTATTCTTCGACATCCTTAACTCGGGGTTTGCCTTAGAGGTTTCCCGACTTCACCCTTGAGTCTTACCCTAGATGGCTCACCCAGCTAAGGTCAATTCTGCTTTCATACAATCACTTACTACCGATGAGTTGTGTGTGTGACCCTTGACAAGGTTTAACTTCCTTTTCTTATCGTCGAAGTGCCTGCACTTATAGCTTGTTAAACGCACCCCCCTCCTTACTTCCCAAGTTGCCTTTAAAGATGCTCTTCCAAATAATCTGAGCCTTCATAATCAATAAAGAGTTAACAGTTCTATGTGTGAAGGTCAGTGGTGGTCTAATTCATGTAAATCAGTTTCACTATTCGCAGACCGAAATAAGGTTGATCTAGATTTAACTCCTATGGTGCGATCTTGATCACATCATATCCAAACGAGTTCCAATTATTACCATAGGTTTGTAATGAGTGGTGATCTAACAACCTTAAATCCTAATTTCATAAATTCTCTAGGGAATCTTAAATCATAGTTTCTATTAAAATAGGAGGTGTGCAAATAGAGATTTCTACATATCAAGTATTAGATTATGATCTCAATAAACTCTGGGAAAATTACCATGACATAACACTGGTCTAAAAACACCAAAACCTGAATTTCACATTTTTAGCAGAAATATTTGACCATAATTATCATTTACTACCTTTGGTGTGCGTATAAGGGTTTACACTACAAGTGCTATGTAAAGACTTCAATAAATTCTGGGAAAATTATTATAGGCTTATATTAGCATTATGACCTAATGTGATTTATCTCTAATTTATCAGACATATAAAAACTCAATATTTGCACAAAATTCATAAAGGGTATATTTGTAAATTCATCTATTTGTATCATGAAATATTTCCCAAAAATTCTCAGAAAACTCCTGCTGCCAAAATAATGAAATCAAAGACTAAATACTAAGTTTCACATCATCCCAAGTTCAGATGACCCCCTTTTCATTTTATAACCTAAATTAGGGGTAATTTAGTAAATTCCACATCTTGGGATTTTTGTACCCAAAAATCCCCAAATAACTTTTGGGAAGGCATATTGCTGCCAAGGACCCATGACCAACATTTCAAGCCATTGGGTTAACCCCCAAGGCTTGGGGCTCACTCCACCCAAAAATTGCTAAGGGCACACATTTAAGGTCCTTAGCCTAGCACTTGCATGGCTCATAACTCCACATGCACAAGGGCAAATGGTCTCTAATTTTTACCAGTGATATAGATATATATAAAGAACTTACCACCCAAATTTGGGGGTGTTTGGAGTTATACAACTCCATAAATACCAAATATTTACTTTTCCTAATAAATGGAATACCTCAATGGATATACATCCAAAAATTCTCAAATTAAAACCCTAGGCGTGTCTTCATACCCTGCATGCATGGTAGAAAAATTTAGGGATTTGGTTAAGCCAATCGAAAGATATAGCCTTTTTAATTTCTGCCCTACACAAGGAGCAGTCCTAGGAAAGAGGGTGCCTTGATGTCCACAGTGCTCCAAATCAGATTATTAAGGTGGAAAATGAAAGTAGACCCATAGGGATACAAATGTTATCTCTGCCACTTTTTGCAAATATGGCCTCTAAGGCCTTCAAAAATTGCTTGCAAACTACTTCAAAATCCTAGGCAGAATTATTGTGGTTTGCTAATAGGCATAAAGAGCAGTCCTAGAAAAATGGCTCAACAAGAAGCTGTAGTGCTCCAAATCACTTGACCTTAAATCCTACAGAAAGTAGACATCAAGAGCTACAAAACTTGTCTCAGCCAACTTTTCAAGATATGGCCTCTAAGGCCTTCAAAAATTGCATGCAATCTACTTAAAAATCCTAGACAGAATTATTGTGGTTTGCTAATAGACATAAAGAGCAGTCTTAGAAATATGGCTCTACAAGGAGCTGTAGTGCTCCAAATCACTTGATCTCAAATCTTACAGAAAGTAGACATCAAGAGATACAAAAGTTGTCTCAGCCAACTTTTCAAGTATGGCCTCTAAGGCCTTCAAAAATTGCATGCAAACTACTTAAAAATCCTAGACAGAATTATTGTGGTTTGCTAATAGACATAAAGAGCAGTCCTAGAAAAATGGCTCTACAAGGAGATGTAGTGCTCCAAATCACTTGATCTCAAATCCTACAGAAAGTAGACATCTTGTCTCAGCCAACTTTTCAAGATATGGCCTCTAAGGCCTTCAAAAATTGCATGCAAACTACTTAAAAATCCTAGACAGAATTATTGTGGTTTGCTAATAGACATAAAGAGCAGTCCTAGAAAAATGGCTCTACAAGGAGCTGTATTGCTCCAAATCGCTTGATCTCAAATCCTACAGAAAGTAGACATCAAGAGCTACAAAAGTTGTCTCAACCAACTTTTCAAGATATGGCCTCTAAGGGCCTCAATTTCAGCTCACAAAATCGGGTATATAAATGTGACAGAATTTTGATTCATAATAATATTACATTTATATGGTCTGTGGTTAAGGATCCGGCTCAGATCCGACGGCTACGGGATTGTCTTCCCCGATGAGCCGACGATCCCGATTTCACGCGCCTGGGCCGCCTTCTCCGACCATTTCCCGACAATCTGCAGCACCCCACCGCCGGCCACCGCCTCCTCCACCTCCGTTGAGGTGGTGGCTAATGCCAGGCGGCGACACGGCCACCGGAGATGGCCTCTCCGGCGATCCCGAGCAAGAAGAAAAGCTCGAGAAATCTCCCACTATCTCACATGGAATCGTGCTCCTTTGAGCCTGATATCTCTCCTAGATGGGTCTAGAATCTAGCAAAGATGGAGGGGGGGAGGAACTTGCCTTGATTGCAGCTTGAGGTTGAGGGGAGGTCGGGTTTGCCATGGTTGAACCTTGCTCCGACGACCCTTGGCGTTTCCTCCTTTCTCCATCAATTTTGCTGATTCAGGGGTCGATTCCCACTCCTTGACCTCTTCTGAAGATGATGGCGTCGTCCATTTGGGCTGAGGGTGGCGATATTGTTAGCAGCCATTTTTAGGTTGGCGATTTCAACTAGGTGCACCTCTCAGCTAGCCAACGACAGGCCTCCAACTCACCCAGATTACACTCCTCAGCTCGAAACCATGCTGAGGGGAAGAAGATTGGGCCCAATGGCAGCTCACCCCATGGGTTGCCATTAATGTGGCCGGCCAACACCTCTCCCCACCTAAAATTCTCCCTCTACCCAGCTGCCACCTCACTCAAACTTGCAGGAAATTTCATGGGGGAGCTGAGAGGATGCTTTGGAGAGAGGGGAGGCATGCCATGTGGCATCCACTTCATTAATTCCTCCTTTGTCTTTTCCCCCCTTTTCTTACACTTGGACAAGGCATTCATTTCCCCCAAATTTCGAATTTCAGCATGCCTAGGGTCTGGTCACCATGTGGGCTGACCAATTGAGTCATGGGATTGGGCTAAGTCTACTTGATTTGAGCTTTGGGCTCATTTGACCCAAATATGCCAATTTGGGGATTTTGTGTTTGGGTTTGACTCAAGCTCACACCACTTAATATGATTGACCCACATTACTGTCTTGGACCCTATGGACCCATCCCAAGAGGAATTGAGTCATGGTGGGGTTATATGGGGCTTGATTGCACTTATTTGCCTATAGGGGCAATTTGGGTATTTTGTTGATTTTGCCCTAATTCTCCATGGTTGAATGCACACTATGGTCCACTTAGGTCTCATATACTCCCCTTAGGGTTTAGGGGTGATCAATTTGGTCATACTAAGTCAATTGGAGATTAATTTAGGTTTTAGCACATTTAGGTCAATTTGGGGCTTTTTAGGAATTGGCCTAATTTCCCCAAATTGATGGCCCTAAGATGGGGCTTTTGGGTCCATTAGGTCCCCTAGGGAGGTTTCCATATGAGGGTGGGTCCAATTTGATCATTTGAAGTTCAATTGCCCTTATTCATGGAGGTTTGACCTAGGATAGCTCAAAGTTGACTTTTGGTCAATTTGACCAATTTGGTTGACCCCAAGGGTCCCTAGTGGCCTACTCACCTCCTTGGATGGTCATAGGGGTCATGATGAGGTTATGTTGACTTGTTGGAGGTATATTGGTCATCCCTAAGCTAAGCCATCAAAATTTGCTAATTGCACCCCAATGTGCATTTCTTCTTAATTTATGGAAATCATGGGGCCTCCTTGACCCATTTTGTCTTCTTGGAGCAATGTCATGACCTTGTCATGACAAAATGCATCTTAGGGGTCTAGTTGTTTTGGGGATGTTACAAATCCCAATAAACGAAGAAACAATTTCGTCCCCAAAATTTAGGTTTAGGTCCACGGGAGTTAGAGTTCATGGATGATTTAGTTGTTTGGGTGCAGTATGGCTCTCAATTAACATTGGGACTTGTTAGGTCTAATTCTCATTGACTCATCCCCGGTTTCTCCCAAGTGCACTTTCGTTAAACCTCATCCTATTCGAGTTCGAGATCCTTTACCTGAGGGTTCTTAGACAATTCCCAATTGATGAAGACATCGTAGTGGAGGGAGGACATAAGTCGAAGTAAAGTCACACACTCACAAGGCGAGTGTAAGAATCCATCGAGTCTTATATTTTATAGTATGATGTCTTCGTAAGTATACAATTCTCGATCCGGTGAGTACATTGTCACGTTCACCGTCAATATCTTTAATACCGTATCCTTACTAACACTTTGGGTCTACTCTCCTGTGGTTCACAATCATTGTACACGTGACACCAGTACTCTTATTTATTAGTTGTTTGTAATTAGAATTTAGACTTGTCTTCCAAGATCATGATATGTTTATGGCTTGGGCAATATTGATTCCTCTAATTTTTACGACATCTCCCTTCTTTTAATACTTTAGATCAACGCTTAGTCATGCTCCTAAGATTCAATATGATATTTAGTAAATGTAAATATGCCATGGTCATTTACTGAACTAAAAGGATACTTTAGTAGTAATCAAACTCAGTTTTGGTACTTAAATTCGTATGAGCCGTCAATTCCGAGCCCCATAAGCTTCATATATTGTAAATCCTCCAAGGTGGCTAAGGGTGCAAGGCTCATTTCGTGAAGGAAGTATGATAATTAATCAATAGTTAACTATAATAAAATTTTCAGAGGTTCAATGGGGACCACAAGTCTATCTACTTATTTCTGTAATACTCCGGATTTTTCATAGTGATCTAGGGAAACTTGACCCTGAGACTCTCAATAAAGCTTTATGTAACAAAATTTTTACAAACCCTAATTTCCTACGGAACTCAATCTTCAAGGTCTCTGATTCCTTCAGAGAAGGAAGATCTCTTCACCGAAAGTGTATGTTTCAATTTTTAAGAGAATTGACCAAGGGAATGATTATTATCTGAATCTATAGGTCTTCATCTACAAAATCTGATTCTTGGACAGCGTGTGTATCGCATCTAATTTACATGTACGGTGTAAGAATTCAGATTGCTTGGATAAGTCGGATGGTAGGGTGCACCGACTTAGGTCTAGGGTTCACTTGTATATCTTGCACCAAGGCAGGTGCCCACGGAGTTATAATGCAGAGGCTTTTATGTCTCCAAGGAAAGCTAAGTCAATATTTTAGTGGCCCAATAAACGAAGAAACAAGATTAGCCTCCCGTAATCTTGTGATGAGTTTCTTATATCCGAAAATATCGGCTTCCCACGTATGCATAAAATCCCTATGGGTATACAGCTCTTGTGGTTTGGATATGGTAAGGTTCTCTACCCTCAGAATGTCATTTATCGTAATTCTTTCCCAAGGATCGTGTGTCTATCCAATGGTCTTCTCTAAGTGGGGCTTCTCATTCCACATTTGACATCCTTTCTTGTGATGGTTTTCCGAGGGTGGGAGTGTGCAGTATTAGCTTCTAAGCGCACAAGTAAGGCCTTACGAGTCTCACAAACACCAAAACCACTTAAGATTGTCCTATTTGTTTGTTGAGGAGTGTTAATATCACTTAGGAAGCGATGTGGGTATATCACAGAGTAAGCCCTGAACACTCAATTGGTGATGAGAAGTGAAAGTACTCCATAGTTAAGCGTGCTCAGGCTGGAGTAGTTTGGGATGGGTGACCTCTTGGGAAGTCCCCGTAGGGCCGCTTAACAGAATCACTTCTCATCAAAGGGGAACTGCGGTCTCCAACAACCCGCTGTGCCCTGTGGTGGGATAGAGAGGGGTTGGGGTGCATGGTCTGCAGACCATTTGGTTAGGCTGAACCCTTGCAGCTGGATGCTGGGGGTGCCGGCGGTCGTCCTTGCGAGCTGTATGCTGGGGAGACCGTTACAAAAAGTCCTTTCACCAAGATTGCACTTTTTGTAACGGTCTCCCCAGCATACAGCTCGCAAGGACGACCGCAGGCACCCCCAGCATCCAGTTGCAAGGGTTCATCCTAACCAAATGGTCTGCAGACCATGCACCCCAACCCCTCTCTATCCCACCACAGGGCACAGCGGGTTGTTGGAGACCGCAGTCCCCCTTTGATGAGAAGTGATTCTGTTAAGCGGCCCTACGGGGACTTCCCAGGAGGTCACCCATCCCAAACTACTCCAGCCTGAGCACGCTTAACTATGGAGTACTTTCACTTCTCATCACCAACTAAGCTGCAGAATCACTTCTCATCAAAGGGGGACTGCGGTCTCCAACAACCCGCTGTGCCCTGTGGTGGGATAGAGAGGGGTTGGGGTGCATGGTCTGCAGACCATTTGGTTAGGCTGAACCCTTGCAGCTGGATGCTGGGGGTGCCTGCGGTCGTCCTTGCGAGTTGTATGCTGGGGAGACCGTTACAATTGGCATGTCCCTGAGGTACTCTTCATATCATCTTTGCAGCCTGCAAAATCTACATCTGAATACCTTGTTAGTTCAAAATCATTGTTCCTATAGTATCATAGACCAAGATGTGGTGTGTCCTTAAGGTATCTCAAAATCCTCTTTGCAGCTGAGTAATGAGATTCCTTAGGGCAAGCCTGGTACCAAGCACACACATATGTAGCATACAAGATATCAGGTCTACGTGCAGTTAAATAGAGGTTGGAGCCAATTATACACATGGACAAGATTTCATCAAAAGTTTTCCCTTTCTCATCCTTGTCAAGGGATATATTTGACCCCATAGCAGTTCTCATAGTGGAGGCATTCTCCATTCAAATTTCTTGACTAACTCATTGGTGAACTTAGTTTGGGAGATGAAAATTCCATCTTCAGATTGTTTCACCCGGAGGCCTAAGAAATACTTAAGCTCCCTCATACTGCTCATCTCAAACTCCCCTTGCATCGGGTTAACAAACCTCTTGCAAAGGTTATCATCTGTAGACCCAAATATGATGTCATCAACATATATTTGGACTAGGAGGCTCTTGCTCTTTACTTCCCTTAGGAACAATGTCTTGTCTATCTCTCCCTTGAGAATTTATTCTTAAGAAGGAATGTATACAAGGTCTCATACCAAGCCATTGGGGCTTGTTTTAAGCCATATAATGCTTTTCTAAGATAATAAACATAATCAGGAAAAGTTGGATTGACAAAACATGATGGTTGTTCTACATATACTTCTTCTTTAAGGTCATCATTAAGGAAAGCTGACTTCACATCCATTTAGTAGACCTTGAATCCTTTATGGACAGCATATGCAAGGAATTATTTGATGGCTTCTAGTCTTGTCACTGATGCAAAAGTTTGATCAAAATAAATGCCCTCTTCTTGTCTATATCCTTTTGCTACCAGTCTTGCCTTGTTCTTCACGATTACTCCATTCTCATCCATCTTGTTCATGTAGACCCATTTTGTCCCAATAATGTTTTGTCCTTTTGGTCTTGGAACCAACTTCCACACTTTGCATCATTTGAACTGATTCAGTTTTTCCTGCATAGCCATTATCCAGAATGGATCTCCATTTGCCTCTTCAAATTTCTTTGGCTCTACCTAAGAGAGGAAACTCAGGAACATTGCCTCATTGTGAGTTTTGCTCCTGGCTGTGACTCCTTGGCTTACATCCCCAATGATCAGATTCCTGGGATGGTCTCTCAGGTGTCTAATAGTAATTGTCAGCCTTTTTGTATTTTCTTGTGCACCACCTCCAGCTTCCTGTTCAACATCTTGAATTTCATGTTGCTCTTCTTCACTAGCTTCTTGTGTTTCTCCTGAAGATTGTCCTTCTTCTCTAACTATTGCATCTGGTAAGGTGATCTCATTGACAGTTGGCTTGTCCACTATAGAGAGCTCTTTTATCTTCAGTTCAGTACCTACAACATTAGAAGAACTAGATCATCCCTTATAGATCAAGCTGGTCTCATCAAATACAACATGTATAGTCGCTTGAAGATCTCCTTCGTGGGCTTGAAGTTTTCCTTATCCGCTTTCGTGAAGACGAAAGTGAGACTGCCGAGTCGCCTTTCGGGACGAAGGAAAACTTCAAGTCCACGAAGGAGATCTTCAAGCGCCGAATGAGAAATCCGTGGAAATCTTCAAGGAGCTATAAGGGATTGAAGCACATATTTTAACTTGCCAACTTCGTCATTCATATGGGAAGAGGTGGCCTTTTTAGCAATGGATTGGGAGACAGATGCAATTTCTGCTTTCAGCTCTTCCTTGTACCTGTCAGCTTCTTCATTTAACTGCATGGCAGTGGAATAGACATACTCTTGGAGATGATTGGCTGACTTCTCTATCACTTTATCTGTTTGACTGACATATTTCTTGACATATGTCATGTCCTGTTCATACAGCTGGAGGTGTTTGTCCATAGATCTTAGAACGGTATTCTGAGAAATTACAGATTTTTCAGCCAGATCAAACCATTTGGACATTTTTTTTGTTGAGTATTTCAGTGTTTTCCTTTATTTCCTTGACCTCAGACATGACTTCAGCTTTCACATTTTTGATGGACTGATCCACATAATCCCTTACTGAGGTAACTGATATATCTAGATTAGTTTGCATGGAGGTGAGATGAGACTGAAGCAGCAGGTTTATGGCACTAAGAAGAGCCTCATTGGGTGAGGTGGAGGAAGAGGCTTGCTGAATGTTGGTAACAACAGCTGGGGCATCATCATGCTCATCTTCAGTGTCAGCATCTTGATGATCACTCAGATTGACATCACCAACATTATCATCCTCCTCCCCCTCAGAGAGAGCATTCTTTTCTGTTGAGTCCAGGAATGCTGGGACAATGAGTTGGAGTTAGATTGAACTACTTAGAGGTTCTAAGGATAATAATGTAAGATTTAACTAGAACTTCATCTTTCTTTGCAGGAGCAGTATTCTGCCCCCCCCCCCAGATAAATCCACTTGAATGGATGAATATAAGAATTTTAGAACAAGAATTGTAAAGTTAGATTTTATGATTCTGAATGTTTAGGCTGGGGTTTTAGGGCTTACCTATAACCTGATCTTTATCAGCTGATGGCTCTTGTGGCTGCTCCCCCTCAGATGGGGCATCAGATGAACCTTGTGAAGGTAATGACCACAGGGCTGGTGTATTTTCAGGAATGTTTCTTATTCTTTCTTCAAGACTGTAGATAATTGTGTCAATCTGACCTTGTAAATTTTGAGCTGATGGTCTTGTGTTCACATCATCATCATTGATTTTTGTAATATCAATGGGTGATTGTTCTTGTTGATACCCCCCTCCCCCCTCAAATGAAGCACACACCAGTTGTTGAGGATCTGGGTTCCACATTATTTAAATGTCTGATTTGACTAACTATTGCTATTAGCTATGTTTAATGAGTTAGGAGGAGTTGAATTAGTTACCAGAAGTTATGAATTTGTCCAGCTGCAGTGGATGGAGAGGTTCAGTTGGCAAGTCATTTGGTGTAGCCTCTTTGTCAAGAATGTTGTGAGACCCAATGTCAGCACCAGCATCTTCATCTTTGTCTGAATGATCAGACTCAGAATTGGACATGATCAGCCTTGTTTTCTTAGAATATGAGGGGGTTGTCTTCTCTTTTCCTTTAGTTTCAGAGGGCTGACTGATAGGCAACCCTGTTGAATCTTTCTAAAGTCTTGATGTCCATTCTCTTGAGATAGTGAAGATTTGCTCCTTTGGATGTGTTGAACTTGTCAGGGTGGGTTTGCAGGAGGTATAAGGAGAGAATTCTTCCCATATTGGGTGCCTGAAGGCATTCCTTTATTCTTTGAAAGATGACCTCTCCCCAAGAGGTTTTATTTTTTAGAATTATTCTTGTCATGAGATCAAACATGTACTTTGAGATTGTATCGTGGGACCCTGGTTTGCACAGAATGACTTTTCCCACAATATCTGATAAAAGTTTTCCCTTTTGGTTGAAAAATTTCCTCTTCAATGAGCCAATTTTGGCATCATTGTACTAAGTCCATTTTAGAGCCTTTTCTTGTCTTTTTCAGAGATGTCATCCTCCTCACTTGGACTGCAGGATGGAAGATGTAATGCTTGTTGTAGTTTTGTTGGGGTTATCTTGATTCTATCTTCTCCAATCTTTGACTTGAGGGAGTATTTGGAGGTGGACAACTTGACATTACCAAACCATTCCAGAACTTCAGTTCTGAGAATGACACAGGGTTCAGATAGTAGAAATTCCAGGCCTTAGTCTTCTAGGAGTTGAATCACTCCCTTAATTTCTTCTAGAACATGGGCAAACCCATGCCTTACTATCTCATATCCTTTAAGAAGATCTTTAGAGCTTTTGGGAGCCATTGCAGTGGTGGAGGAATGCGCTGGGACGGAAGAGTAGGTGATTCGTCTCGGCGGCTAGAAGAGAAGGGTCGTGTGCTTTTCACTAATCAGATTGGCTATTTATATGGCTTAAGACTTAGGTAAAATTAAACCTAGTAATTGGATTTGATTGCTCTTATAATTGTAAGTGTAAATGGGTCAACTGGTGTTGCACTTAGACAATTTAGTCGTCTCAGCGGTTCAGCTGAGATTTTTCCCAGCTGTCTAAGTGCATCTAAAACTACATCATAAAGCTGAGTTCGTCGAACTGAATCTGGGGTTCGTCGAATTGAATTAATTCATCAAACACAAAGCTAAGTTCGTCGAACTCAAACTGGAGTTCGTCGAACTAAAGACAAAATCTGCTGAACTGGCTGGAAGACTGAATTCGTCGAGCCGAGGAGCAATTTCGTCGAACTGAAACACGACATTCGTCGAACCCAGGAAAGAGTTCGTCGAATTGAGACTTTTCCCAGCTGTCTAAGTGCAACCTGAAGCTCAGCTGAAATAGATTGTTCTGGTTAAGCTGATCATACTACTTTAAAATCATTAGAGATAGGGTTACTTGAATGCCTAATCATGTCTCTCATAGGGTTGATGTGTCATCATTTTAAGTTATATCAAATCAAGATTGGAAGAATGAAGTGTTTTACACTATTCTACATTTAACATTCCTAGTTCAATCTTGAAGGCATTAAACTTGGCCTCATCCAATGGCTTAGTGAAGATATCAGCCACTTGACTGTTAGTGGGGACAAATTCAAGGCAGATATCTTGAGATTCTATATGTTCTCTTATAAAATGATATCTTATTTCTATATGGTTAGTCCTGTTGTGTGAGACAGGATTCTTAGCAATAGAGATAGCACTGGATGAGTCACAATAAAGAGGAGAGTTATTTACCTTGAGGTTGTAGTCCTCTAGCTGGTGTTGAATCCACAATAGCTGTGCACAATAGCTCCCTGCAGCAATGTATTCAGACTCAGCAGTAGAGATAGCCACACTGGTCTGCTTTTTGCTGCTCCATGATATCAACCTTCTTCCTAGGAATTGACAAGTGCCACTTGTGCTTTTCCTGTCTTCTTTGCAGCCTGCAAAATCTGCATTTGAAAATCCAGTTAGTTCAAAATCATTGTTCTTAGGGTACCAAAGGCCAAGATGTAGGCTGCCTTTAAGGTATCTCAGAATCCTCTTTGCAGCTGAGTAATGAGATTCCTTAAGACATGCCTGGTACCTAGCACACACACATGTAGTATACATAATATCTGGTCTACTAGCAGTTAAATATAACAGGGATCCAATGATGCACCTGTATATGGATTCATCAAAGGCCCTGCCCTTCTCATCCTTGTCCAGGGAAATGTTGGACCCCATGGGAGTTTTTATGGTGGAAGCTGATTCCATCCCAAACTTCTTGATAAACTCCCTAGTGTACTTGGTCTGAGAAATGAATATACCTTCATCAGACTGTTTTACTTGGAGGCCTAAAAAGTACTTGAGGTCTCCCATACTGCTCATCTCAAACTCCCCCTGCATTAGGTTGGCAAACCTTTTGCAGAGGTTGTCATCAGTAGACCCAAATATTATGTCATCAACATATATTTGGACTAGGAGACACTTACCCCTTGTTTCCCTAAGAAACAATGTGCTATCTATCTTTCCCCTCAAGAACTTATTCTTGATGAGAAAGCTAGACAATGTCTTATACCAAGCCCTGGGGGCTTGCTTAAGACCATAAAGAGCTTTCCTAAGTAAGTAAACATGACTAGAGAGGGTAGGATGTACAAAACATGATGGTTGCTCAACATATACCTCTTCCTTCAAGTCACCGTAGAGGAAGGCTGATTTGACATCCATTTGATACACTTTGAACCCCTTGTGGGCAGCATAGGCAAAGAATAGCCTAATTGCTTCCAACCTTGCAACAGGGGCAAAGGTTTGATCAAAGTTTATCCCTTCTTCCTGTCTATACCCTTTGGCTACCATCCTTGCCTTGTTCTTTATGATTGTGCCATTTTCATCTAACTTGTTCCTATCATGTGCCTTGAGCACCCACTGTCCAAGTACCAAATTTTGAAAGTGAGTTTTAGTTCTTATTATATATGTTAAAGTTCTTGTTTAATTTTACTTTCAAAGTAAGTGATATATATAAATATATGATGTTTGCTGATTGAGTAATAAAATCAAATAGTAAGAGTACATATAAAAATCATAGCACAAATAAGAAATAAAACAAAACAAAGCACAGCACATCTAGATGACACAAGAAATATAGTAATTCCCCTCAACTGGGTACATCTACTCTTCTACCCACTGGTAGGAATCCACTAGAGGTTGTTGATCAGGTGCCCTCACACCAAGGTGTTTTTGTTCAGGTGTCCACACACCAATGGAGGTTTGATCAGGTGCCCAAATCACCTATAAGCTTTTGATCAGGTGCTTATCAACCAAGATGCAGGATTTTGCTAAGGTGGCCTGTCACTGGGAGTAAACTTTTGAAGGGAGTTTTAACCCTTTACAAGATGGGAAGGAATAAAAGAAAACAGAAAAAGATATGTTGTTCTTCTCTTTTGCTGAGAAGACTCTTGATGAAGATGTTGAAGAGAGCTCCCCCTGTCTGATTTAGTTTGATGACAGCTTGTGGATGGAGCTCCTTCTCTTGATTGCAATAACACTTCTTCTTCTTGCAGTTTAGATCCTGAGCAATTGATAGTGTTTGGTGTCTCAGGAAATATATAGAAGATCTGCAAGAGAAGAGTTTAGCAAAAACGAGACACAAAATAATATTGTTGTTGTTCTCTGTTTTTGCCCTTTGTTCTTCTTTTTCTCTTCTTCTTCTTCTTCTTCTTCTTCTCTTTTTCCTGTACAGAAAAGGTAATATGTATTCTGTCTATGTAAATTAGTCTATCTTATATGTACAGCAATATTGATATATATGTGATCTGTCCAGAGAGACAGCAGTATATAATATGCTATATGAATGATCTGCTGTATAAATAATCTGTTGTATATAAAGATGTCTCCTGTTGTCGTGTAAAAGAGCTGTCCTCTTTTCCTGGGCTGTTTTGAATCCTTGCCGACCAAAGGGGAAAGCAGTAATATCTCTTTCTTTTTCCAGAACCTCGAGCAGAACAATTTCTTTCTTTAGCTTGCTGCAACGGCTACATCATTTAATGCTTTGCTGCCAACGGCTATAACATTTAATGCTTCACGGTTGTAAGGTTAAATCAGCAATATATATATAGCAATATATAAAATAGAATAAATAAAATATTGCTTTATAAATAACTCTGTCAGCATATATATAATATTTAATGATATAAAATAATAATGAAGAAATTCGTTGAGCTGAGGTTCAAGTTCGTCGACCTCATCATTTGATTCGTCGACCTGATCATTAAATTCACTATTCTGAACTTCTGCTAAATATTCGTCGAACGCAGACTTGAGTTCGTCGAACGGAAGGATTCGTCGACCGCTGAGACGGGCTGGATCGTCGACCACTGAATATTGAGCTATTCGTCGAACGTAGACTTGAGTTCGTCGAACGCAGGATTTCGTCGACCGCTGAGCTGGGGTCTGTTCATCGACCGCTGAGATAATCTGTTCGTCGACCGCTGAACCGCTGAGTCGGGATCATCGAGCACTGAGCCGCTGGATTTCGTCGAGCGCAGAATGAACGCCATTCGTTGACCGCAGAGCGCCGTTCGTCGAACGCAGATAGCCGTTCGTCGAACGCAGAATGAATACCTTTCGTCGAGCGCAGGACGTCGTTCGTCGAACGCAGATGGACGTTCGTCGAACGCAGAGAACTTATGTAAATTTAATTTCTTCTCTTATTTTCTGCCTATTATATATATATATTTTAGTATATTATATATATATATATATATTTCTTAGTATATTATATATATTATTGTATATTTCTTATTATATATATATTATTTATATTATTGTATATTTCTTTTCAGCCTTCTACCTTAATTGGATTTAATCTAAGTTATATTATATGTTATGATTGAAACTTAGATACTAAAGGTGGATCCTAACTCAAATCAAAACTAAGGTTCCAACAAATTTGGTTGAGGGCGGTACTTGAACTATCGTGCAAGGAGTTTAGTTATCCTTAGGAGCCCAAATAGCTTTGGGTCCTAGGTACTTGTTAGCATGATGTAATGACCTTACACTAGCTGCACCCTTTGAAGGAAGGCTCATCTTTGCACATGGCACATTAGGATTGTGCCAACATTAGGATTGCGAAGGAATTGCAAGAGGGTTGTGAGTTGGTGAGGGATGGGTTTCTCCATGCCTCACCAGAGATTTTGAGCGTTATATCCTTAATTACTGATGCTGGACTAGACTTCTTGTTGTCTGAACCCTCTCAGATCTTCAAGCAAGAAGTGCTAGAGTTCTTTGCAAATGACAAGCAGTCGTCTTCTAAGGATGGCCTAACATCTAAGATTGGAGAAATTAGGGTGAAACTGTCCCCTAAGAGACTGGAAAAAGTACTGCACCTTCCTAGAGTGGAAGAAGAGGAAATATCAGCAGAAGACAAGGAGCATGCCTTGAAGTAGTGTGAATACAGTGACCCCCAGACTTTATCATTGAAAAAGAAATTCTTCAATCAGAAAGGGAAGCTGCTGTGTGACATTGTGGGAAAGGCACTCCTGTGCAAGCCAGGATCTCATGACACAATCTCTCAACCCATGTTTGAGCTGATTGTAAGGATCATTTTAAAGAAAAGGACATGCTGGGGAAATGTCCTGTTCCTAAGGATCAAGCAATGCCTGCAGGCTCCAAACCTTAGAAGGATCTTATCTCTCTTCCCACTGAAGGCTTATCCTGACCAGTTTTCCTCTTTCAAGGGTGTAAACATTCATTACCTGAAGAGAATAGATATCAAAACTTTGGACAGGTCTACCAGGGTTCTCCCCATGAGCCAACCCTCTATGGTGGGTGAAATAAAGGAGAAGAAGGGAGCTAAGATGAATGAAGGAGAAGGTGCTGGATCCTCCAACAAGGATGATGAACCTCCAATGCCCAAGGATGGTTTGGTAGGAGAAGATGTCCGCAGGACAAGTGGGGATGAGGAGCCCCAAGGAAGAGTTGAACCCAATCCTGAGCCAACTCAGATGAATACTGATCCAACTGTTCCTCAAGCTGAAGATGATCTTCTCAATTCACCGATCCATGGTAAATTAGGATTTCTATTAGGCATCTCCTCTCTAACAATAGTATAGTCTATGTGTTTAACTCCTCAATCATTTTTCAGGTGACCCTGGACAAAATTCTCCATCTATGGATGCCCCAAGTGAGGGGGAGCAGATCCCTGCTGATGGAAGGGCTAATGCTCTGAGTGGAGCTGAAGAGGTGGTTGTAAAAGTAGTGACCCGGGAAAGGCCAGTTGCTGTTCTAGACACATCTGACCTGCTAAACTCAATTCAAACCATAATTGAGGGTCAGATACTGTCAGTAAAAGAACTTGTTGCTGAAAGGATACAAGGTGCTACTACTCAAGTTAGGGATGAGCTGAATGCTACGGGAGCAGCTTTATCTCAAGAAATCCAAGCCAGTGAGCAGAGGTTGGAAATAAGGGTGGATGCTGTGATCGAGGGATGAGCTGAATACTCAAATCAAGACTGTCACTGCTGACTCTGCTCATATCCTCCAGCAAATGACCAGATGGTTTGAGATGGACAAAAAACTGTTGCTGCCCAGCACACAGTTCTAAAAAATATCGCAGACCATCAAGGGGATTCCACTAAAGACATTACATATGTAAAGAATCACCTGTACAAGAATCAAAATGTCTAGGAGAATGTTGTTACCAGGATGACACAAGTGGTCAACACATCAAGCAACCAAGTCAAGTCCCACATTGACAAGGCAAAGGAAAACATCTTGGATGATATGGACAGCACCTTCCAAACTCTCTCTCAATCCATAATGGATCAACACTCTGAGATAGAGAAAAAGATAATGGACAATGGCAATGAAGGATAGGAGAAGCTTACCAAGCTAAATGCTAAGCTGAAAGGTGCTCATATAAAGCTGTATAACAACATGGAGTCTGCCCACCAGCTGATACTCTCCAATCAGGCAGAAGCCAGCAAGCAAGTGGTGGAAGTGGTCAACAATGCTTCCAATGCTATTCAAGAAAATATCCTAACCATGGTCAAACAAGTTAATAAAACTCAGTGGGACTCAAGCTTAAAGGTACTGCAAGGAACAAGGATTGCTTTGAATCTTCCAATCTTGAATCCAAGCAGAAATGAAGACTTCGACTTCCAAAGTCAATCAAATCTGATTCAAGATGAGGGAGCAGCAAAGAGGAGAAGGGCAAAGGGCATTCAAACTGCTGAAGAATATATGGCCCAGAAAAGAATTGAAAAGATTAGAGGATCCACTCCATGAAGATGACAATCTGGAGTTGGACACAATTGTTGTCAATACCTGGGTGAGCCATGGTAATCAAATGAAGGACATTGATCATGTCTATTCAGCTGCTGAATGGATCAAGCATCTTGAGAGGGAATCCTTAAGGGAAAGGATTCTCAAAGAGAACATGGTGAGAAGGGAAACTCCTTTAAGGATTCCCACAAGATATCTTCCCAAGCCACTTCTGTTCTTCAAAGTAAAAGAGAAGATCAAGGCTGCTGCTGGAGCTAGGAAGAGAAAGTCTGAAGATGGAGAAAGCTCTTCTCATGGACCATCTAAGAAGAACCTGCCTTGAAATGCTTTTTAAATTATTCCATGTACAATCACAAGTTGAATTGTGTGAAATGTCTGTATTAAACATTTAAATTGAAATGATTTTTCAGATTCTGAAAATCATATTGTGTTTATTGGTATACGCACTCTGTATTTTTACCTTTAGTATCCAGGAACTAGAATGGGTTGTTCAAATTGAACAAGTTCTGCTATTTTAGAAAATTGCTCTCTATTTGAGGGGGAGCAAATTCCCTGCTCAGGTTGAGGGGGAGATGGCAAATGCTAAGAGTGTATAGATTGTCCTATAAGTTGATCCAAAAGGATCAATAGATGCTGCCTCCCTATCCATAGAAGGTTAAAGGTTGAAGAAACCAGAAAGGGGGAGATAAGGCCAATGCTTAGGATAGGCCAATGCTTAGGATAGGGCAAATGCCTAGGGTGTTAGGGCCCATGCTACAGATCATTTATTGCAATATGTTTTTGCTGTTGATGTACCTTAGCATTGGGAATGTTCTGCCTTCTTCAAATAGGGGGAGATTGTTGGGTATATTGCCCTCAATAGTACCTTGATTTGAAGAGGCATCACTCTCAATGCTAAGGACATATTGTATTTGATAAAGATTTGTTTTTGTAAGTCAAACAGGCTTAGGTGACTCAAGAGAAAGGGCCAAACATGCCCTTAGTTGTGAAGAAATCATCTACAAAGAGATGAAGAGTTGTCTCAGCAGAACCACTGAGATGGAGGGGTCAAAACCGCTGAGACGAGGAGCCATCTCAGCGGATCCGCTGAGAAGAAGGTGTCTCCGCTGATAAGTTCTTCAAACGCTGAGAATCAGCGTGTTCGTCGAACGCAGAAGGCCGTTCGTCGAACGAAGGACTATGTTCGTCGACCGCTGAGACGAGACCAAAGAAGGAGCCGCTGAGAAGGCATAATTGGCGTGTTCGTCGAACGCAGAGTGTCGTTCGTCGAACACAGAACACTGTTCGTCGACCGCTGAGACGAGATTGAAGAAACAGCTGAGACTTAGCAGATCGTCGAACGCAGAGATAGTGCAGATCGTCGAACGCAGAAACAGTGTCGATCGTCGAACGCAGAGTGCCGTTCGTCGAACACAGAGACAAGTCAAGATCGTCGAACGCAGAGCTTGGCTAGATCGTCGAACGCAGAGTTTGACAAAATCGTCGAACGCAGAGTTTGACAAGTTTGTCGAACGCAGAGTGCAGCGCGTTCGTCGAGCGCAGACCTTCTCTACAGAAAAGTAGGGCGGCGGGACCTGCGGCTAGGGCAAGTTGCAGAAAAGCTACAGGGGACCACCGATCTCTCCCATACTTCTTGGGAGATCAGCTTTGGCCGGGGGTAGCCCGGTAATTTTGCCGTTGTAACCACATAACCACCTGGGAGGACGAATCATATTTCCGGTTCAGAGCCTACGGATCACCATTTTTCGTAAATGACCATCCTGCTCCTCGAGGAAAGGCGACAAGCTGTTCCTGAAAAGTGAGAAACTGAAAAGACAAAAAGTGAGCGAGCCGAGTCGGAAATGTGAGCGAGTCGGAAATGTGAGCGAGTCGAAAATGTGAGCGAGTCGGAAATGTGAGCGAGTCGGAAATGTGAGAATGCTCCAAGCGCGCTCAGAAGCGTTCTGAGCGCGCGACGAACATGTAAGCGCTTTGAACGCGCTTAGAGGCGTTCTGAGCGCGCGTGAGCGCGGAGGCGTTCTAAGCGCGCTCAGGAGCGTTCTGACGAGGGCGCGAATATGGGAGGGCCCCTTGCAAGCCCCCCGTGAGGAAAACGGAAGGAGGAGGAGGCTCGGCCGTACCCCGCCTCGGGGAGGGGCGCGGCGTGGGCGCACGCCGCAAAAAGGGGGGGTGCGGCTTGGCCGCACCCTGCAAGGGGGGGGGGGGGGGTGCGGCTTGGCCGCCCCCCAAAAAGGAGGGGGTGCGGTCTGGCCGGCCGCACTCCTTGCGGCGAGGCCGCACCCCATGTAGGGTGTGGTCGGCCGCACCCCATTATGGGTGCGGTTTGGCCGCACCCCATGGGGTGCGCGGTTTGACGCGACCCGCTCACCGGCGGGGGGGGGGGGGAGGCGTCGTCGTGCGCATTGCGGTTGGCGTGCTTAGCGTGTATTTTCGGATTGACGGTTGGTGGCGGGAATGGCGGTTCCGGCTTTGATCTCCCGCTCTCTCCCACTAAAGTAGTGGGAGGAGTGGTTTATGTGAGTAACCGCCATCCGGTTTCTCTCATAAATGAGAGCCAATGATGAATCCTCATCAGTAATCTTTGAATTTTAAAATCGGCGTGGTTTAATGCAATTTTGTGGTTTTGCGGTTTCAATTTTTAACTTTCAGCCCAACTTATTATATATTATACAAAAAGTACTCCCCATTGGTGTAGCGCGAAATTTCTACGCCCGGGCCTCAGACTTCGAAGTCCCTCTTGCAAAAAATACCGAACATGTATACTTAGCCCCTCCGTTTTTTTTATTTTTGATCTCCCCTATTCATTCCGCCAAGTTTGATTTTGGTTATAGTTGGAACCGATTGGAACCATACCGAATCACATAGAACCAGACCGAACCGTTAGTGACCGATTTAATTTTGGTAATTTTGAAAGTTTCACGTAAGGCAACTATATATATATATATAATATTTCAATTATAATTAATCATAGTGATTGAGGCTCCTGTCCATACGTTTGTGATCCAGATTTGAATATCAGCGATTATACTATCTATTTTCTATTAAAATATATTTTGGAACTCTAAACTTAAACTTGTTTGATTACCCAAAACACGGCATAGTTCGTGATTTCCCGATTCTTGGAAGGTCCAGCGTGGGAGCCGCCGGCCTTGAGCCTTGACCAAACCGCTGGGGCCTGGGGGCACGGCCGGCGGTCCGACCGTCCGGTCCGGTCAAATCCAGTAATTAAAAGCTTGATAATAACAATAATAAGGTTAATAAACAATGCAGTATTATAGAGGTGTAAACGAGTAGAGCTCGAGTCGAGCTTGACAAAAATTCCAAACTCGAGCTCGAGCTAAATATTTCGAGCTCGAGCTAAATAGTTCGAGCTCGAGCTAAATAGTTCGAGCTCGAAATCATCCTGCTTGGCTCGAGCTCGAGCTCGAAACCAGTATATTGAGCTCGAGCTTTCGAGCTCGCGAGCTTCTTGCTCATGAGCCTATTTACATTTTTATTTATATATATTTGATATGCTCCTCATAAACGGGTAAATGTCGCACGGGGTGCGATTAGCAGAAACTCCATCATAAGAAAGCGGAAATGATGAGAGAGGAGTCTGAACCGTATCAAGAATGGGGAAGGAGTCCGCCGGCGCGCAATCCATGCCCGCCAGAGCCGGTCAAAGCCCAAAGGCCACACCCCACTACTGGGGTGCGGTTAGTCCACACCCCACTAAGTGGGGTGCGGTTAGGCCGCACCCCGCCTTAGCGGGGTGCGGCTGAACCATACAAGGCGGGATGCGGCTGAACCATACCCCGCCTTGGTGGGGTGCGGCTAAGGCGCCCCCCCCCCCCCCCCCATAGGGGGTGCGGACAACCATTGGGGGGGGGGGGGGGGGTGCGGCCAAGCCGCACCCCCTCCATGGGGGAGTGCGGCCAACACCCCCCCCCCCCCCCCCCTCATGCGGCCAACCGCACCCCCTCCATTATGGGGTGCGGCCAACCGCACCCCCTACATGGGGGTGCGACCAAACCGCACCTCCCCCCCATGAGGGGGTGCAGCCAAACCGCACCTCCCCCCCCATGAGGGGGTGCGGCCAAACCGCACTCCCCATAGGGGGGGACCTTCCCGCCGGAGATACGCCCGAAACCGCATCCCCTCGGCAGGAGGAGGCGGAGAATGCTTTCCCCTTAGGGGCGCAATTTCCTTTCTTCCCGTTCACCCAGAACGCCTCCGTGTTCATTGCGCGCTCAGAATGCTTCTGAGCGCGCTCAGAACGCCTCTGTGTTCATTGCATGCTCAGAATGCTTCTGAGCGCGCTCAGAACACTCCCATATTTTCGACGCGCTCACATTTTGTCTTTCTAATTTTTCATATTGCAGGAACAGCTCGTCGCCTTTTTCACCTTCAACGTGTTGGTGTTTCCATGGTGATCTGGAAGTAGGCAAATATCTAGTCTCACTGCCAACGTGATATGAGCCTACGGGGTCACACATAAGAGTGTTAAGAGAAATTGGAGGAAGAGTATTAAAGTTCGTTCGACGAATTAATAATGCGTTCGACTAATTCTGTAGCCAATTCGTCGAATGGCTACTGTAGCCTGTTCGTCGAACGGCTTCTGCAGCCAATTCGTCGAACGGCTAATGTAGCCTGTTCGTCGAACGGCTTCTGCAGCCAATTCGTCGAACGGCTAATGTAGCCTGTTCGTCGAACGGCTTCTGCAGCCAATTCGTCGAACGGCTAATGTAGCTGATTCGTCGAACGCAGATTCCGATTTTAGTTAAATCGTGGGTGTGCGGATAGACTCTCTCTCTCTCTCGCTGGGTATAAAAGGATACGATTCTCTTTGACCTAAGTGTGCGATCCCTTTTTCCTGGCGATCTGTTTTGAGAGAGAGGGCGACGGAAGAGTTCCGCAAGGATTTTGACGGAAGTGTTCCGACTGGTCGATCCCGCCGCCGCCGCCGCCTCTCCCTGTCGTCGGACCTAGCAGTCCGAGGGAGACGTAGAG
The DNA here is from genome assembly GCA_033032865.1 of Dactylorhiza incarnata. Taxonomy (NCBI): domain Eukaryota; kingdom Viridiplantae; phylum Streptophyta; class Magnoliopsida; order Asparagales; family Orchidaceae; genus Dactylorhiza; species Dactylorhiza incarnata. The sequence goes on from JAWHQI010000130.1 coordinate 772,701, forward strand.
AGCATTTCTTCTCCGACCCACTTCCCGTTGGACAAGAAGTTTGGGGTTCTCCTCACTCGTGTGGATTTCCCGTAGAGGCGCATAAATTATTTCAGCGCTTGGAACTCAAGGTTTTGTTCTCTGGAACTGCCATTGGAGCATCTTGGTTGAGTTTAGACTCAACCCAATTCAGGTATAATTTCTGCCATTTGTTGTGGTTGTTGTTTTAATTTCTTGAATCCATGAAATCGCAAGTTCCTTATAACTGTTTAGGGTTGTTCTAGTTATTTCCGCTGCGCAAATTAGATATGCTATTATTATCATTTTCGAAATGGTTTTAAGAAAACCCATCAGTGGTATCAGAGCCAGGTTCCTGAAATGGTTTTAGTTTTCTGAAATGTGTTTTCAGAAATTGTTCTGAAACAGTTTTCAGAAAGTTATTTAAGAAATTGTTTTCAGAAATTTGTTCTGAAATTTATTTCAGAAATCTGTTTTCAGAAATTTGTTCTGAAGTGGATTTCAGAATTTGTTTTCAGAAATTTGTTCTGAAATTGATTTCAGAAATCTGTTTTCAGAAATTATTTCAGAAATTGCGATTTTATTGTTTCAGAAATTATTTCTCCTGTGCAGTAATCGTCCCTCTAATTGGTTTGTGAAACTAAATGTCTTAGATTTTGAATCTAACATTGAGAGACGAGCTTGTCTACTGCATAAGTGGAGTTGTTTGTGCCTGTGTCAAATGCATGTAAATCTGAAGATTTAGAAATGTTCTAAATGCTCAGATTTAGCCATTTCAATCAAAGCGTTGATAAATTTTATTTTTGTGCACATCTGGGATGTATTTGGTTTGTGAATGTTGTTATTATGAGAATGTGCACTTTGATTAATCGTTAATCAATTTTACATAAGATCTCTTATCTAATATTAAGTATGCGGATGCTTTCCGATGGATGACACTCTTCCTGCCTCGATTGATGAAATATGGGCTTGCCAAAGCAAGGTGCATTAATCTATCTTGGTTAGGGTGCGAGCGGATAATTGTGATATCCCACTGTCGACATCGGGTCTAACTTAACTAGGTGACCTCAAAAGTTGAGTGCCTAGAAGCATTTGGTTGACATGCACCATATGATGGATGCGAATAAAGAGTTATTCACCAACCATACAAGAGTTGCATAGTGATGCAATTGGCAAGTGCTGCCTACCTAAATAACCGCATTATGAGAGGAACGCCAAAGCGAACTCGTTGTGTTAGTGAAATACGGATCTTGTCCACTAAGAGAGTAGCTCACATAAACTCTCCGAATTGATATTAAGGGTTGTCAATTTGAATAAAATAGTGGGAGTGTTTAATAAAAGTTATTATTAAATAAAAGTTGTATTTTGAAATATAGTACTAAAATGTTATTGCAAATTCATTGTAGAAATTCATGGCAAATACATCGCACTCCACGTTGTCCCTGAGAGCTATCGTAGAGAAGGACAAGCTCAATGGGACGAACTTCCTCGACTGGTATAGAAATTTGAGAATTGTTCTCAAGCAAGAGCGTAAGCTCCATATCTTGGAAGAGGATCCCCCATCTGTGCCGACTGGGAACTCGACTCGTGCCGACAAAGATGCTGACAAGAAATATCAAGATGAATCCCTAGATGTCGAATGCCTCATGCTCGCTACCATGACCTCTGAGCTTCAGAAGCAACATGAGACCATGTGTGGCTTTGAGATTATCGAGCACCTGAAGAAAATGTTCCAAGGGCAGGCTCGGCAAGAGAGGTTCGACATCACTAAGGCTTTATTTCAGTGTAAAATGGGAGCAAGAGACCCAGTGGGAACTCATGTACTCAAAATGATTGGGTACATTGAGAACCTTCAGAGACCGGGTTTCCTTTAAGCCAAGAGTTGGCTACTGATCTGATCCTGCAATCGTTGCCGGACAGTTACGAGCATTTTCTCTTGAACTATAACATGAATGAGATAGATAAGACATTGCCCAAGCTCCTAGGCATGTTAAGAACTGCCGAAAATAACATGAAGAAGACCAAGCCTGCTAGCCCCATACTGATGGTGCATAAAAGCAAGGGCAAGGCCAAAGGATTCAGGAATTCTAAGGTGGGACCTAAGACTAGCCTAGATCCAAAGTCTTCTACACTGAAAAAGAAGGGATTAGCTAAAGAAGGAAATTGCCACCACTGCGGGAAGGCAGGGCATTGGAGGAGGAATTGTCCCCTCTACATCGAGGATCTGAAGAAGAAGGGAAGTGTGACTTCCACTTCAGATATTTTTGTTATAGAAATTAACATGTCTGCTCCTTCATCTTGGGTATTGGATACCGGGTGTGGTTCTCACATTTGTACGAATGTGCAGGAACAAACAAGGAGAAGACAACTGGGTAAAGGAGAGGTGGACCTGCGCGTAGGAAATGGAGCAAGAGTTGCTGTCGTTGCTGTAGGATTGTATCGTCTTTCTTTGCCCACTAGGCTCGTTATTGAACTTGATAATTGTTATTTTGTTCCCAAGGTTTTGAGAACCGGACCAGAGAACGAACCGGTGAGATCAGAGGTTCAAGGTTGGACCGGTTGGACCGGTTGGATCGGTCGGACCAGGGTTGAACCGTGATATTAAATAATATAATAAATATTAAAATTATCTATTATAATTTAACTTAGTCTATATATTTTTAATAAAAATAATAGGAATAAAGATAGTCAAAATTATATAAAATATTTTCATAAATAGTAATATATTTTGCTATCATCTAAAATCTCAATATTAATATTTTATCACATATATAATAAGTTATCAAATCTATTATGAAAATTAAATTTTAAACTTTTAATTAAGTAGACGGACACATCTCGATTATGCAAAATTTTTTTTGGCTAAATATGATATATATTAATTAAAAATATAAATTGTATATGTTAATTACAAATAATTTCGGTATATCCTTTATATATATATAAGCTAAGAAGAATAAATTTATTACATTAACAAATATGAATAATAATAATATCATACGTTAATTAATACGAATATTAACTGTATATATATAATATAATTCAAAGAAAACAAATAAAATATGTTGGTGTAGTGGTTATGTATTTTATATTTTGTTGGAGGTCACCGGTTCGAAACTCAGCATTGATTTCTTTTTATAAATCTAGTATTTATATTAGTCCCACATCGTAGGATTGAATATAGGATGTCTCCACATCCCTAAAAAAGACAGAGAGCAGCACCACAAAATTTTAAAAATAAAAATTTTAATGCCTGCCCAAGACCAGCCCGGTTGAGCTAAACCCGTTCCGGTTCGCGGTTTTACGGGTTGACCGGCCGGTTCGCCGGTTCTTGACCGGTTCTGGGTGGGAGCGGTTTTAAACCCCTGACCGGACCGCATAATACACCGGTTCACGGTCCGACTGGTTAAACCGGTCGGTCCGGTCCGGTTTTCAAAACGTTGTTTGTTCCTGCTATAACTAGAAACATCATCTCTATTTCATGTTTGGACATGAATGGTTTTTCTTTTATTATTAAGAACAATTGTTGTTCTATCTTTAAGAATGATGTTTGTTATGGCGTTGCTCAAATGTTTAATGGTTTGTATGTTTTGAACATAAATCATCCAATCTATAACATAGAAAATACCAAACGACTAAAAACTAATGACACCAATCCTACATATCTCTGGTACTGTCGTCTAGGCCATATAAATGAGAAACGCATATCCAAGCTCCATAAAGATGGACTATTGAATTCATTTGATTATGAATCATTTGAGAGATGCGAGTCATATTTATTAGGCAAGATGACAAATGCCGCTTTTACTAGTTGTAGTGAGAGGGCTAGTGATCTTTTGGGTATCATACATAGTGATGTATGCGGACCCATGAGTTCTATGGCTAGAGGTGGGTACTACTACTTCGTTATATTCACTGATGATTTCAGTAGATACGGATATGTGTTTCTTATGAAGAACAAATCCGAAATTTGAAAAGTTCAAAGATTTTAAAAATGAAGTAGATAACCAACTGCGAAAGAGAATAAAAGCACTCCGATCTGATCGAGGTGACGAATATCTGAGTCATGAGTTTTGTGATCATCTGAGAGAATGTGGTATTGTATCACAACTCACTCCGCCCAGAACACCACAACATAATGGTGTGTCTGATAGGAGAAATCGTACCTTATTAGACATGGTGCGGTCGATGATGAGTCATGCAGATTTGCCTGTTTCCTTTTGGGGATTTGCTTTAGAGACTGTTGCATTCACATTAAATCGTGCTCCAACCAAAACGGTTCTAAAGACACCATATGAGATATAGACTGGGAAGCGTCCTAGTATGTCTTTTATTAAGATTTGGGGTTGTGAGGCATACGTACGACGTCAAATGCCTGATAAGCTGGAACCCAAGTCAGATAAGTGTTATCTAGTAGGGTATCCCAGGGAAACCAAAGGATACTATTTCTACCTACCATCTGAAGGCAAAGTGTTTGTCGCAAGGACTGTCATCTTTTTGGAGAAAGAGTTCTTATCCAGGAAGACTGCAAAGGTGGAACTTGAAGAAGTTCAAGAACCACAAACAATAGATGAACCGATTTTAGAACCTGAGCAAGGACTACAAGATATTGTAGCTAGATAGCCTGCTCAAGAAACACAAGTCCTATGTAGATCTGATAGACCAAGATTTGAGCCTGAGAGATATGGATTTCTCATGTCTCAAATAGGTAATGTGTTGCTTATAGATCATGATGATGAGCCTGCAACCTATCAAGAAGCTATGTGTGGACCTGATTCCGAGAAGTGGCTTGAAGCCATGAAATCTGAAATGGACTCCATGTATTCAAACCAAGTTTGGACCTTGGTGGAACCACCTGAAGGGGTACGACCCATATGGTGCAAGTGGGTCTTCAAGAAGAAGACCGACATGGATGAGAATGTACAGACATTCAAAGGCCGGCTGGTGGCTAAAGGTTTTAGGCAAATTCATGGTGTTGACTATGATGAGACCTTTTTCCCTGTAGCCATGGTCAAGTCCATCAGAATTCTACTTGCTATTGCTGCGTATTATGACTACGAGATCTGACAAATGGATGTCAAAAGGGCTTTCCTTAATGGAAACCTCCTTGAGGAAGTGTATATGATATAACCCGAGGGTTTTGAATCTCCAAATGAAGCCACTAAAATATGCAAGTTGAATCGATCCATTTATGGATTGAAACAAGCTTCTCGAAGTTGGAATCTTCGTTTTGATGAGAAAATCAAAGAGTTTGGTTTCATCAAAAACGAGGATGAACCTTGTGTTTACAAGAGGACTAGTGAGAACATTGTCATTTTCCTGATATTGTATGTAGATGACATATTGTTGATCGGAAATGACATTCCAACCCTGCAAGCTATTAAGAACAGGCTAGGGGACTGCTTTTCTATGAAGGACTTGGGTGAAGCAACTTATACATTTGGTATTAAGATCTATAGAGATAGATCGAAGAAGTTGTTGGATTTGACCCAGAGTACATACATTGAGAAAGTGTTGAAACGGATCAACATGCTTGAGTCTAAGAAAGGATTCTTACCCATGTCTCATGGCGTGAGTCTCTCTAAGGACCAGTGTCCAAAATCTTTGGAAGATAAGGACCGCATGAAGTTGATTCCATATGCTTCGGCAATTGGATCAATCATGTATGCAATGTTATGTACTCGACCCGATGTCTCTTATGCTTTGAGCATGACGAGCAGGTATCAGTCTGATCCTGGTGATGGTCACTGGATAGCCGTCAAGAATATCCTGAAGTACTTAAGAAGGACTAAGGATTTATTTTTGGTGTATGATGGAGAGGAAGAGCTCAGTGTAAATGGTTACACGGATGCAAGCTTCCAAACTGATAGGGATGATTCAAAGTCCCAATCAGGCTTTGTATTTTGCCTTAATGGAGGAGTTGTAAGTTGGAAGAGTTCCAAGCAAGAGACAGTTGCTGATTCTACGACTGAGGCCGAGTATATCGCTGCTGCAAATGTGGCGAAGGAGGCTGTGTGGATTAGGAAATTCATCAGCGAGCTTGGTGTAGTTCCTAGCATTGTTGATCCCGTAGTTCTCTACTGTGACAACAACGGTGCTATTGCACAAGCTAAGGAACCTAGATCTCATCAGCGCTCCAAGCACATACTTCGGCGGTTCCATCTTATTCGAGAGATTGTCGATCGAGGAGATGTGAGCATATGCAGAGTACCGACTGAAGAAAATATTGCGGATCCACTGACGAAGCCTCTTGCACAGAGAAAGCATGATGGTCATACTAGATCAATGGGTATTAGATACCTGAATGATCGTCTCTAGTGGGAGTCTTGTGGATTGTATTTGTCGGTTGTTGATCATTCATGTGATGAATATAGTACTTTATGTTTCATTTTACATATATGGCAAGTTCTTTTATTATGTCAAATATTTCTACTGATAGATTAATTAGCATAATAAATGCCCTTAGAATGTTTGCTTCCATAGGAATTCAAGTACGTGACTTGAATGTGAGGGCCTATGTTCATAAGAAGCTCCATTCTTAAATGGTCCCTGATCGTTGTATCATCTTAGAATTCCAGGGCGATGATGATACATAAAGACTAGCATGTGCATTGACTGATGACCGGTTCTTACATGTCATGATATTGTGATATCAAGTAATCACATGGGTACTTGTTAGTGAGCAAGTTGTACTGGACAGACCCATCATGAGACTACTGTGTGGATTGTTATATGAACGTGTCACAAGTAGGTCTCATATGACAATGGTGTTTGTGGTTCTTCGACCTGAAGTCACAACATTCATCAAGTGAGGAAGAGCGTACTTTGATTCCATCTAAAGTCGTCCTTGAGAAAGGTTGATGAAAAGGGTGGTTATTGGGTATGTTAAGATTCATTTGGGTGTTTGTGTGTGGGCATATATGAGATTTGTCCTCCTATATGACATGAGTTATATCCACGGGCCCCTTGATGGAATGAGACGGAGAAATGCATGACCATGTTTGGATGAGACAATATGTGATATTATGCTCACCAATTTCAGACAGTCTATTCTAGATCAAGGAATTAGGATTGAACAATTATGAGGGTGACATGGTCCATGCTTCTAGTTCTATCCGGATGTAATGGACAAAGGGACATGACGACACTGATACATTGGTCAAGACATACTTGTTGAGTTAAGAACTCTTATTGCTTGGGTAGCAATGATGCATTGCTAGATGCCGCTCATTGTTTGTGAGACTTTTATTTGATACGTTCAAGATCAAGTGGGAGACTATTGGTGTTTTCATGGTGATCTGGAAGTAGTCAAATATCTAGTCTCACTGCCAACGCGATATGAGCCTACGGGGTCACACATAAGAGTGTTAAGAGAAATTGGAGAAAGAGTATTAAAGTTCGTTCGACGAATTAATAATGCGTTCGACTAATTCTGTAGCCAATTCGTCGAATTGCTAATGTAGCCTGTTCGTCGAACGGCTTCTGCAGCCAATTCGTCGAACGACTAATGTAGTCTGTTCGTCGAACGGCTTCTGCAGCCAATTCGTCGAACGGCTAATGTAGCCTGTTCGTCGAACGGCTTCTGCAGCCAATTCGTCGAACGGCTAATGTAGCTGATTCGTCGAACGCAGATTTCGACTTCAGTTAAATTGTGGGTGTGCGGATAGACTCTCTATCTCGCTGGGTATAAAAGGATACGATTCTCTTTGACCTAAGTGTGTGATCCCTTTTTCCTGGCGATCTGTTTTGAGAGAGAGGGCGACGGAAGAGTTCCACAAGGATTTTGACGGAAGTGTTCCGACTGGTCGATCCCGCCGCCGCCTCTCCCTGTCGTCGGACCTAGCAGTCCGAGGGAGACGTAGAGAGCATTTCTTCTCCGACCCACTTCCCGTTGGACAAGAAGTTTGGGGTTCTACTCACTCGTGTGGATTTTCCGTAGAGGCGCAGAAATTATTTCAGTGCTTGGAACTCAAGGTTTTGTTCTCTGGAACTGCCATTGGAGCATCTTGGTTGAGTTTAGACTCAACCCAATTCAGGTATAATTTCTGCCATTTGTTGTGGTTGTTGTTTTAATTTCTTGAATCCATGAAATCGCAAGTTCCTTATAACTGTTTAGGATTGTTCTAGTTATTTCCGCTGCGCATATTAGATATACTATTATTATCATTTTCGAAATGGTTTTAAGAAAACCCATCACAACGAAGCTGCCCAAACTGCCCGAAGGGCGAGACGGTCATTTATGAAAAATGGTGATCCGTGTGCTCCGAATCGGAAAACGTGATTCGCCCGTCAGGTGGTTACGGGGTTACGACTGCAAAATGACCAGGCTACCCCCGGCCAAAGCTATAAAAGGGGCCTCAGACCTTCATTTCAAGACACCTTGCCTTCTGCACCCGAGAGAGCTCTGTGGAAGATTTCCCTTGAATTCTCCTTCGGCGCTCGAAGATCTCTTTCACGCTTCGAAGATCTCCTTCGAAGCTTCGAAGATCTCCTTCGGGTCTCGAAAGGTGACTCGACATTCTCACTTTTGTTCTCCGAGCATTCTCACTTTTGTTCTCCGAGCATTCTCACTTTTGTTCTCACCCCGGTTCTCAGAAGGAAAATGACTTAGTTTTCCGAGAGGTGGCCTGTCACCCTCGGAGTTCTCTCTCATTGTAACGAGCAGCGACTTGTCACGCTCGAGTTCTAAGAACCTGATTGTAACCCCCTGGAAGATAGTGAAGTTTGGTCGGCACAACTCTGGTCGCGTGATTTTTTACCCTTTTCGGGTTTTCCACGTTAAAAAGTCCCAGTGTACTCAACGAATATCTAATTGACTGTTTGCGCGCTTGGTTTGCTTCAAAGCTAAGGTGGTTCAATTAGACCGGTCTACTAAGAGCCCCAAGCGACCCGCAACAATATTTAAAAAAAAATACAAAAAAAAAAACTCGCGAGCTCATGAACAAGTGTAATCGAGCTCGAGCTCGGCTCGAAATCGAGCTCGAGCTCAACTGGCTCGAGCTCGAGTCGAGCTTTTTTTGAGCCGGCTCATCGAGCTCACGAGCTGGCTCGACTCAATTTGTACCCCTAATTATGCTTAATTTGAGAATATAGTGTAATTACTTAAATGAGTAGTAATATTATATGATATTATTTAATAACGTGCTAATAATAGGCCGTTAGATATTATTATCAGGAGCAAATAGTTTTGAAATATTAATTAATTGTAGACCAGATCTAAAAAATACAGCGTGGCACTCTCCTGCTCAGCCTCTCAGGCAAGGCGTTGCACTTGACGACAAAATGAAGTGTTTGTGAGTGCTTGACAATCCAGGTGCGTGGGTCCTCCGTGTTTATTCTATCAACTTATGCCCATATAAAATCGATATTTTATTGATTATTAATTATTTTATTATTAAATTTTTTTTATATAATTATTTATAGAAGCATTTTAGATATCTAGATTTTTATATTATATACTTATGATAGACCGTACGTCCAATCACGACAGTATCTTGATCCGACATGTACGAGGCTCCGACCCTATGACCAATCGCGGCAGTACCCTAATTGCAGCAGCGTACAGGGGCCCCAATGCAGGATCGACAGTACTCCAACCACAACATTGTCCCGGCACGGTACCGCTCACAAGCCCACGCCGCGCCCGCCGCTCGCAAATGTTTTTAACGATAGGTTAGAATACATAATAATTTTATAAACAATTATATTAATAAAAATTAAAATATTTATATAAATATTTAAATGGTGGATGACCCTCTCTCTCCCCTCTCTCTTTCTCTTTCCTTCTCTCTCCGACAACTGCCCTCTCTCTCTCTCCTCTCTCTTCCCTCGTTCTTTCTCTTTTGTTCTTTTTTGTAAACTTCAAAGGATAATTTGGGAAGTTGTAATGTTGTGCCAAAGAGCATTTCTCCCTTATACATATAATAAAATAGTATAAATATTAATATAAATATTTAAATGGTGGATGACCCTCTCCCCTCTTTCTTTCTCTTTCCTTCTCTCGGACAGTTGCCCCCCCCCCCCCCCCCCCCTCTCTCTCTCTCTCTCCTCTCTCTTCACTCTCTCTCTCCCCCACAGCTCGTGAAAGAATTTTTAGATGCCCCACTCTCTCCCCTCGCTCTCTCTCTTTTCTTCTCTCTTCTTCTCTCTTGGACCGCTACCCCATCTCTCTCCTCTCTCCCACCGCTGATAAAGATTTTTTTTTTAAAACTAAAAGGATAATTTGGGAAGTTGTAATGATACACAAAATGACATTTCTCCTTTATATAATAATAGATATACATATTTTCATTTCTAATAAAAAAATTTACATAGCAAAAAAAGATATTATATAATTATTTTATAGTTAGTTTCACTTTAAAAACATATTAAATATGATAAATAAAATATGATATTGTGTTGAAGTGGGAAGGGTGAGATACTAGTGGTTGCACCCATGCCATGTAAAGTGTGCGACAATACTCGACAATTACTTAAGTGACGATCGAGCAATAATGTCGCCTCGCTGCTTATCGGGAACCATGCACTAATTTTAGATTTATTTATTCTTGATGTGGGCATTCTTAATTTATAGGGATTTTGGGCTGCGAATAGCCGGAATCCCCGCACCACTACTAACTTAGTGGGGGTCATGGGCCCTAAGTGGGGTTGACCAAAGTCAACCCCACTAACCATAGGAAGAGAATCACCCCAACCACTGTGCGCGGCCAAACGTTGCACCGGCTGACCACTGCTCGGACGCCGCCACCACGTGGTCGCGCCGCCGCGCCGACCACTTCGCCGGCTGTCGCACGACCCTTTGACCGCGCGCACGACCGAGGCCGAGCGGGCGGCCGGTCACCCGACCGTCCGCCGCACTCCCGCCCCGCACGCACTCTCGCCCGGCAACCCGGTTGGCCTCTCCACCGCCCGGCCCTCGTCGACAGGGTTTCATCACCGACCGCCCCCTCCGCCACCGCCGACCGATTCTCCTCTGATCGGCCCCCTTCGCCCCCGCCAAATCTTCATCGTCTGATCGCCATGTAACCACCTCGTGTAACCGCCCATTAATTGGGTGCGTATAGTCGGATGTCATAATGGGTGTGCGCATATAATATATCATAAATATACGCGCATTAAAATATAAGATAGTTGATGTGCTTATAACACATAAAGCAGTTATGGAGTGCGAATACCGCGTAACCACCACAACTACCCTCAAAAACTATAAATCGGGCCCCGCCTTCATTTCCATCTTCTCCTCCTCCCACTTCTCCTCCTACGCACAAGTGAGCTCCTTCGAATTCTCCTTGAGTCTTCGAAGAATCCTTCGAAGATTTTCGAGCGTCTTCGAAGATCACTCGAAGATCTCCTTGATTCTTCGCACGTTTCGCCTCGCGCATGCTCCACATACGTTCCACCCTACGAGCACTTCGCCACGAACGCAACGCCTTCCACGCACAGTGCGCCATCCACTTAACATCAAGACCTCTGCTCCAGAGACTTATCTGCTTACAACAGAAGACAAGCTGCAGACGAGAAGACGCGCAGAGCACGTCGGCCCTCCAGCCTCCGAACATCAACCAAAGACTCCAGAGAGCATCACTCCCCTCCAAACAAAAGAAAATACTTAGCCCCGCGAGCGGTGTCCTGTCACCCTTGGAGCCCTTCTCTAACTTCCCCAATGATTGTAACGAGAAACGACCCGTCTCCCTTGAGTTCTCTAAAGAGCCCTGTAGCAGCACAAGAATATAGTGGATGTTGATTGGCACAGTCCCGACCACGTAATGTTTTACCCTTTTTCGGGGTTTTCCACGTAACAAAGTCTCCTTGCCAGCCATCTCAATCACTTCTACATTGACTGATTGCGCGCTCAACTGCTCCCAGGGCTAAGACGGTTCGATTTAAGTCCGATCTACCAGAGCACCGAGTTTGGCCGCAATAATTCTGATGATAACTCTCTTGTTTCATTAGGTCAAGGAGATTAAATTGAAGGGCTGAAATTTTTTGATGGTCATAATTGAGGACCAAGGCCAATGAGTGATTGTTTTTGTTGTTTATGGGGTGTCTACTTAATCACCTAGAGGGGGGGGGGGGGGGGGGGGGGGGGTGAATAGGTTTTTCTTTTTATAAAATCCCCCTTTAGGTTTTTCTTCTTTCTGGTTAATAGATTTAAGAAGTAAAGAACAAACCACAGAAAGCACACAGGGATCTATAGAGGTTCCTCAAGACCGGGTGTCTTGAGTAGTCCTCTCTCCCTCTGCGCCTACCCAGCAGTGTGCTGGACTCGACAAACTCCGCCAAAAGCTTCAGGCCCTCAAGCCTTACAACACGGACCCGCAAGTCCCAACAGCCTAGGCCCTCAAGCCCATACTTTCCCCGAGCCCGCAAGCTCGACACTCAGGCCCTCAAGCCCTACCACACGGACCCGCAAGTCCCAACAGCCTAGGCCCGCAAGCCCCTACTGCCCCCGAGCCCGCAAGCTCGACAAGATGCACCCGCAAGTGCACTGCCCTGGCCCTCAAGCCTCACAGCTCTCCAACCCTCAAGCTAGACAATTTGGCCCGCAAGCCTTATAAGAAATTACAGTAAATAAAACTGCTTCTTCTGCCGGATGGTGATCGGCAACTTAGCCTGATGAAGATTGGCTTCTTACGGTTGAAGAGGACGCTTTATATTTGATCTTTATGGCTCAGCTCCTTCTTCAATCTTCTTCTTTAGCCTGATGTTGAACGGCGACTTCTCAGTCAATGGAGATGATTGATTCTAATGAGAACTCTTGAATCTTGTTCTCTTTCTCCTCCGCTGAAGAATACTGTTCTATTGAAGAGCGACGGGATTCTTTTTCACTTTCTTTTATTGCACCGCAAGCCTCTCTTTGTTCTAGGGCAATACTGTTTCCTTTTAAAGGACAGATAAGCCGCATAACGGTAACATCTGTTGTCCTTTATTGTCAGACGCCCATTCCATAAGAGCACGCGCTGATTGGACAATCAGGCGGCGACATTAATTACTGACATCACGTCCGCAAGATTTGAATTCTGTCTTCAGGATATTTGCATCATTACGACGACAAACTGTCTCTGACTTTGTCGTCGCGATCTTCCTTCTGCCTCATGTCGTCGTAATCATATGTTCTCTCGATGATACAGGATATCCTGGCGATTCTGTATATACGACGATCTTCTTTCTCTGACAGTGTCATCGTGAGCTTTCTTTTTGCATCATGTCGTCGTAATCATATGTTCTCTCGACGACATGTGTTCCACATGATGATGTCCCGTGTCTTCTCTGCGTTCGACGAACAACATTCTGCGTTTGCCGATCTCGCCATGTCTCAGCGGTCGACGAACACTTTGCTTCTCAGCGGTTGCTGCTCTATCCGTCATTACGACGATAAGCATTCTTTGTCGACGACATCACTTGTTCTTCTCGACGACATTTCATTAACTTCCTGATATTATAGGCTAGAGAAGTAATCAGATACAAGGTGAAGTCATCTTGACTTGGTGACTTCTTCAAATCAGGAATCATGTGGGCAGGATTCCCAACAATCTCCCCCTATTTGAAGAAGTCAGAATTCCAATTCAAGATGACTTACACTAGACAATAAATATTATAATCTCAACTTATAATCCAATTCAAGATTGTACTTATCTTTGCTGAACTCCCTGAGTGCATCAAGCCAGTAGCTCCCCCTTGATTTGATGCCTCTTCTTTGCTACCCCTACCTTTAAGGTTTTCTTGAGCACCATTTCTCCCCCTTTCTGACTTCTTGCCTTCTGCTGTTCTAACCAAGGAGTAGAACAAGCTCCCCCTTGCTCAGGTATGATTTCTGATTCTGCTATCGAGATTGCCACACTGGTCTGCTTCTTGTTGGCATGTCCCTGAGGTACTCTTTCTATCTTCCTTGCATCCTGCATAATCTGTATCTGAATGTCTAGCATAACCTGCATCGGATTTCTGGCGTATACCTATGTATTATATTTTGCTAGTTAAGCATACAAGGTGCAAGGCACGTTGTCAGCAGGCAATAGTAGTAATTGCATTTTATGAATACCATACTGCAATAACATCACAGGCATATGCCTTATAAGCATTCATAGATAAATGTTCTCATATTAGAACTGTTCATATATGAGATTAGTCATATAACTGGACTAATTGTTCTTAACATAAAATGAACTTAAGAGAAATAAATGTTTTTCAGTCGTTAATAAGCGGGGTGTCTTTGCTGGAGCTGGCGTTCGTTGCTTCCTTCGTCATCTTTTGCCTATATAAATTCAGTGGCTTTGGAATCTTCTTTGGAGGAGGAGGGGGACCGTTGGGAAAAGACGTCTTATGTCTTGCTCTTTCTTCCAGATTTTTTATGTGACGACTCCATTCGATGGAGGAGTACACTCTTTCATGGTCCTTCTGACCATGTCCAATGCTATCCACGATTCTGTGATGATCTCTCTTGAACGAGGACTCCATCTACCAGCTTCTGGGTCCTGCTCAACCTCACTTAGCCTCTTCTTCCGGTACTCCGCGCTGGATGTTCTCCTTCTCTTCCTAGTTGTTGCTGATTCATCTGATTCGGTTTCAGAGTCGGAGCTGGAGGAGGGTTCAGTGGGAATGTATCCGGAGGGGGGAATTTGAAGCGCTTGTTGTACCTGATTACTTACCCACTTCGCTTGATGCGAGCAAGCAGCTATGCTTCCCTTGATCTCTTCCCGGCTTTCTTCTTCAATTCTCCTTTCCCCGTCTTGGAGTACTTCTTTCACAGACTCCTTTAGTTCAAAAATCTGTTCAAGAGTTTTTTGATCCCCGACATTAATAAAGTTTCTTAGTTCCATAAGACGAGCGTCTAGGGTTTGTTCGTGGTTGGTGAGTCTGTTCATGATGAGGTTTGTGGACTCCGCATGTTGAGTTTGCAGTTGTGTGATGTCCTCCTTTATTGACTTTATTTCCATCTTCATCTCATCCCTGATTTTGTTTACTCCTTTTTCTATAAGAGCTTCCATCCGCTCCCATAGAAACTCGTCGGTTCCTTTTTCGGCTGACATTGTTCTTGGGAAGACGACTGGTCAGAGACAAAGAGGTGGCTTGTCGAGGAATATATTAGGGCAAATGAGCTCCAACCTTGGCATTCACTCTACTTATAGGGGGAGTAGGTGAAAAGGCGCGCACACATTTTGGGGTTTATCGAGGCATCGATGTATGCTGCATCGAGCGGCTCTGATTTATCTAATTTAAAATTATTTATGTTATTTAGACCCAGTTTCGACGGTACTATTTTGTCATTGAAATACGTCTAGGATACCCCCATTCTTCCCAACGCCTCTTCCTAAGGCATTCTCATGCCTAGCTTGGGTGTTGTCTTTTGGTACAAAACCTGCACCAAGATTGTTAGTGAGCTAATTTTGCTGTTCTGCCGAAGGGTCAGAACATCCACCTTGTCCAAGGCCCAGATTTGCTTCTGGTGAGCACTTGGGCTACCTGCCATATAAGATTACAATCCCTTAGGAACCCAAATAAATTTGGGTCCTTGGAATTTGTTAGCATTAAAAGGCATACTGGATTCAATTACTCCAAGGTGTATATAGTTGTAATGAATAAAGCGTTTTGCAGGCTTAGCATTCGTTACCTTTGGAGCAGTTGGATTGTACCAACAATTGATTGCAAAGTGGTCTGTTTTGCAACAGCACCAGCATTCAAACTTATTGAATCGCCTTTTCTTACTGACTTTGTGAACTGAGGTTCTTTGTATGTGAACAAATGAATGAGGCAAAGAATCACTCATCTTTGTTGATCTCTTCTCTATTCTCAATTTAGCTAGCTCACATGTGGAGCTCCACTTCTTGAGATTCCCAAGATCGGGTTGCCCAGCCTTCCAGATGGAGGGTGAATTTACCTTCCTCAAGCTAGCCTGCATCCTGCAGAGTCTATCTGATCTATCTTTCTTAAAGCATTCCAGCTCCCTATTTTGAGTGGAGCACCGACCATCAACCAGTGGAGGAGAGGTCTTTGGTTTGAAGGAGCTAGCTACTGAATTTCTTTTAATGAAGGATTTGTCCTCCATTCTTCTGACTTCATTAGCCCTCGTCTTCAGGAAACCAGCCTGATTTCTATCCCTCTTTAGAAGCATGATCTCTTTGCTGAGAGAGTAGCATGCTTCCCTGCTATCTACCATCGCCTTCATGGTTTTTCCAAACTTGCACATTAGGTCAAGGTTTGAGTTGGCATTGTAGTCTCTCTTGAGCTGGCAGAAATCTGCGTTCTCTAGAGTCAGCCTTTCAGCCTTTTCCGAGAGATCAGAGTTTCTGTCCTGGAGATTTATGATTTCATCAGCTTGCTTCCTGCATATCTCCTTGCTCCTTCTGAGCTCTTCTAGAAGATCCTCATAAGTTTCTGAGGGACTCATTTCAGAATATGAATCAGTGTTCGACAGGGGAGCCCTTATTCCACCTTGTTCAGGGATGACTTCATTCTGAACTTCTTCCTCTGATTCAGATAGGGCAGTAAGTCCAAAGTGAGGCTCTTCCTCTGTATCTGTATTGCTTGACTCACTATCACTCAAGGTCTTGATCTTCCCCTTCTCAGATGATCCTTCCATGAGGATTGCCAGTGACTCCCATATTTCCTTGGCTGTAGTGCAGTGAGTAATTTGATGGAAAGTGTGAGTATCAACTGCATCAGCTAGAATGCTTCTTGCTTCTTTATCCAAACTGACAAGAAGAGTTTCATCTTTAATTATTGTCATGGAGGGACCATTTTGAACAATCAAAAACATTCTTGGATCCATCGCCTCCATGAATATTTTTGCTCTGACTTTCTAAATGGGAAAGTTCTCTCTAGAGCAGATGGCTATTCTTGATTCCATGACTATGATACTTAGACACCCAAAGGTAGATCTGTTCAAGCTGTTAAGCTTTTCTTTGAACAACCTCGCTTTGATACCACTTGTTGTTTATGGGGGTGTCTACTTAATCACCTAGAGGGGGGGGGGGGGGGGGGGGGTGAATAGGTTTTTCTTTTTATAAAATCTCCCTTTAGGTTTTTCTTCTTTCTGGTTAATAGATTTAAGAAGTAAAGAACAAATCACAGAAAGCACACAACGATCTATAGAGGTTCCTCAAGACCGGGTGTCTTGAGTAGTCCTCTCTCCCTCTACGCCTACCCAACAGTGTGCTGGACTCGGCAAACTCCGCCAAAAGCTTCAGGCCCTCAAGCCTTACAATACGGACCCGCAAGTCCCAACAGCCTAGGCCCTCAAGCCCCTACTGCCCCCGAGCCCGCAAGCTTGACACTCAGGCCCTCAAGCCCTACCACACGGACTCGCAAGTCCCAACATCCTAGGCCCGTAAGCCCCTACTGCCCCCGAGCCCGCAAGCTCGACAAGACGCACCCGCAAGTGCACTGCCCTGACCCTCAAGCCTCGCAGCTCTCCAGCCCTCAAGCTAGACAATTTGGCCCGCAAGCCTTACAAGAAATTACAGTAAATAAAACTGCTTCTTCTGCCGGATGGTGATCGGCAACTTAGCCTGATGAAGATTGGATTCTTACGGTTGAAGAGGACGCTTTAGATTTGATCTTTATGGCTCAGCTCCTTCTTCAATCCTCTTCTTTAGCCTGATGTTGAACGACGACTTCTCAGTCAATGGAGATGACTGATTCTTATGAGAACTCTTGAATCTTGTTCTCTTTCTCCTCCGCTGAAGAATATTGTTCTATTGAAGAGCGGCGGGATTCTTTTTCACTTTCTTTTCTTGCACCGCAAGTCTCTCTTTGTTCTAGGGCAATACTGTTCCCTTTAAAAGGACAGATAAGCCGCATAACGGTAACATCTGTTGTCCTTTAATGTCAGATGCCCATTCCATAAGAGCACGCGCTGATTGGACAATCAGGCAGCGACATTAATTGCTGACATCACGTCCGTAGGATTTGAATTCTGTCTTCAGGATATTTGCATCATTACGACGGCAAACTGTCTCTGACTTTGTCATCGCGATCTTCCTTCTGCCTCATGTCGTCGTAATCATATGTTCTCTCGACGATACAGGATATCCTGGTGATTCTGTATATACGATGATCTTCTTTCTCTGACAGTGTCATCGTGAGCTTTCTTCTTGCATCATGTCGTCGTAATCATATGTTCTCTCGACGACATGTGTTCCACATGATGATGTCCTGTGTCTTCTCTGCATTCGACGAACAGCATTTTGCGTTTGCCGATCTCGCCATATCTCAGCGGTCGACGAACACTTTGCTTCCTAGCAGTTGCTGCTCAATCCGTCATTACGACGATAAGCATTCTTTGTCGACGACATCACTTGTTCTTCTCGACGACATTTCATTAATTTCCTGAGATTATAGGCTAGAGAAGTAATCAGATACAAGGTGAAGTCATCTTGACTTGGTGACTTCTTCAAATCAGGAATCATCTGGGCAGGATTCCCAACAGTTTTGATGGTCTCATCTTTTTTCTTTATAGTATAGTGTAGATATTATAGATATAAAAAATATTCGTACTTAGTCGTGACATCATCAAACAGATCACTAAATTTATTATTACTATTGTTATTATTATTGTAAACAATCACTTCGCTACACATGCACATAACTATTCTTGTGGGCGAATGAGCTATGCCTGTCTGTGGCTACTTTGGTAGCACATGAGCTTTGTTTGTGTGCACCCAATGTGTAACATTGCTGAGAGTAGTGCATCTGCTGAGAGTGGTACATCTGCTGAGGTGCCTACACCTCCTCCTTCTACTGAAATGATACGGTTGGTAGCTGAATCCATGTTTGCGATGATGAATGCGCAACCAGAAAGGCATGTACAACCTCCTACCTTTGGGGTGGCCCCGGTGCCGGTTGGCGTAGTTGAACTAGTTATCGTGAGGCAAGTACCTGAAGTACCGGTCATAACAAAGCGAGCGTCAGACCAACCATTGAAGCATTTTCTGAGCTTCCACCCTCCTATGTTTGCGGGGACAAGATCCCCAACTCAAGCCGAAGATTGGCTTTCTCGGATAAAGAGAACCTTGACGGTTACGGAGACAGAGGAAGGAAAAAATGTAGGACAAGATCCCCAACTCAAGCCGAAGATTGGTTCTCTCTTGTCAATTCCACAATCTATTGTGATAGTTCTAGTGCCATTTCAATTGCTTCAAATCCTGTTCTACACAACAGAACTAAGCACATGGAGATAAGACACCACTTTCTCAGGGACAATGTAAAGAAGGGTAAGATCAATCTTCAATACATATCCACTGATAGTCAAAGGGCCTCTTGATGAAAGTAATCACATGTTCTTCATCAATGCACTGGGTATGCTTGATGGAGCAGTCTAGGCCACACTTATAATGAATACAGACCTATTTTTAATAGAAAGTTATTGTTGGGAAAAACAGTAAAATATTTAAGAAAATCATAAACTGCCTAGTCAGAGTTGCGTCGAATTTAACTCGACGTCACGTCGATTTCTACTCGACGCAAACTTCGAGAGCTCTCTGGATGGATACCTCGAATAGCACTCGACGTAACGTCGAATACTTATCGACGCTAACGTCGATATCATCATTGATGACTTCTTTTCGAAGCTCCATCGACATCGACTCGACGCTCCGTCGACATCGACTCAATGCTCCATCGACATTGATAGGGCGCGCTGAATTTCATTCTTCTCGACGTTGCTTTGAATAAAGCCCTAAGTTGCAATGATTCGTCTACTCAAAGCAACTTTTGCGCCTAATTTTCTTGTGCTATTCGATGTCTCTCCCTTCTGCTCTCTTCCATCTCTTCGACTCTTTTCTCTGTTTTAGTGCAGATACTCTCAGGATTCCAATGGCATCTCCGATGAACCAACAAGATATTGTTGAAGCAGTCAATCTAGCTATGGAGACAGTATTATCCAAGTTCCGTTCCCTCTATTTGGACCTCTCCACCGACTGTTATCGCAAATTATGCCGACAACACATAAGATTGCAAGACCACACCTCAGAACTAAAGGCTTTTGATGATGAAGTGAGATTAGCAGATGTGCCCGCCGCTGGCTTTATATCCTTTTTCAATGATATATAGCAGGGGGAGACTTGTATCAGCAGGCCCAAGGTTCCTCAAGACTCGGTCTATACAACATCAATACCTCTCTCCTTAATCTCTGAAGGAGAGCCTGCTGTTGAGTCTAAATTACAGCACATAGATGCAGACATTCAGGGGGAGTCTTCACCTCCAATCATCCGGCCCTTAATGCAGGGGGAGTCTTCAAGACAGGGGGAGAGTCCTGTATGTTCAGATGATCAATTCTATGTCATGCGCACTCAAGGATACATTGATAATACCGAGGCATCCATTCCTGATCCTCTTCAGTTCAGGGTGTCCTCTGGTGACTCTACTACAACACCTTCTCCTGCCAAGGTAGCTGATCGAGAATTTGATTCAATTGAATTTGCTCTAGGTTATCATGCAACAGGTCTGATCTCAACACCAGCTCAGCCTCCTTCTCTACCACCTGCTCCAAGAAAAACAACTGCTCCTATCCTTCCAACACCTGTCTTCAGAGGAAGTCCTCCTTATCAAGGTAGATGAAGAGGTAGAAGGGGGAAGTGAAAAGTACCTATCTGGGAAAAATATACAAAGGAACAAAGGAAAGAGTACAAAAAGGATAAATCTTACTATAAAAAGTATGAAAATGTTGAAATTCCAGAGAACACAATGAAGAACTACACTGATCCAGGACTTGATAAAGTATTAGAGGATATTGGAGAAAGATAAAGGTATGAATATGAGGCAGCTCAAATGGACCTTCAAGAAAAGAAAGACAGATCCATTGATATTCTGAAAAGAGGGAAAGAAGTGGTTAAAAAGGAGGAACTGGCCAAGGCAATTCCTATTAAGCCTAATTGGTTTGATTATATAAGGTACACTACAAAGAACCATCAAGATAAAATGCTAGAAGGAGTAGGACAACTCCACAGAGGAGGCATTGTGTGCAATCCTAAAGATGTAGTACAGATCACTCAGAAAAGAAAGAAAGATGAAAAGTCTCCTGAAGAAGAGAAGAAGAAAAGAAGATCATATTCACAAAAGCCACAATCTTTGAGAAGGAACAAGCAATAGCTGGTGAAACTCAGCTGTTGGCTGTTGAATCAAGGTTAGAGAGAGGTACTGAATCAGCTAATCTAAACCTAGAACTTATCAATCTAATGACAACCAAGGTGTTTGGGCTGGGTTTTACACTCAAGGATGTTCATCCCAACACAGAAGTGGACCTGGAGAGGCTCTTCAAAGGCTATGGGAAGATTCAGAAGAATCCAGGAAAAGCCACTCCAACAAATTTCAGATATGTGGAGAGAAAATACAGAAGAGTATATGAAGACCTGTTCTTATTTCTCAAAGACAAGAAGTAATACTCACTCTTGGTAATCTATGATAAACTTTTGACTATCATTAATCTGACATCTGTGCTGTTATCAGATCATCTAGTTTATTCATTCATATGTATATACTATCTTGTATGAAATTTGTGTTATGTGAAAGGATTGTGTAAAATCACTTTGAACAGTTTGTAAAATTTATTAAGATAAATAGGGGGAGATTGTTGGGAAAAACCCTTTGATTTAACTTAACAAATTATATAAAAGTGATTTTAGCCTCTAGAATTGAATTACCCATTTTATAGTGAGGGTAATCTGGTCATTAGATGTCTTAGAATATCACACTCAACCTAGGGTGTCAAGACCAGTTCAAGCGAAGCAAATTGGGCAAAGTTAACATTTGCGTCGAATGGAATTCGACGCAACATCGAGTCCATATCGATGCTACTCTGACTAGAAGTCCAAGTGGTTCAACCCTTCAGTCGAAGTAACTCAAGTCGACGTTACGTCGAATTGATATCGACGTAGGAACCATGGACTTATCGAAATAACTTGAGAAGTCGACGCAACTTCTACTTCCACTCGACGCAGAAGGAAATATCTGTCGAAGCCATCTAAAGTCGAAGCAATGTCAACTTCATCTCGACGCGGATATTGAAGTTCAGAGCCATGCCCTTCAACTCGACGGTTACGTTGATAAGATATCGACGCAACGTCGACTAG
The DNA here is from genome assembly GCA_033032865.1 of Dactylorhiza incarnata. Taxonomy (NCBI): domain Eukaryota; kingdom Viridiplantae; phylum Streptophyta; class Magnoliopsida; order Asparagales; family Orchidaceae; genus Dactylorhiza; species Dactylorhiza incarnata. Next base: position 794,762 of record JAWHQI010000130.1, read on the forward strand.
CAGAGTTCAGTTAAAGCAAGGAAGAAATTGAAGATGCTCCGACAGGAACTCAAAGTTGCGTCGATAAGAGTGGAAGAGAATTCGACGCCACGTCGAATACTGCCTGAAAAGGGAATTCTTTTTAGCTGTCACTTTTGTCGACATTGACAACTGAAAAGAATTCCCTTTTCAGACTGTATTCGACGTTGCATCGAATTCTCTTCCACTCCTATCAACGCAACTTCGAATTCCTATCAGAGCAGCTTCAATTTCTTCCTTACTTTGACTGAACTCTGCTAGTCGACGTTGCGTCGATATCTTATCGACGTAACCGTCGAGTTGAAGGGCATGACTCTGAACTTTAATATCTGCGTCGAGATGAAGTCGACGTTGCGTCGACTTTAGATGGCTTCGACAGATATTTCCTTCTGCGTCGAGTTGAAGTAGAAGCTGTGTCGACTTCTCAAGTTATTTCGATAAGTCCATGGTTCCTACGTCGATATGTATTCGACGTAACGTCGACTTGAGTTACTTCGACTGAAGGGTTGAACCACTTGGACTTCTAGTCAGAGTAGCGTCGATATGGACTCGATGTTGCGTCGAATTCCATTCGACGCAAATGTTAACTTTGCCCAATTTTGCTTCCCTTGAACTAGTCTTGACACCCTAGGTTGAGTGTGATATCCTAAGACATCTAATGACCAGATTACCCTCACTATACAATGAGTAATTCAATCCTAGAGGCTAAAATCACTTTTATATAATTTGTTAAGTTAAATCAAAGGGTTTTTCCCAACAGGCAAGATCCTAAACTCAAGCCGAAGATTGGCTCTCTCGGATAAAGAGAACCTTGACGCCTACAAAGACAGAAGAAGGGCAAAATGTGACCTTAACTACCTTTCTCTTGGATGGAGACGCGAGGCTTTGGTGGGATGAAATGGAATTACATCAGTTTGTGGGCAGACAACTAACTGACAACTCGATGGAGGAGTTCTCGAGATTGTTTTTGGCAAGGTAGATGCCCTATGCTCAACGCATTAGAGTGGAGAACCAGTTCCAGAGATTGACTCAGGGGGATAGTCTGGTGGATGATTACCTTCATGAGTTTACGCGACTTGGAAGGTATGCGGGATCTTCATTTGATGATGAAGAAAGAAAGACCAGCAAGTTCTATGAAGGTCTACGTGATGATCTGTGATTGCTTCTGGTAGGCCCGATGATGCAAGGCTTTCTTACCTTGGTGAATACTGTCAGATCCCTTGAGCAGGGTATGAAGAGGGTCTAACATACAGATGATCTATCTGTGAAAAAGTCAGAGTTAAAAGTACCGAGCTCTGCAAAGTCTGGGTACCGAAGGTTCAAGAAGAAGTCTAGGTTTTCATAATTGTCTTCCTCTTTTATTTCAGGAGTGATGACTGGGCGAGGTCCGATTATCTGATATACGTACGACAAGCCAAGACACATAGCCCGAGAGTGTTGCAGTGGTCTCCAGAAGTTGGAGAAAAAGGCAGGTGCGTCTTATGTGGAGAAAGGGAAAGCAGAGTCATATGTATCCCAGTACACTCCATATCAACCCCGAGTTTACAGTCTTGTCCAGCAGTAGGCCATCAAAGAAAGTGACATCGTGACAGGTATGTTTTAGTATATAACATTTATTGCATTATGTACTTTATACCTTGTGTTCGATTGCTTGTATAACCTGTTCATATTAGGCTTTGTCCTAATTTGGAACAATCTGGTGAGGGCATTATTTGAGACTAGAGCATCTCACTCCTTTCTGTCCGAGGACTCCATACTACGTATTGGAGTGCATTCTTTCCTTTCAAAGGATAGATTGGATGTCTTGCTACCAAATGAGTGTCGGATGCATGCAGATAGAGTTTGCTGTGTTCAAGTGTAGATAGGAAGTCATGAGTTTGATTTGGAAGCATCAATGCTGCCGATATCTGAGTTTGATGTGCTCTTTGGCATGGACTTGCTTTCGAAGTAGCGTGCATGCATCGATTGCAATTTAAAGGAAGTCACACTGGGGAAAAACACTGAACATGAGACTACATTTACTAGTATGCGAGGATCGAGCAAGATGCTGATGTATGCTCTCCAAGTAGTCAAGGCGGTTTGGAAAGACGCAAAGTTATTCTTCATGTTGTTGGAGGGTTTGGAGACAAAACCCAGTTTGAGTGATGTACCAATCATATCGGAGTATGCATATGTAAAGATCTCCCTAGAGCTCCACCTCAATGAGAGATCAAATTCTCTAATGATCTAGTGCCAGGTGCCAAACCTGTGGCACACTCACCGCACCGAATAACGCCAAAAGAGATGGCGGAATTGAAAGCCCAGTTGCAGGAATTACTGGAGCAAGGCTATGTTGAATTTATTGAAGTGGAAGAGGACGTGGGTTGGGCGGTCTAAGGAAGTCAGACCGCAGAGATATCAGAGACCGCGTGGGCTCTGGCTGGCGTCCAATCAAGTTAGACTTAAGTAGGTTTTCTGTTAATGACCGAGCGGTCTGGTTGTTATGACCAATCATGATCTGGATTGGGTGGTTATTGTACCTCTTTGGGGCGGTGATGACATATATCTGTTTGCCTATAAATAGAGGTGCAGGGCCCATCATTATTATCGAGAACTCTAACTAAAGCTTGGGTTGCTTTTGCTGATCTCATATTTGAGTTCGCGCGGTCTAAAAGTTGTTTGATCGTTTGTTGTGTTTGTAGGTCAGCGACCAACAATCAGTGACCTTCTTCCTTGGTGTTTTTCCCAGCTTTGAATAACCAGTTCGCCAACTGTCTTCTTCTGTGCGGACTGTGGTGTAGTTCTTCAGCTGTTCACAGCAAGCTCAGCAGTCAGACAACCTCAGCGATCAGGTGATCTAGAGTTGTAGTCAGGCGATAGCTTTTGCATTTCTGTTCTTTGTTCGCGGGTAGCTTCAATGATTATGCAGCCTTGCGGTCAGGCGATCAAGAAGTGCGGATATGTTATTTTCTTAGTAGTTCAATAAGTTAGTGGTTCATGCGGTCTGGGGTGGCGGTCTGGCAGATAACAGGTTGACGACCTGTACTGTTCGCACAGTCTAAAAGGTTGCCGTGCGGTCTGACTGTTTCAGCGGTCTCTGGCAGTCTCAGTTGTTGTTGTTCGCCCGTTGCTTGTTTGTCTCTATTTTTCTCCATCTTGTATTTTGATAAATCATGTCTCGTCATGTATACCTCACATTGTAAAGGAGATTGTTAATATTAGATTTTCTTATTTTTATATTGTTCCTGGTTGCTTAACTTGGTATGGTTGAAGTGTTCATGCACCTTATTCCTACTTTTAAGAAATTTTAACTTGGTATCTGAGCTGAAATCTATCAAAAGATATCAGAGCTATAATTTTTAATATGGTATCAGAGGGACAAAAGGCTTGAGTAGTGATCAACCTCAGTATCTTGCTTGAGATTTCTGGAAGTTCAAGTTAACTAGCGGTATAACAATGGAAGGAGGTTATGCAAGAGGTCTTGGTATTGATCTCCTTACACATACTAACTTTAAGAAGTGGAAGTCTTGCATGGAGAGCTATCTTCTTGGCGAGAATTTATGGGAGGTAGTTAGTGGAGAAGCGAGACAACTAGTGGTAGCTGCTGAAGGGAATGCTGAGCATGTGAAGGCTTGGAAGAGAACAAATGCTAAGGCAGAGTTCACTCTCAAGCGAGCTATCATTCCTGAGCTCTTTGACCACGTCATAGGATGTTGGTCTGCTGCTGATATTTGGACAGCCTTAGATGGCTTGTTCAACAAGAAGAATGTAGCGCGACTACAATTTCTTGAGAATGAGTTGGCGAAAGCAACTCAGGAGACTTGTCTATCTCATCCTTCTTTCTGAAGATGAAGAACCTATGTGCTGAGATATCGGTATTGGGCCCAGAAGAGCCTATCTCAGAAGCGAAGCTAAAGATACACATAATCCGCGACTTGCGGAGGGAGTATGTGGTCTTTGTTACTTCTGTACAAGGCTGGGTCAATCATCCATCATTGCTAGAGCTGGAAAACTTGCTTGCTTTGCAGGAGAGCTTAGCTAAGCAGATAGCGGGGACATCTGTCTTCGGGGGAGAAAGTGAGGTTCTTTATTCTGGTAAAAAGAAGAGATGAGACAAGAATAAGAAGTCACCTGGAGGTGATGGTCCATCTACTTCATATCAACAGGAGAGGAGTTATGTTCCTAAGCCTAATGAGAAGAAGAAAGAAGGGCCAAGGTGCTTCAGGTGCAACAAGCCTGGTCACTTTAAAAGGGACTGCAGAGTTAATCTTCAGCCAGGGCATGCTGCAGGAAAGGAGGAGGCTGGTTCCAATGTTGAAGGTAGTTGGGGTGGAGGTGCTTTCATGATGGGCACTTGTGTTTGTGCTTTGGCTTCTATCAACTACAAATATGATTGGATTGTGGACTCAGGGTGTGGTCATCACCTTACCAGATATGAGTCCAAGTTCTCTTCTCTGCAGACATATTCAGGTAATGATGTTATTATTACAGCTGATGATACTATTCATGCAGTCAAGAAGGAGGGTATCATTTCTTTAGGCAGTGATAGAGGTCCACTCACCTTGAGGAGTGTATATCATGTGCCTGGTATGAAGAAGAACCTCTTCTCCATGACCAATGTTGTAGATGTGGGGTATCATGTTCTGTTCGGCCCAACAGAAGTGAAGTTTCTCCGAAATGTGTCAAGCGTGAAGGCTGAAGTCACTTATGAAGGAAGGAGGGTGACGGACTTATTTGTTCTATCAACAAGCTCATATGTTGATAAGGTGAGAGCTATCGACAGTGTTAATGTCTGACACGAGAGTCTTGGGCATGTTTGTATGGATAAGCTGAAGGCTATGGAGGCAAGAAACCTGATGAATGACATGCCTAATCTATCTCCCTTTGGTGATGGTCACATTTGTGATGGATGTTAGTTTGGTAAGGCTCAACACCTTCCATTTGACAAGTTACAAACCAAATGCAAAGCACCGCTGGAGTGTATTCATGGTGATTTGTTTGGACCCACCACAACCGTCAGTCTTGGAGGTAGCAGATATATGCTGGTTTTGATTGATGATTTCACTAGGTATACCTGGGTATACTTTGTGAAGGAGAAGTCTGAGGCGTTCGGGAAGTTTATAGAGTTCAAGGAGCTTGTGGAAGGCTGTCTTGGCTTGTGGATCAAGAAGTTGAGAACTGACAATGGACGGGAGTTTACCTCAAGTGAGTTCTTTAATTTTTGTAGAAAGAAAAGACATTCAGAGAGAGCTCTCTTGTTCACATACTCTATAAAGGAATGGTGTTGCAAAGCGGAAGATCTGTCATCTGACGGAGACTTGCAAGTGTTGGTTTCATGCTAAAAGCATTCCTTGGTCCTTCTGGGCAGAGGGAATGTCTTGTGCAGCTTACGCCATCAATCAAGTGCCTCTTAGTCCTATCAACATGAAGAATCCACATGAGTTGATGTTCAAGGAGAAACCAAGTGTAGAACACTTTCAAGTGTTCAGATCAACCTGCTATGTGCATGTTCCTGATGCCCTTAGAACGAAACTAGATGCAAAAGCAAGGAAGCTAGTCTTCATTAGTTATGATGACCGAAAGAAGGGTTGGAGATGCATGGATCCCGAGACATGAAGGTATGTGGTATCAATGGATGTGATATTCGACGAGCTGACATCATACCAGGATAGCTCATCTGTGGAGCTACAGGAGAGCAGGTCAGATGGAGGGCAAGAAGAAGCTGTTAAAGAAGTTCTGGTGGAGTTGCCTGTTTCACTAGGTGCTCCAATTGCTTCTAGCTCTGGGACAAGGGCACCAGGTTCTAGAAGCAGGGGAGCAATGCTCATGTATACCTGAAAGGAGAGCTAGCCCAGAAGAAGCAACAAAAGAGGTGGATCAGGGTAAAGCCCTGCGGAGGTCCAAGCAGACTATCATTCCACCAGCTCGATATATAGGGGAAACTTGGTGAGCTTCGTCTCATGTTTCTTTGCTGGCCCCTTGGATGAGCGAGAGCCATCGTGCTTTGAAAACGCCGCTGGAGTTAAGGAGTGGGAAGATGCCATGAATGAGGAGATGGATGCCCTCAGGAAGAATGAGACTTGGGATCTTGTGCCTAAGGTTGATGGCATTACTCTTGTGATATGCAAGTGGGTTTACAAGCTGAAGAAGAAGGCTGACAGTAGCATTGAGAGGTATAAGGCTCACTGAAAGTGAGGTTAGATCTTAGATTTACTCTAGAGGGGGGGGGGGGGGGGGGTGAATAGAGTATTAAAAACTTTTTCACTTAATTTTATAGCGGAATTAAAATAGTGATACTTAAATGTGTATTGCAGAGTGAGTTATAAAACAAAATAAAAAAAGCACACAACACAGCACACAGATAATCACAACACAAAGGACATAAGGATTTTATAGTAGTTCTCCAATAAACCTGGGTACGTCTACTCTTCCACCACACTTGGTAGGAATCCACTAGGTTTTTGATCAGGTGCCCTATCACCAATGAGGTTTTGATCAGGTGCCCAAAACACCAAGGAGCTTTTGATCAGGTGCTCTAACCAAACCACAGGTTTTTATTCAGGTGCCCTTCCACCAAGGAGTTAACTTTTGAAGGGAGTTAGAACCCTGTACAAGATGAGATAAGAAGGGTTTAGATGATCTTCTCTGTCAATATTTTGAGAGAAGACTCTAGTGGAATATATTGTAAAGCTCCCCTTGTCTGATTGAAATTGTTGACAGCTTGAAGATGGAGCTTTCTCTTGAAAGTAGATCTTTCTTTGATAGCTGATGAATCTGAGAGACATAAGTTTCTTAGATTGTTTGTTGCTCTTTGAAGATTTGAAACTTGCAACAGAAATCTGAGAGAAGACTATTATTGTTGTTCTCAGAAAATAAGATGTGCTGCTTGAGGAAGATGATCTTTCTATTTTACTTTCTGAATATTTCTCTCTCGATTAATACTATGATATTTTCTTTCTGTTACAGATCTCTTTTCTTATGGTATCTTATTTCCTTAGAGATAATGATAACTGATTTGAAATTCAAATCTTTGAATAGGAATAGAATAATCAACATTAATTATTTCCTTGGAACTGCAACTGATTCAGCAAATCTTTAATCATTTTCCTTTTCAATAAATGATATCCTTTTCCAATATAAGTCAACTGCTACTTTCTCGAGAAGAGAATGGAAAGGGGAATAAACAAAGGAAGGATGAAATCTTGTCTTATCTGGAAGAATAAATTCATTGCTGATAGTCGAACTGAATTCTGAGAAAATATAACTGATCTGAATAAACTGAGAGAAAATTAGTCGAGCTGAGATAGGATTTCGTCGATCTGAAGGATTGAGTTTGTCGAACTGAACATCTGATACTGATTCGTCGAATATAGGCTAGAGTTCGTCGATCTCAAGTTAGAGTTCGTCGAACTGAAGAATTCATCGACCGCTGAGCTGCTGAGACGCTGAGTATTGAAGATCGTCGACCGCTGAGAATGAGGCAAGCCGTTCGTCGAACGCAGAGTGTAAGCCGTTCGTCGAACGCAGTATTGAGTTCGTCGAACGCAGAAGCTTAGAGATTTCCTAAGTTCTAGCTATCTTATCAGCCTAAAACTATGACCCTTAGACTATACATTGGGGGTCAACTTAGTCTTAGTCAATACATAGTAATCCTAGCCCAAATCAGTAATAGGGTTGTTCCAACAATCTCCCCCTATTTGGGTCAGGATACTATTTGACAAATTTCAAATAATAAACAACAGAAAAACAATAGAGCATATATATATCTGACAGAATGTAAAACCATTTCAGCAGATAAAATAAGTATAATGCTCTGAGTTTAACAATATTACAATGAAACAGAAATATAACAATAACAAATAGGTCTGAACCTTTTATTTCTTTGTTGAGGGAGGCTTGAAGATTATCTGTCTGTTGGGATTTTCTGATTCTTTCTTGCTCATGTAAAGATCCTGAGCTCCCAGAATAGTTTGAGATTTGACTTGAGGAACTACTGCTTCTGGGTGCTTCTCTAAATACTCTTCAACATTGAACACATTCTTTGATTTGTATTTTTCAAATTCTTTTCTTCTGAATTCTGACATTGTAGAGTATTGGGAGAAATCTCTGCTTTCAGCTTTTGCTTTATTAATCTGAGCTACTGCAACAGATTCTCTGAATCTTGCCATTTGAGATATACTCTCCTCTTCTGGATTGGGAGAAGTAGGCCTATCATCAATTTCATTGGCCTTATAGGATGGCTGAGTAGGAGGATTTCTTTACCTATGCAACGATCCATCAGATACTTGATACTTATATCCTGAAGAACTGGATCTGGAAGAACTAGAAGGAGGTCTGGAAGACCTAGAGCTTTGAGATCCGCTGGAATTGACTGGTCTGTTGGAATGATGAGAATAAGACCATTGAGAGGAGGAAGAAACACTTGTTGATCCAGCTGCACCTGCTGCTGAAGGAGGAGGAGGAGGAGGAGGATTGAACTTAACTGGCTTATCTGAGTAGAATCCTGTCTTCTTCATTTTCTTCCTTCTATTGTTCTCATTCCTGGAGAACCTCATCCATGCTGATGAATCTTGTGTTAAGGTGATATTATGCAGAATGTAGTATGGAACATTATTATTTGGATTTGGAGGCTTAGGAGCAGCCTTAGACTTAGGCTTTGCCTTTCTTTTCTTTGATGACTTATCATCAGAATCATCATCATCACTATCATCATCATCAGAGGAGGAGGAGGATGGGGGATTATTATACAGATCATCAATAAGTTTAAGGACTTTATCATCAACATTCTTCACAACATCAACTTTCTTAACATTGACATCTTGCTCAACATTAATTTCATCAAGATCTGGAATTGGGGAATCATCAAAGACAAATGTTGGAGGAGAATTCATCACTTCAACATCTTCTGATATTAAAACTGATTCTGGAACCTGAACTTGAATCTGATCAGGAACTGGAATTTGAATTGAAACTGGAACTTCTACTTCAAAACTCTTGAGAAGTTCTTTCAACAGAACTTTATCAACAGGAGCAGTATAAGGAACAACTGCTTTTGAAACCACTTGAAATTCTGGCAAGCTATTGAAAATTGCATTGAACTGAGAAAGCAAATAAATAATATCTACAGATGGATTAATAGATATATTCTTAATTTCTTCTATAGCTGGAATCATTGATTCTTCTGAGAGATCTGTCATCTCTGAATCACAATCTATAACAAAATCTTCTTGAACTGAAGCTTCAAACAAAATTGCATCTGAACTACCAACTGCAAGGACCGGAGATTCTTCACTAGACATCTCCCCCTGCCTAGTTTCAGGAAAACCTGAAGCTAGGCCCCTTGAAGAAGGGACATAATAAGAGGATGACGAGAATGAAGCTATTTTAGCAGAAAGGTCAGCTAGGGCTTGAAGAACTGGAGCAAGTTTTGCATCCAGTAGATCATTCAGCTTTGTAGCAATGTGTTGATAGATCTGATCGGCAGCAGATGAGAAATCAATATAGACAAAATCTTGGTTAGGGTGAGAAGATGATGGGATGGAGTATGGGAAAGAGATGTTAGTAGCATGTGCTATAGGTGGATGAATAGGGCAATGTGGGTGGATAGGTCAGTGTGGATGAATATGTGATTGAGGGATAGGAAACTGAGGTGGAGAGATATTTTGAGGGATAGGAGACTGAGGTGGGGTAGGTGTCTGAGGGTCAATGTTGATGGGAGAATGAATGTCATTCATAGTGGAAAGGGTAGCATCTGGGATGAGAGATGAAGGCTCTTTAGATGGATGAGTCTGAAGAATATGAGAAGATGGTAATGAGGGAGAAAGGTTTATTGGAGAATTTGGAGGAGGGATGACTTCAGAGGAGACAAGGGGTGGATATGGGAGAGGAGGAGAAGAAACAACAAGAGGAACTTCTGGAAGGGTTGAGGGAGTGACCTGCATAGTCCTTGTGCCTTCTGAAGCTGGCCTGGGGGCATCAGCCCTTGGATTCTTCTTAGGAATTACTCTTTCCCATTTTCCAAACTAGGCTGATGTTAGCCTCTTACTTGCATTGATAAAGACCTTAGGAGAGATCAGAAGGTCTACATGCTTCTCTTGAAGAAATATTCCCAATATTCTTCCATAACCAACACTTTCCTTACTGATTTTCTTCCTTAATGATTCAAAGATAATCATTCCCCAGTTAATCTTCTTCTTCTCAACCAAGGCCACCATCACCAGAAATTGGTGTCTTGTAATGTAGTCATGGGATGAGGTTTTCCCAAGCAACACCTTGCCCACTACATCAGCTAAAAACTTATATTCCACAGATAAGTTTTCTTTAACAAATGGTTAGGGTTTCCATTGGAGTGACCCATTTTAATCAAGGCCTCATCAAAATCAACAGAAGATATATCCACATCTTCTTTTCCATTCACAAAACCAAAAACATCTGATAAAATTTCAGGAGTTAGAAGAACCTGGTGTCCTAAAATGCTTCCAGATAAAATGTCATTCTCTGACTTGACTGTATAAGCCCATTCTTTGATTTCAGCCACTGGTAACTTGATTCTTGTTGTCATCATCTTCCTTAACTGTTGTTCTTCAAATAAACCGAGGTTGTCCTGGAAAACTTTATCGGAACGCGCAAACGACTCGATATCAATGTCAAACCCGACGTCAAACTTTATTGAGGATAAGATCGCTGGAGAAATCGCCATTGTTACCTGCAAAAGAGAGAGCGATCAAGTGCAAAGGGGAACTGGAGGGAAAAGCAAGTTCTGTAGGCGCAAAGATGAAATAAGATGAAAGATTTGATTATATAGAGAGATCGGAGAAGGGCGCACACTTTCGTAGAACAGGGTTCGGCTAAACCTAATAGAATCAGAAGTCGAAAAGACTCAGGGCTTCGTCTGACTGCGTTCGACGAAAATTTAATTTTCGTCGATCTCCGTTCGACGATCGCGCTTGTCTTTGTCGATCCTGAACTATTAAGTATTGTCGATCTCCGTTCGACGAACGATAGCATTTCGTCGTTCTCCGTTCAACGAAATGAGGGGATAAATAGAAAATTTAATTTTTTTAACAGATTGAATCTCCATCTATCATACCTAGTTGATTTATAAAGAAGATATGTTTCTTTTCATCCAAGGTTTGGTGAAAATATCAGCTCTTTGCAAATCAATAGAAATGAATTGTAGGCAAATTTTATTTTTATCCACATTATCTCTGATAAAGTGGTGCCTAGTTTCTATGTGTTTAGTCCTACTATGGAGAACTAGATTTTGTGATATAGATATTGCACTAGTATTGTCACAAAATATAATTGAATTATTTAGATTGATACCATAGTCTAGGAGCTGATCTTGTATCCACAATATCTGTGAGCAGCAACTGCCTACAGCTATGTATTCAGCTTCAGCTGTTGATGTAGACACAGGTGTTTATTTCTTACAAAACCAAGACACAAGCCTATCACCAAGAAACTGGCAAGTTCCTGATGTGCTTTTCCTGTCTACTCTGCATCCAGCATAATCAGAATTTGAGAATCCAGTTAATTCAAATTCTGATGCTGTTGGATACCAGAGTCCTAGATTAGGACAACCCTTTATATATCTCAAAATTCTTTTTAGTAAAATTAGGTGAGATTCTTTGGGGTTAACTTGAAACCTAGCACAAATACAGGTAGCAAATATTATATCAGGCCTACTTGCTGTTAAATAAAGTAATGAGCCAACAAGTGCTCTATATACCTTCTGATCAACAGGTTTCCCTGATTCATCAGTGCCAACAACAACATTTGAGGGCATGGGTGTTTTCATGGTGGAAGCATTAGACATACCAAATCTTTTCACTAATTCCTTAGCATACTTGGATTGTGATATGAATATGCCATTTGGAGTTTGCTTCACTTGAAGACCAAAGAAGTATGATAATTCACCCATACTACTCATTTCAAATTTAGATTGCATCAGGTTAGAAAACCTTTTGCATAGATTTGAATTAGTAGAGCCAAAAATAATATCATCTACATATATTTGAACTAGTAAAGTTTGTTTTTTATGTGTCCTGAAAAATAGGATTTTATCAACTATGCCTCTACAGAAATTGTTTTCCAAAAGAAAATTAGCTAAGGTCTCATACCATGCTCTGGGAGCTTGCTTGAGACCATAGAGAGCTTTATTAAGCTTAAATACATAAGATGAGTGAGTTGGAGAGATGAAATCTGGTGGTTGTTCCACATAGACTTGTTCTTTGATGTCTCCATTAAGAAATGCACTCTTCACATCCATCTGGTATACTTTGAATTTCTTGAATGCAACAAAGGCTAGAAAAATCCTGATAGCTTCAAGTCTTGCAACAGGAGCAAAGGTCTGATCATAGTCAATTCCTTCTTCCTGTGAATATCCTTGGGCTACCAATCTTGCTTTGTTTCTGACTATGTTGCCTTGATCATCTAGCTTGTTCCTGAAGACCCACTTGGTGCCAATAACTGGATGGCCTTGTGGTCTTGGAACCAAATCCCATACCTTGTTCCTTTCAAATTGGTTGAGCTCCTCTTGCATTGCAAGAATCCAATTTGGATCTTGTTCTGCATCTTTTATGGATTGAGGTTCAACTTGTGATAGGAAACAAGTATGCATCTGATTTTGGTGTAGTTGATGCCTTGTTTGAACACCTACTGAAATATCTCCAATGATTTGGGATATTGGATGATCTCTAACTGTGATGTGGTCAACAGTTGGAGTTGGTTCAACAATGATATTCACTTGGGGAATTTGTTCAGCTGTCATTTGATTTGATTTGTCAGCAAGATCTGGATGATCTTCTTCTTCACTGTCTTCAATATTTTGAGTTCATGGAAGTGTAGAATCTTCTTCCTGTAGATCTAATCCATTTAGCTCTTCACATAGAGCTGGTACCGACAAAGTATCTTTGGTAGAGGTGGTGTTCCTCTCCTCAATTAACATGTTAGTCTCATCAAAAGATACATGCATGGACTCTTCTATCTTAAGAGTAGATTTGTTGTAAACTCTATATGCTTTACTAGAAAGAGAATATCCAAGGAATATGCCTTCAGCAACTTTTGCTTCAAACTTCATTAGATACTTCTTGTCATTGTTATGCACATAGCATTTACAACCAAATATCTTAAAATAGTTAACCTTAGGCTTTTTATTCTTAAGTAATTCATAGGGAGTTTTGCCCTTAAGTTTATGTATCATACTTCTATTCAACACATAATTTGATGTGTTCACTGCCTCTGCCCAAAAAGAGAGTGGCAAGTTTGCATCAGCAAGCAATGTAGTTGCTGATTCAATTATGGTTCTATTTTTCCTTTCAGCTACCCCATTTTATTGAGGAGTTCTAGGAGCAGAGAAACATTGTCCGATCCCTTCTTTTCCACAGAATTCTCTCATCAGAAGAGATTCAAACTCAGTGCCATGATCACTTCTGATCAATGCAACTAGAGTAGAGTACTCAATCTTGATGGACCTGAGAAAGTCTGTCAGAACACTGAAGGTGTCAGACTTGTTCCTAAGAAAGAACACCCAAGTGAATCTTGAGAAGTCATCTACAATAACTAGAGAGTAATGCTTCCCTCCTAGATTTTGTATTGCAGTAGGTCCAAAAAGGTCCAAATGCAGTAAATACAAAATCCTAGGAGAATCACTCTTGGATAAAGATTTAAAACTACTTCTAGTCTGCTTACCTAATTGACAAGCCCTTCAGAGTCCTTCCTTCTTGTATGAACCAGAAGGCAGTCCTCTAACAAGATTGTCCTTAGAAAGCTTAGATATAGTTCTAAGGTTAACATGTCCAAGCCTTTTATACCATAATTCATTTATTTTACTTATAGAATTAAATAAGCAAATATCAGAATTGGCAGAGTCAAAATTGACTAAATAAATATTTCCATGTCTAATACCAGATAACACATTAATGTTTTTATTATTGGTAATAAGACATAAGGAATGATTGAAAGTTACCTGATAACCTTCATCACATAACTGGCTTATGCTGATGAGGTTGTGCTTCAGACCCTTGACATAAGCTACCTCCTTGAAGGTAACTGCTCCAACTTTGATCTGTCCATATCCTTTGGTTTGTCCACAGTTGGAGTCTCCAAAGATCACTTTGGGTCCAAGCTTTGCCTTGTAGTTGCTCAGGTTGGCCTTATTTCCTATCATGTGCTTTGAACATCCATTATCCAAATACTATTGTTCATTTTTGCTTGGATAGCCTTGTACCTGCAAAACAGAAAACATTCTAGTTGTTTTTGACCCAGACTACCTTGGGTCCTTTTGTATTACCACAAAACTCTGAAATAAAAGATATTTCAGGCTGATCCTTATAACATTGTGGATGATATCTCCATGGAGGAATTATCCATTCAGTGAAAGGATTTTTAGTATGTGAAGAATAAGAATTCTTTAGATTTTCTGTATATTTTCTGTTCGACGAACTGGGCTGAGTTCGTCGATCGCCATTCGACGAATGGACATGCTTTCGTCGAGCGCCGTTCGAATAATGAATATACTGAAATTCTGGCTTCAGAGTTCGTCGATCTTCGTTCGACGAAGTGAATTCATTTCGTCTAGCTCCATTCGGTGAATTCTGCTGAATTCCTTTATTCTTAACAGCCTTGCTTGAAATGTTTTTATTTACATCTACAACCTCTTTGCTCTTAGCAAAAAATGAATTTTATTGGTGTAGAAAGTATGTTCTTCTTAATAAGAGGTGGCTCACTTGATGATGCACCCAAGCCTAGTTTGCCACTTAATCTAGCATTTACTGTGCTTGTGATGTCCATCAGTTTGATACTTCTCCCATTTAGGGATTCTTCAAATTTCTTAGCCTCAGATAGTTTATTCTCAATGAGAATAATATGTTCTCTAGAGGCAGCCAAATATTTCTTAAGATTAGCATTTTCTTCACTAAGTTGGTTCATTTCAGCCAACTTATTTTTAAGAGAGATTATTTCCTTCTTAGATTTGATCAAGTCTAAGTAAAGAACTTTGAATTAATCTTTGAATTCAATTGAAGTAAAATCAAAATTAGACATTACCTGATCAACATCATTGTCAGACTCTGATTCTGATTCTTCTGAATTGTTTGCTGAGGCATTGATAGCCATCATGCAGAAATTCTTTTCTTCTTCATCATCCTCATCATCACTGGAGCTGGATGAAGATGCATTTTTTGACTCACTGCTTGAGTCATAAATGGCCATCAAGCACTGGTCATTCTCCTTTGATTCTTCTTCATCATCAGAAGAACTGGATGAAGACTCTGACTCAGTTTCACTCCAAGTTTCAGCTACAAATCCTCTTCCCTTATGCTTGTGCTTGTGGGAGGAAGACTTGCTGGAGTACCTCTTGTCTTCTTTCTCTTTTCTCTTCTCCTTCTTTTGGTTCTCTGGACACTCTGGCAGAATGTGTCCAGGTTTCCTGCAGCCATAAAAAATAATTTCTTTAGAACTTGTTTTGTCATACCTTAGTTTTTCTCTTGATCTGGAATCCTTCTTTCTGAAATCCTTTCTAGCCATCTTGTAGAACCTTTTGGCTAGAAGGCTCATGAACTCCACTTCTCCTGGATCTTCCTTTGATAGTTGATGAATCTGAGAGACAGAAGTTTCTCAGATTGTTTGTTGCTCTTTGAAGACTTGAAACTTGCAGCAGAAATCTGAGAGAAGACTAGTATTGTTGTTCTCAGAAAATGAGATGTGCTGCTTGAGGAAGATGATCTTTCTATTTTACTTTCTGAATATTTCTCTCGCGACTGATACTCTAATATTTTCTTTCTGTTACAGATCTCTTTTCTTTTGGTATCTTATTTCCTTAGAGAGAATGATAACTGATTTGAAATTCAAATCTCTGAATAGGAATAGAATTATCAATATTAATTATTTCCTTGGAACTGCAACTGATTCAACAAATCTTTAATCCTTTTCCTTTTCAATAAATGATATCCTTTTCCAATATAAGCCAACGACTACTTTCTTAGGAAGAGAATGGAAAGGGGAATAAACAAAGGAAGGATGAAATCTTGTCTTATCTGGAAGAATAAATTCATTGCTGATAGTCGAACTGAGTTCTGAGAAAATATAACTGATCTGAATAAACTGAGAGAAAATTAGTCGAGCTGAGATAGGATTTTGTCGATCTGAAGGATTGAGTTCGTCGAACTGAACATCTGATACTGATTCGTCGAACACAGCCTGGAGTTCGTCGATCTCAAGTTAGAGTTCGTCGAACTGAAGAATTCATCGACCGCTGAGCCGCTGAGTATTGAAGATCGTCGACTGCTGAGACTGAGGCAAGCCATTCGTCGAACACAGAGTGTAAGCCATTCGTCGAACGCAGAGTCAATTCGTCGAACGCAGAAGCTTAGAGATTTCCTAAGTTCTAGCTATCTTATCAGCCTAAAACTATGACCCTTAGACTATACATTGGGGGTCAACTTAGTCCTAATCAACACATAGTAATCCTAGCCCAAATCAGTAATAGGGTTGTTCCAACACTCGCCTTAGAACTCGAGGGTTCTCTCAACAGTACGACAAAGACTATAAAGAGACATTTAATTTTATTGCCAAGATGACTTCGATGCGGGTGGTGATAACATTGACATCTTGCCAAGGATGGAAGATTTGGGAACTCGACGTGAAGAATGCTTTTCTTTACGCCGAAATTGACTAGGATATCTTCATGGTGCAGCCACCTGGCTATGTTTCTGAAGTTTATCCAGGACATGTCTGCAAGCTCAGGAAGGCTCTTTACGGCTTGAAGTAAGCGCCACGGGCGTGGTATGGGAAGATCACAGAATACCTCCAATTCTACGGATATTTTGTTTCAAATTCTGATTCAAGCTTGTTTGTAAAGAAGATGAGGGAGCTGCAAGTCTTGGTGCTATTGTACGTGGATGACATGATCGTCACAGGAAACTCTAAAGAGGAGGTAGCTAAGCTCCGGGCTGAGCTAGCAATTTGATTTGAGATGAAGGATCTGGGTGAGCTCCACCATTTCCTTGGTCTTAAGGTGGAGAGGAAAGAGAGCGATGTGATCGTTTCCCAGAAGGGCTATGCAGTGGTATCGTGAAGCAGTTCGGCATGGGAGGGGGGAAGAGTACCTCTACTCCACTAGAGGTTGGTTTGAAGCTTTGGTGGGATAAGGGAAGGGTTATTTCTGATCCCTTGGTGTTCGGAGCTTTGGTTGGAAGTTTGATTTATCTGACAATTACAAGGCTGAATATTGTGTATGATGTGGGCCGAGTAAGTCGATATATGGAGGAGCCACGGAAACCTCATCTAGTGGTGGTAAGGAGCATTTTGAAATATGTGAAGTCCACCTCTAATATGGTTCTCCTTTATGGGAGGGACTCGAGCTTCAATCTGCATGGTTACACGAATGTTGATTATGGAGGAGCTACATATGATCGGAAGTCGACTTCTGGATATGTCTTTATGTATGGCTTCGCAACTATCTCGTGGTGCAGCAAGAAGCAAGATTCAGTGCCCGTATCCATTACGGAAGCGAAATACAAGGCTTTAACCTTGGCAGTTCAGGAAGCCATCTGTCTTAAGAGGCTAGTGAGAGACATCCATGAGGTGGCGCGTGGTCCTACTCTGCTTCGCGGTGACAATGAGAGTGCCCTTAAACTGGTTAATAATCCAGTTTGTCACGCTCAGACTAAGCACATCGAGATCGAGCATCACTTTGTTCGGGAGAAGGTGTTGGAGGGATCTTTGATGGTTGAATATGTGTAAAGCCAGGACAATGTCGCATACATCTTTACAAAGTCGCTGTTGAAGGGACCTTTTGGTCGGTTATAGGGTTTGCTTGGACTGACTTCCACTTCCCACTTCAAGGGGGAGTGTCGAATTTATTGAAGCGGAAGAGGAAGTGGGCTGAGCGTCTGAGGAAGTCAGACCGCAGAGATCGCAGAGACCGCGCGATCTGCGCGGGCTCTCACTGTCGTCCAGTCAAGTTGGGCTCAAGTAGGTTTTCTGTTAGTGACCGAGCGGTCTAGTTGTTGTGACCGTTCACGATCTGGATTGGGCGGTTATTGTACCTCTTTGGGTCGGTGATGACATCTATATGTCTCCCTATAAATAGAGGTGCAGGGCCTATCATTATTATCGAGAACTGTAAGAACTAAAGCTTGGGTTGCTTTTGCTGGTCTCATATTTGAGGTCATGTGGTCTGGAAGATATTTAATCATTTGTTGTGTTCGCAGGTCAGCGGCCAACAGTCAGCGATCTTCTTCCTTGGTGTTTTTCCCAGCTTTGAATAACCAGTTCGCCGCTGTGAGAGGACCCAGCGCAACCAACTCAACCAAAAGCCCAGACTGTTGGTGAAGGTGCAACTGTTCTTTATATCAACTTGGTCCTCGGGCGGATCCACGGGGTAGCCAGTTAGGCCCATGGGGAACACGTCCTTCTGCTTCGAATAATACCGCAGCACCGGGGCGATTCTAAACCGCAGTTCCAACAATCCCCCCCCCCAGAAATGACCCCGGGGTTTCGAACCCGCGACCCCCTCTGATACCAATTGAGAGGACCCAGCGCAACCAACTCAACCAAAAGCCCGGACTGTTGGTGAAGGCGCAGCTGTTCTTTATATCAACTTGGTCCTCGGGCGGATCCACGGGGCAGCCAGTTAGGCCCACAGGGAACACGTCCTTCCGCTTCGAATAGTACCGCAGCACCGAGGCGATTCTGAACCGCAGTTCCAACACGCTGTCTTCTTCTGTGTGGATTGTGTTGTAGTTCTTCAGCTGTTCACAACAAGCTCAGCGATCAGGCGACCTCAGCGGTCAGACGATTTAGAGTTGCAGTCAGGTGAAAACTTTTATAGTTCTGTTCTCTGTTCACGGGCAGCTTCTGTGATTATGTGGCCTTGCGGTCAAGCGATCAAGAAGTGCAGACAGATTATTTTCTCACTAGTTCAATAAGTCAGCGGCTCGTGCGGTCTGGGATGGCGGTCTGGCAGATAGCAGTTTGACAAACTGTGTTGTTCGCGCGCTCTTAGTGGTTGACGTGCGGTCTGACTATTTCAGCGGTCTCTAGCGGTCTCATTTGTTGTTGTTCGCCAGTTGCTTGTTTGTCTCTGTTTTTCTCCATCTTGTATTCTGATAAATCATGTATCGTCATGTATACCTCACATTGTAAAGGAGATAGTTAATATCAGATTTTTTTTGTTCTTTTATTATTGCTGGTTGCTTAACTTGGTATGGTTGAAGTGTTCATGCGCCTTATTCCCGCTTCTAAGAAATTTTAATTTGGTATCTGGGCTAAAATCTATCAGAGCTAGAATTTTTAACAGGCTATGCACGTCCAAGTTCATCTCCTTGGAGTGCACCGGTTCTCTTTGTGAAAAAGGACGGAAGCTTACGTCTCTGTGTAGACTATCGTGAATTGAATAAGCTGGCGGATAAGAATAAATATCTGATTCCTAGAATCGATGATTTATTTGATCAACTAGTTGGGTCGACTGTGTATTCAAAGATGGATCTGAGTCCGATTACTACCAATTGATGATCAGGGAATGTGATATTCCCAAGAGGGCATTTAGTGCCCATTATGGGCACTACGAGTTCATAGTGATGTTGTTTGGCATGATGAATACGCCATCGATATTCATGGATTTGATGAACCGAATGTTCCGAGAGTATCTTGACCAGTTTGTGATTGTCTTTATAAATGATATGCTGGTTTACTCTCAGTTTGACGAAGAGCATGTGATTCATTTACGCATAGTTTTAGATACCCTGAGGAGAAGTCAGTTGTATGCCAAGTTCTCTAAATTTGAGTTTTGGCTATCATCTGTGGCATTCCTAGGTCATGTGGTAAGCGAAGAGGGCATTACAGTGGATCCGGAGAAGATAGTTGCAATACGAGATTGACCTGTGTTGACTATGGTGGCAGAAGTCCGAAGTTTCTTAGGACTTGCCGGCTACTATATGTGCTTCATAAAGAACTTTTCGAAGAAAGCTCTACCTCTCACAACCTTGACTAGGAAAGATTAGAAGTTGGTTTGGTCGCCGGCGTGCGCGCGAGCTTTTGAGGAGCTGAAGAGTTGTCTAACCACGACGCCAATTTTATGTTCACCAAATGATACGTCGGGCTATGAGATTTACAGTGACGCATCAGGGTGCAGCTTAGGTTGTGTTCTTCTTCAGTTTGGAAATGTGTTAGCTTATGGCCTTTTACAGTTGAAAGTGCACAAGAGAAATTATCCGGTTCATGACTTGGAGTTAGCGGCCGTGATATTCACACTTAAGCTTTGGCGGAATTACTTATATGGCATGAAGATTAACATCTTTACGGACCATAAGAGCCTGAAGTTCCTGTTAGAAAAGAAGGAGCAGAATATGCGACAGAGAAGGTGGATGGAGTTCCTGGGGGACTACATTTTCGAGATTCACTATACTCCCGGGAAGGGAAATGTTGTTGCTGATGCATTAAGTCAGAGGGCTTATGTGCAAGAAAATTGGATTCAGATGCATGATGAGCGTCTAATCAGTGACTTGGAGTCCCTTTCGATTACGTGCATCGAGAAGAGGCCATCTGCTAGTGCATTCTTGAACTGGATCTAGGAACAGCGCGACCTTGCAGATTGTATTTGTCAATCCTTGGAGCTTGATGAAAGCATGAAATGGTATGTGGCAGAGACTATGGATGGGTCTAATACCGAGTTCTCTTTAGAAGATGGTCTTTTGTGGAAAGAGTCATTTGTGTGTCCCAAATTTTGGGAAATTGCGGGAGGAGTTGATGTACGAGGCTCATTTTACCAAGTACTCAATCCACCCAGAGAGCACAAAGATGTATCAAGACATGAAGCACTTGTTCTGGTCGCCGGATTTGAAGAAATGCATAGCTCTATATGTGGCGAAGTGTTATACTTGCGCACTAGTGAAGGCAGAATGTCAAAAACTGGTGGCTTTTTGAAGTCATTACCAATTATGGAATGGAAGTTTGATGACATATCTATGGATTTCGTGCATGGCTTGCCGAGATCGCAACATGGGAACGATGTCATTTGGGTGATCGTAGACTGATTGACGAAAGTATCTCACTTTATTCCAAATCGGAGAGACGATTCAGTAGAAAAGTTAGCAAAGTTATATGTGTAAAACATAGTTCGATAGCACGGTGTGCCCCGTGATATCGTAAGTGACCGAGATGAGCATTTCACATCAAATGATTGGAGACTAATCCACCAACTATTGGGTAATAACCTAAAGTTTAGCATTTCCTTCCACCTTCAAACTGAGGGCAGACTGAACGGACCAATAGACTAATGGAGGATATGCTCCGAATGTGCGCATTAGATTTCGGCAAGAGGTGGGAGGATCATCTCTATATGATCGAGTTTGCCTACCCTAATAGCTACCAAGTGAGTATACAAATGGCACCCTTTGAGGCCCTTTATGGTAGAAAATGTCGTACTCCCTTGGCTTGGGTAGAAACAGGAGACACGGAGTTGTTTAAGTGAAAAAACGTCGATGATGCAAATTCGGCGATTCGAACAATCCGGGAGCTATTGTTGATTGCTTAGGATAGACAGGCAAAATATTACAACACCAAGCACAAAAATATCAATTTCACTGTTGGCAATTGGGTTTATTAGAAGATCAAACCATTCAAGGGTGTATCGAGGATTCGATGCTTGAAGAGCTAAGTCCGAGATACCTTGGACCATTTGAAATTTTGGAGCATATTGGTGAAGCTGCCTAACAGGTTGCTCTTTCGACAGAGTTAAGCGGTTTGCACGATGTGTTTCATATATTCGTGTTGAGCAAAGCATTGAAAGAGCCCACTCATGTTGTTGCTAATGTTCAAGTGTCGATTGATGGCGGGCTAAAGACAAAAGTCAAGCTGATTTGCATTGAAGACACTGAAGTCAAGTAGTTGCGGAACAAAATGATCAGAATGGTCAAAGTCCGCTCAGACAATTGCTGTCGTGAGGAGTTTTCATGGGAGAGAGAGCAGACCATGCATGAGGAATTCACCTAATTGTTTCGTTAAGGTACAATTTATGTGTTTTGTACTTTTGAATGCTTTCTTAATTCTGGAATGTTAGGAAAAACCCCTTAGATTTAACTTAACAAATTACCTAAAAGTGATTTTATCTATTAGGTTTTAATTACCCATTGTATAGTGAGGGTAATCTGGTCATTAGTTGTCTTAGGATGTCACACTCAACTTAGGGTGTCAAGACCAGATCAAGAGAAGCTCAATTTGGGATGAGTTAACAATTGCGTCGAATAGAATTCGACGCAACATCGAATTGATGTCGACGCTGCTTAGACTAGAAGTCGAAGCAACTCAACCCTTCTGTCGAAGTAGATCAAGTCGACGCTATGTCGAAATGATATCGACGTAGATGGAATATACATGTCGAAGTAAACTTAGAAGTCGACACAGCTTCTAGTACAATTCAACGCAGAAGGAAGAATCTGTCGAAGCCATCTAAAGTCGGCGCATCTTCGACTACGTATCGACGCAGACGATGAAGTTCAAACTCAAGTCGTCAACTCGACGGATACGTCGACAAGTAATCGACGTAACGTTGACTACAGAGTTCAATCAGCGTAAGGAGGAATTCGAAGCTGCTCTTACAAGAACTCGGAGGCGCGTCAATAAGAGAGAAGGAGTAGTCGACGCAACTTCAAATACAGTCTGAAAATAAAACCTTTTCAGCTATCATTTTGAAGCTCTATCTCATGGCCCACAGTACTGAAGATTGTTCTCCAACGGCTTATTTATTGCCTCAAATGGAAAGATGTATTAAAAGAGGACAGGAAAGCCTTCTTGGAAATATACACAAAAGTGGGTGGTCGGGTCAAGAATTAAAAGAGGAAAGGAAGAGAATTGGTCCAAGCAAATACCTTTTCAGGACATTCCAGAAAAGGAAATCAAATTGAAATTGATCTAGGACTATAAATGGGAAGAGAAGAGTGAGAGAAAATATGGCATTCAACACAACTTCTGTCGACTGTCAATTAGGGCTTCCTCCTTCTTCTTCTTCCTCCTGGAACCCTAAAAGATTGTGTAAAACAAGAACTGCTCGACAAACAGAAGAACATACTATGTTCAGGAAAATAGCTACTGCTTCTTCATCACTATCATATAGTAGTAGAACTACTACAAGAGCAGAGAGGAAAAGGATAAAGAGAATTCAAACCCTAGCAATCATCATAATCATAAGCTAGGGTTCATCTGATAGAGATCTAGAAGAACACTCAAAGAACAGCATCCCAGAGATTGCTATTATAGAATTTTGAGAACAGAATTCTGACATCTTACTTCTCATTCATATTCTTCTTCCCTTACACCTCATGTACAGATCCTTAAGAATCCCTCTTCCAAAGGATTCATTGATTCAAGATCTCCTTATCAAAAGATCTGTGGTTCAAGATCTCCTTATCAAAAGATCTGTGGACGTTCATGATCTCCTTATCAAAAGATCATTGGTTATAAGAGTCTCCTTATCAAAAGATTCGGGCACAGGTGGTGCATTCCTACCAGGTGGTAGAAGAGTAGAGTACCGATATTTTGGGGAACCACTATAAAATTCTTGTGTCTTCTGGTTGTCTATTTTCTGTGCTGTCCCTTTTATTTCTTATAGTCTTTTTGGTTATATATTTACAGCACTTGTTTTATTATGTGTGTTTGGTGTTGCTGAAGCATAATCACTTAGTAAGTTTTTATTTTATGCTCAGTTATGATAGAAAAGAATTTAAATCTATATTCACCCCTCTCTAGAGGTATCTCAGAGGAACACGGTTCACTTTCAATTGGTATCAGAGGGAGGTTGATTATTAAAAGGTTAACACCTTGATCAAAAAGGCCTACTACCCTTATTTCTTTCATTCAAATAGATATATTTTATAAAGAAAATGAGTACTAGGGATTATGCCTCAACAAGACCTCCAGTGTGTAACTTGAATAAGTTCACACTCTGGAAGGCCAGAATAAAACTATACATGAACTCCATTGATGAAGACATTTATGATGTTATTCATTCAGGTCCCCCAGCACCAGTCAGAGAGAGTATTTGTGAACCCTCCACAACTGTAGCTGTCCCAAGGAAAGAGTGGACAGAAACTGAAAAGAAGCAGAAGATATGTGATGTCAAGACTATGAACATTCTGGTTTTAACAATGTCAGATGACATTTTCTAGAAAGTTGTTGATTGCCAATCAACAAAAGAAATCTGGTATTCTCTCACCAAAATGGTGGAAGGGAGCTCTGATGAAAGAAAGGACATGAAGGCCCTTCTCATATCCATGTATGAGAACTTTTATAAGAAATCTGATGAATCTGTTGCTGATATGTATGACAGATTCAGCATTATCATTAATGAGCTCAAAGGCTTGGACAAGGAGATATCCTTGACTGAAATTAATGATAAAATCCTCATGTGCTTCCCAAGCTCATGAGATTCAAGGATCTGGGTAATCAGAGAGTCCAGATGCCACAGAGAAATCTCTATTGAGACTTTGCTAGGAAAGCTTAAGTCACATAAGATGCTTCTGAAGAACATAGTTGAGTTAGAGGAAAGGGAGACTATTCTAGCTCCTATCCAAAGGAGCCTTGCTCTGAAAGCTACTGAAGGAGAGCCCTCTACTCCAGATGATGAAATGTTCAATCTCCTAGCAAGGAAATTCAGAAAATGGGTCAAGACAGAAGACTCAAGGAGAAGAGAAAGGGGCTCAAGGCCCAGATTTGATAAAACTCCAAAGAAATAGATTATCTGCTTCACTTGCAACAAACCAGGACACATTGCTCCTGAGTGCCCACAAGAACAAAGACACAGAAGCAGCAACAAGGATGAAAAGAAGAAGAAGAAGTATTTCAAAGGGAAAGATGGGAAGAAGGGTATGAGGTCCCTTACTGAGACCTAGAGTGACTCTGATGCAGAGTTGAGCTCATCCTCATCTGAGAGTGATGAAGAAGTTGAGGCAGAGGCTGCCTGCATGATGACACTAGGTATGTCTTCAGATGATGAAGAAGAATAGGTATCATTATTTGATGATTTTATTTTAATTATGATGATTTCAAAACCTGCTTTAAAAAGTTCTGTAATGATCATCTTAAGGTAGAAAAAGAACTAGACATAGCTAGGACAGAATTAGAAAACCTTAAACAAGATGAATTATTCCTAAGAAATCAAGATTTAACAAATGAAATTAATAATAAAGAATAAGAATTAATTAAAATTAGGGAAGAAAATATAAAGCTAAAAGAAGAGCTAGCAAAGGCAAAGGCCTTTGAGGACTCACTCAATGGGAGGATTCAAAAGCTCAGAGACATCACACAAAATCTCTCTATGAGATTTAATCACCTAAGGTTAGGAGCAGAGCCATCCACTAGCACAGAAGCCCCTAACAAACCTGCCTGGAAAAATCCAGTGTCCTTTGTTAGACCTAGTGAGTACCAATCAAGTGAGAGGAGTGCACCATCTAAGGGTAAGGATAGTAGTTATCCAGTTAGAATAGATGAACCTAACAAAGTAGATTAGAATAAGAAAGAGAAACCCTTAGGCAAGAACAATGTAGAGAATTAAATAACCAAAAGGCTAAAGCAAAACCTAGGGTGATAAAACATTCTGCTGCTCTTCTATACTTAGACACATTCTATACACATTTTAAGTATCAAAATAATCAACATAGGTTTGGGAAACCCATTCCTTATCATCCACAAGGGTATCATGAAATACATTTTTATTCCTTCATTGAACCCTACAATGGTAAAAGCAAAGGGCCCAAGGTAACCTGAGTTCCTTATAATGTTTGAGTTGTTTGTTCAGGAGTAGGTAGGGTCCCACTCAAGAGAAAATGGAGTGGGAGGAAAGATGTGGATAATAAAGAATGAACTAAATGAAACTAAGGGAGTGTCTTTTTCTTTAAATCTTCCCTGTTATCCTTATAGTTCATAAAATCAATATCACAAATTTATTTTCAATAAAAATAATTGCTGGGAAAAACAGCAAGAATTCTCAAAAGAAAATATATCTATTTATTTAAAGGTGCATCGAATAGAAGTCGACGTACCATCGACTTCCACTCGACGCTAGCGTCAAGAAGCACTCAGAGTGGATAATTCGAATAGAATTCGGCATAGCGTCAAGCTCATATCGACGCATGCGTCGACTTATCGGACGATTGATCAAGTTCGAGGTTACATTGAGTTCTACTCGATGCAACGTCAACATCACTATGTCGACTCAACATTGCTGAACAATCTTGAAGCTGCGTCGAATACTAATGGATGCAACGTCGACATAACAACGCACGCAGAATTATTTCTAGAAGCAGTCTTAACTAGAGTTGTCACGGTTCCGGTTCGGTTTCGGTTCTACTAAAACCATGAACCGAACCTCTAAGGTAACAGTTCTTCAAATTAGAACCAAAACTGTATTTGATTTGACTGGTTTCGGTTCTGGTTCTGGTTCCAACATAATTTGTGAAACCACCATGTTAACGACTCCGGTTACGGTTCAACAAGAACCAAAACCAAACCGCCCACTAACGGTTCGGTCCGGTTCTATGCGGTTCGGTCTGGTTCCAATCGGTTCCAACTAAAACGAAACCAAACTTGACGGAATGAATGAGGGAGGTCAAAAATAAAAATAAAAACGGAGAGGAAAAGTATACCAGTTCAGTTTTTTTTTGCAAGAGGGACTTCGAGGTCTGAGGCCTAGCCGTATGAATTTCGCGTTACACAGAGAGAGTACTTTTTGTATAATATATAGTAAGTCGGGTTAAAAGTTAAAAATTTAAACGCAAAACCACAAAATTGCACCAGACTGCGCCGATTTTAAAAATTCAAAGATCACGATCGTGTAATACTGATGCAATATTCTTGTTGCTGCAGATCACGACTCAACATGGGGTAAAGAACTTTGAATTGTTGCTCTTGAAATCTTATTTTACGAATAAAATGTTGTTTGAATAATATATTAGTTAATTCAATTTGCCTAATTTATCAGCTACAATTATATTTGTCTTTCGTGATTACTATTAAATAATAGTTGTATATCCTCTATACTTTTAAAATAAAATATTTCGAAAAAAATATGTGAGTAAAATTGAAAATACATTATATGACTGTATAAAAATCAAAAGTATACCGCAAAAACCGACTCCAAATTGCACCAATGTCAAACCACAGAGCACGGTTTTGGTGCGGTGCGATTTTGCTCAGTCCAAAACCAACCCCCTTTGTTGTGATTCCCGTTTGGGTTCAAACCACACAAGTTTCACCCATAATAGTAAGTATAGATATTATAGATATATTATAAAAAGTAACAATATTATAATGATATTAATAATAATAATAATAAATGGGTTGCGGTTCGGTTCTGCTTCGATCCTGTTCGGATCGGTTCTAAAAATCTTGAAACCGCTTGAGACTTATATATTGCGGTTTCGGTCCGGATACTAAAATGAAAGAACCACACCCGGACCAATGTTGTTCACGGTTCCAAAATTGAAACCGGAACCCAAATAATTCGCAAACGGTTCGGTCCGGTTCTTTGCGGTTCTGATTCAGTTTACGGTTTTTAGTTTTAAGTGACAGCTTTAGTCTTAACATGTTTTGGCGCGCCAAATGCTAAGTCTTATCGACGATGCTTCGATTGCAACCATAAGCAACGACGAATCAACTTCTTTTAAACTATTTTGACGTCGAATTCTTTACGCTTTCAAATTTTCCTCTCTTTGCTCTCTTGCTCTCCTCCTCTCCAGTTCCTCGTGTTCTTGTTTCTCTCTCTCGCTTTCTCTGTGTTTGCAGGTACTTACAGTCCAATGGCTCCACCCAAGATCAACTTCGGTTTCAACGTGGATATGGAGTCTTTCAATGCCGCTGTAGAAATCTTCAAGGCCATCCTTGGTCTATTTTATAAAGCAGGATTAACAAAGATGATTTCCACGAGATGTAAAATACTTGATGTTGAGTTGACAGAATTCAAGGATACTGTTCACATAGGAGATGATGTTTCCCTCCATGGGAAATTTTCTGAAAGAGATATCAGCATAACAGAGGAGATGTTGTCTCAAACATTTGGTCTACCCACAGGAGAGGCT
This sequence comes from Dactylorhiza incarnata, assembly GCA_033032865.1. Classification (NCBI taxonomy): domain Eukaryota; kingdom Viridiplantae; phylum Streptophyta; class Magnoliopsida; order Asparagales; family Orchidaceae; genus Dactylorhiza; species Dactylorhiza incarnata. Next base: position 822,832 of record JAWHQI010000130.1, read on the forward strand.
TCTGATGAATTGTCAGGGGAAGAGGCAAAGAAAGCCTTAGAAATCATGCAATTCAAGAAAGAAAGACCAACCAATCTGAAAAGGTTGGATCTGGCAGAAGAGTACAGATTTCTGGCAGGCATAGTGGGAAAAGTGATGTTGTGCAAGATATCAGCACATAATGCTATACCCAAGCAGCAATTGCAAATCATGAGAGCTCTGATTCTGGAAAAGAAGATAAACTGGGGGAGATGTCTCTTGAAAATGATTAGCCACAAGTATGCACACAAAGAGAACTCCTACATGAGGATAATGGGCCAAGTTCTCTTCCAACACTATCCAGAGGACTGCAAATCCAAAGGAGTGCCAATTCCACCAGCCAAAAGAATCAACATTGGAATCTTCTCTAAGTGGACCAGGCAGATCCTCAAGCCTGTTCAAGCTGCATCCTCTCCTCTTTCCTCTCCAGCAGCTCAGCAGGATGTCCCTCCAGACCAAACCCTACAATCCATTCCATCCACCTCAGCTCCAGAACCTGCTCACCAGCAACAACAACAACAAAACCTTCAGTCCACATCATCCATTGCAGTCCCTGAATCAACACCCCACATTTCATCCCAACATCAACAACAACAAACCCTCATTACAGCTACATATACACCTCAACTATCCCTCATCATCTCAGACATCCAGGTTATTCCACCACCACCACCACCACCAATTCATACCTCTCCAGAATTCTATCATACACTCTCCCCAATCCCAGAGGACCTACCACCATCACCTCCTCCATCTACCACATCCATCCATCCAATTGACCTTGAGCAGGTCATTTCTAAAGCAGTTGGCCTTGCCTCCTCTACCTTTGCAGATCTACTGGCCTCTCAAGAAAGAAAGTTTGACAGGAATTATTCTCAAATGGAGGCTGAGTTATTAGATTCTAAAAGATCCCTCCAGAGCCTCAAGGACTTCATGTCTTCCTCCATGGTCACAAAAGAATTCTTAACCTCTCTTGCTAACAAGGTTAAGAAGGGGGAGAATATTCTAGAGGAAGATAAGCATGTCCTAGAGGTGGGTGGACATGCTAATGTAGCTCCTGCTCCTGACAAAGTGACCACCTTTCAAGGTGCACAGGTCTAGGGGGAGCCTGCTCCAGAATATCAGAATAAAGAGCAGACAGCTGCTGTAGAGAATCATGGGGAGCTCCCATCTACTCAGGGGGAGCCTGCTCCAAAAGTTCAAAGGAACTTGGAAGGTGAAATGGTGGCTGTAGGAACAACAATGGTCCAGGGGGCGGTTCAAGATGATGGTCTGAATCAAGTGACATAGATTGCCCTGGAAGCTGCCCAGGAGGCTGAAGTGAATGCACAATCTCAGGGGGAGCCTCTCATGGACAAGATTGCTGAAGAAGTAAAAAAATCTCTAGATGATGAAGACCTTCCTGAAGATAATGATGAGCCCCTGAAGATTGCAAAACGAAAAGTTATTCCTAAGGTCTTCTCAAGGAAAAGGAAAACTCCTGAGAAAGATTCTTAAGCTCAGGTATTCAGTGATTATTATTCTTCTCGAAACAAACAATGGTGGAAAGAATAATATAATTTCTTGACAAATGAATGGAATAGCTTGTGACTTCAGTATGTCATATTCTTTTATCTATATAGTCTTGTATGTATTTTTGTCTATGCAAAATTTCTGTAAAATCACTTTAAACAAACTATAAAATTTGTTAAGATAAATAGGGGGAGATTGTTGGGAAAAACCCCTTAGATTTAACTTAACAAATTACCTAAAACTGATTTTATCTAGTAGGTTTTAATTACCCATTGTATAGTGAGGGTAATCTGGTCATTAGATGTCTTAATATGTCACACTCAACTTAGGGTGTCAAGACCAGATCAAGAGAAGCTCAATTTGGGACGAGTTAACAATTGCATCCAATAGAATTCGACGCAATATCGAATTGATGTCGACGCTACTTAGACTAGAAGTTGAAGCAACTCAGCCCTTCTGCCGAAGTAGATCAAGTCAACGCTACGTCGAAATGATATCGACGTAGATGAAATATACATGTCGAAGTAAACTTAGAAGTCGACGCAGCTTCGAGTTCAATTCAACGCAGAAGGAAGAATCTGTCGAAGCCATCTGAAGTCGACGCAACTTTGACTACATATCGACGCAGACGATGAAGTTCAAACTCAAGTCGTCAACTCGACGGATACGTCGACAAGTAATCGACGTAACGTCGACTACAGAGTTCAGTCAAAGCAAGGAGGAATTCAAAGCTGCTCTTACAAGAACTCGGAGGCGCGTCGATAAGAGAGAAGGAGTAGTCGACGCAACATCGAATACAGTCTGAAAAGGAAACCTTTTCAGCTATCATTTTGAAGCTCTCTCTCATGGCCCACAGTACTGAAGACCGTTCTCCAACAACTTATTTATTGCCTCAAATGGAAAGATGTATTAAAAGAAGAAAGGAAGGCCTTCTTGGAAATATACACAAAAGTGGGTGGCCGGGTCGAGAATTAAAAGAGGAAAGGAAGAGAATTGGTCTAGGCAAATACCTTTTCAGGACATTCCAGAAAAGGAAATCAAATTGAAATTGATTTGGGATTATAAATGGGAAGAGAAGAGTGAGAGAAAAGAGGGCATTCAACACAACTTCTGTCGACTGTCAATTAGGGCTTCCTCCTTCTTCTTCTTCCTCCTGGAACCCTAAAATATTGTGTAAAACAAGAACTGCTCGACAAACAGAAGAACATACTATGTTCAGGAAAATAGCTACTGCTTCTTCATCACTATCATATAGTAGTAGAACTACTACAAGAGCAGAGAGGAAAAGGATCAAGAGAATTCAAACCCTAGCAATCATCATAATCATAAGCTAGGGTTCATCTGATAGAGATCTAGAAGAACACTCAAAGAACAGCATCCCAGAGATTGCTATTATAGAATTTTGAGAACAGAATTCTGACATCTTACTTCTCATTCATATTCTTCTTCCCTTACACCTCATGTACAGATCCTTAAGAATCCCTCTTCCAAAGGATTCATTGATTCAAGATCTCCTTATCAAAAGATCTGTAGTTCAAGATCTCCTTATCAAAAGATCTGTGGACGTTCATGATCTCCTTATCAAAAGATCATTGGTTCTAAGAGTCTCCTTATCAAAAGACTCAGGCACAGGTGGTGCATTCCTACCAGGTGGTAGAAGAGTGGAGTACCCATATTTTGGGGAACCACTATAAAATTCTTGTGTCTTCTGGTTGTCCATTTTTGTGCTGTCTCTTTTATTTCTTACAGTCTTTATGGTTATATATTTACAACACTTGTTTTATTCTGTGTGTTTGGTGTTGCTGAAGCATAATCACTTAGTAAGTTTTTATTGTATGCTCAGCTAGGATAGAAAAGAATTAAAATCTCTATTCACCCCCCTCTAGAGGTATCTCAGAGGCACACTGTGCACTTTCATGGAAGTTCGGGACGAACTTTCTTTAAGGGGAGGGGGATTATAACACCACAAATTTTCCTAGCTGTAGAAAGCAAGGGAATTTGGTAGCAGGAGCTAACGCCGGGCGTTAGTGCTAACGCCGGGCATTAGTGCTAACGACGGGCATTAATGATATCTACTGGAAGATATCGACTAGATCGATTCAATAAGGCATCCTACTAATGTTATGCGTTAGAGCTAACACTGGTGTTAGGTATCTACTTAATGACTTTACCTTGTCATCGTGAAGCTCGTTTGTCGTCAAGAGGTCTCGACGATTCGATGTCTAATGCCTGGCGTTAGGGCTAACAGCAGCGTTAAGTCTAGTCAAATTGGTAAGCGGTGATGGATAAGATCATATCTACCGCTCCTGGGGCTAACGTGAGCGTTAGTGCTAATGTCGACGTTAACTCTTTAATCAGAATCATTAAATTGAATCATGGTTGTCCATTCCTTATTGGATTTTGGATCGGATGGCTGGGATTTATCCCGACTCAGCTAAGGCAGCAAGAGTAGTCTTCCTCTCTTCATTTTACTTATCACTTTCTCTCTCTCTCTCTCCAAAAAAGGATGAAGAGGGCTAAGGAAAGGAAGAAGAGGGCTAAAGAAGAAGAAAGCTTCGTCCAGCCATGAGAAGTGCTTCCAAGCTCTGATTCATGCGCTGAGTTCAAATCTGTGGAGGGGACCTTGCTGTGAACCTTTATATTCAGATCGTTTGTGGATTTATGATGCCAAAGTGATCGTCAAGGGTAACGATCCTTCTTCTTGGTGATAGGACATGTTATTCCTATGTTTTGCTGTTAGCATAGTGCATGAAAGTGCCTCCTTCACTAATTAGTGAAAGGATATACTTTCACTGGGTAGATGTTTCCATCCCCGGTATGAACTGCATATAGAATCTGATTCGTGTACGGATATAGGCATGCTGTGTGAAACCCATCTGCGATACGTTGGTCTGGATTGGTGATGGTTGAATTGCGTGTCGGAGAAGACTCCGTGCTTATTGTGCAGTTTTGTATAGCTTGAATGAAGTATACTAGATTGTATATTGTGTTGGAGAGCAACAACAGGAAACACATTCATTTCGGGAAAGAAATGGTGTTCTGATTGCTAAGGTCGGGCGTTAGTGATAACGCCGGCGTAACCGCCAGGGATACTAGGTATCGTCCGGTGTGATTGGAAATTGCCCATGAGGTTGTGTTGATGACCTAGCGGTGGTTGTCTCATTTATGGGCCGAGGTGAAGTTGTACCTGCATCATGCTAGTTGTTTGCGATGATTGAGCTGGGTAAGGCGGATCCGAACCCGCTCCATGCTGGTCGGTGAAGAGGTTGCCCCTCGGTGCACCGTCTGATCTTGGAAAGGAAGTTCGGGATGCGTAATGGCTTGACCGACAGTCGATCCATTACCATCTAAGCTGAGGATGGAGGTGGGACTCAGGGAGTACACCGAAAGCATGTCGTGAGAGCACAAAATGTGCGGTCATGCATGCCAACATTTGTGGTGATTGTGCATATATTGATTATGTTAGCTGCACTTTCCTGTTTAGATATATGCTAATATACTGCTGACTTGTCGGGAAGGAGTACCACCGCCCCGGGAATAGGGTTGGCATTGAATTTCCTTGGCGTTGCGGGGTGATACAAATCTAGGATTGCTCTCACTCTGTCAGGGTTCAGCTCCACGCCCGCCGGGGTGAGGAGTGTTGGACTTTCAATACATCAAGATGAAGAACATATCACAAATGCACAGCGGAATAAATAAACAAGAACAACCCAAAAGAGATTAAGGATCTGGCAATTTCACGAATCAAGAAATAGGAAAGGTAACCACAACGAAGTACCTTAAGGGTATTGAGTCAATACTCAACCAAGATGCTCCACAAAGAAATCCCGAAGAACGAACATTGAGATCCAAGTGCAGAAATCAATCGATGCCTCTATGGAAGTCCACACGAATGTTGGAGAACCCTAGCTTCTTGTCGCACAAGAACTAGGTCGGAGAAGGATCGCCCTCTACGTTTCCCACGGACTGCTAGATCCAGCGAGGGGAAAGGCGTCGGCGGTGGCGACAAAATCGAAGCCCTTCAGAACACTTCCGTCGGCCTCTTCGCGGAACCCTTCCGCCTCTCTTCAGATCGCCAAAGAAAGAACGACTCACTAGGGTATTAAAATCAGGATCTATTTATACCCAGGGTGATCCAAAAGCTATCCGCACACCCACGACCAGAAATGGATTAAACTGAATTCGTCGAGTAAACATGGTTCGTCGAGATCATTCGACGAATTCGTCGAGATCAGATTCGTCGATTAGATCTTCTTCGCTGAGACCTGTTCGATGGAATGACTCTACGAACATATCCAATTCATCGAGTCATTTCGACGAATTGACATATTTCGTCGAGTCATTCGAAGAACTATTTCTTCGAGTAGATCTCATTCGTCGATGAATCCTTTCGATGACATGAAATACGTTTCGTCGAGACATTCTCGAAAACTTGCCAACATGCTCCATACAATATTCACAATACCTGTAGAGCAATCAGTCGACTCGACCCAACTCCAATAAGTCGTAGGATTGGTCCTTCACTCATATCCTATATGAGTAAGGCCAACACAATCCTTCCTCCAACTTCTCCAAACACTCTTGTGTGTGAACCCATAGGCTCATATCGCGTTGGTTGTGAGACTAAATGCTTGATCACTTCCAGATCACCTTGGAAACACAAACAGTCTCCCACTTGATCTTGAACGTATCAAACAAAAGTCTCACAAACAATGAGTGGCACCTAGCAATACATCATTGCTACCAAAGCAATAAAAGTTCATAACTCAATATGCCTGTCTTGACCAATGTATCAGTGTTATCATGTCCCTTTGTCCCTTACATCCGGATAGAACTAGAGGCATGGACTGTGTCACCTTCATAATTGTTCAATCCTAGTTTCCTTATCTAGAATAGACCTTAAGACATTGGTAAGCTCAATATCAAATATTGGCTCAACCTAGCATGGCCATGCATTTCTCGGTCTCATTCCATCAAGGGGCCCATGGATGTAACTCATGTCATAAAGGAGGAAAAATTCCATTTCTGTCCACACACAAACACCCAAATGATTCATAACATACCCAATAACCACCTTTATCATCAACCTTTCTCAAGGAATACTTTAGATGGCATCAAAGTACGCTCTTCCTCACTTGATGAATATTGTGACTTTAGGTCAAAGGACCTCAAACACCATTGTCACTTGAGGCCTACTTGTGACACGTTCATATAACAGTCCACAAAGTAGTCTCATGGTGGGTCTATCCAGTACAACTTGTTCCTAACAAGTACCCATGTGATGACTTGATATCACAATATCATGAACTGTGAGAACCAGTCATCAGTCAACGCACATGCTAGTCTTATGTTCTCATCCTCGCACTAATTTCTAGGGTGAAACCTCGACCAGGGACCATTTAAGAATGAAGCTTCATTTAAACATAGACCCTCACATTCAAGTCACGCACTTGAATTCCTATGGGAGCAAACATTCTAAGGTCATTCATTATGTTAATTAATCTATCATATAGAAACAATTGACATAAAAAAAGAACTTGCCATAAATGTAAAATGAAATACATAGTACATAACACAATTCATCAAATGAATAAATAACCAACAAACATGCAATCCACAAGGCTCCCACTAAAGATGATCATTCAGGTATCTAATACCCATTGATTTAACATGACCATCATGCTTCCTTTGCGCAAGAGGCTTTGTTAATGGATCCGCAATATTTTCCTCAGTTGGAACTCTGCAAATGCTCATATCTCCTCGATTGACAATCTCTCGAATAAGATGGAACCGCCGAAGTATGTGCTTGGAGCGCTGATGAGATCTAGGTTCCTTAGCTTGTACAATTGCACCGTTGTTGTCATAGTAGAGAATTATGGGATCAATAATGCTAGGAACTACATCTAGCTCGCCGATGAATTTCCTAATCCACACAACCTCCTTCGCCGCATTTGCGGTAGCAATATACTCGGCTTTTGTTGTAGAGTCGGCAACTGTTTCTTGCTTGGAACACTTCCAGCTTACAGCTCCTACATTAAGGCAGAATACAAAGCCTGACTGGGACTTTGAATCATCTTTATCAGTTTGGAAGATAGCATCAGTGTAACCACTTACAACGAGCTCTTCCTCTACACCATACACCAAGAATGTATCCTTAGTTATTTTCAAGTACTTTAGGATATTCTTGACAGCTATCCAGTGACCATCACCAGGATCAGACTGATACCTGCTCATCATGCTCAATGCATATGAGACATCGGGTCGAGTACACAACATTGTATACATGATTGATTCAATTGCATAAGCATATGGAATCAACTTCATGCGGTCCTGACCTTCTGAAGATTAGGACACTGGTCCTTAGAGAGACTCACACCATGAGACATGTGTAAGAATCCCTTCTTGGACTCAAGCATGTTGAACCGTTTCAACACCTTTTCAATGTATGTACTCCGGGTCAAACCCGACAACTTCCTCGATCTATCTCTATAGATCTTAATACCAAGTATATAAGTCGCTTCACCCAAGTCTTTCATAGAAAAGCAGTCCACTAGCCTGCTCTTAATAGCTTGCAGGGTCAGAATATCATTTCCGATCAGCAATATATCATCCACATACAATATCAGGAAAACGATAATGCTCCCACTAATCCTCTTGTAAACACAAGGCTCATCTTCGTTCTTGATGAAACCAAACTCTCTGATTTTCTCATCAAAACTCTAGGTCTACCAGATCTACGTAGGACTTGTGTTTATTGAGCAGGTTCTCCAGCTACAACAGATTGTAGTCCTTGCTCAGGTTCCAATTCTGGTTCGTTCATTATTTGTGTTTCTTGAACCTCTTCAAGTTCTACCTTGGTAATTTCTATAGACAGAAACTCTTTCTCTAGAAAAACACCACTCCTAGTGACACACACTTTGCCCTCGTAACGATGGTAGAAGTAATACCCTTTAGTTTCCTTAGGATATCCCACAAGATAACACTTATCTGATTTGGGATCCAGCTTGTCAGACATTTGACGTCGAACGTATGCCTCACATCCCCAAATCTTAATAAAAGACATACTAGGATATTTCCTAATCCATATCTCATATGGTGTCTTTTGAACCGTCTTCATCGGAACTCAATTTTAGTGTGAAAGCAGCAGTCTCTAGAGCAAAGCCCCAAAAGGAAATGGGCAGATCTGCATGACTCATCATCGACCGTACCATATCTAACAAAGTACAATTCCTCCGCTCAAAGACCCCATTATGTTGTGGTGTTCTAGGTGAGGTGAGCTGTGATACAATACTACACTCGTTCAGATGATCACAGAACTCCTGACTCAAATATTCGCCACCTCGATCAGATCAGAGTGCTTTTATTCTTTTCCCAGTTGGTTCTCTACTTCGTTCTTAAACTCTTTTAACTTTTCAAAGGTTTCAGATTTGTTCTTCATAAGAAACACGTATCCATATCTACTGAAATCATCAGTGAATGTAACGAAGTAGTAGAACCCACCTCTAGCCATAGAACTCATGGGTCCACACACATCACTATATATGACACCCAAAAGATCATCTGCCCTCTCAGTGTGACCAGTGAAAGGGGCTTTAGTCATTTTGCCTAATAAGCAAAACTCACATCTCACAAATGATTCATAATCAAATGAGTCCAGTAGTCCATCTCTATGGAGCTTGGATATGCGTTTCTCGTTTATATGGCCCAAACGACAATGCCAAATGTATGTAGGATTCGAGTCATTTGTTCTTAGTCTTTTATTATTTTCTACATTATAGATCGGATGGTCTAAGTTCAAAATATATAAACCATTAAACAATTGGGCTACACCATAACAAGCATCATTCATAAAAATTGAACATCAATTCTTCTTAATTATAAATGAAAAACCTTTCATGTCAAGACATGAAATGGATATATTATTTCTAGTTATGGATGAAACGAAATAATAATTATATTATTCTATTACAAGCCAAGTGGGCAAAGAAAGACGATAGACACTAACGACAACGACAACAACTCTTGATCCATTTCCAATGCACATGTCTACCTTCTCTTTACCCATCATTCTTCTCCTTCCCAGTTCCTGCACATTTGTACAAATGTGAGAACCACATCCAGTATCCAATACCCAAGATGAAAGAGCAGCAATGTTTATTTCTATAACAAAAATACCTGAAGCGGAAGTCATACTTCCCTTCTGTTTCTGCAGATCCTCAATATAGAGGGGACAGTTCCTCCTCCAATGCCCTGCCTTACCGCAGTGGTGGCACATTCTTTCCTTTGCCAGACCTTTCCTTTTCAGTGCAGAAGACTTGGGATCAAGATGAGACTTAGATCCTATCTTTGTCTTCTTAGATCCATTGGCCTTTCCCTTATGCACCATCAGTATGGGGCTGGCAGGCTTGGCCTTCTTCATGTTGTTCTCGGCAGTTTTCAACATGCCAAGGAGCTCGGGTAGTGTCTTGTCTATTTCATTCATGTTATAGTTCAAGACGAACGGCTCATAACTGTCTGACAACGATTGCAGGATCAGATCTGTGGCCAACTCTTCGCCCAAAGGAAAACCCAGTCTTTCAAGGTTCTCTATATACCCAATCATTTTGAGCACGTGAGTCCCTACTGAGTCTCAAGCTCCCATTTTGCATTGAAATAATGCCTTGGATATGTCAAACCTCTCTTGCTGAGCCCGCCCCTCGAACATTTTCTTGAGGTGCCCAATTATCTCATAACCACACATGCTCTCGTGTTGCTTCTGAAGCTCAGAGGACATGGTAGAAAGCATGAGGCATTCCACATCCAAAGTATCTTCCTGATACTTCTTGTAAGCATCTTTGTCTGCTCGCAGAGCATTTCCGGTCGGCTCTGTGGGGGATTTCCCTTCCAAGACATAGAGCTTGCGCTCTTGCCTGAGAACAATTCTCAGGTTCCTATACCAGTCAAGGAAGTTCGTCCCATTGAGCTTGTCCTTCTTAAGGATAGATCTCAGGGACAAGGTAGAGTGTGATGTACTAGCCATGGAAATTCTACAATAAATTTGCAAAACATTTTAGTACTACATTTCAAAATACAATTTTATTTTAATAAGGACTTCTATTAAAGGGCTCCCACTATTTTAATCAAATCGATAACCCTTAATATCGATTCAGAGAGTTTATGCGATCTACTCTCTTAGTGGACAAGATCCGAATTTCACCAACACAATGAGTCATCTTTGGCATTTCTCTCACAATGCAGATATTTAGGTAGACAACACTTGTCAATTGCATCAATATGCAACTCTTGTATGGTTGGTGAATAACTCTTTATTCGCATTCATCATACGGAGCATGCCAAACCTATGCCTTTAAGCACTCAACCTTTGAGGTCACCTAGTTAAGATAGACCCGATGTCGACAGTGAGATATCACAATTATCTACTCGCACCCTTACCAAGATAGATTAATGAACCTTGCTTTGGCAAGCCCACACTTCATCGATCGAGGCAGGAAGAGTGTCATCCATCGGAAGGCATCTGAATACTTAATATTGGATTAAGGGATTTTAAGATACGATCGATGAACATTTCATCGTGATTAATATTTAATCATTGTGCACATTCATAAAATTGGAAAAACAACATTCATAGTCCAAATACATCCCGGATGTGCACAAAATAAAATTATCAACACTTTGATAAAAGGGCTAAATCTGAGCATTTAGAACCCTTCTAAATCTCCAGATTTACATGTATTGGACATGTGAACAACAACTCCACTTATGAAGTAGATAAGCTCGTCTCTCAATGTCAGATTCAAAATCTATGACATGTGATTTCACAAATCACTTTGAGGGACGGTTACTGCAAAGAAGAAACAATTTCTGAAACAAGAAAATCGCAACGCAATCACATGCATTCCTGGAGGGGTTCCAAGGGGTCGCACCCCTGGCGGGGTCATAGGGGCAGATCCCCTAACGGGGTCCAAGGGGCAGCGCCCCTGGCGCTGGTCTCGCTGACCGATCAGCGAGCGGGGTCAAGGGGCAGATCCCTTGCGGGGTGCGGGGTAGATCCCAGACCAAATTTTGAAAACTCACCACCAGAAACCTTGCAAAAACACATCAAAATTGATGCTCCAGGAAGAAATCTACTCATTTAGAACACTTCTAAATTTCTAGATTTGCACGCACAAGATCACAACCTCCCTCTGATACCACTGTTGGGCTTTCAATACATCAAGATGAAAAGCATATCACATATGCGCAGTGGAATAAACAAACAAGAACAACCCAAAAGAGATTAAGGATCTTGCGATTTCACGAATCAAGAAATAGGAAAGGTAACCACAACGAAGTACCTTAACGGGATTGAGTCAATACGCAACCAAGATGCTCCACAAAGAAATCCCGAAGAACGAATGTTGAGATCCAGGCGCAGAAATCAATCGGTGCCTCTACGGAAGTCCACACAAATTTTGGAGAACCATAGCTTCTTGTCGCACAAGAACTAGGTCAGAGAAGGATCGCCCTCTGCGTTTCCCACAGACTGCTAGATCCGGCGAGGGGAAAGGCGTTGGCGGCAGCGGCGGAATCGAAGCCCTTCAGAACACTTCTGTCGGCCTCTTCGCGGAACCCTTCTGCCTCTCTTCAGATCGCCAAAGAAAGAATGAATCACTAGGGCATTAAAATCGGGATCTATTTATACCCAGGGTGATCCAAAAGCTATCCGCACACCCATGACCAGAAATGGATTAAACAGATTTGTTGATTATTCGACGAACTCGTGGAGACCAGATTTGTGGAGACCAGATTTGTGGAGACCAGATTTGTGGAAATCAATCGGTGCCTCTACGGAAGTCCACATGAATTCGTGGAGACCAGATTTGTTGATTAGATCTTATTCGCCAAGACCTGTTCAACGGAATGAGTCTACGAACATATCCAATTCGTCGAGTCATTTCGACGAATTGACATATTTCGTCGAGTCATTCGAAGAACTGTTTCGTCGAGTAGATCTAATTCGTCGATGAATCCTTTCGACGACATGAACTAAGTTTCGTCGAGACATTCTCGAAAACTTGCCAACATGCTCCATACAATATTCACAATACCTGTGGAGCAATCAGTCGACTCGACCCAACTCCAATAAGTCGTAGGATTGGTCCTTCACTCATATCCTATATGAGTAAGACCAACACAATCCTTCCTCCAACTTCTCCAAACACTCTTGTGTGTGACCCCATAGGCTCATATTGCGTTGGCAGTGAGACTAAATTCTTGATCACTTCCAGATCACCTTGGAAACACCAACAAGGAGGTGACCCAAGACCTTCCTCTGCTGGCTCCAAAAACACACTTCATGGGGTTCAGTCTCATTTTGAACTTTTGCAAGGCAGTGAAGGTCTCCGCTATGTCCTGGAGATGAGTCTCGACATCGTTGCTCTTCACCATTAGATCATCCACATAGACCTCCAAGTTCCTCCCCTTATACTCCCTGAATACCTGATTCATCATCTTCTAGTAGGCGACACCCACGTTCCTCAACCCGAAATGCATCATCTTATAGCAGTAACATCTGTCACTCATAATGAAGGAGACATCCTTAATATCAGGTGGGTGCATCCGGGCCTGATAGTAACCTGAAAAGGCATCGAAAAAACTCATTACAGAAAAACCATCAGCTGAATCCACCAGCGCATCGATTCGGGGCAGCGTGTAACAATCCTTAGGGCAAGCTTTATTTAAAAGAGAAAAGCCCACACACACATCCTCCACCTCTCGTCATTCTTTTTCACCATTACAACATTTGAGACCCAACCTGGATACTTGATCTCAGATACAAATCCCTCTTCTAATAACTTTTTCACCTCCTCTCGGATGGGCTCTGCCAGCTTGGTCGTCACGACTCTCTTCTTCTGTCGGATGGGGAGAACACTTGAGTCGAGTTTGAGATGATGGCAGGCCACATCGACGTCTATCCCCGGCATGTTCGCTGCACTCCAGTCAAAAACATCTATACTCTCCTGGATGCATCCCCGGACCTTCTCCTCATCCTCATCGCTCAGCCTTCCACTAACTTGTATTTTCTCTAGCCTTCCTTCCTTAGTCAGGATCTCCTTAACCTACACCTCTTCCACTGCCTCTAGCTAGGCTCTATCATCTATTGTCTGGTCCAGCTCTTCTGCTTCTTCCTTCTAGTAGATGGTGTTGACTACCGTGACATAATATTGTCTTGCCACCTTTGGATCTCCCCTGACCCTGACCTGGACTCCTCCGATGCTATACTTTAAGCACTGGTGGAACGAGGAGGGCATGCAATGGAATATGTTGATGAGGGGTCTCCCGAAGATAGCATTATAACTGCTCGGGGCATCCACACATACAAATTGATAGTTTCGGGATGTCCTCCCCAGGGTCACGAGGAGCCCAACTCCTCCCTATACTTCCTTCCGCTCTCCGGCAAACACAAAGAGTGGTCCATCCAAGGCCAGCATCCTCTTCTCTTCCACCATCAACTAATCAAAGGTTCTCTTTAAGATCACGCTCACCGAGCTCCCATTGTCCACAAAGACTTGGGAGATTATGAAATTCTCGATCATGGTCTGGATCATTAGTGCGCCGTAGAATGGATCCTCATTCTCTGGCATGTCCTTCGTGGAGAAGGTGATCTTCTCTTCTGGGGGCGAGGCTCGGGACGTCGAAGCGATACTCCGACGATAGATGGCGTGAAGGCTCCCCTTGTCGGTGGCCTCAATCCCCACTCCATCGTGGATTACCCCGATCTGGCCATGGGTGACCACATCGACCTGGTCTTCGTACTGGTCTCCTCCTTTCACTAATCCTTCTCTTACCTAGACCCCGTGTTGTGGCTGGTGTTGCCCCATAGTGCTCTTCCTTCTCTTACTTCTAGGAATTTGGGGTAAGTGGCCATCGCGTGGCCTGACTCCTGGTGGAAGACATAGTAAGACAGTTCCACCTTGCCCCCTCCCTCCCCTCTCGGTGGGCCTCTTCTTTCCCTTCTCGCTCCTCGGTCAATCACCATCGACTACTGAGGCGGAGGCTAGAACGGTCTCGCCCAGGTCTCCACCCCGGAGGGTTGAACCGCCCCTGCCCACCTTGGAAGTCTCATCTGCTTTGGAAGTGACCCCTCCCCTTACCTTAATGTGGTCCTCTGTGCGGCCTCCACATCTGCTAATGGACTGGTGGCTGGAACCTTCCTCCTTTCTCCTACCCCTATGGGATCCTTGGAACCCTTGCCTCCTGGGTTCTTCTCTCCTCCTCCACTCCTGCTGCTGCGGCCCTCCTGCTTCTTTCTTCTCCTCCTTTCCCATCTTTGCCAACTTCTTTACAAACTCGGGGTTCATGGTTTATCCCTCGATCTCCTTCGCCTCCCTTTCTGTCAACTCCTTAAAAGACAATGGAGGATCCCAGGCCAACTCCATCCTGAAGAAACCCTAACGCAACCCGAGGGTGAAAGCCAACTGCAGAGTGTGTCCAACCACCTCATGGACTTGGAGGATTTCTTTTTGGATGCGATCCATGTATCTTCCCAATGCCTCATCATCCCCTTGCTTGATCAAAAAGAGCACTTCAGCTCACTTCTTCCTCTTCTTGGATGTTGAAAAATGCAGCAAAAAAACTATGGCGCAAATCTTCAAAACTGTATATAGACCCGGAGGGAAGCTAGTAAAACTAGTCTCTCGCCTTCTCCATGTAGGTGATGGCAAAGAATTGGCACTCGATGAATCCTACATCTGCCTGATGGAAATGACATCTTCGAACCACTGCAGGTGATGGACGGGAACATCTTTGCCAGTGTAGTATGTCATGAACAGTTCTCTGAAGCCCTTGGGGACAGTGGCTAAGAGAATCAAGTCGCAAAAAGGACTCTCAGACCCTGCCTGGCGAGCCGAGATGACTCACGCAGTCTCCTCTCCTGAGCGGCGAGTGCAAGGTGGAATGGGGAACCGCTCCCGCCCCTACAAATCTCGCTCGCCTTCCTCCACCATCAACTCCTTCCCAACTCATCTTCCCAGGGCGTCCTCTCCTAAGGATGTCTGGGCGGGCACCGATACCCAGGGAGTGGAAATCTCGCCCAGTGGTGTGGGGGCGAATCGCACCATCTCCAGGATAACTCTTTTGAACTCGTCAAAGTCCTTCTGAGTCACACACCCTCCTGTGAATGGAGGGGGGTCCCGGTCGGCTCCTTGCCCTTCGTCTCCGATCATGATACATACTTTGGATTTTCCAAACAGGCTACGGACCACGCTCACCGCACCAAAATGTTGAACCCAAAAACCATGATTCAACGAGGAGTTCACACCAAGGGTGTATCTTTCACTTAATTCTCCTAAGTTGAGTCACTAGGCCAGACTCTTGAGACAAGAAACCTCACTCCTCACGGTGAGAAAAACTAGAATAGACCCCCGAGCTGCAGCAAGGAGGTCCCGCCACACACCTGGAAGATCTTAGAGAGCTTCCCCTCCCAAGCCCAAAGCTGAGCCGGACACCTTGGAGAGTGCTAGAGATTTCCTTTCCACGCACCCGGAAACCACGGTGAGCAGTAAGCCAGAACTCTCTAACCAACCAAATCTAGCCAAAGGAGAGAGAAGCAACTGAGATGTCCTCTCCAAAGGTGTCATTGTGGGTCTATTTATAGTTTTTTAAAAATGTTCTTCGGATAGCTAAATCCTGCCATTTGTTTTACTAAGGGCAACCCAAAATGGTCAGCCAACAGTGAAATCCTGCTGCTTAAAAAGGCTAATTGTAGGCTAATAAGATCGACTTAGTTATGAGTGAGTCTAGATGAATGACGAGCTCCTCGTGGGGTGAACGACTCGCCTCGCCTGAGGCTGCTGGGCGTGTGCTGACCGCATGGCCCAGCCCACCGATCTCGCCACTCGCCCAGGGCGCCGGGTGAGTGCTAACTCAAAGGGTGTACTCGCCAGGTTGCCTGTTCTTGCCCTACCTTGGTCATTCGATTACTCGACAAATATGGGGTTGCATAGGGCTCGCTCAGAATTTTCTGAACAAACTACGGTCCACGTTCACGACACCAAAATGTTAAACTCGGAAACCTGGGTTAACAAATCTTTGCACCCAAAAACCTAGGGCAATGGCGTTTGGACCGACTGGGGTTGCTTGCGCTTACTTCTTATGATTGCGAACACTTGGCCAGGCACTTGGAGCAAGAAACCTCACTCACACTGGTGGAAAAATAGACCCCGTGAGCTGCATCGAGGAGGTCCCACCACAAAACCGACGGATTTAAAAGAAATCCCCCTCCCAAACCAGAGCTCTGAGTCGGGAACCCTGGAGAGCTCTAGCTAGGAAGAAAGGATATTCTCTAATGGTTCCATATGGAGTCTATTTATAGTTTTTCTAAATTGGTCTGCGGATAGCACAATCCTGCCTTTTGGAATTACCATCCACAACCCAAACTAGCTTGCCAATATCGGAATCCCATTGTTTAGTATGACGAGTTGTAGGCCAAAAGGGATTACCCTCTGGAGGGTGAGTACTCGCCTTTCAGGGCATGCTCGCATAGGGCCGACAAGTACCCAGTGATGCTGGGTATTCGCAACTCGCCCAGAATCGGGGGCGGGTGCGAGCTGCTAGGGGTGCACTCGCCAGTGATTGGTGAGTGCACTAGCCCCACTGTCCCCACTCACACCTCTTCCAAAACAATGCCTTTTTGAAACTTGTTGTTCTGATGAGTCAACTCGCTAAATACGGGGTTATATACATGAGTTTGACCACAACTAGAGTCACCAAACATTACCTTATGTCCATGCTTTATCCTATAGCTTTCCAGCAAGTGCTTGTCTCTAGTCATATGCCTAAAACAGGCACTGTCCATGTACCAAAACTGGTTTGTGACTGGATAGTTCCTTTCCTGCATTATAATTAGAAGTTAGGTGGAACCCAGGTTATCTTGGGTTTGATTCTTCCATTGTAGGGGGTGACAAAGGAGTATGAAGGTCTTTCCTTATACCTCTTAGGATGGGAGGTTGCTAGTAGATTATACCAACAATCCTTCATAAAATGACTATCTTATGACAATAAAAGCATTCATATTTATTATACTTGTTTTTCTTATTAACTTGATTAGAATAGGAGAGAGGCCTTGTAAGAAATCCCTGCATTCTATAATTCTGCACTGAGTTAGCCATACGTCGATTACTAGTTGTCGCAAGAGATATATATCTCAACGCTTGTTGAGAGAAATTTGACTTATGTTGAGATTTTAAAAGTAACTTGGCTGACTATTATTTTTGTTTATGAGAGCTTTTCGTAGGTTTCCTCTTTACTTTGGAGGAACTAAATTCGTCCTTATATGTTTTCCTTGTTCATTATTTTTTTGATAAGAAGCTTTTGTTCTAAGATCTTTTGATGTAGAAGAAATATCAGCCAGTGAATTCACTAGTTCTTTTCCTTTAACACTAATAAATGTTATTGGATTTTTCCAAGCTGATATTTAAGGAGAGTTAGACTTTTGAGGAGAGTCAGCACCTAGAACAAGGTTTTTGAACCTAACTGGAGGTTTTCTGAAATGGTCTTTAGTTGTTGACTCCTCCTATTTAATCTATCCTCAAAGAGTTTAGCTTTGTTGAGTTCAACTTTCAGATTTTTATTCTCTAATTTTAGAGAATTAATTTCTTAGCCTACCATTCTGAATTCTTAGCTCATAATTTTCAACAAAATCATTTTCTTCTTTCAATCTCTGAGTAAGAGTTTTTATCTCTTCTCTGAGAATTTTTTATTTAGTTTTCTATAACCAATTGGTCTTAGCAGAAACCTTTGACTACAATTTTAAATCTGTAAATGAATAGTCAAAATTTTCAAAGTATGTTACCTCATCATCTTCATTAAGAGGATCATTTTCTTCTTTAGTAATTTCCTGAGCCATCATGTAGATTTCTTCTGCTTTGCTCTCATCTTCATCAGAGCTGGATGAACTATCTTCAGTGTCACTTCGGGTCTCTATTATGAATTTTTTGTCCTTCTTTCTATTTTTCTTATTATGATCATATTTCTTCTTATAATCCTTCTCCTTCTTTTGGAATTTGTCTTTAATAAGATCTGGACACTCAGGTGCAATGTGCTCAGGTTTCCTGCATGAAAAAATAATAATCCCCTTAGCTTGAGTTTTGCCATACCTTGGCCTTGAGTTGTTTCTTTCCTTTCTACTATAGTATTCAACCTTGATCCATTTCTTAAATCTTCTGGCTAGAAGATTCATCAGCTTACTATCCATAGTCTGACTTTCTTCATCAACAATTTTATGTGCTATGGACTTTTCATTGGAGGAGGAAAATGTTTTCTCCTTTGCTTCACCTTCAACACTTGTTTTAAGAAGAAGTTCATATGATTTCAGTTTGCCAAGGAGAGCATCTGTGGTGATTTCATTTTGACATCTGGTCTCTCTTATGACCCAGATCCTTGCTTCCCTTGAGCTTGGGAAGCACATCAAAAGTTTATCATTTATCTTTGTGATAGAGATATCTTTCTCAAGGCTTCTCAACTCACTAACAATAATACTGAACCTCTAGTACATGTCTGACACAATCTCTTCAGGGCTCTTTTTGAAGTTTTCATATTAGGAAATCAGAGATGATCTTTGGTCTTTTCTTTCATCAAAGCTACCTCAACCATTCATGTCAATGAGTCCCAAATCACTTTTGCTGATTGACAATCAACAACTTTCTGAAATATGTTATCTGACAATATTGACACCAGGATGTTCATAGCTTTGGAATCACATGCTCTTGCCTTCTTTTGGTTTTCTGATAAATCAACTTTTGTAATTTGCATAATTTTTCCATCTTTATCAATCATAGTAAGACTAACTGGACCTGCAATACAATAATAAAAAATATCTTCATCATTTGAATTCATATATAGTTTTATTCTAAATTTTCATAATGTAAACTTTTCTAGATTATAGACAGGAGGTCTGATGGACACATAATTTCTATTCTGTGTAGAGCTCATGATTAAAATCACAAGTAATTCTTAATACCCTTAGTTTTGATCAATGTGTTAGCATTTTTATGATCAACCCCATGTCTTATACCAATTGAAAGGTAGGATAGGATGCTAAGAAATACTCCAGAGGGAGGTGAATAGAGTTCTTAAAATTTCTTTCTATCTTTTAATTATTCATAGCACATGCCATAGATTGGTTTGTTTGTTTGCAGCAGAAATTATAGTAATAAAACAAACAAACAAAGCTATATAAATCTACGCAATCCAGAAGACACAAAGAATTTTATAAAGGTTCCCCAAATTTGGGTACATCCCTCTTCTACCTCTTGGTAGGCTATCCACTAAATAATATTGAGTCTTTTGATAACGAGACTCTTTGAGCCAATTACAACTGAATCCTTTATTAAGGAGATTTAAAAAACCAAAGGAGATTTTGATAAGATATCTCTAACTACCAGCCTATTGATAAGGTGGCTAAGCCAATCTGAGAGCCTTTTTGAAAAGGTAGACTCAAAACCATCCAAGATCTTTTTGATAAGGTAGATCTTAAACCACTGAATCTTTGAAGAGAGATTCAAAGAGCTATATCAGGAAGTTATTGTATAAAATCTGTTTCCACAATTGTTGTCCTCTTCAGCAATCTCTGAGGACTTAGTCTTTGGTTTTAGAGAAGATGATCCTTGTTGTCTGCTATTCTTCTATCAAAACTTCTTGAGGAAGAGGAAGAAAAAAGAAGGAGACGATAGAGTTGTTGTTTACAGCTTCTTCACAATAGCTTTATATATCCTTCTCTTCTATTTTCTGCATAGAAGTCATCATAAGACTTCTTGTACTTTGACATCTTGTCAACGTAAGTTGATATATACATATATATATAGCAAGGATATATCAAAGTATGCATTTATACTTATACACTGACTTATCTTTAGAAAGATCTCGACACATAGGAGTATAACAATCAATCTTCATGCGTTGAATACTAGTTAGAGCATAGAGTAAGCTTCTTGAACTTTGACTTTAGAAGTAGATGTACATTGAGGTGGAGTAGAGAAAAGAACATCTAAATGTATACTTATGCTCTGACTTCTGTAAACTTGAACTCAATGTATCAGTGATAGTATTTGTTAGCTTATAGTCGAAGCACAGAGTAGAACTTCTCAGTGTACGTTAACATATGCATGCATACTTCTCGACATACGTCGACATCTTCCTTTTTCACTTGTCGACGTAAGTTGCCATCCTTTCAAAGCACAGACTTTTACTTAGCCATACTCTGAGATCTTTGAAAGCACTGATTCTTTGCTTAGACATACTGAATGATTTTGAACTTCATACTAAGGAAAATATGCTATTTATACAAAGAAATTTTCCGATATCACTTTAATAACCTGATATATCAAATCATACAGACATTTTCCCCAACACATACCCAGGAGGTTGTTCCATGTACACTTGCTCCTGCAGATCACCATAGAAGAAGGCCTTTTAACATCCAGTTGAGACATTTGTCCATCCTTGTTGATAGCCACAGAGGAAAGGACTCGGATAGTGCTAATGTGAGAAACTAGAGAGAAACTATCGAAGAAATCAACACCATAGGTTTGGGTGAACCCTTTGGCAAACAAATGAGCTTTGTAGCGATCGAAAGTTCGATTTGAATGATATTTCACAACAGAGACCCAACAAAAACTATCAATAGCTGCACTAGGAGGGGTAGAGACAAGAGTCCAAGTACCCCTTTTTATTAAGGTTGACATTTCCTCATCCATGACATCTTTCCAATGTGGTAAGGCAAGAGTTTCTTGAAAATTGGCTGGGGTGATAGTAGTTGAGATGGCTAGAGCAAAGTCCCTGCAAGAAGAAGTAAGCCGAGCATACGATATGACATCATTAATGAAACATTGAGTACAAGTTCAGACCCCTTTATGAAGATCAATATAGAGATTAAGGTCAGATATCTTATCATCATTAGATCCTTCTGACGAAGAGAGAGCTGGCCTGAGAGCTGGTAGAGGGAGCCCCAGAGTAGCTGGATGAAAAGGAGGACTTGGAGAAGGAGAAGGTGTCGATATGAGCAAAAGAGGTGGAGGAATATATGATGGAGGAGCATGCAAAATGGGAAGAGAGGATGAAGGAGAATCTGAAGGAGGGGAAGACATTCGAGTGGCAGGAAAATAAGGGGTAGACTCGAAGAAGGTTACGTCAGCCAAAATATATTGTTTTTTTAGAATAGGGTCATAACAATGATATTCCTTCTGAGTAGGAGTGGCCGATGAAGATACACTTGATGGCATGGGATGAAAGTTTATCGCAACTAGGGGAGGTGTTTACCCAGAAATCGACGATCCCCATAAAGCTGACTATTACAGGTGATCGACAGTCTCAGCTTACCCAATGGTCTCAGCGTGCCTGATAGTTTCAGCGTGCCTGATGGTCTCAGCGTGCCTAGCGGTCTCAGCCTGCCCGACGGTCTCAGCCTACCCGACGATCTCAGCCTGCCCGGCGGTCTCATCCTGCCCGAAGATCTCAGCGTGCATGGCGATCTCAGTGTGCCCAATGGTCTCAGTGTGCCCAACAGTCTCAGCTTGCCCGACGGTCTCAACATGTCCGACGGTCTTAGCGTGCCCGACGGTCACAGTGTGCCAGGTGGCCTTAGCGTGCCCAGAGGTCTCAGCATGCCCGATGGTCTCAACGTGTCTGGCGGTCTCAGCGTGCCCGACGGTCTCAGTGTGTCGACGATCTCAGCATGCCTGACGGTCTCAACGTGTCCGACGGTCTCAGCGTGCCCGACAGTCTCAGTGTTCCCGGCGGTCTCAGTGTGCTCGACAGTCTCAGCCTACTCGGTGATCTTAGCATGCCCGATGATCTCATCATGCCCGGTGATCTCAGCCTGCTCGACAGTCTCAGCAGTCTCGGCGATCTCAACAGGCAATCTCAGCAAATCTGGGCAGCCCGTTATTCTTAAACCTGCCCGTTTGGGTAGGCCCTCATGCCTATAAATAGAGAGGAGGGGGTACTCAGAATGGGACCTCGGGGGAGTTTCCAGCCCTCAGCTTGTGACCTAAGCATTCTCAAGTTTTGAGACTGCGGCGACCAGGCAATCTCACCTCTGCCAGGCAGTCTTGCCTCTACTAAGCGGTCTCGCCTCTGCTGAGCAGTCACCTTTAGCTCTCAGCACTCTCAACGACCTCAGTGACTTTGGCGATCTCCTGCTTGACCGCCAGCTCTTTTCTTCAAGCTCTATATTATTTTCATTTCCATGTATCACAAAGTAACTTCAGTTATAACTCAGATTTTATATGAATAGCATTTCCCACCGCAAGAGAGGCATTCTCCGCGATGGGTAGATCTGGTCTCGCCGCTTGCTCGTAGCCATCTCTTTTCTTCCTCCCTCACTCCTTCACTCGTGGCTCAAAGTAATCGACTACTCAACAATCACCCCCCCCCCCCTCATTCTTCGGCTTGAGCAAGTGTGGACTTGGTACATTTTTTGGTGCCAATAGAACTAACACGCGCTCCATTTAGAAGTTATCGTAGTTTTTCGACAATTTCAACAATTTTTGTTTTTGTGCGGACGATTAGCTATGGCTGACCGTGAGTTCGCCCAACGTCTAGTTCAAGCTCCTTTTGAGGAGGCTCCACCTCCTCCTGCAAGATTTGCACATCTGGTTGCTCCTCTGATGTATCAAGCCAAGGAGTTCACAACTGCTTGCCATGACTACTTCAAATCAGCTGTCCAGGAAGATCCAACAGAAGTGCTGAACTTTCAGGAGGACTGTGCTTATTTTCCGGCCCCTGCTAATGCTGCTTATCCTTCATCTCCTCCCGTTATTGTTGAAGTAGAGGAGCCTTCTCCATTTATAGATAGAGTTCGTTGGGAACTTGCTCCTAATGGGTTTTAGAGAACCCCACCTGCCAACCTTCTTAGGGGGAGAAGATCCAGCCTCCCACCTTCAAGCCTTTGAGTCAGCTGTTGCATTAAGAGCAATATCAGATGGCATCAGGTGCAAACTTCTTGTCATTACCTTTGACAGTCAAGCTAGAGAATGGTTCTATAAGTTGTCACCTCAATCAATTACCTGTTTCGCAGATCTTCAAAAAGAACTTCTCTTGAGGTTCGCTACCTCAAAGAAGCGGAAAAGAGGTCCAGCAACTCTCTTTCAGATTAAACAAAGAGATATTGAAACTCTTGCTCATTTCGATGATTGGTTCCAAAAGGAAGTTCTCGATATCGTTGATGTTGATCAGGACATGTATCAATTGGCCTTAATATGCAGTCTCCAACAAGGATTGTTTAGCTTTGAAATAAATCGTGATCCACTTAAGTCTTATAAAGACCTTATTTGTAGAGCTAACAGCTTCATTGAAGGGGAAAATGCAAACCCGGTTTTCATCTCCTCTCTCTTTCAATTGGTACGTCAGCAGAAAGAGGAGTCTCTTCATAGCTGCCCTCTTATTGGTCATGGCAACCGTTTGTTAGAACGCAATCAAGAATCCAACCTCCCGGAGTCACCATATAAAAAATATTGTGGTCACATGCATTCATTTGTTCCTCGAAATCTTCAGCAATCGAAACAGCCAGAGTCATATGTTCCTCCTCGCACATACATGCAAAGGGGGTCTCAAAAAGAATATACAAATTTAATTATCTTTATGGAAGAAGTTCTTCAAATTATTCAGCAGGAGCCAGATTTTATGAGACCTCCCCTTCTACGACCTGATCATAGGAGCTATCATAAGAGCTTATTTTGTCAATATCACATGAGTGTTGGTTACGATACAGAAGGGTGTCGAGCTTTTCGCAAGCTTGTTGAGAAATTTCTAATGGAAGGTAAGCTGCGAAAATATGTTACTTAAACGTCTAGCTGTGGGTCTTCTCAAGTGATGGCCAATATTCAGTCGATGCTAGAACTACTCCTCAGATCTTCCGGTGGTTAGATTTATTTTCCTAAAGTTTTTCCAATTATACTTGTATTAGCTTGTCTTTTCAGTTGTTTGCATAGATAAGAATTATATGAAGATGATCTGGTAATAAACCCAATTTTCAGTAGTCGCCTTAGTTTCTCTTCTCTGGCAATAAACCTACTTTTCATTGGCCGCCTTAGCTTCTCTTCTTTGGCAATAAACCCACTTTTCAATGGTCGCATTAGTTTCTCTTATCTGGCAATAAACCCACTTTTCAGTGGTCGCCTTAGTTTCTCTTTTCTAACAATAAACCCACTTTTCAGTGGTCGCCTTAACTTCTATTCTCTGGCAATAAACCCACTTTTTAGTGGCCGCCTTAGCTTCTCTTCTCTGACAATAAACCCATTTTTCAGTGGTCGCCTTAGATTTTCTTCTATGGCAATAAACCCACTTTTTAGTGGTCGCCAAAGCTTCTCTCTTTGGCAATAAACCCACCTTTTTGTGGTCGCCCTAATCCTAATTCTAGTTTGGCAATTAGCCCACCTTGCTATGATCGCCCTAATTCAATTTTTGCTATAAAACCATCTTCTAGTGGTCAGCCAGGTTAAGTAAAGTTGCAATATGAGGTTTGTCAAGAAATGAGATGTTATTTTCTATGTACTTCAAGTGTAGATAAAGCATGCATCAACAAGTTGTTTTTGCTACCTGACATGTTTTTTTATATACTATTTTTTATATCTTTTTGCAGATAGAAACAAGTGTTCGCGAGTTTCATTCAGGTACTCACGTATTATATTTCATATACCTATTTTTATATCTTTTTGTAGATAGAAATGGGTGTTCGCGGGTTTTCCTTCAGGTAACCGTGTATTATATTTCATATACCCGTTTTTATATTTGTTTGCAGATAGAAATAGGTGTTCGTGAGTTTTCCTTCTGGTACTCGCGTATTATATTTCATACACCTGTTTTTATATCTTTTTACAAATAGTAACAATGATGGCGAGTTTCCTTCAGGTACTCGAGTATTATGTTTTCATATACCAGTTTTTATATCTTTTTGCAGAGATAAGTAGGTGGTTGTGAGTTCTCTTCAGGTACTTGCGTAATATATTTCTTTCATACCTGCTTTGACTACTCTTTCGCAGGATAAGCAGGTGGCCGCGAGTTCTCTTCAGGTACTCATGTAATATGTTTCTTTCATACATGCTTTGACTACTCTTTTGGAGAGATAAGCAGGTGGTCGCGAGTTCTCTTTAGGTACTCGTGTAATATGTTTCTTTCATACCTGCTTCTACTACTCTTATGCAGAGATAAGCAGGTGGTCGCGAGTTCTCTTCAGTTACTCGCGTAATATGTTTCTTTCATACCTGCTTTGACTACTCTTTTGCAGAGATAAGTAGGTGATCACGAGTTCTCTTTAGGTACTCGCATAATATGTTTCTTTCATACCTACTTTGACTACTCTATTGCAGAGATAAGTAGGTGGTCACGAGTTCTCTTCAGGTACTCGCGTAATATATTTCTTTCATACCTGATTTGACTACACTTTTGCAGAGATAAGCAGGTGGTCGCGAGTTCTCTTTAGGTACTCGTGTAATATGTTTCTTTCATACCTACTTTGACTACTCTTTTGTAGAGATAAGCAAATGGTCGCGAGTTCTCTTCAGGTACAAAGATATCAGCAGCCCACTCAGGTAAGGAGAAAGACGAGAGGCTCACCAGGTCAAGGAGAGACGTACGGGGATGCCAGGTCAATGATCGCAGTCAGGGTGTTGGCTCTCCCAGGAGTGTGGAGAGAAATGTCTTGATGGTCCTCGCCGGTGTTGTCCCTCTCAGACGGTGCGTTCTGCGAGCAAAGAAGAGGAGTGTGGTCCAGTCTCAAGAGGAAAAGCATTTAGAACACGTACCTGTTGGGCGAGCCCGCGGTCGGGGGACGAATCCGGGAGAGAAGACCCATCCTCCCCAGGGTGGCGCCTAACAGTCTTTGCCTTCTTTGGTTGAGGGGTTCCAGTGGGAGACCGCCGAGTGACCTAGGGGACGAGTTTGTTGGCGAACGGGCGTCTGCCCTCTCTCGCCACGTCCAGGCGAGCTTGGGCTTCTTCGCTCAAAGGCATTCCGTCAGCTACAGTATTTCAGCTCAAAAGAAAGAGAAGGCAGAGGAGGTTCCTCATCACCTGTAATTGGTGATATTTATAGCCTTGAAAATGGGACCCACCGAAAGATTCCCGCCAGGTCAGCAACCAACCAACGAACACTGGGGGTTGGACCTTTGTTTACGAGCTTAAGGTAATCTCACAAAGAGCGGGGATTATGTACAACCTCGTATTCACCGAGGGGTGATTTGGAATCCGGACATAGGCAAAACCATGTGGGCGAGATGAGCATGGGTTCGACCCGGCGAGGGAGAGCACCGCTGGGGCAAGGGGAGGCTCACCCCTTAGCGATAACCGGATCGCAAGAGTTAGTAGACCAGGTCGTAGGGGTAAGCGAGCAGAGGCCCACTGCATTGGCAAGCAGGTCGAATAAGCATGCGAATAGGGGATGCCTAGCGATGAGAGGGCAAGGGGCGGGCTCGCGCTCGCCAAGGCGCGAGCACCAGTTTAGTCGGTCCTCTGCCTTAAGGGAAATTAATTATTATTTACGTGTATTCAGGTCTACCTGCATATAGCCACTCCAAACAGAGGAGTTTGGCTATTTGCAGACCAATTTGGGGTGCGGTTAGCAAAATCAAAAGGCGGGATTGTGCTATTGGCAGACCCCTGCCAAGAAATCTATAAATATACCCTTAAGGGCACCTTTGGAGAGGCATCTCATTCTGGATCTTGAGCTCCCTCCTTTGGTTCATCGTTGGTTGGCTTCTAGTGCTCTCCAAGGTGCCCAGTTCAGCTTTGGTTTAGGAAGGGAAGTTCTCTGAGATCTTTTGGGTATGTGGTAGGACCTCCTCGCTGCAGCCTTGGGTCTGTTTCTAGTTCTTAGCCACTAGCCAAGAGTCAGTGAGAGATTAGTAAGTGTAGGCTACAACCCCTTGAGGGTGAGATCTCTCTGAGAGACCGGTTGACGGTTTCAACACGGTCGGCCTTAGCCTATCTATCCCTGTATAGGAATCAAACCCCATAGACCTAAAACTCAGTCTAGTCTTCTAATACACAAGGAGAATTATCGCCCTAAGTCCTACAAAGACCTAGTTGCCAACACACAGGCGAATTCCACAACATACAACAAAAAGACACAATCAAAGAGAAAAATACAGAGTAAAGAGATTTAATAATCTAAAAAAACCCCTTAAATAACTTTTGAAGGCGAGGACAAAGGAATGCATGAGATTATCGTCATAGTTGCGATCCGCTCTTCGTGTTAAATAAGCGTTAATCTTCCCTACCTTCGAAGTCTCTTTCGATTGTTGTATGGGAGTCTAGGATTTCAACTGGAGCTCTGGGATGAAGTCTCTCTCAGAATAATTTGTTTTGTTATTTAGAGATGGAGATAAATACTTTTTAAATAGAGCACTATCTACTATAGCCAACAGTAATGGCTATCACCGCGCAATATTATATTACTTAAATTTTCCTGCTCTTGCCACCTTGATATGGAAGCTGGGCAAATATGCTAGGTAACATTTTATGGTATCACAGTGACTCTATCGCCACATAAAAATTTGATATTCCAGCATGCCAAAATGAGATCTCCTCCTTCATTTGTCTCCTCAATCACTTTGTGATTGTCAGAGTTTCCTTGCGGTTACCACCACACAATTGTGCTATTGCGACATGGTAGTACTTTACTTAATAATATCCTTGATCCTTCCAAGTCCCTTTTGAATTAATCTTTGCCATTTTCATTCTGGAATGATAGTTTTCACCGGCGGTAAGAGTTATTGCCGCGTGGTCGACAATTCAGTCCATGTATCCAATTGATTGTCCCAATCGTACTTCTATTTACTTTACCCATAGAACCTGCACACTATGAACACAAGAAAATTAAAACAAATACAAATTAGGATTTGTTATTCTCAAACTAAAAGATGCGGAACCCATGTTCCAACTATTTATATATGCTATTTAAAGGAATGAAAGAGAAGGAGAAGATAAGTATGACTAATAATGTATGAAGCACCATTGTGCTTGGGGTGAAGAATGGGCGATGAGGTTTGGACTAAGGTTTGAACGTATTGGGATTGAATGACATCAAATGAACAAAAACTTTGAAACCCTCACAATATCCATGTAAAATAAATTAATAAAAATGTAGACGATACCTAAAATGAAATAGTGAAGCCGACTTCATCATTGAAGTTGCTTGTTGGTGACCAAACACTAAAAATGTATATTTTCCTCTATTAACATCTAAATTTATGCCTCTCCAACTTAATCCATCCAATGGTCTCGCAAAATGAAGAAGATCACATGTCTTTAATATAAAGTGCTATCTTTGTCTCTCTTAAAGATCTTCTTTTCTTCTCCCAGTCTCTTTTGACTCTACAAAAAGTAGCTTTCAGAAAATGTTTAGTAAGTCTATATTTTTGGAAACAATAGTCTTTTGTATAAACTATGAGAGAGAGAGAGTTATAAAAAATCTAAAGATGAGGTAGTTCCAACTTTATTGATAAAATTGCATCACACTTTTTTTTATTCAAAATTGAATTTTTTATTTTCAAATTAAATATTAACCATTAATTTTATTTTAGATCTTATATTTTATTAAATTCATATGTAATTGAAACTTAACTCGATTAATTTTCCTATTCTAGTTCATTTTGTGTGTGTGACCCCATATATTTATATTATGTTGGTAACAATATTAATCATTTTATTGACTCCTAGGTCAAAGACACCAATATGAAGAGGGGCATTATGTCACAAGGTGTTGTGTATTGGAGGTGCATAAGTCATGATAATACGTTTATTGATTTATGTAAGAGATGGATGAGATCGTAGTACTCTCCCTTTTGAGGTGTTATTGCAATGCACCACCAAACTAGACTACAATGGCATATGTAGTGCAAGAAAATATTAACACATCTTTTAACTCGTGCATTATTCTACTTCAACCTACAATCAACTTGGAACATTATATAATAGTCTCCATCATTTTACATTTCATAAATAATGGGAGATTTTAAGTAGCTAAAGTCAATAGTAGCATCCAATAAATATCATAGCATCAACATTGAAGCAAAGTGCAAAACAAAATGAAAGTACACTAACATGAAGGCCTTAAACACATAGTACAAAAAGTAGAGCCAAGTATTCATCCAATGGCATATAAGAAGGACCATAAATCTGATGAAAAAGTACACATGAAAAAGCACTAAATGTAGATGTTCATATCTCTATCCGGGCTACCCTCATGGGCAGACTCCTTGTTAGGTACATTTTACGGTCTGCCATGTCGTAATTGCTGATAACATTTTTTCCTCTCCTGGTTGTGCTAGAAAAAATGGTTATTCTAAAAATTCTAAGTGGCTGCCATTCTCATGTGAACCTCTAAATGCTTAAAGGAAGTGGAGCCAAACTCTGAGCTACAGAAAGTGTTAGTACAACACAATATATAGCTATATGACCAACAATGAGTAACACATATGCAAAAAATTAAAATAGGTACAAGTAAATAAAGTGAAATTATATAATTATTATTCTAATATCTCAACTTATTAGTGTCCATATCTCAAAATATTCATAAAACACATGTTCACCTCAATAGTAGGAAGAACTTTATTTTGTACCAAAACAACTACATATCATCACATTAAGAAGGCTGGATCATCTGGAAAAGGGAAAGCTATTCAGGAAGATTGATGAAGAAAAATGATTCTAGGAACACATGCATAATTCTATGTTTTACATTCTTGTTTGATATATCTTTATTATTCTGGGACAATATTTAATCAATATATCAAGTGCTTTAAACTTTGCTTGATCTTTATATTTGATAGTCAAGCTTATCTATAATTGTAAGTTCTGGCTTCTTCAAATGGGGGAGATTGTTGGGTATTGTGCCCTCAATATTCCTAGATTTGAAGAAAGAACACAAATATAGATAAGCAAAGTTGTTTTTTTATATTGTACTTTAGTTCATGATGTGACAGATATATCAAGATCATATTCTTAGTATCAAGACTATACGAGAAGTGTAAAAATCACTAAGTAAAATATCGCCTTAAGCCTTTGTAGAAATATTGTTGAGACAGAAAGCATATCGTCGGGATAGTCTCGACGATATCATCTTGAAGAAGCTCTATCGTTGAGATGGCTAAGTAAAAATCGTGCAGAGAGAGGTCTCAACGATATCGTGTTGAAGCAATCATATCGACTTGAAGATTGAAGCTTGATTGTGTATAAAGAAGCATCTCGACGATATCGTCTAAAAGAAGTTATATCGTTTAGATGAATATGTTAAGTCATGAAGAAAGGAGTATCTCGACGATATCGACTTGAATATTATATATCGTCTAGATGATCAAGACGATATCGGCTTGAAGACTATATCTCTTCTAGATGATCAAGACGATATCAGCTTGAAGGAAGTTTATCGTCTTGACAGATGCATAGCTACATTTAATGCATAGATCTTTTTTGGAAATTGATATACAGGGAATATACATGCCACTTATCTTGTGCACTAATCAAGGAATAATTAATGATATATTTTTTATAGATCTAGCTGTTGTAAAGCCATTTATTAAGATTTCTAAATACTTCCAATTTATGCAAGTTCCAAAACGACAAAGCATTTATGATATTTTATTCTGCCATTTCAGACTACATTCCTTACCGGCCAATCAATTATGGAATAAATTAATAAGGGCTTTTATGCTAAAGTGCAGAGGAATATAAATAGAGAAATTTTTGAAATCTAGACAAACTTCTTTTCTCTCATTCTTACTCTCACACTTACAATTAAAAAAGAGAAAAGTGCTCAAGAACAAGTCTTAATCATTGCGCTGTGAAGGTAAAAGAAAGAATCTTCTTCCCTGGTTAGAAGAGATCATCTGATATTTTTAGAAGAAGATTCTCAAGAAACCTTTAGTGATTCAAAAGAACTCTGATGCTACATCTGCAAGAAGAAGAAGAAGAAGAAGAAGACCATTCAGAGAAAAGTTTTATCTTTGAAGCCTTCTCTTCTACAACATCAAAACAACCTTCTCAATTTGTAGGGTTCTGTGTGAGCCTGAGTTTGGTAGGATCATGGTGAAGATCTGAGTGTTTGGTAGGACTTGTAAAGTCTGAGTTATTTGTAAGGTTTTTGTAACCTGAGGGTAAGCTTTTCTGTGTGAGGGCTGAGGTAGGATCCTTTGTGGGTCTGAGTTGTAAGATCTGTTTTATTGAAAAGAGATCTGAGTTTTTGGAGAAGTTGCCTAGTCTAGCACACTGCTAGATAGGTGGGAGGGACACTGGACTACCTCTTGACACATTATCTTGAAGGGAACCATTATAAATCTCTCCGTGATTTCTGTGTTGCTTGTGTGTTGTGATAGATAATTTTTTAAAGTCTTAAATATCTGTGAAAATACCTAATCACCCCCCCCCCTCTAGATGAATTATTATCAAACCCATATCTTTCATTAACCTATGACAACAGACCCCTCGACAAGAGTAGTGGATGTCATAGCCACCCCGAGACATCTCTTCGGAGGGGCACTCTGTCTTCAGACATGTCATAACCCCACTAGATGATCCCGGCGGAGGGGAGCACCATGAGACTTCTTTCACCGTCCTTTTGATCTAAGTAGTCTCCAGATTCGGAATCCCAGATGTTATACAGAAATATTCAAGATCTGACCCCAAACTTTTATGAAGAAGAGGCATATCGAGTTGATATTCTACCTGGATTTTAAAAAATAGGAGGTCACTCTAGTAAATGACCACAGTCGGTTGGTAATCTCTATTTGGTTTTCACCAAATGGGGGTCACTCTGGTAAATGATCGCACCAGTTTCTCAATTTCTCTGATTATTAAAAATGGGCAGTCACTCTGGTAAATGACTGCACTGGTTTCACAATTTCTTTGGTTATTAAAAATGGGCGGTCACTCTAGTAAATGACCACCGGTTTCAAAATTTCTTTGGTTATTAAAATGGGTGGTCACTCTAGTAAATGACCGTGCCAGTTTCATAATTTCTCTGGTTATTAAAAATAGGCGGTCACTCTGGTAAATGGTCGCGTTGGTTTCACAATTTTCTCGGGTTTTCATAAAATGGGGGATCACTCTGGCAAATATTCACGTCCGGTCGGTAGTCCCTGCTTGGTTTTCATGAAATAGGCGGTAGCTCTAGCCAAATGACTACACCCAATTAGTATTATGTTTAGTTATTATGGAGTGAGCGGTTAGTCCAGCAAATGGCCACGCTTGATCGACAGTACTCATTGGTTCTCGTGAGAAAGGTAATGTTTGTGGTTTCTCCCACAATTCTCGCACCCCTCTCAAAGACTCAAACGACACTCTGATTATGGCAAGAATAGGCGATTATATCATAAATAACTGTGGCAAACTAACATGTGGCACTGTCATAATGAGAGAGACAAATCATTTCACGAGAAGTTGCGATATATCATCATTCGCAGCTCACGCAGGAAAAGGTATGGCGTAAATTATGAAATAAATTTGAAATATAATTCACAAGTATTCACAGGTACACGCAAGAGAACCAATGCAAATTTCATTCATCATGTAAAATGGTGCCGAGAGGTTGCGCTTATAAAACAGAACCGCGTGGCTGCCCCCTAAAGAAGAAAATTACAAGTGTGAGACACCGACCCCAGATTCACCTCCACCACCTCTCTGACCCCTCCCCCCCCCCCCCTCCCCCCGAGCTGAGATCCACAGCCGGGCTGAGCGCGCTGGATGAGGTCCTCGACCGCTTGGAGGACCAGAATTCTACTTCCTCTCCAGAATCAGCGTTGTTTTCGGCAATATCCGCGCATACGGCAGACACTCCGACAGAATCAGAACTCATCCTTCAAGGCCCCTCGCTCCCTCAGAAGATCGAGCGCAATCTCCACCGAGCTTTTGCTGAGTCAGAGCGCCTCCTTCCTGAACTTCAGATTGTCCATTGTCAAACTAACCTGAACAAAGAAAAATCATGAGTCATTGATTAGACGTGCGCACAGAAAGACTGTCATTAGGAAGTGAATCAAGCATTACCCTCAGCTTCTCCCGCAGACAGTAATTCGCCTCCAGAGCATCATCCAGGACACTCAAGGCGGTGCAGTTATAAGTAACTGCACTCAAATTGACCGTCACAGCTCTTTTTGAAATATCCTGTAGTGGAATCTTCCTCATC
This sequence comes from Dactylorhiza incarnata, assembly GCA_033032865.1. Taxonomy (NCBI): domain Eukaryota; kingdom Viridiplantae; phylum Streptophyta; class Magnoliopsida; order Asparagales; family Orchidaceae; genus Dactylorhiza; species Dactylorhiza incarnata. The sequence continues at coordinate 856,513 of JAWHQI010000130.1, forward strand.
TCATCCAAGTCCTGGGAGTCGATGACCGCAATGGACACCGCGAGCATGTGCGGAAGGATCCGCATGGACTCTCTCCATGAAGGAAGTGCAGTGCTAAGCGTAACCTCCTCCGGTTCCCGAAGTGTCAGCATACTTCCCTTTTCGTCAAGTAGACCTTCATCCAAGCCAGAATAAGGGGTTTCCTCCCTGATAGTCATCATTGCTGGTGAAACTTTGGACCTCTTTCTGAAGTAGTCGCCCCTCCCAGGGCGGGTTCAACCGCTCCTTTTTGCTCTTTAACCCACTGCCTCCCAGCAGCCGTTATAACGTTCTTGGGAGGTTCGAACGGTTTAAGCGCCGGCACCATGTAGATAACTGCAAGACAAAAGATACATCGATATCAACAAGTGCGTACAGATACCTACATCTTTGACCGTTTGAGCTTACATTCGTGAAGAAGGAGGTCTTTCACCTCCCTCACACACAGTACATAATAAGAAACATCCAAATAGGTGCTCCTAAAGAAGTTCTCTATCCGCGTTCCTGTGGCGGACAACTTGGGAGAAAAAAGGTTCTTTCATCACGCAAATTGGGAGCTATGCTGAGCCCGCCAAAATTGCCTTTGAAAATTGCGAACCGGGATTGGCAATTATATCCCTTGCTCACCAAGTTCAATATTCGGAATTTGTTTGAGCTAAAGTTCATCTGCCCGTACGGAAGGGCGCGCACTCGGAGCATAGAGCGGAATACCTCTAATGTGAAGCGGATACGCTGCATCCGCATGTAAATCAGACATGACACGATCGAAGCAATAGAGTTCGAAGGAAGTTGCGTGGGCACCGCTCCATAGAAGTTCAAGATCTCCCCCATCTCAGGGAAGATAAGAAGCATCCAGCCTACGTCAAAATGATCGAAAGGGATTACAAGCGCATCAGTAAACACAGTGGTGAACCTCTCCTCCCCTCGCAACAACCGCATTGAATAGTGGTCGTCTAGCGGGTGCTTCGATAAGAAGAGCGTAAAATCCAAATCGCTGAGAGTAGGGAGAGTCAGCTCATGACTCAGAAAAGAAATCACACATTTAGTGCGCCTAGAGATGGGAGGAGCTCGCTTCATTCTATTTTTGTCTCACTCTGGGGGAGTGAGCAGGCTTAATTTATAAAAATACGATACATCGCCTAGAAAATCAAAATGGCAGGCAACCAAATGAGCCAGGCGGGGAGTCCAATAAAAGTTGCTACATCAGAGCGGTCTCCCTACAAAGATTAGATAATGAAAGCATTCACAATAGGCAAGTGTACCCACCATCTCATTGCAAATTCTGAGACAATCAGGCACAACATCATAAGCGGAGAACACTATTAATAAAAACAACTTCATCAGAATCAATAAGGAACCAGACATTACACATCAATGTAAAATAAAATACAAGTACGGGTGCACACGCATAATTCATTCTAGCCTAGTCGTACACGTTCCCCCTCGGAGCATCCTCACTTCCTATTCAAGCTCGACGATCCTTGCATGCATGTCTGCCACCTCCACCCGCAAGACTCCCATCTCTATCTTTAAAGTGGCAGGAATGGCCGGAGTGACCTCTGCAAAAACAACTGCAACAAAGAGGTAAGCATTTTTTTGTTATTTTTTCATATAACTGGCCAGGTGAGGGGAGAAAGATATAACATGCATATTCGCCACAAGCTCCTCGATAGAACTCAAACCAATGTCGAATTCATTGTCCAGGAGGGCGAATACGCCTACCACGTCATTCACAGAGACACCGTCCCCGGAGGGCTCAAACTCGTCAAAATCAATGTGCAGAGGAATAGACGCCAGCCGTGAAGTGTTTGTCGGGCGCTTAGACAACTCAGGGTTGACCTGGTGAAGGTAGGTTCTCTGCGATGCTTCGCCCCGCTTCCACAACTCTTGCATCTGCACATGAATCCACGAATGCTCACCAGGATCTGCCCCTACGAGAGGAGGGATAATCCTCGACTCATGCCTGGGGGAGTGGTAAACCAGATGGAGGGCCGACGCAGTCTCCCAGTTGAATCCTCGCATTTTCCTAACAGATCTATGAAGAATCCATGGAGCTGGTTTAGGGACTCCTCGGCCCCAAGTTGGGGGCGAATTCATCCTGAGTAAGTTGTTGAGCACCCGCTTCAACAACACCTTCTCCCCGCGACACCACCCGTGTCCTGGTCCTCCGAGGTACGCGTCTGTGTTTTCTTTCCTCTTCTACAGGATCCTGTGCGGCTTTATCTTCAAGATGTTTCATCTTGAGCTGCGCCTCCGCTATGGCATGTTCCTCAGCCAACCGCTGCCCTTCCGCAATCAGGGTCGTCCTATCAGCAGACACTTCCTCGTCAACTTTGATTGCAAAGTGTTGGGAGGTACGACGCATGGCGCTATGGTCCAACAATGCCCCTGGTGTTGGGAGGTACGACGCGGGCGCTATGGCCCACACTAATCAAACAGAAGGGCGTATCCCCTGGGCCTAACTGGCCTCCCCATAGATCCTGTCTAGGGTAACCAGCTTTATAAAGGTGTCGTAGCTCCTTCCCCAAACAGTCCGGGCTTTTGGGAGAGTTGGTAGCATTGAGTCCCTACAAGTGGTATCAGAGGGAGATTGTTCATAAAGGACTTAACAATCTGAACAAGTTCGTCAAGAAAATCTTTAGTCTATTCACCATGACTTCAGATGAATGTTTTAAAGAGCTTAGCTCAATGAAGTTGTCTATCTGTAGAAAGGAGAACTTCAGCATCTGGAAGCAAAGTGTTAGGCTATTTATGGATGCATCTAACCCTAGAATCTTTGTCACAGTTGAAGAGCGACCCTTCATTCCCATGAAGGTTTCAACAATAAATGATAATTTATAAGTCCCAAAGAAGCTGACAGAGATGACCAAAGATGAGGTAGTTCTGGCCACTATGGACAAAAGGGACAAGAACATTATTGTTAGTGTCATAGATGATTCCGCATTCTAAAATCTGATTCACTACCAAACTGCCAAGGAAATGTGGGATACATTGATTGTGTACATGGAGAGCACAATTGGGGTAAGGAATGACAAAAAATCCCTACTGAACTAGGAATATGAAGCTTTCAAGCAAGGGAAAAAGGACTCCATTGTTGAATGTTATGAAAGGTTCTTCAGAATTGTCAATGAGTTGAGGAACTATGGCAGGATCTTCACAAATTATTATCTAAATGACAAATTCCTTAGATCCCTCAACATGGAATGGGATATGAAGACCTGTCATAAGGGAGATGGGGAATCTGGATGAGATCCATCCCCAGAATCTGTTTGGGAAGTTGCTTTCTCATGAGCTTCAACTGAACACCCGAAAAATTGAGGGGGAGGGCAGCAAGGCAAGTTTGTAGCTTTCAAAGCTGAAAGCTCCAGAAGATGCAGAGAAAAACCTCCTCCACTCCAAGGAGAAATGCTAATACATACAGATCAGAGCCCTCCACTTCTGAAGACGAGCTAACTGGTGGAGAACTTACCATGTTCTCCAAATAGTTCAAGAAGATTTTGAGCAAAAGGAGACAATGGAAGAACAAGTCTTCCTCTGCCTCCAGCTCAAGGAAGCTCCACAACAACACTAACAAACTAAGAAGAGACCCAAAAGGGGAAAGGTATGGTTCTAAACAGAACAAACATTTTAATACTGACATTGTTTGTTATTGTTGTAACAAGTCTGGACATGTCATTGCTGAGAAAAAAACATTATAAGGCCAAGAGATTTAAGAAGAGTCTCCTGACAAAAAAAGAAGAAGAGTTGGAGTGACAGTGACTCTAGCTCTTCAGATTCAGAAGATGAAGATGCCCTCATTGGACTTGTTGTTATTGCGGAAGAAGAAATCTATCATGCTGCCAAGGTGGGCATCAGTGCTCCCATGTCATTGTCAGACAATAACAGTGAAGATGAAGAATATTGTGGTCTAATGGCCATGTCAGGCTAGGAAGATCAGGATGAAACTCATCTTGACGAGGTAATCACTAAGACCCCCCTTTCTTTATTTGATTATTAGTATGAGACTGGTGTATATTCAGATGCATCATCATCACATGTTGAAGAGGGTGTATCTGAAGTTGAAAAAGATTTCAATGATATGGCTCTCTTGGAAACACTCAAGAAGGGCAAGAAGCTTGCTAAAAAGCAAGTTGTGGAAATTGAAACCCTTAAACTTACTAAATCTATTTATGATGAGACAGCTAAAAGGCTAACTCAGATGAGCAAAGAGATCAACAAGTTGAGAGGTCTGTCAATTATCCAAATTGGGACCATAAGCAATAAGAACAAGATCATTGTGGATCTTGAGAAGAAGCTCATCAATGAGAGGATGCTAGTGGCTAAGTTTTCTAAGCCACAGACTATATTGCCAATCATTGACATCTTTTCAGCCCAGTATAGGAGTGGCTTAGGTTATAACAAGAAGGTTGAGGCAAAGAAAGAAAATGATGGAAAAGAGAAAGTACAACAGACTATCTTCAAAAAGATGATTCTTGTATCCAACAATTATGATCATGACATCATATATGGTCACTTGAAAAATGGATGTTCTTCAAGTGGGGCCAGCAATGCTCCTCACTGGAAAGGAAGGAAAGACCTTGGGTCTAGTGTACTTAAGGCTCCACATAAAGAAATACAAATGAAGCATCATGTGTCATTTGTATTTGGTTTAACAACACCAACACCATTTACTAAAGGCAAGAGAAAGGCTATTTTGCAAAGGCCTGCCCATAAGAAGAATCATGTGGCTATGTAGTTTATTCCACATCATGCACACGGCCACAAGATCCTTTAGAGGAATGCAAAGAATGCCAATGTCTTCTCTCCTGAACATGAGATTGCACACCAAGTACCCAAAACTGTTCAGAAAAGAAGGTATAATAGGTATGAGTGTTGGTGTTGTGGAAAGGTAGGTCACTTTACCTTGAACTGTTGGTATAATCCTGATGTGCCACATGCTAAGAGAGCCATTTTAGTTAGTGCATTTTTCAGTCGGAATTATGTTGCAAAAGCTAACAAGAACCAAGGAGCCAAAGTTGGTTGGGTTTCTATCGTAAATTAGTTTTTTCTTGCAGGTTTGTCCAAAGGCCAATCACATTCCTATATGTTATTTGGACAGTGGATGTTCCATACATATGACTGGAACAAGTAGCCATCTGAAGGAGTATGCCCCAGTGAAAAATGGACCAAAAGTTATCTTCAGAGGTTCAGATAGAGGGGTTGCAAAAGGCTATTTTATGATCTCCAATGACATAGTCTCCTTCACAAAAGTGGCCTATGTATAGGGGTTGCAACACAACCTCATAAGCATAATTCAACTATATGACTTAGGCTATGCAATTGAATTTCACAAGGATAAGTGCCTTATCAAAAAGTCAATTGACTTGGAGACTATCCTCTCTGGCACTAGGAGTGGGAATGTTTATTGTCTGAATTTTATTTGTTCTACTTCTTCCATGCATATTTTTCTTGTAGCCAATAAGAAATAATCTCTGTGTGTCCAATGGCACAAAAGATTAGTTCGTCTTAACTACAAGACAATTAGTAAGCTATTCTCTGATAATCTAGTTAGAGATGAACTTAATCTAAAATGCATTAAAGATGGTTCATGTCATGCTTGTCAGATGGGCAAGCAAACTAAGACAACCTTTAAAGGCATTGTTCACAAGGATTCTATAAGGTGCTTGTATTTACTGCACATGAATCTTTTTGTTCCAATGACAATTTAAAGTTTAGGAGGAAAGTTATATACTCTTGTAATAGTTGATGATCACTCTAAATTCACAGGCGTCTTCTTCCTCAAAAATAAGTCAGATACTCTTGAAATCTTAATGACATTTGTCAAGTCTATCCAGAATGAAATGGAATGTTCTGTGGTCAAAATGAGAAGTGACTATGAAATATAATTCTAATCTGGTGCTATGACAAATTTCAGTCAAGAACATGGTATCTCCCAAAAATTCTCTTCTCCTAGACCCCACAACAAAATGGGGGTGATTGAGAAAAAGAATATGACCCTCATTGAGGCTGGAAGAACAATGCTGAGTGACTCCTCATTGCCAGAATATTTTTGGGCTGAGGCTGTCCAAACAGCATGTCATGTGTTGAATAGAGCATCTATCACCAAAAATCACAAGAAAACTCTTTATGAACTGTTGAAGGGCAGAAAACCTACTGTATCCTATTTTAGAATCTTTGAGAGCAAATGTTTCATTTTAAATAATGGTAAATCATATTTAACTAAATTTGCAGAGAAAAGCAGTGAGAGTATTCTTGTTGGATATAGCTCCCATAGTAGAGCATATATGATGTTCAACAAGAATACTAAAGTACTAGAAGAGTACATTCATATTGTATTTGATAAGACTAGCCTGATCTATAAGGGCTAGTCTATTTCTTCTAATGTTGTAGGTACTGAACTGAAGATGACAGAGCTGTCTATAAAGGACAAGCCAGCTACCAATGAGATCATCTCGCATGATGCAATAGTCAGAGAAGAGGGACAATCATCAGGTAAAACACAAGATGCTGGTGAAGAAGAACAACATGAAATTCAACCCGTTGAACAGGAAGCTGGAGGTGGTGCACAGGGAATTGCAGAAAGGCTTCCAATTGCTATCAGACACCTGAGAGATCATCCTAGAAATCTGATCATTGGAGATGCAAGTCAGGGAGCCACAACTAGGAGCAAAACTCACAATGAAGCAATGTTCGTGAGCTTTCTCTCCCAGGTAGAGCCAAAGAAATTTGAAGAAGCCAATGGAGACCCATTCTGGATAATTGACATACAGGAAGAACATAATCAGTTCAAAAGGTGCAAGGTGTGGAAGTTGGTTCCAATCCCAAAGGACAGAACACAATTGAAACAAAATGGGTCTACAAAAACAAGATGGATGAGAATGGAGTAATTGTGAAGAATAAGGCAAGACTGGTAGCTAAATGATATAGACAAGAAGAAGGCATTGATTTTGATCAGACTTTTGCACTAGTGGCAAGACTAGAAGCCATCAGATTATTCCTTGCATATGCTCCCGCAAAGGATTCAATGTCTACCAAATGGATGTGAAGTCAACCTTCCTCAATGGTGACCTAAAAGAAGAAGCATATGTAGAACAACCATAAGGTTTTGTCAATCTAACTTTTCCTGATTATGATGAGACCTTGTACAAGTGTATAATTGACTCCCTCCTCTATTTAACTGCAAGTAGACTTGATATCATGTATGCTATATGTGTATATGCTAGGTACCAGGCTTGCCTTAAGGTCTTATTATTGAGCTGCAAATAGGATTCTGAGATACCTTAAGGGCACACCACATCTTGACCTATGGTACCCTAGGAACAATGATTTTGAACTAACGTGGTATTCAGATGCAGATTTTGCAGGCTGTAAAAAGGATAAGAATAGTACCTCAGGAACATACCAATTCCTTGGGAGAAGACTAATTTCCTGGAGTAGCAAGAAGCAAACAAATGTTGCTATTTCAACAGCAGAATCAGAATACATAACAGTTAGAAGCTGCTGTGCACAATTGCTGTGGATCCAACATCAACTTCAGGATTACAGTTTACAACTAAGTAAAATTCCTATGTTTTATGATTCATCTAGTGCAATTTCAATTGCTAAGAATCCTGTGTCACACAACAGGACTAAGCATATTGAAATTAGGTATCACTTCATCAGAGAGCATATTGAGAAGGAAGACATCTGCCTTAAGTTTGTCTCCACTGACAGACAAGTGGCAGATATCTTCACTAAACCTCTGGATGAAGCAAAGTTAAATTTCTTCCAAATTGAGTTGGGCATGCTCAATTTAGAATAACTTCTGCTGAACTGCCCTTACTTATGTATTATTATTACAATTTTATTCTAGTATGTGCTAGGTCACTAACAAAGCATGCATGTAGTCATTGGGATAGCTGGGAGTGGCTTACAGAAGAGGTGTACATAATGTTTGTACATAAAAGCAATCAAAGTCCATATCATTTTGTTCACAAAACAATATCGTCTCGATGACACAACGATACTCTATATTTGTATGAAGACAGTGAAAGAGAAAAGAAATGGAGTTGCAAGTAAGTGGGGGCAAGACTAACAGAAGTAGTACAGATGATGCTGCAAGTGAGGGGGAGAATGACACTGAGCTCCCTGCTCAAGTAATAGAGGTGATACATAAATTCACTAAGAAGGATCTATCTGAAGAAGTCCTAAAAGGGGAGAGCTCAATGATCAAGGCCAGTGGTGAGCTTGTCACCTGGACCTCTAATTCAAACAAGGGAAGCAATGAACCTTCCCCTATCTATTAGAACGTGCCTGCTAAAGTACATGTTGCTGCTCCTGCCACATCTGAAGCATCTGATGTTGATGCACAAGGCAAAGGGAAGGATACTGCTCTACTCTATACTCTTATTGTCTCTTAATTCTCATTATTGTGCTTTTATCATTGAATGGGTTATGACTTCTTCAAATAGAGGGAGATTGTTGGGAACACTGCCCATAATGTTCCAGATTTGGAGAAGTCCATAAGTTAATGATAAGTATATTTTGTATTTGATATCTATTTGATGTGACACGAGCAGGTGAGGTCATGATATACCTTATATGTAATGTTTAGAGATCAAGCACAAATGTCCAAGTCAATTATTGTCGTGTATATAACTCTCACACGACGATATCATTTTGATCACTCACAGAAGGCAACAGAAGAAATTAGTCAAAAATCGACATAAAATTAAGAAGAACACGACGATATCGTCGTAACAACAAGGTACACGCGACGATATCATTGAGAGGACTCAAGAAAAATCAGCTAAGACATATATCATTGTGTCAACAAGGTACATGCGACGATATCGTTGAGAGGACTCAAGAAAGTCATTGAAGGCATATATCATCGTGTCAATAAGGTACACACGACGATATCATTGGGAGGACTCAAGAAAAGTCAGCTAACTCATATATCATCATGACAACAAGCTTCATATGACGATATCGTCGTGAGGACTCAAGAAAAGTAGTTAAGGTATATATCGTTGTGACAATAAGATTCACACGACGATATCATTGTGAGGACTCAAGAGAAGTCATCTAAGGCATATATCATCATGATAACAAGCTTCACACTACGATATCATTGTGAGGACTCAAGAAAAGTTAGCTAAGGCTTATATCGTCATGACAACATGCTTCACACGACGATATCATTGTGAGAACTAAAAACAATCGGCAAAGGGAAATGTCATTGTGAAAGCTCAAGTAAAGCCAGCTAAGTTGGTTGTCGTCGTGACAATAAGGTTCGCATGATGATATCGTTTTGTTAAGCTTAGAAGGCGGGATTTCAAATCGATGGAGACGACAAAAGCAGATGTCAAATCAATCACGTCTGAAAAGAGATCTGGGACAAAACCTTTTTAGGGTTTCGACCTTTTGAAGGTTAAGAGCTAAAAAAAGATAAGAGAGGGTCGGCTTACCCTAATCTTTGAGCTCATATTGTTAAGGATTCAAAAAAAAAGAAAAGTTTGCATGCCGCTAAAAAGCAATTGAACAGTAAAAAGCAAGTTATTTCAAAAAAAGAAAGAAGAAGAAGACAAGATTCAACAAGAAAGTTCTCACTCTTGAGAGCAAAAAAACTTCTTCATAAAAGAAAGCTCAGCACTGATCTTGACAAAAAAGCTCATCTATTGAAGATACAGTGTTGTTGCTAAAGAAGGTTTTCTATTCAAGAAGACCTAAGAAGACTCAAGATGCTTAAAGCTATATATTTCAGAGTCTATATGTTGTGAACATTTATTCTAATCTCTTATTGTAAGATCTCCTTGAGATCTGAGGTAGGGCTGTTCTATCAGCCTGAGTGTAAGGCTGGTGAGAAGGCCTGAGTGTATGACTTTGTTAAAAGTCTGAGGTAGGGTCTTGTGAAGACCTGCGGTAGGATTTCTGAGGAAATCTGAGTTGTAGGATCCTTGCTGGTGATCTGAGTTGTAGGAGTGCTTTCACTCTAAGGTAGGGTTGTTGCTGGCACCTGAGGTAGGATTTCAGGAGGGAATCTGAGGTAGGGGACTTGCTGAGTTCCTGAGTTGTAAGATCTGATTGATCTGAGTTATTGGCGGGGTTGGCCGAGTTTAGCATACTACTAGATAGGTGAAGGGAGATAGTGGAGTACCCATCATCTGGGGAACCACTATAAATACTTGTGTGCTTTTCTGTGTTGCTTCTTTTACATTCTATAAAGCTTGAATAGCCTACAACACAAAAGAGACTAAAATATTCTTGAAACACTTATTCACCCCCTTTACGTGATTAGACTACAGATCAAACTTTCAAGTGGTATCAGAAGGAGGTTATGCGTTCAAAATCCCGGGGTCGTTTCTGGGGGGAGGGTTGTTGGGAGGTACGCCACGTGGCGCTATGGTCCACCAATGCCCATGTTGTTGGGAGGAATAACATGACGCTATGACCCACATTAGTAGAGCAGAAGGGCATGTACCCTGGGCCTAACTGGCCGCCCCATGGATCCTGCATAGGGTAGCCAGCTCTATAAAGGAGCGGTGGCGCCTTCCCCAAACAGTCCGGGCTTTTGGGAGAGTTGGTAGCGTTGAGTCCCTACACAAAGGGCTTTTCTAACAACCTCTTGGGAAAGGATTCACCGACTGGCTGGCGAGAAGTCACCGTCAAGTCCGCTCTCTTCCAAGTTGCATTAACAATGATCGGCCCCAATGATGGGTCAATAACGATCATGAGTGATTTCTCGACAGTCTATTTGCCATCCAGGTCGACGACTTCAACATTGATGCTCGCCTTGCCACTAGGGAGACGATGTGCCCTCTTCGCAATCATCTTCACCAGCAACTTCGGTGCACGATTTTTCCCGGGCACATTCGTTACTTGTTTTCCAAGTTCTTAGCTCTCTTCGCCATCAGATCAGCCAGAATAGTTCAGTTCGAGGCGGACAACTTTTCAAATATGGTCGCGACACTGCGAAGTAAATGAAGCAAGGCAGTCCAGGAAATCGGGCCCTGGGCTATTTATAAATTTCCAGCGGTGCGAGGATCGAGTCGCAATATTTGTGGTTATCAGTGTACTTTTTCGAAGTCCGCGCAGACTTTAAAAAGTGTGGGGATTATGTTAACCCAAATCCTGCGACCACATCAAGTGCCAGCATGATCCGACTCCAAGACTTCGGGTGGACACTCAACGGAACGAGGCGATTACTCTGTTAGCAGTCGCGTTCTCCTCCTACTTGAAAAGAGTAGGCGCGACTACTTGGCGAGTATCCGCGCGCTCCTTTCGCCAACACTCAACGACGTCCAGATTGGAGAAACCAGGGGCGGATGAAGTCCAGAATCTGCCTAGTGCGCCTTCTTCCCTTTTAGCTAGCAAAGGCCCACATGGTCATAGCATGTTATGTCCACGCGACCTCGTCTCCTCTCTTCGCCACCCAACTCCTTGTGTACCCCGGGTATTCAAGCATTTAATGCTACATTAAATGCTTCCAACCGTCCGGGCAGTCTACCCTCAGGTAAAAATAGAGGGTCATTGGTGCTTGGAAAGACATGGAACTTAGCCAGAATCTGCCTCGTCGTAGGTGCGATTTCAGGTTCTGTCACTCGGTTGTCTTCTAATCTTATGCATGTGTCTTGTAATAGCTTGTAATAGTTTTTTGATAAATATCATTGCCCACATCAAGTGATATTTACCGATGCGGGGAACGCCTGGTGTTTGCCGCCGTCAGCGACATCTTCTCTTTTATGTGCACTGCTCGCCTGACCCTTGTGGGTTAGTAACCAACTATTTACGGTTCATGATCTCCCGTGTTATCTTTCTGGTTAGTCGCTGAGTGTGGAAGGTTGGTGACAATTTTGATGCCAACAATTTATATATAAATGTTGGACTCTGAGCAAAGCATTAAATGTTGGGCTCTGAGCCAAGCATTAAATGTTGGGTGTGATCGCTCAGCAATTGTGCTGCCACGGCAGCAGCTATCTGCTGATTTTGGGGGCCTGTTTGGGCCCGGTCAGGTGGGCTCAACAAGCTCTTTTATTTTGGTGAAGCCCAATTTGAGTGTGGCCTGACCTGAGCTCTAACATCAAAAAAGCCCGAGTCAAGGGGGCCGAGCCCGGCCTGGTCCGACTATCCTTTTTTGCATCTCTCTTAAAGTCATGCTAGTTTTATTTGGTGTCGAGCAAATATAAGGAAAAGTGATCAAAATAATTTATAATATAAAGCATAGAAAAATATAATAAATTAAAAAACTATAATTATATTAAAAAACTAAAGTAAAAAACTACAAAAAAATAGTAAAACAAAAATATTTTTGAGGAGAAATTCCGCGGCCCTCCTCTTCCTACTTATCTCATTCCTGGCTCACCTTTTCCCGCTTCTCAACGTTCTGAGACGGAAGAATGGCTGCCGTCGTGTTCAACTTGGTCGGAACCTTCAAGGGCCTATCTCTTTCCAGCTCGTCGTGCTTGTTTCTTCGAGGAGACCTGAATCATGTTACCGCCGGCAGCGCTGCTTTCGCCCCGTTTCCGGTGAGATTGCCGATGACCATCGAATCCGCTCACAAAAAGGGTGCTGGGAGCACAAAAAATGGACGGGATTCGGCGGGTAAGCGGCTCGGTGTCAAGATCTATGGAGATCAGGTCGCGAAGCCAGGGGCGATCATCGTGCGCCAGTGCGGGACCAAGGTGAGTCGAGGTTCCTCCGGTTCCATTTTAGTATTTTTATGGTACTTCAACTTCGATTTCTAGGTTTTTGTTTCCCCACGATGATCCACTTATTTGACTTCACAGCTCCCGGCTTGAATTTTTGAATTGTAAAGAAAAATGTAGTAAAATAAATGCAAGTTCAAGTTTGAATGGACCGAGCTGTGTCCTAATCTAGATTGAGCCAGCTCTACCTAAGCTAGTTGTCTACCTTGCATGATCGATCTAAGCAAGGCGACTCCCAACTAATGGGAGTTGTGACTGATCACTGGACACCATGGAGTGGAACGAAAATAACTTGACGACACAAGTTGAGAAAATGAGAACTCGGTCAAGCCAAGTAGAAAAAAAACAAGAGAACTTGAGCATCAAGAGGGGCAGGATAAGGTTGATTTGATGTTTCGGGACATTCGGGAAAGGAGGCATGAGTATAAGGAAGAAGTAGAGAAACTACCTACCAATGACAAGTTTGCAAGGCACAATTAGTTTAGTTTCGTTTATGAGACATCTGAAGAAGTAATCTTATTTGAAGAGTATATGTTCGAATTGAGTAGTCGTTTCCTAATCCAAAAATAATATTAGGCATCATACTTGGTCAACCAAGAATCCAATGTCTTTTGATTTGTTGCTCAAGCTGTAAGACCCTCTTTTTTGCATTCTTTCCCGGGTCTTACCGCCCAGAACCGCCGTCTTGCGGCGACACCATTACATCCAATGGTCGCCGCCACAAGACGCCGATCCTGCCGGCTATTCATCATCATCCAGTCCAACCATAATCACTGTAATTGAAGTATTTAAATGAAACAAGTCCACAAAATCACATAATATATTTATCATAATACATAATTACAATGTCCACGATGAGAAAGAACTAAAAGAATAAGGGGCTTACGCCCAGTACATGTTCAAATATAGTGCAACAACACTCTCACTCTATATCTATGCGGAAGCTATCAAACACTGTCTTCATGCATCTGTAGCTGTTGCTGCAACGACGCGTAGTGACTGCCTTGCTTCATCCCGTCCTCCTGTCCTGTCCCCTAAACGAGGTCCTGCTGTTCCGACACATCATCCCTAAAATGATGAGGTCCACCGACCGTCAGTCTATAAGACTCAGCATATTCCTCACCGCCTCCACCCGCGACTCTTAGGCACCGTGCGGGAGGAGGAAGCGGAGGACATCAAAGGGTAAATCAAAAGCAGGTGACAAGCGGGTATTACTAACCTAGCAGTATATATCAATAGCTAACAACATGTATATAAAGGCATTTACATCTAGCAATTATATCAATAGCTAACAATATGTATATATATACATCAAACAATTATATCAATAGCTAACAACATGTATATATATATATATACATCAAGCACCTTTATAGCAAATCTATCATAATAAATCAAGGGGCCACAAAGAAGCCGAGTAGTATATGAACGAGCGTCAAGTGAGTATGCACACGCAGTTATAAAGAAAACTAGAGCAAGTAAAGAACAACTAGAGCAGCTATGAAAGCAACCTTAACTTATGCGTAGACACACACAAATACATAAGCTAAGAGATTTGGCAAGAAGTAAACTCATCGTATAAAAGAGCCCAAACTAATTTATACGATGAGGTTTCTGATTTATGCAAGAATGCTATGTTATGATATGCAATGCAATGCAATGGTATGCAATATTGCAACTCACGCACACGACTCTGTACGTACAGACCTTTAGTTCCCACTTTTCGGAGGTAGCTAACCTCTCGGGCACCTCCCGTCGTGGTCAAACGGTGGTAGATGAGCGGGCGTCTCCTCACCTAGGTGGGTATGTCACACTACCAGACCTAGGCCCTAACGTACGCTATGATACCGGTACCCGGTACTCACGAGCTCCTGCGTACTAAATTGAATTGGCCAGACAGGGTTTAGGGAATCCGTCCCGTCGGACGCGCAGTAAGACAACCTGACCCCCATAAAACCACTAGCATTGCCGAGTCAACGAACTGTTGTCGGTGTGACGACTAAGACAGAACCGGAGACCCACCACATCTTAAACACAAGCAACATGTATTAACCCTTACTACAGAGCCTCCAGCTCGCAATTCTAAATCGACATTTATAAAGTAGAGCCTACCGCTCGCCAGACCACATCAGTCTTATATTTAAACTACGAGCCTACCGCTCGCTAGACTACACCAGTCCTATATTTAAACTACGAGCCTACCGCTCGCTAGACTACACCAGTCTTATATTTAATCTACGAGCCTACCGCTCGCTGGACTACACCAGTCTTATATTTAGACTACGAGCATACTGCTCGCTAGACTACACCAGTCTTATATTTAAACTACGAGTCTACCGCTCGCTGGACTATCTCAGTCCTTCCTTATAACCCGAGCCTACCGCTCGCAGGACTATCTCAGTCCTTCCTTATAACCCGAGCCTACCGCTCGCAGGACTATCCCAGTCATTCCTTATAAACCGAGCCTACCGCTCGCAGGACTATCCCAGTCCTTCCTTATAACCTGAGCTTACCGTTCGCAGGACTATCCCAGTCCTTATTTCATTCCTTCCCAAAATTGGGAGGGAGATTATGTTTCAAGTTCTCCTACTTACTACTCTTGTTTATTATTAGTTGATCTTAGAAGCTTGAGGTGAATCCTGGACTTCCCGTGGATTACCCGGTGAAGGGCTCGCAACGGTACTAGGGAATGTGATGGTGACTGAAGCTCAAATCCCCCTTTCCAGGGTATTTAATTTATTTAGTTGCTACCCATTCTTGTATGCCCATTTGCTCTCCAATTGCTCTAAAATCCTAGGGTGGATTGTCATTTGACTCGGGCAGATATGTGTCGATGTTCTATTGAACATCGAGTCATGTCATTCCTAGTGATCGACTATTTCCTTGTGTTATCTCTCAATCACAATTTTCACTTCTTGCTAAGTTATCCTTCGCCTCCCCTAATAGGTCCTTGTCAAATTCCTGAACTGATAGTTTTACTAAACGCACCCCGTCTTTATTTCCGATGACTGCCCTTGGTGATTAATCCTTCAACCTAATTGGGCATCTACAATTCTCTTAGAGTTAGTAACTCTGGGGGTGGTGACCATAAGGAAGGGGTCCGAATCTATGTTTTCAGTTTCTACTGTTCGCAGACCAAGGTGGAATTGAACTAGGTTTGACTCTTAAGATGCAACCTTGGTCCTATCAAGTCCTAATGAGTTCCAAGTTTTTACCGTAGGTTCACAGTGAGTAATGATCTAACAACCTCAAATTCTACATTCCATATTCTTCCAAAGATTGTTTAACCACAATTTCTACTTTACATGAGTGGGGTATGAACAAGGATTTACACTACAAGTATCATCTACAGACCTCTATAAATTCTGATAAATTCATTGTAGCATAAAATTGACCTAAAAACTTCAGAGCCTAAGTTTCATAATTTTACAGGGAGTACTTGACCATATTTACCATTTAATAAGAGTGGGGTGCCAATAAGGATTTACACTACAACTACCACCTACAGGTCTCAATAAAATCTGAATAAATCACAGAAGTATATTATTGACCTAAAAACATCAATGCCTAAGTTTCATAATTTTCCAAGTAATATTTGTCCATATTATTCATTTAATACAAGCGGTGTGCCAATAAGGGTTTACACTACAAGTGCTATGTTAAGGTTTCAATAAATCCTAGGAAAATTACTATAGCTCAATATTGGTCTAAAAACACCAGATCCTAAGTCTCATATTAAACCAAGGTGTATTTATCTTTAATTATCATTTATTACATTTGGTGTGCCGATAAGGGTTTACACTACAAGTACTATGTTAAGACTTCAATAAATTCTGGGAAAATTACTATAGCTCAATGTTGATTTAAAAACACCAGATCCTAAGTCTCATATTACTCCAAGGTGTATTTATCCTTAATTGTCATTTATTACACTCTTGCTAAATGCACCCCAATTTTTCCTACACCTTAAGTCCAAAACTTCAACTTGAAGTTCAGAGAAATCCACTCATGCACATGAGTTGAATTCTTAACTAGAGGTGGTTGATATCATGTCAAAGGCCTGGACAAATTTTCAAAGCATTTGCATGAGCCAAAATCCCTAAACACACCCGATACACTTTTATACATGTCTCACTAAAAACGGCCTAAAAGGAACTACACTTGACCAAATGACATAAAGTCAGTGACATTTTGAAGGTAACCTCAAGATCTACAATATTCATGTTGATCACTACCTCCAGAAATGAGCCTAACCTAGGTGAAGTCAACATGCAAGTCCTGTACAAAATGTTTAACTTAACAAAATACAAATATATACAAGTCACACCAAAAATGGCATAGAAGGAGCTACCCTTGACCAAACGACATGAAATCAGTGGCATTTTAAAGGTAACCTCAAGGTCTACAATATTCATGTTGATCACTATCTCCAGAAATGAGCCTAACCTAGGTGAATTCAACATGCAAGTCCTGTACAAAATGTTTAACTTAACAAAATACAAATATATATATGTCACACCAAAAATAGCATAGAAGGAGCTACCCTTGACCAAATGACATGAAATCAGTGGCATTTTAAAGGTAACCTCAAGGCCTACAATATTCATGTTGATCACTATCTCCAGAAATGAGCCTAACCTAGGTGAAGTCAACATGCAAGTTCTGTACAAACTGTTTATCTTAACAAAATACAAATATATACATGACACACCAAAAATGGCATAGAAGGAGCTACACTTGACCAAATGACATGAAATCAGTGGCATTTTAAAGGTAACCTCAAGTTCTACAATATTCATGTTGATCACTATCTACAGAAATGAGTCTAACCTAGGTGAAGTCAACATGCAAGTTCTGTACAAACTGTTTATCTTAACAAAATACAAATATATACATGCCACACCAAAAAAAATGGCATAGAAGGAGCTACACTTGACCAAATGACATGAAATCAATGACATTTTAAAGGTAACCTCAAGTTCTACAATATTCATGTTGATGACTACCTCCAGAAATGAGCCTAACCTAGGTGAAGTCGACATGCAAGTCCTGTACAAAATGTTTAACTTAACAAAATACAAATATATACAAGTCACACCAAAAATGGCATAGAAGGAGCTACCCTTGACCAAACGACATGAAATCAGTGCATTTTAAAGGTAACCTCAAGATCTACAATATTCATGTTGATCACTATCTCCAGAAATGAGCCTAACCTAGGTGAAGTCACAAACTGTTTATCTTAACAAAATACAATTATATACATGTCACACCAAAAATGGCATAGAAGGAGCTACACTTGACCAAATGACATGAAATCAGTGTCATTTTAAATGTAACCTCAAGTTCTACAATATTCATGTTGGACAGTACCCCTGATTCAAGGCCTATAATTTTCCATATTTATTTAAGGGTCCCAGCACTATATTAGTTTAATAATCATAAAGGAGGAGAAAATTCATACAGGAAGTTATAATGCTCCATAAACCACAAAATTTTTACTGAAGATAGCTGGGAGCATGGGCTACAACTTTTGTATTCAAAGTTTTCCCTAAAGATCAACACAAAATTTTCTATAATTTTTATAGGCTTGAGAGCCATCCTTTCCAACCAAATAATCTAATTAAGTAAATAGCTCATAAATAGGAAAATCAGACGCTCCTGATTTCGTCTTCCTCACGGCGCTGACGACCGAGATCTCTCGCGACTGGGCCTCCTTGCGGGCCATTTTCTGGTGAGCTCCGGCCATCTACGGCAAAACGACCAAGCCACCACCTCCACGCGACCTAGGGCTATCGTTTGGCGGTGATCACGCGGCCGGAGGTGGCCGGAGATGGCCTGCGGCATGTTGCGTTTTTGCGGTCGGGAACATAAAATTTTCAGAGGTGAAATCGCCGTTTCACGGCTTAAATCAACAAAGGAAGATATAGAAATCTAGCACAAATGGAGAGGGTGAGGAAAATTGCCTGATTTCGACTTGAGGTTGAAGGGATCCCGAGCTTGCCATGGCCGTCGAGCTTGTTTGAGTTCCACCTCCCGATCTCGTTTCTCCAGCAAAAAGGATGAAGTAAAGTTTGGTTTCGACTGCCAGGAGTGCTTTGGAGCTGATCGAGGGGTCCATAAGGGCTAAGGATGCTCCTTTTGTTAACAGCCATTGAAGAGGGCGATTTCTTCTATGCTCCACCTCCACGACAGCCAATGCCAGAGCCCCAGCTCATCAAGAATTAATTCCCCT
Source organism: Dactylorhiza incarnata (assembly GCA_033032865.1). NCBI lineage: Eukaryota > Viridiplantae > Streptophyta > Magnoliopsida > Asparagales > Orchidaceae > Dactylorhiza > Dactylorhiza incarnata. The sequence goes on from JAWHQI010000130.1 coordinate 875,452, forward strand.
GTTTAAATTCTCAGCCAGGGAAAGGAATTTGGCTGGGTGTGGGCTTGGTTCTTGGGTTGCCATTAGAGTAGCTGGCCTCCTCTTTTCCCATACAACTCCACCCCTCTACTCAGCTGCCACCTCACAAATTTCTGTTGGGATTCCTTGGGGATGCTGGAAGCAGTCCAGAAAAAGGAGGGATGGTGGCCATGTGGCCACCAATTCATGGATCCTTCCTTGGATTCCCTCTTGGGTGTGGCCGGCCACCACCATGATGGACCCTCCTTGGGCTTAAATGGTTCCTAAGAAATTTAGCCCCCTTGTGGGCTTGATTAGGTGGGGCTGCGCCTAATGGTTCTAGGGTTGGGCTAAGCCCAATGAGTTTGAGCTTGGATTTGGGCTCTCTTTACTTAAGTAGACCAAATTGGGACTTTTGAGTTTGGGCTTGACCCAAGCTCACCCTAACCCATATGATTGACCCACATTGTTGTCTTAGACTCTATGGACCTATTCCAAGAGGAATTATGTCATGGAGGAGTCATACGGGGCTTAATTGCACCTAATGGCTCATAGGGGCAAATTGGGTATTTGGGTGATTTAAGCTCTAATCCTCAAAGATTGAAGGTGCACCTTGGCTCATTTAGGTCTCATATACTGCCCTTGGTATGTTAGGAAGGGTTGAGCTAAATCAATTTGGCCAACTGAGGCCAATTGAACCATAAATGGCATGAGTTGAAATTTAGGGCAATTTGGTACTTTTGCCTAGTTTCCAAAATTGACTTGTCCCATGGGTCCAATGTGGACCCATTAGACTCCCTAAATGATCTTGGGGTATTAGGGATGATCAATTTGATCACACTGAGTCAATTGAAGGTTAATTGAAAGGGATTAGTTCAATTTGGCCAAATTGGGGTTTTTGGTAATTGACCCAAATTTCCCAAAACTGATCAATTCCAATTGGTACATTTTGTCTCATTAGTCTATCCTAGTGTTTAGGAAGGGTTTGGTGTGGTCAATTTATCATTTAGGAGCTAGATATCAAGTCTTAAGCCTTGTGCTCAATTTGGCTATTTGCACACCAAGGTGATTTTTACCTATTCACCTTGGTTCTTAGGGCCATTTTGGCCTCTTAGAGCAATGTCATGGCCTTTTCATGACAAGTGCATCTTAGGGGTCTAGTTGTTTTGGGGATGTTACACAAGCACCGTTCACCGCATTTAATATTATAATTATGTAATTGAAGTTTATCATTTGAATTGCATTAGTAGATTATGGGCCTGCTTGGCACGGATGTGGCAGTGGTGAATGCAGTGGTCATGAACTGTGGTTTGTGAATGCCTCTACCTCACCCGTGGAACCATGTTCATGTTTAAGTTTAAAATGTTGTTTATTTGCGACAGTGATAACAACCGTTGCATGCCAAACATATGTAAAATGACGATGACGTTTTTGTCCAAAGACCTTGAAACAAAAATACAGCGCCAAACGGACCCTAAGGCATGAGTATTATGTAATTATTCTACTATCAATTTTGAGGAGGATCTGAGATTTTTTGAATCCTATAAATCGTACATCAATCTTCTGTAGCTATAAGCCTATAATCCCCTTTCATAAAGAAATAAAGTTCTCTTCTATTTATATCAATCAATGATCCATCTTTTTGTTCCTTTATTGCAAGTGTGCGAAAGAGTCAGAGATATCGACTCTGTTTGGCTCAGCTGATACTGATGAAAAAGCTGCTGATCGAATATAGCTTATCGAATAAAGCTGATCGAAAAACAGTGATGAATAAGTTGCAAACTGTTTGAAGAATTTGTGCATAAGTGTTGATCGAATAGAGTTTTTTCAAGTAAGCTGTTCGGAAGAACAGTTGTTCAAAAGCTATTTTTTTTAAACAAAAAACATTGAAATTTAGGATGTTCGCAGACAAAAGTAAACATATAATAAAACTTAAATGTTTTACAGAGTTCATTAACATATAATAAAACTTAAATAGAAATAAAAGTTAATAATTGCTGCGCATCGCCTTGTCCAGATTTTTATCTTCACCTGTGTGTTAAAAAATGATATTAATCAAAATTTTCACTATCATGACATCTATAGTTTGTTGAAAAGAAGCCTGAAAATTTTACCTGCGCGCGTTGTACAATTTCTCAGTAATGTTATCTCATACTGCAGAAATATGATCAGCACCCCCAACATCAAACATTTCAGTGTCAGTATCCTTCTCTGTCGCAATATCATTTTCTATCTCTGGGTGTATGAATGTTTCATCCACATCACAAGCATTTAATTCTGGGTCCCACCGAGATGGTTCTCTGCGTATAAAGTTATGTAATCTCATAGTCGTCAGTACAATTGAACGTTGTTTTTTGAAATTGTATTGTGGCATCTTCTGTAGAATACCTGATTTTTTCTTCCAAACGCCAAACGTTTGTTCTATTACACTTCGAAAAGATGAATGTGCCTTATTGAAATGTTCACGTCTGCCTTGGATTGGTCGACTACCGCGTGCATAATCGGCTAAATGATATCTTGTTTCCGGATATGGTTTTAAGTACCTTGTCTTTAGTGGGTATCCAACATCCACTAAATAATATTTACTTGTGATTACTTGATATGTTAAACATATGAACATGATATTGAATTATTACAACACACATGATAATTTATTCACCAATTCACCTTGCGGTGGATGCGAAAAATGTAATCTGTCATCTGACAATGCGCGTGCGAAGATGCGACTATCATGAGCTGATCCTTCCCATCCAGTAAGTGTAAATGTAAAACACATATTGAAATCGCAAACAACCATCATATTTTGCGTTTTGGAACCATGCCGTCCAATATATCTAACTTGATCTTCAACGGGTATCCTCACATCTACATGTACCGCAATTGCACCAACACAGTCCTTAAAGAATGTCATGTAACGGTCATCATGATTTATTTCCGCTGGTATATCTCTAAAGTGACGATTAATTAGTTTTATAACTTCAACTGATAGTAACAATAATGATTTAAGTCCTTTGGAGAAATACCTACTGATAGTTTCAGTCAAATGTTGGAAGCGCTCTTTTGTTAATCTAACTGATCGTCCATGTGCTAAGATATACAATGTAATAGAAAGCACTTCTTGTGTAATAATGCGTTGTGATCCTTGTAACCCATAATCATGTTCTAGCTTTCGAAGTAAATCAATAAATATGCGCTTTGACATTCTAAATGCGCCATGAATCATATCTGGGTGTCCTTCAAGTAACTCTCTCAACCATTTCTCACATGTTTGTGTAGACGTCATGCATGGTCTTGGCTCACGTATGTTGTTATTTATCTCAGCAATAGTTGAAGCAATTAAGCTGCAGTATTGAACATATTGCACCCGTTCTGGAGAAAGATAGTTAAATTCTCCCGAATCTTCGCTTGAAGAGTTATTTGCTTCCATTACCTAAAATGTCAATGAACATATCATAAATACCCGAACAAAACAATATATGAATAGTGAAATAGAAATATCATAATACATATATCTCAACAACATAGAACGAAACATTTAAGACTTCATTGCAAGTAACATAGATCATAACAGACATCATAACACAGAGTTCGCTAAATATAAGAGCCGCTCGAGGCTCCTTGCCGCTTCTCGTCCGTACTGCAATCCCAAATTGCAGCACCAAACTTTCCTCGCCGGAGAGAGCTCGCTTGACGCGGGGCTTTGTCGACGGGATTGATCCGAGCAAGTCTTTGATGAGACATACGGGCTCGAGGAATCGTTTATCGAACCTAGCTTTTATACCAAGTAGAAATAGAATAAAATGTAATTCTTCTTATATTCAAGCTAGTTACATTGGTTACATAGCTCCCCTATATATACACATAAGAGGGGAACCAAATACATGATTTGAGATGTGGGACTAATACAAAAGGAGGAGGGCGCTAAACGCACACCAATTACCAACAGCCCTCGATAAAAGCGATAATGTAGAAGAGAAATATGTCTAACGAGCAGATCTTGAGGGGTAGCGTCAACGACGCAGGAGAGAAGAAGCGGCTGCCGGAGAGGAAAGGTGTCAAACAGTGAGGAGCGTGCGGCGTCGAACAGAGAGGACCGTGTGGCGTCACCTGCGACTGAAGAAGAGAGGCGTTGAACAAAGAGGAGCGTGCGGTGACACCGGCGAGAAGCAAATCGTGAAAGGGGTCTCGAGCCGATCGGGGTAGCGCCTTTCGAAAAGTTGAGCGCGTGAGAATGTCGCTTTTAGAAAGTAGCCATCACCCAGCTGATCAAAAAGTCCTTAAAAGACCTTTTAAAAAAGTCTTTTTGCCACCGTTGCACTTCCAAATGACTTGAAAACAGCGGTGTCGGTGGGAATGAGCTTTTTCCACAGGCCTTTGTTAGCGACTAGCCTTTTTATTCTTTCATTGTGAGTTGTGTGAGAGAATGAAAGAGAGAAGAAGAGTTCTATCTTAATACTCAATCCTATGCTAAACACTCTTCGTCTATCAAGCTGCTAATTTGTGATTTTGGGGTTCGAGCTAGCAGGACAATTTCATACCATTGTGTGGGACACTTTGCATATGCCAGCAAGAAGGTGAATATAGAAACATCACACTAGTTGTACACACACCGCGAGGGCACCGGTGGACCAATCCCTTTGGTGCCAACCACCTTGATGACAGGCAAGTCTGCTGTGTAAGCTTGTCAGTGGCCTCACATGACATTGACATCACTTTTGCATGCAAAAATTAAAAAAATCTCTAGATGTTCTCATAACTATTTTGGAGCTTGCACCATTACTGTGCTCTCTTTTTCTCACAGAAAATCTAAATACCTCTCAATCTTCTCCAAACCATCACGGAACCATGGCATCACTCTTCTCAACTTTTTGAAATGTTCATTTCACTAAGGGTTCTATAGGAATGCTTAATGTAGCTCAGGAGGAAGCATTATATCACTCTTCGACATTTCCTTCTCGATTATAATATCACGAGGAACCATGGCATCACTCTTTGACATTCCCCTCTCAATTTGATGCACTAAACTTTCTAATTTCTACTGTACAACTCTTCTAAGCTCCATCTATCTTCGACTACCTTCATTCTTTGACTGAAGAAGTTAACACTAGCCTGGTGGGCTTAAGATGTCTGCATGGATGGTTTTTGGTAACTTTTACAAATTGTAACATGGAAGTATGCCCGCCATTATTTATTCGAGATAGGCATTGATGCAGGACGTCGGGGCCCCGACCGCACCCCGTGGCATCACACCAGCTAGCGGACCACGGTCAAGCACGCCTGCCAAAAGGACTGCAGTCCAGGCACCCCAACCTGTCTCCGCGCCTGTTCTCAGCGCGGCGGGTTGTTGAGGCTGGGGCTCGATCCCCAGACCTCCTTGATAAGAACCACTCCTAACAGGCCTTATCACCAACTGACCTGCAGGTGTGCTTGGCTGTGGTCCGCTAGCTGGTGTGATGCCACGGGGTGCGGTCGGGGCCCCGGCGTCCTGCATAAAAAAAGTGCACTTTTATGATGCAGGACGGACATCACCACCCACCTGCCACCCTGGATACCTGGCATCCCACCACAGCCCAGGGGTCCCACCGGGAGTCCACCCGATGAGCCTTATCAGGTCCCGCAGACCGTACACCCCAACCCATCCCCGGCCCCACCACAGGGCCGATAGGTTGTTGAGGTCAGGGCTCGATCCCCCGACCTCCTTGATAAAGAGTCCTCAGGCGGACTCTCATCACCAACTGAGCCGACTCAGTTGGTGATGAGAGTCCGCCTGAGGACTCTTTATCAAGGAGGTCGGGGGATCGAGCCCTGACCTCAACAACCTATCGGCCCTGTGGTGGGGCCGGGGATGGGTTGGGGTGTACGGTCTGCGGGACCTGATAAGGCTCATCGGGTGGACTCCCGGTGGGACCCCTGGGCTGTGGTGGGATGCCAGGTATCCAGGGTGGCAGGCGGGTGGTGATGCCCGTCCTGCATCAGGCATCCATTATGTTTCTTTTTTTAAAATAAACTTCGATCGAGTCTATTGATTTCCCCATTGGTCTTTTGAGGGTTGCTAACTTGATAATTAGAGATCAAGCTCTCGGGAGAAACCCTTACCCAAAGCATTAGCATGTTTGTTGGACTGTAGATGGTTATTCTATCTTTGGGCAGGATTTCTTTCCTAAAACATAAACCAAACTAATCAATTACCATCTAATGTATATCTAAATATATGTGGTTTCATTTATATCCAATATAACATAAACCATCACGATCAATCCATCCATTTTTCGCACGTCCTTATGTGCGACCCTATAGACTCGTTTCACGTTGACAGTAAGATTAATCTCTTAATTACTTTTAGATCACAAGATTCCTACATAATTATCAAAAGACCTAACATGAAATAGGACACAACGTTCATAATAACTCTTAAAAACGACATCTAATAATAATAAACACAATGATAACAATACATAATAATAACGAAAGACACTAACAATACAATAACGGAATTGGGACCATAGCATTCCATCCCTCCATGAAATCGACTTGCCCTCAAAGCTCGAGCGTGGAACGATCGTTGTGGTCCTCGGGTTCCTTAACTTCGCTCCAGAATAGCTCCTTGCAGTGCGTCGTTGTAGCGGGGGCTGCAGAGAACGACAAGCCTTCTTCGCACTCACCGGTGTGAAGGATGATGGTGATGGTGTCGGCAGGTCGTAACGTGGGTGGAGATGGGACCGAAGAGTTGCCCACAACATGATCTTGAAATGATTGATGTAATGGTGGAGAATAATCCGCAGATGCCCGAGAACTACTCGAATCGTCGCAAATTTCATGCGAATGAGAGGGGTGTCCGCAACGATCTTTGCACAGTCATTGTACAGCAGCGGGGTGCCCGTCTGAATGAGCACCACACTAGGTATCGATTGCTGGAGGACTGTTGGACTAGCCAGGATATCAGCTGAGTTCGGTGGATCGATGCATATAAGTGGCGGTGGAGGCGCTTGACTACTAGTAGCTTGGCCATGGATTAGAACAATGGTGGTTGTACGATTATTGAGCTTATTGGAGAGGGTGACAATGTCTTCCCGACGACGTGTGTCGTCTTCTTGAAATCATGCTTCTAGGGATGTCAGGAATGTTTACATCATGTTCCTTAGTGTACTCATTTGAGTGGACGAGTCCCCCATAATGCAACATATAAATTAATCAAGTGATTATTTGATGGCGGCAACACAGTTGATTAATCAATTAGGTTTAAGTTGCGCAGGATCCCAACCAAATGAGCGCAGGGCTCGATATGGGGACAAAAGGGGCGATTGGTTCGCAGGTGATTTTGCTAGAGATAGCTGAATGTGACAAGGCAGTGCAAGTGATTTTGCTGGATGTGTCTCGATGAAGGGAAAGGACGGCATAGCTCGGGTGGCTTCAGGGCACGCAGAGATCGGCACAAATCGGCGGAAATCGGCGATGCAGGTGATTTTACTGAAGGCGAGGCGAGACCGACGGAAGATACGGCTTTCTGCCTGCACACACTTTGATGCAGTCTTCTCGAAACAACGCACCTGCTTTTTGCCTGCACACGCTCTGCTGCAGCCTCCAACGACATCCAACCCTCACCGCATCCTTCAACGCTTTGTTTCAACGCTTCAACCCTTTCCCCTCGAGCAATAACCAACAACAATGCAACGCCTCTGCCGACTCTTGTGAGCGTTTGTCCTGCGTCGAAGGCACTCTTTGTCGACCGCTCTCGTCCAATCACATGAGTACATTAAGGGACATGATGCAAACGTTCCTGACTTCCTTAGAAGCACATTTTCAGACTTCCTTAGAAACACATTTTCAAGAGGCTGAAGCACGTCGCCGGGAAGAATTTGTCACCTTCTCCAATAAGCTCACCAATCTTGTCAAGCGCCTCCACCGCTCCCTGCATCGCCGCCATCGAACTCGTTGATTGTTCCACCGCAACCTGTGCCAACCGTGCTGTTAGCCACCTCCATCCAGCGCTCTATGCTCCAATTACATGTTCTGTCAGCCTTGTTGGTGCCATTCCTTCGGTCACCGTTCCCAGTCGACGCCGCCACTTCTGATCACCGCGACTCACATTCAGCAGGCACACTTGCCCCACCGCCAACCACTATGCATGACAAGACTCTCCTCAGCTATCAGGCCAGATCCTTGCAAATCTCCGTGACATTTGTGAGCACGCCATGAGCCCCTACCCTAATGGCGCCTCTGCTCCGACCTCACGCTACAAAGAATTATTCTGGCGCGAAGTTAAGGAACCCGAGGATCACACCGATTGCATCACACTCGAATTTGAGGGCAAGCTCGATTTCAAGGAAGGATGAGATTTTGTGGTCTCAATCCCAGTAATGTATCGTTAGTATCTTTTATTAGTAGTAGTGTGCTCAGTGTTAGAGGGTTAGGGTTTGCGTTTAAGAATAGTCTTGTAGCCTATTTAAAGGCAAGTTTGGGTCTTGTATGGATATGAAAGAAGTTATTCTCTTCCTCTTTGTATTGTGCATGAGATTTCGGTAGATCTCTCCTCTTGAGCAAGCCTCTCCTAGGCAGCCGTGGTTTCGGCTCCGAACTATCCCCCCCCCCACACACACACACACCACCCCCACCCCCCCCACCCCCCACCCCCCCACCCCCCAAGAGAAAAGTGTCCGAGGGAGAATTTTGTGCATAAAGTAAATTTACAGAGAAGGTTTTTGTAATTTCAAAAATGAGTTTAATTTATAATTATGCTAACTCGGAGGAAAATTTTGAGTAATTAATAGTATAACATGTTTTTCTTTTATGCTCCGTTCATTTATGCTCCGTTTGGCACGGTGGCGGCGGTCGTGAACGCGGTGGTTATGAACTGTCGTTTGTGAACGCACGACCTCACCTTAGGAACTTCATCCACTTTTATGTTCAAAACTAGTTTTATTTTCTTGGTGGTGGTCATAATCATTGTCTTGCCAAATATGCATTCTATGACGGTGACAGTTTTGTCCAAATATACCGGGGCAAAAACACTGCGCCAAACGGGGACGACTATTGCAACATCTCTGCCCCGCCTCTCTTTTTGCCTATAGGATAAATAAATAAAAAAATTGGTCAGAGGTGAAATCTCGATGAAACATTTACTCTAAATGTTGCCTGAAATGTAAAATTTATGTTCCATAATCTTCTCTCTCAAGGAAATCCCACCTCTTACATTATAACTGGCAACTAATTTTCAGTTCCACCCTGGAAAGAATGTTGGCTTAGGGAGGGACTTCACCATCTTCTCCTTAATCGACGGACTTGTAAAATTCGAGAAGTTTGGTCCAGACAGAAAGAAGGTGAGCAAATCAATTATCTATTTATGATCCGCTGCTCTCCAATGGCGCCGCCAATAATCCGTTCTGCTTTCTTTTATCCTCAGATCAGTGTTTACCCGCGGTTAGAGCAGCCCGAGAACCCAAACAGCCACAAGGTGAGGAAAAGGGAGTACTTCCGGGCGCAGCGGGAGCGCAGCAGGGCTCGGCGGGAAGGCGTCGTTCCTCCACAGTTAGTATTGGCTTCTTCTGAACATCTTTCAGAAGCTGCTCCTCTTTGCTGAGAGATTTTGATTGCCTCTGTATGTTTCCTGTTTCTTTGTTCTTCTTTTGTGCCTGCGATCGTTGTGAAAAAATATTAAAAATCCCTCATTTATGGGGGAAATCTATTATTTGTTTGCATTTTATGATGATGTTTCTTTTCTGGAAATGGATTTTTTTTTGTGTAAAGCAGGAGTAACAGAAGAATGTTGACATTTTGATATTTTATATATCTATTCTGTACTGTATTAAAAAGAAAATTTTGGGGTAATTATAATCTTGAAATATTATCATCAAATGAATGTGAGCGTTTCGGTTTTACTCTAACTGATAGCTTAATCTTTTTAATCTATAAGATTATCATAAAATCATAAAATAATGTCGCTCGATATCTTATCACACGCGTGGTAGTGTTGTCGAGCACAGCGAGCAATTTGTGATGTCGAGCGAAGAACGAAATTTGTTGGTATCATATATTGTGGACATGGACGTTGAGCAGTAATAAAGTACAGCCGCATATGAGCACGGTCACGTCCGCATGAGGCCTCACCGATCACTCATTACATATAACTATATATAAGAGAATTTACATATTTTGATGCTAATATCTCATCTAAGGATTCATAATTGTTAGATCAACTCAATCAATGACAGATTGAATGAGGGTTCATTCGATCGCTTCAGATGAGTAGGGATGGCGGTGACAGCCCCCTAGGGCTCCTGTCGACTTCACATCAGTTAGCGTTGAGCATGCTTAACAAGGTTGGCCCTGTCCGATCTAGGTTGGCTCGCTCAAAGAACGTTCTCGGCTTAAGGAACTTAGATCGTAATCATCCGGTAATCCCAACGCTTTGAATTTGTAAGGCATTGCCTTCATAATATGTTTTTTAAACCAGGTTTAGGCCGGCACAAAGTGACCGTAACAATCTTATTTCAGCATATTTGAGTATTCTTGAAGTGAGTTCGAGTGATATTGAACATATTGGACCTTATATGAAACTGGTTTACCTTATATTTTAATAGACTGGTGTTAAAGGCAAATCAGAATTGGCTATTGGCAAACCAATTTCTATGAGTTATTATGCGCCTTTTGAAAATACGCTTTGTACATGCATTTTTAGGACAAGTGTTCAACACAAAAATTGTAGATCTCGTCGAGATCTACAACTTTCGTGTTGAACACTTTTCCTAAAAATGCATGTACAGGACGTATTTTCTTGTTATTTTCAAAAATTCACTATAGTTACGATCAGTGCGACAATACGTCTTGTGCGTGCATTTTTAGGAAAAGTGTTCAGCACGAAAGTTGTAGATCTCGACGAGATCTACAATTTTTGTGTTGAACACTTTTCCTAAAAATGCATATACAAAGCATATTTTCAAAAGGCGCGTAATAACTCGTAGAAATTGATTTGCCAATAGCCAATTCTGATTTGCCTTTAACACCAGTCTTTTAATATTGGATCTTATTATTTTACCTTATACGTAACTTGTTTATGTGAGCTAAAGTGAATATGGTTGAATGTACTTGTGCCTTTTTTTAGATTTCCACGTCTAATAATTTGTATAGATTTAGGGGTTTGACAATTTGATTATTTATATAAGAGACACCCATCATAACTAATAAGAAAATAATAATAGTAGTAATAATAATAATAATAATTGATGGGGTCACCAGGAATTTCGGGCTGCGAATAGCCGGAATTTTGTAACCACCCTCTTAGTGATGAGTTAGGAAGAAAATCGTCGCGCGCGCGATCAAAACGCACGATCCGCGCTCCAACCGCCGGACCAACCGCCGCCGTGTCGCCCACGGCTCACCGCAGCAAGCCCCGCGGCCAGCCACCTGGCCGGCCTCCCTTGGCCGCCCGCCCCCGGCCGCGAAAGCCCCACGGTCGGCCACCCGGCCGGCCTCCCTTGGCTGGGCACGCGGCCCCGTGGCCGGCCGACCGGCCAGCCTTGGCTGTCCGCCAACGGCACAGGGCCGCTAGGCCACGCGCCGGCAGCCCTTGGCCGCGCGTCATTTTGTTCGCGTCATTTCTACACCATCACAACTTTACCTATTAAAACTAAATTCAGTATTGTTTACTGCCTTGGCAATAACTAATTAGTGAAGGATGTATCGCTATAAATTTGACCATTACAGTATATATGGTTGTTTGCAGGAGGAATGATCGTACCGTTTCAGCCGTTGAGTATGACATTTCAAGAGATCCAGTACTTCGTTGAGACACCGAGGGTATTTTTAAGCTTCCATTAAGCCTATGCAGCGCTCGATTTCAAGAAGAAACTCAAACTTTTAGTAATTTCCTGCCTTAATGGGTGCTTCATAACAGGTACTTTTAGGCCTGGTGTTCTTACTGCCTCGATGGATGTTCTTTGTGGAAGAAAAACTACTGGACTTATAGAAGGAGACATTAAAGTAGGTGGATACCCTAAGGTACAAGAAACATTTGCTAAGATATCAGGCTATTGCGAACAAAATGACATACACGCGTCCACGGCGCGCGTCCCCGCGTCCGGCCGACCAGCCGGCCTTGGCCGTGCGCCGACCGCGCACGGCCGCTAGGAATCGCGGTCAGCCGCTCAGACGGCCTCCCTTGGCCGTAAGCCCGCGGCGCGCGGCCCCGCGACCGGCCTTGGCCGTGCGCCGACGGCGCACGGCCGTTAGGCCTCGCGGCCGGCCCCCAACCGGCTGCGCGGCGCGCGGCCGTCCGGCCTCACGACCGGCCGACCGCACTCGGCCGAGCGGCTGCTTGGCCTCGCGACCGGCCATCCAGCCGGCCGCACTCCGTAGCCCCGCCGCCGCCGCCGCAAGGGCCTCCCTGCCGTCCGTCCTCGGCCGGCCTCCCCTCCTCGTCGGGCGGTTTTCTCGCAATCGGCAAGGCCCTCAACCGTTGTCGTCCGGTCATTCGTGCGATCTCTCCACCGTCCGATGCGCAGGTAACTACCCGCGTAACCACCTGTATAACCACCTATCGTGGGTGGGTGCGAATATCCAAAAATTTATTGGTTCCATATAGAAAAATACAAAAATAATACGCATTATAAATCTTATAAAACTTAAAAAATTTGTACATATGAATTTCCACTAGGATATACACCGCTTACGAATATTAAATGGTTATGGACAGTTTAATATTTTCAAGTGTTTTGACATTAGAATCATAATATGCATGACATGTTAAGTGATATAGGTGATTAATGTGACATGTGTATCCATTCATTTGCATTCATATCGTAAGCATTGGACAAGTATCCAGCTATAAATAACAATAATGACTGTATACGCATGGTTTTACTATTTCTCGACATCGCACACGATCTCATGGTTGCACTTGCATGATCATTACCTAGAGTTGTTCAATGAAAATGTTGTAATTATTACATAATTTATGTACCTGACAGTAGAAAATGTGTTAGAATCTCTAGTTTCAAATCTCCGATATTCGTATCCAGTCTTCATGTTCTGCTCGACTATCGATCTCATCCAATTCTCCAGTATCCCCTACTAGTTAGCTCTTAAGCGTCAGCATCGCAAGTAAGTTACCCCATCGTGCAAAGATTTTTTTCGCTGCCAAATTTTTGAGTCTTATCTCTCAATTCCGAGCTAAGTGAAGCAATTCATGTGTTTCCTGAATCTAATCCTTCGTATCTGGTCATACCCTCTAAGATCGTTGAGTATCAAGTACGCAAGCTTCGAAAGAAAAATTATCCTTATGATAACTGTGTTTTGAATCCATAAAAAGTCTGAATAATGCTCTCGAGAACTTGGATCTGATATGCATAGCAAGTATCTGTAACTTTTCTCTTGATCTTGGTAAGTCTCCGCGCTTGTTTTCCTTTCTGTCTCAGCATATTTATAGTTAGCTTCCATGTCTTGATCTGCAAATCTTGTTTGGAATAAATGACATCTGAATCTTCGTCATAAGATGTCCATTCATGGGATCCTCAGGAAGTTTTGACATAAGTAGAGGAGAATGTAACAATCCTAAAATAAATAATAATAATAAATCATTCCCTATTTGTCTAGCCGCACCCCCCTCCCAATAAAAAATTCGGTCTAGGGTTTCGATCTCGCAAGCCGCAAATCCCGATCGCGCCTCTCGCTCTCGCTCTCGTCTCCCGCGCGCAGCGCTGATGCCGCCCCCTGCTCCTCCTCCTGTCGGCGCCGCCATCTATGTCTCCTCCTGTCGTAGCCTCTTCCGCCTCCTCTAGGGTATGCGCCTCCTCCTTCTTCTCCAAGCCGCAGCAGCCAAGCCTCTCCTCCTCGTGGGCAACAACCCTCCAGTCGCCAGCAGCCGCCGCTTCTCCTTTTCCTAGGGCCGGCAGCTCTCTCTCTTCCCCTTCTAAGGTCGGCAGCAACCTCTTCATGGTCCGGCAGCAGTTGTTGCTCCCCTCCACCAGCCGACAACTGCTCTCCCTCGTCATTTTGGCCGTTGATTTCAGGAGGAAAAATCTAGGGTTTTCTTCCCTCTCCTCCTTGAGCCCGTATCTGAGTTCCTTGGGTATCCGTGCTACCCGACATCGTTAGTCGCTCCAATTGGCGGGATCTCTTGAAGACCCTTCAGAATTTTGATTTCCCTAGCCAAAAGCGCCGCCAAATCTCTGGTTCCAGCATTGTAATTCCTTCTCCCCTCACCTTTGAGGGAGGTTTGAAATATGATTTCTGTTTTTGCTTGCGCCGCTTCGCCGCTGCCGTCAGTTTCAGCCTCACCTTAAGGCAAGTAGAGATCTCTTCTCTCTTGCAATCATTGCATTTATTTAGTCTGTCTGTTCTTATGATTTTCTGACTTCGCTTTGAATACGTGTTTCATCAAATACGCTTAGTTCATGAATGCCTGAATTGACTTGTAAGTAAATCGAGGTATTATGCGTTGGAATAACACGAATTGTGAATGAGAATGGTGGTTACTTGAATATTCACTTAGATGAATTTCGTCTCAGTTGATGAATACTCAACCTAGGTGAATTGTGTTTGATATAAAATATTCGGCTCGACACATGCTTACTTGGAAGATAATCGTTTGTTGGAATGGATCAAACTAAATGAATACTTGGTATCCTAAAAAATGATGTATAGTAATCTTATTACTCGTGAATACTTGAATGTGCAAGTTTCAAGGGCTCTCTTTCGAGTTCTTTGAGTCATTGAATCTTGTTTCTTATGCCTGTTCGGTTGAAAGACTTGGATAAAGTTTATTTCTTGATTTGATGTTTTTCTTTAGCGCGAGTATGTTCCAATTAAAATCATCAATCTATAAATCTTTTAAATTATCTAATGTCATGCACCTCTGTTCACGTTGGTAAAATTCTATTATTGTATATCTGAAGCAGTTTTGGTTACATGTCTTGGTATGCTAGAATCACTCAATCATGAATTATTTCATTAATAACATAAGTAAACAATTGAACGGTAGCGTTCTAATTGACGCAACTCCTCGACTTGGGTTTCCTCTTGAATCCTTGACGGGAATAAAGGATCGGTCATAGCTAGAATGAACTCCCTGGCTCAAGGGTGAGGGTTTGAAAGAACCGCCCCTTAGAGATCACGAGCAGAAATCCTGAATCCCTGATGAGACTTGCATCTGAATCTGAATCTGTCTGAATCATAATCATGTGCGTCAACCAAAAATACATACACTTTCACTTGTTACAACTTATGTTATTACATGATCATCTTTGTATGTTTTACCTCGTAGTAGCCTAATAATTCTAGGTATTTTTGCTTGTCTCACTTGCTTGCCTATTCTGTTAGCTTTGCTTCATGAAAAGTGGTACAAAAATATTCGGTTTCCCTTGCTCGCATCTTATTTTGTTTTGCTCATGTTTATATCAATGTTCTGAGGCTTTTTCTTCTTGTTTTAGAATTTGTCTTAGCGTTCGTGCTTGCGCTGCCTGCTTCCTGAGCCGATCTGCGTCAAACTTCAGGTTCTATGTTTATGTTTCATTTCTTTTATTGTCGGATATTTCTTTTATGTAATAATTATAAGCAGCCATTTTCTCTGTCATCATGGACAACTACTAGGCTAAATTATATATGTACTAGAATTTGACATGATTTGCATATTCATTTTTCTGAGTTTATCATTGCATAACGATCTGTATAAGAACTTGTATTATGGGTTTTTACTAAAATACATGTGCATCAAATTCTCACTGCCATATTTTAACGCTTCTGCAATAAAACAACCTGTTTTACTCATAAATAACTATTTTAAAATTATTTGTAGTATTTATGTTTCCGCCTTAGCAGACATCGATTCCTTTTCGCCCATGCTTGTGGCATCACGACCCGCCCCGAAGCGCACTCTGACTTTTGTCGAGACAGGTCGTGATAGTTGGTATCAGAGGCAGGTTTGTTTCTAAAGATAAAATATTTTACAATTACCGAATATTTTAAATCTTATTTTATAAATATATATGCATGTTAAGTGATATAGGCGATTAACGTGGCATGTGTATCCATTCATTTGCATTCATATCATAAGTATTGCACAAGTGTCCAGCTAAGAACAATAATGATTGTACACGCATGGTTTTACTATTTGCTCGACATTGCATACGATCTCATGGTTGCACTTGCATGATCATTACCTAGAGTTATACAATGAAAATGTTGTAATTATTACATAATTTCTGTACCTAACAGTAGAAAATGTGTTAGAATATCTAGTTTCAAATCTCTGATATTCGTATTCAGTCTTCCTGTTCTGCTAGACTATCGATCTCATCTGATTCTCCAGTATCCCCTTCTAGTTAACTCTTAAGCGTCAACGTCGCAAGTAAGTTACCCCTTCGTGCAAAGATTTTTTCGCTCCCGAATTCTTGAGTCTTATCTCTCAATTCCGAGCTAAGTGAAGAAATTCATGTGTTCCCTGAATCCAATCCTTCGTATCTGTCCATACACTTTAAGATCATAGAGTATCAAGTACGCAAGCTTCGGAAGAAAATCATCCTTATGATAACTGTGTTTTGAATGCATGAAAAGTTTGAATAATGCTCTCGAGAACTTGGATCTGATATGCGTAGCAAGTATCTATAACTTTTCTCTTGATCTTGGTAAGTCTCCGTGCTTGTTTTCCTTTCTGTCTCAGCATATTTATAGTTAGCTTCCGTGTCTTGATTTGTAAATCTTGTTTGAAATAAATGACATCTGAATCTTCGCCATAAGAGGCTCATTCAGGGATCCTCAGGAAGTTTCGGGACGAAACTTCCTAAGTAGGGGAGAATGTAACAATCCTAAAATAAATAATAATAAATCATTCCCTATTTGTCTAGCCGCCCACCCCCACCCCCCCCCCCCCCCACCCCACCCCACCCACCCACCCCCCTCCGGATAAAAAATTCGGTCCAGGGTTTCGATCCCGTAAGCCGCAAATCCTGATCGTGCCTCTCGCTCCCGCTCCCATCTCCCGTGCGCAGCGCCGACGCCGCCCCCTGCTCCTCCTCCTACCGGCGTCGTCGCCTGTGTCTCCTCCTATCATGGCCTCTTCTGCCTCCTCTAGGGCCTGCGCCTCCTCCTTCTTCTCCAAGCCGCAACAGCCAAGTCTCTCCTCCTCGTGGGGATCAACCCTACAGCCGCCAGCAGCAGTCGCTTCTCCTCCTCCTAGGGCCGGCAGCTCTTCCTCTTCCCCTTCCAAGGTTGGCAGCAGTCTCTTCAAGGTCCGACAGCATTTTCTGCTCCCCTCCAGCAACCGACAACTTCTCTAACTCATCGTTTTGGCCGTTGAATTCGGGAGGAAAAATCTAGGGTTTTCTTCCCTCTCCTCCTTGAGCCCGGATTTGAGTTCCTTGGGTATTCGTGCTCCCTGGCGCTGTTAGTCGCTCCAATTGGCGGGATCTCTTGAAGACCCTTCCGAATTAGGGTTTCCCTAGCCTAAAGCGCCACCAAATCTCCGGTTCCCGCATTGTAATTCCTTCTCCCCTCACCTTTGAGGGAGGTTCGAAATATGATTTCTGTTTTTTCTTGCGCCGCTTCGCCGTCGCCGTCAGTTTCAGCCTCACCTTAAGGCAAGTAGAGATCCTGTTGGAGTTACCATTGTGATCTAGAAGTGGTCAAACATGTAATGTCACTGCCAACGCGATATGAGCCTGCAGGGTCGCACATAAGAGCATGTGGAGAAGTTGGAAGATTGACTGTGTTGGTAAAGGTTACCAATCACCATATAGAATCGGGGAGGTAAAGCAAATGTTGCTGTCGGAATTCGTCGGAATTCGTCAGATATGATTCGTCGGAATTCGTCGGATCGTTCCGTGGAAACTCGACGAATTATTACAGAGACCCTAAGCTCGGCAAATGTTGCCGTCTGATATGATTCGTCGGATTCGTCGGATTGTTCCGTGGAAACTCGACGAATTGTTACAGAGATCCTTAACTCGGCAAATGTTGCCGTCTGATATGATTCGTCGGAATTCGTCGGGTTGTTCCGTGCAAACTCAACGAATGCTGACAGAAACCTCAAGTTCTTCTGTATGGACTGCGGATAGCGATTTGTCTAGGTCTTTTTATACTTCGGGTATAAATAGGATCTGTTTTAAGGGGTTCGATATAGATGCTCTTCTTACGCCTCCTGGAAGAAGACCCGACGGAAGAGTTCCGCCTCACGAACCCTAGCCGACGGAAGTGTTCCGCCGTTTCGCTCGTCTACGCAGACCTCCTTCCGGCGATCGTCGCCGTGATTGTTCTTCCTGGAGCGAACCTACCAGTTCGTGGAAGTGCAAGGTGCATTCGTTCTTCTCCCGGCTCGTGTGGATCACTGTAGAGACGTAGACATCATTCTACGTGAGGACTCTCGGATAGCCGCTGACAGGACTCATCTTCTTGGAGCACCTAGGTTGGATTCGATCCAACTCCACTAAGGTAATTTATGCCTAGTAGTTTTCATTACTTCTTGATTCAATGTTCATGCCCGATCCGAATCTTTTTGGGTTGTTTCTCTTTTTTTCCGCTGCGCCTACATACGATGTATGGTTGTAGAAAAACCCAACAGATCCCTCTCTCTTGCAATCATTGCACTTATTTAGCCTGTGTGTTCTTATGATTTTCTGACTTCGATTTGAATACGCGTTTCATCAAATACGCTTAGTTCTTGAACGCCTGAATTGACTTGTAAATAAATTGAGGTATTACGCGTTGGAATAACATGAATTGTGAATGAGAATGGTGGTTACTTGAATATTCACTTAGATGAATTTCGTCTCAGTTGATGAATACATGGAAGACTAGTAGTTTTTTTTTATTACGAGCATTAATATTATAATGATAAATGTTAATATTCTTTCTGGCAATTAGGTGAATTGTGTTTGATATAAAATATTCTGCTCGACCACATGCTTACTTGGAAAATCTTTTGTTGGAATGGATCAAACTAAATGAATATTTGGTATCTTAGAAAATGATGCATAGTAATCTTATTACTCGTGAATACTTGAATCTGCAAGTTTCAAGGCTCTCTTTCGAGTTCTTTGAGTTATCGAATCTTGTTTCTTATGTCTGTTTGGTTGAAAGACTTGGATAAAGTTTATTTCTTGATTTGATGTTTTTCTTTAGCGTGAGCCTGTTTTAATTAGAATCACCAATCTATGAATCTTTTAAATTATCTAATGCCGTGCACATATGTTCACGTTGGTAAAATTCTACTGTTGTACATCTGAATCAGTATTTGGTTACATGCATTTATATGCCAAAATCACTCAATCATGAATTATTTCATTAATAACACGAGTAAACAATTGAACGGTATGGTTCTAATTGACGCAACTCCTCGACTTGGGTTCCCTCTTGAATCCCTCTCGGGAACAAAGGACCGGTCATAGCTAGCATGAACTCCCTGGATCAAGGGTGAGGGCTTAAAAGAACCGCCCCTTAGAGATCACGGGCAGAAATCCTGAATCCCTGGTAAGAGTTGCATCTGAATCTGAATCTGTCTGAATCATGAATCTTGTGCGTCAACCAAAAATACCTACACTTTCACTTGTTACAACTTATGTTATTACATGATCATCTTTATATGCTTTACCCTGTAGTATCCTAATAATTCTAGAAATTTATGCTTGTCTCACGTGCTTGTCTGTCCGGTTAGCTTTGCTTCATGAAAAGCGGTACAAAAATATTCGGTTTCCCTTGCTCGCATCTTATTTTGTTTTGCTCCTGTTTATATCAATGTTCTGAGGATTTTCCTTCATGTTTTGGAATTTGCCTTAACGTTCGTGCCTACGCTGCCTGCTTCCTAAGCCGATCTACGTCAAGCTTCAGGTTCTATGTTTATGCTTCATTTATTTTACTGTCGGATATTTCTTTTATGTAATAATTATAATCAGCCATTTTTTCTGTTATCATGGACAACTACTAGAATTTGACATGATTTGCATATTCATTTCTCTGAGTTTATCATTACATAACGATCTGTATCAGAACTTATATCATGGATTTTTACTAAAATACATGTGCATCAAATTCTCACTGCCATATTTTAACCCTTTCGCAATAAAACAATCTGTTTTACTCAAAAATAACTATTTTAAAACTATTTGTAGTATTGTTATTTCCGCCTTAGCAGGCATGGATTCATTTTCGCTCATGCATGTGGCATCACAGCCCGCCCCGAAGCGCACTCTGACTTTTGTCGAGATGGGTCGTGACACGACCGGCCGACCGCACTTGGCTGAGCAGCTGCTTGGCCTCGCGATAGGCCATCCAGTCGGCCGCAGGCCGTAGCCCCACCGCCACCGGTGCAAGGGACTCCCAGTCGTCTGTCCTCGGTCGGCCTCCCCTCCTCGACGAGCAGTTTTCTCGCAATCGGCAGGGCCCTCAACCGTCGCCGTCCAATCATTCGTGCGATCTCTCCACCGTCCGATGCGCAGGTAACCACCTGCGTAACCGCCCGTATAACCACCGGTCATGGGTGGGTGCGAATATCCAAAAATGTATTGGTTTGCATATAAAAAAATACCAAAATAATACGCATTATAAATCTTATAAAACTGGTCTGCAATTTGTAATTATGGTGGTTACGGTCTGCGGATAACCGCATAACTACCGTAACCACCTATTGGGCCTATAAATAGAACCACAAGGCTTCCCTTTTATCCATCTTTTCTCTTCCCCTCTCCTTCCTCCTAAGTGCAATGCAGAGAGCTCTTCTTGAAGATCTTCATCATCTTCAAAGGAGATCGTGAAGAGTCTTTGAAGGCTTCAGAAACGGTCCAGAGAGCTTTGCCCATCTCCACCAAGCAAGCGACGAGCACTTCATTTCGGCCATCGCGTCAACCTCCAAAGTGCTCCCGGAGTTGCACAGGCACCCTTCATCTTCCAAGGACCAACAGAACGCCACCCAAATCTTGGAGCACAATGTTCCCCACCGCAGCAAAGAAGAAGAAGACTTAGCCTCGGAAGCGGTGGCATGTCAGCCTCCGAGCGCCTTTCTCCATTTCTCTCCCCTAATTGTAACAAGGAGTGGCTTGTCGCCCTTGAGTTCACTTGACAGCCCTGTAACGAAGCAACTGATAGTGAAGTTTGGCTGGCTCCGAACCAGCCGCATGGTTTTTCACTTCTTTCTGAGGTTTTCCATGTTAAAAAGATCTTTTGCCAACTGTCTCGAGTTTCTGTGACTGATTGCGCGCTCGATCGCTCCCGGGCTAAGACGCTCATTCAAGACCAGTTTTAGGTTCCTCGAGTAGGCCACAACAGTTTGGCGCCGTCTGTGGGAACTGTGGTTCCCGAAGTTCTGAAGATTCAGAAAACGGTATCCTCTTCATAGCGATATATACCTACGACTAGAGACCATGGCAAGGAGAAGCACTCGTACCACCCAAGGTTCGATCCGTGAAGGACACGTCGACCCTGGTCCTTCCCATTCCCTCATCAACGTGCCACGACTAGAGGAAACAGTAGTCACACCAGCAAATGCGTTGGCATGACGCATGGTCCAGATAGAGGAACAACAAGCAAAAATGCTGAACTTCTTAAGGAACCTGAGAACAGCTCAGGTATGTACAGAGCTCCCTGCGCCGGTCAACGCGCCTCCTCCACCTACACATCAAGCTCCAGAAGACAACCAAGAAGAGAATTCCGCGTTCTGAGCAGCAGCAAGCACCGCGCACCCCGCCCGTTTGGCCAGGCCTGCTGAAGATGGCCCCCAACATCATCGCCAGAGGTCGGGCGACCCTGAGAACCTTCCCGGAAGATTGACTTGAGAAGAAGTTAGGGATTTGATAGCGAAAGAGTGCGACCAGGTGGGTCGCCAAGCAACGCATATATATCGCCCCATCCACAATGGTTCCCCGTTGGCGCCTGAAGTCCTAGCACATCCAATTCCAAGGGGATTCAAACACCCAAGTATGGAGTCCTACTATGGGACCGAGGACCCCTTAAAGCACGTAAATCACTTTTCCACGATACTCTGGATTTACAATGCCCCCGATCAACTGCTCTGCCAAGTGTTCCCAGCCACCCTGAAAGGCCAAGCAAGAACTTGGTTTCACTCTATTCGGAGTGGGACTATCAAAAATTTTACCGAGCTAACGCAGCAGTTCTTGGACCAGTTCTTTGCGAATCGTCGAATAGTGAAGGATCCTTCCCATCTCTCAGGAATCAGACAAAGTGAAGGAGAAACTCACAAGTAGTTCGTTTACAGGTTGACTAGCGAGACCCGTCAAATCCCTGGGGTAGACCCCGAGCTCCTTCGGGGAGTATTCTTGGGAGGGATACGACCAAGTGGATTCTATTCTGCCTTGATGAGGGAAACGGTTCTTAGCTACCCAGATCTTGTACATAGGGTCGAAGCACAGATCGCAACCGACGAAGCAATTGAGGCTCACCGCCGACAGTTTGAGGGAGGAGTGAAAAGAAAAAGAGAAGAGTGTTGGGGAAATGATTTATCTTAACCCCTAGAATTAAGAATAATATAAATTCTGAGTATGAAAAATTAGGCTAAGTAAATGTGCGTCGAATAGTATTCGACGCAACGTCGAAATATAGTCGACGTCTCTCTCAGAATGAGTCGAAGTAACTCCTAGAAGAATTCAACGCATTCTATGTCGACGTTACTCTGACTTCTAGTCGACGCATCTAGTGAAGTCGACGCACCTTAGTCGACGCTCCTTCCTTATTCTCCTCTCAACGTTCAGTCGGGATGAATTCGACGCTTACGTCGAATAGTAATCGACGCACGTCGATTTCTACAAGAAATTCAAAAATACGCCAGATCTCTTTCCTTCTTGCTATAGATCCGATTTATATGGAATGATATTATTCTTTTATAGCCGCTCTGAATCAGCCTTTCCATCTATTTGATTCTTGGCTAATTTGATTAAGATTGTTATGGATATTATTTGAAATCAGAATGAATTCTTTTCCTTCTACAGAAATATTCATTATGGAAACTCTTATCTCTTCCTAATTGTCTGTCCGCTAATTAATTATTCCCCTTTAGCAATATCTTTTAAACAGAGCTATAAATAAGGTGGAGATCGGCAGAGAATGAAAACAAGTGTACCACCATATTCATTTTAAAAAAGAGGAAGAGCTCCCAAGTGAAAAGAAAGACAATTGAGAAATAGTGCTGCAGCAAAGATCAAGCTTTCTTCTCCTCATTCTGAAGTCATACTGCTGCAAACTCTGATAGCTCTCACTAAAAGAGAGAAAAGGCTCACAATCTCCTTCTCAATATAGAAGAGAGATTTCATTCACTATTTCTTGTGCTTCTAATCTTCTTGCTAGGAAGAAGATTCTTTCTTGTTTCAAATACTTCTTCTTCTCTTTCTAATTTCATTTTCAAATATTGTAAAAGAGTTTTTAGAATCTCTCTTCAAAAAATTCAGTTGTACTGGTTCTAAGAGTCTCCTTTTCAAAAGACTCAGGCTGGTTCTAAGAGTCTCCTTATCAAAAGACTCAGGCTGGTTCTAAGAGTCTCCTTATCAAAAGACTCAGTGCAAGATAGTGAATTCCTACCAAAGGGGGTAGAAGAGTGGACTACCCAAAGTTTGGGGAACCACTATATTTCTTTGTGTTGTGCTGTGATTTTCTTCTTGTTATTTTCCTGCTTCATTTGCTTAATTCTTGTTGGTGTGGGAAACTTAAATCTGTGATTATTACACACACACACATATATATATAATTGCACAAAGTATTTTTAATCTCTATTCACCCCCCTCTAGAGAATTCTAGTGAGGTTAACTGTGCACTTTCAATTGGTATCAGAGGGAGGTTGATCTAAAAAGGTTAACTCCTTGATCAAAAAGATCCTACCTCTTATTTATATATATATATATTTCTAAAAATTATTTTTTCACATGGCACAAATCAAAGATTATGCTTCCACCAGACCACCAGTTTGCAATCTTGAAAAATTTGCACTTTGGAAAACAAGAATTAAGATCTATCTAAACTCTATTGATGGAGAATTATTTGATGTTATTATGACAGGTCCTCTCAAGCCATACAAGAAGGACTCAAGTGGAAAGGTCACACAAACACTTGCTCCAAAGGCTGAATGGACAGATGAAGAAAAGAAAGCTCAAGCATGTGATGCCAAAGCTATGAATATCTTAGTCTCAACCCTCTCAGATGAAATCTTCCAAAAGATTGCTGAATGTGAGTCAGCTAAGGAAGTATGGGAAGCTCTCACCAAAATGGTAGAGGGAAGTGCTGATGAGAAAAAGGATAGAAAGGCACTACTCATCTCTCAATATGAAAACTTCCAGAAGAAAGAAGGTGAAAGTGTTGCTGACATGTATGCCAGATTCAGCCTCATAGTGAATGAGTTGAGAACACTTGAAAAGGACATATCTCTCACTGAGATAAATGACAAACTGCTAACTTGCTTCCCTAGCTCTTGGGATTCAAGAATCTGGCCAATTAGAGACTCCAGAAGTCAAAGAGAAATCTCAACAGATGTCCTGTTGGGTAAATTAAAATCTTATGAACAACTGTTGAAAACAAGAGCTGAGAAAGAAGAGAAAGAAAAGGCTCCTTCACTCTCAAAAGAAAAGAGTATTGCATTAAAGGCTGTTGAAGGTGAACACTGGCCAGAAGGTTCAAGAAGTGGATCAAAACAGAAGGATCCAGAGGAAGAGACTCAAAAACCAGGTATAATAAAACACCTACTAAAGAGATTATATGTTACTCTTGCAGGAAACCTGGACATATTGCACCTGAATGTCCTAAGGAGATCAGCAAAAAAGAAAGATCTGAAAAGAACAGATCTGCAGAAGAAAAAGAAGAAAGAGAAAGGTTTCATTGCTCAATCATGGAGTGATTCAGAATCTGAAGAAAGCACCTCGTCTGACAATGATCAAGAAGAGGCCAAGCTAGAGGAAACCTGTTTGATGGCCACTGAGAAGCCTGGGGATACATCTATGGTAAATATATTTGACGACATAGATTTTTCTTCCACTGATTTCAAAAACAATTTCAAAGAATTCTGCTTAGATCTAATCAAATATGAAAAATAAATAAAAGAACTAAGAAAAGAATTAAACAATCTCAAACAAATGAATACACAATATAAAAACTATGAGTTTAGTCTAGGACTCTCAGAGGAGGAACTAGATAAAATCTATACAGAAAATCTAACACTAAGAAATGAGCTAGCAAAGGCAAAAGCCTTTGAAGACTCTCTAAATGGGAGAAGTCAGAAGCTCAAGAATATTTCTGAGAATCTCACTAATAGATTTAGACAACTGAAGCTTAACACTAATGAAGAATCCAAATCTCAATCATCCAGCAAATCTGTCTGGAAACATCCTATTCACTTCACTAGGGAGAATCATCCAACAGGAGAGAGATCACACAAAAATCCAGAAACAACCACTGTATTTAATAAAAATAATCCCATTACATATGAAGGAATCCTAGGTAAATATCCTCAGAAAAGAAATAAACATGCGTCAAATTCTTATCAATGTGCGTCGATTTCTAATCGACGCTTACACCAAAGTGCGTCGACTTCTACCCGACGCAACTTCTTCCATGCTTCGACTAAAAGTGAACGCAATCTGAAGAAAACGCCGAATATAAATCAACGCAACTATCAACATACGTCGAATAGAAATCGACGCATAAAAACTCAGAGCAACTTAAATGCCTATCCTCCAAAAACCTTCCATCTTAACCCCAATTCAGGACCCTTTCATCCTGATCAAAATTTTTATCCTGATCAAAACCTCTATTCTAACAAAAAATCTTTTAATAACCAAAATTACTATCCTGATCAAAACTTTTATCTTAATCACCATCTCTATTCCTCCCTAAACTCAAATCTCCTTAGTCAAAAGAAAATTAGGTGTTATATGTGCAATAAAATTGGCCACACTGCCAAACAGTGTTGGCATAATCAATCAATCATTCTTAAAATTAGTCCTAGAGTAATTTAGAAAACTTTAGGAATAGGAAGAAATAATTTCTCAAGGAAAACCCAGAATCTGTCAAATAAAGTCACGTCGACCGCGAATCGACGCACCGTCGATAACTCAGTTCAATAAATAAAATCGACGCATGCATCAACTCCAGTCGACGCATACGTCGATAGGAAACCCTATCGTCCCAAACCAGACTATATCGACGCTCACGTTGAATTCCACTCGACGTAACGTCGACTTCATGAAAACGAGCGGCAATACTAAAATATTTTCGGTCACATCCACTGTTGTACCGAATAAGCCTCGAATTGTGCCTCTTTTCGACGTTTCACCTGACTTAAATAGACCCTTCAGTTAGAAACCTTCACGATCTCTTCATCTTTCACCCTTCTTGCTCCTCAGCCCAACCATTTCTTCCTCTCTATCACTGACCTAAAATGGCTCCTAAAACCAACTCAGGCTGTGACATTGACCTCGAATCTTTCCAAGCCGCCGCAGAAAATTACAAGAGTATCATAGTTCTGTTTACTGAAGCTGGATTAGACAAGCTCATCTCCACAAGATGCAAGCTCCTGGAGACAGAACTCACAAAGCTCATGACTCATGTTCAGATATCTGAACAAGGATAAATCCAAGTAACAATCCATGAGACACCTGTCTCAATCTCTGCAGAACACATTAGGACCACCTTTGATCTTCCATCAGGTATATTCCAATATTATCTTTGCTCAACTCAAATAGGAAAGAAAATCAGTTTCTAAAGAGCAACTAAACAAATCTCCTTCATCATTCCCTTATCAGGTGATGAACCTGTGGAACTCACCCCTGATGAAATCAAGAATTTGTTAATCACCATGAAGTTTTCAAAAGATAAACCAATCCACCTGAAGAAAATTGACTTTTCTGATGAATATAGATTACTGGCAGATATAGTATGAAAGATTATACTATGCAAGATCTCTGCCCATGATGCAGTACCCAAGCAGCAACTGAACATCATGGGTGCCCTTGTGCTGAAGAAGAAGATAGACTGGGCCAGCCTCCTACTCAGAATGATAGGCTACAAATACTCTCATAAAGAGAATGCCTACATGAGAATCATGAGTCAAGTACTCTTCCACTCCTTCCCTGACCTATGTAGGTCAAAAGGAATCCCTATCCCTCAAGGAAAAAGGATGTCAATATCCCTCTTCTCTAAATGGACCAGGCAAATTCCTAAGCCTAGTGCCATTCCTGAAAGGACTCCCTCTCCTCCCAACTCTCCTGCTCATCCATCTTCACCTCCTCCTCCTCCTCCTCATACAAACATCTCTTCTGTACCACCATCATCCACACCTTCCCAAATACCAAATCAGTCACCTGCTCAACCCTCTTCCATTGCTCCACCTCCTCCATCAAATACACCTCATCAACTTGATACAGTCCCCTCTCCACCTTCATCACATTCACCTCCACCATTATCTCCTCCTCCACCACCACATTTTGAACCATCTCCATCCACTGAAAGCCTCATCACTCAGTGCATTCAATCCACAGCTCAAAGATTCCAAGCAATGCTGGATGAGCACTACTCCCAGATTGATTCCTCCATCCTACACATGCACATCCAAATAGATGGGGTCAGTGCCTCTGTGCAAAGTCTGAAGAGCTCTCTCTCTTCCTCTAAGGTCACCAGGTCTTTCTTAACCTCCTTGGCCAAGAAGGTCAAGAAGGGGGAGAAGTTGGATGAAGAACAGTTCTCCAGTCATAAATCTCTCTCTCATAAGTCTCTTCCTACCTCAAAAACTGATAGTCTTGCACTGCTCAAGACCATTGGAAATGAAGTAGTACCAGAGCTATATACTGAAGAGCAGACATCAGATGTACTGATTATAGCAAGAGAAGCTGCACAATAAGTGGATCTATTACAAGGGGATGCAAGTAGAGCAGAGAATGAAGAGGAAGCTGAAGCTCAGGGGGAGCTAGATGCTGTTATACCTAAAAATGGAGATAAGAAAGAAACTGAAGAAGAAGTAGAAGGCTCAAAAGAAGTTCCATCCCAGGGGGTGCAACCTGCTGTAACTCAGGGGGAGTTGAGTGAACTACCTGCTACTGAGAAGGGGCAACCCACCTCTCCAAAAACAGTAGTATTCAC
Source organism: Dactylorhiza incarnata (assembly GCA_033032865.1). Classification (NCBI taxonomy): domain Eukaryota; kingdom Viridiplantae; phylum Streptophyta; class Magnoliopsida; order Asparagales; family Orchidaceae; genus Dactylorhiza; species Dactylorhiza incarnata. Next base: position 903,499 of record JAWHQI010000130.1, read on the forward strand.
TAGGAAAAGAAAAACTCCCCCTACCCCTCCTGAATGATGTGTTGAACAATGTTGATACAATCTATATTTCTCTTCTCCATGCTTAAATTATGAAGTCTGTTTATATGATTCTGATTGCTTAGCATATTTCTTCTCTATATAAATGCTTTGCCTTGTTAATTAAAAGGCTGATATAATTTCTCTCTATGTAGGGTTAAGACAAATAGGGGGAGATTGTTGGGGAAATGAATTATCTTAACCCCTAGAATTAAGAAGAATATAAATTCTAAGTATGAAAAATTAGGCTAAGTAAATGTGCGTCGAATAATATTCGACGCAACGTCAAAATATAGTCAACGTCTCTCTCAGAATGAGTCGAAGTAACTCTTAGAAGAATTCAACACATTCTATGTCGACGTTCTCTGACTTCTAGTCGATGCATCTAGTGAAGTCGACGCACCTTAGTCGACGCTCCTTCCTTATTCTCCTCTCAACGTTCAGTCGGGATGAATTCGACGCTTACGTCGAATAGTAATCGACGCACGTCGATTTCTACAAGAAATTCAAAAACACGCCAGATCTCTTTCCTTCTTGCTATAGATCTGATTTATATGGAATGATATTATTCTTTTATAGCCGTTCTGAATCAGCCTTTCCATCTATTTGATTCTTGGCTAATTTGATTAAGATTGTTATGGATATTATTTGAAATCAGAATGAATTCTTTTTCTTCTACAGAAATATTCATTATGGAAACTCTTATCTCTTCCTAATTGTCTGTCTGCTAATTAATTATTCCCCTTTAGCAATATCTTTTAAACAGAGCTATAAATAAGGAGGAGATCGGCAGAGAATGATAACAAGTATACCACCATATTCATTTTGAAAAAGAGGAAGAGCTCCCAAGTGAAAAGAGAGACAATTGAGAAATAGTGCTGCAACAAAGATCAAGCTTTCTTCTCCTCATTCTGAAGCCATACTGTTGCAAACTCTGATAGCTCTCACTAAAAGAGAGAAAAGGCTCACAATCTCCTTCTCACTATAGAAGGGAGATTTCATTCACTATTTCTTGTGCTTCTAATCTTCTTGCTAGGAAGAAGATTCTTTCTTGTTTCAAATACTTCTTCTTCTCTTTCTAATTTCATTTTCAAATATTGTAAAACAGTTTTTAGAATCTCTCTTCAAAAAATTCAGTTGTACTGGTTCTAAGAGTCTCCTTTTCAAAAGACTCAGGCTGGTTCTAAGAGTCTCCTTATCAAAAGACTCAGGCTGGTTCTAAGAGTCTCCTTATCAAATGACTCAGTGCAAGATAGTGAATTCCTACCAAAGGGGGTAGAAGAGTGGACTACCCAAAGTTTGGGGAACCACTATATTTCTTTGTGTTGTGCTGTGATTTTCTTCTTGTTATTTTCCTTCTTCATTTGCTTAATTCTTGTTGGTGTGTGGGAAACTTAAATCTGTGATTATTACACATATATATATAATTGCACAAAGTATTTTTAATCTCTATTCACCCCCCCTAGAGAATTCTAGTGAGGTTAACTGTGCACTTTCAAAGAGCCAGTCCCGAAAAGGCAAGGGGAACGCCAAGGCAGCATGTGACAGCAAGATCGCCACCGGAATCAGCCTCCCCAACCCTACCAAGAATACGCATCGCTCAACACTTCTCGAGCAAACGTACTCTATGCGATACAGGACAACCTGGTATTGCGAAGGCCGAGAGAACTCCCACAAGGGAAGGGAGATCAGTCAAAGTATTGCAAGTTTCATCGAGGCGCGGGTCATGCAACCTTGATGCCAAGTTGCTTTGGAAAGATGCCAAGTGGCTTTGGGGATTTAGGGTAGCATTGTTTGCTCCTCCTTGATGCCAAGTGGCATCAATTCAGCTTAAATTTGGTTGGGGAGTAATTGAGATGCTCAGTTATGGCTTTGGGAAGATGGAAGACATGTCATGTGGAGCTCATTCTCTATTTCCCTTTCTTCTTAATTCAAAATTAGGGAAAAACCTAAACAACCCTTGCATGCCTCCAAACTTCCAAAAATCAGAAGTTGGGCCTTGTAATTGGGCTCATGAGCTGCTTATTAGGCTTGGTAGTAAGGACCTAGCCCATGTGGGTTAGGTTCAATTGAGTCCAAATGCCCATTTAAGCCAATTTTGACCTATGTTGACTTTCTTGGTTGACTTGGTCAACTAATGGGTTGCCTGGTCCAATATGTTGGTCTTAAGTCCCTTGACACCGCCCAATGTCTATTAGGTCTTGGTGATGCCCCAATTGGGCTAATTTAGCCAATATGTGTGATTTTGACCAAAATTGGGGGAAAGTTGACTTTGGTCAAATTTGACCAATTGATGACCACTTGATGGGGCTTTTCGGTCCATTGGGTCCCCTATGATGTTATGGGACTAGGTATGAAGTTAATTTCATGTTTTAGGGGTCAATTGGACCTATTGGTGAAGGATTGACATATTTTGACCTAAATGGTACTTTGTCAATTTGGGCCAATTGGTGAGCACTTGATTCCATTGCACCTCAATTAGGGTTTGTAATACAATGGTGGGCCAATTTGATCATATGAAGCCTAATTGACCCAAGTTGAGTTGAATTGGCATATGTTAACATATTTTGACCAAGAGTTGATTTGGTCAAATTGACCAAAAGTGGTGACCCTATGATGGGGATTTTGAGTCCATTGCACTCCAATTAGGATTTGTAATACAGTGGTGGAGTCAATTTGATCATATGAAGCCTAATTGACCCAAATTGAGTTGAATTGACATATGTTAACCTATTTTGACCTAGAGTTGATTTGGTCAAATTGGCCAAAATTGGTGACCCAATGATGGGGCTTTTGGGTCACTTGTGTCTCTCTTAGGGTTAGGAACCTATTGATAAGCTCAATTTGAGTTTGTGAGTCTAATTTGAAGTAAATTGGCCTAGGTTGACTTGTGCACTTTTGGGGTGCTTATAACAATTTTCCTAAGTTCCAGTTGACCTAGGCTCATACCATGACCTCTACTCACAACCATTCTTATCATGACGTCTACGAGACGCCTAGGCGTCCAGTCGCCCGATTGAAAACAAGGCGACGACCGCCTTATTATTTTAAAAAAAATAGGAGAATAGACAACGGTTTATATAACAACCGATGTTCATACTTGAATAGACATCAGTTTATATATAAACCGTTGTCTATTGTACACGGATCCATACAATAGACAACGGTTTATATATAAACCACTATCTATTGTACACGGAACCATACAATAGACAACAGTTTATATATAGACCGCTGTCTATTGTATGGTTCCGTGTACAATAGATATTGGTTTATATAACAACTGTTGTCTAATAGGGCTATAAACAATTGATTTTACCTCGACATTTTACTTTTTACCATCGCTGGATCGTTGCTGCTCTGTGCAAAAACCCTAAAGGCGATTTTACCTTAACAAGCCGACATTTTCCTTTGGTTCATTTTTACATTTTTTTCCTTGCTCATATAATTTCCTAGTAGAATGGTCATTTCATATTTTCCTACTTCCTACTACTTCTATAGTTATTTATTTATATGTTTGATTGACTGATTGTGTGGTAGACTGGTAGTACCTCAATATTATTGCGGGTTTTTATGAATTTTGTTTAGGTTTTTTGGATGGTTTAGCATTTTTGTAGGGTTTTCTTAGTACAGGAAAATGACTGATAAACGATCATCATCAAAGTCAACAAGAGGCTTCACTAAAATGATGGGATTGAATAAGCTTAGAGCAGAGGGGAATAAGCTTTTTATTTCTGTTAATGATGATTGTCACATTATTCCCGTGCCTGAGTCTAATAAATTGATGAGTTTAATTTGTTCTCTTTTGAGGATTTATGTTCCAATTACATGTGCTAGATGGAAGGAAGTTGATAAAAAAATTAAAGATCGAATATGGGAAGAAGTAAATGTACGTAATTTTGTTATTAGTGATTTGATAACTGTGTTTTTTAGTTAATTATTAATTAATATTGTCTATTTTTTTCAGAATTATTTTGATAATGTTGATGGTGTTCGCCATGAATTAATGAAAAGCATGGGTGACTGTTGGAGGTCATGGAAATCCAAACTTTATGTCACTTACGTAAAGGATGTTGATTTGGAGCATCGTTATAATGTGCCTGTCAAGTATAATTTTATAACTCCTGACGATTGGAAAGTTTTTGTGGACAATTGCACCAATCCGGAATCTATGGTTATGTGTTCTTAATAAACTCAATGTTTTATAGCATCTACTAACTCCGTAAGCATTCTAGTCTAAGTATTAACAAATATTTATTTGTGTAGGAGAAAAGTAAAGTTAATACAGAGAGAGCAAAAGCGCAGAAGTCGTTTCATACTACTTAGAGAATGAGTTATTCTGGATTAGAAAAAAGGATGGTATTAATATTTAGTTCTCTACTTCTCTCTCATATATTTTGTTTTAATAATTGGTTTTATCAATAATTTAAATGATAATTTATTTGCATTTTATTGTCAAGATTGAACAAGGTGCAAATACACCAATTTCACGTGCGGAGCTATGGAAAGCCGATCATAAAAGAAAGATTGGTGAATACATTAGTCAAGATGCAGCTGATTTGGCAGCTAAAATTGAATATTTAAATTATCATTTCATCATTTGTAAATTTTCATTTAATCATTTGCATTAATATTTATTGATTTCACTTAGGATGAGGTCTCGAGCCAAGAGTCCCAGACTACTGCAACAGTGTCATAGGGAAGAGATGACATACTTGCATCTGTTTTAGACAAGGAACATCCGGGCAAAGTAAGAGTTGGTGGCAACTTTTCCATCATTATAAGTTTTTTCAAGAATGATAAGCAGAGCGAGAGAACAATAGCTCGTATTGAAGATGTGGAATCTATTGTTCAAAAAAGATTGAGCCAACAACAATTGTTATGGAGTCAAGAACAACAACAAAAGCATCAAGCCTATGCGAGCCAACTCAACCAACAACAACAACAACATGAGCAGGCCTTTCAGAGCCAACTCAACCAACAACAACAATTGCATCAAACAGAGATTGCTAGTATGAAAAATTAAATTGATGAACTTATGCGCATGTTTAGTGCTAGAACTGGAACTTCTCAAGACATGTCTCAGGTATTATTATGTATTTATGTTTAATTATTTATACATTTATGAAATATCATGCTAATTTTTTATCGAGCAGGTACATAATAATTATGTTGTTAACTTGTTATTTTTGGTTTGTCAGCAGACACTTGTATTAGCATCACATGGGCCTGAAACATCACATCAGCCTAAAACATCACATGAGTATTTACCGTCTTCGGTATTATAAATTTATAATTATTATTTTAATATTTTTTATTTTTATGTAATTAATATTTGTGCCTGAAATACTAATTATTTTTAATTCCACAGAATACAAATGATGTCATTGTCATGTTACCCGACTTCATTACTACGATGGAGAGACAGGGAAAAATAATAACTCTGGTATTACATCCAAATGTATTTGGGACTGAAGACTCAACATGTACATACTTTGAAGTTTCAGAGTTGTTTGATTTTCTTAATATGGAAAAAATGGAGTTAACATCATATTATCATGTATTGTGTGAGTAATGAATATCAAATATTATTAACCTAAGATTTTTAATTAATATTTTTTTATTTATAATTATTATTTTAAGATTTTTTTAGTGCCCTAAACAACCAGATAATATTCAATGTGAGTTATATCATGTGCTACATGATTGACATAGTTGATGCTCTTAGGAGTACGACAATGTCATCAAGGGTAAGTTAACTGCATATAGTTTGATACATCATACATGAGAATAATTATATTGAATTTATTTTAACAAATATTTTTGTTTTTATTACAGATCTATGATGGAGTGACTGAATTTTCGTATGAGAAAAATTATAATATGCGAAATAAGATTTGTGATTATATAATCAATTATTGTGCGACATGAAACATGATTGAAAGTTTGAAACATATTTTGCTTTATTGCTAATCAAATGTAATTGTGTATGTATTACTTCGTACTTTTGTAGAAATAGAACTATATGAAGTATGAACTACTTATGTAATTGTGTATGTACTACTACTTACTTTTGTAGAAATAGAACTGTATGAACTACTTCTGTATGTGTAAATTGTAATTGTGTATGGACATTGACCCGACCTAACTCTGAATTCTATAGGTCTTGTTTGTGAAAGATGGAATACCAAAATAACAACAGTCTTGCTCCATCCGTTGATAGCAATGAGCTTGATCCAAAATTGATCCTAAAATATAAGCACATTCAAAGGATCCTGGATGAAAGTATGAGCATTGGCTAAAAATACAGTTAAATGTAATTTGTGTGGTAAAATATATAAATGTGGAATCAAAAGATTGAAACAACACTTATGTGGCGGATATGGAGATGTAGCAAAGTATTTTAAGACTACTTCAAAAATAGCAACTGAGATGTATGCAGCTATAAATGATAAAAAAAAGGATAAGGTGGATTTGACTACTGATGATGATAATGTGAGTGAACAAAAAATAGAGCAAACAGGTTTATAGAATATATCTCCGGCATTATCTACAGCTAAAAGATCATTTGTCCCAAGTTCTGGGACAAGTGCCAAAAAGAGAAAAGTACTTCACCTTCCACAAAATGGGGCCCTATGGATGCTCATGTGAGACGTGCTCCCGAAGATGTAGTTGATGAAATACGTGCTAAAGGTCCTACACAAACTATTATTGAGAGATGTTTTAGATCTCCTGAAGAGAAAAAGAGAGTTGATGGCTATGTTTTTGATTGGTTATATGAATGTGAATTCCATTCAATGCTGCAAAGACACGAAGTTTTGAAGTAATGCTTGAAGCAGTTGGACAGTATGGGTCTGGTTATAAAAGCCATAGTTATCATGATTTACGAGTCTCTTTGTTACTAAATACAAAAGAGAAAGTTAAGGAGATTAAAACAAAGTATCAAGCGTATTGGAGGAGATATGTTTGCACTCTTATGTCAGATGGTTGGACAGACAGGAGAGGGAGACATTTGATCGAAGGAACTTATTTTATGGGTTCCGTAGATGCATCCGGTCATATTCAAGATGCTACAATGCTATTAGAGTTACTTGATAGTAAGATTATAGAGATATGAGCAGATTGCGTTGTTCAAGTAACTTTTTTGGTTATACTAATTTTCATATTTCATGTTTAATAGTCTACAGCTATAGAGTAAAGAACTATATATATATATATATATATATAAAGTTATGTTGTATGCAGGTAGTGACTAACAATGCCTCCAATTATAAGGTAGCTGGTAAAATTTTAATGGAGCGAATGCCCACATTATTCTGGATTCCTTGTGCAGCTCATTGTATTGATCTCATGCTAGAAGATATAGACAAGCTACAACAAAACAAAATAGTGATAAAAAGGCAAGGATGATTACAAATTTCATCAACATGCACACTCGTTTACTTGATGCAGTAAGGACTACTATAGGTGGTGATCTAGACCGGCATTCAGTGACTAGATTTGCAATATCATTCCTTACTCTGTAAAGTGTGCTTAAGCATGAGGAGAAATTGAAATTATTCTTTGTGTCGCCTTCATGGAATGCTGCTAATCTGGCAAAACCGAAGCCAAAAAATAAGTTGTTGATGCAATACTTTCAACTATCTTTTGGAATGGAGTAAGAGATTGCCTAAAAGGAGGAAAGCCACAGATCGCCGTTTTGCGATTAGTAGATGGAGATGAAAGGTCAGCTATGTCTGAAGTATATGTGGCAATGGAAGAAACCAAACAAAAGATCAAAGATCATTTTGATAATAAAGAAAGATTATATAAAAAAATTATTGACGTTGTTCAAAATAGGTGGACAAATCAAATGGAGCAAAAGTTGTATAGGGCGGCTTTGTTTCTAAATCCAAACAAATATTTTGAATATGAGAAAAAACATACTGATGATTCTTGGAAATTTCAAGATGCTTTCAATGATGTTAATGCAAGACTAGTGCCCGATCAACAATTGCAAGACAAGATTGCAGAGCAAAGCACTAACTATAAAGCATCTCGAAATAGTTTTGGAAAGCCTATGACTATTAAGGCAACGAACCACCTTAAATCCAAGTAAGTATTGATTACGTTTTAATTTTTTCTTAAACTATTTATATGTTATACTAATTTATATTTGTCTTAAATAAACAGTGGATTGGTGGGGTGCACGTGGAGGACTGAATGTTGACCTTACAAAGGTAGCATTGCGCATACTTGGCATATTTTGTTCTTCTTCTAGTTGTGAGCGCAACTGAAGTACTTTTGAGTTTGTAAGCATACAAATATTTAATTTAAAATTAAACTTGTTTTATCTACTAACAAATAACAAGTTTGTAACTATCTTGATTTAGATTCACACAAAGAAAAGAAATTGATTGGAGTACCAAAGGCTTAATGACCTTGTATACATCCAATACAATCGTCGTCTACAAGTACGATTCGAAGAAAGACGTGAAAAAGGAAAAAATTACAGCCCTTTAATGCTTGATGAGCTAGATTGGAGTAGTGAGTGGATGATGAACCAACCAGAGGAAGCTTTAGTTTATGATGATGATGATCTCACATGGGAAGCTGTAGAGAGTTATTGAGACTGGGGCTCGAAATTTATGAAGTAGAGCTCCAACTTATCTTGAACTAATAGTTGAAGGGATGGAGATCTAGATCATATTAGCGTTGCAAATGATGATGAAAATATTGTTGATAATTATGGGCAAATAACGAGTACCTCAAACCAACTAAGCTCATGTAATGTCAATGACGATTTACTAGATGATGATTCTATTTGATCTAAAAACATTATTAATGCTTGTGTGTATCAGTGTATGATAATAACATTTTGGTATTGAGTGAAATTATTGTGATTGTCATTATATATATTGATTCTGAAATCTGAATATATTGATTCTGAAATATGAATATATTGATTCTGAATATATTGATTTGATTTGATTCTGAATTTATATATTTTACTAATTTATATTTCTCAATTTGTGATTGTTCATGCCACTATTCCTCAATGTGTGGCATGATACCTATAAAAAACTAAAAAGTGAATTATATTAATAATGACTCATGCGGGTTGCCTGGTTCATTTTGGATGTATTAATGAATAAAACATATGTAGCTGAATGTTGAATGACTACTGTCAGTGTTGGTAAATTCTCTTTCAGAGTTTTAAAAAAAACTGGGACTATAGACATCGGTTATTATATAAACCGTTGTCTATAGTGACTGTCAAGAGACTATAGACAGCGGTTATTATATAAACCGTTGTCTATAGTGACTGCCAGGGGACTATAGACAGGTGTCTAATAACCGCTGTCTATAGTCCCCTGACAGTCACTATAGACAACGGTTATTATAATAACTGCTGTCTATAGCCTTCATATTTTGTTTTAAAAACAATTAATTGTCGCCTTGCATTTGCTCACCTTATTGTCGCCTAGGCGTCCGCCTTGTCGCCTAGGCGTCAAGGCGCCCGACGCTCGCCTTAGTACGCCTTGACGCCATGAAAAGAATGCTCACAACTCCAACCCTAACCCTAACCCAAGGGGGTCTAGAAGGAATAGAGATGTTACATTTACAGTAACCGATAGTGAAGCAATTATGTATTTATAGACGGCTGCGTTTTACTTACATACTTGTCAAATCTATCAGACAAGTCATAATTTTGTTATTCAATTTCATAACTACATCATTGACAAGAGAAATAATTTTAAAAATATCATCGAAACGAGTATTCATTTGGTGTTCTAAATCCTGAATGGATCGAATATAAGAAACTGTGGGGGATGGATCATTAGAGGGTGTTGTGGTGGGATCAATGCATGGAGGTGTGGTGGGATCATTGGAGGGAGGTGTCATGGTATATGTGGGGGGGGGGGGGGGGGGGGAGGGGGGGTCATGGCAGTTGGTTTAATTCTCTTTAAAATTTTTTGGTTGTGGTGCAGAAATAGATTTTCATCTCTTCTTCTTCTCAACAGAATATAACAACTGCTCTTCAATTGAAATACCATCAAATTCATCCAAAACCTACAATTGCAAATTTCAAAAACTACAATTACAAAAACTTAACAAGATAAGATGAGTTAATGTAAAATTCACAATACCTGTTCACTAAGCAAATGAGGAATGATGTAGAACAATTCCTTAAAGTTTAATGTTAACTTATCAGACCATCTACATAGACGAGGTCTACTATCCGGATAGTGTGCATAACGAATTGTCGTGTGTTCTAGAAATCATACTTGGGAGAAAAAAAGTTAATAAACATATCAACTTCAAATTTAATAAATATATCAACATCAAAGTTACTAAATATAAGTAAACTTACTACTAGAACATGGGTACATCCGTGCATGTACCCTATCGACTCTTGTGATAGCATGAGTGATTTATCAGGATGAAGAAGAGATATCTTATCCGCTATGATCTTCATACAATTTAACAGAAAGTCATGGACAACCTTAGGCAATTATGCCTAACAAACTCAATTGACTCACATAATTGTACAAGTACTCATGGAATTCTATCACCACTAGAGGGAAAAAAAGTTGCATAACAGATGTAAAATCAAATCATTCACTTCAATATCTGTTGTTTTGCTAGCCATATGATCCAATTTACTCTTTAACTCGATTTTAGTGAGTTTTGCATATGATTTTGCTGCAAACCTGACATCTTTCGCCAGAATTGGGCATACCAAGTATTAATGCCACTTCATTGATATAAAAACATAAATCTTTGGAGTCAAAAGAAAATACATTCCTCGAAGCATCATAACATGACATCAGAATATATATTAGAGGTATGTTTTGCGGAAGTCAGGGGGCTTCAAAGATTTATAAAGCTCTTACTTCACGTAATATCATCTTCTTTTGTTCATCCAAAATGCATATTACATTACATGCTTGTGCACAAATATTTGATAAGTAACATCTTTAACTAAGAATGTGTGGTTTGGAGGCATACTTCTTCTTTCCCATGACTCCATAACAAAGTTGTTAAACAAAATACATTATATTATACTAGAAATATGTTTTGATCTACGTGATACTATGCTTGTTCTACATGATATTATTTTTCGATCTCTATGAAGACTGATTTCAATATCTACAAAGATCGAATTTGATCTCTATGGAGATCGAATTCAATCTCCATGGTGATCAAGTAATGCAGAGATAAAATTCGATCTCCATAGAGATGTATTTCGAGCTTCATGACGACCGAGTAACCGTTAATGATCTCCATAGAGATCAGTTTAGAAATGATGAAGAACAAAACAAATCCTTTGTTGATAACTAATTAAGTAGTTCACAAAGCTTTATCGAAGAATGCTTTTAATCAAATCATAAAAAAAAATTCCTTTGTGAGAAAAGAAACTTACCAGCAAACAAATGATGAGTTCTTCACAGGGCGATATCCTTCACAGGTTTGTTAGACTGCTCAAATTATGACTTTCGAAATGTTCAGTCCGGTGATTGTCGATGCTACTTCACGTAACTCCGGTGATCGTCGGCGCTGGGCGAAACAAGTCCAGGAAAAGGCAGCAGCAAAAACTCTGGGAGATTTTTCTCTTAAGCAGCGTAAAAGCAAAAAATTAATTTCACGCAAAATTATTTAAAATTTTTATTGCCCAGTATCACGATTGTCCATTGAAAAATTTCGCCGAAACGTGGAGGATCTCCAAATCTCCGCCCCTTTTTAAAGTTTTCGCGCCCGGGAGGTGCAATTTCTGATAGCCCGCTCTTATTTCCCCGGTCCGCGCTCTCCCGCGTTGTTTCTTTAATTAAAATGTAGATATAGATTCCTCTTTCAAATCCGGGCCGCCTCGCTGCTGTGGAAACTGAAAAAAACCTCTCCGCTTTCTCTGCTAGGGTTTTCTTTCCAACCGCCGGCCGAAGCAGAGCTTGCTAGGGCTTGCACACGTCTAATGGCTTCCGAAATTCCTATCGAGGAAGTAAGCAAAGAGAGCTCGTTCGAACCCACCCCCCCTGCTGACCCAGAGGTTCTGCCACCGGCGGAAGAGTCCACGCTCGGAGGAGATCAGTTGGTGCAGAAAAAGAGGGGCAGGAAAAGGCGATCGGAAGTAAAGGAGGGCCAGCGAGAGGAGGTGAAGAAGAGGGCTTCGCCCATCGCTTCGCCATTGGATAGGCCGTCGAGGGAGAGGAAATCCGTGCAAAGGTTCGCGGCTCTGTCGCCGCGGGTTATTTCTGCGACTAAGGCTGTGGTCATCGAGCAGGTGAAACTGCTACTTGTTCTTGTATTTTCGGGCTGTTGGGCTTGGTTTTCTTTTTCGTGGGAAGTGTGTTTTACTGAAACGCATTTCTTCCTCGTTTGGTGTTTCAGGGTTCCGGTGAAAAGCTGAAGGACATCCCCAACGGTTTGAACTCTCTTCCACTGAAAATTTTCTGCCTCAAAATTTCTATTGTTTGTATTCATGTCTTAAATTCTTTTGGATGAAAGAGATTATTGAGCAAAATAAAAAGAGAATTATTTATAAAATATGAGAAATTCAATCTGTTTGTATTTTTTTACCTTGGTGTTTATTATTTGAAGATGATATTGTTTTGGTTGATGAGACGAGTGAGGGTGTAAACGCCAAATTTGAATCTTGGCGAGACACTTTAGAAAAGAAGGATTTTAGGTTGAGCAGGACAAAGACGGAGTATATAAAGCTTAAATTTAGTAGTGCAAGAAGGTCGGATGACTCCGTTATTATATTGGGTGACCAAGATATTTTCCGCAGCGAGTGCTTTAAATATCTGGGATTGATAATTCAAAAAGATAGAGGTGTAGATAAAGATGTTGCCACGATCCGTCTGATAACAACTATCAGAGTGCGCTACGGGTGGGTCGTGATGCCACAAGCATTGGCGAAAAAAATACATGACTGATAGGCGGGAGCTAAAATTATGATGTTGGTTTTAAAATAATTGATTTGACGAAAACTGGTTTATTTTTTTATGCGGAAGGTTTAGTGTTAAAATTGATGCACATGCACTTTAATGAAATCCCATGTCACACACATAGTACTTACAAAACTGTAAATGCAACAAACCACAAAAATGAACAAGCCATTAATATTAAATTTCACTACATCAGAGAAAGCCTAGCAGTTGTCCATGACTTAAAAGAAAGTAGCTGATAGTAACTATTACATCATGACTAATTCAACAGTAAAAGAAACCAAATACATAGAACCCGGCACATCGACAACAGAAAACAAGTAAACCTCCAGGAACTTGACGCAACTCGGGCTCAGGTGGCAGACGGCGCAGTCACGAAAGCTAAGGCAAATTTCAAACACAAGAAAAAATGCCTCAGAACATAGAAAATAATAGTAAACAAGTTATAAATTTAAGTATGTGCAGGAGAAATCAGAAATTTTAAAGTACCAATTAGTCCTGGAGCAAGCTAGTGAAACAGACAAGTAACTGAAACAAGCAGCACTATCAGAAATTTATTAGCCTACTCCGGAGTATAACATAAACCTTCTTGCAACGACATAAGCTGTAATAGTTGAAATGCGTAGGCGTTTACCGCTGGTGCACATTGTTGTCACTCAAGTTCAAGTGTAAGTCTTACTAGAATAAGAGTATTTCCTGCTTATCGTGACCATGCAAACAGGACGATGCACCATCTAAACTCTAGTTTCCAAGATTTGCTTATGACACTCAGGACCTAAGTGATTCATGATTTTTCTGTAGAGACATCTAACATAACATAACATGCTTATGAACAATGATTATTGCGTTGTCAGACACAGTTAATAACTTAGAAACAGGTATAAAGTAACTTAAATTCTTAGTTTGCAAGCGAGAGGGAATTCTCCACTTGCCTTAAGGTGATGCCGAAACTACCAGCGAAAACCAAGAGGCGCAAGCAGAAATAAGGGCCATATTGAACATGATCAAGCACAATCATAATTGATATATGACATAAATGGAATTCATACGCTAGCACAAACAATTTAATCAACATGTAACTTTGATCAAGAACAGGTTTAGGTAATTATCTCCCTCAAGAGTAAGGGGAGAAGAGATACCACGAAGGATCGGGGACTTGACGGCGCTCGGGTGACGAAAACCCTAAATCGGGGAGGGTTTTGGAGAGGTTCCACCACTAGATTCGATGGGCGGCACCGAAAACACAAATAAATTTGGAATTAGACGATTATACGGCGAATACATGATGAATCGACGAAATCACATTAATTGGGGCGCGAAAATTATCATAATAATTTAGACCAAATCTGAAACAATGAGATTGGAGGAGTTCCTCACCCAAGGAGACCAGATCTGGGCTCAAAAATCTGAGTAGAGGAGGTTTCGAGCAAACCCTAGACGACCCTCTTGCAATCCACCGACCCAATCGCAGCGGGAGAGGGATGGAGGGGCTGCCTACACTTGGAGGAGAAGGAGGTTGCCGGTCCTTTGGAGGAGAGGGAGTGCTGCTGAAGGAAGGAGAGGATTGCTGCCCACTGTTGGAGGTTGGCCAAAGGAAGGGGGAGAAGGGGCTGTCGGCCTCAAGAAGGGAGGCTGTCAGCCACGACAGGAGGAGCAGGAGGCGGAGGAGGTCATGACATGAGGAGGAGAAGGCGCCGACGCTGCGGGAGACGGAAGATGTCGCGCGCGGAAGACAGGAGCGGGAGACGGTATCGGGAAACCTAGCGTGCGGGAGAATTTAATCGAGAGGGGGGGGGGGGGGGGGTGCGGCTAGACAAATAGGGAAGAGATTTATTAATATCATTAGATTTGTATAAGGGTTGTTACAAATGTGATACATAGAATCCAAGCAGGTTGCTTGAAGTGGAGAGGCGCGTTTTGGATCTTATGTGATCGTAAAGTACCATTAAAACTTAAAGGCAAGTTTTATCGTACTGCAATTAGACCAGCAATGCTCTATGGTTCTGAGTGTTGGGCAGTGAATGGTGTACATGAGCAAAAAATGGGAGTTGCGGAGATGAGAATGTTTAGGTGGATGTGTGGTCACACGAGACTGGATAAAATTAGGTATGAATGTATTATGGATAAGACAAGAGTGACGCCAATTGTAGAGAAGATGCGAGAAGCTCGTTTAAGATGGTTCGAACATGTACATAGGAGACCATTAGAGGCACCTGTTAGGCGTTGTGAGAGTTTAGTCACTAGACATGTTAAACGGGGGAGGGGTAAACCAGAAAAGACTTGGAATGAAACTATAAGGAATGACATGATGTACTTAGGCATTAGTGAGACTATGATTAAAGATAGGGCGCAATGGTGACAAAGTATCCATATAGCCGACCCCACTATGGTGGGATAAAGGCTTGAGTATTGTTGTTATCAATTTTTATTGCTTAATTCCATCCTAAAGCCGAATAACAAAATTGCCAGTACCAATGCCTCCTAAATGTTATCCTGCAAGACTGCAACCAAACAACATAATCAGATTTTAGAACAATTCCAATTTCTATGATATTTGATTTTGAGCCCATTACAATTACTTCCACCCCATTCAATTCAAATGAATGCACACTTATATATTTGTGCCCCTGCGTTTTGTTTACTTTGTTTTTGAAATATTTGCGCGTTCATATGCAGTGAGCCCGAGTTAATTATGAGTTAATTTAATTAAAGAACTCAGTTATGGATACTTATCACTCTGTAATTTACTTAAACAAAAAATACCTGCTTGGTTAATTAACAATTTTAAATAGGAATGATTATTGTTGACATATTTCCATAAATATGAGTATGATTTGTAATTTAATAACTTGGATCTTGAATAAAAGCTAAAAATAAATAATTTATTTTGTCTGTTTGATCCCATGTTGTTGGGTGTATCTCAAAAGATATGAAAAATCTCCCTCCAAGTCTTTATGTATCTATGAGATCGAGTATAGAAATATATTTCTCACTTTCACTTTAAATTATGTATCCGTTTCCCTCCTTTTCCTGCTAGGATTGAATTCCGTGCACTTCTCAATTTAGTTTCTTCTCACAGATATCTGGATATCTGCACCGGTCTTGTGTCAGTTCAACCTGATTTTAGCTTACTTTATAGTATCAATGGAATGTTCCTTGGTAATAAAGCATAGAATTCATTATAAACTGATTTTCTTAGGGAATAAATGCTAGGATTCATCTAGTCATTCCATTTCATTTTAGCTTAGTTTATAGTATATGTTAGAGAATATAGGAAAACATATGTAAAAGCTCATATATTAGGCCCATTTATTTTCCCTCTCCTTTAGTCCCACATCTCTTGTATAGGATTTCTTGCTCCTCTCTCTTCTTATATATTTGTACTCATACTTGTATTTATCCCTCAAGTGAATATACTACAAGGTTCATATACCATTTCTCTACATGGTATCAGAGCACTCGGTCCAAAATTTGCGGTCTCCCATTTTTTGACCGCCCTGTTTTTTTTCGAGCTCTCGCGGTCTCCTTTTTTTGAGACCGCTCCCCCCCTGCTGCCACCTCTGCTTCTTCCAGCTCCCTCTCCTCTTTGGCTCTCTTATAGCCCTCTCCTCCTTGACACGTGGGACCCGCCTCTCTCAAACTCTCTTTCTTCTGAGCGGTCTCCCGTGATCCTCCTCGCTGCGATCTCTTCGCCGCGAGCTCTTCTTGCGGTCTCCCGTGTTTCGCAAAGGTTCTATCGATCTCCTGCCCTGCGATCTCAAGACATTCGACCGTGCCAGCTCGAACGATCTCAAGTCGTGCGGTCTTCTTGCGGTCTCCAGCCCTGCGATCTCTGCTGCCGTACGGTCTCTGCCTCGCACGCTGCCCTGTTCGCTAGCTCCAGCCGCGATCTCTGCTAGCTCCAGTCCGCCTGCGATCTCTGCTAGCTCCAGTCAGCCGCGATCTCTCCCTCTGCGATCTCTGCTAGCTCCAGTCCGCCTGCGATCTCTGCTAGCTCCAGTCAGCCGCGATCTCTGCCTCTGCGATCTCTGCTAGCTCCAGTCCGCCTGCGATCTCTGCTAGCTCCAGTCCGCCTGCGATCTCTGCTAGCTCCAGTCCGCCTGCGATCTCTGCTAGCTCCAGCCGTGCGCTCTCATCTGCGATCTCATCTACATAGCTTTCGCGCTCAGATACTCTCTTCTACTACCACACCGTCTCTGTCTGCTGTCTGCTCCATGCTTATCAAGGTTACACCTCCATCTGAGGCCCCACCTGTAACGTCCCAAGGCCCTGGACTTACAATCGGGACAACGTCCACCGACTGCCTCGCCTGGCGACCGTTACCGGGCTGCAGCCCAAGCACCCCAACCCCTCTCCAGCCCACGGGCGGGTTGTTGGTGGCCACAGCCTCCCTTTGGTGAGAAGTGATCCAGTTAAGTGCCTCTACGGGGCCTTCCCAGGAGGTCACCCATCCCAGTACTACTCCAGCCCGAGCACGCTTAACTATATAGTTCTTTCACTTCTCATCACCAATTGAGCTGCAGATCAATTGGTGATGAGAAGTGAAAGAACTATATAGTTAAGCGTGCTCGGGCTGGAGTAGTACTGGGATGGGTGACCTCCTGGGAAGGCCCCGTAGAGGCACTTAACTGGATCACTTCTCACCAAAGGGAGGCTGTGGCCACCAACAACCCGCCCGTGGGCTGGAGAGGGGTTGGGGTGCTTGGGCTGCAGCCCGGTAACGGTCGCCAGGCGAGGCAGTCGGTGGACGTTGTCCCGATTGTAAGTCCAGGGCCTTGGGACGTTACATAAAAAGTGCACTTTTTTTTTGTAACGACCCAGGCCCGACTCGTCAACACGAGATCCAGCGGGACCCAGCCAGGCCGCTACCGGGCTGCAGCCCAAGCATCCCAAAGCCTCTCCGCGCCACTATTTATCAGCAACAGCTCAATTGGTGATGAGGAGTGGTTTGAAAACTCCTTATCAAGGAGGTTGCGGGTTCAAGACCCGGCCTCAACAATGCGCCGTTGCTGATAAATAGTGGCGCGGAGAGGCTTTGGGGTGCTTGGGCTGCAGCCCGGTAGCGGCCTGGCTGGGTCCCGCTGGATCTCGTGTTGACGAGTCGGGCCTGGGTCGTTACACCACCAAGCTTTTCTCCGGCTCTTCTCCAACAGCTGCTTCTTCCAACACCTACTCCTGGTTCCTCTGCTCGCGGTGGCCGTCCCCCGTCTCGGGGACGAGGACGTGGTGGCCGACCTCCTTTAAAGTGTACTCATTGTGGCCGTGACGGTCATCGTGAAACAACCTGCTACCGTAAGCATGGTCTCCCTCCTCATCTTGCTGCTACTTCGGCACGTCCTGCTGCGTCTTCACCAACCGATCAACCTGGTCCTACTCGATAGGAATATGATGACCTACGCTCCCAGTTCCAACAGCTTCAAGACAGTCTTGGCCATTCTCCTGGCTCAGTTGCTTCTTTCTCTACTGAAGGTATAACCTGCCTATCTCACTGTTCTCATTGGATCGTAGATTCTGGAGCGACGCATCATATCACCTCCCATAAACCACCTCAGTATATACAGACGTCTCACCCTCCGTCTATTGTTGTTGCAAATGGCGCTACTACTCCGGTTGCTGGTGCTGCTGATCTGCACCTCACTCCCACTCTAACGCTCTCCTCGGTCCTTCATGTTCTGGGCTCTCCTTTCAACTTACTCTATGTGAGTCGTTTGATACAGGATCTTGATTGCTGTGTAACCTTCTCTTCCCCTTCTTTTGTTTTTCAGGATCGCCGCACACGGAGTATCATTGGTAGCGGTCGGCTGATGAATGGGCTCTATCTCTTGGATCTCCCACCTACCACTCTCCTGACTGTCTCCACAGCTGACTGACATCGCCGTCTTGGGCATGCTCCTCTTCCAGTCCTCCGCAAAGCTCTCCCTGATGTACCTCTTCACGAGTTTACATGCGAAGCCTGCATCTACGACAAGCAACATCGTTCCTCTTTTTCCCCTTCATGTACCCGGAGCATGACTCCGTTATCTTTAGTCCACTCTGATGTATGGGGTCCTTATAAGGTCCCCAGTATTTCTGGTTATCGTTACTTTGTAACTTTTATTGATGATTATTCACGTGTTACCTGATTATATTTACTTCATGATCGCTCTGAGCTACCATCTGTGTTTCGTGCCTTTGTGACTGAATCACAGACACAATTCTCCACTCCACTTAAAATAATTCGAACTGACAACGCCCGCGAGTACACTGGTCGCTCCTTTTCTACTCTCTGCACAGAGTTTGGCATAATTCACCAAACATCTTGTGCCTATACCCCCCAACAAAATGGCGTTGCCGAACGGAAAAATCGTCACCTTCTGGATGTTGCTCGGGCCCTCATGGTTCAAATGCAGGTACCTACGGAATACTGGAACTTTGCCGTCTCCACTGCTTGCCATCTCATTAACCGCATGCCCTCCTCCGTTCTTCACTTTGCAACTCCCATGCAACTCCTCTTCCCCTCCACTACTCTCTTTCCTCTTCCACCTCGAGTTTTCGGTTGCGTTTGCTACGTCCACCTTCTCGGTCCGCCTGCCGATAAACTTGCCCCACGAGCTGCCAAGTATATGTTTGTCGTCTATTCTCGGACTAAAAAAGGATACGTGTGCTACTCTCCAACCACCGGCAAAACCATTGTCTCACCTGATGTTACGTTCCGTGAAGACCAATCATTCCACTCTCCCTCTGCTCCAAACACATTACCTTCCACTACTGTTCGTCCTTTGGTTCCGACGGACACTACTCCCTCACCATCTCCGGCCCCTACGGTACCTTCACCATCTCCATCTACCAAACAGCCTCCTCCCATCATTCAAGTATACTCTCGTCGTAAATCTAAGGATGGTCCCCGTCAGACGCCCTCTGCTACCGATGCCTCTCCATCAGCGGTTGATCTAGCATCCGCCTCTACAGCTCATCCGATGGCCAACCACGTGTCTCTCCACCGGCTATCTCCACCTCTTCACCGGTTTGCTACCTCTCTTTCTTCCATTTACCTCCCTAACTCTGTGCAGGAAGCGCTACAGCATCCGGGGTGGCGTGCTGCGATGGAAGAAGAGATGGTCGCTCTCCGAGCTAATCACACTTGGGAGCTGGTACCTCTTCCTCCCGGCCAACACTGTGTCAGCTGCAAATGGGTCTTCGCTGTCAAACAAAATGCCGATGGGACTCTTGTCCGCTTAAAGGCTCGTCTCGTCGCCCGCGGTTTCACTCAACAACAAGGCTTGGACTACGATGAAACCTTCTCCCCCGTAGCCAAGTTAAACACTGTTCGTGTGGTGATCTCAGTCGCTGTCCACCGCCGTTGGCCTCTTATTCAGTTAGATATCAAGAACGCCTTCTTGAACAGTGATCTCCAGGAGCCAGTCTATATGTACCAACCTCCCGGGTTTGAGACCACGGGGGAGTCTCGTACAGCCTATGTTTGCCGCATTCTGAAAGCTCTCTATGGCCTCAAACAATCTCCGAGAGCTTGGTTTGATAAATTCTGCAGAGTTCTACTGGCACTTGGTTTTCGACGAAGCTCTGCTGATTTCTCTCTATTCATCAAAGAAGGACCCACGAGAACTGTGATCCTTCTTGTGTATGTTGATGATATCCTGATCACTGGGGACGGCATCTCTGGGATACAACTCAAGGAGCATCTGAACTCGGCGTTCCAAACGAAGGATCTTGGCAATCTTAGATACTTCCTCGGAATTGAAGTCGCTCGTCGACCCGATGGGTTAGTCCTGTCCCAACGCAAATACTGCGTTGACTTACTTCAAGAGGCAGGTTTCTCTGGCTGTAAACCTGCAGATACCCCTATGGATTCAAACAAAAAATTATGTGCAGCTGGTTCTGAGACTGATCAACTCCTTGAGAATCCATAGTACTACCGTCGTTTGGTTGGGAAGCTGATTTATCTTACAGTTACTCGACCAGATATCTCGTTCGCCGTCGGCGTTGTAAGTCGCTTCATGCACACTCCGAGGACTTCTCACCTCCAAGCTGTTGAGCGTATTTTACGATACTTGAAAACCGCTCCTGGACAAGGCCTTGTCTACAAACCATCCACATCTCCATCTCTTCTTGCTTACTCGGATGCTGACTATGCTGGCTCTCCTGATGACAGACGTTCCACGACTGGTTTTTGTACGTACTTTGGTGGACATCTTATAACATGGCGTAGCAAGAAACAGGTTGTGGTTGCCCGCTCCTCGGCTGAGGCTGAATATAGAGCTATGGCTGCTGTCGCATCTGAATTAACCTGGCTTGAAGGACTTTTGGGAGATTTGGGTGTCAAACTCTCCTCTCCGGCAACTCTTCTTTGTGACAGTCAAGCTGCTATTCATATTGCCAAGAATCCTGTGTTTCATGAGCGGACAAAGCATATTGAAGTTGATTGTCATTTTGTCCGGGAAAAAGTTCAGTCAAAGAAGATAGAATTGGAACATGTCCCAGCTGCAAAACAGGTTGCTGACATCATGACTAAAACTCTTCCTCGGCCATTATACCACCAGTTCTTATCCAAGCTGGGTGCCTACGACTTGTACGCTCCAGCTTGCGGGGGAGTGTTAGAGAATATAGGAAAACATATGTAAAAACCCATATATTAGGCCCATTTATTTTCCCTCTCCTTTAGTCCCACATCTCTTGTATAAGATTTCTTCCTCCTCTCTCTTCCTATATATTTGTACTCATACTTGTATTTATCCCTCAAGTGAATATACTACAAGGTTCATATACCATTTCTCTACAGTATACATGAATTTCCATAGGAAATAAATCTCAGGATCCATTATAAACTGGCTTTCTAAGGTAATCATAGAATTCATTTGGTTAATTCCGCTTTGTTTTTATCTTTTTATAGTATAGATGAACTTTCTTTGATAATTAATCTGAATTCATAATGATACTATGAGTGTTATGCGCTTATTTATTTATTTGGTTCCACTAACTAATTGTATTCTTTTGATGAGTTGTATGAAATACTATCATAATAACCTTGAAAAAATGAGGTACTCTATATACTAGTTCACATGCTTATTTAGTACTATCCCAATTATTTTGAGTATTAGGAAATATGTGTATGCAAAATATTAACTTTTTAAGCTTATATCATACAAAGTCAAAACTATCTTTTGATTATGTGAAACATCAATGCTTGTGATGTAGGATAAGGTGAAAGTCGTGGGATGATTATGCCATAATGAGACTAACGAATGAATACCAGTGTAGATGGATGCGTTGCTCATGCAATAGTCCACATTCAATTGCAATATGCTTAAAATTACAAGAGGAATTCACAAACATGCACACTTAAGATTAGACCTTAGATAAAACAAGCAAAATCAAGTTAAAATTAAAGTAAGCGCGCTTTAATTAAACACTCGGCGAATATACTCTTTATGTAGAATAAAGAGATTAAGCAAACATGTACAAGTTGCAATTCCAAATAATATGTTTTTCAATAAAATATTCAACAATAAGTAAAAGAAATTTTAAATTAGAATTTGCATAAGTAATTGGTTTCAGATGAGGGTATATGTTAGTGGATTTGTTGTAGGGCAGTAGAGTTGATGCGATTCTATCATTGAAAAGACAAATTTATACTATGATTTGGTCTACCAGAAGGGGCGATTGCTGTGGCAGAGCTGTAGGCTAATTGAATTAGTGATGTGGAGTTTGATCGTATGGATAGGGGGTCGAATGCATGCTGGAATCCTTCAGGACAATGATTGGCAGATGTGACTATATGATAATCTCTGTTTTGAACCAGGGGGGATCGATTAGTGGTTGTGAAGGTGGTTCCTGCTCCTGAAAGAGGTTCTCAATTGGGTTGTTGGTCGAATGAACGCAAGGATCCTTCAGGGAAATGATTGGTGCCTGCAACTTCACGGCAATCGCCGTCTTGTTCCAAGGGGTGATTGATTAGCAGGTTGGCATGAAGGTTCCTCTGCCTGGAAGTGGCTTCCATCTCTGGAATAGCTTGAGAGGAGATGATATACAACAACCCTAAAATTCTACAATCCCTGAAATTGAACTCCCAAACCTTATATATAGGCAAAGAAAATCATCAAACAGATATGATTGACCGATACAAAACACACATAAAAGGTATACATAATGTGCAGAAAAATATGGAAAATACATAGAAAGTGTCCATACGATGATCCTAACTTGTACGATTGTAAACCCGAGTGGGCTCTAATATGGTTCGTCCCGCCCATGACTATGATCCCTGTTAGCTTGCTATCTATAATTACGTGATATTAATGGATCGAAGGGTTTAGGGTCGCATTGATATTAGAAGTCCATTTGTTTTGCTTTGCATGTGTGTATATATATATGTATATGTATATGTATAAGTATAGGCATAGCCCATAGGTATGTATATAAATTATGGCTAGAACAGCCTCTGATGTTGCAATTGTACTTTTGAAAATTTACTAGCTAGCTTGCACATGTGCACATTTATCTGTCAGAGTATGTTCGCCCACTTGTTGATTTTTTTTCAAGTTTTAATGCAATGTAAGTGCTATGGTTTCTTTTAGCCATATTTTACTAGTGTTCAACTTCAATTTAAGATTTTATAAGTTTCAACAGCACCTGTTTATGATATTGTAAATAGATCAAATTTTTTTTTTTTGCAAAAGTTGCAAGGTAATTCACTCGGTTGTTTTTCTTGTTTGTTTAAATTTCTCTTTAGATTAGAAAAGTAGTATTTGCAAAATATAAACAGATTGTAACATGGAAAAGCTCTGCATAGCATGCATTTTTAGGAGCAGACAAACTGTTTTGCAAGTAGAAAAGATCTGTTTACATGGTAAAATAAACTTGTCTGTGCTCTTCTGATTTAATTTTTATATTTTTGCTGCTCCAGTGGTTTTCAAACTGTCAAAAAGGAAGATCGATGAGAGTCTTCAAGTACTTCATAGAGTTCTTTTTGGAAGAAAAGCAAATGTAAATGCATTATCTGCCATGTTTTACTATTATTTTGCGCCTGACTAGGACATACAAATGTCTCACTACTTTTTAAACCCATGTTAGGTACATTTTCTGAAGAGGGACATTCTCCTGTTCTCTGGTTTTGTTTGGTCTGAGGATAAGGTAATGTGGGATTCTAATGCACAATGACATACAGGCATGATCAACGATTTTTTGATGTAGGACTGTAATAACATACTAGAGATGGTATGTTTGGTCTGAGGATAAGGTAATGTGGGATTCTAATGCACAATTGCATACAGGCATGATCAACGATTTTTTGATGTAGGACTGTAATAACATACTACAGATGGTATGCATACCATTGCACCCAGGCAATGATTGACTAATGTTACTTAGATTCTGTTGGGGACAATTGTCGGGTTTGAGTAATGACGGTGTAAAACGGTTGTAGTAAAGGCAGTGATGATAGTTTACCTGCTTTTGGACTTCTCGTAACTGGTTTTCTTGACCAAATTTCACTTTTTGGGCTCTGGGCGCTCATGACCGCTAAAACTTGACACCATGACACAAGATGAATGTAATATGAATGAGTGTAAGTGTAGAGTAATGCTGGAATAAATAATGCGGTGCTCATACAGTTGCCCAACAAATAAATAGCAATAAAATTTGATTATAATAAAGAAATCCGCAAACCGTAAACAATCGCAAATAATTTTAGAGTATTAGATTAATGAACAATTGTTGGCTGAATTAAAACAAAGAGGACTTCAATTAAATGATAAGTGAATAAGCCATGCAAGTAAGACATTTAGTTGACAAATTTGCACGTTACAATATCCCAAATAAATGTTTCTTCATCAAATAATCAACACTAAGCAATATAGACTTCAAATTAGGAGGAACGACGCTGATTTCTGGAATAGGACAGCAACTTTGTAGTAAATTTGCACAGTTGTAGAGATTTTCAGTGATGATTAGTCGGCTACTTTGGGCAGGGACTAGGAGGTGGTAGAACCAAATCTAGACTTTGGGGCTGGCGGCTGAAATGAGTGAAGGAATTGCACAATTCCAACGGCTGATTCCTTCCAGGATTGTGAGGGGGGTGCTGCTGAATGAAATGAAGGATGGGACATGAACTGTAAGGGTC
This sequence comes from Dactylorhiza incarnata, assembly GCA_033032865.1. Classification (NCBI taxonomy): domain Eukaryota; kingdom Viridiplantae; phylum Streptophyta; class Magnoliopsida; order Asparagales; family Orchidaceae; genus Dactylorhiza; species Dactylorhiza incarnata. The sequence continues at coordinate 928,579 of JAWHQI010000130.1, forward strand.
CGTTCGTTTCAACAATATTGGTATTCAAGAATTGACATTAGATTGAAAAACAATTCTTGAAGGAATTGACATTGAGAGTAATTCCAATGTTGTTGTTCGGCCACATAATGACTTTATGTCATAGAAATTGGCATTCATCATTTTTTGTTGTTCGTTTGTAGGATGACTTTCCATCATAGGAATTGATATGTGCATATTTTTAATACTATTAAAATCAATTGCAGTAAAAATGACAACAATGTATGTTTGGGCGCGTTTTTTAACCAGAAGCTAGTTTTTCTCACGGCCGCAAGTTTATTTCCCGAGCGTCGTTTTTTTCGCTCGAGCGCGCATTTTTTCGTCAGGGAGCACATTTTTTTGACCGGACACGCGTTTTTTGCCGGGGCGCATGTTTTTTTCATCCGTGCGCACATATTTCGGCTGAGCGCGCATTTTTTTTTCGCCCAGCTGTGCATTTTTTCCCCAGGCGCACATTTTTCGCCAGGGCGCGTGTTTTTCTCCCGGGCACGCGTTTTTCGCCTGGGCGAAAAAATGGGCATAAAACACGCACCAGGGCGAAAAAAGCGCGCCAGGAAAAAAACACGCGCCCAGACCAAAAATGCACGCTCAGGTAAAAATCCTGCGCTCGGGTAAAAAATTGCTCGCCCTGGCGAAAAAAACGCGTGCCCGGGCAAAAAATGCCCGTCCGGGCGAAAAAACTCGCTTCCGGGCGAAAAAACGCGCGCCCAGGCAAAAAATGTGCGCCCGGGCGAAAAAATGCTCGCTCAAGCGAAAAACATGGTCGAGCGAAAAAACGCGCGCCCGGGCAAAAAAACGCATGTCGGGGCGGGAAACATGCGCCCGATGGAAAAATGTGCAGCCGGGGGAAAATGCGTGCACGTGCGAAAAAAGCCTGCTCAGGCGAAAAAATACACGTACGGGCAAAAAACGCGCACTCGAGCTCGAGGAGTCAAAGAAGTGCTAAATTCACAATTCCGGATTTAACAATCTCAAAATACACGGCATGACATAAAACATTGAATCGAGGATTTTCTAGGTTTACTCGAATAACAAAATTGTCCATACGAACAACAAAATTGACTTTAATTGGCTGAAAGCCAATTCTTGAATATTAATATCATTGAACGAATGGACCATGAGGGATCGTTAGATGTGGGTAGGGGATGGTCAGCAAGTGTCAGTGGGTTGATGGGATGGGACTGGTTGTAGTTCATTTGGTGGAGTTTTGGTAATAGGAAGACTTCCAAGGCTTGGGCGTATGGTAGAGGAGGTGTGGTTTCCTTCAGAAAGAAGAGATAGAGGCTCGGGTATGTGTAGAAGACTGGATTTGGGTGATAACTGTTGAAAGTGGGACACATCTTGGGAAACCCCATAGCCAGCCTGCAGGCTGTACACCCCAACTCATTTCTCCTGGGGGAAGAAATAGAATAAATCCCCAGGTAGGTTGTTGAGGCGGGTTCTCGAACCTCCGCCCCCTTTATCAGGTTACTGGCAGCATCCATGATTCCCAACTGGAGCGCAATTGTGTATCAGGGATGCTGCTAGTAACCTGATAAAGGGGGCGGAGGTTCGAGACCCCGCCAAAACAACCTACCTGGGGATTTATTCTATTTCTTCTCCCAGGAGAAATGAGTTGGGGTGTACAGCCTGCAGGCTGGCTGTGGGGTTTCCCAAGATGGGTCCCACTTTCAACAATAACTGCCCTGGATCAACAATTATTGCCAGAAATATGGTAGTTACTGCACAAATTTTGTAGTTACTTGGATGATTTGGTGGTGGAGGGAGGTAGTTATTGAGGGTTATGAGTGAGAAGCTATGCAACACTTATACTTCCCTGAGGGTCGCGTACCCGTATCGTGCACGTTTCCGGTACCGGTACGTACCCAATACTCAGCGGGTACTCTTGTTGCTATAGTTTGTGGATATGTTTGAACGCGGCAAAGTGTACTGCATATTGTCATTGAGGTTTACATATTGTATTGGTAGTTTTAATACTTATTCAATATGCATTTTTTCTACATTTTATATTCTCCCTTTTTGAAAAGGTGGCATAAACATACACATACATATATATATATGTGTATATATGTATGTATATATATGTGTATATATATGTATGTATATATATATATGTGTGTGTGTGTGTCTATATCTTTAACTACTATAGACAAGAAGTTGCCTTTGGTGCAACATTCAAAATTGCCAAATATAGCCTCATTCTTTTACTCCATTGACTTAACAAATATTATGAAAAAATTGAAATTCATAAAATATAATGGCTATTTGTGTAATTACACTATATCCCTATAATAAAAATAATGATGGAAATTCATAAAATCCAAAAGCTTTTTAGTAGACCTCCTACACCTACTATGGTAGGTAATCATTAGACCTCTTAGGCCTACTTTAAAATGATTTTTTGCTAAAATATAAATGTTTTTGAAAAAAAAACAATTATAAAATATTAATTAAAATTTTTCTGCGGTCATTTTGAGTACTCATATGTATATGTTGTGGGCGCAATGGCGGACGAAGCCCGCCCGCGTGAAGCCCTCCTGGGGCGGACGAAGCACGCGGTCGCCGGCCGGGTACTGTCGTGCTTGGCAGTAGAGGCGGAGCCCCGTGCCTGTCACTCGTATATATATACAATTTTAATTATGACGTGAAAGTATCCGTATCCTTAGTTTTTTAAATTTGGCGTATCGTCGTACCAGACACATTGTATCCGGTACTCGTAGACGTACCGGTGCTTTATTGGTGAGAAGGTAGTTATGAATGGGAAGGTAGTTATTAGTGGTTATGAGTGGGAAGATTTTTACCTTGGCTTCGACATCAAGGATCCACAGAATTGGCACCCTGAGATGACTGTAAGAACCCAGAATTTTTGTTCAAAATCTGCGATGCTTGAAAATTAGCATATATATCCTATCTATAGACTTAGAATCCATTACAGACGGACACGATCATCCGAAACACAAAACCATTAATTTACATGAAATAATAAATAAGTAAATAAAAATACATAAAAACATACAGTCGTTGCTCTGAACGTGATTATTTGCTCGAATCGTCTATACAATGATCCTTTCTCTGTCTCCTGCGTGTGTAGCTCGTGCGGTCTCCAATAAGCTATGTAGCATTGGACGGAAACGGGATACGAGATACGATATGAAACGGATATGAGAAACGTGATTTAAAAAAAAACTGATACGGAAAATGTTTTTAAATTTTTTTAATTATTTTAATATAAGTATTAATTAATATAAAAAAATACAATTAACAAACTAAGGTATCATCTCATTCACTACATTCAATAAAGAATAATTGGCTCACAATCATGTTGTTTAGGCACAATGGGAAAGATTAGGCTAGGAGAAGTTATTGGATACCACAGGAAGAGAAAATATAAAGAATAGCTCATGCAATCTATTCCTTGTGGTATATCAAGTCCAAAAGCACAAACATTATTTATAGTGCCTACAAATACACACATTTTAGTTTGATTTATTTATTATCAATACATATTACTCAAGAGTCAAGATTGGGCCTACTAGTACACATTGAAAACTAATATCATAATATGTAATGATGACCATCAAACTCTTCACATAAACAAGATATTCTTTAGCATTAAATTAATAAAATGATTTTGTAATTTATATTTCTATTCTACCGTTTTATTTAAACATGCATTTTATGCATACCTGGACAAGCAAGACAACATCAAACTTATATAATACATCATTAACATTTCATATAATGTTAAAAATATATAGATGATTTAAGGAAACAAGCAAATAATGTAAACTAGCAAATAATCTCGAACTAGCATGTAATGTACAATAAAATTTTTTTCAAGAGACATCAAAAGCTCAATGACCAAGCAACAAGAAGTAAAGAGACATCACTAAAAAAGGGCAGCCCGGTGCACAAAGCGGCCCCGCACAGCGAGGGTCCGGGGAAGGGTCCCACCACAAGGGTGAAATGTAGGCAAACCTTACCCTGCAAGCGGGATATGCGTTTCCCAATTAATTTTTTTATTTAATTTAAATATTGTGTATCCTACGTTTCGGAAACGCGTTTCCGAGCATTTCCCGTATCCGATACGCATTCGAGCTGATACGCAAAACATTTTTAAGTATCCGTGCTTCGTAGCCAATAAGTGCTGGCCCGGCCTCAATCCGGGATCCTCATCATCACACCTGCATGATTGTGGTGTTTTTTTGGTATAAAATGTTGTTTTGAAAAATAGTGTATGTGATCACACCTATCATAACACTGTCTGTGTTTTTCATAACTATGCTTGTTATTACTACCAAACTAAAAATGCTCTTCCAAATAGGGACTTAATCTGGTTGATATTATCTTCTAATTGACCTACAGTTTCTTATATTTCAATGTTTTCTTAAATGATCATAATTTATGTCTATATTAGAAGAAAAGGAAGAAGAAAATTTACAAGTTATTAAGTGTACAGTGTACTTCATGGTTTCTAATTTTCTATGATTGTAATTCTGCCAATGACATGAAAATTCATCTAAATTCCTGTATATGCTTGTATTTAGTTTTATGCTATAGAAAAAGGTATCTTCTTTTTTGTTTCTTTTTCCAGCTTTGTCCAGCACTTCTTGGCTAAGTATTTATTTTTCTGTTTGCATGTTTTCATTTATTTTAATTGACTTCAGATCTGAGATTAGTTACTATATAATAATTACTGATGCATAAAACATGATATTGGCAATTTAGCTTAGTTCTATTTTTTTAAGACTTGAGAAAGCTTCTTTGTTCTATTGCGACGTTTCTACTTAATTTTTTTACTATCTTATTTAAACACACTTTATATTTGTCTTCTTTATGCAATCTTTCCGTGGGTAAAATATAATTATCATAAGCTGTTTTTCAAGAGGAGTTATTAGGCACTTGAATTACCTATAGATACATGTGTGGAGCCAAACTTATAGGACTACACACCCTTCATTGTGCAATCTTGGCCATGTGGCATTGTGTTGTTGGCTTTCTGCAGGGGCATCTCATGCATCTAATCACTTAATAATTTCTAGACCTGTTTTTTTTGTTACGCTTTCCCTTGTCTCTTTCCAGGAGAAAAAAAGATCAAAAATCAGAGAAAAACTCAATAAGTGCCCCAAAGATAGGTTGCTAGATTTTTGCAATATACTAGATATTTATGCATTAAAGGTTGCCACCAAGAAGGTAAGCTGTGTGCATTGCTGTTTATTTTTTCCTTTCACTGTCTTTCATTTTTGCTATGCTTAAGAGTTTGAAAATGATATTTCACTTTATATATTCCAGGAGGATGTCTTAGCAAAGTTGCTAGAATTTTTGGAATCTCCACATGTTACTAGAGAAGTTATACTTGCTGAGAAAGACAAGGTCTGCGCCTCCATTACTATTTAAACTCATGATATTAAACTAATAATAGATAAGTACAATAATATATTCTTGACACTTGCTTTCTTCGATTCATCTTTAGAAAGGTAAAAAGCGCAAAAGGGGTCCAAAAACAATTGTTAAAAGAGCACCTGAGGAGACATCACCAGATAAACAAAGAAAGGTTTTCATATGTTCTTACATGTTGGTCCCGTGATTTTTGTACCTATATATCATTGGTTTCAATGATGATTTGTTTTGCAATTTTGGCTCATTCTCTTACTAATACTTGTTTCAAAAGGTGTAACACCCCTAGCCAAATCCGCCCTATGACATGTGTCTTACCGGCCCCACTCCATAGCATTTCGTTAGTTAGAGTATTAGCAGATGATATGCAAGAAACCAACAATTTGAGTACATAAATCAACGGAGATAACAATGAAAGAAGGAACATCGATAGATTCTTTTCTAACGGTCACGTAGCTAGCACACAAGATGCAATTTACAGATAATAAATACTTTCGTTCCATGATAAACAGGTGCGCACGTACAAGGGAGAAATATTACATTTCATGAGTACTTTTTAGCAAGCAGCAACATGTGTAGTTCCCAGGTGCAGCGTTGCAAACATTGCAATCACAAAATTTTTTAAACGAGGGTCATTCACTACTAACTATGCAATGCTCTCACTCCTTCAAGCTCTAATATGGGGTACTCCCAAAGGAGCACCCCACACTCACACCACCCTATACTCATCAACTTTCAAGTGAATCCAACAACATATGTCTCTCTCTCTCTAAAGCATGTACAACCAAAGCATGTAAATGAGATGTTGGTACAAAGATGACTTTCCGAGTCAACCACATGTTCCCCTATCTACCTACGTAGTCTTAGGGCATTTCCATAATTATATATTTCTCACTCTCACCTATATAAAAGACTGGTAGTTAGTCTTTTAGAGTCATGTATCATTTCGGTTGTTTATGTTCTTATAGGAGAGAAGAGCTCTTAGAGGGATCCTGCCCTCAAGAGTTGGATATCGAGTATACCTCGATATATTGTATCTTGATTTCGATTAATCTTCTTGTTTGGTTTGACGATAGCGAGTGTCTATCAGACGTGCATTCATGACATTCATGACAATCATCACCCATAAGACTATCTGACGCATGATTGATGTAGTGCATGTCGTTTATGCCCTAATGGTTGATGCAGGGTACGCTTGTGTGTGTGGGTACTAGAATGCAGTTCTAATGTGGAGTGCAGAGAAAGGAAACTCTCTTTTCCCTATCCCTAAATGTGACACGCATGCAATGATCAACGATGATTTCACATATAGTAATAGATAAATAAATTACATGCAAATATTTTAAAGCGAAGCAAAATATTTTTTTTAATCAAACAGGCTTTGACTTTCCTTTGGGTGGATGGCCAAAGTGTGAGTGCACGGTGAATGATACCTGCAAGTCAAGGGTTAATCCAAACAAAGTTCTACAAGTGCGAGAGATCCAAAGAGCAAGAGTTAATCATCATATTTTAATGTAGAAGATAAAGATCCATACAACACAATAATACTCACCTAGTAGGGGGCCGTAGCGTGGAGATCCGACGTTTCCAAATGAGCGGGTGGCTGTCCGAAGGGTGGTAATGACGACGAAATGCTGAGGAAGACTAGGTGGTGTAACACCCCTACCTAGTTTGACACCAATTCATAAGCCTGGCCGAAACTTATGATGTGAAACAAACTAAGGAACGGTAGAAAATTAGTATCATAACAAGATTAACTAAGGTTACAGCGGAAATAAAAGTGTGGAAATAAAATTTGTTAAGTACCTTAAAGTTTGGAACACAGAGCCAACTAGGAAGTAAGAGCGAACAACTTGATCCAAAATTCCTGTAATGAAAATTCCGAAAACGGATCAACCCACTGACGAGCAAGAAATACTTTTTCCCCCAGTGACACTAAGATAAAACCTTGACGCAAAATATAAGAGCATGCTTTTAAAAGTAACATTTTATACTAAAAATGTTAACTATGTTCTATGCATGCTTTTCTATTAAAAATACTTTTAAACATAATTGTCAGTTCTAGTGTGATCATGACATGCATTTCCATTCAAGCTTCGAAATCGTTAAACTATAGAGATTTCTAGATTTCGACATACCCTTGAGTTCTACGAGTTTTAAACTTTTCTTCTTGTTCTAATTTAAGTATCTTCTTATGCGCGCTCTAACGATCCGAGTCCCTACTAACGAACGCAGTTGTTCTAGTATCTCACAGACACGGACTCGCATCTACTGATTTTCTAAATGGGGTGTCGTCTCCCTCTAACTTGAGGCTCATACAGTCTACTACGCCATATGAGTAAGATAGTGCGCCTCTATCTATCACGAGAGGAGGTCTCGATCGTGCCTCCTAATTATTCTCCATTAGTTGTTGGACCGCATACATATTCATTCTTATGTATTTGATCGTGTTTCATGTTATTTAACCGTCTCATATTCTCTTAACTATATGAGAATAATTTATGCATTAAGCTATGTGGCATGCCTTGCCAAAAGAAATAAGATTTCTTATATCTTAATCCACCTTATTCGTATTTTTGTTATATAATATGAAACTATAGTTCATTATTTTCATCTATTCATAAGATGCGTTCATCATAATTACGTGCACTGTTTTATTCTTCATAATATAGTAATATTATTTTAGAGGGAATCATTCATGTTTCGACACCGTATGTCTAACTATGAGACATAGTATTTCTTCAATTCTAGTATACATGGTTCGTATCATCATGATAAGGTGATTAAATTCTGATATACTATTCCCAGCGATGCATGAGGTGTGTTATACAATAATTTCATGTTTCTCCATAACCATACTATTATGCATAAGATACATCACATAAAATTTTTTTTTTTCTTCTTACGTAGTTCATATTATGGTGACTTGATGCTTAAGATATGATTTATTATTTCTTATCTTTACGTAAAGTATGCTACGTATAATTTCAAATTCTTACCATAATCATACATAATGATGTATAATACATAAATTGAACTACGTGATATGTCTAACCAAAAGGAAATAGATTTCTTACATTGGGATTGCGGCGTTCATAGACGCAACGTGGCGGAGTGTTTTGCTCCAATCTGTCACGCGCTTAAATAAGTCTCTTTCCCATGGCGACATAACTACGCAAAAATTTTCCGATCTACACCAACATAATCAAGACCTGGAATTAATTAGAAACTCTTAAATCGAAAGCATGGGTAGGACCCCTCAAGTCTAGGAGTCGCCACTTTCCTTTAGAGTTTGATAAAAACCAATTTAAACGTTATGAGAGTGCTGCAAGAAGGAGGAAGTAGAATGATTACCTCTATTCTAACAGTGGAAATCTTCACGACATACACACTGGTTTCTTTTAGAAAAGGAGTTGAGATCTCCAAATCCTAAAATCGAAAAAGCCAAGATCCACATACTAGGGCTGAAGGAGTGTCACTCCCACAGGATCTGGAGGGAGAAGAGTAGAAATCTCGATTCAAAAAGAAGCCTAGAAGAGCCGACTGGACTGAACAAAGGCTCACCGACTGAACTAGGGCAAGGTAGAACCCGCCTCTGCGGCTTGCTGGCTTGCTGCAGACGGCCTACGCTCGAAAGGAGGGCTCGACGAGGTCGCTGTTGTCGCAGAGAGGCGCAATCGGTAAGAGGACGAAAGCGATCTCGCCGGTTGGAGACGTCTGCGAGGAACGGGAACGTCGACGGTTTCCGCTTCCTGTCGAGCGCCTGGGAGTAATAAATAGGGCTTTCAGCGGTTTTGATTACGCGTGGGGGTTGGGAGGAAATAAAACGTGTTGCTCGGTTATGAAAACGTGGCTCACGTTAATTAAGGAGTTAAATTTGAACCCTTTTTTTTAATCCCCAAAAATGCCATTCCACCCATACACCACTACTATGATATTAACGTTCCCGCGAACTTCCAAATTGCGTCGAAATAAATTCTATAATTTTCAATACAATTTCTAATTAACTCGCACAACTAATCTTAATATTTCGTGTATCGACATGATGATTGCTCGATCAATTTCGCTCGCGATTGGGCCCTGCAATTAAATTTTATTTTCACCCTAAATTACGGATGTTACAAATCTTCCCTCCTAATAAAATTTTCGTCCTCGAAAATTTACATTCATACCTGAGCCAAAAAGTAAGGCATAATCTTCAATGCTTCGGAGCTCATCTTCTCTTTCCCATGTATACTCCGGTCGACCACAATTTATCCAAAGAACTTTTATAAAACGGATCTCTCTGCTCCTGAGCTTCTGAATCCTTGAGTCCACTATCCTGACTGGTTTAATATTGATGCTAAGTTTTGGTTCGATGGGTGCATCCTCGATACTGATCACCTGAGTAGGGTCTCTGACTGCTCTCCTCAGAAAGGAGACATGGAATACATCAAGTAATCCACTCATTTCCTCGGGCAAGACCAACCTATATGCAACCTCACCAATGCGCTCCAGTACCTCGAAAAGACCAACGGACCTTGGACTCAATTTCTTCATCCGCAAAATTCTAAAATTTATGTTGCTAAGCTGGACTTTAGGAAAAAATACAATCTCTTGTGTTGAACCCCACTGACGTGTTCCTCTGATAAAAATGTTAGGCTTGTCTATCATGAGCTATCCTCTTACGCTCTTGAAAGAAACTTTAATCGATCCATGGCTTTATAAATCCAAGATTCATTACTAAACATCGTTTCTTCATTCTTAGCCCAACAAAGAGGTAACTAACAGAATTTACTGTAGGAGTCTCAAAAGGGGAACAACCGCACTCGCCTGGAAACTGATATTTTAGAATGATTATAAAATAGAAAGAGTAATCTCACTTACTCTGAAGTGTAGAATGCAGATCTTCAAAATCTCTTCTAGGACTCCATCAACTTACTTTATCTATATATATATCTGAGACTGAACTATTTTATCTCCGTATCCAGGTACTCCTAAGATTAACTACAGTTTTAAAGATGTATCTACCATCTTTGCCAACAAGGCTAACGTTTGACAATACCGCGAAGTTCGATTAGCTTATAACTAACAACATACGGCTAACTAAAGCTTGATCCAAATTTCCTTTAAAACTAGAAATGATTCATAAGGTCAATTGATCTATAATAACCCACACGACAACATTCTCTGGTTAGATCTTGGAATACTAAGAACAAAATTCATTGAAGCGAAAACACATTATCACACAATTGCTTTCTGGCATATAACCTTCTATTTTTAACTAATATGCATATCTCACGCTTTCCTACAACTTCAAACATATTTATTGAGTCCAAAACCCTAGTCATAATAATAATAAATTTTTTTTTTCGTACTTACACCTTCGTACCGCTCTAAGGTATAAAATATTTGGACTTATGAGTCTCAAATGTGTGTCCATGTGGAGACAAAACAATATCTAGAATGCAAATTCTTCCTGGGCAATTTGCATTAGGGTAACGCATCTTGAACTGTAAAATTCCGCATCAATCATATCTTAAACAACTTTCAAAGTTTGGTCATATTAGGATCTAAAGGTATCAATAGTCGGATTTGGTCTTATGCATTTTATGTAGTTTCTAAACAACGATGGGTCATAAAATCCATGATAGCACGGGGAACACATTGATTCTCTAATTAATCCAGTATTTGTACCAATTCCAAGTAACACGCGGTAAGACAAAGACTTGCAAGTTGCAACTCCTCTACTAAATGCATTTGTTATCAACGTATCGCTAACATGATGGTATTAATTTTGTGAAGATCTCATAACAAACACTGCAAAGGTAGTGTCTTTCTACTCTTTGACGTGTGTTTCCCTATAAGTAAAGCAAGTCATGACGAGATAACTCTTCTTGGGTCTATCAACTACCTGGATGCAACCACTAGGACAATCTTATGCTTCGCATCACAAACCTTGCTTGAAGCACTACTGAAAAGTTAAAACATCTATACTCTCAAAGACAAATATATTACTAGCGCTTTCTTTGTATAAAATTTTACTCCTTAAATGTTAACCCGCATTTACTATCCCATTGAAGGCTTTCCACTTTCCCAATAAGTGAAATCAAAGGTGGCGTTAACTACATAATTTTTTTTTTATATAGAGCTCACGTACTAACTTTCCAAACCAAGAAGATTGTTGGCAACCTACAGCTTTGGATCTCGGTAACACACTGATTACTTATATTATCTTTGAATCTATTGAAAGCCCTCATCTTCAGGCAACGTGTCCCAAGGAGGAAACTTCTGTGAACCAAAACTTGCTTTTAAAATCATTGTTTTAAATGTCCTCCGACATGTCCGACATGTCTCCCGACATGTCATTTTTCAGGGCAAAACGATATATTTTTCTAAAAAAAATAGATTATGTCCTTTTGTAAAATATAGTCCGACATGCCCGATTTTTTCCGATATATCGGCCGACACGACTTTTAAATATATCGCTCGCTATTTTATTTTATGATATATTAACAGACTAGCAACATATGTTTAAATCGCCTATGAATATTATATTATGTATGTTAAAATCGATTAAACTTATTGTTTCGATTTTTTTAACATTTTATTCTCATAACCAATTTTGTATAATTGTTTCACAATTTTTTAATTTCATATTACCAAAAATATGAAAATATTTAATACATTTATTACAAAAAATATGAAAATATTTAAATCTTCTTTATTTGCAATAAACTTATCGTTATGAAAATAAAATTATTGTATACTATTAAATATATTTTACAATGTATCATTTTGTATTTGTTAATAATATTTTATCTTAAATACAATTCGATTTTCTTTTGTAATATAAATTACTCATTTTTTATCTATTTGTTATATTATTTTTCTATTTTTATAACATATAATTATAGTTACTATACATAAAAATAAAAATTTTATTTATAAAACCTGGAAATCCGATATTTTAAAATATCCCCGACATGTCTCCGACTTTCGACATCCGACATTTAAAAACTCAATCCGATATGTCGCCGACATCCGATATTTAAAACATTGTTTAAAATTGTCACGACCCGTCTCGACAAGAGTTAGAGTGCGCTTCGGGGTGGGCCGTGATGCCACAGGCATGGGCGAAAAGAAATTCATGCCTGTTAAGGCGGGAGCAGAAATACTACAAATAGTTACTTTTGATTAAAACATGTTGTTTTATTGCGGAAGTTTTAAAATATGATAATTTGAAACAGGTGCACATGCATTTTAGTAAAAGCTCATGATACAAGTTCTGGAACAGAAATTTATGCAGGGAACATCGCAAATGAATGAACATGCAAAACATGTCAAATTCTAGTACATATAATATTTAGCCTAGCAGTTGTCCATGAAAGAAGAGAAAATGACTGATCGTAATTACTACATAACAGAAATATCCGACAGTAAAAGAAATGAAACATAAACACAAAACCTGGAACTTGACGCAGATCGGCCTCAGAGAGCAGGCGGCGCAGACACGAATACTAAGGCAAATCCAAACAGAAGGAAAAGCCTCAGAATATTGAAATACACAAGAGCAAGCAAAATAAAATACGAGCAGGAGAAACAGAATATTTGTGTACCGCTTTTCGTAAAGCAAAGCTAATAAGACAGGCAAGTAAGTGAGACAAGCAGAAATATCTAGAATTATTAGCCTACTCCGAAGTATAGCATAAACATTCTTGCAACGACATAAGCTGTAATCAATGAAATACGTAGGTGTTTATAGTGGGTGTGCATGGTTCACACTCAAGTCCAAGTGTAAGTCTTACTAGAATAAGAGTATTTCCTGCTTACCGTGACCATGCAAACAAGACAATGCACCACCTAAACCCTAGTTTCCAAGATTTGCTTATGACACTCAGGACCTAAGAGATTCAGAAATTTAAGCTCGCTATGACCGGTCCTTTGTTCCCATTAAGGATTCAAGAGGGAACCCAAGTCAAGGAGTTTCATCAATTAAACCCTACCTTTCAGTGTCAACTTACGTTATTAACGACTTAGCGCAAGATTTCATGGATTCTAGCATATCAAGACATGTAACCAAGATACTGATTCAGATATACAAGAGTAGATTTTACTAACGTGAAACAGGAGGAAATCAAGTTATAGAACATTATTTAACCAAGTCTTGGAACCAGACAGGCATAAGAAACAAGATTCGATGACTCAAAGAACTCGATAGAGAGTTTAGAAACTCGCGGATTCAAGTATTCACGAGTAATAAGATTATTATACATCATTTTCCAGGATATCAAGCATTCATTCAGGTTGATCCATTTCAAGACACAATTAACTTCTAAGTAAACATGTGTACAATCCGAATATGATAAAAAAACACCGATCATATACTTGCTAACCAGAAATCATTACTATTATTATCATGACGCTTGTTACACATGCTCAACAATCTATCATTCCTTGAATTATCCATCAAATAAGAAATTTATTCATCTAGGTGACTAATCAAAATAACATCATTCATGTTCACGAATTCGTGTCATTTCAAACACGTGAAATCTCAATTTATTAACAAGTCAAATCAGGGATCTAAGATCTAAATTTATTCGATGAAACATGGATTCAAGGGTGAAACATATAATTATAAGAACAAACACATGAATTGCAGTTCAATGTTTGCAAGAGACAAGGATCTCTACTTGCCTTAAATATGCTAAAGCTGGCGGAGGCGGCTAAATAGCGCGAGCAAAATTCCAAGAACCTGACTAAGCACAACGAAAGCGAATGTAGCATAATTTACTACGCTAACACATGCATTCTACGAAGCGAAAATTAGCAAAGAGGGCTTAGCAAAATTACCTCCCTCAAAAAGAGGGGAGAAGAGATACCACGAAGGATCGGGAACTTGGCGGAGCTTGGGTTGCGGAAACCCTAATTCGGAGAGGGGATTTGTGAGGTGCCACCAATGGAAACGAGGAGCGGCGCCGGAAATCACGAATAAACCACGGTTAGACGATCGCAAGGGGACAAAAAATCTGAAACACAAGATATCCGAAATTTGGAGCGCAAATTCCAAGGAAATTAGGAAAAACTGAAAATCCTTACCAAAAAATCCAAGAGGAGGAGGGTTCAAGCAAAACCCTAGGCGAAATCGGAGAAGAAGAGGGCTGTCAGAGAGAGGTGGCTGTTGTCGGGCCTTGAGGAGGTTGCTGCCACCCTTGGAAGGGGAAGAGGGCTCTGAGGGTCTGCCGACACTTGAAGAGGAGGGAGCTGTCGGCCTTTGAAGTTAGGGTTGCCTGCTGCCGGCCCTGGAAGAGGGCTGCTGGAAGAAGGGGGGTCGGCCCTTAGATGCTGACGGCCCTGGAAGAGATGAAGGAGTGTTGGCTTGAGGAGGAGCAAGGCTTGCTGTGGCCTGGAGGTGTGGAGAACCACCGGCCAGAGCAAGGGAGACGCCGACGGGAGCAAAGGAGCAATAGGCGGAGGCGTCGTCGACCATTGAAGGAGGAGGCATCGTCGGCCACTGCGGAGAGGGCGCCAGAGGCGGAGACGAGCGGCGGGTTGCGCACTTGCGGGAGACAGAGCGGGAGCTGGAGACTGGATGGAATCGGGAGCCCTAGCCGAAAGATTAATAATCGGGGGGAGGGGGCTGCGGCTTGGGGATAAAAGGGGGGGGCTGTCTCGGTTAGGTAATAAAGAGGGGATGGGCTGCGGTTAGCAGAAATGTAAATCCCCTTTCTTTTCTTTTTAAATGAGACATGGGTTGCGGCTAGACAAAAGCGGAAGGGAAATACGGGTTGTTACAAAAATTTTATGTGTAGATGATATTTTCCGAGTACTACACATCGATATATCAAATCTATAAAAATAGGGGGCATTGCCCATTCTGCAATGCATGGAAGAAACTTACAGTGTCTAAACCTTGCGTTGAAAATTAACTTTACAAGTCCTCTTTATCATTTCGAAGTTGCGGAAATCTTATATTAAACCTAACTTAGAGTAGCGGGCAAGATTCTTCGAACGGGTCATTAAATCAAATAACTTAACATATGGTTACTTATTTTTAATTGGGTACCCAGACAACCCATGGTATCCTAATGCACAACTCTAAACAATCATCCTTCATAACAACAGAAGAGGCACTTCTAAAAGTGATGATGTTAAGCCAAATAATCACCAACTCGTGCGGCTCACGAATTTTAAATCAACGACTCTACTAATACTTTAGGTGTCATGCGATAAAAGGTTTGGTTACATGTAAAATTCCAGGAAGATATTTTATTCAAGCATAAACCTCTACAACTTGCTTGTGAAACATTGATAGCTTCTAAGGGATGACATTTGAAGGTTCTCAGAAATAATGGAACATCCTGAAGACTGTTTATGAGAGGACCATCAGCTAGAAACTCATCACAAATGATAATAATACTTATAACCATCTTAACTGACGAGGTAAAAATATTGGAAACTCCTTTCATGCCTCGAGACATAGCAGTGAATTGATCTAGTCATTGCACACTTGGTTCTATTAGTGATCTAACCTTTCCTTCTGGAAATCAATTCATACTCATAATTAGATCAAACTCTGGTATAGGGAAATGCATACTTCTATTGTAGATTCAGGCTTTTCAAAGGTAAATGAAATCTACACCAAATGCTAGGCCGGGGCCTCCAATACTGACACCTCACGAAAGATTCTGAGTTCGACTATAAGCAAAAGATTCTACCGTAAATGATTTCCAACGAGCGCAAACTAAGGAGAATGGAACATGATTCAGAACGAAGAAGTTGACAAGATGAGGCGATAACTAATCCGACTGAAATATATTGAAAACTACCATAACAGGGATGAGTAGTGACCCCCAATTTTTTTATTTCTTAATGAGTCTCTACAAACTGCCGTACGTGCAAGAACTTATAATTATATAGGATATTGCATTGACGACATGCATTAACTTAAGGTTCTTCTTTCAAAGAAATTGATCTTGAAAGAGGTCACATACTAACTTAAGGAAGTTACCTCAAGTGACCTGATCTATAGCTCGCCATCTAAGTTGTGAAGGCTTCAAGATTGGCTCTAGGGAGTATTATAATTAAAGAGTGGCAAACCAGAATCTTATCGATAATATCTTCAGACATTAAAAGATTAAGAGACGACAAAGGATTAGACATCAACCAAACGTCCCTTAATGAACTTAGCTAAGAAAGCATCTGACATCACTATTATTTAAGCGTATAAATGAAGACTTAATGACTCTAACGTCCAGGGAATGAATCAGGTAAAATCCTATGGCTCTGTGAGTTTCTAGGGTTCAAAGGATCCTAAACCTGTCTGTTGGAACCTTAGTTTTGATTTGAGTTAGGATCCACCTTTAGTATCTAAGTTTATGTCATAACTCATATTATAACTTAGACCAAATCCTATTAAGGTAGAAGGCTGAAAAGCAATATACAATAATATAAATAATATATATATAATAAGAAATATACAATAATATATATAATATACTAAAGAATATATATAAAAAAGACACTAAGAAATATAAATATACGTGTATTTAATAGGCAGAAAATAAGAGAGAACTTAAATTTACATATATTCTCTGCGTTCGACGAACGCCGATCTGCGTTCGACGAACGGCGCCCTGCGATCGACGAATGACGTGCATCTTGCGCTCGACGAATGACGTGCATCCTGCGCTCGACGAATGACGTGCATTCTGCGCTCGACGAAATCCAGCGGTTCAGAGGTCGACAAACAGATTATCTCAGCGGTCGACGAACCCGTCTCAGCGGTTCAGCGTTCGACGATCCCGTCTCAGCGGTTCAACGGTCGACGAACAGATTATCTCAGCGGTCGACGAACAGACCTCAGCTCAGCGGTCGACGAAATCCTGCGTTCGACGAACGACAATCTGCGTTCGACGAACAACTCAATACTTCAGGGGTCGACGAAATCATCCAGGCTCAGCGGTCGACGAATTCTTTCGTTCCACGAACTCCAGTCTGCGTTCGACGAATATTCAGCAGAAGTTCAGAACAGTGAATTTAATGATCAGGTCGACGAATCAAATGATGAGCTCGACGAACTCGAAGCTCAGCTCGACGAATTTCTTCAGTATTATTTTATATCATTAAATATTATATATATGCTGACAGATTTATTTAAAGCAATATTTTATTTATTCTATTTATGTATTGCTATATATAATGCTGTCTTAATGATACGCCCGAAATAGGTATACGTATTACACGCAAGTGCACGTGCCGGATCAAGTAATAATAAGTGAGTAAAGATCGTTTCCACGGAGAGGTGGTGAATTTAGTGCTTGCAAATACAAGTTGTGCTTTTTCTTTAAATCCAAGTTAAACAAAACGGTGGTTTGTAGAGCATTCAAATTAGGAATGATAAAAACTACTAATTAAATTAAACTATGGGTAGTGGAGAAAATTACTTGGTTATTAGTTGAGAAAGATAATCTTGTACTGTGATTTCCTAAGCCTAGTGTGATGAATTTTTAAAGGTGACTTTATGAGATGTGTGGTGGAACGTCTTGCAACAATTTTAAGGTAGAAGATCCGTATCTCTCGATATCGGAAATCCCTAGCCTCTATTTCCCCCTTGGGAGAGACAAGTACCGCATAAAAATCGAAAATCAAAGTTGCTAATATCAAGGGGAAATCTCTTTCTCCCTTCAAATACTATATCGGATCTATAACACACTTACGCAACTCCTCTCTCGAATTATGAAGCGTAGTAAAAAGACGAAACCATGGCCAAAAGTTTCAAATAATGATTATAGATTCAATAAAGACATTCATCAAACATTCATAAAGCAAGATTCAAGCGTTCATCATCACACAAAAGGCAAAGTAATTTCACAATACAAGATTAAACGGAATTAGTTCATGGCGGCGGAGAGAACACACAAAATAGTTGAGTAGATCTTACAAAACATGATGGGAGTATCGACTAAGAGAAGGAGGATGATTCCGCTGAAGTTCCTCCTTCGATCAGCCCGGTGAAATCGCTGCCGCCCTCTAGTCGCCTTCTCCAAGTAAAGTCTCCAATGACAATGGTGTATGGAAATTAGGGAAGAAGCAGAAGAGAGAAGAAAATCTCTATATTAATATCCTTTTAACTCCTCTCCATAACTGCCATTATTTTCGGATCTTCTCTCTCTAAAAATGCCCAATTTCTGCCCAAAGGACGCCACTTTCTAGATTTGCAAATGGCAGTTTATTTGATTTTAAAATTCTGAAAATCGTCCAGAAAAGGTTGCAACCTGTTTCAGGATTATGCAACTCTTTTCCCAGGACAACATTTTTTGAACAAAATCCTTCTTCTAAATCGTTCCTTTTGACTTTTCTTGCAACAATACCTAGGAAAAAGACCGATTTAGTCATAAATAAAATAAATATATATATTTACTTCATATTATAACTTCAATTAAACTAATTTTCCTCAAAAACGTTAAGCAAAAGGTCTAAAACAAAGGCTAAATAACTTCTTTTTGAGAAGTTATCACACCTCCACACTTGAACCTTTGCTAGTCCCTAGCAAAGACAATTCCAATCATCAAATTGAGTGAGGTGATATACATCAAAAGTTAAAATTGTCCAAGATCCTTTTTCTCAAGAAAGATTAAAAGAAACCTAGTCAAGAGTACCGATAAAGCAACTCTACGATATGTCAATCATTAAATGTTCAACACATTCAAGAATTCATTAGCTTGATGGAAGAAAAGTCTCAATTAAAATTTCTTGTGTGGTGTGTGCAATTCTTTAAAATCATTTACTTCCCTCCACTTTCCATCGAACTTCCTATAATGATTAAGAAAGGATTAGCATAGGCCGATTCTTCGACTTAACCGCCGCAAGATGTAATAGTTAGGTATGAAAAGACGCCATGAAGTTTGGTGATGAGAATGACGTTGGTTTGGTTAGAGTATGTATGGATGGTGGAATGTGTCTCTCTAGATGAAAAATTCTTAGCATCTCTCCAAACTATGAGGTAATTTTGGGTCCGTAGTTGGGATCATTCTAAGTAGGTGTACACACACTTAGGCCACATATCACTACGACTCTTTTCTCTTTTTTTTTTATTTGATAATCATAGTTGGGATCATTCCAGGTATGAATGCACATACCTAGGCCGCATATCACTATGACACATACATTTTTTTTTTCTTTTTGCTAGAGTCTATAGTTGGGATCATTCTAAGTAGGTGTACACACACTTATGCCACATATCACTACGATATTTTTTTTTTAACAACCAATCATAATTGAAGAGCATACTAAGAATTACCAAATAGAAGCCTAGGGAATTTACGCATAGAAATTCAAAGCTCAAAGTTAAAAGGGTAGAAATGATGATAGAATTGGGTAAATATAACGTGAAATGATCAAAGAGAAGTACTAATCATAATAACTATCTATCTCAACGCTTTGATTTACGTCTCCAACTCGGTTATCGCTCACCATTTCTTTATTATTATTAGAAGTCCATACAGGTCTATTTTTAGGAAGATAATTCTTTTAAAGAATGATGTGGAAAAATAGAAAAAAATTAAAAGAGATTTAACTCATCCTGCTAACTTCAAATCAAAATGGTGTGAACCCTTAGGAATGACTATCCACATAAATTATATATATCATGTACTCTTGAATAGATTTTCATAAGAACTAGGATTGTTAGTTAATATAAAAAAAACTACATCCTCACCCAATTGGTAGGGGTTACACTACCCCCACCGCCACACTTATGCCCTTTGCTAGTCTCTAGCAAAGCGACCTTACTACGCGTGAAAATGGAATTTGAGAACTTGAAACAAATATGGAATGCGAAAAAAAGTTGAAATTTGAATACTCCCCTGAAATCCGAGTGGTGAAGATATGCCCAACACGGTCATTGATGTCTCCGTTGAATGTCGTTCATTAATGCTGCGGTATGTAATCTCCCCAGATATGACAACCTGCAAACTTATATCTTGTACTAGAGAGAAAATAGTTTAAATGCAGGTTATAGTTGCACCATGTCATAAGCCCCAAAACCATCAATGAAACAACATCCAACATTAAAATTTCAAGCATTGAAAAACGTACTATATCAAATATAGCTGCACAATATCGAGAATAAAACATATCCGATCATCTTGCTTAAGAATAGCTCATTATAGTACTTTAGTACCAAAACAACACATTAACTACTCAAAAGAGTATTTAACATGTTCAAGCTATGTTGGCATTAAAAAAAAATTATCATCAAGCATGACATTATAATCGAGCAGCATCAGAACATGTCAATATGGATAATCAAGTAGAGCTTTATAAAAACATGTTGTCCGTCTCCAAATAACAAAAAAACTAAGACAACAATTTATTAGCATTAAAACGAATAACATCGAGCAGAACATTATCAACCAGCAGCTTTATCAAACAATGTGGATAATAGCTTTATCTTCCGTCATTAAAATAGTGGAGCAGTAAATATGCGAGCATAGAGTTCAAATCAAATAGTAAACGATAGTAAAATGTGAGCATCATGACATGTCAAACACCTACACATCTAGCCATAAATCTAAAGACCATGTTCGCATTCAAAAGTAGGATTAACCAAAAGTAGATGAAATAGAAAACTACTAGTCTTAATCAGCTTCCTCCTCGTCATCGTCATCAGCCTCCTCCTCATCGTCGTCGGCCTCCTCCTCCTCTTCAAATTCGGCCTGATATGGATCGACCGTGGTGGGATCAGCACGAGTCCTATTGCTGTGAAGAAGGTAGCCTTCTGCATCGAATTGGTATTGCAGTCGATGGTAAGGGGCCGTAATTGGGATCTTCAACGTACGCATGATTTTTTCCTGATTCTGGCGTAGGTCGTCGAGTTTTGAGTCAAAATATACGTGCTGGCACCTGAGATATGTTTTTGTATACTCCGCATTTTCCATGGCCAAGCCACGTTCACCCTTAAACTTAGATCGACCGATAATGATTTTGATGGGATCACATGAGAAGTCTTCCGGAAATTGTTCTGACGAACCGTCCTCCGTCATCTCACGCAATAATTTCTTCCGTTCTCCTGTTTCCGCAGCTACCTTGACATTTACCTCCGCTACCGTTTCAGTAATATGATGCCCAACCTGAGTCACAAGGTCCGTTTTGTTAGTCCCCACCTTTGCTAACCGACACAACTCGGTAATCAGTGTAGGTAACCACAAGGGCCGTATCGTATCTTCCTTCACTCTTAGTGCCAGCTGTTCAGCAATAATCATCCCAATGTTGAGCTTTAAACCTTTAAAAATGCAGTAAATTAACATGAGACGATCGAGGGAGATATTGTTCATATGGCGCGTTGGAAGGATGCTGGCGTTGATGAACAGAAGCCACACCTTTGCTTCCCTCGACAAGCTGGTAGACTTGACTGCTTTGCAAGATTTTCGTGCCCATTCTGGCTCCGGGATACAACAGATAGCCTTGGCAATGTCAGTTGGAGTAACTGTAGCCTGCACTCCCATCAGACTGCCCTCCACATGGTTATCCAGTTCGAAGGAGTTGATAGCGGCAGCAGAGAAATCGACCCGTTTACCTCGCACGATCACGACATTCCCTTCACTGAATCTCGCATTCGCGTAAAACTCATATACCCAAGGGAGTATGGCCTCCGTACGTGGGTGGCAGAAGGTTTCCCAATGTAGGGCTTGGATATGCTCGACGTATCTACGACTCCACTCCCGAACCTCCATCTTAAATCCTCGCTCGTAGATAAGAGGGGTAGATTTGAGAGCTTCGTAATGATGCCACGCCTTTTCCAATAGAAATCTAGCATCTTTCTTACTCGCCACCTCCTTCCCCTTTCTATTACGTTTCGAAGCCATGGATGAAATACAGAGGTTGGAAGCTATTACCGTAAGTTGCAAGCCGGAGAATCGCGCTCGAGGGTGGACGAACGCTGATGTCGTCGGTGTCGTCGCTATCGCTCGCCGGGAGAATAGAGATGGAAGAGAACGCTCGCTGCGCCGTCGCCTGTGACCTAAATCGCGGAAGAAATGGGATTGTCGGGCGGCTGGTTAAACAGGCCAGGGTTTAGCACTTCGCGTGGACTTAAACAGCACCGGTTTAGGAGTTATCCACCGGGAATGCGCCGGTTCAACTGAACCGGAAACGGGCTTTTTGTCGATTTGCCTTCAGAAATTGGCAGTAAATAAAGAGTTGCAACCTCATTTTTCTGAGGTTGCAACACAAGCGATTAACCAAAATAAAGATCCGGTTCAACTGAACCGGACCCTATTCTCCATCAGCTTCCCCCTTCACAAAATGGTAGAAATAAAAGAGTTGCAACCTGTATTTTTAGAGGTTGCAACATTCAAAATTTTACTTTTAAAAATTCTCCTCTTGTTATGTCCTGTAGATTGACATGTAGGAATGGACTTAAACTGAACAAATTATATAAATAAACAAATTAACGATGGGTTGCCTCCCACCAAGCGCCTAATTTACCGTCCCGGCAGGACGAATTTCTACTAAATAAGTGTCACCCTTGACACCACCCAGTCATCATTCCCATTCAAGTACAGCTTCAGTCTTTCACCGTTGACCTTAAACTCGGTTCCATCATTTTCATTCCGAATAGTCACTGCTCCATAAGGATGCGCCTCTTTGACCGTGAAAGGGCCCGACCAACGCGATTTCAACTTTCCTGGAAATAATCTTAAGCGAGAGTTAAATAGCAAAACCAATTGTCCCGGTTCGAAATGTTTTTCCTTTAGACGTCTATCATGCCACCTCTTCGTTCTCTCTTTATATATTTTAGAATTTTCATAAGCTTGCATCCTTATTTCCTCCAGTTCATTCAATTGAAGGAATCTCTTCTCGCCCGCGTCCCTGAAATCATAATTAATCTTCTTTATTGCCCAGAAGGCACGGTGCTCCAGTTCTAAGGGTAAATGACAAGATTTCCCATAAACTAGCCTATATGGAGTTAGGCCGATTGGTGTTTTGAATGCAGTGCGGTATGCCCACAATGCGTCATTCAGCTTTTGAGACCAATCTTTACGGTTGACACTCACCGTTTTCTCTAAAATTTTCTTAATTTCTCTATTTGATACTTCCGCTAGGCAATTTGTTTGAGGGTGGTACGCTAATGCGACCTTATGCGCAACCCCATATTTTCTTAGCAAAGAGGCGAACTGGGAATTGCAGAAGTGACTTCCTCCATCGCTAATAACTGCTCTCGGTACTCCAAATCTATTGAATATATAATTTTTAAGAAAATTTAAGACTACCTTGGAATCATTTTTGGATGTTGCGATCGCTTCTACCCATTTAGATACGTAATCGACTGCTAGCAAAATATAAACATTTCCGCTTGAGTTCACAAACGGCCCCATAAAGTCTATACCCCAAACATCAAATAACTCAACTTCTAACATTATATTCATAGGCATCGCATCATTCTTTCGTATGTTCCCCACCCTTTGGCATCTATCGCATTGTTGAACAAAAGAATGCGAGTCCCGAAATAAGTTAGGCCAAAAAAATCCGGCCTCTAACACCTTCATGGCCGTCCTAGTGCCCATGAAATGACCTCCATACGGTGAATTATGACATTTCTCAAGGATCACTCTCATCTCCCCCTCGGGGACGCAACGTCTCAAAACTCCATCGGCTCCAAACTTAAACAAATAAGGATCGTCCCAAAGATATGAACGCACCTGATGTAAGAATTTTTTTCGTTGCGGATATGTAAACTCTGAAGGCATGATGTTACTAACTAGGTAATTTACAAAATCAGCGTACCAAGGAACATCACTTTCAGATATAGACAGAATCCACTCATCGGGGAATCTTTCATCCACTTCAGACTTTAGCTCCGGCTGCGTACTTTCAATCCTAGATAGGTGATCCGCCACCGGGTTGTCCGTTCCTTTCCTATCCTTAATCTCTACCTTAAACTCTTGCAGAAGAAGTACCCAACGAATTAACCGTGGTTTAGCGTCTCTCTTATCCATGAGATAACGGATCGCAGCGTGGTCGGTGTACACTACAACTTTCGTACATAGGAGATATGATCGAAACTTTTCAAATGCGAAAACCACCGGCAATAGTTCCTTCTCAGTGGTAGTGTAGTTGACTTGGACATCGATAAAGGTCTTACTAGCATAAGCAATCGTGTGGAATATCTTACCCCGCACTTGCCCCAAGACAACTCCTACCGCGTAATCGCTCGCGTCACACATAAGGACAAATGGCTCTTCCCAATCAGGTGTTACAACAATGGGTGCTGTGGTTAAACGATATTTCAGTTCGTCGAACGCCTTCAAGCACTCATCACTGAAATAGAATTTTACATCTTTCTCTAGAAGTCCACTCAATGGTTTAGCTATTTTCGCGAAGTCTTGGATGAATCGTCTATAGAATCCAGCGTGTCCTAGGAAACTACGCAACATTTTCACATTTGTGGGTGGAGGTAATTTTTCAATCACATCTAACTTAGCTTTGTCCCCCCCTAGTCCGTTCCTAGAAACATGATGACCCAAAACTATGCCTTCTCGAACCATGAAGTGACACTTCTCCCAATTCAATACTAGGTTCGTCTCTACACAACGTGTAAGTACCTTCTCCAAACACCTTAAACATTCGTCAAATGATTTACCAAAGATGAAAAAATCATCCATAAAAATCTCAATACCCTGGTCCATAATATCAGAGAAAATAGCAATCATGCAACGCTGGAATGTGGCAGGTGCGTTATAAAGACCAAAGAGCATTCTCCTAAATGCGAAAGTACCATATGGACAAGTAAATGTTGTCTTTTCTTGATCAGCGGGGTCGACTGTAATTTGGTTGTAACCTGAATACCCATCAAGAAAACAGAAAAAACCATTCCCCGCCAATTTATCTAAGACTTGATCGAGGAAGGGAAGAGGGAAATGATCTTTTCTGGTGGCTTTGTTTAACTTTCTATAGTCTATACAGATTCTCCAACCCGTAATCGTCCTAGTAGATACTAACTCATCCTTCTCATTCTTTATGACCGTCATACCTCCCTTCTTGGGTACACAATGCACAGGTGATACCCATGGGCTATCCGAGATTGGGTATACAATACCCGCATCTAGCCACTTAATAATCTCCTTCTTAACCACTTCCTTCATCGGCGGACTTAAGCGACGTTGAGGCTCTATCGACCCCTTAAATGATTCTTCTAAGAGAATCTTGTGCATACATAATGAGGGGCTTATTCCCCGGATATCAGCGATAGTCCATCCTATGGCCGTTTTAAATTGTTTAAGTAATTCTATTAATCTTTCTCGTTGATCCGATAATAAATTAGAATTAATGATAACCGGCAATGTATCGTCATCCCCTAAATACACATAAGTACGATGATCGGGTAGAGGTTTTAACTCAAGCAATGGTGGTTCTGCAATGGAAGGTTTAACTGACATGGATTTACCGGGCATCTCTAACGGTTCCGGCTTACGAAACCACGCAATTTGCTTCTCGAATGCTTGTAAGCATTCTTGAATCACTTCTTCTTCTTCAGATTGTTCATCCTCCGTCAATAAACAATTCAATAAATCATCTTGGTCGTCGGAAAATGAACTTGGCATATAATCCCATATAGACACTTGATTGACCGCCTCCATATTATCTTCCTCTCGGTGGGTAAATTTTAACGCTTTGAGCACATTAAATGTGATTTGTTCCTCATTTACTCGCATCGTTAACTCTCTCTTCTGCACATCAATCAAAGTCCTTCCCATCGCTAAGAATGGTCTCCCCACAATAATCGGCACTTCTCTATACTCTTCCATGTCTAGGACCACAAAGTCCGCTGGAAATATGAACTTATCCACCTTCACTAACACGTCTTCAACGATCCCTTTTGGGTATGCTAGGGTCCGGACGGCCAATTGCAAGGTTATGGAGGTTTTGAAAATCTCACCCAAACCTAACTTCCTAAATATTGACAATGACATTAGATTGATGCTCGCCCCTAAATCGCATAACGCTTTGCCTTCAAATTTGTATCCTATAGAACACGTATCGTAAAGCTCCCGGGATCTTTTAACTTTGGTGGGAGTCTTTTTTGAAGGATAGCGCTACACTCCTGAGTGAGTGCTACCGTCTCATTCGTTCCAAATTTTCTCTTTTTGGAGAGGATATCTTTCATAAATTTTACGTAGCTAGGCATTTGCTCTAAAGCCTTGGCGAATGGGATGTTGATTTGTAATTTCTTAAATATCTCCACAAACTTTTGGAATTGTTGGTCGAGTTTACTTTTTCTTAACCGTTGTGGAAACGGTGGTGGTGGATATATTATTGTGTCTTCTTTTTTCTTTTTAAATTCAGCGCTTGGTTCTTTCTTCCTCTCTCCCAACACCTCTACTTCTCCTTCCTTGCCATTATCCTCTTGTATTGCCCCATCATTGGGTATACAAGAGGTTAACTCCTCTAGCTCTCTTTCATTATTACCCTTAACTTGTTCTTTTATTTGCTCACCGCCCAACTCCTTACCACTTCGTAGAGTGACTGCCTTACATTGTTGGTTATCTCCCTTCGGATTTGGTGTGGTATCCGTTGGAGTGACCCTTGAGGTCTAAGGCTCAATGCATTAGCGATTTGCCCAAATTGGGACTCAATTACACGAAGTGACCCTTCTAAACTAGTTATGCGTGTATCGTTCTTTTGCATTGATTCGATAAGGATCTCATCGGTTAACTTTCTAGAAGGTCCTTGTTGATTATAATTAACGTTTTGAGTTGGACGTGAGTTTGAATTGAAACCGGGCGGGTGTGCCGCACCGGCGTTGTTCTTCCATGAAAAGTTAGGGTGGTTACGCAACTCAGGATTATAATAATTTGGAATTAAATTATTATTATTATTATATCTAGGTTGCCCTCCTATATAATTAATTTCTTCATTATAGCTAGGAATGGAGTGATCGACAATTTGTTCTATATTAAATGATGGATTCATAGTAGGGGCTGCCATTATGCTATTCACCTGTGGGTTCATTTGATTATGATTTAATGTCAGCGCATCTAACCTTTTGTTCATAGTGTTAAATTGGGCAGTGATTTGCGCAGCGAACGAGGTTAATTGATCTACTTGGTGAAGACCACCTACCGAAGAAGAAGGAACCTGTCGATCAAACGAATGATAATTGTTTGACGATAGATCTTCAAGGATAGCATATGCATCTTCGGGATACTTGTTCATGAGGGATCCTCCTGCAACTCCATCTACTTGGATCATTGTAGAAGTCTGGAGGCCATTATAAAAAGTCCATACTTGTTGATGCATCAATAAACCGTGATGCGGACATTTTCGTAGAAGTTCCTTGAACCTCTCCCAAGCGTCGTACAATGTCTCCCCATTCCCTTGCGTGAACGTACTAATATCACGCATCAGTTTAGCCGTTTTAGCAGTTGGGAAGTACTTAGCTAAGAATAAATCAACCACTTGCTGCCAAGTGGTTAGACCATTTTGGGAGTCAAGCCATTCCTTCGCTCTGCCCGACAGAGAGAATGGAAATAAGCGAAGTCTAATCGCTTCATCTGACGAGCCATTTATCTTAAAGGTGTCACACACATCCCTAAACGTCCGTAAATGAGAGTTTGGGTCCTCATGATTTAGTCCACTAAATTGTTTTTGTTGCACTAAGTTCATTGCCATGGAGTCAATTTTGAAATTATTCGCTTCAATAGCAGGCTTAATGATACTATAGTGTAGACCTCCTCTAAAGGCATATTGTACTCTCTACAAGTTCTCTTAATCTCAGCTGGTTGCCCATTATGTTCTACCTGACCCTCTTGACCTAAACCATCCTGATCATTTTCATTGGGAGCATTCTGATTATTTGGATTCATAGTTGTAGAATTATTACGTTCTAATCGAATCGCTCTTCTATTCTGTCTACACGTTCGTTCGATCTCTAGGTTCAACGGCAAAAGTTTTGGTGTTCGATGTCTGGACATACACTAAGCAAGACAGCTAAATAACAAAATGACAGTAAATAAACAATACAATCAAGCAGCACAGCAGAGATGAGAGTAGCAATAATAAATAAAAGAAAATAAAACTTGAGCTTTAATTACTAAAGCTTCACTAATATTGCAAGAAATAAACGCTAAATACGTCGCACCTCCTCGGCAACGGCGCCAAAAACTTGATACGCCCGAAATAGGTATACGTATTACACGCAAGTGCACGTGCCGGATCAAGTAATAATAAGTGAGTAAAGATCGTTTCCACGGAGAGGTGGTGAATTTAGTGCTTGCAAATACAAGTTGTGCTTTTTCTTTAAATCCAAGTTAAACAAAACGGTGGTTTGTAGAGCATTCAAATTAGGAATGATAAAAACTACTAATTAAAATAAACTATGGGTAGTGGAGAAAATTATTTGGTTATTAGTTGAGAAAGATAATCTTGTACTGTGATTTCCTAAGCCTAGTGTGATGAATTTTTAAAGGTGACTTTATGAGATGTGTGGTGGAACGTCTTGCAACAATTTTAAGGTAGAAGATCCGTATCTCTCGATATCGGAAATCCCTAGCCTCTATTTCCCCCTTGGGAGAGACAAGTACCGCATAAAAATCGAAAATCAAAGTTGCTAATATCAAGGGGAAATCTCTTTCTCCCTTCAAATACTATATCGGATCTATAACACACTTACGCAACCCCTCTCTCGAATTATGAAGCGTAGTAAAAAGACGAAACCATGGCCAAAAGTTTCAAATAATGATTATAGATTCAATAAAAACATTCATCAAACATTCATAAAGCAAGATTCAAGCGTTCATCATCACACAAAAGGCAAAGTAATTTCACAATACAAGATTAAACGGAATTAGTTCATGGCGGCGGAGAGAACACACAAAATAGTTGAGTAGATCTTACAAAACATGATGGGAGTATCGACTAAGAGAAGGAGGATGATACCGCTGAAGTTCCTCCTTCGATCAGCCCGGTGAAATCGCTGCCGCCCTCTAGTCGCCTTCTCCAAGTAAAGTCTCCAATGGCAATGGTGTATGGAAATTAGGGAAGAAGCAGAAGAGAGAAGGAAATCTCTATATTAATATCCTTTTAACTCCTCTCCATAACTGCCATTATTTTTGGATCTTCTCTCTCTAAAAACGCCCAACTTCTGCCCAAAGGACGCCACTTTCCAGATTTGCAAATGGCAGTTTATTTGATTTTAAAATTCTGAAATTCGTCCAGAAAAGGTTGCAACCTGTTTCAGGATTCTGCAACTCTTTTCCCAGGACATCATTTTTTGAACAAAATCCTTCTTCCAAATCGTTCCTTTTGACTTTTCTTGCAACAATACCTAGGAAAAAGACCGATTTAGTCATAAATAAAATAAATATATATTTACTTCATATTATAACTTCAATCAAACTAATTTTCCTCAAAAACGTTAAGCAAAAGGTCTAAAACAAAGGCTAAATAACTTCTTTTTGAGAAGTTATCACTTAAATATACAGCCGTTGCAGCATTAATTAATAGAGCCGTTACAGCAAGCTAAACACA
Organism: Dactylorhiza incarnata; assembly: GCA_033032865.1. Taxonomy (NCBI): domain Eukaryota; kingdom Viridiplantae; phylum Streptophyta; class Magnoliopsida; order Asparagales; family Orchidaceae; genus Dactylorhiza; species Dactylorhiza incarnata. The sequence goes on from JAWHQI010000130.1 coordinate 958,507, forward strand.
GCAAATTATCTTCTCGAGGTTCTGGGAAAAGAAAGAGATATTACTCCTTTCCCCTTTGGTCGGCAAGGATTCAAATTAGCCAGGAAAGAGGACAACTTCTATATACGACAGCAGGAGACATCTCTTTATACAGCAGATTAATATATATTAGAATATATACAGCTGTTTTCTCTCTCTATATATATACAGAATATATCAATATTGCTGTACAGTTTTTAGATAGACAGAACATATACATATCATATTGCTGTACAGGAAAAAGAGAAGAAGAAGAAGAAGAAGAGAAAAAGAAGAAGAGAAAAAGAAGAACAAGGGCAAAAACAGAGACCAATCTATTATTCTATCTTGTTTTGTTTTTGCTAACTCTTCCTTGCAGATCTTCTACAACCTGAGACACCAAATCAATATCACTTGCTCAGGATCAAAACTACAAGAAGAAAAAGAGTATCACAATCTAGAGAAGAAGCTCCATACACAAAGCTGTCATCTAAACTCATTCAGACAGGGGGAGCTTTCTTCAACATCATCATCATCAAGTGTCTTCTCAGCAAAGAGAAGAATAACATAACCTTTTTCTGTTTTCTTTTATTCCTTCCAATCTTGTAAAGGGTTAAAACTCCCTTCAAAAGTTTACTCCCGGTGACAGGCCACCTTAGCAAAAACCTGCATCTTGGTTTATAAGCACCTGATCAAAAGCTTATAGGTGAATTGAGCACCTGATCAAACCTCCATTGGTGTGTGGACACCTTATCAAAAACACCTTGGTGTGAGGGCACCTTATCAACAACCTCCAGTGAATTCCTACCAGTGGGTAGAAGAGTAGATGTACCCAGTTGAGGGGAACTACTATATTTTCTTGTGTCATCTGGATTGCTTGGTTTGCTTGTTGTTTTATTTCCTTATTGCTGTGCTGTGTTTTTTATGTGCACTCTCATTGTTTGTTTTTAATTACTCATACAGCACACCTATTTATATATATCATTATTTTGAAAGTAAAATTAAGCAAGAGCCTTTAATAATAATAAGAACTAAACTCACTTTCAATTGGTATCAAAACAGGTTGATTATTCACACAGGCTAACACCTAATCACAAATATCACTTAGTTCTTATTTTGTTTAAAAAAAAAAGGTTTTTCCAAATGGCACTAGCAAATTTCTTATTTTCAGATCCACCTTTATGTACTTTGGATAGATTTGATTTCTGGCAAGTTAGGATTAAGTTATATATGAATGTCATAGATGAAAATATTTATAAATCTGTTTTGACAGGAATTCCATCTTCAATCTCTTCATCTGCTGATCAAGAAATGCTGAAAAGTGCTGATGCCATGACCATGAACATATTGGCTAAATTAATGTCAACAGACATTCTTCTTAAAGTGGCTGATTGCACTTCAGCAAAGAGCATCTGGAACTCCCTCTCAAAGATGGTAAATGAATCCATTCCTACTTCTTCCTCTAACATCATTTTTGATGCAGAACCATCTTCAACTCTAACTGAAGAAGAAGAAGAAGAACAAAAAGCAAGAGATTTCTGCATGTTGGCAATATATGACTCAAACTATATATCAGAATCTGAATCTGATGCAGAATTTGATGAAGAAAAGGTAGTAGAGGTAACTTCACATTTTATTTCGACCTCTGATTTCTCATCTGTTTTCAACTCACTATCTACAGATTTAATAAATTCTGAATCAGAATCAGAAAAGGTAATTTCAACTCCCAACTCCACCTCTAAAAATCACATATCAGATTTTGAGTAAATATATACAAATGTGATAAAATCTGACAAAGAAATAAAAGAGTTAAAAATAACTTTTGAACACACAAGACTTAAAATAGATTTGAAAACATCAGAAAAGAAAAATTTTTCTTTGAAAAATAAATTTGAACAACCTGTTAAGAAGAAAAGTATTTATGTTCAACAAAATCAGAATAAATTTTCAAATTTGTATTTTAATGAAATAAATAGGCCAATATATATAATGATTAAGCATTTCTTTTTACCTATTTTAAAAACATTTATAATTAAACAGCAATTATAATGATTCTTTTGAATTTTTTATGTCTAAAAAACAAAGTCAGATAAACTTTACTTTCTTACAGATTTTTCTCCAAAATCATGTTGAGCATTCTACTCAGATTGCATAGATCAGAAATGCTCAAAGCACTAAGTGTGAGTCTCTTCTGATTAAGGGGATTCTATAGAAAGAAGCTATCAGACTTTGTCTTTCTGATTTTAAAATTCTTAGAATCTTATATCAGTCAGCAATTCATTTTATTAAATTCCTATTTAAATCAAGATTTAGGAAATCTGAAATTGCTTAAATGAATTTTATAAGAAGAAAATAATCTCTGACCCTTAAGCTTTAAAGACTTTTTATGCTTAGGAATCCTAAACCAAATATGGGGAGATTGTTAGAACTTCGTCTTAATTTGGATTAGGATCCCAACTTAAATAGGGGGAGATTGTTGAAACCTTAGTTTTGATTTGAGTTAGGATCCACCTTTAGTATCTAAGTTTATATCATAACTCATATTATAACTTAGAACAAATCCTATTAAGGTAGAAGGCTGAAAAGAAATGTACAATAATATAAATAATATATATATAATAAGAAATATATAATAATGTATATAATATACTAAAGAATATATATATATATAATATTAAGAAATATAAATATACATATATTTAATAGACAGAAAATAAGAGAAATTAAATTTACATATATTCTCTGCGTTCGACGAACGACGATCTGCGTTCGACGAACGGCTCCCTACGATCGACGAATGGCGTGCATCCTGCGCTCGACGAATGGCGTGCATCCTGTGCTCGACGAATGGCGTGCATTCTGCGCTCGACGAAATCCAGCGGTTCAGAGGTCGACGAACAGATTATCTCAGCGATCGACGAACCCGTCTCAGCGGTTTAGCGTTCAACGATCCCGTCTCAGCGGTTCAGCGGTCGACGAACAGATTATCTCAGCGGTCGACGAACAGCTCAATACTTCAGCGGTCGACGAAATCATCCAGGCTCAGCGGTCGACGAATCCTTCCGTTCGACGAACTCCAGTCTGCGTTCGACGAATATTCAGCAGAAGTTCAGAACAGTGAATTTAATGATCAGGTCGACGAATTAAATGATGAACTCGACGAACTCGAAGCTCAGCTCGACGAATTTCTTCAGTATTATTTTATATCATTAAATATTATATATATGCTGACAGATTTATTTAAAGCAATATTTTATTTATTCTATTTATATATTGCTATATATATTGCTATCTTAAATATACAGCCGTTGCAACATTAATTAATAAAGCCGTTGCAGCAAGCTAAACACGACAAATTATCTTCTCGAGGTTCTGGGAAAAGAAAGAGTTTCCCCTTTGGTCGGCAATGATTCAAATTAGCCAGGAAAGAGGACAACTTCTATATACGACAGCAGGAGACATCTCTTTATACAGTAGATTAATATATATCAGAATATATACAGCTGTTTTCTCTCTCTATATATACAGAATATATCAATATTGCTGTACAGTTTTTAGATAGACACAACATATAAATATCGTATTGCTGTACAGGAAAAAGAGAAGAAGAAGAAAAAGAGAAAGAGAAGAACAAGGGCAAAAACAGAGACCAATCTATTATTCTATCTTGTTCTGTTTTTGCTAACTCTTCCTTGCAGATCTTCTACAACCTGAGACACCAAATCAATATCACTTGCTCAGGATCAAAACTACAAGAAGAAAAAGAGTATCACAATCTAGAGAAGAAGCTCCATACACAAAGCTGTCATCTAAACTCAATCAGACAGGGGGAGTTTTCTTCAACATCATCATCATCAAATGTCTTCTCAGCAAAGAGAAGAACAACATAACCTTTTTCTGTTTTCTTTTATTCCTTCCCATCTTGTAAAGGGTTAGAACTCCCTTCAAAAGTTTACTCCCGGTGACAGGCCACCTTAGCAAAAACCTGCATCTTGGTTTATAAGCACCTGATCAAAAGCTTATAGGTGAATTGGGCACCTGATCAAACCTCCATTGGTGTGTGGACACCTTATCAAAAACACCTTGGTGTGAGGGCACCTTATCAACAACCTCCAGTGGATTCCTACCAGTGGGTAGAAGAGTAGATGTACCCAGTTGAGGGGAACTACTATATTTTCTTGTGTCATCTGGATTGCTTGGTTTGCTTGTTGTTTTATTTCCTTATTGCTGTGATGTGTTTTTTATATGCACTGTCACTATTTGTTTTAATTACTCATACAGCACACCTATTTATATATATATTATTATTTTGAAAGTAAAATTAAGCAAGAGCCTTTAATAATACTAAGAACTAAACTCACTTTCACTGTCTCTTATACCAATTGTAACACCCCTACCTAGTTTGACACCAATTCATAAGCCTGGCCGAAACTTATGATGTGAAGCAAACTAAGGAACGGTAGAAAATTAGTATTATAACAAGATTCACTAAGGTTACAGCGGAAATAAAAGTGTGGAAATAAAATTTGTTAAGTACCTTAAAGTTTGGAACACAGAGCCAACTAGGAAGTAAGAGCGAACAACTTGATCCGAAATTCCTGTCATGAAAATTCCGAAAACGGATCAACCCACTGACGAGCAAGAAAGACTTTTACCTCCAGTGACACTAAGATAAAATCTTGAGGCAAAATATAAGAGCATGCTTTTAAAAGTAACATTTTATACTAATAAATGTTAACTATGTTCTATGCATGCTTTTCTATCAAAAATACTTTTAAACATAATTGTCAGTTCTAGTGTGATCATGACATGCATTTCCATTCAAGCTTCGAAATTGTTAAACTATAGAGATTTCTAGATTTCGACATACCCTTGAGTTCTACGAGTTTTAAACTTTTCTTCTTGTTCTAATTTAAGTATCTTCCTATGCGCGCTCTAATGATCCGAGTCCCTACTAACGAACGCAGCTGTTCTAGTGTCTCACAGACACGGACTCGCATCTACTGATTTTCTAAATGGGGTGTCATCTCCCCTTAACTTGAGGCTCATACGGTCTACTACGCCATATGAGTAAGATAGTGCGCCTCTATCTATCACGAGAGGAGGTCTCGATCGTGCCTCCTAATTATTCTCCATTAGTTGTTGGACCGCATACATATTCATTCTTATGTATTTGATCGTGTTTCATGTTATTTAACCGTCTCATATTCTCTTAACTATATGAGAATAATTTATGCATTAAGCTGTGGCATGCCTTGCCAAAAGAAATAAGATTTCTTATATCTTAATCCACCTTATTCGTATTTTTGTTATATAATATGAAACTATAGTTCATTATTTTCATCTATTCATAAGATGCGTTCATCATAATTACGTGCACTGTTTTATTCTTCATAATATAGTAATATTATTTTAGAGGGAATCATTCATGTTTCGACACCGTATGTCTAACTATGAGACATAGTATTTCTTCAATTCTAGTATACATGGTTCGTATCATCATGATAAGGTGATTAAATTCTGATCTACTATTCCCAGCGATGCATGAGGTGTGTTATACAATAATTTCATGTTTCTCCATAACCATACTATTATGCATAAGATACATCACATAAATATTTTTTTTTTGCTTCTTACGTAGTTCATATTATGGTGACTTGATGCTTAAGATATGATTTATTATTTCTTATCTTTACGTAAAGTATGCTACGTATAATTTCAAATTCTTACCATAATCATACATAATGATGTATAATACATAAATTGAACTACGTGATATGTCTAACCAAAAGGAAACGGATTTCTTACATTGGGATTGCGGCGTTCATAGACGCAACGTGGCGGAGTGTTTTGCTCCAATCTGTCACGCGCTTAAATAAGCCTCTTTCCCATGGCGACATAACTACGCAAAAATTTTCCGATCTACACCAACATAATCAAGACCTGGAATTAATTAGAAACTCTTAAATCGAAAGCATGGGTAGGACCCCTCAAGTCTAGGAGTCGCCACTTTCCTTTAGAGTTTGATAAAAACTAATTTAAACGTTATGAGAGTGCTGCAAGAAGGAGGAAGTAGAATGATTACCTCTATTCTAACAGTGGAAATCTTCACGACACACGCACTGGTTTCTTTTAGAAAAGGAGTTGAGATCTCCAAATCCTAAAATCGAAAAAGCCAAGATCCACATACTAGGGCTGAAGGAGTGTCACTCCCACAGGATCTGGAGGGAGAAGAGCAGAAATCTCGATTCAAAAAGAAGCCTAGAAGAGCCGACTGGACTGAACAAGGGCTCACCGGCTGAACTAGGGCAAGGTAGAACCCGCCTCTGCGGCTTGCTGGCTTGCTGCAGACGGCCTACGCTCGAAAGGAGGGCTCGACGAGGTCGCTGTTGTCGCAGAGAGGCGCAATCGGTAAGAGGACGAAAGCGATCTCGCCGGTTGGAGACGTCTGCGAGGAATGGGAACGTCGACGGTTTCCGCTTCCTGTCGAGCGCCTGGGAGTGATAAATAGGGCTTTCGGCGGTTTTGATTACGCGTGGGGTTGGGAGGAAATAAAACGTGTTGCTCGGTTATGAAAACCGTGGCTCACGTTAATTAAGGAGTTAAATTTGAACCCTTTTTTTAATCCCCAAAAATGCCATTCCACCCATACACCACTACTATGATATTAACGTTCCCGCGAACTTCCAAATTGCGTCGAAATAAATTCTATAATTTTCAATACAATTTCTAATTAACGCGCGACAACTAATCTTAATGTTTCCTGTATCGACATGATGATTGCTCGATCAAGTTCGCTCGCGATCGGACCCTGCAATTAAATTTTATTTTTACCCTAAATTGCGGATGTTAGAGGTGGGGTGGTGGTTGGAAGAGGTAGGCAAATCTGGAGGTTGGAGAGTTTCTGGAGGGTGTCAGACTAAGGATCGGGCGGCTGGATTGGGAGGGCTCCCGAAAGGACGGGCTGCCACTTTGGAGACTTGGGATTATCCAGTGGGAGTGGGAAAGACGGTTGTTGTAATGGGAGGGTTCACCAATAGGGCGGGCTGCTGTTTTGGAAAGCACTGGGCAGACAGACAGATGGGAAGATCGTCCTGCTGAAGGACTACAGAAGTAGGGGTTGCTGTGGAAGAGGTTTGGCGTGAGTTCACGGGATTTTTTGGAGGGAGGAATGGGGATTCTTCTTTGGGACGCTCGTGAGAGTGGCTAGGAGACAGTCGAGGATCGTAGCAGGCGAGGGATTGGGTTTACGAACCGAAAATGATGGTTGTTCGGGGCTGCAGCAAGCGACTGGGGAAAAACTAGACTGTGGGCGTTGGTGGCGGTTTCCGAGAGGGGAAAAGTTCTGTCTATGGATGGGGGATACAAAAGAGGAGTGGGGAAATACCTAGGTGTCATCACCTAGGGCCTCACAGAGTCATCACCATGAGAGGATCGCCGGATTCCGGGAATGCTCTTCTCCAAAATCTGTAATAGCATGACAATTGCCCCATACTCTTATTTATAATTGAACTACTCTAGGCATCATTATATTAACAACTATGATTGACTGCTAATGTAATAGACACGATTACATTAAATAATAACTGAAAACAACGATATAATATATGAAAATGCAGGTCAACAAAAATTTGGATGCATCTGCGGAGTCGGATTGTCGATCCGGTGACGCCAGATATGGCAGGTAGCCAACTGGCCACAGACGGGCCTAAAATTCGTGCTTCACCCGTGCGCGTCGCCGATCCACATCATTCTTCCTGGCTTGAAAGAATTCATCCCTTGATGAATAGAAATCGGAATCCTCTCAGTGTATGTTAGGTAAGAATCGATGTGGACCATCGAAGGTCGTCCAAGTATCGTTAATGATGAAGCATCATCCCCAATGGTACTCATGTGTCTTGTCTGCAAGGTGTAATGTTCTCAAAAGTCAAATGATGTGTTAGTAGTCCCGGTGCGATTGCAGGTGCAAATGGCGAAGCCATAAACGACTGACCCAAATGTGGGTGGGGCTCAGGAGCGGACTGAATGTGGTGCTGAGGATGTGGTGTAGGCTCTGTGAGGTCTCCACAATACTGGTCTGCATACTCGGGAGGCTCGTAGCATGATGTTAGGTCCTCAATATTAAATACGGGATATATACCCATGTTTGTAGGGATATCAAGCTCGTAGGCATTTGTTTTGATCTGTCTCATGACTGTGTAGAGACTCTTTTGCTTGGCGCTCAACTTTTTAGCATGCCCCCGAGAGAGCCTCTCAGCGCAGATTCGCACCATCACCTGCTTGCCTTCCAGAAATACTTGTTCTCGCCTGCGAACATTTGTATGTGATTTATAATATTCATTACTAGTAATGATCCGCTATCAGCCCTACTCATGCAACACATACAAATGATGGACCAACGACACAAGAGACTCATGCAATTGATGCAAATGAAACACGACGGACATGACACGCTCTCTAGGGGAAGTCCGACAATGACCTGGATATCCTAAAATGGGGTGGCCTATCAGGAGGCTCATTGGGTGGAATGTTGAAATACTTATCGCATGTGCGTCGCGTATCAAAATGACTACATGAGACGCCATCACTAAAATACGAGCTCATAACGTGCAAAATGTCTCCTCCTCCTCTCATCTTCTTGGCTAGGGCTAGGGTTGAGCAAGGCACCCCTCTTCCCTCCTCTCGGTCTAGTTTGGCTCATGTTATATCTCCTGCCATTGGGAAGGCTAGGTAGAGGAAGGGCCGCGACGATCCACTCCGAGATTTTTTTCTCTCAAGACCGCACACTCGTTCCTAATCGGACGCTCGTATCACTCTGATTGGTTGTTAATGTAACAGACTTGATTACATTAAGGGTTCGTTTGGGGCGGCGGCGGCGCTCCGGCGAGGTAGAGAACGAACCCCAGGTTGCGATCGGAGGTGGGGAGGCTGGGTTGCAGTTGGAGGGAAAGCTGTGTTTTCCCGCCTTGAGGCGGCGGTTGCTACCGTACCGGCGGCCCAACGCCGCCCCAAATTGGGCCTAAATAATAACTGAAAACAACTGTATAAATATATGGAAATGCAGGTAAACGAAAATCCGGATGCATCGCGGAGTCGGATCGTCGATCCGGAGAAGCCAAATATGGCAGGTAGCCAATCGGCCTCGAACGGACCAAAACTCGTGCTCCACCGCGGGTCCGGATCGCCGATCCCCATCAACTGTACTCTAATGAGTGAATGATAATGTACTGTTGAAGTGAATTTCAAAGTGATGCAATGTGAAGCAATTATCGGAGGCAAAATTATAATAAATGCTGAATTATTAATAGATAACACAATTATTTATGCTAGATATTAGATGTTAGGGAAACAAGTCAGATCAACTTAATTTAGAACAAAAGTACTTAATTAAATGTTCGGCGAATAAATCATTCAAGTAAAATAAAATTTGAGCAAACTTTTACAAATTTAGATCCCAAGTAAAATGATTATCCACGAAATATTCAACAATAAATAGGTAAAACTTTGTACATGAACTTACACAAATAATAAAAGTCCGGAAGGCTTGAGCTGTGGCTGGAAGGCTTGAACTGTGGCTGATTTGGGACTGGACGACAGTTCCACCACAGGAATTCTCTGATAGGGGGCTGATTGTGTCCTGGATGGTGGACGATGATGTAGTGGACTGTATGGGGAACTGGGGCTGCACTGGTAAGGATTCCAGAGGCTTTAATTTTAATTCCTGGTCTGATTTTGAGTAGGAATTGGAGGAGAAAGGGTAGTTGTCCACTTAACAGTGCAGTCCAAGGCTGCTGTGTGGTGTTTTAGGCTTGTAGATGACTGTGCCGTGAGATTAGGTGGGAAGGGTCGGCAACTGGTTGGAGTCTACAACAGTTGACAGGGATAGATTGCTGGACACATAAACCTGAAGAAATCAGGACACATGATGTTTAGGCTGCTGCGAGATGAATGGAATGGGTTCAAGATTGAAGAATGCAAGCTGCCAGGAAGTTTGGAGGGGTGAAGTTACTATGCTGAACGCTTGTTGGTTGTAGAAATGGAATGCTGGACTGGAACAGGCATAGGAATTCTGGGAGTAGATTTCAGAGGGTTGGTTGTAGATTGGTGGTGGACTTAGTGAAAATGAGTGCTCGTTTAAGGCAGTTATGGCCTTTTTTGGTGGTGTGCGTGAGCGGTTTTCAAGGAGAATGGGTAGTTTTGGCTGGAATAAGTAGTTATATTGATGATTTGGTGTTGGATGGAGGTGGTTATTGGTGGTTATGGCTAGTTTTGGGCGGTTATAAGTGGAGATTAGTAGCTATATGGAATAGGAGGTAGTGCCTTGGCTTTTGCACCAAGGATTCCACGGAATCAATATCGTGTGAAGACCGCGAGAGCCCAGAATTTCTTTTAAAAAATTCTGCGATATCTAAAATCAACCCCTATACCCCTATTTATAGATTTAGAACACATTACGGACTGCCACGATCGTCCGAAATATAAAACCACTAAATATACAGAAATAAAATTATAAAAAATGTCATCGTTGTTCTGAATGCGACTTTTTGATCCAGATCGTCCATCCGACTATCCTAACTCCACCTCCCATGTAAGTAGACTCGGGCGGGTTTCGATAAGTGTCTGCCCGCCTGTGAAATGTGATCCCCATCACTATCTCAAACCAAAGGCTCTAGTCTTAATCTCAAGACCACAAACCAAGCTATGATTTCTTATCACATCTTAGTGTCCTTGTCTCATCAATCATTCATTAAGGATTCGACACACTTGACGACAGGCTGCTCATCAAACATGTCATATCATAAACTCGCAAGACTTCTACTCCTTACAAGTTCACTATTTTGTGTCAAAAAATCATACATTAGATAGCCAAACCCAATATAGTGGGATAAAACCCCACCATAGCGGGATAAAGACTTCAATGTTGTTGTTGTAATCATACATTAGATCTCCTATCCTCTATAAGGACTCTACTATAGCATAGTATATCAATCATCACACTTCTCACAAGAGTGTCACATCACATCAAGGTCTCACACAGCCCTATATTCTCTCGTGGGTCACATTAAAGCATCAAGCATAAAGGCATATTGAATGATCACGACACAACCATTCCAACAAGGCAATTCATGCACCAACAAGGACGAGTACACGATTGCGGTCCAGCGCCACATGTCCTGTTACGCGCACGCGCCATCCCATTTTATCATTACTGTTTTTCTTTAAATATATTAGGTTTGATGTGAGCCCCCTCCTCCCTATATAAGGAGGAGGTATGGGAGTGTTATTTGCATCCTTGGATCATTAGGGATTTAGGCTCTCATTTGAGAGAGGGATCATTGGAGGAACCAGCCTTCTTGATCTTGGCCGGACTTCGATCCAGATTGTATCCGTGTTCTTCTTCGATTAATGCAACTTCCTTCTTGTCCGTATTAATTGGTCCGACCTGCCGCTCCGCCCGCTTCTACAGCCGCCGGAGTATCGAGTTCTGCTATACGAGCACCGCTCGACATCGCCTCTGTCGCTCGACGACGCCATTTCTGCGCCTCTCCACTCGATCTTCCAGCCCGCTCAACGACGCCACATCGCCTCTGTCGCTCACTCTTCCAGCCCGATCGTCCTCGCCATCGCCACCGTGCGTCCTCGCCACTGCCGCTCGACCACTGACCGCTCGATCTTTCGATCCGCCAACGCCGCACGTCTTCTTAACCGCTGCTACAGACGACGCCGCACAGCACGCCGACGTCTGCGCCCACTTCCGCCTGCGCACGCTTCGATCAGCTCGACACCGTGCCAGCCCCTTCGACCCAGCCCCAGCTCCACCCGGCACCGCCAGATCCGCTCGACCCAGCGCCCGATCGGCGTCCTTAGCCCGCCAGCGCTCCCTGCCGCCGTCCCGGCCCACTGCGGGCCAGATCTGCCCCGTGCCACACCGATCCGCCCCGGGCCAACCTCCAACTCGGAGCAATCGTCCTCATATGCCAACGAGCCGGATGGAAGCCCGCGTGGAAGCCCTCAAACACTCCCTCGTCACCATTAACTCTCGTCTCGAGGCACAGAACGAGCAGTTCACCTCGATTCTGACCATGCTCCAGAAATTGCAGCCCACCCAGCACTCCGGGCCCTCTACCGCCTCTGTTGTGGGATCCCCCAGCACCGTGCTTCCCGATGCTTCCGCAGCGGTGGAAGTGCCTACTCCACCGTACCGTGGACCTGACATGCCTACCTTCAACGGGTCTGACCCCCTCGGGTGGATTGCCCGCGCCGAGCAGTTCTTCGACATTCACCAGACCGCGCCGACACAACGGGTCTCCACCGCAATCATCGGCATGGAATGGTCGGCCCTCCATTGGGTCCGTTGGCTCCGGCAGACCTCTCCCGACCTCACCTGGCCAGCTCTCTCTGAGGACCTCATTCAGCGGTATGACGCCCGCTACTCCGGCCCCATGATCGAGCGACTCTGCGGGGTCCGTCACACTGGCTCCATCGACTCATACATTGATGCCTTCGTGGAATTAGTCACTCATGTCCCCGGTCTTCCCCCAGACCATTACTTGGGGTTCTTCATGAACGGCTTGCAACCCCACTTCCGCTCCCGTCTCCGCACTCTCCAACCATTAACGGTTCACCACGCCATTGACCTCGCCCCCCCTGGTGGAGGCAGAATTTCTCGCGACGTCCGGCGACATTCCTTCCCCATCACCTCCCTCTCGGCATCCCTCCCACACATATTTCTCGACCCATCCGAAACCTACACCTCTGCCACCTCCTCTGCCTCGGCCACCACTGATGCGTCCTCGCAACAACCGGCCTGTCCCTACCCACCGCCTCTCCAACCAGGAGTACAACGACTTACGAAGCAAGGGCCTGTGCTTCCGCTGCAAGCACCCCTACTCTCCTGGTCATGAGTGCTCCGTGAAGGAGTGTCGTGTCCTCATCAGCGACGGCGTGGCCGCGCTCTCCGCCACCGACTTCGACGCCCTGCTGCTCTCGGGCGGACTACCGCACGACGCCCCGGGCACCTCGACGGCATCCCACTACTGACCGGCGGGCGGCGCTCCGACCTTGGGGACAAGGTCGCTTTTCTGACGGGATGTATTGTTACGCGCACGCGCCATCCCATTTTATCATTACTGTTTTTCTTTAAATATATTAGGTTTGATGTGAGCCCCCTCCTCCCTATATAAGGAGGAGGTATGGGAGTGTTATTTGCATCCTTGGATCATTAGGGATTTAGGCTCTCATTTGAGAGAGGGATCATTGGAGGAACCAACCTTCTTGATCTTGGCCGGACTTCGATCCGTATTGTATCCGTGTTCTTCTTCGATTAATGCAACTTCCTTCTTGTCCGTATTATGTCCTCATCTTATGCCTTTGCACGATCACAATCTAGCTTAAGGATATATACTTCAACGTCATCACGCCATATGAGTGCAACATCACATGAATTATGCAAAAGGCTGCATACACAAGAACAAACATCATGCTCTCTAATGGGTTTCACTCCTTGGTACCCCACAGATTGTAAGCTCGACACAATTTATAATTCTTGCCCACCAAGCTTGCACATTTAGTGTAATCTTAAGAGATTCAAGTCTCTGCAGAGCTGCATATAAAGAAATCGTGATATCTCATCACGCCTCTTTTAAGTCGGACACTTCGGCTAGCAGCTCCCTAAAGGGTCATCATGGATATGGCCATAACACATCATTCCATCACAATTTGGAAAAAAGTGATTCACACACTATCAGTCTATGCACCATCACTGAGCCTCAATCACTTAATCCGATCAACTCAATCATTGGTTTCCAAAGATTATTTCTAACCATGATCCTATCATCACTTCATATTCACAATTCTATGCTGAAGGCATCTCTTCAGTTATTTCCAAATTATGGTTTTCATTTCATGTTATAATTGCTCCTCGGGTAATAATCATTCCCAGCATCCCCGCAAGCAAAACCCTGAACACACAACATAGAGAATGAACGCATCAAACATAGCGCCCTTTGACGCTTTCATGTACACATAATGATAGCTATCAAACATCACGGATCCATATCTGGAATGAGAGATTGGTAGCTAAAGTTGTAGCCTAGTGTGTTGGTAGTTTATCCTCCGTGATCATAAATAACCAAAACATAATTATAATTCTGTGTTCAGTTTTTTGTTGGCACTTGGCAGATACCAAAATGAGGACAATTGTGATATCACTAAAGTTTTGAATTATGTCAACTGCTGGTAAAGTACCCATAACAAAAATTGTCATCTATTAACGTGATGAGTACTGTTAACCATTCCATGAAGATGTAGTGAATGGTTCACAAATATTAGTCCGTATAAATTCTAAGACATGAATCTTTATTGGCAGATTCTTTTCATACATTTGTCTGTTTTCTCTTTATACAGTTTACACAAACCTCAAAGTCTGTAATCTAGAGGATCAAGAATTCTATCAGGCATAAGCCTTTCAATACTTTTTTTGTTGATATGATTTAAATGCTTTTGTCATGTGTAGGTAAAATCTTCCTTAGCTAATTTACATTTTGTACCTCTTGAATCTTGATCATGCAATGGTTCATTAAGTTAAGCAACGAATTTAAGTATCTATAGATTATCAAAATAACTTAAAAGAACCAATACCAATAAGATGTGTAGTTTATAGACTGAATTGATTATTTTTAAATGAACAATAATAATTTGATTTGTCTAATATAGAAATAAAAATTAAAATGTCTGAAAGATAGCATAATAGTCTCATATAAATTCTAATAACAATCAATTCTTAATAGTAACCTAAAATTGTCTTGCTCACACACACAGACACACACACGCAGACACACACACACACATATATCTATCACCACCACCCCATTTTCAGCAGCTCAAACATTTCTGCATAGACATATTCATGAGAGTAATAGCACTTGAATCTATCCATCAAGTGTGTCTAAATATAAAAGTTAAATTAACTTTAAAACAAACAAAATGAGAAGCATACCTTTCTTAGCATGTCGGGCATGGTATTTAATATTATTCATGTGATTGCCACTTTTGCAAAAGAAATAGGTAAAAGTCTTATCTTGTTTCTATTGGAATATGAGAGGAAAATCGAAAGTAAATGTTATTCTTTCCTTATAGGGGTATTTTAAAGGATTACAAAGACTCACAAAACATGAATAGCCCATGTTGGAGTAAATTCATACACATACTTAAAGACTTTAATACATCGATTGAAATACAAAATAACCTTGATGCGATAACTCGAACACTCCCCCTCAAGTTGGAGGGTAAAACCCACAACTTGAAAATGTCATATGTTGATAAAGGTAAGAGTGATGTTATAAGCAGTCCTAATATGATTATTCGCAGTCTATTAATGTCCGCATGCCAGGGTTTTATTCACAGTCCGAGCTATCCAAATATATACATTACGTCCCTGGGTGAAATTAATGATGCTCGGGACATGTTCGACAGAATGTTTGATAGAGAATGCGGCCTCATCGACATGTATTCCAACTGCGGTGAACTGGAAGAAGCTCGAAAAATCTTCGACGCCTTGGGCGATACCGTGGATCATTGGAATGCTATCTTTGTCACCAAAAAAATGAAAAAAAGGAAAGAGCGAGCATTTGCAAGGATTAATGGCGTACAAATACATCACAAAAATCACAGCTAAAAACTATTCCAGATTCAATTCACTTTTGAGACACATCTTAAGCTCAAAAGCAAGAACAACCTATGTTATCAAGGTGCGCGCCTGAGGCGCCGGGCGCACCAGGCGCACCAGCCAGCGCCTCTGCAAGGTAGAGGCGGGCGATGTGCCCCATGCGCGCCTAGGCGCATGCCTTACCAGCTCCCAAGCGCACCAAAGGCGCGCATGAGCCTTTTAAGGTGTTTTCTTCAACCTGTTTTTTCGGTGGTGGGCAAAAACATGATCTCAGACGCACACAAGGCACACCTAGGCGCACTTGGGCATCCAATTCACCGATTTTCAGTGAATTGAGTGCCCAATTCATGGAAAATCGGCGAATTGGATGCCCACTTGACCGATTTTCAGTGAATTGGGCACGCAATTTACTGAAAATCAGCGAATTGGATGCCAAATTCGCTGATTTTCAGTGAAGTGGAAACCCAATTTACTGATTTTTAGTGAATTTGACACCCAATTCATTTTTGCGTCTAGGCTCCAGGACCCCTTTGCGCCTCGGTGCGCCTTGCGCCTTTGATAACTTAGAGAGCAACACCCCAACTCCTAATTTAATACCCAAACAGTTAGCTTTCAAAAAGAAAGGTGGAAAAGGAAAAAAATTTAAGTTTCTCTGAATCACAAGAATAGATGCCACTAACCCTCGTTAGAGCCAACGAAATGCCCGGTTTTCCTCTGGTGGCGGCTGAAATGGAAGATGAACCTGAAGGACTGCCCACATCTGGTAACCTTGCACTTGTACAACTTCTCCCCCATATGGAGTCGCATGTTCTTCGTGCATGCAGTGGTTGCCCTTGTGGAGCTGCAATTTCGTCCTCGTCCCGAACACCATGAGGCAGCCTTCAATATCTCACGAAAAACTACCATTCGACTCGGCTTTTCGGCTCCAACGAATTAAAGAAGCGCCATATTAGGACTGCGATTATAATTAAAGATTTAGGTTTTTTGGGTGCGAATAGCCATATTAGGACTGCTTATAACATTACTCTAAAGGTAGTTAGGTAGATATGAGAAAGGATGAATACCGGTGGTGGCTCATGGGCGACGACATGAGCGCACAAAATTTACGAGCAATACACTCACGATTCCATTTGTCAATATCACAAACACACGGTGGTATGACAAGATCATTTGCACATGATAAACATATGAAAGAAACACGGTAACGGAAGATGTGGGGTCAAGTTTGTACATTTAAACACACAACGAGACATCCATATAAAAAAGTGGGGTTGAGTTTGTACATGTAAACAAACAACGAGACATCTACATAGAAAGTTCGTACTGGAGCACATGTACCTATCAAAATGAGGAAATATGAGAGAGGCAACGAGCTACATCTAAGAACACATAGACAGAAGCCTGGTGGGCCGTGTAGGGCTAAGGTGAGAGTCGGAAAATGTCGTCCACTCAGACGAATTCCACTATGTGGGATCAACCATAGTCAGGGTTCGACTCTCCTTCGTCTCTAAACACTCCCCCTCCAGTGGTACACACATGCATCTAGGAATAAAGAAACACACAAAAAACAAACATCTGGATGACACGGACAACGACAATACTAAAGATTCTTAAAAACACAGAGATGAATAAACCATCAAGAAGCTCCATCATCGCGAGAGGATAACACTCCGGAAGGGGAAGCAATGGCTGGAACTGGATGTTCATCGAGCTCGAAAGAAGGTTGTGGCTTGAAGTCGATATCAAAGAGAGCAACGGTTGGAGTCGACGGAAACAAGAGAGGCATCGGTTGTAGTCCACAAAAATAAGAGAGCCAGCGTCTGGAGTCGAGAAGCTCTGATTTGCAAGACTAAGTCGATCAATCAGTGTTGTATCAATGTGATTAACAAGCAACCAGCTTAATT
The DNA here is from genome assembly GCA_033032865.1 of Dactylorhiza incarnata. NCBI lineage: Eukaryota > Viridiplantae > Streptophyta > Magnoliopsida > Asparagales > Orchidaceae > Dactylorhiza > Dactylorhiza incarnata. The sequence goes on from JAWHQI010000130.1 coordinate 976,075, forward strand.
TGGAGCAACAAGCCATGGGTTCGCATCGAGAGAATCAATATGGAAAGGAGATCATCGTCGTCGAAGTAGCAAGCGACGTGGATCTAAACTGGAGCAGTGGAATCGTGAAAGGCGACATAATCGTCGAGGCCAGGAGATGTTATGGGAACCGTCGACCGCATCTGCTAGGCCGTCGATCGGGATCTGAAGCAGCAGAGGGGTAATCATCGATGGGAGCTTTGTCGATGAGCAGCGGCGAGTGGAAGAGGAGTTGTTCAATCTGGAGCCGGGAGATTGTCAGGCCATGTAACACATCAGAAGCAGAAGTCCTGACCGCATCAAAAGTGGAAGTTTAGAAGATGCCGCAACCATCTCGTACGCTTTGATGTTGTTGAAGCCGTCTCGTGCGCTCGATGGGATTTATGACAAGCTCGACGATGAATCACAAAAGCTCCAGTCCAGTGATTGACAAGATTTGGAGCAGCGAACGGGCTCGATGCTTCTTTCACGACTCGCGGAAGCCAAAGCACACTCACGAGAATGAGAGAATATCATGGAGGAATAAATTCTTGCTTTGATGTCATATTGGAATATGAGAGGAAAATAGAAAGTGTATGTTATCCTTCCCTTAAAAATGAGTACTTAAATGATTACAAAGACTCACAAAACATGAATAGCCTACGTGATGTAGGGTAGGTTATGTGGGTGCGCGACTTACATGCAACTCTAGGTGAAATGTCGGGGAAACAACTTGACGACCTTAAACTACTGTATGTAAGATGCAAGATCCGACGGTGAGATCAAATTAATCAATAAATATTTAAATCGTAAGAGATAATTTAAGCAAAAGCAAAATAATTATTTTAGGCAAAACAAGCTTAGACTTTCCTCCATGTGGAGTTCCAAAGTATGAGCACGCAATGAATAGTTCTTGCAAACCACAAGGTAATCTAGAACAAAACACTATGAAGTTATATATCCAATTAAACACAAGTCAATGTCATATCATAGTGCTGAAAATAAAGTCCATACAACAAATAAATACTCACAAAATATGGGGGCTGCTGTAGGAGAGTGGATTCGGCGACGTATGTCGTGAAGGTGGCTGAAATTTGAAGATGTAGCGGGCGGTGGACTGGATTTCAGTGAAGGGTGGGCTGGATCTGAGAAGAGGGGGACTGGATTTGGAAGGAGGGGGCTGAGGAGGGGTAGGCGGCTGTAGGGCTTGAGATGGAAGGTTGTGGGTCAGATATGGGAGGGTTCGAGGTGGAGATCTGGCTGTTTAGGGTGGGATTGGGGCTGTAGAGGGTAGATCTGGGCTGACAGCAGCAATATGGGCTGGAATGGGGCGGGAATAGGGCTGGATTGCGGTGGCGGCAGCAGAAGGTGGTTGTTTGGGGGGGAGGGGTGGCGCCAGCAATGGATGGTTGACTGAAGGGCGGCGGCGGCAATAAGTGGCTGGACAGTGGCAGCAAGAGGTGGCTGAATAGGGGCGGCGACGGGTTGTTTGAGGCCCGGGTTTTGCTGGACAACAGGGAAAGGGGAGCGGCGGCGGGTTGGAGAGATGTGGGGGTGATGGTGGAGGGATTTGTGGGTGGGGGAAGATGGCCAAGGGTTAGGGTTACCTTTAGGGAGCGGGATAGGGCCTAGGAGTCATCACTTAGGGTTCCACGGAGTCGGCACCGTGGAGGGATCGTCGGATTTCGGGATTTCTTCTTCTCCAAAATCTACAATCCCTTATAGCAGCCTTCATATACTCTTATTTATAATAAAGAGATATTATGACATCCCACCATCGATGATTATGATTGACCGGAGATGGTGTAGCCCGTTTACATCAAAAATAAAGTAAAAATAACAATATAATATATGAAATCATGTCAGAACAACGGGCCAGACGCATCCCGCCATATTTGGTAAGTAGCCAATCGGCCCCGAACGGGCCCAAAACACGCCCTCTGCTGCGAGTCCGCATCTCCATTCCGCATCATTCTCCCCTGCTTCAAAGAATTCATCTCCTGATGAATAGAGATTGGAATTCTCTCGATGTATGCCAGGTAGGACTCGATGCTGTCCACCAGAGGTCGTCCAAGTATCGTCGATGGTAAAGTATCCTCGCCAATGGTACTCCTCTGACTGACTGACGCAGCTATGCATGTATAAGCCACTATATATAATGCTCCCAATAATCCACTGCTGTGCTGGAAGTCCCGATGCGATCACTGGTGCAGACTGTGAAGCCATAGGAGACTGACCCAAAGGCAGGTGGGGCTCATAAGTGGGCTGGGTGCAGGATTGAGGATGTGGAGATGTAGGCTCCAAAGGATGTAAGGGTGTAGGCTCAAAAGGATCTCCACGAAATGGGTCCACTTGCTCGTTAGGCTTGTAGTACGGCGTTAAATCCTCAACATTAAATATGGGACGAATACTTATGTTCGTCAGGATATCAAGATCATAGATATTTGCTTCGATCCGTCTCATGATTGTGTAGGGATCCATCCGGCTAACGCTCAAGACTTTTAGTAGGCCTCCCACAGAGCTTCACAACGCAGATTTTCACCATCACCTGCTCACCTTCCTGAAATATCCTAAACCCTAAATCTGCATGCGATTTATAAGATTTATCGCTAATATTGATCCTCCGTCGGACCGACTCATGAAACACATGCAAACGATCAAATGACTCAACAAACACATGCAAATGATGAACAGTTGACTCGGTAGACTCATGCAATTGATGCAAATGAAACACGACAGACACGATACTCTCGCTAGGGGAAAATCTAATAATGACCGAGATATCTCTAAAATGTGGTGGCATATCAGGAGGTTCTTTCGGTGGAGAGTAGAAAAATTCATCGAGTGTGCGACGAGTATCCAAATGACTGCGCGAGACATCAACACTCAAATACGAGCTCGTAAAGAGCCAAATGTCTCTCAGGGAACGTGACACATCAGGGGGCTCACCAGGAGGTATGTATGAAAAATCATCGTGTATGCAACGACCACCTGAGCGAAAATCATGTACATCGACTGGAAGACGTGACTCTAGAGTGTGGCAAGCTAAGTTATCAAAGGCGCAAGGCGCACCGAGGTTCAAAGGGATCCTGGAGCCTAGGCGCATGCGCGTGCTTGAGGCACGTGAGGTGCCAAAATGAATTGGGTGCCCAATTCGAAAATCAGTGAATTGAGTGCCCAATTCACTAAAAATCAGTGCCCAATTCACTGAAAATCAGTGAATTTGGCATCCAATTCACTGATTTTCAGTGAATTGGGTGCCTATTTCAGTGAAAAATGGTGAATATGATGCTCAAGTGCGCCTAGATGTGCTTTGGGTGCAGCTGAGATCATGTTTTTGCCCACCTCCCAAAAAACAGGTTGAAGTAAACACCTTGAAAGGCCCAGACACGTTTTTGGTGCGCCTGGGAGCTGGTAAGGCGCGCGCCGAGGCGCACCTGGGACACATGTGCCTTGCAGAGGCGCGGGCCGGTGCGCCTGGTGCGCCCAGCGCCTCAAGCGCGCCTAAGCGCGCATCTTGATAACTATGGTGGCAAGTGTCCCTGAAAAGAAAGAACTTATCTGGTGGGTCAGTAGGTGGTGTCCCAAAACTCATCAAGAGTGCGATGCGTCATAAGGTACGCTCTCGAAATAACTGGAGTATGCTCAAGTGTACTTAAGGAAAGCTCTGCATACTTGATGCTCCACTTAAGATCCATTCTCTGTGGGAAGATCAAAGGTAATAATGGGAGAGACACCAATAAATCGATGCTCATAAATGAGTGGTTCACCTGAAATCTCATCCTCACCAGGACGTGGTGGTTCGTCAGGAGGTTCAACAGGTGGCTCGTCATAGAACCTGTCAACAGGGTCAAGATTCTCCAGATGAGTACCAACGTAGGGGTAATGTCCTCATAAATGTGTGAGATAACCACTATGAGATCAACCCCAGGCTCTGGGCTCTGGGTCGTAATATGACTCGGAGCAATGACAAGGGAAGAGAGACATAAACCTACTCTCAAGAATGGGTTTGTAGGTGCGGTGTCAAGAAATGAGTCCATGGTAGTGCATGGCAGAAGAAGAGGTGTAGGTGAGAGACACCGCACTATAGAATCAATCGGTCGCTCAGACTCACTCTCAGTCAGGGTCACCAGAGAAGAGTCGGAAACAAAAGATAGATCACTCACCGGACTAAGCACCTCATTGGGGTGAGAGAAATCCGTATCAAGTATCATTTCTGTCGTGTCTGACAGGACAATGGTAGGCATTATGGTGACCTCGGTATGTGAGGGACTTGTACTGCGGAGGTCAAGGTATGAATCCAATCGACCAGCTCATGCGGATCTCAAGGATTGTTCATGATGAAGGGCGAGCTGATATGTCTACTCAAGGGACTTCAAGCTGTGATAAGCCAACTCAGTACGTATGTCAGATTGAAGTCCAGACCGAAATCGGGAAGTGGTCATAGCTGGTTCCTCTTGGATATCACTCCTCTTAACTAAATCATTAAAACGATCCCTGTACTCAGCGACAGAAATGGATCCTTGCTGAAGGGAAAATAATTACTCGAGCAAGTGACTTCGATACAATGGAGACAAATACCTCTGACACAACATACGCTTCATATCCGCCCAACTAGTGATGCGATGAAGACGATCTCGCTCGCGGGTCCTCTCAATGCTAGACCAATACGCTCTCGCCTGATCTAGAAACCTAAGTTTCACAAACTTGATGCGTTGCTCACCGAATAACTCAAAATGATCAAGATAATACTCCATATCCACGAGCCAACAACTGAAAGACTCGAGACTCGATAAGCCGTCAAAAGAAAGGGGCATTAATATGAAACTGCCACTCGAGATCTCTCTCATAATCATCCCTCAGGTAATCGAGTCGCGTTGAAAGATCAGCACGACCCGCTCGCGTGCAGGAATATGAATGACGACAATCATCATACTGATCGTCTCTAGCATAGTGGGATATTGTCGCCTGATCAACACGATCTCTGGAAATGGTGTGCTGCGATCGAGAATAATTATCGTAGTAACGTGTGGATCTCTTAGCAGGGTTTATGGGATCGGGTGTAAATAGAATCGGGATCCCCAAATAGAGGAGAGGGACGATGACCATAACTAGCCATAGATGAACCTAAAAACTCTATATGACCTACCACTACGTATATAAATGTGGCCCAAACCTTGGGCTCTGATAGGGCTGAGGAGGGGTAGACGGCTGTAGGGCTTGAGATGGAAGGCTGCGGCTCAGATCTGGGAGGGCTGGAAGTGATGATCTGGCTGTTTAGGGTGGGATCAGGGCTGTAGAGGGTAAATCTGGGCTAGCGGCAACAATAAGGGCTGGAATGGGCGGCAATAGGAATGGATTGCGGCGGTGGCAGCAACAGGTGGCTGTTTGGGGGGGGGGGGGGGGGTGGCGGCAACAATGGATGGTTGACTAGGGGAGGCAGCGACAATAAGTGACTGGACAGGGGCAGTGGCAGCAAGAGGTGGCTGGATTGGGGCGGCGACGAGCTGTTGGAGGTGCGGGTTTTGCTGGACAACAGGGAAAGGGGAGCGGCGGTTGGCTGTTGGAGAGATGTGGGGGTGACGATGGAGGGATATCAGGGTGGTGGAAGATGGCTAAGGGTTAGGGTTACCTTTGGGGAGAGGGATATGACCTAGGAGGCTAAGAGTCATCACCTAGGGTTCCACGGAGTCGGCACTGTGGAGGGATCGCCGGATTTCGAGATTTCTTCTTCTCCAAAATCTGCAATCCCCTATAGCAGCCCTCATACATGCTTATTTATAATAAAAAAATATTAGGGCATCCCACCATCGACGGCTATGATTGGCCGTAGATGGGGTAGCCCGATTACATTAAAAATAAAGCAAAAAGAACAATATAATATATGAAATAGTGTCGGGACGACGAGCCGAACGCGTCCGTGGAGTCGGATCATTGATCTGGGTACGCGATATATGGTAAGTGGCCAATCGGCCCTGAACGGGCCCAAAACTCATCCTCTATTGTGGGTCCGCATCTCCATTCCGCATCACTACGCGGGGCTAAACTTATATACACATATCTAAAGATTCGAATACATAGACTGAAGTACAAAATAAACTCGATGCTATGTCGTCCCTGGAGTTTGCTCTTTTGAATGCATTGGAGGAGGCAGCGAGTACCGGAGATCGCACGAGCTCGCTAGGATGTGCTGGAGAAACAAACAAAGAGTACTGGAGATCGCAGGAGCTGAGAAACCGCTTGAAAAAAATGAGAGAACGTAGGTGGAAGCTGTAGGAAGTGTCACATGGGTGCAGGTTGCTAGGAGAGCCCATTGTTGGACGTGAAGATTAGCAGTTGGATGCTCGCGGGATCTCTGTTTGCGGGACCTCTTCCAAACAATGAAAAGCCGCAATAGCAAGGGAAGGCCACAAGTAGCGCAATTCAAGCGTAACTGCGAGTGTGACTGGATCGATGAGTACACAATGGCTGGGATCAGCAGTTTCGTCAAGTGAACGCTGCTCGAGGTAGGGACGCGCCTGATTAAATAGTAAAGCATTGTTTTCTTATTATTTCATCGTATGTTCACGTGTAGCTCCACAATGAATTCTTCCATTTAATCATGCCAAGCATAGCTCCATGATGTACCACATTCATAACTACACGACTAGATTTGCCTCCAGTGCCTTCAACAACAGCGCATGCTTGCCGCCTTCTCATAGCGTTGCCATAAAAGCAAGTCAAAAGGTTACCTACCTGCTCACCTTATGGACTTTGCCATGAATCCTCGTGTTATAAATGTTAGAATCATTGCGTCGATTAAAATAAATTGGTTGTAGGTAGATGGGTCATGATCTATATTAAATGCACAAGGCTATTTAAGTTTCTATCGCGGAACTATAGACTCCAGACTTTTCATGTGTATGATTTTTAACCACTAATAAATGGACCTTTTAAATTGATCAGGTGAGAGTGAGCCGTTGACCCTAGCATGCTATGATATTATGTTCAAACTTCTATATCCAACACTAAATCAAAGGTTGTTGGTGAAGGGGTCGAGATCTATATTAAGTACTTAAAGCAACATGTGTTTTTAATGCTGGATTATATTCTCAACAATTAACACTTGAAATCCTTGAATACAAAAGCATGAATAAACTTGAATCTCTCTAAGTTCTTAGTTCATCTTCTCAGCCTCCCCAATTTTTATGTCTTCCCTAGTTGTTACACTCTTGTGTTTTGTAGGTTCTATCGGATTGCATCTGGTTCCAATTTTTCAGTCTTTTATTTGTCCAGATTTCAATCTCACTAATTGAATTAAATGGCAAAAAATGATTACCTTGCCATAATTTGTTTGCTTAAAAATATATGTTATTACTTATTTTCCTAAAATCTGCTCTTTTAGAAAAAGAAAAGAGACTTGAAGGATGAAGCCAAGGAAGGACTTGGGGATCTTGCTAAAGTTAACAAAGAAGTTAATGACAAGGGTGACTCCATTGATCAATATGATGAACCTGCTGATGAAGAGAACAGTTCTGATGATGTGGAAATTAGTGAACTTTCCAAGGATAAGGAAAAAGAAACTGAACATGAATCGACCAAAAAAATGTCAGTTGGGAATGAGGATTTTGAATCCGAGCAGAATTCCCCTACCGTAAGAAAGGTTTCTCATGCAGCATCTAAAACAGTCCCGCCATCACCCAAAAAAGTTGATATTGAAGATGAATCTAAGGTCCCATCAGAAGATGAAGCGGATTTTCTTAAGGATACCGAGGAAAATTCTATGGTGAGTGCAACATCTAAGAAAGTCATGCAATCTTCCAAAAGGAAGACAGATACAGACGGTAAATCGAATGTCTCTTCAAAAAGTACAGCAGGTTTACCTAAGAAGGCGAGTTCAAAGATGAAAAATGACAAAGTTGATAATTCAAAAAAGAAGGTTTCAAGGAAGGTTGAGGCTAAATCTAACAGATCTAAAAAGGATGATGAAAAGAAAGGAAAGAGCAGTACCAGAACTGCCTCGAAGGACACGGAAGGGGGTAAGAAACAAAGTGCAAAGGCGAAGTCAAGCACTGTTGGGAACAATCAAGGTACAATGTACTCAAATTCTGTCTTGTTATTACTTTCTCTTACGTATGCTTAGCAGTCTGTGCCTTTGTTCTAATAATTTCTTAGAACATTTTTTTGCCTGCTTCTGATCATGTTTTTGACGTTGTCGTTGAAGCCCGATCATATGCATAATGAATTTGGCTTTGGAAGAATATCTAAGTTGAATGTAAATGTCTAATTTTGGAGAAATTATTACATCCGAGCAGGCAATGCGAATTTATGTACGCCGCTCCAATCAAAACTTGAAGAAAATAAGAAATGGGCCATGTGGTGGGACCAACCATAGCATGATCCAAGTGTATTGGCAGTGGACACAATCACGCGTGCATCATTCTTGAAAGTGTGATTGAAAAGGGGAGGGGAGGGTGCTAACTTTACTGAACTAATCTCGTATATCTTTACCATATAGAAAGGAAAGCCCTTCTTTTTTGTGTCAATATATCGAAAATAATGAACTTTTGTGAAAAGCCCTACATCTTGTGATAAATGAGGGTTTTCTATAATGAACTTATGCAGAAAGCCACTCCACATTCATATAGTTGCCTACTAGACCATAGAGACTTTTGTCAAAAAGTCTCTCCATGTGCCTAGAGCCAAGTATTGTTAAATTTGTCAAATACTATTTTTGCACCAGGGAACCCCGCACAAAAATATGTTCCTCCTTCCTGGATTTGTGGAACAGCACATATTGATTTCATATTTCCACTGTAGTAGTAGTTTTTTTATAAAAAAAAATCCAGTTTTAATAAACGGTAGTTTGTATTGATATCAGCAAAAGAGAAAAATGTCTCAGTTGAACCCAGTTCAGAACAGCTCTCTGCTGTGGTCAGCGAGATACTCAAAGAAGTGGACTTCAATGTTGTGAGTATTACACATCTTATTGTTCCTGTTTTTTTTATTGATCTGCGCATGCCTTTCTAATACATGTCTCATGCAGGCAACCCTGGCCGATATCATCAGGCAATTAGGTATGCTTTTCATAATTTATTCATGTTTTACTTCTTAAAACCCCAGATGTGCTCAATATAGTCTAAATCCCTTCATCCTTTAAAAATAATAATTCTTTGTAGTCAAGTTCTTTTTTGTACTATTCAAGTTTTCGGATATAAGACCGGGTGTCCGTTTTATGAAGTTTCAGAGCGCTCTCTCTCGACATATCGATTTGTTGTCACTTCTGCTGCAAGTGAGTGTGACGCTGGCTCAGCTAGCCATGCAGAACTAAGGCTTTATGTGCGTGGTTGACTCCATTTGGCTGGGATTCCATTTTTTGGGGCGCAGCGGGCCACACTTCTGTGGCGCCATCACGGGGTCAAGCCTGTTTAATACTCTGTTTGTTTGGGCATTTTTTTCCATTGCCTTTCTCAAAAAAACACAAACAATATCTTTTGTCCGTTTGAATAGACTCCAGGTGAAACCACCGACCTCCCAAAACATTGTTTTCTGTCTAATTCCAACCGCATGGAGAGAGCTCAATTCAAAAACATTGTTTTATCTTCATCTGCATCCGCTCTACCTCTAACTTCAATCACCTGCTCAAACAAATGTTTATGGCTGGCATAATGACCACCCCTCGACTTGCGAAACGGTGAGCCACTGCTGACACGAAATCTCCAGGTGTTCTGCTGCAGCGGTTGGAAAGAGATTCATGTCTTTTGGAGAAGCCTCCTTACTACACATGGTCAAATTGATTGCAACATTTTAGGTCAATGTGGTGTTAACCGACGCATTTACCGATCTACAGGTGCTCGTTTTGACATGGATCTGATGCATAGGAAGACAGAGATAAAGCAGATACTCCAGGAAGTGATTAATAATATGACTGATGAAGAGGATGCTGACGGCGACGACAGGGTTGCCGAGGAAGGCGATAAAAATTAGAATGGGTTTGAACAAATTTATATTTTATTTCAATGTATGTTTGATTTATTAATCTTTGATGTTAGCATAGAATGTAGTTTTCTCAAAAAAAAAAAAAGGATCATGCGGTAGTCTATACTTTTCTTCTCCTTGTATTGCTTGTGTTTTTGTAACATTATGTCTATTCTGGTTTTTTTATCTATGTTAGCTCTTACAGTACTTCGGTTGGCCATGCCAAATGTGGGTTGCCACCCGAGTTTATTAAACATCATCGTCTATTTTGAATAGCGCACATGTTGCATCTTCATTTATTTATACTTGACATCTCCTAGAGTTGGGTACTCAAATAAGTATTTTCTTGGCAAAGCTAAAATTGTTTAACAAGAGAAGTTTTGCAAGAATTTAGCATAAATCTAATAAATGCGAGGATCAGTACAATAAGCAGAAGTCATGAATGGCTACGCTGACAAGATCGATTACTGAGACAAAGATTCAAACTTCCACGATTGCTCGCCTTTGGGGCGCAAATATAGCTAACTGGATCAATGTAGCATACTGTCGATCCACCACTCGGGTTCAGTTCCATTTGTTCGCCCGTCACATTATTTCCAATTGGCAGTAAGCCCTCATTAATGACATGCGAATGGAAAATGTGATTTATCTTTAATCTCACTTTTATAGAACAGAACATTTTTTATTAAATTTTGTGGAATCTCACACTTTTATGGAAGATACATGATCTTTTCCTTTTTTTATATCAAAATACAAAATATTAATATATTAGATTTGTTGGAGTTTTTTGGGTACCTGTAATAAATGCAGGCATGTGAGCATGTTTACTCACCTTTGCATGTGATTTAATAACAAACTTACATTAACATAAGGACTAGCAATAAAACATATTTGTTAGGTATGAGTAACTAACATGATTAACTTACATCCTTGGTTTATTTAGTAGCCAAAATGTTTAATGTTTTAAAAGTGGATGGAGTTCCTTAGGTGAGGCCGGGCGTTCTAGAACGCTACTTTCATAAAATATGTGTTTGACATGATAATGAATATGACCGCCACAAAGAAAGAAAATCAATTTTGAACATAAAAGTGAATGAAGTTTCTTAGGTGAGTCCTAGCATTCATGAACGACATTGCATAACATCACGTTCATAATCATAGTGTTCATAACTGTCACCGCCATGCCAAACAGATCCTTAATGTGTTAAGTGCAAGCAACTGGTTTCTGCATAAGGTCAAACCTTAACCATGCAGAGGCCGCCTTTGTTCATGAAATTAAGTGTAACTCCGCTGCGATCAACTATCTATCAACTCTATCACTTCAACGGGCTGTGTGCGAACAAGTAAAATTCCCCAAGAGGTCAAATTTTAGCTCATGCCAAATGTAAATAGAGGCGAATCACGTGTAAGTGCGAAATTAGACATCATCGCCTTCACATGAATATACATACACAATATAAAATCATTCACTGCCTTTAGAAGTCTAGAATGAATTAATCACATATTGAAATAAATACTTCTATTTAATCACATCATTCACTGCCCTAAAGAAGTTGCACCACCCTCCGACAGGGCTTTCACCGATGCTCACTCCTCCAAAGTACAACACCCGACTAGATCCCGAAAGCTCCGATGTACGCAGACACTGAAGATGCATAGAGCACCCGAACTCCCACTTGATGAAGCAAATGTCAAGAAAGGAAAGCACGAAGAAGATCGTCGCAAGAACAGAGAGTGCAAGAGAGCAGATTTCTGAAAACGTCTATCGTAAGTGTAAAAACGATTCAGAAGAAATCTACTATTTTGGAGTCTCGAAAAATTAACATGTAATTAATTTCAACGGTTATAATTGGTAGCCTATAATCGTGCAGATAAACGTTGAATATTTCCAACGTAAGGCAGTAATGGCGAGAAACACGCGTGAAACGAACGGTGAAAAATACGCGTAATAACTGCGAAGAGATAGCGCAAAACGGCAGGTCGCGTCGAGTTCAATTCGACGCTGCGTCGAAATCATATCGACGCAACTCGACACTACGTCGAGTTCTTATCGACGCAAGTCAAAACGACGGAGATCTATTCGAAGCAACTCGACGCTACGTCGAGTTCTTATCGACGCAGGCCAAGTCGACGGAGAACTTATCGAAGCGAGTCGACGCCACGTCGAGTTCATATCGACGCAGGTTGGGTGCGTCGAGTTCCATTCGACGCAACTCCAATTTCAAGCGAGCTAGTCGACGCCACTTCGAGTTCCACTCGACGCAGCTCCGACTTCTATTCGACGCAACTCCGAAAAAAAAGTCTGAAACTATTTTGTACAAAAAATACAATTCAATTATTTCCCAAATTCGGATCCGGTGCGTGCGCGCGCGTGTGGTTCATTGTTTCTCCTTATGTTCTTTTGAACAAATAAGAAGGTGTGAACTAATATATATACTTACCAACAAGAATGAAAATATGCATGGTGAGACTAATGTGTTCATCCTTTCATACATGAAAGGTTCTCTCCAAAATTTGGATTCCCTCCAATTTGGTTTTGGAGCTTTTCATCACATATGTTGAGCCAAATACCAAACATCATACTAGGCTCCAATAAAACATTATAAATAAAAGTCTTATTTACAAAATTTCTAACAATATGCTTTCCAGTTTCAACAAACTTCGTAGAGAGATGACAAAGATTCTTCAAATCAGAAAATCTTTCATCGCTTCTCATATCGACAATGAAGTTGTCGAGTTAAAAATTAAAATTAAATAATTCCAAACTTAAAAAAATCATTGGGATAAAACTCTCTGGCACCTTTTGCTTGTCAAAAAACCAAAAAAGTTAATAGGATTCTAGTAAGCCATACTGTGACATCCAACATTTCACATAAATTTCCTTAACATTATTAAACTATTGAATTATCCCCTATGATGAAAACAAAATGTCAGTTTTGGATATTGCCTTCAAGGATCTTTCCGAAATTGTGTTTTTCGATGAATATTTATCAAAGAAGAAATCTTCGCGGCGGATTTTTTGTTTGATGATTCATTGGTGCATTTGAATCTTATTATACATCTTACTAGCATCTTTGCACGGGCTATGCCCGTGCTCGATGCTCCCCTGCGGGCTGCGATCTCATGCAACATTTGGCGAGCAGCAATATTTGACAAACGACAACATTCGGCGGGTGACAACATTTGTTGGGCGGCATGACATCATTTGTCGAACGTAACGTCATCATTTGAAGAACGACATCATTCGACAGACGGCATCATTCGGTGAGCGGCATCATTCACGAGTTTGATTTGGACGAAAAACAAAGTGGAGAATCTGCGCCTAAACTTCTTGACATAATCAAAGATTTGATTGAAGAAACATGAGTTTTGACAATCAAATTTGGAGTTTCATCTTTAAACTTCTTAACATAATCAAAAATTTGGTTGAAGAAACATTTTCATTATAAAATTTAAACATTATGTTCCTGACTAATTGACTCATTTCTTGCATACAATTCGTTCAAGAATCATTATATCTAATATACAGTAATGACAACTAATACTCACAGCTGACTCAAAGATTGTTTACCTCAAACAATGTAATATTAAACATTAGAAAGGAGAGCTCCTGATGAATTTACTTTAATTAGTTAAGAGTCCCCCTTTCGCACATGCAATTTTCAGCCGCAGGGAGAAAGATAGCTAAAAAAAGTAGGGAGAAAGATAGCTAAAACAGAAAATGAGCTAACCCATAAGACAAATCAACTGAGGAAGAGCACCTGGACTATCAATTTTGGTACATGAAGTTATATATCACTGCTTCAATATTGACATAGATAAGCAATGGAATAAAAAATATCATAAAAAGTAATGCCACATAAAAATGCAAGTGTAAACACAGGAAATTAAGAAACAGGGAGAGTAGGTCCTGAAGAGCACTTGGACTATCAGTCTTGGTGATGTTAAAAACAAGCTCAATCCTTTTGTTTGTTGCTTTCGGCAAAAGGGAATGGGGAGAAAACACGGCCGCGTGCTGCTGTTTTCGGCATGATTCTCTCATAATTTTCAAGAGCTCTCTCTCTATAGCATAATATTCAACAAAAAATTGCTTTTCAAAATCTGCATGAATATAAAATAGGATCAAAGATTGTTATGATATTTTATTCATAAGGTGAAAGTCAATATAGGATCACAAAAGGTTTCCCTCAATCAAATAAATGATGATGAATAAATAGCAATTAAAATAATGGCAAACAGGTGAGATAAAGCCAAAGATATGGAAAGCCAAGTAAAAAATGATCACAACAATGACTCGATTGGGAAAGCAGCTTTAATACCGACAACGGCTTTCTCTTCCCCCCATTCTCTGGTTAATAGATGGCAATGTACCGAATGGTTGCAAAAAAATTCTTTAGAATGCAAGTTGAAAACAATACTAGATAAGGTGTGCACTATGAATAAGGTGCGCACATAGCCCCCCTCCCCCGCACACATACATTAAGGAACACGCTAAAGAATTAAATTGAAATGCAAACTAATAATCATTCAAATCTAAGGAAAATAAAATCACTAATGATTAATTTCGAGTCAATCGAACAACATCATTTGCATCTTGTCAACTAACATCAACTACTGCTAATAAAAAAGCAAAAACAAAGTGCAGCCAAACTAATAAAGGATCATGAAACATACTCTTTCTAACCTTCAACCCATTCCATTTACAAAGCATTATAAAAGCAAAAGCAATAAAAGTTAGATTCTTGAATTTCTACTTCCTTCCCTTAACTTCATTCAATCTGCAAAAACAAAAAATACATAGGCGATGTAATTAAACCATAACAATGCCCAAGATTATACGTCCTACAATCTCCAAAGCAAGAAATGCAACATAGGGAGAAAAAAGTATTACATGAAGTAAAGAAGAGGAAGAGAGTGTGATCCGCTGTTGGTTGGCCTCTGTAATCACAGGAAAAAGGCTGGAAAACTGAAGGTAGGAAAAGGAGTTAGATCATAGCAACATTCAGAAAGGGAATTGATTGCACACATTATGTGAAGGCAACTAGAAAACCTACTTACATGCAACTATGTCACCAAATAAAACACGCGCACAAAACCTATCATAATTACCAATCAATCCCTAAATAATTTTTTAATAAAATAGTTAGACCTGCCCGGTTCTACCAAACCCTCTCTGATTTGAGGTTTAGCTGGCAGATCGGCTGGCTCGACAGGTTTAGCTGGAATTATTTCTTTGTCGAAGTTTTATAAGCTGAAACCCATGCAATTGGGAAAAAAATGTTTCAGGATGAGGATCTCCTGGGGAAAATAATGTTTCGGGATGATATAAAAATGCATCAACTAATAAGAGAACGTTACTTTTATACAATTGTTCCTTTATATTAATGATATATCATGCAACCTTATATATTTTGTATGAGGATATCATGAGACAGTCTTTTGTTTGTGACACATATTATGCTAGTAACAGAAAATATATAATGTTATTATAGTTATTTCCTGTAGTGGAACTCTCTACAAAATTTTGGAGGAAGTGTTCTCGCTAAAAAGAACAAATCAATCAAGCAACACATAATATATGTTAAACAAAGTCCACCACCAACAAATGAATAAATTGAAAGTCAAAGAGAAATTTGTTTTGCTGATCTTAATTATTTCCCCAAAAATGATGAATATGGTATAAGGTAGAATGTATTGCTTTAAGGTAAGAAAAGTGAATAGAAATTGAAGCTTAACGCTCCACATCGTAAGTAGCAAAGAAATACCTCGCTGACCAACCCCCTGATGGAGTGATCAGTGGCAAAGACCATCAACTAGTAGGTGCTGAAACCATCTGTAACACCTGCCTATACAAACAATATAACATGGGTCCGAACGGGACACCACCACATATTGTACACACAAGCTAGACATTAATAAATGATAAACATAAACAAACTACACAGGCAAGGTAAACAATGTTAGCGGAAGCTTTGATTTAAAAATCAAATATGAATGTCCACGCTTACCAAGGAATGTTCAAAACAGTGTTTCAGCCTTATGGCCATAGATCTCATCATAGTGTATCAAAACATCAACATGCTAATACAAACACCGACACGTAGGCCGACAAATAAAGGAAAGCAGAAAAAGGATTTAGGCCTTCTTTGGCTAACTCGGCATGGGGCTTTATGCCCACTATTTACCATTGTGCTCTGTGGCACATGCACCAAACACAAATAAGAGGTAAACGATGAGCTAACCAAAAATCGCATAACGATCCCACCCATAGCCATCCTAGCCGACTCTTGGGCGGGGTACCGCTCACCTGCAAGCCGCAATATGCAATATGTAGGAAAAAAAGAAAGTCCAACTACTCTACACAAGGTGAAGTTTAAAACACAATCAATCTTCTAGGTTGAGCATAAAAATAAGGGGAACCTAGGAATGCAAATGATGTTGGTTGGGTTCACCCGAAGGTTTACCACAATCACCTAAGCAACCACACATGAAGCTAACATAATACCATTCCACAATATCATAATCATGGGCACTCACGACCACATGATTTCATGCACTCAAGGCATATACTAGGAGCACTCTCTCATGAGTACTACCTCCAATCTAAGTTATGTGAACTTAGTTATCGTTTGAGCTTTTGCTGGGCCGGGAGACCCCGCCTGACACAGCCTATCCCATGATCAATCAACATTCATGAGGGACAATCTTTGTGCCGAACTGCATGGTGCAGGTTTGGTTCAGCTTTTGCTCATGCTCAAGTCACCGTGACACCGACAGGACGTAGGTGCGACTTTACCTCATCCCGTAAGCGTTCAAGATACACTAGTGCTAGTGTGCTACAAAACCATCATGCCCATAAGCGTTCAAGTTAACTAACGCTACAACGTCATCATGCCCATGAGCGTTCAAGATAACTAACGCTATAAAATCAATATGCTGTAAGATCCCTTTCCCGCTCCCGGGGCCAAGCGGACCTTATGCCCAGAACCGACGCGTTGCGGTGACTTCCAACACACGGGTTGGGCTACACCACGCAACGTCGACCCTGCCGGCTACGATCATAGTGCGAGCAATAGTAAAAGTGAGTACAAGAGAGAGTACAAACTAAACAAAAGGAGTCCACAAATCATATTCCCAAAATATATCAAAAGCTAATCAAAGCGATACATATATAAGTCCGAGCATGAAAATAGAGAGTACATAAATGAAAGGGCTAAGCCCGGTACATCATGAAACAAATCTCTCACATCTCACATCCTCTCTACATGCGGAAGCTATCTCATCATCACACATCACTAACACTCAAAATGTAATCCACTTGATGTCTCGTAGCCGCTACCCATTGCATCGCTGGCTGCTCAGGTCCTTCCCTCGTCTCCTGCGGTGCGTGCGACAGCTCCATCTCCTCGGAATCCTAGATTGTTTTTCGGCCCCAATGCAAACCGTCAGTAAAAAATGACTGAGCTCGCTAGGTCCCCTCCTCCTCCTGCGACTCCTAGGTACCGCGCGGGAGGAAGAAGCGGGGGACGAGCAAGGAACAAGCAGGTGACAGGGAAAGTAAACTAGTATATATATACACAAGTGAAAAGGGGCTAATCTAATCATGTATAAGCAGGAGTATAAGAAAGGTGTGCAGTAGTAAATAAACAATAAGTAGAGCAAGTAAAGCAAAGCAGTAAGAATAGTAGCGACAAGTAACCAATCTCGTACCCTAACTTATATGAATGCCCATACAAACTTATAAGTTAGGATTTCCAGGAATTATTACTCATCATATAAAAGAGCCCATACTAATTTATATGATGAGGATCTGCAAGTGCGTATGCTATGCTTATGCTATGAATGATTATGCAATGAACTCACACACACGACTCTGTGCACACAGACCTTTGTAGTTCCCTCTATTTGAGAGGAAGCCAACAACTCGGGGACCAACCGCTGTGACACACGGTGGTAGCGGACCGGGCTGTCCACTCTTAGGCGGGTATACACTCTACCAGGCCTAGACCGCACGTACGCCTCGACGCTAAACAACCGCGGAGCTCTGCGTACTCTTTGCTGGAGTCCACCAGATTGTGAGCCAAGTGAGAGGTGTCTTCGGGGAACTGTCGTCCCGACACGCAGCCAAGCTGGCCCCTTAGACCTCTACACACCCGCTAAGTCAACGTACCGCGGTCGGAGTGACGACCTGCCTAGTACCGAAGACCTGCCACATTTCTGAGAAAGTTACCGGGATAATCATCCCCTCGAGGTTCCCGCTCGTCTAACCGAGCACCACAATCCTGCCACTCCCGCAACTGGGAGGAGATACATAAATCCAATCTTACCTTACTATGGCTACTTTTGTCTACTTTAAATGTTATTGCAGTTTAGGGTTAATCTTGGACTTCCCGATGGTTACCCTGTAAGGGGCTCGCTACGGTACTAGGAACTACAGTGGGATGACACCCTAAAGTTCCCTTTCTCAAGACACTTATTATTATTGGTCGTGTTTCCTTACTTATTTCTTAGGTTACTTCTTTGGTGATTTAAGGTAAGTCCTGGACTTCCCGCGGTCCACCCGATGAAGGGTTCCCGGCGGTACTAGGGGACGCAATGGGCTCAACCCCACCATCCTCCTCAAGACATTTACTTTAGTTGGTGGTTAACAATCGGTTCACCCTTCCTCGTTTCCTATAGTTAAAATGACTTAGCTCATCTCCCGTCCCACCCAAATGGGTTGGACGTACCTCTATTCCTCCTACGTTGACTCTAGCACAACCGCACAACTAATCCTAGGATTGACCATCCCTGAATCCTTGTGTGCTATAACTCAATTACTGATTATATACCACTTCGAAACACTACTTAGTGGTCTGAATTGTCTAAAACTCAAAATTCTATTTTTACTAAACGCAGACCACTAATTGAACTAACCATCAACCCCATAAGTGAACCCTTCTAAAAACTCATCACCAAGGTCTCCAGTAATTATCCTAGGCTCCCACTGACCTTAGTAAGGTATATTCCAATTTACATAATTTTCCATATTAAATTGGTATTTAATATAATTTTAAGTATTTAAGGCCTTAAGTCACATTACACATGAACTACCCTCAAAATGATTCGGCATGCTTCATGAGAAATATCAGTGAGATAATATTCCATATCATGGTGGTTCACTGAGTATCATGGCCCTAGGGTGTCATTTGGCCTACTGAATCATCATAATTGTATAATTACCAAAATGCCACTATAATTAGGAAAAATAGTAATTACCTTCTGAAAATTCTACAAAAATTACCAAGTGTCCATATGGGGATCTATAGTCCCCTGCCAAATTATTGAGTCATTACCATATGATTTGGTATTTTAAAATGGTTAAACATCCAAAGGTGGCGATTATCAATTTCTACATGAGGTACAAGAAATATAAATCTACAAGCTTCCAAACTGTTTTCATGGACACATATTAACATAAAATGACAGATTCCCTTGTATCATAATATTGCCACATGATTTGATATTTTTAATTGATTACATTCTCAAGTGATGTAAATTTCACTTTCTACATGAAGTACAAGAAATAGAATTCAACAGACTTCCAAACATTTATCATGGGCATATATTGACCTAAAACTATAGATTCCCAAGTATCGTAATATTGCCACATGATTTGATATTTTAAAAAGATTAAATTCCCTTAAGCTAGCAATCACTTAAAACTTTCTATACAAGGAATAATGCTTCCATATCTCATAACAAAATTACCATAGCCTTATTTCACCCTAGTACAACCCCTGATAGTGTATCAAAGTCATACAAGGTCATAAGACCTTGCATTTTATTTTATTAAAGAAAAGGTGGCAATTTCAATTATTAGGGAAAAAGTACCTATGTGCTTCTAACAAGTCTCATGATGATCCTCCTAGCCCTATAACACTATTCCCTACTTAGGGATGAAGTTTAGTTGTCTAAATATGTGTTTAGGTCCTAGTTGCTTCATTAAGGCCCAAAAGGGCAATTAAGTAATTTTAGAGGTATGGGCTAGGGCCTTTGGTCTCCATTGCTCCAATCACCCCTTGATGATGAGCAAGACCCTACGCAATCCCTAAGCCCCATTACCACTGGATTTGGATAAGCCCTTATGGCTAAGCTCCAAAATCCACAAGCCACCAAGGCTAAGTGGCTTCCAAACCTAGGACATCAAAATGTCCTTTGGGGGTTCACCATTAAGATGAACTCCAATTGTCCTCAAATTTGAAACAGAGGCTACTCATATACATATCTACATGCCACCAAAAGGTTGGGGAAATTATGGGTGGTTACACCCTCTAATTATTCTTAGGTTAGTTTCCTAAGTTATGATCAAAACTATAACAACAAGTGCCCTAAACACACCACTATTTGGGCACAGGGTAGACCTAGGGTGGGCACTGATGTGGCCAAATTTCAGCCCCATAGGCCCACTCATTCAAAAGTTATTAAGGTTTTGGTGGGCTAATCCCACCTAGGACCAGCCCTAGGAAAAAGGCTCCTCTGGAGTCTACTAACCTCCAAATGCCAAAATCGTAGTTTCTAATGAAACTAGACAGATAGGGCTACAATAGTGTGTCTCACACCATTTTCATGATTTGGCCATTAAGGGCCTCAATTTGGCTCCTTAAGCTAAGTGAAATTCCTGGCCCATCATACACAAACCCTTAAGCCATCCTCACTCCAAAGAGGGTTCACCCACAAGGAATGGTCCAATGGACCCAATATTTTTAACAGTGTGTGGACATAGCCTAAACTTCACCCCACCCTAATATGGGGGCCCCACAAGGGGGTTTGGCCACCTAATTATCATAAATTTCAATTTCAATGTTTGGACAAAAACTATAGAAAAATATGCCCCAATAATTCTGATTTTTGGGCACAAGGTAGGTCAGGGATAGTTACAATAGGGTTTAAAGTTTCAGCCCTAAACTCCAAGCCAAATGGGAGTTATGGTTGTTTTGGTGGTGGAAGTTATTTTGTACCAGTCTTAGCAAAATGGACCTACAGGAGTCAAATCAACTCCAAATGATTTGATCTAACGTTCAAACGAAAGTAGACTTCCAGATCTACAAAAGTTGTCTCAGGCAACGTTTTGATTTGAGGCCTCTAAGGACCTTAAAATTAAACTACATAATAGCTACAAATCTGCTAACAGCACACCAAGTCATGTATTAATTAAGGCGCTGATCTTGCACAGATCTTAAAGCGGATCGGGCGGCGCTCCTTCATCGTCTTCCTCGAGCCAACGACCCAGATCTGCCCGTCATGGAGCCGCTTGAAACCGAAAATCCCAGCCGTCCTTCCATCTCCCTGGCCAGCCACCGCCACCACCACCTCCGTTGAGGTGGTGCCGATCGATTGGCGGTGGATTGGTCGCCGGAGGAGGCGGTTTCCGGCTGTTCTACTAAGAAACCCAAACGGCTAAAACCATGGAAAATCCGAATTGAACTCGACTCAATTGAGCTCGAACTCGACTCCTAACGATCCTAGATGCTAGCACAGTCAGAGGGGGGGGGGGGGGGGGGGGGGGGGTAGAAGCGAACCTGGAAGCGGGCTGGGCGGCGAGTATTCCGGCGGTTTGCCATCTCTTTCTCCGGCTCCGGCGAGCTTGCTACAACACTCGTTCCTCCACTGAATTCTCTGAACCAAAGCTCTAAATCGACTGTAAAGGAGCTTCTGGAGCTCTTGGAGGGGTTTAAATTGGCTGAGGAGGGCTGCCTTGGGAGATTTGAATTGGTGGCTCACGGGTTGGGTTCGGCCGACCATCACCTATTGCAGTTGGCTTTCCATCTCCTCCTCAACATTCATCTCCCTTCAGTGAAGAGCCCAAGGCTGATTGGGAGGAGAGAGAGGGGGATTGGGTTCTCTTTTTGCTTTATCAACCCACTTTTTGTCCCCTCCTTTAGCCCAATCCCAATTTGGGTTAGCTTGGGTTAGCCCAATATTCCTTAGCCACACTCCACTTGGTCCTTATGAGTTTATTTTGATTGGTTAACTTAGGACTTAGGTCATTATAATGGGGGAAATGGGCTAGGCCTCTCAAGTTGGGTTTAAGCCCAATTGAGTTGACTTGACTTGACCATTTGGGTTGACTGGTCCCCCATGTAGGTCATGGACCCCATGTCACCACCTGATAGGGCTTGACCCATGGTGGGACCCTATTTGGCCCAATTTGATCAAAATATGTGAAATTACCCAAAATGCCCTTCCTTGGGACTTTGGCCAAATTGGGGGAAATTGTCCCTTCCATGATGGGGCTTTTGGGTCTCTTAGATCCCTAATGATGTTTAAAGACTAGATGTGGAGTCAATTTTAAGGTTTGAAAGCAAATTGACCACATTTGGGTTGAGTTGACCTTTTTGCCCTAATTTGGATTTTGACCAAATTGGAGAGGGTTGACCATCCCATGATGGGGCTTTTGGGTCTAATAGGTCCCTAATCATGTTTAGAGAGTAGGGGGAGGGTCAATTTGATCATTGTAAGGATAATTGGCCCTCATTTGGTTGATTTGGGTTTTGCCTAAAAGTGCCCTAATTAGGGCATTTGCCCAATTAAGGGAAATTGGATACCCCATGATGGGGCTTTTGGGACTTTTAGGTTCAACATTATAATTAGGTTATAGATGTGAGATCAATTTGTCCATTGGGTGGCCAAATTGGTTACAAGATGGTGGATTTGACCATTTTGCCCCTTAATTGATTGGTTTGGTCCATGTTCACCTAATGTGATTTTGGGATAATCCTATAGAATTGAGCCCCACTAAGGGGTGATGATCACCCCATCACCCTTCCTTAAGGTTTAGGGGACTAAGGGTGGTCTCATTTTGGGAAAAAATGGTGTCCAATTGGCCCTCCTTAGTAGCTTGGGTCCTATCTGATTAGGACTTTAGGTGTGCCTTAGCAAAATTCTCATCCTAAGGGGTCCTCAAGGCCCCTCATCCCACCCTTTGATCTCCACATTCTCACACTAGGGGTCTAGTAGGATTGGGGATGTTACAAATCCCAATAAACAATAAAATAATTTCGTCCTCGAAATTCTAGTTTGGGTCTACGGGATGCAAGAAAAGCACATAGAGGAATGTAACTTACAATATTAAACCGTACCTGAGGTAAAGAGTCCCGGGTAGCGCTCCCGCATGAGGTCCAAGGGCTCCCAAGTGTGCTCCTCTCGCCCATGGTTGGACCACAACACTTTCACCAGCGGGACCTTCTTTCGCCGCAAAACGCGGACCTCTGAGTCGTCGATCCGGATAGGCTCTAGCATGACTGATCGGTCGGGTGCCATCGGGCCTGAAGTAGACTCCACAAGCTGCTCGGGCCGAAGGAGAGCTCTCCGGAGGGAGGAAACATGGAAGACGTCGTGCACGTTCGCCAGCTCGGGAGGCAGCTCCACCCTGTACGCCAAAGGACCGATCCTCTCCAGGACCGGATACGACCCCATGTACCGAGGACTGAGCTTCTTCCGGCCCTTCGTCCGAGTAACTCCGTGCATCGGGCGTATCTTCAAGAAAACACGATCCCCCACCTGTAACTCTACCATACGGTGTCGGGCGTCATAGTACTTTGCCAGCCTGCTCTGCGCCTCTAGCATCCGATCCCGGACCAGTCGAACTATATCATCCGTCTCCTCTATATAATCTGACCCCAAGGCCCGCGGGTCCTCATCCTGTACCCAAGAAAGAGGGGTGCGACACTTCCTCCCATAAAGTGCCTCATAAGGTGCCATCCCAGTGCTAGCCTGGTGACTGTTGTTGTAGGAGAACTCAATCAGCGGTAACAGTTGCTCCCGAGGATTGCCCGTATCCAGAATGCACAGTCGCAGTAAATCCTCCATCGTCCAGTTTGTGCGCTCCGTCTGTCCGTCGGTCTGAGGGTGGAACGCAGTGCTGAAAGTCAACCGGGATCCCAAGTAGGCCTGGACCGCTCTCCACTCCCTGAAGGTGAAGCGTCCGTCTCGATCTGAAACTATCGTCTTGGGCACCCCATGATACCTCACCACCTTCTCCACAAACAAACGAACTAGGCAGCTGACCGGACCCCCCTTCTGAACTGGGATGAATCGTGCCACCTTGGTCAATCTGTCGACTATCACCCAAACGGAGTCGTTCCCCGAGCGAGAACGCGGCAGACCGTGCACAAAATCCATAGATATATCCTCGAATT
Organism: Dactylorhiza incarnata; assembly: GCA_033032865.1. NCBI lineage: Eukaryota > Viridiplantae > Streptophyta > Magnoliopsida > Asparagales > Orchidaceae > Dactylorhiza > Dactylorhiza incarnata. The sequence goes on from JAWHQI010000130.1 coordinate 1,000,209, forward strand.
TCCACTCCGGCACCGGGAGTGGCTGCAATAGACCTCCTGGAGCCTTGCACTCTGCCTTCACCCTCTGACAACTCTCACAATGGGTCACAAACTGTATGATATCCTTTTTCATCCCTGGCCAAAACACGACCTTCCGCAGGTCCGCCGCCATCTTGGTAATGCCGGGGTGCACCGAATACTGGGAGCAATGGGCCTCCCGAAGAACCTCCTCTCGAATCCCCCTCCCAGCGGGGATGTAAACTCTGCCACGGTGGTGAACGAGGTCCTCCTTCAAGGAGTAATCTCCAGCAGCGTCATCTGCCAATGACCTGAATACCGGCTCCAAAGCCGGATCCTGCTGCTGTCCCTCCCGGATACGGCCCCGTATATCACAGATCATACTCATCGAAGCTAAGTACCCAGCATATACTCCTGGGTCGGCTCTGCTCACCAGAGTAATCCGCATATCCCGCAGCGTCTGCACCAACTCCATGGCCATCACTCTGCTCTCTGCCTCTGAGGTACTGCCCCTCCTGCTCAGTGCGTCCGCTACTGTGTTGGCCTTGCCCGGATGATAATGCATGGTGTAGTCATAATCGCACAAGAACTCCAACCATCGCCGTTGTCGTAGGTTGAGGTCTTTCTGGGTGTCGATGTACTTGAGGTTCTTGTGATCCGAGAAGATCTCACAATGAACCCCGTACAAATAATGTCTCCACACCTTCAAAGCAAATACGACCGCTCCAAGCTCTAGGTCGTGCACCGGGTAGTTCATCTCATGCTTCTTCAGCTGACGGGAGGCATAGGCGATCACGTGCCCATGCTGCATAAGCACCGCTCCCATCCCCTGATATGACGCATCGGTGTAGATCTGGAATCCTTCCTTCCCCGATGGAAGTGCAAGGATATGGGGCTGAGATAAGTCTGTCCTTCAGCTCTGCATAGGCCGCCTCACACCGCGACGTCCAATCAAAAACAACATCCTTCTTTGTCAACGAAGTGAGGGGGAGTGCAATCCTGGAGAATCCCGCTACGAACTTGCGGTAATACCCCGCTAACCCCAAGAAACTCCGGATATCCGCTGCGGTCTTCGGCCTCGGCCAATCTCTGACAGCCTGCACCTTAGCCGGATCTACTGCTAGACCGGCTCCGCTGATGGTGTGTCCCAAGAAAGCCACCTCCCTCAACCAGAACTGGCATTTCGAGAACTTGGCAAACATCCGGTGCTCCCTCAGCTTCCTTAGCACCGCTGCTAGATGGCTGGCGTGCTCCTCCTCGGTCCTCGAGTAGACCAAAATATCATCGATGAATACTATCACAAATATATCAAGGAAAGGCTCGAAGATCCGGTTCATCATACTCATGAATTCCGATGGGGCGTTGGTGAGCCCAAACGACATCACCGTAAACTCGTACAATCCATACTTCGAGCTGAATGCGGTCTTCAGTATATCTTCCTCCCGTATCCTCAACTGATAGTAGCCCGACCGCAAATCCAGCTTGGAGAACCAGTGGGCACCCTGCAACTGGTCAAACAGCTCATCAATCCTCGGTAGCGGATAAGTGTTCCGCACCGTCAATCTATTGAGCTCCTGATAGTCGATACACGGTCGGAGAGTCCCATCCTTCTTCTTTACGAACAAGACCGGAGCTCCCCATGGGGAAGAGCTCGGCCTCACAAACCCGGCATCGACTAGCTCCTTCAACTGCACTCTGAACTCTGCCAACTCCTTGGGTGCCATGCGGTACGGTGCCCGGGACACTGACCTCGCCCCAGGTACTAGCTGAATCTGGAAGTCTATGTCTCTATGCGACGGCAAGCCGGGCAACTTCTCTGGGAATACGTCGGAGAAGTCCCGGACTATCGGTACCTCGTACACCGATATCTTCAACTCTGCCATCTCGAAGCAAATGAGGTATACCTCCTCCCCCTGCTCATGGGCCTTCACGACCTGTGTAGAAGATAGAGGGGTACGAGGGACATAACTAATACCTCCGACGGTGACCCAGGTGGTCCCGTAAGCCAGTAGCTCGATCCTCTTCGTCGCACAATCAATCATGGCATGGTGGTAGTGCAACCATGACATGCCCAAAATCAAATCGTAATCCGGTAGCTTCAGGATCGATGCCCAGGACTCAAAGATCTCTGCCTCGATCTCAAGGTCCATGGTGCACTTGGTCGTGGTGCGCATCTCTGAACCGTCTGGAAGTCACACCCTCCTTACTATGCCATCGATCCTCTGGATCCCCTCCAAGCCTACGAGGAAGTCTTCTGAGACGAAGGAGTGCGATGCACCCGTGTCAAACAAGGTGTGTGCGGGTTTTCCGTTGACGAGCACAACACCTATGGGTTGTTAGTTGGTTTTATTAAAAAGGTTAAGCTACTACTAAATTTAAGGGAATTTAAGAAGTTGCAAGTACATAATTGAAAATATACCTGCGATGACCTCCTCGGGGTTCCTCGGCTGGGCGAGGTCCAATGCAAAAGCCTGCTCCGGCTTCCTATTCCTCCCATGAAATCCTCGGCCACGACCACGTCCACCTCCCCGGCCCTGGTGTGCTGGAGGTGCTGGAGGGGCTGCCGGAGGGGCCGCTGGAGGGGGTGGTGGAGGTGAAGGGAAACGTCGCGGGCAATGGATCCTGATGTGCCCCGGCTGGTTGCACTCAAAACAGATCACCGGGGGTCGTCCACGACCGTCTGCTCTCTCTGGCTCTAGACCTCGTAGTGGCTGAGGGGCCAACACCGTCTGAGGCTGCTGCACCGGTGCCTCCAAAAGACGAGGACGTCCTCCACCCCTCCTGGGCCTCATAACTCTATCCTGGTGTCGGTCACTGCCACCCTCTCCATGATACATCCTGTCCGCTGATCTCTTGCCCTTGACCTGCTCTGACAACTGGTATGCCTCAAACTTCTTTGCCACCTCTATAATCTGAGTCAGGGTGCCCTCTGATATGAACAGGAGAGCCTGCCTGAGAGGGGCCCTCAATCCCTTGTAGAACTTCTTCGCCAAGCCTCGATCATCCACAAACTGTGCCCCCGCGAACCTGACCAAATGAGAGAACTCTCTCTGGTACTCGATCACTGAACGGGTCCCCTGAGTCAGGTGCAGAAATCTCTCCTCCAACGTGTCCCTATCCGTAGCTGATACGAAGTGGTCCAGGAACACCGTGCTGAACTCATCCCAGGTAATCCCCGAGTGATCTCTGTCGCGGAAGGTGGAATCTGCCAGTGACTTTCACCACCTCTTCGCATGGGCATCCAGTGCTGAAACTGCTAAGGATACGGCCTTGCTGACCGGGCAACTAATGCCTTCCAGCATCTCCTGAATGGTATCCAGCCACTCCTCCGTCTTCACCGCATCCTCTGTCCCTCTATACACCGGTGGGGATAAACCCTTAAACGTGCTCAACCAATTCGATCCTGGGTTCGGCTGAGATGCTGGGACCACCTGAGCTCGAAACGCATCCAAGATCGCTGTCAATGTCTGCCCTAACTCTGTCTGCTGGAAGGGAGTGGCAGTCGGAGGAGGGGGAATGGTGTCCTGAGGCTCCTCGTCTCTAGCATCCTGACACGAGTATAAGAAGTTTTAGATGATTGAAGAATATAAATCATGCTTAAAGGACTTAGGAATATGGATTCATACATGGGCACACCACTGCTTCCGCTGCGTAGTTTGCCCCCAAACTACACTCGTGCGGGGGTGGCCCAAGTTGTTGTGGACCAATTGCTCGTACCCATGATCGTTCGTTGCGAGCTGATACCATTTGTAAGATACCTTTCCCGCTCCCGGGGCCAAGCGGACCTTATGCTCAGAATCGACGCGTTGCGGTGACTTCCAACACATAGGTTGGGCTACACCACGCAACGTCGACCCTTCCGGCTATGATCATAATGCGAGCAATAGTAAAAGTGAGTACAAAAGAGAGTACAAACTAAACAAAAGGAGTCCACAAATCACATTCCCAAAATATATCAAAAGCTAATCAAAGCGATACATATATAAGTCCGAGCATGAAAATAGAGAGTACATAAATGAAAAGGCTAAGCTCGGTACATCATGAAACAAATCTCTCACATCTCACATCCTCTCTACATGCGGAAGCTATCTCATCATCACACATCACTAACACTCAAAATGTAATCCACCTGATGTCTCGTAGCCGCTACCCGTTGCATCGCTGGCTGCTCAGGTCCTGCCCTCGTCTCCTGCGGTGCGTGCGACAGCTCCGTCTCCTCGGATTCCTAGATTGTTTTTTGGCCCCAATGCAAATAGTCAGTCAAAAATGACCGAGTTCGCTAGGTCCCCTCCTCCTCCTGCGACTCCTAGGTACCGCACGGGAGGAAGAAGCGGGGGACGAGCAAGGAACAAGCAGGTGATAGGGAAAGTAAACTAGTATATATATACACAAGTGAAAAGGGGCTAATCTAATCATGTATAAGCAGGAGTATAAGAAAGGTGTGCAGTAGTAAATAAACAGTAAGTAGAGCAAGTAAAGCAAAGCAGTAAGAACAGTAGCGACAAGTAACCAATCTCGTACCCTAATTTATATGAATTCCCATACAAACTTATAAGTTAGGATTTCCAGGAATTATAAATCATCATATAAAAGAGCCCATACTAATTTATATGATGAGGATCTGCAAGTGTGTATGATATACTTATGCTTTGAATGATTATGCAATGAACTCACACACACGACTCTGTGCACACAGACCTTTGTAGTTCCCTCTATTTGAGAGGAAGCCAACCTCTCGGGTACCAACCGCTGTGACACACGGTGGTAGCGGACCGGGCAGTCCACTCCTAGGCGGGTATACACTCTACCAGGCCTAGACCGCACGTACGCCTCGACGCTAAACAACCGCGGAGCTCTGCGTACTCTTTGCTGGAGCCCACCAGACTGTGAGCCAAGTGAGAGGTGTCTTCGGGGAACTGTCGTCCCGACACGCAGCCAAGGCCCCTTAGACCTCTACACACCCGCTAAGTCAACGTACCGCGGTCGGAGTGACGACCTGCCTAGTACCGAAGACCTGCCACATTTCTGAGAAAGTTACCGGGATAATCATCCCCTCGAGGTTCCCGCTCGTCTAACCGAGCACCACAATCCTGCCACTCCCGCAACTGGGAGGAGATACATAAATCCAATCTTACCTTACTATGGCTACTCTTGCCTACTTTAAATGTTATTGCAGTTTAGGGTTAATCTTGGACTTCCCGAGGGTTACCCTGTAAGGGGCTCGCTACGGTACTAGGAACTACAGTGGGATGACACCCCAAAGTTCCCTTTCTCAAGACACTTAGTATTATTGGTCGTGTTTCCTTACTTATTTCTTAGGTTACTTCTTTGGTGATTTAAGGTAAGTCCTGGACTTCCCGCGGTCCACCCGGTGAAGGGTTCCCGGCGGTACTATGGGACGCAATGGGCTCAACCCCACCATCCTCCTCAAGACATTTACTTTAGTTGGTGGTTAACAATCGGTTCACCCTTCCTCATTTCCTATAGTTAAAATGACTTAGCTCATCTCCCGTCCCACCCAAATGGGTTGGACGTACCTCCATTCCTCCTACGTTGACTCTATAACAACCGCACAACTAACCCTAGGATTGACCCTCCCTGAATCCTTGTGTTCTATAACTCAATTACTGATTGTATACCACTTCTAAACACTACTTAGTGGTCTGAATTGTCTAAAACTCAAAATTCTGTTTTTACTAAACGCAGACCACTAATTTGAACTAACCATCAACCCCATAAGTGAACCCTTCTAAAAACTCATCACCAAGGTCTCCAGTAATTATCCTAAGCTCTCACTGACCTTAGTAAGGTATATTCCAATTTACATAATTTTTTATATTAAATTGGTATTTAATATAATTTTAAGTAGTTAAGGCTTTAAGTCACATTACACATGAACTACCCTCAAAATGATTCTACATGCTTCATGAGAATTATCAGTAAGATAATATTCTATATCATGGTGGTTCACTGAGTATCATGGCACTTGGATGTCATTTGGACTACTGAATCATCATAATTGTATAATTACCAAAATGCCACTATAATTAGGAAAAATAGTAATTCCCTTTTGAAAATTCTAACAACATTACCAAGTGTCCATATGGGGACCTATAGTCCCCTGCCAAATTATTGAGTCATTACCATGTGATTTGATATTTTAAAATGGTTAAACATCCAAAGGTGGTGATTATCAATTTCTACATGAGGTACAAGAAATATAAATCTACAAGCTTCCAAACTGTTGTCATGGACACATATTAACATAAAATAACAGATTCCCATGTATCATAATATTGCCACATGATTTGATATTTTTAATGGATTAAATTCTCAAGTGATGTAAATTTCACTTTCTACATAAAGTACAAGAAATAGAATTCAACAGGCTTCCAAACATTTATCATGGGCATACATTGACATAAAATGACAGATTCCCAAGTATCATAACATTTCCTTATGATTTGATATTTTAAATGGATTAAATTCTCAAGTTATGCAAATTTCACTTTCTACATGAAGTACAAGAAATAGAACTCAACAGACTTCCAAACATTTATCATGGGCATATATTGACCTAAAACTACAGATTCCCAAGTATCATAATATTGCCACATGATTTGATATTTTAAAAAGATTAAATTCCCTTAAGCTAGCAATCACTTAAAACTTTCTATACAAGGAATAATGCTTCCACATCTCATAACAAAATTACTATAGCCTTATTTCACCCTAGTACAGCCCCTGATAGTATATCAAAATCATACAAGGTCATAAGACATTGCATTTAATTTTATTAAAGAAAAGGTGGCAATTTCAATTATTAGGGAAAAAGTACCTATGTGCTTCTAACAAGTCTCATGATGATCCTCCTAGCCCTATAACACTATTCCCTACTTAGGGATGAAGTTTGGTTGTCTAAATATGTGTTTAGGTCCTAGTTGCTTCATTAAGGCCTAAAAGGGCAATTAAGTAATTTTAGAGGTATGGGCTAGGGCCTTTGGTCTCCATTGCTCCAATCACCCCTTGATGATGAGCAAGACCCTACACAATCTGTAAGCCCCATTACCACTGGATTTGGATAAGCCCTTATGGCTAAGCTCCAAAATCCACAAGCCACCAAGGCTAAGTGGCTTCCAAACCTAGGGCATCAAAATGTCCTTTGGGGGTTCACCATTAAGATGAACTCTAATTGTCCTCAAATTGGAAACAGAGGCTACTCATATACATATCTACATGCCACCAAAAGGTTGGGGCAATTAGGGGTGTTTACACCCTCTAATTATTCTTAGGTTAGTTTCCTAAGTTATGATCAAAACTATAACAACAATTGCTCTAAACACACCACTATTTGGGCACAGGGTAGACCTAGGGTGGGCACTGATGTGGCCAAAATTTCAGCCCCATAGGCCCACTCATTCAAAAGTTATTAAGGTTTTGGTCGGCTAACCCCACCTAGAACCAGCCCTAGGAAAAAGGCTCCTCTGGGGTCTACTGACCTCCAAATGCCAAAAACCTAGTTTCTAATGAAACTAGACAGATAGGGCTACAATAGTGTGTCTCAGACCATTTTCAATATTTGGCCATTAAGGGCCTCAATTTGGCTCCTTAAGCTAAGTGAAATTCCTGGCCCAACATACACAAACCCTTAAGCCATCCTCACTCCAAAGAGGGTTCACCCACAAGGACTGGTCCAATGGACCCAATATTTTTAACAGTGTGTGGGCATAGCCTAGACTTCACCCCACCCAAATATGGGGGCCCCACATGGGGGTTTGGCCACCTAATTATCATAAATTTCAATTTCAATGTTTGGGCAAAAACTATAGAAAAATGTGCCCCAAAAATTCTGATTTTTGGGCACAAGGTAGGTCAGGGATAGTTACAATAGGGTTTACAGTTGCAACCCTAAACTCCAAGCCAAATGGGAGTTATGGTTGTTTTGGTGGTTGAAGTTATTTTGTACCAGTCTTAGCAAAATGGACCTACAGGAGTCAAATCAACTCCAAATGATTTGATCTACAGTTCAAACGAAAGTAGACTTCCAGATCTACAAAAGTTGTCTCGGGCAACTTTTTGATTTGAGGCCTCTAAGGACCTTAAAATTAAACTACATAATAGCTACAAATCTGCTAACAGCACACCAAGTCATGTATTAATTAAGGCGCTGATCTTGCACAGATCTTAAAGCGGATCGGGCGGCGCTCCTTCATCATCTTCCTCGAGCCAACAACCCAGATCTGCCCGTCCTGGAGCCGCTTGAAACCGAAAATCCCAGCCATCCTTCCATCTCCCTGGCCAGCCACCGCCACCACCACCTCCGTTGAGGTGGTGCCGATCGATTGGCGGTGGATTGGTCGCCGGAGGAGGCGGTTTCCGGCGGTTCTACTAAGAAACCCAAACGGCTAAAACCATGGAAAATCCAAATCGAACTCGGCTCAATTGAGCTCGAACTCGACTCCTAACGATCCTAGATGCTAGCGCAGTCAGAGGGGGGAGAAGCGAACCTGGAAGCGGGCTGGGCGGCGAGTATTCCGTCGGTTTACCATCTCTTTCTCCGGCTCCGGCGAGCTTGCTACAACACTCGTTCCTCCACTGAATTCTCTGAACCAAAACTCTAAACCGACTGTAAAGGAGCTTCTGGAGCTCGTGGAGGGGTTTAAATAGGCTGAGGAGGGCTGCCTTGGGAGATTTGAATTGGTGGCTCACGGGTTGGGTCGGCCGACCATCACCTGCTACAGCCTGGCTTTCCAGCTCCTCCTCAGCATTCATCTCCCTTCAGTGAAGAGCCCAAGGCTGATTGGGAGGAGAGAGAGGGGGATTGGGTTCTCTTTTTGCTTTTTGCTTTATCAACCCACTTTTTGTTCCCTCTTTTAGCCCAATCCCAATTTGGGTTAGCTTGTGTTAGCCCAATATTCCTTAGCCACACTCCACCTGGTCCTTATGAGTTTATTTTGATTGGTTAACTTAGGACTTAGGTCATTATAATTGGGGAAATGGGCTAGGCCTCTCAAGTTGGGTTTAAGCCCAATTGAGTTGACTTGACTTGACCATTTGGGTTGACTGGTCCCCCATTTAGGTTATGGACCCCATGTCACCACCTGATAGGGCTTGACCCATGGTGGGGCCCTATTTGGCCCAATTTGATCAAAAGATGTGAAATTACCCAAAATGCCCTTCCTTGGGACTTTGGCCAAATTGGGGGAAGTTGTCCCTTCCATGATGGGGCTTTTGGGTCTCTTAGATCCCTAATGATGTTTAAAGACTAGATCTGGAGTCAATTTTAAGGTTTGAAAGCAAATTGACCACATTTGGGTTGAGTTGACCTTTTTGCCCTAATTTGGATTTTGACCAAATTGGAGAGGGTTGACCATCCCATGATGGGGCTTTTGGGTCTAATAGGTCCCTAATCATGTTTAGAGAGTAGGGGGAGGGTTAATTTGATCATTAGAAGACTAATTGGCCCTCATTTGGTTTATTTGGGTTTTTGCCTAAAAGTGCCCTAATTAGGGCATTGGCCCAATTAAGGGAAATTGGATACCCCATGATGGGGCTTTTGGGACCTTTAGGTTCAACATTATAATTAGGTTATAGATGTGAGATCAATTTGGCCATTGGGTGGCCAAATTGGTTACAAGATGGTGGATTTGACCATTTTGCCCCTTAATTAATTGGTTTGGTCCATGTTCACCTAAGGTGATTTTGGGCTAATCCTATAGAATTGAGTCCCACTAAGGGGTGATGATCACCCCATCACCCTTCCTTAAGGTTTAGGGGACTAAGGGTGGTCTCATTTTGGGGAAAAATGGTGTCCAATTGGCCCTCCTTAGTAGCTTGGGTCCTATCTGATTAGGACTTTAGGCGTGCCTTAGCAAAATTCTCATCCTAAGGGGTCCTCAAGGCCCCTCATCCCACCCTTTGAGCTCCCCATTCTCACACTAGGGGTCTAGTAGGATTGGGGATGTTATAAATCCCAATAAACAATAAAATAATTTCGTCCTCGAAATTCTAGTTTGGGTCTACGGGATTCAAGAAAAGCACATAGAGGAATGTAACTTACAATATTAAACCGTACCTGAGGTAAAGAGTCCCGGGTAGCTCTCGCGCATGAGGTCCAAGGGCTCCCAAGTGTGCTCCTCTCGCCCATGGTTGGACCACAACACTTTCACCAGCGGGACCTTCTTTCGCCGCAAAATGCGGACCTCTGAGTCGTCGAACCGGATAGGCTCTAGCATGACTGATCGGTCGGGTGCCATCGGGCCTGAAGTAGACTCCACAAGCTGCTCGGGCCGAAGGAGAGCTCTCCGGAGGGAGGAAACGTGGAAGACGTCGTGCACGTTCGCCAGCTCGGGAGGCAGCTCCAGCCTGTACGCCAAAGGACCGATCCTCTCCAGGACCGGATACGGCCCCATGTACCAAGGACTGAGCTTCTTCCGCCCCTTCGTCCGAGTAACTCCGTGCATCGGGCGTATCTTCAAGAAGACACGATCCCCCACCTGGAACTCTACCATACGGTGCCGGGCGTCATAGTAGTTTGCCTGCCTGCTCTGCGCCTCTAGCATCCGATCCCGGATCAGTCGAACTATAGCATCTGTCTCCTCTATATAATCTGACCCCAAGGCCCGCGGGCCCTCATCCTGTACCCAAGAAAGAGGGGTGCGACACTTCCTCCCGTAAAGTGCCTCATAAGGTGCCATCCCAATGCTAGCCTGGTGACTGTTGTTGTAGGAGAACTCAATCAGCGGTAACAGTTGCTCCCAAGGCTTGCCCATATCCAGAATGCACAGTCGCAGTAAATCCTCCATCGTCCGGTTTGTGCGCTCCGTCTGTCCGTCGGTCTGAGGGTGGAACGCAGTGCTGAAAGTCAACCGGGATCCCAAGTAGGCCTGGACCGCTCTCCACTCCCTGGAGGTGAAGCGTCCGTCTCGATCTGAAACTATCGTCTTGGGCACCCCATGATACCTCACCACCTTCTCCACAAACAAACGAACTAGGCAGCTGACCGGACCCCCCTTCTGAACTGGGATGAATCGTGCCACCTTGGTCAACCTGTCGACTATCATCCAAATGGAGTCGTTCCCCGAGCGAGAACGCGGCAGGCCGTGCACAAAATCCATAGATATATCCTCGAATTTCCACTCCGGCACCGGGAGTGGCTGCAATGGACCTCCTGGAGCCTTGCACTCCGCCTTCAACCTCTGACAACTCTCACAATGGGTCACAAACTGTATGATATCCTTCTTCATCCCTGGCCAAAACACGACCTTCTGCAGGTCCGCCGCCATCTTGGTAATGCCGGGGTGCACCGAATACTGGGAGCAATGGGCCTCCCGAAGAACCTCCTCTTGAATCCCCCTCCCGGCGGGGATGTAAACTCTGCCGCGGTGGTGAACGAGGTCCTCCTTCAAGGAGTAATCTCCAACAGCGTCATCTGCCAATGACCTGAATACCGGCTCCAAAGCCGGATCCTGCTGCTGTCCCTCCCGGATACGGCCCCGTATATCACAGATCATACTCATCGAAGCTAAGTACTCAGTATATACTCCTGGGTCGGCTCTGCTCACCAGAGTAATCCGCATATCCCACAGCGTCTGCACCAACTCCATGGACATCACTCTGCTCTCTGCCTCTGAGGTACTGCCCCTCCTGCTCAGTGCGTCCGCTACTGTGTTGGCTTTGCCCGGATGATAATGCATGGTGTAGTCATAATCGCACAAGAACTCCAACCATCGCCGTTGTCGTAGGTTGAGGTCCTTCTGGGTGTCGATGTACTTGAGGTTCTTGTGATCCGAGAAGATCTCACAATGAACCTCGTACAAATAATGTCTCCACACCTTCAAAGCAAATACGACCGCTCCAAGCTCTAGGTCGTGCACCGGGTAGTTCATCTCATGCTTCTTCAGCTGACGGGAGGCATAGGCGATCACGTGCCCATGCTGCATAAGCACCGCTCCCATCCCCTGATATGACGCATTAGTGTAGATCTGGAATCCTTCCTTCCCCGATGGAAGTGCAAGGATAGGGGCTGAGATAAGTCTGTCCTTCAGTTCTGCATAGGCCGCCTCACACCGTGGCGTCCAATCAAAAACAACATCCTTCTTTGTCAACGAAGTGAGGGGGAGTGCAATCCTGTAGAATCCCGCTACGAACTTGCGGTAATACCCCGCTAACCCCAAGAAACTCCGGATATCCGCTGCGGTCTTTGGCCTTGGCCAATCTCTGACAGCCTGCACCTTAGCCGGATCTACTGCTAGACCGGCTCCGCTGATGGTGTGTCCCAAGAAAGCCACCTCCCTCAACCAGAACTGGCATTTCGAGAACTTGGCAAACATCCGGTGCTCCCTCAGCTTCCTTAGCACCGCTGCTAGATGGCTGGTGTGCTCCTCCTCGGTCCTCGAGTAGACCAAAATATCATCGATGAATACTATCACAAATATATCAAGGAAAGGCTCGAAAATCCGGTTCATCATACTCATGAATGTCGATGGGGCGTTGGTGAGCCCAAACGACATCACCGTAAACTCGTACAATCCATACCTCGAGCTGAATGCGGTCTTCGGTATATCTTCCTCCCGTATCCTCAACTGATAGTAGCCCGACCGCAAATCCAGCTTGGAGAACCAGTGGGCACCCTGCAACTGGTCAAACAGCTCATCAATCCTCGGTAGCGGATAAGTGTTCCGCACCGTCAATCTATTGAGCTCCCGATAGTCGATACACGGTCGGAGAGTCCCATCCTTCTTCTTTACGAACAAGACCGGAGCTCCCCATGGGGAAGAGCTCGGCCTCACAAACCCAGCATCGACTAGCTCCTTCAACTGCACTCTGAACTCTGCCAACTCCTTGGGTGCCATGCGGTACGGTGCCCGGGACACTGGCCTCGCCCCGGGTACTAGCTGAATCTGGAAGTCTATGTCTCTATGCAGCGGCAAGCCAGGCAACTTCTCTGGGAATACGTCGGAGAAGTCCCGGACTATCGGTACCTCGTCCACCGATATCTTCAACTCTGCCATCTCGAAGCAAATGAGGTATACCTCCTCCCCCTGCTCATGGGCCTTAACGACCTGTGTAGAAGATAGAGGGGTACGAGGGACATAACTAATACCTCCGACGGTGACCCAGGTGGTCCCGTAAGCCAGTAGCTCGATCCTCTTCGTCGCACAATCAATCTTGGCATGGTGGTAGTGCAACCATGACATGCCCAAAATGAAATCGTAATCCGGTAGCTTCAGGATCGATGCCCAGGACTCAAAGATCTCTCCCTTGATCTCAAGGTCCATGGTGCACTTGGTCGTGGTGCGCATCTCTGAACCGTCTAGAAGTCGCACCCTCCTTACTATGCCATCGATCCTCTGGATCCCCTCCAAGCCTACGAGGAAGTCTTCCGAGACGAAGGAGTGCGATGCACCCGTGTCAAACAAGGTGTGTGTGGGTTTTCCGTTGACGAGCACAACACCTATGGGTTGTTAGTTGGTTTTATTAAAAAGGTTAAGCTACTACTAAAGTTAAGGGAATTTAAGAAGTTGCAAGTACATAATTGAAAATATACCTGCGATGACCTCCTCGGGGTTCCTCGGCTGGGCGAGGTCCAATGCAAAAGCCTGCTCCGGCTTCCTGTTCCTCCCATGAAATCCTCGGCCACGACCACGTCCACCTCCCCGGCCCTGGTGTGCTGGAGGTGCTGGAGGGGCTGCCGGAGGGGCCGCTGGAGGGGGTGGTGGAGGTGAAGGGAAACGTCGCGGGCAATGGATCCTGATGTGCCCCGGCTGGTTGCACTCAAAATAGATCATCGGGGGTCGTCCACGACCGTCTGCTCTCTCTGGCTCTAGAGCTCGTAGTGGCTGAGGGTCCAACACCGTCTGAGGCTGCTGCACCGGTGCCTCCAAAGGACGAGGACGTCCTCCACCCCTCCTGGGCCTCATAACTCTATCCTGCTGTCGGTCACTGCCACCCTCTCCATGATACATCCTGTCCGCTGATCTCTTGCCCTTGACCTGCTCTGACAACTGATCTGCCTCAAACTTCTTTGCCACCTCTATAATCTGTGTCAGGGTGCCCTCTGATATGAACAGGAGAGCCTGCCTGAGAGGGCCCCTCAATCCCTTGTAGAACTTCTTTGCCAAGCCTCGATCATCCACAAACTGTGCCCCCGCGAACCTGGCCAAATGAGAGAACTCTCTCTGGTACTCGATCACTGAACGGGTCCCCTGAGTCAGGTGCAGAAATCTCTCCTCCAACGTGTCCCTATCCGTAGCTGATACGAAGTGGTCCAGGAACACCGTGCTGAACTCATCCCAGGTAATCCCTGAGTAATCTCTGTCGCGGAAGGTGGAATCTGCCAGTGACTTCCACCACCTCTTCGCATGGGCATCCAGTGCTGAAACTGCTAAGGATACGGCCTTGCTGACCGGGCAACTAATGCCTGCCAGCATCTCATGAATGGTATCCATCCACTCCTCCGTCTTCACCGTATCCTCTGTCCCTCTATACACCGGTGGGGACAGACCCTTAAACGTGCTCAACCAATTCGACCCTGGGTTCGGCTGAGATGCTGGGACCACCTGAGCTCGAAACGCATCCAAGATCGCTGTCAATGTCTTCCCTAACTCCGTCTGCTGGAAGGGAGTGGCAGTCGGAGGAGGAGGAATGGTGTCCTGAGGCTCCTCGTCTCTAGCAGACTGACACGAGTATAAGAAGTTTTAGATGATTGAAGAATCTAAATCATGCTTAAAGGACTTAGGAATATGGATTCATACATGGGCACACCACTGCTTCCGCTGCGTAGTTTGCCCCCAAACTACACTCGTGCGGGGGTGGCCCAAGTTGTTGTGGACCAATTGCTCATACCCATGATCGTTCGTTGCGAGCTGATACCATTTGTAAGATCCCTTTCCCGCTCCCGGGGCCAAGTGGACCTTATGCCCAGAACCGACGCGTTGCGGTGACTTCCAACACACGGGTTGGGCTACACTACGCAACGTCGACCCTGCCGGCTACGATCATAGTGCGAGCAATAGTAAAAGTGAGTACAAGAGAGAGTACAAACTAAACAAAAGGAGTCCACAAATCACATTCCCAAAATATATCAAAAGCTAATCAAAGCGATACATATATAAGTCCGAGCATGAAAATAGAGAGTACATAAATGAAAGGGCTAAGCCCGGTAGATCATGAAACAAATCTCTCACATCTCACATCCTCTCTACATGCGGAAGCTATCTCATCATCACACATCACTAACAGTCAAAATGTAATCCACCTGATATCTCGTAGCCGCTACCCGTTGCATCGCTGGCTGCTCAGGTCCTGCCCTCGTCACCTGCGGTGCGTGCGACAGCTCCATCTCCTCGAAAATGACCGAGCTCGTTAGGTCCCCTCCTCCTCCTGCGACTCCTAGGTACCGCGCGGGAGGAAGAAGCGGGGGACGAGCAAGGAACAAGCAGGTGACAGGGAAAGTAAACTAGTATATATATATACACAAGTGAAAAATGACCGAGCTATCTAGGTCCCCTCCTCCTCCTCGAAATCACAAACCGTCAGTCAAAAATGACCGAGCTCGCTAGGTCCCCTCCTCCTCCTGTGACTCCTAGGTACCGCGCGGGAGGAAGAAGCGGGGGACGAGCAAGGAACAAGCAGGTGACAGGGAAAGTAAACTAGTATATATATATACACAAGTGAAAAGGGGCTAATCTAATCATGTATAAGCAGGAGTATAAGAAAGGTGTGCAGTAGTAAATAAACAGTAAGTAGAGCAAGTAAAGCAAAGCAGTAAGAACAGTAGCGACAAGTAACCAATCTCGTACCCTAACTTATATGAATTCCCATACAAACTTATAAGTTAGGATTTCCAAGAATTATAACTCATCATATAAAAGAGCCCATACTAATTTATATGATGAGGATCTGCAAGTGCGTATGCTATGCTTATGCTATGAATGATTATGCAATGAACTCACACACACGACTCTGTGCACACAGACCTTTGTAGTTCCCTTTATTTGAGAGGAAGCCAACCTCTCGGGTACCAACCGCTGTGACACACGGTGGTAGCGGACCAGGCTGTCCACTCCTAGGCGGGTATACACTCTACCAGGCCTAGACCGCACGTACGCCTCGACGCTAAACAACCGCGGAGCTCTGCGTACTCTTTGCTGGAGTCCACCAGACTGTGAGCCAAGTGAGAGGTGTCTTCGGGGAACTGTCATCCCGACACGCATCCAAGCTGGCCCCATAGACCTCTACACACCCGCTAAGTCAACGTACCGTGGTCGGAGTGACGACCTGCCTAGTTCCGAAGACCTGCTACATTTCTGAGAAAGTTACCGGGATAATCATCCCCTCGAGGTTCCCGCTCGTCTAACCGAGCACCACAATCCTGCCACTCCCGCAACTGGGAGGAGATACATAAATCCAATCTTACCTTACTATGGCTACTCTTGCCTACTTTAAATGTTATTGCAGTTTAGGGTTAATCTTGGACTTCCCGAGGGTTACCCTGTAAGGGGCTCGCTACGGTACTAGGAACTACAGTGGGATGACACCCCAAAGTTCCCTTTCTCAAGACACTTAGTATTATTGGTCGTGTTTCCTTACTTATTTCTTAGGTTACTTCTTTGGTGATTTAAGGTAAGTCCTGGACTTCCCGCGGTCCACCCGGTGAAGGGTTCCCGGCGGTACTATGGGACGCAATGGGCTCAACCCCACCATCCTCCTCAAGACATTTACTTTAGTTGGTGGTTAACAATCGGTTCACCCTTCCTCATTTCCTATAGTTAAAATGACTTAGCTCATCTCCCGTCCCACCCAAATGGGTTGGACGTACCTCCATTCCTCCTACGTTGACTCTATAACAACCGCACAACTAACCCTAGGATTGACCCTCCCTGAATCCTTGTGTTCTATAACTCAATTACTGATTGTATACCACTTCTAAACACTACTTAGTGGTCTGAATTGTCTAAAACTCAAAATTCTGTTTTTACTAAACGCAGACCACTAATTTGAACTAACCATCAACCCCATAAGTGAACCCTTCTAAAAACTCATCACCAAGGTCTCCAGTAATTATCCTAAGCTCTCACTGACCTTAGTAAGGTATATTCCAATTTACATAATTTTTTATATTAAATTGGTATTTAATATAATTTTAAGTAGTTAAGGCTTTAAGTCACATTACACATGAACTACCCTCAAAATGATTCTACATGCTTCATGAGAATTATCAGTAAGATAATATTCTATATCATGGTGGTTCACTGAGTATCATGGCACTTGGATGTCATTTGGACTACTGAATCATCATAATTGTATAATTACCAAAATGCCACTATAATTAGGAAAAATAGTAATTCCCTTTTGAAAATTCTAACAACATTACCAAGTGTCCATATGGGGACCTATAGTCCCCTGCCAAATTATTGAGTCATTACCATGTGATTTGATATTTTAAAATGGTTAAACATCCAAAGGTGGTGATTATCAATTTCTACATGAGGTACAAGAAATATAAATCTACAAGCTTCCAAACTGTTGTCATGGACACATATTAACATAAAATAACAGATTCCCATGTATCATAATATTGCCACATGATTTGATATTTTTAATGGATTAAATTCTCAAGTGATGTAAATTTCACTTTCTACATAAAGTACAAGAAATAGAATTCAACAGGCTTCCAAACATTTATCATGGGCATACATTGACATAAAATGACAGATTCCCAAGTATCATAACATTTCCTTATGATTTGATATTTTAAATGGATTAAATTCTCAAGTTATGCAAATTTCACTTTCTACATGAAGTACAAGAAATAGAACTCAACAGACTTCCAAACATTTATCATGGGCATATATTGACCTAAAACTACAGATTCCCAAGTATCATAATATTGCCACATGATTTGATATTTTAAAAAGATTAAATTCCCTTAAGCTAGCAATCACTTAAAACTTTCTATACAAGGAATAATGCTTCCACATCTCATAACAAAATTACTATAGCCTTATTTCACCCTAGTACAGCCCCTGATAGTATATCAAAATCATACAAGGTCATAAGACATTGCATTTAATTTTATTAAAGAAAAGGTGGCAATTTCAATTATTAGGGAAAAAGTACCTATGTGCTTCTAACAAGTCTCATGATGATCCTCCTAGCCCTATAACACTATTCCCTACTTAGGGATGAAGTTTGGTTGTCTAAATATGTGTTTAGGTCCTAGTTGCTTCATTAAGGCCTAAAAGGGCAATTAAGTAATTTTAGAGGTATGGGCTAGGGCCTTTGGTCTCCATTGCTCCAATCACCCCTTGATGATGAGCAAGACCCTACACAATCTGTAAGCCCCATTACCACTGGATTTGGATAAGCCCTTATGGCTAAGCTCCAAAATCCACAAGCCACCAAGGCTAAGTGGCTTCCAAACCTAGGGCATCAAAATGTCCTTTGGGGGTTCACCATTAAGATGAACTCTAATTGTCCTCAAATTTGAAACAGAGGCTACTCATATACATATCTACATGCCACCAAAAGGTTGGGGCAATTAGGGGTGTTTACACCCTCTAATTATTCTTAGGTTAGTTTCCTAAGTTATGATCAAAACTATAACAACAATTGCTCTAAACACACCACTATTTGGGCACAGGGTAGACCTAGGGTGGGCACTGATGTGGCCAAAATTTTAGCCCCATAGGCCCACTCATTCAAAAGTTATTAAGGTTTTGGTGGGCTAACCCCACCTAGAACCTGCCCTAGGAAAAAGGCTCCTCTGGGGTCTACTGACCTCCAAATGCCAAAATCTTAGTTTCTAATGAAACTAGACAGATAGGGATACAATAGTGTGTCTAACACCAATTTTAAGATTTGGATATTAAGGGCCTCAATTTGGCTCCTTAAGCTAAGTGAAATTTCTGGCCCAACATACACAAACCCTTAAGCCATCCTCACTCCAAAGAGGGTTCACCCACAAGGAGTGGTCCAATAGACCCAATATTTTTAACAGTGTGTGAACATAGCCTAAACTTCACCCCACCCTAATATGGGGGCCCCACAAGGTGGTTTGGCCACCTAATTATCATAAATTTCAATTTCAATGTTTGGACAAAAACTATAAAAAAATGTGCCCCAAAAATTCTGATTTTTGGGCACAAGGTAGGTCAGGGATAGTTACAATAGGGTTTAAAGTTTAAGCCCTAAACTCCAAGTCAAATGGGAGTTATGGTTGTTTTGGTGGTGGAAGTTATTTTGTACCAGTCTTAGCAAAATGGACCTACAGGAGTCAAATCAACTCCAAATGATTTGATCTAAAGTTCAAACGAAAATAGACTTCCAGATCTACAAAAGTTGTCTCAGGCAACATTTTGATTTGAGGCCTCTAAGGACCTTAAAATTAAACTACATAATAGCTACAAATCTTCTAACAGCACACCAAGTCATGTATTAATTAAGGCGCTGATCTTGCACAGATCTTAAAGCGGATCGGGCGGCGCTCCTTCATCGTCTTCCTCGAGCCAACGGCCCAGATCTGCCCATCCTGGAGCCGCTTGAAACCGAAAATCCCAGCCGTCCTTCCATCTCCCTGGCCAGCCACCGCCACCACCACCTCCGTTGAGGTGGTGCCGATCGATTGGCGGTGGATTGGTCGCCGGAGGAGGCGGTTTCTGACGGTTCTACTAAGAAACCCAAACGGCTAAAACCATGGAAAATCCGAATTGAACTCGGCTCAATTGAGCTCGAACTCGACTCCTACTGATCCTAGATGCTAGCACAGTCAGAGGGGGGGGAGAAGCGAACCTGGAAGCGGGCTGGGCGGCGAGTATTCCGGCGGTTTGCCATCTCTTTCTCCGGCTCCGGCGAGCTTGCTACAGCACTCGTTCCTCCACTGAATTCTCTGAACCAAAGCTCTAAACCGACTGTAAAGGAGCTTCTGGAGCTCGTGGAGGGGTTTAAATAGGCTGAGGAGGGCTGCCTTGGGAGATTTGAATTGGTGGCTCACGGGTTGGGTTCGGCCGACCATCACCTACTGCAGCCTAGCTTTCCAGCTCCTCCTCAGCATTCATCTCCCTTCAGTGAAGAGCCCAAGGCTGATTGGGAGGAAAGAGAGGGGGATTGGGTTCTCTTTTTGCTTTTTGCTTTATCAACCCACTTTTTGTCCCCTCCTTTAGCCCAATCCCAATTTGGGTTAGCTTGGGTTAGCCCAATATTCCTTAGCCACACTCCACCTGGTCCTTATGAGTTTATTTTGATTGGTTAACTTAGGACTTAGGTCATTATAATGGGGGAAATGGGCTAGGCCTCTCAAGTTGGGTTTAAGCCCAATTGAGTTGACTTGACTTGACCATTTGGGTTGACTGGTCCCCCATGTAGGTCATGGACCCCATGTCACCACCTGATAGGGCTTGACCCATGGTGGGGCCCTATTTGGCCCAATTTGATCAAAAGATGTGAAATTACCCAAAATGCCCTTCCTTGGGACTTTGGTTAAATTGGGGGAAATTGTCCCTTCCATGATGGGGCTTTTGGGTCTCTTAGATCCCTAATGATGTTTAAAGACTATATGTGGAGTCAATTTTAAGGTTTGAAAGCAAATTGACCACATTTGGGTTGAGTTGACCTTTTTGCCCTAATTTGGATTTTGACCAAATTGGAGAGGGTTGACCATCCCATGATGCAGATTTTGGGTCTAATAGGTCCCTAATCATGTTTAGAGAGTAGGGGGAGGGTCAATTTGATCATTGGAAGGCTAATTGGCCCTTATTTGGTTGATTTGGGTTTTTGCCTAAAAGTGCCCTAATTAGGGCATTGACCCAATTAAGGGAAATTGGATACCCCATGATGGGGCTTTTGGGACCTTTAGGTTCAACATTATAATTAGGTTATAGATGTGAGATCAATTTTTCCATTGGGTGGCCAAATTGGTTACAAGATGGTGGATTTGACCATTTTGCCCCTTAATTGATTGGTTTGGTCCATGTTCACCTAAGGTGATTTTGGGCTAATCCTATAGAATTGAGCCCCACTAAGGGGTGATGATCACCCCATCACCCTTCCTTAAGGTTTAGGGGACTAAGGGTGGTCTCATTTTGGGGAAAAATGGTGTCCAATTGGCCCTCCTTAGTAGCTTGGGTCCTATCTGATTGAGACTTTAGGTGTGCCTTAGCAAAATTCTCATCCTAAGGGGTCCTCAAGGCCCCTCATCCCACCCTTTGAGCTCCCCATTCTCACACTAGGGGTCTAGTAGGATTGGGGATGTTACATATGCTACATGTGAGGATGGCTTCGCACGCACTACTGACTTAGTGTAAGACCCCCTTCAGAATTAGCGGTCCGACCTAGCTAGGGACCTTGCCACACACCACCATCAATGTGCAACGCCGAAGTGACTATGTGAGAGCTGAGGCAGAACCATCTCTAATTATTCCCATTGGTCACCCTGATGTCACGCATCATTTGTGTTGCTAAGCGAATATTATCACGCATGACCAGAGTCGAGAGTTAGTTATATTGCAAAATGCACCATCAACGGGTTGTGCATTATTACAAATTAGTGGAAGACATAATTATATTAGCAGAAGTTTTACTATCACAGAAATAATATTCAAGATTTGCATGAGTAACAAAAACATCTAGGCCGCATTGTACCATATCAATTATGACTCTATCAATAATAATTTTCATGATATATGTAAGAAAGATGCAGCTTAGGTAATTTATACCTTAGGTTATCTGCTCAATGGCTTTCACCTCTCCTTATGCACCATCATTCACGTGCACGTATCACCCACGCTTGTAATGAAATATTAGAATCATGAATATAATCCAATCTCTATTAGTATCAAGTGCAGTAAAGTATCTGTAAGGGAGGTAATATCTGAACTTCAATTGCATGGGTCGTGGCAGTCTTCCCACGACCACCACCTACGTACTCTGTATCAACCTGCATACGGCCTCACACCCACATAGTTCTATTAGTTTCGCACGATTTGTCCTTCCTGACCTTCCAGCATGCGGGTTGCCTCATAATATAACTTGTTGGGATGCCAGCATCCTTCACTTGACCCATGCCGCTTTTGCTACTTATTTACAAGAAATAGTAGCACCCTTTCCATAAGTTCGAGCTTATGGACCAGTTGGGTATGTGCTTTATCCTAGAATTGTGAAAGAGACGGTAATCACTTGAGATGTACTCTATAGGGGGTGAATAGCATTCTTGATCGTCATTTGGACTTTCCGAGAGGAAACCTCCTTCAGTGGATGTGCACCACAGAGAGAGAGAGAGAGAGAGAGAGGGATGATCTTTCCTTCTTGATAATTAACAGTTATCTTACTGATACCATCTTTTGCTTTCTTGTGTCTGATCATTCTTTTTATATGCTTTCTTTGTTCCGAATTACTTCCAAAACTACAACATTAATTGCTCTAGATGCTACTTCCATGTGTGGATATTTTTGCCTAAAAGTAGAAATTTAACGATTGTATTCTGCCCATGCTTTTTTCCGTGGCACATTTAGAGAGAGATGACCATTGGATGCTTTCTTAAGAATATCGACGCTAGTTTGTCCTTCAAAGGCCTTTTGATGTATACTCTGAATAGAGAAGAGACATCAGAGTAGCTTGGAGGAGTCAGCTCTGCTTTTATGATTTAGATGTTGCTCTGATGAATTTAGCACTGCCTGGAGGTTTCAACGCTACTTGGATATTTCAATGCTTCTTGTCAACTAATGATTATTTTTGAGTCAACCGAACTACATCATTTGTATCTTGTCAACTAACATCAACTACCGTTAATAAAAAGCAAATGCAAAGTGCAACCCAACTAATAAGGGATCATAAAAACATATTCTTTCTTACCTTCAACCCATTCCATTTACAAAGCATTATAAAAGCAAATGCAATAAAAGTTAAATTCTTGAATTTCTACTTCCTTCGCTTAACTGCATTCCATTTGTAAAGTACTAAAAATACATATGCGGGATAATTAAGCCATAACAATGCCCAAGATTATACGTCCTACAATCTTCAAAGTAAGAAATGCAATAGAGGGAAAAAAGTATTACCTGAAGTAAAGAAGAGGAAGAGAATGTGATCCACTATTGGCGGGTCTCTGTAATCACAGGGAAAAGACTGGGAAACCAGAAGTAGGGCAGGGAGTTAGATCATAACAATATTCAGAAAGGGCATTGATTGCACACATTATGTGAAGACTGTTAGTAATTTTATTAAATATTAATTAATAATATAGTAATTAAATTAAAAATAATTAGTATTATTAATATTTAATTCATAATGTGATCCAAAGGCAATTATTCGAATTAACATAATAGGAGTTGTCGCGTTTGTGTATTCTAGATACCGAGAAACCCTGGGAGAGGCTGTTACCATTGATAGAGTTTTCCTACAACAACAACCTTCATGCGAGCATTGGGATGACACCATATGAGTCCCTTTACGGGAAGAAGTGTCAGACGCCGCTATCTTGGGTCCAGGATGAGGATATAAGGGCACTTGAATCAGAGTACATAAATGATACAGATGCACTAGTACGGATGATCCGTGACCGGATGCTGGAGGCTCAGAGCCGGCAAGCCCAATATTATGATGCGAGGCATCGGAAGGTGGAAGTTCAGGTGGGAGACGGTGTTTTCTTCAATATATGGCCATTGCATGGGGTCTCGCGAGTGCGAGGACAGAAGAAGCTCAACCCTCGATTTATGGGGCCTTATGCGATCCTGGAATGGATCGGCCCCTTGGCTTATAGGCTGGAGCTGCCATAGGAGTTGGCAAACTTTCACGTCTCCTCACTTCAGAGAGCCTTACTTCGGCCAGAGCAGCATGTTACGATTACAGTAGGCCTGATAGCATCTAACAGATCAGTCCGTCTGGAGCCCATCTGTATCGATGACACATCCATTTGAGTCATGCGAAGGAAGAAGGTCCCCCTCGTCAAGGTGTTGTTGTCCAATCATGGATGAGAAGTGCACACATGGGAACCAAGGGAACTCATGCAACAACTGTGAGAATTTGAAAATAACGGAATTTTTATTTCCAAAAAACCAAGTATTACAAGAGTATTGCCTCCTTTATATAGACTAGGAGGGAAACAGTAAAATACAAATACACGATGTGGGACTAAATACAAATACAAAAACACAAGAGAGCAGGGCGGTCTGGGCGATCATGAACATTGAGACCGCAACGACCTCTGCCATCTGGAGTGAGATCGGGCGGTCACACTATAGGAGGAAGGTCGTGTGACAGAGGAGACTGTCTGCGGCGAACACTCCCCCATAAGGGAGAGATCGGGAGGATCAGATTGCTTCTCTCTACAAGACGCGATCTCGTATACTTGAGGAGAATCCGCGGTCTGAATCTGGGAGACCGAGCAGACCGCTGTCTTGTAACAGCGCACCTTCAACTTATCTTTATCTGGCGCGATCTGGTACATCAGAGGGAAGGCCGCGGTCTGATTACTGGAGACCGCACAGACCGCTGGCTTCAGATTACGGGGCTTCAAACCTTCGAGACCGCTTGGCTCTAACAGAGGAGAAGCTGCGGTCTGAATCTTGGAGACCGCGCAGACCGCTGACTTCAAACCTTCGAGACCGCTTGGCTCTAACACTCCCCCGCAAGCTGGAGCATATATATCAATCATGCCTAGCTTGTTACATATACCGGAGAAGGACGAAGATATAGGTTTGGTGAAGATATCAGCCAGCTCTTCATCTGTAGCAACGAAGGGAGTGCATATTTGTTTCTTCAAGATTTCTTCCCTGATGAAGTGACAGTCCACTTCAATGTGTTTGGTTCTCTCATGGAAGACTGGGTTCTGAGATATATAGATTGCAGCTTTGTTGTCACAAAACATTGGTAAAGGATGGTTATAAACTTCTCCTAAGTCTAGAAGGAGAGTCCGTAACCACTTCAACTCGCATGTAGTTTGGGCCATGCTCCTGTATTCGGCCTCAGCGCTTGATCTGGACACCACTGCTTGTTTCTTGCTCTTCCAGCTTACCAAATTTCCTCCAACGAAGGTACAGAACCCAGATGTGGATTTCCTATCCCCTTTATCATCAGCATAGCTAGCATCAGAATAGGCTTCTATCTTGAGGTGGTTGTTCCTTTGGAACAGAAGTCCTTTCCCCGGAGATCCTTTAACATATTCTAATATTTTTAAAGCTGCTTGAAGATGACATTCCTTCGGAGCTTGCATGAACTGGCTGACCTTCCCAACAGCATAGCAGATATCAGGTCTTATAAGAGTTAGGTAGATGAGCTTGCCTACAAGGCGACGATATATAGTGCTATCAAGAAGAGAAGGAGAGTCATCATTCCAGAGTTTGTCGTCTCCAACTGTCATTGGATATTTAGCAGGTTTAGCACCAAGAAGGCCTGTTTCTTTTAGAAGGTCAATGGCATACTTCCGTTGTGAGAGAACAATAGAGCTATGCTTCCTTGAGATTTCAATGCCCAGAAAGTACTTGGGAGTCCCCATATCTTTGGTCACAAAGTGTTGGAGGAGATGTTTCTTTGTAAGGGAGACACCTTCAACATCATCGCCTGTGAGAAGGATGTCATCAACGTATACAGCCAGAATAACCATTCCAAGAGATGTCTTGCGAATGAAGAGAGAGTGATCCGCAGAGCTACGGACAAACCCAATGATCTTGATAACTTCATTAAATTTTTCAAACCAGGCGCGAGGACTTTGCTTAAGACCATATATTGCCTTCTTTAGCTTACATACACGAGTCTCCCCCGGAGCAACATACCCTGGAGGTTGCTCCATGAAAACAACTTCTTGAAGATCTCCATAGAGAAAGGCATTCTTGACATCCAACTGAGAGAGCTCCCAACCTTTGTTGACGGCCACAGAGAAGAGAACCCTGATGGTTGTAAGACGAGCGACAGGAGAGAAAGTGTCAAAGAAGTCTACTCCATATGTCTGAGTAAAACCTTTGGCCACTAAGCGCGCTTTGTAGCGATCAACAGAACCATCAGCGCGATATTTGATGACAAAGACCCATCTACACCCGACAACGTCCATCCCCAGAGGTGGAGGAACGAGAGTCCAAGTGCCACGGTCCTGAAGGGTGGAGATTTCCTCATCCATGGCAGCCTTCCACTGTGGGATGGCAAGAGCCTCCTGATAACTTGTTGGGGTGGCAGTATCTGTAATAGCAATAGCAAACGCTCGAGCAGAGGGAGTAAGTTGAGCATAAGTGACCACATCGTGAATAGAATGTTGAGTACAAGAGCGAACTCCCTTTCGAAGAGCAATAGGGATGTCTTCAGTGGCAACTGTTTCTGCAGGAGAGTCATCATCGGAAGAAGATAGTGCTGTCCCAGGAGTTGGGAGAGAAGGCCCCGGAGTCGGAGGACAGGTTGAAGGAGATGTTGGAGGTGGTGGAGGTAAAGGAAGAGGTGGCGGAATCGGGATAATAGGTGGTGGTGGGGGAGAGTGAATGATTGGTGTGGTTGGGGGAGGCCCAGAAGGCAGAGAGGTGGAAGAGTTAGGAAAGTAGGGAACGGATTCAAAAAAGGTGACATCCGCGGAAACATATTGTTTGCGAAGAAGAGGATCAAAGCAGCGATATCCTTTCTGAGTTGGAGAATAACCCACAAAAATACATTTGACAGCCCGAGGAGAGAGTTTGTCCCGACCGGGGGAAGGAATGTGGACAAACGCAGTACAACCGAACACTTTGAGAGGTAAGGAAAAAGGTTGTGAGGAGGGATATAGAAGAGAGAAGGGGGTGTTGCCGTGAAGAAGAGTGGAGGGAATGCGATTAATGAAATAGCAGGAGATGAGGACGGCATGACCCCAATAGGCTTTGGGCATATTCATCTGGAAGAGTAAGGTGCGAGCCATGTCAAGGAAGTGACGATTCTTACGTTCCGCTATCCCATTTTGTTGAGAAGTATAAGGACAACTCGTCTGATGTATAAGACCATGATTCATGCAAAACTCAGAAAATTGATGAGAAACATACTCTTTAGCATTATCAGTGCGAAAAGTTTTGATAGACACTCCAAACTGAGTGGAAATTTCATTATAGAAAGTTTTGAAAACAGAAAAAAGTTCTGAGCGATCTTTTAACAGATACACCCAAGTACAACGAGTGAAGTTATCAATAAAAGTAACAAAATACAAACTACCCCCACCCACAGTCTTAGTAGAAGAAGGACCCCAGATGTCCGAGTGGAGGAGATCAAAAGGACGAGTCGAGCTACGTCCATGCCTGGCAGGGTAGGAAGCTCGATGGTGTTTCCCTAGTTGACACGCCTCGCAGTGGAGAGGAGAGACATCTTTGGTGAGGTGAGGTAGAAGTTGATACAGCAGCCGAGGTGGAGGATGACCAAGACGGAGGTGCCATTGATGAAGAGAATCAGAGTCGGTAGAAGCAGAGTGAGCAGTAAGAACGTCAAGGAAGTAGAGGCCTCCACTCTCAGTCCCAGTAGCAACCGTCTCCTTCGTCTGAAGATCCTGAAAATAACAGTTAGTAGGTGTAAACACAATAGAGCATTGCAATTGTTGAGATAGAGCCTTGACGGATAGTAAGTTGCACGGAAAAGTAGGCACATAAAGGGTGTCCTGAAGAGAGATAGTCGGAGTGACTGGAACAATTCCAGTCCCACACACATGTGAGGGAGAACCATCCGCTGTTAGAACCGGGGGTAAATTCCTGTGCTCCAGCAACTGGGAGAAAAGATGAGGGTTCCCTGTCATATGGTTCGTAGCCCCAGAATCAATGAGCCATTTACCTTTAGTAACCACATGTGCGCTACCTGAGGAGGTAGCAACTGAAGCAGACGGAGACGTAGTACCCGGTGGTGAAGCTGCGGTAAGAGGGCGAAGGTGAGGATGCTTGAGATAACAACGATCAATTGGGTGACCCCTCCGACCACAATGAGAACAGACGGGCCGCGGAGGTCCACGGCCACCAAGAGATCCACCACGGCCACCAGGGTGACCTCGTTCAGCCCGGTGAGCAAAGCTCTCTGGAGGAGGAGGGGAAGACAACAAGGGTCGTTGGAGAAGAGAGGTAACAGCAGAGACCCGAGCAGCGGTGGCATCAAGAGTAGGAGATTCAGCTTCTCCAAGGATTTGTTGCCGAATCATATCATAGGACTCCGGAAGACGGAGAAGGTAACACACAACCAGAAGCTCCTGGAAGTGTTTATGCTGGTCAGCAAGATCAGCAGAAAAGGGGCGATGCTGAAGAAGTTCAGCTCCAAGGGCCTGAACGGTTTGATATGCTGTGGTTGGATCCATGGTGGGGCGGGCAAAGAGATCAGCATACAAGGTGTAGATGCGGGAGGTTTTGGCCCCTTTGGAGTAAAGGGCCGCAAGATGATTCCAGGCTGCCTTGACAGTCTCATCATGACGAATGATAGGGAGACACTCATCAGAGAGACTGTTAGCAAGCCAGGTGCAGACAAGAGCATCACTAGCATCCCAATCATCAAAGGTAGCGGATCCCTGGGGAGGAGGATCATCGGTGAGATGGTGGCGCTTGCGTTGGGAGCGTAAGAGGAAGGTGAAGGAGACACTCCAATCAGAATAATTAGAGCTAGTGAGCTTGGACGAGGTGCCAAGATTCCCAGAGGGGGTAGAAATAGCCACAGGAGATGGTTGGGGTTGGGGGGGTGGGGTTGGATTCACAGATGGGGAACCCATGAGAAAGAAGACCGCGCAGTCTGGAGACTAAAGGCTGGTCGAAGAGAGAGATCGCACAGACGGTGCGGGCAGAGAAAGGGAGATCGGCGGAAGATCGCACGAACCGTGCGGTCAAAAGAAACAGAGACCGGTCGAAGGGATCGATCCCTCTGATACCATGTGAGAATTTGAAAATAACGGAATTTTTATTTCCAAAAAACCAAGTATTACAAGAGTATTGCCTCCTTTATATAGACTAGGAGGGAAACAGTAAAATACAAATACACGATGTGGGACTAAATACAAATACAAAAACACAAGAGAGCAGGGCGGTCTGGGCGATCATGAACATTGAGACCGCAACGACCTCTGCGATCTGGAGTGAGATCGGGCGGTCACACTATAGGAGGAAGGTCGTGTGACAGAGGAGACTGTCTGCGGCGAACACTCCCCCATAAGGGAGAGATCGGGAGGATCAGATTGCTTCTCTCTACAAGACGCGATCTCGTATACTTGAGGAGAATCCGCGGTCTGAATCTGGGAGACCGAGCAGACCGCTGTCTTGTAACAGCGCACCTTCAACTTATCTTTATCTGGCGCGATCTGGTACATCAGAGGGAAGGCCGCGGTCTGATTACTGGAGACCGCACAGACCGCTGGCTTCAGATTACGGGGCTTCAAACCTTCGAGACCGCTTGGCTCTAACAGAGGAGAAGCTGCGGTCTGAATCTTGGAGACCGCGCAGACCGCTGACTTCAAACCTTCGAGACCGCTTGGCTCTAACAACAACAATACCCAGGACTTTTCACCTCAGGTACAACCTAATCACTTCTAAAATTCTTTATTCTCACTTTGCATAGAATCCCGTAGACATAAACTTAAATTTCGAGGACGAAATTATTATTTTGTTTATTGGAATTTATAACATCCCTAATTCTACTAGACCCATGAAAGTGTTAGGGCATAACATGTAGTGAGAATGGGGAGTGGAGGCAAGAAGATGACCTTAGGGCCTATTGAGTTAAGGTAAACTTGCATAGGGCTCACAAGTGAACACAAGACAACTTAGGTCAAACTAGCCAAATTGAACTCACAAATACAAATTGGCCTCACCACTATGTTCCTAACCCTAATGGAGACTCACTTGAATAAAAGCCCCATCAATTGGTCAACCAAATAGGCCAAATTGACCAAAGTCAAACTTAGGTCAACATAGCCCTATTCAACACAATTAGATTCAATTGACCTTCAATACCTCAAATGGACCTCACCTAAGTCCTCCTAATAACTAAGGAAGGTCATTAGGTCAATAATCACTAATTGGTCTCACTCAATTTCAAAGAATTGATCTAAGTCAACTCTTGGTCAATATAACCCAAGTCGACCAAATCAAGGATCAATTGACCTTCAATTGGTCAAATTGACCTCACTCCTAACCTTCCAACCCAATTAAGGACCCATTGGACCCAAAAGTCCATCAAATGGTTAACCAATCCATCCAATTTGACTAAAGTCAAACTTAGGACAATTTGGGTCAAACTCACACCATATGGATCAATTAACTCAATTGGAGCCGCACCATGGTTCAATGGAATTTGGGTAGGGTCATAGGACTCATGACCATCAAGTGGGGCTAACCCACTCACCAATTTGACCAAGTCAACCCAAAAGTCAACCATGGTCAACATTGAGCCTAAAGGAGGAAATCAAAAGCCCAAGTGGGCTTCAAATGGACTAAGGCCCCAACCCAAGACTAACCATCAGGTCACATGCCTATTGACACCCCAAGCTCTTGAATTTGGAGAGAGAAGATTGGCATGGGGGCAAAAGTGGCATTTTCCCTAAAAGCTTTAAGGAAAGAGGAGTTTTTGAGGAATGGAGGCCCATGGCCCTCCACTCCTCTGTCCAAGCCTCTAGACGACCTCCTCAGGCCATGAACAGTCGCCATCAGGGGATGGCAGCGGCTCATCAATAAAGAGGAAGGCAAAATAGCCATGGCTGACACACATACCTCCCATTCTTCCTATACAGCCATCACCCCCCCCCCCCATTAGACACTTCCTTTTGGAGCTTGAGTTTCACATCTCCTGGTTTGAGAATAACAAATTCCATAATGTATTTGATCTTGCTTGTCGTGTGTTTATAGTGTATAGGAACTATACTCCTAAAAAGAGCGATGCAGAATGATCATGGAGCTCTGAATTTAGAGATGCCACAGAGCGGTAACTCCTACCGCTGATGATAGCTGGGATGGCAACTGAAGACTAACGGTAGACAGTTTCTCGACGATGAAATGACAGAAGATAATGCGACGCGTTAGATAATGCCGCAGCGCGGTAGGTCCATGATCCGTTGCGATTAGCATGATCTCCACAAAGGTGGACACATTGCAGCACGATAACGGGCACGATGCTAGCGCGAAGTGGTAGTACTACCACATGCGGTAGTTTCCGTGGTATATTTAAAGGATAGATCTCTCTCTTTCATAGTTACACAATTCAAGCCACAACTCTAATCTTTCGTGAAAGCCTTCATTCCATAGTTCCAGATGTAACGACCCAAAACGTGAAGCGACCTAAAATGACCATATAACATAAAAGGTTATTAATTTTGGTGCGCCAATACTACCTTTAATGTTGACAAGTTGATGAAGTTGGTGTGCGTATAGTGAGATTTAAGTAATTGGGTGTGCCGATAGAGAAATGGGGGTGCCAATAGTAATTGGAAGTAAGTAAACCTAAAATGAAACTCAATTAGGCTTTGGCGGTGGAATTGACCGGTCCAAGTATTAGAAATAGGGCTCAAGCGGTGCAGTGATTAATAAGAAAGGCTCGTTTTGACCTCCTCTCTCGCACGTCTCTCTCGCAAGCCGGGATCAAGCGTTTCTGCTAGGGCTTGCCGCCCGTTGCCGCTGCCTGCTTCCTGCTGCCGCCGCCCGTTGTCGCTGCCTGCTGCCTGCTGCCTGCCGCCACCTCCCGTTGCCGCTGCCTGCTGCTGCCGCCTGTTTCCGCCGCCTGTTGCCGCCGCCTGCTGCCGCTGCCTCCTGCCGATGCCTGCTCATGCCGCATGCTAGGGCCGATGCCTTCCTCTCTTCCAGATGAGTTTCTGCTCGTACAAGTCTTAGTTGAAGCCATGTGTTGTTGGATTGATTTTGGAGTGTCGAAATCCTTCTACTCCACTGTAAGATCTTCTTCTTCCTAATTCTTGATGGAGGGTTTTGATTAAATAGCATATCGTCGATTTAGATGGAATTAGGGCTTCCTCTCTCCTTCGAACTTGGATTGTGTTGTTGTTGATTTGGAGTTGGCTATGATTTAGAAGAGTTATAATGACATTGTTGCTTAGATTTTTTGGGCTGGCTCTTCTGGTTGGTTAGGGTTTTTGAATTAAGGGGCTGTCATAAAAGCTTGATTATTAGATTTCTTAGTTTTTGGTTTTCGTTGTTGGTTGCTATGATTGACCGGCTGCGTTTGACTTTGCATCATAGGGATATTGGTGCTTTAAGGAAGAGGATGTATAAATTAAATGTGGGGAAAGATGATCTGTTGGGTGTAGGGATTTTATGCTCTATGTTGTATGTTTATAAATGTTGACATGGAAGGTTATTTGTGTTTGTTGTTGGCTAAACATATATATGGATTTAATTGGTGAAGATTAGTGGAGGGGAAAATTCATTATAAGTTATGGGGTTTACTGAAGGGGTTTTGGAAATGGAGAGAACTTAAGTGTATGGATTTGTTCTTCTTGAGGCTGATGAATGGAGTTGTTGAAATTCTTGGAACTATAATTCTTGAAAGGGGTGTATGGAGATTTAATGTAAATGAAATGCTAACGATGTTGGGAATGTTATTGTATAGGAGTTCATAAGACTTTGATTTAGAGTTTGATGGCTAAGTTCTCTTACCTTTACGATACCTCCTGAAAAGATGCCTAATTTATTGACACCTCATAACAGATATCCCAAAAAATGATGGAAATTTTGACGAGAATTAAGAGAACAATAAAAGGAAGGGAAGAGCAAGGTGAGTACTTATTTCTTTAATTATGCATAGCTTTGAATTATTTTCAATATTCCTATGATTAGTTTTTATATATAAAATAATTTAGTGATTGTGCATTGACATGAAATTGAAGTTGTTCGATTTTGAATCACTGATAAATCCAAGAATCGCTAGAAAATGTGAATTGGCAATGAATATAAGCGATGAATAAATTCTGAGGGAAATAATGTAAATAAAACTAGTACATAATTGAATAAGAAGATTGCATCGATGCATAAGAATAATTGAAATGATAAGGGTTAACCCAGTAGCCGTAGTGGGGGTGTGAATACACTACGACAAAATGTGTTTTTGATATTGATTGAGGCCGTTGAAGGCCAAGAGTTCGTTGAAGACCAAGATGGGATGAATCGACAGCAACCCTTATGATTTCCGAATTAAAGTAAACTAAAGATAAACGAGAAATCTGCTTCAGATAGTGAAAATAAATTGAATGAGCTATGATGCGAAAGAATATGAAATCTGATTCTGAAGGTGAAACTGAATTGCTGAAATATTTGATACGAATGAATGAAATGACTGTTAATTAAAATAGATCGAATACCAGAAATTGAATGAGCTATGATGCGAAAGAATATGAAATCTGAGTCTGAAAGTGAAACTGAATTGCTGAAATATTTGATACGAATGAATGAAATGACTGTTAATTAAAATAGATCGAATACCAGAAATTGAATGAGCTATGATGCGAAAGAATATGAAATCTGAGTCTGAAAGTGAAACTGCATTGCTGAAATATTTGATACGAATAAATGAAATCACTATTAATGAAAATAGATCGAATACCAGAAATTGAAACAGAAATCATTATAGGATGAACACTGTAGTTACTGCTATTGATTGTTATTGAGTATGCACTAAAATTGAATACCTTACTGTTATTACTTATACACTGAAATTGAATATTTATGCATATTGCTACTGACGTTTGTTGCTTGCATGTACATCAGTTAAAGAAATATGTTATTCACTTAGTCATATTCGTTATGACTAAGCCCGTTGACTTCATAATTTTTAGGAAGATGCGCGTTTCCTGAAGACCCTTAAGAAATCAAAGTGGTTCAGAGAAGAAAAGAAAACTAAAGATCAAGCTAAGGTATGAGGAAAATTTTAAGGAAGTTTTTATTATGTGTTTTATTCTGTATTCACTAGACTTACTTCTAGAACATCCTGGCATGACTGATATGAACATATGTTTTGATACAGATTTCATGTGGGGTCTGAATAGGGGCCTCACACCAGAGCATTTCAAACTCCATCATTAAAGAACAAGAGTGAGAAGGAGATTTCAACATGGTCATACTTCAAGAAGGACGCACGCTTCAAGTCTGATGATGTTCATGGTGATCCTTCATCTCCTTCAGAGCATTTCTAAATAGGGAGTGTTTTACTTTGTATTTCTTCTCTTTACTTTTAAAACGGTGGTGAATTTGTCGTAGGGATTGGCGACTAGGCCTTGCGAGGTTTAGGGGGAATTCGACACAGTGTGTGTGGCAGATAAGTCTAGGTGTAGATCTAGGGGAAGGCTAGAGGCCATATCTTGGGAAGATAGGTTATAGCCAATCGGTCCTTGGGAGAAGGATCAGTGAAGAACTAAAAAGTGTTTTTATTCCATCACCTCGATTTCAAGCACTATTGAAATTAATACTCTTGTAATTATCTTTTGAAATAAAATCAATTTTCATCTTCTCTGATTCTCTAAGATTTTATTTTGTTCAAGAGTTTGTAAGAAAAATCACTTTGACACAATTTTTGAAGTTATAAATTTCTGGAGCGCTACCACGTGTGTTAACTACTTACCGCAGGCAGTAGTGACATAACTCATTTTACCTTTTTTTTATTCAAAAATCGAAAAGCCCTTATTCACTCCCCCTCTTTAAGGGCGCTTACAGACCCAACACTTGGTATCAGAGCTAGGTTATTCCAAAATGGTTTCATAACCAGGAATAATGGTGCATCGTGATCATGCTTTTAATGAGGGTCAAGGTATTAGTAGACTTCCTATATTTACCGGTACAGATTACAATTATTGGAAAACAAGAATGCGTTGTTTTTTGACTGCCTTGGATAATGACGTTTGGGGTATGGTAGAAGAATGTTATTCTCCACCAACATTTGTTGTTAGAGAAGTTACTATAGAGAAACCTAAAGATAGATGGGACGATAACGATAAGTTGAGATGCAAGAATAACGCTAAAGTTATGAATGCTTCATTTTGTGCTTTAGATATAACGGAATTTAATTGAACTTTTGCTTGCAAAACTACTTATGATATATGCAATTTATTAGAAATTACTCATGAGGGTACTTCGCAGGTCAAGGATTCAAAGCTCTTCCAACTAGAATCCGAATACGAGAAATTCCAGATGAATGTGGATGAAGACGTAGATTTAATGTACACAAGGTTCACCAAGATCGTCAATGACTCAAAAGTGCTTAGGAAGATGTTCTCCAATGACGACATGGTGAGAAAAATTATTAGGTCTCTCCCTCCAAAGTTCAATCCAAAGGTGACGGCCATCTCTGAGTCGCATGATCTAAAGAAGCTTCAAATCGAGAGCCTCATTGGAAATCTAAAACCCATGAGGTTGAACTGAAAATTCAACAACAAGATTACAACATGGAGCCAAAGAAGAAAGCTTTGGCATTGAAATCAAAGAAGGAGGCCAATGGAGAAGATGATGATGAAGAGGATGAGGAGAGCCTATTTGTAAAGAAGTTTAAGAGATACATGAAGAATCCGGAAAGGAGAAACACCTTTCGGAAGTATTTTATCAATAAGGGATCCTCATCGAAGAAAGGAAAAGGTAGCGACGATGATGATGATGAGCGGCCACCGCCGGAGTGCTACCATTGTAGAAGGACTGTACACATCCGGAGCTAGTGCCGGAAATATTTGAAAGAGCTAAAAGAAAAGAGGGACGAAGGCAATGAGAAAAAGAAGGTACTAAAGGCGGCTACTTGGGATGACTCTTCCTCCGAGGAATCGAACGGATCATCCTCTAGCATTGAAGAAGAGGCCAACATGTGCCTCATAACAAGGAGCAATACACTATCTAATGGTGAATGCACTGTCCAAAATGACACTGAGGTACCTTCTCCTACTTTTGATGATTTATATTCTGAGTATTTACAAACTTGCAAATATTTTGATAAAAGTTTAGAAGATATTGATCTTCTAAAAACTCAAAATAAACTTTTGTTAAAGGAAATCAAATAATTATCTAAAGAAGCTCAATTATTAGGGAAAGAGAAGGTAGCTTGTTAAGAGTGCAATCACTCCTTGGCAAGAATGAAAGATTCTGAAGAAGCTCTTTCTAAGTCCCACTCCACTATCGAATTACTTACTAAGAAAAAAAGGACTTAGAAAGAACTTTAAAAACCTCTCTCTCTCAAATAGACGAAGGAAAGAAATCCTTTGCAAATTGGTGTGTTATGTTAGCAACGGAAAACACCGCTCTTAAAGCCCAAATTCATAATGTAAACATGGTCGTTGAAAAATTCGGTGTTGGTCAAAGGTCTCTTGACATGATCTTGGCAAACCAATGCCATGGTAGGGCAAAATATGAGCTTGGTTATGTTACTGGGAGCTATCGCCCAGCGGTAACTCTTAATGCCGACGGTAGCAGTAAATCCAGAAATCATAATTCTTATAATAAAAAATCATTTCAAAATTAAGATGTAACCTCAATTTCCTGCAAGAGTATATAGAGAACTCCAAAACGGGTCTCACCCCCTTTATTTCGTGTGTCAAATGTCATATATTTGGACACACCTCAGACTCATGTAGGAAAAAGGGTCACAGTACTTTAAAACAAATCTGGGTGCCTAAGGTTTCCACCTATTCTATGGGAGGAACCTCTTGGGTATCCAGATATTTACTCTCATCTCCTTTCTAGGTATGTTGGCATGCTAAGGATAAAGAAAATGTATGGTATTTATACTCTGGATGCTCCAAACACATGACATGCAACAAAACAAAGTTCCTTAGCCTTGAGATGAAGAAAGGAGGGATGGTGACATTCAGAGACAACGGAAAATGAAGGATCATGGGCATCAGCACAGTGAGTAAAAAATTGTTTTCAATTTCTAATGTTTTGTTTGTAGAAGGTTTGAAGCATAATTTAATTTCAATTAGTCAATTATGTGATAAAGGTTTTAATGTATTATTTGAATCTTCTACAAACGTTTGCAAAATCTTAAATTATAAAACAAATGAAGTCGAACTCACTACACCTAGGATGCATAATATTTATATGATTGCCTTTAATGATCTTTCAAATTCTTCTTTAAAATGCTTTATTTCTAAAAATCAAGAATTAGAACTTTGGCATAGGCGCCTTGGTCACTCTAGCACCAAGCTTATTTTGAACTTATCAAAAGATAAATTATTTAAGGGATTACTTATGCTTAATGGAAATTTATCTTCTCTTTGCACGCCTTGCCAAAAAGGAAAATTTTCAAAAAAAAAATCTTTTAAAAACAAAAATGTAATTTCTACTACTAGACCACTTCAATTAATTCACATGAATTTATTTGGACCGATTTGCATTTCTAGTCTAGGAGGTAGAAGAAACACTTTTGTATTAATTGATGATTATTCTAGATTTTGTTGCACTATATTTCTATCTTCCAAATCCGATGCATTTCTTGAATTTACTAAACTATGCATTTGTATTCAAAATGAACATGATTTAAAAATTAAATGCATACGATCAGATCATGGAGGAGAATTTGAAAATGATAAGTTTTCTTCTTTTTGTAATGCTCTAGGAATTAAGCATGAATTTTCTGATTCACGCACCCCACAACAAAATGGTGCAGTTGAGAGGAAAAATAGAACCCTCTAAGAACTAGCACACACTATGCTTTCTGAATATGGGTTGCCCAGATCATTTTGGGCAGAAGCTGTTAATACTTCATGTTATGTTATTAATCGTGTCATGCTTCGCCCAATCATAAAATTAACTCCTTATGAGCTATATTTTAAAAAGAAACCTAATGTATCTTACTTTCATGTTTTTGCTTGCAAATGTTTAATTTAAACACTAGAGATGCATTACGAAAATTTGATGAAAAATGTGATGAGGAAATTTTCATTGGCTACCCTTCAACTAGTAAGACTTATAGAATATATAACAAAAGAACTAAAACAAGTGAAGAGTTTATTCAGGTAAGATTTGATGAGTTTGTTCCTTGTGTAGATGTTAATCCTACATGAAATGAAGAGGAACTCCTTTCCCCTTTGGAGCATGATGATGATGAATCACTTGGAGAAAAAGAAGAAGAAAAAGTGGAGAAAGAAGAAGAAAAAGAAGAATATGTTCTTCCAAGTGTGCTATAGCTTTCAAAGGACCATCCAAGGGAGCTTGTCATTGGAGAACCATCAAAGGGGTAACTACTCGTTCTACTTTACATGAGTCATTTTCAAACGTTTGTTTTGTGTCCGAAATAGAACCAATAAATATTCCAACCGCTTTAAATGATGATTTTTGGTTTTTATCTATGAATGAAGAACTAAATCAATTTGAACGTAATAAGGTTTGGAATCTTGTAGAGAGGTCATCTAATCATCTGGTTATATGTGTTAAATGGATATTAAAAATAAATTAGATGGTGTCTCTAAAATTACAAGAAATAAAGCTAGACTAGTTGCACAAGGATATTCTCAAATCGAAGGGGTAGATTTTGATGAAACTTTTGCACCCATTGCTCGCCTAGAATAAATTAGAAATTTTCTTGCATTTGCGAGTTTTAAGAAGTTTAAATTATTTCAAATAGATGTTAAAAGTGCATTTTTAAATGGGATTATAAAAGAAGACATACATATTGAACAACCCTCCAGTTTTATTAATGAAAAATTTATAATCATGTATATAAATTTGAAAAAGCGCTTTATGGTTTGAAACAAGCACCGCATGCTTGGTATGAAATATTAACATCATTTTTATTGAAGCACGGATACACTATGGGAAGTGCGGATAACACACTCTTCATTAAGCATGTTAATAATGATTTGATTATATTGCAAATTTATGCAGATGATATTATCTTTGGAGCCACTAATGAAGAGTTGTGTAATGAAGTAGTTTTAGTGATGAAAAATGAATTTGAAATGAGCTTGGTAGGAGAACTCACATACTTTCTAGGATTTCAAATCACACAAAAACAAGATGGTATTTTTATTTGTCAATGTAAATATGTTCATGATATTCTCAAAAGATTTGGATTTGAAAACCTAAACAAGTCAATA
Organism: Dactylorhiza incarnata; assembly: GCA_033032865.1. Taxonomy (NCBI): domain Eukaryota; kingdom Viridiplantae; phylum Streptophyta; class Magnoliopsida; order Asparagales; family Orchidaceae; genus Dactylorhiza; species Dactylorhiza incarnata. Next base: position 1,039,177 of record JAWHQI010000130.1, read on the forward strand.
CTCAAATGAGTGCATCATTAAAGTTAGGAAAAGATGAAGCTGATATTTCTATTGATCAAACATTATATAGAGGAATGATTGGATCATTATTATATTTGAGTGCATCTAGACTCGATATCATGTTTGTCGTTTGTTTATGTGCTAGATTTCAAGCTAACCCTAAAGAATCATATTTAAAAGAGGTTAAACGTATTTTTAGATATTTACTCGGTACATCTAGATTAGGCTTATGGTACCCTCAAAATGATTCCTTTATTTTACATGGTTTTTCTGATTTAGACTATGCGGGATGTTCATTAGATCGTAAGAGCACTAGCGGCACATGTTATTTTATAGGGCCTTCATGTGTATATTGGTCGAGTAGGAAATAGAATTATATTGCCCTCTCCACCACCGAGTCCGAATATATCGCAATAGGTATTTGTTGTGCACAAGCTTTATGGATGACTCAAACTTAGAAGACTTTGGAGTTCATCTAAATAACATTGAATTAAAATGTGACAACAAGGGGGCTATTGATCTTACAAACAATTATGTACATCACTCTAGATCTAAACATATTGATGTCCGACATCATTTTATTAGGGATCATATTAAAAAGGAACATATAAGAATCAATTTTATTCGAACTGAATATTAACTTGCGGATATCTTTACCAAACCTCTCCCCGATGCTAGATTCAACATGCTTATATTAGAATTGGGAGTGTTAAATATTCTAGCTTAAAATGTATAATCCGCAATTTTACTCTTATTTTTTTGTTTTCCTTGCTGTATCTTATAGCCCACATAATGACAAATTATATTCAAGCGAAAATCTAAAAAAATGAGTTTTACTTGAAAATCAAAGTTCTGTTACTATCGCCGGGCGGTAGTTGTTAGCGTTGGTTTTAGCCTGATTCTTAATACATCTGATCCCTCTCTGATTTTTACTTTTCTGAAAAATTTATCATACTGTAATTTCACTGGTTTCAAAATGTTTCATGTATTTTAATCAAAATCAAAGATAAAACTTCAAAACAATTCCAAAAATACAAAAATATGTTTTATGCCTTTTATTATATTTGTTTATTTGTTTCTATTTTGTTTCTAAAAATTTAAAACAAAAAAAAACTATTTAATGCTTCATTGCTTAAAATCAAAGGATGATTATATTTATTACTTAAAGATGATTTAAAATGTTTATTTTTAATTTCAAGTTTCTTTATAAGATTGTTCTTAGATATATCATGCCTTAAGTATTATCTTACAATGTGCAATGAATTTGGTTGTAGAATACATGTTCAGAATTGTTTTTGCATGCTTCTAAGTATGAGTGCAGTTTTATATTTGATAATGATTATCTCACTTTCATCTTTTTGATAATCTACATGTGTTTTAATCATATTCTTGCATGATTGTGTAGTATAAGAACTTAATATATTGAATTGCATGAATAGATTACCTACACAAAATTAAATTCTGTCTTGAAATTCTTTGTTTTCATGCACTTGTGATCAGACAAAAGTGGTATATATAATAAATTTTTTGTGTTTACAAAAATAAGTGAATTCAGAGTCCTTGGTCACTAAACTAAAAAGAAAATAATAAATAACAATGAAAATTCCACCAAGCACTACTCACCCTCCTGATAAGTCTTAATGAGCATTGTGAGGTTGAGCACCTTAGCCAAGAATTGTAAAGTGTCTTGTGCAAATAAAAATTTCACCACTTCTCTTTTAAAAAAATGTGCATTGAAATATGTGAAAGTAAAATTATTTATGTTTATTTAAAGATTGTTCTTACATTGCATACTTTCATGTGGTTTGATTCATACACTTGTATACTTTATCAAAACACCATTTTGAATACATCATTATCTTTTATAACACTTCCACTCATGAGAATTAGACTATAAAGCTTAGTGACACTATTCTCTGCAATCTTAAGTAAAAGCACTAGATAGCAAAGTATGATCTTTACAATATTTATGTTTACTTGAAATGCAAATTAATTTACATTATAAAACTTATTTTTCTTGATATTTGTAATCTTGCGTGCTTGCATCTTTTGTACCAAAATTCAAACATCTACTTTTAAACTTCAAATTTGATATATTACCTTCATTAAAAGACTTAAAGATGTTTAAAATTGCTTTCGTCGTGTCTACTATTTCTAAAAATTGATATTATCTTAAATCTCTACATGGTGTCCATTAGTTCATATTTCATCTACTCTTATCCACCTCCTTTTGATAATACCAAAAGAGGGAGAATAAAATGAAGAAATCTAAGAATTAGTGGGAGTAAATCATAAAATAAATCTATGTATGAGGTGCATCCATATAGGGGGAGTATGCATGTTTATCACGCTTTTTATATATACTATAAACACTACTCTAATTATAACTTATTTCAAATACTTCCATCATCTTTAGAAGGTCCTAAGGAGTCGAGCCAGCCACTGAGAAGAGAGCTATGGTGGAGAGTCGACGGATCAGGCAAGCTCGCTGGAGAAGAGGAAAACCATGGCCAGCCGCTGAAACACCCGTTGTCGAGCCCCAATCGAGGTTCATTTGTCCTCCTCTCCATCTATGCTAGCTTTCTAGCTCCTTAGGCAGAGAAATTGGGCTCAATTGAGCCGTGATCCATGTTAGCAAGGTTAGAAATTCCGTGCCTTTTTACCCCGCTCGGGTTCGCCGGAGAGGCGATCTCCGGCCGGCATCTCACCGCCAAACGATAACCACCACCTCAACGAAGTGGTGGTGGTGGTCGGCCGTGGTGTAGACCAGATGGCTGGGAATTCAACTTGAAAATCAACCCAAGATGGGGCAATCTTATCCCTTGGCTGGAGGTAGGAGACATAATCAGGGTCGTTGATTCCCGCGGCTGATGGCTATATGCAAGTCAGGATGAATTAAATTGAATTATTTGTCACACCTTATACAGTAGAATAATCCCCATAATTAGACCACTTAGAGCCTTTAGGCAAATATGCCTGCGACAACATATGTAGCCCTTGAGGTCTACTGTCCATAGGACTTTGAATCACCATAATTGGTGTCCTACAGCTCCATGTAGGGCCATCCTCCTGAGATGTGTCCTAAAGGGGGACCAGTCACTAATTTGTAAATTTATTTCACGTAGATGTTTATATGGACCTAATACATTGAACATAAAAGTATATACCATAGAAACACCCCCTGCCCAAAAATCAGAATTTTTGAGCATCATTTTTCTAAAGCTTTGTAAGAAATATGATTTTGCATATTATTTAAATAAATGAGGTTAGATAAATTCAAAATGACTCAAATCTTGGGTGATATGTTTGTTAAGTCATAAATTGTTACATGTAAAAGTTTGAGGTCATTTGGGCCTTTGTAGAATAATATATACAACATACAAGTGAATGAAATGTATGGGAAGGTGGTGTGCATATAACACTTTTTGGTATTTGTGAATTTGTCATAAATGGCTTGTTGTATGCTCATGATGTTTGAGCTATACACATATATGGTGAAGGGTATCATCCCTAGAAAAGTTAAGATTTTTGGAGTGGAAAATTCTAGGCATTTAATTAATTATATTAATATCACGTAATTGAATTAATCAAATGAAAGTGACCAATTGACTTAGGAAAATTCTGTTCTTCTGCTACATGATGATTTAGGGTAATATAAACCTCTGGAGATTTTACTAGAATTTTTGGAGTTGATATTCCTAGTTATTTGATCGCAATTGATTATGTCACATAAATGTATAAATGAAATAAACATAATCTAATTCCTTAAGAAAAATTCAATTTTCTGTCCCATGGTACTTTATATTAAAATATATCTCTGAAAATTTTAGTAGAATTTTTGGAAATCATACACACTGCAAATTATCAAAAAATTTATTTATCACACTTATGTATTATTGTAATTTTCATGGTTAATATTACTTGGAAAATTATGAAAGTTGGGTTGGACTATGTTTAGACCATTATAAACTTATGGTAATTTTTCCCAAAGTTTTGAATGTATTATCTTTGTACTTACTGTGTAATGTGACAAATTGACCTAAATATTTAAGTTCTGAAATAATGGTCATAAATACTATGGAAAATTAGGTAACTCTGAAAATCGTGATATTTCACCACTATATGTCACTGATAAAATATTTGGAGCATTTTGACTTTTGAAATTGATACTTCATGTGTAAAGTGATGTATGTCTTAAATTTAAATAATCTTTATTCATGACCAAATTAATTAGGAATATTATGAATTACTGACCACTTCTTAATTTGGTCATGATGAACCTATAGTATGAATTTTAGGACAGTTGGCCAAGATATAGTGAAGTTCACATCATATATATCAAAACTAGTTCAATTCTAGTGCTGGTCTGCAAATAACAAAAAATTGATGTGATGATTAGACTAGCCAGAACACATAAGAATTGAATGAAATTTGGAACACATAGGTATGACACCCATCATATTAATCCATATAAGTTGAAACATTGTTGGACATATAGATAAATACATCAGGGTTTGCACCACGCACCGCATATAGGTCACACATTCCCTAAAACAATTCTAAGTCATCTTAAGGTAGTTTAAGAGCAACCATGAGAATGGCCTTGGCAATGGGTAGTTACCAATAAAAGTAAATATTTCGAGAAAAGAAAGTTTGTGATGTCACCCCAGAATACATTCTAGTACCATTGTGAGCCCTTCACGGGTAGACCTCGGGAAGTCCAGGATTCACCATAAATCGCTATGATCAACTAAATGACAATTAAGAGTAATGTTAAATAGAAAAATTTGAGAAAAATAAACCTCATTCCAATGTATGGGACAGAATGGTTCAGGAGTGGTTGGTCCTGCGAGCGGGTGGCTCGGGCGGTGAGATAAACCGTGCATGTGCATAAACTAGTGGCGAGTCTTCAGTACTAGTCCAGTTGTCACACCGATGGTAGTACACAAATTTTGGCGGAGGGGGGGGGGGGCGGGGAGGGGGTGAGTTAGAGGGGCAGTAGGCTACTTTACTACGGTCTAGAGGACAATCCCTATTAACCCACACCCGGCCATAAAAGACTGGCGGGTTGCTAACAAGAGTATGCAAGAGCTCAAGGAAGTACACCTAGGACGCGTACAACAACATAGGTAAAGTCTAGGTCTGGTAGTGTGTATACCCACCTAAGAGTGAAGTGCCCGATCCACTGTTTTCGTAGCCACGACGGAAGTACCTAAGAGGCTTGCTACTTCCAAAAAGTGAGAACAAAAGATCTGTGCGCGCAGAGTCGTGTAGGTGAGTTGCACTATATGAACATATCATAACGCATCATAACATACATACATACTATAGGCATATACATTGGCAGACCCTTATCATATAAATTATTATGTGCTCTTTTATATGATAAGTTATAATTTCGGAAACCTTAACTTATAAGTTTGTATGAGCATTCATATAATGTTCCGTATTGTAGCCACAATAACCTTGATTTGAATAAGTGCCCCTTGAACTAAGATGAATTGGTATTGTATTAGCTATGTGTTAGCGGGATATTAATGGCTAAGTACAAAACAATGCCAAGTTTCAATGAGTCATAAAACACAAGCCTATGCAATGTAATCCATCATTGTGTAGACCAACGTGTTGACTCATGTGAAATCTCTCTATTGGGGTGTACTTCATATTCAAACACTTTGGAGAAGTCAAGAAGAAGTAGTTGCTGGATTCAGGATTGGAAGAAAAATTATCCAAGTCTTTTTCGTCGAGTGCTCTAAAGAAATCTAGATGAATTTGTCGAGACATCTCGTGAATTCTTAGTTAATTCGTTGAGTTTACTCGAAAAGTCTCAGAGAAAATTGTTAAGTATTTTCGTCGAGTAAAGTTATTTTCACTCGAGAACACTCGACGAATTCGTCGAGTGGTCTGCTGATTTCTCATGAACACTCGACGAATTCGTTGAGTGCTCATGAGAAGTTCTTGAGTGGTCAAGTTATTCTATCTTCCCATCTCAGCCTTTTTGCCAAGTCAATTTTATCGAGTCATTAAGAGAATTTGTCGAGTAATCATTGATTTCACGAGTTCACTTGACGAATGCTGACAGAATGCATTTTATTCAAAATCGCAGTCGGATTTCCTTTTTAGGGCTTCCTCCATGTACAGTACACGTGGAGCTCAAACCTTAAATCTCATTTCTAGCCATTTGAGAAGGATCTATAAATACTTAAAGATTATTTTGTTCAACCCTAATCGTGCCTATTTTTAGAAATCGAAAAACGTCTGTCGGCCTTCTTCGTTCTGGCAAATTGACATTGTTGCTGCCGACAGAGTTCTTGCTCGATTCTTTTTGAAGAAAAGATTCAACTAGATCTATGATCTCTGTCTTCCTCAAGTTCTATTCAGATCTAGTTTTCTCCTAAGTTTTTCAGATCAAGTTCTCTCAAGACAAGATTTCTTCTTCCTCCTTTCAAGATCCAGATTTTCATTTCAGTCAAGGAAGAAGAAGATTTATTATTTTCAGATCTGATCATGTTAAATCTCTTTGAGATTTCAGAAGATTGTTTCTCAATCTAGAGCTTTGTAAAACCTTTACAATATTTTTATAGGAGAGTTTATTCTCTGAGTTGTAGGAAGTTTCACTTTCGAGTTATTGTAGATCCTAGTTTAGAGGATTGAGAGTATGAGAGTTTATTCTCCGAGATTGTGTAGGAGAGTTTGTTCTCTGAGTTTGTAGGAGTTGTATACTCCGAGTTGTAAGATTATTTTAATCTGAGATAGTGAAGTAGCCTAGTCTAGCCGGGCGTGCTAGATAGGTGAGGTGGGAAAGTGGACGTACCCATTCTGGGGAACCACTATAAATCCTTGTGTTTGTGTGTGTTCTTTTGATTTCTGTGTGCTTTACTTTAAAGTTTTTAATTCCGCATAAAATCCATAGAAGTCACCTATTCACCCCCCCTCTAGGTGATTTATGGAACAACTAGATACTTTCAATTAGTATTAGAGCGAGGTTGTTCATTAAGAGGTTAACACCTTGAACAAAAGTCCTCTATCTAGTTGTTCAAAGACACCATGTCTGGAATTGACAGAAACAAGGATTCTTCCATGAAGTTGCCGGTGTGCACAAATGAGAACTTTCTCATGTAAGGAAAGAGTAAAGTTTTATATGGAAGTCGCTGACCCAAGGATCTTTCAGATTGTTGAAGAAGGTCCTCATGTTCCTATGACATCATCTACTATCAACCCAAATGTACAAGTTCCTAAGAAGATGCTTGATCTAACGATGGACGAGATTTCTCTTGTCGCCTTGAACAAGAAGGCAAAGAATATTATTGTCAGTGATGTGGATGACGCAATGCTACAGAACCTCTTCCACTGCAAATCTGCTAAAGAGATGTGGGATTTTCTTGTCGTCTTGATGGAAGATACAGAAGAAGTCAGAGATGATCGTGATCTTTGCTGAATCAAGAGTACGTGACCTTCAAACAGGACCCAGGAGACATCACATTAGACACCTACGAAAAATTCTTCAAAATTGTGAACGGGCTAAGAAATTATGACCGGGAATTTACTGTTGGAGAGCTAAATGACAAGTTCTTGAGATCCCTAACGAAAGAATGGGATAACAAGGCAATCGCCATAAATGGAGTTTGGTAAGCTGGCTACTATGGAGCCTCAGATATTGTTTGAGAAGCTTCTTTCCCATGAATTGAAGCTCAGCATCAGGAAAGTTGAGGAAGAAGGCAACAAGACTTCAGGAAAGGAGAAGTCCGTAGCACTGAAGGCCGAAGGGTCAAAGAAAGGTAAGATCATGTTACCGGTGAGGACGCAGTCGTCAGATGAAGATGACAAGTTTGCGGCTTGCTCGTCAAGCTCAGACATGTCTGATGGAGAGTTCTCCTTACTCTCCAAGCAATTCAAGAGATTGCTAAACAAAAGGAAGCAAAGGAGAAGTCAATCCTCCTCATCGGATCATAGAAGATCAAGACGTGATGGTGAACATCACAAGAAGGGACACAACAACGACAAGTATAAAACTAAACCGAATAAATATATTTTGACTAATATTATTTGTTATTGTTGTAATAAGCCAGGGCATGTGATTGCAGAATGCACGTACAAGAAGAAAGAAGGATCAAGAAAGGAAGACAAGAAATCCTTTGATGAGTAGTTTATATACTCATCTTTTAGTATAATTTTATTATTATTTTAACATCAATTTATAGAATGTATATGAATTGCCCTAAAAAAATCATTTCTTTTCATATTTATGTATTAACTTAAGTTTATTTTATATTTTCAGGTGTTATGACACGTTGAGCGAAATTTGCAAGTACACGCCCAAGGTCACGGGCGTGACCAAGAGCGTGATAGCCTAAGATGTGTTCCAGACCCGCTGCCGCCACCCCGGGCTCATTCTATGAAGATTCGCCAAATATACGCCCCAGGTCACAGGCGTGACCAAGGGCGTGACCCAGGACACGACCGCGACCCGCCTCTAGCAGCCAGATTAGCCTGCCACATCAATTAAAATTACACGCCTTATGTAACATCCCAACTTTAAAATAGGGTCTAGCCGGATTAATTGAACCATTGGAGAAGCTTAGGTCGGGTCAGAGGAAAACCACGACCCGACCTTCGCCACTTAATGGTGGTCATTTAGAGAAATGACTGTTTTGAGTAGCATTGTGCTTCGCCAGAACACCGAAATAGTGCAGTGAGCATACGTGCTTCGAATCGACTTCTGTCAGTTGCATTAGACTCGTATGGTCGATACGAGTGCAACGAAATTCGTTTCATTCCAATCCGAGGTCATTGGGTGAAATTGACCGTTTTGAGTATTGTAGTGCGTCACGACGACGCAGTTTTAGAATATGGAGCATACGTGCTCCGAATCGACTTCTATCAGTTGCGTTAGAATCGTATGGTCGATACGAGTGCAACGAAATTCGTTTCGTTCTAATCCGAGGTCATTGGGTGAAATTGACTGTTTTGAGTATCGTAGTGCGTCACGACGACGTAGTTTTAGAATATGGAGCATACGTGCTCCGAATCGACTTCCGTCAGTTGCGTTAGACTCGTATAGTCGATACGAGTGCAACGGAATTCGTTTCGTTCCAATCTGAGGTCATTTGGTGAAAGTGGCCGTTTTGAGTACCGTAGCGCGTCACGACGACGCAATTTTAGAATATAGAGCATACGTGCTCCGAATCGACTTCCATCAGTTGCGTTAGACTCGTATAGGTGATACGAGTGCAACAGAACTTGTTTCGTTTCGATCCGAGGTCATATGTAGAATATGACTATTTTGAGTATAGTAGCGCGTCACGACGACGCTATTTTAGTATATTGAGCATACGAGATCCAACTTGACTTCGGTCATCTGTATCGGACTTGTATGATCGATATAAACGCGATGCAATTAGTTTCATTCAATTTCGAGGAAATTTGAGAAAGTTAGCTGAAATAAGTTATTTTGAGCTACGTGCCGACTCAAGTAAATAATTATGAGTAATCGGACACGAAACCAACTTCAGATGATTTCGTTAGCTTCGTAGGGTTGACACGAACATAACGACACCATCTGCATATTTTAGTCACATTTCTGTTGGGAGTTATGGTATATATATACATATATATGAATATAAATATATGATTATATATATACTACTATATATACATATATTAATAAGCATGAACGTATAACATGGTAAATCCCAAAATCAGAACTAGCGAAAGCAGGAGGCGGCTAAGGCTCTGTTTGGCTCCACGTTTTAGCAGTGGTGGACTGCTACTTTTCCAAAAACTGCGCCAAACATTAATTTAACAAGTGTGGTGGCAAAATAGATTTAGGGAAAATCTGGACTTTTGCCTATTATCCCACCGTGGATGGTGAGCCACGATCAGAAATAGATTTTCATTTTTCGCCTTCTGAGATTTGCCGTCCTCGCGCTCCCAGCTAGGTTTTGCGATTTGCTCCTCCATCTCCAACGAAGCTTGCGACCGTCTCCCGCTAGGTTTTGCGATTTGCTCCGCCATCTCCAACGAAGCTTGCGGCCTTCTCCTCCATAGGCGACCTTCTCCTCCAACGCTGACGAAGCAGATCACCTTCTCCTCCAACGCCGACGAAGCAAACGTCCTTCTCCTCCATCGTCGACGCAGTTCTCGACCATCTCCATCCTCGGCGCTGGTATATAGATCCATCTTCCTCTTCCTGAATGATTTGTTTCCTCTTCCTGAAAATTTTTTCCTCTTCCTGAAAACAGATCCATCTTCCTGAAAATTATTTCCTGCAAATTTTTGAAGCTATAGATCCATCTTCAATAATCGATTTGCCCTTGAAAAAATTATAGATTCATCTTCAAATCTTTAGTTTGCCTTGAGTTAACTGTAGATCCATCTTCTTTGCTTAGGTCGAACGATCTGTTTGGCTCTGTTTGGGTATGATAGTGGCAGTGAGTACAGAATGCTTCCATCCTGCTTGTTGTAGTTTGCCCAGTTATAATTATGCTTAGATCGGACAAACATAATTATAGATTCATCTTCAAATTATAGAATGCTTTGAGTTAACTGTAGATCCATTTTTGTAGAATGTTTTTTGAAGATCCATTGTAAAAACATTTTTGTAGAAGTATAGAGATGAGTTTTTATACTACTAATGGGATTTTTTTTATGTATATGCATAGATTAATGGGTAAACCTAAGGAAGGAGGAATTTCCGCCAACTGGGAATCATCTCATGTCCTGCTTTATTGTGACTTGTGTATTCGGGAGATTGAGTTAGGTAATAGACCGACAACCCACTTCAGCAAAGATGGGTGGAAGAATTTGGTAATTAAATTCAAAGAACGCACCGGGCTATTATATGATCGTGCTCAGCTAAAAAACAAATGGGACCAATTAAAACGAGAGTGGAAATTATGGAGGGAACTGAAAAAAGGAGAGACCAGCTTGGGTTGGGACCCGATTAAAAAAACAATTGATGCTTCTGATGAGTGGTGGCTGAGCAAACAAATACACAGTTAACTGATGATGAGGAATATGATTTGATGTTGACTCACCAATTGAGTAGACAAGAAAATTATGTGCGTTATGCCAATTTACTTGCTTCGTCAGCTTGTGTGATTAACGAGTACATTTCTCTTTATTGTGACAAGACACTGTGCATGACATCAAAAGAAACCGGCCATAAATGGTTATGTGAGCTAATTGATGGTCACCCGGGGCGGTTTCATAACATGTTTCGTATGTCTAAAAAGATATTTTTTGACCTGTTAAATGTATTGGAGCAATCACATGTTTTAAAGGTACACAACGGACACCCTCAAGGGAAGTGTTGGCAGTTACTCTGTATACTTTGGCACACAACGAGCCCATCAGGGTGACAACTGAGCGCTTCCAACATTCATCTGAAACAATTAGTAGGTTTATCACTATGGGTTTAAAAGCAATTACTAGTCTATCATTGGAAATTATTACTCCTGAAGACAAATTATTTCGGACTATTCCAGCTCATATTTTACATGATGAACGTTATATGCCATTTTTTCGTGATTGTATCAGAGCGATTGATGGTACACATGTCGATGCATGTATTCATGTGCACCAACAAGTACCATATATTGGCCGGCATGGAACCCCAACTCAGAATGTTATGGCCATATGTGATTTCAATATGTGTTTCACCTATGTGGTGCCTGGATGGGAGGGCTCCGCTCATGATAGTCGCATATTTCATCGCTCGTACAGGGATGCAAGGTGTAACTTCCCATATCCTCCTCAAGGTACTCCATCATTACTTTCCGAATATGCAAATATTATCGTAAAACGTAAAATTAACCTGTTATATATTTGCTTACTGTAGGAAAGTATTACCTGGTTGATGCTGGTTATCCATTACAAAATGGGTTACTGAAGCCATACCCCGAAACAAGGTATCACTTGCCAGACTTTGCTAGGGGTGAAAGGCCGGTTGAAGGACGCCGTGAAATGTTTAATAAAGCCCATTCTTCACTTCGAAGCGTAATTGAAAGAACCTTTGGTGTGTGGAAAAAAAGATGGAGTATCCTTCGTGGGATGCCACCATACAGTTTCTCAAAACAATGTGCCATCGTGGTCGCAACAATGGCTCTACATAACTACATTCGACGACATCCTTCACGCATTGATCTAGAGTTTGGTCCATGTGATGAAGATGAAACTTTGGTTTACCCTGAGGCCTACGAGCATAGAACAGGAGAAAACCAAAGTAATGCAGATCCTAACGTCGATCCTGTTAGCATTGAAGGGTCTGGGGCAACTGCTATGGCAGCGTTACGAGATTTCATAGCTGATCAAATCCAACACTCGTAGAAGGTTGTGAAGAATGTTGATTTGGGAGAACAAATGTATTATTTTGTTATGCTATGTATTACTTTTGAACGTCAAACAATTATATATCATCATGTTCAATGTTGTATTTACAAGTGTAATTTGAAAAAAAAAACAGCTTCTCCCACCACTGTTTCTTCTAAATAGTTGAAACAAATTTCTATTTCTGAACAACACTGAAAAATCTGCACTTCCAAACAATTTCACAGATTTTACCACCATCCTGCAAAAAATCTGATTTTCTCACAACTGCTTCTCACCACTGTTTCTCCCATCGCTGCAGCCGAGCAAAACAGACCCTAAACCAGAGGGCAAACTCCGGTGGAAGGATCGCGAGCCGAGCATGAATTGTGAACCCAGGCTCGATCTTCCTCCCTGGACGAGTACCCATGGGACGAAGGCCACCTGTGCTTTTGGATTTGGAAGAGGCGCTTCGCTGGGAGCTTTGGATTGATCTCTCTCTCTCTCCCTCTACTGTTGATCTCAAACCAAGGAGGAGAAAGAAAAACACAATCCTTGTGATGAACTCTCATTGGCCAGCCATGTCTATAAAGAGAGCTGGGTCAGCATCCCCTGGGGGACACGATCGACGGCAAGGTCTCCCCTCCCCATCTTCCCTCTTCCTCCTTCTGCCCTCCCTCTCATGGCAGAAAATCTGTCTTCTTCTCTTTTTACCCCTCTTGCTACTTGATTAGGAGTGAATTGAGGGAGCCAAACTATTCCAAAAGGAATGGAGATTGAATCTCTCTCTCTCCCCCCGTGCCCCATAGAGTTTATTTCTGCAAATTAGCATTTAATCGATGGAAAAATTGAATAATAGAAGAAGTAATGATAGGCATATGTAGAACTTGGATCAAATCTCGGCAAACCAAAAAAAACGGGGGGGGGGGGGGGGGGGGGGGCTTTGATTAATTTCTCATGGTTTCCAATGATTCCCGATCTCTTGCCTTATTATGCTAACAAGAATGAATATAATTGGGAGGAGGAGATGCTGCCACTATAACCGAATCATATGGGAGGATATTGAACTTTGTTCATCTTCATTCCCCAAGTGATTGACGTTAACTTCTTCCTAATCTACTTCTCCTACTCTCCCTCTAAGAGCTTTACATATGGTGGATGTGCTAATATCTTTCTCTCATTCTCTCTTTTCCCTCTTTCTTTGTTTGTGCAAGTTTTTATATATATATACACACATATATTTATACATATATATGCACATAAGAAGGGGCTTCACAGGAGAAGGTGGATGAGTAAAGACTCTAGTGCAGCCCTTGGATGTTTCATGTGCTCCTACTCTCGCTCTAAGAGCCTTACAGGTGATTGATGTGCTAATATCCTTCTCTCTCCCTCTCTCTCTCTCTTTATGTCTATGCAAGCTCTTGTATATTTATATATAGGAGTTGTAAGCTGGCTCAAGAGAGGGCCTATCTTGGGCTTCACTTGAGAAGGTTGGGGTGCTTAATAAGTGACTTTTTCTACATGGGTTTAATTATGCAGGCTATATGCACAGAATCTTGTTATTCCTTCTGTAGGTAGCAATGAAAAACAAGCACATGATGATTTTGGTGGCTGTATTCATTTCAAAAATGCTATACACACACTTCTTTCTCTCTCCCTCTCCCTCCCTCTCTTGGTATTTGGAAAGGAAATAAAGATCATCTCTCTCTCGCTCTCTTCCTCTAGCTATGCAAGTTCTTATATGTTTTCACACATAATTAGTTGGTTTAGAGTGGGCCTATTTTGGGGTTTCACTTGTAGAATTTGGAGGAGTAGTTTGATAAGAAGCTTTTAGAGTATATGGGTTTAATTATGCAGGCTATATGTAAAGAATCTTGTTATTTTTTTTGTGGGTGGTGATGAAGAACGATCACATGAAATAGGTTGGAATGTATTTTTCTTTCCTCTGCACTCCTATTTTCAGCTCTACATGAAATTCAAGCAATGGTCTGCTCTAACCCCATCTCTCTCCCTCACTCTCCTTTCTCTGTCTGTGCAAACTTTAATATATATATAAATAGTTACATATATTCATACATATATATGCCCGTGCGAGGAGGCTTCACAGAAGAAGGCGGATGAGCATAAGGCTCTGGTACAGCTCCTGTATGCTTCATGTGCTCTTACTCTCCCGCTAAGAGCTTTATATATAAGTTTGAATTGAAATAAATTGGGAAGGAAACGAAGATCGTCTCTCTCTCTCTCTCTCTCTCTCTCTCTCTCTCTCTCTCTCTCTCTCTCTCTCTCTCTTATCCAGGAAAGATTTTCCCCTTCCCTTGAATTTTGGTTCCTTACTATTAAAGGTGGAGTTGGTGCCACCATCACTAATTTTGTGGTAGAGGAATTTTTGAGATGTCACCAAATCTTTATGAAGTTGCTAAAAATTGCCTCCTTATTATGCTAATAAGAACATGAATTGTTGAGAAGTTGAGATCTTTTCCTATCATGCTAACATGAATATGCTTAGTTGAGAGATGAGATTGCTGCCATAATACCAACTCTTGGGGCTTCACCTGAGGAAATGTATGAGCAGGAGACCAAGGTACAGTTCTTTCAAAAAGGTTCTTTATTTACTTTTGAATTAAAATGGGTATCAATGAATTGCTACTCAATACCCTCTTTCTCTCTCTCCCCATCTCTCTCTCCCTCTCTTCCCCTGTTTATACAAGTTCCAATACATACACTTATATGTATGTTTACACTTAAGAGGGTCTGTCTTGGGGCTTCACTTGAGAGGTTGGGAAGTTTACTTCGGATAGCTGCTATGCCTCCTTTCCCTCCCATGTTGTCAAGATCAAATTTATCTATATTATCATTTATTGATCTTATATGGAGATAGAGTTAAGGGTTGAAACTCTATGGTGCAATTGGTTCAATTTTGCCGAAATAAGCAAAGGAAACTTGAAGTTAGATTTCTGCTCAAATTTCGAAACGGAAATGTGTCTTGCAAGATATGATCAAATATTATTGATCCCACTGAAAGAATTCATAAAGTGGTGAAGGAATGGAATAACTATGGGAGTTGATCACCCATAGTTTATTATAATATACACTGTCTGTATTCGTCTTAATTCCATGCTCTCATATTACCTACTACTTCTTGTGCATACAAATAAACATAGAGTTTTTGAGGGACTTGGGCTTGATCGCCAAGCACCGAAATGATCGACGAAAGTCTACATAAATGCAATTGTGCCTTATGTGGGCAGCTTGGGTTGATTGCCAGCCGGGTTAAAATAGTGGTACACCTACTGGAATGAAATGTTGCCTTCGAGAAATAATTCCTACGGGAATGAAATGTTGCCTTCGAGAAATATTTCCTCAGGAATGAAATGTTGCCTTCGAGAAATAATTCCTACGGGAATGAAATGTTGCCTTCGAGAAATAATTCCTACGGGAATGAAATGTTGCCTTCGAGAAATATTTCCTACGGGAATGAAATGTTGCCTTCGAGAAATAATTCCTACGGGAATGAAATGTTGCCTTCGAGAAATAATTCCTACGGGAATGAAATGTTGCCTTCGAGAAATAATTCCTACAAGAATGAAATGTTGCCTTCGAGAAATATTTCCTACGGGAATGAAATGTTGCCTTCGAGAAATAATTCCTACGGGAATGAAATGTTGCCTTCGAGAAATATTTCCTACGGGAATGAAATGTTGCTTTCGAGAAATATTTCCTACGGGAATTAAATGTGCCTGGGGGAAATGTCGGATGGCCGATGAGTTTTACTCTAAGGCAACCCGCACGATGGAAGGTCTGGGAGGGCAACCCGTGCGAAACTAATAGAACTACGTGGGTCTGAGACCGTATGCAGGATGATACGGAGTACGTAGGTGTTGGTCGTGAAAAGGCTACCTCGGCCCAATAAGAGTCCAGATATCCCCTCCCTTATAAATGTTATATTATGTCTGTTTGATAGTAGGGGTTGGATTCTGTTCGTGGTTCTAATAACTTGTCTTTAGCACAGGTGACATGTGCGGATGAGAGAGAACACCCAAGTGTGGGGGAAGCCACGGAGCAGGCTACGTCAGGTACAAGTTGTTAAGCCGCATCCCTTTTGTTGTGCCCCACCTCACGACATCTGTATATTGGCAATGAATCCTTGATGGATAGGATTTAATGCGGCGGAGGTATGGAAATTATTCATACAGGTCTTGAGTTTAAGTTTTTTGTGTTAAATAATCTTCTGCTATAATACTATGTCTTCCGCTAAGTGCTATAAAGTGCACTCTTTGATGATGTCTTCCGCTAAAATACTACTTCCTTACTCTGTTGGTGTGTAGTGACTTTCGATTAACACCACCCCTAGGCGTGACAACAGAGTGTTCAGGGAAGGGGTTGGAGAAGCTAGTACCTTCACCCTTCGGGATCGCTTCGGCGTCGTGCCGAAAGGGTGGTGTGCGATAAGATCCCCCGGTCGGACCGCCGATTTGGGAGGGGGGTCTTACACCTTAGGTCACGGGCGTGACCAGTGACGTGACATCCCGTTCACGGGCATGAACCCTCCCGCGCCTTTTCCGGATGAAGACTTCCATCCAGACGCAGTTTTAAAGATTACACGCCCTAGGTCACAGGCGTGACCTAGGGCGTGACGCGCACGTAATGCCCGCATTGAAGCCAGAAGGGGTCTATACCGCACCAGCTTCGATCACGCCAAGTACACGCCCTTTGTCACGGGCGTGACTAAGGGCGTGTAACCTCAATTTGCAGCTTATTTAAAGCCAGCTCAACCAGAACTAAAGGGACGAATTTTTGGGAGCTCAAGTCTTCTTTTCTTGCTTTGTTTTCATGTTTTAAGCATCTCATGTATTTCTCTTTCTATTGCAATAGTAGTTTCAATTCGTGTACTTTTCTTTTGCAATTGTAACTTTCATTTCAATAATTTGCAATTTAAATTCCATAGTTTGTAATCTCTTTTGCAAAAATTAATAAAAAATAGTTGTACTTCTTCTTAATCTCTTCTTAATTTCATCATGAACTCTTTCATGTTTCTCGATTCCTCCATCTCCATGAGAAACTAAATTTCTATTAGTACTCGGTCGAGATGATCCAAGGAATAATAAACTTCATGAATTAAATTTAGATTATCTTTTTTTTTCTCTCCTCAGAATACTAACGATAAATCCTTGATTTTAACATAATGAGACTATATTATCGATATATGATTCTCGTTCTTGTTTTCGTTCTTTAGTTAGCTGAACCAGCTCGTAAGGCAAATCGATCATTCAAGGATAAAGAGAGTTGCATGCAACCCTTGAGAGAAGATGACATAAATCTTCAGGATTGGAGTCAAATCCAATAGAGGGGTTCACCTCGGTAAAGCAAGTTTTAGGGGTTTTGATTCTAGAGCGAAAGTTCGATTGATCAACCTAAACTCAGCTGGGCGTATCCTCGACCCAGGGTGCGCTCGGAATTTGGGAACCTCCACGGTCTAAGCATTTCTTTGAAAGAGAATTATAGTCTTATTTTATTCTTGTTATTTTAATTCTAAGGTGATTCAAGATCGGGTGCTAGCTTTTTAATTGCTATTCTAATTTACTGTATTTGTTTTATAAACAAAACAACTCCAAGTATTGTTGATAGAATAATAGAGATTTTCTTGAAGTAAAAGTACTCAACTCGCCCTGATTTTTATACGACCTTGGTTTTCATAAACCTATACTACTTTCGATACGGTACACTTGTCGTTATCGTTTGCGGATATAGTTTTGTCCCATCAAGTTTTTGGCATCGTTGTCGGGGACCATGAGTTGATATTTTGAAAAAAGAAATATCAATTAATTTTATCGTTCTCTTCTTCTCACTCTTCTCTTAAATTTTTTAAAAATCTTAAAAGGCGCAATTTAAATTCTTGGAAAGGGAGATTTGGGTTTGTCATCCAGTCGCATCTCCTAGTACCGTGCGAACCCTTCACATGGTAGACCTCAGAAAGTCCGAGACTAACTTAACCCGCTTTTTGAAAAAAATTTATACATATTTATATATTTAACCATAATATTATAAAAATATTACAATAATTTTATTTTTTTCTTCTTCACCCTTTTTATTCTTTTCGCCTCTTCTTCTCTTTTTCTTTTCTTTTAGTTTATGACCCGAGAAAACTCTTCAATTAATCTTGAACTGTGTTTTGATCCGGAAATCGAGCGCACCTTGCGGCGACGTCTCCGATTTAGTTATCTACCATAATTCACGAAGAGTTCATCGGAGAAACTAACGAGGGTATAATGGAAGATCCCGACCATAACGAGGCCCCGCTACGGACCATGTCTTATTATATGTGACCAAATTGGTAGGAAACACAATCTACTATTATTCGTTAGGCGGTGGCGAATAATAATTTTGAAATTAAAACGAGTATCATTCAAATGGTACATCAAACCATCATATTTGATGGCTTACCAGATGAAGATCCTAATTTACATTTATTAATTTTTTTGGAAATTTGCGATACATTTAAAATAAATGGCGTCACCGACGACGCCATTCGTTTGCGTTTATTTCCTTTCTATTTGTGGACTAATGCCAAGCAGTGGTTGAGATCTCTTCCTAGAGGTTCCATCACTACATGGGCCGAGATGACGGAGAAATTCTTAACGAAATATTTTCCTCTGACGAAGTCCGCTAAATTACGTACTGACATTCTCTCGTTTACGCAAATAGACTCGGAGTCTCTCTACGACACATGGGAGCGCTTAGAGGAACTCTTGCGGAGATGTCCTCATCATGCCCTTCCTGTGTGGCAATAAGTTTAAACTTTCTACAATGGTTTGAATCTCCAAATGAGGCAGATGATTGATGCAGCTGCGGGGGTGGGGGGGGGCCTTAATAACAAAACCCCCGAGGCTGCTCAAGAGTTTTTCGAGGAGATGGCCATGAATACTTATCAGTGGAATGCGCCACAGTCGCGTCCTAACAAGCTGACCGGACTCTTTGAAGTCGAGGACACCCCGAATTTAGCACGTCAAGTAGAAATGCTCACAAATCAAGTGGCGGAGATGTCTGCTTCCTCCGCCACTAATTGGGCTAATAATAATAATTTTAATAATAATAATAATTTTATTCATGAACATGTAGATTATATGGGGAACTCCTACCACCCTCCTTATAACTAGAATAATAATATTCCTTTCAATAATAGCTATAATCCGGGTTTAAGGAACCACCCAAATTTTTCATGGAGTAACCCCAATAATACTCAACGTCCACCATAAGTGAATCCTCCCAGATTCGCTCCCCCACTACCACACAAGCCCTCTTCACTTGAA
The DNA here is from genome assembly GCA_033032865.1 of Dactylorhiza incarnata. Classification (NCBI taxonomy): domain Eukaryota; kingdom Viridiplantae; phylum Streptophyta; class Magnoliopsida; order Asparagales; family Orchidaceae; genus Dactylorhiza; species Dactylorhiza incarnata. Next base: position 1,058,790 of record JAWHQI010000130.1, read on the forward strand.
GAGGTCTTCACTAAATATGTTACCTCGAATGAGTCCAATATCCAGAATCTTTCTGGATCCATAAGAAGCTTGGAAAATCAAATTGGACGGCTCGCCAAAATGTTCTCCTAATGCTAGCAAGGAGCTCTACCGGGCAATACTGAGCCCAACCCACAAGAGAGCGTCAACGCAATAACGCTCCGTAGACGAAAGGAGGTAAAATATTCAAACCTGGCCGAGCCCGAGCTAAACGTTTCAACCCCATCTTCGCACTTAATATCTTCTAATTTAGCTCCGCGCAATATTCAAACTATTTATATTCCTTATCCGCCTAAAATTCAAAATGAGCGCAACGAGTAGCAATACAAAAAATTCATTAATATTTTGAAACAAATCCAAATTAATATTCCTTTTTGTGAGACACTTTCTCAAATGCCTAAGTACGCAAAATATTTAAAAGATTTGTTAACTAATAAAAAGATAAAATGTTTCATGCACAGAAAGCTCACCAATTGTTTTAAATAGACTGCCAGAAAAATTAAATGATCTGGGACAGTTCTCGATCCCTTGTCTTTTCGGCAATAATCTAATTAAACATGCTTTAGCCGATTTAGGGGCTAGCATAAATTTTATGTCTTTTTCTCTATTTGAAAAGCTTGGGTTAGACACCCCTACTCCAACTAAAGTGAGCATCCAACTAGCGGATGGGTCAATAAAGTACTCGATGGGAGTCATAGAGGATGTTTTAGTTAAAATAGACAAGTTTATCTTCCCGGTAGACATAATTATTCTAGACAGCGAGGAAGACGCCGAAGTACCCTTTATTCTCGATCGTCCCTTCCTTGCCACCTCTAGGGCAATAATTTACGTAAGTAACGGGAGGCTTCTCCTACGAGTAGGGGATGAAGAAGTTACTTTTAGTATCGACACTTCCATACAAAATTCATTTTTAAATGATGACTCCTATTTTACTTTAGAAACAAATTTTGAAGAGGAATCGTCGCCTTTTCTGAATTAATCTCACCAATTTTTGAAGATCTGGAATTTGTTACTAAGGAAATAACTCGGCCGCTGAGTTTTGGACAAAGAAAATTAAATAATCTACAAGTTAAAACATCTTATGAAGAGTCGCCGAGCATAGAACTAAAACACCTCCCGGAGTATTTAAAATATATTTTTTCTGAAAATTATCCAAAATTGCCAGTAATTATTTCATCTGCGCTAAATAATTCGGAAAATTCTGAATCAATTGAAAATTTAAACAACCACCGCCATGCAGTTGCTTGGCGAATCTCAGATAGTAAGGGGATTGACCACTCATTTTGATTAGTCAAGATACGCGATGGTAAACAAAGCGCTCTTGGGAGGCACCCCAACATTATCCCTTTTCTTGCTTTTACTTTGTTTGTTTAACTTATTTTGCATGTTATTGTTCCGGCAACCCAATCTACCAACCAGGGAAGCCCTCTTATCCCCTCTTCTCCCCTCCTTTCATTTACTACATTTTTTTATTATCTTGATGATACTTCATACTTAGTTTTAAACATTGTGGACAATGTTTAACTAAGTATGTGGGTGTAGTGTAGTTTTCTAGACTTTCTCTTCAATTTATAAAAAGAAACAATTTTTTTTTAAATATTATAAAAACCTAATTTCTTGGAAAGGGAGGTTTGGCTTATCATCCCATCGCACCTCCTAGTATCTTGCGAACCCTACACCGGGTAGACCTCGTGAAGTCTAAGAATAATATATATATCTATATATATATATATTATATATACACTATATTATAAAGAAATATCATTTTTGAGTCCATGACAAGGTAAATAGGAAGTCCATGGCAACAAAATTGAGACAAAAGCAGATCACAACCGTTTGATCTCAAATCAAATCAGAAAAAAGGTATGCGAATAGCCAAAATTTAAAAACCTCCCTCCCTCACTCCCAGCCATTTCCCGTGCCCCCCCCCCCCCCTCCCGTGCCCCTCCTCCCGCACCGATTTGGGCTGCCTCCAGCGGCGGAGCCGCCGAATTGCCGGCGTGAGGCCACCGACCGGTTTGCCGGTCTCCGACGAACCTACCAGTGGTACTCCAGCAGGGATCCGGCAGGGCCGCCGTCGGCGGTGGCCCTGCCCGTGAGGCCCAGATCAACGAACCCTCTCCGCGTTCGACAAACCCTCTCCGCATCCAGACGAACCCGATCGACGAACCCTATCCCTACGGCTGTGATCGACGAACGTGTTAGACGAACTCGATCGACGAACCCTATGCCTACTTACTATGATCGACGAACGCCTTCGACGAACCCTCTACGCGTTCGACGAACCCTCTCCCTGTGAGCGTGTTTGACGAACCCTATTCCTACGGCTGTGATCGACGAACGCGTTAGATGAACTCGATCGATGAACCCTATGCCTACTTATTGCGATCGACGAACCCTCTCTGCGTTCGACGAACCCTCTCCGCGTCCAGACGAACCCGATCGACGAACCCTATCCCTACGGCTGTGATCGACGAACGTGTTAGACGAACTCGATCGACGAACCCTATGCCAACTTACTGCGATCGACGAACGCCTTCGACGAACACTCTACGCGTTCGATGAACCCTCTCCCAGTGAGCATGTTTGACGAACCCTATTCCTACGGCTGTGATCGACGAACGCATTAGACGAACTCGATCAACGAACCTTATGCCTACTTATTGAGATCGACGAACGTGTTCGACGAACCCTCTCTGCATTCGACGAACCCCCTCCGCGTCCAGACGAACCCGATCGACGAACCCTATCCATACGGCTGTGATCGACGAGCGAGTTAGACAAACTCGATCGATGAACCCTATGCCTACTTACTGCAATCGACGAACGTGTTCGACTAACCCTCTACACGTTCGACGAACCCTCTCCCTATGAGCGCGTTCGACGAACCCTATCCGCGTTCGACGAACCCTTTCTCTGTGAGCTCGATCGACGACCCTATCCCTTTTCTCTGCGTCCCCGATCAGGGTTCATCGAACTGGGTTCGTCGATCTGGGCCCAAATCGAGGCGAGAGGAGGGGCGCGAGAGGGGGGGGGGGGGCACGGGAAAATATATATATATTTAAAATAAAATAAATATATACTTATATATTTATTTTCTAAAATAAAAGAGGCGGCTGCGGGGCGGGCAAAGCCCGCGGGGGGGGGGGGGGGGGGGGGGGGGGGGGGGCGAAGCCCGCCGATTGCCCTCACGTAGGGCCGGAGTTCCGTGCCGTTCGACTCGTATATATATATAAACATTGTGTTTTTACTATCCTCTAAAAATCTAGTTTGAGAAGTAAATATAAACATTTTTTTTCTAGCTAAACGTTTTGTTTTATCAAAAATTTTTAGATTTAAATTTGAAGTAATTTAATTTTAAGAAACATTTTATATTTTTAATTCAATTAGAGATCTTATTTAGCACTACTTCTCTTTTTGATTTTAAATGGCTCCACTTTGTAGTAAATTAGCTAAACAACCTTGGATTTTTATTATTCTTTCTACTAACTTTCAAGATCTTAGGAAACTCCATTCCACTAAAAAGTTGCCCTCAAAATAGTTTAATCGAAAAACTAGAAATATTTCTTTATCCCTCGCCCATTGTTGGCAAATAAAAAAAACTATATAGTAAAAGATCATATGTTATGGGAATAAGAGGATAAAATTCATTATCCCCTAAACATATGCACCCAAAATCATTTAAAAGATTATATGTCATGAAGTAAGAGGATAAAATTCATTACTTCTAAACATATACATTTTGGGGTTTTGTTTGAAGAGAAATTTTAAAAAGATTATATGGTATGGAAAATAAGAGGATAAAATTCTTTAATTTCCTAAACATATACAAAATTCTTATTCAATTAAGAGGAGAGGATAAAATTCATCACCTCTATTTTTGTATCTCATCATTTTGCTAGTTTGTGTAAAACTCATCCTTAGCCAATTTCATTGGTTCTAGTTCTAAATAAAATTATTAAGAGAGTAATATTTTGGTAGGTGTCTTTTCCATAAGCTTCTTTTTTGTTAGAGTTTCTATAATTTCAATCCAACTTTGTATGATAATTTCTACAATTTCGTTTGCTAAATAGTTGTCTTTAGAAGTCTTCTTAGCTATGCATGTCTCTCTTTTTAAATTAACACCATAATTTGCGACTTAATTCTTGAATTTCTAGAATTTGTCTTTAACCTACTCTTGATTTAATGAAATTTTAGCTAGTTAAAAATAGTGTCAATATATGTCTTGTAGATTATCTCTCATTCTTTTGCTCTAGAATAGCAAACACTCAAGTATGGGGGTGTTTGATGAGTAGTTTATATACTCATCTTTTAGTATAATTTTATTAATATTTTAGCATCAATTTATAGAATTTATATGAATTGCCCTAGAAAAATCATTTCTTTTTCATATTTATGTATTAACTTAAGTTTATTTTATATTTTCAGGTGTTCTGACACTTTGAGCGAAATTTGCAATTACACGCCCAAGGTCACGGGCGTGACAGCCTAAGATGTGTTCCAGACCCGATGCCGCCACCTCGGGCTCATTCCATGATGATTCGCCAAATATACACCCCAGGTCACGGGCGTTACTAAGGGTGTGACCCAGGTCACGACCGTGACCTGCCTCCAGCAGCCAGATTAGCCTATCACGTCAATTAAAATTACACACCCCAGGTCACGGGCGTGGCCAGGGGCGTGAAATCAAGTTCACGGGCGTGAACCCTCCCGCGTCTTATCCCGCTGAAGACTTCCCACCAGAGGCAGTTTTAAAGATTACATGCCCTAGGTCACGGGCGTGACCTAGGGCGTGATGCGCACGTAATGCCCGCATTGAAGCCAGAAAGCGTCTATCCCGCACAAGCTTCGATCATGCCAAGTACATGCCCTTGGTCACGGGCGTGACCAAGGGCATGTAACCTCAATTTGCAGCTTATTTAAAGCCAGCTCCACCAGAACTGAAGGGACGAATTTTTGGGAGCTTAAGTCTTCTTTTCTTGCTTTGTTTTAATGTTTTAAGCATCTCTTGTATTTCTCTTTCTATTGCAATTGTAGTTTCAATTCCTGTACTTTTCTTTTGCAATTGTAACTTTCATTTCAATAGTTTGCAAATTAAATTCCATAGTTTGTAATCTCTTTTGAAAAAATTAATAAAAATTAGTTGTACTTCTTCTTAATCTCTTCTTAATTTCATCATGAACTCTTTCATGTTTCTCGATTCCTCCATCTCCATGAGTAGCTAAATTTCTATTAGTACTCGGCCGATATGATTTAAGGAATAATAAACTTCATGAATTAAATTTAGGTTCTCTTTTTTTCTCTCCTTAAAATACTAACGATTTATCCTTGATTTTAACATAATGAGACTATATTATCGATATATGATTCTCATTCTTGTTTTTGTTCTTTAGTTAGCTGAACCAGCTCGTAAGGCAAATCGATCATTCAAGGATAAAGAGAGTTTCATGCAACCCTCGAGAGAGGATGACATAAATCTCCCGGATTGGAGTCAAATCCAATAGAGGGGTTCACCTCGGTAAAGCGAGTTTTAGGGGTTTTGATTCTAGAGCAAAAGTTAGATTGATCAACCTAAACTCAGCTAGGCGTATCCTCGACCCAAGGTGTGCTCGGAATTTGGGAATCTCCATGGTCTAAGCATTTCCTTGAAAGAGAATTAGAGTCTTATTTTATTCTTGTTATTTTTATTCTAAGGTGATTCAAGATCGGGTGCTAGCTTTTTAATCGCTATTCTAATTTACTGTATTTTCTTTATAAACAAACCAACTCCAAGTATTGTTGATAGAATAATAGAGATTTTTTTGAAGTAAAAGTACTCAACTCGCATGAATTTTTATATGACCTTGGTTTTCATAAACCTATACTACTTTTGATACGGTACACTTATCGTTATCGTTTGCGGATATAATTTTGTCTCATCATCCTTCAAGAGTAAGAAGAAGGAGGAAAAGAACTTCTTGGCTAAGAAGTCTAAAACTCTGAGCGACAGCGACTCGGACGAGTCAAGCGAAGATGAAGAAGCCTACTTCGGGCTCATGGCTCAAACTGACGAGGAAAACTACGACACCCCTTATGAGGGGAAGGTAAACTCGCACACTCCTCTTTCTGATTCAGAAGCTGAGTCCAATGCGGATGAAGGCTACACTTCTCAAGAGGAATTAGAATTAATGGTTCAACACCAAGCGTTGTTGAGGTTATTTAGCAGATGACGCAAGGCAGTTAAATACCAGGCCAAAGAGATTGCATCTCTCAAGACCGTGGTAAAGGATCTGAGGGAAGAAATTAAAAAATTACTTCCTTTCAGAGATGAAGTCTAACTCTTGAAGTACGAACTCAAAAGCTCTGTTGAACTATTAAAGATGAAGGAGAAATCCATAACTGAGTTGGAAGGGAAGTTAGTGGTTGATAGAAAGCTAGTGGAAAGCTTTTCTAAACCAAAGACCATCCTTCCTCTCATTGATGGTTTTCAGCTCCTGCGAAGGGTAGCGATATCGGTCATCAGACCGAGAAAAGTAAGGCTGCTAAGAGAAGAGCCGTTAAGGGTAAGGGTAAGGCTGATCAAAGTCAACCTTCCTTCAAGAAGGTAGTTTTTCCTACAAACACCTATGACTTTGAAACGTCTTAAGGTCAATTTACTAGACCAACTCACGTTGAGTCGAGCAAGAGTAACCAAGGATGAAGCCGTCCCTGAAACGACTGCTTTCAAATCTCCTTACGAAGAGATAGTCCTCAAGGACTATGGTTCATTTGTGCATGGACCGTCAGCTAAGAAAGCACTGAAAGTCAAACATGTTGTTACGAAACCACTTGAGAAGGAGCCATATGTTTGCTGCAATCACGAGGCTTCCACCTCCAAGTCGGTAGCTCCTGCTAGACCCCCCGTTCAAAGAATTAAGTAGGAGAAGAAAAGAAGGTACAATATATTCGACTGTTGGTGTTGTGGCAAAGTTGGTCACTTCGCCATAGATTGTTGATTTAATCCAATGAATTCTAGGACTCCACTAGTTAATAATGCAAGGATGACCACTCACAATGTTAACACCCCAAGTGGAAGTCGTCTAACGAGAAGCCAAAGACCCAGATCCTTTTGGGTTCCTAAGGGAAATTGATTATTGATTGCAAGTATGTCCAAAGGCCAACAACACGCCTATATGGTATTTGGACAGTGGATGTTCGCGACACATGACCGGAACAAGAAGCCTATTGCAAAACTACACCCTAGTCAAGGATGGTCCAAAGGTTATCTTTGGTGGATCTGATCGGGGAATCACAAAATGCTATGGTATGATTACCAATGATATAGTCTCTTTCATAGATGTAGCTTATGTTAAAGGATTACAACATAATCTTATTAGCATATGTCAATTATGTGACAAAGGCTATATGGTTGAGTTCTACAAGGATAAGTATTTGATAAAGTCATATGATACGTCAGAAACTATTTTAACAGGCACTAGGAGTAGAAATATTTTCTGCTTAAATTTCCTCTGTTTAGATTCTTCTACACCAGTATGCTTTTTGGCAAAAGATTGTGCATTTCTTTGTGACCATTGACACAAGAGATTAGCACATATTAATTTCAAAACCATAAATATGTTATTTTCTCACTGCTTAGTGCGTGACGCACCTGATGTTAAGTGCATTAAAGAGAGACCTTGTCATGCATGCCAAATGTGCAAGCAGACTCGGGCTAACTTTAAGAGCATAATTGGCAAAGATTCTACCCGATGTTTATATCTGCTTCATATGGATCTATTTGTTCCCATGCCAGTTAGGAGTTAGGCGGTAAAGCTTATACATGTTGGAACATGGTCTTCCGCATCTCCCAGGTTTGAGAATAACAAATCCTATGTGTATTTGATCTTGTGTGTTTATGTGTGCATGAAACAATGCCACATGACTCAAGGATAACATAAGAAGGTTGCCCCCAAGTTTGAAGCCAGAATTCCAACATGTCCACTAGCACCGACGGTAGCACCTAGCGCGGGCGCTAGCTCTGATTAGGCAAGTTCAGGCGGCAAGTATAGAAGGCAATTGCTCCAGGAGGTAGCGTATAGCACAGGCGATAGCACATGCGGTAGCGAAGCACAAGAGGATTTTTGGAAAGGTTTCCTTAGAATGAAGATATGCACGCGGAGAATGTTTCCTAATTCGGGATAGCGTCGAGGGCAGCGCTAGTGTAGGCGCTAGATCCAAGGCTATAAAAAGGACCCCTTGGCTCTGTATTCTTCATCCTCTTACACTCCAAAATTCCAAAGCTTCATGCCACATCATATAGAGGAAGGTTTAGAGAGATACTCCCACAAATCCATGAAGGCTTAAGGAGATCCGTGGAGAAGATTTCAACACGCTTCATCATTGTGATGAAAGACCGCATCGAATACGATCATACTCTGCGGGTCTTCGTCTACTTCTTTAAGATATCCACATATAGGGAGTTTTTCATATTGTTGTTGATTATTTCATCTCGTTGTTTTTGTAATCACGTAGAAATTTGCCTCGTGTTGGCGACTAGGTCTGGGTAGGACTTAGGACAGAAATTCGCCTCGTGTTGGCGACTAAGTTTAGGGTGTAGATCTATGGGTGCTCGAGGCCATATCCGTGGGAGGATTGGCTAGAGCGGCTTGAGCCCGTATCCGAGAAGGATAGGCTAAAGCCACCGGTTCGTGGGGATACGAGTCGAGATAGAAAACGAAAAAAGTCTTTTTACTATCCGCCTTCGATTTCTAGCGTTATAAGAAATCAAGTTTTGTAATCCTTCATTTCATATTAATAAAATCATGTCTCTATTTTATATCACTTGATTTGTTTTGCTTTTGCACTATTTTGATCTCCTAATATTTCAAGTATTTCAAAATATATTAAAAGTTTTTAAAACCTTTATTCACCCCCCCCCCCTCTAAGGGCGCCTACAGATCCAACAAGTGGCATCAGAGTGGGTTATTCCAAATCAGCTTAACAACCGGGAATAATGGCGCTTTATAGTCACGATCTCGCTTCTACTAGTGAGAGAAATACTTATATAGAGGGAAAGTCTTTGGCTCCACCTTTATTTGAAGGAAAAATTTTAAAGGGTGGAAGATATTAATGGAAAATTTTCTTAAGTCATTAGATATTAAAATATGGAATATTACCATTAGGAAGCCCCCAAATAAGTTGAGTAGCGATGAGTGTGTCTTAAATGCTTAATCAATGAATTGCCTATTTTGTGCACTTAATCAAAATATTTTCAAACTCATTTATACTTTTCCTACTGCATATGAGATGTGGAATTTTCTTGAAATAACTAATGATTATCCATCTATAGGTATGAAACAAATGCAAGAATTGGAGAACATACAAGCTTGCACAGATATTCAAGAAAGCTCCTCTCATGATGGATCAATGGAGTGCACATCAAGTGAAAGAGAAGGAAAAATTTTATCTTTGGAAGAGATGTGCCAAAAAGATAAAGATAACAAAGAAACTCTATGCTCAAATCTCTCCGCATCCAAAAGCACTGTAAGGAAATCAAATTCCCTTATTGTTTGCAATTCTATTTCTACTTTACAATTGCTACAAATTACTAAACGTAAAATTAAGAAATTGAAAATTGCTAATGAGAAATTACGTTTAAAAAATAAAAGGTTAAAATCTAAAGTTAATGTAGAATCTAGTTGTGACGTGGCTTCTCCATCTTGCTCTCTAATTGAAATTTCAAAGCCTTGTTTTGATTGTAATAATATTAAAGAAAAATTCAAGGATTTTGAAAAAGAACTTTTAATTTCAAAAGAGCATAATGAAAAATTGATAAATGAAAATAATATTTTATCTAAAAAACTAGAATCATTAAAACTATTTGTGCAAAAACTTACAAGTAATAAAAAATCTTTTATTTCTAGTTTATCATCAAACATGTGTAAAACTTCTACTAGTATTTTAAAATATATTAAAAATCCTAGTAGAATGTTTAATCATATAAGCATAATGAATTCTAACCCCCATTATGTATCTCCCAAATTAACTTCAAATATGCAAAAATTTCCTATGAAAAATAATTTCAAAAGTCACTATTATTTTAAGCCTAAGTTTAATGAATTTGGAAATTTGATGCATAATTATAACACTAAACCTAAGTATGAGTGGAGACCCAAAATTAAAGATGAAACATTAACTCCACTTGAAAGGGTTCATTCATACCCATCTCCCCAAAAATCATCTCGTTATATTTGGGTACCCAAAGGAACCACCACACTTGGTCCTCTTTGGATACCTAAAACTCTTATTCGTTAGGTGTCATCAAATGCATGAAGTAGAATCTTTTCAAAATGAAATATACAAATTTCTACTTCATGATATGCTTTAATGTCTTTTTATTTTTCTTCTTTTCTTATTTTTAAGCGATCATGTCATGATCATCCTATATATAATTGGAAAAATGATTTTATCTCTTAAAGCTTAATAAGTCTATAAATCAAATTGATCAAAATTCAAAGTCATATTTTATTTTGATGACCTATCTATCTCTCTTATATTCATTGCCTATAAATATCTTATATTATCCATATAAATCAAATTCTAAATTTATTATGAGATATTTATCTAAATTAATAAAATCATTAATTTTACTTTTTCTCTTTCAAAAATTTGAGTCTATAAATTTTAAATATTTAGTATGGGTAACAACCAATAATACTTAAATATCTTGAGAAAGTGAGATTTGGGATGTCACCCCATCACACATCTCCTAGTATCGGTGCGAACCCTTCACAGGATAGACCTCGGGAAGTCCAAGATCCACTTTAAATTGCTAAGTCCAACTAAATTTTAGCAAAGATCAAATTAATTATAGACTCTTGCGTACTCTTGAAATGACCGAAAAAGAAAATTATCATTATCATGTACTTTCAAAAAATTATATATATTCAAAATTCGTAATCAAAAAGAAAATCACAAAAGACATATTAAGAAAATTAATTGTCATAACTCAAAAAAATGAATAGTGAATTCACACACGCCACCATGATATTGTGAAATCCTACGCTAAAATTCTCTATAATCATATATATTATAATTCATGATCTATCAAGAATTATCTTAAATCAGTTACTTCTATCATACTTAGGAATTGTGATTTATAAGTTGGTTATTGGTATTATAACTTCATAACATGGTTGGTGTATTATGGGTGAAATGCGGTTCACTATTTTTGCATGAATCTTACTATATCTAGACCTTAGGATCACCATGATATCAATAACATCAAATCAAATCATCACTTATTTCTAGGTCTACAAATCGAATCTCTATCAAATTTAAGAAACATGCATTATTCTTATGGCATAATATTAACTCAATATACTAACATTGTCACCTAATAAATATTATTAGTTATCATGCTAATCTCATGCATTGTTAGTCATCATATGTTTGCCAAGATATAAAAATAGAAAATTTGGAACTTAGAATTCATGATAACTAAAAGGTTTTATTATAGTCATTCTAAAATTTAAACAAACTCATAAGTTATAAATCATTCTTAAACCTAATTGCTTTATATACCCATGATCATATACCAACATTGTATGTCTCATAATAGCGGGGGCGTAGGATTAGATGCATTGGAGACCTAACCTCTAAGTCATGTATTGTCCTTAACCGGAGAGGGTTCCAGTGGGGCCTTGCGAGGCACTGGGGGGAAAGAGTGCTAGGTTGAGAGTTCTTTAGTGTATTCATATGGGAGTAACACCCCAACCTACGACATATGTGCAGCTCCTCATGCTCATCCGTCACTTAGTACAGGGCTAGGGTGTAGATATATAGTCTGGGTATTTTTATCTAGGGCATGCCTATTTTATTCTTAGCATGAACATCATTTCATACTATAATCATTTAAGTAATGCTTATTTAGCTTATTCAAATGTCATATTTTGTGTTTACAGTTTTTATTTTTTCAGTTTACATTATTTTGATAAACGTAAATCTTAGAAAAATCAAAATGAAGATTTAAGAAAATATATCGCATGCGATGTTTAGTCATATAAAAAAATGTTAACGTTTCATGCAATTTGAACTATCTAGACATCTCCAAAAATTCTAAAATTTCTGCACGAAACTAATCTTTGGACACTTCATCAAAATCAAAAATTTTTTTTTTCAAAATCTCAATATTTTGCTCACTGTCACCCGCGCTAGCACTAACGTCGGCGCTAGCTCGAGTGTCAAATTTTTTGTGTTTTTAAAATTTTGAAAAATCACTAAAAATATGTTCTTTTATATGTACTACTTGTTTTAGCATTTCTGCCTTTAATTAATTTTTGAAAAATTAAAATACAAAATTGCAAAAGCCAAAATTACAAAAAATATTTGTTGTCTCTTTCTTTATTTATGTGTTTGATTTCTATATCCAAAAAAATCAAATACAAATTTTTAAAACAATAAAAATACTGTATGGACTTTATTGTTAATATCAAGCATGGTTTAATCTAACATTTAGACCTTCTACAATATTGCAATTCATCCTTTTAAACTACTTTGAACATTGTTTTTATCATGCTTTGATATATCTAATCACATGTGCATCAATTGTATTGAAAAAGTTTTGTGTAGAACCAAGCTTAGCATGCCTCTAAGTATGAGTAAATATTTTATGGTTGATAATGATATTTATTCACTCACTCATTTTGGCAAAGTCTACATGTGATTTTAATTTAAGAATGCATGCTTTGGTATTGTAATTGTACAATGAATTAAAATTGCACAAGTATCTTTCCTACACTACTTTTATTTGCACTCTTAATATTTAAGAAAAGTGGTTATGCTTTCAAAATTTTATTGGTTTGCAAAACAAGTGTATTATGAGTACTTTTTACAAAACAAAAAAATCATGAAATAAATTGACAAAGATAACTCCACCAAGCACTACTTGAACCTCCTGATAAGTCTTAATGAGCATTGTGAGGTTGAGCACCTTGGAAAGAATAGTAAAGTGTCTTGTGCAAACCATAAGTTTTCTCTTTACACCACTTATTCTTAAGTACACCGGATCACAAAAAATCAATATTGAAAAAATAAAGTGTGTGATCCCCCAAGCACTACTTTGCACCCTGATAAGTCTTAATGAGCATTGTGTGTACAGAGCACCTTGGTAGTTGTACATTTTCTTTGTGCATTGAAGTGTATGGAAGTAAAATTATTTGTGTTTTATTGTGCACTTTACTCTACATATGTCTTGTATTTTTGATTAAATCATTTGTTTACTCTCTTCAAAATACATGTATGTGCACATCATTATCTTCCATAACACTTCTTCTCATGAGTATTGGATCCTAATGCTAATTCTATAATCTCTTTATATAAAATGCACTAGATAACATAGCATGCTCTCTTCAATGTTTGGTATGCTTTGAATTTGTGAATTATAATAACATTGTAGTTGTAAGATCCCCCTCCAAAATCGACGGTCCGGCCGGGGGATCTTATCACACACCACCCTTTCAGCACGACGCCGGAGAGATTCTGAAGGGTGAAGGTACTAGCTTCTCCAACCCCCTTCCTTGAACACTCCGTTGTCACGCCTAGGGGTGGTGTTAAGCGAAAGTCACTACACACCAACAGAGTAGGGAAACAGTATTCTAGCGGAAGACATCATCAAAGAGTGCACTTTATAGCACTTAGCGGAAGTCGTGGTATTATATCGGAAGATTAATTATCACAGAAACCTCAAACTCAAGACCTGTATGGATAATTGCAATATCTCCGCCGCATATAGTCCTATCAATCAAGGATTCATTTCCAATATATAGATTTCATGAGATAGGGCACAACAAAAGGGGATGCGGCTTAACGACTCATACCTGACGTAGCCTGCTCCGTGGCTTCATCCATACATGGGTGTTGTCTCTTATCCGCACTTGTCACCTGTGCTAAAGACAAGTTATTAGAACCACGAAAAGAATTCAACCCCTACTAACAACAAACATAATATAACCTTTATAAGGGAGGGGATATCCGGACTCTTATTGGGCCGAGACAGTCTTCCCACGACCACTGCCTACGTACTCCGTATCATCCTGCATACGGTCTCAGGTCCATGTAGTTCTATTAGTTTCGCACGGGTTGTCCTTCTAGACCGTCCGTCGTGCGGGTTGCCTTAGAGTAAAATTCATTAGCCATCCTATATTCTCAGAAGGCACATTAAATTCCCATAGGAATATTCCTCGAAGGCACAATATATTCCCGTAGGAATATTTCTCGAAGGCACAATATATTCCCGTAGGAATATATCTCGAAGGCACAATATATATTCCCGTAGGAATATTTCTCGAAGGCACAACATATTCTCGTAGGAATATTTCTCGAAGGCACAATATATTCCTGTAGGAATATTTCTTGAAGGCACAACATATTCACGTAGGAATACTTCTCGAAGGCACGATATATTCCCATAGGAATATTTCTCGAAAGCACAATATATACCCGTAGGAATAATTCTCGAAGGCACAATATATTCCCGTAGGAATATTTCTCGAAGGCACAATATATTCCCGTAGGAATAATTCTCGAAGGCACAATATATTTCCCTAGGAATAATTCTCGAAGGCACAATATATTCCCGTAGGAATATTTCTCGAAGGCACAATATATTCCCATCGGAATATTTCTCGAATGCACAATATATTCCCGTAGGAATAATTCTCGAAGGCACAATATATTCCCGTAGGAATATTTTTCGAAGGCACAATATATTCCTGTAGGAATATTTCTCGAAGGCACAATATATTCCCGTAAAATCTATATTACAGTCAATACAAGAATCAAACCTCAAAACATTGATTCGCCACGTGGCTCTACAAGCGGCGGCTAGTTCGGCACTATTTAGGGTTAACTCTGAAGGAATGCCACATCCTCACGTCAACTCTAAATTATAGGCAATAAAATAGGAAAAGCCAAAACATCGACCTGTCTGCTCTGCTCTACAAGCGGTAGCCAGTTCGACACTATTTAGGGTTGACTTTGAAGGAATGCCTCATCTTCACGTCAACTCTAAATTATAGGTAATAAAGAAGGAAAAGCCAAAACATCGATCTATCCGCTCTGCTCTACAAGCGGCAGCTAGTTCGACATTATTTAGGATTGACCCTGAAGGAATGTCCATCTTCACGTCAACTCTAAATTACAGGCAATAAAGAAGGGTTAACTGAGAGCAGTAAATAACAGGCTAGTGCGAGACTGAAGGAATGAAAGGATTAATTGAAAGCAGTAAATAACGGACCAATGCGAGACTGGAGAAATGAAAGGATTAACTAAAAGCAGTAAATAACGGACCAGCGCGAGACTGGAGAAATGAAAGGATTAACTGAAAGCAGTAAATAACGGACCAGTGTGAGACTGGAGGACAAGAATAAATAAATAGGTTAGTAGTCCATCACATACTTCATATATATGAGGCTTCGATTCCATCTTGTTCATAGGAGGAAAGATCTATTCTATCTCAGTTCACAGGAGTCTCTTCCAAATTCTGCTTCTTTATTTACAGTCCGATCATGGGTATTAATTGCACCTTTTAAACATGGGTTAAACAGGTTAGAGGGACATTATTATGAGTCCCTTAATTTCTCCGAAAAGAGGCGACTTCCAATGTTCGAGTATTTTCTTAAGTGCAGCTCGATGACTTGTTTGCCCTGATTAAGCTCTTAATTTTATGTTTAAAAATATGCCCACCTATCCCCAAATCCACTGTTATTTGGAGATTTTCTCAGATTTTTATGACAGAGATAAAAGTCAAAGATATTATTAAACCAGTATTTTCTACCTCATTTAAATCTTTAAAAAATATCAAAAATGCATAATAAAATCTGAATATTTTTGCTAGGTTGTCCCATACTTTAATACATATCATATAAAAATTTGAGCCATGTGGGTCATGAAAATCTCCCGCTTGAATTTTTACAAGTAAAGGACCCAGCTTGATTAAATCCTTAAAAATGTCATAATTATTTCTAAAAAATTTCAAATAATTACCACAAGTGTAAACAGACTGTGGGGATATCTCATATTTATATCATAATTTTCTTATCTGATTTAATCCCTCTGATAATTTAAAAACCCAAATATTTGGTGTATTTTAATTTCTAAAAATACTTAGCCTCTTTCAAAAATTATGAAATTTTTACAGCAGATCCCCCTTACCGAGATGAGCAACTTTTATGTTCAAAGATTTTGCATTTGGGCTTTCTATAAGGCCTAGAAAAAATCAAATGTTATAATAAATATTATTATAATTGTTTTTTTTTTGACAGAGCTCTCGTACGCCGCCCCCCCCCCCCCTCTGCAGGCCTTCCCCGCCGGCGTCCGGCCACCGGCCGGACGTTACGCCCTCGACCGACTATACGGGGGCGGGCGCTCCCTCCGGTGGTGGTCCGGCGTGCCGCCGCCGGCCACCGCCGGAGTTAATTTTTATAAAAAAAGAACGGAGGAGAGGGAGGACGGCAACGACGCTCCGGCCGCCGGAGTCCGCATGTGTCGCGTACGGGAGATAGGGAGGAAGGAGAGGAGAAGGTCACATCTTGTTTGGAGTCCTCCGGGAGCCCTCCGGCGGTGTTGCCATGGAAGGGTGGTGGAGGTGGCGGTGGAGTTGGAAGCATCTTCTCTAGCGCCGACGGGGGTTTGGGGTGGTGGAGCTGGTTCGGGAAAGGGCAGGGAGGAGTTCTGCAAGAGGGTCCCTCTTGGTGAAGCCATGGGAGGCCTTTAAGTAGCCCATCCAAAGGCCCCTCCCTCTCCTTCTCTCTCTCGGTTAAGGTAGGACCATGGTTGGGGTTTAGCCAACTTCAGTTGGCATAGGGGCAGATGCCATCATCAGGGAGGGTGGGTGGTACTTGCTTGGGGTAGCTGGCATCATCTTGAGGCATGGGGGTATTTAAGCTAGCCTTGTTCTTAGGTTAGGGAGATAGAGAGAGAGAGATAGAGAGAGAGAGATAGAGAAAGCTTTGGATCCAAGCCAAAGAAATATCTAACCCCATTAGTGTCCACTAACATCAGATGAAGGGCATGGGTTTGGGGTTGGTGGAGCTTGGAGGCTTGGGTGGTGGGGTTTAAGAGTTATAAAATTATCTCTTAGGAGAGGGTTGACCAAAGTCAACCCTAATTGGGTACCCCCCCCCCCCCCCCTTAACACATGCCAAGGTAAATATGGGTTTGAGGCATCGAGTGTCGAGTCAACGTGGATGTGACGGGGTTGAAATCCAGCGCTCACGTACCTCGAGGTTTCATATAATTTTACGAGCAACTTTTTTATTTACTTGCCTAAACGACGTCGGAATTGAGCGAAATGGATTTTGTTGCACTCGTATCATCCATACGAGTCCAATGCAACTGTCGGAATTCAATTCGGAGCACGCTAGCTCAACATTTGAAATTGGCGTTGTTGCGACGCTCAAAATTACTTAAAATAGTCATTTTCTCGAAACGACCTCAGATTATAACAAAACGAATTCTGTTGCACTCGTATTGACCATACGAGTCTAACGGAACTGACGGAAGTCAATTTGGAGTGCGCATGGTCACTATACCCCCAATGACTTTGTTGTGACGCTCGATATTACTCAAAATAGTCGTTTTCTCGAAATGACCTCAGATTGCAACGAAACGAGCTTCATTGCATTTGTATTGACCATACGAGTCTAACGCAACTGACGGAAGTCAATTCGGAGCACGCACGCTTACTATACTAAAATAGCGTCATCGTGACGCGCTACGGTACACAAAATGGTTACTTTCACCAAATGACCTCGGATTGGAACGAAACGAATTCCGTTGCACTTGTATTGACCATACGAGTCTAACGGAACTGACAGAAGTCAATTTGGAGTGCGTATGGTCGATGTACCCCAATGACTTTGTTGTGACGCACTACGATACTCAAAATGGTCGTTTTCACCAAATGACCTTGGATTGGAACGAAATGAGTTCTGTTGCACTCATATCGACCATACGAGTCTAACGTAACTGACGGAAGTCGATTCGGAGCATGTATGCTCAATAAACAACTTTGACGTTGTGGCGAAGTACGATGCTACCCAAAACAGTTATTTCTCCAAATAACCACCATTAGGTGGCGAAGGTCCGGTCGTGGTTGTCCTATGACCCGACCTAAGCTCTTCCAAGGGTTCAACCGAACCGGCTAGACCTTATTTTAAAGTTGGGATGTTACAGTAGTAGTTTCTTTTTGATATCATTCTTTCATGCTTGGTTACTTTATTGTCAAACTTAAAGATTTTAAATGAATAATAATTTACAAAAACATATTGCTTTTTGGAACTTAAACTCATATTTTCTTTTTATGAATCATCATGATTACAAAAAGATGTTTCTTGTATTTCTATAAGTTTTTCACATCATTACCATATATTTTTACCTTGCGCTTTCAAGCTTATTTAAAGTCTTCTCTTTTGTGTACATCATCACTTGAATCTTAAAATTCCTTTCCTTCAACAAGTGGTAGACTTGCTTGGTAAACTTTATATTGGTTTGTGCTAAACATGAATATTATTTTTATGCTAAAAACTCTGATTTGTTTCTATGAAAATTATTGTGCTAAAAACTCATCATCATCTCATTTTCTCTAAAAGATCGATCATGCCTTATTTTTTACTAAAAAAACTCTTTTTATGTTTATTGCTTCTGTAGCCTATTTTTGCTAATAACAAAAGAGGGAGAACTAACATGATAAATAATAATCGCTATCAAAAGGGAAAACTAACATGATTAAAGATTAAGAAGATAGCTTACATATAATGGGAGCATCACATAGGGGGAGCAATTCTAAATACTAAAAATGACAATTATCCTAAGTCATCGCTCTCACACACACACAAGTAGGTTTCATCATGCTTATACATTAATGCTCTGATTTGTCATTAATGGATTTGTTATTATCAAAAAGGGGAGTTTGTTGGAACATGATCTTCCCCATCTACTAGGTTTGAGAATAACAAATCCTATGTGTATTTGATCTTGTGTGTTTAACTGTGCAGGAAACAATATCACATGACTCAAGGATAACATAAGAAGGTTGCCCCCAAGTTTGAAGCCAGAATTCCAACATGTCCACTAGGGCCGGCGGTAGCACCTAGTGCGGGCGCTATCTTTGATTATGCAAGTTTATGCGGCAAGTATAGAAGGCGATAGCGCCAGGCGGTAGCGGATAGCGCAGGCGGTAGCGCGGAGCGGAAGAGGATTTTTGGAAATGTTTCCTTGGAATGAAGATACATACGCGGAGAATGTTTCCTAATTCGGGATAGCGCGGGCGGTAGCGCTAGCGCAGGCACTAGCTCCAAGCCTATAAAAAGGACCCCTTGGCTCCGTATTCTTCATCCTCTCACACTCCCAAATTCTAGAGATTCGTGCCACGTCATATAGAGGAAGGTTTAGAGAGATACTCCCACAAATCCATGAAGGCTTAAGGAGATCCGTGGAGAAGATTTCAACACGCTTCATCATTGTGACGAAAGACCGCATCGACTACGATCATACTCTGTGTGTCTTCGTCTACATCTTCAAGAGATCCACATAGAGAGAGTTTTTCATATTGTTGTTATTTATTTCATCTCGTTATTATTGTAATCATGTAGAAATTCGCTTCGTGTTGGCACTAGGTCTGGGTAAGACTTAGGGCATCATAAGTAGATTGCAAAACACTAATGTCTGAAATACAATGCAAAATTTGAGAGGATTGATGGCCCATCTGTTGGTGTCGTACGACGAAAGGGATATCACCGTGGAGTTTCAATGCTTGGTGGTAGGTTGTAGGCTTGTAAAGATAGACCCCCCATTGCAGCTGACCCATCCCAATCAGGTTCTTCTAGGTGTGGTGCTATATCACACAAAGTCGATTAGTAAATATGACATTGAAATTAAAAGTAGTTGGTTGGCTAACATAGATCAAATTGCAAGTCAAGTGAGGGACAAAAAGGACGTTTTGTAGCAACAAGGTCAGGCTCAAATAGACTCAACCAACTTTGGAAGCCGTTGTTTTGTCACCATTTGGTAAGGTAATAAGCAAGGGGGTTGTCCCCTGGATGTCATGGAGAGACGTCAAGTTCCATGTCATGTGGTTGGATGCAACACTATCTAATAGCCAATCTGATAAGTGACGAGACATACTCGATAACTTTTCAAAGGCAGCAATAGGTTGATCTAAGAAAGTTAGGAGACGATGAAACTATTAGGAAGACAGATCTGGTAGACCCGACTGAGTAGCTTCATTGCTAGCAGTGGAACCAAGATGATTGGTAATGTGAGAAACAAAAACTTGGCCACGTCCATGAGTGCCAGAGGAATGCCCCCATCCACGTTCCCAAGATCTTCCGCGATGACTACCTCCTCTTCCTTTAACCAAGATGGATAGCCAATGATCTTAAAGGAATTGAAGATGTCGTGTCCGTACTTGTGACAATGAGGGCATGACTTTTCAATGTAGGGGCCGGCTATGCACATCCATCTGCCCCCTTTGCAGAACTTGCGCTACAAGAGAAACATCATCAATGCGGTCATCCTGACCACGAGCAATCAACCAGTGACATTCTTCACGAGTGATAGTGACATAAGCTTTTGCTAAGGATGGCAAGGGATCCATGTAGAGGATTTGCGACCGAATTGTCCCTGAAATAGCATCATCTAGGCCCACTGATGAATTTTTTTATTTTTCACGCTCCTTAACAAATTCTTGTGCGGTGCGACATGTACATGTGGGAACTTTGAAATAGCTATGCAACTCATCCCACACCCCTTCAAGTTTGATGCAATAATTCATAACGGAAGATCCATGTTGAAGCAAAGATGTGGATCTGGCTTGTAAGTTCATGAATGCGGGGGCATTGCCGATGGAAAAATGGTCCTTGATATCCTCTCAAACCGCCTTGGCATTATCCATGTACGCCACACTAGGTTGGATGGATTTGTCAATGTAGTTGAAGATCCAAGAGATGAGCATGGAGTTGCAAGGTTTCCAATAGGAGGCTTCTGGATAATCAGATGCGGGTCATGCTAGGGTTCCATTGATGAAACCCAATTTGTTCTTAGCGCGGAGGGCATTCGTCATGGCCTTTTCCCACATTTCGTAGTTCTCCCCATTTAAAATGCAAGAAGTGATGGTGACGCCGAGGTTGTCCGACTAGTGTAGATAGAATGTCGAATCAGAGTTTACCGTGTTGGTTGTGGTAGTGCTGGTGACTTTGTGGGAGGTATCTTCCATGATCGCATATGGCTACAGTGTTGGCGATAAGGACGGTGGAAGGAGAAGCTCAAGCATCAACGACGTTCGGTGACTCTGTCACGGACGGATCTAGGGTTTATCTCTGATACCATGAAAAACGACGAAACACGGGGAGCCGAACCATCTCATTTCAGATATTGGAAAATGAAATTACACACACATAAGACCAGTCGGTCTCAGCTATATCCTAAGGAGGTCAGGACAAAAATAAAACTAAAATAATACATGAAGAGATAATACCAAACACTATTAATAACTTTATCATTTTGTTCGAAAGCTAGCGCCACTCGTCTTAGTGTATTCGAGTACTGTTGCTTGCTCAATCTAACAGCTCTGGTCACTCCTCCCCTTGGAGTTTGCTCGTATATCCATCGCCCGGAAGGAGTTGTCGCAATTGTCATTAACCCTAAGGGTCCGTTCGTTTGAGCGGAATTGGCTTTCTTGAATTAGCTTTTCGACGAAAACCAATATCTACATGAATTGGCTTTGTACAGAATTCCAATTATATTGTTCGGCTGTAAGATTGAATTCAATCAACAGAATTGAAATTCAATCACAAAAGTTGTTCGGCTAAATGATGGAATTGGTATTGGAATTAACATTATACAATAATTTTATAAAACTCAAAATAAACATCACCACCGAACGCATTAAATTGCATAATATGTTTTAAGATACGCGTTTTTTGCCCTAGCGCAGTTTTTTGCTCAGGTGCTCATTTTTTGCCCGAACGCGCATTTTTCTCCAAGGCGCGTATTTTTCGCCAAGGTGTGTGTTTTTTGGCTTAGGACCGCATTTTTCGCCCGATCGTGAGTTCTTCGGTTGGGTATGCATATTTTTCACGGAAGCACATTATTTGTCCAAACGCGCATTTTTGCCCGGGAGCGCGCTTTTCGCCCGAGCGCGTGTTTTTCGGTCCAGGTGTACGTTTTGCGGCCTTGGCAAAAAATGAGCGGTGGGACGAAAAATACGCGCCCGAGCAAAAAATGAGTGCCCGGGTCGAAATATACTCGTTCTGGCGAAAAATGTGCGCCCGGGCGAGAAACGTGCGGAAGGGCGAAAACCCCGTGCCCCGGCTAAAACCGCGCGCTCGGGCAAAAAACGTGTTCCCGCACAGAAAATACGCTTCTGGGCGAAAACGCGCGCCTTTCGAAAAACACCCGACCGATCGAAAAGCACGCGCCCGGGCGAATAATGCGCTTCCGAGAGAAAAAATGGGCGCCCGGACAAAAAATTCGCACCCGGGCGAAAAATGCGCGCCAAGGCGAAAAACGTGCGCCAAGGCGAAAAACGTGCGCCAAGGCGAAAAACGTGCGCCAAGGCGAAAATTGCGCGGCCGGGCGAAAAACGCGCGCCAGGGCGAATATTGCGCGCTTGGTCGAAAAAAGCGCGTCGGTTCAAAAAACGAGCGACCGACTAAAAAATGCGTGCTTGGGCGAAAAATGCGTGCTAAAGCGAAGAACGCCCGACCGGCCAAAAAAATGCGCGTTCGGGCGAAAAATGCGCACTTGGGCGAAAAACGCGTGTTCGGGCGAAAAACGCGCCCACGGGCGAAAAATGTGCGTCCGGGCAAAATATGCGCGCTTGTTTGAAAAACGTGTGCCCGGGCGAAAAAATGTGCGCCTGATTAAAAAACGTGCGCCCGGGTCAAAAAACGCGCGTCCGGCCGAAAAATATTTGCGTTTGTCAAAAAACGTTCGCCCGGGTCGAAAAACACCCGGCCGACCGAAAAACGTCCGCCCTGGTGAAAAATGGGCGCCCGAGCAAAACATCGTGCTCCCGGGCAAAAAAACACCCTCCTGAGCGAAAAACGAACGCCCGACCGAAAAACATACGCCCGACCAAAAAACACGCGCCTGACAGGAAAACGCACGCCCGGGCTATAAACGCGCGCGTATGCTGAAAAACTCTAGTGAAAACACTCGATTATAAGGAAAACCCATGTGCAGAGGTAAGAATTGGCGATTTGGTTTTTTAGTTCAAAGTAAAAGCCATTAGTTTTTTACATAAAAGTCAATATCCGCCTAAATTCCGTTGCGCCGAACATTAGAATTGGATTTCTAATCGCTACTGTCAATTCAAAAAAAACCAATTTTCATCCAAACGAACAGACCCTAAGAGATGTGCAGAAAGAAGAGAGTCTCTTACCGAAGATCACGAAAGAGTCATGTGTTTATTTGTGCCATTTAAAAAAGGAAAATTTTATTGGTAGTCCTATTATTGTTATTGGTAGACCTGATTTTTTTAAAAATTTCCAGATTTTGTTCTCTTTCTATTACACCTATTGGCAGCCCTAACATAAATTCACGCCTCCTCCCTGTTCTTTCTGTTGGAATAATTTTTCTATATTCCTATATTAATATACAAAATAATATAATTTTCGATTTTAAAATCTTTGCAGAATCAACAGAACTATTTATATGAAAAACAATATTAATAATATTGCATGAAGGAGGTGAGAAATAAATAAGAGAGTAATCTATAGTTTAGAATCGAGCCTGGGTAAGGCGTGGGATCACTGCCCTAAAGAAGTTGCACCACCCTCCGACAAGGCTTTCACCGATGCTCACTCCCCCAAGGTACAACACCCGGCTAGATCCCGAAACTCCGATGTGCGCGGACACCGAAGAAGCACAGAGCACCCGAACAACCACTTGATGAAGCAAATGTGAAGAAAAGGAATCACGTAGAAGATCGTCAAAAATGGAGAGAGCAGCAGCGCATGTCAGAGCGATCGTTCTTTCTGAGAAGAACGACATATATAAAGACTGAATATCTCCGGAAAAGGAGGATCTTGAAAACGGCAATATATTAAAACCATGATAAATATTAACGGTTATAATTGGAAGGCTCATAATCGGGAAGAGAAACGTTGAATATTTCCAACGTAAATAATGGCGAGAAACACGCGTAAATGAGCGGTTAAGAAAACGCGTAAAACGAAAGTGCTTGGACTTCTATTCGACGCAGCGTCGAAGCCCATTCGACGCAGCTTTGAATTCCATTCAAAGCACCACGATGCGAGGTGGGTGCGTCGAAATCAATTCGACGCAGCTTCGACTGGAATCTATTCTGTCGACGCAGCTTCGAATGCCAGTCGACGCAGGTTCGAGTTCTACTCGACGCAGCACTGGCAGTCGATGCGATTTCGAGTTTCACTCGACGCAAGTCGACTTCTATTCGACGTTACTCTGAATAAAACTCTAAAACTATTTTGTACAAAAAATATAATTCAATTCAATTATTCCCCAAATCCGGATCCGGATCTGGTCCGATGCGGTGCGTGCGCGCGCGCGTGTGGTTCATAGTTTCTCCTTATGTTCTTTTGAACAAATAAGAATGAGTGAAAACATATAAATACTCTTTGGTTAGAAAACAAATAAGCATGGTGGGACTAAAAAGTTCATCTTTTCATTCATGAAGGTTTCCCTCCAAAAATTTGGATTCCCTCCAATTTGGTTTTGGAGCTTTTCATCTATAATGAGGAGCCAAACACCAAACACCATACAAGGCTCCAATAAACATTTATGAAATAAATGTTTTATAAATAAAATTTCTAACAATCCCCCACAAAAGTGAAAAACCAAAATGCGAACTTCATAAATATGATATTACTAATAATAAATAAAATCAAATACAAATTTGCTTCATCAAGTTGTATAAATTGCAATGGGTATAGGTGGAATGGTTACCGTGAACCTATACTTAGTCCTTATTTCCTCTACCGAAGAATATAATGTGCCAGATGCTTTGAATTATAAACTTTTGACCGGTAAATTAGATAAGCACACAAAAGATTGGGCGCGTTAATGGCCATGCGCATTCCTTGATTTTTCATGAGAGTTATTTTGGGTTCAGCCCGGATCCCAAAGTTGCGGCCTCACAACAACCCCCCACATAGGTGGTGCCTCAAGAGATATTCGTAACTATATCTCGCAAAGGTATATGCCTTTGGCAACCATTAAGAACTTTACGTTCATCCTATCTTGTTACGTAGAGCACAACATCATAGGAATGGGGAGAAGGTTTTCTCAACCTTTTAAATTTGTGCTCCCAACTACGCTACATCAACGGCTTCGTTTCTACCACATTGAACCCACTTCATGGGATCTCCAATCACATGGGTTGGGTATCCACCGTTGGCAACAAATTATGTGGGCTTAAGCCTCATTCCCCTCGATGACAACAATATCTCCCTTCGGGATAATCCCTTGGTAAGATTATCAGCCAGATTCAATTCTGACTTTACGTAATTTAGTGATATTACTTTTTTTCTTCTTTGCTTCACAGACTTATACCTGATTCTCATGAACTTATTTGTTTTTGCATTAGTGTTATTTGAAGCAGTTAAATCAATCATAGATTTATTATCACAATGCAAAGAAATAGCAGGTATAGGTTTTGCAAGTAAAGGAATTTATGAAAGTAAATTCTTAAGCCATTCGGCTTCGGCACACGTAGTGTCTAAAGCTATCAGCTCAGATTCCATGGTACTTCTTGAAATCACAGTTTGTTTTGTAGATGCCCATGAAATGGCGGCTCCTCCAAGGAGGAAAACATATCCGGTAGTAGACTTAACGTCTAAGGAATCAGTTACCCAATTGGCATCTGAATATCCTTCTAAAACTTCGGGATAACCCGTATACACTAAGTTATAGTCTAAAGTTCCGCGAAGGTATTTAAATATTCTAGTTAAGGCTATCCAGTGATCATCACTTGGATTACTAGTATATCTACTAAGTCTGCCTACAACATGAAATATCGGGTCTAGTGCGATTAGCAATATAAAGTAGTGACCCTATCATTTGCGCATACCTATGTTGGTCGATAGGTTCACCTAAATTCTTACATAACTTAATGCTAGCGTCATAAGGAGTAGAAGCAGGTGTGGAATCAAATAGATTGAATTTATGTAACATTTTCTCAATCGGGTGAGAAAGAGATAATGAAACATTGGAATCTGATTTCGCTAATTTCATTCCCAAAATGACATTAGCTTCTCATAAATCTTTCATATCAAATTTAGATGACAAATTGTTTTTAGTGTTATTAACAATTTTAATTGAGCTTCCAAAGATTAAAATGTCATCTACATAGAGACATAAAATCACATATTCATTTTCTTCTTGTTTTGCATAAATGCATTTGTCATATTCATTAGATATAAATCCAAATGATAATACTATGGAGTCAAATTTTTGGTGCCATTGTTTTGGTGCTTGTTTGAGACCATACAGAGATTTAAATAACTTACATACTTTGGTTTTTTGTCCTTTAACTACAAAACCTTCGGGTTGAGACATATAGACTTCTTCATCTAAGCCTGCATGCAAGAAAGCGGTTTTTACGCCATTTGATGAATAATTAATTTATGGATCGAAGCTAAGGCTACTAGAATGCGAAGGGATGTAATCCTAGCTACGGGAGCATAGGTATCCAAATAATCTATCCCTTGTTTTTGCGCATAGCCTTTAGCAACAAGGCGAGCCTTATATTTTTCTATGGAACCGTCAGGATTTAATTTCTTCCTAAAGATCCATCTACAACCTATGACTTTGGTACCGGTAGGAAGATCAGTTAGAATCCAGGTTTTGTTTTCTAGAATAGAATTAATTTCGGCATTTATGGCTTCTTTCCAAAAAGGAGAGTCAGATGATGTCATAGCTTCCACATATGAATTTGGATCTCCTTCAACTAGGTAAGTGAAGTAATCCTCTTCAAATGTTCTTTCGGTTCTAACCCTTTTCCTTCTTCTAGGTTCACCAATTTCTAATGGATCTATAGAAGAGGAAGGTTGAATTGAGCTAGAAGAAGGTTGAGATGTGTTGTCTATTTTATATGGGAATTTATCTTCGAAATAAACGACATCTCTGGCTTCTATTATAGTATTGTTTGATATTTCACTAATAAGAGAGTTGGTGCACTACTATCGGAAGCATAACCTATAAAGATGGAATCTAATGTTTTAGGTCCTATTTTCTTTCTTTTAGGTTCAGGAATTGCTACCTTAGCCAAACACCCACACACTCGAAGAATTAGGAGGTTAGGTTTCCTTAATTTAAATAATTCAAATGGAGTTTTGTCATTATGTTTTGAAGGAATTCTATTCAAGATGAAAGAGGAGGTAAGCAATGCTTCACCCCAAAGATTTTCTGGGGCACCAGACTCGGCTAACATGGCATTGACCATGTTCATCAAGGTCCGATTTTTGCGTTCAGCTACACCATTCGATTGAGGAGAATATGGAGCAGTCACTTGATGAATAATCCCATGTTCTTGGCAAAACTGGGTTAGTTCATTCGAAGTGTATTCTCCACCTCAGTCAGATCTAAGAATTTTAATCGATGATCCTAATTGATTTTCTACTTCCTCTTTGAAAATCTTAAAATATGAAAAGACTTCATCTTTAGTTTTTAATAAATATATGTAACAATATTTAGTGAAATCATCAATAAAGGTTACAAAATATTTATTTCCACCTCTAGTGGGTTGGCGGTTCGAGTCACACACATTCGAGTGAATTAACTCTAAGGTTTTGAAGTTCTTTCCACTGCTTTAAAAGGTTTTCTAGAAAATTTAGATTGTACACATATTTCACATCTAGAACTTGGCGTAGAATTAAATTTTGAATTTAATTTAAAGACATCATTCTTTTCATAGAATCTGAATTTACATGTCCTAATCTAGCATGCCAAAAATCTGAATTTGAACTTGAAATAGTAGAGGATGAGATCTGATTTATTTCTAAATCAGCAACATTTAATTTGAATAAAACATCGCAGATATATCCTTTACCAATAAAAACATCATTAAATGTTATTACTACTTTATTTGACTCTAAGACAATTTTATAACCCTTCTTCACTAGCAAGGATCCGCTCACAAGATTCTTCCTAACTCTCGGCACATAGAGCACATCATGCAAGGCTAGTGTCTTCCCGGATGTCAACCTAAGATCAACTCGCCCGCGTCCAAGAATTTGTGCCGAAGAAGCATCTCCTAAGATCACGCTTCCTCCACTGATGTCCTGAAAGGTGGCAAAGCAGGAACGATCAAAACAAGTATGAACATTTGCTCCAGAATCAAGCCACCAATCTGATGAACAAGTGAGAAGAAGACTTGGAGAATAATCTAACCTGAAGATAGGTTGATCCGGTGCTTGGATCATGTTGGCCTGAGGCTTGTCTCCACGAGACTTGCCAATCACGGGTTCTGTCTTCTTGTAGAAGCAGTTGATTGACAGATGGTTTGTGCGGCCGCAGATGAAGCACAATTTCCCTTTGCCTGGGTTTTGGATAGAAGGACCAGGCTTGGGATGATTTGGTTTCTGATGGCGGGAACCTGGACGGAAAGGTTTCTTATGGTTCTTTCCTTTGGCTTTGAAGTGATGGTGGGGAGAATGATTGCCTTGCGATTCAGTGAGATTTACTTTAGGAGCAAGGTCTTTGGGGTTTTTAGAATTTTTACTCTTATGTTCCTCCTCTATGCGGATTACATTTTGGATTTGAACATAAGTAAGGTTTGATTGGTCATGCCTTAGTCTAGTGCTAAAGCCGGACCAAGAATCAGGAAGGGAATCAATCAGACATGCTACTAAATAATTCTCGGAAAAAATTGAGCCATCGGCTCGGATCTTGGACAACATCTCATCTAGTTGATGGAGTTGAGGATTGATGGGTTTGGAAGCATCAATCTTGAATTTGTGGAGGTTGGAAACATTGTAGCGTTCTATACCCGCATTGTCAAGGTTATAGCGCGCTTCAAGTGCATACCACAATTCCTTAGCCGTACGATATTGAAGGAAGACATCGTAAAGGCTATCAGACAAAGCACTTAGGATTCGGTTACGACAATGATATTCAACATCTACCAGATCTCTATAAGGAAGACGTCTTACGTAGGTTCTAGTGGTGTTTGCAGTTGAAGATGAGGACGATGATAAAGTCGAAGCAAATGCATTTGCAGCGCTAGGGATTTCAGTTTCCGCAGTGGGAACATCAAAGATTACAGATAAAAGACCTAAGGTGTTAAGCCAGTATTCTATTTGTGCTTGCCAACGACGAAAACCATTTCCGTTAAATTTCTCTGGTTTGATCCCGGCAGAATCCTCAGATCTAGATGCCATTACAGATTTCTGAATTTTAAAATATAAACAATAAATTGCTGTACATATGAAAACGAAAGCAGAGAGAAACATTTTGTTTATTTTGATTTTATTTATTCAGTTGATGTGGAATTACCAACTTCTTTAGGTTGTTGGAATAATTTTTCTATATTCCTATATTAATATACAAAATAATATAATTTTCGGTTTTAAAATCTTTGCAGAATCAGCAGAACTATTAATATGAAAAACAATATTAATAATATTGCATGAAGGAGGTGAGAAATAAATAAGAGAGTAATCTATAGTTTAGAATCGAGCCTGGGTAAGGCGTGCGATCACTGCCCTAAAGAAGTTGCACCACCCTCCGGCAGGGCTTTCACCGATGCTCACTCCTCCAAGGTACAACACCCAGCTAGATCCCGAAACTCCGATGTGCGCGGACATCGAAGAAGCACAGAGCACCCGAACAACCACTTGATGAAGCAAATGTGAAGAAAAGGAATCACGTAGAAGATCGTTAAAAACAGAGAAAGCAGCAACGCAAGTCAGAGCGATCGTTCTTTCTGAGAAGAACGACAATATATAAAGACTGAATATCTCCGGAAAAGAAGGATCTTGAAAATGACAATATATTAAAACCATGATAAATATTAACGGTTATAATTGGAAGGCTCATAATCGGGAAGAGAAACGTTGAATATTTCCAACGTAAATAATGGCGAGAAACACGCATAAATGAGCGGTTAAGAAAACGCGTAAAACGAAAGTGCTTGGACTTCTATTCGACGCAGCATCGAAGCCCATTCGACGCAGCTTCGAATTCCATTCAAAGCAGCACGATGCGAGGCGGGTGCGTCGAAATCAATTCGACGCAACTTCGACTGGAGTCTATCCTGTCGACGCAACTTCGAATGCCAGTCGACGCAGGTTCGAGTTCTACTCGACGCAGCACTGGCAGTCGACGCGACTTCGAGTTTCACTCGACG
Source organism: Dactylorhiza incarnata (assembly GCA_033032865.1). NCBI lineage: Eukaryota > Viridiplantae > Streptophyta > Magnoliopsida > Asparagales > Orchidaceae > Dactylorhiza > Dactylorhiza incarnata. The sequence continues at coordinate 1,089,154 of JAWHQI010000130.1, forward strand.
CAAGTCGACTTCTATTCGACGTTACTCTAAATAAAACTCTAAAACTATTTTGTACAAAAAATACAATTCAATTCAATTATTCCCCAAATCCGGATCCGGATCCGGTGCGGTGCGTGCGCGCGCGCGCGTGTGGTTCATAGTTTCTCCTTATGTTCTTTTGAACAAATAAGAATGAGTGAAAACATATAAATACTCTTTGGTTAGAAAGCAAATAAGCATGGTGGGACTAAAATGTTCATCTTTTCATTCATGAAGGTTTCCCTCCAAAAATTTGGATTCCCTCCAATTTTGTTTTGGAGCTTTTCATCTATAATGAGGAGCCAAACACCAAACACCATACAAGGCTCCAATAAACATTTATGAAATAAATGTTTTATAAATAAAATTTCTAACACTTTCCTCCCGCACGCCTCTCAGCCCGACGCCACCCAGCCCTAACGCCCGCACGCTCTCAGCCGGTCACCGCCGCCGGCGGCCATGTCCGGCGGGTTGTCTCCGCCTCCCCCGGACGCTCGTACCAGCATGATTCCTCCACGTATTGCTCCTTCTCCGATTCAAGGTGATTTCTCCCATTTTCTAGAACCAAAATCAACTTTTTTTTCTTCCCCTCTTTAGATCTGAAAATTTTCAACATAAGTTATGCTATTCTACTACCTAAATCAATGATTATTGTGTTGATTTAGTTTGTTACTATTGTAGATCCGAAAAAACTTCAAGGGGAAGAAATTTTGGGGTATGTAATATGCATTTATATATTATTTTCATAGATTTCAAATCATTAGTTTGATGATCTTCTAATAATTTTTTTTAATGTGTAGGCTTAGTGTTTATTATATCAACAAATTTTGGTGTACCATTTTGCAAGTTGTATGATATATTGGATGTTTGACTACGAAGGTATACTCACTAACTTTGTTCTTTATATTTATATGTAGTTTTGAAACTGACATGCAACATTGTTTTTGCGTAGGTACTCGCTATGATTTTATTTTGCGAGGACACAAAATTTTCTCGTATGATGCTGCTAATTTTGACTAATTATTGTCCTTGTACTAATTTTATCATATATAACTTTCTAAAATTTTGTGAGCAATTTGTTCATATGTTGGTTATTTTGAAAGTTCACAATGTTGGAATTTTAATTTTGCTATTTTTTATTTTTTTGGTCTTCCAATAACATATTGGTCTGTCCTTAGATTTTTGCGATCTGCCATTAACAATGAGCTCCCAGTAGCGTAATTAGGGCTCCGTTTGGGGGGACTTATTTTCACCGGTCAAGCGGTTACGACCGCATGAACCGGACCTTAATTAAGGTCCGGTTTATGCGGTCGTAACCGCTTGAAAGCGGTTATGACCGCATGAACCGGACCTTAATTAAGGTCCGATTTATGCGGTCGTAACCGCTTGACCGGTGAAAATAAGTCCCCCCAAACAAAGCCTAGGTCTGCCAATAACACCACTCTTAAAAAAAATATAGAAGTTGGCACTAATCGGGTCAACCCCATCTCCTGATTTGGAGACTCCTAAAAACCTTAACCAAATTTAGGAGATTGATTTGACATTTTTGGCTTATTTTAATGCCAATTAAAATACTCCTCCCATTACATATGTCGCATTCCGAAGTGCCCCAAATCTAAATCAGCATCTGGGTCCGCACTGAAATCTTTCGTCTATTAAGAAAATATATAAACCCACATCGTCGGCGCTCAAAGTTGGAGGCAGCATCCATGTTCCACGCCACGCATTCCCTACGAGATCGTCGGCGATTTGGAAATCTCCATTCGGCATTTGCAGGCTCTTCTCCTGGGAGTCTCGGTACTCCACATCTAGGGCATCGTCACCGTTCGCCAAGGAAGCAGAACTCCGTAATTTGTGCCACCACATCGTCAGCGCTGGAAGTTGGAAGCAGCATCCCTGATCCAGGCGACGCATTCGCTACCACATCGGATACTTAAGCACTTCGATCCAGAAGACAATCTCTGCCTTAGAACTACCATTTCCGAAGTTCACATTTACGGCCAGGTAGTGTATTCTGTTCTCTGGACTGCGCATCTGTGTATGTGAATTCTAGGGCATCGATTGTCAGTCCTCACTTCGCTAGACCAACATCACAGTCGTATGTAACTCTTTAATTTACTCTGATTTTATTTCGTTTATTTTATAATTCGCCCAAATCTTACCTATACTCTCTTCATAATTTTTCAAGTTCACATTTACAGCCAAGTATGTCATGCTGTTATTCGTTAGCTTTCACTGCAGTCTCGTGATTTTATTCAGTGAATTTAAGCTTGATAGGATGCTATTCTTTAGTTAGCGTTCACTGCAGTTTCATGATTTTATTGAGGCTCTGTTCGTTTGAAAGGTTTTGAGTGGGCGGAATTGGTTGATCCAAAACTAAAACTCATGTGAATTGAAATTGAGAGCCCATTCCAATTCCTCTGTTCGGTTGCCATCGAAGAAGGCCGTTGACTTTGGGTTTAGGGTTGAAGGAGGGGAAGAAGAAGTTTGAAGAAGAAGAAGTTTGAAGAAGAAGAAGTTCGAAGAAGGAGAAGGTGAAGATGTAGCAGAAGAAGAAGGAGAATAACAAAAAGAAGCACAAGAAGAACGAGAAGAAAAGAAGACGAAGAAGAATACGAAGGATAAGAAGACGAAGCGGAGGAAGAAGCATCGACAAAAGAAGAAGATTCGATAGAGATCTGCCGGGGACATGCTCTACGATAAAAAGAAGCTAAAACTGAGCTAAATAGGTTGTTTTTAATTCATGCTTAATTTTCAAAGGAATGAAAACCGAGATTTTTGATCCAACGCTGATTTCGACTAGATAAGGTGCAACCGAACACAAATGGAATTGGAAGATCAATTCCAATTCATGCCTCCCCAAATTGGCCAAATGTATGGACCATCGGTAAAATTAATGTCATGTTCTTAGTTAGCGTTGACTACAATTTCATGAATTTAGTAAGTGAAATTAATCTTGAAAGGATGCTATTCTTAAGTATGTGTGTACTGCAGTTTCATGATTTTATTTAGTGAATTTAATGTCATGTTGTTCTTAGTTAGCGTTCACTGCAGTTTCTTGACTTTATTCTGTGAATTTAAGCGTGAAAGGATGATGTTCTTAGTTAGTGTTGACTGAGGTTTCAGTTGGTAGTAAGATTCACGAGCATGCCCTTTCTTCCCATAATGTTCATGCGGAGGTACACGAGCATCATAAGAAGGTCAAACACTTTCAAATCTATTCAGAATAGAATTTTCAATCAAGGTGCTAGAATTTAGAGATTTACAGTTGTTCTCATCACCCAAGACCATATTAACGCCTCCTGGAGAGAAGAAAGAGGGGGTGAAGTGTAAGACATGGGTTCACATTGTATAAAACTCTATATTAATCCCATGATGAATACACATACTCAAAAATGATCTTCTTTTTTCACAAATTAATGGCGGCTCTGCATTATAGTTCAGGTTGAAGTTCTTAAAATAATCCATCTCTTGGTAAAATATTTTCAACTAAAAAAAAGTAGGTAGACTCTGCCATGGGTCCTTATGTCAACTCAAGAACCTGATGGGTAAGCTCATACACTTGAATTGAACTCCCAATCTTTGAATAAGTCTCACGAGCCTGAGTCCATAACTATATGATTTGCGTAGACAATAGGGGACATTGAGTGGAGTAAACATGAAACCACGAACGTTTTGACTAAATCTCACTTCTTTTATGAGGGGTCCTTTCGTGGTGGCTCAACCACTGTCCCATGTATATATCCATACAATTGATGGCTCCAGATCGTTCATTGTGCTGCTCGTGACTGCTCGAGGTAATTGATGCTATCCAATGACACACTTGTGATCTTTAGGGAACCAAAGTGACCATGAGTCCGAGGGGGTTCACTCAACATAGTTTTATGAGGCAACAGGCTCGAAGAATCTTCCATGAAGATGATCTAACAAAACACCGCTAATGGATTTGGTAAAAAAATGTAAGCAAGATATTGATCAACACAACATCCTAAGCTATCCTAGAGCGTTCGTTACTTATCGGAGAGGGTAGCAGATGGTGATCCCATGAGGTGGCTCCGGAACAGCTAATCAGAAGGAAGGTGGCTGGAAACCCTGGTGATATCCTGTGGGTGGCTAGAGGCTTGACAAGTCTTTTGGGTTGTCGGCGAGGTTCGACGAGCCTACTTGATGCAGGACAGACGTCCCACCTGCCTGCCACCCTGTGACCTGGCATCACACCTCGACCCAGAGGTCCCACCGGGAGTCCACCCGATAGGCCTTATCAGGTCCGCGGCCCGTACACCCCAACCCATCCCCGGCCCCACCACAGAGCCGATAGGTTGTTGAGGAGGCTCAGTTGGTGATAAGTCTTCCGCCGAAGGATTCTTATCAAGGAGGTTGGGGGATCGATCCCCGACCTCAACAACCTATCTGCCTTGTGGTGGGGCCGAGAATGAGTTGGGGTGGAAGGGGCCGTGGACCTGATAAGGCCTATCGGGTAGACTCCCGGTGGGACCCCTGGGCCAGGGTGTGATGCCAGGTCGCATGGTGGCAGGCAGGTGGGAGCCTGTCCTGCATCATAAAAGTGCACCTGCCTGCCACCCTGACATCAGCACCAGGGGGCCCACCTGGGTGTCCACCAAGGCGGCTTTCATCAGGTCCGCAGACCGTACACCCCAACCAGCTCTCCGCCATGGTGTCATCACCATGCGATAGGTTGTTGAGGTCAGGGATCAAACACCCGACCTCCTAGATAAGAGTCTTTCAGCAGAGCTCTCATCACCAACTGAGCCGCGGATCAGTTGGTGATGAGAGATCTACTAAAAGACTCTTATCTAGGAGGTCGAGTGTTCGATTCCGGGCCTCAACAACCTGCCGCATGACGATGACTCCATGGCGGAGAGCTGGTTAGGGTGTACGGTCCGCGGATCTGATGAAAGCCGCCTTGGTGGACTCCAAGGTGGGCCCCCTGGTGCTGATGCCAGGGTGGCAGGCAGGTGTGACGCCTGTCCTGCATCACTACTGCAGGGCCGATCGAGACTCGATGAGCTGTTAGATGATCTGCCGAAACTCGACAAGTTTTTGGAAAACCGATCAAGGATCGACAAGCTTACGGGAAGCCCTGACGGAGGTTGATGCCGCTAGGGAAGTTTCGTCTGATGCTTGAGGAGTTACTGGAGGGTTGGATATAGGGCTTTTGAGCCTCGAAGTGCTTTTGTACCACTCAACGAGTGTTCATGTGTTTTGCCAATGGAGAGAAAATGTAAAAAGATTCAATTGTTATTAGGTTTTAATATTACAATACATGTACATACGTGTGTATGTGTGTGTATAGATCTCGCAGGACACTTACATAATACAACAATGCTCATAATAATAACTATAACATATATTCGACTGATATTTCTTTCTTCCCGACAATCATTTTTAATTCTTTTTTCTCTGTTATCTTTACTTTTACTAGCTCTCATCTGCCCTTAATCCTCTCCGTAATGATCTCTATCGGTTTCCCTTTTTGCACAGCTAATCCTTATACCTTATCATCATATTCATTAATGCTCTGTTTGAGAAAGTAGCGTTGGTTGCAAATGGAGCTGTGAGAATGGAGATGCCAAATGAAGTTGTGAGAAATTGTATTATCAAAACTGAGAAAACTGTTTGCATAAACTCCGTTTGCAGTCCAGTTCAAAGCATAAAAATAATTGAGCCATTTAGAAAAACACCAGTGGCTATTTGAATTTAAATTACTGAAAAATGCTGCTTAAATAAAATTTAATAACAATTGAAAAGTAAATAAACATTTCTTAAATTAAACAAATATAAAATAGAGTTTCGACAAACATAAGAGTTTAAACACATTCAATACTTATTAGCTTGCTGTAGCTTTTCAGTTCTGGATTCATGCAATGCAACCATTTCACCTGCACCTGTTCTTGCACTTCTAATATTTTCGTTGTTTGAAGTGATAACATGACCCTTTTGATTTTGAGCGTACCCTGAACTCATGTGCTTATGTGCTAACCAAATTCTCAACATGATCACATGCATAGAAATCTTGATCTGATGGATGTCTGTAAATATAATTTTGTAATGTCATTGTAGCCTCCACAATATTACGTGTTTTGGAAAACTGCACCGTGGCATGTCTTGAAGAATACCATTTCTTTCTCTATATGCCAAACATTCACTCTATCACGCTACACAATGATGAGTTCGCCTGCTTGAATATTTCTTTTCGTCCTTGAATTGGACATTGGTCACATGTTTCAAAAATCCCTCCTGTAACGGGTAACTAACATCAACTAAGTAATATTTTCTTATAAGTTTGACAATTCACTAGCTATAACAAATTATCAATAAAACTTCAAATTATAATTTTTGTTACTATTTGGCTGGAGGAGGATAAGGAAAGTTCCAACGTCGATATGCAACTATTCTTTGGAAAATATGACGATCATGTGCAGAACCCTCCCAACCGACCATTATGAATGTGAAAGACATTAAAATCACATACAATAATTATATTTTGAGTTGGAGAACCGTAACACCCTATATATGGAATTTGCTCATCCCCAGGAATGCATGCGTCAACATGTGGTCCATTGATTGCGACAATTCAGTTCTTAAAATATGGCATATATTGTTCATTGTTTAAAACCCTTACCAGAGTCTCTAAATTGATCATCCATAACTCTTATAGGCTCCTTTGGGGGTTCAATTAGAGCAACGGGACCTCTTGAAAAACACCGACTTATTGTTTCGGTCCTTTGGAGGTTCAATTAAAGCAACGAACGAGACATCTTGAAAAATACCTTTTTATTGTTTCAGTTACATGTTAAAAATGCTCATATGCAGTTCTTATTGACTCATTTTGAGCCATAACATACATTGTAATTGCAAGTACCCCTCTTGTCACTTTTTAACCTTTTAGCCCGTGAGATAAAACAAGTTAGCTTAACAAATTAAGAAAACAATATTGTGACATCTTGAAGACTCAAAAGATGTCCATTAAGAAGTTCACCAACCCACTTGCATCAGACAGACGGTCATATTCACCAACATTAGATGATGATCAGATATATAACTCATTAAAAAGAGAAACGACATGTTTTGATTCATCATTCATGAGATCCTCATTCTTATTTGACATTATGATTGTGTTCAACCACAACAATATCAAAATAAACATCAATCATACACACTACAATATGAAACTCACCATTAAAACAAGTTGTTAACATGAAAGAGTACAACTACAAGATTAACCCATACAACAACCAAAAGTTTGTGCATTCTGTACAGATTAACCTTAACATCAGCAACTTGATAAGGAGTCTACTGAATTGTGCATAAATTAAACAACATAAATATTACAAACTTTTGTTAACAAGATAATGGAATTACTGCATGCTCTTGCAGTGGTGATTTCTGCGCCACCAAATCTTTTTATTATTTGGAAGGCACATAAATATTTCCCTATTGGACCTATCCATTACAAATATTGCTGCAAAATCATAAAACGATGGATCTTCACATATTTCAAGGTGTTTCTCAATTTCTTCAACTGCTTCCTGAATTTGTAACGAACTAGAAGGCACTTTGGGTAGAGGCATCAAATTTTGACCAACTAAAATAGTGGATTCTACCAACTCGTTAATGTTGTACTTTGCAAGGCACTTATTTCTTGTGTCCCAATGTTTACCTTTATCAAATCTCTTTTGGTATGTTGTGAGGACTCACCACCCCTAAACATTTTATTGCATTAACCACATGATCATGGCTAATGTTCATAGGCGTGGATAAATCTTCTACCAACTCATCGTCAGGGTCAAAAACATCTCGTTCTTCAACATGAGTATGTCGATCCATCCTTGAGTTGGGAGCTCAAACATGATCTACATTAGCCATGACTCTTCTTAATATAACATGCATTTTCTTTTCCATCTCAGGAGAAATTCCTGCGTGGTGGAACTTCTTTGTCGCATGTACAAACTAAAATCAGTAAAAGCATATTAGAATAGACTGAATATTATGAAAGACAATAGTAGATTAAAAAATATATGTTAACTGTTATATGTATATTTGGCCGGCGATCGATGGAGGCGGGGATACAAGGGCAATCCCCTAGAATGGGGGTATAGGAGAGGAAATTAGAAGAAGCTTAATGGAAGAGGGAAACCCTAGAGGGAGGAAGAGGGCTTAGAGAGAGAGAGAGGGAGAGGAATTAGAGAGAATAAGAAAACTTTCATTAATTCATTGCTTGATTTTCCTACATGATAAGAGGTTTATGAAAGTGCACAGTGTGCCTCTGAGAATCCTCTAGGGGGGGGGGGGTGAATAGAGATTTAAAGATTATTCCTATTCTAACTGTGAGTACAATAAAATAATCTAAGGATTTATTCTCAAATAAGATCTCAGGCAGAATAAACTAGTGCTGAAATATAAACCAGAAATCAATAAAATAAACTAGCTATAGGGACAACACAGAAAATTAGCAACCAGAAGACACATAATTTTTTATAGAGGTTCCTCAACATGTGGGTACTCCCCTCTTCTACCACCTGGTAGGGATGCACCACAGTGCCTGAGTCTTTTGGTAAGGAGACTCTTAGAACCACTGATCTTTTAACAAGGAGATCATGAACCACCAGATATTTTGATAAGGAGATCTTAAACCGCCAGATCTTTTGATAAGGAGATCTTGAACCACTGAATCCTTTGAAGAGGGATTAATAAAACTCTTTTACAGAAGGGAATGAGAAAGAGAAAGAAGAAGGATGTAGGAATTCTGTTTTCAGAATTCTTATGATGGCTGTATTAAGAACAACTTCTTGTATCTGTTCGCAGGATCTGCTCTTGATGAACTTCTGCTTAAGATGGTGATGATTTGCAGAAGCTATGATTGTCAGATCCTTCTATCTTCTTTCTGATTGAACTTTGACTGCTATAAGATTGTGATGATGAACAACCTTGTTCTGTACTGTTCTTAGAGAGAAGAAGAACAACAAATGTTCCTTCTCTGTATTTTCTGATTCCGTACTACAGTTCGGTGGAGGAACTTTAGGGCACCCTTGGGGAAATGCAGAGGAAGAAGAAGGAGACCCAATAAAACAGTATGGCCGATTGTGATAAGTGCCTTGCTTTTTCTCTTTCCTCTGTTGCCTTTTATTGTCCCTCTATTGAATTTGAATTTCATTCCCTTTCAGGTAAGTCCTGAAATGGTATATTTGTCTGGACAATAAATCTTTCATTCCTTCTTTAATTCCCGACCCGTCCACCAGCACAAAGCTTGTTTCCAAGAAAGTTTTTTGTCTTCTTTAATCCTTCTTTCTATTTCAGGCAATTGATGTGTCGTTGGAGAACGGTCTTGAGAGAGGTGGGCCATGAGAGAAGGTCCAAAATGACAGCTGAAAAAGTTTCCCTTTTCAGACTGTATTCGACGTAGCGTCGAGTTAACTTCCTCTCTTATCGACGCACCTTCGAGTTCTTGTAGGAGCAGCTTCGAATTCATCCTTGCTCTGACTGAACTCAGCTAGTCGACATTGCGTTGATACCCAATCGACGTAACCGTCGAGTTGAAGATATGATTCTGAGCTTTATTATCTGCGTCGAGATGAAGTCGACGTTCCGTCGACTTTAGATTACTTCGACAGATATTTCCTTATGCGCCGAGTTGAAGTAAAAGCTGCGTCGACTTCTTCGAGTGCTCCGACAAGTCCATGGCCTCTACGTCGATATCTATTCGACGTAACGTCGATTTGTATTACTTCGACAGAAGGGTGAACTACTTGGACTTCTAGTCAGAGTAGCGTCGACAATAACTTGACATTGCGTCGAATTCTATTCGACGCAAGTATTAACTTTGCCCAAATTCTGCTTCTCTTAATATGGTCTTGACACCCTAGGTTGAATGTGACATCCTAAGATATCTAATGACCAGATTACCCTCACTATACAATGGGTAATTCATTCCTAAGAAATAAAATCACTTTTAGGTAATTTGTTAAGTTAAATCAAAAGGGTTTTTTCCCAACAATCTCCCCCTATTTACCTTAACAAATTTTACAAATTGAATAAAGTGATTTTACTCATTTCTTTGCATTAATAAACATAAATGCATACAAGACATTCTGAACATAAAAATGAAGTACATACAAGACAACATTGGTATATATATATATAGAAAACATATTGTTTTTCACAGACCATTCTAATGTCAAGTAATATGTAGATATCCAGAGCTGTTTTTCAGGAGAAATATTTTCTTACAGAGTACCTGAGCCTCATTGCTCCTTCTCATGAGTCTTTCTTTTTCTTGAAAATACTTTTGAGGAGACTTTCCTTGAGGCAATCTGTAAAGGCTCATCATTTTCTTCAGCAGTGTCTTTGGGAAGCTCCCCCTGACTTTGTGCATTTGTTTTAGCTTCCTGGGCAGCTTCCACAGCTATCTGTGCTACTTCATCCAGTGGATCTTTATCCTGAATTTCATCCTAAGCTACAATAGTGCTTACAACTGCCATTTCTGCATCTAGGTCCCTTTGGACATCTGGGGTAGGCTCCCCCTGTTTTGCTGCATCAGTTTGCTCAATATTTAATTTTTCTGGAAACTCCCCATGATCTGCAGGCTCCCCCTGGATCTGTGCTTGTTGGATTATTGTAGCTTTGTCAGGACCTTGATCATCACCTGCACCCTGTTCACTCAAATCTAGGGCAGGTCTTTCTTCCTCCAATAGGTTCTCCCCCTTCTTAACCTTGCTGGCTAGAGAGGTTAAGAATTCCTTTGTAACCATGGAGGAAGATATAAAATCTTTGAGGCTCTGAAAAGATCTGTTAAAACTTAATAACTCACCCTCCATTTGTGAGTACTTTCTATCAAACTTTCTAGCCTGAGAGGCCACCTGGTCTGCAAAGGTGGAGGTGGCTATGACCACAACTTTGGAAATGATCTGCTCAAGATCAATTGGTGGAGTATGAGATGCAGAAGGAGGAGGTGATGGATGAGGGTGTTCTTGGATAGGGGATAGAGGACGGTAAAAGTCAGGAGAAAAGTGTATTGATGATAGTGGAGGCGGAGCAGGCTGATGATCTGGAATGAGGGTGGATGACAGTTGATAGGTTAGCTGAGGAGATGGCTCAGGTGCTGAAGTGGATGAGACCTGTTGTTGTTGCTGTTGTTGTGCTGGAGTGTCTTCCTGATGAATATCTGGAACAGTGTCCAGTAGAGGTGGAGAGTGATGAGGAGGGATAACATCCCTTGGAGGGTCTGGTGTGTGCCTTTCTGGCTCTTGAGGATGAGGAGAGGGAGGAGGTGAAGCTGGGGCTTGACCAGGCTTTAGGATTTGCCTGGTCCACTTAGAGAATATTCTAATGTTTATTCTCTTCCCAGGAGGAATATGCACTCCCTTTGACTTGCACATACTGGGATAGTGGTGAAGCAGTACTTGACTCATGATCCTCATGAAAGCATTCTCCTTGTTGGAGTACTTGTGAGCAATCAGCTTTAGGAGGCACCTCCCCCAGTTTATCTTTTTCTTAAGGACAAGAATGCCCATAATCTGCAGCTGCTGCTTTGGAATTGCATCATGAACAGAGATTTTGCATAATAGAACTTTCCCAACTATGTCAGCCAGGAATCTGTATTCTTCTCCCAACTCAATCTTCTTGAGATTGATTGCTTTCTCCTTACTGAACTGCATAATCTCTAATGCTTTCTTAATCTCTTCACCTGACAGCTCATCAGGGTCACTCCCAGTTGGAAGATCAAATGTCTGACTCAGCATCTCCTCTGTGATGTGAATGTCAGTTTCAGAAACTTTCCCATTGAGGGATCCATCTTCTCCTATCTGTACAGACTCCTTAAACTCTGTCAATTCAGTATCTAGTATCTTGCTTCTGGTGGATATTAGTTTGGTTAAGCCAGCATCTAGAAGCAAGCCCAGGATGACTTTGAAGCATTCAGCCTCTGCGCTGAAAGAGTCAATATCCACATCGAATCCAGAGTTAACTGTTGGTGGAGCCATCAGAATAGTGATACCTGGAAACACAAAGAAAACGAGAGAGAGAGAGGCACGGGAGAGCTGGAGAACAGGAGAACAAGAGAGCAAAGAGAACATGAGAAAGAGAATTCGAAAGCGTAAAACGTTTCGACGCAGTAATTGCTTAAAAGTCGATGAATCGCCGCTACTTAGGGTTTAGGTCGACGCACCGTCGATAATACTTATTATTTGGCGCGCAAAGCTGTGTCGAGATTGCTTCTAGAAGCAATTCTACGCGCGCTGATATATCGACGTTGCGTTGACTAGTACTCGACGTAGCTTCAAGACTATTCAGAGACTCTAAGTCGACGTTACGTCGATTTCCATTCGACGTAACTTCGAATTTTAATCAGCGTTTGATAAGTCGACGTATGCGTCGATATGAACTTGACGCTGCGTCGAACTCTATTCGAATTGTCTACTCTGAGTGCTTCTTGACGCTGGCGTCGAGTAGAAGTCGATGGTACGTCGACTTCTATTCGACGCACCTCTTAATAAACAGAGCTATTTCTTTAGAAAATTCTTGCTGTTTTTCCCAGCAATTTTATTTACTGAAAATAGATCATAATATAGCTATCAAGGGGGATTCAAGGTAGAAGTTACTCCCTTGAATAAGGGCCTGTTTGGCTAAGCTGCAGCGCTGGGAGAAGCAGTGGTGGGAAACAATGGTGGGAAACAGTGGTGCAGGAATCTGCTGTTTTGCAGTGGTGGAAAAATTCATGAAACTGTTTGGAAAACTGTATTTGCAGTGCTGTGTGAAACAGTGGTGCAGAATTAACAACAACAACAACAACAGAACCCATATAGTCCCCAATCATTGGGGGTATGGGCGGGGGAAGATTGGAAACAGACCTAACCTTTGGCCCTATGCCCAAAGTGGCTTCTCTCAGAGGTAATAAAAATTAAACAGTAATAAAAATTAAACAGTAATGAAAATTAAACAGTACGTATAATTTACGAAGTCCAACCAAAAATTAAACAATTTGCTCGATATAAATATTTGCGATAAATATGATTTAATTAGATGACGGTCTGTTTTCTCCAACGCAAATAAATATCATTTGCAAAAGAGAATTACGCTAGATTAAATAAATTTAATATAAAATAAATAGTTTATTTGCTAAACTACATATGCTTGAATTGTCCCCGTGAGCATTTTCTAATTGGTCCGCAATGAATTCTCTCAAAGCAGACATCTCAGGTGCACATGTCCCCTCATGTGTAATTGGCTCTACGCTCGGAGCTGTAACCCTGTCGGTTCGTCGACGTTCTCTGTAGAGATTTTCAAACCAAACACGATCCGACTCGGAGTTATGGCGATCCGATTTTCAAGCCTGGTGACCCACAACATTAATAATAAAATGCTAATATATAAAAATTATATTTAATAATTAAAAGTTATATTAAACCATTAATTATATTAAAGATTAATATATTATATTTAATGATTAAGTTATATTATAAAAATTATAATAAAAGTTATATTAAAGATTAATATATTATATTATAAAAATTATATTTAATGATTAAGTTATAATAAATAAAATTATAAAAATTATATTTAATGATTAAATTATATTATAAAAATTATATTTAATAAACAAAATTATATTTAATTGAATTTTTAAAATTTTTTTTAATAAAAGAGCGCTGCAGCCCTTCCTGCCGCGGGTCCCCACCCGCGGCAGGAAAATAGGCGGTGGCTTCCTGCCACCGCCTATGCTTTAATATTGTTTGGCGGGGCGGCAGAAAAATTGGCTGCATGCTGCTGCTGTGCCTCCCCGCCAAACAGACCCCAAGTCTTGTTCCATAATCAAAATCTACATCTTTCTTCCCACTCCATTTTCTCCTGAGTGGGACCCTACCTCACCCTGCACAGGTAATTCAAACATTAGAGGGAACCCAGGTTACCTTGGGCCCTTTGCTTTTACCATTGTAGGGTTCAATGCAAGAATAAAAAAGGTCTTTCATGATATCCTTTGGGATGATAGAGAATGAATTTCCCAAATCTCTTATCTTGATACTTGAAGTGAGTATAAAATGTATCAGAATACAACAAATCAGCAGAATGTTTGATTATCCTAGGTTTTATTTTTGCCTGTTGGTTGTTGTTATTTAACTTCTCTAAATGATTCTTGCCTAGGGGTTTTTCCTTTTTATTTAGGTTTGCTTTTTTAGTTTTGTCTATCCTATCTGGATGATTGTTATCTCTACCCTTGGATGATTCACTCTTCTCACTTGATTGATATTCACTAGGTCTAACAAATGACACTGGATTTTTCCAGGCTGGTTTCCTAGATGTTTCTGTGCTAGTGGAGGGCTCTGCTCCTAATCCTAGGTGATTAAATCTCATAGAGAGATTTTCAGTGATGTCTTTGAGTTTCTGACTCCTCCCATTGAGTGAGTCCTCAAAGGCCTTTGCCTTTGCCAGCTCTTCTTTTAGATTTGTGTTTTCCTCTCTAAGCTTAATCAATTCTAACTCTTTATCATTAATTTCATTTGTTAGGTTTTGATAATTTAGATGCATTTCATTTTTCTTAAGGTTCTCTAGTTCAGTTCTAGCTATGCCTAGTTCTTTTTCTACCCTAAGATGTTCAATGCAGAAATCTTTGAAGCATGATTTAAAATCTTCTGAAGTAAAATCAAATTCATCAAAGATAGATAATACCTGATCATCTTCATCATCTGATGCCATCCCAAGGGCCATCATGCAGGCTGCTACTGCTTCTTCTTCATCATCACTTTCAGATGATGAAGAGTCTAATTCTGCTTCAGAATCACTCCATGTTTCAGCAATGAAGCCTTTGCCTTTCTTCTTGTCTTTCCCTCTGAAGGATTTCTTTTTCTTCTTCTCCTCTTTGCTGCTGCTCCTTTCCCTCTGCTCTTGTGGGCATTCAGGGGCAATGTGCCTTGGTTTCTTGCAGGTATAGCAAATAATCTCCTTCCTTGGAGTTTTATCATACCCGGGCCTTGAGTCTCTTTCTCTTCTCCTTGAGTCCTCAGTCTTCACCCACTTCTTAAATCTTTTTGCCAGTAGACTGAACATTTCATCCTCAGCAGTGAAGGACTCTCCTTTAGCAGCTTTCAAAGCAAGAGACCTTTGGACAGGAGCTGGAGAGATCTCCCTTTCTTCAGCCTCAGACCTGTTCTTCAGAAGCATCTCATATGACTTAGTTGAGATTTCTCTGTGGCATCTGGATTCTCTGATTGCCCAGATTCTTGAGTCCCATGAGCTAGGGAAGCACATGAGAATCTTATCATTAATTTCAGTCAATGATATTTACTTGTCTAAGCCTCTGAGCTCATTAATGATAAGACTGAATCTGTCATACATATTAGCAACAGATTCTTCAGCCTTCTTTTGAAAGTTCTCATACTGGGATATGAGAAGGGACTTTTTGTCCTTTCTTTCATCAGCACTTCCTTCCACCATGGTGGTGAGTGAGTCCCATATTTCTTTTGCTGATTGACACTCAGCAACTTTCTGGAAAATGTCATCAGACATTGTTGACACCAGAATATTCATGGCCTTGACATCACATGCCTTGACCTTCTTCTCAGCCTCTGTCCATTCCCTTTCTTGGGACAGCCTCTGTTGTTGAGGATTCCCCTGCCTTTTGTCTGACTGAAGCTGGAGGACCTGTGAGAAGAACATTATAGATGTCGTCATCAATGGAATTCATGTAAAGTTTTATTCTGGCCTTCCAGAGTGTGAACTTATTCAAGTTACACACTGAGGGTCTTGTGGAAGCATAATCCTTAGTACTCATTTTCTTTATAAAATATGTTTATAGAAAAGAGATAAGAGTACGAGGTCTTTTTGATCAAGGTGTTAACCTCTTAATGATCAACCTCCCTCTGATACCAATTGAAAGTACACAGTGTGCCTCTGAGAATCCTCTAGAAGGGGGGGGGGGGTGAATAGAGATTTAAAGATTATTCTTATTCTAACTGTGAGTACAATAAAATAATCTAAGGATTTATTCTCAAACAAGATCTCAGGCAGAATAAACTAGTGCTGAAATATAAACCAGAAATCAATAAAATAAACTAGCTATAGGGACAACACAGAAAATTAGCAACTAGAAGACACATAATTTTTTATAGAGGTTCCCCAAATTGTGGGTACTCCACTCTTCTACCACCTGGCAGGGATGCACCATAGTGCCCGAGTCTTTTGGTAAGGAGACTCTTAGAACCACTGATCTTTTGACAAGGAGATCATGAACCACCAGATCTTTTGATAAGGAGATCTTGAACCACCAGATCTTTTGATAAGGAGATCTTGAACCACTGAATCCTTTGAAGAGGGATTAATAAAACTCTTTTACAGAAGGGAATGAGAAAGAGAAAGAAGAAGGATGTAGGAATTCTGTTTTCAGAATTCTTATGATGGCTGTATTAAGAACAACTTCTTGTATCTGTTCGCAGGATCTGCTCTTGATGAACTTCTGCTTAAGATGGTGATGATTTGCAGAAGCTATGATTGTCAGATCCTTCTATCTTCTTTCTGATTGAACTTTGACTGCTATAAGATTGTGATGATGAACAACCTTGTTCTGTACTGTTCTTAGAGAGAGGAAGAACAACAGATGTTCCTTCTCTGTATTTTCTTCTGTTAGGGTT
The DNA here is from genome assembly GCA_033032865.1 of Dactylorhiza incarnata. Classification (NCBI taxonomy): domain Eukaryota; kingdom Viridiplantae; phylum Streptophyta; class Magnoliopsida; order Asparagales; family Orchidaceae; genus Dactylorhiza; species Dactylorhiza incarnata. The sequence goes on from JAWHQI010000130.1 coordinate 1,105,812, forward strand.
CCTGTGTGAGAGAGGAAGAAGAAGGAGACCCAATAGAACAGTATGACCGATTGTGATAAGTGTCTTGCTTTTCTCTTTCCTCTGTTGCATTTTATTGTCCCTCTATTGAATTTGAATTTCATTCCCTTTCAGGTAAGTCCTGAAAGGGTATATTTGTCTGGACAATAAATCCTTCCTTCCTCCTTTAATTCCCGACCCGTCCGCCAGCACAAAGCTTGTTTCCAAGAAAGCCTTTTGTCTTCTTTAATCCTTGTTTCTATTTATGGCAATTAATGTGCCGTTGGAGAACGGTCTTGAGAGAGGTGGGCCATGAGAGAAGGTCCAAAATGACAGCTGAAAAGGTTTCCCTTTTTAGACTGTATTCGACGTAGCGTCGAGTTAACTTCCTCTCTTATCGACGCACCTTCGAGTTCTTGTAGGAGCAGCTTCGAATTCATCCTTGCTCTGACTGAACTCAGCTAGTCGACGTTGCGTCGATACCCAATCGATGTAACCGTCGAGTTGAAGATATGATTCTGAGCTTTATTATCTGCGTCGAGATGAAGTCGACGTTCCGTCGACTTTAGATTACTTCGACAGATATTTCCTTTTGCGCCGAGTTGAAGTAGAAGCTGCGTTAACTTCTTCAAGTGCTCCGACAAGTCCATGGCCTCTGCGTCGATATCTATTCGACGTAACGTCGACTTGTATTACTTCGACAGAAGGGTGAACTACTTGGACTTCTAGTCAGAGTAGGGTCGACAATAACTTGACATTGCGTCGAATTCTATTCGACGCAAGTATTAACTTTGCCCAAATTCTGCTTCTCTTGATATAGTCTTGACACCCTAGGTTGAGTGTGACATCCTAAGATATCTAATGACCAGATTACTCTCACTATACAATGAGTAATTCATCCCTAAGAAATAAAATCATTTTTAGGTAATTTGTTAAGTTAAATCAAAGGGGTTTTTCCCAACAGACCCCGGATGACATAATTGTAAATACAACAATAGACGCGAAGATATTAAAACACTTAACGACTCGACTCCAACGACTCAATATATAACTCGACTCAATACATAAAGACTTAACTCGATACAATAACTCCACTAAAAATATGTAATACTACTAATAATATAATAAGATAACTGACAGGTGGATTCATAACACTCCATCCGTCCCCAAAATCGAGCTTGCTCTACATAGATGTCCGGATCACTTGGTTCCTTGATTTCCTGCCAGAATAGCTCCTGGTAGCGCGTCGCGACGGTGGTGGCAGCGACATAGTTGGAAAAATGGGCGGCAAAAGGAATGGGGCCGGCGCAGCGGCAGGAAGCAGCAATAGAGAGGAGGACGAAGGAACATCGGCCGGTGGAAGGAACAGATCCGGAGGGTTTGACAAGACAGGGGTCGACGGAGCTGGGGATGGCAGAGCTGGGGTCGATTGAGTAGGGGCCAGCATAGCAGGCGGTGGAATGGCTGGAGGTGTCGACATAGCAAGGGCTGACAGAGGAAAGACTGGTGGCATAAAAGGTGGTGATGTTGGTGGAGCTAGAAGCTGCGTCTGGTGGTGCCCGATAGGGTTCAGTAGTGGTAAAGACTGCTGCGGCGCAATCGGCGGGCTCGGTGGATCAATCGGAGGTGGTGGTGGAACCGGCCAAGCTGCGATGGAAGGGGCAGCGACTCCCGAAGTCACCAATTTGTCGATTGTGGTGTTGAGGAGAGATATGGAAGCCTGAAATGACTGACTTCTTCGACAACATGGAACAACGGGCAGCCTCATCTGCGGCACTAAGCTTCATGTCCATTGAAATGAGTAGATTAAATAATTAATTCACTTAAGAATTGCTATTCAATTCAAATTAAATTGGACGGCGTGCAAGCTTGCTGGAGTGTGCGGGTTGTTGGGTTATGGAGGTGCTCGAGGAAGGAAGGCGAGCAGCTCGAGGAACTGCGCTGAGCTCGACGAAAGAGGGCGAGGGAGGCTCGATAGAAGAAGAAAGAGGGCGCGGGCTTCGGGCGGCTCGATAGCAGAAGAAGTGCTACTGTGCTGGTAAAAGGGACGCAGAGGAACGATGGGTGCGGCTGTGCGTACGCAGAAGCATCGCGGTAGCCTAATCTAGAACGTCGAAGCCAGTTACCTGAGGGGGGCGGACCCACAAACGAGATGGTCGCTGGCTTGATGGGGTACGACGCCGATCGGCGGAAGCGAACCCGTCGGGGGCGGACCCACAAACGAGATGGTCACTGGCTTGATGGGGTACGACGCCGATCGACGGAAGAGAACCCGTCGGGGGCGTCGATGAAGAGTCGCTGGAGATGTCGATAGAGGAGGGCTCTGCTGAGAGCTTTCGACGGAGATGGAGGGATTCCGTGAGCACCAAAGGTTGGAGCATCGGCGTGCGTGAAGGATGAAGTGGACGTGCAGTTGGGAGGAAGGAACCTTGACTGGATGAAGCAACGATGACGTGCGGAAGTGTCGAGCCGAAGAAAGAGAGCTCTGATACCAAATATGTTATTTGCTTATTTAGCCGTCGATCGATGGAGGTGGGGATACAAGGGCAAGCCCCTAAAATGAGGGTAGAGGAGAGGAAATTAGAAGAAGCTTGAGGGAAGATGGAGAGGTAAACCCTAGAGGGAGGAAAAGGACTTTGAGAGAGAGGGAGAGGAATTAGAGAGAGAAAGAAAACTTTCATTAATTCATTGCTTGATTTGGTTACATGACAAGGAGTTCATATATACAGGACCGGGATGACGTGATTGTAAATACAACAATAGACGCAAAAATACTAAAACACTTAACGACTCGACTCATACAACCTAATATATAACTCGATTCAATACATAAAAACTTGACTCGATACAATGGCTCGACTAAAAATATGTAATACTATTATACTAATAATATAATAAGATAACTGGCGTGTAAATCCATAATATTAACCTTCAATCGGTCTTCCTACTAAGAATCTGAAGCATCAATTATTCTTCTAGATGAATTCCATCCTAAACCTGTCTCGTGTTTTAATTCTCTCCATAATTTGCACTCTTTTTTCAATCGGTCACATTTGTTCTTCATTTGAGCTCGTTCATACAATTTTCCTGTTCATTCTTGAAAATTAATTGTTATATTGTTTCACCCATCCTTACTAAACATGTGTCTTGGGTCTATTTCTTATTTCAATTTCCTTTATATACAGGTCACATAAAAGCATAATGTTGTTTGACTCCCTCAGTCGCAATGACTCCTCCATCTTGTTTTACCCATTTATTAACTACAAATTAAAAGATCATTGCAACTATCATGTAACAATCTCTCTCTCTCTCTCTCACACACACACACACACACGCACATACTCATTCTAAAAAATAAAGGGAATACATGCAATCAAACCCACAACAAATTAATATAATGTTTGCACACCACCTTAACAATAACATAACATTACATCATGTTAACAATAACATAACATTACATCATGTTAACATTCACATAACATCTCACTATATGCTTCCATGAACTCCATGGAAAAAACAGTAAATGCATGCATACATTACTTAAAATCAGTATGACAATCATGTATATTTCGATCCAATCTAGTGCTAACTCGATTGGGCCGTTCAATTTAATTTGAGCTCAATTGGAATCCAAATTTGATCAATATTTCGAGCGTTTTATAATCTTTTATCCAAATCCAAACTAACAATGCCCTAAGATCTAACCAAAAACCCTCACCACGCACACAAGAGCATATCGTCACTAAAGCATGCAGAACTTGAAAACCTTATTGCCTATAGTCTAACCAGAACATCTCCACAGTTTAGTTTTCATGGAGCAAATGAGAACAAAAATTCTCACAGATCTCAACCTATGGGAAGATTATTACCTAACTCAAATAAAAAAAAACACTCAGGTAAAACAAGTTCATTCAAAAATAAATTTCTCACAGATAGATGCAGATCTGTGAGAAATATTATTTCCGAATGAAAAGTTAAACAATCTCTAACAACACGGGTTTGTGAGGAGTCAAGATTTTAATCCGCCTAAACCCAATTTTCCTTCTAAACAAAAAAAACCATAAGAACTAAACATGCAGACTGGGTTGAAATAATTCACTTAAAGTGAAAGAAAGCTGTCTATGGTCAAGTATACAAATCATATATAGATTAAAAACTGCAATTTTCTCTCATCATCAGGCTTGGGATGGTAAGTGATCTCACAAATTGACGCAAATCTGTCAAGTATGAGATGATAGAAGATTTACATAATTTTATCTCAAACTAGACTCAATGTGCAAATGGGATCTGCCTTCTTCGAGCTCGGGGTCCGGAGAACTCAAGGAACTCGGGCTCCTGGCAGTGGGTTCAGAATGTAGGTATTTCTCCTTTTGGAGCACGAGATTGAAAACAGAGGGTTCCCAAACAACCTGTCATTCTCCGGTGGCGGACAAATACCTTCCGCCCCGGAACCACTTCGGGCTTTCAAACAAAGCCTAAGCCTTGCACACCTCATCACAAAAGATATATGAATTTAAACAAATTTCCTGCTTATTAAATGAGCTGACCAACAAGGATTCAGCCATGCCATCCTATTTATTTCATGCAGTTAAAGGTTGCCATCTTTCAAGCCAACTCCTGACGACTCCATCTATTTTCATAAATTCTTAGTACAAAATGCACACACAAACAGTTGATATATAAATCCTGACAACTCTATCACAAGTTAGTAGTAGTCAAAGCCAAAGTCAAAGCAATCTAGTTAGAGAACATCAAAGACAAGTCCTGTTGGCCCAGATAATTCACAGGCGTGGATTAAATCGCCCATGGGATGTGCTGTTTCTGCACTCAAAGAAAGGCACACAGGGCATCCAATATTGATCCCAGATCTTCATAGATTTAGTTTAGAGACATAGGCGAAAGCCACATGATGTTGGCGCTACCTATGATCACTCTCTACTTGTGTATTTGTTTCCAACCATCGTTAAAGCATGTATTATAAGCTCACAAGTCATTGGGCTTGTTTCCCCGCATTTATTGTCAAGCTGCCCATGAATGCATGAGATACCTGATCATTACATCTCATAAAACTATATATAGAGGTCGATGACAACGCAAGATGGACCTTTTGGCTAGTTCATGAAATCTTTTTCTCTTGCAATTCTTGTAATCATAGTTTTCAAAGGGGCAGTTTTTATATACTCCTGAGTTAGTGACGAGACTTAAAACAATAATATTCTCTCACTTCTCATTCTCTTATGTTTCCATTTTGTGACGTTGTTGTGACTTAGTAATTACTCGGTCGGAGACTCCCATGAATTTACCTACTTCTAGGGGACCTTGATGATTAAAGCTTCAATATATGTATATATATGTGTGTGTGTATGTGGGGGGGGGGGGATACATATCTATATTATATTAAAAAGAAAAACTATGTGATACTCTGGTGTAGTAGGGTGGACCATCAAGTTAATCTTGACCATTAGGTTAGTTTTCAAATTAAATATTTTTAAATAAAGAAATAAATTATTTGTTTAAATAATATTTTAATAAAAATATCAAACAAATAATTAAACAAATATGGTGAGGTTTGAACCAGAGACCAAGGCTCTGTTTGGTTGGGCTGTTGCTGATGGAAAACTGTTGATAGAAAATGGAGTTTAAGATAAGTGCTATTTTTGGAAAACAGAGTTTTGTAAAAAAAATGTTTGGGTTAAATGGAGTTTGCAAAATAGAGTTTTGGAAAAGTTGTTTGGGTACAAAACATAGTTTTGGTGAGATTTTCTTTTCATAAAATGATAACCAACACACACAATACACACACACACACATACAAATACACATAAACACACACACATACAAATACACATAAACACACACACACATACAAATACACATAAACAAACACATACAAACATACACAATAAACACACACACACACACACACACACACACACACACACACACACAAACACACACATGCACATTTGTACACATAAACAATTCATTTTTACTTAAAAAAATCACATTTGTACACACACACACATACAAGCTATAAAAAATAATGATATACACACATCAGAGCAAGTAGACTGCAGAATGATTTGGGGGTTACTAAACCATAATTTTCAAAAAAATTATCAAGTACAAAACTGATCAAGCAGATCCTTTCCCCCAAACCATACATCTTGGACTAAAAAGTTGGGGTTTTGAGAGAGAAAGCCATGGATTTAGATCTCTCTGATCCCATTAGAGTGCTGAAATACCAAAAAAATTAGGAGAAAAACAGGGGAATATGAATCCCAAACTTGATAGAGGACTGCAGAATCCTAATTTGGTCCCTTTGTGCCTTGCCGGGAGTATATTGAGGCAAGTCTTGCAACTCCTTTATCACCATCAAATCTTGATCCTTCTTCTCCAACCATATATGCACATAGCCTTATGGAAATCCTCCCGAAGAGAGAGAAAGTAGAGGGAGAAAGGCAAGGACCGAGGAAGGGAGAGAGGAAGATGAAGAGAGAGAGAGAGAGCTAGAGAGAGAGAGAGAGAGGGAGGTAGAGGTAGGTGAAGTGTATAACTATCCCTGAGATTCTGAGAACATCTCCAATATAACATAATCGTTGATCTTCATGGCTAAAATGTTGAAAATCCAGAAGGAGTCAAGGCATTGAAGAAGGAATGTGATGATGTGAACATACATGTGGCTGAGACCAAGAAGAGTTTGCCAATGTCGTCGAAGGGAAGGAGGAAGAACTGCGGGAGGAGTCTCACCATGGAAGACCCGCGGGAGGAGTCTCACCATGGAAGACCTGCGGGAGGAGTCTCGTCGTGGAAGACTTGTGGGAGGAGTCTCCGTGGAAGACCAACAGGAGGAATTGCGCCGTGGAAGACCAGCAGAAGGAATGGCGCAGTGGAAGACCTGCAGGAGGAATGTCATCGTGGAAGACCTGCGGGAGGAATGACGTCGTGGAAGACCTGTGGGAGAAATCGCTGCGGTGCGGATGAACTGGAACTCTAGAGCGCGGATCAGCTATAAGAGAAAATAACGGATATTAACAAACGCCGTTTAAGGGAGCCGCCGAGCCAAACGCTGCTTTTTTGCGTAAACTCCGTTTTTCGACATCCGCACTGGCCTATCAGCCCAACCAAACGCCACCCAAGAGTGTTTCACAAACACTATTTAACAACTGCACTAAATATTGATGCATGGTAGGTTGTGAATAAATGGATGACTTAAAATGCAACCCTAAGTGGAATGAATGCAAAGCACTAACTAACAAATCCTATTGTGGGTGCAAATGCAATAGAAAGTTCGATTAAATTAACAATAAGAAATTAATCAAAAAACAACTTCATCAGGAGCACAATCGTTCACAAATTATGGAATTGGAAAAAACAATCAATAATTCACAAGCAATTGAGACGCAAGTATTTCAAGCGTACATCGAATAAATCCTGCAAGTCAGATGATTTCACGGTAACAAAACATATAGTTATTGTATCCCAATAAATATAGTCAAAATATCAATAATAGAAGACGAAAACACCAAAATACGACTTACACATGTTGGCGGAGATATACATCAAAGGTAAAGATCTGAGGATTGCTGGCTCCATGTGAGTGATGAATGCTGATGGTGGAAGTATTGGGGGGTGATGCAGGACGACGCGTAGGGTTTGCGCGCCTGTCGACTATTTCTAGGAAACCCTAAATGCATGCAATTAAAAAATTGAAATTTGAGCGGGCGTTGCACGGATTTTAAGAAATTAAGCAACTAGATTTTTGTAAAGCACAAAAATACTCTTTTGTTTAAAATGAATTTTCTTGAAAAATGATTCAATTTTAAATCCGGGGAAGGAAGTTCGCAACTTTCGTTCTATTCCCCTTGTCGCAGCAAAACGGAAATCGTGAACTCCAAATACGTTTCTGTTTGGAGTTTTTCGACGTAGCGTTTGCTGACAAAACCCGGGCGAAAACCCAACAATGAATCTATTTTCCTACGAGAAAATATATAGACACACAAATGAGAAGAAAGAAACAAGTTACCCACGGAAAGAGGCGTCGTTCCGTATACGAAGTCGATGGCGATCACGCGAGGAACTCCTCGTCACCTTCGATCTCCCGCTCCGAGGCCGACCGCTATCGCACACGGGCACCACAGAATTAAATTGCTCACTCACACACAAATTGGCTCCACGAAATCTCAAAGCTCACTGTGTAAGGAAGCCACAAACTAACAACCTAAAACTCACTCTCTCACACGAAAGTGGTTCCACGTAATCTCGAATGCAAGAACTAAAATTCACTTACCTTTCACACATTCCAATGTTTCCTTCAATAAGTCTAAGGCTCAAACAGTAACATTAAAGCTACTGTTCATCATCTTCCCAAATGGAAAGCAGCAGTCCAAAACAAAACTCTCATCAATTGACTACTCCTAAACAGGAATTCACCAACTCTAAGCAACTTTAATAATCAATCACTCAATAACAACACAGGTTCGTCTTCACACTCTCACACGGGATCACCAGGATTCAACGCGAAGCAAACAACAACAGGAACATCAAACTCACTATTCATCGTCTCTCTCACTCACCGACATGACTCGAACGGAAATCAAATAGCAGTCTCTCTGTCCTTCTTTACACATTTACAGAACCCCCATTTATAGAGCATTGACCAAGAAATCACTGGCTTATCAGGAGATAAATCGTGGTCGCCAAGCTGCCTGTGGTTGCGTACCTTGGACAGAAGTGGACTGTTGCTGGAAACCGCCGGGGTTCGTCGTGGCCCTGGTTTCGTGCGGAAATCGAGAACGTCTACGCATGAAAGCCCAAATCCAACGAACCCGGGGAAGGCGGCTGCAGATCTGGGCGTGCGGCTCTGGATCGTGGGTGGTTGACACGCGGGAGCTCCTCCTGGTGCAACGCCAAAGTCGGGGAGGGGCGCTGGAACCAGCGAGTCCAAGCCTTAATGCCGTGCTTTTCTGCTACTTCAACTAAAAAAACAAAACTGAACCGGAAACTAACTAGGGGCTGGCTGGGCAGAGCTGAACTAGTATTGGGAGGAAGACCTGAACCGGATAAAAATGACACCATTAAAATAAGCAACTCTCATGGCCGATAGTGGTCCGGTCGGGTGCGGCGTCAAGTACTTTTTTGTCGACCTGATCAGGGCTGGTCTCCACCAACTCTCCCCCTCTCGAAATCACTCATCTATGGTGAGTGCTCCGAGTGGTAGTGTTGTAGAAGATCAGCATCCATGCATTGCAAATCCTCGGCCAAGACCCAGCTGGTCTCGGTCTCCGGTTTGCCATGCCAACGAACCAAATTTCTCTGAAAACCACCATCAGTAGTGGTCACTATCTCGTCATCCAACATCTGCACGGGAACCACGATTTGTCGCGGAAGTCTGTCAGCGTCTCTGGGAACTGGTATGGAAGAATCACCTGGTATCTCATGCTCAGCCTGAAAACTGTCAGTGGAAAACGGAAGAACTGCGGATGGCGTGTCAGTAATTGAATGAGTGTCGGTGTGTCCGGTATGTTGCTTCTCACTAGCATTCATCAACCCAGAAGAAACAAATGGAGGAGAAGGCAATGGAAAATCTGAAGACTCATGTGGGTAATCGTGGAATAAAGTCAGATCGGCTACGTTAAAAACCGGATTTGCACCCCAAACGGAAGACTTCTCAAGCTCATACACATTTTGCCCAATCCGCTTTACTACTCGAAAGGTCCAGTTCTACTGTCAGCTAACTTCTTTACGGTACCTGAGGGTAACCGTTCCGGATTTAGCCGAACCATCACCAAGTCATCCACTTTGAAACTAGTAGCTATTTCATGCTTGTTAGCTTGAGTTGCATATAAGTCATAAGTATTATGCAATTTCTGCTCAATCTTCATGCAAATCATGCAAATGCAAAGGATGAAGTACTAACATGACTAACTCCACAAACCAGAGGTTTTAGATACTAAAAACTACTCCTGAGATAGGTACATGATCAGGAGGCTCGGAAGGTGGATCATAAAAGAATTCATCGCGGGGGCGATGAACATTCAAGTGAAAATCAGGGACATCTGTGATAAGATATGTTAGTGTCGAAATGGAAAGCGGGAGATGGAATGTTGGTCAATGGAGATGGGGAGGGCTGATTGTTTCTGTTGGAGGAGAAAGAAGTGGTCAGAGGTTGGAGAAGCAGCGGGCTTGAAGAAACAAAAGGAGTCGCAGGGGGCTTGCAGTTAGCGAAGGAATCGTAGGTGTGGCTTGCGGTTAGCAGAGGAGTTGCGGTGTAGGCGTGCGGGAGTGGTCGTGGAGAGAGAGTGGGCGGTCTACGGGGAGAGGAAGTCATAAACAACCTTGGAGTCGCACCTATGTTGTTAAATGCGCGGCTCAGGCTCCAGGCTCAACAGGCTCAGTGGCTTGCGCCTTCGTGCGCCTTTTTTGCACCTTTGGAGTATAAATGGCGCGTCTGGGAGAGATTTCTGTTGCAAATCTTTTTTTCCCAAAAGAAAGAAAGAAATAATGTAAGAACTTAATATTTTTTGCATGATTTAGTGTTTGTGAAACATAATCGAGTGTTAAGACTTAGATATGATGCAAGTGACCACATTAATTCTATTTTTTAAGAGTTATAAATAATAGTAATGATTGATTAATGAGTAGAATAGATGAAAAATCTGATCAAGAAGATGAACTGATGTTTGATACTTATTTTTTAAAATGAATGTGGTTGCGCCTTGCCTTCGTTAGGCGCGCACCTGCGCCTTGAGCCTTGCGCCTAGGCTCCAAGACCCCCTTGCGACTTGGTGCGCCTTGGGCCTTTAATAACTAAGAGTCGCACCATGGAGAGCCTCGCGGAGTCGCACCATGAGAAGGAGACCGTCGGTTTTTGAAAAGAGTCCAAAACCATCGATATCCCCAACTGTTGCCTGTACGCCTGTATATAAAGTGCATAACTGATTGGTCATATGGATCAGACGGCTCATAATGTCCGAACCGATCGGGTGCCAAATACAACTCAGAAATAAAAATAAATACATGAAAAAATACTTGGAACGACCATCCAGACGCATCCGTGGATTCAGATTGTCCAAATGGGCAGCGGATCACCGCCTCCTACGAGAATAGATGTATGTAGGCCAACGATCTTCATCAATTCCCCCGGATTGAAAGTACTCATCTCCGGTGAGTGAAGATGGTCATACTCTCGGCGTAGCCTAGCGGAGTCGCTCAAGCTTCTTTGGGGAAATCCAAGTGTCATCTGAGATCTGGCGGCCGCTCCAATGGACAAGATATCATAGTGTATCTCGCCCGCCTACGGTTGTGAAGTCATGGACAACAATCTGAAGTATATCTCCAGTGGTCATATGTAGCTATGAGTAAAATGTATCTCCGTATGAAAACTGAACTGGTGGAACCGTCGGTGGTGTGAGGTGGCTCTCATGGTGAGACTCATCAGGTTGATGCTGAGTCTTGGGTGGAGTGGGAGGAAGGGATGCTGTGGCACATACATGGGAGTGAAGAAGGGATCCACATACATGTGCTCCTCGTAGCAAGGACTCAGGCCCTCTACATTGAATACTCGGTTTATCCCCATATTTTGAGGGATGTCAATCTCATATGCATTCATACCGATCTGCCGTATGACTGTATAGGGACCCATTCGGCAAGTGCATAATTTTTTTGCTGTTCCTTGTGGGAACCTCTTAGATTGTATGCCAATTATCACCTGCTCTCCAGTTTCAAAAATCTGATCCCTTCAGTGCTGATCTGCTTGGTGTTATAACAATCATTACTTATTGCAATTTTACAACCGACAAATTCATGCAGTTCATGCAAATGATGCAAAACATGTGATAATAGTTATTCATGCAACACAGAAGAGTCATGCACTATATGTAAATGATCATACAACAAATGTACAAGATGAACAGTAGACATGACCCACTCCTTACAATGAGGTTCTTTGATGCTACAAGGAACTTCTAAGATGGGCACATGGTCAGGAGGCTCGGTAGGTGGAGTACAAAAAAATTCATCGCGGGGGCGATGAACATTCAAATAAACACTAGAGAGATCGATAATAAGATGTAACAATATAATATGTTGAATGTCTCCTATGCTGCTAGTGTTAATGAACAAGTTCACTCGAGTCATTGAGTGTACTTTCAAACTTGACCAACCTACCACTAATGGATACATCCCTAATGAGCGGTGACTTAACAGGTGACTCTCTAGGTGAAGTGCAGAAATACTTGTTGAGTGTGCGATAAACACCCATAAGAATGTGTGAGACAGAGACAATGTGATGTCACTCTATGATGCGTTGAATGCCTCCACAAAGTGAAAACTCATCAGGTGTCTCACCGGAAGGGGTATAATAAAAATCATCGCATTTGCGATGAGTACTGAAATACGTTCTTGGTATAATGAGTGTGTACTCAGAAATGATGAGGCAACGACTATAAGGTCACTACTGGACCTTGATTCTGACTCCGGACATGACACATCACTATAATATGGAGTGACTCTAGGGACCCTGTACTTGAAGGTGAGCCTATGATTGAGTCTATAACTATGTCTATGCAGGAAGTAGAGAAAGGACATACCACTATAGGATGATTGGGTCACTTGAACTCTCTATCGGATCCATATAGTCTCAGGGGCGGACCCACCTTGGGGCGAGTGTGGGCGGCCGCCCACACTCAAATTTTTTTTAAAAAAATTTAATAGTATTAGCCACGGCCAAAAGCGTAGCGCGTTCGTCGAACGGCTGGCGTAGCGCGTTCGTCGAACGGCTGGCGTAGCGCGTTCGTCGAACGGCTGGCGTAGCGCGTTCGTCGAACGGCTGGCGTAGCGCGTTCGTCGAACGGCTGGCGTAGCGCGTTCGTCGAATGACGAGCGTGTTCGACGAACGGCCAGCGCGTTCGACGAACGGCCAGCGCGTTCGACGAACACTAGCCAGTTCTTCAAACGCAGTATTCGCCTGGGTATAAAAAGAATGCGATTCTTTTGACTTAATAAGGCGATCTTTTATTTGCGAATCTGGGAGAGAGACGGAAGGGTTCCACTAGAAGCTCCGACGGAAGCGTTCTGATCGGTCTATCCCGCCGCCGCCGGCCTCCTCTCAGTCCAATGCCTCCGAAGGTTTGATATTTTTTTTGGATGCTGTTTTTTTTCTGAGCATTTATTTGTAGATCTGGTTTTTTTTCTTAGCATTTTTTGAGCATAGTGAAACCGTGAAAGACATTCTTTGGTAGATGAGTAGATCTGATTTTTTTCTTAGCATTTTCTTGAGCATTTTTTTCTTAGCATTTTTTTATAGATCTGGTTTTTAGCTCCAATTTTATTAGGGATTGCAATTTGCAGCATAGTGAGTTATTAACTTATTAAGCTTTTGATTTTGCTCCAGTTTTAATTGAAAATTTCTTTGTATTTTCAGCCATGACTCTTTAAGGAGAGTTCGGATCTTGCAAAGTGGGAGTCGTCACAGTCGATTCAATTGCTTGGAGGCACGCTTCAAGGGTAACAATCTCTTTCACCGGGTTGATTGTGTCCGTCCCCGACATTAAATTGCATTAGAGGTCCGCTCGAGATGGACTTAGGCATGTTGTGTGAAGCCTACCCGCGGCGATAGTCCCGGATCGGTGATGCTTGATGTGTGCCTTTAGGTGATGATTTCTGAATTTCATTTTCTTAAATTATGTTAGGTTACTATGGAAAAGTTTTTTAAAAGAAAAACAAGTGAAGGATCGTTTAGTGCTTCTAGTAGACAATTATCTAGTCCACAATTAGAACTCAATATAGATGATCTTCTTGCGGACCCTGGGTTACGAAAGAGTATTTATGAATATGATCCTAATGAGAGGGAGAAAATTCTTGAATGGATGAATGCTTGTTTAGTGACATATATTGAAAAATACATATTTTCCACCATCAGCAATGAGGACATTATGAAATGCTTTCAAAACATGAAAGCTCGAAGAGGAGTATTGTAAACAAGGTTATTTATATTTTTCTACTATTGTATGTGCAACTTTTGTATAATATTTGTCATATTAATGATTAATGTACTTGTTGCATATTTTTCAATTTTTTTTGTAATTTTTAAGTCCGCCCACACTGGAAAAAATTCCTGCGTCTGCCACTCTATAGGGTTAGTAATCACAGTGTTTGTAGAGGCCTCAGAAGACACGGTGGCCGCCACTATATACAAACCCGAATATCTAAACTCTCACTAAAAATCACCCTTCCTTAAGATATGCAAAGGTCTAGATGACCCCGCACTATTGTATGAGGCGGCGTTACCCTTAGGAAGGTCTCTGGGTTGGGTCAAAGATAATGTAATCTTTCGTATCTTATCGAAGAATACACACTTGTTAGATCGGCCATTACACGCGGCATCATGGTCATACAACCAAGGTTGCCCAAGTAATATGCGCGCTACGTCCACGAGTAAGGTGTCACACCAAACCTTGCCCTCAACGAATGCTAAACGAATCGGGACCAGACATCCTATGTAACCTGGATGGTAGACTTATCCACCCGAAGGACGCGGTAAGGATGTGAGTGTGATTCAGCTGCAAACTGCATACACTCCAGACTTTTCTTGGAAACAATATTGACGCAATCTCCACTATCGATATCAAGCTTGCTGATGCCTCTTGCACTAGGAAAATATGTGTAGAAATAGTAGTGTTGCACCAATCCTCTTCTGCACAAGGAGTGTGTGAAAGGTGGCGAATCACCCCTAACTCCTGCGACCTCTCATCGCTGCCCTCCCATCCGTCCTCCACAATGCCTGTAATCTCCTTACGGGTGTATCCTCAGCCTCAGTGCTTGGCTCACCCTCTTCTTCAATCAGTAAATTCCTAGTCGGGCACTGCACAACCATGTGTCCCCTGCCAGAGCACCCGTAACACTATATGTCTCCAGCTTTGGAGCTCTAGGAATAATCGCTTTGCCTTTTGCATCCACAGGGGTGCGAAGAGGCACTGTGGCAATGGCCGTAATCAGGGCGGGCCTCCTAAATGTGGAAGTGTCAGGTCGAGGGGTGACTTATCTCGGGCCCGCAGTGCGCAGGTACTGCTCATACTCAAGTGCTAGCTGAAACACCTACTCAATTGTCTCTACTCTATGTGAAATCAGTTCCCTCCGGCTTTAAGATCTGAGTTTGGCCCGAAAGCGGGACACACTCGCAATGATCTCCTTGATGTAAGACTAAATTGGAAAAATGTATTGAAAATTCAGAATTTGATTAATTAATTTATCCGTGCTACGACCCCGAGAGAGTGGGCTCCGCGTGAGAGGATCTTGAGCTCAGTTATTTTACTTAAATATTTAATGAGAGAATAAAGCGGGTTAGCTAACCGCAAGCATTTCACAAATGAATAGCTGCAATTCAAGCAATGAGTGTGAGTAATAACGGTAATGGAAGAGAATGGATACAAATATTTGGAAATGATCACTTAAAATTTTAATTGCATAAAATTAATTTTAACAGAGGGGAAGCTAAGATCATACCTGCCGTATCATTTTAGAGCGGAGCAAGGCAAGGGGGAGATGATGAACTTGGGTTTGACTAGTTCAGGTAGTCTGGAAAGGGGGAAAAGGGCTTTGTGATTGGAAGAGGGTGGCACGGCTTGGTGGAAACGAAAGATGGGCGCGGGCAGGGGCTAAGGTAGATCGGGAGAGGTGGTCCGGCGGGATTGGTGGGGGAGATAAGAGCTCAGATAGGTTGCTATTGAATAAAATAGGGCTACAAGGAGGGTTCAGTGATGGGGTTGACGAACCGGAGCAGATGCCGAGCTGGTCGGGGTTCATGAGCTCAAACGGGATGCCTTAAACGCCGAGGGAAGGACGAGATGGGGTCGTCGAAGGTCGACCGACCCTCTGGTGGTGACGTCGGAGGCGGATGAGGTGGGGGTGTGCGTCTGGAGGAGGAGGAAGGTGACGTCCGACAAAGGCTTTGCTGGACTTAACCGAGAATTAAAGGTTGGCAAAGGCTTTGTTAGAAACGCCGAAGACGCTGGAGATGGGCCGGGATGGGGTCGCCGGTGATCGACTGGCCCTTTGGAGGCTTCGTCGGCGATGGGTGAGGATGTAGAGGCCGACGGAAGGGGATGACGAATTGTGGCGAGGGCTTGCTGGATTTTGCAAAGAAATAGAGTCTTGTTTCTCGATTTCTTTCCTTTTCCAGCTCTCCCTTTTCTGCTTGGGAGAGGTGAGATTAAATAGGGTTAAATGACGGGTCATATTTCTAAAAGGGACGTTCATACTTAATAACTTAATAAAGAGCAAGGGGTCAAATGAAAGGGATAGGAAAAAGACGGATCAAAATAATAGAAATTGACTGCTCATACTTGGCAACTGAGATATTTGGCATGTGAGAAGAATAGGTCCAATATAATTAATGGGAGGTGAACATAAAGTCTCATGTAGATTCATACAGGTACAAGATAGGCTCTAAATTAAGTTCCTCTCCCAATGCAATTAATATCGGAACAAGGTCTATTCCGAAATTAATAATTTAGTAATTTAATTTAATTTTATGCAGTTTTATCACAAATGTTATTTCCTTGTACACCACGCTAATCAGCGTTGACAGACCAATTTATTTAAGGTCTTATTGGGTGGCCAAGCCAATAAGCTGAAAATTCAATATGTGGCGATAAATAACAGAGCTGAAAGATAATATTCATATTGACGGGGATGGTTCCTTCGAGGGAAAATTTCTGATACAGATATTCTCATTACCGAGGAATTGCTGAATCTCACTTTTGACTTGCCAGTAGGGGAGGATTCGTCTGAGTTGTCGGCTGCAGAAACTCAAAAGTCATTGCAGATCATGAACTTTACTAAAGAGAAGACAATCAATCTGAAGAAGAATGATGTGTCAGAGGAATACATGTTTTTGGCTGATATTGTAGGAAAAGTTCTATTATGCAAGATCTCTGCACATGATGCTATTCAAAAACAGCAACTACAGATAATGGGAGTTTTAGCCCTCAACAAGATAATTCACTGGGGGAGGTGCCTCCTGAAGCTGATTGACCATAAATATGCACACAAGGAGAATGCATATATGAGGATAATGAGCCAAGTTTTATACCACCATTATCCAATGGAATGCAAGTCAAAAGGAGTGCCCATTCCTCCTGGAAAAAGGATCATGATAGGAATTTTTTCAAAATGGACCAGACAAATTCTAAAGCCTGGCCAAGCTCCATCCTCTCCTCCTCTATCTCCAGCTCCAACTTCTTAAGACTATGAAACAACCATACCAGATGTCACAAATGAACCTTTAGCTCAAGACCTTCAGACAGTGATACCAGATACAACAGCAAAACCTGCACAACAGATTCTCACTCCACAACAACAACCATCATCTATCACCCCTCTTGCAGAAAACCTCACTGTCATCCATCCCGATCCATTGGAACAAACTCATTCTCAATCACCTCCTCCAAATGACATACCAACACCTCCTGTTGATAAACCCTCTACAACTCATCCTATCCACTCTTTTGACATGGACCAGACAATCTCTAAGGCAGTGGGGCTGGCCACTGGGACATTTGCAGATCTATTACTGGCACAGGCAAGAACATTTAATAGGAAATATTCCCAGATAGAGAAAGAGCTAAAAAGTCACAAGAATCTATTCAGTCAATAAGGGTAGTAATTTCTTCCTCCAGAGTTACTAGAACATTCTTAACCTCACTTGCCTGTAAGGTTCAGAAGGGGGAGATCATTCAAGAGGAGGAAGTCCCTGTCCCAGAAGAGAATAATTTTGCTCAGGAATCTGGAGATCCTAATAAGATCACAGTATTCAACAAAGTACTTCCAGATGTTACAGTTCATGCTCCAGAAAAGAATGCACAAATCCAGGGGGAGCTGTCTGCACTAAATCAGGTGGAGCCTCTTACAACAACTCATGAAGCAGTTCTCACTACAGAAATTCTTGCATTGACCCAGGGGAGCCCTTCATCACTGAACAACTCCTAGATGATGTTACTAACATTGCTAAAGAGGCTGCAAAAATAGCTTAAGAGGGCATTGCTCAAGAAAATGACAAGGAGGATGATAAAGTTCTTGAAGAGGAGGAGCCTTTGGTGTTTCCACCCAGAAAGCTGACACCTCAGGTCTTCTCAAGGAAAAGGAAAACCCCTCCCAAAGAGTAGTACAGTGCAGGTATTCAGTGAATATGAACAATTTCCATTATATCATCAGGTGGATACAGTTATTGAAAACATTTTGATTACTTGGAAACTTATTATATAGCCTGTTTTTGTATTTTAAAATGTCATTATTATTCTCTGTCTATTTGTTTGGATTAAATTTTTATGTCTCAGTATGATTGAAATCACATAAATAATTTGTAAAATTTGTTAAGATAAATAGGGGGAGATTATTGGGAAAAACACCATTTGATTTATCTTACAAATTATATACAAGTGATTTCATTCTCTAGGATATATTACCCATGTTATATAGAAAGGGTAATTTGGTCATTAGATATCTTAGGATGTCACACTCTAATGAGGGTGTCAAAGACCAGTCTAGAACAGTCCAAAATTCAGTTGAGTTAAAACTTGCGTCGAATAGAAGTCGACGCAACTTTGATTGGAAGTCGAAGCAACTTCGAATAAAAGTAGAAGTAACTCGGCTTGAAGTCGAAGTATAAGTTGAAATCGACGCAACGTCGAGATGTACTTGACGCTGAAGACAGAACCAGTCGAAACAGTATTAGAATTCGATGCAACTTCTACTTGAAGTCGACGCAGAAGATGAAGTTCAAAGTCTAAGTCTTCAACTCGATGAATACGTCGATAAGAATTCGACGCAACGTCGATATCAGAGTTCAGTTCAAAGCTGAAGAGGAATTTGAAGCAGCTTCTATTAGAACTTGGATGTGCGTCGACTAGAAGACAAATGTATTCAACGCTACGTCGAATATAGACACAGAAAAAGAATACTTTCTGTATTCTTTTCTGATGCTCTTCCAGAAGGTATACAAGGAAGTAATTTGAATTCTAACGGTTCGTTTATTGCCAAGAATGGAAAAGACTCCAGAGAGACAACAAAAATATTCTTGAAAGTTATTCAAAAAGATGATTGACGAGCTGTCAACATAAATGGAAAGAGAACGGTATTATCCCGTGAACATTCCTACTAACAGGGACACAACAGAAGAGGAAATAAATTCAAATGTTATTCGACAAAGAATATACTCAGGAAGAGAGACAAAAAATGACTCAATCATTATATTCTGCCTTCTTCTTCCTCAAGTTCTCTATCAGACAAACACAGAACATCTCTGTACAGGAAACATAAAAAGGCTTCTGCTTCTTCTTCTCTTATAGCAGAAAACTAACAAGCATACAAAGATCATCAGGATCATAAGCAAAACAACCCTTGAATTCCTTTTTTATCTCAAGCAAGGGTTCATCTACTAAACAGATCCTGAAGAACACAGTGACTGAATCCTCAGTGATAACTGCAGGAGGATTCAAACAGAAGAAACATCTTCATTTCTTCTCCTTCTTTCTTACCCTTTCTTCTTCTTTTGTAATCTGAGTATAGAGTCCTAATAATCCCTCTACAAAGGATTCAGTGGTTCTAATAGTCTCCTTGTCAAAAGACTCAGTGAGTGCTTCAAGATCTCCTTATCAAAAGATCTAGATTGGTTCTAAGAGTCTCCTTATCAAAAGACTCAGTGGCTGGTTCTAAGAGTCTCCTTATCAAAAGACTCAATGGTTGGTTCTAAGAGTCTCCTTATCAAAAGACTCAGACACTAGATAGTGCATTCATACCAAGGTGGTAGAAGAGTGAATGTACCCATATTTTGGGGAACCACTATAACTCTTGTCTTTATGCTGTGAATTTCTGTGCTGTTCACTTGCTTTTATTTCTGCAATATGTTTTTATTTTATTCTGGACTGGTAGTCTGAATGTATAGTCGTTAGATTAATTTATTGTTGTGCTATAGTTTAAGAAAAGTTTTAAATCTTTATTCACCTCCCTCTCTAGAGAATACTCATAGGTATCATTGTGCACTTCACATTCTTTATAAGTTTGAATCGCTTAAACATGATATTAATTGATGCAAAACGAGTTTCGACAGTAAATAATAATTTTAAGCTCACAAACTCATTAAACATAGCTAATCTCATGGAATGATTCATTATGTAGTTCTTAATGAACATGACATCATCACCAATATGGGTAATCCACGAACATTTTTCATAAGTAACCACATTATTCTCTGAATTCTTAACAACACATATGCTCTTCAAAGCTAGATTGTGAGTGTGCACACACAAGGAGTCCAAAAAATTGATGGAAACTCACTCTCAATTAGTTGGATCACGCCCTTGCAATTTGCCGAATTATCCGTTATAACTTGAACAACCTTTTCATATCCGATTTCTAAAATTACCTCTTTGATCAAAGAGGCAATGAAGTACTTGTCTTTGGTTTGACCTTCACAATTAATCACCTTCAAGAACATTGCTTTTGAATCGGTTATTGCCATAAAATTAATGAGTGGTCTTTTTTGTGGATCGCTCCATCCGTCGCTTACAATGCTAACTCCCTTCTCTACCCACATCCCTCAAATGAGAGCTAATCTTTTTCAATTTCTATCTTCTCCTTCAACAACCAGGTAGTTTTTAATGAATTGTATCCGGGTGGTACATATCCCGCATGGTTATGACTAGCGACAAAGGAATATAATTCTCTCCAATAAGGAGTTCTTGCTAGATTGAAAGGCAACCCCGCCGAATAAAAGACCCTAGCAATTAAAGCATCCAAATGAGCTCTATCCTCATTATTGAATGTACTAGAAATTGGATTCTTTCCGCTACCGCTTGGATCATCATTTTTTCTCCGCTTATCACCAAAACTTCCAACACTTCCAACTCCACTTGAAGTACTTGGAGCTACCGGTATAAATTTTGGAAGTCGTCGTTCAATAAACTCTTGATCATCTTTATCTTCCTTCAACATGTCCTCGTATGTGGAAGTTGGAGCCTTGTTACATGCTCCGATTCCGCTACTCTTGATCCTCAATAAATGAATCTTCACGTGAGTGTATGTGCTTTTGTAAGGCTTACCACAAAAATTACATGTCCAACTTATACTTCCACTTCCTTTAGTTAACTTGTTCCCTCTTGTCACATATTTTCAAAGAGGCTTTTCGTCATTTTCAGTAACACCGCTACTTGAATCCATGTTACACAAGATAAGACCTAATTTAAACAACAAATAAAATAAAATTTTGGCGTTTCATGTCAATGAAATAATATGCAAACTAATTACGTACCCGAGTTTGAAGCATAAAAATGTAAACTAGGAAATAACGTAAACATGTCCCTTACTATGTTGATATATAATGTAAACAAGCAGACTGGATAAGGATGATTACAATGACGATATATTGAATTATAAGTCAATTCTAGTATGCTTCCATAACATCATTTTTAGTTTTTACTGAGTTTGGTTCAGTGAGATAACTGAGTTTGGTTCAGTGAGATAACTGAGTTTGGTTTAGTGAGATAACCGAGTTTGGTTTAGTGAGATAACTGAGTTTGGTTCAGTGAGATAACTGAGTTTGGTTCAGTGAGATAACTGAGTTTGGTTCAGTGGATGTAATTCTCAAATTATATAGAGCTGAAATACTAATGACACATCAAAATAAAAACATCATATTTAGTGAACAAAAGCTAACATTAACATAATTAACCGTGCTAATATTAACATAATTAACTGTGCTAATATTAACATCATTAACTGTGCTAATATTAAGAGACAATCCTCAACTGAGTTTGTTTGTTTATTTTGAGTATTTTTCAACATAGATTTATATTTCTATGCAGGAAATGAAGAAATCCTCAACTGCTATTCGATTAATACATGTAATAACCAGTTTATTTGTTTTGAGAAGTCAGGTTGTTTGATATAATGATGGAGCAATATAGCAAGAAAATCAAAAGATAGCATCCAAAGGTGTCTCATCGCAGATATAGCAAGAAAATGTAAAGATTGCTTGGCTGCAGGAAGATGTGGGTAGATGCACGAACGAAAAGAAGTTATAATTAAGGGAAAATCAGATCTCCTAGCTGTGATTATATATTTGCCGTGAAATATACTTAACAGAGTTGTAATGGTGTAATCAGAGTCGGATTCGGAGTCACAGTCACCAAGGGACTGAGCTTGCAGAGGAGCAGTCAGAGTCGCACTCGCCTGGGGTTGCTGCGGAAGGTGGAGTCTTTCTTCGTGAGATCGCTGCGAAATGTAGGTCAGAATAGTGCGAGAGATGATAGCTCTTGTAGAGGAAGAGCAGAGAAAGGGGTTTAGGAGCCACACTCACCTGCCGAAGGGCTTTCGACGCAGAGCTTCGGCTGCGGGGGAGAACGACCAAGAAATGCTTCGGGGGAGAATGATGCAGAGCGAGGAGAGCTGCGACGGGCTTTCTAGTTTCTATGCAGAGATTCGGTTGCGGGGGTCGGGAGAACGACGCATAGCGAGGAGAGCTGCGGGGGTCTTGCGCGTGAGTCGTGAGCCCTAAAACTCAAATTATATCAGGCGTGAATCCTGAATCGTGAACTCCGCGCGTGACGCGTGGACGAGAAAAGCGGGAAACGCGCATCCCGCAAGCGGGATATGCGTTTCCCAATTAAATTTTATTCTTTAATTTAAATATTGTGTTTCCTACATTTTGGAAACGCGTATTCGCGCGTTTCAGGGCATTTTCCGTATGTGATACGCGTTCGAGCTGATACGCGAAGCATTTTTAAGTATCCATGCTTCGTAGACAATAACTGTTGATCTACTTCTTATCGTAGCGTAAACCTGCAGTTTACATTAAAAAATTCCTCCAGAACTTAATGTTATTTGACATTTTTCCATGAGAAAATAATGGAGTGCTTAGAATAACATGATACCTTCAATATGAACAGAACAATACCTTAATAGTGAATTCATTAGAAGTTAACTCCGCCGGTTCCTCTTTTTCGGTAATGGAATCAAGTTCATTCAAAGCATCCACTTCCTCGTAAGATCTCATAGTATCAAATTGCCTATTGTCATATTCCTCCTCGAAACAAATAGGAAGAATGGAGTGTGTAAAGGTCGGAGAAACAAATAGGAAATAATTTGCTTGAAATTAAAAAGAGGAGCGATGCCTTTCTTTAATCCTTGAGAATGAGTTGAAGTGATAAGGTTGCTCAGGATCGATGCCTTCTCTTTTCTCACCTTGTCTGAGAGCCCCATGAGGAACGCTGTTCGAATAGGGGTCTCCTGCTCTATCTTGATACCTTCTGGCAGTCCGCAGCCTTTGTGCTTCGTCGATCAAGATCGATAAGTATGGTGCGCGATTAACAAGCTGAAGATTTTTTTTCTAAAGTAAATAATTGGGTTTTTTGGGGGTGCGGATAGCCATTTTTGAAGCGCGTTTAACAATTCCGTTAATGAAACATATAAGCCATGGAACGTGTGGACTCGAAACAGAGACAAGTCTAAGTGTGCACAAGAAAAAGTGCGAGAAAACAAATGCTTGAACGAACGAAGCCCGATAAATTACGGGATGCTTAACACAAAGATACAATATAATATTCTGACAAACTGAAATTGATCACAATAATCCACTAAAAATTCACAAGCATAAAATAAACTTAAACATTTACAGGATAGAGGACTCGGTGGATGACTGTATGTCTAATGAGATGCTGGTGGCTAGGGAGGCAATTGAATGCTGAATCTGAAATGTCGGAGGGGAATCGAAGGGCTGGACGGAGCTGTTGGGCTGCTAGTTGGTGTTTTCTGTGGACTGGATGGAGTCGGCAGGCCTGGGGAGGTGGCTGGATGTGTTTGCAAGTGTATGGGTTGGTTGGTTAAGGAGTAAACAGGGGCTGAGGTGCTGGATTGGGAATTCTAGGTGCTGGATAGATATTCTAGAGCTTGGAATTCACTATTCTGGTTTTCCTGGACTGGATTAGAGCAGGGAATGGGGATCCAACAGGTTCTTCAGTGTACTGGATGGTTTCAGACATGGGAGGAGGTGCTGGAACCGATTACAGGGGCTGAATTTTGCCTCAGGTTTTAGTTCAGGGCTGGGGTAGGGATCCGATGGAGGGTAATTGGCAGTTAGGGGAATCCTGAAAGTGAGGTGTGCATGTATGTGTGTGTGGAAAAATTCTTCAGTCCGGAGGAGAGAGATTAACCGGGACCACTCCTATTAGGCCGTGTGGAGCCCAAATCTCGGCGCAAAAGTGCATTACACTTTTCCCCAAATCCTACGGCTAGTATTAAATCCTGGACTTAAATTTTGTAATGGGACACGGATTCAAAAATGCCCGTGTGTGTGTGTAATGGCTTTCGTTTGACCGTCTGGAGGAGGAAATATGAATGGAGTGGGTGGGGGGAGTGTGATAACTGCCTTGAACATGTGGGGTGGTTGATGGGTTGCAGGAGTATTCAGGTATAGGATAATCAGGACTCAGGAGAGCACTATGTTATGAGCAGGAGTTTTGTGGAGTTAATGGATGTTAGGGGTAGTTGTTGGCTCTAAGGTTGTTGGTAAGTGGGGTGGTTATTGGATGATTATGAGGTTGTTATGGATAGTTATGAGGTAGTGTGTGAGTAGTGGGGGAGTGGAGGTGGTGGAAATGTGGCCAACCAAGAGGTGGTGGCCTGCCATGTGGTGGTTGCCAACAATAAGGAGGTGGTGGCGGTGGCCGACAAGGTGGATGGAGGTGGAGGAGGAGGGCCGACTAAGGAGGGAGAGGGGAAAGAGGTTATAGGCTCACATTTTTTCGGATTCAGACCAAAGACTGAATTTTCCTGCCACTTTCGATTCCTTCAAAATGACCCATATATCCCTATTTATACACTTAGGAACCATTATAAACAAGCCATGATTCTCTGATCACGACGACCGATAAAATACACTAAACGAAAAAAATAGAAAAATAGAAAAATAACTAAAATCATGGATAGTCAATCCACACAAAATGATCGGCTCCGATCGTTATGTAGAATCTTGTGTGACGTGATCCCCATAAATTCTCCCCCTTTTAAAAACATTCATCTCCGTGAATGAAGATGATCAGGCTCTTGTCTGAAGGTGAGGTGAATCCCTCTAGCTCTTGTGCTGCAATGATCTCGTGAGCTAGGAGCTATGTAATAAAATCAAATGGATCTGAGTACTACTGCTGCTGATGCGAGACGGTACTGCTGAAGCTGATGATAGTTCCGAGGATGGTGCTACCGAAGATGATGACAATGTTGAACTTGATGCTGCTATTGTGAGAGATGGTGCTGAAGATGTCAGAGTCAAAGTAGATGAGGGCGGTGCTGAAGACGACATTGATGATGATACTGTTGCTGTTGGTATTGTCATCGACGTCAAGAACAGTGCTGCTGCCGAAGATGCATGAAGTGGTGCTGGTGGTACTGTTAGTGGACGAGTGGTGGGAGGAGTGTGAGGGTGGAGTAGGGATGGTATGTATAGCTCACGTGTCGAGGTGGTGGAGGGTAATGAGCTCATGTAATGAGATCAAATCTTCAATGTTGAATACAAGTTAAATTCCTCTATTCTTAGGGATATTGAGTACGTAATCATTTGTCTCAATTCTCCAAATGACTGTATAATAACCCATTCACCTTGCATTTAATCTTCCTCAGTTCTTCGAGGAACGTCTCAACATGTACATAAACTATAACTTGTTTACCTTCTTTGAAACCATGTGCTCTCCTGTGGCTGTCAACATAAGATTTATAAATTTCATTATTGCAAGTGAGCTTACACTGGATAGACTCATGCATGTCATGCAACGTGGGTAAATGATGGTCAACATACTTAACCTAACATCTTATAAAGCGGTGCTACAACGTCCCAGATCACTCTACCGAGGGGCACATGGTCAATAGGTTCAACGGGTGAGGTGTAGAAAAATTCATTACAAGTGCGATGATCACTCAAATGATCATCGAGACATCAACAATAAGATGCGTTGATATAATATTCTGAATGTCCCCGCAAGTGCTGACATTAATAAAATAGATCTTTGATCCATCAAGAGCACTCTCAACGTCGATTAACCCACTAATGATGGGTATATCTCTAATTTGCATTTTTTTATCAGTCTCTTTAGGGTGTGCGTAAGAAAATTCGTTGCGAATGCGACGATCACCAAATAAATACCTTATGCATTGACATGATGATACGACATTGGATATATGGAATATCTCTAAGAGTGGAAAACTTGTAGGGTAACTCGCCTTGTGGTATAAAAAAAACCCCGTCGTGTGTGCCACGAGTACTAGTATAGGTTACCGAGAAATCGAAAGTGTGCTCAGGTGTGTGAAAGGAGGGTCTTAAATACACAATACTAAGCTCCACATCTTACGGTAGGGTGAGCTCCGAGATATAATTGGAAGAGGCTTCAAGGATCATATACTTATAGTCGAGTCTTTCATTTGGGTCTCATCTTCAATAGGACTAGGCATGACTATTAGACACTCTAGGCTCTTCGAGATATAATTGTAAGAGGCTTCAAGGATAATATACTCGTAAACGAGTTTCTCATTTGGGTCTCATCTTCAATAGGATTATGCGTGAGTACTAGACTGTTACGGTTGCGCCTGCTGACGAGACGCACCCACACATTGTTACGGGTGCGCATGCCGACCACGGTCTACACACGGAGGAAGACGATGACGGGCCCGTCTGGAGGAGAGACCGAAGACGCGTCTATGACATGATTATCTTATTTGTATTCTGTTATGTTGTATGTTTTACTATTGACACCCGTACTTTTGTTCTCCGCACCCAACACCTATAAGGGGTTCTGTTGTACACTTTTTCAGGATCTTTGGATGAAAGTGTTTTAGGGTTTCTCCCTAGAGTTCTCCTCTCAATCTCTTCTTTCTCTCCTCGCCTCCGTTGGCCCTTCCCCTCGCTGGATTCCTCTCCCAGGAACGTATCATTTGGTCTGACCTGCCCCACCGCCCGCCATCTAGCCGCCAGTGCACGCTATCACGCTTCCTCCGCGACTTTCGTTTCCGCGCGGAATCCCGTCTGCGATAACCGCCGCGTGAGTTTTCTCCGCAGCGCTCGTTTCCGCCCGCCGCGCGTCCTCCTGACTGCCGCGTCCCCCGATCCGTCGCTCCCAGCGTCGGGCCCTCCGATCCGCCGCTCCCAACGCCTGCATCACCGCCGATTTGTAGCTTCCAGCGATTGTGCCGTCCGTCGATTTCAGCTCCGATCCGCCGCAGGAAGGCCGCAGACCCTCTGCATCCACCGACCTCAGCCCGATCCGCCCATTCCCTGCCGCCGTCCGACGACTCCAGCCCCATGGCTCCCAACAATCGCTCCTCCAATGACCCCGCTCCAGATACCGCCTCCGAAGCCCTTAGCCATCGCATCGAGGCTCAAGATCAGCTCATCGCCTCCATGCACGCCTCGGTCCTCGCCCTCCACTCCAAGATCGACTCCCTCCAGAAGTCCGCCGCCGCCATTTCCGTGTCTGGTTCTGGCTCACCCGCGGACGTCGGCTCTCTCCTCGGCGTCGGGCCGCCTCCCATTCGCTCTGGGACCACTCCACCGCACATTCCAGGCTGGTACGCCCTCTCCCTCGACATTCCCTCTTTTGTCGGCGTTGACCCGATAGATTGGATCGCCAAAGCGGAGCAATATCTTCACCTCAACTACACACCGGAGCAGGACAAGGTATCTACGATTGTGGTTGGCCTGGACGGCTCGGCCCTCCACTGGGCTCGGTGGCTCCGCCAATCCAACCCGTTCCTCTCCTGGCCCGAGCTCAAGCAGGAGATGATCCAGCGGTATGACACCCGCTACTCCGGATCCTCCGCTATCGAGCGTCTTTGCGGCGTCCGCTAGATAGCCGTCCTGGACGACTATATTGATGAGTTCGTCGCCCTGGTCACCCACGTCCCCGGGCTGCCGCCCGATCATTGGGCTTCTTCATGCAGGGTCAACTGCTACATATCCGCTCTCGTCTCCGCACGCACCACCCCCCGACAGTCTCCGACGCCCTGGACTTGGCGCGTCTAGTGGAGGCCAACCTCTCCCATCGGCCACCTGCTCTTGTGGCCGAACTCCACCAGCCTCGACCGCCTTGGAGACCACCTGCCGCAGCTCCTCCGCCGCGGCTGCAGTCTGGGGGTAACCGGACGGGCCGCCCACCGGCCTCTAAGTGCCTCTTGAACAATGATTATAATGAGCTTCGCAGCAAGGGTCTATGTTTTCGGTGCGGCCAACCCTACTCCCCCAACCATGAGTGCTCCGTGAAGGAGTTCCACGCCATCATCGACGACGTCGCCCCTGAGGTTACCCTGGCCGAGTTTGAGGCCCTCTATCTTTCAGCGGAGCATACCCCTTTCGACCCCACCACGACTACGTTCCATGCCTGGAGTTATCCTGTGCCTCGGCGGGCGGGATCTCCGGTTAGCAGACCATGCATCTCTCGGGCACGCTGCTGGATCGCCCGATCATCCTCATGGTGGACAACGGCGCAAGCCACAACCTCATCTCTGAGAGCCTGTTGCAGCAACTCTGTCTTCCCTTGGTTCCCTCCCCGGATTTTGTGGTCCGCCTTGGCGATGGGCGACGCCGACCGACTCAGGGCCGTTGCCCTGCTGTGTCTCTCGCCATGGGGTCCTGTTCCGTGACCACGTACTTTTACGCATTCGGCGTCGACGGTATCAACGCCATTTTGGGGGTGGCCTGCCTCCGCACACTCGGCGATGTACACGACAATTGGGCGACTATGACCATGCAGTTCCTCCACGAGGGCCGTCCATGTCGCCTCGTCCGTGCTTCCGCTCTCCGGTCTCCCTGTGCACGATCTGGTGGACCACGGACGTCGGCCTCTCCGCGGGGCTGTGGCCCCTCTTGGGCCTGTCCGAGGTGCCTTTCCCTTCCCCGATGGACTTCTAGAGCTTCCCACTGCGCTCGGTGATGTCATCCAGCCTCCGACAGGATTGCCACCACCCCGGCCGACCGACCTTGCAAATTCCCCCCATCCTAAGACCACGGCAGTCTCTGCGCAGCTGTTTCGTTCTGACCATGGGCGGATGGATGAGTTCGAGCCTCTGGTGCAGGGGATGTTGATGGGGGGCCTTACCTGTTCTGGTGCGAGCACATTTTCTAGCCCGGTTCTTCTGGTCCGGAAGAAAGACGGCAGTTGGTGCCGTACTACCCAGCCGAGATAGTTGATCGCCGCTACCACCTTCAGGGGGCCTCTGGTTCGCAGGAGGTCCTTGTTGCTGGGTTTTACCGTCGGAGTCCGAAGCCACGTGGCTGCCGCGATATGACTTTTGCTGCCAGCCCTCCGACTACTGCCTTGATGACAAGACATTTTTCAGACGGCAGCATTGTTATGGTTGTGCGCGCCGGCGAGACGCGCACACGCATTGTTACTGGTGCGCATGCCGATGAGACGTCGTGGCAAGGCTAAACGCGGTGGAAGATGATGACGGGCCCGTCTGGAGTAGGAGAGACCGAAGACGCGCCTTTGACATGATTATCTTATTTGTATGATGTTATGTTGTATGCTTTACTATTGGCACCCATTCTTTTGTTCTCCGCACCCCACACCTATAAGGGGTTCTGTTGTACTCTTTTTCAGGATATCTGGATGAAAGTGTTTTAGAGTTGCTCCCTAGAGTTCTCCTCTCAATCTCTCCCTCTTCTTTCTCTCCTCGCCTCCGCCGTCCCTCCCCCTCTCCCGATTCCTCTCC
Source organism: Dactylorhiza incarnata (assembly GCA_033032865.1). Lineage (NCBI taxonomy): Eukaryota > Viridiplantae > Streptophyta > Magnoliopsida > Asparagales > Orchidaceae > Dactylorhiza > Dactylorhiza incarnata. Next base: position 1,135,560 of record JAWHQI010000130.1, read on the forward strand.
CGGGAACGTATCATATACACTCTTGGCAAATACCGCTTCCAGGAAAATCTGTGATAATCATAGTGTTATCTTTCTCAGTTTGCACTATTAGACTAGGGATATACTCATTCTCACTATCCAAAGGTTAACTCTTTGTAGGGCACTAGGTTATGGAAGGATTGGTTTGAATCAACCTCTTACGTTGTATTATATCAAATCGTGGGTTCATACGGTTTAAATCACTTCCTATGTGATCAAAGTGAATGTCTATGTAGTCAAACCGAATTAATAGAACTATTAGCAATGCAACATTTGGCATTCTTATGTTGTGTCATTCTCAAGATAGTGACCTCTATGAAGCTATTGATAGTTATTAGAGCGTATCAGAGAATGACCTCTACTAACGGAGGGTTATGGGTGAGGATGATCATCGTAATGGTAGGATGACCTCTTATGAGATGCTCTTTGATAAGGTGGCTCGGACTCTTCAAATAGAGGAGATGAATAACAATGATACCCCTTATAATAGTACGAATGTCTCTCTTGACGAGTCCTTGGAGTCGAGTACAAACAGACTCTGAATCCTTGAATTGAAATTGAGGAGATAAGTGATGTCCATAACCTAAATGATGTTTTTCTTACTATAATCAAATCGTGCTAGACGACAACTATGATATGTCATAAATGTTCTATAGACTTACACATTCTAGATTACAATTTTGATCATAAGGGCAACAATTTTTAGGAATTAATGAAATTAGGGGTAGTTATAGGTAAGTTGGGGTGATTATTGGTTGGTTATGAGATTGTGAGGGTAGTTATAAGTAGTTATGAGGTAGTAGGGGAGCGAAGGTGGTGGAAAGGTGGCAGGCTAAGAGGTGGTGGCCGGCAATGAGGAAGGCTGGTGGTGGTGGCCGACAAGGAGGGTGGATGTGGAAGGGGAGGGCCGACCAAGGAGGGAGAGTGGGGGGGGGGGGGGCAGGGGTTATAGGCTTCTGTCACGATCTTCAGATTCTGAGCGGCTGCGCAATCTTAAGAGGGAGAAGTCTCGTAGTGGATCTTTTCGACCCTTCCTAGACTTGGCCTTCCCAATGGTGGAGGGTATAATGTGAGCCGAGCTCGACCGACAGTGGAAGAGGGGCGTCTTGCTCAACCCTAGCCGCAGCTTGAGAGGAAGAGAGAGAAGAGAGGAGAGAAGATTAAGAGGAGAGATTTAAGGTTTAATTTATCCTGCCATCTAAGGCCCCTTCACTCACATATCTAGTGAGAGAGAAATGTTCCATAATATTTTCGTTATGCCCCTCACCCATGCTACATGATGTGTGAGTAAATTAAGGTGTGCAAAAAGATGAAAATGCGAGAAATAAAGATACAATGCAAAAAAGAGAAGACGCATGTCGTCCGCGGGTACGCGTTGTCACCCTCTATATGGGCCCATAACATCACCTCCCCTGTGTGGATTAAGCTTGTCCTCAAGCTTGAGGTACGAGGTTTTCGCTGTCCTTGCACCCTCATCGTCGTCCGAGGTATCATCCACTTCTAGCCAAAAAATACGTTTGCACCTGTGTCCAATTGTATATGGGCCATCACAGTTGAAACAAAACCCTGGTGCATGTCGTTCCACTATCGCCACTTGTGACAGGCGTTTGATGGCTTGTGGGCCGCTAAATTCCTAGCCCTTGGGTGTGGAAAATATAATGGGATGAGAAGGGCGAGTGTCCTCCTGCTGACTTCCCCTGCTCCCTCTGTGACGGCTTCCACACGAGTTGTCCATGAGAGACGTTTCTTACAGATACGAGCTAGGCTCATGGATGTGTTGAGGTCCCGTAGGGTTTGAAATTCGATATCGAGACACAGTCGTTCATGTAGGCTGACAGTGAAGATAGATACTTGATGTTCCAGCAACATCGAAGGGACACAAGCTAGTAACATCTGAAAACTCTCCAAGTGATCATCGACGAACTCCAATTGCTTGAGAGAGATGAGGTCGCCCAATAGATTGTTGCGGAGCGGCGAGCCGAAGCGCAGATTGCATGAATGTTGAAGACCGCCCAATTTAAATTGGAGGCCTCCTGCGCAAGCTGGACTTACCACAACTGCACCGAGCTCATACGGTGGAAGGAAGCCAACTTTATCCGATCCTCCAGTGAGCTGGTTGGCGATGAAGTGCCCACAGCGTGTGAGCCAAGCTAAGGGGTCACTTTTGCCATCAATATGGGAAAATCCAGCTTCACGTGACGCAAAACAGTGCCTCCTGTGGCCCGGTTGCCATGAGAATCTAAGTGCATGTCGTATTGATGGAACTCGTAACAGATTGGTGTATCGACTGGGGTAGCTGATGCATGCCATCGAGGCAAGCAGACAAGGCAGTGAATGTTGTCTGTTGTTGAGCTTGAATGACCATCATCTTTTGCATTGCCTTCATAATTTGAATAAGGGTGAGACTGCCTTCATCCATGGTCGTTGAATGCGCTCGGCGGCTCTCCGAAGGTGGTAAAAGTGGAGGTATAATACCGGAGGATTGTTCTACATAAGCATCTTTTTTAATTATCCCGTTTAAAAATGCATTCTTTACGTCCATTTGAAATAGTTTGAATCGTTTGAAACTAACAAATGCAAGAAAAGTTCTAATTGATTCTAAACGTGCAACGGGTACAAAAGTTTCTTCAAAATCTACTCTGTCAATTTGAGAAAATCTTTTGTCTACTAGTCTAGCTTTATTCCTAGTTATCCCAGACTCGCCATCTAATTTATTTTTAAAATTCCATGTAACTCCTACTATCAGATGATTAGACGGTCGCTCTACTAGTGTCCAAACCTTGTTTCGTTCAAATTGATTAAGTTCGTTGTTCATAGCCATAAACCAAGATTCATCATTTTAAGCGATTGAAACATTCTTAGGTTCAATTTCAGATATAGAACATAGTGGACTGGGAAGCCCGGGTCAAAGTGATGGGCACTCGGCCGACAGTGGCAGAAGCGGGGAAGTTGCGTAAGATGGCTGGGAACTCCTTCAAATGTAGGTGTGGGCAGTTCGACTAGTTGGGAAAGGAGTTACGATGACACAGTAGTTGTTGGAGTTGAATTCGAGAGAAATCGAGTGCAGAGGAGCGACCGATGGGGATCAAGTGTCGTCAGTTACATGGGTGTCAACATTCTAGGAGCGAGCAAGGCCGTTAGCGGGAGTGTCAGTGTCATTGGCAGTGCTGTGCGGATCGATGTGCTTGAGCGTAGCAACTATCGAGCGCGACCGCTCGAGGTTGGGCGCAACTGCGATCGTGCGAGAGTCATCTACTCGTCCAACGGATCGTCGCACTCGAGCGAAGATAAGGGATCTCATCGAGCATGTGAGTGGAGGAGAGGATCGAAGGCACGCGTGGAAGGAGAAGACTCTGATACCAAGTTGTTACGATCTTCAGATTGCGAGCGGGTGGGCGGTCTTAAGAGGGAGAAGTCTCGAAGAGGATCTTTTGACCCTTCTTAGACCTACCCTTCCCAATGGTGGATGATACAATGGGAGCGGAGCTCGATCGAGAGAGAAGAGGGGAGCCTTGCTCAACCCTACTAGAGAGGATGAGAGAGATGAGATGAGAGAAGTTTAGGTGGAGAGATTTAGGGTTTAATTTATGCTGCCATTTAAGACACCCCCTCTACTTACATATATAGTGAGAGGGAAAAGTTCTATAATATTTCCGTTATGTCCCTCAGCCAGGCCTCATGATGTGTAATAAATGAATATGCACGAAAAGATAAAAAAACGAGAAATAAAATACAATGTAAAAAGAGAAGATGCACGTCATCCGCGACCACATATCGTCGCCCCCTATGTGGGCCCGTTACATTTTCGCACCTACTTTTCCAGCTTCGGCACCGAGTGACCAAAGCTTGAATTTTTCCTTCAACTTTCGATCCCTTCAAAATATGTCATCTATCCCTATTTGTAAACTCAGGAGCCACCATGGAAGGTCATGATTCTCTGATCATGACAACCTCCAATTACACTAAAATAAAAATAAAAATAACTAAAAATCATTGATCGCCGATCTACAGAAAGTAAACGACTCTGATCATCGTATAGACCCTTGTGCGACGTGATCCCCATGACTTTGTTTGTCAAAATTTTTTTGCTGGTCTTCAATATTTGAGAATTTACATACATTCTAATTCTCTAAGGCTCCGTTCATTTGACAGAAAATGGGATGTAAGAATTGGAATTGGCCACTGGGAGAGATCCAGTTGAAATAGTCGGCGGCGGTAAATAGGAGACCGAAGACGGTCACGCGATGAGTTTCACGAGAATAGGGACTCAGGGGGATGCCAGAATCATTAAGTTTGACCTTAGGAGGTCGGAAATGAAGGGGAAGAAAAATAGTCTATTGCGAATTCTCACGGAATTGGATTGAATTCCAATTCCCACCAAAAATATTGGCTGCTGAACAACGAAGTTGGAATTGACAATTCCAATTCCTTTCTCCAATTCCACCCAAACGAACGGAGCCTTATATTCATTTATTTGACACTTAAATTGTACTATTCACCAATACGCCACCTAAATCATTTAATACCATCTGCCTTTAACATGGGGCCTGTTTGAGAACAATTATGAGCGGAAACATCAATGGAGTGCAGCTTGTCCTCCCATTCAGTTGTAAATGGTATTTCAACCGAACCTCAAAAAAAAAGGCCAGCCCGGTGCACGAAGCATCCCCGTGCAGCGAGGGTCCGGGGAAGGGTCCCACCACAATGGTGACATTTCAACCGAACCTCAACGAAAAATATATATTTTTGGCCTTCCGTGCAAAACACTGAACGCGTTGCCTGATCATTTAGGGCGCCGGCCGTTCTGTTCAGCCCGGTGCTGCAACGTGGCAAAATTGGAGCCCCAAATGATCTCATAATCCCTAAACTGTATCCATCCTAATTGCTCCTTCCTGCTTATTGATTCTCACGGGTCAACAACTCAACATCCTAAGTTTATATAGCTGAAGTTTAGGTTATGTTTGTATTGAAGTTAATAATTTTATTGTATTAAAAAGATTTAAGGCGTTATATTAGTTAAAAATATATGTTAGGTGTTCTGTGTGTAAATCTATGGGATTTTATAGGATGTAATGTTGATGCCTATTTTCTTATTGCAGTTTTTTTTGATGGATGTAAAAACTTTCAACCTTTAGATTTCAATTACCTCTTTATGCAGGTGGTACTCTTTTGATCTTGGAGATAGTTCAATTGAGGATGATTATTGTGGTTTAGTATTGGCAGAGAAATCGGAAATAGTTAATATGTTGAAAGCTGATATGAGTCCAAACAAAAGATCACGGTATGAAAAGAGTTGCGGAATATTGTTTACTGTTCCAAATTTTATCAGTAAAATGGAGCAAGAAATCTGGAAGGAGCTCCCTGAAGATCTTTATGATGCCGTGATTGCAAGGCTTCCAATAGCCACCTTCTTTCGGTTCCGCTCAGTATGCCGAAAATGGAATTCCTTAGTGACCTCTACTAGCTTCTCGCGCCACTTTGAAGAAGTTCAACGAATGCATCCTTGGTTTTATGCCATTGTTCATGACACGGTTTATGGGTTTGATACAGTTAATGGCGGAGCCTTATACAATCCTTCTTTGAAAAAATGGCACCACCCTTCCATGTCTGTACCTCGTTCGAAGATCTTTCTCACAGTGGCTTCAGCTGGGGGTCTTGTTTGTCTGCTGGATATCAATAACAGGAATTTCTATATATGCAATCCTCTCATCAAGTCAGTCAAAGAGCTTCCACCAAGGTCTGCTCGTGTCTGTTCACGTGTGGCTGTAGGGATGGTTTTGACAGAGAAAATGATTAACCGTGGTTACAAGGTAGTCTGGCTGGGATGCAATGGAGATCATGAAATTTATGATTCTTTGCAAGATAGCTGGTCTCGTCAAGGATCTTTACCTCAAACTATCAAGCTCCCACTCGCCCTAAATTTCAGGTCTCAGACAGTGTGTATTGGCAGTACACTCTACTTTGTAAGATCTAATCCTGATGGAATTTTGACATATGATGTCTCCACAGGCATTTGGAAACAGTTCATCATCCCGTTACCATTGTATATAACGGATTACACCCTTGCAGTGTGTGGGGGAAAGGTTATGCTTGTGGGACTGCTCTCGAAAAATGCAGCCACATGTGTTTGCATATGGGAGTTACAGAAGATGACTCTCTTATGGAAGGAGGTTGACAGAATGCCAAATATCTCGTGCTTGGAGTACTACGGAAAGCACGTGAAGATGACATGCATGGGAAATCAGGGAATGCTCATGCTGTCATTGAGGTCATTGACGACAAATCGTTTCATCACATATGATTTGTCAAAGAAGGAATGGCAGAAGGTTCCGGACTGCAAACTTCCTCTTAATGGAAGGAAGCAGTGGATAGCTTGTGGCACAGCATTCTATCCATGTCCTACTGCTCTTCCTTGATTACAATCTTTTGTCTTGTGAGAAGGTATGTGGTCAGTTCTTTCGTAGTCCTCACTGCATTCCAACCAAAATCTCAGCTTAGTTGATTGGATTTTATGACTTTATCTACTCTCTTTCTTCTCCTTTTTTGGTAGCCTAGTAAGTCTAGAAACTAAAGGGGATAGTAATTGTAGAAATACACGGAAGTAGAGAGAGAAAATCAAAGTTATCTTAACAGTAATGATATGTTTTCCTTATGGAATCATTATGTAGAGTCTGGATGAAAATTGAAAAAACCCTTCAAGTTGTGGAGATAGGAGAGGAGGGAAGAAAGGTGAAGAGGAAAAAAATCCTCACACACAACGTAGGAGCAGGGAGAATAATTGCAAAGGAAATATTCATTCCTAATCATAATTAACTATTACATTTCCCTTGTCTCTATTTATAGTAGAAGATCCCACAAAATAAAATCATTCGTATCCTGTGCTCACAGCTAACAACATTTCACATGCTAGTTAACATAAGGACAATTTTTTAATCATGATGTAATAAGAAAAATACATTGATAATGATATGAAGTTGGCCATAATTCATGCTTTTCTGGCATCAAATACCTTGTGGTGCAAAGAAATTTAGTCAGTTGGGTCTGAATATCATTTGAGTAATACTTGGAAGTCTTTTGCTGTATTGTAGTGAAATCCACCCGAAAGAAGAGACGAAGTTTCATCCCAACATAGAAGAGATGTAGGGGCTATAGAGAGCTGAAAATGGAACACCATTTGCAAAAGGCCAATCGGAGCAGGATTATGAATCTGTTGAATTTTGTAGATGGTTGGGGTGTGCTGTCGGTGGGATGTTCGACTCTCAAAGGTAAGAGTATGGATGAATTTAGAGACGTGCAAATGAGTTTTATTTTAAATTGGAGATATATTATGGTAGATAATTTAAGAGAGAAAATAGGAGGAAGAGACAGTGATATACTTGTCAATAATGCAAAATGCACTGATGGGGATCAATTGCACGATTGTGATCGACAGAGGAGATCGATCCGCATTTGCGTACTTGCATAGGATACATTAATTGGATCGGCGATCCGAGACCGCGAGCGCGTCCGGAGCGTCGTTTTACTATTTATATGTATTTTGATTTTTTATTTGGACTTGTATTTAGTGTTTTAGGACACCGGGCGTAACGACCAATCATAGCCATTCATGTCAGGTGTCCAACCGCCCCTCTCGTTATAAATAGAGACGTATGCTTTCATTTCGAGGCATTGCTTGTATTTTGAGAGATTCTAGAACGGCAATCACATCGCGGTGCGACGCCGTGAGATCCCGGGGTGTGACGTCCCGGTTTGCTTTTCTGAAATTTTTGGTTGACTGCCGACCGCTCTCTGTTCACCTTTATCCTCACTGATTCTCTATTCCCCTTCCCTCTCCTTGCCGCAAACATACCTCCCCATCACCCGCTCAGTTTCCTACCAGGAACAACATTCCCCTCTCCCAACATTCCCCTCCAATTTTCTTCAATCTTCTAATCGTAAGCTCTTTTCCATCCCCAATCCAACCGCATCCCTGTTCTTCCCTCCAGGAAAGGCGCAACCCCCTCCCATCTTTACTCCACCTCAACGGTTAGCCTCCCTGTGCCCCCCAAATCAACTTCAAGCTTCCCTTCCACTTCCAATACTTCCCAAAGGCACTGCCAACCCTCTCGTGTAGTCAGGTTTAACCAAGGAAGACCAACAAAAATTTCTGCGTGCGGGAACTTCATTCCATCAAGCTTCCTTGCCCTTCCCTGCTTCCAGAGCCCCTATCAACTCCAGAAAAAGTTTTCACAACCCATTATTTGTTGTTACCAGTGGCCCAAGTCGCCTCCTACGCGCACTATTGCCCGCCGCCTCTTACCACTGCCGGATCTCCGTTGCTACGTGACTAATTGTATTGTGTTTTATTTTTTTATGTTGAATATTGGGAAAATGTTTTGTATTTGCTTGGGTGTTGAAAATTGTTAGTGCTATTGCTTAGTTTCTTTAAATCCTATAAAATTTATTCGTGCAAGTTGTTAAAATCTTTCGTGCGGAGAAAACATTTGATATTGTTTGTGCGCTTGAAAATCGAAGTCACATTGTGTAGGTTTTGCTTAATTTATATAATTATAGTTGCTAAAATTTTATTCCGGAATTAGTTAAAACATGTATCATTTAGGTTGGGTTTGTTCGCGTCCATTACACACTCACTTAGGATTACATTAGCGTCGACAAACCCACGTATCACAGCTTGTCCTGCGTCAGTTTGGTATCAGAGCTAGGTTCGGGCTTATTTTAAAATACGCGGGACTAAAGGCTATATCACCCAATGTCATATCATTATGACCGTCGCTACCTTAATCCTCTATTGAGGAGCCACAATCCGTCTATGCTTGATCCCATAGAGTGCCTTCAAAGAGATTTTCACATTATTATGATGATCATCTTCGTCCTCAACCCTCCACTCGTAGAACTCGTGCTAACCCTTTTCCACGATTTGATTTTTCTAGAAGTAATTACCTTGAGGAATATCAAGAACCCTATAGAGGTCACCATCATCAAGATAACATCACGTGTAGTGGCCTTCCTAGTGTTCTGAAAATGGATATGTCGGATGATCATTTGATCACATAAAGAATGTCTTAAAAGGAATACATAAAAAAAAGCTTATGGATTTAGGTCAAGACACTAATGCGTCTAGTGGGGCTCCCACTGGCACGAGAGGCCCGACACCTGATTTTGATTCATCTCATCTTGAGGAGACTCAGAGTCCACTTAATTTTGGAGTCGAGCCCGATCCTGATCATATGATATAGGTGGAGAGCGACATTAGTATGATTAGTGAGCATGGTCACGAAAGTGAAGAGCGGGCCAACGACACTGTGATGGTATATCCATCCCCCACACCTCACTTAGAGCTAGTGTCCCTTTCGGTTAGAGAGACAGTCGTCAACACTATACCTATTGACCCATTATTGAGTATGGACTTTTCTCACTCTTCCCCTGATGTTGTCCCAAGCCACATCATGACCGAGAACCGAGACCCTAGTGTTGATCTCATGTTGACCGCTTCACCCATTTTTGGGAACACTACCCCTTACGATGGTTTGTATCTGGAAGACCATCACCCTGTTGACGAGTTCTTTGACACCCCCCCTATTGAGCCTCCTGTTGAGCCACCACGTCCTTGTGAGGATGAGATTTAGGTGAGTGACTCATTTATGAGTATTGAGTTATTGACATCTCTTCCACTATCCCTGATATCGATATTGCCCTAGAGAGTGGATCTTGAATGTAGCATAAAGTATATAGGGTTTTCCTTAAGAACACTTGCATACTTTCGATGTTTTGAGAGTTTACCATATGACCACTTGCACTCTTGATGAGTTTTGGGACACACATCCTGCTGACCCACCAGATGAGTTCTCTCTTGTGAAGGGCACTCACCACACTCTAGAGTCATATCCTGTTGTCGATGCCTATGGTTTTCACTCAGTTGGTCGTCACATTTGCGATGAATTTTCATATATACCTCATGGTGAGTCCCCTGATGTGTCACATTCCCTGAAAGACATTTGGTATCCCATAGTTCTGCAACTCAGTACTGATGCCTCAAGAAGCCCCTTAGGTATTTGTCGCACATTCGATGAATATTTCTATGTTCCACCCCCATGAGCCTCCTGATAGGCCATACCATTTTAGAAACATTCAGCTTGTTCTCAGAATTTCCCCTAGAGAACATGTCATGTTTGTTGCGCTTCATTTGCATTAACGTTTGTTTGAAAACACTAGATATTTTTGGAGCCTACGTTGGTACTAGTCGCATTTGTGACGGATTTTACTATACCCCTCCCGGTGACCCCCCTGATGAGCCACATGTTGAACCACAACTCATCAGGGATGTATCTATCATTAGTAGGACAGTCGAGTTTGAAAGTGCACTCATTGACCCGCTGATCTTATGTCTTACCACCCGCATTTGTAGAGTCAGTCCACACATTATATTGACGCATTTTATTACTGATGTCTCCAATGTTTATTTGAGTGTTCATCGCGCCCGCGACGAATTTCTCTATGCCCCACCTTCCGAGCCTCCTGATCATGTATCCATATTAGGAGTTTCTTAGAGTACCCAAACCCCCCCAGTTTAAGGCGTTGGTCGTGTCAGTTGTTCATCTTTTACATTTGTTGTATGATAATTTAGATTTAGTGCATGCCTCATCTGTGTTGCATGATTCATGTATGTTGTCTGCTTTGCATCATTTGCATGAAATGCATGGATTAATCCGGAAGAAGATTACTAGCAATATTGAATTATATAAGGTACGGACAGATATACACAAAGAACCACATTTTCGGGTGGGCGAGCATGTCATGGTCAGATTTTGCATGGAGAGGATCCCAAAAGGAGTCACTAAGAAGCTATGACTTAAACAAATGGATTCTTATAGGATTATAAAGAAAATTGGAACGATTGACTACGAGATCGATCTCCCTGCATATATGACTATTCATCTCATATTTAATACAGAAGATTTGACACATTACTTTGAGCCTCTCGAGCATAGGGACCACTACCTTGAGCCACCTCCGACACCCTCCCAGTTACAGTTTGACCCTTCCCCTGATTGCCATGAACGAGCACCCGCAGACTTGCCCGCCCCCTCTATGATTCCACCGGTTCTTCGGGATCCATCTGCACGAGAGGTGAGAGCTGAGAGCATTATTGACATTGTGGCGCTCGAGTACACCATCACTCAGGACGGCCCATCTTGTTGTTACCTAGTGCACTGGAGTAGGCGCCCACCTTTGACGACACTTGTCTATCATCAACAGAGCTTGTTAGACTTGCCCCCGATCTTCGACTACAGCTCAGTCATCTTCATTCCTCGGAGATGAATTATTTTCAGTCGGGGGGTGTTGATGGGGATCAGTCGCACGATTGTTATCGACAGAGGAGATCGACCTGCATTTGCGTACTTACATAGGATACATTGATCGGATCGGCGATCCGAGACTGCGAGCGCGCCCGGAGCGTCGTTTTACTATTATATGTAATTTTTTATTTGAACTTGTATTTAGTGTTTTATGACACCGGACGTAATGACCAATCATAGCCGTTCACGTCAGGTGCCCAACCACCCCTCTCATTAAAAAAAGGGGCGGATGCTTTCATTTCGAGGCATTGCTTGTATTGTGAGAGATTCCAGACCGACAATCACATCGCGGTGCGACTCCGTGAGATCCCGAGGTGCGACGTCCCGGTTTATTTTCCTGAAAATTTTGGTTTATTCCTTTTTTTACTTCTCCCGTGAACTCCCCCCCTGTTTCCACGATTTCAGCCCAAACCGCAAACTATTGTTCATCATCTTCTCCCGGTGCCCGTAACCTCACGGTTTACCTTCGTAACTCCTCCCTGTCGCTCGTTCATCTCCCCCCTCTACAAAAAAAAAAAAAAAAAAAAACTGCCATCGCACGATTACTGTGCTTCTTCCTCATTTCCTCGATCAACACTGCCCTTCCCTAGTTCTCTCGGTTCTGCAAAGCCTGTCGTTCCCTATATACCTTTTCTTTTCCAACCACAAAACGACTTCACCCAAGCCACTGCCGACCACTCTGTTCACCTTCATCCTCACTGATTGTCTATTCCCCTTCCCTCTTCATGCCGCAAACATACCTCCCCATCACCCGCTCAGTTTCCTACTGGGAACAACATTCCCCTCTCCCATCTGCTGCATGTCCCAACCCCTCTAATTTTCTTCAACCTCCTAACCGTAAGCTCTTTTCCATCCCTAATCCAGCCGCATCCTTGTTCTTCCCTCCAGGAAAGGCGCAACCCCTCCCATCATTACTCCACCTCAATGGATAGCCTCCCCGTGCCCTTCCCCATCAACTGCAAGTTTCCCCTCCACTTCCAATACTTTCCAAAGGCACTGCCAGCCCTCTCCTGTAGTCAGGTTAAGCCCAGGAAGACCAACAAAAATTTCCGCGCGCGGGAACTTCATTCCAGCAGGCTAGCACTCCTTCCCTGCCCTCCCTTGCTTCCAGAGCCCCTATCAACTTCAGAAAAAGTTTTCACAGCCCCTTATTTGTTGTCTACCAGTGGCCCAAGTCGCCTCCTACGCGCACGATTGCCCGCCGCCTCTTACCACTGCTGGATCTCCGTTGCTACGTGAGTAATTGTATTGTGTTGAATATTGGGCAAATATTTTGTATTTGCTTTGGCGTTGAAAATTGTTAGTGCTATTGTTTAGTTTCTTTAAATCCTATAATTTTTATTCGTGCAAGCTGTAGTTAAAATCCTTCATGCGGAGAAAACTTTTGATATTGTTTGTGCGCTTGAAAATTGAAGTGACATTGTGTAGGTTAGCTTAATTTATATAATTATAGTTGCTAAAATTTTATTTCGGAATTAGTTAAAACAACATGCATCATTTAGGTTGGGTTTGTTCACGTCCATTACGCACTCACTTAGGATTACATTAGCGTCGGCAGACCCATGTATCACAGCCCATCCTACGTCAAGCACATTATGGTACAAGGCGTGCCGTAGTGTACTGTGCCCCTATTTCCATAGTGAGGTTCTGCCAAAGGAAAATAATGTGCATATGGTGGATGCCATTTTGTTTGGTTTGATTTTGAATAAAACTTTGGATTTTAAGTGAATAGAATGCATCATTGTCGAAATAAAATGTCAACTATAACCTGCGTTCTTTTATTTTGTTTGATCTCTAGATTTATGTATCTAAGAAGTGATTGTATTTATTATTATTATTATTATTATTATTATTATTTTATGTCATGTTTGATGTCATTAGGAAGTGCACTGTCAAGTTGTATGATCAAAGTGGTACTTGAGTCTATTGTGGGTCTGTGATGGCCTAAGCATTTTGGTGGAGCATATGGAGGAGTCCAATATAGATTTCAGCTAAAGCCAAAAACATGTGAATTATGTCTTTCCTTAGACGGCCATATCAGTGTGAATCTCCAGCTAAGCAAGTCTTTCTTATCACCACATCCACCGTATTGTAGCCACCACATCTATCTCCATATAATGACAAATTCTGCTAACACACTCCTCCCACCAAATAAGCTTGTCAACGTCCTCCTTCAGTCATTGGCCACCTAAGCTCAGTACGTCTAAAGAGCCAGTCATTAAGCCCTCACTCACCTGAAAATTGTACCGACTATGCCCTTTTTCCCATGAAAACTGTCCATCTCCCCCCTCCTCAACTTATTCTCTCGCTTTATCATGATATTGTACGAGTTATATATGAATGAAATTTAAGTTTTTTTACTGCATTTTCTTACGTCATCTTCTTACCTGAGTAAAAAGCTTCTTGACTGTGTGTGAATGTTCTCTTGATAAAATTCTTTGATAGAAAGATTGGGGGAAGGAGAATTGGAGAAGCTGAATACAATCAGAGAGACAAGCTGGCTGGCCCACATAATTCCAATTACAACTTAAGTGACACGATTCTCTAGCCTAGCTCAAAGAAGAAATTTATCCAATTAAGATGAAAGATGATCCCGCCATCATTAAACTCACTCTTTATATAGACTCATATGCCTGTTTTCTAAGGAAAGTAAAGTTGCATTAATTAATACATAATCTTCCTCTTCCAAAATAGTCCTCCGTCCATAATTGCATTGCTTCAGTAATGTGGTGGTCTTCTATATGCAACAATGACTGTTTTGCATTCTTCTCTTGCTTTAATGGGGAATCAGCTCGAGGCGTATACATAACAATACATCTCTCCAATTTTTTTTATCCCCAAAGTAGTATGAATATAAAGAAGCTATCACGAGTCATCCAAATTATAACTATTATTTTAAACAATTTGTCTGAGGCTTCGACATTTTGTGTCAAAGATAATCTGATTGATCATTAATGGTTGTTGGGGGTGGAATGTTGGCTTTACCAGTTGATTGGGTCTGCTGTGGTGCTGCCGCATCGTGGAGGCATTATTGGACTGTGGGAGCTAATGTGGGACATCATTAATTATTCCCAGTATTGTTGTATTTTCATTTATCAGGTATCAGTGTCATTTTTATGTTAATTTCATGTAATTTTGTATAATGCCATGGAAGAGTCCATGTGATTTTGTTTAACTTCATGTGCGAGTCCATGCAATTGATTTGGAGCTAGTAAAATCTCTTCACAAGGCCCTGGCCAAATTAACTAAATCATCTTTGAACCAAACCAAACTAACATTAAAAAAACCATTATTTAATGCGCCCCAACCATGTATGAAGTCCCCCCTCTCCACTTAAAATGCCCCAAGATCCATCCACTTCTCAATGTTCAACAAATTTCATCTACGAAGCACGGATACTTAAAAATGCTTCACGTATCGTGTCGATCGCGTTTCAGATACGAGAAACACTCAGAAACGCGCTTCCAAAATGTAGGAAACGCAATATTTTAATTAAATAATAAAATTTAATTGGAAACACGTATCCCGAACGCGTTTCAGATATGGAAAATGCCCGGAAACGCGCTTCCGAAACGTAAGAAACGCAATATTTAAATTAAATAATAAAATTTAATTGGGCGATACGCGTTTCCCACTTTTTTTGTTCACGCGCCACGCGGTTCACGACTCAGGACTCACGCCAGATATAATTTGAGTTTTAGGGTTCAACGGCTCACGCGCACGACCCCCGCAGTTCTCCTCGCTCTGCGTCGTTCTCCCCCGACCCCCGCATCCAAATCTCTGCGTCGAAATCCCGTCGCAGCTCTCCTCGCTCTGCGTCGTTCTCCCCCAAAGCATTTCTAGGTCGTTCTCCCCCGCAGCCGAAGCTCTGCGTCGAAAGCCCTTCGGCAGGTGAGTGCGGCTCCTAAATCCCTTTCTATGTTATTCCTCTGCAAGAGCTATCATCTCTCGCACTATTCTGACCTACATTTCTTAGTGGTCTCACGAAGCAAGACTCCACCTTCCGCAGCAACCCCAGCCAAGTGTGATTCCGACTGCTCCTCTGCAAGCTCAGTCCCTAGGTGACTGCGACTCTGACTCCGATTACACCATTACAGCTCCGGTAAGTATATTTCACGGCAAATATATAATCACAGCTAGGGGATCTGCTTTTCCCTTAATTAAAACTTCTCTTCGTTCGTGCATCTACCCGCATCTTCCTGCAACCAATCTATCTTTACATTTTCTTGCTATATCTACGGTGAGACAACTCTGGATGCTATATTTTGATTTTCTTGCTGTAGGAAATAGCCAAAGCTTGTATATTTCTTGTATTGTATACAAAAGGAGAGTACATATTTATAGGAGAGAGAAGAGAGAGAGAGAAATCCTATACACAATGTGGGACTAAAAATAAGAGAAGAAAATGGGCCACTAAATGGGCCAAACCTATGGGCTATTTCAACACTCCCCCGCAAGCTGGAGCGTACAAATCGTATGCACCAAGCTTGGATAAGCATTGATAGAAGAGGGTACTGGACAGTGCCTTTGTGAGGACATCCGCAACTTGTTCAGTACCAGGGACATGTTTTAGCTCGATCTTCTTCATTTGTACTTTCTCCCGGATAAAATGGCAATCGACCTCGATATGCTTGGTTCTTTCGTGGAAGACCGGGTTCTTGGCAATATGTATAGCAGCCTGACTGTCGCAGAGTAGAAGAGCAGGAGCAGGAAGTTTTACCCCAAGATCCGTGAGAAGACTTTCAAGCCAGGTAAGTTCAGAGACCACGGATGCCATTGCCCTGTATTCTGCTTCTGCTGAGGAGCGCGCAACCACTGCTTGTTTCTTGCTACGCCAGGTGATCAAATGTCCTCCGAAGTACGTACAGAAGCCACTGGTTGACCGATGATCATCCAGAGATCCGGCATAATCAGCATCAGAGTATGCCACCAGTGTTGGAGTTGAGGATGAGCTCTTGTATACCAAGCCTTGACCAGGAGCAGCTTTCAGATATCGGAGAATCCGTTCCACAGCCTGAAGATGAGAAGAACGAGGGGCGTGCATGTAACGGCTGACAATACCGACAGCGAATGAGATATCTGGTCTTGTAACAGTCAGATAGATCAATTTTCCTACCAGACGGCGATAGTACTCCGGGTTCTGGAGCAAGAGATCAGAGTCAGAGGACTGAGCACAAATCTTGTGATTTGCGTCCATTGAAGTGTTGATGGGTTTGCAGCCGGAGTAGCCTGCATCATGAAGAAGATCGAGGCAATACTTTCTCTGAGATAGAACAAGGCCATCTGGTCGCCTGGCTACCTCCAGGCCCAGGAAGTAATGAAGATTCCCCAGATCTTTTGTTTGGAACACGGAGCTGAGTTGTTGCTTGATTGCCTGAATTCCTTTTGAGTCGTTGCCTGTGATAATGATATCATCAACATAGACTAGAAGGAGAACAGTGCCTGTTGCCTGGTGGCGAGTAAACAGGGAGAAGTCAGCCGAGCTCCGAGTAAATCCTGCCTCTCGAAGGACCTTGCTGAGCTTGTCGAACCATGCTCGAGGAGACTGTTTGAGACCATAGAGAGACCGCAAAAGATGACAGACTTTCGGGGTCCGAGACTCCCCCGTGGTCTCAAACCCGGGCTGCTGCTGCATGTACACCGTTTCAGTAAGATCGCCGTTTAAGAAGGCGTTCTTAATATCCAGTTGATGTAAGGGCCATTGGCGGTGCACAGCGACGGAGAGAAGAACCCGTACGGTGTTCAGTTTGGCGACGGGAGAGAAGGTTTCGTCGTAGTCCAAACCTTGTTGCTGGGTGTAGCCGCGAGCCACCAGACGAGCTTTTAAACGGTCAATGGTCCCATCCGCAGCGTGTTTGATGACAAAGACCCATTTGCAACCAACAGTTTTCTGGCCAGGGGGAAGATCCACCAGTTGCCAGGTCTGGTTTGCCCACAACGCGGCCATTTTTTCTTCCATGGCGGCACGCCAGCCAGGATGTTGAAGAGCCTCCTGCACAGAGTTAGGAACTGCAACCGACGATAAAGAAGTGGCCAGAGTATGAAGTGGAGGGGAGAGACGATGCAGTGATACGTAGCTCGCCATTGGATGAGCGGTGTACTCTGTTACCGGATCAGCAGGACTTGGAGCACCAGAGGACGAGGACGACTGCGCAGGGGCAACGGGGCGGGAGTTGCGACGGGAATAGACCTGGATAAGGGGTGGCCGACCGGGAGGCGGAGTAGGGATTGGTACAGGGAGAGGTGTTGGAGTAGGTGTGTTAACCGGGAGGATGGGTCGCATGACAGGTTGTGGGAGAGTAGGTGAGGTAGACTGTGTTGCTGGAGTGGGAAAGAATGGCAGGTCTTCCCGGAAGGTTACGTCAGCGGATACCGAAATTTTCCGAGTGAGAGGGGAATAGCAGACGTAGCCTTTCTGAGTATGGGAGTAGCCAACAAACATTTGCTTAGTCTCTCTGGGATCGAGTTTGTCCGTAGATGGTCCCATGGAGTGAACGTAACACGTACACCCGAAGATTCGAGGTGTGAGAGGGAAGGCAGGAGTAGAGGGAAAGAGAAGACTGAACGGACTGACATTGTTGAGTACGGAGGAGGGAAGACGGTTGATAATGAAGCAGGCGGTAGAGATCGCAAAGTTCCAATAGATCTTCGGAACGTTCATGTGAATCATGATCGAGCGGGCCATATCAAGGAGATGTCGGTTCTTTCGTTCGGCCACACCGTTTTGTTGAGGGGTGTAGGCACATGAGGTTTGATGAAGAATCCCGAATTCAGAGCATAAGCTCGAAAACTCATTTCCGGTGTATTCGCGAGCATTATTGGTGCGTAGCGTTTTGACGGTGGTGGAGAAGTGAGTGCGGGTTTCAAGGATAAACGCCTTAAACACACGAGGTAATTCCGAGCGTTCGCGAAGTAAGTATAGCCATGTTGTGCGGGAGTAATCATCAATAAAGGTAATGAAATAACGGAATCCAAAGATACTACAAATTTTATAGGGTCCCCAGATATCTGAATGAATAAGATCAAAGGGAGCGGAGCTCCGAGTACAATTTGCAGGAAAAGATGAACGCGGTTGTTTGCCGAAAATACATGATTCACATTGAAATGCAGGAAAAGATACATCGGGTAGTGCCTTCTTGAGGATGGGGAGGGGAGCATGGCCGAGACGTTGATGCCAGTCAGCAGAAGAGACAGAGGCGAGGATGGTGGGAGAATCGTCGAGAAGGTAGAGCCCGTTGCGCAGCTGCCCTTTACCAATGGTAGTCCCCGTCCGTCGATCCTGTATCAGAAAAGAAGAACGTGAAAAAATGACAGAGCAATCCAAATCAGTAGTGAGGCGGCTAACAGAGAGTAAGTTAAACGGGGAGCCTGGAACATGGAGGGCCGAGCGGAGAGAAATGGATGGGCTGAGAGATAGGTCAGCTGAGCCGGACACAGAGACAGTCGCTCCATTGGCCACAGTGATACACTTCGGATGAGGAGCACCCGAATACGTTGGCGGCTGAAGAGAGGTGATATGATGAGTGGCACCCGAATCCACTATCCAGCGAGGACTAGTGGAGAGACAAACGATACCTGGGCTGGAGACGGAGGCGACCGAGGCAGGTGGAGTCATCATCCCTTGGAGTTGCTGGAACTGTAGGCGGAGAGCCTCAAGATCGGCACGAGAGGCCGAGGAGCTATCGTCAACGACTGCAGCAGTCGGTCGTGGAGGAGGAGGGTTGCCAGGTTTCCGAAAGCAGGTGGACTCATAATGGCCATCACGACCACAGAACGAGCACTTCGGCCGTCCTCGTCCACCACGGCCCCTTCCATGGTAGGCCGACCGACCTCCTCGGCTAGAAGGAGGAGGAAATGAAGGAGCAGGGATATTTTGGAGAAGAGCCAGTGAGGGAGGAGCAGGAGCCTCCGGAGGTTGTGATACTTTGAGTAGCATGGAGCAGACAGCCGATAAGGAGGGAGTGGGAGTCGAGGCCAAGACTTGTGCCCGAATACTCAGAAGATGTGGAGGAACACGGACCATTAGCAGAGCAATGCAGACGGCCTCCCTTTTCGCGCGCTGAGTGGCAAGATCAGAGGTGGGTGGCTGGTGTTGAAGCCATGCTTCGGAGAGAGACTTGACCCGAGCGACAACAGAGGTAATGTTTGGTCCACTGGTGTCCAGAGCCTGAAGATCAGAGATAATGTCGAAGAGACTTTGAAGGCTGTCCTTGCCGGAGTATAAGGAATGGAGCTCGTCCCACATCCCTTTGGCCGTGGGCAGGTACATGACCATTTCATATGGTTCGCCCTCCAAAGAGTTAAGGATCCAGCTCTGGACCCGACCATCAGTCTTGAGCCACTCAGGAGGAGTAGGAGCTGGGGGATCATCGGTAAGATGAGCGAGAAGACCCTTGGCCTGGAGGACCCGGCGGATTGAGTGACCCCAAGGAATGAAGTTTTTCTTCCCGGAGAGGGAGAGAGTAGTAATTCGCAGCTCATCACGGAGTTCTGGGGGCTGACCCAGGTTGGCAGGCTGAGGTGAGACAGGCACCGTGGCGGAGTCAACGGAGGATCCCATTAACGAAGGAATTAGGACAGCGGGCTGCTGGGAGGAGACCGAGAGAAAGAGGCCGGGCGAGCTGCTGAGTAGGGACTGTCGGGCGGGCTGCTGAGAAGACCGGCAGGAAGCTCGGCAGGGAGAGAAGCCGACAGCGAGCAGGAAGAGAGGCCGCAGGGATCAAGAGGACGGAAGGTAGGGGTCGGGCGAGCTGCGACTGAGGGAAGGTCGCCGGATAGCTCGCGAGATCGGCAGAGGGAGCTTGCTGGATGGATAGACCGCAGGAGGCGGGCTGGCGAGCTGCGAGAGGGAGACGGGCGATCTTGGAGGTCGACTGCGAAATCGCTGCGGTCTTGAGTGCTGCGGGAGCGATCGCTGCGGGAGAGAGCGCTGCGAGGTCGCTGCTGATTGAGACCGGTGCGAGGTCGCTACGGTCTTGATTGCTGGTTGAGATCGGTGCGAGGTCGCTGCGAGGTCGCTGCTGCTTGCGAGATGAGCTCGCAGAAGAATTACTGCCGGGCTGCAGGTAGGAGATCGCGCGAGATGAGGCTGGAGAAGCGGCGAACTGGCGGCCTGCGGGATGAGACCGGCGGCCTGAGAACGGCTGCTTGGAGGTCGCTGTCGACAGAGAGCTGCGGCTAGAGATCGGCAGATGCGGCTGCTGAGAGATGAGACCGCAGAGGCGTGATCGGCAGGGACGAGACGAGATCGGCGGAGGAGAAATGTTCTTGCACGAGACCGCTGGACTGCAGAGGAAGATGCGGGACCCACGCGGCAGAAGGAGAAGCTATAAAAGCCCAGCAGAGGGGAAGCGTGGGAGGCGGGGAAGCAGCGGGAAGCAGTGGCAGTAAGAGCGGTCTCAGGAAATGAGACCGGTAGAAGGTATTTCCGGGAGGGTGGGCGGTCAAAAAACGGGAGACCGGAAAAATTGGGAACCTAGCTCTGATACCATGTAGGAAATAGCCAAAGCTTGTATATTTCTTGTATTGTATACAAAAGGAGAGTACATATTTATAGGAGAGAGAAGAGAGAGAGAAATCCTATACACAATGTGGGACTAAAAATAGGAGAAGAAAATGGGCCACTAAATGGGCCAAACCTATGGGCTATTTCAACACTTGCTATATTGCTCCATCATTATATTTGTGCTTCACCAATGCTCTGGATGCTGAATGAAGGAAGCATGGTTATGTGCACATAAATCAAAATGGATTCTTGGGTCTACCCTCTCTGATGTCTTTGGCTTTGATTTGAGGGCATGATTCCGTAGTAAACGCGATGGTATTTGGGGCCACTATTTCAGTGGTACTCTATGAGCAGCCACGTTGTGCATTTATTGTCAAATGTTAGGTCTTTCTCCTCTGAGAGAAGCCACTTTGTGCATAGTGCCAAAGGTTAGGTCTGTTTCCAATCTTCCCCCGCCCATACCCTCAATGATTGGGGATTATATGGGTTCTGTTGTTGTTGTATTGCTCCATCATTATATCAAACAACCCGACTTCTTAAAACAAACAAACTGATTATTACATGTATTAGTCGAATATCAGTTGAGGATTTCTTCCTACATAGAAATATAAATCTTGTTGAAAAATACTCAAAACAAACAAACAACAAACAAACTTAGTTGAGGATTGCTCTTAATATTAGCACAATTGATGATGTTAATATTAGCACAGTTAATGATTTTAATATTAGCACAGTTAATGATGTTAATATTAGCACAGTTAATGATGTTAATATTAGCTTTTGTTCACTGAAAATGATGTTGGTTATTTTGATGTATCATTAGGATTTCCGCTCTACTTAATTTAAGGGTTACATCCACTAAACCAAACTCAGTTATCTCACTGAACCAAACTCAGCAAAACTAAAAATAATGTTATGGAAGCATACTAGAATGTCTTATAATTCATTATATCGTCATTGTAATCATCTTTATTAAATTCTTTTTCGTTACAATTCAAGATATGTACACTTAGTTTGTTAGTTGTCTTATTTTTTATTAATTAATCTTATACAACAACAACAACATAACCCATATAGTCCCCAATCATTGGGGGTATGGGCGGAGGAAGATTGGAAACAGACCTAACCTTTGGCACTATGCACAAAGTGGCTTCTCTCAGAGGAGAAAGACCTAACCTTTGACAATAAATGCACAAAGTGGCTGCTCACAGAGTACCACTGAAATAGTGGCCCCCTATACCGTCGCGTTTGCTGCGGAATCATGCCCTCAAATCAAAGCCAAAGACATCAGAGAGGGCAGACCCAAGAATCCATTTTGATTTATGTGCACATAACCATGCTTCCTTCATTCAGCATCCAGAGCATTGGTGAAGCACAACATATTAAAAAAAATTAAAAATTTAAAAACGTTCCCGTATCCTTATTTTTAAAAAAATCATGTTTTCCGTATCCGTTTTGTATCGTATCCCGTATCCTGTTTTCGTCCCCGTGCTACATAGGATTTCATAAAAGCTTTTGACCAAAGTGCATGCACCGTCTCCTTGGTTGCCCCATTGTCTTCCTGCATTTCAATATTGACTCATTGGCTTCAACACATCGACCACCATCCAACCACCATATTAAACTCCCTCATCCCATTTGGTTGATTTTAAAATATCTATCTAGTGGTATGCAGATTTTAAATCCATATATAGTGGCGATGATCTAGAGTGAGCATGCGCAAACTTTAGACACAGTTCTAAGGTAGGAGAGAGAGAAATGTGATGGACCTTTTGTGGTATCCGACTCAAGAAAATGTGAAGAGTGATGGAAGGCGACCTCATGTGTAGCTATTGGCTCATCTATCCTCATGATGAATCCATGCAAGAAATGTAGGTCACGATATTGATTTTGTTAAGTTTAAAATTGAATCCATCTCATGGCTTTATGTTCTAGCGTTTTGATTATTAATGACTCTTTCACAAGCCCAAAATTGTCAAAGTTTCATCTTGACTTCACTTGCGATAGTCAGTGTCAGAATATTTAGAGATATTATGGTATATCTTTCATTTTGTTGTATTAGCTCTTTTAATATAAATGAAAACCTTACCTCTCATTAAGTTTAAAGTGTGTTTTTCTCTTCATTTAGGTTTTCATGTGGTTAAGGTCATGGCACAATCGTCAACCTAGATCAACTCTCATTTAAACTAGCATAGGTTTTCTAGATAGCGATCTTTTATGGTTAAGGCCCGTCGACATTCGTCAATCTACTCTCGTTTAACCTAACAAATATTCCCTTAAAAGACCAATTCCACAACCACGGAGAAAACCTAGACACAAAGTCTGGATGCTTATACCAAGACGATTTCAAACCTTAAAATTTCCTACAATCTAGTTTCCGCAATCCCAAAACAAAATCTCACCATTCATACAATGAAAATGAAAGTACAATACAAGAACAGAGATTGAGAATGGTAAAGTAGAAAAACCACTTTTGATTTGGATTTTTCTTTGATTGAACATTTTAATGAAGAATCCTTGCTCATGTTGTATAGTTACAACGACATAATATTAAAACATAATTTATATCGTATGAATAGTTACGGCGACATAATATTTTTCTTTATTTTTCTCGAAAGTAGCTTTATTTAAATTTTTATTTATTAGTTCATGAAGTACGAGATTTGGGTGTCACAGTTGTCATCTTCTAAAGCTTCACAAGAGTTATGACTGCTTCCAGAGAGCTGTATTTTCAAGTTCACCAACAACCAGCGACGCCTCACTGTGCGTCGTCGACTGCGGCTGCCATTTTTTTTGCGGGGTGGACTATGGTCGCAAGACTGAAACTTAAAGGATCAGATGTATTTTCTTCTGGCGTTCCATGCCGTTGCTGAAGCCCGACATCAAGAAACGTAAACCTGACATCAAGCCGCCCTTGCCTCAATCGTCAACTCATAATTGTTTGGAATTTGCTCTCTCGTCATCCGATCTCTGCGCATCCATCAAACCCGATGATTGTTCCGCCGCAACCCATGTCGTCGCCGACTCCTGTGAGCCTCCTTCATATCCAACTGCCGCTTTCCACGCAACAATCTCATTGGATTTGAGCCCTGTGCCATTCATTTTGTCAGCCACCTCCATCCACCACCCTTCGGTCCAGCCACAGCCTCTGCCGACTCTGAGCCCCGCTCCATTTGTGAGTTCCACCCTACTGGCTCCACAATGTATGACCACCGCGGTCCCCGTTCCACATGATCAATGGTCCACCTCGATCATCCACAACCACCAGATAGTCATTATCCTGTGGCTACCTAGCCGCCCAATCTTTAGTATCCCTCTGCCAGCAGTGTCATCTGCTCTGACATCTGTGAACACGGCATGGTCTCTCCTCCCAATGACATCCACTCCGACCTTCTCTGCAAGGAATTGTTCTGGTGCGAAGTTAAGGAACCCGAGGGTCGCACGGACCAGACCAAGTTCGAGCTTGAGGGCACGCTCGATTTCAAGGAGGGGTGAGATGTTATGGGTCGCCTCTATCTGTCACTGGTTATGTTGCGCATATTTTATTACGAGTCTTTATGTATTGAATATCGATTTGTATGAGGTCCTCTAACTTTGCTAAATTACTGAGAGCACCCCTCTTATTTTCGAAATTACAAAAAACTCCCCTATAAGTTAGCATAATTACAAAAACTTCCCTTGAAGTTTTAATTTTATTACAAAAAACCCTGAATTTTTGTTCATGATGTTATGAAATGAAAAGTTCAGGGGAGGTTTTTGTAATTTCGAAAATAAGAGGGGTGCTCTCAGTAATTATGCTAACTTACAGGGGAGGTACAGGTAATTATTTATATATATATATATATTATAATACAAGCTTTTAAAATGTCCAATATACCCCCTGCAATCCGACATCCAAGGTTTCAAACTCAAACTGACGTGATGTGGGTAAGGTTGTCTGAGGGAATGCTCATGATGGGGCGGCGGCGGTGAAAGCACAACTGCGAAATGGGGCGATTGAGGCGGGTAATTGGATGTTGTGTCAGTATGGGACCTAAGGTAAGATAGTATAGATAGGGGTGGAGAAGTTCTTTTGTTACTGTGGCTGGACTGAGCTTAGACAGTTGTGCGGAGTCCTGTAGTTGTTGGGTGAGGTGTGAGTAGGTGTTGGCTATGGGATTTGCACGAAAGCCACTCGTCAGCCTGAGTGTGGTTGGTCATTTGGGTATATTAGTCTGCTTGAAACTAGGGGTGAGGATTAACAGTTTTGGGGCGGTTAGAAACATCAGTGTAAGAAGAGGGTAGAGGTGTAAAATACAAATGTTTTGGCAGCTTGGGGAAGCATGCATTTGTGGGCGTGCGTAATAAGGAGAGGATGTGGCTCATGGGATCGTGGAGGGGGTGAATCAATCCAAGTGCTTTTTGATGGGATCGAGTAGGTAGATTTGATGGTGGAGCGGTCGAAAACCTTGGGGCAAGGGAGCTACATGATAATTAGTGGATGTGCGAATTCGCTTGTTGAGTTGGGGCGGATTTGAATGGGTAGAATGTGAAGAGAAAAATTGCAGTGGTGCCCATGGTAAATGACGCTAGTGGGTAATAAATCAGAAAGGTATTCTAGAAAAGTGATGTATATATTAATTACCTTATGTATCTAAAGGGTACGAAAGGGATCCACGATTCCGCTGTCCTAACACCTGCAACAAATGAAGAATACTATCTTCAATAGTATCCATCTTCAAGTCATGAAATTCGCGTTTGTCCAAGATCTCATGATCCTCATCCGAGGTAACCTTAGATCTTACCTTCTTTTGCCATCCTCTTGTTCTGCTCTCAGGGGATGCCCATGAGCATGACGGGGATTCGTCTGCAATTTATCTATCTTGGCTCAAGATTCAGCTTTCAGAAGAGCTATGACAACAGATTCATGGAATAGCTCTTTCAACTTCAGCGAATGAGCCTCCGCCTGCTTCACCAACGTGGTCTTTTTGCGTCGCCAGATCTTCTCGGACCTCCTGCAAGAAGGATTGAAAGATTAAGTGGCTGGGGAAGAAAACGAGTAGTCAACTAATAGAGTGGTGCCTTTTGACTGGGTGTTGGAGCCATGCATAATTCTACATGCCTCCTTCAATATGCCCAATTCCCGCTCCAACTTCCCCAGCTTAAGGCGCGTATGGGCAAAGGAACATCCCATATAGAGCGCGCCTTTGATGGCAGGCATCGGCAATTGACAAACGGTAGTGGGAAGGCGACCTATGGGAATGTTGGCCAGCTCATGGAAATTGCTGACTATAGAGGTCATGATCAAGGTCAAAGGCTGCAAAAGAAGGCTCGTTCAGAGCGAAGGTGGGAAAACAGTAAGAGGGGGTGGAATAGATATAGGAGGAAGAGTGGTAGAAGCCGATTCCTGAGAAAAAAGGGTATACATGTCACAAATATGCTTCTTATCTGAAGCAGAAGAAAATTCAGAACAGAATCGCTAGCAGAGATGCCTGTGGGATGGGCAAACGAACTCAATTGTAGCTGAATTTGTTCCCTTTCAGAGGATATTCCTATTAAGGTGGACGCATCAGAAAGTCCCGCGCTTCTAACATTGGTTGAGAAAATTAGGGAGACAATATGAGCTGCTAAAAGAAACTTATTAATGGTCAGCTTGGGAACTATGACACTATCAATCAACCCCAAGCAAATAGTCGACATCAAGGAGGCTATGCACTAAGAAGTCCAAAAGCGCAGCCTCCTCCTCAAATAACTTCTACAGCTAGAACGCATCTTCGAAATTGCGACAACATTTCTCTCGGCACCGGCACATGAATAGGATAAAGGAAATTATCACCCCTGAGGAAGATGGTTCAATTTATGCAAGATCGATCCTGTGATGATAGAAATTCTCTCCTAGGTCGAACCATAGAGGGAATCTGAGCCCCAAAAAGAAGTTGGACGCCACATAAAAACCATCTGGCTTGATCAAGATTAGCGCCAGGAATTTCTACATTGCCATGAAACTTGTGAAAGCCGGATCAAAATTATCTCTATGCATTTGGTTTTCTCAGTAGGCTAACTATAGGTTTCCCCAGGAGTTTTTTTCCCTTTCATTTCTTCCTGTAGTGATGGCAGTGTTGTGGATGCTGTCCGACATGGCTGACATGTCAGCAGACATAAATATTTCTTGGCAAAACGTTACGTTTCCGATTTTTTTTTAAAATATTATTTTAGATTATATCGGCTCAATCGGCTCTATCTGCCGATATATCCCGATGATATATATCATTTTAGATTATATCGGCTCAATCGACTTTTATTTTATTTTATTTTATTTAGTGTCTCTGGTTAATAGACAACCAAATGAAAAATAGTTTCATTGTCTGGGTTGTTTTGTGCCCTAGCTCTCAATTCTCTTTCTGTTTCTCCCGGCTTCCTTCCGTGCGCCCGTTCGTCAATGATTTTGGTTTTGCATGGCCTTTGAATTTTGAATTTAAGGTTCCTTACCTTTCATTGTCGTCAATGACTTCCTGGTTTCATGCTTCCTCTAGCTTTTTTCTTGCATTATACCACTGTACATTGAATGTTTATACTAGTTTGGTAGATTTAGAAGTTCAATAAATATTAAATTGTTAATATATTAATGTATCTAAATTTAAAATAATTATATTTATATATAATTATGTTATAGATGATTAGATATTGAGGCTCGATATATGAAATATCCTCAATATATCCCCGACATTAAATCCGACATGAAAAATCTAATCTGATATGTCACCAACATCCGACATATGCTATCTCGAGTGCTGGAATGAATTAAATTAGGCACCAAGTTGTAGAGAGGCTGTTTGGTACGCGCCAGGGGAGAAAGTTAGGGCCCATTTGATGTAGATTCTGCGAAATAACACTGACCTCCCTTCCCTCCACTGTATACTCATAGATTACTGCTGGTCTGCTTCTGCTGCAGCGAAACAACAGTGTCACGCTTTTTTGCGACGATCTTATGCTTTGAGCTGTTCGTGATGATGGTTGGTGGACGGACCTCCATGCTCGCACCATTGCACCAAAAACATGACCCTTGATAACTCATAAGAGTTTCTTCCAGGGAAACTAGCCTCCTAGTGCCTATAGCATTACCAAAATTTCCATATCCAGTTTATAGAGCACTCGCCTTTTTTATGGAAATTTACTTCAACTTCAACCTCCCCTTAATTCCCGCTCCCTAGCAAGTAATATCAAAGCTGATTGTTCTTTCACGATCGAGTATATTTATGTTTATGATTCAAGAGCAGATGACTCCATGACCGCGCTACATGTGGCCGAGGGTGATCTTGGTCAATACTACTTGGGTTAAAATATAAAAAATTCATTTGAAGGAGAGCGACCGAAGAGTAGAGTTCTCACGTGAGAGAAAGATTGTCAATGACATAGGAGAGCATTGGTTTAGGGTAAAAATATCGTATGATTGGCGCTCACCCATGAATTTTTTTCTCCTTTAATTTTCTCTTTATTTTTGTATATATCATAAAACTGATCAATCTTCATTTTCCCTTCTCCAGGCTTGGGTTCAACTGCACAGCGAAGACTCTCCAGAGGGATATATATATATATATATATATATATATATATATATATATATATATGCCTTTTTATCCTTGTAATAAATAATAATACTGTCTGTTCTCTTCATTTGGCCTAATCACGCTCTTTTGAAATATACTGATGTACTTTTCCGAATAAAATTCTTATGGTATTTGAGATCCTTATTTATTAGTTTATAAATTTTATATAAAAAAAATCATAATATGTATTAAACGTATCTTGAGATGTTCCAAGTATTATATGGATGTCTTAGAATTCAAACTAAAAATTGCATATTAAATTGGTAAATGCAATTTATGTATCTTTTGAATGTCCAAAGGAAACATTTTCACACACGGATATATATATATATATACACACATATATACACACACATATATATACACACATATACATACACACATATATATACACATATATACACACATATATATACACACATATATATACACATATATATATACACATATATATACACATATATATACACACACACATATATATACACACACACATATATATATATATACATACACACACATATATATATACATACATATATATATATATATATATATACATACACACACATATATATATATACAAACATATATATATATATATATATATATATATATATATATATATACACGAGCATCTTCGCACGGGTTACGCCCGCGCTCGATGCTCTCGGGCGGCCTTCGGCCGCATCAATGCGGGCTTCGCCCGCAACCAAGCGGGCTTCGCCCGCAACCAAGCGGGCTTCGCCCGCAACCAAGCGGGCTTCGCCCGCTTGTCAATCAAGGCGGGCTTCGCCCGCCCCCTCGGCGTCGGCGGGCTTCGCCCACCCCTCGCCGGTATTCGTCCGCCCCTCGCCGGTCTTCGCCCCCGTCACCTATTTTAAATTTTCAATAATTTCACATTAATTAAATATTAAAATAGAAAATAAATTAAAAAGAATAAAAAATGTAACCCCCGAAAATCACGCGACAGTACCCAGCTGCTTGCGGCGGGCCGACATTTTTTTTATTAAAAAAACATTGAAAAAAAAGTTTAAAAAAAAGTGTGCTTTTTATTTTAAAAAACTTTAAAAAGAAGTGAAAAAATTTTCATCTTCACACGGGCTACGCCCATGCTCGATGCTCTCGGGCGGCCTTCGACCGCATCAATGTGGGCTTCGCCCGCAACCAAGCGGGCTTCGCCCCGGCAATTCAAGGCGGGCTTCGCCCGCCCCCTCGGGGTCGGCGGGCTTCGCCCGCCCCTCGCCGGTATTCGCCCGCCCCTCGCCAGTCTTCGGCCCCGTCACCTATTTAAAATTTTAAATAATTTTACATTCATTAAATATTAAAATAGAACATAAATTAAAAATAATAAAAAATGTAACCCCCTAAAATCCCGCGGC
Source organism: Dactylorhiza incarnata (assembly GCA_033032865.1). Classification (NCBI taxonomy): domain Eukaryota; kingdom Viridiplantae; phylum Streptophyta; class Magnoliopsida; order Asparagales; family Orchidaceae; genus Dactylorhiza; species Dactylorhiza incarnata. Next base: position 1,165,408 of record JAWHQI010000130.1, read on the forward strand.
AGTACCCAGCTGCTTGGGGCGGGCGCCACCTAAAATCCCGCGGCAGTACCCAGCTGCTTGCGGCGGGCCGACATTTTTTTTTATTAAAAAAACATTGAAAAAAAACTTTAAAAAAAAGTTTATAAAAAGTGTGTTTTTTATTTAAAAAAACTTTAAAAAGAAGTGAAAAAATTTTCATCTTCGCACGGGCGTACTCGATGCTCTCGGGCGGCCTTCGCCCGCATCAATGCGGGCTTCGCCCGCAACCAAGCGGGCTTTGCCCGCTTGCCATTCAAGGCGGGCTCCGCCCGCCCCCTCGGCGTCGGCGGGCTTCGCCCGTCCCTCGCCGGTATTCGCCCGCCCCTCGCCGGTCTTCGGCCCCGTCACCTATTTAAAGTTTTAAATAATTTTACATTTATTAAATATTAAATAGAACATAAATTAAAAATAATAAAAAATGTAACCCCCTAAAATCCCGCGGCAGACACAACTGCTTGCGGCGGGCTTCTCCCGCCCCCCTGCGGCTCCGCCCCCCCCCCCCCCCCCCCCCCCCCCCACATTTTTTTTGATTAAAAAAATATTGAAAAAAAAGTTTAAAAAATTTTATGATTTTTATTTAAAAAACTTTCGGAAGAAGTGAAAAAATTTTGTCGGATGAACAGTGCCGTCATGGACGCCACTGTTCATCCGTAATTTTGTTTTTTTGAAAAAACTTTAAAAAAACTAAGTTTTGAATTTTAAAAAAACTTAAAGAAAAGTAAATTTTACAAAAATCGGAAAACTAAATAAATCAACTTGGAAGGATCATTTTCCACTACCTTTTATTGATCAAGTACTTGACAAGTTGGCGGGTAATGATTATTTTTGTTTCTTAGACGGATATTCCGGTTATAATCAGATTATAGTTGCTCCGGAAGATCAAGAAAAGACCACATTTACATGTCCTTATGGTACGTTTGTATTTCGCAAAATGCCATTTGGATTGTGTAATGCACCCGTCACTTTTCAAAGGTACATGATATCTATTTTTACTGATTTAATGGATGAAGGAATAGAGGTGTTTATGGATAATTTTTCTGTGTTTGGGAAGTCATTTGATTGTTGTTTGGAAGTTCTTAGGAAGGTATTAACAAGATGTGCTGAGACAAATTTAGTGCTAAATTGGGAGAAGTGTCATTTCATGGTGAGAGGGGGAATTGTCTTAGGCCATAAAGTATCAAGCAAGGGTTTGGAGGTAGATCGGGCTAAAATAGAAGTTATTGAAAAGCTTCCTCCTCCTAAGAATGTCAAGGGCATTCGTAGCTTTTTAGGTCATGCGAGGTTCTATATGAGGTTTATTAAAGATTTCTCTAAAATATCAAAACATTTATGTAACTTGTTAGAAAAAGACACTTCCTTTATATTTAATTACCACTGTTTGCACGCTTTTTACACATCAAAACACAAGTTAGTTTCTTCACCTATTGTCACAACACCGGATTGGTCGTCGCCTTTTGTTCTTATGTGTGATGCTAGTGATTATGCCGTAGGAGTTGTTTTAGGACAAATCCAGGATAGAATTTTTCATACTATATATTATGCTAGCAAAACACTTATTGATGCAAAAATAAACTACACTACAACCGAAAAGGAACTCTTAGCATTTTAAAAAAACTGAAAAAAAAATCAATTTTTAAAAATCGCAGGCGGGGCCCACAGGCGGGTCCCGCCCGCTTAAAAAAATCGCCGGCGGGGCCCACAGGCGGGCCCCGCCCGCGTAATTGTCATGGCGATGTGGGACTTTTAGTCCCACATCGCCAATAACAACGGGTTTCCGCTATTTATAGAGCGGAAACCCGGTGTATGTTCAAACATCACAGCGGGCGGGGCACAGCCGGCTGGCACGCCCATTCCCGGCCCGCGTGAGCCCGCCCGCTCCCGCTTGAGCCCGCCTGGCTCTCCCCGTCCTGCCCCGCGTGAGCCCGCCCGCCCCCGCTTGAGCGCGCCCGCCCCCAGGGATCCCGCTTGTGAGCGCCCGCCCCCGCTTGAGCCGCAGCCGCAGTTGCATTTTTTTTTCGTTCCTACAGGGCAAAAGAGTAATTTACTGTGACCGACGGGCTTAACATCGGAGGAACGAAAGAGCCTTATTAATATAGATATACATACACACACACATACACACACACACACACACACACACACACACATATATATATATATATATATATATATATAAAGAAATCCCCTTATCGGTGTATGCCCAGCCAACTAATATCCACCGTCCGATAAGGAGAGAGAAAGAGAGAGGGAGAGAGGGGAGAGAGGGAGTGGGGCCCACAATTAAGAGAGAGAGGGGGGAGGAGAGTGGGCGGCATTTTGGAATTGGAGAGAGAAAAAGAGAGAAATAGATAAGGAGAGAGAAAGAGAGAGGGGGAGACGGGAGAGGGAGTAGGGCCCAATATTAAGAGAGAGAGAGAGGAGGAGAAAGAAGGCGGCATCTTTAAATGGAAGAGAGAAAGAGAAATAAAGAGAGGGAAATGAAAAAATACACAATATTTTATAAAATACAGAAATTTTAAATATTTTAAAAATAAAATTCACAATATTTTATTTTTTAAAATTTCAGAAATGAAAAAAGGAAAAAAAAAAAAAACTAGGGCGGGCGAAGCCCGACGGGGCCGGGCAGGGTACTGTCGCGCGGGGCACGGGGGCCCCCCTGCACTGTCACTCGTATATATATATACATACATATATATATATATATACACATATATATATACATACACACACATTTGTATATACATACACACACATATATGTATATACATGCACACGCATATATGTATATACATACACATACATATATATATACATACACATATACATACATATATATATATACATACATGTACATACACATATATATACATACACATATATATACATACACATATATATGCATATATATATACATACATATACGCATATATATACATATACATACATATACACACATATATATACATATACATGTATAGATATACATATGTATAGATGTACACATATGTATAGATGTACACATATGTATAGATGTACACATATGTATAGATGTACACATATGTATAGATGTACACATATGTATAGATGTACACATATGTATCTATACACATATGTATAGATGCACATATGTATAGATGCACATATGTATAGATGCACATATGTATAGATGCACATATGTATAGATGCACATATGTATAGATATATGTACATGTATGTATGTATGTATATATACATGTATATATACTTATGTGTATATATACTTATGTATATATATATGTATGTATGTATCTATATACATGCATGTATCTATATACATGTATGTATGTATGTATCTATATACATGTATGTATGTATGTATCTATATATATACATGTATGAATACACATGTATGCATGTATGTATATATATACATGTATGTATGTATACACATGTATGCATGTATGCATGTATGTATGTATATATATCTGTATATTGTTGAAACCGTCAACCAATCTCTAGAGGAGTTGGACCCACAGGGGGTTGTAGCCTGCACCTACTTATCCCTCACAAGAACTCTTGGATAGTGGCTAAGAAATTAGAACAGACCCAAGGCTGCAACGGGGAGGTCTCATCACACACTCGGAAGATCTTAAAGAGCTTCCCCTCCCTAACCAGTGCTGAACCGGGCACCTTGGAGGGCACTAGAAGCTAACCACAGATGAACTAGAGGAGGAAGACGCTAAGAAAACTGGTCCTCTCCAAAGGTGCCCTTAAGGGTCTATTTATAGTTTTTCTAGCTTGATCTGCCAATGGCGTAATTCCGCCTTTCGGTTTTGCTAATCGCACCCCAAAGTGGTCTGCGAACAGCCAAACTTCGCTGTTATAAAGGGCTATTGGCAGTCTCCTAAGGGTATCTAGGTAAATTAACCTTCAGATCCCGTTGGGCGAGTGGTCCGTGAAGGCAACACTCGCCTAACTTCCCTTATACCTGGTTCGCGAGATCCTACTGGCGAGTGGTCCGTGAAGACACCACTCACCAGATCTCGCTGGGTGAGTGGTCCGTGAAGGCACCACTCGCCTAACTTCCCGCACACCTGGTTCGCGAGATCCTACTGGGCGAGTGGTTCGTGAAGGAACCACTCGCCAAATCCTTGGTCCTCTGGGCGAGCGGGGTTCCACCCCTCACTCGCCTGGCCGTCTGCACACCTGAATACCTAAGTGGGCGAGTGCTTAATGAATGAGGGTTACACTCGCCCCGAAGCTCGCTTGTCTCTCATGACCTAGGCGAATGTCTCTCTGACGGTATAGGCGAATGCGGACCTGTCAGCTTTGTTCATCCCTTTGACTCTCGGGCCTGTGGGCCCACTCGACGAATATGGGGTTGTACACAATCCCTGCTATTTGCGAGCTAGTTCCATGCTCGGAAAGAAAAGTCCAACCCCTAGTATTCGGTGAGTGCTTGCTGACCTGGAGGGAATCTTTTGGCGAGCCCCTCCATTGTGAGATAGTCAAAGGGATTGTGTTCATGAGGCCGTCTCCGAGATCGCTCTCGCAATGGCTGTTGGACCGTCTCGCTGTGGCGCTAGAGAAGAACACCTCTAAGTCCACGAAATATGCTCCCTGGCTCACGTCGAGGAGGGATTCGAGCTCGCCTTATCATCCGTAGAAAGCCAAGGCGGTTCGGCGGCCACGGCGACTGAGTCTGCGTCGAAGACTCCGCCCCCTTCTCGCAATCCTCCTGACAACTTGTGAAGTATCTTGTTGCCTACCTAAATCACCTAGAGGGGGGAGAATAGGTGAATTTTGCGTCTTTTGCGGAATAAAAACTTGATAAAAAGTTAATCACAGAAAGCAAACCATAAACACAGACGACACAAGGATTTTATAGTGGTTCCCCGATCTTGGCTATTCCACTTTCCAGGCTCACCAATCTAGCACCACAACTAGCCTTGGCTACTTCTCAAAAACTCAGATCAAGAACGATCTTACAATCTCGGAGTCTCAACTCCTACAACTCGGAGACAAATCTCCTACAAACTCGGAGGCACGACTCCTACAACTCGGAGAAAAACTCTCCTACAAGAATTCGAAACTGAGTACAATGAAATACTTAACAAGAATTGTACAAATCTGAACTTCTGAGATCTTCTTCCTGCTTGAATCTTGAAAACTTCGGGTAGAAGAAGAGGAGGAAGAATCGACTGAAATCTCAGATCTGACTTCTAGGATTCGACACGATCCAATAGATTACTGTAGAAGAATAGAGCACTGATCTGTCGAATCTTTTCTTTAGAAGGAATCAATTGACTGAGAGAGAGAAAGATCGATCCTTCAACAATGACCGGAGGCAGCGACTTCTTCACGATGATCCGATCGATTAGAATATTGGGATTTGAGAAATTAGGTTAACTTGTGTAATGATAAGATCAGAAAGGGGACTTATATAACAATCCAACTTAACGACAAAAAGAGATGTGAATTAAGGTAAAATTAACCTTAAACACCCTCACACGTGCCGTCAAGACCGTTAGGAGAAAATAAAATCCCGTCAGGAACCGGATTTCAAAGCAGCATAAGAAGAAAACAGATTTCTCGAGACAACATGAATTTCTCGTGAAATGGATTTGACTTCTCGAGAAATGCACTTTACTTCTCGAGAAAAGATTGCAATAAAACGAGACAAGGCTGGAACAAGCTTTCAGGAGAACTTGAAGAATATTTCTCAAGAACAAAAAGACTTCTCGAGAAATGAACTTTACTTCTCGAGAAAACAAATGACTTCTCGGAAAACCACTGAGAAAAGTTTCTAAGAGAAAATAGGACTGATTTCTCGAGAACAATTAAAACTTCTCGAGAAATGAATTCAACTTCTCGAAAGATAAAAGACTTCTCGAGAAATGAATAGGATTTCTCGAGAGATACCTTTGATTTCTCGAGAAATACACTTAGAATAGTTTTGAACTTTTCTCCTTTCTTCTCTTGGACACCAACAACTCTTCCATCTTCCAAGCTTCAAGTGCCTTGAAAATAAAGTGTATCTCAATAGAGAGATCACATATGAGTCAACACCATGTTCCACACAATGAGGGATTACATTGTATGAAACTGTGTTTAATGACCCATTGTGATCTGACATTGGTCTACACATTGCAATAACAACCTGCAAGATCACAACTAAAAGACAATATCAAATACACTGGCAATTCACCTAGGTTCAAGGGTGACTTCTTACAAATCTAGGCTATTGTGGATTCAATACCCAACAATCTCCCCCTATTTGTAGAAGTCAGAACCCTGTGCACTAAGATGAATTGCAACATGATAAAAGATATAAACTACTCACCACAGAAGAAAAAGAATAAAGAAACAACATAGATCATCAAAATCAAAAATCATATATATATATAAACAAGATTGTCTTAAGTGGATTAAAATTCACACAATCTCAAATATAAGATTTTGAAAAATCTAAGACAATATCCTTCATTTGCTCCTTTTCTTCTTTTCTTGTCTTTTAAAGTAGGCATAAGGATTGGGATGATACTTTGGAGGAGGAGGACCCTGAGGATTGTCATAACCATTGGTTCTGTAATGAATCCTTCTCTTAGTCATACTCATCTCATACTTCTTCCATTCATCCTGACTATAATAGTCCTGAACCTTCATGCCTCCATCATTAACTAACTTGAGAGTGTCAAGAATAATAATCCTTGAATCTGGACTCCAGACTTCAGCAATTTCTTCAGCAGCACCCTTACCTGATCCTTCAGAACTCCTTACAGAAACAGATCTGCTAGCAGAAGGACCTTCACCATACTTCCTCTTCCTTGAGCCTGGCACCTTGGACTGAATTTCTGGTTGCTCTGCTGGCCACACCTGGGAATAATCAGCAGGAGCATCATATGCAGGTTGCCCTTTAGGTCTAGGAGAAAACTGAGGTTGTATAGCAAAATCTGGAAAAATTTCATTGTGCAGCCATACAATAGTCTTAGAAGTATAAGCATTGACATCTGCAATCTGCTTCTGAACACCAATATTCAATTGCTCAAACTGATCAGCCCAATTTCTTTGAAGCTGAGAAACCTGATAATCCAAAAGCTCTGCCATTTTATCCTCCCCCTTTCTAACTTCTACAGATAGGGTTTGGATGACAAATTCCTTGAACTGGCCAACTTCATCAATAACTGTAAATGTATTTTTCTCTACTTGACCTTCAATAGATTCTTGAATTTTCCTTACCTTTAAAGTTTCATCATAAACTTTACCCATGCTCTGAACAGAATGATCAATAGCTTTACCACCCTGAGTGATAAGCTTCTTAAGACTATCAGTGTTAGCTTGAACTTCTGCTAATCCTCTACTCATCTCTTTTTCAACAGTAGAAATTCTTGCATGCACATCTTGAATGGAGCTTTCAAACTTCTCCCTTTGCCTATTCAACATTTTCTCAATCTGTCCAAGAAGTGATTATGCATCATGCAAAGGAGCTGAAGGAGGTGGAGGAGGTAGAATATTGGTCCTCCAATGTGGAATTTCTTCAATAACAACAGAACTTTCTTTCCTTTGGGCAGAGGATGGTACCACATCCTCTCCCTCACTGGCATGCTCAGATAGAGCAGCCTGGCCTTCAACAAAAATAGACTCCTTCTCCCCCTCAATATCTGCTGGGGGAGGAGAGTGCCCTTGCACTGAGTCTACTCCACCATCATCAGCAAACTCTAGGTCAGCCCCTGACTCTGCCTTATGATCACTTGGGCTGAGCCCTGCATGAAGATCTCTTTCAATGTCTGCTAGAGTTTCTTCTACAATTTATGCTACTATTTCTATAAGCAAAATTTCAGATTTAATAACGGGAGAATGTGAAATAGGAGTATTATCACTTATGGTGAAGGGGATGGCATCTTCAAGAAGAATTTCATGAACTGATGGAGATGGAATTGTACTATGAGATGGAACTGGTTCTTGTTGTGGATCTATCTGTTGAGGTAGAATTGGTTCTTGTTGTGGATTTGTCTGTTGAGGTAGGATTGGTTCTTAATGAAAGGGAATTGTACTCTGATACCAATTAAAGTACTTGTTGAAGTGGTTCTTGATGAAATGGAACTTGTTGAAATGGGGTAAGGGGAGCTGGAGAGTCAGTCTGATCATCACAAAGAGCATGCTCCCCCTTGGAAGATGCACCTGCATCCATTGGCTTCTTGATCCTGATGTCCCACCTCTGTATTGTGGAAACATCTATCTTCTTTAAATGATGAAGTACTGCTCCCTTGGACATGTCAAATGCTGTGGGGTTTACTTGATTCAAATAAAGTGAAAGAATTCTTGCATAGTTAGGAGCAAGGAGACTTTCCTTTATCTTGACATAGAGAATGGAAGCCCAATCACAGTGCTTCCTGCAAACTAACATGAGGCTGAAAATATCTTCTGAAACATATCCCAAACTTCCTGTCTTGCACATTAATACTTTGGCAACTATGTCTACCAGCAATTTTCCAACAACTTTCATTTGAATTCTTCAAATCGACTTAGTGGTCTTACTCAATCCACAGAAAGATAAGGTTCTTTCCCAATCTTCAACAATCATGTCATCTTCTCTTTCTACTACTGGCAGATGCAGATACTTGGAAATCAACTTGGAAGAAATCTTTACCTTGACATTGTAGTCCTGCTGCATCTAGAAGATGAAAAAGGTTGAGAAAATCATCGGATATTGAGCCGAGCCCTGCACGCACAATCTTGCTACCGACGCCGATCTTAGGTCTTGTAATTGGAGCCATTGAATCGAGAAGAAGACGAGAGCTTGTCGAGGAAGAATATGATTGACGAGAGGGGTCGTGAGAAATCCAGGAGATCGAAAATGTAGCGAGAGGTCTAGGGTTTCTCGGAGAGAGAGTTTGCGTGAACTTTAATCCTTTCGACTAATCATATTTATATATAAACCTTGATTTGACATAAATAAAATAAAAGACATAAAATTCTGCGCGTACCTGACCGTTCGACTTCCAGGGAATAAATATGTGTTTTCGAAAAATAATCCTTATTTCTCGAGAGGCCGAATTGATTTCTTGAGAAATCATAATCTGTTTCTCGAGATGTATTGTATTTCTCGAGAAATTGCAGTGTCATCACTTTAGAAATCTTGATCCTGAGAAAATTTGTATTTCTCGAGAAGTAATTGTCATTTCTCGAGATAACTTGTATTTCTCGAGAAGTTAAAGTATTTCTCGAGAACTTTGATGAAAAATTTCTTTAAGATCATTACTCGAGGGATTTGCCCATTTCTCGAGATAGTAAAGGTCATTTCTCGAGAAATATGATCATCTCTTGAGAAATCATATATATATGACTTGAACTTTTCCTTGAAATTTCCAGGTCTTTGCTTTCTTGATAGATTTAAGAGCTGAAGATCTTCCTTGCATCATTTATAACTTGACTAGGACTCCATGTTGAGCATTCCAAGTTCTGTCTTGAAGAAAGAGAACTTGGTCTCATCCAGCGGCTTCGTGAAAATATCTGCAACTTGCTTATCCGTAGGAACATAACTTAGATTGATGTCCCCATTCTCCACATGCTCCCGGATGAAATGATATATCAATTCAATATGATTTGTCCGGCTGTGCGAGACTGGATTATTTGCAATTGCTATAGCACTGGAGGAGTCGCAAAACATTGAGATGTCTTTGAACTTCAAGTTATAATCTTCAAGCTGATTTTTTATCCAAAGAAGTTGTGCACAACAACTATCTGCAGAAATATATTCTGACTCGACGGTTGATATTGCAACATAATTCTGCTTTTTGCTGCTCCAAGAAATAAGCCTCCTTCCTAGGAATTGACAAGTCCCGGAAGTGCTTTTCTATCGTCTTTGCTACCTGCAAAGTCTGTATCTGAAAAACCAATTAGTTCGCTATCGTTACTTCTTGGGTACCATAAGCCATGATTTGGTGTACCCTTAAGGTATCTCAAAATCCTCTTTGCAGCGATATAGTGAGATTCCTTAGAGTTCACCTGATATCTAGCACATACATATGTAGAGAACATTATGTCAGGCCTACTAGCAGTAAGGTAGAGCAGAGAGCCAATTATGCTTATGTACTTGGTTTCATCAAAAGGTTTTCCTTTCTCATCCTTGTCCAAAGACATAGCTGAGCTCATTTGAGTCCTCATAGAGGATGCACTCTCCATTCCAAATTTCTTTACCAACTCCTTAATGAATTTCGTCTGAGAGATGAAAATTCCATCTTTAGATTGCTTCACTTGAAGTCCTAAGAAATATTTCAGCTCACCCATACTGCTCATTTCAAACTTCCCTTGCATAAGTTTAGAAAACTTTTTGCAAAGGTTGTCGTCCATAGAGCCAAGAATAATATCATCGACATAGATTTGCACTAGCAAAATCTTGCCTTTAACTTCCCTAAGAAATAACGTCTTATCTATCTTTCCTCTTGTGAATTTGTTCTCAAAAAGAAAGTTATACAGCGTCTCATACCAAGCTCGAGGAGCTTGTTTTAAACCATATAAAGCTTTTTGTAACAAATAAACATATTCAGGGTGTTCAGGATTGACAAAACCTGGGGGTTATTCCACGTATACTTCTTCTTTTATATTACCGTTGAGAAATGCTGACTTAACGTCCATTTGGTATACGGTGAATCCCTTGAATGCAGCATAAGCTAGGAACAGCCTGATTGCTTCGAGCCTTGCTACAGGAGCATAAGTCTGATCAAAGTCGATCCCTTCTTCTTGTCTGTATCTTTTTGCTACAAGTCTGGCTTTGTTCTTGATTATTGTTCCGTCTTCATCCAATTTATTTATGTACACCCACTTTGTTCCAATGATATTCTTATCCTTGGGTTTTGGAACAATTGTCCACACTTTGTATCGCTTGAATTGATTCAATTCTTCTTCCATTGCAAGTATCCAATGGGTGTCTTCATTTGCTTCTTGGAACTTCTTTGGTTCTACCTGTGAAAGAAAACTCAAATGCATATTTTCGTTAGTAGTACATCTTTTTGTTCTTATACCAACTTGAGGATTTCCTATGATCTGATCAACTAGATGATCCCTCATATGTCTGAACTCAAGATTCCTTGCATCTATTTGGACACCAGGAACTTCTTCTGCTATTGGAATGTCTTCTTCCACTTGAATTGGCCCTTCATCTTGGTGATCTTCCTCTTCAGTTGAGATTGTGGGAGAGATATTGACGAAGTTTTGAGTATTCTCTTTAACTGACTCATCCAAGCTTGAGTCTTGCAACTTTGAACCTGCATCTTCAACAGAAGCACTAGAAGAGCTGTTATGTAGCATGCTCGTCTCATCAAATACAACGTTAATAGATTCTTCTACAACCAGAGTTTTCTTATTAAAAACTCTATAAGCTTTGATATGACTACTATAGCCTACGAAAATACCTTCAAAGCTCTTTTCACTAAACTTGGTTTTGTAATGCTTCCCATTATTAAGAACAAAGCATTTACTGCCAAATATTTTAAAATAGGAGATGGTGGATCTCTTGCCTTTTAGTAGTTCATAGGGAGTCTTTTCATGGTTTTTATTTATAAGTGCTCTGTTTTGCACATGGCATGCAGTGTTGACGGCTTCAACCCAGAAGTATTCCGGAAGTGAAGAGTCGCTCAACATTGTTCTGCAAGCCTCAATGAGTGTTCTATTCCTTCTCTCAGCTACCCCATTTTGTTGTGGAGTTCGAGGAGAGGAAAACTCATGAAAGATACCAAGGCTTTCACAGAAATCTGTCATGGCTCCAGATTCAAATTCTGTTCCATGGTCATTTCTGATTTTGACCACCGAACAATCTAATTCATTATGGATTTGCTTGACAAACTTAGTGAAAATATCAAAGGTATCTGACTTGTGTTTTAGAAAGAATACTCATGCAAAACGTGAGTAATCATATACAATAACCAATGTGTAAGACTTACCTCCTAAACGTCTAATTTTCAATGGACCAAACAAGTCCATATGTAATAGGTGCAAACATCTGGTTGAATCTTTGCCAATAATGCTTTTAAAGTTAGCTCTTGTTTGCTTGCCTTTTACACATGCATGATAAGGTCTATCTTTAATGCACTTAACATTCGGTGCATCACACACTAAGTTTTGAGAAAATAATTTATTTATCGTTTTGAAATTAATATGTGCTAATCTCTTGTGTCATTGGTCAACAAGATATGCACTATCTTTTGCTAAAAGACACACTAGTGTAGAAGAGGATAAACAAAGAAAATTCAAACAGAAAATATTTCTACAACGAGTGCCTAATAAAATCGTTTCAGAATTTTCTGCCGACTTTATCAAACACTTATCTTTACAAAAAGCAACTGTGTATCCTTTATCACATAATTGACTTATGCTTATCAGATTATGTTCTAATCCTTCCACATAAGCTACATCTGAAAAGGATACATTACCATTAGTGATCATACCGTAGCCTTTTGTTATTCCTCTGTCGGATCCGCCAAAAATAACTTTTGGACCGCTCTCAACTGTAATATAGTTATGTAAAAGGCTTCTTGTCCCGGTCATGTGCCGAGAACAACCGCTGTCCAAATACCAGATAGGATTTTTGTTGGCCTTTGGACATACCTGCAAAAATAGATTACTTTGCCTTAGGAGCCCAAACAAATTTGGGTCTTTGGTCCCTTGTTAGTTGAGCCCCATGAAAAACGTTAACATTGCGAGTGGTCCTTCTTGCAATGTTTACTAGTGGTTTCTTGAAATAAGTAGAATTGAACCAGCAATCTACGGCAAAGTAACCAATCTTGCCGCAACACCAACAATCAAATTTATTGTATCTCCTCTTTGTATCCTCCTGCTTTATTTTTTGAACGTTAGTTTTGGCAGGAGTATTACTTCCTGATGAGGGTTTCTCATGCATGCATCATACACATTGTTGAAAATGTTGAAGTGGAAGTTGTGGAGTTGGCGGTCTGGGGAGGAGACCGCGCGGTCTGGTCTGACCGCACGGTCTTGCGGTCTCCTCTGGCGGTCTGAACTCTCTGGTCTAGCCACGGGCTATTCGGCGTGACCGCCGTCTTCTATCCAAGGGTGCCGAGGTGAGGCTGTGCGGTCTGGTCGTGTGACCGCGTGGCGAGCTGGAGTAACCTCGCGATCTGGTGCTTATGATCGCGTGGTGGGGGCAACCCGGTCTGGTGGCTGTCCGGTTTCTTTGTGGTGCGCGTGGACTAAGGTCTTCTTAGTCGCGCGGTCTCCGGTGTGTGTTCACATGGCTGGTCCTTCGGCGATCAGCTGACATTTGCGGTCACAGGTGGTTGGTCGACTTGGCGGGCTGTTGTCCTAGTCGGCCTGGTGTGTTCGCGGTCTCTGGAGGAGGTCGGGTGGCGAACACAGGTGGTGAGCGTCATGACCGGGCGAGTTGTCAGGATCGCGCGGCTTCTATTGAAGTCGGCGAGCTCACTAAGCAGGAGGATCTTTTGCTGATCGCGCGGGTTGACCGGTCTGGTCGCACGGTCAAGGGTGGTGACTCTATCTCATAGGGCGGTGACTGGATCAAGTCGCCCACCTATAAATAGGAGTCATTGTAACAACAAAATATAGCACCAAGTGTAAGCTGAGCTCGCATCCTATTCTTGCGGTCTCTTTTTGTGACCGGCCAGTTAGCTGATCGAACTTGTTTTGTGCAGCTTCTGCGGATTGTGCGGGTAGCAGCGGTCACCTCCTCTTCTGAAGGTGTTCAGGCGGTCTCGCGGCTTGCAGTGCGGGTTGCTGGAGTTTGGGAGGATCAGTGGAGTCCGGGAGTTCGCGGGGTTCTCAGTTGGTGTTGTTCAAGGCGCAGGCAGGCAGTTCAGGCGGTCTTGTTTTCTAGCCGAGCGGATTATCAGGTCGGGCGGTCGGGCGGTCAGGCGGTCTCGAGAAATCAGACCGCTGGTTTTCCTTTCAGCTGTTTTTCTCTTCTATTTTTGTGTACTGGCGAAATCATGTCTCGCCATGTATACCTCGCCTTGTAATGAAGTTTTCTGCTAGCATCAATAAAGATTGAAGTTGTTTTTCATGTGCTTCTGGTTGTTGGCTTGAACTTTGAGTTATACTATTCCTGCTCACTCCTAGATCGACGGAAACTTTCACATGGTATCAGAGCTAGGTTAGAGAGGATATAACAGTGATTAACTCATAGTTGCCATCGCCTTTGTGAAGAAGGAACCAGTGGTAGAGCCATGGAAGCAAGGGGTCTTGGAATTGAGATGCTAAACTCGACCAACTTTAAGAAGTGGAGGTCTTGTATGCAGAGTTATCTTCTGGGTGAGGACCTCTGGGAGGTGGTTGGAGGAGAGAGCACTGAGGAAGTTATCCTGATTGGGGATAACGGTCATGAGGTGAGGAACTGGAGGCGGATTAATGCCAAAGCAGAGTTCGCCCTGAAAAGGGCAATATCACCTGATTTGTTTGATCACATATTGGGGTGTGGATCAGCTGCTGAGATATGGAGAGCCCTGGATGGGCTGTTTAACAAAAAGAATGTGGCAAGACTTCAATTCCTGGAGAATGAGCTGGCCAGATAGGCTCAAGGTGATCTTTCTATCTCTACGTTCTTCTTGAAGATGAAGAACCTGTGCGCTGAGATTTCAGCACTGGATCCTGATGAGCCAATTTCTGAGGTGAAGCTGAAGAGGCACATCATCTGTGGCTTACGGAAGGAATATGTTGCCTTTGTGACGTCAGTGCAGGGTTGGGCAAATCAATCGTCTCTGCTGGAGCTGGAAAATCTACTTGCATCGCAGGAGAGCCTGGCAAGGCAGATGGCGGGGGTGTCAGTGTCTGGGGGAGATGGCGAGGTTCTCTTCATGGGGAAGAAGAAGAAGTGGGATAAGAAGAAGACCGCTGGAGGAGGCAATGAGCCTTCAACTTATGGACAGCAGGAGAGGGGCTATGCTCCCAAGGCTGAAGGAAAGAAGAAGTGAGAAGGTCCCAAGTGCTTCAGGTATGGAAAGGTTGGTCACATCAGGAAGGATTGCTGCGTGAATCTTCAGCCGGGGCATGCTGCTGCAGGAAAGGAGGAAGCTGAGGCCAGACAGATTGATGGAGGATGGGGAGGAGCCTTCTCAGCTTCTGTTGGAGCTGCGGCTCCTATCAACTATCAGGACTGGATCGTGGACTCGGGATGTGGTCATCACCTCACCGGGGACGAGTCGAAGCTTTCTTCAGCTCACCCATACTCAAGTAATGATGCCATTATTATTGCTGATAATACATTGCATGTTGTCGAGAAGGTGTGGGTTGTTTCCTTGGGCAGTGATAGAGGGCCGCTAACTTTGAAGAGTGTCTATCATGTGCCCGGAATGAGGAAAAACCTCTTCTCCGTGACCAACGTTGTAGACATTGGGTATCACGTTCTGTTTGGCCCAACAGAAGTGAGGTTTCTTCAGAATGTTGAAGCGGTGAAGGCGGATGTCGTTCATGTCGGGAGAAGGGCTAAAGACTTGTTCGTTTTATCGACAAGTTCTTATGTTGACAAGATGCGGGCGAATGATAGTGCTGTCATATGACACGAGAAGTTGGGGCATGTAGGGATGGATAAGCTGAAGGCTATGGCGGTGAGAGGTCTGGTCAAGGGCCTGCCTAGTCTATCCTCCTATGGTGATGGTCACGTTTGCGTGGGATGTCAGTTCGGTAAGTCTCATCGACTGTCGTTTGATATGTCGCAGACAAGGAGTAGCATGCCGTTGAAGTGCATCCACGGTGACTTGATGGGACCGACTGCTACCCCAAGCCTTGGAGGCAGCAGGTATATGTTGGTGCTGGTCGATGATTACACCAGATATGTCTGGGTTTATTTCTTGAAGGAGAAGGCGGAGGCGTTTGCCAAGTTTGTGGAGTTCAAGGAGCTTGTGGAGGGTCGGCTAGGTCTGCGGGTTAAGAAGCTGAGAACTGACAACAGAGGGGAGTTCACCTCTGGTGAGTTCTCTAGTTTTTTGCAGGAAGGCGGGCATCCGGAGGGAGCTTACTTGTGCACATACTCCACAGCAAAACAGAGTTGCAGAGCGTAAGATCCGTCATCTGACGGAGACCTGCAAGTGTTGGCTGCATGCCAAGAGTATCCCAAAGTCCTTCTGGGCGGAGGGAATGTCTTGTGCTGCCTACGTCATCAACAAGATGCCTCTCAGTCTCATCAATATGAAGACCCCACATGAATTGATGTTTAAGGAAAAGCCAAGCGTGGCACACCTTCGGGTGTTTGGTTCCACCTGCTATGTGCACGTTCCAGATGCGCTTCGAACGAAGCTAGATGCGAAAGCAAGGAAGCTAGTCTTCGTTGGTTATGATGATCGAAAGAAGGGATGGAAGTGCATGGACCCGGAGACGCGGAGATTTGTTGTATCTTGCGATGTCGTGTTCGACGAAGTGACGTCTTACAAGGGAATTTCTGGTGTTGAGTTACCAGAAAGCAGGGTGGAGGAGCCAGAGAAAGCTGTGGAAAATCTTCAGGTGGAGCTTCCTGTGTCACCAGGTGGTCCATCAATATCTAGCTCTGAGGCGGAGGCTTCTGGATCAGGAAGCAGGGGGAGCGATGCTCCGAGTACGTCTGGAAGGGGAGCTGGGGAAGAAGCAGCTGAAGATACTACGAGTCAGGAGAAGGCGTTGCGGAGATCGAAGCGAACTATAATTGCCCCTGATCGCTATACAAGAGGAAACATAGTGAGCTTTGTCTCGTGTTTCTTTGCTGGTCCCTTGGATGAGAGGGAGCCGTCGAGCTTTGAAAAGGCCAAAGGTGTGGAACAGTGGGATTCAGCTATGCAGGAAGAGATGAGTGCTCTTGAGAAGAACGAGACTTGGTCTCTGGTGCCCAAGCCCAAGGGTATCACCCCTGTGACATGTAAATGGGACTACAAGCTCAAGAAGAAGGCTGACGGCAGTATCGAGCGATACAAGGCTCGCCTTATGGCTCGGGGATTCTCGCAACAATACGGCGAAAACTATGAAGAGACATTTAGTCCGGTGGCAAAAATGACTTCAGTTCGGGTTGTGATTGCCTTGGCGGCGTATTGGGGTGGGAGATTTGGCAGCTCAACGTAAAGAATGCGTTCTTGTACGACGAGATTGACAAGGACATCTTCATGGTTCAGCCGCCAGGCTTCGTATCTGAAGATTTTCCGGAGCATGTCTGCAAGTTGAAGAAGGCCCTGTATGGGTTGAAGCAAGCGCCGAGGGCATGGTATGGAAAGATAGCAGAATATCTCCTATTCTGTGGGTTTGGTGCTTCAGACTCAGACTCAAGCTTGTTCGTCAAGAAGAGCGGGGAGCTTCAAGTCATCGTGCTGCTTTACGTCGACGATATGATCGTGATGGGGAATTCGAAGGAGGAGGTAGCAAGGCTTCGGGCCGAGCTATCTATCAGGTTCGAGATGAAGGACTTAGGTGAGTTGCACCATTTCCTTGGACTCGAAGTGCAGAGGAAGGGAAATGGAGTGCTGGTGTCCCAAGATGGATATGCGGAGCGAATCGTGGAGCGGTTCGGCATGAAGGAAGGGAAGTGCATTTCCACACCTCTAGAGAAGGCAATGAAACTTCGCAAGGATGAGGGGAGGATTCTGGAAGATCCGCTGGTGTTCCGGGCTCTGGTTGGGAGCTTGATCTATCTGACGATTACCAGGCCGGATATTGCATATGCAGTTGGCAGGGTGAGTCGGTATATGGCGGAACCACTGATGCCTCATCTTCTAGCAGCCAAGAATATATTGAAGTATGTCAAGGCGACTTCGGATATGGGTCTCCTTTATAGGAGGGATGCGGGCTTCGAGGTGCACGGGTACATGGATGCTGATTACGGGGGAGATTCGGATGATCGAAAGTCGACGTCTGGATACGTCTTCATGGCGGGCCCCACGGCTATATCATGGTGCAGCAAGAAGCAGGATTCCGTGTCTGTCTCAACTATGGAAGCAGAATACAAGGCTTCGGCCTTGGCAGCTCAAGAAGCCATCTGGCTTAGGAGGTTGGTTGGAGACGTCCATAAGGAGGTTCGGGGTCCGACTCTGCTCCGCGGCGACAATGAGAGTGCTCTCAAACTGGTTACTAATCCAGTTTGTCACGCGAGGACCAAGCATATCGAGATCGAGCATCATTTCATTCGTGAGAAGGTGCTGGAGGGGTCTCTTTCGGTCGAGCATGTTCGGAGTCAGGACAACATTGCTGACATCTTCACAAAGGCGCTGGCGAAGGGGCCGTTCACTCGGCTAAGTAGTTTACTTGGGCTGTTTTCAACTTCCCACTTCAAGGGGGAGTGTTGAAAATGTTGAAGTGGAGTTGGCGGTCTGGCGAGGAGACCGCACGGTCTGGTCTGACCGCATGGTCTTGCGATCTCCTCTAGCGTTCTGACCTCTCTGGTCTAGCCACGGGCTATTCGGCGTGACCGCCGTTCTTCTGTCCAAGGGTGCCGAGGTGAGGCCGCGCGGTCTGGTCGTGTGACCGCGTGGCGAGCTGGAGTAACCTCGCAATTTGGTGCTTGTGATCGCGTGGTGAGGGCAGCCCGGTCTGGTGGCTGTCCGGTATCTTTGTGGTGCGCGTGGACTAAGGTCTTCTTAGTCGCGCGGTCTCCGGTGTGTGCTCGCATGGCTGGTCCTTCGGCGATCAGCTGGCATTTGCGGTCACAGGTGGTTGGTCGACTTGGCGGGTTGTTGTCCTAGTCGGCCTGGTGTGTTCGCGGTCTCTGGAGGAGGTCGGGTGGCGAACAAAGGTGGTGAGCGTCATGACCGGGCGAGTTGTCATGATCGCGCGGCTTCTGTTGAAGTCGGCGAGCTCACTAAGCAGGAGGATCTTTTGCTGATCGCGCGGGTTGACCGGTCTGGTCGCGCGGTCAAGGGTGGTGACTCTATCTCATAGGGCGGTGACTGGATCAGGTCGCCCACCTATAAATAGGAGTCACTGTAGCAACAAAATATAGCACCAAATGTAAGCTGAGCTCGCGTCCTATTCTTGCGGTCTCTTTTTTGTGACTGGCCGGTTAGCTGGTCAAACTTGTTTTGTGCAGCTTCTGCGGATTGTGCGGGTAGCAGCGGTCACCTCCTCTTCTGAAGGTGTTCGGGCGGTCTCGCGGCTTGCAGTGTGGGTTGCTGGAGTTCGGGAGGATCAGTGGAGTCCGAGAGTTTGCGGGGTTCTCAGTTGGTGTTGTTCAAGGCGCAGGCAGGCAGTTCGTGCGGTCTTGTTTTCTAGCCGAGCGGATTGTCAGGTCGGGCGGTCAGGCGGTCTCGATAAGTCAGACCACTGGTTTTCCTTTCAGCTGTTTTTCTCTTCTGTTTTTTGTGTACTGGCGAAATCATGTCTCACCATGTATACCTCGCCTTGTAATGAAGTTTTCTGCTAGCATCAATAAAGATTGAAGTTATTTTTCATGTGCTTCTGGTTGTTGGCTTGAACTTTGAGTTATACTATTTCTGCTCACTCCTAGATCTACGGAAAATTTCACACACATGGTATAACTAACTCCTTAGGCTTAGGAACAACAGTCTTCATTGTTGGTGCCTTCTTTGCACTATGTCCATGAACAAATGGACCATAACTTCTCAGATTAATTTCCTCATAGTGTGCTTTGAAAGCACTTGCACCAAAGTTTCGGGGATGAGTCTACCCCTTGTAGTTATTGACAGGCCCAGACACAATTGGTCTAGTCAATGACCATAGGAGCTTTCTAGATCATAGACATTAGTAGGAAAGATGACTTTCTTAAAAGTAGTCTGATCCAAATGGGCTTTCCCTTTCTCTTCGGCGGTGACTTTCCTAGCACTCTTATTTTTCTTCTTGGCTAGTATGCTTTTAGAAGATTTACTAGATTCAGCCACATGACCCAATCCACTTCCACTTGCTTTAGCGGAGAATCTATCAATGATTGGAAGAATAGTTTTAGGTTGAGAAAACTTTTCAACTAGCCTCTTCTCAGCGACTAGCTATTCTTCCAGCTCTTTGATACTTTCCTCTCTCAGGGCAAGGAGCTCATCTGAGCTTTTGATTTTCTCTGTCAGATTTTGGATTTCCTCTCTGAGAGATGTAAGTTGTGCAACTTCTTCTCTCAGATTAGATTCCACTTCCTTGAGAGACAAAATCTCCTTGGCCTAGATTTTGACAACCTTTCCGCATTTGTCAAAGGCTTTAAGCAATTCAGAATATTGAGTAATGAGTTCTGAATCTTCATCTGAGATATAGTTCTCTTGTTCAGCTGAGGCATACTCAGATTCATACAAAATAGTGTGAGCATTTACCTTCACTTTGTATGGAGGTTCTTCTTCGTCGTCATTCATAGCCATCAGCCTGAAGTACGCTTCTTCTTCATCACTTGACTTCTCTGAGTCACTGTCGCTGAGTGTTTTGGACTTTTTGGCGACGAAGCTTCTTTCATTTTTCTTTTTCCCGTGGGTGGATTTCTTTTCTTCTCTCTTTCCACCTTCTTTCTTTTTGTAAGGGCATTCATCGATCATAAGCCCTAGCTTATTACAACAATAACAAATAATGTCAGAAGAAACGTGTTTGTTCGGTTTAGACTTATACTTGTCATGGTTGCCTGAGCCCTTCTTGTGATGATTTCCATCACGACGAGAATGTCTATAGTCAGAAGATGAGTGCTTGTTCTTCATAAGCCTTCTCTTGTTTAGCAGCTTCTTGAACTGACGGGAGATTAGAGAAAATTCCCCATCTGACATTTCTGAGTAGGAGGAGCCTGCTTCCGATTCTTCTTCTTCATCAGATTCTTGTGCCCTAATTGGAGACATAGTTCTGCTTTTCCTGGAGCTTTCCGCCTTCAGAGCCAAGGTCCTTTCCTTGCTAGAAGTCCGGTTCCCATCTTCTTCTGTTTTGCGGATATTCATCTGCAGCTCATGGGATAATAACTTCCCAAACAGATTCTGTGGGTCAATATTTGGCAGCTTTCCAAACTCCCTAATGGCAATGATCTTGCTATCCCATTCTTTCGTCAAGGATCGCAGGAACTTGTCATTGAGTTCACCATTTGTGAATTCCCGACCATAGTTTCTTAGGCCATGTACAATTTTGAAGAATCTTTCATAAGCATCGGCGATGCACTCCTTCTTACTCTGCTTGAAAGCCTCATACTCTTGGTTGAGTAGAGATCTTCTATCATCCCTTACCTCTTCAGTACCTTCAATGAGAACAATTAAGGATGTCCACATCTCTTTGGCTGATCTGCAGTGAATCAAATTTTATAACATTGAGTCATCCACTGCACTAGCAATAATGTTCTTCGCCTTTTTGTCCAAGGCTACTATAGCGATCTCATCCTTAATTAGGTCCATCTTTTTCTTTGGCACCTGAACAGTAGGGTCAATTGTAGAGGCAGTCATAGGCACATGAGGGCCTTCTTCTACAACTTGAAATATTCTCGGATCTGCGGCTTCCATGTAAAATCTGACTCTTTCTTTCCACATGGGAAAATTTGCCTTTGTGCAGATTGGCAGCTTCAACGAGGAAGATTCCTTGCTTCTTTCCATGATTTGCTAGCAACAAGAATGGATGGATCCTGTTCAAGGTGTTAAACTAGAAATGAACAGCGACTCTCTGATACCAATTGAAGTATCTTGTTGCCTACCTAAATCACCTAGAGGAGGGTGAATAGGTGAATTCTGCGTCTTTTGCGGAATAAAAACTTGATAAAAAGATAATCACAGAAAGCAAACCATAAACACAGACGACACAAGGAATTTATAGTGGTTCCCCGATCTTGGGTATTCCACTTTCCAGCCTCACCAATCTAGCACCACAGCTAGCCTTGGCTACTTCTCAAAAACTCAGATAAAAAACGATCTTACAGTCTCAGAGTCTCAACTCCTACAACTCGGAGACAAATCTCCTACAAACTCGGAGGCACGGCTCCTACAACTCAGAGAAAAACTCTCCTACAAGAATTTGAAATTGAGTACAATGAAATACTTAACAAGACTTGTACAAATCTGAACTTCTGAGATCTTCTTCCTGCTTGAATCTTGCAAACTTCGGCTAGAAGAAGAGGAGGAAGAATCGACTGAAATCTCAGATCTGACTTCTAGGATTCGACACGATCCAATAGATTACTGTAGAAGAATAGAGCATTGATCTGTCGAATCTTTTCTTTAGAAGGAATCGATTGATTGAGAGAGAAAGATCGATCCTTCAACAATGGCCGGAGGCAGAGGCTTCTTCACGATGATCCGATCGATTAGAATATTGGGATTTGAGAAATTAGGTTAACTTGTGTAATGATAAGATCGGAAAGGGGACTTATATAACAATCCAACTTAACGACAAAAAGAGATGTGAATTAAGGTAAAATTAACCTTAAACACCCTCACACGTGCCGTGAAGACCGTTAGAAGAAAATAAAATCCCGTCAGGAACCGGATTTCAAAGCAGCATAAGAAGAAAACAGATTTCTCGAGACAACATGGATTTCTCGAGAAATGGATTTGACTTCTCGAGAAATGCACTTTACTTCTCGAGAAAAGATTGCAATAAAACGAGACAAGGCTGGAACAAGCTTTCAGGAGAACTTGAAGAATATTTCTCGAGAACAAAAAGACTTCTCGAGAAATGAACTTTACTTCTCGAGAAAACAAATGACTTCTCGGAAAACCGCTGAGAAAAGTTTATAAGAGAAAATAGGAATGATTTCTCGAGAATAATTAAGACTTCTCGAGAAATGAATTCAACTTCTCGAAAGATAAAAGACTTCTCGAGAAATGAATAGGATTTCTCGAGAGATACCTTTGATTTCTCGAGAAATACACTTAGAATAATTTTGAACTTTTCTCCTTTCTTCTCTTGGACACAAACAACTCTTCCATCTTCCAAGCTTCAAGTGCCTTGAAAATAAAGTGTATCTCAATAGAGAGATCACACATGAGTCAACACCATGTTCCACACAATGAGAGATTACATTGTATGAAACCGTGCTTAATGACCCATTGTGATCTGACATTGGTCTACACTTTGCAATAACAACCTGCAAGATCACAACTAAAAGACAATATCAAATACACTAGCAATTCACCTTGGTTCAAGGGTGACTTCTCACAAATCTAGGTTATTGTGGATTCAATACCCAACAACTTGTCTAAGGTAATATGGTCTTTCTTGTCTTGTAACTAATTCCGGTGACACGACACCCCGATGATTCTGATCACTCGCAGGAGACGCTGACGACGTGGGATGGCCTCGAGGCCAACCCGACGTATGCTGACGTGCTCCCGCCTGCCGTTAAGGATGTTCCGCCGGTTCAAGAGTCCGACCTTTCGGCTACTCATGGCGGGTCCTTTCTTGAGCCTAGTAAGCTGTTTAGTGCCTTCTCGCATACCTCTTTATCTTTCGTCGTTTCTTTCTTACCCTGCCTCCTGCAGCCCCCACTTTCAGGACTATAGGACTTTCCCCTATCCCGCGAACCTCTCCAGCTCACGAGACCACAACTCTCCTCGCGTCAGAGCCGGAGTACTCGGCCGGAAGGGACCCCGACCACACTTCTCCTACCGCCGATCTAGCCACCGCCTCAGCTTCCAACCCGATACCCTCTCTCCCGAGAAGGGGGAAAATGCTCCCCCGACATGTTGTTCGAAGGGCAACCTATCCTATCTCGCGAGCGAAAAGCCATGTGTCGGTGCCAGGTTAGTCGCTACAATTGCTTCGACCCTATCGTTTGAGCTACTAAATGAGGCCAACCAACTTCTACTCCCGCATGCTACCGAGAGGATTCGCCGATGGAACCTCACTTTGAGGAGGGGTAAGATGTGATCTCGCCGCCTCCCTCTCCCAGCGATCTCTCGGACTTCCTTGGCAACCCTGGAGACACTACGATGATGAAGGAATGGGTGATAAAAGTTCTCGGGAAACTCATCTGGATGCAGCGAGACCTCTCCGGTCAGGAGGATGGACACCGGGCCGCCATTGAGAGCAGGTTGAGCGTTCTCGAGAGGGACTGTTTGCACCTCATCGGAGAGATGGAGCGACAGGGAGCTGGGTGCGAGGAGACTTCCCCGGGGAGGCATATCGTGCATGCAAGAGACCAAATGCGCTTGGTCAATCAAGAACTTACCGCCATAAGCGCATACTACTACCCGCGAGTGCCGCCGAGGACGGGGAGGCGAGGTCGGGGTCGTTGACAATGGATCCAGTATTGAGCCTACTGATGAGTCCTGATCATATACACTTTTATGGACTCATCTGGGCCGTTTAGTTAGTCATTTCACTGCACTTTAGCCCTGTTTTAGTTCATATTTGTTAATCCATGCTAGGTGCACCTTTTGGCCCATTTTGGTGTGATTTCATGTATATTTTCATTAGTGGTTTTCATGCACTGTTAGGTGCCACTTTTAGTGGCTGGATTTGTGGTTGTGCGCTAGAACAGGAGTCGTGCAGGTGTTTCCGGTGCAATTCTGCACAGGAACACTGCGCACGTTCACTGGTTCTATTGCGCACGACCACTGGTCGTGCGCCACTGATCGTGTGCACTTAACGTTTTTTTCATAAGTTCTGTTTGGTGTAATGCGCACGATCATCAACTCCAGCGCGCACGACCACCGGTCGTGCGCCACTGCTCGTGCGCACTGACCATTAATTTTTAAGTTCTGTTTCATCTATTGCGCACGACCACTGACGCTAGTGCGCACGACCATCGGTCGTGCGCCACTGGTCGTGCGAACATTTTATTTTATAATTTCTGTCTTTGCAGGTCCCGTCCAGGCAGTGCGCACGATCGCAGAATTCCAGTGCGCACGACCACTGGTCGTGCGCCACTGACCGTGCGCACTGTTTAATTCCAGCGCCTATAAATTCCCTGCTCGCGATTTTAGGTTATCATCTCGCTTCCAGCCGCCGTTTTCCGCCCGGTTCCGCCCAGTTTCGCCCCTCCATCGCCGCCCACCTTAGGGAGGATCTCCGGGCAAGCTTTCAACGCCAAATCTTTGCCGGAGTTTCCTCTCGGCCTCCTCCTTCATCCAAGAGCTCCAAAGGAAGACCTAGCCGCCATTACCGTCAAGCAAGAGGAAGTTTGCAACCTCCACCGGATCGTGACACGAAGAAGACGGGTCCATTGGAGAGTCGTGACAGCTCTCTCTACCCCGGACGTAGTTGTGGACCGAGCTTGGACGCGGATTGACAACCCGGCGATTCCAACCGTGAATCTTCAACGAGCCTTCGGATTCGGTCGATTTCTTGCCTTGTTCTCCTTTTATTGATTGTTGTAATAGCTAGATCTTGTGTATTTTGATGAAGAGCACTTAAACTTGTCTCTATATTTATATATTTCATTTTTGTGGAATACTTTTGTGGTTTATGTGTGTATGAGGAGCGCCACCATCCATTTTCCATCCCACCACCGTGTCCGGTGCCGCACTAGCAATTGCTAGTGGCGTGCTAGTCGAAGAGGTGCTTGCGACCCTCATTCCGTTAGCCTACTCGTCCATCCGCCTACCGAAACGTGGCATCGCGGCCCGTATTCCATCCCGCCTAACGAAGCAGCGCGCTCAAGGCCTGCATTGTTCGATCCGTTTGTCTACTCGTCCATCCGCCCTTACGAAGCAGCGCGCTCAAGGCCTGCCTAGTCTCCATCCCGCCAAGCGAAGCATTGCATAGCGGCATTGCATAGGAGTAGTTGTTAGCTTTTATTTTGTTTTCCAAAAGCCAACCCAACTCCCCCGCAATCCATCCGATTTAAGGACTTCGATCTCAAGTCCTGCCTCAATAGTAAACTCCACCTTATTGTGTTCCTCAAGAGACCGACACTCGGGGATTTATTCCCAACATTTATTACTTGAACGATCGATACACTGCCGTTTCGTGTCGCAGTCAAGCTACCGCCTATAGCGGTGTGTGAGATTTGCGCCATCACCTACCGACACTCGCCCCATGTATCCTCCTTACTGCTTCACTTACCCTGCCGCCCTCATTTTATCATCTGTAATGAATGCAAAGCTTGGCTTTGTTTTGCTAACATTTATCTTAGACGTTATAACCATATTTCTGTTCCGCATGATTTCTTTTATGTTTTACCGAATGCTGATGTCTCGCATAACATTTTGGTTTCGCCTTGTGCTTTATCCTGCTCCTCTCCCCCTCATGCGGAGGACTTTGCACGAGGAACTCGCCACCTGCAGGCGAGTGGGGCGAAGGTAGGGATGGCTCGAGTTTCGAGGCATCGGGGCAGCGTGGTCACTGCCCGCACCACCACGCTTAGGAAACTTCTCGATTTCCTCATTTTTCTATAAATAGACAGGCCCATCCACCACATTTATTATTGTTTCATTCCTGCTTTCTTTCTTTCCTTTCCACACTCGCACTCGCGCCTCACTCTAAGCTTTTCGTGTGATCAACTTCCACCCCTGCTCTTACACGATGGTGGCCGAAGCCGATGGCAGGGCTAGGTGTGCCCAATCATTCGCTAATCACGATTTTGCTTCTTGCGATTTATCGAAAGATGAGTTTACGATGGCGATCGCGGATTACGACCTGCCTGGGTTCATCGCGCGCTACCCCTGAAATCATGACCCCATCAAGCAGTTTTCGCCCGACACGCTTGCTATTCCACTGGAGCATTTGGAAGTGTGAATTTCTTCAACAACATTGCCTTTGGGAAGCTCCCCCTGAGTTTGTGCGTTCAGTTTAGAATTCTGAGCAGCTCCTTGGCAATTCTGGCAACTTCATCCAGCAATTCATCTGCATGGAGCTCCCCCAGAGTAGAAGGAATCACCTCCCCCTAGTTCACTGTTGTGTCTTCAACAATTATTTCTCCTTCCAGATTTCTTTTAACATCTGGAATTGGCTTCCCATGAGCACTTTCAATTACATCCCCAGTTGGTTCTTGACCTGGTAGCTCCTCCTAATTTTCTTCAAGATTCTCTTGAGGATTTGCAGAAGGCTCCCCCTAGATTACTACAGGGGTAGGTTCATCAGTAATATCTGCAGCTGACTCCCCCTGGATTGATTATTTTTCTAGAGACATTGCAGAAAGCTCTACTGGATCTTTTCCTCTCTGAATGATAGTTAAACTGTTGGGATCTTCCTCTACCAGAGGCATTTCTTCTTCCTGAATTCTTTCTTGTTTTTCCTCCTCCTGAACCATCTCCCCCTTCTGAACCTTGCTGGTTAGGGAGGTTAAGAACTCATTGGTGACTGAGGAGGATACAAAGGATTTTAGAGCTAGAAGAGACCCTTTTGATTGAAGTAATTCACTCTCCATCTGAGAGTACTTTCTATCAAATTTTCTTGTTTGAGCAGCTAGAAGATCAGCAAAGGTGTTAGAGGCTAGCCCTACTGCTTTTGAGATGACTTGCTCAAGGTCAGTGTGAGGGGTAGGTGTGGTAGATATAGGAGGTGATGGTGGGAAGTCTTTATGGATGGGAGAGAGTGTATGATAGACTTCTGAAGAAACATAGCATGATGGTGGTGGTGGAGGAGCAGACTGAATGTCTGCGATGATAGTGGATGGTTGATGTTGAGACAGGAGAGTAGTTTGAGGTGCAAGTTCTGGAGCTGAGGTGAATGGGATGGATTGGAGGTTTTGATCTGGAATGACACCTTGTTGTGCTGGTGGATTATTGTGGGCTGGAAGATTTGGTACAGTTGTCTCAATGTCCAGTGATGCTGGAGAGAGAGGAGGTGAAGGTGCATCTTGACCAGGGTTGAGGACCTGCCTGGTCCATTTGGAAAAGATTCCAATGTTTAACCTTTTTCCTAGAGGAATGGACACTCCCTTGGATTTGCACACCGTTGGATAATGGCGGAGGAGCACTTGACTCATAATCCTCATGTATGCATTTTTTTGTGGACATATTTGTGCCCAATCATTCTCAGGAGACATCTCCCCCAGTTTATCTTCTTCTGAAGGACCAGGATGCCCATGATCTGCAACTGCTGTTTGGGAATAGCATCATGTGCTGATATCTTGCACAACAACACCTTTCCCACTATGTCTGCCAGAAATCTGTATTCTTCTTCCAGATCCACCTTTTTCAGATTGATGTCTCTCTCTTTCTTGAATTGCATGATTTCTAAGGCCTTCTTTGCCTCTTCCCCTGACAATTTATCAGAGACCTCGCCAGTGGGTAGAAGAAATATTTGAGACAATATTTCCTCTGTTATGCTGATATATCTTTCAGAAATTTTCCCATGGAGGGATCCATCATCTCCTATGCGCACAATATCCTTGAACTCTGTCAACTCAACATCAAGTATTTTACATCTCGTGGAGATCAACTTTGTTAGTCATGCTTTATGGAATAAGTTAAGAATGGCCTTGAAGCTTTCTGCAGCAACATTGAAGGAATCGACATCCACATCAAAGCCAGAGTTCACTTTTGGTGGAGCCATCAATTTTAGGTACCTGCAAACACAATAGAAAATGAGAGAGAGAGAGAGAGATAAGAGCACGAGATATCTGTAGAAGGAGAGAGCAAGAGAGCACGAAGAGGAAAATTCGAAAGTGTAAATGATTCGATGCTAAAATTGCTTAAAAGAAGATGATTCGTCGCAACTTAGG
Source organism: Dactylorhiza incarnata (assembly GCA_033032865.1). Classification (NCBI taxonomy): domain Eukaryota; kingdom Viridiplantae; phylum Streptophyta; class Magnoliopsida; order Asparagales; family Orchidaceae; genus Dactylorhiza; species Dactylorhiza incarnata. The sequence goes on from JAWHQI010000130.1 coordinate 1,193,888, forward strand.
GTTGCAACCGAAGCTGCGTCGATAAGAATTAATATTTGGCACACAAAAATCTATCGAGACTGCTTCTAGAAGCAATTCTGCGCGCGCTGTTATATCGATGTTGCGTCGATTAATATTCGACGCAACGTTGTGATTGTTCAGCAATTCTTAAATTGACGTAGAAATATCAACGACGTCAATTTATAATCAACGCGACCTCGAATTTGATCAACGATTATTAAGTCGACGTATGCGTCGATATGAACTTGACGCTGCGTCGAATAACATTCGTATTATCCGCTCCGATTGGCTCTCGACGCTTGCGTCGAGTAGAACCCGACGATACGTCGAATTCTATTCGACGCAACTTTGAATAAATAGTTCAATTTTCTTAGAAAATTCTTGTTTTTTCCCAGCAATGATGTTTATTGAAAATAGTGTTTATGCTATTAATTTTATGAACTATAATGATAACAAGGGAATTTAAAGAAGAAATCACTCCCTTGGTTTCATTTAGTTCTTCCTTCATGACCTAGATCTTTCTTTCCACTCCATTCTCTCTTAGGAGGGATCCTACCTAATCTTGCACAAATAATTCAAACATTAGAAGGAACCCAGGTTACCTTGGGCCCTTTGCTTTTACCATTGTAGGGTTCAATGAAAGAATCGAAGGGTCTTTCATGATACCCTTTTGGATGATAAGGAATGAGTTTCCCAAACCTATGCTTATTACCTTGGTACTGAAAATGTGCATAGAAGGAATCACAATATAGTAGATTAGCAGACTGTCTAATTATTTTATTTTTTGACTTTAGCATTTTGATTTAGATTCTTAGGCTTGTCTGGATTAATTTTCTTAGCATTTCACTTTTTCACTTTTAGAATTTGCTATATTGAATATAGTGATTTTATCAGGATTATTGTTATCTTGATTCTCAATTAATTCACTCCTCTCACTTGGTTGATAATCACTAGGTCTAATAAATCTAACTGGATTTTTCCAGGCTAGTCTACTAGTGATTTCAGTGTCAGTGCATGGGTCTGCACCTAGACCTAGATCTCATGGAGAGATTTTGTGTGATATTTTTGAGCTTTTGACTCCTCCCATTGAGAGAGTCCTCAAAGGCTTTTGTCTTTGCTAGCTCTTCTTTTAATTCTTGATTTTCATTTCTTATTTTAATCAGTTCTGATTCCTTATTATTAATTTCATCTATTAAGTCCTGATTTCTTAAGTATACATCATCTTTCCTAAGTTCTTCTAGCTCTTTCCTAACTACAGTTATTTCTTTTTGACTATTGAGGAAATCATTGCAAAATTCTTTAAAGCAATTTTTAAAATCATCAGAATTGAAATCAAAGTTTCAAACAGAGATACATGTCCTTCATCATTATCTGATGACATCCCCAATGTCATCATGCAAGCAGATTCTGCTTCTGCTTCTTCATCACTCTCAGATGAAGAGGAGCTTAACTCTGCTTCAGAGTCACTCCAGGTTTCAGCAATGAAACATTTGCCTTTCTTTTTGTCTTTCTTCTTGAAAGACTTCTTTTTCTTCTCTTCTTTGCTGCTGCTCCTGACCCTTTGTTCCTGTGGGCATTCAGGGGCAATGTGTCCCGGCTTGTTGCAGGTGAAGCAAATTATCTCCTTCTTTGGAGTCTTATCATATCTGGGCTTTGAGCTCCTTTCTCTTCTTCTTGAGTCTTCTCTTTTGACCAATTTCTTGAATCTTTTAGCCAAGAGATTGAACATCTCTTCTTCAGTGGTGGAGGACTCTGCTTCAGCAGTCTTTAAGGCAAGAGTGCTTTCTTTAGGAGTTGATATTCTTTCATGGGCTTCTGACTCAACCATGCTCTTCAGTAGAAGCTCATTGGACTTGAGCTTTCCCAGCAGAGCATCAGTTGTTATCTCTCTGAGGCATCTAGAATCTCTAATAACCCAGATTCTAGAGTCTCGTGTGCTTGGTAAGCACATGAGGAGCTTGTCATTAATTTCTGTCAGAGATATTTCTTTGTCAAGCCCTCTCAGCTCATTTATGGAAAGAGACTCCTAGATTTTTTGGCAGAGTTGCACTCAGTAACTTTTTGAAATATATCATCTGACATAGTTGAGACTAGGATGTTCATGTCCTTAACATCACATGCCTTTACCTCCTTCTCAACATCAGTCCACTCTGCTATGGGGACTGAGGTTTGTGTGACTTTTCCACTAGCATCTTTCCTTACTGGGGCTGGGGGACCTGTAAGGATGACATTGAAAATTCTTCATCAATGGAGTTCATTTAGAGTTTTATTCTGGCCTTCCAGAGTGTAAACTTATTCAGATTACACACTGGAGGTCTCTTTGATGCATAATCCTTAGAACTCATTTTATTTAAAAATATTTTTAATTAATTTAAAAATAAATGAGAGTAGGAGATCTTTTTGATCAAGGTGTTAACCTTTTAACGATCAACCTCCCTCTGATACCAATTGAAAGTGCACAGTGTGCCACTGAGTATACTCTAGAGGGGGGTGAATAGAGATTTAAAAATATTTTTTATCCTATTTGTGCACACACAATAAAAACACTAAGTGTTATGCTTCAACAATACCAAACACAGAATAAAATAAATATTGTTAAAGTAAAGCAAAAAAGCTATAAGCTATACGGGGCATCACAGAAAATTAACACACACAGAAGACACAAGATTTTATAGAGGTTCCCCAAAATATGGGTAGTCCTCTCTTCTACCACCTGGGAGGAATGCACAACCTCTGTCTGAGTCTTTTGATAAGGAGACTCTTAGAATCAAAGATATTTTGATAAGGAGATCTTGAACCACTCAGATCTTTTGATAAGGAGATCTTGAACCACTCGGATCTTTTGATAAGGAGATCTTGAACCACTGAATCCTTTGGAAGAGGGATTCTTAAAACTCGATATAGTTGAGGAAATTGAAAGAAGAAAGAAGATGTAGAAGAAGAATTCTGTTCTCAGAATTCTGTAGAAGCTTTCAGCTTCTATTTTTCACTTCAATGGATCTGCTAATGATGAACCCTTGCTTATGATTGTGATGATTTGCAAGGGTTATATTCTTCGGATTCTTTTGTATATCTTCTGCTTGCTATCTGGTTGCTATATGATGTTGATGAAGAAGCAACTCTGTTTTCTGTTTTGAGAGAGATCACTTATTTTCACTTTGTCTTTTTAGGGTTCTGCGAGGAAGAAGAAGAAGTGGGAACCCTAATCGACAAGCTGTAGCAGATTGTAATGAATGCTCTATGTTTTTCTCTCTTCTCAGCCTACTTATTGTCCATGATTAATTTTGAAATAGTTTCCTCTTTTGGGTTGTCCTGAAAAGGCATAGTCTTGGACAATTAATCTTTCTTTCTTCTTTTGTTCACGACCCGTCTGCCAGCTGTTTGAATACATTCCAAGAAAGCTTTTCCTATCTTCTTGAATGCTCCTTTCCATTCTAGGTAATAAACACGTCGTTGTAGAACGGTCTATAGTGTTGTGGGCCTTCAGAGAGAGTTCTAAAAGGACAACTGAAAAGGTTTCCTTTTCAGACTGTATCCGACACTGTGTTGACTTCATTTTCTCTCTTATCGACACACCTTCGAGTTCTTGTAAGAGCAACTTCGAATTCCTTGTAGCTTTGGTTGAACTCTGTTATCGATGTTACGCCGATTACTTATCTACGTAATCGTCGAGTTGAAGACTTGTATTTGAACTTCATTGTCTGCGTCGAATTGTAGTCGACTTCAGATGGCTTCGACAGACGCTTCCTTTTGCGTTAAATTAAAGTCGAGGTGCGTCGACTTCTAAGATAACTTTGACATGCTTCTGCATCTAAGTCGACTCCTATTCGACGTAGCGTCGACTTAATATACTTTGACAGAGAAATTGAGTTGCTTGGTCTTCTAGTCTGAGTTGCGTACACATCAAGTCGAAGTTGTGCTGACTTCTATTCGACGCAAGTAATAATTCAACTCAGATTGTGCTTGTCCTGACCTGGTCTTGACACTCTAAGGTGAGTGAGACATCCTAAGATATCTAATGACCAAATTACCCTTATTATACAATGGGTAATAAACTTAGAAGGTAAAATCACTTATAGTTAATTTGTTAAGTTAAATCAAATGAGTTTTCCCCAACAATTTTAATCTCTGCACATGTAAACTAAGCAGACCATCAAATACATAGTGTTTTTATCATTGACCTGAGCACTTCTGTAAATCAGAAACATTGCTGGGCACTATTCCCAACACAAGCATCAAGGTGTGCCACGACACTTCTTGGACAAAGAGTATTTCCTCGTGTAACCTGTCCATATAACTCCCCAACATCTCCTCCGGAGCCTGCTTGATTGCGAACAAAAACTCTGCTCCCTTCTTCCTTTTCTTGGATGTCGAGAACCTCATAAGAAAGCACCGTCGCAGATCCTCAAAGCAGTAGATTTTGCTTGAGGGCAGCTGGTGAAATCAGTCTCGAGCCTTCTCCTTGAAGGTGATGGCGAAGAGACGGCACTTGAAAGCGTCCGACATCTGCCTGATGGAGATGGCGTCCTCGAACCACTGGACATGCTGCATCGGGTCATCCCTGCCTGTATAGTAAGACATCTCCGGTTCTCTGAACCCCTCTAGAATCGGGGTAGAGATGATCATCTCGCAAAAAGGACTCCCCTCCCCCACTCGGCAAGTCGAATGATCTCGCGATGTCAACTCGCACACCTCAACACTCGTCGGACTGGGGAATAGCTGCCGTCCGGGCAGATCTCACCCACTCCCTTCAGCTATTGCTTCCTTCCCGGGCCGCTGACCAAGTGCATTCTTGCCTAACATATGGGATGCGACCACCGGGACCGCGGGTGTCTCGAACTCGCTTCTGGCGGCGAATGCGAGATGCAAGGTCTGTAAAACCTCCCTCTTGAAATCCGCAAACATCCCGATCATGACCCCACTCACGAGTGAGGGCGAGTAGACCGGGTCGGTCCTTTCCCCTTCGCTTTCAGCCATGGAGCTCGGCTTGAGATTTTATTGAGTAGGCTACGGTCCATGCTCACCGCACCAAAAATATTGAAACTATCAACCGGTCTCTAGAGGAGTTCGGACGCACAGAGTGTTGTATTCTGCATCTACTTATCCCTCACAAGAACTCTTGGCTAGTGGGTAAGAAATTAGAACATACCCAAGGCCGCATCGGGGAGGTCCCACCACACACCCGGAAGATCTTAGAGAGTTTCCCCTCCCTAACCAGTACTGAACCGGGCACCTTGGAGGGCATTGGAAGCCAACCAGAGATGAACCAGAGGAGGAAGAAGCCAATAAAATGGGTCTTCTCCAAAGGTGCCCTTAAGAGTCTATTAATAGTTTTTCTTGCTTGGCCTGCCAATAGCGTAATTCCGCCTTTCGGTTTTGCTAAACACACCCCAAAATGGTCTGCCAACAATCAAACTCCGCTGTTCTGAAGGGCTATTGGTAGTCTCCCAAGGGTAACTAGGTAAATTCACCTCCAAATTCCGTTGGGCGAGTGGTTCGTGAAGACACAACTCGCCTAACTTCTCGCACACCTGGTTCACGAGATTCTACTGGACGAGTGGTTCATGAAGGCACCACTCGCCAGATCCTTGGTCCTCTGGGCGAGTGGGGTTCAACCTCTCACTCGCCTGGTCGTCTGCACATCCGAATACCTAAGTGGGCGAGTGCTTAATAAATGAGGGTTACACTGGCCCCAAAGCTCGTTTGCCTCTCATGACCTGGGCGAATGCCTCTCTAACGCTCTGGGCGAATGCGGACCTGTCCGCTTTGTTCATCCCTTTGACTGTCTCGGGCCTGGCACCCACTCGACGAATATGGGGTTATATATATATATAAATATATATATATATATTAAAAGTGGAAAATGCCATTTTGTGAAACATTAAACTTTTTGATTTTATCCTTCTAGTACAAAATTTTAATTTTTTGTAATTTACGTGTTTTTTCTTAAATTTTAAAAAAATGTGCTAGCACAGCCAATATCTCTTACCTACAATAAAAAATATGCTCTCTTGCCGCTCTCAAAGTCTTGTGCTCACGAAAAAAACATGCGACATGCAAATATAGCATTCGGAGGTTTGTGAGCGTTGGGAGCGTCGTAAGAAAATTTGCGTTTGGTGAAACATTCAAAATCAATTTAAAAAAAATACAATGCCAATTTAAATAATTACATCATATACTTAAATTAAAAATAACGATGAAAATTCATAAAATTAAAAAAGTTTATAGTAGAGCTCCTATACTTATTATGATAGACTATCATTAGGCATATCAACTTTATTAAATGGTGTTGATAATCATACACCATATTTGGTATTTTGTAACCCACTTTTATTTGTACTCCACAGAATTATAATTGTACACCACAACGCTATTTGTACCCAAAATGATTTTTGTTTTAAAATTTAATTTGAAGATAAAAGTAGACATATATATTGATCTTTCCCAAAATAATAAAAATGTTTCAAAAATACACTTAAAAATACATTCAAAAATCAAAAATCCAAAATTAGCGAGCACAAATATTTGATTCGGAGAGATAAAAACTTAACAAAAAAGTTTCAACATTTAGGAAACCAAAGATTATGAGAGACTGAGAGGAACGATAAAGAAATACAATGAGAATCCACCGGAGAGAAATAAGTTAGAGTTGAGGATTCTGAAACCTACAAATATTAATTTCATGAAGATTTGAGCATTCTAGTGTTTTATGGTAGAAATAATTTGAGAAAAAAAAATTAAATAAAACTCGCCGGAGGGCAAGGAAGGAGTCTTAATGGTCGAAAAGGGAGTAAAATCCTTCTTGGCCGGCCGGAAATCACCCTGTCGGCGGCGGAGTGAGGGAGGGAGGGCGTCTGACGAGAAAGCTAATGGAGGCGTGCGAGGGTTTCGTTAAACAATGAAAGGCAGCGTGAGGGAGAAAGTGAGTACAATTAGGGTATTTAGAGGCTTTAATAATGCCTTTTAAAAAAAGGTACAAATAGCCATATTAGAGGTACGATTATAATTACCCTTGTTAAATTGATTCGAAAAGTAACCGTGATCAATAAATTTAATTTATAAAAGTAACGATGAAATTAATAATATATGAATAATGATAAGATTTTTTTAACAAAAAATGAAAATGATGTATAACTATTATTCACATTAATTAATTAATAATATGTTTATTTTAAACTGCATTAATTAATTGATAGGGGCGGAGTCCCGTGCCTGTCGCGGTCAGGAATTCAGGATACTATTACAATCAGGGTACTGTTGTGATTGGCCGTAGGGCCGAAGCCCTGTATCTATCACTCATATATACCTACACTTTTCAAATCATACGAAAAAAAGCATACGAAAATAAGCATATGAAAAATCAGCATATGAAAAAGCACAAGAAAGTAAGCACAATTTTTTTAATACGAAAAAAAACACGCGAAAAAAAGTCATCTTTACGCATGCTTTTTACGTGTGCATATATATATATATATATATATATATATATATATATATATATATATATATATTTTCGCATGCTTTTCTTTTCTAGAGAATATTTGAATTTCTGTGGAACTAATGCGACTCACGTATACAGCACATTTTTTTCGTATACAACATATTTTTTTTCGTATACAGCATGGAGCCGCCGGGTCTCTTCCGATGTGACCGCCATCTCCTCCGTACTCCATCAACAAGCACGGGTTCATAGTCTCCGCCTCCGACTAAACTCATGTCACCGTCTCTTGCGCCCGAGCGGCAAATGTCCGCATTCGCAGAGACGGAGAAGCCCCATTAAATGCTGAGAAGCCGATGGCTGTACCGGTGGAGGGAGGAGGATTATTACCGTGATGAACTTCAACTTTGTGAGTCGTAATTTTTTTTGGTTTTAGCTTCTCCGCCGCTGGATTTATGCTGCAGGTCTAGGGCATGGCGTGAATACTCCCCCTTTGTTTTTTAATGGAGAAGATTTTTGTTTTGTCCCCGTCAAGTGCGCCACTTCTCCCGGAGAGTTCCGAAATCAAACGGTTTATTGTCTCTCGATTTCGTCATCTGCGCAGGCGCCTGCGCCACTTCGAAGGATGGCGTCGTCCCCAACAATTGTTCAGTAACTAGAAGAAGCAGGTATTCACTAACTCCGGCGGGCACATCTTCTACATTGGATCATCCGTCGGTGGGAGGCAGAGATGGGGTCGCAGTGGAGGCGGCGTTAGCGTAGGAGACGAATGATTTGAGGAAGGTCATTGCGTTTGGCGTAAAATGGAGTTGGGTACAAATAGTAAGATTTAGGAACATAGCTAATTAAGAAAGAATATGATCGAAACATAGCTGACACGGATAAGTGATGTATTGAGCGAGCTGATAAGGGTGTTTTTGCTCCGGTGAGTTCAGACAAAAATATCATCATCATAGAATGTGTTTGGCAAAATATTTAATAAAAATTGAAGAGATAAGATCATATAAACTAACAAATTAAATCAGATTATAAAAAGTCAGAAATTATAACAAAAAGTCGATAATTGGAAAAAATGAATGTTTCTGTTTCACACACATAATCCAAGTTCAGACTGAAATCGTCTTGAAATTAAGAGCCAACTTTTGACTCATGACCCATATTTATTATTTTTTATTGAAGCTTGATCCGAGCCAAAACTAAAGTTGATTTTCGAGCAATCTGCGAGCCATCGTAACATCCCTAGACAGGAGTTATAAGTGGTGAATTAGCAAGGGATAGTGATTGGTATGGTCATATGTATTGATAGAGAAGTCTACTTGATGATCATTTTACAACCTGGAAGCTTGTTATGCAACCTTCAAACAGAATCTAAAGGGAAAATATTAATGTTAAAACCAAAAGAAAAACCTTCCCGAAGAGATAAAACATCATCATTATCTTCATTCTGCATTCGTCCACTCTCGAATACTTCCCAAGGTGTTAATTGTAAACAACGAAAATAAAATCTTAACAAACTTTAGAAACTAGTTTAGTATCTACAGCATGACCATAAGTAAAATCTCGCATGGTGAAGGTTTTCACGATAAGTGCGAGCAAAAATCACAATCAAGTAGGAGATTACAGATTCATATGAAGATCAACCGTACGGTGCTCTCAATAGACGCGAGTTCCAGCTTCTCAACTGTAAGAATAAAAAAAATAAAAATAAAACATTAATTCAAGTCACTGAGGGAACCAATAACAGAAGTTGATGTTTGGTCTTCTTGAATAATGTCTGATAAGGGCTATGAAATACCTTCTCCACTGCATTCATAGCATTTGAGTGACCCATGTTCTGCTTTAGTGATTGTATCTGGGATTCCATGCCGCTGTTCTGTTCTTCAATCTGTAGCAATAGTTGTAGCAAAAGTAGACTATATTAGGTCTGCAAGAGGAGTTGAGCCAGATTGCGAGCTCGACAAGCTAACTCGAAAAAAAACTTGGCTTGAAATATTTTACGAGCCAAGCATGAGCTAATATATATTTGTAGAAGCTTGCTCGTTAGTTTTTAAAAAAACATTACATTTTTTTAATAAATATATAGGAAATACGACACATGAATGCCTAAGAATGATGCGAGCTCGATCTCAAAGGCCCAACGGTCTACGACCACATCACCCAGTTAAATAAAAAAACACGTGTTAGAGGTCAAAGAACCTACACGTGAGGGTGGGTGTTGAGAATTTAATAACACATCGGAAAGTCACGTATTCATGTGCACTTAATAATTAATATATAGATCATGGACTCCTCAACCTACAACCAATTGGTTTTGAGTTGGATGCTTACGTTCTAAGACGATGTGAGGCTACATCAGTATATAAATATATGCAAGTGAGATTAACATAATTAATTAATAAGAATATAGAGAGTTTCTTTTTAGTACCTGTTGCAAGAGACTCTTCAGGTATTGTATCTCATCCATCTTTAATGTTGATACTTTCTCTTTAACATCTTTTATGCAAGCTCTAATGATTGAACAATAAAAAGTTATTAAGTAAAATATAGGTCCAAAACATTCTTCAAATTTTTTATCATGCTAAGTGGATACATAAATAATAAAAATGCATAAGAGCAATCAAACTATGAAGAAAGAAACTACAAGGTACGCAAGCGGCATGATGTTCAAAGGAGAAAATCAGGACAGGGCCGCTGATTCTTTATAAGATGGCCATAGTGGCATGGATTCCATGTAACAACATTATCATATTATTATACTATTAATACCTAAACCTCCCCTGTGAGTTTGCATAATTACAAATTGCACCCCTCTATCTTTTGAAATTACAAAAACCTCCCATATGAGTTCACGATTCGTAGCATGCATGCACAAAATATCCAACCCGAGCTCCCATCAAGAGGGTATTTGTTAAGAACGAACTAGAGAATGAGAGAAATCTAGAAGAAGAAGAAGAAGGTAGACGGCTAGGGTTTGAAAAGAAGAGGGAGAGGGAAAGTACCTTGGAATAATTCTTGCATAACCATAATAGAGAGGGGTCCGGGTTATATATAACCCCGGACCCAAGGCCGGCCAACCAAGGGGGCCGGCCGGCCCCTATGGGGTTGAACCAAATGTGGCCGCCGCTTGTAATGTTGCCCAAATAGCCTCGCTTCGTCCGGGGGCGTAACAGTATTTTTGAGCATGCATATTATGAAATATAAACTTAAAGGGAATACTTTTGTAATTTCAAAAGATAGAGGGGTGCAACCGTATTTTTATATAGTAATTGGTAGAAATATTAACATTGAATGGAAAACTGCCATGAACTGCCAACCTAATGATTTAGTTTCAACATGCAATCTTCATCCAAATTAGTAAGTACAGATCAAAATAAAAGAGGCAGAACACATTTCTAAAGCACCTGCAAATGGAGATTAGACTGGACTATATTATTCTAGCAGAAGAGTAAGAGCATCGCCAAGAACTCAAGCTAAGGAGCATGCATAAAGATTATCCATAGAGGTTACAGGAAGTTAGAGATATAGAACATTCAAGTAAAATTTTATTCAGATCAAAATAAATTACATTTTGTAAATAATAATGACCCTACAACAACAACAACAACAACAACAACAACACTCAAGCCTTTATCCCACCATAGTGGGGTCGGCTATATGGATCCTCTGTCGCCATTGCGCCCTATCTTTAAGCATAGTCTCATTAATGCCTAAGTACATTATGTCTTTCTTTATAGTTTCATTCCAAGTCTTAATTACAATGAAATACAATAATGACCCTATCAAAATAAATTACAATGAAATACATATAGTTGATTTGAGCATGAAAACTGCTAACATAACTTAAAATAAAATAGCTAACGATAATTTCAAAAGTGGAGTCAGCCGATATGTCAGAAAAATTCGGATATGCCGGACAAAATTTTACTAAATGACAATCTATTTTTTGAGAAAAAATATTTTTCCCTCAAAACCTACATTTCGGTGGATATGACGGAAGACATTTAAACATTTATCCAAACAATAATAAAATTTCTCAAAAAATGCATAGCTTTTAAGAATTCTGTACATGAGAAAAACACCTCCCCTCCCAATCCATCCGTCACTACTGGTCCATGAAAATTTAGTTAACATATGGATGATGACCACCAAATTCTTTACCGAGGATAAGTAAAATTTAATTATTCAAATAGTTTTAAATGCCATAAAGAAAACATTAGGATGTCAAATAGTGTAATATTGTATATTCCAGTTCATCAGTTAGTGGGTCAAATAAAATTTACTCCTAAAATAAAAAGTATAATAGTCATACTAACATGAGGAGATCAACCAGCTGCGTTGCAAGTAGCAATTCTTATAGAAACAACAGCTTTTACTTCTGATAAACAATCAAGTAAAGAAACACAGACATCAATTACAACTCTTTACACTAATTTTAGGCATAGGAAAACTTCATGAAGTCAGCTCTTGAAGAAAACAAAAAGGCACATACTCATCTGCAGGCAAAGTGTCTAATGTTTGCTCCTCCACGAGAAGTTCAACCTTATCAAATGTAGAAGACACCTGTTGAAATTCTATAACAATAAATCTCCATGTACTCGAACTTCATCATGTAAAAAAAAGCCTGAAACACATTGGTTTTCACATTTAACGGAAAAATGTGACTTTCTTGTAGTAAATTTGGAGAATGCTTCAAATATTGAAGGATATGACTAGCAATACCTGGAAGACATGCAAGTTAGTTCAGAAAAGACACCAGGAAAAATGACTGTATTTAACACAAATAAACAGCAACATCCTTCCATATGTCCTGTTTGATTATGCAAAGATCACAAGAGAAACTGCCTAAACTAAAGAATAAAAATCAAATAGTAGAGCATCCTGAAGCAATATAAAAGTGCTATATAATGAAACAGTAAGAAATAGAATCATAGATGATGTTTTAAGGTTGCAGTTCCTATCTTCAATCAATTTAATAAAATCAGATCAAGGTCTTCTTAGCTTTTATAAAATTTCCAGATCACGTGCATAAATAGCATTTTGATTCAAGAGGATTTAAGCTCAAATGCATGAGTCTTGCATATATGTATGCAAGGCCTCTCTATCAAATTTGCGTACACAAGCACTAATTGAGTGGGTATGAGATTACTCTGTTGGTTTGTGTGCGCATGCAATCACCTACATACACATTTCTTAGCCGAGCGGCTAGGGCATGCCCGGAAGCAGAGACCAACACGCAATATGAGATAGAACAAGGAGACTATAATCAAGGTTCAAAATTCAATCTCAACCATTATAAAATCAAAAGGAACAAAGGAAGTAGATAGAATGTTGTTTTGAATTTTTCTCACACAAAATGAGTCAATCTCTACATGTTTGGTCTGTTCATCAAAAAATGGATTAGAGTCTATGTGAATAGCAACTTGGTTATCAGATTATAACGCCACGGCTTCTTGAACATAAAAACTCAATTCTTCCAAGATAGATTGTTACATATCTGTTGGAAATATGTCCATATCTTTAACATAATTACAATTGTAACCCTGGTGTTACCACTCCTATATATTACGGAGTGTGTTTATTGAATAATAATCAATCCATTTACGCCAACATGGCATCAGAGGGGAGTTAGGGCGTTCGTCTCTCCACGCCGATCGCGTGATTCGTCTCGCCTCCCGCAAGCGCCACACGTCTGCGTCGATCGATCCATCTCCGTAACAGGCTCCTCCGCTCGATGTGCTCTCGCAACAGCGCCACTTCTCTGTTTCTCGCAACAACGACGCGTCCACTTCTCCTCGGCAGAGCGCCACTTCCTCCAGTCCAGCAGCAACGCTCCGCCACTCTCCCGCTCTTTGCCATTTTTCCGCTTCCAGACCAGCAGCAGCTCTTCGCCGCTCTCCCGCTTTCTTCGCCGGGGGAGGTCTACTCTCCAGTTTGTGGACACTTCTTCTTTGGCACCGAATATGCTGACCTAGGTGAAGGCATCTTCGGTGTCGGTTTCTTGTGGATGCTCCGTCATGGTCTTGGCTCACCTCTTTCTATGAGGGAAGCCCTGTGATTTGGCATTCGGCGCCAACGATTTCTATTCGTGGCCTTCGATGTTTGAGATCAACTCTCTGAATATGTCATCCGGTGGAGGAGCACCTACTTCCTCACCAATCTTTGGTGGATCTGGCCGTGTCAATCCTGATCATGGCACTCCTCAGATTACTACTATGAAATTAGATGGATCTAACTATCTTCCGTGGGCACGATCTATTCTCCTTGCGGTGAGCGATCGTCGGCACGATCTATTCTCCTTAAGCCAACGATTTCTCCATGGGCACGGTCTATTGCTCCCTCAAATATTGTTCCACGGAGGCGGTGAGCGATCATCGCTTGTGATTATCGTTTCTTGTGCGTTGGATCGTCCTCTGATTCTCGTTTATTCGTGCTCTCCGAAGATCTTCTTCATTCTTGCTTGAGGGTGAAAGTGCTTCTCTTTGAGTGGTGGCTCCTTGCTGTAGAGACGGCGTGATAGCCTTCTGTCGTTCTAGGGTTCAACAACCGTCACAACAAAAGAGAAAAGAAAGTCTTTTATACGAGTTTAAATAAGCTACCGCTGGCGGTATCGCTAGCGCCCGACGGTAGGTTCTGTTTGCGCATTTTTCTTCCAGCTGTCCTGCTCCATGTAAGGAAGGTGACAGAGCTTTCCTTCTTCTCATCAGTTAGCGCAGAGGGGTAGCACTAGCGCGGCGCGGTAGACATGCTTGATTAGGCGCGTGCACAGCTGGTTTTCAGCAGATAAGGAAGGTGATGGCTCTTTCCTTGCAACCCATGGTTACCGCGGAGCGGTAGTAACGTTTCCTTCTTTGGTCTCCACCAAGTTCCCGCGTTTGAGCACACGGATCGCTGACGTGTACATCACGGTAGCGCGACGCGTTATCAGTAGCGCGCGGCGATAGTCGATAAGCTTGATCTCGTCGATATATTTATCCAGTCGATATGCAGACCGTCTATCCGATCCTTTCCTTCTAGTCGACATGTCTAACGCTCAGCGTTAGGTCTAGCGCCAGCGGTAGCTCAACCATCCGGTCGACGCGTATTGTTTCGTTGATCTTCTCTTCCAGTCGATATCAACTTTCTAGTCGATGTGGCTAGCGCTCGGCGTTAGGGCTAGCGCTAGCGGTAACTCAAGCATCCAGTCGACATGTACTGTCTCGACGATATCTTCTCTCCAGTCGACATAGGCTTTCTGGTCGACATGCTCCTTCTAGTCGATATACCCGCCTGGTCGACAAAGCTAGTGCCATCGGTAAAGTTAGCGCCCAGAGGTAGGAGGCATATCCCGTCGACATGAGCCTTCTAGTAGACATGCTCCTTAGGCTGCTGAGCAAGTCCAGTCGACATGTAAACTGAGCTAGAGCCAGGCGGTATCACCAGCGCCGGCGGTAACTCACAGAGATTAGAGTTCTTGTATGACTTCACACCTGTAAACCTGCACAATATACCCCAAAAACATGTATGATCAAATACAACTTGAAATTTGTTATTATCAAACCCGAGAGATAAAGAACGGATGTTCCAACAAGAAGTACACAAATGTCGTCGCTCCCAATCTTCCTCTTCCTATTGCGGCCTTACAACCACCTTTCATTACTGTCAACGCTTCCAATCTTCCTCTTCCTATTGTGGCCTCACAATCACCTTCCATGACTGCCTCTGACATACCTCCTTCCGCGAATCCATCTACTATGTCTGTTCATCTATCTACAACTCTCGGGAGCCTTATTTCTCCTTTTCCTCTGGTCTATCACAGATACAACCCTGGTGCTACGGTGTTACAACCCCCGGTCATTCCACCACCGCAGGTATGCTCTTCTGACTCAGGTTCTGATGACGAGCTTCATCGCCCTCTTATACATCTAAAGCGGAAGTCGACCTCTGCTAAATACCCTCTTGCCAATTATATCGCTTATTAAAATATGACAATAACACATAAGGCCTTTATCACCTCCTTGGATTCTGTTCGCATTCCTAATACTTGGCAGGAAGCAATAGAGATACCTATGTGGCGCAAGACAATGGAAGAAGAGATGCTGAAATTGGAGAAGAAGCAGACTTGGACACCACCCATCTTCCCGCCAGGAAGAAACGTGTTGGTTCCAGATGGGTGTTCTCTGTTAAACAAAACCAAGAAGGGGTTATTGAGAGATATAAAGCGATGCTAGTTTCTCAAGGATATACTCAAACTCCGGGTGTGGACTATCATGAAACGTTTGCACCTGTTGCCAAGATAGACTCCATCGTGTCATGTTTGGGATGGGAGTTGCAACAACTTGATGTCAATAACGTCTTTTTACATGGTGATATTGAAGAAGAAGTCTATATGAAGGTTCCACTTGGTTTTGTAAAGACGAGATCTGAAGGAAAGGTGTGACAACTTCAAAAATATCTCTACAATCTAAAGCATCCCCAAGGGCTTGGTTTGAGAAGTTCCAAAATGCCATGACCTTATTGGGATACAAATACGGTCACTTTGATTATACCCTCTTCGTGAAAAGGAAAGCAGAGAAGGTGGTTATTCTCATTGTCTAATATCGACGTCATATTCATTACGGGAAATGATGTTGCAGAAATCACGTTGCTTAAGAAGTGTCTGTGTAAAGAGATTGAAGTTAAAGATCTAGGAAAGTTGAAGCATTTTCTAGGAATAGAAGTTGCACGCTCTGACCGCGGAATCTTCATTTCTCAGAGGAAATATGTCCTAGATCTTCTAGAAGAAACGAGGATGCTTGGTTGTGCTCCTGTTAATTCTCCCATGGAAGTAAACTGCAAGATTGATGAAGACAGGGACGGTGAGAAGGTGAACTCCTCTAGCTACCAAAGGCTGGCGGGAAGGCTGATCTATCTCTCACATACTCGCCCGGATATCATACATGTTGTTGGAATCCTTAGCAAATACATGCATTCTCCCAAATTGCGACATTTTTAATCTGTCATGTGTATGCTACGATACTTGAAGAACTCTCCTGGACGTGGAAATTCTATTATCCTGGAATAAACAGTTGGATGCTGAAGTTTATATAGATGTTGATTGGGTTGAAAGTCAAGATGATAGAAAGTCCACCACTAGATATTGCTCCTTTGTGGGAGGGAATCTAGTGACCTGACGAAGTAAGAAACAAAATGTCGTAGCAAGATTCAGCGTAGAAGCGGAGTATAGGGCAATGTCACAAGGAATATGTGAGGGCTTTGACTTAACTCGATAATGCGGGATTTAGGACCACAGACTGGAAGACCTATCAGATTATTCTGCGACAACAAAGCTGCTATTAATATTGCACATAATCCTCTTCAACATGATTGAACAAAACATGTCAAAATTGATAGACACTTTATCAAGAATCACCTTGAAAAAGATAATGTTTGTACTCCGTTTGTTCAATCTCAAGATCAGCTAGGAAACATCTTTACCAAGTGCCTAAGCTGTGATATTTACAAAGACAATATTATCAAGCTAGGAATGTTCGACATATACTCCTATCTTGAGGGAGAGAGTTGAATTAAATCATTTGTAACATACTATAAAAAGGCCAATTTATTTCTTTTCTTGTTTGAGTTTTGGGTCCACTCCCTTTGTGTATATATAGGGGGCAGCCCCTTGAAATAATAAGAATCTCATTATTTCCGCCTGACATCTACCAATGGAAAAAAGGGCAATGAACACTACAACCATTCTTATTAATGGTACGATCATCCTCAAGTAACAATAAGCTAGATTGAGTCATTGAGTGTTCGTTTTGCACAACGGTGGCGGTCGTGAACGCGGTGGTTATGAGCCGTCATTCGTGGACGTCCAACCTCACCTAAATAACTCCATCCACTTTTATGTTCAAAATTAGTTTTTTTTTCTTGGTGGCGGTCATAACAACTATCATGTCAAACACATTTTATAACGGTGGCATTATATCCAAACTCACCGGAGCAAAAATGCCGCGCCAAACGGACCCTGAGTCTTACAATAATCTAAGGTGATGTTAACTGCCATTGCTACCAATGTAACCCAACTCTAGCAATGGGATCAACAATCAACATGAAAATTGAAAACATAGAAATTAACGAAGCAATCAGCATTTGTTTGTGAGCAATAAATCTGACCTGAGTTTCTTGACATCTGGACTCAAACTGTTCCTGTAATGTAAAAAAAGAAAAAAACCGAGTTATTGGATTGGTACTGAGACATTACATTAAAATCATTAAAAAGTGCACTTTTCTATGTTTACTATACTATCCTACAGTAATGAAGGTAAGGAAATCATGACAACTCCAAGGAAAGTTGGGGAGCGGAAAGTAAACATTTGAATCCATGCTGGAAGAAAAAGCAGCTAATTATTCAAGACAAATTTATCATGAAATTCTTTCTAAAGGTATTTTAAATGAACATATTTTTTAGTTGCATAGGGTCCATATTGCTCAAGAGCAACTCTTGCAATTGAAAAATACTCATGGAGGCTATAAAACCCAAGTGACTTATTTTACTAGATGTGAGACATTAGAATATTCAATGTTTCAATTTCTTTTAGAATTCCAATTTTTGCATATTCTCCGTACAAAAATGAGAATGAAGCCTTTTATTACCTATATCAGTAAAGATTTTCCTGAAACATCCAAATGGTATAATTGTTAGATGACAATAAAATTAGAACACCAACGGCCGTGACTACCACTACTTTGTAAACGGTGACTCATTAAACCTTGCAAGGTTTTCAAAGGTTGTTTCTTTTCCATATTTAAAGATCATAGATTCCCCTATTTACCATTAACCAAAAATTAGAACAAATAAAATTAGGTATTGAAATATTTTAAGGACTCCTCAAGTTTTATGTTCTAAAAGCTTCTCTAAGTTTCTAGAAGACTGGAAGAACCTTCAAGAAGCTTTCAAAGGAAAAAAATCAAGGGAAACTATAACATCAAACCGAATCCTAATGAGGCTTGATCAACCAGTCAAACAAAGTCGAATTCTCTCTCTCTCTCTCTCTATATATATATATATAGACACACATTGTACCATTAAAATCATCTACACCACTTATTATTAAGAGAAAAAAAAGAAGGCGGCGAGTTGGGAGAAAATTGGGCCCACGCGTCATTATGAGGGAGAACCTACTTCATATAGACATATTATGCTAATTTATTGGTTTTAATCACAAGTTTGAGATCGTTCATGTGCCCAAAGCAACCAACGAACGAGCATAGCTCATCGCAACTAAGAGCAGCAGGCATGAGCGTAGCCCAGTGCCCAACTGCTAGCATATATATGTATGTATATATATGTGTATATATATCTGTATGTATATATGTATGCAAGGTTGTAAATATAGGATGTCGGCAATATATCGGATTGAGTTTTTAAATGTTGGATGTCGGAAGTCGGAGACATGTCGGGGATATTTTAAAATATCGGATTTTAATATCTTATAAAAAAAATATTTTTATGTATATTAAGTATAATTATATGTTCTAATAGGAAAAAAATTAACATAATAAATAAACAAACAATGAGTCATGTATATCCCAAAATAAATTTGAAAAATATCTACAGTAAAATATTATGTAAGTACAAATAAGTACAATGTAAAACATATTTAATATTATATAAGAACTTATTTTGTTAGTACTAAGTTTTATACTAAATAAGAAGATTTAAAAGCTAAATATCCTTAATTGATTATAAGACCTTCCATGCTTATTAAGTTTATGTTAAAATTATATAAATATCAACTAATAATTACGTTGAACTTTTTCACATTTTTTGTAATATGAAATAAGAAAAAGTGTGAAATAATTATACAAAATTGATTATAAGAATAACACATTAAAAGAGCGAAACAATAAGTTTAATTGATTTAAACATACATAATATATTATACATATATAAGTATTGAAAAAAATCGGATATGTCAGCCTATATTTTGCAAAAAGTCAATCAAATTTTTTAGAAAAAAATGTCGTTTTACCCTCAAAAACGACATGTCGGCAAAACAGTGTATGTATGTGTATATATGTATGTATGTGTATATATATGTCTATATATGTATGTATCTATATGTCTATATAAGTATGTATATATATGTATATATGTATGTATGTATATGTATGTATGTAGGTATGAACATGTATGTAGGTATATATGCATATGTATGTATGTAGGTATGTACATGTATGTAGGTATGTATATGTACGTATATGTATGTATATGTATGTATCTGTATGTATGTATGTATGTATCTATATGTATGTATAATTTTGTATGTATACATATGTTTGTAAATTTATGTATGTATATATATGTACATATATTTATGTATGTATATATATGTGTTGAAGCCATGCGATCTCAAAGAGTTGAAGCCGAGCGGTCTGTGCGGTCTCCCAGAATCAGACCGCGACTTCTCCTCAGATATGCGAGATCACGCCGTAAAGATCAGCGGTCTCCAACTCCATCAAATAACGGTCTGATAACCGCGGTCTATGCGGTCTCCCAGCATCAGACCGCGCCTTCTCCTCAGAAGTGCGAGATCGCGTTGTATGAAGATCAGCGGTCCCCAGCTCAATCAAATAACAGTTGGATAACCGCGGTCTGTGCGGTCTCCCTGAATCAGACCGCCGTTTCTCCTCAGGAATACCAAATCGCTTCATGTGAAGAGAAGCGGTCTGGTACCCCCGGCATCTCCTTTACGGGGGAGTGTTCGCCAGAGCGGTCTCACGATCTGTTGGCCTTCTCTGTCACACGACCTTCCTCCTGTCGTGTGACCGCCCGTCTTCTCTCCAGACCGCGGAGGTCGCTGCGGTCTCGTTCTCCCTGACCGCCTGAGCGCCCAGCTCACTTTGTGTATTGTATTTGTATTTAGTCCCACATTGTGTATTTGGTTTTTCCTCTTTCCCTCCTAGTCTATATAAAGGAGGCAATACTCTTGTAATAGATTTTTTGGAAATAAAAATTCTGTTATTTTTAAGTTCTCACATGGTATCAGAGGGTGCAACGATCCTTGTGTTGTGAGCTCTCTCTCTCTTCGGCCGGTCTCTCTTCCTTCAGACCGCGCGATCTCCCTTATTTTTCGGCCTTCTAGCGGCGAGACCGCGCGATCTGTCTTTCCTCCTGCCGATCTCTTCTCATGGGTACCTCTTCTGAGAATGTTCTCACCTCCACTCCTGTGGCTACTCCAGCCTCTACCTCTACTACCTCTATCTCTACTTCTGGCAATCTTGACACCTCCTCCAAGCTCACTGGCTCTAATTATCCTGATTGGAGCGTCTCCTTCACCTTCCTTTTACGCTCTCAACGCAAACGACATCATCTCACCAATGATCCTCCTCTCAAAGAGTCTGCTACCTTTGATGATTGGGATGCTAGCGATGCTCTAGTCCGCACCTGGCTTGCTAACAGTCTATCTGATGAGTGTCTTCCTATCATTCGTCATGATGAGACCGTCAAAGCAGCTTGGAACCATCTTGCTGCCCTTTACTCCAAAGGCGCCAAAACCTCCCGCATCTACACCTTGTATGCTGATCTTTTTGCCCGCCCAACCATGGATCCCACCACAGCATATCAAGAGGTTCAGGACCTTGGGGCTGAACTCCTTCAACATCGTCCCTTCTCTGCTGATCTTGCAGAGCAGCATAAACACTTCTAGGAGCTCCTAGTTGTCTGTTACCTTCTCCGTCTTCCTGAGTCCTATGATATGATCCGACAACAAATTCTTGGGGAAGCTGACTCTCCAACCCTTGATACCACCGCTGCTCGGGTTTCTGTTGTTACCTCCCTTCTCCAACGACCCTTGTTATCCTCTCCTCCTCCAGAGAGCTTTGCTCACAGGTCTGATCGTGGTCACCCCGGTGGCCGTGGCGGATCTATTGGTGGCCGCGGACCTCCTCGGTACATCTGTTCTCATTATGGTCGGAAGGGTCACACTATTGATCGCTGCTATCTCAAGCATCCTTACCATCGCCCCGCAGCTGCGACTTCTCATCCTGGTACTACACAACCGTCTGCTTCTGTTGCTACCTCCTCAGGTAGCGTGCACGTGGTTTCTAAAGGTAAGTGGCTTATTGATTATGGAGCAACAAATCATATGAGAGGAAACCCTCACCTTTTCTCACAGTTACTAGAACACAAGAATCTGCCCCCAATTTTAACAGCAGATGGTTCTCCCTCACATGTGTGTGGGACTGGAATAGTTCAAGTCGCTCTGACTATCTCTCTTAAGAACACTCTTTATGTGCCTACATTTCCTTGCAACTTACTATCAGTCAAGGCTCTATCTCAACAGTTACAATGTTCTATTATATTTACTCCGACTAACTGTTATTTTCAGGATTTGCACACGAAGAAGACAGTTGCTACTGGGACTGAGAGTGGAGGCCTCTACTTCCTTGACGTTCTTGCCGCTCATTCTGCTTCCACAGCCTCTGATTCTCTCCATCAATGGCACCTCCGTCTTGGTCACCCTCCACCTCGGCTGATGTATCAACTTCTACCTCACCTCACCAACGATACCTCTCCTCTCAACTGTGAAACTTGTCAACTAGGAAAGCACCATCGGGCTTCCTATCCTGCCAAGCATGGTCGTAGCTCGACTCGTCCCTTTGATCTAGTTCACTCCGATATCTGAGGTCCTTCTCCTACCAAGACTGTGGGTGGGAGTAGTTTGTATTTTGTTACTTTTATTTTGTTACTTTTATTGATGACTTGGGTGTATCTTTTAAAAGAACGCTCTGAACTGTTTACTGTTTTCTCAACCTTCTATAATGAAATTTCCACTCAATTTGGAGTGTCTATCAAAGCTATTCGCACTGATAATGCTAAAGAATATATCTCTCATCATTTTTCTGATTTTTGCATGAGTCATGGCATTATACATCAAACTAGTTGTCCTTATACTTCTCAACAAAACGGGATAGCGGAACGTAAGAATCGTCATCTCCTTGACATGACTCGCACCTTACTCTTCCAGATGAATATGCCCAAAAACTATTGGGGCCATGCCATCCTCGTCTCCTGCTATCTCATTAACCGCATTCCCTCCACTCTTCTCCAAGGCTCCACATATTTCTCTCTTTTATATCTACCTTGAAACCTTTCCCGTTACCTCTCAAAGTCTTCGGTTGTACTGCGTTTGTCCACACTCCTTCACCAGGTCGGGACAAACTCTCCCCTCGGGCAGTTAAGTGTATCTTTGTTGGTTACTCTCCCACTCAAAAAGGTTACCGATGCTATAATCCTCTTCTTCGCAAACAATATGTTTTCGCTCATGTCACCTTCTTTGAAAATATACCATACTTTTCTCACTCTTCCACCTCTCTGCCTCTTACAACCCATCCAACACCTCATCTCATTCACTCCCCACCAACAACACCACCTCTCCCAATTCCACCGCCTCCTCCTTTCACTTCACCATCTACAGAGTTTCCTACCGTTTCTCCTCCCACTCCGGGGCCTCCTCTCCCAACTCTTGGGCCAGCACTATCTTCTTCCAATGATGACTCTCTTGCTAATACAGTCACTACTGCAGACCTCCCTATTGCCCTTCGAAAGGGAGTTCGCTCATGTACGCAACATTCTATTCATGATGTTGTGACCTATGCTCAACTCACCCCCTCTGCTAGGGCGTTTGCTATTGCTATTTCAGATACTGTCATTCCAACTAATTATCAGGATGCTCTTGCTATCCCACAGTGGAAGGCCGCCATGGATGAAGAAATAACCACTATTCAAGACCGTGGCACGTGGACACTTGTTCCTCCACCTCTTGGGGTAGATGTTGTTGGATGTAGATGGGTCTTTGTGATCAAATACTGTGTCGATGGCTCCGTCGACCGATACAAGGCTCGCTTGGTTGCCAAAGGTTTTACTCAGACATATGACGTTGACTTCTTTGACACCTTCTCCCCTGTTGCTCGTCTTACAACCATCAGGGTCCTCTTCTCTGTGGTCGTCAACAAAGGGTGGCAACTCTCTCAATTGGACGTCAAAAATGCCTTTCTTTATGGTGATCTTCAAGAGGTAGTTTTCATGGAGCAACCTTCAGAGTATGTTGCTCCGGGGGATACTCGTGGATGTAAGCTAAAGAAGGCTATCTATGGTCTAAAGCAAAGTCCTCGTGCCTGGTTTGAAAAGTTTAACGAAGTAATCAAGGTAATTGGATTTATCCGCAGCTCTGCAGATCACTCTCTCTTCATTCGCAAGACCTCTCATGGAATGGTAGTTCTGGCTGTCTACGTTGATGACATCCTTCGTACTGATAATGATATTGAAGGTATCACCCTTACAAAGAAACATCTCCTTCAACACTTTGTAACCAAAGACATGGGGACTCCAAAGTATTTTTTGGGTATTGAGATCTCAAGAAAGCATAGTTCTGTTGTCCTCTCACAACGTAAGTATGCTATTGACCTTCTGAAGGAAACAGGTCTTCTTGGTGCTAAACCTGCTAAGTATCCAATGGCAATAGGAGACGACAAACTCTGGAGTGACAACTCTCCACCTCTACCTGATAGCACTAGATACCGTCGTCTTGTAGACAAGCTCATCTACCTAACTGTAACAAGACCTGATATTTGTTATGCCGCTGGGAAGGTCAGCCAATTCATGCAAGTCCCAAGGGAATGTCATCTTCAGGCTGCTCTAAAGATATTGGAATACGTTAAGGGATCTCCAGGAAAGGGACTTTTGTTCCAAAGAAACAACCATCTCAAGATAGAGGCCTACTCAGATGCTAGCTACGCTGATGATAAAGGAGATAGAAAATCCACGTCTGGGTTCTGTACAATCGTGGGAGGAAATCTTGTGAGCTGGAAGAGCAAGAAACAAGCAGTAGTATCCAGATCAAGTGCTGAGGCCGAGTACAGGAGCATGGCCCAAACTACATGTGAATTGAAGTGGTTACGAACTCTCCTTCTAGATTTTGGAGAAGTTTACAACCAGCCCTTGCCAATGTTCTGTGACAATAAAGCTGCAATCTATATATCTCAAAACCCAGTCTTTCATGAGAGAACCAAACACATTGAAGTGGACTGTCATTTCATCAGGGAAGAAATCTTGAAGAAACAAATCTGCATTCCATTCGTAACTTCGGATAAAGGGCTGGCTGATATCTTCACCAAACCCATATCTTCATCCTTCTTTGATGTGTGCAACAAGCTAGGCATGATTGATATATATGCTCCATCTTGCGGGGGAGTGTTGAAGCCATGTGATCTCAAAGAGTTGAAGCCGAGCGGTCTCGTGCCAACGGTCTGTGCGGTCTCCCAGAATCAGACCGCGACTTCTCCTCAGATATGCGAGATCGCGCCGTATGAAGATCAGCGGTCTCCAGCTCCATCAAATAACGGTCTGATAACCGCGGTCTGTGCGGTCTCCCGGCATCAGACCGCGCCTTCTCCTCAGAAGTGCGAGATCGCATTATATGAAGATCAGCGGTCCCCAGCTCAATCAAATAACAGTTGGATAACCGCGGTCTGTGCAGTCTCCCTGAATCAGACCGCCGTTTCTCCTCAGGAATACCAGATCGCTTCATGTGAAGAGAAGCGGTCTGGTACCCCCGGCATCTCCTTTACGGGGAAGTGTTCGCCAGAGCGATCTCACGATCTATTGGCCTTCTCTGTCACACGACCTTCCTCCTGTCGTGTAACCACCCGTCTTATCTCCAGACCGCGGAGGTCGCTGCGGTCTCGTTCTCCCTGACCGCCTGACCGCCCAGCTCACTTTGTGTATTGTATTGGTATTTAGTCCCACATTGTGTATTTGGTTTTTCCTCTTTCCCTCCTAGTCTATATAAAGGAGGCAATACTCTTGTAATACTTAGATTTTTTGGAAATAAAAATTCTGTTATTTTCAAGTTCTCACAATATGTATGAGTTGAATTCAAGTCCTGTTTTACGTTTATTTGTATTTTACCCGCATAAGGGTATTTTGGTCCGCCTCTGTATTTTCACTTGCTCAACTTGGTATCAGAGCAAGTGAAGCCCTAATCCCGTTCTTTTTCCGCTACTGCTCCGTCGTCTTCACTTCCGCTCCACATTGCTTGTCGTTTTGTCGCCTCCGACGATGGTGAGCTGCGGTTCTCTGATCGACGGTAGTGCACGCTGAAGGAGTCAGCCGCCCCTCCTCATGACGTGTGTCCTTTCTCCGTCGTCTTCCTCTCCGTTCCGCTCCCGCTGAATCTGCGCCGAACGACGTCGGCCTCTTCTTCATCGTGCGGCCTCTGCTGTCTCTTCATCTTCATCGTGCGGCCTCCGCTCCCGCTGAATCTGCATCGACGACGGCTCCCGACTTCGGCTGTGGTCGACGACGGCTCCCGTTCAATCTGCATCGACGACCACTGCTCCCGCTGAATCTGCTTCGATGACGGCTCCAGACTTCCTCAACATCGATGATTTTTCTTCCCGCTCCCGCTGCTGGCTTCTGCTTCATTCGTCGATGACCTCTGTTGTAGCTCCTCATCGATTGCCTCTACTGAGCAGCCTGTTGCTCCTCCAGCAACAGCTCCAAGTGTGGTGACTTCTTCATCTTACCATGAGCTTCTCTCCTGTTGTTCCTCATGGCTGAACTGTCGGATGCCAATGATTCTCCATCACCAAGTGTGGTGACTCCCCGTATGAGTGACCATCAACGTTCCTCTGGCCATTCTGGGTCCCTAAAGATCACCACTGTTCCCTTGGATGGGACAAACTATTTGGAATGGTCCCGTGCTGCTCTGCATGTCATTCGTAGTCATCAGCTGTTTGGTTACATCGATGGGACGAAGAAGGCACCTTCTAAGGATGATCCTACCTGGCAACGTTGGGACTCTGAAAATTCCCTGGTTGTTTCCTGGCTTCTTCACTCTATGTCTCCAAAGGTGTACAGGAGTTATATGTTGATGGACTCCGCCTACGAGATCTGGACTCGAGCGCAGGAGACGTATTCTCAGATTGCCAGTTCCACTCAGACTTACGAGCTGGCACGACGTCTGCTGGAGCTTCGTCAGGGAACCATGACGGTGTCCTACTTCTCATAGTTCGAGCGTATTGCACAGGAATTGGATTACTTCGATCAGTTTACCCCTGCTTGTACTGCCGATGCAGTCCAATTACAAAAACAAGACGAACGATTTCGTCTACATGTGTTTCTGATGGGATTGAGCATGTACCTAGACATGGTTCGCACGGATATTCTTCACCGCTCTCCCCTTCCTTCCCTTCGTGAGGCGTTTAGCATGGTTCTTGGTGATGAAGATCGACGAAGGTCCTTCAGCACTACTTCTCCTCCCGATCGTTCTGCCCTGACCAGTGTTGGTCGTGGTAGCTCCAACAACACAAGTGGAGTTCTGACTTGTGATCACTGTGGTCGCCGGGGACATACTCGGGACGGTTGCTTCAAACTTCATCCACATCTTTATTCCACCGGGATACGGTCGTGGTCGTGGTCCCTAGCCGTGGTCGTGGTCTGGGTCGAGGGGGCTATCGACAGACTGGTTCTCGTCCTCACGATGCTGCTTACTCCACTGAGGTGCATGATGACCACCAGGGTCCGTTCCCAGGACATTTCACCACGTCGGAATTGGACGCTCTCCGCCGTCTTCTGCACTCTCAGTCTGACTCTTCCCAGAGCGGTACCTCTACTTCTTTTGCTACTGCTGTTCTGCCCCGTGCCAATACTGCTGCCACTTCTCAGTCTTAGTGGATTATCGACTCAGGAGCCACCGATCACATGACCGGCTCCCCCTCAGGTTTTTCCTCTTACACTCCCTTGTCAGGTAAGGACAAAGTGATTTCTGCTAATGGTACTTTGTCTCCCATTGCCGGGAAAGGAACCATCTTCTGTTCCCCCTCTCTTTCTCTTTCGCCTGTCTTACATGTCCCTTCTTTTCCTCGAAATCTTTTGTCTATTAGCAATCTTACTCGGTCACTTAACTGCTCGGTAACATTCTTTCCTGATTCTTGTGTTTTTCAGGAATTGGGTACGAAGCGGACCATTGGCAGTGGTAGGAACCGCGGCGGCTTGTACTATCTGGATGTCGCTCCTCCGTCTCTGGCTCTCTCATCTTCTGCTGGTACTGCTGCGGATGCTCGACGCTGGCACTTGCGCCTTGGGCATCCTTCTCCCGTCTATCTCTAAAAAAAGGTTTCCTGCTCTATCGCATATTGTTAAAACTTTAAAATGTGATGTGTGTGATATGTCCAAACATGTTCGACATTCGTTGTCCCATGTTTCTTCTCCTAGTGCTACCATTTATGCTATTATACATTCTGATGTTTGGGGACCTTCCCCTGTTGTTTCTTTAAATGACTATCGTTGGTTTGTTACCTTTATAGATTGTTTTTCTCGCACTACATGAGTTTACCTTTTAAAGAAAAAAAATGAAGTGTTTCCTGTTTTTCAAACCTTCCATAAAATTGTTCAAACCCAGTTCGATGCTACTATTCGTATTCTTCGTAGTGATAATGGGGGGAATATGATGATCGTGGAGCATTTGGATCATATCTCACGTGTCATGGAATTATCCACCAAACTACTTGTGTCTACACCTCCACCCAAAATGGTGTGGCGGAACAGAAAAACAGGCATCTTCTTGATGTTGCTCGATGCCTTCTCCATACCATGCATCTCCCAAAATCATATTGGGGTGATGCTATCCTAACGGCTACTCATCTTATCAATCGTCTTCCCTCACGAGTTCTTGACTTTTCTACCCCTCTCGCTCGTCTCTCTACGACCTCCAATGTTCATACTGCTCATCTTCCACCTCGTGTGTTCGGGTGTGTTTGTTTTGTTCATGTCCATCAACCTCAGCGTGACAAGCTTGACACTCGGGCTCTTCGGTGTATCTTCCTTGGTTATTCTGCTACCACTAAGGGGTATCGGTGCTACCATCCACCTTCCAGACGTGTCTACTGTACCATGGACGTGACGTTCCATGAGGAGGAATCCTACTTTGTGGATTTGCCTCACTCCGTTCGTCAGGGGGAGATTGTGGCCATCGACTCGGGTCCTTTACCTCTGATTCCTCCTCTACCTCTGACCCCTCCTACGCCTACCACTTCTACTTCCCCTTTACCTATATTTCCTACGTCACCTATACCTACATCGTTTTCCCCGACATACCAACATCTGCCCCTTATCTCTCCTTTTCCTCATATAAATCGTCGTCGGCAAACAGGTGAACAGTCCTATGTGGTTCAATCGCTGCCAGTGCCGTCTTTGGACTCAGATTCTGATGTTGACCTGCATGTTCCCCTTGCTATGCTACGAGGTAAGGCGGGTGTACCGATCACCATATCTCAAATCATGTTGCTTATGGTCACCTTTCACAGCCCCATCAGGGTTTTATATCCTCCATGTTTATGATCACCATCCCTAAGACGTGGCAGGAAGCTGTTGGAATTCCGGCATGGGCTCATGCAATGGAGGAAATGTCCGCCTTGGAAAAAAATCACACATGGGACGTCTCAACTCTTCCTCCTGAAAAGAAAGTCGTGGGCTCCAGATGGGTGTTCTCTGTTAAACAAAATCAAGCTGGCAAAGTTGAGCGGTACAAAGCCCTGGTGGCTCGCGATGACACTCAGACTCAGGGAGTCGACTACCAGGAGACCTTTGCCCCTGTTACGAAAATGGACACCGTTCGTGTTATCCTATCTTGTGCAACATGCTTGGGATGGGATCTACATCAACTGGACGTCAAAAATGTCTTCCTGCATGGTGACCTCGATGAAGAGGTCAACATGACCTTTCCCACTGGATTTGTGAAGAAGGGGAAAGAAAGCCTTGTTTGTCGCCTGAGGAAGTCCCTATATGGGTTGAAACAGTCCCCCAGGGCTTGGTTTGGCAGGTTTCACAAGGTCATGGTTAAGTTTGGATACCAACAGGGACATTCCGATCATACCCTGTTTGTCAGGAAGAATGAAGGGAAGATTGTCGTCCTTATTGTTTATGTGGATGACATCGTGATCACCGGGGACGACTCAGATGAAGTCTCGAGGCTGAAAACCCTCCTGTCTGCAGAATTTGAAGTAAAGGACCTGGGAAGACTCCGATATTTTCTGGGAATTGAAGTGACTCGCTCTGATCAGGGCATCTTCATCTCACAACGTAAGTATGTGTTAGATTTGTTAACTGAGACTGGGATGCTTGGGTGTGCTCCTGCTAACACACCTATGGAGGAAAACCATAGGATCGATGAGGACATTGATGGAGACCGCACGGATGCTGCTAGTTACCAGAGACTGGTGGGCAGGCTGTTATACCTTAAACACACACACGTCCTGACATCACATATGCAGTTGGAATCCTAAGCAGGTATATGCATGCCCCCAGAATCAGACATTAGGATGCTGCATACCGTGTCCTTCGTTACTTAAAGAAGGCTCCGGGTCGGAGTCTGATGTTTTCAAAGAACAATCATTTGAAGATTGATGTCTTTACCGACGCCGATTGGGCAGGGTGCCGTGATGACAGAAAATCTACAACAGGGTATTGCACTTTCATTGGTGGAAATTTGGTCACATGGCGTAGCAAGAAACAAAATGTGGTAGTTAGATCTAGTGCTGAAGCCGAGTATCGGTCTATGTCTCAAGGCCTCTGCGAAGGATTATGGCTGCGTACCTTATTAAAAGACCTAGACCTTCAGATTGATACTCCTATCTCCCTGTACTGCGACAACAAGGCCGCTATCAGTATTGCTCATAATCCAGTTCAGCATGATAGAACAAAGCATGTCGAAGTTGACCGTCATTTCATCAAAGACCACCTAGAAAAAGGAAATTTAGTTACCCCCTTTGTTCAATCTAGAGATCAATTGGCTGATGTCTTCACCAAGAGCTTGGGGAGTGATGTCTTTACTGATGATATCCATAGACTTGGAATGACAGGCATCTACCGTTCGACTTGAGGGGAATAGTTGAATTCAAGTCCTGTTTTATGTTTATTTGTATTTTACCCGCATAAGGGTATTTCGGTCCGCCTCTGTATTTTACCCTTACTCTATATATATGAGTATAGGGTTAGTATTATGTATTATCAGATTATTGGTTTCTGTCTTCAACTGTATGTATATATATGTAAGTATATATATGTACGTATATATATGTATGTATATGTATGTATATATATATGTATGTATATATATATGTATGTATATATATGTATGTATATATATATGTATGTATATATATGTATGTATATATATGTATGTATATATATATGTATATTTATGTATGTATATATATATGTATATTTATGTATGTATATATATGCATGTATATTTATGTATGTATATGTATGTGTATGTGTGGATGTGGATGTATGTGTATGTGGATGTATGTGTATGTATGTGCATGTGTATGTGCATGTGTATGTATGTGCATGTGCATGTGCATGTGCATGTATGTATGTATGTGGACGTATGTGTGTATGTGTATGTGCACGTGTATCCACCAAAACCCTCAACCGCCACTCCCACGACTCTCCAATACCTAGCTGCCCCCCTGCCTGCTACTGTTGCCGCCAATCTACCACTGTTCTGCTAACTCCATCTCCCTGCTGCTCGGCTACCGCCGCCCTTCCAGCAACCCTCTCCACCTTCCGCCGACCCCACCCCAAGCCCCAACAGCCACCGCATCCCCTCCTTCCCTCTCCTCTATAGCCCGACATCCATATCTGCCCAGATCTGTACCGATCCAGGTTTCCTGGCTGTTTCCCTGCTTATTCCAGTAAATCCCAGCCTCTTCCCTCCATTCCCAATAGCCATCAGCTCCTTCCGTGGATCCACCACCAGCCTCCCCACTATCAGATCTGCCTCCCACAGCCCGGATCTGTCTCCATACAACCAGGTCTACCGTCCCGCCTCCGGTTCTGCCTCGGATCGCCGTCAAAGCGCATCCTTCCTCGAGACCTCCTTTGCCTTGGACAACCCCCTTATTCGATGAGTTACTTGTTGTATTGGATTATTATTTTCAGCATTATTTATCGTTTCGGATCTCATATTTGCTTAGATAAAATTGTCTGTGGATAGATCGCTTGTGATTTGATTTGCCGTGCGCTTTACCTTGACCCTTCGAGCGAAGGAAAGCCATTAATTGTTTAGCTAACTGAATGCTTCTGTTTCTCCTTTACACATTATTGTGTGGGTTGATTATTTTTACTGCTCGTACTGATTTGTCTCCATCATCGTCAATTGCATTGCATATAGAATAGGGATCAACGCGTCAAATTATCATTTCCCGCCCCTAGTAGTCTCGGACTTTTGCACCCCCATAGCCTACCCAACATGAATTGGTATCAGAGGAGGTTTGGGTCACATTTATATACGTAGTGGTAGGTCATATAGAGTCTTTAGGTTCATCTATGGCTAGTTATCATCATCATTCCTCTCCTCTATTCGGGGATCCCGAGTCCACCTATACTCGATCCCATAGAGCCCCTTTAGATAAATCCTCGTGTTATTATGATGATTATTATCGCTCGCCGGTCGCCGCACAACACCTCAAGAGACCGTGTCGACCCCTCGACACGATTTCACTATGCTAGAGATGATTACTATGATGATTATCGCCGTCCCCATCTCCATGCACGAGTAGATCATGTTGACGCTCCGACACGACTCAATTATTTTAGGGATGACTATTACGAGGATCATCATTCTGAGAGAGATCTAGAGCATAGGCTTCGTGCCGCTACCCCACCTTTTGACGGTTCATTGAGTCCCGAGTCTTTCAGTTACTGGTTTGTGGATATAGAATATTATCTTGATTATTTTGAATTATTCAATGAGCATCGCATCATGTTTGCGAAATTTATACTTCTAGATCAGGCGAGGGCATATTGGTCTAGCATTGAGAGGACCCGCGAACGAGATCGTCTTCATCGCATTACTAGTTGGGTGGATATGAAGCATATGTTGTGTCAGAGGTATTTTCCTCCATCGTATTGGAGTTGCTTGCTCGAGCAATTATTTCCCCTCCAGCAAGGATTAATGTTTGTCGCTGAGTACAAGGATCGTTTTGATGAGTTATTTGTGAGGAGTGGTATCCGAGAGGAGGCAGCTATGACCACTTCCCGATTTCGGTCTGGACTTCGATCTGACATACGTGCTGAGTTGGTTTATCACAGCTCGGAGTTCCTTGAGCAGACATATCAACTCGTCCTTCATCATGAACAGTCCTTGAGATCTGCTAGAGTTATCCGAGTGGATTCACACCTTGATCGCCCCAGTATGAGTCCCTCCCGTACTGAGGTCACCACTTTGCCTACCCTTGTCCTGTCGGACAGGACAGAAGTGTTTCCCGAGTCTGATTCTATCACCCCAGTAAGGTATTTAGTCCGATGAGTGGTCAATCCTTTGATTCTGACTCATGTCCTATGATCTTGACTGAGAGTGAGTCTAGGCAACATAGCGAACCTATAGTGATGTGTTCTTACCATACCTCATGCGTTGACTTCGTTATTGCTCCTACCATAGACCCATTTATTGACACCTTACCTATGGACCCATTCTTGAGAGTAGGTCATTTTCATTATCCCCTTGTCATTGTCCCGAGCCACATCACGACCAAGAGCCAAGAGCCTGGTGTTGATATCGTAGTGGCTGTCTCACCCATTTATGGGGGCACTACCTCTTACGATGATAATCATCTGGAGGATCATGACCCTATTGACTGGCTCTATGACGAGCCCCCAGTTGAGCTTCCTGATGAGTCACCACGTCCTGGTGTGGGTGAGATTTTGGTGAGACTCATTTATGAGTATCGAGTTATTGATGTCTCTTCCATTATCGTCTCTGATTTTACCCTAAAGAATGGATCTTGAGTGGAGCATCAAGTATGCAGGGCTTTCCTTAAGTACAGTTGAGCATACTCACAATACTTCGAGAGCCTACATTATGACCCACCGCACTCTTGATGAGTTTTGGGACACACTGCATGCTGATCCACTGGATGGGTTCTTTCTTATCAGGGACACTCACCGCACTCTTGAGTCACATCCAATCGTTGGTGTCTTTGGTATCCACTCAGGTGTTCGTCGCATTCGCGATAAATTTTCATACATACCTCTTGTTGAGCCCCCTGATGTGTCACAATCCACGAGAGACATTTGACACTTTATGAGCACGTATTTGAGTGTTGATGTCTTATACAGCCATTTGAACAATCATCGCACACTCGATGAGTTTTTCTACACTTCATCGAGAGAGCCTCCCGATAGGGCACTTCATTTTATAGATTTCCAGGTCATTGTCAGACTGCCCCCTAGAGAGCGTGTCGTACATGTCGTGCTTCAATTGCATCATTTGCATGTGCTGTTGAGTCGTTTGTTCGTCATTTGCTTGAGTTGTATGAGTCGGTTCGCCGACGGATCATTACGAGCAATGAGCATTATAAACTCATACAGATATGCGTAAGCGAGAACAGGTGTTCCAGGAAGGTGAACAGGTAATGGTCCGAATCCGCAATGAGAGGCTCCCTCCGGGGTCTGCCAAAAAGCTAAGCGCCAAGTGAATGAGCTGCTACTCAATCATAAGTCGCATTTGGACGAATGCCTACAAGCTTGATATCCCTGCAAGTATGGGTATTCACCCGGTAATTAATGTTGAAGCTCTGACACCATACGACAAACCTCGCGAATATGTGGACCCAAGCAGTGGGGACCCTCATCCACCCACACCTTCACACACGTCACCTTTCCACACACACATTCCACCTACTCCTGATACCCACCTGTGGATTCGTCTTTTATGGTTTCACCCACGGTACCACCGATCGCACCGAGATCTACCACTTATGAGCTGAGCGTTGAGAGCATTACTGAGATCACAAGAGCACATTTCTACTACAGATGGCCCTCTATGTTGTTACTTAGTACACTGGAAGGGCTGCCCAGACACTGATGACACTTGGATACTACCAGCAGAGCTTGATCGACTCGCCCCTGTACTTCGACTTCAGTACGACTGCCTCTATTCATCGGAGATGAAGGCTTTTCAGTCGGGGGGAGTTGATGGGGATCCATCAGAGCATGCACCAGACGGGGTTCGCCACAAGGCGGGACCCACGTTCGTGTACTCGCACAGGAGGCCTTGATCAGATCGATGATCTGACCCCACGGATGCGTCCGGATCCGCGTTCCGACATTTTCTCATATGTTAAATTGTTATGTTTGTTTCTATTTTGATGTAATAGGGCTACCCCATCTCTGGCCAATCATAGTCGTTGATGATGGGATGCCCTAGTGCCTTTTATTATAAATAGAGTAGGGGAGTTGTTTCAAGGCATTGCAGATTTTGGAGAAGTGAATTCCCAGAATCCCGTGATCACTCCACGGTGTCGACTCCGTGGAACCCTAGGTGACGACCCCTAGGCCCTCTCCCGCTCCCCAAAGGTAACCCTAACCCCTACCCACCTTCCTCCACCTCCAAAACCCTATACCGCCACTCCCACGCCTATCCAATACCCAGCCGCCCCCTGCCTGCTACCACCGTCGCCAATCTACCGTTGTTCTGCTACCGCCACCCTTCCAGCCACCCTGTCCACCTTCCGTCGACCCCACCCCAAGCCCCAACAGCCACCGCATCCCCTCCCCTCTCCTCTACAACCCGACATCCATATCTGCCCAGATCTGTCCCGATCCAGGTTTCCTAGTTGTTTCCCTGCTTCTTACAGCAAATCCCAACCTATGCCCTCCATTCCCAGCCGCCATCAGCCACTTTTGTGGATCCACCACCAGCCTCCCCACTACCAGATCTGCCTCCCACAGCCCGGATCCGTCTCCATACAGCCGGATCTACCGTCCCGCCTCCGATTCCGCCTCGGATCGCCGTCAAAGCGCATCCATCCTCGAGATCTCCTTTGCCTTGGACAACCCCTTATTCGATGAGCTACTTGTTGTATTGGATTATTATTTTCAGCATTATATTATCGTGTTGCCGCAAGCTTTACCTTGGCACTCCGAGTGGAGGAAAGCCATTAATTGTTTAGCTAACTGAATGCTTATGTTTCTCCTTTACACATTATTGTGTGGGTTGATTATTATTACTGCTCATATTGATTTGTCTCCATCATCGTCAATTGCATTGCATATAGAATAAGGACCAGTGCATCAAATTATCATTTCCCACCCCTAGTAGTCTCAGACGTGTGCACCCCCATAGCCTACCCTACATCAGCTTACGTCATCGTCATAGAACTTGCACACTTCACAAAATACTCTCCCATGTTAACCCGGAGTTCAAACACACTTGAGGAACCTATCAAGAAGAAAATAACTCATTCCTGATGTTTTTATACTATAGAACAAGTCAACAAGAACGGGTAATGGGATCCATTGATGCATATCGACTGCTGGGTATCATAGACCATGCAAATTACATGGAAATAAAATCAAGCAACGAAATCATATGATTATCAATATCATTCCAGAACACAACAACGAAACCAGAAAAAGATGGAGCGAGATCTCTGATTTTTTGTGAATACCACAAAAAGCATTGCAACCACGCTCCGACCTTGAATACCTTCACAACCACAACCCGGCCTTGAATACCTTCACAACCACAATCCATCCTTGAAAAAGTGGAGCAGGCAGATACCGGCCTTGAATACCTTCACAACCACGATCCGGCCATGAAGAAATGAAGTGGGCAGCTCCTCGGCCTTGAATACCTTCACACCCACGATCCCTGTATCATTCATTGCAATCTCTACTGCAGTAATATATTTATAAACGGAAGCTCCAACAGGGTTAAGATCAATGATCTGGGAATTGCGGCTGTCGTGGGCAAAAACCACGCAGTGTACTCGATTCTAGGAACACTTGAGCACGAGGAGAACTACACAGAGCAAGTGGACATATATTCGTTCGGCATGTACACATTGGAAATGGTGACACTTGAAATCCCCTATAGCGAGTGCAACTCGGTGACAAAGATCTACCGCAAGGCCACTAACAGCGTTCCCCTAATTGGCCTGAGTCGCATCCCTGAATTCTACACCTTCATCCAGTGCTGCCTTGGCGCGCCCCACGCTTGCCCTTCCACTGCTAAGCTTCTTCGAGACCCATTCTATTTCTGCGAGAGAGGCTTGGGGCTACATTTAGGAATGTGCGTGTGTGTGTTACGTGTCCTTTTTATGCATTTGTTTTGTCTTAGAGTCGCGACCATATATGACGTCGTTATTTATGTCGTGCCTTTATGTGGTGTCCTTTTTAGTCGCATGTCCAAGTTTGTCTTATTTCTTTTAGCGTTATTTCCTTGTAGCTCTTTCCTTGTTTATGTCGATTGTAAGTCTTATTTAAAGGACCTAGTGGGTCTTGTATTGTTATGAATAAAGAAAGTCTATTTCCCCAAACCCTAAAGAGATCTTGGAAGCTCTCTCTCTCGAGCATGCCCCGCTTAGGCAGACGCGGTCACAGCTCCGTAGTATCCTCTCCGCCATCATCTCCACCTCCAGCCACTCCGGCATCATCTGAGTAGGTCCCTAACAGTGTGTTATAAAATGTTTTTAGGCTTTTTTTTGGGTGTGCGGATAGCCAAATGAGGTGTTCTAATATAAACACCTTTTATTATTCCTCTTAAAAACTTAATATATTAAAAGACATCATCTTTCCTATTTCGCAAATAGCCACGAACACATGAGCTTAAATCACAAGTAGTGCCAAATGATTCATATAACATTGTATCTCTCATGCACGTGATCCAAGG
Organism: Dactylorhiza incarnata; assembly: GCA_033032865.1. Classification (NCBI taxonomy): domain Eukaryota; kingdom Viridiplantae; phylum Streptophyta; class Magnoliopsida; order Asparagales; family Orchidaceae; genus Dactylorhiza; species Dactylorhiza incarnata. The sequence continues at coordinate 1,231,034 of JAWHQI010000130.1, forward strand.
AGTCTCTCCTCTCTCCCAAATAACTTAACATATAAAACTCGGAGCTGCAGTTGGTGATGAGAGCTTTAGTGAAAGACACTTATCTAGGAGGTCGGGTGTTCGATCCCGGGCCTCAACAACCTACCGTTTCCTAGTGATGGGAGGTGGAGAGCTGGTTGGGGTGTATGGGCTACAGCCCTGATGAAAGCTGCCTTGGTGAGACGCCAAGGCGGGCCCCCTGGTGGTGATGTCGGGGTGGTAGGCAGGTGGTGATGCCTGTTTTGCATCATAAAAGTACAGCTCGGTTGGTGATGAGAGCTCTGGTGAAAGACTCTTATCCAGGAGGTCGGGTGTTCGATCCCAGACCTCAACAACCTACCATTTCCTGGTGATGGGAGGCGGAGAGCTGGTTAGGGTGTATGGGCTGCAGCCTTGATGAAAGCCGCCTTGGTGAGACGCCAGGGTGGCCCCATGGTTATGATGCCAGGGTGGCTGGCAGGTGGTGATGCCTGTCCTGCATCACCTTCCCTTCATATCTTCAGGGGAAAGTCCAAGAGGTAAGGGCATACACTTCCTCTTCTAGTTCCCCATGAAGGAGCACATTCTTCACATCTAGTTGACTGGGGTTCCATCCCTTACAAGCAACACATGATAGAGAACTCTTATGGAGTTCATCTTTGCTATAGGAGCAAAAGTCTCCTGATAATCGATCTCAGCAATCTGAGTATATCCTCTAGCAACCAACCTTGCTTTGCATCGTTCAACAATTCCCTGTGTGTTTTGTTTGACAGTAAACGCCCACTTACACCCAACAACATCCTTCCATTCAGGAAGATGCACAAAATCCCATGTACAGTTTTTTTCAAGGGAATGCAATTCTTCGAGCATGGCATCTTGCCACTTGAGGTGACGAAGAGCTTCCTGCCAGGATGATGGGAAAGAAATAGATGATAAAGAGAGAACAAATGCTCTATGCGAAGCAGTTAGAGAAGTATAAGATATATACTGAGACAAAGGATGTTGGGTAGAGGTACGTTCTCTTAGGGCAGTAGAGTCTGAAGACGGATCAGATGCCAGCTCTGGTATTCTGAGAGAAGCTTGCGTGTCCGTACCCCTATTTCTCTGAGAGTAAACCTGTAAAGGGGGAGGACGAGATTTCTCCTGGCCGTTTGTACCCCTATTTCTCCAAGAGTGAACCTATAAAGGGGGAGCATGGGGTTTCTCCCGGTCATTAGAGACAACATGAATGGTATAGGCAGGTATAAAGGAGGAATGGGTAAAGGTGTAGGTGAGGATTGTTCCTACATCAAGGTCGGAACGCCAGTATCTCATCAGCAGATAAAGCCACTGGAAGACTAAGGGTCTGTTTGGGACAGCTCTGGCGGATGAAAAATCTCTATTCCATCCACCAGAGCTGTTTTTTAGTTGTTTGGAACAGCTCTTTATACACAGCTGATGAAGAATCAATTTTAATAGAGCTGCTTTTTGGAGAGCAGCCCACCCCCCCGCGTTAGCTCTTGCAAAAGTGCGGTTCCGTCATTTTTTTCCTCGTGGCGTCTTCCCCAGCCCTCTCGCGTGAGCTCCACCACGCTGAGCGATTTCGCACCCCGTCCCTCGCCGTCGACCCCGCCGTTTCGCGTCTCCCTCTCGTTTTTCAGAAAACGCCATTGCAGAACTGGAAACAGGAAGAAGAAAGTAGGGCGGCTTACTCTTCCTTGCGGCATCAAGGATCCGACAACCTAGGCTTTTCGATTCCTTATCTAGATCTTGTGAGAAGGCGTCTCCTGTTTGAGAAAAACCAAAGGAGGTTGCGGCTTCTTCATCCACGACGAGTCCAGTTCTTCTCTTGCCGGCAACATATCTGTCCACTCTGGATCCTGGTTTTGTTCTGAAGATGAAAAGCTGCAGATTACTTTTTTCTCCCTAACCTCACAAAACCTGAGATGATCCAGACTTTTCATGTGCAATTCACTGAGTTACCGTCAGCAGCAGATTAATGGGCCTCAAGATCGGGACTTTTCTCTTTGCTAGAGTTATGCTAGATCTGTGCCTCTAATTTCAGGAGTTGTGCTAGAGTTGTGTTTGATTTGTGCCTCTAATTTCAGATAACAGTTCTATAAGAAGCATTGGGGTCATCAATGTTTACAACCACTCTTTCAAACAGCTTGTCAATGCTGCTCCTATACTCCTCTTCAGTCCCATGGAAATCAAGTTGATATGTAGACATACAAGCCACTGGAAGAAGTCTCTGAACAGAAATAGCATCTGAGGTTGAGTCAGAAGTTTCCAATATGTTGTGCTGTAGAGGCTTTACCATGTGTCCCAGTTATGCCAATTACAGATAGTGTCCTGGAAGGATTACAATAGAAGGAAGCACAGTTCTAATGTTGTGTTCTTTGATGATATATGTATAATTCTTTAATGATATTTGATCATGAATGTGCGGTAGAGGCTACATGGATATGACATATGTATAACCAGAGAAGATGTGTGTATGTATGTATATGAAGAATTTATGGCATATGTAGGATGCGTATATGTATGTATATGAAGAATCTATGACATAATTATATTCAAGTATTTTTGTTTAGAAAAAAACAGCTCTCAAAAAGTTGTTCTATCAAACAGTCTTAAATGAAAAGGCTCTGTTCAATCAGCGCTTATACACAGACAATCCAAACAGCCTGCAGCTTTTCAAAACAGCTCCTCAAAGAGCTCTGTCTAAAGAGCTCTGTTCAATCAGCAACTTTTCAATCCGCAGCAGCTCTCCCAAACAGACCCTAACAGTTTTAGAGCTAGCGCAGGGCGAGACCTCCTCTAAGGCATCAGAAAGGTGAGCAAACCTAAATTAAGATGATCGGCCCTGAGAGTGACCAGAGTCGTGACCCCCTCTTTATGCAGAAACCGCCTCTCAGTGGTAGGAAGCTATGAAGCCTAAAAGACATGTCCCCTGAGTGACGAGACTTCCCACAATAGTCATAAATCAGATGATCTTTGTCAGTGGGCTTCGATCTGGGGTCACGAGGAGGACGACTACCAAAACCATACTGAGTCGCCAGGGCGGGTCCTTCAGAAATAAAGTCAAGTAGCCAAATATGTTGCTGATCAAATTCTTATTGGACAAGGCTATACACTTAGGGCCCGTTCGTTACGTCGGAATTGGAGCGTTGGAATTGGAATTCAATTGACAATTCCAATTTCAGCGTTCGGCGGCCATAAAAATACACCGGAATTGGAATTAATTTCAATTTCCATAGGAATTGGTTATAAAAGAAACATGCCTCCCTCAATTCCGACCTTATGAGGTCTTCATTCGCAATTCCCACCCCTACCAATGCACCCCCGACTATCTCAAAAAGTCTTCGACGCCAACTTTGTTGTTCTCATAGGGGCGCATTTTTCGCCGAAGAGCAGATTTTTCGACGGGGCGCGCATTTTTTGGCTCGTGCGCCCTTTTTTCCGCCCGGGCGTGAATATTTCGCTCGCGCACGCATATTTCGCCCGGGCACGCATTTTTACGCCCGAGAGCATATTTTTTTGCCCGGGTGTCATTTTTCTACCCGGGCGCGCATTTTCCGCCCGGGAGCGCATTTTTCGCCCGGGCGCGCATTTTTCCGCCCACACACTCATTTTTCACTTGGGCGCAAATTTTTTTCTCTTGCGCGCATTTACCGCCCGGGGGCGCATTTTCCGCCGGGGCGCGCATTTCTGCCCGACCGCGCTTTTTTCCGCCCAGGCGCGCTTTTTTCCGCCCGGGTGCGCTTTTTTCGTGTAGGCGCATTTTTTTCGCCCGGGCGGGATTTTTTCGCTCAGGCCCGCTTTTTTCACCCGGGCGCGTTTTTTTTGGCCGGCGCGCGCTTTTTTTCGCAGGGGCGCGGATTTTTTTGCCCAGGAACACATTTTTCTTACCACGCGCTCATATTTTGGCTGGGTTTGCATTTTTCGCCCGGGCGCGAATATTTCGCCCGAGCGCGCATATTCCGCCCGGGCGAGCTTTTTTCACCCGTGCGGGTTTTTTCGCCCGGGCGAGATTTTATCGCCGGCGCTCTCTTTTTTTCTCCCGGGCGCGCATTTTTCGCCCGGGCGCGCATTTTTCGCCTGTGCACGCTTTTAGCGCCGCTTTTTTCGCCCGAACGCGCTTTATTCTCATGGACGCACATTTTTCACCCGGGCGCACATTTTTCGTCGGCTCTTGGGCGAAAAATGCGCACCGGCAAGAAAAATTAGCGCCCGACAAGAAAAATGCGCAACCGGGCGAAAAAAGCGCACCCGGGTGGAAAAAGCGCGCCCGGGCGAAAAAATGTTCGCCCGGTCGGAAAATGCGGGCCCTGGAAGAAAAATGCGCGCGGGGGCGAAAATGCGCGCCCAGGCATAAAATGCACGCCCGAGCTAAAAAATGTGCGTCTGGGCGTAAAATGCGCGCCCGGGCGAAAAATTCTAATATGCAACTGAACAGTTGAATTACTAATTTCAATTCATGTTATAGAATTCCTGCATTCAGCCGAACAGCAGAATTGGAATTGACTTCAATTCCAATTCCTGTGGGAATTGAAATAGAAGTCAATTCCAATTCCTGCGTCTTAATTCCGACGTAAGGAACGGACCCTTATGGAAGAGAGAGAGAGTGAGAAAGCGCCCAAGGACCTGAATACTGATCTGATTGAAGTCCCGTTGCAGGGCATGTAGAAATTCAAAGACTCCGTTGCGTTTTTCCCGAGCTCGAATAAGAACTTCATCTTTAGAAGACACTAGGGTGAGCGAGTCTAAGTGATCATATTCCTGATAAAGATGAGTGAACTCTAAGTAATAGACAGAAGGAGGACGATCACCTTGTCTCAGGAGAAAGATCGTTTGTCTTAGTTGGAAGATTTGGGCTACATTCCCTCTACACGAGTAAGTGGCATCAGCTCTCTTCCAAATATCTGCCTCAGTATCCAAGAACAGATAATTTCGGGCAATTGATTCCACCATGGAGTTCATAAGCTAGGACATGGCCAAAGAGTTCTCAGACTACCGTTGCAACCAATCTTGGGAAGTCTAGGCAGGCTTCGGTGTAGTACCCCGAACATAACCAAACATTTGACTGCTCTTATGGGAAAGATTAATAGATCAAGACCAAGGAAGGTAATTAGAGCCATCTATGCGTATTCTGATCATGAATTAACCAGATAGATACTCTAGAAATCAAGGTAAAGGAAGAAGCCACGACTCCGGAAGAGATAGTAGGAGATTCTCCATTCGCCAGTATGATGATCCAAGAATAGAAATCAAGGAATCAAAGAGAAAATAGCCAAGTAAAGAACCTCTAGGGTTTGCTCAGAGAAAGAGGGGAGAACTAGGATCCATGAAGAATCAACCCCGCATATAGAAGAGAAAACGACACCAAAAATAAGTCTAGATCTTCATTTCCACTGTCAGTAGACAGTTGATTAAAGGTTGCGCGAGAAAAGACAACGGTTGCGGCGGGTGACGCCTGCGGGAGTCAGAGTGGGAGGAGGGATGCGGAAGGAGTGGGAGGCGGAGTCAACGATGCGAGAGGCGGAGTCAACGATGCGAGAGGCGGAGTCGATGCTGCGAGAGGCAAAGTCGATGAGTTGCGGGAAGGAGTCAAATGCGTGTGGGAGATGAGGATTTCTCCCTAAGGCGACTCTAATACCATGTTGAAATGTTTAATTACTTGCATAATCAATTACAATGAGTCTCACTCTAATATATAGGAGTGAGGGGTAATGAGGAGAAATACATAAAAAAAGAGAAATACATGAAAAAAGCAACTAATAAATGCTAACAGATATCAAGTTGAAAGAGTTTAGATCAACTTGATGTTAGCTTGAGATGTAATAAAATTGTTCTATGGTGGGAAGCAACTGGTTGGTAATTTCTGTTTTGCAAGCTTGCAGACTAGTGAGAGACGGATAATATGCTTTTTTGGTTTCTATTACTTAGTTTGCTCATTTGATTCCTCATTTGGAGGATGTTACTGTAATTTGTGAGTTCTCAGATATCTTTCCGGCTAAAAAAATTTAGCTATTCCACCATGAAATTAAGTTTGTGATTAATATTTCATCGAATGTGATTCATGTTTCCAAGGTTCCTTGCAAGATGATTGTAAATTAGCTTTGTGTGTTGAAAGCTCAACTGCAAAAATTATTAGATAAAGGGTTTATTCGCATGAGCATCTTTCCAAGGAGTACTCTTATCTTGTTCATGAGGGAGAAGGAAGGTAATATGCATTTCTGCATTGACTATAGTGTGCTAATGATGTGTTCACTCTATTGGAGTTATTAACTATATTGTATTTAGTCTATGTATTAGAGTCTTTAGGTATGCGTGTATATGTTGTCTCACATGGGTTATCAATGTTTTGAACGTCCTTGTAGTCCTTTAAATATCCCTTTAAGGGAAAAATAATATGCATCTTCTATTTTCTCCTAATTTTTCAACATGGTATCAGAGCAGAAATTAATTCCACCCAGACTTCTCTTGTTCAAAACCCTTGCGGCTTCGGCCGCATTACGCACGAGCTAGCTTCCGCTTCGGATCGGTGACCTAGCCTCTGAACCCGCTTCCGCTTCCTAATCGAAGCTCCTCGGGCGTCCACATCGCCTTCTCCCACGCCTTATCCCGTCGAGCAGAAGAAACCTCTTCTGGCCTCGACGATCTCCTTCCAGATCCTGCCGCTTCTCCCTAGCCAGGGCTACGACATCGACACAGGTCCCGTCTGTATGTTCCAAATCGACAACGACGTCGATCTCCATGCCGATCTTCCTATGTGTGCTGAACAATGATCTTCATGCTACCTTCCGGTCATCCTGTGTGTGCTGGACGTCGATCTCCCTGCTACATGTCGATTCCCCTGCGCTTCATTCTCAGCTTCCGCCTCCTCTCCCGTGATCTTTGCTACTCCAGCTTGCTGCAATCGATCAATGGGCTTCTCTAGCTCAATGGGCTTCTCCAGATCAATGTCGACCTCGTCGACTTGCTGCAAATGACGTGGATTCCGTCGACTTCCTGCAGAACACCCGATGCTTTCTTCAACGACAGTACAACCCTAGATCTGTCGCCGCTGCTCATCAACGAAGTTCCCATCGACTTCTTCTCGATGATGGAGTTGTTGCTTCAAGGGTGTTAACCGCTTGCCAATGATGGAGAGCTTTTTGATGGTCTATTAGTATTTATGTTGTCTTTCGCGGTCTGTTATATTGTTCTTATCTGTATCGTCCAGATGTTAGTTTTTTGTGTATTTCCTTATGCCTAAATGCACATGTGTCCTACATGAGGGGGAGTGTTAGAGACGAAGGCGACTCGGACTCCGACTACGGTTGACCCCCATATAGTGGAATTCGTCCGAGTGGACCCTCACATGTTGGATATTCGTCACCACGGTAGTATTTCCCGATTCTCGCCTTAGTCCCACACGACCTCACATCTCCCGTTCCCGATATCTGTCAATGCGTCTTTGACGTAGCTCGGCATTTCCCTTATTTTCTCATTTTGATAGGTACATGTGCTCCGGTACGGACTTTCTGTGTAGACGTCTCGTTGTGTGTACACACTCGACCTCACATCTCCCGTTACCGTGTTTCTTTCACATGATTTTTCGAGTGTAGATGATGTGTCATACCACCGCGTGTTTGTGGTATTGACTGATGGAATCGCTTGTGTATTGCTCTTGTGTTTTGTGCGCTTATGTCGTCGTACCCGAGTCACAACTCATATTCATCCTTTCTCATCTCTACCTCCATTACATTTATCAACATATGACATTTTCAAGCTGTGAGTTTTACCCTCCAGCTTGAGGGGGAGTGTTGGAGTTATTGCATTTAGTTAAATATTGTATTTCAGTCTATGTATTAGAGTCTTTAGGTATGTGTGTGTGTGTGTGTGTTTAGTCCCACATGGGCTATCAATATTTTGAGTCCATGTAGTCCTTTAAATACCCCTTCAAGGGAACAATAATATGCATCTTCTATTTTCCCCTCATTTTTCAACACACTCCACTGCTAGATCCTCACCACTTAGGCTCTGTTTGGCTCGGCTGCAGCGATGGGAGAATCAGTGGTGGGAAGCAGTTGTGAAAAAATCTGATTTTTTGCAGAATGGTGGGAAAATCTGTGAAACTGTTTGGAAGTGCAGATTTCTCAGTGCTGTTCAGAAATAGAAAACTGTTTCAACTGTTTGGAAGAAACAGTGGTGGGAAAATCTGTGATTTTTTTTCATAAAGAAGATAAAAAAACCATATTAAAAATAATATTGCAATGTTTGACATACAAAATTAAAACTAAATCGCATAACCAAAAACATTTGTCCTCCAACATTGACGTATGTCACAACCTTCTATGAGTTTTGGATTTGATCGGCTATGAAATCTCGTAACGCCCCCATAGCAGTTGAACCAGACCCTTCAGTGTTAACAGGATCTATGTTAGGATCTGCATTACTTAGGTTTTCCCCTGTTCTATGCTCGTAAGCATCTGGGTAAACCAAGGTTTCATCTTCATCACATGGACCAAACTCTAGATCAGCGCGTGTAGGATGTCGTCGAATGTAGTTGTGTAGAGTCATTGTTGCGACCACAATTACACATTGTTTTGAGAACTTGTATGGTGGCATCCCTCGAAGGATACTCCATCTTTTTTTCCACAACCCAAATGTTCTTTCAATAACGCTTCGAAGTGAAGAATGAGCTTTATTGAACATTTCACGTCGTCCTTCAATTGGCCTTTCACCCCTTGCAAAGTCCGGCAAGTGATATCTCGTTTCGGGATATGGCTTCAGTAACCCCTTTTGTAATGGATAGCCCGCATCCAACAGATAATACTTTCCTACAATAAGCAAATAAAAGACAGTTCATATATATGTATTACATATCAATTTGCAAATTAGAAAAATAATGAAGTCGCACCTTGAGGAGGATATGGAAAGTTACACCTTGAATCTCTGTATGAGCGATGAAATATGCGACTATCATGAGTGGAGCCCTCCCATCCAGGTACCACATATGTGAAACACATATTGAAATCACATATAGTCATTACATTCTGAGTTGGTGTACCATGTTGCCCAATATATGACACTTGTTCGTGCATAGGAATACATGCATCAACATGTGTTCCGTCGATTGCTCCAATACAGTCACGAAAAAATGGCATATATCATTCGTCATGCAAAATATGAGGTGGAATAGCTCTAAATAATTTGTCTTCTGGAGCAATAATTTCCAATGATAAGCGAGTAATTGCTTTCAGACCCATGGTGAAGAACCTGCTAATTGTTTCAGTTGAATGTTGAAAGCGCTCACTTGTTATCTAATCGGCTCGTTGTGTGTCAAAATATATAAAGTAATTGCTAACACCTCTCTTGTCGGTGTACGTTGTGAGCCTTTCAAGCCATGAGATTGCTCCAATACATTCAACAAATCAAAAAATATCTCTTTGGACATACGGAACATGTTATGAAATCGCACCGGGTGACCAGAAATTAGTTCACATAACCATTTATGGCCTGTTTGTTTTGATGTCATGCACGGTGTCTTGTCACAATATAATGAAACATACTCGTGAATCACACAAACTGATGAAGCAAGTAAATTGGCATAACGAACAAAATGATGTTGTGATAGGAAGGAGGAAGGAGGGAGATCTAGAGAAGAAAACTAGAGGAATTAGGGTTAGAAGAGGAGGAAGAATACTTTGATAGTAATTTGCATAACCCATCCATGAGAGCAGCCCCGGGTAATTATACCTGGGCCATAGAGGGGCCGGCCGGCCCCTCCAGTTGGGGCTGAACCCATTTGGTTCAGCCCCGGCCGGCCGGTTCACAAGTTGAGGGTTGAACCGGTTGGTTCAGCCCCGTTGGTCGCTCCCTTGCACCGCCGAACATAATGACGCCCCGTGAAACGTAGCGGGGGCGTAACATTCCCCTCCCCATCAAGGACCAGCTTGTCCCCAAGGTGGTAATCGGGGTAGAGCTCCTTGAAGTCCAGTAAATCCACCCAAGAATTGTGCGCCGTCGACAAATTCTTCCACTTGACCAAGAGCTCCGGCCGATACTCTGTGCCCCGGTTTTTCCATTTAAGCAGCAACACATCCTCCGGTAGTGGGCGAAGCTCGCCCGCAGCAGTAACTTCAGGCAGAAGAGTACTCGGTTGGACATTGACACCCACCTTCTGCTTGAGCAAGGACACATGAAAGGTTGGGTGAATGCGGGATCCCCCCGGCAAGGCTAACTTGTAAGCCACCGGCCCCACCCTGCTGAGTATACGAAAAGGGCCGTAATATCGAGGAGAAAGCTTCTGATTGCTCCGACGAGCAACTGATAACTGCCGGTAAGGCTGTAGCTTGAGGAAAACCTCATCGCCCACAGCGAACTCTCGTTGCTTGCGGTGTTTGTCCGCCTGCATCTTCATACGATCCTGGGCTAGGCGGAAGTTCTCCCGGAGGGTTGCCAACATGATATCCCGATCACGAAGAGCTCGATCAACCGCCGGTAGGGCGGTGCTGCCTGGCTCATAGCTACCCAAGGTCGGCGGAGGGCGCCCGTAAACAATCTCAAATGGCGTCATCCGGCTGGCAGAGTGATATGAAGTGTTGTAGCAATATTCGGCCCAATGTAACCACTCCGGCCAAGTCCGAGGCTCATCCATAACAAAGCAGCGTAAATATGTCTCGACACCCCTGTTGAGAACCTCCGTCTGACCATCCGACTGAGGGTGATGTGTCGTGCTGAACTGTAAACGCGTACCCTGTAACCGGAAAAGTTCCCGCCAGAAACTGCTCACAAAAGTAGAATCCCGGTCAGAAATGATGGCACGAGGGAGACCATGTAATCGGACAATCTCCCTAGCAAATAGTGCGGCTACCGACTCGCCCGAGTACGGATGACTAGAGCAAGGAAATGCCCGTACTTGGATAATTTATCCACCACCACCAAAATCACCGATTTGCCTTTGGACTTGGGCAGCCCGTCAATGAAGTCCATGGAAACCGTGTCCCAAATATGCTGCGGAATCTCCAGAGGAACCAATAGCCCAGCCGGGGATGAAGTCTCGTACTTCTGACGCTGGCAAATCTCACACTGTCGTACGAACTGTTGTATGTCCTGACGCATGCCGGCCCAAAAGACATTCGCTCGTGCCCTCTGAAGGGTCCGGAGCACCCCCGCGTGGCCACCAGTCGGTGAGGAGTGAAACTCATGCATCATAACCGCCTTCCATGCTGAGTCGGCGGGCACGACCACCCTGCCCTGATAGTACAACCGGCCATTCTGAAGATGATAACCGGGAGACACCAACTCTCCCCGCTGCAACGCCTCCACCAAGGGACGTAAAGTAGCCGTACGCATGACCTCCTCCTGAATATCATCTAATGAATCCACCAACGGTCCAGAAATGTGAGTGATAATACCCTCCGGTAGGCGAGAAAGAGCATCTGCGACCACGTTATCTTTACCCTTGCGATACACGATCTCGTAATCATAGCCGAGAAGCTTAGTAACCCATTTCTGCTGTAGAGGAGAAGAGACCCTTTGGTCCAGGAAATGTTTCAAGCTTTGGTAGTCGGTGCGGATTTTAAAATGCCGACCCAACAAATACGGCCGTCACACAGCCACAGCATGAATGATAGCCAACATCTCCTTCTCATATGTGGAGAGTCCCAAGGTACGGGGGGCCAGAGCCTTGCTGTAGAAAGCAACGGCCGTCCCTCCTGCATCAGAACTGCCCCTATGCCAACCCAGAGGCATCCGTCTCCAACACAAACTCCTTTTTGAAATCCGGTAATGCAAGAACTGGAGTGGTGGTCATGGCCTGCTTAAGAGCCCGAAATGCTGCCTCCGCCCCCTCAGTCCAAGAAAAGGAATCCTTCTGCAGCAGCTGAGTCAAGGGGCGAGCTATCTTCCCATAATCACGTACGAATCGCTTGTAATACCCTGTAAGCCCCAGGAATCCCCGCAACGCACGGACTGTGACGGGCCGCGGCCATGACTGCATACTCTGAATCTTCCTCGGATCGGCCCTGACGCCTTGGCCGGAAACCAAGTGTCCCAAGTACTCCACCTCCTCCTGACCGAAGGAGCATTTGGAACGGTTGGCATAAAGCCGGTGACGACGAAGTATGGCCAGAACCTGCTCAACATGGCCCACATGGTCCTCCCAATTCGGGTTGTAGATAAGAATGTCATCAAAGAAGATCAACACAAATTTCCGCAGGAGCTCGCGGAAGGTCTCATTCATGTTCGCCTGAAAAGTGGAGGGACCGCCAGTCAGCACGTTTGCCATGACTAAGAACTCGTAATGGCCATCATGTGTCAGGAAAGCCGTCTTATGAATGTCCTCCCGTGCCATCAGAATCTGGTAATAGCCCGAACGTAGATCGAGCTTGGTGAACAGTCGTGCGCCAAATAGCTCGTCAAGTAACTCCTCAACTAAAGGAATCGGAAAATTGTCCTTTACGGTGGCGCTGTTCAGGGCCCGGTAATCCACGCAAAATCTCCACGAACCATCTTTCTTTTTCACCAAAATGACAGGAGCTGAAAATGAACTTGTACTCGGCCGAATGATGCCCGCCTCCAACATCTCGCGGACGCTACGCTCAATCTCTGCCTTCTGAATATGTGGGTAGCGATATGGCCGAATATTAGGGGGCTCGGCGCCCGCCTTAAGCTGAATATGATGATCTCTGAATCGAGGCGGTGGCAATGTGCGTGGTTCCTGGAAAACATCAGAATATTCCATCAAAAGAGACTGTAACTGAACCGGTACCTCAGAATGTGCGGGGTCGACCGTTTGGACTTCCCTGAGGACGGCCATCATCCTTCCTTCCTCGCCCAACCGCTGCATGCTCCGAAGAGAGATCTCCTTCACTGGCGACGAGAGGATACCTTTCAAACAGAACTGCTTTCCCCCGTGGAGGAACTCCATAGTCATGTGCTCCCAGTCGAACGTGACCCTCCGTAACTGACGTAGCCACTGCACTCCCAACACCATATCCGAGCCCCGAATGGGTAACAGATAGACGTCGGTGCAGCCGTTATAGCCCTGCATCCGCAGCTCCACACCCTTCAGCACCCCCTCGCATTGCATCTTGCTACCATCCGCCACCATAACATGGAAGGCAGCCCCCTTATCGATCATATGCCCCACTCGTTGTGCCTCCTCTGGATGAATGAAATTGTGGGTGCTCCCACTGTCCACCAAAACAGTCACCCTCTCGCGGGCAATCCGTCCCGCAAGACGCATAGTAAGCGGCGGAGGAGCGCACCCCTCCAGAGCGTGTATGGAAACACCGAACTCGGTCAAGTCCAAGTCCACTTCCAACTCCTCGTCCGGGGTCGGTGCGTCTTCCCCATCCTCATGCAGCATAAAAACTTGTATCCTTTGGCACTTGTGGCCCGGCACGAATTTCTCATCGCAGTTGAAACATAGCCCTTTTTTCCCTTCGAGCCGCCAGCTCACTCCACGAGAGCCGTGTCACTGTTGGCTTGCCACCAGTTGGCGGATCCCGCCGTGCTACTGCCGCTGCGGCCGCAGGTGGCCTACTCGCGGTCCGGGTCCTCTGCCTGTTGAACCGCTCCTCCTGAATGCGGGCTAAACTGATGGCGTGGTTCAAACTTCGTGGCATATAAGCATGAATCTCATCCCGCAAATGGTCCTTCAGCCCAGACACAAAACAACTCAGCAGTGTCCTCTCCTCCCAGTGTACCCGGTTCGCCAACCTCTCGAAATCTGTCCGATACTCAGTCACTGTTCTCTTCTGTCGCAACTTTTGCAGTAGTGCCTCAAAATCTTCGTACTCCGGGGGCCCAAATCGTGCGGTGAACCCTTCCACGAAATCAGTCCAAGGCACATACTCTCTACCTCTTAAGAACCACCGAGTCCACTGAAATGCGTCGTCCTCCAGATGGAATGACGCTAATTGCACCCACTGCGCCTCCGGGACCTCCTGGTAACTGAAGAACAACTCCACCTTCTGAACCCATTCCAGCGCATCCCCCCCTTTGAACTTGGGGAAGTTCATTCGTGTCAACTTGGGTGGCATGTAAACGAGAGGCCCCGCTTGCCCTTGCCATCCCTGTCCCTGCCCGTTCCATGCCTGTCGTCCCGGGCCCCCATGCCCATCGTACGCTCCTGGGTAGCCTAGAGGTGGCTGAACCTGATGAGGAGCGTGTTGTCCGACCCACGGAACAAGGCCTCCGTATCCGACGGGGGGAACGCCGCCTAGTGGATTAGGAAGAAGCCCACCCGCACCTCCTGGAGCCCGCACAGCTGCTCCCGGGCCTCCATCAGCTCGCTGCCACGGCTGCCGGCCCACTTCCGCAAGAACACGGCCGCCGGAACCGCCGCCTGGACGCCAGGCTTGCCCGCACTCCATCTGCGCAGCCGATCCAGGCGGAAGGCCTCCTGTTGATGCCGTCCACGTCCCTGCTGCCCCCACGCCGTCGTCGGAAGTCCCGCAAGGCCGGGAAGACCCTACGCCCGCAACGCTGGCCATCGCTGTCGTTCCCGTGCCCGTACGACCGAGATCTGGCGTTCCCGATAGATCGGCGGACCGATTGGGTCGTCCGCCGTTCGATCCTTCATCGACCCCGCCTTTCCCTTTCAACAGAGCCTTCAGCTCCTCCATACGAGCATCTAGATGCTCCTCCAGCCGCTGTGAAGACGCGCACATCTCTTCCTCGATCGCGGCTACCGAATCCGCCAAACCACCGTAGTTTTCCTCCAAGGTTTCCAAACGGAAAAGCTCTTCTTGTGTCCGCGTGGTCACCATCGTCGGAGGGCGAAGCCTCTGATACCAAATGATAGGAAGGAGGAAGGAGGAGGGAGATCAGAGAAGAAAACTAGAGGGATTAGGGTTAGAAGAGGAGGAAGAATACCTTGATAGTAATTTGCATAACCCATCCATGAGAGCAGCCCCGGGTAATTATACCCGGGCCATAGAGGGGCCGGCCGGCCCCTCCAGTTGGGGCTGAACCCATTTGGTTTAGCCCCGGCCGGCTGGTTCACAAGTTGGGGGCTGAACCGGTTGGTTGAGCCCCGTTGGTCGCTCCCTTGCACCGCCGAACATAATGACGCCCCGTGAAACGTAGCGGGGGCGTAACATGTTGTCTATTCAACTGATGTGTCAACATCAGCTCATACTCCTCATCATCAGTTAACTATGTATTTGTTGGCTCAGCCATTATCAACAAACTGAATACATAAACAAGATTGCATCAAAACATTGTTCCAAATAAAACTAGATCATACATAGTTATGAATAACATTGCATCAAAACATTGATCCAAATAAAAGTGCATCATACATAGTTATAAATAAGATGACATCAAAACATTGTTCCAAATAAAAGTGCATCATACATAGTTATAAATAAGATGACATCAAAACATTGTTCCAAATAAAAGTGCATCATACAGCCAACTCTAAACAATACTCCCAGTGCTTTGAGTGTACCGGTTCTTCAACCAAGTTACTCTTTTATGTGATGGTAGTTTTAAGAACATTGTTCGATTCACAGTTGACAAAAGAAACACGGTAGCAAAATCGTACAATTCTGGATCACCAGAAATCTCCACATGTTTTTCAATCTCTTCAATTGCTTCATCCAGGAGGAAAACACTAGGAGGAAGGATTGGTGCCGAGATTCTACTACTAACTGAGCGTGAGGATTCCACTAGATCATCCATGCGTGATAGTATTTCCTGCTTCGTGCCTTTCTCTTTCTTTTTTCGTTTACCTAATTTTTTCGGTTGGCTGTCCTTGGTGCCACCCGGGGCAATGTCATCACAATTATCTTCATCCCGAATATCTTCATCCCCGATCACAACTTCCTCATCCGAAAATATTGGTGGCATTGACCCGATTGCAGGAATCCACACATTATCCCCTGAGGCAACAACCTGGCTGAACATGCTATCAAGCTTCTCTTCTAACTCAGGTGCAATTCCAGAATATCGAAACATTTTGGCCATCGGAATCATCTACATTAACAACAATATAATTTGTTATTATAAGATTTCTTTTGAAGTGGACATACAACAAGAGAGAAAAGATAACCTTTATTCGCTCTTGCCACCACTCATCTGAAGCATCAATTGTTTTTTTAATCGGGTCCCAACCCAAGCCGGTCTCTCCTTTTTTCAGTTCCCTCCATAATTTCCACTCTCGTTTTAATTGGTCTCATTTGTTTTTCAACTGAGCACGATCATATAATAGCCCGGTACGCTCTTTGAATTTAATTACCAAATTCTTCCACCCATCTTTGCTGAAATGGGTTGTCAATCTATTACCTAACTCAATCTCCTGAATACATTAGTCACAATAAAGCATGACATGAGATGATTCCCAGTTGGCGGAAATTCCTCCTTCCTTAGGTTTACCCATTAATCTATGCATTTACATACAAAAAAAATCTCATTAGAAAATTTGCTATGGATCTACAACCATGGATATACAACCAAAATCTGAACAAAAATAAAATGATCTACAACTATGGATCTACGACCAAAATATCAACCAAAATCTACTATGGATCTGCTACACAAATTGGCAAAAAATCTATACACAAATCCAAGTAAAAACATCAAGGATTTATACAAAAAAATCTCGGACTCTAACAAATCTATACACAAATCTGTAAAAAATCAAGGATTTATACAAAAAGCAGTAAAAAAATCAAGGATTTTAAAAATTATGTACCAACCGACTGGAGAGAAATATATGCCAAGGAGAAATTTATACCAAAAAAGGAGCTTGCTTCGTCGGTGAGAAGGGAGAAGGGCTGGAGCTTCGTCGGCGATATGGGAGAACGACTGTGGCTTGGTGGTCGGCGAGGGATGAGAATGACTGGACCTCCGTCGGCGGTGGAGGAGAACGACTGGAGCTGCGTCGGAGAGATGGGAGAACGATCATATAGCGTCGTCGGCGAGGGAGGACAACTATTGGAGCTTCGTCGGAGGAGAAGTGCTGGAGAGTCGTCGGCGCGGGCGGGGATGAGGAAATCGGGAAAACCCTAGCAGAGCGCGCGGAGAGGGAAATAGGAAAAGCGATTTTGGATCGTGGGGGGGAGGGCGCGGCAGGAGAAGAGGAATAATAGGAGCTTTTTGGGGAAATCTATTTTGCCACCATTATTGTATAAACACTGTTTGGCGCAGCTTTCATAAAATTTCCAGTGGGCAGCACTTTAAACGTGGAGCCAAACAGAGCATTAGTCTCTATTTTTGGACCAAACTCTAAAATCGTTGAGCACAGAGGAAGTACTTAGGAATAAACATTTAATTTGTTTCTTTTGAACTTCCTCCGGTATAAGATGACTTTTATTGATATCAAGAATTTGATAGTTGAATACGCAGAGCAATTGAGAGCTAGCCTACAATAAAAAACGCATAACTTCTGTGTATTTGATAACCTACGAAGCACCGGTACGGGTACGGGTACCGGGTACGATACGTATCCGGTACGGCGGTACGGCAAATTTTAAAAAACAAGGATACGGGTACGACGGGATACGTTGTATTAAATATAATAAATAAATACATATATATATCACAAATACAAATATAAATTCTCAAAACAATAAAACAAGAAGCATAAATAGTCAATTGAAATACAAGATCATAATTAATACATAGAATGAAGTTTTTAGACATAAATTATAAATGTTCATAATCATAGAATGAAGTACGGCCTATCCATCACTCCTTTTCTTCATCATCTTAATACCATTCCCCGGTATTTTAAGCAAGTGGTTTTTTACTCTAGAATACGAGCCGCTGAATTCTATCTCACAAAAGTTGCATTTCCATTTTCTGTTTCCTCCACCAACTTCTCTACTATGGATAAGAGATACATAATCCCAAAGTGGCGCACTAACATCTTTATTTGCGTCATTAGAAATAAATCTACTTGTTGTTGAGGTAGAAGTTGAACCAGTGACACTAATCGGAGATTGTGATTGAGACATAATTACTGTAATAAGAACAAGACGAAAAAACAATAATATAAAAATTACAACAGAAATAATATAATTAAACATGTAAAAAAGCCTATTATTGAAGCAGAATAAATAATCACATATAATAATGCTGCAATTATTCTCACATATAATAATGCTGCACAGCTGAAATTGCATTGCTATTGAATTGAAACAGAAATTGCTATTGCAGCAGAAATTGCACAGCAGAAATTGACAGAAATTGCACAGAAGAAGAAGAAGAAGAAATGACAGAAATTGCACAGCAGAAATGACATTGCTATTGAATTGAAACAGAAATTGCTATTGCAGCAGAAATTGCACAACAGAAATGACAGAAATTGCACAGAATTGAAACAGAAATTGCACAGCCAGAACAGAAATTGCACAGCCAGGAAATTGCACAGCCAGAACAGAAATTGCACTTGCAGAACAGAAATTGCACAGCCAGGAAATTGCACAGTACAGCCAGGAAATTGCACAGCCAGAAGAAGAGCGACAGCAGCGAGCGGGAGCGACAGCAGCGAGCGGGAGCGACAGCAGCGAGCGGGAGCGCGGAAGAAATGAACCGAGAAAACCCTAGGATTGCGATATAATGCGTATCGGGGCGTACCATACGCGTACCCGTACCGGAAACGTACCCGGTACGGGTACGGCCCCATTTTTCGTGTATCCGTGCTTCGTAGTTGATAACATTACGGTTCCTCAGCATGGGTTGCGTTTATTTCTTCTCGGTTATGGCAAGATCATAGATTTGTAGGAAATTAAGCAATCTGCTCATGTCAAAGCAAAAAGAATGCCATTGTCTTACTGCTTTGTTTTTTCCTGAACACACTAAGCTTACCGTACAGCCATTTATTACGTTTACATAATTTCACATCTAATGTTGTAAATTTGAGCATACACCCAATAATAAGGGAGACCCAAGTAGTGACAAATTAGATAACACATTTCATTCAATAAAACTAGCAGACGAATAAACCACAATCAAAAGACAACACCTACGATTGAAATGTCAAATATTCATACTAAAGTAAATGCAAGGACATATTAAACTGTAAGAGATGACAAGGTCCAGCCTTACTGTAGATTAATGCCAGGATTCTAGAATAAACAGTTTGATTCGAGTGCAATAGTAAGCCTTTTAGGCTCACTGTGATGTTACATTACATTTTTTGTTTATGCATGCCATCAGATGTCAGTGAAACATTTTTTCAAACAAAGACATCTCTATCTAATTATGGCAGATATTGATCAGTTCCTATCTTGTTAATGTAAAGATGTGAGTATGACCTAGTTCAGGTGATGCTGGAACACACAAGTTTGAATTGCAAAAAAAAAGGAAATTTACAAATACAATCGTAACAATCACAAGAGAGTATAAATTTTAAGCAAGGGAACAAAGTATATGTGTGCATGTTAAAGTACGAAAAAAATAAATGATTACGTGGAACAAGTCCTGCAAATCATAAAACAATTTGATACAAATGTTATTGGAAAATATACAAAAGAGGTGAGAATTCATACAATTCAGCAACAAAATTCAAACCCACAAAATGAACTTACAAATGGACAGAAGGCTTAGGGAGGGAAAGCTTGGAGAATGTTGTGAGGGATGTCCGATGGCTGAATCATCCACTGAATGTCACTGCCGATGTGAGAAGACAGCTCGAGAAGGAGAAAATGTATTGGATTTGGGTCGGGGAGGGAGTAGAGAGATTGAAGTGGGCTGTTTGGACTGGTAGAGTGGTTGTTGGGAGGGTGGAGCTGACCGGGGACTGTAAAGAGTGCTTTCCGGCCAAGGGGAAGGCTTGGAACACCATGAGAGGGTAGGGAGGGATGCTAGAAGAGGTTCCCTGTTGACTAGAGGAGGGATGGGTGGCTGGAAGGTGGTTGAGTGGGCTCTGGAGAGTGGTTGAGGAGTAATTAGCTGCGGTGGGGGGGGGGGGGGGGGGGGGGGGGGGGGGGGGGGGGGGTAGCGGTTGGGATTGGAGAAATTCCAAAGAATTGAAATGAATTTTCGGAGGGATTTTTGGGGAAGCCGACAATACAATGGAGCAGGGAGAGTTTTCCCGTGGACTGGAGGTGGTAGGGGAGGTTGACGACTCGAGGGAGATAGGAATTCTGGATGTATGTAGTTTGGTTGGTTGGGAGGTGGGTGCTTGCGGCATGATTTAGGGGGAAGTTGGGTAGGAGACGGGTAATGTAGGAGGGAAATGGGAAGAGAAGGCAGTTTGTAGTAGTTGGGGATAGTTTGAGCAGTTGTTTGTGAATTTAGTGGAGAAGGTGGTAGTTATGGATAGTTACTAGGTAGTGGAGTAGTTATGGAGGTAGTTGTGGTAGTTAAGAGGGGAGTAAGATTGAGGTGGAGAGTGGGGTCGGCTAAGTGGTGGTGGCTAGTTAGGTGGAGGAAATGGTAGTGGTATCTGATACCGCCTAGGGTATCGGAGAGAAAGGGGGAAAACCGAATAGAGATAATTTTAAGAGGGAATCCTCTTAGCTACCCCTAGGCTCTTTTCCATTCCAAACATAAGTCCTCGATAATGACAATACAAGGGATGGAGATATATATATCCTCCCCATAATGGCAAACTAGTAAATACGATAAACATCCTTCAAAACATAACAGTCTAAAGAAGCGTCCCGTCACTGATCGTCTCATGCTCCGACCGGCTTCCTTCGCGAGTAGACCCGCCAAGTCGTGTCGGCACCATCACGGCCCGCGCCATTCCATTCCGTAATAATGCCCCGTCTAGAAAATTTGTCTTGTCCTCAAGGAAAAACTCTAGAAACTGATGGAGGAAGTCATCGCGGTCCCACCAAGTCGCGTCAGAGGTAGGCCGTCCTTGCCACGCCACCAGTACCTGCTCCAGATCGGTTTCCTCCACCATCTTGTGGTCCAATATCGTCTCAGACAAGTATAGAAGGCCACCATCCGGTTTGAGAAGAGGCGGTAAGGTTTGCTCGACAGCATGGTCGCCCACCCCCCGTTTCAGCTGAGAGACGTGAAAAATCGGGTGGGCTTCACTATGGGTCGGAAGGCGGAAAAGATAGGACACCTCGCCAATGCGAGCGATCACCTCAAAGGAGCCATAGAAAAGGGCGGATAATTTTGGATGGCTGCGCTGGGCCATAGAAACGGGCGGATAGTTTTGGATGGCTGCGCTGGGCCATAGAGGATTTGTGATACACTCAAAGTTTGACAAACACCGAATCTCCCACCTGAAACTGGATGTGGCGACGACGTTTGTTGACTTGATGGAGCATCTTCTGCTGAGCAGTGTGATGGTGGGTTTTCAGAATACAGAGAGTTTCATCTCGTGCCACGAGTGTCTCCCACACTGCCCCCACGTGGCACTCTCACGGAAGATACTGCTGCAGAATGTCGGGCGACGGGCGGCCATAAACAGTCTGAAATGGAGTCATGCCGGGGGAGTGGTGGAATGAGGTGTTGTAAGAGAACTCAGCCCATCCCAACCACTTGCTCCAATCCCGTGGTCGGTCTGAAATAAAGCAGCACAAATATGTCTCCAAGCAGCGATTCAGAACCTTGGATTGACCATCCGTCTGCGGATGGTATGCCGAACTCATCCGAAGCTGTGTCCCCTACAGTTTGAAAAACTCTTGCCAAAACACGCTCATGAATATCAAGTCATGATCACTAACAATCGATCGAGGAAACACGTGGAGGCGCACCACCCCGGTAATGAAGGCTTCAACCACTGTCTGCGATGTGAAGGGGTGTCACAATGGGAGGAAATGGACGTACTTCGAGAGGCGGTCCACCACCACAAAAATGCAATCATACTCAGAGAAGCGGGGAAGGCGCTTGATGAAGTACATGGCCAAGTCCTCCCAAATGAGCTCCGGATAGGGAAGGGCTATAAAAGGCCGCCCGAAAATGTGGCTTCATACTTGGGGCGTTGGCAAATCAAACAGGCGGCGACGTAGTCTTCCACATGGCGCTTCATACCCTTCCAATAGAGTGCGGCCGCGAGGCGACGATAGGTGTGGAATGCTTCGGTGTGTCCGGCGGACGGTGTGACATGATATTTGGCCAGGAGGCGCGGAATGCTGGTGGAGGAGGCCGAGAGAACCATGCGGCCCCGATAGAGCAATCGACCCCCCACGAGAGTGTAGGGGGGAATAAGGAACCATCCGCCCGTAAGCGGTCAATGAGCACCTGAATCGTCGGATCGACCTCGACTTTCCTCTGCAAGTGTCCGCCTCCTGCCAGACGGGTTAGGAGATGGATGTCAGCTCGGTGGTGCCTGGCTGGCGAGATAGAGCATTTGCCGCTAAGTTCGTCTTGCCAGAACGGAACTCGGCGGTAATTCGTATCCAAAACTTTCGCCATCCAGACCTGTTGGGAGGGAGTGGATATCTTCTGGCTAGGGAGGTAGCGTAAGCTATGGGGGTCCGTCTGCACGACGAAGGGCCGCCAGTGCTGGACGGCCGGAACAAGTGTCGCCAACTAGTTGTCATAGGCGGAGTGGGAACAGACGGTCGCGGAGAAGGACCTGCTGAAGTAGGTTATGGGCTGACCAACCTTCATAAGGACTTCCCCGACGTTGGTGCCTGAGGCGTCGCACTCCATGGTGAAGATCTGAGAAAAATCCGGCATCACAAGGACCGGGGTTGTCACCAAGGCCTGTTGTAAGGCCGCGAAAGTCATGTCCGCCTCCGAAGTGGAAGGTGGGGTCGGCAGTCTTGCGGAGCAACCGCGTGAGAGGGAGAGACAGCTTGTCGTAATTCGGAATGAAGAGGCGGGTAGTAACCTGTCAGGCCATGGAAGCCTCAGACATCTTGCACGGCCCGTGGCAGTGGCCACTATAGGACCGCATCGACCTTGACCGGGTCTATGGCCACCCCTTGGCCGACACTGTATAACCCAGGTGAGAGATCTTTTGTTGTCTGAACGCGCACTTCTTCAGGTTGGCAACTAAGGAATGACGGCAGAGCATCGCCAAGGTGAGGTCCAAGTGGTCCTGCCATGTCAGACTGTACACAAGTATGTCGTCAAAAAACACTAGAATGTACTTGCGGAGAACCGCCGAAAGATGTCGTTCATGGTCGCTTGGAAGGTGGTCGGGCCATTGGTGAGTCCAAATGTCATGACCAGAAAATCATAGTGCTCTTCATGGGTACGAAAAACAGTCTTTTGAATGTTCGATGCGCACACCCGGATCTGATGGTAACTGGATCGGAGATCAATTTTGGAGAAGTGGCGCTGCCCAACTCGTCCATGAGCTCCTAAATGACTGGAATGAGATATTTTTTTCGTTATGGTGGCCTTGTTGAGGATCCGGTATTTAACACAAAAATGTCAACTGCCATTCTTCTTCAGCACAAGAAGGATCGGGCTCGAGAAAGGACTAGCACTGGGGCGGATCAAGCGGGCTGTCAACAATTCAAAAACTAGTCGCTCTATATTGTCCTTTTGGACATAGCTGTAACGGTACGGGCGGACTGAAATCGGTCGAGTGTCGTCGTGAAGCGGAATCTGGTGGTCAGTGGGTGATGGCGGAAAGCCGAGGAGCGGAGTGAAGACAGGCAAACTGCTCCAAGAGATGA
Organism: Dactylorhiza incarnata; assembly: GCA_033032865.1. NCBI lineage: Eukaryota > Viridiplantae > Streptophyta > Magnoliopsida > Asparagales > Orchidaceae > Dactylorhiza > Dactylorhiza incarnata. The sequence continues at coordinate 1,254,553 of JAWHQI010000130.1, forward strand.
GACAACCCGGGCGAAGGAGAAGGCGGGCCGGTATGGGGACATGATCGGTTTGCGGAGTGATGTGCAAGAGGAGGGCCTGGAAATCCATCGCATGAGTGTGTTGTGCCGCACTAGGAGAGACCGCAACACGCTGGAGGGATGCCTCCCCCACGAGTGTGCAGGTACGGTGGGCCCACTGAAATGTCATTCGCATGGAGGCCCAATTGTGATGACTGTCGCCCAGGGACTGCAACCATGTCATGCCGAGAATGGCGTCCACTCCACCCAGGGGGAAAACGTAAAAGTTTGCGAGGGCGCTGCACTCCCCCAACTGCAGCTGAACGTCGCGATACAGACACCCGGTGCGAGACCTCCGGCCATCCCCGAGGTAGACTAAGAACGCCGCAGTAGGGTCGGAAAGCAGCTGAAGATATGTCACGAAGTTCATGGAGACAAAGTTGTGGCTCGCGCCACTGTCGATCATCAGAACCACTGGAGTGCCCTGAAGAGAGCCCTGTAGCTTCATGGTCTTAGGACCGGAAATGCCCCGAAGAGAGAGGTGGGAGAGACCCAACCGCAGGGGTCTGACCGTGCCGTGTCCGTCGGGGTGTGGTCCTTCAGGACCAGAGCGTCGAAATCAGTAGTGGTGACTTCATTCTCGTCGTCGCACATAAGTGCCTGCAGTTCCTTAAGCGGGTAGTCATGTTGCGGTGAATAGAGTTATTTGCAGCGGAAACACAACCCTTTGCTGCGCAGATCATTGTATTCCTGAGTAGAGAGGCAGTTGTGCACCGACAGTCGTGGCGGCCGATGAGGAGGTGGCGGTTTAGAGGTTGATGGGTCGTCGGGGCCGGGTCTCCCGTGGGTAGTCGCTGCTAAGCTGGTGAAAGGAAGGAGACGCGGGATGATGTGTCGGTGGCTGCTGACAGTGGGCGAGAGCAGTCAGTCGGCCAAATGGAAAAATCAACCTCAACCAAGTGTGCGACCTCCATGGCGGCGGAGATGCCCTGAGGATGATGAGTACGAAGACGAGAGCGGATGTGTGGCTACAATCCTTGAAGGAAGAAACCAATGCAGTGATCAGGGGAAGGCCGGGAACATGGTTGGCCAATTCGATGAACTCATCGATGTACTGTGTGAAGTTTTCTGTAGATCTAGGAGTGAGCAGGAATTGTATAACTAAAAGTTCAAGCCAAACAACCAGAAGCACATGAAGCAAACACAATCTTTATTGATAAGCAAAATTCTTCATTACAGGGCGAGGTATACATGGCGAGACATGATTTCGCCAGTACACAAAAAACAGAAGAGAAAAGCAGCTGAAAGGAAAACCAGCGGTCTGCCAACTTGAAACCGCCTAACCGCCCGACTTGACAATCCGCCCGGCTAGAAAACCAGATCGCCCGAACTGTCTGTTTGCGCCTTGATTAACACCAACTGAGAACCACGCGAACTCCCGAACTCAACTGATCCACCCTAACTCCAGCAACCCGCACTGCAAGCCGCGAGACCGCCCGAACACCTTCAGAAGAGGAGGTGACCGCTGCTACCCGCACAATCCGCAGAAGCTGAACAAGACAAGTTCGATCTGCTAGCCGGCCGGTTACAAAAACAAACCGCAAGAACAGGTCGCGAGCTAAGCTTACACTTGGTGTTATATATTTGTTGCTACAGTGGCTCCTATTTATAGGCAGGTGACCTGATCCAGTCACCACCCTATGAGATAGGATCACCACCCCTTGATCGCGCGACCAGACCGGTCAACCCGCGCGACCATCAAAAGAACCTCCTGCTTAGTGAGCTCGCCGACTTCAACAGAAGCCGCGCGAACATGACAACCCGCCCGGTCATGTCGCTCACCACCTGTGTTCGCCATCCGACCTCCTCCAGAGACCGCGAACACACCAGACCGACTAGGGCACAGCCCGCCAAGTCGATCAAACACATGTGACCGCATATGCCAACTAATCGCCGAAGGACCAGCCATGCGAACACAACTCGGAGACCGCGCGACTAAGACGACCTTAGTCCGCGCGCACCAAAAAGAACCCGTACAGCCTCCAGACCGGGCTGCCCGCACCACGCGGTCACAAGCACCAGACCGCGCGGCCTCACATCGACACCCTTGGACAGAAGAATGGCGATCACACCGAGTAGCCCGCGGCTAGACCAAAGAGGTCAAACCGCCAGAGGAGACCGCAAGACCGCGCGGTTAGACCAAACCGCGCGGTCTCCCCCCCAGACCGCCAACTTCACAAAAACTCCCACTTCAATATTTTCAACACTCCCCCTTGAAGTGGGAAGTTGAAAACAGTCCAAGTAAACTTCTTAGCCGAGTAAACGGCCCCTTCGCCAGCGCCTTTGTGAAGATGTCAGCAATGTTGTCCTGACTCCGAACATGCTCGACCGAAAGAGATCCCTCCAACACCTTCTCACGAATGAAATGATGCTCGATCTCGATATGTTTGGTCCTCGCGTGACAAACTGGATTAGTAACCAGTTTGAGAGCACTCTCATTGTCGCCGCGGAGCAGAGTCGGACCCCGAACTTCCTTATGGACGTCTCCAACCAACCTCCTAAGCCAGATGGCTTTTTGAGCTGCCAAAGCCGAAGCCTTGTATTCCGCTTCCGTGGTTGAGACAGACACGGAATCCTGCTTCTTACTGCACCATGATATAGCCGTGGGGCCCGCCATGAAGATGTATCCAGACATGGACTTCCGATCATCCGAATCTCCCCCGTAATCAGCATCCATGTACCCATGCACCTCAAAGCCCGCATCCCTTCTGTAAAGAAGACCCATATCCGAAGTCGCCTTGACATACTTCAGTATATTCTTGGCCGCTAGAAGATGAGGCATCCGTGGTTCCGCCACATACCGACTCACTCTGCCAACTGCATATGCAATATCCGGCCTAGTAATCGTCAGATAGATCAAGCTCCCAACCAGAGCCCGGAACACCAGCGGATCTCCCAAAATCCTCCCCTCATCCTTGTGAAGTTTCATAGCCTTCTCCAGAGGTGTAGAGATGCACTTCCCTTCCTTCATGCCGAACCGCTCCACGATTCGCTCCACATATCCAGCCTGGGACACCAGCACTCCACATTCCTTCCTCCGCACCTCGAGTCCAAGGAAATGGTGAAGCTCACCTAAGTCCTTCATCTCGAACCTGATAGATAGCTCAGCCCGAAGCCTTGCTACTTCCTCCTTCGAATTCCCCGTCACGATCATATCGTCGACGTAAAGCAGCACGATGACTTGAAGCTCCCCGCTCTTCTTGACGAACAAGCTTGAGTCTGAGTCTGAAGCACCAAACCCGCAGAACAATAGATACTCTGCTATTTTTCCTACGACGCCCTCGACGCTTGCTTCAACCAATACAGGGCCTTCTTCAACTTGCAGACATGCTCCGGAAAATCTTCAGATACGAAGCCTGGCGGCTGGACCATGAAGATGTCCTTGTCAATCTCACCGTACAAGAACGCATTCTTTACGTCGAGCTGCCAAATCTCCCACCCCCAACACGCCGCCAATGCAATCACAACCCGAACTGAAGTCATTTTTGCCACCGGACTGAATGTCTCTTCATAGTCTTCACCGTATTGCTGCGAGAACCCCCGAGCCACAAGGCGAGCCTTGTACCGCTCGATACTGCCGTCAGCCTTCTTCTTAAGCTTGTAGACCCACTTGCATGTCACAGGGGTGATGCCCTTGGGCTTGGGCACCAGAGACCAAGTCTCATTCTTCTCAAGAACACTCATCTCTTCCTGCATAGCCGAATCCCACTGTTCCACGCCTTTGGCCTTTTCAAAGCTCGACGGCTCCCTCTCATCCAAGGGACCAGCAAAGAAACATGAAACAAAGCTCACCATGTTTCCTCTTGTATAGCGATCAGGGGCAATGATAGTTCGCTTCGATCTCCGCAACGCCTTCCCCTGACTCGCAGTGTCTTCAGCTGCTTCTTCTCTGGCTCCCCTTCCAGACGTACTTGGAGCATCGCTCCCCCTGCTTCCTGATCCAGAAGCCTCCGTCTCAGAACTAGAAATTAATGGACCACCTGGCGACACAGGCAGCTCCACCTGAAGATTTTCCACAGCTTTCTCTGGCTCCTCCACCCTGCTTTCTGGTAGCTCAACACCAGAACCCCCCTTGTACGATGTCACCTCGTCGAACACGACGTCGCGAGATACAACAAATCTCCGCGTCTCCGGGTCCATGCACTTCCAGCCCTTCTTCCGGTCATCATACCCCACGAAGACTAGCTTCCTTGCTTTCGCATTTAGCTTCGTCCGAAGCGCATCTGGAACGTGCACATAGCAGGTGGAACCAAACACCCGAAGGTGTGCCACGCTTGGCTTTTCCTTGAACATCAATTCATGCGGGGTCTTCATATTGATGGGACTGAGAGGCATCATGTTGATGACGTAGGCAGCACAAGACATTCCCTCCGCCCAGAAGGACTTTGGGATACTCTTGGCATGCAGCCAACACTTGCAGGTCTCCATCAGATGACGGATCTTCCATTCTGCAACTCCGTTTTGTTGTGGAGTATGTGCACAAGTAAGTCCCTCCAGATGCCTGCCTTCCTGCAAAAAGTAGAGAACTCACCAGAGGTGAACTCCCCTCCGTTGTCAGTCCTCAGCTTCTTAACCCGCAGGCCAAGCCGACCCTCCACAAGCTCCTTGAACTACACGAACTTGGCAAACGCCTCCGCCTTCTCCTTTAAGAAATATAACCAGACATATCTGGTGTAATCATCGATCAACACCAGCATATATCTGCTGTCTCCGAGGCTTGGGGTAGCAGTCGGTCCCATCAAGTCACCGTGGATGCACTCCAACGGCACACTACTCCTTGTCTGCGACTTGTCAAACGGTAGTCGATGAGACTTGCCGAACTGACATCTCGCGCACACATGACCGTCTCCGTAGGAAGATAGACTAGGCAGGCCCTTGACCAGACCTTTCACCGCTATAGATTTCAGCTTATTCATCCCTACGTGCCCCAACCTCTCGTGCCATATGACAGCACTATCATTTGTCCGCATCTTGTCAACATAAGAACTTGTCGATAAGACGAACAAGTCTTTAGCTCTCCTCCCCACATGAACTACCTCAGCCTTCACCGCCTCCACATTCCGAAGAAACCTCACTTCTGTTGGGCCAAACAGAACGCGATACCCAGCGTCAACATCGTTGGTCACAGAGAAGAGGTTTTTCCTCATACCAGGCACATGATAGACACTTCTCAACGTAAGCGGCCCCCTATCACCGCCCAAGGAAACAACCCCCACCTTCTCGACAGCATGCATAGTATTATCAGTAGTAATAATGACATCATTACCTGAGTATGGCTGAGCTGAAGAAAGCTTTGACTCATCCCCGGTGAGGTGATGACCACACCCCGAGTCCACGATCCAGTCTTCCTGATAGTTGATAGAAGTCGCAGCTTCAACAGAAGCCGAAAAGGCTCCTCCCCATCCTCCATCAGTCTGTCTGACATCAGCTTCCTCCTTTCCTATAACTGCATGCCCCGGCTGAAGATTCACCCGACAATCATTCCTGATGTGACCAACCTTTCCGCACCTGAAGCACTTGGGACCTTCTCCCTTCTTCTTCCCTTCAGCCTTAGGAGCATAGCCCATTTCCTGCTGTCCAGAAGTTGAAGGCCCATTGCCTCCTCCAGTGGTCTTCTTCTTATCCCACTTCTTCTTCTTCCCGGTGAAGAGAACTTCGCCATCTCCCTCAGACACTGACACCCCCGCCATCTGCCTTGCCAGACTCTCATGCGAAGCAAGCAGATTTTCCAGCTCCAGCAGAGACGGCTGATTTGCCCAACCCTGCACCGACGTCACAAAGGCAACATATTCCTTCCGCAAGTCGCGGATGATGTGCCTCTTCAGTTTCGCCTCAGAAATTGGCTCATCAGGATCCAGCGCTGAAATCTCGGCGCACAGGTTCTTCATCTTCAAGAAGAACGTAGAGATAGAAAGATCACCTTGAGCCGATCTGGCCAGCTCATTCTCCAGGAATTGAAGTCTTGCCACATTCTTTTTGTTAAACAGCCCATCCAGGGCTCTCGAGATCTCTGCAGCTGATCCACACCCCAAGATGTGATCAAACAGATCAGGTGAAATTGCCCTCTTCAGGGCGAACTGTGCTTTGGCATTAATCCGCCTTCAGTTCCTCGCCTCATGACCGTTATCCCCAATCAAGATAACTTCCTCCGTGCTCTCTCCTCCAACTACCTCCCAGAGGTCCTCACCCAGAAGATAACTTTGCATACACGACTTCCACTTCTTAAAGTTAGTCGATGTAAGCATCTCAATTCCAAGACCCCTTGCTTCCATGGCTCTACCACTGGTTCCTTCTTCACAAAGGCGATTGCAACTTTTAGTTATTCACTGCTCTATCCACTCCAACCTATCTCTGATACCATGTGAAGTTTTCTGTAGATCTAGGAGTGAGCAGGAATTGTATAACTAAAAGTTCAAGTCAAACAACCAGAAGCACATGAAGCAAACACAATCTTTATTGATAAGCAAAATTCTTCATTACAGGGCGAGGTATACATGGCGAGACATGATTTCGCCAGTACACAAAAAACAGAAGAGAAAAGCAGCTGAAAGGAAAACCAGCGGTCTGCCAACTTGAAACCGCCTAACCGCCCGACTTGACAATCCGCCCGGCTAGAAAACCAGATCGCCCGAACTGTCTGCCTGCGCCTTGATTAACACCAACTGAGAACCACGCGAACTCCCGAACTCAACTGATCCTCCCGAACTCCAGCAACCCGCACTGCAAGTCGCGAGACCGCCCGAACACCTTCAGAAGAGGAGGTGACCGCTGCTACCCGCACAATCCGCAGAAGCTGCACAAGACAAGTTCGATCAGCTAGCCGGCCGGTTACAAAAACAAACCGCAAGAACAGGTCGCGAGCTCAGCTTACACTTGGTGTTATATATTTGTTGCTACAGTGGCTCCTATTTATAGGCAGGCGACCTGATCCAGTCACCACCCTATGAGATAGGATCACCACCCCTTGATCGCGCGACCAGACCGGTCAACCCGCGCGACCAGCAAAAGAACCTCCTGCTTAGTGAGCTCGCCGACTTCAACAGAAGTCGCGCGAACATGACAACCCGCTCGGTCATGTCGCTCACCACCTGTGTTCGCCATCCGACCTTCTCCAGAGACCGCGAACACACCAAACCGACTAGGGCACAGCCCGCCAAGTCGATCAAACACATGTGACCGCATATGCCAGCTAATCGCCGAAGGACCAGCCATGCGAACACAACTCGGAGACCGCGCGACTAAGACGACCTTAGTCCGCGCGCACCAAAAAGAACTCGGACAGCCTCCAGACCGGGCTGCCCGCACCACGCGGTCACAAACACCAGACCGCGTGCCTTCCTTACCAGGTAGAAACCTGCTCCGCCACGCGGTCAGACAACCAGACCGCGCGGCCTCACCTCGGCACCCTTGGACAGAAGAATGGCGATCACACCGAGTAGCCCGCGGCTAGACCAAAGTGGTCAAACCGCCAGAGGAGACCGCAAGACCGTGTGGTTAGACCAAACCGCGCGGTCTCCCCACCAGACCGCCAACTTCACAAAAACTCCCACTTCAATATTTTCAACATACTGTTCCACAAAGGACGAGTGATGGAGGGCGCACAAACTCTCAACTGCATTGTCGGAGTAGCGGTGGTCGTAGCATTTGACCACAGCTAGCTTGAGATCGACCCACAAAAGAAGTGGGGAGAAGTTGCGGAGCCACCGAACCCAATGAAGAGCGGAGCCTTCCATGGCGAGGAGCATCAAGGAGACCTTCTGGTTGTTGGGTGTCACATGGATGTCAAAAAATTGCTCGGCTCGGGCTATCCACCCAAAGGGGCCCGTCCTGTTGAAATGGGGAATCTCGGGGGTGCGGGGTGTGTGGGACATGGCCAACACAGCTAACATCGGAATGGGTGGCGGAGTCGCCGGGCGGCCCACGAAAGAGGAGGGTTTGTCCGATGATGACAGCGGTGAGGCTTGGCTAGAGGCGCAGTCAACGCGGGATTCCAGTTTCTGGAAGATGGCGGACACCGAAGCTTGCAAAGCTGCCAGTCGAGGAGTTGTCGGCAAGAGCAGAGGATTGCTCGTCCAGACGGCGTTCGACGACATCTAAACGGTGGTCCGTCGTGGCGCGGGTGGCCAGACGACGTGAGGAGGGCGCCAGCGGCCGGCAGGGAGTATGGAAGGCACGCCGCAAGCGAGCAGGAACGGACGGAGTAGCGGTCGAGCAGGAATAGACCGACGCACAGGAACGGAACGGAACGACGCACGAGAGATCATGCGGCGAGTAGCGGACGTCGCGTGAGAGGTCACGCGGCGAGCAGGAACGGACAGGTAGTAGCGGGCATCACGAGAGAACATGCGACGAGTAGCGTCGAGCAGGAACAGGCACCGCAGGTGGGAGAATGAAGAGGCGGGCGTTGGACGAAGCCTGGTGCCTTGAGGAGAAGCGGGCGGACGGGCAGGTCGGACTAATGATATGACTTGGGGTATCAAAGAGAGAGGGGGGAAACCAAATAGAGATAATTCTAAGAGGGAATTCTCTTAGCCAGTCCTGGACTCTTTTCCATTCCAAACATAAGTCCCAGATAATGACATAGTACAAGGGATGAAGATATATATACATCTCCCATAATGGAAAACTAGTAAATACGATAAACATCCTTCGAAACATAACATTCTAATGATGCGTCCCGTCATTGATCATCTCATGCTCCGACCGACTTCCGTAGTGTAGACTCGCCAAGTCGTGTGGGCACATTCGCGGTCCGCGTCGTCCCCTTCCGTAACAGTGTCCGACTAGGGTGGAGTGGAGGAGGAGGGGCTAGCCAAGGAAAGTGGAGAAGTGCCCAGGTGTCGCACCAAGATTCCGTCTTTGGCTCCAGGTGAGCAAAAAGAAGAATGTTCTCACAAGCTTTCAATCCCTCGAAATGGAGCATTTTATCCCTATTATAAAGCATTGAACCACTATAAATGGTCATGATTTTCGATCATAATGGTTGTAAACATGTATAAAATAAAAAAATACACAAAAGTAACTAAAAATTCGAAGTCGTTGATCCACAAGAGATGAATGGCTTCGATCTACATTTTCTTGCCCGGCGTGTGTAGACATAATCACCATCAACTCTCCGCACCTTGAAAGCATTCATCTCCGCTGAATAAAAATGGTTGCATTCTCCTCTAAGGGAGAGGGCGAGTCTCTCTAGCACATTTGTGGATATTCATGCGTCGTTCGATGAAATGACCTTTCTAATGGACTAAGTATCTACTCTAGCTACCTCTGTTGTCGTCGTGATCATGTGAGCCAGGATTTATGCAATATCATCATATGGATATGATGTTGCTACAAATACTAGAGACAGTGTTGTTGAGGTTGGTGAAGATGGTGTTGAGGAAGGTGGTGTTGTTAAATAGGGTGTCAAAAATGGTATTGTTGCAGATAATGATGTCAGAAATGGTATTGTTGCAGATAAAGATGTCAGAAATGGTATTGTTGCAGATAAAGATGTCAGAAATGGTATTGTTGCAGATAATGATGTCAGAAATGGTATTGATGAAGTTGGTGTTGAATACGTGCTTAGTATGGTGTAGTTGATGAAGATAGTGCTGAAAATAATGTTGTTGTTGTTGATGTTGAAGACATTGCTGAAGGTGGTACTGGTGCTAAAGATGGTGCTAGAAGTGGTTTTGGTGGTACTCCAGGTGGTATTTCCAGTAGCTGAGTGGTGGGATGTCTGAGGGTGGACAAGCGAACGTAAGTGGGGCTGACGTTCTGAGGTGGTGGTAGGGAATGACCTCATGTAATCATGTGGTTCAAAGAATGTAGTCAAATCTTCTCTCTTGAATAAGGGAGGACTTCTCATATTCTTTGAAATATTAAGCTCATAAGCATTTGTAAAAAATTTCCTTATTACAGTATGGAGGCCCATTTGCCTTGCATTTAATTTTCATAGTTCCCCGGTGGAACCTCTCAGCATGTATAAACCATAACTTGTTCACCTTAATTTAAGCTCTGTGCTCTCATGTGGCTGAATAAGATTTATAAATTTCATTATTGCAAACAATCATTATGATCGAAAATCATGACCATTATGATCGAAAATCATGACCATTTATAGTATGTGATGAGTAAATAAATCGACAGACACGCAGGGGTGGGACTTAATGGGGAGAGGGATTAGGTTAATAGATTTCATAAGTTCGCACCCTAGTACTACCTGAAACGGACTAACAGTCATCCTATTGACTAATCTATTATACACAAAATCTAAAATGAATACATAATCCCAACTAAAAGTGTGTTCTCCTACCGACATCATAAAAGATTCCCTAAGATCTTGTTGACAAGCACAGTTTGACCATGTTTCTAATGTCAGTATTCCAAAAGAACTCATGAACCTAACATCGTGGTCAGACACTATGGTCTTAGGCAATCCGTGGAGCCTAAAGATGTTGCGTATGAATAGGAATGCAAAGTGTAATACATCGGCAAGCTTGTTGCATCCGATAAAGTGGTCATCTTGGGGAAACGATCAACTACAACAATGATTGAATTGTGTGCTTCCACAAGGTTTGGGGGAGCCAAAGTACAAAATTCATGTTGATGTTGACTTATGGTTGGTGGGGGACCAAACAAAGTGTAAAAAGCCCGTTGTTATCTCGCGATAATGGCGAACAACTCAAATCATGTCTCTCCTCAGGGTTGGCCAATGAAAAAGGTCATCTACAAATCCAATTGTTTTATCTCTCTCGAAGTGTCCAGCAACTCCTCCAATTTGCATCACTGAAATCAAATGGTCTCGAGTGGATGTCTAGGAAATGCATAGGTGGGAGTCGTAACACAGATATTGCTCGGCAGTCATGAATCCATCGACGTGATCTGGGGGTTCTCTCGATGTTGCAGAATAAATATTGGTAAAATTAGAGCAAATGCGGTAGTTTGTAATCAGATGCTCGAATCCTCGATTTGTACACTTAGGGTGTGAAGTAAGCTCATCATGCGGCTCAGAGCATCTGCTGGCTGGTTCCTAACACTTGCTCAATGTTTGAGAACATGGTGGAAGTCCTGTAGATATACCCACTTTACATGGAGATGACTCGACTTCCTCTGTGATTCTAGGTATTGAAGTGTTTGATAGTCATAATAGAGCTATAATCCATAAAATCTAGGAGTCTAAGGACGGGTGCAATGATCAGCTTCTCTTTGATTTCGTCGAATGATCACATAGCCGCATGGGTCAATTAGAAATTTCCTTTACGAGCGCAAATCATGAAGGGGTTCATGATCTTGCTAAAACCTCTGGAAAATGGTCTATAGAAGGTCGCTAATCCATAAATGTTTCGGGGCCTCGCGGATATTCACGGGAAGCGAATATCATGATCCCAAAAAACGAACCGATTCAGATTGACAGATGCACTTCTTCAAATGGACGTATAAGTGCTCCTTGCGAAGGATATTGTTGAATAATAAGAAAGTGAAATGCTTGATATCTTTATTCATCCACTTAGGGGACATTATATAGGAGTTACAACAAGACACATAATACTGATAGGCGGTGTGGGACTAATCCCAACTACTATTAAGGACTGACATAATAATATAAGACTCATAAACTCCAACAGATATCAATAGAAATCACAAGTGGGTAAGATACTCCACACGGGTCTAGCTATATATCGGAATGTTATTAAAGTGTACACGAGGAACTTGCCTATATATGGGCGCAAAACCTGGATTATTATGCGCATGAATGTATACAGGGCGTTCGAGATACAAATGACATGACAAGCAATTCATAAAGTCAACCCTTGGTCGTGAATGCGGTTTTTCATTCATCGCTTTCTCTGATTCTAATCTAATGGTACCAATGTTGAAGGTCGAGCTTCAAGAAAATCTGGACACCTAACATAGTATCTAAGAGGTTGTCGAATCGCGGAATATGAAACTGATACTTTATTGTGATCTTGTTGATAGCCCAACTATTAATACCCATGCGCCAACTACCATACTTTATAGGTGTAAGAAGGGAAGGTATTGCATAGGGGCTCATTCTCTCTCAAATAAACTGCATCTTCAGCAGATCATCAGTCTGGCTCTTGAACTGTGCATGCTCATCAGAGTTCATACAATAATGGGGTTGGTTCAAGAGTGGGGCTCTCGGGAAAAGATCTATAGTATGCTAAATGTCTTGCATGGGTAGCAGTTCATCTGGAAGTTCGTTTGGTATGATGTCAACAAACTCATTTAAGTGATAACGGACGCCGGGATGAATCGATATAACTGTTGGGTTTTCCTTAGGGGTAGTCACATCAAATGTGCGCAGCGGAATAAACAAGAACAACCCAAAAGATTCATATAAGGATCTTGCTAAACCATGAGTCAAGAAATTGTTGCAATAAATAAATTATCTGTATGGAATTTAGTCACAACTCAATCAGATGCTCCAAGAAAATTCTTACAGGAATTAGAATCCTATTCCGAGTCCTCTTCCTTGTTCCTGCGGCTCTAATGAGATCGGCAAACTCATCTGAAGGAGTTAGCACAGAAATAGATTTGCACCTCTATAGAAGTACACATAAGCAAAGGAGAACCCTAAGTCCTTGTCGAACAAGATTTAGGTCGGAGAAGGAAGGCCATATACGTCTCCACAAACTTCTAGATCCGGCTAAGGAGAGGCGGCGACTTCAAAGGACGAATCGGGAAGCGGCTAGATCCCACAGGAACTCTTACTGTCGATCTCTAGAGGCGGTGCGATCTCAAGGAAAAATTCCTCTCGGATCTCCAGAAGCAGCGACGGATTTCTCGCACGGGTAAAGCACGTCGTTCAGGATCGCTCTTATTGTCGCTCTCGGTCTCAGTCAGGGTTAAGTAAAACCTAAAAGGGTTTAACCTTTTATACCCAGAGGGATAAGGCAGACCGCAGCCCCGGCTATCCGCAAACCCAATTAAGCAGAACAGAAAAGTTTCATCGGGATAACTCATTCGTCGAGACAACTCGACGAATGAGTCGAGACAGTCTCGACGAGATCATCGAGACAGTCTCGAAGAATTCGACCATTCGTCGAGAAGTCTCGACGAAAGGAACAATGACAGTCTGTCGTCGAGACAGTCTCGACGACATGAACATTCGTTGAGACAGTCTCGGTGAACTCGTCGAGACATCTCGACGAATTCGTCGAGACATCTCGACGAATTCGTCGAGACATTCTCGACGAAATCTCTAAGACACTCTCGACGAAATCTCTGTTAGTCCATGTCGTCGAGACATTCTCGACGACATTGATCATGAGTCGATATTCACAATATCGGCTTGTGATCCCGACAACAGGCTTTTTTGTCACGACAACATTCACAATATCGTTTTGAAGTCTTCTCGGCGATATTCATAATATCGTATTGTAGCCTTCTTCGACATGCTCCATACAATATTCTCAATATCTAGGAGCAGTCTTCCCGAACCAACGCAACTCCAAATAGTCATAGGATTGGTCTTATCACTCATATCCAATATGAGAAAGGCCAACACAATTCTTTTTCCAATTTCTCCAAACGCTCTTATGTGCGACCCTATAGGCCTATATCGCGTTGGCAACGAGACTAACTGCTTGATTACTTTCGGATTACCGTAGAAACTCCATCAGTCTCCCACTTGATCTAGAAGGTATCAACAAAAGTCTCACAAACAATGAGCGGCATCTAGCAATGCATCATTGCTACCTAAGCAATAAGAGTTCATGACTCAAACAAGCCTGTCCATGATCAATGTATCAGTGTTATCATATCTCTTTGTCTCTTATATCCGGATTGAACAAGAGGCATGGACCGTGTCACCCTCATAATTGTTCAACCCATGCTTTCTTGATCTAGAAGAGACTTTCAGAAAGTGGTAAGTTCAATATCATATATTGACTCAACCCAGCATGGCCATGCATTTCACAGTCTCCTTTCATCAAGGGGCCCATGGATGTAACTTATGTCATATAGGAGGACAAATTCTATTTTTGTCCACACACAAACATCCAAATGATTCGTAACATACCCAATAACCACTCTTAGCATCAACCTTTCTCAAGAAAAACTTTAGATGACATCAAAGTACGTTCTTCCTCACTTGATAAATGTTGTGACTTCAGGTCAAAGAACCACAAACATCATTGTCACTTGAGATCTACTTGTGACACGTTCATATAACAATCCACAAAGTAGTCTCACGGTAGGTCTGTCCAGTACAACTTGTTCCTAACAAGTACATATGTGATGACTTGATATCCCATATCATGACCTGTGAGAACCGTTCATCAGTCAATCCACATACCAGTCTTGATGTATAATCATCGCACTAATTTCTAAGATGATACCTCGACCAGAGACCATTTAAGAATGCAGCTTCTTATAAACATAGGTCCTCACATTCAAGCCACGCACTTGAATTCCTATGGAAGCAAACATCCTAAGGGCATTTATCATGTTAATTAATCTATCATATAGAAACAGTTGACATAATAAAAGAACTTGTCATAAATGTAAAAGAAATAGATAGTACAAACCACAATTCATCATATGAATAAGCAACCAACAAATATACAATCCACAAGGCTCTCACTAAAAATGATCATCCAGGTATCTAATACTCATTGATCTAGCTTGACCATCATGCTTCTTTTGCGCAAGAGGTTTTGTCAGTGGATCCGCTATATTTTCTTCAGTCGGCACTCTGCAAATGCTCACATCTCCTCGATCGACAATCTCTCGAATAACATGGAACCGCCGAAGTATGTGCTTGGAGCGCTAATGAGATCTAGGTTCCTTAGCTTGTACAATTGCACCGTTGTTGTCACAGTAGAGAACTACGAGATCAACAATGTTGGTAACTACATCTAGCTCGCCGATGAATTTTCTAATCCACACAGCCTCCTTCGCCGCATTTGCAGCAACGATATACTCGGCATCTGTCGTCGTATCGACAACAGTCTCTTGCTTGGAACTCTTCCAGCTTACAGCCCCTCCATTAAGGCAAAATACAAAACCTGACTGGGACTTTGAATCGTCCTTATCAGTTTGGAAGCTAGCATCCGTGTAACCATTTACAACGAGTTCTTCCTCTCCACCAAACACCACGAACATATCCTTAGTTCTTCTCAAGTACTTTAGGATATTCTTGACAGCTATCCAGTGACCATCACCAGGATCGGACTGATACATGTTAGTCATGCTCAAAGCATATGAGACATCGGGTCGAGTACACAACATTGCATACATGATTGAGCCAATTGCCGAAGCATATGGAATCAACTTCATGTTGTCCTTATCTTCCAAAGATTTAGGACACTGGTCCTTAGAGAGACTCACACCATGAGACATGGGTAAGAATTCCTTCTTGGACTCAAGCATGTTGAACCGTTTCAACATCTTCTCAATGTACGTACTCTTGGTCAAACTCAACAACTTCTTCGATCTATCTCTATAGATCTTAATACCAAGTATGTAAGTCGCTTCACCCAAGTCTTTCATAGAAAAGCAGTCCCCTAGACTGTTCTTAACAGCTTGCAGGGTCGGAATGTCATTCTCGATCAGCAGTATGTCATCTACATACACTACCAGGAATACAAGAATGCTCTCACTAATCCTCTTGTAAACACAATGCTCATCCTCGTTTTTGATGAAACCAAACTCTTTGATCTTTTCATCAAAACGCAGATTCTGGGTCTGTTTGGCGCGGCGGCTGCGGATCAAAGAGAGATTTTTGATCTGCAGCCGCCGGGATATGCTGTTTGGGGGCAGCGGTTGGCGGGCGTGGTTTGCAGCGCTCCCGCTGAAACCGCTGCTCCTGAACCGCGGGTAGGTGCCCGCGGTGGCGGATCGACTCCTCCAACCGCCGCTCCTCTGCATCCGCCGCTCCTCCAACATCGACGCCAAACAGACCCTCTAACTTCGAGAAGCTTGCTTCAACCCATAAATGGATCGATTCAACTTGCATATTTTAGTAGCTTGACTTGGTGATAGAAAACCCTCGGGTTGTGTCATATACACTTCCTCAAGGAGGTTTCCATTAAGGAAAACCGTTTTGACTTCCATTTGTCACATCTCGTAATCATAATACGCGGCAATAGCAAGTAGAATTCTGATGGACTTAACCATAGCGACATGGGAAAAGGTCTCATCATAGTCAATACCATGAATTTGCTTGAAACCTTTAGCCACCAATCGCCCTCTGAATGTCTGTACATTCCCATCCATGTCGGTCTTCTTCTTGAAGACCCACTTGCACCCTATGGGTCGTACCCCTTCAGGTGGCTCCACCAAGATCCAAAAGTGGTTTGCATACATGGAGTCCATTTCAGATTTCATGGCCTCAAGCCACTTCTCGGAGTCTGGTCCATTCATAGCCTCTTGGTAGGTTGCAGGCTCATCACCATGATCCATAAGCAATACACTACCTATTTGAGACTTGAGAAATCCATCTCTCAGGCTCAACTCTAGGTCTACCAGATCTACGTAGCACGTGTGTTTCTTGAGCAAGTTCTCTAGCTACATTAGTTTGTAGTCCTTGCTCAGGCTCCAATTCAGGTTCATTCATAGTTTGTGGTTCTTGAATCTCTTCAAGTTCTACATTGGTATTCTCTTTAGACGGAAACTCTTTCTCTAGAAAGACACCACTCCTTGCGATAAATACTTTGCCCTCGAATCGCAGGTAGAAGTTATATCATTTGGTTTCCTTAGGATATCCCACAAGATAATACTTATCTGACTTGGGTTCCAGCTTGTTAGGCATTTGACGTCGCACGTATGCATCACAGCCTCAAATCTTAATAAAAGAAATACTAGGACGCTTCCCAGCCCATATCTCATATGGTGTCTTTTGAACCGTCTTCGTCGGAATTCGATTCAGTGTGAAAGCAGCTGTCTCTAGAGCAAAACCCCAAAAGGAAACGGGCAAATCTCCATGACTCATCATCGATCGTACCATGTTTAACAAAGTATGATTCCTCCACTCAGAAACATCATTATGTTGTGGTGTTTTAGGTGGGGTGAGCTGTGATACAATACCACACTCTTTCAGATGATCACGAAACTCCTGACTCAAATATTCGCCACCTCGATCAGATTAGAGTGCTTTAATAGTTTTTCCTAGTTGGTTTTGTACTTCCCTCTGGAACTCCTTGAACTTTTCAAAGGATTCAGATTTGTTTTTCATAAGAAACACATCCGTATCTACTGAAATCATCAGTAAATGTAATGAAGTGGTGGAACCCACCTCTAGCCATAGAACTCATGGGTCCGTACACATCACTATGTATAACACCCAAAAGATCATCAGCCCTTTCAATATGACCGGTGAAAGGGGCTTTAATCATTTTGCCTAATAAGCAAGACTTGCATCTCTCAAATGATTCATAACCAAATGAGTCCAGTAGTCCATATATATGGAGCTTGGATATACGTTTCTCGTTTATATGGCATAAACGACAATGTCAAAGGTACGTATGATTTGAGTCATTTGTTCTTAGTCTTTTAGTATTTTCTATATTATAGATCGGATGGTCTAAGTTGAAAACATATAAACCATTAAACAATTTGGCTACACCATAACAAACAACATTCATAAAAATCGAACAACAATTGTTCTTAATTATAAATGAAAAACCTTTCATGTCAAGATATGAAATGAATATAATGTTTCGAGTTATGGCTGGAACAAAATAACAGTTATTTAGTTTTATTACAAGCCCAGTGGACAAAGAAAGATGATAGACACCAACGACAACGGCAGCAACTCTTGCTCCATTTCCAACGTGCAGGTCTACATCTCTTTTACCCAGCATTCTTCTCCTTCCCAGTTCATACACATTTGTACAAATGTGAGAACCGCATCTGGTATCCAATACCCAAGATGAAGGAGCAAAAAGGTTTATTTCTATAACGAAAATACCTGAAGCGAAAATCATACCTCCCTTCTGATTTTGCAGATTCTCGATATAGAGGGGACAGTTCCTCCTCCAATGTCCTACCTTACCGCAGTGGTGGCATTTCCCTTCCTTCGCCAGATCTTTCTTTTTCAGTGCAGAAGACTTGGGATCAATATGAGACTTAGATCTTATCTTCGTCTTCTTAGATCTCTTACCCTTGCCCTTGTCATTGCCTTTATACACCATCAGTATGGGACTAGCAGGTTTGACTTTCTTTATATTATTCTCGGCAGTTCTCAACATGCCAAGAAGCTCGGGCAATGTCTTGTCAATTTCATTCATGTTGTAGTTCAAGACGAACTGCTCATAACTGTCCGGCAACGATTGCAGGATCAGGTCAGTGGCCAACTCTTGGCCCAAGGGAAAACCAAGTCTTTCAAGGTTCTCAATATACCAAATCATCTTGAGTACATGAGTCCCTACTGAATCTCGAGCTCCCATTTTGCACTGAAACAATGCCTTGGATATGTCAAACCTCTCTTGCCGGGCTTGCCCTTCGAACATTTTCTTGAGGCGTTTGATAATCTCATAATCACATATGCTCTCGTGTTGCTTCTGAAGCTCAGAGGACATGGTAGCAAACATGAGGCATTCAACATCCAGAGTATCATCCTGATACTTCTTGTAAGCATCTTTGTCTGCTCGGGGAGCATTCCCGGTCGGCTCTGTGGGGGCCTCCCCTTCCAAAACATAGAGTTTGCGCTCTTGCCTGAGGACAATTCCCAGGTTCCTATACCAGTCAAAGAAGTTCGTCTCGTTGAGCTTGACTTTCTCAGGGACAGAGTAGAGTGAGAACTTGCCATGGAAATTCTACAATAAATTTGCAAAATATTTTAGTACTATATTTCAAAATACATTTTTTATTTTAATAAAGGCTTTTATTAAAAAAACTCACTATTTTATTCAAATTGATAACCCTTAATATCAATTCGGAGAGTTTATGTGAGCTACTCTCTTAGTGGTCAAGATCCGTATTTCACCGCCATCGTAAGTCAGCTTTGGCTGATCACCCACAATGTGGCTATTTAGGTAGACAGCGTTTGTCAATTGCATCACTATGCAACTCTTGTATGGTTGGTGAATAACTCTTTATTCCCATTCATCATATGGTGCATACCAACCCTATGACTTTAGGCACTCAACCTTTGAGGTCACCTAGTTAAATTGGACTCGATGTCGACAGTGGGATATCACAATTATCCGTTCGCACCCTTACCAAGATAGATTAATGCACTTTGCTTTGGCAAGCCCACACTTCATCGATCAAGGCAGGAAAAGTGTCATCCATCGGAAGGCATCCGAATACTTAATATTAATTTTAAGAGATTTTTTTATGATATTTGATTAACAATTAATCTTGATTAACATTTAATCAATGTGCACAAATTATCCTAATCATGAGAGAAAAACAAGCATAACCCGGATATATTCCACATGTATAAAACCATCAACACTTGATGATATAGATTAAATCTGAATATCTAGAATAATTCTAAATCTTCGGATTTACATGTACCGGATGCTAGTACATGCAAACACCCTTAAGGCAGTAGACAAGCTCGTCTCTCTATGCTTTTAGTTTCACAAACTATCATAGAGACAGACGGTTACTGCAAAGGGAACAATTTCAGAAACATGGAATTAGCAAACCTGGCTCTGATACCACTGTTGGGTTTTCCATAGGGGTAGTTACATCAAATGTGCGCAGAGGAATAAACAAGAACAACCCAAAAGATTCATATAAGGATTTTGCTAAAACCATGAGTCAAGAAATTGTTGCAATAAATAAATTACTTGTATGGAATTGAGTCACAACTCAATCAAATGCTCCAAGAAAATTCTTCCAGGAATCGGAATCATATTCTGAGTCCTCTTCCTTGTTCCTGCGGCTCTAATGAGATCAGCAAATTTGTCTGAAGGAGTTAGCACAGAAATAGATCTGCACCTCTACAGAAGTCCACACAAGCGAAGGAGAACCCTAAGTCCTTGTCGAACAAGAATTTGGTCAGAGAAGGAAAACCCTCTACGTCTCCACGGATTACTAGATCCGGCTAAGGAGAGGCGGCGACTTCATAGGAAGAACCGGGAAGCGGCTAGATCCCACAGGAACTTTTACTGTCGATCTCTAGAGGCAGTGCGATCTCAAGGAAAAATTCCTCTCGGATCTCCAGAAGCAGCGACGGATTTCTCGCACGGGTAAAGCACGTCGTTCGGGATCGCTCTTCTCGTCGCTCTCGGTCGCAGTCAGGGTTAGGTAAAACCTAAAAGTGTTGGGTTTTCTATAAACAGCGCATCACATGTGCGCAGCGGAATAAAGAAACAAGAACAACCCGAAACAGTAACAGGATCTTGCGATTTCATGAATCTAGAAATAAAAGAGCAACACATTGCAATGTACCTGAAGGGGATTGAGTCAACACTCAACCAAGATGCTCCAAAAGCAGATCCAAAACTGTGTGGCTGAGTTCCAAGCACAGAAAGTGTATCCGCGCCTCTATAGCAGTCCACACGAGCGAAGGAGAACCCCAAGCCTCTTGTCGACAAAGGGAGAGGCAATGACGGCGGACGGGATCTCGCGGAAAAACCCTTGCGGAACAGTTCCGCCTTTATCTCAGATAAGATGTCTTAGGGAAAACCTAATCGGTTCCCTATTTAACCCAGGGGCATAAAATTGGATATCCACAGACTCCAGTCATTAATAGGAGTATTCGATGTGTATCGTCGTGATCACTGAATATCGTCGAGACAATCTCGACGATATCGTCGTGATGACTTATATCGTCTTGACAGTCAAGACGACATAGTCTTGATGACCTATATCGTCGAGACGATCTCGACGATATCGTCATGATGACCTGTATCGTCGAGACGATCTCGACGATACCATCTTGATGCATAAAATATCGTCTTGACACCCAAGACGATATCCCTTAGCACTCGACGATACATCATAGGTGATAGTCGGTCATATCGTCGTGATCATTCGACGATATTCACAATGTCGTTTAATGATCTCGACGATACATGCAATGTCATCTTAAACACATGCCAACATGCTCCATACAATATTCATAATATATGTGGAACATTTAGCCGACTCGACTGAACTTCAATGAGTCATAGGATTGGTCCTTCACTCATATCCAATATGAGTAAGGCCAACACAATCCTTCGTCCAACTTCTGCACTCTTATGTGCGACTTTATAGGCTCATATTGCGTTGGCAGTGAGACTAACTATTTGATTGCTTTGGGATCACCTTGGAAATACCAACAAAAAGGGTTTAGCCTTTTATACCCAGAGGGATAAGGCAGACCGCAACCCCGGCTATCCGCAAACCCAGTTAAGCAAAACAGAAAAGTTTCGTCGGGATAACTCATTCGTCGAGACAGTCTCGACGAAGTCGTCGAGACATCTCGACGAATTCGACCATTCGTCGAGACAATCTCGACGAAAGGAACAGTGACAGTCTGTCGTCGAGACAGTCTCGGCAACATGGAACATTCGTCGAGACAGTCTCGGCGAACTCGTCGAGACTTCTCGACGAAATCTCTGAAACACTCTCGACGAAATCTTTGTTAGTCCATGTCGTCGAGACATTCTCGACGACATTGATCATGAGTCGATATTCACAATATCGGCTTGTGATCCCGACAACATGCATTTCTGTCACGACGACATTCACAATGTCGTTTTGAAGTCTTCTCGACGATATTCATAATATCGTTTTGTAGCCTTCTTCGGCATACTCCATACAATATTCTCAATATCTAGGAGCAGTCTTCCCGAACCAACTCAACTCCAAATAGTCATAGGATTGGTCTTATCACTCATATCCAATATGAGCAAGGCCAACACAACCCTTTCTCCAATTTCTCCAAACGCTCTTATGTGCGACCCTATAGGCTCATATCGCGTTGGCAGTGAGACTAACTGCTTGATTACTTTCGGATCACCGTAGAAACTCCAACAATAACATTCATAATGTCCTCATTTATCTGCAAGAGAACCACTACACATATAATACTGATGTCATGATTCTCACGTGTAAAGTTGTGTTGCCTCATAATGTGAACGGGCTTTGCAATGCCTGTGCTAATAGATGGTTCGACCTTCCCCTTGGATGAATTCATGGAGTTGGGTCGGGGATAGTGAAATCTTTTAACCCTTACCGAAAAATACACCCTTTGCCGAAAAATATGCATGTGTTGGATCGCCCATAACATGTAACATTGTGGTTATATAACCACCCTAATAGTATGTATGCAATGATTATGATGATGACACCGCTCTAAAATCAGTCCTCGAAGGACGCAAGACTGATCAAAACAAGATATTGTTGGGTAACTTGGATCATAGTCTTTTCGACCAAGATGACTCGATACAGGTGCAAACGTGGTTTTACTTTAACTTACAGTTTCTCTGGCCCCTTCCAGGCAATGATATTCACACAACTACCACTATCGATAGCGAGATTGTAGGCACCGCCTGCAGTTGAGAAGTATAGAAGTGGTGTGCCTCTAATCTTCGTTCGTATGTGGGTATCGAGGAGCCAAACTACACCCATCTTTAAGGCTTTGTACGCATAACTTTCCAATCTTCTTCTACTGTTATTACTAGTTATTCTTCTACGTGGTCTCAGCTAGATTCAGGTTGGGATCGGACTCATTATTTATGAGTAAATTCTGTGTATAGAGCACTGAGCTGCTACATTTCCTCTACCATGGCAATGATAACACTAGATTCCTCGAATTTGGGGTGGGGGCATGAGACAATCACTTTTCCTTTCGTGTATGTGGGGCACGAGTAGGCGTAGAAGCAGGGAGTCCCCTAATGGATGGTCTCCTAAATGTCGAGCTCTCCGGTTGTGTGCACGGCCATCTTGGACATGTGATCCGCATATACTGAACATAATCAAGGGTGAGACAAAATATTTGCTTGACAGACTCAAAATGGCAGAGAATCAACTCCATACAAATCATTGGATGCAATAGTGCTTGAAAACGAGAGGCAATTTTCATTTATGTGTCACTTCTAACAACTAGTTCATCAAAATGCGTCATATAACTGGCTACGAAGAGAGGGCCATGTCGTAAGACATAGAGATGGTTTGTGTGTGTGCTCGTCATTTGAACTTCGGTGGGACTATACCAATAAAATAATAAAGGGTCAGCGTGGTGCACAATGCATCCCCGCACAACCAGGGTTCAGGGAAGGGTCCCACCACAAGGGTGAAATGTTGGCAAACCTTACCCTGCATTTTTGCAAGAGGTTGCGTCCATGAATCGAACCCATGATCTCAAGGTCACACGGTAATACCTCAACCGGTGCGCCAAGGCTCCCCTTCCGATGGGACTTGTACCAATATTAAAATTTGAAAAGAAAAGATAAGAATAGAAAATAAATGTTATCCACACCGCTACTAAGTGTAATTGGCCTAAACCTAACTTTAATGCATAACTGAGGTAGGGGAGAGTCCAGCGAAATGTAGGACTACTACGAGAATGCCTAAATAGAATAGAAACAACAACCCACAATTAAGCTTGTAATAAAAGAAATTTACAAATAGACTCTCAACAACCACAAGAGAGTAAGATTTACAAGAAATGGAACTAAGTACTGGTGTGCACATCAAAGAGTACAAAATAACATATGTTTATGCGAAATAAGCCCTGCAAATAACTTGATACAATGTTATTAGAGAATATCCATAAGATGTGAGAACTCATACAAGATTCAACACCGAAATTCAAACCCACAAAATGAACTTACAAATGGATAGAAGGCTTAGGGACTAAGGAGGGGAAGCTTGGAGAATGTAGCGTGGGATGTCTGATGGTGGAATACTCTGATGAACATCGCCGCCGATGCGAGATAAGGGCCCGAGAAGGAGATAATGGAGTGGATTTGGCCGGGGAGGGAACAGAAGGGTCGTAGTGGGTTGTTTAGACTGATAAAGTGGACTTGGGGAGGGTAGAGGTAGACGGGGACGGTGGGGAGTGCTTTTCGGCCTTAAAGGGATTGAAAACCTCAGAGAAGAAAGGAGGGGGATGGAAGAGGTTCCCTATCGACTGGAGGAGGGATGGGACGACTAGAAGGTGCGTGAGTGGGCTTTGGATGGTGGTTGGGTGGAGTGCTTGGCTGCAAGGGGAGAATGCTTGGACTAGCGGGAATTCAAGAGAGTGGAAATGGATCATGGAGGGATTTTTAGGGAAATTGACATTTTACAATGGAGCAGGAAGAGTTTCTCCGTGCTCTGGAGACGGTAGGGGTGGGGACTTGCAGAAGACATGAATTCTGGATGACGGTTCGGCTAAGTGGGAGGTAGTTGTTTGCGGTAGGATTTGAAGGGAAGTGGGGTAGGAGGCGGGTATTGCAAGGGAAAAATGGGAAGAGAAGGTAGTTTTGAGTTAGTTGGGGTGGGGGGGTTAGTTTGAGTAGTTATTTGTGGATTTAGTAGAGGGGATGAGTAGTTATGGATATGTATTTAGTAGTATGTAGTTATTGGGTAGTAGACTAGTTGTGGTAGTTAAAGGGATAGGGGGTGAGGTGGAGGAGAGGGGGGTCATGCAAAGGGTGGTGGTCGGCTAGGTAGTGGGAATGGTGGTGGTGGCAGACTGGAGGGAAAAAGGAGGCCCCGACCTAGGGAAAGGAGAGAAGTGTCTAGGTGTCGCACCAATGTTCCGGCATCGGCACCGACACATAAAAAGAAGGAACTCTCAATTTTTGATCCCCGTAAATGTTGTCTTCTAACCCTATTTATAGAACACAGAACGACTATTAATAGTAACGATCTTATGATCATAATGGTTGTACAAATATGTATAAAACAAAATACAAAAAATACACAATGTAACTAAAATTCCTAAGCAGTGATCCGCAAGAGATGAGCGGTTATGATCATCATTTCCTTGCCCGACACATTGAGACACTTACGGGTCGTGTGATATGATCCTCATCATCGGGGATATTTTAAAATATTGAATTTTCATACCTAAAATAGGGGCAGCCCGGTGCACAAAGCATCCCCGCGCAGCGAGGGTCCAGGGAAGGGTCCCACCATAAGGGCGAAATGTAGGCAAAGCTTACCGTAAATTTTCATATCTCGTAACTAATATATATATATATATATATATATATATATATACGAGTGACAGCAGCGGCGGAACTAGGATTTTAATTCGACCCGGGCACCATATAAATAATATTTATTTATTATAATTTTTATTCAAGATTCAGAGAAAATGTTGCAATTGAAACTGACCAAAATAATATAGTTAACATTGTTCAAAAATTAGAACATTACATAGCTGAGAAATTTGAAGCATGTCAAAATAGATATTATAATAGAATTAAACATTACATAATGAAAATTCAAAATGGTAAAGTGTTCAAAAAAAGAACTTACAAATCAAAATGCCACTTTCCTCGGACACATATTCTGAAAACGCTGAATTATTTCTTCATTTGTAATAGTGTCTGCAATATCTTTCTCAATATATGCTATCAGACAGTCATTCATCCATTCATCCTCCATTCTATTCCTCAGACGACTCTTTATAATTTTCATAGCAGAGAACATCCTTTCTACAGTAGCAGTTGCCACCGGTAGAAGACAAGCCAATTTCAAAAGCCGATACACCAACCGGTAATGATCATGTTTTTTCAGCTCCACTAATTTTGCAGTAAGTCCACTTATGCCAATAACTTGTGAGAATTTCTCATTAGAACGAACATCAAAAATATATATATCTAGTTGACCATCCAGTAACTGCAAGTCTAATTGAGTAAAATCACATGGATAATATTCTACAAGGCGAATCAACCTTTCCTTATCAAATGAAATGAAATTGTCACTTGGATCAAGGCTTGAAACGCAGCGAAGTAATTCGGTGTTTACTTCGTTAAATCGATCATTTAACTCGTTTAACATCCAATCAATCACGGTATTGAAGATCTCAACCCGGAAATGATGATAATTTGTAATATCTCTCGCATTACGTCTTGATCTTCCGGCTTGAATATATTTTTCCTCCATACTTGGAACATCGATGTCGTGTTTACCGCAAAAACCTGAAACTTCAATCATGAAGGTTTCCCACTGTAGATCAACATTTCTCATGTTAAATAATAACTGTTTGGATAAATTTACGAAGTTCATTGCATTGATAATGTCTTGGTCCTTTTTTTGTAAAGCCTGTGATAACTCGTGTGTTTTCGACAAAATATTCTTCATCAAATGAAGAAGAAATATGAAATCAAAAGTTATTATACTCTTTAGAAGACTGCTTGTCGTTCCTCTTTGGTTTGCATCCATTCCATCAACTCTAATAATTTCAAGAACATTTACAATTGATGAAAACATACGAATGAAATTCAAAACAGTACCATAATGTGAACTCCATCGTGTTTCTCCTGCCTTCTTAATTTCAAGCGGTTGATTTAACCCTCTGCCACTCTCCAATTCTCCACAACCAATTTCTTGAGCGACTCTTTCGACTTCTAATGCTCTAAGACAGTCACGTCGTTTGCAAGATCCCCCAACAACATTCAATACCATGTTAATATGGAAAAAAAGCTCAGCAACTTCAGAATGACCTTCTGCAACTGCTACTAATATAAGCTATAGTTGATGTGCAAAACAATGAATGTAAAATGCAGAACTATTTTCCTTTGATATCAAAGTTTTTAAACCCTTTAATTCACCTTTCATGTTGCTGGCTCCATCATAACCCTGTCCCCGTAGTTTTGAAATACTTAGATTATATTTCGCAAATAGTTTATCAATAGCAATCTTGAGTGACAAAGCGGTGGTATCAGATACATGTACAAAACCAAGTAGTCTTTCAACAATTAATCCTTTTTTGTCAACATACCGCAAAACAATGGCCATCTGCTCTTTGGTTGCTATATCGCGGGATTCGTCCACTAAAATTGAGAAACAATCATGTCCAATGTCCCTAATGATTGTGTCTGTTGTTGCACTTGCTATTGTTGAAACAATCTGTTTTTGTATTTTTGGTGATGTCAGTTGACAATTAATAGGAGCATTTTTCAGAACCACGACTTTAATGTCATTATTATGTGATGCAAGAAAATCCAATAGTTCAAGAAAATTCCCTCTGTTGATTGACTCATTGGACTCATCATGACCACGAAAAGCCATCCCTTGTCGTAATAGAAAACTGACACAATCAATAGATGCGCTTAAACGAGCTCGATATTCAATGATTTGACATTCTTCTTGTCTTGCAAACGCAATTTGGATACCCTGTTTTTGATTCATTAAAGCAACACACATTCTCTTAGCAGTACTATGTGGAGTCGTGTGATTCCCGACGTGCTTTTCAAGTATAGTCTTATCTTTCCAATACCGAAATCCACGAGTAACAAAAGTTGAATCACAACCTCTTTGAGGGAAAATATAACAAAAAAGACAAAAGGCGGCATCCTTTTCAGCGCTGTATTCTAACCAATCTTTAAAATCATTAAACCAATTTTTGTTGAAACGACGATATTTCTTTCCAAATTCAGTCTGAGGAAAACTTTCTAATATTGGTTGACAAGGTCCATTCTGCAGATAATGTCTTCTTATAGAGTCATGAAGATTAACATCATATGATATTATAGGCTGTCTCAAACCAGGATCTGATGGTAAATCCTCAAGCTTAAACTCAACTCGAAGTCTCTTACTAACTGTGGCTTCTGACTCTTGTGTGCCTACTTTCGGAAAAAACTTGTCCTAAAAATAAATTAAATTCATTCATATAAATTAAAACTCAAAAATACTATTATGTGATAATAAACAACATTATTTACCATGTTTGTGAAACCTCCCTTGCTTTATCGCCGATTCACCGGGGAATACAATAGCCAAGAAGCTATTTTCTAACAAATCGCCCTTGGTTTGTGTGCCTATTTGGGGAGTTCATGAGTTCACTGTTCACCAAAAATAATGAAGAAATTAGCTCCTATTGCAGATTGGGGAGTTCAACCTAATTGCCTATTTGGGGAGTTCAACCTAATTGAAGAATGAAGATACATGTAACATATCATACATTCAATATTGCAGTCATGATGCAGTCATGAAGAAATTAAAAATAGGCAAATAGCTACAGCTACACAGACTATTTTCCTTTCATATTCAATATTGCAGTCATTTTGTATGATGCTATCACAGTTTTTAGAGACAGAACCCTTTCAGTCATTTCAATATAAGCTATTTGCAGCACTATAGCAGACGCAGAAATTCAGAAAATCAATAGCAGAGGAAATGAGGAATGATGAAGATTGAAGAAAATCAAGAAATGGCTTATGGCTACAGCCTACACAGACTGGCGGAGCCTTACCAGACTACCAGAGGATTTGAACTTTTGAAGCAACCCAGAACCAGAGGATTAGGATTTAGGAATCGTTCCCACACTTCCCAGGACCCAGGCTCCCAGGCTCCCAGCGGTGAATAAATAGCAGATCTGCAGTCGATGCAGCCTACACAGATCCGGCGTCCGCCGCTCCCGCCCCGTCCACGGTCCGCAGCTCTCGCCCCGTCCGCCGTTTGGAATCGCGACTTGCGAGGAGGAGGAGGCACGATCTTAGGGTTGCGATTTTTGCGACCAGAGAGCCGAGAGGAGGAGGAAGCGAAGGGGGCGCCCGGCGCTGTCAGGTTTCGCGAGGAGGAAGCGTGAATAGAAGGGGTCGTCGACTTTTCGCGATTTTTAACACCCGGGCACGTGCCCGAGTGGGTCTTTTGCTGGGTCCGCCGTGACAGGCACGGGGCTCTGCCCCTACTGCCAAGCGCGACAGTACCCGGCTGGTGACGGCGGGCTTCGCCCGCTCCGACGGGCTTCGTGCGGGCGGGCTTCACCCGCCCCCGGCCAAGCACGATAGTACCCGGCCCACAACGGCGGGCTACGCCCATGACGCTCCGGGTTGCGCCCGCATCAAGCCTACGCCCATGACGCTCCGGGTTGCGCCCACAACATATACATATGAGTACTCAAAATGACCGCACAAAAATTTTAATTAATATTTATAATTGTTTTTTTTCAAAAACATTTATATTTTAACAAAAAATCATTTTAAAGTAGGTCTAGGAGGTCTAATGATTACCTATCATAGTAGGTCTAGGAGGTCTCCTAAAAAACTTTTAGATTTTATGAATTTCCATCGTTATTTTTATTATAGGGATATAGTATAATTACACAAATAACCATTATATTTTACGAATTTCCATTTTTTCATAATATATGTTAAGTCATTGGAGTAAAAGAATGAGGCTATATTTGACAATTCTGAATGTTGCACCAAAGATAACTTTTCTTGCATATAGTAGTTAAAGATATATATATATATATCAATTATACTAATATGTTCTAATAGTGAAAAAATTGACATAACAAGTTGACAAGGAATACACCCAAAATAAAATCAAAGTATATCAAAAACAAAATATTAATAACAAAGCTTCTAAACAATAATATTTTCACCAAAAACTCAGAAAATATTTCTGAACATTTCAAAAGGAGAAACTATCAAAAAGCTGAAGCAGTGGAGATTGGGTTGATGTTGCATACCGCGATATTTTCATGCAAAAGTTTGGTAACCTGAAAAAAAAAATTGACTCATAAGATATTCACAGAAGCACCCACGCTGGCCAACATAAGCAACCACACTATGACAGCATACATGCCTAAATACAATCAAAACAATCAAATACAGACTAAATGCATATAAAGTACCACACATTAAATTGAGATTCTTGTAGCTAATTGGTTAAGGAACATGCTTCATACTATTTTCCAGAAAGTAAAATAATTAACATATTATTGAAGAAGTTTATCATAGCAGCAGTTTCATATGGATAGCTCCTAGAAGCAAGAATTTTACCAGTGCACTAATTCAGAGAATAAATGCCAATGCTTCAAAACATCTTTACACAACTAACTCAAGCAAATCTTTGGATGATTTAACTTTCTTTGGTTATTTGGTTACTAAAGATGATGGGCCTTGACAGTAAATGCATGAACATCCAGACGATTATATTTCACCAATCAATTAAAAAGCATCACCCGTTCATGCAATACACAAAACAAATGCCCATAAAAATTATTCACCTGAATGAACAAGCGATACAAATTCTCCTTCTCAATATCAGTACACATTGAGAATTCTCCATGCAGATCCTGTTGAGAAGCCGAAAAAAACATTTATATTCAATCTAATAGTTAGTGTCAGTCCGACAGAAAATAGTTCAAATATTGCTTGTAGTTACTTGATGGATTCATACAAGTAAACAAAAATGTTACCATGAATACAAGGTATGAAGGTCAACCTTAAACAATGATTAGATCATTATGTGTGTAAGTTCCCCTGATTGGTGGATGAGTAAACTAGGTGACGCAGGACGAATCTATAGGGGCGGATGAACGATGGCCTAACCCTACATGCAATGCAAATCTGCAAGCACATGATTTTAATAATATCCGACGGCGAATTCAAAATCAAATAATAAATAATTATATCACACGCATATGATTTTAGCAATAGCAAAATAATTCTTTAGGGCAAAGCAAGCTTAGGTTTTCCTCCTCGTGGAGGGCCAAAGCAAGAGCGCACGGCGGATAGTTCCTGCAAATCACAAAATAATCTAGAACCAAAGTGCTACGATGTTATTTATCCAAACGAGTATAATCTCACAACACAATATTTAAATGATGAAACAAAAGTTCGTACAGCAAAAAAAAACTCACAAAAGTATGAGAGACTGTCGTAGGAGAGTAGATCCAGCAAGGTGCGACGAGGCGGCGGCTGAAATCTGAAGTTATTTGGTTAGATCTAGAAGGGGGAAGGCTGGATTTGACGGTGGGAAGCGGGATCGGGCCGAGGGGAGGTATATCCGGCTGTATGGAAGCGGATCCGGGCTGTGGGAAGGTGGATCTTGCTGTTTGGAGGTGGATTTGACAGCGGAAGGGAGATCTGGATGGAGGGCGGCTGATTTGGGTTGTGAGAAACGAGATCTGGATGTATGGGGGCTTGAAGGAGGGGCGGTGGATGGTTTGGGGTGCCGGCGGCAGGCTGTGAGGGGCTGGAAGGGGCGGCGGCCAGCAGGGAGGTGGCTGAAAGGGGGCGGCGGCAGCAAGGAAGTGGTTGGAAGGGGGCGGATGTTGCTGGACAGCAACCTGGATGGGTGGCGGCTAGGGTTTGGAGGGTTGTGAAGGTGGCGGTGGAGGCTTTAGATGGTGGAGGAAGAAGGATAGGAGTAGGGGTTACCTTTGGGGAGCGGGAAAAGGCCTAGGAGTCATCACCTAGGGTTCCACGGAGTCGGCACTGTGGAGGGATCGCTGGAATCCAGGATTCTCAATCTCCAAATTCTGCAATAGCTCATGGCAGCATACATACACTCATATTTATAATAAAGAGATATTAGGACATCCCATCATCGACGGCTATGATTGGTCGGAGATGGGGTAGCCCGATTACATCAAAAATAAAGCAAAAAATGACTGTAATATATGAAATCGTGTCGGAACGATGGGCCGGACGCATCCGTGGAGTCGGATCATCGATCCGAGTATGCCATATATGGTAAGTAGTCAATCGGCCCCGAACGGGCCCAAAACTCGGCCTCCGCTGCAGGTCCGCATCTCCGATCCGCATCACTAGGTTTTGTAGACATTGATTATTTAGAATTTCAGCATTTACAACAAATGAATGCCAAGAGGCAATGGGGAATTAACAAAGAACAAGAAAAGATGCTCTGATATTCAGAGTCTAGAGTATAACTTATAATCAATAACTTTTAAATTTCATCACATGCTCTGAAAAAGTACCTCTATGATTTGGGATCTAAACTATTACTTTTAGCCTGGTAAATTTTCCACTTATTCAGATGTCAGATTCAATTCATTCTTGCACTTTTTTCTCTAGGAAATCTGTCATCAAAGAAGCATGTCAAGAGCTTCTCCTTATATGGTCATTATATCCCTAGAGACACTCCTAGGAGTCCTAGCCCTCATTAGACCACTCTCTCCATCCTCTTCAGCTCTAGGATGCTACATATAATATTTAAAACTTCAGTGTCTACAGTACCTGAATACTTAGAAGGATTGGGAGAGTAACAAAGAATAAAGAAGACTTTGGGTCTGTTTGGGACAGCTCTGGCGGATTGAAAAGTTGCTGTCCGGATAGAGCTGTTTTAAAAGAGCTTTCTGGGGAGCAGTTTTGAAAAGTTGCAGAGTGTTTGGGTGTTCTGTGCAGAAGTGCGCTTTGAAGAGCGATTTTCTAATTTAGCTGTTTGCAGAAACAGCTTTTGAAAGCTGTTTTTTTTAGAACTTAAAATACATACAAACATACACACACAGACACATATATACATACACACACACAAACAGTTTAGAACACAATGAACTGTAAAGCTCTAATCAATTTATACTTTATTTTTACTATCAGCATCTTTTGCAGTTTCTTCCGTAACAATCCCGTCTATTGGATCCAAATCTTCCATACCAATCGTCATGGATGTGCTGTTCCAATTGCTGTAACCATCAATGGTCATGTTCTTAATCCTAGCCAGAACGGAATCATCTTCGGTTGCCATCTCAATTTCTGCAAACAGATGACAAATCAAAACGCTGAATGATCAATAGTCGTGGATGGACAGTTCTACTAATTTGTCTCGAAATCTTTAAAACAAATCAAATTCTTGCTATGTTAGCATCTTGCTGTGTTAGCATATTCCAAAGAATTACAAAGCAAAGAACGATTCGTACCAGGGTTCGAGAAGAACCAAAGAAACATGGCGCAGATGATGATGATGACAGGGATGAGGTGCACCGTGTTCTCCGCTAACCTTAGGCGGGTCGTCTCCTTCGCGATTTCCAGTTGTGGATCGTACATCGGAAGATGATCAATATCCATAGCCGATCTCGTCCCTGCCGCCTGGCCGGAAGTCATGTAATACTCATCCGACACCCGCGTAGAGCTCGCCGATCGATGCATCTCTTCTAAAAATTTGGAGAGATGGCAGAGAAAGTGAAGGAAGCAGAAGCGGGGTGGAGAACACAGGGATCGAGAGTAGCCGGGAATCCCCTTGCAGAAATCTCATCGTCGCAGACGTTCGCAGTCGGGATCCTTTCCAAACAGAGCTGAAGCGCGGAGGAACGGGATCGGGAACGATGGGGAGAGGGAGAGAGCGAATCACGGGAATCCTGGCTCGGTGCTCTCGCTGAAATCGGGAAGGAGGGAGAGAGCGAAGCGCGATTTTGAGAGCGCCGAACGCGGCGTTGGGACGGATTCCGGAAAAGAGGAGAAATCAGCGGTTCTTAATCCGCGATTTTGAAAGAGCTGCAGCGCCAAACACGCTAAAATCAGCTCTGGCGGCTGGAAAATAGCTTTTCCAGCCGCCAGAGCTCTCCCAAACAGACCCTTTGTGTACATGCATAAAGCCAATTTTATGGACATGTAGAATTCTAGGAAATGTACCTTTCAGTATCAACAATCAAGAGATATTTTATTTTGAAGACACCAAACGATATTTTTTGCTAAATGCTTCATTTAGTAATTTAGGCTCACCATTCTAAAAAACTAGCAAACAATTGTTACGAAAAACACTTACCTTTACGCAGAAGTGCTTACTAAAAGCAAATGAAACAAATAACTTCATGCGAAAATGCATACAAAGAGCATTTATGATCAAAATACAAAGTACTGACAAAAAGAACTAATCAACAGAAGTAGACAGCAAGTGATGGTGACCATTGGATCAAGATGTGTATGGTCATCGTCGACATGATTGATTAGTTATTTCTGATCTATTAGTTTATTATTTGAGTTTTAGAAAGTCGTTGTATTTTGGTTTTTTCCTTTTTTTGTTTTTTGTTCATTTGTATATATTTTAACTTTCTTTGTAAACAATAATTATCCTTTAAGGGATTATTTACCTTTATATAAGCACCTAGGTATAAGGTGAAGTTCAATGAATGAATGATTATTATGAAATATTCTTGAATAAACCTTGATCACTATGCTCATCTTTCTCTCTCACGCACACTCTATGATTAACTACCTCATGATACCCTCCCTTCAAGATTCATTCCACTTGATTTCTCGACCCTTTCTTCTCTTTAACTCTTGCCACTTGTTCTGTAACACCCCTACTTATTTTAACATCAATTCAGAAGCCCAATCAGCACTTGTGATATAAGCAAACTAAGCAACAGTAATAAAATTAGTACATAGCATGAAGTATCTAGAGTACAACAACAGCACTCAAGCCTTTATCCCACTATAGTGGGGTCGGCTATATGGATCCTTTGTCGCCATTGCGCCCTATTTTAATCATAGCCTCACTAATGCCTAAGTACATCATATGTTTCCTTATAGTTTCATTCCAAGTCTTTTTTGGTCTACCCCTCCCCCGTTTAACATGTCTAGTGACTAAACTCTCACAACGCCTAACAGGTGCCTTTAGTGGTCTCCTATGTACATGTCTGAACCATCTTAATCGAGCATCCCGCATCTTCTCTACAATTGGTGCCACTCCTGCCTTATCCCTAGTACATTCATTCCTAATTTTATCTAGTCTCGTGTGACCACACATCCACCTAAGCATTATCATCTCCTCAACTCCCATTTTTTGCTCATGTACACCATTCACTGCCCAACACTCAGAACCGTAGAGCATTGCTGGCCTAATTGCAGTACGGTAAAACTTGCCTTTAAGTTTTAATGGTACTTAACGATCACATAAGATCCCAGATGTGCCTTTCCACTTCAACCAACCTGCTTGGATTTTATGTATCACATCTTTATCTACACCTCCATCTTTTTGAATTATCGATCCCAGATATTTAAAGCACACACTGTGGGAAATATCTTGGTCACCCAATTTAATGACGGAGTCATCCGACCTTCTTGCACTACTAAATTTAAGCTCTATATACTCAGTCTTTGTCCTGCTCAACCTAAAACCCTTCTTTTCTAAAGCGTCTCGCCAAGATTCAAGTTTCGCGTTTACACCCTCGCGCGTCTCATCAACCAAAACAATATCATCTACAAATAATAAAACCAAGGTATTGCTTGTTGGATATGTCTGGTGAGCTCATCTAAGATAAGGGTAAAGAGATAAGGGCTTAAAGCTGACTCTTGATGTAAGCCAACAACGATAGGGAATTCCTGTGTTAATCCTCCAGAAGTCCTCACCCTGGTCATTGAATTTTCATACATATCTTTGATTACGTCAATGTATGATCCATTTACACCTTTCTTTTCTAAGACTCTCCACAAGACCTCTCTTGGAACCCTATCATAAGCCTTCTCCAGATCGATAAACAACATATGCAAATCTTTTTGTCTTTCCCGATAATTGTCAATGAGTCTCCTCAAGAGATGTATAGCCTCCATGGTTGACCTCCCTGGCATGAATCCAAATTGATTCTCCAAGATGCTAGTCTCTCGTCTAACTCTTCTCTCTATTACCCATCCTCATAGTTTCATAGTATGACTCATTAATTTAATTCCCCTGTAATTGACAGAATTTTGTATATCTCATTTGTTCTTATGCAAAGGTACCAAAATACTTTCTCTTCATTGGTCTAGCATCTTCTTTGTCTTCAGTATCTTATTGAAGAAACTTGTAAGCCATAAAATTCCTTCTCTCCCTAAGCATTTCCATACTTCAATGGGTATATCATCTGGCTCAGCCGTTTTTCCATTTTTCATCTTCTTCAGAGCGTCATCTACCTCTGATACTTGAATTTAACGATAAAAAGTTATGTTTCTATACTCCTCCGATTTACTTAACTCTTCTAAGTTCAGTTCATTGTCTTTTCCATCATTGTATAGTTGATAAAAGTATTTTTTCCATCGCTCCTTAATAGCCACATCTTCCGTCAAAACCGTATCAGATTCATCTTTTATGCATTTAATTTGGCTTAAATCTTGTATTCCTCTCTCTAGCTCGAGCAATTTTATATATATCACGCTCTCCATCTTTGGTATCTAGTCGTTTGTAAAATTCTTTATAAGCTTGACTTCTTGCTTTACTTACTGCATTTTTAGCTTTTTTTCGCGACTTTATACTTTGTCAAGTTTTCATCATTCCTACAAGCATATAATGTTTTGTAGCTAACCCACTTTACCCTCACATTGTCTTGCACTTTCTTTTTCCACCACCAAGATTCTTTTTGTGGGGGCGCACGACCTTTTGACTCTTCAAGTACGTTCTTTCCACTTATCCTTAAATAAGAAGACATAACTTCCCATGTGACATTAGGATCAACATAAGGATTATCAACTAGTTGTTTTAAAGTTGTTGGCTTGAAAGCAACCTGTTTTTCCTTCTTCAAGTTCCACCATTGAATTTTCGGCAACAGTTTTGTCTTTCTCTTAAAGTTACTATATTTAATTTGCACATCCAACACCACTAGTCTATGTTGCATTGTCAAACTTTCTCCTGGTTTGACTTTGCAATCCTTACAAATTTGTTTATCCATTTTGCGAGTCATAAAATAGTCAATTTGTGATTTATTTTGTCCGCTCTTGAACGTAATTAAGTGTTCTTCCCTCTTCATGTAGAATCTATCTAGAGTACACAACAAAAAAATTAAATATTGGAGTTAAGGTTAAAGAAATATATCAATTTATGATTCACAGAGACAACTAGAAAAGAAAAGTGCAAGGAATCTGAAATACTTAAAACTTAAAATGAGTCTGACATATTTGAGTTCATATATAATTGATACATCAAATTGAAAGGTAAAACAAACTAAAAAGTAGAAATCCTCGAAAGCCTATCCTAGGCGAATATCCCGACCCGTGACCCCTGAAAAGATATGTCTGAAGACAAGGCCAGCTTAACTGGTGAGTAAGAAAACCTCTTCCCCCTAAGTGACAAACAAATTAAAGAAAATATGGATGCATGCTTTAAAAATAATATATAATACTAAAGAAAAATACATTATGATTTTATGCGTGCTTTTCAATAAAAGTGCATATCAAACATAAATATATTTTCTATGATTTAATTTTTATACCAAATTTTCTCTAAATTCGGAATCATTATAGTGTAGGGATTCTAGGTTCTGACTTTCTTTAAAGTTGAGATAACTTATATTATTTTTCTTCTTATTCTTAATGGTGTAAATTCTAATGCACATTTTAGATATTTGAATCTCTAATGGCAAACATAGGTGCAATAGTGTGTCTCGATCACGAACACGAACTGACATCTAATAATCTTACATGAGGTGTTAACTCGCCTATTTGAGGCTCATACGATCTACTATGTCCTATGAGTATGATAGTGTGCTTCTATCAATCACGAGAGATAACACTCGACTGTGACTTCTATTAATCTTCATATAGTGGTCGACATGGTCAACATAAAAGAAGCATCAGTATAAGTCCATTATTCTTAAATGTTCCATTAATCTTTTATCTTCATATTAGTGGTCGACATGATTAATCTTAAGGAACATCAGTGTAAGACCACGTAAGTTCGTATTTCATCACCCTTATGTCTTATGACTTGTCTTAGCGTTAATGATTTAACCCGATGAATAAACTATAATATAACTTTCCACTTTTATTAATTTCTAATTACGTAATACTTAATTTCATATTCATATTTCTTGAAAAGTGTACGTATAAAGATATATATTTGCAGCTAGGTGAAATGCATAAATCATAATGAATTTCCTTATATCTTTACATACATTAATCACATTAACGTGATAAGACAATTAAGTTATGATCTTCTAATATCATTTATCCCTAAGACATGATATATTAAATTTTGCATTGTTGATCGTGTTCCCTCATAACTATCTATAATGCATAAGGGAAATCACATAAGTTGATTTGATTACATGATATGTCTAACCAAAAAGGAATCAAATTTCTTACTTCAGTGCTGCGGCGCTCGTACACACGGCGCGGTGGCATACTTCATATGTTTGAAATGAAAAATTACGCAAGGCTTCTCTGATCTACCACTAAGCGTAAGCAACCTGAAATTAATAGGAAACTTAAGACAATTTAATACGTGAGAGGAATAAATCTAAGGATTATTTCTTCCCTCTAGGGATTGGTAGGAAACTAATGAAACTCCTTATAAATGTAGGAGGAAAGTAGAAGGATTGAAATGACGAACAGAAGAACAAAAATGGATTACCTCTTTCCCAAAAGTTGGAGACTACACAAGAACCGGTGGTTCTCTACACGAGGAAAATTGGAACCCTTGATTCCTGAAATTGAGCATATGAGAAAAGAGGAACCATGAATCTCAAAGGAAAACTTACTCGAATGGAATATTTGGCGGTTACCTGGAAAAATGGAGGGAATTCGATCGTGAGCCGGAAATGACAGGGAAGCGTAGTCGAGCCACACTAATAAAATGGGTTCCTACACGAAAAATGGGTTCGTGCGCGAAAAATGGGCTCATGCACAAAAAGTAAGTTCGAGCGCGAAAAATGAGTTCGTGCGCAAAAAATGAATTCGTGCACGAAAAATGAACACGTGAACGAAATATAAGTTCGTGCGCAAAATAAGTTTGTGCGCAAAATTTGAGTTTGTGCGTGAAAAAAGACTTCATGCGCAAAAAACAATTTCGTGTGCGAAAAACGACTTCGTGCGCGAAAAATGACTTTGTGCGATAAAAATGGGTTTGCGCGCGAAAAATGTGTTCATGCGCGAAAAATGAGTCCGTGCGCGAAAAATGAAACCGTGTGCGAAAAGAGACTGTGGACAAAAAATGACTTCGTGCACGAAAAAAGACTGTGCAAAAAGTGAGTTTGTGAGCGAAAAATGAGTTCGTGCGCGAAAAACACATTCGTGCGTGAAAATGAGTTTGTGCTCGAAAATGGGTTCATACTTGAAATATGAGTTTGTGCGTGAAAAATAACTTGGTGCGCGAAAAATGGGATCGTGCGGGAAATAAGAATTTGTGCGCAAAATATGAGTTCGTGAGCGAAATATGATTTCATGCGTGGATATGGCTGCATGGGCAAAAAATGACTTCCTGAACGAAAAATGAGGTAGAGGGTGAAAAATGAGTTTGTGCGCGAAAGATGAGTTTGTGAGCCAAAAAATGACTTTGTGCGCCCAAAAATGACTTTGTGCGAGAAATATGAATTCTTACGCAAAAAATGAGTTCGTGCGCGAAAAATGAGTTCGTGCGCAAAAAATGAGTTTGTACTTGAAAAATGAGTTTATGGTCGAAAAATGAGTTCATGCTCAAAATATGAGTTAGTGCCCGAAAAATAACGTCGAGCGTAAAAAATGAGTTTGTGCCCGAAAAATGAGTTCAACAACAACAACACTCAAGCCATTATCCCACCATAGTGGGGTCGGCTATATGGATCCTTTGTCGCCATTGCGCCCTATCTTTAATCATAGCCTCATTAATACCTAAGTACATCAAATATTTCCTTATAGTTTCATTCCAAGTCTTTTTTGGTCTACCCCTCCCCCGTTTAACATGTCTAGTAACTAAACTCTCACAACGCCTAACAAGTGCCTCTAATGATCTCCCATGTACATGTCCGAACCATCTTAAACGAGCTTCTCGCATCTTCTCTACAATTGGCGCCACTCCTGTCTTATCCCTGATACATTCATTCCTAATTTTATCCAGTCTCGTGTGACCACACATCCACCTAAGCATTCTCATCTCCGCAACTCCCATTTTTTGCTCATGTACACCATTCACTGCCCAACACTCAGAACCGTAGAGCATTGCTGGCCTAATTGCAGTAAGGTAAAACTTGCATTTAAGTTTTAATGGTACTTTACGATCACATAAGATCCCAGACGCGCCTCTCCACTTCAACCAACCTGCTTGGATACTATGTATCACATCTTTATCTACACCTCCATCTTTTTGAATTATCGATCCCAGATATTTAAAGCACTCACTGCGGGAAATATCTTGGTCACCCAATTTAATGATGAAGTCATCCGACCTTCTTGCACTACTAAATTTAAGCTCTATATACTCCGTCTTTGTCCTGCTCAACCTAAAACCCTTCTTTTCTAAAGTATTTCGGCAAGATTCAATTTTCGCGTTTACACCCTTGCGCGTCTCATCGACCAAAGCAATATCATCTGCAAATAATAAACACCAAGGTAGTGCTTGTTGGATATGTCCGGTGAGCTCATCTAAGATAAGGGTAAAGAGATAAGGGCTTAAAGCTGGCCCTTGATGTAAGCCAACGGCGATAGGGAATTCATGTGTTAATCCTCCAGATGTCCTCACCCTGGTCACTGAATTTGTATACATATCTTTGACTACGTCAATGTATGATGCATTTACACATTTCTTTTCTAAGACTCTCCACAAGACCTCTCTTGGAACCCTATCATAAGCCTTCTTCAGATCGATAAACAACATATGCAAATCTTTTTGTCTTTCTCGATAGTTGTCAATGAGTCTCCTCAAGAGATGTATAACTTCCATGGTTGACCTCCCTGGCATGAATCCAAATTGATTCTCTGAGATGCTAGTCACTCGTCTAACTCCTCTCTCTATGTGTTATGGCAAAATCTAGAATGGTTCTTCCTTCTTCATTTCTTTCTCCATACTCAAATCCTCCATGAACATCTGTATAATCCATATTTGTCCTCCCTACATGTCCATTTAAGTCTCATTCAATGAAAATTTTCTCACTTTGTGAGATTTCTCTTACCAAATCATCTAAGTCTTCCCAAAATTGTACTTTAATAGCTTCACTTAATCCTACTTGTGGCGCATAAGCATTAATTACATTAATAGTTTCCTTTCCTACGATTAATTTAAGAGCTAAAATTCTATCACCTTTTCTGCTTACCCCAACAACTTCATCCCTCCAAGTAGTATCTACAATAATATCTACTCCATTATTTATTTTATTTTTTCCTGTGTACCATAATTTAAAACCTAAATTATCTAGAAATTTAGTTTTCTCACCCACCCATTTAGTCTCTTGCAAGCATAAAATATTTATCCTTCTCTTAATCATTATATCCACTACTTCCATCGCAAAACTGAGTCATGCGTGAAAACTGAGTCATGCGAGAAAAATGAGTAAGCCAAAAATGAGTTTGTTCGCAAAAAATGAGTTTGTGCAGGAAAAACGAATTTGTGCGTGAAAAATGAGTTCCTACGCGAAAAATGACTGTGCGCTAAAAATGACCGCGTGATCGAAAAAATAGTTGGTGCGTGAAAAATAACTTTGGGCGCAAAAATAATTTCATGCGCGACATATGACTTCGGGCGCGAAAAAGTTCGTGCGTGAAAGTGAGCTTGTGCGCAAAAAGTGAGTTTCTACTCCAAATATGAGTTCATGTGCCTAAAAAAGACTGTGTGCGCGAAAAAAGAGTTCTTGCGCAAAAAATGAGTTCGTGCGTGAAATAAGAGTTCGTGCGTGAAATATGAGTTCGCGCGCGAAAAATGAGTTTGTGTGCGAAATATGAGTTCGTGCGCGAAATATGAGCTCGTGCACGAAATATGAGTTCGTGCGTGAAATATGAGTTTGTGCGAGAAATATGAGTTTGTGTGCGAAAAATGAGTTTGTGTGCGAAAAATGAGTTCATGAGTGAAAAATGAGTTTGTGTGCGAAAAATGAGTTTGTGTGCGAAATATGATTCGTGCATGAAAATGAGTTCGCTTTGTTCGCGAAAAATGAATTTTTGCGCGAAAAATGAGTCTGTAGGTGAAAAATGAGTTCGTGGTCGAAAAATTAGTTCCTACTCGAAATTTGAGTTCGTGCATGAAAAATGTGTTTGTGCGCGAAAAATACGTTCATGTGTGAAATATGCTCGTGCTCAAAAAATGACTTTGTGCGCGAAAAATGACTTTGTGCGCGAAAAATATCTTCGTGCGCGAAAAATGTCTTCGTGCGCGAAAAATATCTTCGTGCGCGAAAAATGTCTTCGTGCGCGAAAAATGTCTTCGTGCGCGAAAAATGACTTCGTGCGCGAAAAATGACTTCGTGCGCGAAAAATGACTTCGTGCGCGAAAAATGACTTCGTGCGCGAAAAATGACTTCGTGCGCGAAAAATGACTTTGTGTGCAAAAATTGGTTCGTGCGCGAAAAATGGGTTAGTGCGCAAAAGATGGGTCCGTGAGCGAAAAATGTCTTCGTGCGCAGAAAATGGGTTTGTGCGCGGAAAATGGGTTCGTGCGCGGAAAATGGGTTCATGCGCGAAAAATGGGTTCGTGCGCGAAAAATGGGTTCGTGCGCAAAAAATGGGTTCGTGCTCAAAAAATGGGTTCGTGCGCGAAAAATGGGTTCGTGCGCGAAAAATGGGTTCGTGCGCAAAATATGAATTTGTGCACGAAATATGAATTTGTGCGCAAATTATGACTGCATAAGCAAATAATGACTTCATGCGTGAAAAATGACGCCGAGCGTGAAAAATGAGTTGTTCGTGCGTGAAAAGTGAGTTTGTGCTCAAAATATGAGTTCGTTTGGGAAAACGAGTTTGTGCGCAAAAAATGAGTTTGTGCGCGGAAAATTAGTTCGTGCTTGAAAAATGAGTTCCTGCTCGAAATATGAGTTGTCTGAAAAATGACTTTATGCGCGAAAAATGACTGCTCACGCAAAAAATGACTTCGCGCGTGAGATGACTTTATGCGCAGCATATGACTTCAGGAGCGAAAAATGAATTCGTGCGCGAAACAATTAATTCATGCGCGAAAAGTGAGTTCATGCTCGAAATATAAGTTCGTGCTCGAAATATGAGTCAATGTGGCATACACGAAAAATGACTTCGTGCGCGAAAAATGACTTCGTGCGTGAAAAATGAGTTTGTGCGTGAAGAAAAGTTCGTGCGCAAAATATGAGTTTGTGCACGGAAAATGAGTTTGTGCTCAAAAAATGAGTTTGTGAGCGAAAAATGAGTTCGTGCGTGAAAAATGAGTTCGTGCGTGAAAAATGAGTTCATGCGCGAAAACTGAGCTCATGCGCGACATAGACTTTGTGCGTGAAAAATGAGTTTGTGCACAAAAACGACTTCGTGCACAAAAAACGACTTCGTGTTCAAACATGAGTTCCAGCTTGAAATATGAGTTCGTGCGCGAAAAACAAGTTCATGCCCGAAAAATGACTTTGTGCACGAAAAATGTGTTTGTGCGTGAAAAATGAGTCCGTGCTCGAAAAATAAGTCCATGCGTAAAATATGATTTGTGCGTGAAAAATGAGTTCGTGTGCGAAAAATGAGTTTGTTCACGAAAATTGAGTTTGTGAGAGAAAAATGTGTTCGTGGGCAAAAATGAGTTTGTGCGTGAAAAATGTGTTTGTGCGCGAAAAATGAGTTCGTCCTCGAAAAATAAGTTCATGCCCGAAATGAGTTCGTGCATGAAAAATGTGTTCGACAGTGACATATGAGTTGATGCTTGAAAATTGAGTTAGTGCGCGAAATATGATTGTGCTCAAAAAATGACTTTGTGCGCAAAAAATGACTTTGTGCGGAAAAAATGACTTTGTGCGCCAA
Organism: Dactylorhiza incarnata; assembly: GCA_033032865.1. Taxonomy (NCBI): domain Eukaryota; kingdom Viridiplantae; phylum Streptophyta; class Magnoliopsida; order Asparagales; family Orchidaceae; genus Dactylorhiza; species Dactylorhiza incarnata. Next base: position 1,298,034 of record JAWHQI010000130.1, read on the forward strand.
AAATGACCTCGTGCGCGAAAAATGACTTCATGCAGGAAAAATAACTTTGTGCACGAAAATTGGGTTTGTGCACGAAAATTGGGTTTGTGCACGAAAATTGGGTTTGTGCACGAAAAATGGGTTCGTGCGCGGAAAATATGATCGTGCTAGAAATTTGACTTCGTGCGCAAAAAATGACTTCGTGAGCGAAAAATTACATTGTGCGCGAAAATGGCTTCGTGCGCGAAAAATGGCTTTGTGCGCGAAAAATGACTTCGTGCGCAAAAATGACTTCGTGCGCGAAAAATGACTTCGTGCGTGAAAAATAACTGTGCGTGAAAAATAGGATTGTGCGCGAAAAATGGTTCGTGTGTGAAAAATGGGTTCGTGCACGAAAAATGGGTTCGTGCGCGAAAAATAAGTTTATTAGCGAAATATGAGTTTGTGCGTGAAATATGAATTTGTGCGCGAAATATGAGATTGTGCGCAAAATGAGACTGCATGGGCAAAAAATGACTTCATGCGTCAAAAATGACGTCGAGCGTGAAAAATGAGTTGTTCGTGCTCGAAAAGTGACTTTGTGCTCGAAATATGAGTTCGTACAAGAAAACGAGTCCGTTCACGAAATATGAGTTCCTGCACGAAAAATGAGTTTGTGCGCAGAAGAGTTCGAGCATGAAAAATTAGTTCTTGCTCGAAATATGAGTTTGTGCATGAAAAATGACTTCGTCAAGCGAAAAATGACTACTTGCGCGAAAAATGAAATCGTGCGCGAAAAATGACATCTTGCGCGAAAAATAACTGCTTGCGCGAAAAATGACATCGTGCGCGAAAAATGGTTCGTGCCCGAAAAATGAGTTTATGTGCGAAAAATGAGTTCGTGCGCGAAAAATGACTTAGTGCGAAAAAAGTAACTTCGTGTGCGAAAAATGAATTGGCGCACGAAAAATGAGTTGGTGCGCGGAAAATAACTTCGTGCATGAAAAATGACTTTGTGCGCGAAAAGTCACTTTGTGCATAAAATATGAGTTTGTCCCCGAAAAATGAGTTTGTGCATGAAAAATGAGTTCATAAATGAGTTGTGCGCGAGAAATAAGTTCATGCACGAAAAATTAGTTCGTGCACAAAAAATTAGTTCGTGCACGAAAAAAGACTTCATGCGCTCCTACTCGAAAAATGAGTTCGTGCGTAAAAATGAGTTCGTTCGTGAAATATGAGTTCGTGAACGAATGATGACTTCATACGCGAAAAATGTCTTCGTGCGCGGAAAATGATTTCATACGCGGAAAATGATTTCATGCGCGGAAAATGACTTTGTGCGGGGAAAATAACTTGGTGCGCGAAAATGGGTTTGTGCGCTAAAAATACTTTCGTGCGCGAAGAATGGTTTCGTGCGCAAAATATGAGTTTATGCGCAAAATATAACTGCATGGGCAAAGAATGACTTCGTGTGCGAAAAATGATGTTGAGCGTGAAAGATGAGTTGTTTGTGCTCGAAAAATGAGTTCGTGCACGAAAAATGAGTTCGTGCACGAAAAATGAGTTCGTGCACGAAAAATGAGTTCGTGCGCGAAAAATGACGTCAAGCATGAAAAAGAAGTTTGTATGTGAAAAATGATTATGTGCGCGAGATATGACTTTGGGCGTGAAAAAAGTGTTCATGCGCGAGAAATACCTTTGGGCGCGAAAAATAAGTTCATGTGTGAAATATGACTTCGTGCGCGAAAAGTTAGTTCGTGCTCGAAAAGTTAGTTCGTGCTCGAAATATGAGTCTGTGCGCGAAAATTGACTTTTTGCACAAAAAATGACATTGTGCACGAAAAATGACATTGTGCGCAGAAAATGACATGATGCGCGAAAAATGACATCGTGCGTGAAAAATGACATCGTGCTCTATAAAGGACATCGTGCTCTATAAAGGACATCGTACGCGATTAACGACATCTTACATGATAAACAACATCATGCACGAAAAAGGGTTCATGCGCAAAAAAGGGTTCATGCGTGGAAAAAGGGTTCGTGCGTGAAAAATGGGTTTGGGCACAAAATACGAGTTCGTGCACGAAAAATGACTTCAGACACTAAAAATGACTTCGAACAGGAAAAATGAGTTCCTGCGCAACATAAGTTTGGGCGCGGAAAATGACTTCGTGCATGAAAAGTGAGTTCATGCGTGAAAAGTGAGTTTGTGCTCGAAAGTGAGTTCATACTTGAAAAATGTATTCCTCCTCGAAAAATGAGTTCGTGCTCGAAAAATGAGTTCTTGGTCGAAATATGAGTTTATAAGCGAAAAATAAGTTCGTGCCGAAAAATTATTTCGTGCAGGAAAAATGACTTCGTGCGCAAAAAATGGGTTTGAGCACGAACAATGGGGTTCGTGCGCAAAAAATGGGTTCGTGCGAGAAATATAAGTTCATGCGCGAAATATGAGTTTGTGCATGAAAAATATGTTCATGCCCAAAAATAAGTTCGTGTGTGAAATATGAGTTCGTGCACGAAATATTATTTCGTTCGCGGAAAATAACTTCATGCGCAAAAGATGACTATGAGGGCGAAAAATAACTTTGTGCGTGAAAATTGACTTTGTGCATGAATAATGGCTTTGTACATGAAAAATTAGATCCTGCGCGAAATATGATTTTGTGTGCGAAATATGACTTCGTGCGCAAAAAATGACTTTGTGCATGAGATGACTTTATGCGCGGCATATGACTTCCGGCGCAAAAAATTAATTCATGCGCAAAAAGTGAGTTCATGCTAAAGAAATGAGTTCGTGCTCGAAATATGAGTTCAAGCGTAAGAAATAAGTTTATGCACGAAAAATGACTTCATGCACGGAAAATGACATTGTGCGTGAAAAATAACTTAGTGCGCGGAAAATAACTTAGTGCGTGAAAAATGACTTAGTGCGCGAAAAATGAGTTTGTGCGCGAAAAATGAGTTCGTGCGCAAAAAATGAGTTCATGGGCAAAAAATGAGTTCGTGCGCAAAAAATGAGTTCATGGGCAAAAAATGAGTTCATGCGTGACATATAACTTTATGCGCGAAAAATGAGTTCGTGCGTGAAAAATGACATCGTGCACGAAAAATGGCTTCGTGCACAAAAAGTGAGCTCGTGTTCAAACACGAGTTCTGATCAAAATGTGTTCGTGCGCGAAAAATAAGTTCATGCCGGAAAATGACCTTGTGCACAAAAAATGTGTTCGTGCGTGAAAAATAAGTCTGCTCTCGAAAAATGAGTGTGTGCATGAAATATGATTCGTGCGTAAAAATTGAGTTCGTGAGAAAAAAATGAGTTTGTCCAAGAAAAATGAGTTTGTGAGATAAAAATGAGTTCTTGGGCAAAAAATGAGTACGTGGGCGAAAAAGGAGTTCGTGCGCGAAAAATGAGTTCGTGCTCGAAATATGAGTTCGTGCGCGAAATATGTGTTCGTGTGCAACATATGAGTTGGTGCGCGAAAAATGAGTTCGTGCACTAAATATGATCATGTTCGAAAAATGACTCTTGCGCGAAAAATGACTTCGTGCACGGAAAATGTCTTCGTGGGAGGAAAATGACTTTGTGAGCAAAAAATGACTTTAAGCGCGAAAAATGACTTCGTGTGCGAAAAATGACTTTGTGCAGGAAAAATAACTTCGTGCGCGAAAAATGGGTTAGTGCGCAAAAAATGACTTCATGCGCGAAATATGAATTCGTGCGCAAAAAATGACTTCATGCTTGAAAAAGGACGTCGAGCGTGAAAAATGAGTTGTTTATGCGCGAAAAGTGAGTTAGTGCATGAAAAATGAGTTTGTGCACGAAAAATGAGTTCGTGCACGAAAAATGAGTTCGTGCGCAGAAAATGAGTTTGTGCGCCGAAAAGGAGTTCGTGCGCGAAAAGCGAGTTCATGCGCGAAAAATGAGTTCGTGCGCAAAAAATGAGTTCGTGCTCAAAATATGAGTTCATGCTCGAAATATGAGTCTGTGCGTGAAAAAAGACTTCGTGCGCGAAAAATGACTGCTTGCGCGAAAAATGACTTCATGCGCAAAAAATGGGTTCGTGCGGGAAAAATGGGTTCGTGCAGGAAAAATGGGTCCATGTGCGAAATATGAGTTCGTGCGCGAAATATGAGTTTTTGCGCGAAATATGAGTTCGTGCATGAAATATGAGTGCATGGGCAAAAAATGACTTTGTGTGCGAAAAAAGATGTCGAGCGTGAAAAATGAGTTTGTTCTCGAAAAATGAGTTTGTGTGAAATATGAGTTCATGCGCGAAATATGACTGTGCGCGAAATATGAGTTTGTGCACGAAATATGAGTTTGTGCGCGAAATATGAGTTTATTCGCGAAAAATGTGTTCGTGCGCAAAAAATGAGTTTGTGCGCAAAAAATGAGTTCGTGCGCGAAAAATGAATTCGTGCGCGAAAAATGAGTTCTTGTGCAAATAATGAGTTCTTGCGCAAATAATGAGTTCGTGCGTGAAAAATAACTTTGCGCGAAAATGAGTTCATGCGTGAACATGACTACATGATCGAAACATAATTGTGTGGATGAAAAATGACTTCATGGGTTAAATATAACTTCGTGCGTGAAATATGACTTCGTGCGCGAAATATGACTTCGTGCGTGAAAAATAACTTCGCGCGCAAAAAATGAGTTGGTGCTCAAAAAATGAGTTTGTGCTCGAAAAATGAGTTTGTGCTCAAAATTTAAGTTTGTTGGCGAAAAATAAGTTCGTACCCGAAAAATGACTTTGTGCGCAAAAAATGACTACGAGCACGAAAAATGATTTCGTGCGTGCAAAATGGATTTGTGTGCAACGCGCACGAAAAAATGTGTTCGCGCGCGAAATATGAGTTTGTGCGCAAAAAATAAGCTCGTGTGGGAAAAATGAGTTTGTGCGCGAAAAAAAGTTCGTTAGCGAAAATTTAGCTAGTGCGCAAAAAATGATTTTGTGTGAATGACTTTGTGGTTCAAAAAATGAGTTTGTATGCGAAAAATGTCTTAGTGCGTGAAAAATGAGTTTGCGCGCGAAAAATGTGTCTAAGCGGTCACGCCTTCGGAGTCCGCTCGGCCTAGTGCTCCAGTTATTCGCAAGCCTTATAGTCTTCCTCGGTAGCATAGGCGGACAAGGTTTCAGCATCCACTAGCAGCTCAAAGCCAATGCATGACAGACGACTTCTCCCTCGACAGCTCAGGCGGTCCACCTTCAGAGTCCGCTCGGTCATAAGGCTAGCATTGTTCTCTCTATCTGTGCAATTGTTTTTTGCCTAAGCTCACGCGAAAACTGATGTAGTGTCTGTGCGGTCTATCTTTTTAGGCTATCTGCACACCATGTACTCTCTCATCTCTGCTCGTTCCTCCTGTAAACCGGGCAGCCTATTTTTCTTCTGCTTGCCCGTTCGGGCAGGCCCTGAATCTTAAAGAATCAACTTATATTCCTGAATGTAAAATTCCAAACTCTGGACAATCTAGGTGTGATCTTCGTCACTGCACCCTTGATCTGGGAATCACTCTTCCTTAACTAGTGTATTAGATCATAAGGCTTTGTTTAGCACTTGGACATTGTTGAACTATTGAGATATTTAGTTCATTGACATTTCTCTCATGTAAGTTATTTTGCTTCAGTAGTGTTTAGATACTCTAAGGTTTAAGATTGGAATGCTGACCAACTTTTAATATTCCTCTTGTGTGGGTTGTAGGCTATGGGGCCCAGTCGGACTCATATAATATGATGAATACATGCAGATTGTTACTACAAACAAGGTTTTTAGGGTTACTACGTCTACTTGGATTCAATGTTTCTTCGACGTGTTTTATGTGAGTAGAATCTACATTCGGTTTTTTAGGGTTACTACTTGGATTCAATGTTTTTTCGACGTGTTTTATGTGAGTAGAATCTACATTCGGGGCATTAAAAGTTAGATTAATGTCATAAGATGCACACTATTCTAGATTTGCAAAATATTTTGGTACTTTCATGTATGCACATCATTTGCACTTGCAAAGCATGTTCTCCAACCTCAATGTTGAATTGGTCTTATTTGTGGAAAGTCAATAATAACTGTTAAAACAGATAAAGCACATGTATCTAGGCCCATGAGGCATCTCTCTTATAGCTCCTCATTTAGTCCCACATCTTGAATTTTTATTTTTCTCTCTCCTTCTCTCTATAAATAGAGAGACACTGTACAATGTATATATATAATGAGAATAATAAAATATTTGCACATGTTATTTTGTATTTAACATGGTATCAGAGCCAAGTTTTCCTACGGACCGATTTAGCGATTGAGCACTGCTCTCGCATCTCCTTGTACGGTCTCCCTCTCGTTCACGCACATGCCCGCCCGTTTGCGCCTCTCGTACTATGTCTGCTTCGTGTGTGTGTGTGTCGTGTGCTGAGCTTCGTCCGTGCTCGTGCGTCTCTATCAAGCTTCTCTGCAGAGCTCTTTCTGCTCGCGCTCATTATGACGAGCTCCTCTGTCGCGCCCTTCAGACGAACCTTGTGCTTGTGTTCTGTGGGACTCTCCTGCTCGTTATGTGCCCTGTCGAGCCATAGAAATTGAGTCCTGAGCTCGTATTCTACCGAGGTCATTTTTTGTGATCTTCGCTCGCTCTGCACACCGCTTCCACCGAGCTCTTCTGCTCGCTCCGACCCCAGCTTCCGCCGAGCTCTTATGCTTGATGTCGAGCTCTTCCGTCGAGCTTGTGTTCTACCGTTCTCTTCCACTCGTTCTGAGCCCTGCTTCCACCAAGCTTCTTGTGCCAAGCTCATTGTGGCGAGCTCGTCTTCTTGTCGAGATCTCCCTGTTACCGAGCTCCTCCTTGTCGAGCTCCCTGTTGCCGAGCTCCTTGTTACCGAGCTCCCTGTTGTCGAGCTCCCTGTTGCCAACCAGTCATGAAACCGATGTCTACTTCTAGCCCATCTTCCCGCACTGAAATCGACCTTCTACGAGACGAACTCCGACACCTGTGGGAGCTGATTACTCGCAACTCTGGCGTCATTGCCTCCTCCTCCCATGTCGGTCTCTCGACCTCTCCCTTTGGCTCCTCTTGGATTGTGGACTCTGGAACCACCAATCACCTCTCCCCACACCAGCCTTCTCGGTACTTGGACTCTCCCTGTCCAAAGTTCGTTACGGTGGAAAATGGCGGCACCACTCCCATTGTTGGCTCTGGTGATGTGTTGCTCACTCATTCTCAATCTCTCTGCTATGTTCTTCATGTTCCTGGCTCTCACTTCAATTTTCTTTCTATCAGCCATCTAACTCATGATCATGAGTGCCTAATTACCTTCTCTTCTTCTTCCTTAGTTATGCAGGATCGACAAACGCGGAATAACACTTTCCAATGAGCTCTACACTCTAGATCTTCCTTCCAACACACTTTATTTTCTTTTCTTTATTTTAACATGATATCAGAGCTAGGTTACTTAGCGAAGCACGAAACAGATTGTGGTTGCTCGGTCTTCAACTGAAGAGAAGTATCGCTCCATGGTTGTCACCATCTCAGAACATACATGGCTAGAAAGTCTCCTCATTGATCTAGGTGTAAAACTTTCATCACCGGTTGTTCTCCACTGTGATAGCCAAGCTGCTATTCACATCGCTGAGAACCCTATGTTTCATGAGCGTACAAAACATATTGAAGTTGATTGTCGTTTTGTTTGGGAAAAGGTTCAACTTCGAAAACTGATTCTACGACATGTGCGGGTTGTTGATCAAGTTTCTGATATTCTAACAAGTACCTTGCCTCACCCACTATATCGGTAATTTCTCTCCAAGCTTGGCGCTTACGACCTGTAAGCTCCAACTTGCGGAGAAGTGTTAAAACAGATAAAGCTCTTGTATCTAGGCCCATAAGGCCTCTCTCCTATAACTCCTCTTTTAGTCTCAAATCTTGAGTTTGTATTTTTCTCTCTCCTTCTCTCTATAAATAGAGAGACATTGTACAATGTATATATATAATGAGAATAATAAAATATTTGTTCATGTTATTTCGTATTTAACAATAACAAAATTAGAATCCTAAATTACAGATTGAAGGAATTAGAATCCTATATTTAAGATTGAAGGCTACGTGGCAATGGGATAAATGAGTAATAAATAGAAAATTTGGGTTTACAGGCTGAAGGTGCTTTTAAAGGTAGATATGTCCAAATTTCGAGTAAAGTCGCACATTTACTCATAGACCTATGTAACATCCATTTTTAATGGACATTAAGTAGCATATTGCACTTTGAAGAATGGAAAATAAGTTTGACGAAGTAAGTGAATATGGCAAAATGCTAGGGACCCAATTGTAAGTTTTAAAAAGGAGGACCAACAAGAGACCCCTTAGCCTCAAGAACTAGGTGTAATTTACTATCTTTTTCTATCCCAATATCCACCTATTTTAACTTTTGAGCATATGTTACCACAATATTGAATCAAAATCCTAAAACAAAAGCTCCATAAGTTGTACTCTTCATGGTTGTGAAAATATGAAGGATAGAAAATAGCTTTTTACTTTTTCCCACATATCAAAAATTTCAATTTGAACTTTATTAAAAGCAAAGAAAAAAGACAAAAGGGGCAAGTATAACAGGAAATTTCAAATTTAAACAAATAAATTCTAATGGTGGCAATTATAGAAAAATAAACTTCCTCTAAGGCATCAGGCAATATTAGCTTGCAGGAAAAAAATCAAAATTGATGTTAGACTTATATTAACCAAATGGGAATTAGCATCACCTCCTTTGACACTGCAGTGAGTAGAGACTGAATGCTGATTTGGAATGACTTCTTGAAATCGAGATGTCTCGAACCCATTGAAACCTTCTTAGTTCTTATTCAACTGCAATAGAAACAATAACATAATTAACATTGAAAAATCTACATTGCATGCCAACATAATATAAGCATAAGATCTAAGGGCCGGGATTTCATTGCACTTCCAGTTAAGGAAGGAAACCCCTAATAGGAAAGAATGCAGGATTTTATTATGATCCAAGATCGTATCGATACAATAGAGCCTTGTTGCGATTGTCGGAAGCGGGGTGCATGAGGGTGAGCCACCAAATTCTTACTAGCAAGAGCTTGAAAGCAAGGAGATATTCAACTTGCTTGCCTTTTATTCTAGCCCTAGAGCATATAAACACAACTCGCACGACATTTGCAAAAAGGTCCAAACAAATGGGCAAATTATAAAAAAATACTCAAAACATAAAAGAAAACACCTAAATGTGTAATTAAAACTCAATTGCAAACACACACATAACAATACTAAACGACCATAACATCGTACCCCTCTTTCAAATCAAGCTTGCCATTGAATCATCAGATTTGGTAATCTCAGCCAGAAAAGCATATTATACTGATACCTTGAAGCAAGGGATTCTTCACAAATTAAGCACCGTCTTGGCAACCTGTGGGTGAAAAGAGGTGATGGTGATGACATACAACTGGCTTGTCTAGAGAGGGTTCAACGATAGTGCGAGATGATCGAGATGGGAGTGGGTGCTTAGAGGTTGGGACCATGGGATTGACAACTAAAGAAGGGCCCGCTGGATGATAACATTAGGGGTTGGTGGCTAAAGGGGATATTGTATGAGGATGATTGGGATCGATGGCTGTGGAGAGCCCCGCTGATTGGGCATAGTGGATATCCATACTTATGCAGTAATAGTCCAACAATCCTATTATATTTCGTTTGGTTTTATAAAGCTGTCGGATCAACTATTAAAATCCCAGCCTTCCATATTTTTCTGTAAGTGGGGGATCTTTCTGTAAGTGGGGGTAACATGTGGCTGTGCAATCATCGTTGGAACTGGTTCTGGAATCGTGATCGTTCATCCATTTGTAACATTGGCTCACCCTTTAAAAAGTGAAGTTGATGTAGACTAAAATCTCGATAATGATTTTTAAAAACTAAATTTGGGAGCTTTCAGATTTTTGCGGCGCAAGCAAGGCGTTCTCACGTAAAACCACGCGACATTTGAGCTATTGTTCGCAAACGCGCATAAATGTCTAACGTCTGTTCACATTCAACCTTTATGATTAATTTTTCCACCGGCATTTCTCCGAAGGACGACAAATAAAGAAGAACAAACGCCCAATAGGACTAATGTCAACTTAGGCGAGCAAGCTCTGAATTTTAAGATCACTTAAATTAAGCATAAAATTATACTAATAGAAATCGAGTCATAAGATGAGGTGAGGGTCATACCAAGAGAACATGTGTGAAACGGCGAAGCCCAAACTGTGTCGAAAAAGGCCTAATGGCGGTCACTGGAATAGCAAGAGATGTGGATCCAGGGAGAAGGCTCGGGTGGAAGGTGTTTGTTCATGATGGCAGCGACTAGGAATGACGACAGCAACTAGGAACAACGACAGGGTGGTCGGAAATGGTATGGAATGTGGACTGGTGACGGTTCGAAGGAGGAGGCGGACAGGACAAAGGTGCAGCAGCAGGTTGGAGGAGAAATTGTCGGCTGGAAGTTGGATCCCGGGCGCTCGGACCTAGATTGGACGAAAAGGGGAAATCTCACCGGCGACCGGGCTCACCGGAGGAGGCATCGGCGGACACCAAGGAAGGCTTGGGAGGCAGAGGCGAGGTTCGTCGGTCACAAGCAAGAAGGAGAGCGGTTGGATAGGTCGAAAACAGAGAGTTTCTCTATTTTCGACTTTCTTTTCCAGGTTGTTGTTTCAGGAGGGTATAAAGCATCTTATTTCTTTGTTTCATAATAAGTGGTTTTAAAGAGAATAAAGAGATGTGAATATGAGGAAGTTTAATAGGAATAAAGTGGTATAAATGTGGCCTTTAGGTTTCAAACTAATTGATCGCGGCTTTAATAAAATGGCTTCAGGTATTCTCTCACCATAATAGTTCTGAAAATAAATATCAATTCCAGAATTATTATTTTTAATAATATAAAATACTTAATTATAAATTTCCTTGCTTGCCTTAACTAACACTAGTCCTAATTTGCCGAACTTTTTCAATCAAGGTCTTATTGGTCGGTCACTCCAATAAACCTTACGATCGCGCGCGAACAGCATGTGCGATACAAACACTCATAGACTAATAATAAGTACGGAAAATAAAAGACAAACATGCATGAAAAATAAAACATAAACGTGCCGAAAACGTACGCTACACCAATAAAAATATTGTGAATAAAAATAAAATAAAATAAAATAAAGATGCAAAATAGGATTGCATTAATTCTCCCAGGGTGAGAGAACTCTACCCCGTCGAGAATATGATTGAACCTGCCACAGAAATATCCAAATGTCGATACGAGAAAATGATTTGTCATTTCCTTGATGTAGTAGATAGTGAGACAACTGAAGGATCCGCCGCGGCAACACATGATCTGTAGGTACACACTCTTTCCTGAAAGATGCAGGAAACCAATCTCTATTGAAAAAATAAGACTCTCGGTGATAAAGTCAACCATGGAGTTAGAGTTTTTCAAAGATGCTAGCAAATTGCTAGTTACAAACTCAAAGCACCAAAGGGGCGAATATCACAAAGTGGGGACGAGGGTGGATTAAAAAAACAAAGTGAGAAAGAAGACAGAATAATTAAGATCCACATATGAAATCATTAAATAATATTGGATCTTACGCACTCCTGCTAGACACCTACGAGCGTTTATTAAACCAAGATCAACTATCTCCATGATTTTACCTGATGAAGTCCCTCTAGCGTTACAAAAATTTAAAATGATCTCAAATTTACCATTTAAAACCGTTCATAAAAATACATTTAACTGCGTGTCCCTATTAGGAGTAAAAATTATATGGAACATCTCGATTCTCCTAATACAACTAAGCCTAAAAAAATCAAAAATCAGGTGAAGAGGCGCATCGTGCTCGCCAACAATTATAAGATAGTGAGGCGAACTAAAAGTGTGATCGTCAAATATAAAATTAATATAAGGTGGCGCTTCCAGGACATCTAAGATGAATAACTCATCAGAGTCAAGTGCTTCATTCTGGAGCGGGGGTTTATATTCAGGCTCATGCCCATCGGTGGAATCAGTAATGGCGACGAAGTGGCGACGCGAGCACTCAGATGATTTATGCCCAAGCTCCATACACTTGAAGCATCGGAATACTCCAGTGTTGGGCATGGACCCAATGGGCTCCTTACTCCGGGAGCGGTCAGTGGTAGGAGACGGGGTCCCGGTAGTGACATGAGGACGTGGGGGATCTAAGAACCTAGAGGTGGGTGCAGTGGTGGTGGTGCTCGGAGTAGGTCTATAAGTAGACCTAGGCCCGGATATCCTCTTGAGTAGTGAGGACTCTACTCTACGAGCACTACTAAACACTTCACCCAAATCTCTAAAGTCGTGCAACTCAAGTTGGTCCCTAATACATAATGGAGCCCGTTCAGATAGTGGGACACCGTCATATAGTCTTCTTCATGAAGGTCTAACCTAGACTGCAACACTAAGAACTCGTGGGTGTACTCGTCTACGTAAAGCCTATCCTGGTGAAGGTTGTGGAACCTTCAATCTAAATTTTGTAGATAGCCCGGGAGGCATAACGCTTTCGTAATTGAGTTTAAAGTCTACCCAAGCGGTTATAGGGGCCGGGCCTAAGGTAAAGTGTGTGCGTTCTAACTAAACCCACCAAACTAGTGTTGGCCCTTTAAACCTAAGGGTGGCGTATTCTACTTGACGATTCATAGACATTTGTTTTCATGTCATGAATTTCTCCATGCGCTCACACCAATCCAAACATCTCTCGGGCTCTACATGACCGTCAAAATCACATACATCTAACTTAACTCCATCCCAACGGGGTTGATGGCAGAGTACAGGATCGGGATGTGCAGGCTATGTAGGTCTAGGGATGTGGTCCTCGTGTCAAGGCATATGGTGAGGTGCTCCTCCTAAATGCATGGTGGCCTCTATATTGTTTACAAATGTGCGTATTCCGTCCATTACGTGTCATATGTCACCCATATTGGTGGTGAGGGTCGTGACTGCTTTCATCAAATCGTTCATGTGTTGGGTTAACGCATCGACTCTAGTCTCTAATTTGTCTACTCCATTTCCATTTTTTTAATATAGAAAAATTATTTAAAATATGTTTTTATATATAGAAAGACTTTTAAAAAAAAAATTAATAAAAAAAACTCTAATTTGTCTCTTGTTCTTTTTTTTAAAAGGGATTTTGATGAAAAAATAAAAAACTTAAAGCAATTTTTTTAAGGAAGAGTTTGGTAAAATTAAAAACAATTTTTTAAAAGCAATTTTTTTAAAACGGATAGTGATTCACGATAGGAGTGAATCAACCAGCTCTGATACCAAACTGATGCTCAAAAAAATCTCGATAATGATTTTTAAAAACTAAATTTGGGAGCTTTCAGATTTTTGCGGCGCAAGCAAGGCATTCTCGCGTAAAATCGCACGACATTTGAGTTATGGTTTGCAAACACGCATAAAAGCCTAACGTTCATTCGTATTCAACATTTATGATTAATTTTTTCAGCCGCATTTCTTTGAAGGACAACAAATAAAGAAGAACAAATGACAAATACGATTAATGTCAACTTAGGCAAACAAGCTCTGTATTTTAAGATCACTTAAATTAAGCATAAAATTATACTAATATAAATTGAGCAATGAGATGAGGTGAGGATCATACCAAAAGAACATGCGTTAAACGGCGAAGCCCAAACCATGTCGAAAAGGCCTAATGGCGGTCCCTGGAATAGCCAGAGATGTGAATCTAAGGAGAAGCCTCGGGTGGAAGATACCTGTTCACGACCAGATGATGACAACAACTAGAAACGATGGCATGGTGGTCGGAAATGCTATGGAATGTGGACTGAAGACCGTTCGGGGGAGGAGGCGGCCTGGACAAAGGTGCGGCAACAGACTAGAGGAGAAACTGCGGGCTGGAAGTTGGATCCCGGGAGCTGGAACAGGCGGACCTGGATTGGACGAAAAGGGAAAGTCTCACTGGTGACTGGGCTCACTGGAGGAGGCGTCGACAGAGACCAGGGAAGGCTTAGGAGGCAGCGGCGAGGTTCGTCGGTCGTAAACAAGGAGAGAGCAGTTGGATAGGTCGAAAACAGAAAGTTTCTTTGTTTTCAGCTTTCTTTTTCAGGTTGCAGTTTTAGGAGGGTTCGGTTATCATATAAATCATGTTGTTACTTTGTTTTTAAAGAGTGATTTTAAAGAGAATAAAGAGATATGAATATGAGGAAGTTTAATAGGAATAAAATGGTATAAATGTGGCATTTTGGTTTCAAACTAATTGATTGGGGCTTTAATAAAATGGCTCTAGGTATTCTCTCACCATAATAATTCTGAAAATAAACTTTAATTTCAGAATTATTATTTTTAATAATATAAAATACTTAATTTTTTAAAATTCCTTGCTTTAACTAATACTAGTCTTAATTTGTCGGACCTTTTAATTCATGATCTTATTGACTAGTCACTCCAATAAGTCATATGATCGTGCGCAAGCAACATGCGCAATGCAAACACTCATAGACTAATAATAAGTACGAAAAATAAAAGACAAATATGCATGAAAAATAAAACATAAACATGCGTGAAGACGTGCACTACATCAATAAAAATGATGTGAATAAGATAAAATAAAGATGTAATTTCGAGTTGCATCAGATGTCCTCATCGCTTCCTTCAGCCCGAGGAACGCTAGTGGCAAGTTGTTTGAGACTACAGCGGAGACAGAAGGCATAGGAGAGGTCCAGGAAGCTACAAATCCCACTTGAAGAGTTGGTGGAGACGAGGAAGCGTTGATTGTAAGTCCCTAATATCTTCTTGGTTTAGGGTCCATTTGGTACGGTGTTTTTGCACTGGTGAGTTTGGATACAAATGTCATAAAAAATGCACTTGACTGACAATAGTTATGATCATCACTAAGAAAAGAAAACTAATTTTGAACATAAAAGTGGATGAAGTTTCTTAGGTGAGGTCGGACGCCCACAAACGACTATTCATAACAACCACATTAACGGATGTCACCGTCATGTCAAACGGACTCCGTGTTGATGTTTCTAGAATTCCGACGGAATGTTTCTGAATTTGTTTGCTCGATGCCCTCTTTTTTTTCATCTGGAGCCAAGTTAGTTCTTCATTTAATCCAATTTTCCGCAACCAATGAGGATTTGTTTCGGACGAATTTTCGGCAATTTCAGTTGTAGTTGTTTGTGAATGAGGGAAGTCATGAAGGGAGTTGAAATCCTCACAAAGTACTTTCCACTTGCCGTCATCGGCGATTGTTGATGATGGCAAATGGTTAATGGATGGGATTATTGTTCCAGATCTACGCTGGGAAGGTTGCTACTTGGCGGTGTTGATTCTCAATATAAGGTTTTAAAAGTGACACATGAAATACTTGATGAATTTTTTATTTTGTAGGAAGGTCCAAATGGTAAGTCGTTGCATTGATGACCTTTGTAATTCGAAAGGGTCCATAGTATATTAAATTTATTTTATGGTTGACGGTATGGAGATGGAAAGTTGACGGTATGAGCCCAACTTGAGTAATACCCAATCGTCTTCTTTCAGCTACAAATCTATGTTTTTTATCGGCCTAAGTCTTCATCCTTTGATTTGATTTTGTCAAATTTTCTCGTAGTTGATGTATTAATTTGTCTCTGTTTTGTAATGCCATCTCGGCTACCTCATTCTTTGTTGTGCTTGTACAATAAGATAATAACCCAGGGGGAGGCCGACAAAAACAACTTCAAAAAGGGTCATGTCGGTCGAAAAATTAAAGATAGTATCAAAATGAAATTTTGTGAGGCTTACAAACATAGACCATTTTTTGGGTTATTATGTAAAAACAATCGCAAATATTGTTCTAAACATCTATTTGCGTGTTTCGTTAACTCATCTATTTGTGGGTGGTACGCTAAACAATATTGTAGCGGTTCCTTGTAGTTTAAATAATTTGGTCCAGAAATTGCTTTAAAATATTATTCATGTCTGGAATTATTGGCTCGGATAAACCGTGAAATTTGCCTACCGATTCCAAGAAAACTGTTGCTATAAGTTGTAATGAGAATTTTTTAAGGGACAATGTGGACGGCTTTTGAAAAACGATCAACCACCACCAAAATTATTGAGTAGGTGGATGAGGTAGGAAGGTGAGTTATAAAGTCTATAGTGAGGTAGGATCGTAATGTTGATGGGGTAGGGCTCGGAGGAGGCCTAAAGGAGAGTGATTTAATGGTTTGACTTTCTGGCAAAAATCATATTGTTTGATAAACGTAGTTATATCTTGTTTCATATTTAGCCAATGAAATTGGGCCTGTAATCTGTGAAGTTTGCCTTTAATCCCGGAATGACCATCGTAATAGCTACTGTGAGCCACCCGAATTAAATTTGATTGTATGCTTGAGTGGTGTGGTATGTATACTCAATGTTTATAGCATATGTAATTGTCCTTTTGTTTCCATTTTAGGCGTGAAGCGGGGTAAGTGGATAGTGAATGCAGCAATTCCTGAGAGAAAGAACTGTCGGTGTAATCTTATTGCAACCTTCCAATAAGGAAGAAGTTGGAAGCAACAGTACCTGGAGACTCACGGTCGTGAACGAGAAAGAGTATATGCTACCACATTGTGTTTGCCTATTTTACATTTAATCGTATCATCATAGCCTACTAATCTGGAGAGAAATCGTTTGTTGCTCAGGTGTTTGTAGATCTTGGGAAAGTAGATGCTGTAAACTCTGGTGGTCTGGGAGGATAGTGAACATGCGACCCGGTAAATATTGCTGCCATTTAACAATGGCGGAAATAACTGTATACATTTCTCGTACATATGTGGATTTGTGTTGCATTAGGGGAGACAATTACTCACCAAAGTAAGCTATCGGTTTGTTGTGTTGTAACAGGGTAGCACCAATGCCCATGCCACAGGAGTCAGTTTCGACCATAAATGGCTCCTAAAACTTCAGTAAAGATGAAATTGGATATGAATTCAAACGAGATTTCATGGATTATAATTCCATATTGGAGACTAGAATTCCATAGTGAAGGATATCGTTCTTGACATGGAAATCTTAGCTCATATTAAAGCAGGAGCTAATTGACTTATTACATATTTTTGTAACTGAGTGGGAGTGGAGGCCCTGTTCTGTCTTTCATTGCAGCTGAATAGAAGAAATGAAACCCCCAACCCATTGAATCTTATTCTAAACAAAAAACTTTTGAAGCAAAGTCAAGTTGAAATGTACACATTGTGGCAAGAAATGAAGGACCAAATGTTGATAGATTCATTGCAATTTGGTCCTGAAAAGTTAATCATAGGACCTGATATATACATCTAGGCAAGGAAAGATATACCATCCGGGATTTTGCATCTATGGAAGCTTTGTTTGAAACATCAAACATGTGAAGGATATTTCGAGTACTATGAACAATGTCTTTTCTTACTCATCTGTGAGACTTAATTTTTCATGAATTATTGATTTCGATAACTGAGCGCATGACAAGACCATCTAGTTAGATCAACTCTTTAGTCTCTAATCAGATCCCCCTCTTTGGTTCCTTCTTCGGATAACATTGTGGATGTCTCTTTAGCATCCGTTCTTGGTTAAAGTCATTATACAAATTTCCTAAATCTATCTCTGAAGTGTGTGATATTATTTCCTTTGTTTCAAAATATTTATTATTAATCGGTAGTCTTGCCAAGTAACTTAATTACTCTATTGCATTCCTTTTGTCGTAATGTCTTTCAAAATTTGAAAAATGGGAAGATGATTGGTGGTAGACATGAGTAGGGAGGTGTCTATAATATGGAAAAGGGGTAGGCTTTGAAGGGAGGGAGAGTTATATATTTGATGTTATGTCATTACAGGGCTGGTTATATTAGTTTACAAACATTCAAGACTAATTATTTCTAGCAAATTTGTCAATTGTAATAAGAGTATTAAAGGTTACGCATTTGAACTTGGCAAGCTATATATATCATTTTACCCAACTACTAGTTATTAAAGGCCCAAGGCGCATCAAGGCGCAAAGGGAGCTTTGAGCTTAGGTGCAAGGCTCAAATCGCGTGCCTGACGAGGGCAAGGCACAATCACATCCATTTTAAATAATCAGCACCAAACATCAGTTTATCTTCTTGATGAGATTCTTCATTCATTCTACTCATTAATTATTCATTACTATCACTTCAATCTCTTAAAAAATAGAATCAATGTAGTCACTTGCACCATATCTAAGTCTCAGCACTCAATTATGTTTCATAAATACTAAATTATGCAAAAATTATTACATTATTTCTGTCTTTATTTTGGGGAAAAATTACAACAGAAATCTTACTCAGACGTGTCTTTTATGCTCCAAAAGCGCAAAAAAGCATAAAGCACTGAGCCTGGTGAGTCTTGAGCCTTAGGCTCGCCTTTAACAACATAGCTAGCAAGAGACCTATTTGTTTTGATTTTGTTCATTCGTACTTGTAGAAATCCCCTATTTATTAATAGTTTATTACTCTCATTTCATTTTGATATATTTGATTAAGAAAAATGAAGTTGTGAGTATTTTAAGCTCTTTTATAGTTATGTTGAAACTCAATTTAAGGCCAAGTTTAAGGTTCCCGGGAGTGATAATGGATCTATGCTTACTAGAAGCGGATGTTGAGATTATTAGCATTATTATTATATTAATATTTATATGGAGTGGGCATTAGTCTCACATTGTCTATTCGTCTTTATGAGTCCCTTGTAATGCTTTAAATATACCCCTATGTGGATGAATACACACATCTTGCATTATGTTTTTCCTTTCTATTATTTCTTCCAACATGGTATCAGAGCCGGAATTGACTCCTCCTTAAAATTTGATTTCCCTACTTATGGGCAACGTACATTTCACGGTAGCTTCCTCTCTTAATTCCTCCTAATTTCTCCTCTCTCGTGTGCGTGCTAGTCCCATTTCCGCTTCCGTTTCTGAGTGAGATACTCGTCTTCCCGCTTGATCGAAGATGTGAGACCGTCATGCATCTCCCGATCCCGTCGAACCATCGTCTTCAACAACCGACGTCTGGGTCCATCGATAGGATCGACTTCTGTGACCATCGATGGGAGGGGCTCTTGATCCATTATCGTCGAGCTCCGTCATCCTTGATCCCATCAGTGCGTCCTCCTCGACCCGTCGGCTCCTTCCATCGACGGGAGCAGGAGCTTTCCTTTCTGGCGTTGCAACCTAATGTTCTCATCAGTCGTTCACATCACCAGAAGGATCGTCTTCCTCATGGGCGGCTGCAATCCTCCCGTCGAGCCCTCTCCTCCAGCCTGCTCTCAATCCCGTCGACATTGACGTTGTTGGCTCTCGACGTTGATGGCTCTCCTTCCAGATCCCGTCTTCCTGGTGGTTTTATGGCCAGCTGCTCTTGTTTTCGGCAATTTCTTGCTTGTTCCTGCTGCCGCAGATGATCTCCACTGATATTCCTGCCCGGGCTATGGATCCACTGCTCGCTTCGCTTGTTGATGATGGTGCTAATGTCGTATTTAGTTGTTTTCTTTAAATTTTGCGTTGTGTTATTGTTGTTGTCTTAGTGTTATGCCTTCATACACGTGTGTTCCACGTGGGGGGGAGTGCTTGGGACAAAGGCGACTCGGATGATCTTTCCCGACTTTTTCGCCTTCGTTCCACACGGCCACCAGGCTTATGTCGTATGCGTCTCCCCTTGTTTTCTTTTGATTGGTCGTGTGATGGGGACGCGACTGATGTTGGTGTTCTAATCTCAGTTGATTGTGTCACGTGGGACCATGTCGTGCGGGATTGTGTCGTGTGGGACCACCCCTTGTGCGGATTATCCCCGACAGATTATCCCCGATTGCCAGTTTGATGATTTGCTCCACGTCTTTCATTCTCTTCCGCATGTTGCGTGTGTAGGTGATGTTGGTTGACCTTTCTATCCAGCGCATTGTATCGTGTGGGAGTATCCCCGGTCACACGTCTGTTAATTTCCTTCCAGCGAGTCCACGTCATGTGTGGGACCTGCGCCATGTGTGAGTCTACTTTGTGTGTGGCTATGTCCTCGACTTGATTCCCCGGTTTGGAATTTTCCCCGGTGGCTCGTCTGTTGTTTTTGTCCCACTTAGCCTACCTCCATTTTCTTTCCTTTTATGATGTCCAAGCTGAAGGCTCCCCCTTCAGCTTGAGGGGGAGTGTTGAGATTATTAGAATTATTATTATATTAATATTTATGTGTGAGTGGGCATTAGTCCCACATTGTATGTCCGTCTTTATGAGTCCCTTGTAATGTTTTAAATATACCCCTATGTGGATGAACACACACATCTTGCATTATGTTTTTCCTTTCTATTATTTCTTCCAACAGTGGACAACATAGTCAATGGAGATGGACCTATTCCTGGAAGAAATCTAAACTGACATCCTTAACTTTTATGGAAGAAATTCTTCCATCATTCACAAAATGAAGGGAGAGGTCATCAGCTATACATGTCATGACGGTTACTGAGCATGGCCTTGACGGGGAGTTACATGTCGAGTACTACAGCAGCTGGGCAGTAGTGGTTTCTTCATACCTACTGTGTTGGAAACATGTGCTAGGGGATCTCTTAATTAGGTTGGGGGTCTCACCCTCAACATGAGAAACTACGGGTCGCCTGGTGTTTGTCGGGAAATTATAGGGGAGACAATCGTTTGTACAGATAGAGCAACTGTGTTGATGAGTGCAACAAGACATGTATTCCTCCAGTTGGTGGAACTCGATCGCAGTGACATGCTCGCCATGAGCTGCCACCTTAGGTGTTTCAGAACTCTATGAGGTATGTATCAATCTCATTTCCATTAGCTCAACTAAGACAATGCTCACCGCTCCTTTGATAATGAGAAATTTAAAAACTTCTTAATGTATAACTAAATTGAACTCCATAAGATATTATCAAATGGTACAAATAAATCTTCGAATTGTCGTTACAAACTTATAATGGACGATACTAAATAAGTTGTATATAAGTTTTAAATATGCATTGATATATAGATTTTAGAATCTAGAGTTTAGCAACCTGGAAATCTGTAAATTAAAGATAAATAATCATTCGAGGCTTCAATAGCACCTAATTTAAGTATAGACCTCCCCTTCCTATATTGTGATTTCGAGACAAAAGGTTTAATTGTACTCACAAATAAATGATAAATGAGATATCAGAGAAAATAAAATTTTGACTTTTGCTAATTATTGTGCTTGAGTCAGCGGGCCGGCATGTGGTTGCAGGTCTCAACACCTCTACGACAATCCACGACCTCCAAGTTCGGCGAGATTTTTGGGTACGGGGAGCGGGCCCAGTTTTTTTAGATCCGGGACATCACGGATGTCATTTTGGCTGTGAAAACACATCTTAAATGTCCAGATGTCGAGCAACATCTCAAATATTGCGCAACTCTCAGATGTCGCGCAACATCTTAGATGTCATTTCACAGTGTAAATGACATCTGATTTGTCGTGAAAGCAAGTCCGGAGCCCGGACTCAATAAAAACGCCCAAGTTCGAACTCTTTCTGCTGGAACCACAAGTCTCAGAGCATGGAGGCCCTCTATTCGGCGGCATCTTTCGTAGTGTAAAGGACAGAAACTAAACTGATGTAAACTGATCAAAGAGATTTTAAATGTAGTTAATAAATATGGGATCTATTTCAAACTATGCGGCGCAAGCGAGATTGCATGAGTCTTACGACCTCTTGTTCAACCAAGAGGTCATAAGACTCATGCAAGCAATTGAACGTATTTATCAACAAGCGTGGTACAAAGAAAAAAGAAAACAACAGGCTTTTCAAATTAACAAATTAACAAATTAACGTCAAAAAGATATTAAAGAGATTAGGGCAAGCAAGCTCTGTATTAGGTGATCATTCAAATTTAAGCATTTAAATAGGCAAACCAAAGCAAGAAAGAGAGAGCGATATACCGCTTAAGCTCAAGATCGATTTCTCCCCCTCGTTCTATTGTAGAAGCTCTGTAGAGATGAACTTACGAGAGTTGAGGCGGTTCTGGATACTGAAGGAGGAGTTCCGGGGAAAGTAGGCTTCCGGACTGACGTTGAGGCTCTGTCCTGGCCGGAGTTGGTCGGGAATGGGAGCTGGGAGCTCTGGTTTCCGTTTGAAGGAGGTAGGAATCAAGATCGGCGGCTCGAACAGTCGCAAGAGCACTCGGTTCCCGTCGGAGTGGAGTCGGAAATAGTGGGGAAGGCACGCAGACGAGGTCGCCGGCGTCCTGGGTGGCGTCGTCCGGAGGCTGGGAGACCGGCGAGATTGTCGGAGCTGAACTGGGCGAGGGAGGAGCCCGGGCTGGACCTTCCCGAAACAGAGAAAACCTGTTCGGAATCTTGGCTCCGCTTGGGACGGTGGTGGTGGTCAGTCCCGCTACCACCAATTTTAAGCTCTCGGGACAAAAAAAAGAGTTTTCAAGGTTTTTTTTAAAATTTGGGGCTCCGTACCACTTTTGAAAAAAGTTTTTTTTTTTTTTTGAACAAAACCTGTGTTTAGACTAGGTCTGTAAGCAAAAACCAACCGAACCGTCAAACCGAACTGAACCAAACTAAACTGCACGGTTTGGTTCGGTTTCAGTAGGCCGCGGTTCGGTCACGGTTTTGATTTTAGAAAAACCATACGGTTCGGTTCATAGTTATATGTGGCAAACCGAACCGAGTCGAACCGAACCGAACCGAACCGTAGTGTATAAAAATATTTAATTTATTAATTACATTTCATTAAATTATTAATTACATCTCATATTATATTTTTATATTTTAATCTTTGCATAAGACTCATAGTGAACCGTAGTATATTTATATTTCATTAAACTATTAATTACATCTCATATTATATTTTTATATTTCATTAAACCGTATTGTATTTATATTTTATATTCCCGAAGTGCGGAACTCTCCTGGACGGCTGGGCCTAGGCTTTCTGAAATGCTCCACGCTGTTGATTTCTCCTCATCCCGATGTGCTTAGATTGCAATTGGTATCTCGTGTCACAATTAAATTGACTATTTATGCTTACAAGAAAATGTGAAAGGTATGTATGTTTGCTTCTTGTGGCACATGATAGAGTAATTTTTGTCCTATGAATACTTCTCTAATCTAGATCTTTCTCCAAACAAATAATGTTGATGAATATATCATTTTTCATTCATGTTTTCAGCTTGAATAGCAATACATCTAAATTGTCTACTTTTTTTAATATATTATTGGTTAATTAAAAGATTTGATTTTAGAGTTGTGAAATGGTTTGGTAATAGGAAATTAGAAATTGTGTTCACTGATCAGGCATCACTTGCATCACATTATTTAATTCATGTTTTCAGCTTGTATTACATTATTTAAACTACCAAAACCGAACCGAACCATTCAGTTTGGTTTGGTTCGATTTCAATATTTGGCGGTTCGGTTCGGTTCCAAATTTTTGGAACCACATAGGGATGGTTCGGTTTACGGTTTCTCTGAAAAACCAAACCAAGCCGAACCATTACAGGCCTAGTTTAGACACAAATTGTTTGGTACGTATACGCACCTATTGCTTCGGTGCGTATATAAATACTCAATTTATCGTCTGCACTTATCTTTTCCCGCTCCTATTTTCGGCTCTTGCGTTCTCCCTCCCCCCAGCTCTGACCTAAAAAGCGATCTCCCCACCGCCGGCGAACTGCAGCCGGATCTCCACTCCTTTGGTAAATGCGGAAAAAGCATAGCAATGCAGTTCGCCGGCGAACTCTAAAGCGAATGTCACTATGTATTTCTCTGTAACTCCACTCCTATTTTCAATGCTGCTTTAATGTTTTTTGGGTTTCATCTTCGACGACGTTGACGAAATCGCCTTTCAAGATGACTTCCAACTTAATCTGGTTGCAAGGGACATCTGCTATAGCATCACAGCTTAACAACTTGCGTCTGCTTAGTATACTGGTATGTCGTCCAACAATTTGTCATCCGAGAACTCGAAGGAGGACGACATGATTCCTCCTCCACTGAAGGATGAGATGAAAACCGTATGAAACTTATTCCGACTGTATATAATATAATACGGTCGTATTCAGCCTATATTCAGACAGAATACGACTGAATTTCTGTAGTATACGCAGGTCCCTATAACAGACGTATTTGCAGGTGCACCAGGAGGAAATATTGTTTCCCACGGTTCATTCAGAAGAAGAGGCTTACAAAATGTACTCAGAATATGCTCTTAAATGCGGGTTCAGCGTGCGAAAGCAACATGTATTTTACTCGACTCATACATGGATCATCAAGGGGCGTGAGTTCTCTTGCTCAAAAGCAGGGTTTAAGATTCATAAGGCGTGTAGTGATGTGCAGAAGAAATTTCGCCAGAGCGATACTAGGACAGGTTGCTTAGCCTACTTACACTTCACTGCCGACAAAGACGGTAAGAACTGAAAGGTGCTTAAATTTATTGAAGAGCACAATCATCCTTTGGCATTACAGCAAGATGCCCATTTGTTGAGATCGCATCGCCGTGTATCTAATGGTCAAGCCATGTTGATTAAGAATATGACAGGAGTTGGAATACGAACAATTGATGCGTTCAATCTAATGGCATGAGAAGTTGGTGGTGCTCATAATTTAGGCTTCACGAAAGGGGATGCTTATAACTTTGTGCAACGTGAAAGAAAAGCGCTCATCGAAACCGGAGATGCAGCTAAATTATTGGAAATATTTAAGGAGCGACAGTTGTTAGATAACATGTTCTCTTTTGATATACAAACAGATGAAATGAACCGCTTGCACAATTTCTTTTGGATTGATGGGCTCGCAAAATTGGATTATGAATGTTTTGGCGATGTCATTATTTTTGACACCACTTATAGGCTAAACAAATGTAATTTGGCTTGCGCTCCTTTTATATCAGTAAACAACCATTGGCAGAATGTTTTTGTTGGTTGCGCGTTTGTAGCACATGAGACAATATAATCTTTCTGTTGGGTATTTCAGGCCTTCTTAAAGTTTGTAGGAGGAAAGCAACCAATCACGATATACACAGATCAAGACCAGGCAATGGCAGTTGCTATTGAGATGATCTTCCCTTCTACTCGTCATCGCTTATGTCAGTGGCATATTTCGAAGAAAGCACCTTCTAAGGTACCTGCTTTTAATCAAAACAAGGACATTAGATCTTTATTTTTTACGTGCATGAGTAAATGTGACACTGAATTAGAGTTTGAGCTATATTGGAGCCAAATTCTAACCCAAGGAAATTTGCAAGACAACCGATGGTTAAGTGATCTTTACAACATTAAGAAGAAGTGGTCTACTACATTTAATAAGGATGTATTTGATCTCGGCATTTTATCTACCCAACGTAGTGAATCATCAAATTATAGTCTCCACGGGTGCTCAAACGCTACAAGTTCACTAGCCGAATGCTTCCTTGGTGTTGAAAAATTGATTGATGGTTGGCGAAGGAGGGAACACGAGGAAGACTTCAAATGCAAACAAGGTTCCATTTCTCTAAAATTCAATAATTGCTTGATCCTTAAACAAATGTCAAAAATATATACTAGAAAAATATATTCAATATTTGAGCATACTTTTATGGAGGGTGTGCTTACTTTGCTCGTGGCTGAGCAATCAATATATGACCAAGATACGATTGTATACATCACACGTCTGACCAATAATTGTGGTTTTGAGAAGCAGTGGATTGTGACAATAAACACGAAGAGCAATGATGTAGATTGCTCTTGTAGAGGTTTTCAAACAAAAGGTTTATTGTGTGAGCATGCTTTGCGGGTTTACCATTTTCGTAATGTACAAAACATTCCACCAACTTACATATTAAGGAGATTTACAATGCAAGCTAAGAAACGAAACAAATTTGCAGTCCCGACAACCTCAAACCACTATGAGTCAAACTTAAATCAGATGATGCGGTGCACCTATGACTTATGCCAACGAATTGAAAATTGTCAAATTGCAAAGGAGTACATGGTAAATGTATTCAATGATGTTGGTGAAGTTTTAGAAAATATGGTTGACAAGGATGAAAAAAAAGAAAAAGGGAATTGTTGACAAGTTAGAGATGACCAAAGGTGTTTTGAAAGATCCAGTTTCTATGCGTCCAAAAGGAGCACCTAAGACACGTTTGAAGAGTTATTGGGAATCTACCTCCAAAAAATCAAGTATGTTTACATAATTTGTTTTTATTTGCATTTAATAACTTTGGTATTAACTTGTATTTTTTAACAATTGTCAAACAGAGAAGTCGCGTGTAGCTAAAGGAAAGGCGCCGGCTATGGTTGATTATAGTGTGCCACCGCAGGAGCATAATTTTATGGATATTTCTTGCGATGTCGATTCAAATTCAAACCCCACACCACCAAATGGTGATTTGAACAACGATTTCTCGATAAATGACGACTTATCTATTAATGTACCGTTTAACTTCTCATGTATCCCTGATGTTTTCAAATGGTGAACTCTTTGTTAAAGTAATCAGTTGTAAAGTTTTAAAGCGTACAATTGTATCTACGTTTTGTTTTTATATGGCCTGAATACGGTAGTATTTTTTATTTCGTTCTATCTGAATAAGCTAGTTTCCAAAGAAAAAAAATTCAAATCTGACTTTATTACACAAATCTTAATAGTTTTGACCAAATACATCTCTGGAAAAACTTGAGACTTTGGTGTCTTGGTTTCACAACATAAATTCTCACATTTTAGATTTGTATATGATATCATGCAGTGACATTTTAGATTTGATTTTGATAAACTGCAATATAATAATACACTTGTTCATTGCAACCAAAACTAAGCATCAAGCCACTTACTAATGCACTAAATATTACATTTAATAATAATGTTCAAAATTGCTTAATAATCCAAAATTAAAAACTATGAAAGTCCTTCTAAAAACTCCCAGCTGGGATCTTCTTGGCTAATCAACCTATCTCACCCTTGAACGACCTCTTCAACGACCTGTCAAAAATTAGATGAATGATATAAATAAGGATCTGAATGGTATAAACAAGATCAACTATCTGAATGATACTGTATTGCTTAAATGCGTCCGTATTTGTACTAAAACTGGCGTATTAAACCATATTACGGTCGTATTGCCGCATATTCAGTGAGTTATTATGAAATCCAACCATATTCCATTTATTGGTTTAAGCCAATGCTACGTGGCAAAAAGACAGAGCACAATTATTTCCATAACATATGATTCTAAGTATTTAATTATATTGCCGAAAACCACTTACTCAATCCTCCAAATGTGTGTAGACATCTAGGTATCTTCATTATCTTCAGTGGGAAAAATAGCTTGCATAGAACATACTTAACAAGGGCATCAACCTGTAGAGCATCAACCTCTTCACTACATTGTGCCTCTGAAAGTCGCAACAACTCTGCTGCGAAATCCTTCTGCTCGTAGTTAGCTGTAGGGGTCCTATTAAATGTGAAATGCAACCCTCTATTTGGTAGACCAAGCATCAATGCAACATCATTAACTGTCATTTTTTTGTAAACTTTTCCCAATAGAAAACCCCTATGTTTTCTTGAGTATGACTGTAGCAAGGTGGCAATCAGAGGAATGTTTTGGTTTATGTTGGGAATAGAAAACAAGGGAAGAATCCCAGCTTCTTGTAATTCATTTCTCGTATTATCACGCAATTTGTTCAATAAGGGTTGTGCTTTCTCCTTAAACGAAGACACCGCGCAACGAGAGTTTAATATTATTGAACGAGTCATCTGCAATAAGAATTGCTGAGATAGCAGAAAGAAATTTGCCAAAATGAGTTTGATATAAATGAAAAACGACTTTGCATAAGTATATTAAAGCAGTATTTTGAATGGATCCATAGTAGTGACAACCTAAAATGTGGATACCTACCGTAAATATATTTGAAAACATAGATAATCTAATAAATCGGTAATATTATGAAAAACGTTTAAAATATGGTGGTATTAAGACATCAAAACTGTTTAATACGATCGTATTTACCAGTTATATTCACTAACGATACCTTTGAAATTTGGTGCATGAATTTAATACATATGAAACACCTAAGAAACCTAAATACTCACAAAAACAACACACAATGTATATACATGAAATACCTCTAACACTATAAGTGGATACTTGTACTGTTCATACATCACCGGAAATAACTCATATTACCAGTAAATTTTATAGTATTCATTATCTATACGGTCGTATTTGCACCATATTGCAACAATATATGGTTGTATTTACCCAGTATCTTCAATAAGTGTACAAATGAAATATATAAATACTTATAACCTAAGTCCCGGACACGGTCAGTATTTAGGGAGAAATATTGAGAATGTGGAAATTTACGGTCGTATTATAAAAGTATTACCATAGACCACATAGATAGTGTAGTGCATCAGATAAATTTGCAGTGTAGTAAGAGTATTAATGGCCGTTTTCCGCGATGTTAACCTTCTTTAAAAACCAGAGAAATGGTTAAGGAAAATGAAGTGTACCTTCGTTGATGAGAATGATGTCCTCGGCGGCCGATTATCAAACCTTCAAAGCTTTTTCAAACCCTATTTTCGAAATCGCCGGTGTTTTTCGTCGCCGAAAGGAGGAGAGTTCAGCAGCCGCACACTGTTTCAAGGGTTTTGAAGCACGAGAACCAACACAGGGAGGAGAAGAGTCGAGACGGTGAATATGCGGGGCCCTCCACACGAAAATGCTATTTATAAACATATATATTATTATGTACGTATACGTACCAAATTCGGACCCATGTTTAGATCCCTAGTCTTTGAGTAAGCATGAACTTCGAACTCACCCGGGCACACGTATTCGCCTAGGCCTGTGTTTTTGCATCTGCGCTCATTTTCGTCAAGGCGTGCTTTTTCGCCCAGGAGGACATTTTCGCCAAGCCTGCATTTTTCGTCAAGGCGCACATTTTTCGCATTCGCGCGCATTTTCCCCCCGGGCACGCATTTTTCACCCCGGCGCGCAATTTCTCCCTGGGCACGCATTTTTCGCCCCGGCGCGCATTTTTTCCCATGACACACATTTTTCTGCCCGGGCTCGCATTTTTTCGCCTAGAAGCACATTTTTCGCCTTTTCATCATTCTTTCCAATACTAATACCAATATCATTTCTAATATCAATTATTTCTCTCTCATGCTAAAAAGTCAAAAGACTGCTACTACAAAGTTGTTATTCTAAACAAAAAATGTAAAACACATTTTTAAAAACACTTAAATGAATCTCTAGAAGAGCTTCCCCTTCAAAACCAAAGGTTGAGCTAGGTACTAGGAAGACACGGATTTGGTGAGTATCTCGCTGGGGGGGGGGGGGTAACCTCTTCCAAAAGTGTCATTCTTGGTACCACCGGGGGTCAATTTATAGATAAATCCGGGGGGGGGGGGGGGTAATTACCTTACCATATTCGCGATTTGCAATGAGTACTCACCCATGCTCATCCATGCTCGCCTACTTGAGGATGTACGGTACTCTACTGGCGAGATCTGCGAATAGCCATCTCCTTAGGCATTTCTTATCTCGACGAATTACGGATTATACACGATGTTTGATGCAGGCTGCATCAATTCTCCTGGGTTTGAAAGACCTCGACCCTCTCGAGAGTGTAATGCAACGTACGACAAAGGAGCCCTGTCTGCTGACCCGAATGATACTCTGCAACTAAATTGATGTCAGATAACTAAGACCTGAGCAAATTCTTTCAAAAGATATCTGAAGATTAAGCATGGCGTGTGAAACTCTGAGTTGATGTAGATAGTGGGACAAAGGACAAAACCTTCGTTGCTGCTTGATGGCGCAAATCTTAGCACTCCGCTATAGGCGGTAGTAAGACTGCGACACGAAACGGCAGTGTACCGATCGTTCAAGTAATATAAAATGAGGAGTAATCCCCGAGTATCGAATCTCGAAGGAACACAGTAAGGTGGAGTTAACTTTCAAGGAAGGACTTGAGATTGAAGTCCTTTCAAGCGGATGGATGCGGAAACGGGGATTTTGGATTGTGGGAAATAAAGAGAAAATGCTATGACTACTCCTATGCAATGCCGCTATGCAATGCTTCGCTTGGCGGAATGGAGACTAGGCAGGCCTTGAGCGCGCTGCGTCGCAAGGGCGGATGGACGAGTAGGTAAGCGGAGTCGAACTGTGCAGGCCTTGAGCGCGCTGCTTCGTTAGGCGGGATGGAGTACGGGCCGCGATGCCACGCTTCGGTAGGCGGATGGACGAGTAGGCTAACGGAGTGAGGGTCGTAAGCACCTCTTCGACAAGCACGCCACTAGCAATTGCTAGTGCGGCGAAGAACGTGACGGCGGGATGGAGGATGGAATGGGGCACTTCTCATTCACACATATGAATAATATGATTCCATAAACATGAAATAAACATTAATAAACAAGATTCATAGTATCATCATCTAAATATAGAGATTACAAACAAATACAACCACACAAGTAGAAGAAAGAGGCAAGAGATACGACCGAATCCGGAGTCTCATTGTAGATTCACGGTAGGAATCGTCGGGTTGTCAATCCACGTCCTAGCTCAGTCCCAACTGCGTCCGGGGTAGAGGAGGGCTGTCACACCTCCCAATGGACCCGTCTTCTCCAGCGTTTTACAATCCGGCCACGTACGATGCGAGGAACTCCTTCCTTGGCGATGAAGATGAGTGTAGAATCTCCTCCTTGAAGCCCTTGGATGATGGAGGAGGCCTAGGGGGCGATTACCTGCGGAAATGGGCGGGACGGCGGAGCTGGGCGAGAAAAACGGCGAGCGCCTGACCTAATTCGCGAGCAGGAGTATTTATAAGCACTGGAATAAACAGTGCGCACGGTCATTGGCGCACGACCAGTGGTCGTGCGCACTAGCATCCTGTGATCGTGCGCCTGCCTGGACGGAGCCTGTTAGGAAAGAAAATTATAAAATACAATGTTCGCACGACCAGTGGTGCACGACCAGTGGTCGTGCGCGCTATCGTAAGTGGTCGTGCGATAAGGAAGACAACTCAGTTTTCATGGGTTAAGTGCACACGATCAGTGACGCACGACCAGTGGTCGTGCGCAATAGAACCAGTGATCGTGCGCAGTGTTCCTGTACAGATTTGTACCGGGAACACCTGCACGACTCCTGCTCCAGCATACAACACTAATCAAACCACTGAAAGTGACACTTAACCATGCATGAAAACTAATAATGAAGATAAACAAGAAATAACACAAAAACGGGCCTAGAAGTGCACATAGCATGGAATAACAAATATGAGCGAAAACATGCCTAAAGTGTAGTGCATAGACTAGAAAATCGGCCCAGATGAGTCCATATATGTGTATATAATTGAGACTCATCACACCCCCAGACTTACCTGTTTGCGCGTCCCGAGCAAACAAATTCTACGCGAACGAGGAAAGAAAAGTAGATGGCTTAAAATTACAATACAGAGTACCATGTGAAGTCGCATGCTCAAGTGCATAAGAAAAATAGTAGAGAAGGTTTCTGATTATATAAACAGTTTATATATTTCTAAAAGTGTAAAAGCATATTACAACTACTCAAAATGGTGAACTACGGTGAATCGTCTGGTCATGCATACGGAGAAAGTAAACTAAGCGCTGAGATGAGCATTGCTCAAGATTGGGGTGCCGGACAACTCCACCGAAATCCATCGGTGTCAGTGACCATAGGCTCACCCGGTCACATTCTCTCCACGACACTAGATTGGTCCATAGCGTGAGTCGGTAGGACTTTAGGCTAGAGATGGGGCTTGGGTTACGGTGAGGTAACCAAAGATAAACATGGAGGCTAAGCACACCTAACCCAACATGAGCATAAGATAGAGCTACCCGCACGACGATAATAAACACATGCACCACACCCCCAGACTTGGACTTTTGCAACATAGGTGTGTGCACCGCCCGCTCCCAATACCAAAATTTCAAAATTTTCAATTCAACTTTTTTTCATAACAATCCCCCTTTTTTCTTTTCTTTCTCTACTTCATTCTTCTTTTTCTTTCTTTTCTTTTTTCAGCAAAAATATCAATGAATACACCCACAATTTCCACTATAAAAATTACCACATCAAGACCCCCCAAAATGTAAACATAACTATAATTTAAAGCTCAGATTTGGGTGTGCGACTAGGTTAGGCTTTTAAGCTTTTGGTGCGATAAAAGTGGGGTTGAATCAAGAGGAAGGGGTAGGCACAAAGGGGCTAGCGAGGGTAGATGATAGGCATGAAATAAAAAGCTCAACCGGGCCAAAATAATGGCCTACGTCATTCTCACGCACTAGAACTATCCTATGCCAATGCTTCAAGAATCGCTTGGGGCAAGTTCTAGCCACCGAGAAAGATTCTCCTTTCTCCCGACTCAAGCAATACGAGTCTAGCGATCGTTTACACACATCCCTACGCTACCGTTTGATTCCACCGGATTCACCATTTGAGTAGAGTAAACAACATTTAAACTAATAGAGAAAAATATAAAACCATAAGTATAAAGAGAAATCTAATCTACACAAATTTCTATGCAACCGAGCACTCGACTAGGAGCACTACTGGAGTCAACATTTTACTCTGCCTCATAATCCTAAGCCATCACCTAGACTTTCCCAAATAAGCAGAAGAATTAAATTCACAACAGAGCAGGCAAACAGATGAGTACGCGCTCAAGTGGGTGCTGTGGTGTGCAATGAAGATGAAAAATACTAAATAAATGAAATAGAAATACTTCTAGCATGCAATGCAGTAGTGCACGTGCGTGGGCACACAGAACTACTCTCCCCCAGACTTAAACTAAACAACCCACATAATATATGACATGAAAATCAAAATAGGGCTAGGGAAAGAGAGTACCCAATGCTCAGAAATGAGCATACCAGAAGATTGGCGTGTAAGCTAAAATGAAGCTACAACATCCGCCATCCAGAAGAAGGATACCTGCAGGGGTCAGCTCCGCAAAACAAAAGAAAAAGAAAAAGATAAACTACAATAAACTACAGCTAACTAAGCATGATTGAATAAAATGAAATGCATAAGAAAGTAAGATAACTACTAGGGTTATTGTCATCCCAGCACGACTTATTCAAAAACTAAAGGTTCTAGCTAATGGGCGTATGGAAGGAGAAGTGGACAGGTAACTGGCCTAATATCCGTGTCGGTAGCGGGTACCTATACGGCGACAGAACAGTTACTCCTCTACCCAAATAATAATACCTACATAACGCAGGTAGAGGAAACAGAAAGTAAGAAGAGGAGGATATATCCTCACTCAACTCACCAAACACATCCTTGCCTAGCAATGTGTCGTCAATAGGGAGGTGGCAGGAGGAAAAGGCAATGAGTGGAGTTTCCTCTACGGAGGGGGAATCAACCTCCTCACATAAGAGGATGCTCTCATCATTGACTTGGGCAATATGCACCAAATCCTCCTGGGGTACCTGTGAAGACTCAACCTGCACAGGCTCGGATGAAGAGGGGGGATCGAGAAATAAACAAGACGAAGAACATAAATAATCAAAAATCGGGGGAGTGGTCCTGGTCTCACTCCCATCAGGTTGGGTAAGTAAAATAATGTTTGCATTGTCATCAATGCTACAAGATTCGGCGGGATCAGAGGTGGCTAGGCTTAGGATTTGGAATTCCTTCACCGGTGCTGAAGAAAACTCCTCTTCACCTAGAAGGTTGTCCTCCTTCATAGGAGTAGGCACAACACTCAGATCACCCACCTCATCCTGCGACACATCATCAACAATGTCGTCGGAGACGAGAGTAGTATGCACAACAGGGGGAGGAATAGTGCTTGGATAAATGTCAAGCACTGATTCCTCACAAAGAATCGAATCCACTAGGGGTGGTGGATGCACTGGGAGAATAGGCTCAGCAATGTCGGTGCATAGATCAACCGCACATCCGGTGACCGTATCCATGCCATTCCCTTCAAGATGTGAAGGTGACAAAGACACATAACCGGATGTTGAAGGTGTGCCGCCAGAGTTAGGAGTTGGGACGATCCGGATATCCGGCTCGTCATCCTCATCCAATTGGCGAAGATAAGCAGCACAATCCTTCAGGGCATGATCTGTGCTCGGACAAAACTGGCACTGCCTAGCAGGCTTCTTTGGCACAGCGGGTGCTGAAGCCGAAAAGAAGTAAGACGGTAAAGGCTCAGCAGAGTAGCCATAAGACTTACGCGCACCATATGGAGTACCAGACGAAGTCGGTGCTCCATATGCTGGGCTATAAGAATTATGCCTACTATTCTCCGTAGGGCATTCATCACTAGAGTGGGAGGTAGCTCCACACAAACGGCAACGGAAATTAAGATGTGCCCACATAGTGTGAAGATAATACGATTCAAAATAAAAATGCTATTGCGCAAAATACTACACCTAACAAAAATTACTAAAGCAACCTAATTAAAACAGGAAAATGGAATAAAAAGAAATAAAACAAAGAAATGCAATTTACAAATGGAAGGGCTTCTCTCTCAGGTTCTCCCTCTCCAGAAAACTCACACGACTGTGTTCCCCGGCAACGGCGCCAAAAACTTGATGGCGCAAATCTTAGCACTCCGCTATAGGCGGTAGTAAGACTGCGACACGAAACGGCAGTGTACCGATCGTTCAAGTAATATAAAACGAGGAGTAATCCCCGAGTATCGAATCTCGAAGGAACACAGTAAGGTGGAGTTAACTTTCAAGGAAGGACTTGAGATTGAAGTCCTTTCGAGCGGATGGATGCAGAAACGGGGATTTTGGATTGTGGAAAATAAAGAGAAAATGCTATGACTACTCCTATGCAATGCCGCTATGCAATGCTTCGCTTGGCGGAATGGAGACTAGGCAGGCCTTGAGCGCGCTGCGGCGCAAGGGCGGATGGACGAGTAGGCAAGCGGAGTCGAACTGTGCAGGCCTTGAGCGCGCTGCTTCGTTAGGCGGGATGGAGTACGGGCCGCGATGCCACGCTTCGGTAGGCGGATGGACGAGTAGGCTAACGGAGTGAGGGTCGTAAGCACCTCTTCGACAAGCACGCCACTAGCAATTGCTAGTGCGGCGAAGAACGTGACGGCGGGATGGAGGATGGAATGGGGCACTTCTCATTCACACATATGAATAATATGATTCCATAAACATGAAATAAACATTAATAAACAAGATTCATAGTATCATCATCTAAATATAGAGATTACAAACAAATACAACCACACAAGTAGAAGAAAGAGGCAAGAGATACGACCGAATCCGGAGTCTCATTGTAGATTCACGGTAGGAATCGTCGGGTTGTCAATCCACGTCCTAGCTCAGTCCCAACTGCGTCCGGGGTAGAGGAGGGCTGTCACACCTCCCAATGGACCCGTCTTCTCCAGCGTTTTACAATCCGGCCACGTACGATGCGAGGAACTCCTTCCTTGGCGATGAAGATGAGTGTAGAATCTCCTCCTTGAAGCCCTTGGATGATGGAGGAGGCCTAGGGGGCGATTACCTGCGGAAATGGGCGGGACGGCGGAGCTGGGCGAGAAAAACGGCGAGCGCCTGACCTAATTCGCGAGCAGGAGTATTTATAAGCACTGGAATAAACAGTGCGCACGGTCATTGGCGCACGACCAGTGGTCGTGCGCACTAGCATCCTGTGATCGTGCGCCTGCCTGGACGGAGCCTGTTAGGAAAGAAAATTATAAAATACAATGTTCGCACGACCAGTGGCGCACGACTAGTGGTCGTGCGCGCTATCGTAAGTGGTCGTGCGATAAGGAAGACAGAACTCAGTTTTCAGGGGTTAAGTGCACACGATCAGTGACACACGACCAGTGGTCATGCGCAATAGAACCAGTGATCGTGCGCAGTGTTCCTGTACAGATTTGTACCGGGAACACCTGCACGACTCCTGCTCCAACATACAACACTAATCAAACCACTGAAAGTGACACTTAACCATGCATGAAAACTAATAATGAAGATAAACAAGAAATAACACAAAAACGGGCCTAGAAGTGCACATAGCATGGAATAACAAATATGAGCGAAAATATGCCTAAAGTGTAGTGCATAGACTAGAAAATCGGCCCAGATGAGTCCATATATGTGTATATAATTGGGACTCATCACTGCTCATGACATATAAACAACCTCCTTTCCCCGAAAGATGCAGAAAATCACTCTTCTTCGAAAAATGATATCCCCGGAGGATAAAATTCTCCATGGAGTTATCATTTGCCAAAAATGCTAGCAAAATGTTAGGTATAATTTCATGCATATTATTTAATTAATCAAAAAATTTAGAACAACAAAGAGACGGTGACACAAAATAAGAAGGCAATGGTAGTTAATAAGCAAGGCACTATGCAATCAAGTTCGATAGGTGAAAGTATTAAATCTTGTTTCATCATGCGATTTTTTGTTAGGCACATATATGTGTTTACTAGACCAAAATTAAATACCTCAATGTTATCATTTGATTGAGTCTGGCGAGTGCTGCAAGATTTAATTTTGTCCTCAAATTTATCTTTTAAAATTTTCCATAAAAATCTATTAAAGCGTGCACTCTTATGAGGAGTGATGTATGTGGTGTACTCTTTATCCTCCTAACACAACGATATTTAATTATATTAATAATATGATAATGAAACTCTATGAGTTTGCTTATAATCGATGGAAAAACGTGCGGTCGTCAAATATAAAATCGATGTAGTGAGGTGCATGTGATAAGAGATCATCAGATATAACGCGGGCGAACTCAAAAACACAAGGTGATGTATCAACAATCGATAAAAAATTAGCACCAGGTCTGAGTCTTTTGGCACAATAGAGTCACATCTTCCTTCCTGGAGTGGGGATCCAAGTAGGAGTGTTGTGGTGAATGACAAGAACGTAGTCGGATCAACATGCATATGGGGTGGGCTTGATGATGGTGAGGTCCTCTCGGGTTCCCTTGAAACAAGACAATTCTTCTGGGTAAGAAGAACAATCTTGCGACCATGGTGCTCGGAGAAATGAGAATTCCTTATGTCATCGTGTATGATGTGTCTGTCGTACTGCCAAGATCATTCTAATAGGATGTGACAAACATCAATGGCAGCGACATGACATAATATGTGATCCCAATACCTTCTCTCAATAGAAAACTCTACTAAATAGTGGTGTGTAACTGGTATAGTCATGACTATTAACTCCAGACAAACTGTATGGTTGTTCTAATTGTTGGCACCAAAAATGTACCTCCACAAACTCACGCTTCGAGGCAGGAAAAGGAACTGAGGATTGTCGGTTGCTCTATGTTAAGATGAGCGACCTGGAAAAGAGAAAGGATGCCGCAGAGTGGCGAAACCAGATTTACCCGCATCGGCGAATACCACTTACTGCGAGCAATATTATTTCATTAAAGAGGTGCGGTTACAGAAGTGAGGTCGCCTTAACCGGTGACTAAGTAGCCAAGAAGAGACAAGATTCGAGACCGCAACCGGAGTAATCAAGCATGAGGATTTGAATCAGAATGCCTTCTGGGTACTGTTCACCCCGATTTATACTAGTGGGATCCTGCCCGAATGAGTATGCCCTAAATTCATGGGCTGCCCATGGTACAAGAGATCCGGGCAGAGATAAGAGGTTACATGGTGTGCAAATAAGAAAAATAACTGACTGCGCAGTTCGGTGGTCAGCCTGGAAGTTGTCTTTGCTCTTCCTGAAGATAATTGCTAAACTGTCTCGAGCGACTTGTGCGGTCACTGGAAAGGCAAACCGGTTTGACCGGCTAGCAAGAAGAAGGCTTGTCGCAGGATTCCGGGTAAACATGATCCCAACACATTTTCAAGTTTTTTGAAACTTCAGAAATGTCCACTTTAACCGCGGAGACTGCGACATGCCTTTATTGCTTGGGAAATCTATAAATATAGCTGAGGGGTCTATTCATTTTCCAAAGCATTCTTCTACAATGGGACACTTCTCTCCACTTGCGGTTAAACTTTTTCAGTCCGCGAAATCTGGAAAGAAGTCTCTGATGTCCATGTTCGGTGATGATGATGTGAAGAAGTGGTCTTCTCTAAGAGGGAAGAAGACCATTGCGAAGAAAACTATCCAACGGGAAGATGACAAAGGCTCAAAAAAGCTTGTGAAGGTGGAGGTGACCGCGTAGAAACCTCATGTGGTCACGTCAGTCCTTTCTGAGGACATTGAAATTGTGAATACCCCATATTCCGACTAGGTTCTTCTGGATCTTTCGGAACTGTCATCAGCTTCGACATTCAGAAGTCGCTGACTGTGCTTGAGACCGTGAATGATCCTGCAGTAAAGTTGGGCGACGATCAACGTTGAAGTTCGGCAGTCCGCACTAATGTGAACTCGGATGTTGTCCACGAGGAGTTGAAAAGGTTGGCATCTACTGCTGTCGAGAAACTCAGGAGGAACCAGGAGGCAGTGGTTGACGTGCAAAGAAAGAGAAGAAAAGGAAGAGACTGCCTGCTTAGTTATCTTTGAAGGAGGAGAAGAAGAAGAGCAAGAAGTAGGGTTGGGCTGCGGAGGTTGGCGCAGTCAAACCCGTTGCCACAATTAGCGAGTATGGGGAGATCCAGCGGTCTCCGCCCAAAGACGCTCCAAACTCTGGAGTGGGGGAGAAGAGTAACAATCAGGGCGGTCAGATCTCCGCACCCGCTTTCAGCTTCCTGCCTGAAGATCCTGAGGGAGAACTCAGTGAATTCCTGAACAACGGCTCGGAGGGGGAAGAGGGTCTAAATGACCCTGCATACAAAATTGGGGGTTCCATACTCTTTGAGGAGAATAGAGCTAATTCTAAAACTGTGAAAAAGGAGGCCCAAGAGATGGCGGAAAGGTTGCGACGAGTAGAGGCGGAGAAAGCCACTCTGGACGGCAAGGAGGGGCCAAGAAACATGGAGGATAACCAGGCCACTCTGGATAAGGATGATTCAGATCGGGTGAAGGCGGTTGACGCACTGTGTTTTGGTAAGGCCGGTGCGGCTTCTAGGCCTTCGTCTGAAATCCCTTCTGCGATCTTTAAGGGTCCGTTCTGTTCGCAGATTTTGGTTTTGAAGAATTGGAATTCAGTCAAAACCAGTTTTGCCTGAATTCCAATTATGTTGTTCGGCTGCAGGAAGGTTTTGAGCTGTAGGAATTGGAATTTGGCAATTCTGTTATTCGGATGCAGGAAGGAATTGGTTTTGGTTTTGTATAAAATTTGAAATTCTGTTTTGAAGTACAAAATTGCAACACAAAATAGTAGACACATAAAATATTCCAATACACAACAACAACACAAATCAAAATGTTCCAATACACATCAACAGTACGAATTAAAGTGTCCAGTACATAACAACATAACACAAAATGTTTTTTAGAAAAACAATCCAAACCGAAGACTTCAAAATCTATCCCCATAAAATTGCAAGCGAAGCCATGCCGTCCTCATGTGAACCGGTAAAGTGATGAACCTGTCGAACTTAATGCAACTATCACCGAGGAGATCCATGGCTTTCAGTAATTCAAGGTCTGTCAGATCCGTCAGTTGTCCTAGTGCCTCGTAAACCTGACCGGAATTTGCATCCATAGGCTTTGCAGCTGAATTTTTTATAGCGATAGCTGCCTGTTCCATACTTGTTGTCATTTGACTAATCGCACTTGCAATTACATCAGCGGGATTTGTCTTCCTCTTCCTCTGTCTACTGGTCCCTGCTATTGAAGTAGGTTCTCCCGCAACGCTTTCCTCTCCAAATGACTCATTAATTGTCTCAAACTCATTAATTGTCTCGTTTGCTGTTGCTGCAAAACTACCTGTAGCTTTGTCAGTGCCACATAAAATGCCCAAATTTGACCAGTTAATGATAACTTTATCTTTATAGTGTTTCACCGTCGGATGGGTCTGCAAAAAAATAATTTAGTAAGGTTGCAATGAAAAATTCATGAACAAAAATAATGAAAGCCCTGAAAATTACCGTTACATAGTTAGCCCATACTTCCTCGCTATCCACCTTGACTATATTTCGTTCCAAGTCCCATCCAAACCCACTTGTATCTAGCATCGCAGACACCTCCTTGTAATACTTATTCCATGTTTTCAACCTTGCCATTATCTTCTCCTTCGTAAAAGTTATATTATGGGCCTCTTTCATGCCATTGATTGTCGCTGTAAAGGCCACACCTTTCTATCCATTTGGAGTTTTGTGGCCATTCCCATGCTCTTCCAATAGAATTTTTGAAAGCGCTTGATCCATTTCACTCGTCCAGTGAACATAAGTTTTCTCTTTGTTTGAGCCGCTAGCCATTTCTTATTACCTGTAAATAAAGAACATATATATCGGTAGATAATATTAAACGATTAGATATTTTGAAATACAAATTACATAAAACTACATCAAAAAAACACTTCAAAATACTTCAAATACTATAAAATACATCAAAAAAACACTTCAATATATTTCTACATCCAAATTATCAAGTTCATCTAGATATTCTCATTGCGGTTCTGATACTCCTCAAACATTGCCATCGCTAAGTTGTCTCGAAAGTTTGTCCATTCATTTGTAGATTGAATTGGATTAATGTCATCGTCATATTCGAAGATCTCATCGTCTTTAGTCACCCTATCTGCTAATAATTCAGCATCGACCTCAGCGAGTAGTTGAAAATTACTAGCAAGCCTCTTCTAGACGAGAAAATTGTGTAAGACGCAACAGACATTTATTATTTGAACCTGTGTTGAAAATTTATTTCAGAATAATCAATTATTATTCGAAATTTAATATAGATTTGTCAATGTAGTACCTGAACTCTTATATTATAGAAAGATGGTTGTCATAAAATTGCCCAACGCTTCTTCAATAACCCAAACGTTCTTTCTATGACATTACGTTCTCTTGCATGACGAAGATTGAATAACTCCTTGTAATTAGTGGGGTTATTTTCTTGCGTCGACCATTCTTGTAGATGATAACGTGTTGATCGATATGGTGAAAGAAACCCAGGACCGTTGGTGTAACCAGCATCCACCAAGTAATATTTACCTGACACTTTACATTAGCATCAACATTAAATTAAATTATGAGTAAAAATTTGTCTTATCAATTGGAACTTCAAATCGGCCAGTCCTCTCTAGTGCATCTCGCAAGACTCTAGAATCAGAAGAAGACCCTTCCCAACTAGGTAGGACATATAAGAATTTCATCTGATTGTCACAGACACCGAGTACATTAGTCGTTATGGCCTGCTTACGATTTCTATATCTCCCATGATCAGTTGTAGGCACAGTCACTTGGATATGTGTGCCATCTAGAGCACCAACACAATCTTCAAACCATCTCCACCTACGGTTTGATCTTGATTCTGGTAACTTGATATAATCTGTAGCTAACTTCAACACCGCTTTAAGCACAATATTGAAATGTCGACTAACAGTATCTGTTGATCGGATAATTGTACAACCCACATCACGAAACTTCTTAATATGTGATATAATGTACAAAAAGGTTGCAACAGCTTCCTTCACTGACATATATTTACTTTCATGTACAAATCCTCTTGCAGACAGTATATAACATAGTTCTCCAAATGGTTGTTTGTTCATGCGCAATAAGTTAAAATAATTAATATCCGGACCCTCATAAATACGCTTTAACAACGAAGATCGTAGTACATTGTTAACTTCATGATCTACAGGCTCCAAGGGAATATATTGTAACGCTACATAAGCAGCGCCGAGTATTGTGAGTACCCCGCTTTTAAGATGTATTCTCGCTTGAATTTTTCTATCAACTGCTCTAAATCCATCACCAACCTATCAAAATGGAAATCATCTAATCAACATAATAGCGGCAGTATTAATATGAACATTGCATACATTATTGGTGGTTTGTAATGAAACATCACAGACATTATTGTTGTTATGAAACCGCCATGTGTAAATCTATGGCAGCACTACCATGGTTTTTATTGATTTCCAACTTGTAATCCAAAAGAGAAGGAAAAGGCCATATATAAAGAGGCTAAAAACAAACCATTACACTGATGAGCTTTCACCCAGTCCATACATACATCCATACTTGTATATTAACTAACACAAGTAAACGCTAACAAAGGCTTCATTTTGCAGGGTTTTTTTAGTCGACAGGATGAGATATGGCTCCAGGTTAAACATTCAATACTATGCCAACATACAGGAACATCAACGTCTGTCATCAGCAGTCAACATACAGGGATATGGATGTAGAGGGAGATGCGAGGAAGAGGAAGCCCAAAAAATACAGAAAAACAGAGATTGAGAGGATTTGCTAGGGTTTTCTTGACCTCAAATTAGGAACATCAACCAAAAAAATGAAGTAAAAAACCATGGAGGTGAAGATGTAGAGGGAGATGCGAGGAAGAGGAAGCTTTACCGGCGGCGAGGCTGCAGAGATCGACGGGGAGGCTGCAGAGATCGACGAGGGAGGAAAGAGGAAGTCGCGGTTCGTCGCTTGCGCCGTCCAAAACCAGCGAAAAAAACAACCGAAGACCTATTTTTTGGGGATAGGCTAGTAGAAAAACTTTAGGTTTTCAGAGAAAACCAAAACCAGGCCAAAACCGGTGAACCGAACACCTACAATAGCTTTATTAAAGCTAAAACCAAAAATCGGCGCCCAAAACTGACAAACCGAACAGACCCTAAGCCTTTGTCACCTACGAAGCGGTCGGAAATAATGATCATCCCGCTGGAAGGCATCATTCTAATGAGTCATGACGAGCTGAAGCGAAGGCGAAAAGGGGGAGAGCGGTCACATAAGATCCAACCCACGCTTATGGATCTTGAGCAGTGTTTGCCCAGAAGTTTGCGATCTCAAAAGCTCAACAGAAATTCACCGATCTCGGCGGTCAAGACGGTCTCCGGTTTTTCAAACCGCCTGCCTCATTCTCAGCAGTAAAATTTCGAATCTCTCAACGGTCAAGGTTAGTTGAGAACGTCAGACCGCGCGGTCTAGAACCTGCGGTTTGTCCGCTATTGGCAGCTCAGGTAACTCCTTTCCTCCATCCTGGCCTTCTTAAATCCTGAGCAGCCCGTATTTTTGAGATATGCCCGTTTGGGCAGGCTCCTGCGTCTATAAATAGAGGGGTACGGGTCCCTAAAAAGGACTTTTGGATGGTGCCTAGATCTTAGTATCAGCCTAGGCAGTCTCAATTTTTGTCCTCCCTAAGGTTCCTCTCGTAGTCTAGCTGTCTAGTAACATCCTTGTCAATAACTCTAGACCCCTTAGTAACCGGTCACAGTTCTTTACTCCTTTTTCTCCAGTGTAAGTCGTGGGGGTGCAATTTTTGTACCAACAAACGAACACACGACCTTCAGATTTGGACGTACCGGCGAACTCAACGGTCTTATGATGTCAGACCGAGAGTTGCAAAATCAGCCTTTTAGCGGTCCCACGTGTCCAGGTCGTGCGACCCCGGAAGACCTTGAGTTTTGTTTTGAGCGGGCTTTAGAGCGAACTCGACAAGAATTCGCCAAAGTCCAGTTAGAGACCGCTCAACAGATAGAAACGATGAGTCAGGCCTTGGTGGCGATCTCCCAGCGTCTCACCCCTCAGACCGTTGAGGTCGCTACACCCATCGTAAGTCTACCTGTTAGCGGTCATGTGCGAGACCGCTCAGCCCCTCAGCCCACAGCTCCTCTACAGTCTCAAGGGAAGGAGTTCGCCGCTCGGCATGATTTCTATCCGGCAGCTGTTCAAGGAAGTCCAGCCAGAGCTCTGAACTTTCAAGAGGATGTTGCTCATCCCCTAGCTGACCGTTGGGAAGAGCCATCCTCTTTTGTCAACCAAGTAAGGTGGGAGCCAGTCCTGATAGGGTTCCGAGAACCTCAACTCCCAATCTTTACTGGTAGAGATGATCCAGTCTCTCACCTGCAGGCTTTCGAAGCTGCGGTATCAATGATAACTCTGTCAGAAGGCCTCCGTTGCAAGTTGTTCGTAACTTCTTTGGGAGGCGAGGCTAGGGAATGGTTCTTCAACCTTCCCTCCAGGTCTATCTCATATTTTGCAGACCTACGGAAAGAACTTCTTCTGAGGTTTGCTACCTCAAAGAAAAGAAAGAGTGGCCCTGCAGTCCAAGATCAGACAGGGTGAAAATGAGACGCTAGCCCGCTTCGTAGCGCATTTCCAGGAAGAGATTCTTAGTATTAGAGATGTAGGTTCAGTTCTACATCAAGTGGCTTTCATTAATGCCCTCCGAGAGGGTCTGCTGAAATTTGAGGTAACCACCAGAGAGACAAATTCCTTTCAGGAGCTGATAGCCATCGCCAACAAGTTCATTGAAGGGGAGATCTGCAATCCAGAATGTGTCTCCAATCTCTCCAACTTAGCTTATCAAGGAATGAGTAGTTCCTCTTCAGTTCCTCAGCGTTTCCAGAAACCGGCTCGTCAGGATTATCATCCTCTAGCCCCCCCCCCCCCCCCCCCCCCCCCCCCCCGGAGGAAGAAATTTTTGTCACCACCGTCCATCCGTCAACCACCAACAGTTTAACCAATGGCATCAACCTGCTCCAGTCCAGCTTCCATCTCTTCTTCCTCTACCGCTAGCTGCTCGTCCTAGACAACAATTTGGTGACTCTCAAGACGCCTTCACAAATCTTGCTCTCTCGATCAGTGAGGTGTTAGAGATTATTCAAAAGCAACCCTTCTTTAAGAAACCAGCACCAATCCAATATGACGTCTGATCCAGAAATCCAACTTTATATTGCGAGTATCATAAAGAAAGGGGTCATCAGACTGAGAACTGCAGAGCTCTCAGGTTCTTGATTGAGAAGCTGTTGAAGGAAGGAAAACTCCAGGATTCAGTAGCAATAAGAGTTGAGGAGCAGGCGAAGAAGGCGAAAATTGTGGGTGGAGTGAGTTGGGAGTGTGAAGAAGTAGAAGATGTCGGCCTCTTCGGTAGTCTTCACTTTGGAAA
The DNA here is from genome assembly GCA_033032865.1 of Dactylorhiza incarnata. Lineage (NCBI taxonomy): Eukaryota > Viridiplantae > Streptophyta > Magnoliopsida > Asparagales > Orchidaceae > Dactylorhiza > Dactylorhiza incarnata. The sequence continues at coordinate 1,342,891 of JAWHQI010000130.1, forward strand.
TGAGTGCGTGGATGCTGACAACGAAGGAGAGTTCGGTCGTCTTTTTTTGCATCCACGGGGTGGGGTGGGGGGGGGGGGGGTGGGGGGGGGGGGGGGGGGGGGGCAGGGTTGGAGTCCTCGAAGAAGTCTAGTGTTTCGAGGGTCTTCAGATCAGAGGTAATAGTGGACTCAACCTTAGCTCCCGAGCCGGAAGTGGTTGTGTTTGGAAAGGAGGATCTGCCCCCTCATGGCAACCCTTTTAATGATGCGGTGGTGATCAAAGCAGTAATAGAAAATTTTACCGTAAATAGAATTCTGATTGATACTGGAAGTTCGGTGAATCTCTTATTCAAATCAGTCTTTGAAGGTCTCAAGACTGGGAAGCCTCTTCTCGCTACCGAGGGACCTCTCTACGGATTCTCGGGGGAAAAGAAAGAAGTGGAGGGGAAGGTGACCCTCACTGTGGTAATGGGAGGTGTCATAAAGAAAGCAGAGTTTATGGTAGTAGATGCACCTAGCAGCTACTATTGCATCTTCGGGAGACCACTACTCAATGAATATAGGGCCGTCGTGTCAACTTTCCATCTAGCTTTGAAATTTACTGCCAAAGGGAAACAGTTTAGGGTCCGGAGTGATCCAAAACTCGCCCGAGAATGTTATGTCAAAACAGTTAATGTCGTGGAGACCTCTCCCCCCGAAATAACAATGGTAGAAGAAGTTCCTGAAGTCGAAGAGATGGACTGTGAGGTCCCTATTGAAGAATCTCTGGAAGATCCAGTCCAAAACCTGCCAGAGGAGTTGACAGCGGGAAAAAAGTCTGAAGGGGCTCACCTAGAACCTGCCCAGGTAGTCCAGAAAGTGCATGTTGAAGCTGAAGATGAAAAGAAGGAACTCTCCATTAATGGAGAGCTCGCTGAAGCTGAAAAGAGGGAGTTGATTTCTTGCCTTATGAGGAACTTGGATGTATTCGCTTGGTCAGCGAATGACATGCCAGGGGTTGATCCTGATGTAGCTTGCCATCACCTGAATATAGATCCAGCCTGCAGGCCTGTGAAGCAGAAGAAGCGTGTTGTTGCTGAGACACTTGCTAAACCAATCAGGGAGGAGGAGCTGAAGCTTCTTCAAACTGGCTTTGTCCAGGAGGTTTAGTACCCTGTTTGGGTTTCAAATATTGTAATAGTGAAAAAGCCAGGTGGCAAATGGCGTATGTGTGTGGACTTCACCCGTCTTAATAAAGCTTGCCCAAAAGATTGTTACCCCTTGCCTCAGATAGATTCTTTAGTTTTGTAGATGCATTCTCGGGATATCATCAAATTAGAATGCATAAGCCCGACACACCTCATACATCATTCATTACGAATGATGGATGTTTTTGTTATCGCGTAATGCCTTTCGGGCTTAAAAACGCTGGTGCAACCTATCAAATTAAAGGATGATGGATTCGGTGTTTCAAAGACAGAAGGGTAGAAACCTTGAGGTTTACGTTGATGACCTCCTCATCAAAATTAAGGCATTTCCAGCTCATTTGAAGGACCTCAAAGAGACGTTCTCAACCCTCCGAACCTTCAATATGAGGCTGAATCCTTTGAAATGTATTTTTGGAGCAACCAAAGGAAAATTCTTAGGTCAGCTTTTGAACCCAGAGGGACTTGAACATAATCCCGATAAAGTGAAGGCGATTATCGAAATGACACCTCTGAGATCTCCAAAGAAAGTACAGCAGCTAGGAGGTAGAATGGCAGGGCTGAGTAGGTTCATATCTCATTCAGGAGACAAAAGTGCCCCTTTTTTCAAAACCCTTCGGAAGGCCTCTAAGTTTGAGTGGACCAAAGAATGTGATATAGCTTTTGATCAGTTGAAAAAATAGTTAGCCTCAATTCCTCTTCTTCAAAGCCCTAGAGAGGGTGAGGACCTCTTCTTGTACCTGGGTGTTGGAGCTGATACTGTTAGCTCGGTGCTAGTAAGAGAAGAAAAGAAAAAGCAGTTCCCAGTCTACTATGTTAGCAGGATTCTGAAGAATGCAGAAATCAGATATCCAATCCTAGAGAAGTTGGCGTTAGCTCTCGTTGTCTCAGCAAGAAGGCTCAGACTATATTTCCAAGCTCATTCTATTCAAGTAGTCACAGACTTACCTCTGAAGAATGTGTAGGAAATCCAGAACATTTAGGTAGATTAGCCAAGTGGGCGATAGAACTAAGTGAATTCAATATTTCTTACGTGCCCCGTATGACGATCAAAGCCCAGGTGTTGGCAGACTTCATGGTTGACACAACAGATATTGGTTCCGAAATTGAGGTTAAGAGACCTCTCCCTTGGACCATCTTCGTCGATGGAGCTTCAGGTAAAAAATCTTTAGGAGCAAGAGTAGTATTGATCAATTCGAACGGTGTAAGGCTAAATCAGGCCTTAAAGTTTCATTTTCCAGTTACTAACAATCAAGCCGAGTATGATGCTCTTTTGGCAGGTCTACACTTTGCCAGAGAACTAGGTATTGAGCATGTTGAGGTGAAAATGGACTCTCTAGTTATGGATTCTCAGGTGAACAGTACATATGAAACTCGAGAACCTATTTTAAAGAAGTATCAAGAGCCGGTGAAAAATGAAATTGGAAGGTTTAAAAGTTTCACAATTCAACACATTCCCAGAGCATGTAATTCTGAGGCTGATCAACTTGCAAAATTTGGATTGCTATCTAGAGGGACTACCTTGGATCTATTTCATCCACCAGTAGAAGAAGAAATAGTCATGACAACTGATCAGAGGCCATCTTGGATGGACCCTTTTGTTCTTTATCTTTCAACAGGAGAGTTTCATATCAGTGTCAAAGATAAGATAAGATTCAGGTTGAAAGCAGCACATTATTATCTGAGTGCAGGAATCCTATATCGAAAGGCTCTCTTAACTCCTCTAGCTAGATGTATCTCAGAAGAAGAAATCCCGATAGTTCTTAGAGAAGTTCATTCTGGTGAATGTGGAAGTCATTCAGGTGCCAGAACCTTAGAAAAGAGAATTCTAAGGCAAGGATACTTCTGGCCTAGCATGAGGAAGGATGTTAGTGACTATGCTAAGAAATGTGTTCAATGTCAAAAGTTTGCTCCCCTTCAGCATCAGCCTGCTCAGAAGTTGAGATCGATAATGACTCCTTGGCCGTTTGCAGTTTGGGGGATGGATCTTCTCAGAACTTTTCCTATGGCAAATGGGCAGCATCGTTTTATTCTAGTTATGATTGACTATTTCAGCAAATGGATCGAAGCAAAATCTTTAGCTAGAACTACCACCCAGATAGTAAAAAACATAATTTTGGGTGAGATTATTTGTAAGCACGGGATTCCTATGGCTATCATCACTGACAATGGGCCTCAATTCAACAACTCAGAGCTGATTAACTTTTGTGATGAGATAGGAATTGATCTACGCTTTGCTTCGGTACATCATTCCAGAAGTAATGGTCAGGTGGAAGCAGCTAACAAATCTATCTTGAACCTCCTTAAGAAGAAGGTCGAGAACATCAAAGTAACTGGGCAGAACAACTTCCATCAGTGCTCTAGACCTTAAGAACCACCCCTACCAGAACTACTGGAGAGACTCCCTTCAAGCAATCTCATGGCTTAGAAGCCCTCATTCCAGTCGAATTCGAGGTTAAAAGTGCAAGAGTTATATTCGCTAAGCAGAATGAAGGTAGCTGGATAGAAGAGAACGATGAGAACTTGAAATGTAGTCTCGACCTCATTGAGGAGTTGAGAGATGAAGCTATGATAAGACAGGAAGAAGTGAAGAGGAGAATGGCATGGCACTTCGATAAAAACATAAGAATCAGGGATTTCGCTGTTGGAGATGTAGTAATGAAAAAGTAGATGCTGCTGCCAGGTCCAGCTCAGTGGTAAGCTGAATCCAAACTGGTTAGGGCCTTATGTTGTAAAGGAGGTATTGAAGAATGGAGCCTACCGCCTCAAGCCATATGACGGAAGGGAAATCTCCAACACTTAGAGTGGGGATGATTTAAAATGTTTTTACTCCTGATATCTTTTTTACTCCTCTCGATGTTTAGTATCTTTTACTATCAATAAACGTGCTGACACTTCTTCTTACGTATTTTGCGGAGAATGCCACGAGATGGAATTGGGTGCGAGCCTAAGACACATCAAGTGAGATATCGCCGAATCCTACTTGAACTCCCGCGAATTGAAGCTAGAGTTGTAACATCTACATTAACCACGGATTGCGGGGAGGTTTCGCCTCCGTGTAGTAGTAGCTCGTCAATCTTATGCGGCAGATTTTTAGGATTTCGGATCCAGGGCGACACGTGAACACACCTCTGCATCAAGGGAGGTCTAGGTGAATGTCACCTCTGTCGTGCCTACGGATAGTGTCCAACAATGTTGATGACCCTTCTGAGGAAAGCAATATGGTCGCTTTTTAGTACACACCTGCCCAATTGGTCATCATAGCCTATTACACTTGGATACTCCCTGACTTGGCCTTGTTGGTCAAGTTTTCTCTAAGAAGCGGTCTAGAGTGTTTTAAGACCGCCAAGATTGCCTCTTCTCCCCTGACCGAAAAGGACACTTCATCTCTTTCTAACCTCTTGACCGCCGAGTTCATTTCTTCTATTTCTCCCCCATGATCGTTGGAGTCATTTCTTCTTCTCTCTTTCTCATGACCGATGAGGTTGTTTTCATTAACAATGACACAACAATGATGACCTCTCTGAGGAAAGCAATGTGGTTGCTTTTTAGTACACACCTGCCCAATTGGTCATCTTAGCTTGTGCATTCTTTTTCTCCTTCGGACCGCGCGGTCTTGATCCTGTTATTCTTGACGAACTTAAGACCACCACCTGCGGAATTTTTCCTGAAATGATTATTTCATGTCTCGAGATAAAGGCGGTCTCACTTTTCTTAGATCATCACTCGTGATGATCTTGAAGAAATTGTACGCTCGCTATATTCTAGTAGTGGAATAATCTGGGAATTGTTAGACCGCTAGAGGTAGATTCTAAAATTGTTTGAATCAAATATAAACGATCTAGATATACTTAGATCGCATATATTTTGCTCTGGATATCTTGGATCTATTGAAGATTATTTGTTTTACAAAATATTTCAAAATATTGATAATATGCGGTATGGAGGTTTTTAAGATCATAATTATCACATCCCTTGTATTCATTGTGTTAATATCGCTGTTATCTCATTGGCGTTCTGGGTCTATTGGAAAATTATCATTCTTTTTAGTCTCTCAAAACATGAAGAAGAACTAAGCTAAGATAAAAAGCATTGTTCCCCAAAGAAGAGAATATTGAACTCAAAATTTGAGACCGTTCGGTCAAGCCTGGGATATCATCATGAGACCAGATATCAGAGGATCGATCAGATCAGAAAATAGTAAAGAATGTACATAAAAGAAGCTAGACCGACACTGAATGGCAAAAGGTATGTAAAAAAATATGGTTCATCTCTATTCATATGAAAGTCAGGGTTACAGATCGCGCGGTCTGCAAAATATTATGACCGCGACTTTTGAAAAAAATCAGAATACAAATTTGACAAAACGAAAAATCTATTTGGATTGCCGTGGTTTCTTGGGTGAAGGCTCTTTTGAAGACCTGGTGTCAGCTGAGATTTTTTCCAAACTATCAGATGACTCCTCAGAACTTACACTCGAGTCCGCCGCCGAACTCAAGTCAACACTGGGCTGATACTGACTGCCACTGGCCTGGTCGGTCTCATTATCACTCACTCCGACATCGACCTCACCGGTCTGGGAAACCGCAGCTTCCACTTCTCCTTCTTCCTCTTCTTCTCCCCTTTCTCCTTCTCTTTCTTTTACCTCTTCTTCCTCTACAAAAGAGACAACTTCAGGAAATAAGCTGGAAAAATTAATATCTTCAGGAATGATAACTCCGTGGTCTCGCATCCGAGTGATCGCAAGTTCGACAACTCCCTTTACTTCCTCCAACATAATCCTTTGATAAACTGGATTGTCATTGTTATACGTAACTTTCCTCATTTTCTGCAATGAAATAAGTCAGGTCAGGCGGTCTGAAATTTATAAGGCCGCGCAAAGGATTGTAAAGATCCTCACCTCGTGTTCGTCGACAAGATCTTTATTGTCGCGGAGAGCCCGACGTAGAAGCCTCCCCATGTGGTGGTTCAAAACTGTGCTTCTGACCGTTGCCTGCACGCACATGTCAGGTATAATCTCTTCATCTAAGTCATACAACTCCTTTTGATTCTTTTCACCATATAGGGCAGACGTGAACCGATCTGTATGGCGAGTATGACCGCCACTCCAAAGGGGGAGAGCCGTGGAAACTTTCACACTCTTTGCTTTCCCATCCCACTCGAGTAACGGTCTCCCCTCAAGGTCCTTCAACTTCCTCCTGTATCCAGCCAAAGGAAATTTTATCTGAGCAGGAGAAGATGGTTCAATGGTCTAGTTCTGCGACCTCTCCCTCTGCCTCTTTAATCTCAGCTTGCACTGAGTAAGAGCCTCCTCTTTTGGAGGGACCAGAAAGATCGACGGAACCATCAGGGTCGCTGCGTTAGAAAACTTGCAACAGATATTAAACATGAAATCAAAGAATTTTAAAGATTGCATGATGTTTCTTACAATCCTCAAGCGCGACCTCATCCTAATAATTGATATAATAAAGAAGATCGATCCTTTGTAGGGAAAGCATCTCCTTGATAGGGGTCTCCACCCTCAGTAGAGTTTTCGGCTTCTTGAAGACCGCCTCAGCTCGGGGAGCATTTTGAGTCTCAAGACCGCCGAAATTGTTGGTTCGTGAGGCGTCCTTAGAGGGGGGGGGGGGGGTGAATAAGGGTTTTAAAACTTGATTATTTAATATAAAACTTTTGTTGTTTTTCTTTAAAGAAACTTTAAATCAAAACTTAAGAGGAGTGAATCAATTTAAAACAAACCAAAAAGAACATGATTTTCATTATGATTTAAGATTACAAAATATGTGATTTTTATAACGCTAGAAATCGAAGGCGAAATATGAAATCTTTGTTTTGTTTTCTATACCGACTCTTCTCACCAAGAACCTGTTGCTTTTGCCGATCTTCCCCAGATCCGGCCTCAAGCCGCTCTAGCCTTTCTATACCCAGAAAAGGCCTCGAGCACCCCCTAGATCTACTTCCTAGACCTAGTCGCCAATACGAGGCGAATTGCTCCCTAAGTCCTACCCAGACCTAGTCGCCAACATGAGGCGAATTTTATTCCAAGAAAATGATAAAAGGTTACAAAATATTTGAACACAAACTAAAATTCCCTATGAAAAATTCTGGAGATGGCGAAGGCCGCTGAATGTTCTTGAAGTCGAAGCGCACATTCTTCGCATTGAGTAAGCGTTGATCCGGTTCTCCTTGAATTATTTGCTCGAATATGTGCGGGAGTTGAAGTTCTGGAAAATACGTCTCTGATTGAGTTTCTGGAGTGCTGGAAAAAGGCTCAAATCAATCAGTAGTCAGAGACGACGAAGCCATCCATTAAGTTCTAACGCCGATGTTAAGTTCTAACGCCAGACGTTGACCATGTATAACAACATATTGATGGCTCAAATCTTCAGAAGAGGAAGGAGATTCCGCACTTTAGGCATTGTTTTATTTTAGGTAATACAAATGCCAACATTAAGGCTAACGCATGCATTGAGCAAATCATTCCTAAAGTTCCTCCTGCAATCACGACTGCTTCCTTCTTGCCATAATCGTCGATCGATAACGCCGGCGTTAAGTACTAACGCCTGGCATTGAGTTTCTCCCTCTTTTTATTCAGTCAGCAAGCCATCCCGTCGATCGACATCCCATCCCGTCGATCGGCAGACCTTCCCATCGATCGCTAACGCCCAGCGTTAAGACCTAACACCTGGAGTTAGACATCTTTCAATTCTTCTGCTTGTGGATAGTGCCAGACCAGTATTGTAGCAACATGATGTCATATCTGTCCAAACCTGCATGCTAAAAATACAATGACAAACAAGATCAAATATAAGTAGGATTTGTTATTCTCAAATTAAAGGGATGCGGAAATCCATGTTCCAACAATCTCCCCCTTTTGATAATAACAAATCCAATAGAGATAAATCATAATCATATATAAGATATGTGTTTGTAGAAGGATATTTGACACAAAGTAATCATAGAGATAATAATAAGAGTTATAGTTCTTTTAACATTGTGCTCCCCCTACTTAAGTGCTCTCCCTACTTAAGTGCTCCCCCTTAGTGTATGCACCCATAGACTAGATTCATGCTCCCCCTTAATCTAGTGAATCCTACTCCTTGTGATTTATCATTTTATTCTCCCCCTTGTATTATTAGCAAAAGAGGGTGGAGTGTAAAAAAAGAGAGGGCAAAAGGTAGAACATAACTAAGAGAGGAAGAAGAGATTTGTTTTTAACATAAGATAAATCGTGATCGAGCTAAGGGAGAGAGTGGCACAGCAGAAAAAAATATGATAAGCGTGAAAGAACATCATTCAAAGATTATTCCAAAGAAAAGAAATGTAATCACTTACTTTTTAAATTTATTTTAAGAGCGATACTACTTGTTAAGAGAGATGCAATTTTGTTTGACAAAGCACAAGTGAAAACAAACTGTAGAAATAAGCATGAGAACACATGGTATAAGGATACATGATCAAATAGGAATACGGAAAGATAAAACAAAGTTATTAAGATTAATATTTTTGTAATAGTTTGACTATTTCAGCAATATATTTAGACTCTTCACATTTGAGCATTTTAAATTTGAAAATTTTCATAACACATAGGCAAGCATGAATCAACATATTCATAAAGATAATAACTACAATGTAACCAATTCGTATTTCAAGTAAAGAAAATATTATTGAAATCATGCATTGCAATCTAGTGCTTTTACTTAAGTTTTGAGAGAATTATGTAAATTTGCTTTAGGATCCAATTCTTATGAGTAGAAGCTTTATGAAAATCAATGATGTGTGCATAAGGTGTTTTGATAAAAGTATACAAGTGAAATAATCAAAACACATATCATATGTAATGAAATAGTAACAACAACATTAAGAATGCAATCTTATAAGTACTTTCACACATCATATTTAGAATGAAATTTCAAAGCACAAAACATAAGTACAACTACCAAGGTGCTTCACCCACACAATGCTCATTAAGACTTATCAGGGAGCAAAGTATTTCTTGGGGGATCACATAAGCATTTGTATACAAATTTTATTTTAATGATCCGGTGTACAAATAGAGTGAGAAAAAGAGATATGTTTGCACAAGACACTTTACAATTCTTTCTAAGGTGCTCAACCTCACAATGCTCATTAAGACTTCTCAGGAGGGTGAGTAGTGCTTGGTGGAGTTATCTTTGGCATATTATTAATTGATTTTTTGTTGAGGCCAAAAGTCTCCGAATTCACATGTTATTGCAAACATGTATAATTTTGAAGTAACACTTCTATGTGTGTAAGAAATTTATTTTTAAAAGACGGTGTAGGTAATTTAGACATACAACTTAATGAGTTAAAACTATTACACTACATAAACATGCAAGACTAAGATTATGAACACATGTAGATTATCAAAATAGTGAGTGTATGAATCATTGATAAACATAAAACATTACTCATACTTAGAGGCATGCTAGACAATCATACACAATTATCTATAGACTATTTCATTGCACATAATCAGATTAAGGTCAAGGCATGACAAAAAAAATGTTTAGGAAATTTGAAATTAAAATTAGACATTGAAAAAAAACCTTGTGAGTATGCCAAAATCAATTTTGACCATTGGTAACAAAAATTACAAAGATGTTTGCTCATGTGAAGTTTTTAGGTCAAACCATATTTTTTGTAAAGAGTTAAAGCAAAACAAATAACAAAAACATATTTTTGATCATTTTGAATTTTTTTTGTGTTTTGAAATAAAATAACAACATTAATAACAAAATAATTTAAAATCAGACAAAATAAACTGAGAAAAATCAATAGAAAAATACCAGAAATATACTAGTGAAAGCAGAATTTTGATCTGGAAAAAAAGGCTAACGTCTGGCGTTAAGTAGTTAACGCCAAAATAGTACTCAATTTTTGAGGTTTTTGAATTTTTTTTTCTTTGGAGTAGGGAGTATGTACGTAGATCTTAGGGTAGAAATTTCAGAGAAAGTTGATATGTTTAGAAGGCTTATTTAAGCATATTTTGGTGGTTTTAAATATTTTTATCTTTTTTAAAAAATATATAATTTTTTTTTATTTGGAAGGAGACATAACATGTGGTGATTTTCAAATTGTTATATCTAAGACTCCTAATTCTAGTCTAAGTAGAGCAAAGCGGGAATCCGGTAAAGGTTTGGTAAAGATGTCCGCAAATTGTGATTCAGTTCTAATAAAGTTTACATGAACATGTTCCTTTTTTATATAATCCCTAATGAAATGATGTCTAACGTCTATGTGTTTGGATCTTGAGTGATGAACGAGGTTGTTGGTCAAATCAATGGCACTCTTGTTGCCACACTTTAGTTCTATGTTAGTTAGATGAACTCCGAAGTCTTCTAATGTTTGAGTCATCCATAAGGCTTGGGCACAACAGCTTCCTAGTGCAATATATTCCGCCTCGGTGGTGGAGAGAGCAACAAAATTTTGTTTTCTACTTGACCATGCAACTAGAGAAGGACCTAAGAAATGACATGTGCCACTAGTGCTTTTTCTATCTAAAGAACAACCCGCAAAATCGGAATTGGAATACCCATGTAATAGAAAGGAATCATTCGTTGGATACCAAAGTCCTAATTTAGGTGTGCCAATTAGATATCTAAAAATTCGTTTTACCGCTTTTAAATGAGATTCTTTTGGGTTTGCTTGGAATCTAGCGCATAGGCGTACGACAAACATAATGTCGGGTCTAGATGCATTAAGGTACAATAAGGATCCAATCATTCCTCTATACAAAGTTTGATCAATGGAAATTCCGGTTTCATCTTTTCATAATTTTAGTGACGTGCTCATTAGAGTACTAGCTTATTTTAAGTTTTCAAATCCAAATCATTTTAGCATATCATGTACGTATTTTGACTGACATATGAAGATTCCATCATTTCTTTGGGTTATTTGAAAACCTAAAAATAAGTTAATTCACCAACTAGACTCATCTCAAATTCATTTTGCATTACTAGTACTACTTCATTACACAACTCTTTATTAGTGGCTCCAAAAATTATATCATCAACATATATTTGTAAAATAATTATATCATTATCAATATGCTTAATGAAGAGTGTGTTGTCGGTACTGCCCATTTTATAACCGTGCTTTAATAAAAAGGATGTTAGTCATTCATACCACGTACGGGGCGCTTGTTTTAGACCATAAAGCGCCTTTTCTAATCTATAGACGTGATTTGGAAATTTTGCATCTATAAAACCGGGGGGTTGTTCTACATAGACTTCTTCTTTAATTATCCCGTTTAAGAAAGCACTTTTTTACATCCGTTGAAATAATTTAAATTTCTATAACTTGCAAATGCAAGAAAAATTCTAATTGATTCAAGGCGAGCCACATGTGCAAATGTTTCATCAAAGTCTACCCCCTCGATTTGAGAATAACCTTGTGCTACCAATCTAGCTTTGTTCCTAGTGATCCTAGACTCACCATCTAATTTATTTTTAAATATCCATTTTACACCTATGACCGGGTGATTAGATGGTCATTCAACAAGTTTCCAAACCATATTGTGCTCAAATTGATATAATTCATCATTCATAGCAATAAACCAAAATTCATCATTTAAAGCCGTAGAATTGTTTTTGGGTTCAATTTCGGAAACAAAACATAAATTGGAAAAAGATTCATTAAAGGCAGAACGTGTAGTTACCCCTCTTGATGGTTCACCAATGACAAGATCCCTTGGATGATCTCTTGTGAATCTAAGCTCGCTTGGAGGCACGAAATAATTCTTGCACCGGCTCTACTTCTTTGTCCTTTTCAAGTGGTTCATCGTCATCAAGCTCCAAATATGAAGGTGATTCATCTTCTATTCCTGTAATTTTAGTATCTACACAAGGCACAAGTTCATCAAACTTAACATGAATAGATTCTTCAACCTTCTTAGATTTTTTATTATATATCCTATATGCCTTGCTAGTTGATGAGTACCCAAGAAAGATTCCTTCATCGCATTTTTCATCAAATTTAGCTAATGCATCTTTGGTATTTAAAATAAAGCATTTACATCCAAAAACATGAAAGTACGATACATTAGGTTTCTTTTGGTAATATAATTCGTATGGAGTTAATTTCAAAATAGGGCGAAACATGATACGATTTATAACATAACAAAATGTATTTACCGCTTCAGCCCAAAAAGATCTAGGCAACCCATACTCGGATAGCATAGTGTGTGCGAGTTCCTAAAGGGTTCTATTTTTCCTCTCCACCACACCATTTTGTTAGGGGGTGCGTGGAGCAGAAAATTTGTGTTTAATGCCTAGATTATTGCAGAAAGTGGTGAAACTATCATTTTCAAATTCCCCTCCATGATCCGACCTTATGCATTTTATTTTTAAGTCTAATTCATTTTGAATGCGATTGCAAAGTTTTGAAAATTCAGAAAATCCACAGATTTGGAGTTAAGAAATAAAGTCCACGTGAATCTTGAAATATCGTCAATTAATACAAAAGTATACTTTTTACCACATAGGCTACAAGTGCCAATTGGCCCAAAAAGGTCCATGTTAATTAGTTGCAATGGTCTTGAGGTGGATACTTCAATTTTAATTTTAAACGATGTTTTTGAAAATTTTCCTTTTTGGCATGACGAGCATAAGGAAGAAAGGTTTCCATTTAGGATTGGCAATCCTCTAATAATTTTATTTTTTGATAATTTCAAAATCAACTTGGTGCTAGAGTGACCAAGACGCCTATGCCATAATTCAAGTTCTTCATTTTTAGATATAAGACATTTAAGAGATGCACGTGATAGATCATGAAAAGCTATTAAATAAACGTTATGAATTGTTGGTGCAGTGAGTACTATATTATTAGACTTAGGATCAATGATTTTGCATAAATTAGTAGAAGACTCAAATAACACATTAAGGCCTTTATCGCATAATTGACTAATGTAGATTAAGTTATGTTTTAAGCTTTCTACAAACAAGACATTAGTAAAAGAGAAAGAGTCGTTACCCACTGTACCGGTGCCCAATATTCTTCCTTTTCCATTGTCACCAAACGTCACGGTTCTGTTGGATCGGTAGGCGCCCTTAGAGGGGGGGGGGGGGGGTGAATAAGGGTTTTAAAAACTTATAATATATTTTGAATAACTTTGAAAAAGCTTTGATTATTAAACTAGAGAAGATCAAGACAAATCAAGTGAAGTAAAAGTAAAGACATGATTTTATTAACTTGAGAGGCATGATTACAAAACTTGATCTCTTATCGAAGCTAGAAATCAAAGCTAATAGAAAGACTCTTTTTGTTACCTATACCGACTCGTATCCCCATGAACCGGTTGGCTTTAGCCGATCCTTCCCCGGATACGGCCTCAAGCCGCTCTAGCCAACCCTTCCCCGGATGTGGCCTCGAGCGCCCCCTAGACCTAGCCTAGATCTAGTCGCCAACATGAGGCGAGTTTCCCCCTAAGTCCTACCCAGACCTAGTCGCCAACACGAGGCAATTTCACTAATCGTTTACAAGAAAAATATGAAATGAAAAGACAATAATGTAAAACTCCCTCTATGTGGATCTCTTGGAGAAGTAGACGAAGACGCAGAGTATGATCGTAGTCGATGCGGTCTTTCGTCACGATGATGACGCGTGTTGAAATCTTCTCCACGGATCTCCTTTAGTCTTTATGGATTTGTGTGAGTATCTCTCTAAATATTCCTTTCTATAATATGGCACGAAGCTCTGGAATTTAGGGTTATAGAAGGATGAGGAAGACGGAGCCAATGGGTCCTTTTTATAGCCTCAGCGCTAGCGCTTGCGCTAGTGCTACCGCCGGCGCTATCCCATATTAAGTAATATTTTGCGTGCGAGAATCTTTAATCCGAGGAAACAATTCTCCCTTGCCTTCTGTGTGCGTCGCTACCGCCTGTGCTATCGGCTACCACCAGCACTATCCCATATTAGGACACATTCTGCGCGGCAGAATCTTCAATCCGAGGAAACAATTCCTCCTTGCCAACTGTGTGCGTCGCTACCCCCTGCGCTATCGGCAACCGCCAGGCGCTATATCCTTCCATATGTGCTCCCGGAATTGCGTTATCATTGCTAGCGCCAGGCGCTAAGTGCTACCGCCGGCGCTAGTGGGAGACTTGGAATTGCTGGCTCAAAATTGGGGGCAACCATCCTTGAGTCATGTGGACTTTGATTTTCTCCACACTTAAACACACAAGATCAAATACACATAGGATTTGTTATTCTTAAACCTAGGAGATGCGGAAGACCATGTTCCAACAAACTCCCCCTTTTGATAATAACAAATCCATTAATGATAAATCAGAGCATTAATAAATAAGCATGATGAAACTATATTTGTGTATATGTGAGAGTGATGACTTAGGATAATTATTGATTTTAGCATTTAGAATTGCTCCCCCTAAATACATGCTCCCCCTAAGTGAATGCTCTCCTAATATGTAAACTATCATCTTAATTAATCATTATAGTTTGATAGTAGATTAATATTTATCATGTTAGTTCTCCCCCTTTTGTTATTAGCAAAAGCGGGTAAGGAGACACCACAAAAAGTTGATAAGAAGATAAAAGCATGATCGAGATTGTAGAGAAGGAAATGATAAGGAGTTTTAGAATACTTTTCATTTAAATAGATCAGAGTTTGAGTATCTCAACATTTTCATAAATCAGAGTTTGTAGCATAAACAAAATGTAATGATTTCCAAGTAACTAAACTACCCAGACAATATGTCTACACCCTAGCCCCGTACTAAGTGACGGATGGGCATGAGGAGCTGCATACATGTCGTAGGTTAGGGTGTTAGTCCCATATGAAAACACTAGACACAACTCAACCTAGCACTCTTTCCCCCTGTGCCTCGCAAGGCCCCACTGGAACCCTCCCCGGTTAAGGACAAGACATGACTAGAGATAAAGGTTATCTAATGTCTACAACCCTACGCCCCCGCTATGGTGAGAAATGAAGTCATGGATAATAATTATTAGAAACATTTAAGCTTTTTAAATCTAATGACATAGCCTATGGATTTATATTTTTATTTGAATTTATGAAAACACTCACATAGCTATTTTGAAATCCATTCATAAATCAGAATTACAATATTTTCATAGAAATAAATCAGAGTTTTTAGCAAAAAAAAAATTCATGTTTAGAGTAACCAATATAAAATCTACCAAGCAAGTCTACCATTTGTTGAAAGAAAGGAATTTTGGTACTTAAGACTTTGATATAAGCATGAGAGCGCAAGGTAGAAATATATGGTGATGATGCGGAAGACTTATAGAAATACAAGAAACATCTTATTGTAATGATGATCCATAAAAAGATATATGAGTAAAATTTCATAAAGAAGATGTTTTTGTAAATCATTGTTCAATTAAAATCTTCAATAATATAACCAAGCATGAAATAATGTTATAAAGAAAATTACTACAATGTTGTTTTAATTCATAATTTCAAATCATACCAAACATTGTATATTGCATGCTAGGTTATCTAGTGCATTTCATAAATATAGAGTAGTATAGAATTTGCATTAAGATCCAATACTCATGAGAAGAAGTGTTATGGAAGATAATGATGTGCAAAAAAGTGTATTTTGAATAGAGTAAACAAATGGTTTAATCAAAAATACAAGTAATATGTAAAGTAAAGAGCACAATAAAACACAAATAATTTTACTTCCACTCACTTCAATGCACAAAAAATGTACAACTACCAAGGTGCTTTGCACACACAATGCTCATTAAGACTTATCAGGGTGCAAAGTAGTGCTTGGGGGATCACATAATTTTATTCTTCAATATTGATTTTTTTTTATTGTGATCTGGTGTACTTAAGAATAAGTGGTTTTTATTTTGAAAGAAAGTTATGGTTTGCACAAGATACTTTACTATTCTTTACAAGGTGCTCAACCTCACAATGCTTATTAAGACTTATCAGGAGGTTCAAGTAGTGCTTGGTGGAGTTATCTTTGTCACTTTATTTTATGATTGTTGTTTTGTACAAAGTTCTCCGAATACACTTGTTTTGCAAACCAATATAATTTGTGAAAAAGATAACCACTTTTCTTAACTTTTAAAAGTGCAAATAAAGGTTATGTAGGTAAGATACTTGTGCAATTTTAATTCATTGTACTATTACAAAACATACACATGCATTCTTAGATTAAACACATATGTAGACAATGCCAAAATAAGTGAGTGAATAGCGATCATTATCAAACATAAAACATTTACTCATACTTAGAGGCATGCTAAGCTTAGTTCTACACAACTTTTTCACAATAATTGATGCACATATTAATAGATATATCTAAGCATGATGATAGCAATGTTCAAAGTAGTTTGAAAAGATAAATTGCAACATTATAGAAGTTCTAAATAATGGATTAATTCATGCTTGATTTTCAATGAAGTCCATACAATGTTTTTGATATTTTTTGAAGAATAATTTTTAGTTAAAGTTTGAACTGATAAAATTGATCTTGGACTTCCCGAGGACTACCTTGTGAGAGGTTCGCCCGGTACTAGGTGATATGATGGGATGATAGCCCAAATCATCCTTTCGGAAGATACAGGTAAAAAGTTAAGTTCAAAAATAAAATTTTTTGATATTTTTTTTTGTTTTATATTTTTGTATTTGATTTTTGCTTTTAGAAATAGAATTTAAACAAATGACAAAAAACACAAAGGCAAAACATATAATATTTTTTTGTAATTTGGCTTTTGTATTTTTGTATTTGATTTTTCAAAATGTAATAAAAGCAAAAATGCAGAAATGAATAGTACACATAGATTAATATATTTTTAGGGATTTATCAAAACTTTAAAAATACAGGAATTTGAATAAGTATGCTAGCGTCGGCGTTAGCGCTAGCGCGGGAAACTGTACGCGATTTTTTATGATTTTGAAATTTTTAATTGTTGATCTTGATTAAGTGTCATAATAGTAGTTTCATGCTGAAATTTTAGATTTTTAGGAAATGTTTAGATAGTGCAAATTTCATGAAACAATAGTGATTTTGTATATGACTTTTACAAATAAACTTTGCAGGTGATATGTTTCATTATATCTCCATTTTAATATTTTTAAGGCTTATATTTACCAATGTAGTTTGAAAATGATAAGACATGTAAGCATGATTGGACATGAATGAACAAGTCAAATATGCATGATTTTAGAGATTAACAATAATGTTCATGCATAATCATACCATGGATAAGCCCTAGATGCGAATACCCAGCCTGTATATCTTGATAAACAAATAAAGTCTAACATAGACACAAATATTCTTTAGGTGGCAATGTTAGAATGATAAGTTTGAGATTAATGTTATACCTAGTTTTGACTGTGTTTCAACTTAGAGACCTAGAATGGAGTGACAATTCTATTTGATTTGATATCAAAATGATTCAAAGGTCTAAACTAGAAATAAATCACAATACACACATAATACACCAACCATGGTAAAACAATTATAATATCAATTGTCATCATATAATTCATATGGATGTGATAGAAATAGTTATTTTTAGAAGATATTTGATGTGAGTTATGATATATGATTTTAGAGAATTTTAGCTACGGACATCAATAGATCATAGTGGCGTGAGTGACATTAATAATCATTATGAAGATAAATTCTTTCAATACATTTTGGTGTTTTTCTTTTAATTAAGAATTTTGAATATATATATATGGTATTTTTGATAGATGAACAATAGTGATGGCTTAGATCATTTTTGACATCAAGAAGTGAATCACAATATAATTTTTTTTGTGTACAAATACAACCATATTGAAAGTTGAGTTTTTATTTAGATCATGAACTTTCTTGCAGATTATGTTATTTCTCTAAACCACTTTTTGGTGAAGGCTAAGAATCTTAATAGCCTAATAACCGGATTTAATTTGAAATATCTTATAGCAAATTTGGAGTTTGATTCATATGGATAATATAAGATATTTAGAAGCCATGAATATAAGAATAAAAGATAGGTCATCAAAATAACATATGATTTTGAATTTTGATCAATTTGATTTTATAAACATATTAAGCTTTTAAGAGATAAAATCATATTTTTAATACTCTATAGAATGACCATGACATGATAGTTCAAAATAAATAAGAAAACAAGAAAAAATTAAAAGAAATGAAAGCATATCATGAAGTAGAACTTTGTATATTTCATTTTGAAAGGATTCTACTTCATGCAATTGATGATACCTAATGAATAAGAGTTTTAGGTATCCAAAGGGGACCATGTGGGATGGTTCCTTTGGGTACCCAAGTATAGCGAGATGGCTTTTGGGGAGACAAGTACGAATGGACCCTTTCAAGTGGAGTTAATGTTTTATCTTTAATTTTGGGTCTCCACTCATACTTAGGTTTAATATTATAATTTTGCATTAAATTTCCATATTCATTAAACTTAGGCTTAAAATGATGACATTTGAAATCATTTTTCATAGGAAATTTTTGCATATTTGATTTTACTTTAGGAGATACATAATTTTGTAAATAATGGTGATTTAGATTTAGATTAACAAATCCTTTATGTTCCTTACTCCCATTATTAAACTTAGTTAAGATGTTCATATTCATATTCAACTTGTTTTTAGATATAGTTTGATATTGTGAATTTGTATTTACAATTTTCATAAGCAAGTTGATTTTTGATTTTAATTCATCATTCTTGATCTTTAAATTATGTCTAGCTTTATTATAAGCGTTTGTGCTATTTTTAAGAGTGGAAAAATTGAATCAATATGATTTTGATAGTTGTTTCTATATTCATCAAATGTTTCATCCATCTCTTTAATTTCAATTTTATATTCTTTACACTTAGCACAATCATTTATCAAAGATGAATTTTCTAAACATAATTTTTCATTTTGTTCTTTTATAAAAATAATTTCTTTTTCAAGTTCCTTAAATTTTTCTTTAATATCATTACAATCAAGACAAGGTTTTGTATTTTCAATTGAAGTGACATGAGTAAAGCTAGATAAATCAGATTTTGATACTACTTTAACTTTTGCTTTTAAATTTTTATTTTCTAAGCGCAAATTGCAATTTGCATTTTTTAATTTATTAATTTTGCGCTTTGTAATTTGTAGCAATTGTAATGAAGAGATAGAAGTACAAAAGATAGAATTTGATTTCCTTATATTGCTTTCGGGAGAGGCATGATTTGAACTTATCGTTTCTTTGACATCTTTTTGGCACTCCTCTTCCGAACACAATACTTCTTCTTCTCTTCCATTAGATGTGTGCTCCATTGATCCGTCATGAGAGGAGCATTCTTGAAGACTTGTGTAAGCTTGCATATTCTCCGGTTCTTGCGATTGTTCCATACCTGTAGAAGGAGAATCATACATTTCTTTAAGAAATTTCCATACTTTGTATGCACTAGAAAAACAATATATTAATTTGAAAATTTCATTTGATAGGGCACAAAATAAATAATGTTTGGCTTTTGCATTTAGATGACGTTCCTGTTTATTTGATTCATTTGCTTGTCTAACTATTGTTATATCCCATGCATTGATATCTAAATTTTTAATAAATTTTTCCATTAATAATTTCCACCCGTTATAATTTCTCCCTTCGAATAAAGGTGGTTTAGGAGATTTTTCTTCTTCATAACAATTTACCCCACTAGTAGAAGCGAGATCATGAGGCGCCATTATTCCTGGTTGTTAAGCCGATTTGGAATAACCTGGCTCTGATACCACTTGTTGGATCGGTAGGCGCCCTTAGAGGGGGGGGGGGGTGAATAAGGGTTTTAAAAACTTATAATATATTTTGAATAACTTTGAAAAAGCTTTGATTATTAAACTAGAGAAGATCAAGACAAATCAAGTGAAGTAAAAGTAAAGACATGATTTTATTAACTTGAGAGGCATGATTACAAAACTTGATCTCTTATCGAAGCTAGAAATCAAAGCTAATAGAAAGACTCTTTTTTGTTTTCTATACCGACTCGTATCCCCATGAACCAGTTGGCTTTAGCTGATCCTTCCCCGGATACGGCCTCAAGCCGCTCTAGCCAACCCTTCCCCGGATGTGGCCTCGAGCACCCCCTAGACCTAGCCTAGATCTAGTCGCCAACACGAGGGGAGTTTCCCCCTAAGTCCTACCCAGACCTAGTCGCCAACACAAGGCGATTTCACTAATCATTTACAAGAAAAATATGAAATGAAAAGACAATAATATAAAACTCCCTCTATGTGGATCTCTTGGAGAAGTAGACGAAGATGCAGAATATGATCGTAGTCGATGCGGTCTTTCGTCACGATGATGACGCGTGTTGAAATCTTCTCCACGGATCTCCTTTAGTCTGTATGGATTTGTGGGAGTATCTATCTGAATCTTCCTTTCTATGATATGGCACGAAGCTCTGGAATTTAGGGTTATAGAAGGATGAGGAAGACGGAGCCAATGGGTCCTTTTTATAGCCTCAGTGCTAGCGCCTGCGCTAGTGCTACCGCCGGCGCTATCCCATATTAAGTAATATTTTGCACGCGAGAATCTTTAATCCGAGGAAACAATTCTCCCTTGCCTTCTGTGTGCGTCGCTACCGCCAGCGCTATCGGCTACCGCCAGCGCTATCCCATATTAGGACACATTCTGCGCGGCAGAATCTTCAATCCGAGGAAACAATTCCTCCTTGCCAACTGTGTGCGTTGCTACCGCCTGCGCTATCGGCTACCGCCAGGCGCTATCTCCTTTCATATGTGCTCCCGGAATTGCGCTATCATCTCTAGCGCCAGGCGCTAAGTGCTACCGCCGGCGCTAGTGGGAGACTTGGAATTGTTGGCTCAAAATTGGGGGCAACCATCCTTGAGTCATGTGGACTTTGATTTTTTGCACACTTAAACACACAAGATCAAATACACATAGGATTTGTTATTCTCAAACCTAGGAGATGCGGAAGACCATGTTCCAACAGGTTCCTCCATTTTTCTTAGTAAGGCTAAGTAATTTTGCTTTATCGCCCGTCATGTGCTTGGAGCAACCTGAGTCCAAGTACCACATGTCTTCTTTGTCCTTAGCCTGCCAACATACATAAGAAGAAAAAGTTAGTGAAGATCAGGATACCCAAGAGGTTCCTCCCATAATGTAAGTGGAGACCTTAGGTACCTAGATTTGCTTAAGGGTGTGCTTTCCCTTCTTCCTGCAAGAGTCAGTGGTGTGCCCAAAAATTAAACAATTGGCACAAGCAACAAAAGAGGTTGAGACCTTTTTTAGAGACTGTTGTTGACCCTTACTTGTACACACAAAGGTAGAGGGAGTGAAAGAAATATTTTTATGAAAAGATTTTTGATTTCTGGGAGCAGAGCTAACGCCAGCGTTAGTAGTCAATGCTGGGCGGTAGGTTTCGGAGACATATCCCAGCCCAAACTTAGCAGATCCATGGCACTGGTTGCCCAAAATCATATCCAGTGATTTTTGGCCAACCCCAAATTTGTTTATTGCCACATTAAGATAATTTATTCGGTCTTTTAAGGCGAAGTTTTCACTTACTAAATTTCCACATCCCTTTGCAAAATTTTTCTTTTCATTTTCAATTTGGGAAAGAGATATTTTCAACCTTCTTTCTAAGTTTCCCTTTTCTTTCGTGAGTGATTCGATGTTGAAGAGAGCCTTAGAAAGATCATTTTCAAGTTCCTTTGTCTTTGTCAAATCATTGTCATTCTTTTGGCATGACATTATTTCTTTATTTAATTTTTGATTTTGTCTTAAAAGAATTTTATTTTCAGTTTTAAGAAGATCAAGATCTTTTAAATTTCTTCCAAACGATTTGCACGTTTTTAAATATTCAACATAAAGATCATCATAAGTAGAAAGGATTACCTCAGTGTCATTTTGGACACTGCACTCGTCATCAGTAGATTCTTGGTGCTTCCCCACGCGGCACAAGTTTGCATCATCATCCTCACTTGAACTTGATTCGCTTGAGCATCCGGATGAAGAATCATCCCATGTTGCCGCCTTCAAGACCTTCTTCTTCTCCTTTCTTTTATGCCGCTTTTCTTTTAGTTCCTTCAGGTATTTTGGACATTGGCTTCTTATATGCCCGGTCTTCTTGCAGTGGAAGCACTCAGGAGGAGGTCGCTCTTCATCTTCGTCGCTTGATTTTTCCTTTTTCTCCTTTTTGGAAGAAGCTCCTTTTCGAAATTACTTACGGAACGTATTTTTTCTCTCTCGATTCTTCATGAACTTTGTGAAGTTTTTCACAAAGAGACTCTCCTCGTCATCTTCCTCATCGTCGTCCTCTTTTCTTGACTTTAGTTCCAAGGCTTTCTTCTTTAGATCCTTATTGTATTCTTCATCTTGAATGTTGAGTTCGACCTCATGGGTTATGAGATTCCCAATGAGGCTCTCGATCTGGAGCCGCCTTAGATCATGCGATTCGAAGATTGCAGTCACCTTTTGATTGAACTTTGGAGGAAGAGACCGAAGGATCTTTCACACCAAATCACCGTTGGAGAAAGTTTTCCCAAGAATCTTTGAGGCGTTGACAATCTTGGTGAAGCGAGTATACATTGAGTCGACGCCCTCATTCAGATTCATCCCGAACCTTTCAAACTCTGATTCCAGTTGGAATAGCTTTGAGTCTTTGACCTACGAGGTACCTTCATGAGTTATTTCAAGCAAATTCCAAATGTCATAAGCAGTTTCACAAGCACAAACTCTATTAAATTCAGTCCTATCAAATGTGCAAAATAAAGCATTCATGACTTTAACATTATTTTTACATTTATTTTTATCTCCATCATCCCACCTATCTTTAGGCTTTTCCATGGTTACTTCTCCAATAATATAAGTAGGAGTCGTATACGGTGTTTCAACACTAGCGCAGACATATAGATCTAAATTGATTAGAAAATAACGCATGCGTGTTCTCCAATAATTGTAGTCAGTTCCGGTGAAAAGTGGAGGTCTACTTATTGCTTGCCCTTCATGAAAAGCGAGATCACGAGACACCATTATTCCCGGTTGTTAGACCGATTTGGAATAACCTCCCTCTGATACCACTTGTTCGATCGTGAGGCACCCTTAGAGGGGGGGGGGGGGGGGGGTGAATAAGGGTTTTTAAAACTTGATTATTTAATATAAAACTTTTGTTGTTTTTCTTTAAATCAACTTTAAATCAAAACTTAAGAGGAGTGAATCAATTTAAAACAAACCAAAAAGAACATGATTTTCATTATGATTTAAGAGTACAAAATATATGATTTCTATAACGCTAGAAATCATAGGAGAAATATGAAATCTTCTTTTTGTTTTCTATACCGACTCTTCTCACCAAGAACCGGTTGGCTTTAGCCGATCTTCCCCAGATCCGGCCTCAAGCCGCTCTAGCCTTTCTATACCAGAAAAGGCCTCGAGCACCCCCTAGATCTACTTCCTAGACCTAGTTGTCAATACGAGGCGAATTGCTCCCTAAGTCCTACCCAGACCTAGTTTCCAACACGAGTCGAATTTACTTCCAAGAAAATGATAAAAGGTTACAAAATATTTGAACACATAAACTAAAACTCCCTATGAAAAATTCTAGAGATGGCGAAGGCCGCTGAATGTTCTTGAAGTCGAAGCGCGCGTTCTTCGCGTTGAGTAAGCGTTGATCCGGTTCTCCTTGAATTCTTTGCTCGAATATGTGCGGGTGAAGTTCTGGAAAATACGTCTCTGATTGAGTTTCTGGAGTGCTGGAGTAAGGCTCAAATCAATCAGTAGTCAGAGAAGATGAAGCCATCCAATTTATAGACTTTGAGCTAACGCCGACATTAAGTTCTAATGCCAGGCGTTGACCATGTATAGCAACATTGATGGCTCGGATCTTCAGAAGAGGAAGGAGATTCTGCACTTTAGGAATTGTTTTATTTTAGGCAATACTAACGACGGCATTAAGGCTAACGCATGCGTTGGGCAAATCATTCCTAAAGTTCCTCCTGCAATCACGGCTGCTTCCTTCTTGCCATAATCGTCGATCGATAACGTCGGCGTTAAGTACTAACGCCTGTCGTTGAGTTTCTCTCTCTTTTTTATTCAGTCAGCAAGCCATCCCGTCGATCGACATCCCATCCCATCGATCGGCAGACCATCCCGTCGATCGCTAACGCCTAGCGTTAAGACCTAATGCCTGGCGTTAGACATCTTTCAATCCTTCTGCTTGTGGAGTGCCAGACCAGTATTGCAGCAACCTGGTGTCATATCTGTCCAAACCTGCATGCTAAAAACACAATGGCAAACAAGATCAAATACAAGTAGGATTTGTTATTCTCAAATTAAAGGGATGTGGAAAGCCATGTTCCAACATAAATCTCCCTCAAAAATCAAGAATCGTTCTGTCCAATTCGGGATCTTATTCGGGATATTGACAATCTTCACCCTCCCGACAGGAGAAGTACATCAACCATTTGAACTCCTCTTTCTTCTTTCCTTATTTTAATGACTTCACAGTAAAGACCGCGCGAAAGAGGTCAAGAGTGAAGGTCACCCTGACCGACCTCAGATAACTAATGTAGGCGAACATCAAGGCTATTGAGTTTGATGGTACCTGAGCGGGCACAATGCCATAATAATTGAAAACCTCAACCAGCTCCCAAGGTAAAGTAAAGGTGAACCCGCACTCAAAGTGGTCGATGGGAACGACGATCTTCATCGGCGAGCAGGTGCTTAATCCTTCACCTTCAACAGGCAGTCGAACCAAAATCAGCTAGCTGAGCTGATATTTTTCCAAGAAATCTCGAAACTCTGCCTGAGAGAGACGATTTGGCTTTTGTTCGGCGATCATGAAAATCTCAACTATAGCACATCGCAATGTCACTATCATGAGAGACCACGGAGACCGGTGGGAAGTTGGAATTTTGAAGAATGCATTTATTAAGCCACCAAACACGCTATTTATAGTTTCCCAGGCAATGATGGCGTAATCATGATGGAGGGTAGAACCGACAAGATCGCGCGACCTGTTTATTTGGGAAAAATGGGAGTTTGGCAAGAAGAATATAAATCATTCACTGGTTATAAGACCGTGCGATCTCAAGCAAAGAAAATTTAAAAGAGAAAAATATTCATCACACCAGCATAGTAATGAAGAGATCACATAAGCAGAAAAAGGAAATTATAATTACAAAACACAAATTATCTCAGAAAAGTACAAAGTTATTCAATAGACAGAATACAAAAGCTAAAGAGCATTGTGAAGTACAAGACGTCATTTCTTTTGATCACGCTTCCTGCCAACATGAGCGGTCTTGTCCTGTATCTCGTAGACCACCGACAAAGTGATCGCTAGACTGTGGATAGTGCTCAAAGCTAACTTGTGAATGCCACCTAACTCTTTATCAAGTTGGTCAAGAGGAATGGCAATCTCAGAGGCTAGATGGTCTGTAGGATGATTACTAGGGGACCCAACGAGTAGACCAGGTGTTGGGAAAATGATTTCTCTTAACCCCTAGAAATGAGTAAAATGTAAATTCTAAAGATAGAAAATCAAGGTTAAGTAAATATGCGTCGAATAGTATTCGACGCAACGTCGAAGTAGTATCGACGTTTCTTTCAGAATGAGTCGAAGTACCTTTAAGAAGAATTCGACGTATCCTATGTCGACGTAGCTCTGACTTCTAGTCGATGCATCTTGAGAAGTCGACGCACCTTCCTTATTCTCCTCTCGACGTCCAGCCAGGACGAATTCGACGCTTACGTCGAACAGTAAATGACACACGTCGATTTCTATGTTTAATTCAAAAAATGCCAGATCTCTTTCCTTCTTTCATAGATCTGATTTATATGGAATCAAATTATTCTTTATATCCGTTCTGAATTATTCTTTTCCTCTAATGAATTCTTGGCTAATTTGATTAAATCCATTATGGACACTATTTGAAATCAGAATGAATACTTTCCTTCTATGGATATAATAGTTATGGAAATTTCTCCTTCTTTCTAATACTCTGCCTGCTAATTGATTACTCTCCTATAGTGTTATTTTAATGAACAGAGCTATAAATAACAAGGTGGTCGGCAGAGAGCAAGTGACAAGTGATCCACCATATACACATTGAAAAAGAGGAAAAGCTCCCAAGAGAAAAGGAGAGAGAATTGAGAAATAATTCTGCAGCAACCATCAAGCTTCCATCTTCTCCTGCTTCTGAAGCCACTCTGCTGCATACTCTGATAGCTCTCACAAAAGAGAGAAAAGGGCTACAATCTCCTTCTCACTATAGAAGAGAGATTTTATTCACTACTTCTTGTGCTTCCAATCTTCTTGCTAGGAAGAAGATTCTTTCTTGTCTTTTTATTATCTCTCTTTCTTCTTTATCTTATTTTCACTTTCACATATTGTAAAAGAGTTTTTAGAATCTCTCTTCAAAAATTCAGTTGTACTGGTTCTAAGAGTCTCCTTTTCAAAAGACTCAGTTGGTTCTAAGAGTCTCCTTATCAAAAACTCAGGGTGGTTCTAAGAGTCTCCTTATCAAAAGACTCAGTGCAAGATAGTGAATTTCCTACCAAGGGGGTAGAAGAGTGGACTACCCAAAGTTTGGGGAACCACTATATTTCTTTGTGTTGTGCTGTGATTTTTCCTCTTGCATTTATTTTCTTTACTTGTTTAATTCTTGTTGGTGTGTGGGAAGCTCTAATCTGTGATCACTACACCTATATATATATATAATTATTAACTTTGCACAAAAATATTTTAAATCTCTATTCACCCCCCCTCTAGAGAATTCTAGTGAGGTTAACTGTGCACTTTCAATTGGTATCAAAGCGAGGTTGATCTAAAAAGGTTAACTCCTTGATCAAAAAGATCCTACCTCATATATATATATATATATATATATTTTTTTTTTTCTAACAATTATTTTTCACATGGCACAAATCAAAGATTATGTTTCCACCAGACCACCAATGTGCAATCTTGAAAAGTTTGCAGTTTGGAAAACAAGAATTAGGATTTATATGAATTCTATTGATGAAGATTTACTTAATGTTATCTTGACAGGTCCTCCCAAGCCTTATAGTAAAGACTCAAGTGGTGAAGTGACTCAAACACTTGTCCCAAAGGCTGAGTGGACAGTTGAAGAGAAAAAGGCAGGAACATGTGATGCAAAAGCTGTAAATATTCTGGTCTCAACCCTCTCTGATGAAATCTTTCAAAGGGTTGTTGATTGTGAATCAGCCAAAGAAATTTGGGAGGCTCTCATAAAGATGGTAGAAGGAAGTGCTGATGAAAGAAAAGATAGGAAGGCTCTATTGATCTCTCAATATGAGAACTTCCAAAAGAAGAATGAAGAAAGCATCTCTGAGATGTATGACATATTTAGTCTGATCTTCAATCAACTAAGGGACTTGGATAGAGAAATCTCTCTTACAGAAATCAATGACAAATTGCTGATGAGTCTCCCAAGCTCATGGTATTCAAGGATATGAGCAATAAGATACACAAGAGGACAAAGGGAAATTTCAACAGATGCTCTCTTAGGAAAACTCAGATCCTATGAGCAACTACTGAAAACCAGAGAAGAGAAGAAGAGAAGAGAAACCACCCCAACTTCTTCAAAAGACAGGAACATTGCATTAAAAGCAACAGAAGAAGGAAGCTCTATCACTGAAGAAGAACTATTCAGTTTCCTGGCCAGAAAATTCAAGAAATGGGTCAGGACAGATGGATCAAGAAGGAGAGAGTCAAAACCAAGGTATGACAAAACTCCTACTAAAGAAATTATTTGTTATTCTTGCAGGAAACCTGGACATATTGCCCCAGAATATCCAGAAAATGCTGAGACAAAGAAAGATCTGAAAAAGAAAGATCTCAAGAAAAAGGGGAAGAAGAAAGAAAGAGGCTTTATAGCAGAAGCCTGGAGTGATACAGACTCTGAGGACAGCTCCTCTTCTAAGAGTGACAATGAAGAACCTAAGCAAGAAGACCTATGCTTAATAGCATTTGAAGGCTCAAAGAAAGATGATGGTACCAACTCATGAAGTGAGACAGGATCAGAAGAAAGCATATCTTCTGAAGATGAAAGAGAAAATAGCATCATTCTCATAGAGGAATCTGAGGATGAGGATGAGGTAAACATTTTTGATGAAATAGATTTTCAAAGTGATAATTTCAGAAATGATTTTATGGGAATGTGTCTAGATCAACTAAAAGCTACACAAGAAATTAATGATCTAAAAGATCAAATTAATATGGCTAAAAACCAAAGAAATAGAGAGGTTAAATGCTCTAAAAATTATGAAGAAAGGGCTAACATCATAGAAAAGGAAGTAGAAAGGGCTAGAATAGAAAACCAGCTCCTTAAGGATAAGGTATCCCAGGCAAAAGCCTTTGAAGAATCAATAAACATGAGAAGCCAAACTCTCAAGGAAATCACTGAACAACAAACAAGGAGACATAAAAATCTTGGTCTAGGGGCTGATCCCTCAACCAGCCAAATTCCATCCAACAAACCTGCTTGGATGATCCCTATAAAATTCACCAAACCCATCAAATCAAACCAAGAGAAAGATTCACTAAATAAGGAAGAAGACTTCCTCAAGGAAATAAAACAATTTGATGAAACATCATATTATTCAGCTGATGACTCTCAAACTTCAGCTGAAGAAGCAACTAAGCCAAAAGAAACAATACATAAAAGAGCAAAATCAGAAAAAGGGGAAAAGAAAATTTGCGAAGATATAGTTGCGTCGACTTCATATCGACGTATGAATGATAGTGCGTCGACTTTCACTCAACGCAACCTCTCAGATGCCTCGACCTCTACTCAACGCTTGAATAAAAGTACGTTGACTTCCAATCGACGCAACTTTTTCCATGCGTCGATATCAGATCAACGCTATCGGGTGAAAGCGCCGAATATAAATCGAAGCAACTATCAACATGCGTCGAATAGAGATCGACGCACAAAAATTCAGAGCAACTTAAGTGCCTATCCTCCAAAAATCTTCTATAATTCCCATTCAAAATCCATTCACCCCAACCATGATTTCCATCATAATCAACACCTCTATCCTAACCAAAATTCCTACCCTAAACCTGGTAACCAAAATTCCCATCCTAATCAAACTTTCTATCCTAATCAATCCTTCTATCCTTCTCTAAACTCAAATTATCATAAGAATAAGATAACCAAGTGCCATATATGTAACAAAACTGGCCACCTTGCCAAACAATGTTGGCACAACCAATCAAACTATCTGTAAAAATTAGTCCAAGACTGACTTAGAACTAGGAAGAGATAAAAAGAAATAAACACCTAAAATTCCTCAGGAAAATCAAAAGTTACGTCGACTTCTAATCGACGCACCGTCGATGACTCAACTCAATAAGTGACATCGACGCATACGTCGATTACAATCGACGCATACGTCGATACGAAACCCTAGCATCTTAACGCGGGCTGTATCGACGCTTACGTCGAATTCCACTCGACGTAACGTCGACTTCATAAAAACGAGCGGCAATGCTAAAATATTTTCGTTCACATCCACTGAAGTATCGAATAAGCCTCGAATTGAGTCCCATTTCGATGCTTCACCTGACTTAAAAAGACTCTTCAGATAGAAACCTTCACTACTCTGCATCCTTTATCCTTCTTGCTCCTTAGTCCAGCCATTTCCTCCTCTCTTTCACTGACCTAAAATGGCTCCCAAGATAAACTCTGGTTTTGACATTGACCTCGACTCTTTCCAAGTCGCTGTAGAAAATTATAAGAACATCATAGCTCTCCTCACTGAAGCTGGATTGGACAAACTCATCTCCATAAGATGCAAGCTCCTGGAAACAGAGCTCACAGAGCTGATGACTCATGTTCAGATATCTGAACAAGGAGAAATCCAGGGAACAATCTATGAGACACCAGTCTCAATCTCTGCAGAACATATTAAGACCACCTTTGACCTTCCATCAGGTATATCCTAATATTATCTTTGTTCAAATAAAATAGGGAAGGAAATCAATTTCTAAAGAGTAACCTCATAAGTCTTCATCATTCCCTTATTAGGTGATGAATCTATTGACCTCACACCTGATGAAATCAAGCATCTGCTAACCACCATAAAGTTTTCAAAAGATAGACCAATCCATCTAAAGAAAACAGACTATTCTGAGGAGTATAGACTACTAGCAGATATAGTAGGAAAGATACTACTATGCAAAATTTCAGCCCATGATGCAGTACCCAAGCAGCAACTGAACATCATGGGGGCCCTTGTGCTGAAGAAGAAGGTGGACTGGGCCACATGCTTGCTCAAGATGATAGGCTCCAAATACTCACACAAAGAAAATGCATATATGAGGATTATGAGTCAAGTACTCTTCCACTCCTTTCCTGACCTCTGTAGGTCAAAAGGAGTCCCCATTCCTCCAGGGAAAAGAATGTCAATAGATCTATTCTCCAAGTGGACCAGGCAAATCCCTAAGCCTAGTTCCATTCCTGAAAGGACTCCCTCTCCTCCTAACTCTCCTGTTCTTCCATCTCCTCCTCCTCCTCAAAGAGACAATCCTTCTCTACCACCTTCATCCACTCCAATAGTCTCTACCACCCTCACAACTCCTACTCTACCTACCTCTTCTCAAACACCTACTCCTTAAACAGCAGTTTCTCCATCTCCTCCTCCTCATACTTTCTCATCCTCTTCACCTCCATTATCACCAATACCTCATACATCAACTAACCTTTCTCCACCCTCATCACCACCTCCACCACTCTCTCCTCATCACCAACCACAACATGAACCATCTGCATCCACTGAAGCCCTCCATACTCAGTGCATTGCATCAGCAGCTCAAACATTCCAAGCAATGCTGGATGAGCACTGCTCCCAGATTCACTCCTCCATCCTTCACATGCACACCCAAATAGATGGGGTCAGTGCCTCTGTAAAAAATCTGAAGACCTCTCTCTCTTCCTCTAGAGTGACCAGGTCTTTCTTAACCTCCCTGGCCAGGAAAGTCAAGAAGGGGGAGAATCTTGATGAAGAGCAGCCCTCCAATCCTAAATCTCTCTCTCACAAGTCCCCTCCTTCCTCAAAAGATAATAGTCTTGCACTTCTCAAGACAATTGGAAATGAAGTTGTACCTGAGCTACACTCTGAAGAACATTCAATAGAGGTACTTAATATAGCAAGAGAGGCTGCAAATCAAGTAGTGAAAGTGCACAATTAACCTCACTAGAATTCTCTAGAGGGGGGTGAATAGAGATTTAAAAATTATTTTGTGCAAAGTTAATATATATATATGTGTATGATCACAGATTAGAGCTTCCCACACACCAACAAGAATTAAGCAAGAAAATAAAGTAAATGCAAGAAAATAAATCACAGCACAACACAAGAAAATATAGTGGTTCCCCAAACTTTGGGTAGTCCACTCTTCCACCCCCTTGGTAGGAATTCACTATCTTGCACTGAGTCTTTTGATAAGGAGACTCTTAGAACCACCCTGAGTCTTTTGACAAGGAGACTCTTAGAACCAACTGAGTCTTTTGACAAGGAGACTCTTAGAACCAGTACAACTGAATTTTTGATGGTGGAGAGCACATGCTTGATTTCATCAGGTGTGAGGTCAATGGATTCATCACCTAATAGGGGGATAATTAAGACTTATTTAGTCATTCTTCTCAAACTTATTTTCTTCCCCTTTTTCATTAAAATAAGGATGATATTAGGATATACCTGATGGAAGATCAAAGGTGGCCCTAACATGTTCTGCTGAGATTGAGACAGGTGTCTCATATAGTGTTCCCTGGATTTCTCCTTGTTCAGATATCTGAACATGAGTCAGCAGCTCTGTGAGCTCTGTTTCCAGTAGCTTGCACCTTGTGGAGATGAGTTTGTCTAATCCAGCTTCTGTGAAGAGAGCAATGATGCTCTTGTAGTTTTCTGCGGCAGCCTGGAAGGACTCAAGGTCAATGTCGAACCCAGAATTTATCTTTGGAGCCATTGTAGATCAGTGGGAAAGAGAGAGAAAGAGACGGCTGGACGGAGGAGCAAGGAGAATGAAAGATGCAGAGGTCGTGAAGGTTTCTAACTGAAGAGTCTATTTAAGTCAGGTGAAGCGTCGAAACAGGACTCAATTCGAGGCTTATTAGGTACTTCAGTGGATGTGACCGAAAATGATTCAGCCTTGCTGCTCGTTTTTATGAAGTCGACGTTACGTCGAGTGGGATTCGTCGTGAGCGTCGATATAGTCTGCTTTGGGATGAAGAGATTTCTAGTCGACGTACGCGTCGATAATAGTCGACGTATGCGTCGATAATAGTCGACGTATGCGTCGATTATGCCTATTGATCTGAGTCGTCGACGGTGCGTCGATTATAAGTCGACGTGACTTTTAATTTTTCAGAACAGCTCTATGTGCTTATTTGTTTTGTCTCTTCCTATTCCTAAAGGTTTCTAAGTCAATTTTGGACTGATTTTCTTTTACATATAATTTGATTGATTATGCCAACATTGTTTGGCAAGGTGGCCGGGTTTGTTACATATATAGCATTTGATTGTCTTAGAGTTGTAAGGATTTGATTTTAGAGAAGGATAGAAGTGTTGATTGGGATATGAATATTGTTTAGAGTAGAAATTTTGATCAGGATGAATGGGTCCTGAATAGGGGTTTAGATGAGAGATTTTTGAAGGGAAGATATTTACGTTGCTCTGAATATGTGTGCGTCGATATCGATTCGACGCATGTTGATAGTCGCGTCGATTTCTATTCGGCGCTTTCTCCAGGTGGCGTCGATCTGATTTCGACGCGTAAAAAGAGTTGCGTCGATTGGAAGTCAACGTACTTTTGTTTAAGCGTCGAGAAGAGATCGATGCATCTGAGAGGTTGCGTTGAGTAGATGTCGACGCACTATTATGCATGCGTCGATATGAAGTCGATGCAACTGAATCTTCATAGATTTTTACTATTCCTTTTTCTGTTTTTACTTCTTTATGAGTTGTTTCTCTTGGTTTAGTTATCTCTTCAGATGAAGTTTGTGAGTCATCAGCTGAATAATATGATGTATCATCAATTTCCTTGGAGAGGTGTTCTTTCTTATGTTGTGATTCTTTTTCTTGGTTGTCTAATTTGACAGGTTTAGTGAATTTTACAGGGCTCATCCAAGCAGGTTTGTTGGATAGAATTAGGCTGATTGAGGGATCAGCCCCTAGCCCAAGATTCTTGTGTCTTATTGTTTGTTTTTCAGTGATCTCTTCAAGAGTTTGGCTTCTCATTTTTATTGATTCTTCAAAGGCTTTTGCCTGGGTTACTTTATCCTTAAGGAACTGATTTTCTATTCTAGCCCTTTCTATTTCCTTTTCTATTCTGCTAGCTATTGATTCATAATCTTTAAAGGATTTAATTTCTGTGTTTCTCTGGTTTTTAGCTACATTGATTTGTTCTTTTAGATCTTTAATTTCTTTTGTTGCTTTTAGTTGATCTAGATACATTCTCATAAAATCATTTCTAAAGTTATCACTTTGAAAATCTATTTCATCAAACATGCTTACCTCATCCTCATCCTCAGATTCCTCTATGAGAATGAGGTTCTTTTCTTTTTCATCATCAGAAGATATGCTTTCTTCTGATCCTGTTTCACTCCATGATTTATCATCATTCTTTGAGTCTTCAAAGGCCATTAAGCATAGGTCTTCTTGCCTAGATTCTTCATTGTCACTCTTAGAGGATGAACTATCCTCAGAGTTTGTTTCACTCCAGACTTCTGCAATGAAGCCTCTTTCTTTCTTCTTCCCCTTTTCCTTCAGATCTTTCTTTTTCAGATCCTTTTCTGTTTCAGCATTCTCTGGACATTCTGGGGCAATATGTCCAGGTTTCCTGCAAGAATAGCAAATAATTTCTTTAGTGGGGGTTTTGTCATACCTTGGTTTTGACTCCCTCCTTTTTGATCCATCTGTCTTGACCCATTTCTTAAATCTTCTGGCCAAGAAACTGAATAGTTCTTCTTCAGTGACAGGGGTTCCTCCTTCTGTTGCCTTTAGAGCAATGTTCCTGCCTTTTGAGGAAATTGGAGTGTTTTCTCTTCTTTCCTTCTCTTCTCTAGTTTTCAGCAATTGCTCATAGGATCTGAGTTTTCCTAAGAGAGCATCTGTTGAAATCTCTTTTTGTCCTCTTGTGTCTCTTATTGCCCATATTCTTGAGTCCCATGAACTAGGGAGACTCATTAGCAATTTGTCATTAATCTCAGTGAGAGAGATTTCTCTATCCAAGTCTCTTAGTTGATTGATGTTCAGACTGAATCTGTCATACATTTCAGAGATGCTTTCTTCAGCCTTCTTTTGGAAGTTCTCATATTGAGAAATCAATAGAGCCTTTTTATCTTTCTTTTCATCAACACTTCCTTCCACCATCTTTGTGAGAGCATCCCAAATTTCCTTGGATGATTCACAGTCAACAACCTTTTGAAAAATGTCATCTGAGAGAGTTGAGACAAGTATGTTCATGGCCTTTAGATCATATGTTCTTGCCTTCTTTTCATCTTCTGTCCACTCAGATCTTGGAACAAGTGTTTGTGTGACATTGCCATTTGCATCCTTTCTATAAGGCTTTGGGGGACCTGTCATAGTAATATTAAACAAGTCAGCATCAATGGAATTCATATAAATTCTAATTCTTGTTTTCCAAACTGCAAACTTTTCAAGATTGCACATTGGAGGTCTGGTGGAAGCATAATCTTTGATTTGTGCCATATGATAAAATAGTTTTGAAAAATATATATATATGAGAGGTAGGATCTTTTTGATCAAGGAGTTATCCTTTTTAGATCAACCTCCCTCTGATACCAACTGAAAGTGCACAATTAACCTCACTAGAATTCTCTAGAGGGGGGGGGGGGGGGGGGGGGGGTGAATAGAGATTTAAAAATTATTTTGTGCAAAGTTAATATATATATGTGTATGATCACAGATTAGAGCTTCCCACACACCAACAAGAATTAAGCAAGAAAATAAAGTAAATGCAAGAAAATAAATCACAGCACAACACAAGAAAATATAGTGGTTCCCCAAACTTTGGGTAGTCCACTCTTCTACCCCCTTGGTAGGAATTCACTATCTTGCACTGAGTCTTTTGATAAGGAGACTCTTAGAACCACCCTGAGTCTTTTGACAAGGAGACTCTTAGAACCAACTGAGTCTTTTGACAAGGAGACTCTTAGAACCAGTACACTGAATTTTTTGGAGAGAGATTCTAAAAACTCTTTTACAATGTTTAAGTGAGAAAGAAAGAAAGGAGAAGAAATAAAAACAAGAAAGAATCTTCTTCCTAGCAAGAAGATTGGAAGCACAAGAAGTGAATTGAATCTTTCTTCTATAGAGAGAAGAAGATTTGCAGCCTTTCTCTCTTTGTGAGAGCTATCAGATTTTGCAGCAGTATGACTTCAGAAGAAGAAGAAGAAGAAGTGCTTGAATGTTGCTGCAGAGCTTTTTCTCAATTTCTCTCTTTTCTCTTGGGAGCTTTTCCTCTATTTCAAATGTGTGTGGTAGATCACTCTCATTTATTTTCTGCCGACCTCCTCTTTATTTATAGCTCTGTTAATTAAACATAATACTATAGGAGGATAATCAATTAGCAGTTAGAGAGAATAGGAAGAAAAAATGTTTCCATAATGTTTATTTCTGTAGAAGGAAAGAATGAATTCTGATTTCAAATAATATCCAAAATAGAGTTAATCAGATTAGCCAAGAATCAAATAGAAGGAAAGAATGATTCATAACGGCTATAAAATATTAACATTATTCCATACAAATCAGATTTACTGAAAGAAGGAAAGAGATCTGGCGCATATTTAAGTCTGTCAAATAAATCGACGTGCGTCGATTGCCATTCGACTCAAGCGTCGAGTACATCCTGTCTGGACGTCGAGAGGTGAATAAGGAAGGTGCGTCGACTAAGGTGCGTCAACTTCACTAGTTGCGTCGACTAGAAAACAGAGTAACGTCGACAACACATACGTCGAAATCTTCCTAGAGTTACTTAGACTTAATCTGAAAGAGACGTCGACTACATTTCGACGTTGCGTCGAACACTATTCGACGCATATTTACTTAGCCTTGTTTTTCATTCTTGGAATTCATATTTGACTCATTTTCAGGGGTTAAGAGAAATCATTTTCCCAACAAGTAGTACTATTACAAGGGGAGGCAAGCAGAGCAGACAATGAAGCTGAAAAGGAAAATGTGACAGATGGTAAGAAAAATAAAGAAACTGAAACTCAAGGGGAGCTGGATACTGTTATGAATGAAGCTGAAAATGAAAAAGGACAGCCAGATGTTGTGTTGGCTGAAGTAGGAGCTAAGGAGCCAGATATAGCTGGAGCTGAAGATGATAAAGAAATTGAAGAAGAAGAAGGATCAAAGGAAGTTCCATCCCAGGGGGAGCAATCTGCTCAGGGGGAGCTAGGTGAACTTCCTGCAACTGAGAAGGAGAAACCCCCATCTCCTAAAACAGTAGTATTCATGAGAAAGAGAAAGACTCCTCCTACCCCTCCTGAGTAATGTTTGAAAATACTATTGATATACTTTACCCAATAGTTAAATACTAATTGGTATGAACATGAAGTCTGTTTATATAAGTCTGGAAAATTTGGTTATATGATCTCTCTTTCCAATTTCTCTTCTTATTGTTTAATATATTTCTTTTCTTTACAAATGCTGTGATGCTAGTACAATTTCCCTCTAAATAGGGTTAAGACAAATAGGGGGAGATTGTTGGGAAAATGATTTCTCTTAACCCCTAGAAATGAGTAAAATATAAATTCTAAAGATAGAAAATCAAGGTTAAGTAAATATGCGTCGAATAGTATTCGACGCAACGTCGAAGTAGTATCGACGTTTCTTTCAGAATGAGTCGAAGTACCTTTAAGAAGAATTCGATGTATCCTATGTCGACGTAGCTCTGACTTCTAGTCGACGCATCTTGAGAAGTCGACGCACCTTAGTCGACGCACCTTCCTTATTCTCCTCTCGACGTCCAGCCAGGACGAATTCGACGCTTACGTCGAATAGTAATCGACGCACGTCGATTTCTATGTTTAATTCAAAAAATGCCAGATCTCTTTCCTTCTTTCATAGATCTGATTTATATGGAATCAAATTATTCTTTATAGCCGTTCTGAATTATTCTTTTCCTCTAATGAATTCTTGTCTAATTTGATTAAATCCATTATGGACACTATTTGAAATCAGAATGAATACTTTCCTTCTATGGATATAATAATTATGGAAATTTCTCCTTCTTTCTAATACTCTGCCTGCTAATTGATTACTCTCCTATAGTGTTATTTTAATGAACAGAGCTATAAATAACAAGGTGGTCGGCAGAGAGCAAGTGACAAGTGATCCACCATATACACATTGAAAAAGAGGAAAAGCTCCCAAGAGAAAAGGAGAGATAATTGAGAAATAATTCTGCAGCAACCATCAAGCTTCCATCTTCTCCTGCTTCTGAAGCCACTCTGCTGCATACTCTGATAGCTCTCACAAAAGAGAGAAAAGAGCTACAATCTCCTTCTCATTATAGAAGAGAGATTTTATTCACTACTTCTTGTGCTTCCAATCTTCTTGCTAGGAAGAAGATTCTTTCTTGTCTTTTTATTATCTCTCTTTCTTTTTTATCTTATTTTCACTTTCACATATTGTAAAAGAGTTTTTAGAATCTCTCTTCAAAAATTCAATTGTACTGGTTCTAAGAGTCTCCTTTTCAAAAGACTCAGTTGATTCTAAGAGTCTCCTTATCAAAAGACTCAGGGTGGTTCTAAGAGCCTCCTTATCAAAAGACTCAGTGCAAGATAGTGAATTTCCTACCAAGGGGGTAGAAGAGTGGACTACCCAGAGTTTGGGGAACCACTATATTTCTTTGTGTTGTGCTGTGATTTTTCCTCTTGCATTTATTTTCTTTATTTGTTTAATTCTTGTTGGTGTGTGGGAAGCTCTAATCTGTGATCACTACACCTATATATATATAATTATTAACTTTGCACAAAAATATTTTAAACCTCTATTCACCCCCCCTCTAGAGAATTCTAGTGAGGTTAACTGTGCGCTTTCACTAGGAGAGTTCGCTTGCAACCGCTCATTCTTAGCAAGCAGAACGTCTGATTTCCCCCTAAAATAAGTAGCATCTTCCCTGGCCTTTCAGAGCATCCTATGGAGGTCAGCTATTTCATCATCAAGTCTCTTCATCTCTGGCTTTTCAACAGTCCCAACGGTCTCCTTGATCGTCATTTCTAAACACCCCGTCTCAAGTATCTTCTTAGAATCAACTAACTCTATGGTCTTAGGCTTCTTCGCTGAAAATTTTTGCGAGACTACAGGCGGAATTACAGCCTTCTTTTGCTCTTAGTGCCTTATGAAACTCATTATCACGACAACCTCGACGATCTCGAAAGCTTAAGACCACTTGTCAGATTTTTAGCTCAAGTTTTGAAAAAAGTTCAGAATGACCGGATTCTGCAGGCCTTTTTATAGCCGTCAGTCACATCAAGGGTAATTGCAATCTTCGCGGTCAAACCGAACATTTCTGAAGTTTCTTAGAACTTGGAAACGTGCGGGGATTATGTTTGCCCAGAAGTTCGCGATCTCAAAAGCTCAACAAAAATTCACCGGTCTCGGCGGTCTCCGGTTTTTCAGACCGCCTGCATCATTCCCAGCAGTAAAATTTAGAAGCTCTCAGCGGTCAAGGTTAGTTGAGACAGTCAGACCGCGTGTTCTAGAACCTACGGTTTGTCCGCTATTGGCAGCTCAGGTAACTCCATTCCTCCATCCTGGCCTTCTTATATCCTGGGTAGCCCGTATTTTCGAGATCTGCCCTTTTGGGCAGGCTCCCGCGTCTATAAATAGAGGGGTAGGGGTCCCTAAAAGGACTTTTGGCTGGAGCCTAGATCTTTGTATCAGCCTAGGCCTCAGTTTTTGTCCTCCCTAAGGTTCCTCACATAGTCTAGCTGTCTAGTAACATCCTTCTCAATAGCTCCAGACCCTTAGTAACTGGTCGTCCATAGTTCTGTACTCCATTTTCTCTAGTGTAAGTCGGGGGGGGGGGGGGGTGCAATTTTTTTTTACCAACAAGAAGAGAAAACATTTTGTGTTTCCTGCTTTAGCCGCGGTTCCCACGGTTAACTGAGAGATTGGAGGATCTTCACATACTTGTGATATACCCTCCTTGGATATAGAAAGTACATCCAATCTTCCTGCATATTATGTTATACTTGTTATGAAAATAATTCTTACCGTGTTTCTTACCATGTTTCTTACCGCAGATGTGACCGTGTCTGCGCTTCCACTGTCGTCATCATTGAAGGAGATATTGAGCCAAATACTAGAAGATATGAAAGCGATGAGGGAAAAGGGAGAAGTCCCTTGAGGAGAAGATTTGGTATCAAGGTGAAGACTTCGAGAAAAGAATGCGGTCTCAAGTTGAAGACTTCGAGAAGAGAATGCGGTCTGAAGTTGAAGACTTCAAGAAGAGAATGCGGTCTTTGGAGATGGATGTTCAATTTTACAGGAACAAGGCTTCGTCTGTTGAAAATGAGAATTTGCGGCAAGGGGCTTCGATAGTGACAAGGATAGCTCCAACATTGAAAAATGTGTTGGGAACTGCGCCCAGCAATGTTCCTGATTTGAAGAAGTGCTCAGATCAATGATAAATGCACTATGTATTTGATAGTATATTTTATTCATGACTGCAAAAGATAAAATATATGTCAAGTAATTTTCTAAGTCCAAAATCATAAAGTACTGGATATATCATTGAGATGATATACATATCGTCGAAATGCATCAAAGCTACATCACTAGTATCTAGACGATAATTGATGCGCCATTTCAGCACTGCTAATTAGCAAGCACGAAATGCGATACGACGGCAGTGCACCGGTCGCTCAAGTAATAAAATAGGGAGGAACTCCCCGAATATCGTTCTCAAAGGACCGCAAGTTGGGTAGTATGATTTGCTCAAACTGGAAATTAGTTAAAAGGATAACTAAGTAACAACGGGGGGGGGGGGGGGGGGAGGGGGTTGTGATTTGGGTTCCTATGCTATTGCAAAATGAAGAGAAATACGGGTCGAAAAGCACCGCTTCGCAAGGTGTGGGTGAGTGCAGCGGCCGCAATGTCGCGCTTCGGTAAGCGGGTGGAGTGGCCACAGTGAGAGGTTTTGTGAGGGTCGTATTCACCTCTTCGCTAACATCACCACTAGAAATCGCTAGGTGGCTTCACGCACAAACAACCTAGGCTATCACAACAACAAAAGGGCTATTCTTGCCACCACATCATCATTGCACATGAACACAAGCAAAAATACTTAATATTAACCTAACATGTGTTCATACAACAACACAAAGAAAGTACAAGCATCAAGGGTTAGAGAGGACCACAAAGAAGATGTCACCGCGTCTTGGGTTCTCGGCCAGAATGAGAGGTTGTCGGGCTCTCTCCGGGCCCGGCCCTCAGATGGTGTGCTAACTCGAAGGAGGCTGTCACCTCTCCAACGATCTTCAGCGCTTCTATGGTCTCCTCGGCGAGGAATGCTTGAGCTAATGGCGGAGAAAGCTTGCAAATGCTCCCGGATGGAGGAATGATGAAGGAGATCATCGGAGAAGGTCTCCTCTTGTCTCCTACGGTGGAAGGGGTGAAAATGGCTGGATTCCCGACTTTTCCCACGAGGGGGATCGAGCTCTCCGTCTCTCCTCTGATGGCAGTAACAATTCCTGCTTTAAATACTAAACAGGCAGAATTTTGGCCACGCACGGTCGAACACACGACCGTGCGTTGCCCTTGCGTTAATTAAAGATAAAAGTTGGCGTGCAGACGAAGCTGCGCCGCCCGTGCGATTTACTCACGCACGGGCAAATCCGCCCGTGCGTCAAAACACACGGGTAAATTCAGAAATAGCTAAAAATAGAAGAAACAGGAGGCCATGCGTTTTACTCACGGACGGGCGATTCCGCACGTGCGTCAAAACTCACGAGTAAATTCAGATCGATCGTTTTCTGCCCAGATCAGAGCGCACGACCGCAACAGCCCGTGCGTCAAGGAAAATGCACGACCGTGCGTTTCACACAGTCATGAATTCTGGGAGAAAACTGGATACAAGATAATCTGGCCACCTGCATACAAGATAAAATAGCTGGGAATACACCTCCAACATTAGATAAACATAGAGAAATGGAAGGGGAGCACCATGTGCTTACCCCCAATAACAAGGAGCGCAAATGCACACCAAAACGGGCCTAAGAGTGCACATAGCAAGGAATAACAAATATGAATGAAAACATGCCCAAAGTGTATTGCATAGACTAGATAATCGGCCCAGATGAGTCCATAAATGTGTATATAAATGAGACTCATCACACCCCCAGACTTAACCATTTGCACGTCTCGGGTAAACTACTCAGCTCTCCGTCGGAACAATTGGATGTTAGCGTGAGTTTGAGCGGTAGAGACCTATGCGAAGTCGCGTGCACACGTGCATAGAAATACATCAGAACAGAATTAAACTCAAGATTATATCTAACTATTTCTAGAACAGTAGTTCGAAATTTACTTTACTTGGATGGTGAATCCCGGTGAATCTTTCAGTCGCGCAAAAGGGAAAATAGCGTGACTAATGAGTAGAGTATTACTCGAATAGAAGCTCGGGACAAACTCCTAAGAAATCCATCAAAGTCGAGGTCCATAGGCTTGCACGTTCGCACTCTCTCCACTGCATGAGACGACTCGTATCTAAAATCAATAGGACTTATGGGTTAGGATTGGGCTTAGGTTGAGTTTAGGCTAGGTAAGTAGAATGACGATGGGAATCACATTCAACACAACCTGAGCACTCAAGAACATTACAATCACCAATACAATATTTTCAAGAATTACACAACACCCCCAGACTTCAACTGAACACTAGATGCGTGCTAAGCCAAATATAAATTGAATTTATCGAGAGAATATTATTTTTGCACAACTATATTTTCTCTCTCTCTTTTTTTTTTCTTTTCTATTCATTCTTTTCTTTTCTCTTTTTGACAAAATAACTTTTGTATGCTCAATAAAATGGCTCCTTTAGCTAATTCAAATCTGCCATGCACAACAAAGATGACACCAAATGCGATCGAAAAAGAAATTTCTTTCAGCTCAAAGGTTGGTGCGAAAATAGGTTCGGCCGTATGGCTTTGGTGAAATTTTAGTGGAGCTAAACAAGGAGGAAAGGTAGGCTCAAGTGGGCTTGCAATAGTGATTACGTAGGTAAGGATTTCAAAAGCACAAAACGGATCAAGAAATGGCCTATATCACATTTTATAACGGGTACTTTCAACGCAATCGTTTCAAGAGTCGCCTAGTGCAAGTTCTAGCCACCGAGAAAGGTTGTCCTTCCTTCCGACCCTAGTAATAAGCTACTACTAGTATAGCTACACTCGACCTTATGCTACCGTTGGATTCACCGGATTCACCACTAAAGTAAAATAAATTGCCGCTACTATAATAGAAATAATTAAATTATAACTCTGAATTTTATTCTACTCTAATTGAATTTCTAGGCGTGACGGGGGCACTTGACTAGAGCACTACTCGAGTCAACATTTTTCTCCACTCCTCACTCATACGCTAACAATTCAATTCTTACGAGCGGGGAACCTCACAGCGATACCCAAAAAGCACGCGTGATCAAGTGCACGTGAACTAGGTGCAAGTGTATGCAATGTGTGCAACAAAATATAAATCCTAACTCAGCACATTCTAACATGTCATGCAAAGTGTGTGCACGTGCACCGATCACTCTCTCCCCCGGACTTGATCAAAAACAACTAGAATAAACAATTCAAAAATAAGTAGGAAAGGGGTAGAGTTGACCTATGCTCATAGAAGAGCATGCCAGAAGCGCGGTAGTTCCAACATTAAATTTTTCACTTTCCTCATCCTCCACGCGAGAGCTTCCACCTATGATGTTAGCAAAAAGGCAATAACAAAACATAAAAGGAATTAAAAGGCAAACAGAACCAGGTGGTCTCCATGGGTTGTCTCCCAAGAAGCCCTTTTGTTTAACGTTCTTAAAGGTGGACCAAATACCTGTATTGAGCATTGTTCACAGAGCAGAAAATTTGGAGAAAAGTTTCACAAACGCAGATCACAGGATAAGAAAAGAACATCAGCTACGTGCTTTTGTAGTGCAAGTCTCCAGTGGCTCGTAGGCTGGAGGTGAATGCTTTAGGGCCAAAATTGGTGTTACCTAATTTTTCCCTAGCCTCTGCCATCTTGCCACTGAAAGCAGTGGAGCGTGCACCACACAATTTTCTTTATTGTTTCAGTTTCTCCACGGTAGGAGAGCGCCATCGTTGGTAGTCGTCAGATTTTCCCACCTTGGTGGTGGGTGGCATCACTCCCGTTACCGCAGTGGCAACTGGGTCAGCCC
Organism: Dactylorhiza incarnata; assembly: GCA_033032865.1. Classification (NCBI taxonomy): domain Eukaryota; kingdom Viridiplantae; phylum Streptophyta; class Magnoliopsida; order Asparagales; family Orchidaceae; genus Dactylorhiza; species Dactylorhiza incarnata. Next base: position 1,386,474 of record JAWHQI010000130.1, read on the forward strand.
AAGAGACCGACTGTTTAAGAAGCTTAATACAAGATTTCTTGTTAAATAAAAATGGGACATTGTCCCGAGTTAAGTTCTGCTTAGCGTGTTCAGAAACGAGGCTCTCCTTCCTCTCCGGGTCACATTCCTTTCACAAATCTACTTCTTCTTCTTTTTCGCATGATTGCTTCTCATCCTTTTCTTCTTCCGACGATTCTATTTCAACCCTGATTCCTGCATCACAAAGAGATTTATCAGAAATACTTTGGGGAGAGCGAGACAATGTTTCGGTCACAATCTTGGGGCAAGTAGGAATGACAACTCTCCCTGCAGAGAAATCCAAAGTGGCACCGCTCTCTTTCAAGAACGGCACTCCCAAGATGGGGATAGATTTATTCTCCTGGGGTCCCAATACTTGAAAGTCAGAGACCACCACCGTGCCCTCAACCATGACTTCAACATTCTTCACTTCTCCCTCCGACTGAATAATGGTCCCATTAGCAAGCACAAAAGACTTCCGATTGTCCGTGTTCATTTCGAGTTGCAATTTAGCAACGTCTTGCAATGCAAGGATGTTGCGGGATGAACCAGAGTCACATAGGGCAGCAGTTTGGAAATTATTAATAGAACAAGTGATTACTAATTCACTTGGGTTAACCACTTCCGTGTTGGTAAGACTGTTCCCTTGATTGATAGGATTTTTTTTCCGTATTGCTGGGAAGGGCCCCTTGCGAACGCTCGGTTAACAATTGAGCCAATTGGCCCAATTGCGTCTCCAAGCTTCGCATGGACGTGGTTTGGTTAACCATATTTGAGTTCGCGGCATGCATAAACCTTTCCATCATTTCCTCAAGGTTGCTCTTCTTAGGAGTTGGAGCACCTTGATTATAACTCGGTTGAGGCGGCCGCGGTTGGCTACCGGAGGCTTGAGCATCGAATTGATGCGAACCCCCTGCCATCGTTGGCCTAGAACGTTTTGTTTCCATGAGAAGTTCGGATGACTTCCCACGCCCGAGTTATAGGTATTATTAAACAGTGCTCCATGATTTTGATCATTAATGTAATTAACGCTTTCGTCAAAAGAGACTTCGGTAGGTTGCTCACCTGTGGGGCACTCATATGCATAATGCCCTGGGTTTCCGCAACCTTGACATGAGATCATCATTACTGAGGCCGAATGGATGGTAGTCCTCTTTAGCAGCATGGTACTTTCAGCAGGTGCACCAGACGTGTTCACCTCAAAGAGTCCCCGAGCGTTCCTTGGAGCATTTCTTCCAGCAGTCCAAAAGGAGCTATGAATGGCAGTGTCTTGGACGATCCGTAATGCCTCTTCAGGGGTGTGGTTCATCAAAGTTCCACCTGCAGCAGCATCAATCATGACCCTGTAGTTAGGCTCAATAGCAAAATAAAAATTTTCTACTATGGTCCATGGTAGCAGCTCATGCTGGGGACATTTCCTGAGAAGGTTCATGAACCTCTCCCAAGCTTCTGATAGAGCCTCCTGATCAAGCTGTTGGAAGGTCGCAATTTCCCTCTGCAAGTTTACAACTTTATCGACAGGATGGAACTTCGCCAGACATTTTTCTTGCAGAGCGTTCCAAGTGGTAGCTGTGCCATGTTGTATCGTGTGGAGCCACGCCTTTGCTTTGTCACGTAGAGAGAAAGGGAACAGACTGAGCTTCACCGTCTCGTCAGCCAGCCCTGCGTACTGAAATGTCCCGCAGATTTCTGCGAATTCAACCAAGTGAAGATGGGGGTCTTCACTGGCTAAACCAGAGAATTGGGCATGGTTGCGGATCATGTTCAGGATGGCCGGCTTTATCTCAAAGTTGTTGTTGGTGATAGCCGGGCCAAATCCAGGGTACACACTCCCAACAGTGGGTGTAGTGTAATCTCTCATAGTTCTGGGTCGTGGCCTAGCCACTTCATTCTCGTCAGCTACCTGACCCACGACCGGTACATTTCCCACTCCAGGTTCAGCCTGATTTCCATTAACATCCATGGTGGCAGCAGCACGGAGACGCGCCCGGAGGGTACACTCTATTTCAGGGTCAAATGCTGCGCACTCACCGGGATCTCTTCTATGCATACACCCTCTTCAACACAAAAGAAGATAATAAAAAAAACAAAAAAAACCTTAAAACGAATTTCCAAAGAAAAACAAATCATACACGCTTGCAGTCCCCGACAACGGCGCCAAAAACTTGATGCGCCATTTCAGCACTGCTAATTAGCAAGCACGAAATACGATACGACGACAGTGCACCAGTCGCTCAAGTAATAAAATAGGGAGGAACTCCCCGAATATCGTTCTCAAAGGACCGCAAGTTGGGTAGTATGATTTGCTCAAACCGGAAATTAGTTAAAAGGATAACTAAGTAACAACGGGGGGGGGGGGGGGGGGGTTGTGATTTGGGTTCCTATGCTATTGCAAAATGAAGAGAAATGCGGGTCAAAAAACACCGCTTCGCAAGGTGTGGGTGAGTGCAGCGGCCGCGATGCCGCGCTTCGGTAAGCGGGTGGAGTGGCCACAGTGCGAGGTTTTGTGAGGGTCGTATTCACCTCTTCGCTAACATCACCACTAGCAATCGCTAAGTGGCTTCACGCACAAACAACCTAGGCTATCACAACAACAAAAAGGGTTATTCTTGCCACAACATCATCATTGCACATGAACACAAGCAAAAATACTTAATATTAACCTAACATGTGTTCATACAACAACACAAAGAAAGTACAAGCATCAAGGGTTAGAGAGGACCACAAAGAAGATGTCACCGCGTCTTGGGTTCTCGGCCGGAATGAGAGGTTGTCGGGCTCTCTCCGGGCTCGGCCCTCAGATGGTGTGCTAACTTGAAGGAGGCTGTCACCGCTCAAACGATCTTCAACGCTTCTATGGTCTCCTCGGTGAGGAATGCTTGAGCTAGTGGCGGAGAAAGCTTGCAAATGCTCCCGGATGGAGGAATGATGAAGGAGATCGTCGGAGAAGGTCTCCTCTTGTCTCCTACGGTGGAAGGGGTGAAAATGGCGCGATTCCCGGCTTTTCCCGCGAGGGGGATCGAGCTCTCCATCTCTCCTCTGATGGCAGCAACAATTCCTGCTTTAAATACTAAATAGGCAGAATTTTGGTCACGCACGGTCGAACGCACGACCGTGCGTTGACCGTGTGTTAATTAAAGATAAAAGTTGGCGTGAAGACGAAGCTGCGCTGCCTGTGCGATTTACTCACGCACGGGTAAATTCGCCCGTGCGTCAAAACGCACGGGTAAATTCAGAAATAGCTAAAAATAGAAGAAACAGGAGGCCGTGCGTTTTACTCATGCACGGGCGATTCCGCCCGTGCGTCAAAACGCACGAGTAAATTCAGATCGATCGTTTTCTGCCCAGATCAGAGCGCACGACCGCAACAGCCCGTGCGTCAAGGAAAATGCACGACCGTGCGTTTCACACAGTCATGAATTATGGGAGAAAACTGGATACAAGATAATCCGGCCACCTGCATACAAGATAAAATAGCTGGGAATACACCTCCAGCACCAGATAAACATAGAGAAATGGAAGGGGAGCACCATGTGCTTACCCCCAATAACAAGGAGCGCAAATGCACATCGAAATGGGCCTAAGAGTGCACCTAGCAAGGAATATCAAATATGAATGAAAACATGCCTAAAGTGTAGTGCATAGACTAGATAATCGGCCCAGATGAGTCCATAAATATGTATATAAATGGGACTCATCAATAATAGTAATAAAAATCACAAAGTAAAATATCGTCTCAAGACTCAGCAGATGAATGATTGAGAAAGTTATCATATCGTCGAATCAGTTTCGACGATATTGTCTTGAAGAAAGCTTATCGTTGATAAGGCTAAGTTCAGATATATCGACGATATCGTCTTGAAGAAAGCATATAGTCTTGAAGATTGAAGATAACTTATAGTTGAGAAAGACTAAGTTCAGATGACTCGACGACATCGTCTTGAAGAAGATATATAGTCTTAAAGGTTGAAGAAAGCTTATCATGGATAGAGCTAAGATGTCTCAACGATATCGTCTTGAAGAAAAGGTATAGCCTCGAAGATGAATGACTTGACTCATTAAGTCATGAAGACAGATTCATGAAGACAAACATCGATTTGAAGACCTCATATCGTCTTAAAGATCAAGACGATATCGTCTTGAAGAAAGGCTATCAACTTGAAGAAAAGTCTAAGTCATATTAAAAGGAATATCTCGACGATATCGTCAATAAGAAGTAATATCATTGAGATATCATGTAAAGTCTTGAAGAAGGATGCATGTCGATGATACCGTCTTGAAGAAGACATATCGCCTTGAAGATTGAAGATATATTGTATCTAAGGAAACATCTCGACGATATCATCTTGAAGAAGTAATATCGTTGAGATATCAAGTAAAGTATTGAAGAAGGAAGTATGCTGACGATATCATCGTAAAGAATATCTGTCGTTTACATTGATCAAGACGATATTGTCTTGAAGAAATAGTATCGTTTTAACAAGATGCAGAGGAGCATTTAATGCGCAGACATTCTTGGAAATTGATATTCAGGGAATGTGCACGCCGCCTATCCTGCGCACAAATCAATGAGCATTAAATGATATATTATCTATGGAATATAGTCGTTGCATAGTATTTAATGAAGAAATTTATTATTTCTTTATTCTGCAAGTTCCAAGAACGGCCAGTAATTATGATGAAATATTGCCAATTCCGCGAGATGTTTTTAAAACGAGAAAATTGATTATGGAATAGTCAACAAGGGGTTTGATGCAAAATTGCAGAACAATATAAAAAGAGACATTTTCTATCTATAGAACACGCTTGCTCAAGTATCTCTCTCTCAAGTTTATTCTCATACATACTTCCAGAAGAGAGAAAAGAATCAACAAGAAGAAGACTTCACTGTTGTTGCGCTGTGAAGGTTTAGAGAAGATTCTAAAGAAAGGTTCATTGATCCACAAGATCTCTGGGCTTATTATTACTAGAAGAAGAAGAAGACCTGCTATTCAAAGTTTTCATCTTGAAGTCTTTTCTTCTACAACAACAAACATTTCTGTATTATTTTGTAGGGTTCTTTGGGAACTTGAGTTTGTAGGATCTTGTACCAGATCTGAGTTGGTAGGGTTCTGTGTGAGCCTGAGATTGGTAGGGTTCTGTGTGAGCCTGAGATTAGTAGGGTTATGTGTGAGCCTGAGTTTTGGTAGGATCTTGGTACAGATCTAAGTGCTTGGTAGGACTTATAAAGTCTGAGAAAGTTGTTGTAAGGTTTGTTTAACCCGAGTGTAAGCTTTTCTGTGTGAAGAGCTGAGGTAGGATCCTTTGTGATATGAGTTGTAAGATCTACTGAATAGTAGAAAATATCTGAGCTTTGGAGAAGCTGTCTATATAGTCTAGCACATTGTAAGATAGGTGGGAGGGACATTGGACTACCTCTAGACACATTGTCTTGTAGGGGATCACTATAAATCTTGTGTGTTTTCTGTGTTGCTCTTGTGCTGTGATAGATAAACTTTAAAGTAGCAAAGATTATTAAAAACACCTAATCACCCCCCTCTAGGTGTAGATTATAGACAACCCATATCTTTCAATTGGTATCAGAGGTAGGTTGAGTTCAAAGGCTTAACAACTTAGAACAAGATCTACAAATTTTGTGGGTTGTGCTAATTCAATGGCCGTGAGCATCATCAAGAGATGAGATCAATGAGGCCACCCATCTGCACCAAAGATAACTTTGCCATATGGAAGCAAAGAGTCAAGCTGTTCATGGAAGCATCAGATCCCATATTATTCATGGTTGTTGAAGAGGGACACTATGTCCCCATGACTGGTTCAATGACTCTAACAACTCTTTCAGTCCCTAAAACTGTGTCACAGTTTACCAATGAAGATGTAGATCTGATAACTATGGATAAGAGAGCAAAACACATACTTAAAAATGCAATTGATGATTCTACATCTCAAAACTTAAGCCATTGCAAAACAACAAAAGATATGTGGGATTCCTTGGAGATCTACATAGAGGGAACTTAAGAAGAAAACTCAAAGGGGAACACCAGAGAAAGGGCCATGGTTCTTGAGGGTGAAAGCTTAAGGAGTACCAAGGACAAGTTTCCTATAATTTAGAAAATCTCTGAAGACACTGAAGCTTCTGATGCAAGCACATCAGAATCTGATGTCATTGTTAAAGAACCAGTAGTCCTAACCAAGCAGCTCAAAAGGAAGATGCCTAGAAGAAGAAGAGATAGCCATATGACATCCTCCTCAAACTCCAGAAGATCTAGTCATCATGACAAGTCCAATTCTTCAAAGGAGGAAAGGTATAACTCTAAACTTAATGAATATGATTTGGCTAACTTAGTTTGTTGTCACTGCAAGAAGATAGGTCACATGATTGCTGACTGCCCCTCTAAGAAGAAAGAATCCAAGAAGAGTGATGATAGAAAAAGCTCAAGGGACAAAAAGGAATCTAAGGAAGGATTCATTGATAAGAAAATCAGAACACTTAGTGGTTCTGATTCAGATTTATCAGAAACCAAGGAGGAAGCTCTCATTGGCTTCATGGCCATAACAAAAGAAATCCAGGATGACAACTCTTCTCTTGGGAAGGTACATATTAAAGCTCCTTTATATGTCTTTGATTCTGGATCAGTGGGAGATTCTATGCATGAGAGTAAGTGTGGATCTGCTTGCAATAGCATACCCACAAGATCCCCACATGAGGCTGAATTTGAGCTAGTGCAACATAATGAAGACTTGTGGATTGCTTTAAAAAGAAGCAAGAAGCTTCTTAGAGCTCAATCTAAGGGGTTAGCATCCCTGAAATCTGCCCAATCTGAGCTCCAAGAGACAGCTGAAAAGCTGATTGCTATGAGCAAAGAAATGGACAAACTCAGGGATGTCACAAAGCTTAAAAATGCTGAGTTGGGTCTGAAGAACAAGGTCATCAAGGGACTTGAGGAAATGTTATTGGTCGAGAAGAAAATTGTTGTCAGCTTCTCAATGCCCAAGACCATCCTACCCATTATTGATAAATTCTCTGCACCACTCAGAGGTGGTGTAGGATTTGGAAAAGAGACAGTCAAGGGCAAGGTATCTGAGGCCCAACTCTCTTTCAAGGAGAAGCCGCTGAATCAAATTTCTCTGACCAGGAATCTTCACATGGTCATCTAGCTAATGCCTGCTCTACTAGAAGCTGTAAACCCTCCAACACACATAGGGGAGGAAGCCTTGGGCCAAGTGTTTTTAAAGCACACCTTGAAAAGATTCAAGTGAAGTATTGAGGTCCTCATGTCCATGGATCTGCAACATCAACTCTCAAAAGTAAAGGAAAGGCAGTCCCCACCAAGCCTGTTCCCAAAGTGGTGAACCAAAAGGCGGTGAGACCAGCTCAACTACTGATGCCGCACCATTTCCCCCACATGCGGATGACTTGGAGATGTTACAACACAAGGACTTTCGGCGCCCCGAAAGTCAACATTATAACCTCCGCCCGCGTCGCGCAAAGGATGCTTAAAGCCTTCGTATTATCTTGCTTTAGTTTTATATTTATTTCCGCCATTTAAAACTTGTAATATTTTAATTCCGGCATGTTTTTATTTTGGGTGTGCTAATAGACATTTTATGATGGGGTGCATTTAACCATCCGGATTGATGAGATTTCATCTCAATCTTGGATGGTTGGATGGTGTTTGTACTCTACTATTTAAGGGAGCCTTTTATGAGAAATGAGAGATAAGATTTTGAACCCTAAAAGAACTCCCCCTAGGAGGAATTTCGGCCAAAGCTTGCTCCAAGCCGCCGCCCCCCCTTGCCTCCCCTCTTCTCCATTTTCGGCCCCCCTCTTTGGGTGTTTCCGGCGTGGTCTCTTGGTGCGAATCCAAGGAAGAAAGAAGGCAGCCCCTCGGTGTGACTCCGAAGGATCCATACGGTGCGACGCCGGTGGAAAACGTGGAGAGAGTGATTCTCCCACATTTATCAAGTGTGTTTTCATTTTCTGGGTTGGGTAACCTCTAAACCTTCAAGAGCTTCTTTCTTTAGTTTGTGGAGGAAGAACCATCGTGTTTTCCGCGATTTTGAATATCGATCGTTGGTATTTTTCTGAACATGAGATCGCTTTCCCGCGTTCTTCGTGTCCGGACCGTGTGGGTCTCGTTTGCTTGAGCGGATCTTGGCCTATAGCCTTGGTCATGTTCTCTAAAAGAGTAGCAATCTTTGTGTTGATTTGGGAACTAAGTCGACTCTCTTTTGACCGCTGTTTTAGAGTCGATCGTTCTTCTTTTTGCTTGATATTGTGATGCGAATGACAACATATGTGAGCGATAGAATGCTTGTGTAAGTGCGCTAGTTCATCGTGTGTTCGTAGCGAGTTGGAGTATAGTCCGTGTAGATCTCTATTAGGAGACACCACTGCATCAATTTGGTATCAGAGCTAGGTTGTTTCAACTCCCACGTTGCAAACATCCTCGCTGCGATCTTTGTCGGTCGTTCTAATCAATAGGAAAATCTGAAAAATTTCGGATTGGTTTGCGTTTAGTAAAACCTCAAATTTTTTTTTTTTAAACTTGTCTGAAAAATCTGAAATTTCTTCTGTAGCTTCCTGAAAGTATTTCCAGCAACATTAAAACTGAAACTTTTTCGATTCGACCTCGTTAGGCTGGCCTGAAAATTAGAACCGTCGTAATTCTGTCCAGGTAGTGTGCGAATAGCGGTCTGAAATCTGAAATTTTTGTCAAAATTCAAAAAAGAAAATTTTTTCTGTAGCTTCCTGAGTTTATTTCCAGCAACTTTAAAACTAAAAAAAAAAATTTCGTTTCGATCTCGTTAGGTCCGTCAAAAAAAAAGTTCATTTTTTTTTCTAGTTCAAATTTGCATGCGCACGAGACTAGGCACGGAATACACCGTAGAGTTACCTTCCACCTCTAGGATGGCAGCGAACGATCAAGTAGATCCTAACACGGAGGCTATAGAAGAGCTACGTGGTGAGATGACGGAGATTAGGACCATGTTAGCCCAGATTCTTCTGAATCAAAGGGGAACACCGCCCCCACCGGCTAATGATGAGCTGCCCAATCAGCAACAACGGGTTCATGATTCGGATTCGGATGAAGGATATCCTCGAGCCCCTCCTCGTGGACGTCGTCTAGATCGTGGCACGGATATCACTAGAGCCATTAAGATCGACGCCCCCACTTACGATGGTTTGGGAGAACCCCAGATTTTCCTTACCTGGGTAGTGGATATTGAATGTTATTTCGAATGGCACCATCTTACGGATCCCCAAAAGGTCCAGGTTGCCAGGATGAAGCTAACGGGTCGAGCGAAAACGTATTGGCTGAATGAAGAGCGTAGGCTAGGAGCCGGGCAGGGAGCCCCACTCATTGGATGGCCGGTGATGAAGAACTTACTCACTGACCAATACGTCCCCTCCTACCACCGAACCCAAATGTTCGATGAGCTAGCCACCCTTCGGCAAGGCTAAAACTCGGTGGCCGAGTATATGGGCGAGCTGAAAGACCGTATGGTGCGTTGTGATCTTCGAGAGATCCCCGAGGTTACGCTATCTCGGTTTCGTAAGGGGCTCCACCCTGACATTCAGAGGAAGCTTTTGAGATATGGTCACACAGATCTGAATACGACATTCAATGCCGCTCTTGACATTGAAAAGCATCTGGCTTCTAAGGCCCACTCTCGTTACTCCCGTACGAAGAGTTTGACCACATTTGGGGCATCTTCATCTACCACCCACGATAAAGGAAAACCTAAGACCGCCGAGTCTAGATCGGTAGTGATCACTGCGAGGAACTCTAGGAATCCCACGAGTGAGCGTATCCCCATAGGAAAGGTTAGCTAAGCTAACACAACATGTTATGCTTGCGGGGTTCAGGGCCACTACGCCTTTGAGTGTCCTACAAAAACTCGAGCCATAGCCCTTTTGGATGCGGAGACCGACCCCGCCGACCTAGTTTATGAGGCTATGGAGGAGGGTGACCCTGAGGGAGTCCCAAGTGATTTGGAGGACGAACGCTATCTAGGAGTGATGCGATGTATCTTGACCACCCCTCGTCCCTTAGATGATTGGAAGAGGACGAGCATATTTTCCCTGATCTTTAGGAGTGGTGAGAAGTTATGTAAGCTGATTATCGATAGTGGAAGTTGTGTAAACGTCGTTTCTGAGAACGCCGTCACACGTATGGCCTTGACCACGGAGCCACACCCGACCCCGTATCAAGTAGCTTGGATTAACAAGATCACTGTCCCAGTTACCAAGCGATGCCTAGTTCCCCTCTCGATCAGATCGTACACAGATGAGATATGGTGTGACGTATTACCGATGGACGCATGCCACGTGTTATTAGGTTGCCCTTGGCTCTATGACCGTGATGTGACACATTACGGCCGGGCCAACTCCTATGAGTTTAAATTTAAGGGTAAGACCATTACTTTGAGCCCGACCGTTCCGAAGGAACCAGTTGCGTTACCCAAGGACACCACTGTCCCGGTCGAGAGGAATACGTTGAGTCTAGTAGGCAGGAAGGAGTTTGGGAGAGACCCATTTTTAGAGGGAGTGATGTATGCGTTAGTTCTTATGACTACGAAGGCTGATTCGAGCACGTTAGATGGGTTGCCTAGAGAGTTGCGGGCCTTGCTAGATGAGTATAGGGATGTTTACCCCGACGAGCTTCCGTCGACGTTACCCCCACTTAGGGATATACAACATGCTATAGATCTTATCCCTAGGTCATCCCTACCCAATCAGCCCCACTATAGACTCCCTCCCGCTACCCATAAGGAGTTACAAGTCCAAATAGAGGACTTGCTGAAGAAGGGATTCATTCGGGCTAGTTTGAGCCCATGTGCTGTTCCAGCCCTTCTTGCCCCTAAGAAGGATGGTTCGTGGAGGATGTGTGTTGATAGCCGTGCTATCAACAAAATCACCATCAAATATAGATTTCCAATCCCACGGTTAGATGATCTCCTCGATGTCCTAGCGGGTGCCACCATCTTTTCCAAGCTAGATTTGCGGAGTGGTTACCATCAGATCAGGATTCGTGAGGGAGACGAGTGGAAGACGACGTTTAAGTCCAAGGATGGACTGTATGAGTGGCTTGTGATGCCTTTTGGGTTATCCAACGCCCCAAGCACGTTCTCCAGGATGATGACTCATGTCTTCCAGCCTTATATGGGGAAGTTCGTGGTTGTCTACTTTGACGACATCCTTATCTATAGTACCACCCCCGCCGATCACATCTCACACCTACGTATAGTTCTTTCCACCCTTCGGAAGGAAACTCTTTATCTGAACCTTAAGAAGTGCACTTTTCGAGTCTCTGAGGTAGAATTCTTAGGTTATATTGTTGGGACCGAAGGTATACGAGTAGACCCCGGGAAGGTCCAGGTGATTAAGGTGTTTGCCCGGGAAACCGTTTCTCGGGTTGGATTATTACCAGACCGCGCGAGCTCCTGGGTCAGGCCGCTGAGCTCCCGGGATCAGTGGTTCTCTGTTCAAGAAGGGCCAGGCCGGGCGGCCTGGTGTCATTTCCGGATCGCCCCCAAAGGGATAAGATCATCAAAGAGCTAAGGCAAAGAGTTCATCCGCGGTCTCAGCCAGAAGGCCGCGCGGGTTGTCCCATAGAAACTCGAAGTTCCAGCCCCGAAGAACAGGCCGGGGCTCCAGGTCGAAGGCTATCCAAGTTACCTCTTGAAGATCGGCTAAGTCATGACCAGAAGGCAGACCGCGGCCTCAATCTCCAAACCGCGCGGTCTGCATTATTGACTTGGTCCCGGCGTCCTCAGCCGCAAGCAAGACAGATCGGGAAGGCAGGCCGTCAGATCGCGCGGCCTCTTTCTTTCTCTTCTTTGTATATCCCGTCACCGCCTGCCCGTTTCTCCTGTACCCGGGCAGGAGGTTATTTTATCCCTGCCCGATCGGGCAGGCCCCCAAGCCTATAAATAGGGGGCGGCACTGTTCCCAAGACACGCACACTCGAATCCAAGAGCTCGCTTGTCTGAGCTCCGGTCTCGAGTTTCAGGTCTCGCGAACTGTTGACCGGCCGGCTTCTGTTCTTTCACATTTGTAACCGCTACTTTTCAATAAAAGGAAAGCCCGTCGCAGGAGTGGCATTTGCCGCGACGGGCGAAGTCTGGCCTCGACCGCTGCTAGCGGTCTGAATTCCTCAACTAAATAGTAACTGATAGTCCGCAACCCTCGTTTCACTTCGGAGGCGCACTTTTGAATCGAACAGAAACACGCGACCTTCAGATCGCAGACTGTCAGCGAAATCCTTAGCTCAGAATGTCAGACCGCCAGCTCCCTCCAAGAGACCGATCCGACCATAGTGAAGACTCTTTGTGGGAAGCTCTGGAGCAGACAAAGAGAGAGGCCGACCAGGCTCGGCAGGCGACTGATCAGCGTCTGGACGCAATCACTCAGGCCCTAACTCTACTAACCGAGCGGTTAGCCCCTCAGCAGGCCGCGGCTCCCCAGGCGGTCACTCCTGTTCTACCTCCTCCACCTCCATATCCGTTCGCGCAAGTCGCTCATTCCCGACCACCACAAGAAGGTTCCGCGGACCGTCCGAATCTCTACCAAGAGGCCGCGCGATGTATGCCAGCTCGGGTCCTTGACTTTCAAGGGGCGACCTCTCAGGCCGCTCATTTTCCCTATCCGCCTGAGGTCGCCGCCTTCCAATCATATCCGACTGGAGCACCTGCCCGCTCCTATCATGCGGCCTGTCCGCCAATGACCGCAGCCGAGGTCCCTTATAACTCTGCTTTCCCCCTGTATGAGGATGCCGAGGAGAGTTCTCCCTTCACCGACGAAATCCGAGGAGAGCCGGCCCCAAACAACTTTCGAGAACCACGTATGTCAGCATATAGTGGGGAGTCCGATCCAGCAATACACCTCCAGGCATTTGAATCAGCTGTTGCTCTGAGGACCATCACTGATGCAACAAAGTGCAAGCTCCTGGTGACATCCTTTGATGGGCAGGCCAGAGAATGGTTCTATGGATTGCATCCTCGATCTATCAGATGCTTTGCGGAGTTACGTAGAGAATTTCTGCTTCGATTCTCTACCTCTAAGAAGAGGAAGAATGGTCCGGCAGCCCTATTCGAGATACGACAGCAAGAAAACGAAACGTGGGCCCGTTTTGTCGATCGTTTCCAAAGGGAAATAATGGAGGTACAAAACGTCGATCCGGAGTTATATAGGGTCGCACTAATGCATGGCCTTAGGGAGGGGCCACTGAAGTTTGAAGCCCAAATCAGGGAACCAAAGACATATCAAGAAATGATTAGTCTGGCAAACAAATTCATCAGGGGGGAAAAGACTAATCCGGGTTACGTTGCCAAGTTGCTCAGCGACAACGATCAGTTCAATTCTGCATCAACCCATCAGCAACGTTATAATCACTCGTCTCGGCCTGATTTCGAGCCTCGGGCTCAAAGGGGAAGGAATCTTAAGCCCAAGCAACCATTCATTGGCCATCAACGGTTTCAGGATCAGAAGCCGCCGTTGGCCATCGCACCCACTCAACCCATGGGAGTCCCGCAAATCATGCCCGTATATCTGCCACAATACATCACACAACCATCTCCACCTATCCCATCCATCCGATATGATGAATCACAAGATTCGTTCACCCCGCTCAACGTTACCATGAATGAGGTCGTGCAGATTCTTCAGAAGAGGCCTGACTTTAAAAGGCCCCCTCCTTTGAAATCAGAAGTTCGCAATCGGAACCCAAACCTTTACTGTGAATATCACAAAGAAGAGGGGCATCTAACTGAAGATTGCCGGGCCCTCCGGTGGTTGATAGAAAAACTCCTGAAAGAGGGAAAGCTTCGGGGGTTGATTCGGCAAGAAACTCCGGTTGAACCACGAGCTGAGAAGAAGAAGGAGGCAGTCGAAGTAACATGGGAGTGTGCTGATGTAGAGGAGGCCGGTAGTTATGGGGATATACATCCTGCAGCCGAATGCATAGAGGTGAATGATGTTGGCCCTCTCGGTAACATCTATTGCATCCATGGTGGGGCAGGGATAGAATCCTCCCGAAAATCTAGCATCGGGAGAGTTACAAAGCAAGAAGTGGCAGTTGCCTCCACTTCTGCCCCGGAAAGGACGGTTGTTACGTTTGGCCAGGAAGATCTCTCCCCGAATGCGAATCCGTTCGATGACGCGGTGGTGATAAAGGCGGTTATTGAGAATTACGCAGTGCACAAAATTTTGATCGATACAGGCAGCTCAGTTAATCTCATCTTTCGCCAAACGTTTGAGGCCCTCAAGACTGGAAAGGCCTTACTCTCTACGGAAGGCCCCCTCTATGGCTTCTCAGGAGAAAAGAAGGAAGTAGAAGGGTGCGTGAAGCTTCTGGTATCACTAGGGGGCATAACAAAGTTGGTGAACTTCGTAGTAGTGGAAGCCCCAAGTAGCTACTGCGCAATTTTCGGAAGGCCAATCCTAAATGCTTACAGAGCGGTGGTATCTACTTTCCATTTGGCCTTGAAATTCGCTGCTGAGGGGCGTCAGTACCGGATCCGGAGCGATCCAAAGGTGGCACGCGAATGTTATGTGAAGACAGTTAATGTGATCACCGAGGCACCACTTCACAAGGCCCAGAATGACATCCAAGAGGTGTCCGAACTCCCTGAAGAAGCTGAGGGGAGCGTGGAACGGAAAGGGACCTACCTGGAACCTGCCCAGGAGACCCAAGAGATCCCCATTGTTGAAGGGGAAGGGAAGAAGCTGATCATCAACGCCGAGCTATCAGAAGAGGAAAAGCTCCAGTTAACCTCCTGCCTGCTGAATAACTTGGACATCTTCGCTTGGTCGGCGGAAGACATGCCTGGAATAGATCCAGATGTCGCGTGCCATCACCTCAACGTTTCTCCGGAGTTCAAGCCAATCCAACAGAAGAAGAGGGAGGTAGCAACTAAGCTGGCGGTACCTATCAAAGAAGAAGTTGCAAAGCTTCTTAAGGCCAATTTCATTTCTGAAATCCAGTACCCCACCTGGATGTCGAATGTAGTGATGGTGAAAAAGTCTGGGGGGAAATGGCGTATGTGTGTTGATTTCACTAAACTCAATAAAGCATGCCCCAAGGATTGTTATCCCTTGCCTCGGATAGATGTTTTGGTAGATTCCGCGGTGGGATATAGTTTTATGAGTTTTTTAGATGCATTTTCTGGTTATCACCAGATTAAGATGCATAAGCCTGATATCCCGCATACATCCTTCATTACCAATGATGGATGTTATTGTTATCTCGTCATGCCTTTCGGCCTCAAAAATGCGGGGGCAACATATCAGAGGATGATGGACACAGTTTTTGAAAAACAAAAAGGGAGAAATCTGGAAGTATATGTTGATGATCTCCTTCTAAAAAGTAAAACTTTTTTAATCCATCTGGAAGACCTCGTAGAGACGTTCGCTACTCTACGAAGGTTCAAATTAAAATTAAACCCCTCGAAATGCGTGTTCGGGGCGAACAAGGGGAAATTTCTTGGACATCTTCTCACTCCTGATGGTCTCGCACCGAACCCAGATAAAGTAAAAGCCATCCTAGACATGACCCCTCCTCGAAATCCGAAAGAGGTACAGCAACTTGGTGGAAGGTTGGCAGGATTGAGCCGATTCATTTCCAAATCGGGAGATAAAAGCGCTCCGTTCTTCAAAACACTTAGGGGAGGATCTAAGTTTGAATGGAACGAGGAATGCGATAATGCTTTCGAACAATTGAAAAAGCAATTAACTTCAACCCCCCTTCTTCAAAGCCCTCGCGAAGGAGAAACACTATCCTTGTACCTGGGGGTGGGCCCTGATGCGATAAGCTCTGTCCTGGTTCGGGAAGAGAAAAAGAAACAGTTTCCGATATACTATGTCAGCCATATCCTTAAAGATGCAGAAACTAGATATTCAATCCTGGAGAAATTAGCCTTGGCTTTAGTCATGTCATCACGAAGGCTCCGCCCCTATTTTCAAGCTCATCCTATTCAGGTGGTTTCAGATCATCCACTGAGGAATATCTTAGAGAAGCCGGAACATTCAGGAAGGTTGGCCAAATGGGCAATTGAGCTAAGCGAGTTCGAAATACTGTACACTCCCAGAACAGCAATAAAGGCACAAGTATTGGCAGATTTCTTGGTAGACACAATGGAGTCTAATCCAGAGCAGGTAGTGCAAACTCCTTTGGCTTGGATCATTTATGTGGATGGGGCTTCTGGCAGAAACTCCGTGGGAGCCGGAGTGGTTTTGATCAGTCCAAACGGCATCAGGCTGGAACAAGCTGTTAAATTCTTCTTTTCAGTTACAAATAACCAGGCCGAATACGAAGCACTCTTGGCCGGCCTGAGACTCGCAAAGGAGCTTGGGATAGAACATGTTCATGTGAAAACTGATTCTCTTGTAATGGCCTCGCAGGTTCTGGGGAACTACGAGACAAGAGAACCGATGTTGAGAAAATACCTATTCCTAGCTAAGAAAGAAATCGGGAGATTCAAATCCTTCATCATCGAGCATATTCCGAGAACGCAGAATGAAGAGGCAGACGAATTGTCAAAATTTGGTCTTCCATCAGGGGGAGTAACCTCAGAACTTTTTCATCCGGCAACAGAGGAGACAGAGGAAGAAGAGCTCATGCAGATCGATCAACATCCTTCTTGGAAAGACCCCTACGAATTGTTTCTAACAAAAGGAGAATATCATCCATCAATCAAGGACAAAAATAGGTTCAGAAGAAAGGCGGCGTACTACTACTTGATAGCAGGAGTCTTGTACCGAAAAACTTTGATTTCTCCCTCGGCACGGTGCGTTTCGGAAGAGGAGATCCCGGTCATACTTCAGGAAGTTCATTCTGGGGAGTGTGGTAGCCATTCAGGGGCGAAAACCTTAGAAAAAAGGATCCTGCGGCAAGGATACTTCTGGCCGACCATGAGAAAGGATGCTGAAGCCTTCGCCAAGCGATGTGTCCAGTGTCAAAAGTTCGCTCCTCTTCAACATTTGCCTGCTCAGTCACTCAGGTCAATAACTGCGCCATGGCCTTTTGCAGTATGGGGAATGGATCTTATGGGGCCTTTCCCAATGGCCAGCGGACAACGTCGCTTTATCCTGGTAATGATCGATTATTTCAGTAAGTGGATCGAAGCAAAAGCATTAGCAAGAACTACCACCCAAATTGTCAGAAACTTCGTCTGGGGAGAGATTATCTGCCGACATGGAATTCCGTTGGCAATCGTCACCGATAATGGCCCACAATTCAACAATCCAGAGATGATAAACTTCTGTGATCAGATAGGAATTGATCTTCGGTTTGCCTCAGTACACCATCCAAGGACCAATGGTCAAGTGGAGGCGGCAAACAGGCAAATTCGGCAGCTTTTGGTGAAAAGAGTCTTAAACCAGAAAGGGAATTGGGCGGACCAACTTCCTTCCATCCTGTGGACCCTTCGTACTACTCCGTCTTCGGCTACCGGGGAGACACCTTTCAAATTATCTCATGGCTCGGAAGCTGTTGTCCCTGTGGAATTCGAGGTGGTCACTCCAAGGGTTATTTACGCCAAAGAAGGAGGAGAATCCTGGATAGATGAAAATGGTGAGGCCCTCATGCATAATCTTGATCTAATCGAGGAACTTCAGGATGAAGCAACAATCAGGCAGGAAGAAGTTAAAAGGAGAATGGCAAAATATTTTGATAAGAATGTCAGAGTGAAGCAGTTTGTAATCGGGGATTTGGTGTTAAAGAAGGTGGATGCCGCAGCGAGGTCTGGTAATGTTGGAAAGCTGGATCCTAATTGGGCAGGACCTTTCATCATCAAAGAAGTATCTAAGAACGGGGCCTACCGTCTCCAAACCAACAAAGGAGAAGACATCCCACGCACGTGGAGCGGTGACGATCTCAAACGATTCTATCCTTGAAACTATTTCTTTTATTCTTTACATCTCTTTTTGGTATTGAATAAAAAGCCCTATACTGACATTTCCTTCTTGTATGATGGTTCTCCGCATCATAAATATAAACACACATATCTCACTCCCCGAACCTCTGAGATATCGCCAAATTCTGCTCGAACCCCCTCGGATTGAAGTCGTAGCGTAAAACCCACCAAGACCATGTGATGCGGGGAGTTTTCGCACACATGTAGTGGTAGCTTGCCAATTCCGCTGCGGTGGTCTTCAGAACTTTGGATCCCGGCCGATATCTGACACACCCCTGCATCAAGGGAGGTCTAGGTGATTGTCAGCTCTATCATGCCCCGAAGGGATATAGTTACAGCTTTGATGATCTTTCTGAGGAAAGCAATGTTCGCCGCCGAGGCCCACCTGCCCAACTGATCATCATAGTCTGTGACCATCGAATACTCTTAGGTACTCTCGAAACGGTACCTAGTTGGGCCCACAACTGAGTTGATCTCTCTGAGGAAAGCAATGTTCGCCGCCGAGGCCCACCTGCCCAATTGATCAATTCGGCTTGTAACCCTAGGCAAGAGAGCGGATGAGTCGTTTACAGCTCTTATGACCACTTGAGGAAAGCAATGTTCGCCGTCGAGGCCCACCTGCCCACTTGGTCATCTGAGTCTGTACATATTTTTTCTTTTTTCCCTACAGCTCTTATGACCACTTGTGGAAAGCAATGTTCGCCGCCGAGGCCCACCTGCCCACTTGGTCATTTGAGCCTGTAGGATTATTCTTCTTCCCTACAGGGAGGCATTCACTTCTGATGATTTTCTATATGGACCACTCAAGAAGAATATTGTTAGAACAGGTGCAGGTGTTCGTCTACCCCAATAAAGGGGTTGTGGTATTAAGACCATGCGGTCTGAGTATTTCAGGCCTAGCGGTCTGACTGAACATAGGTTAAGTCATCTTTTGGAACTGATCATGTTATCACCAGGGTTATATTCAAACCGGGCGGGTATGCCCGTCGTCTATTAAGGAAAGTATTTCTGAATCTGGGCATATGATTACCCGGGTTATTATGCAACCGGGCGGTCTTATCAATATATTACAAGTTGGAATATTTTCTGGCAAAGCATATGATTACCCGGGTTATTATGCAACCGGGCGGTCTTATCAATATATTACAAGTTGGAATATTTTCTGGCAAAGCATATGATTACCCGGGTTATTATGCAACCGTGCGGTCTTATCAATATTGTACAAGTTGGAAATCTTCTAAAGCTAATCATCTATTTCCCGGGTGGCATTCAAACCGGGCGGATTTAGTCATCTTTTATAAATTTGGTATTTCTGGATCTAACATGTAATTGCTCAGATTTCATCCTGACCGGTCGGACTTATCTATCTATCCGCCCGATAATGAGTTAGGCATTTCTAAATTCAAATCATATGGTTGTCCGGATTGCATTCTGACCGAGCGAACCTATCAATACTTCAAATTAATCAAATCTGGTTGTCTCTGGAATTGAGTATATCACCGTTCAGTTTATATTTTTACCGGTCGGGTTGACTGATTTCCTAGCAAAAGTTATCCTTGGATGCAATGAGTTGTTCGCCCGGATTGATTTCAAAATCGCTCAAAGTTAAAGGATCATTACTTGCATCAACAAGGATGTGGTATCTCTCTTTCTGAATAAAGGGGCCGCTCGGCCTAACACTATGATCGCACAAGAAATCGGACATCCTGAGATTTTTAAAAAAAAAAAAGGGGGTAACCGCGCGGCCTAAATATAAACCACCCAAGATCCTCAATCGTCATCTATATTTGGATCAGGATAGCCGCGCGGCTAGATTATAAGAAGCGAAAGAGAAGAAGGAGAGAAAAAGACAAGATATCAATCACAAGTAAGTAACAACAGAATGACAACCAGACAGGTAAGAAATTTCTATTTCATTTCTCCAAAAATATGTTTACAAAAGTACTGACCGCCCGGTTAACAAAAAGAAACCGGCGGTTACAAAAGTTAAAAAGTAAAACAAGAGCACTAGTCTGCCGACTTTTTCCGCTTCTTGACAGGCGGACTTGAGGTCAGGCCTTCGATGTCAATCTCCGGCGAATAGCCTTCGCTGAACGAAGAAGAATCCGACGAACCGCTGGAACTTGATCGCCCGGTCCTACTGGCGGAGCCAGTGGTCCCAGAGGATAGGTCATCTTCATCGTCCTCATCAGCGTCACCGGCTTCATTGTCCGCATCGACCTCATCGGCGGCTTCACCGCTTCCATCTCCTCCTTGATGAAGCACGACCTCTCTGCCCGCGTCAGCCTCAGCCTCCTCGCCCACCTTGGTCTTCCCTTTGCGCCTTCGGCTGATTTCATCGAGTTGAGTCTTCAAGGTGGGGAAGAGGTCGGAGAAGGTGGTACCCTCGAACCCTTCGCTCAGACCGCCCCGGTCTTCCATAAGACCCAGGGCCTTGTTGATCCCTTGGGCCACGTGAGGCAGCACCTCGTCTTGGAAGGCCGGGTTAGTTATCTCATATTGTTTCTGCAGGAAAGAAAGGAAAAACGAGTTAGGTCGCTCGAGCTAAGCAAAAGAGGCCGCAGCATTTGTTTGTCGAAACTCACCGCCACGACTTCTTGAAGCCGCGCGGTCTCCTCTCGAAGCCGCGTGATCTCCGCGGCCTGCCCCTCGAATCTCTTCTCCAGGTGTTTTTGGACGGAAACCAGCCGCTTGAACGACAAGGCCATAAAGTGGTTGGCCGCAAATCCCCATGCACCGGCCTGAGCCGCTAACCGGGGGAGCTCTTCCTCGGGAGTATTCCTCAGCCTCTTCAAAGTCTTTCGACCATATAAGGCAGCCCCGGCGGCTAGGGCGTGGCGGTCAATCTTTTCACTCCCCCACGGAGGAAGCGCGGTGGATACCCGGATCCGACTTCCATCCCTGTGCCAAAGGACGGTCGGATTGCCCTGCAGGTCGGGCGGGTTCCCACTTGAACGAAGGATTTCATAATCGTCAGAAGAGGTCGGGCCCTCTTCCTCCGAAGATGGCGACCTCTTTCGCCGCTGCCTCTTCTCCCTCTGGGTTAAAACTGGGCCGGCCGGCGTGACCGGCTTGTTCGCTGGAATGATATGGGCGGCTGCAAAATAAAACCAAGAGTATAAGTAAAGAAGGCCGCGCGGTCATATAAAGGCGGTCTAGAAGAACTTACTATGTTCGGGGAGAATGTTCTCAAGCTCCGAGAAAAGCGGGATGTAGTGGTTGATATCAAGCCGCTCCTTCTCAAGGAACGCGAAGGTGTCCGCCTCGATCTTGCCGACCTGGGGGATCTGGAAAACTTCTTCCCCCCGGACTTGCGGGTTGGTCTGCAACAGTCCGAAGTTGCCTTCGAGCATTACAAACCGCTCCGACCAGTCGGAGACTTTGTTCGCCAGATTAACAATCTTCAGCCCGTGGCAGCCGAAGTAAAGGTGCCCCCTGTAAGTTGAAGTCCCCGAGTCGGAGACCGCCCGCACTGAGAAGAACTTTCTGAACAGGTCGAGGGAGAACCGGATCCTCTCGAACCGTAGATACGAGATGAAACTATATATTGAAGCGATGGAGTTCGGTGGAAGCTGACCGGGCACAACCCCGTAGTGGTCGAAAATGGCTATGACTTCAAGCGGCAGTGGAAACTTGAAGCCATACTCGAAGTGGTCAACTGGGATGGCGATCTGGTGCGGACTGGAAGAGTTAATCCGCTCGTCGCGCAAAGGAAGCCGCGCGAGCAGAGTACTCCCTACCATGTGTTTAGCAATGAAGTCATCCAGTTCGTTCTGGGTAAGGCGGCATTCCGGATGATCCGCCGAATGGAATGCCAAGGCCGCGTCAGCTCGGACGGCCTTAACTTTAACAGGTCGCTGCGACTTGTTCTTGGATCGCGCCATCTGGAAATCGTGAGAATGACTTCGGCAAATTCTATACTTATAGATTTCTATGATCTGTGAATAGTAAAATCATGACACGGCTATACAATCTAACCGCGCGGTCAATGGCCTATATGGTTAGATTCACCAGAAAAATGAAAGAAGCAAAGGCATCCAGAAAACACAGAAGTAAGCATACATCACAGTTCGCCCGATCAGAAAACGGTTCGAATGAAACATAAGATTTAAACAAGGCATAAAATACAGCGGTTAAAGTAAGAGACCGCGCGAATTGTTCAAATAAAAGACAAGAGTAAAGAAGAATATTGTCCAGATCAACAAACCACATTCATAATACAAGTTATATTCAAATATTAATCACGACTGACGGCGCTCTGGGGAAGCATCCTCTCTATGAAGTCGCGCGACCTGGTCACTGGTCGTGTTCAAGAGAGAATAAATTTGGCTTGTATGATAATGAAGGTGGTTGATTGTGCAATGAAGCCGCCCGGCATCCCTTTCGACCCGCGTAGCGGCAATCATACGGGGGACCGCAGCGGCCTCGTCAATCATTGGATCAGCCGCCCGGACTGAAGGAGGATTTGAGCTCGCTCCAATAGTCGGGCGGCTAACAGCTACCACCCCATCATTCACATTTCGCCGACCAGCGGCGACTTCTCTGGTTAAGCGCAGGAATTTATCCTGGTAATATTTTGAGTCACTCTCAAATTTGGCAGAGGCTTTCTTCTCCTTCTCCAGTTGGACGGTTAGAGCAGTCCGCGTAGCCACCACCGCTGCTCGCGCGGCCTCAAGCTGAGTCTCCAGGATTTTCACTTTCTCTGTGCTGGACCTCCTGTCAATCTCCGATTGCGCCAGAGCGGTCCGAGTGGCGGCCTCCCGGTCTTCGATCTCTTTCAAACGGGCTCGCAGGATGGCCAGATCCCCTTCGAGATGTTCGAAAAGTTGTGACCCTTCCTGCGAAGTTGTTGCGCGGATCGATGCCAGGGGAACCAATGGAGGTAGGCTGGCCACAAGGTCGCCCGGCTTCACAGTCTGATCGCTGCTATCTGCAAAAAACCGCGCGGTCATAAAAAATAAAAGCAAAGAGGCTCGGCGGCGGGTTCACTAATTTATTATGGCGAGGCCGCGGAATGAAAAAGCGGACAGCTTTGTAGTCCGTAGAATCCTTACCTGCCGCAAGAGGATCAGGCCGCGACGGCTTGTTCAAGGCCTGTTCCGCCCTTTCCTTCTTCACCTTCATGATCTCTTTCCCGGTCATTGCTGGGGGTACCTCCTCCCGCGCTCGCTGAACTTCTTCAAGTTCCCTCGTTTTCTTTTCGACCTCCAAGGCAGTCCGGGCGGCGGCCTCTCGCTCTTCGGCCTCCATCCGAGCGGTCTCTTCAGACCGGGCTGTGTCGTCAGTAGCAAGAGCGTTTTGGTCAGAGGCGGTCGGGCTGGCAAGAAACTGATCTCGCTTCACCAGCTCATCCATGTCTTTGAAGATCCCATTGAAGGATATACTGCTCGCCGGGTCCGGGGGCAGTTCGCCCGTTTTCGCGTCAGGAGTGGCCGGCGATTCGTTTGACTTGCTGGGTGGAGGAGTCGCAAGACCTAGCTCCTCTTTCAGCCGCGAATTGGTCTGGAGGAGGGATTCGGTCGGTTTCTTAAGGGCCGCCCTTTCCTTAGCGGCCAGCCTCTTGACTTTCTTAGTTATCCGCTCGGTAACAGACCCGGTCTTCTTCCTCTTTCTCTCTCTCTTACTCGGCGCTGGGCCAAGTTCTTTCGAGGGGCTGGGGTAGTCATCCACGGACAAAGGGGTGTTCTGTTCACCCGTCCTTGGGGAGGTAACCGCCTCCTTCTCTAGATCTCGGACGAGCAAATGAGGGTTCCCGGATGGGGTGATTTCCACACCAAACGAGTCATTCTCTCCGGCCTTCTTCGAAGGGCTTTCTGGAGCAACTTCTTCAGGAGGAGCGGTCTCCTCTTTATTCAGCGGGCGGGCGGTCTGTTGGTTGAGGCCTTTGGGAGAAATCGGCAAGTCATCAGGAGGAGGCTCCGAACTGTTCGCCACGGTTTCTGCAGGAGTCTTAGAAGTCGTCAAGTCCACAACCGGCTTGGAGCTGCCCGTTGCGGCCTTCTCGATCCACTTTCTCTTTTTCCGGTCTTTCCGGTCTGGCTTTTCCCTCGCCTTATTCAATTTTTCCGGCGATTCACGCTTCTTATCCTCCGCCCTCTTCTGGTCCCCGCTGGGATCCACGCGGTCTAGCACAGCGTCCAGGAAGTCCATGGCTAGAGAATTACCGGTCTTAAAAATTCTAACCGCAACTGGCAAGTAATATCCCGTGATTTCAGAAAGAGCAATGCAGAATGAATTCTCTGGCTCTCTTATAGAATTCAAGGCAGGTCGGATGCGGTCTCCCGGTCAAAGCTGATATTTTCGAAATTCTCTTGAGATTTGAAAATATGCGGGGATTATGTTTGCCCGGGAAACCGTTTCTCGGGTTGGATTATTACCAGACCGCGCGAGCTCCTGGGTCAGACCGCTGAGCTCCCGGGATCAGTGGTTCTCTGTTCAAGAAGGGCCAGGCCGGGCGGCCTGGTGTCATTTCCGGATCGCCCCCAAAGGGATAAGATCATCAAAGAGCTAAGGCAAAGAGTTCATCCGCGGTCTCAGCCAGAAGGCCGCGCGGGTTGTCCCATAGAAACTCGAAGTTCCAGCCCCGAAGAACAGGCCGGGGCTCCAGGTCGAAGGCTATCCAAGTTACCTCTTGAAGATCGGCTAAGTCATGACCAGAAGGCAGACCGCGGCCTCAATCTCCAAACCGCGCGGTCTGCATTATTGACTTGGTCCCGGCGTCCTCAGCCGCAAGCAAGACAGATCGGGAAGGCAGGCCGTCAGATCGCGCGGCCTCTTTCTTTCTCTTCTTTGTATATCCCGTCACCGCCTGCCCGTTTCTCCTGTACCCGGGCAGGAGGTTATTTTATCCCTGCCCGATCGGGCAGGCCCCCAAGCCTATAAATAGGGGGCGGCACTGTTCCCAAGACACGCACACTCGAATCCAAGAGCTCGCTTGTCTGAGCTCCGGTCTCGAGTTTCAGGTCTCGCGAACTGTTGACCGGCCGGCTTCTGTTCTTTCACATTTGTAACCGCTACTTTTCAATAAAAGGAAAGCCCGTCGCAGGAGTGGCATTTGCCGCGACGGGCGAAGTCTGGCCTCGACCGCTGCTAGCGGTCTGAATTCCTCAACTAAATAGTAACTGATAGTCCGCAACCCTCGTTTCACTTCGGAGGCGCACTTTTGAATCGAACATAAGGATTGGCCAGAGCCGACTAGTATTCGAGAGGTGCGCAGTTTCCATGGGTTAGCTACATTTTATCGTCATTTTATACGAGACTTTAGTAGCATCATGACACCTATTACTGATTGTATGAAAAAGGGAGAGTTTGCGTGGTCGAAGCCTGCTACTTTTGCCTTCCTTCGGATCAAGCAACTCATGACCGAAGCACCGGTGTTACGTCTCCCTGACTTCACCAAGGTCTTTGAGGTTACTTGTGATGCGTCTGGGATAGGGATAGGAGGAGTCCTAAGTCAAGAGGGCCACCCTATTAGTTATTTTAGTGAGAAGTTGGCGGGCGCAAAGCTCAATTATTCTAACTACGACCGAGAGCTCTATGCGATTGTGAGGTGTTTGCATCATTGGAGGCACTATCTTCTGTCCAAGGAATTTGTGCTCCTTTCTGACCACGATGCGTTGAGATTCATAAACGGTAGTCATAAGATCAGCCCACGACACGCGAAGTGGGTTGCGTTCCTTCAAGAATACACGTTTAACATTAAGCACCTCAAGGGTTCGGAGAATCGAGTCGCCGATGCGCTTAGCCACCTCACCCTTTTACTTTCTACCATGAAGGTGCATGTTATTGGGTTCGAGCGCATTAAGGATGAGTACGCCACGTGCCCGGATTTCCAGGAGTTGTACCTCTCCGCACAGGACAACTCCCCCACCACTATCTCGGCCTTCACTATTAGAGACGGTTATCTCTTTCGGCACGGGAAGCTATGCATCCCACAATCTTCCCTACGACTACACATTATTTGGGAGTTGCATAGCGGCGGTTTGAGTGGGCACTTCGGGCGTGACAAGACTATTGTGCTCGTAGAGGAGAAGTTTTATTGGCCAAAACTTAAGGCCATGGTCGGACGAGTAGTGAGCAGTTGCCGAACGTGTCAAGTCTCCAAAGGTTCTAAGACCAATGTTGGCTTGTATACACCGTTACCTATTCCATCCAAACCTTGGGAAGACGTGAGCATGGACTTCATTCTAGGCCTTCCCCCCACGTTTCACCGACACGACTCTATATTCGTCGTTGTAGATAGGTTCTCCAAGATGGCATACTTTATCCCTTGTAGCAAGACCAACGATGCATCTCATATTGCCAAACTGTATTTTCAAAATGTCGTTAGCCATCGTGGGGTGCCTAACACTATTGTGTCGGATAGGGACGTGAAATTTACAAGTTATTTTTGGAAGACGTTGTGGATTCTAATGGGCACTAAATTACTATTCTCCGCCGCCTACCACCCACAAACGGATGGACAAACCGAGGTGGTCAATAGAAGCTTGGGAAATCTTCTTAGGTGCCTTGTGGGTGACCATAAAGGCAAATGGGACTTACTTCTTCCCCACGCTCAGTTGGCTTATAATAATTCCAAGAATCGATCCACGGGTATGTCCGTTACTACTACCGATGGTGCTACTCGCCGCTTCCTCATTCGATGGCAGAATCGTCCACCTTCCGATGACTCTTGGGTGCTTGAGTCCGAACTTCAAAGACTAGATGCCGCTCTTCTCCACCGTTTCCTCTTGGACCACGCATCGGGGATACGTGAAGTTGAGGGGGGGGGGGGGGGGGGGGAGGATTGATGCCGCACCACTTCCCCCACATGCGGATGACTTGGAGATGTTACAACACAAGGACTTTCGGCGCCCCGGAAGTCAACATTATAACCTCCGCCCGCGTCGCGCAAAGGATGCTTAAAGCCTTCGTATTATCTTGCTTTAGTTTTATATTTATTTCCGCCATTTAAAACTTGTAATATTTTAATTCCGGCATGTTTTTATTTTGGGTGTGCTAATAGACATTTTATGATGGGGTGCATTTAACCATCCGGATTGATGAGATTTCATCTCAATCTTGGATGGTTGGATGGTGTTTGTAATCTCCTATTTAAGGGAGCCTTTTATGAGAAATGAGAGATAAGATTTTGAACCCTAAAAGAACTCCCCCTAGGAGGAATTTTGGCCAAAGCTTGCTCCAAGCCGCCGCCCCCTTGCCTCCCCTCTTCTCCATTTTTGGCCCCCCTCTTTGGGTGTTTCCGGCGTGGTCTCTTGGTGCGACTCCAAGGAAGAAAGAAGGCAGCCCCTCGGTGTGACTCCGAAGGATCCATACGGTGCGACGCCGGTGGAAAGCGTGGAGAGAGTGATTCTCCCACATTTATCAAGTGTGTTTTCATTTTCTGGGTTGGGTAACCTCTAAACCTTCAAGAGCTTCTTTCTTTAGTTTGTGGAGGAAGAACCATCGTGTTTTCCGCGATTTTGAATATCGATCGTTGGTATTTTTCTGAACATGAGATCGCTTTCCCGCGTTCTTCGTGTCCGGACCGTGTGGGTCTCGTTTGCTTGAGCGGATCTTGGCCTATAACCTTGGTCTTGTTCTCTAAAAGAGTAGCAATCTTTGTGTTGATTTGGGAACTAAGTCGACTCTCTTTTGACCGCTGTTTTAGAGTCGATCGTTCTTCTTTTTGCTTGATATTGTGATGCGAATGGCAACATATGTGAGCGATATAATGCTTGTGTAAGTGCGCTAGTTCATCGTGTGTTCGTAGCGAGTTGGAGTATAGTCTGTGTAGATCTCTATTAGGAGACACCGCTGCATCAACTACATACTCACCATTGTGAGGTTCACCCAAGGCATGTTAGGTCAGCTATCTTCCCTCCTGCCCACCAACATTTCCAGAAGGTGAGGCATAAGAGAAGATACAACAGGTATAAGTGTTGGTGCTGTGGAAAGATTGGTCATTTTGCCCTGGACTGCTGGTTCAATCCAACAGTGCCTAATGCAAGAAGAGTGCAGACCACTCAGAGGTGTAATATTTCAGGTTATTCCCCTAACAGAAACCTAGGACCCAAATCCAATTGGGTGCCTAAGGATAAGTAATCTGTTTTGCAGGTATGTCCAAATGCCAACCCTTTTGGTGTTTGGACAATAATTGCTCCAGGCACAAGGCTGGAGTAAAAAAAGAAAAAAAAGGTATTCAAGAAAACTCAATCCACAGGAAATAAACAAAATAGTGATACTTGGGAAGTCAAACAAACTGATGTCACTCAAATCCCAGCACACCTCCCACAAGAAGTTCAACCCTCTCTTGCTTCTATTGAGGGGGAGCCTCTAAGAGAAGATACAACTGTGATAGAAAGTGATCAAACTCTTCAAAATGAGGTACATCAAGAAGATATCCTCAAAATTGCTCAGGAGGCTACCTTGAACATGGAAATTGAGGAATCTGAGAAAGATCTAAGTAGTGGACTTGAAGTTACTGAAGAATTATATGAATCTACCAGATCCCTTCAACAATGAAGGGGGAGTCCACTGCTCCACTCACTGTGCAGACCTCACTTCCAAGGATAGAATATGAGCACCATGTTCCAACCATCATAGTTCCTACTCTCTCATCACCATGCTTGAGAAGTAGGATGTCAGAAAAAGCAAAATATATCATGTTGCCTCTGAAGAACAAGAAGCCAAAATGAAGAGAATGGAGAAAGTAAAGAAGAATCCAAACCTTGAAGAATGGAGTTCTTTCTCAAATGAATATCAAATTGGTACCTCTATACAAGAGATGTGAAGGAGGACATCTAAGTAGCACTGTTTCCAAGAATCATTCAAGAAGTGCTGACAAACTTCTCAAGTTAGACAAGTATCAGATGAGTATTTCAACGACATAGATGAATTCTCAGCGACATAAAAAGAACAGTCTCGATGACAAGATTTGCATCTCGACGATATTGGTGGAGTCTCGACGATATTGGTGGAGTTTCGACGACAAAGTTGAAGTAATTCCGACGACATGGCTGAAGTAATTTTGACGACACTATCAACGACAAAATACACATCGTCGAAACACATCATAGATACTTAATGCAATATTGGATCTTTAATTAGAGCCGTCTGATGGATTTTTAATAACCAGGACAAAAAGGTACGCGCCTCTTCATGTATTTCTAATATAAATATAGTGAATGCTTAGGTCAAAAATTACACTTTCATCTGCCCTAAGTAATTACTGCGACAAACCTCTGTTCCGTCTCCGACAATCATTCGTTCTCGACATTCTGCCTAAATGGCTCCAAATAATGAAGAATCTTCAGTCGTCCCTGGCTGTGAGCTTTTGCGAGGAGGATTCAACTCTTGTTCGGCAGAAATCAGGTCAGTAATGGCATTGGTAGAATCGACAAGGCTAGAGTATCTGCTCTGCTAACCCTGTGCTCTCATGAACAGGAAGCTCCAAGAATTCTTTGATGGAGCAAGAATCAACGATTCAGGGGCCATTCTAAAGTCTATAGTGGCTGGTAAGAAGATCAAAATATATGCTAAGAGCTTAGGAAAAGCTTTGAGGATTCTAAGACTGGAAAAAGAAGTGGAAGAGGAAGATCTGACTACTGAAGATCTATCTGTTGGATATGCCTGGTGTGGGCATAGTGGCAAGACCTACGGGTCTATTAAAAAGGCAGAATTCAACCAGAAGGGAAAGCTCCCTGCAGACATTGTAGGGAAAGTACTGTTGTGCAAGCCTGGTTCCCATGTTAGGATTTCAAAGGAAATGTTTGAGACAATGTGCAGGATCATTGTTTCAATGAAGACAGACTGGAGAAAGTTCCTATTCTAGAGGATCAAGAATACCTTGAAGACCCCATCATTTGGAAGGATCTTATCCATATTCCTCCTGAATACCCTTGGGGATGTAGTAAAGAGAAACATGGGAGTACCTCTGCACTATTCAAAGAGGTTATATTCAAAAATACTCGATAGATGGGAGAGAGTTATCTCCAAAACTCCTAAGGATGCCCAAACTACTACAAAAGGAAAGAAAAAGAAGACTGTGATAGTTGCTGAGTTAGAGGAGGAAGGGTCCTCTAGCAGTTCTGAAAGAAGAGGAGCATCTCCAATTCCAGACCCCAACCTGTCCAAGGTTTCTTAAGAAGAAGTAGCCCCATCTCTACCAAACCCTGCTTTGATAGAGGGGGAGGTAGCTCCAAATCAGATGATCCCAGAGGACATAAGTGAACATGCTAACACAGAGATTCTTGAAGAAAGAAGAAGTCCCATTCTGGGCAGTGATCCAATTGAGGGGGAGTTCCTGGTTGGAAGCTCAGCCCAAGACACTGAGATAGTTAAGGGGGATACCCATCTGGGGTGCTCTACCCTGGAGGATCAAGCTGAAGGATCTGCTGCTGAGAAAGCAGTCCAAGAGAAGGATGCTTTAGAGAAGGAAAATGAAGACAAAGTGCCAGAGAAGGATGGAAATTCTGATCCCCAGACTGGGCTTGACCTAGCTCTAATCAAAGGCAAGCAAGTGCTGGTGGAAGATGATGAGCAGATGTAGGTAAACTCTCTTGATCTTCTGGCTCAAGATAGTGCTCTTGAAGGTTCTCCAGAGGAAAATGAAACTCCTGAGGTGAATGTAGCTTTGCTGAATATTCAAAGGGAGAAGATAGAAAGGTTCATTCTACAGACTGTAGATGACTTAAGGCAAGAAATAAAGGCTGAGCTGTAAACTGTGAAGAATGATATACATCATCTCAACACTCAGCAAAGTTATTTCTTTCACTTAGCAGCTCCAGCCATGGAACATGTTGGTGAGGAAATCAACAAAGTAGGACATTAGTCCCATCAGCTCATTCAGAATCAAAGCACTATGACAAGGAATACTGAGCAAGCTCTTTGACAAATAGCCGTGTTTATGAATCAAGACAGAGATCAAATTCTAGACAGATTAAATGAAAATACTCAGAACTTAAATGAACACTTGCTAGAAGTAAGAAATAACCTGGATGAGGCTGAACAACATCTACATGAAAGAATAAATTTGGTACAAGTAGCTCTTGATGATCACATAGCTGAAGAAGTCCTAAAGGGGGAGAAGGCAATGATAAATGCTAGCTCAAAGCAAGCCATGCGGACAGTCAATCAAGTTAAGCAAGCCTTACAGAAGCCTCCCTCAGCCTTTGAGTTAGCAAAACCATCTGAGAGCACTGCATCAGGGATTTATGGCATAGAAATTGGAGAATCTGCCAGCTTTAGAAAAAGAAAAAAGGGTTCAGAGCAAGAGGTATCGTCAGAAGAGGCTTAGAGAAATTGAGTAGGATCTACAGTCATGCAAGTGGAGTCCTAACTCTCGGACCTTGATCTCATAAGCCTGGATGGAATTTGGATACCCTCAGGATGGGTCAGAGAGAGCCTACTATTCTGCTGATTGGAATCTGTACTTAACTCAAATGGAGAAAAGGAGAAATCATAAACTAGCATTTCCTCATGGTCCTCCTTCTCCAAAGAAGATTCCAAAACCAATCAGCTTCTATGAAAGGCAGGGGAGAAAAGGAAAAGGAAGCAGCAACAGGACCTGAAGACAATATAATGTTTTATCTGAAAATAACTTGGGCAAATGACTGATATATTTTTGTTTTAAAACATTCTTTATTTATATTATGTTGATAGATGAATTCTATAATACTTTCTGAATGTACTCAAATTATGATTTTATTTATCTTTGACATTTATCATTGAAGTGAGTTATGACTTCTTCAAATAGGGGGAGATTGTTAGGAACTGTGCCCAACAATATTCCTGATTTGAAGAAGTGCTCAGATCAATGATAAATGCACTATGTATTTGATGATTTATTTTATTCATGACTGCAGAAGATAAAACATATGTCAAGTAATTTTCTAAGTACAAAATCATAAAGGACTGGATATATCGTTGAGATGATATACATATCGTCGAAATGCATCAAAGCTACATCACTAGTATCTAGACGATAATAGTAATAAAAAACACTAAGTAAAATATCGTCTCAAGACTCAGTAGATGAATCATTGAGAAATATATCATATCATCGAATCAGTTTCGACGATATGGTCTTGAAGAAAGCTTATATCGTTGATAAGAGTAAGTTTAGATATCTCGACGATATCGTCTTGAAGAAATAATATAGTCTTGAAGATTGAAGATAACTTATTTTTGAGAAAGACTAAGTTCAGATGACTCGATGACATCGTCTTGAAGAAGATATATAGTCTTAAAGGTTGAAGAAAGCTTATCGTGGATAGAGCTAAGATGTCTTGATGATATCGTCTTGAAGAAAAGGTATATCCTCAAAGATGAATGACTTGACTCATTAAGTCATGAAGAAAGATTCATGAAGACAAACATCGGTTTGAAGACCTCATATCGTTTTGAAGATCAAGACGATATCGTCTTGAAGAAAAGGCTATCAACTTGATGAAAAGTCTAAGTCATATTAAAAGGAATATCTCAACGATATCGTCAAGAAGAATTAATATCGTTGAGATATCATGTAAAGTCTTGAAGAAGGATGCATGTCGACGATACCATCTTGAACAAGACATATCGCCTTGGAGATTGAAGATATATTGTATCTAAGGAAACATCTCGACGATATCGTCTTGAAGGAGTAATATCATTGAGATATTAAGTAAAGTATTGAAGAAGGAAGTATGCCAACGATATCGTCGTAAAGAATATCTGTCGTTTACACTGATCAAGATGATATCGTCTTGAAGAAATATTATCATCTTGACAAGATGTAGAACATTTAATGCGCATGCATTCTTGGAAATTGATATTCTAGGAATGTGCACGCCGCCTATCTTGCACACAAATTTATGAGCATTAAATGATATATTCTATACAGAATATAGCCGTTGCGCAGTATTTAATGAAGAAAATTATTATTTCCTTATTCTGCAAGTTCCAAGAACGACCAGTAATTATGATGAAATATTGCCAATTCTGCGAGACGTTTTTAAAATGAGAAAATTGATTATGGAATAATCAATAAGGGGTTTGATGCAAAATTGTAGAGCAATATAAAAAGAGACATTTTCTATCTACAGAACACGCTTGCTCAAGTATCTCTCTCTCAAGTTTATTCTCATACATACTTCCAGAAGAGAAAGAAAAGAATCAACAAGAAGAAGACTTCACTGCTGTTATGCTGTGAAGGTCTATAGAAGATTCTAAAGAAAAGGTTCATTGATCCACTAGATCTCTTGGCTAATTATTACTAGAAGAAGAAGACCTGCTATTCAAAGTTTTCATATTGAAGTCTTTTCTTCTACAACAACAAATATTTTTGTATTATTTTGTAGGGTTCTTTGTGAACCTAAGTTAGTAGGATCTTGTACCAGATCTGAGTTGGTAGGGTTATGTGTGAACCTGAGATTGGTAGGGTTCTGTGTGAGCCTGAGATTGGTAAGGTTCTGTGTGAGACTGAGATTGGTAGGGTTATGTTGGAGCCTGAGTTTTGGTAGGATCTTGGTACAGATCTGAGTGCTTGGTAGGACTTATAAAGTCTGAGAAAGTTGTTGTAAGGTTTGTTTAACTTGATTGTAAGCTTTTCTGTGTGAAGAGCTGAGGTGGGATCCTTTGTGATCTGAGTTGTAAGATCTGTTGAATAGTGGAAAAGATCTGAGCTTTGTAGAAGCTGCCTAGTCTATCACATTCCTAGATAGGTGGCAGGGACAGTGGACTACCTCTAGACACATTGTCTTGTAGGGAACCACTATAAATCTTGTGTGTTTTATGTGTTGCTTGTGCTGTGATAGATAAACTTTAAAGTAGCAAAGAATATTGAAAACAGCTAATCACCCCACTTTAGGTGTAGATTATAGACAACCCATATCTTTCAAACTGCTACTGCGAGCACAGCGGCTAGAGATCCAGTGGGCCAGCACGGAGAGAGAACATCTTAGGCCATCATTCCCTCCATACCGGTTGATCGCGTAGAGAGGGATGTCACACGAATCCATCGATCGAATTACTAGGTTAACCACTATCTCTCTAACGCTTATCACAATCAGCCAAATCCAAGAGGAAGAGGCTCACATTCGAAAAGACGGGCCGATGCCACATCTTTAGTCGCATTTCTTTTATAACTTTGTTGAGAATGTGTAATATTGTTTGGATGTTTTTTTTGACTTTCTGCAAGTATAAGACTTTTGTTACTATAATATATTTTTAATATTTCTTGTTATGTTTTACTGGAATTTCTGCGTTTAACTTATTGATATATATGAATTGAGATCGCGCGATCTAACTGCTTTTTGATTTTCCTTTGAAATCTATAAATAACGATGGCCTTTGAGTTGAAATAGAAAACTCGTTGATGCGACCAAAACAAAAGTCCAGGAGAACTCCAATAATGGTGTTTGCGCGAGTAGATGTTGTTGATGCTTTCTTGACCATGGAGCACAAATCAAGGATTTCTAATTCAGAATTCCGAGGCTTCCCGAGTAAGCACATGGATCAGACATAGCTGATCGTCGTCGAAGCTGTCGAAGATTGAGCAAGAGATCATCAAGTTCCTTGCCAGCGAGTGGCTAGATATTCATCACTATCTATCGATGTTGTCCGTGGTGGACATAACTCCTGAAGACAGTAAGATATATCATTGAAGCAAAGAGTCATGTTTGAGTTTTGCCAGATATTTCATGTTGTCCATGGTTGTTCAATTAGGATCCGACGATGTCTCCTTGGCGAGAGTTTATCTTGACAATGACGATTGTTTCTTTCACCCAAACTCAAACATGAAATATGTCAGTAATGGTAATAAGAGGATGAAAGAAAAATATAATAGACAATTTTTATTTAAGAAAAGAAATGTTTCAAATCGTCACCGCTCCAGGTGTTGGATTGCTCTTCCCCATCATAAGTTTGAAGATGATAGACACAATTTTTTAATGCTTCTTTCACAATGAAAGGTCCTGTCCAGTTTGGCTTCAAATTTCTGACTGAACTAATTCTAGCTGCTGAATCAACCTTTTTCAAGATCAAGTCTCCAAATACAAACTGCTTTACTCTAACATTTTTATTGAAGTGTCTTGCCATTCTTCTTTTCACTTCTTCTTGCCTGATCGAGGTTTCTTCTCCCAACACTTCGATGATATCAAGACTACATTTCATTACTTCGTCATTTGTATCCATCTAATCATCACCATCCTTCTTGGAAAATAGAACTCTAGGACTCATTTCCTCAAATTCCACTAGAATGTGGGCCTCAGACCCGCGAGAGAGCTCAAAAAGAGTTTCCGCAGTAGTTAAAGATGGGGTAGTTCTTAATGTCCACAAAACTAAAGATAACTGTTCTGCCCAATTGCCACAAAAATTCCCAACTTTCTTTTTCAAGAGGTTCGGAATTAACTTGTTTGCAACCTCAACCTTCTCATTACTCATGGGATGATGTACTGAAGAAAAACACAGCTCGGTCCCTATTTGACCACAAAAAATTAACAGCACTGAATTGTTGAACTGAGGACCGTTATCGGTGATTATCGCCATCGAAATTCCATGCCGACAAACAACCTCTTCCTAGATGAAATTTTTCACTATCTAAGTGCTAATTATGGCTAATGTCTTAGCCTCAATCCACTTGCTAAAATAATCAATCATGACTAGTATAAAATGGTGCTGCCCACTTGCCACCGGAAAGGGTCCAAGAACCCCCAAAACTTTAAATGACCAAGGTGTTGTTATCGACCTCAGTTGCTATGCTGGCTGGAGCTGCAAGGGAGTAAACTTCTGACATTGGACACAATTCTTCGCAAATTTTTTGGAATCTCTCCTTATCTGAGGCCAGAAGTATCCTTATCTCAAGATTCTTTTCTCTAGTGTTCTGGATTCTGAATGACTGTCACATTCTCCATAGTGAACTTCTTGCAGGACGACATCAACTTCCTCTTCTGATACACATCTTGCTAGCAGCGATAAAAAGGTTTTTCTGTATAAGATACTTGAGAGAAGATATTTATGAGCCGCCTTTAGCCTGAAACGCTTCTTTTCCTTTATCAATGGATGAAAGTCTCTAGTTGAGAGATAAAGAATGAATGGATCCATCCAAGATGGATGTTGATCTATTTGCATGACTTCTCCTTCTTCGTTGGATGGATGAAAAAATTCTGAAGTAGTTCCTCCCGAGAGAAGTCCATACTTTGTTAACTCAACTGCTTCTGAGTTCTCAGACCGAGGTATATGCTGAATAATGAAGCTCTTAAAATTACCAATTTCATTCTTTACTAGTAACTGATATTGTTTGAAGATTGGATCTTTGGTCTCGAAAGTCCCATTTACCTGAGATGTCGTAACTAGCGAATCTGTCTTGACCTCAATGTCTTCTATACCCAACTCTTTTGCAAACCTGAGCCCAACAAGAAGTGCCTCATATTCTGCTTGATTATTAGTAGTACAAAAGTAGAACTTCAATGCTTGATCCAACCTGACGCCATTTGGATTGATTAAAATAACACGTGCCCCTAACGAATTTCTACCTGAAACTCTATCTGTATAGATAGTCCAAGCTAAAGGTGTCCAGAATTTTACTTCTGTGCTATTTTCTATTGTATCTACCATGAAATATGCCAAGACTCGAGCTTTGATTGTCATCCTCTATTCGTAAGAGATATCAAATTCACTAAGTTCTATACCCTACTTAGCCAACCTGTTGGAGGCTTTTCTAGCACATTGTTGAGAGGCAAATCTGTGACTACATGGATTGAGTGAGCTTGGAAATGAGTTATGAGTCTTCAGGCTGAGATGATGACAGCCAAAGCTAACTTTTCAAGAATGGGATATCTAGTTTCAACATTTTTCAAGATACTACTGACGTAGTAAATTGTAGCTATTTCTTTTTCTCTTCTTGGACCAAAACTGAACTCACTGCATCTGAACCAACACCAAGATATACGAATAATACTTCCCCTTCCCGAGGGTTCTGAAGTAATAGAGTTGATGTTAACTACTGAAAGTCCACATTGTGCCTCTGAGAGTTCTCTAGAGGGGGGGGGGGGGGGGGTGAATAGAGATTTAAAATATTTTCTATCCCAACTAAGCATACAATAAAAATACTAAGGGATTGTACTTCGGCAACACCAAGGTGCATCATAAATTAAGTGAGGAAATATAAGAACAGAAAAGTAGTAAGCTATAAGAGGACAGCACAGAAAATGAACAACCAGAAGACACACGATTTTATATAGGTTCCCCAAAATGTGGGTAGTTC
Source organism: Dactylorhiza incarnata (assembly GCA_033032865.1). Lineage (NCBI taxonomy): Eukaryota > Viridiplantae > Streptophyta > Magnoliopsida > Asparagales > Orchidaceae > Dactylorhiza > Dactylorhiza incarnata. The sequence goes on from JAWHQI010000130.1 coordinate 1,423,630, forward strand.
TCTCTTCTACCTCCCTGGTAGGATTGCACAACCTGTGCCTGAGTCTTTTGATAAGGAGACTTTTAGAACCAAAGATCTTTTGATAAGGAGACCTTGAACCACTCAGATCTTTTGATAAAGAGATCTTGAACCACTGAACCTTTGGAAGAGGGATTCTTAAAACTCTGTTACAGTAGTAGAAATAGAGTAAGAAGAAAGAAGGAAGTAGAAGATAAAGAATTCTATTCTCAGAATTCTTTAGAAGCTTTTCTCAAGTTCAACTTCTGTTTTTTTTCACAGGATCTGCTGATGATGAACCATTGCTTATGTTTGTGATGATTTGCAAGGGTTATGTTTCTCAGATCCTTTTCTCTGTAGGTTTCTTATAATCTGGCTGCTATGAGATGTAGAAGAAGAAGCAGCCCTGTATATTTCCTGTGCAGAGAGAGCACTTGATTTCTGTCTCGGTCTCTTAGGGTTGAAGGAGGAAGAAGAAGAAGGAACCCTAATCGACAACCCAACTTTTTGTAATAAATACTCTATCTTTTTTCTCTCCCCTCTGCTTACTTATTGTCCATCATTGAGTTTTGAATTTCTTTCTAATTTTGGACAGACCTGAGAAGGAATTTTGATTGGGTACATTAATTTCTTTCTTCTTTTGTTCCCGACCGGTCCATCATATTTGAAAAACATTCCAAGAATGCTTTTGCCCTTCTGGAATGCTTCATTCCTTTCTTGGCAACAAACGAGCCATTGGAGAACTGTCTTTAATCTGGTGGTCCTTCTGAAAAGGTATTACAGAGACAACTGGAAAGACTTTCTTTTTCATACTGTATTCGACAATGCGTTGACTTCATCAATCTTCATGTCGACGCACCTCTGAGTTCTTATCGATGTAGCTTCGAATTTCTTCTTAGCGTTGGCTGAACTCAAATGTCGTCGTTACGTCGATTACTTATCGACGTACCCATTGAGTTGAAGCCTTGGACTTGATCTCTTAAACTTCTGCGTTGAATTGTTGTTGACGTTGGGTCGACTTCTCAGATAGCTTCGACTGGCTCTTCTTCCTACGTCGAGATCCTTTCGACGTTGCATCGACTTTTATTTGACGCAAGTCTTAACTCAACTTGTTTTGGGATTGTTTTGACTTGGCCCTGACACTCTAGGTTGAGTGTGACATCCTAAGATATCTAATGAGCAGTTTACCCTTTCTATACAATAGGGTAATTGATAGTTTATTAGGATGTAGTCTTAATCACCTAGAGGGGGGGGGGGGGGGTGAATATGTATCTTTTCTTGTAAGCTTTAGCCTAGCCGTTTTCTGAGTTAATGGTAATAAATCAAGCACACAGAAAACACACAAGCATTTATAGAGGTTCCTCAAGACATGGTGTCTTGAGTAGTCCTCTTTCCCCTTCACCTTTCTAACAATGAGTTAGACAATGCCAACTCCTCTAATCTCAGCTCCAAGAGCTTACAACTCAGATCCTCAGGATCTCTCAGGTTTTCCCAAACCCTACCTCAGGCTCAACTACCCTACCTCGGGCACAACAACCCTACCAACTCAGACCTATCAAGAAGTCCTACCTCAGATATCAACTGAGATCCTACATTCAAGCTGAACTCTTAGCTCTACACTCAGGCCCAGCAACCCTACACCCTCAGGCAAAGTGCCCTACAAACTCAGAACAATTATGTTCCTATAGAAGTTATAAAAGAAGCTTACAATATAAGATGAAATAATTAGATCTTTCAGCATTTGGTCTTCTGTTGCAGATTAACTGCAGTAGCAGTCTTGAAATAGGGAACAGTTCAGTGCATCAATCCTACCCCTTTCTGATCCATCTCTTCAGTAGATGAATGAGGATCGACTTGCTCTTCTCGAATCACTCGGGTAGAGCAAACTTTCTCTTCTTGTAACTTCAGGAAGCAGGAAGAGAAATCTTCTTGACAGCCGTCAATGAAACAGTAGAGGTTAGATCTTTTTGCCAAAAGCAGTCTTTCTTAAAAGCCCTAAGTTGTTCTTTTATACAACTCCAGTCTTCAATGACTATCAGATGGCCTCTGACAAAGTATGGAGGTGATTGGAGCACCTTATCTTGCTTTTCTGCAACTTGCACCAAAAGCAAAACCCACCAGTACATTTGAATCTGTCTCAGCGGTTGGGCCGAGACAGCTTCCAGTCTCAGTGGCTACTTCAGTCCCGTCTTAGCGGATCCACTGAGACAGACAATTGTCTTAGCAGTTTTCCTCTATCTGCAGCTCAGTAGGCCCAAACTCCTTCTTAGCGACTCCTGGCCTTGTCTTAGCGGTTCAGCTGAGACAGAGAACTCATCTCAGCGGTTTTGGCAGTAAGCCACTGAACATATTCCACACCTTGGAATAGCCTAACCCTGCATAGTCATGAGGTAAAATAGGTTTTATCAAATACAACTTATACTTAGCTTGAGTGTGATGCTTCTTCAAATCAAGGGAACATTGAGGGTAATATTCCCAACAATCTCCCCCTATTTGAAGAATACAGAACATCCCCAATGCTAAGGCACATAACAAATAAATACTTATCATGTAACTTCATTACATAGCATTCATCATAACATAATCATGTTAACTTTTTTATGACATTAAAGATAATATCATAACAGATAATATTCAAGACAAGCATAATGCCAATATAGTTTATCAACCCAATAATGTGATTAAGTAATTATGTCAAGGCATCACAGAATATCCTAAGCAATAACACAGAATAATATTAAGCTATGACTGAGATTAGCTTACAACATAAAGTAATAGATTCAACAACTCATTCATTTTCATTTCAGATATAGTGTTGAGACATTGTTCAAGTTACATTAAGATATTCATAAAACTTAGATACATTCATTTAAGTTTTTCTATTTTTAGAAGAAGTTGAGCATCCAGCATGGTCAACAACAATTTCTTTCCCTTTTTCCGAGGCCTCTTTTTCAGCATTTGCTGCTTCTAATTCAACCATCTTCTTCCTATTTTCTTGCCTTCTGAAGTACAAATATGGCTTTGGAATGTACATTGATGGCATCCTTCTTGGATTATCCTTTCTTACCAGATTTTCTTTAAATATTTTATCCCTTTTTGAGTTTCTTTCTAAATGTTTTATCCATCCTTCAGAGGGATAGATTTTATCAATATCTTTGCAGACTTGTCCATGGATTATCCATACATTTAGAATTATGTTCTTGGAGTCTTCACTCTAGTATTCAAAATCTGGATCTTTGGTCTGTTCATCCCTCTGCTTAGCCATAAACTCTTCAGCTAGCATAGTGTGTTCTCTCTCTCTTTTCTTTGCCAGTCTTGCATTCTGGGCAATTTCTTCTTGTTTAGAGAAATCCCAATCTTCTGCTCTTTGCCTGTCCAGGAGGGGAAGGTTTAAGGCTAGTCTTGTTCCTTGCAAAACTTTGAGGGCTAGCTCAGAGTTTGTGATAGCATTGTTACCCTCCCCTTTCTGGCTTCTTCAAATATCTTCTAATTTATGTCTTGTTGAGCAGCAGTTATTGAGCCAAAAATTGTTTGGAAATTTTTTTCAATATCAGTCTTCAGCTCATCCTTATTTCTGTCAGCCTCACCATTCAGCTTCATGGCAGTGGAGTACACATATTCTTGTATATTGGTTGAGGATTTTTCTATGACCTCATCTATCTTGCTAACATAGTTCTTGACATATCTCATATCCTGCTCAGACAGTTGAAGGTGTTTGTCCATTCATCATAGAATTGTATTCTGAGACACCACTGACTTCTCTGCCAGATCAAACCACTTTGTTATGTGTCTATTAAGGATTACAGTGCCTTCCTTGATTTCCTTGACCTCAGCCATTACTTCAGTTTTCACAGCGAGGATAGAGTGATCTATATATTCTTTTACTGCAGAAGCTGACCTATCTACATAATCCTTCATAGATGTTAGATGAGTATCTAACATGATTTGAATGGCATTGAGAATTCTCTCATTGGACTGTGAGGAGATGGTGGTTGAAGCTTGCTGTTCAATGATTAGAGGTTGTTTATCCTGAATCTCAACTGCTGGATGCTCCCCTCAGCATGATGATCCTCTCCTTCAATTGATTTGGCTGTAAGATCAGTGTGATCAGGAGGTCCATCATCATCATCATCAACAACAACACATCCTCATCATCATCTGCAGATTTGTCTTGATCTGATGATTCCAAGAAATGTAGTACATCATCTTGACCAACTGAAGGAGCATCAGATTGTCTGTGACCTGGTGAATCCCAGAGAGCTTGTTCATTATCAGGATTAAGCTGAATTCTTCTTTCAATATTTAAGATCATAGTGTCAATCTTACTTTGCATGTCCTCAGGAGAAGGCACTTTGTCCTCATCAATCCTGTGAGAGACAACCTCACCATCATTATTGTCATTAGCAACATCCATTGAAGATGGTTCTTGTTGGTACTGCCCCTCATATAGGGCATCCATCTGGCCTTGAGGATCTGAAGTTTATATTATTGATGAGTCATTAGTGATTAACTAATTGATTGGTTAAGATTAGATAACATTATTAGTAATGCGGAGTTTAAGAATTAATTAAAATGGGTGCAGTCTATCTCCAAGACATTTGGATGGACAGGCTCAACAGGAGTCTTGTCATCCATATGAGCATCCTTTTCAGGACTGCTGTGAGATCCAAGATCAGCACTAGCATCCTCATTCTTATCAGATTGGTCTGACTCAGAACTTGAAATAACCATTCTTGGCTTCTTAGTTGATTTTGATTTCTTTTTCTCCTTCTCCTTTGCCTCAGAGGGATGGCTCATGGGGAGCACCCTTGTGAACCTATCTAGGGTTTTTATATACATTCTCTTCAGGTAGTGGATATTTGATCCTTTTAAGCCCTTGTACTTCTCATGATAGGTTTGGATCAGATAGAGGGAGAGAATTCTACCCATATTAGGTGCTTGCAGACATTCCTTAATTCATTGAAAAATAATTTCTCCCCAGGAAGTTTTCCCTGTCAGAATGATTCTTGTCATAAGGTCAAACATATATTGGGAGATTGTGTCATGAGACCCAGGCTTGCAGAGAATATCTTTTCCCACTATATCTGACAGAAGTTTGCCTCTTTGATTGAAGAATTTTATTTTCAATGATCCAATCTCGGCATCACTGTACTCAACCCACTTCAGAGCCTTTTCTTATCCTGGTCAGAAATTTCTTCCTCCTCATCCTGACTACATGAGGGAATTTTTAAGGATTTCTCTATTTTTGCTGAGGAGATTTTCACTCTTTCTCCTCCTATCTTAGACTTTAAGGAGGACTTGGAAGAAGATAACTTTGCACTGCTGAACCATTCCAGAACTTCAGTTCTGAGAATGACAGTTGGTTCAAAAAGAAAATACTCCAGACCTTGGGCTTCCAGGAGTTGAATCACTCCTTTATCTCTTCTGGAGCATGGTCAAATCCATTCCTTATAATCTCATAACCCTCCCCTCCAGAAGATCCTTTGAACTCTTTGGCGCCATATTTGTTGTAGAAGAAGATGCTGAGACGGAAGGGAATATGATTCGTCTCGGCGGCTAGGGAGGAAGGGTTGTGTATCTTTCTTTACTTAACAATTGTCTATTTATATAGCCTTGATTTATGTATTGATTACCACTAATAATTAAAGTTTAGTGAACTTATTATTTTAATGGAATTTAGATTATTTGAGGTTGCATTTAGACAAACTGTAGAAGGACCATCCCGTCTCAGCGGAACCGCTTAGACTGTGACCTAAACCGCTATGACAGAGCATTGTCAACCGCTGGGATAATTTAGCTATCTCAGCGGTTCAGCTGAGATTTTTCCCAGCTGTCTCAGCGGCTCAGCTAAAACAATCTCTTCTGTTTTAGCTGACCTTACTACCTAATCATTAATCCACTTGAGATTTGATTGTTCTATGACCTAACCATGTCACTAAGAGTATTGATGTGACAACATCTTAAATCATAACATATCATGCAAAATATCATAGATGACTGATAGAAGGAAAAATTTGTCACTATTCAATATTTAACATACCTATTTCAATCTTGAAAGCATTAAATTTAGCCTCATCCAATGGCTTTGTAAAGATATCAAAAACTTGATTGTCAGTGAGGACAAATTCAAGGCAGATATCTTTACATTCAACATGTTGTCTTATAAAATGATATCTTATCTCTATGTGCTTAGTCCTGCTATGAGAGACTGGATTCTTAGCAATAGAGATATCACTGGATGAGTCACAATATAGAGGAGACTCACTTACCTTGAGGTTGTAGTCCTCTAACTGATGTTGTATCCACAAAAGTTGTGCACAACAACTAACTGCAGCAATATATTCAGACTCAGCAGTGGAGATTGCCATACTGGTCTTCTTCTTGCTACTCCATGATATCAACCTCCTTCCTAGGAACTGACAAGTACCACTTGTGCTTTTCCTTTCTTCTTTGCATCCTGCAAAATCTGCATCTGAAAATCCAGTCAGTTTAAAATCATTGTTCTTAGTGCCTTTAAGGTATCTCAAAATCCTCTCTGCAGCTGAGTAGTGAGATTCCCTAGGGCATACCTGGTACCTAGCATAAACACATGTAGCATACATAATGTTTGGTCTACTAACAGTTAGATATAATAGGGATCCAATAATGCACCTGTACATGGATTCATCAAAGGCCTTGCCCTTCTCATCCTTGTCCAGGGAAATGTTGTACCCCATGGAAGTTTTCAGTGTGGAAGCTGATTCCATCCCAAACTTCTTAATAAGCTCCCTAGTGCACTTAGTTTGAGAGATGAATATCCCCTCATCAGACTGTTTCACTTGGAGGCCTAAAAAGTACTTGAGCTCTCCCATACTGCTCATCTCAAACTCCCCCTGCATAAGGTTGGCAAACCTTTTGCAGAGGTTGTCATCAGTAGACCCAAATATTATGTCATCAACATATATTTGGACTAGGAGACACTTGCCCTTTGTCCCTAAGAAATAATGTGCTATCTATCTTTCCCCTCAAGAACTTGTTCTTGATGAGAAAGCTAGACAAGGTCTCATACCAAGCCCTAGGGGCTTGCTTTAGACCATATAGAGTTTTCCTAAGTAAATACACATGAGAAGAGAGGGTTGGATGCACAAAACCTGATGGTTATTCAACATATACCTCTTCTTTCAAGTCACCATTGAGGAACCCCTTGTGGGCAGCATAGGCAAGGAATAACCTAATTGCTTCTAACCTTGCAACTGGGGCAAAGTTTTGATCAAAGTCTATACCCTCTTCTTGTCTATAGACCTTGGCTACTATTATAGCCTTTTTTTGATGATGCTTCCATTTTCATCCAACTTGTTTTTGTATATCCATTTGGTGCCAATGATGTTGTGTCCTTAGGCTTTGACACCAACTTCCATACCTTGCATCTCTTGAATTGAAGAAGTTCTTCTTGCATGGCTTGAATCATGAATGTATCCTGATTTGCCTCTTCAAACTTCTTGGGCTCCATTTGTGACAGGAAGCTCAGTAATAGAGCATCATTTTGAGCCCTGCTTCTGGTTAGTACACCTTGGTTCTGATCTCCAATGATTTGTTCTCTTGGATGATCCCTTAAGTGTCTTGTTGCTGCAGGCAATCTGTCCTCTATTTGCTGTATTTCTTTTATTGGTTCAGCAGTATCTTCAGCAGCATGCACCTCTTTATCCTCATGAATTGCAGCATCTGTATAGACTTTGCTGTTGTTGGATGGATCTTGTACAAACATCTTTTCCATTGCCTTTTCACTTCCTGTCAAAACAGCAGAACTAGACCAACCCTTATAGATTAGGCTGGCCTCATCAAGCACCACATGCATAAACTCTTCTACAACATGAGTTTTCTTGTTATAAACTCTACAAGCTCTACTATGTGAGTTGTAGCCAACAAGAACCCCCATATTACATTTTTCTGTAAACTTTGTTAATTGAGATTTTCCATTGTTTAAAATGTAGCATTTTGAACCAAAGATTCTGTAGTATGAAATTGTTGGTTGTTTGCCTTTCAGAATCTCATAGGGGGTAATTCCATGAACCTTATTGATGGAAGCTCTATTGAGAACATAACAAGCAGTATTAACTGCCTCAGCCCAGAAAAATTCTGGGAGTGAGCAGTCACTAAGCAAGGTTCTCCCAACTTCTATCAAGGTCCTATTCCTCCTCTCAGCCACACCATTTTATTGTGGAGCCCTTGGGGAGAAGTACTTTTGGGTGATACCAAATTCTTGACAAAACCTTGTCATGGCTTCAGATTGAAATTCTGTGCCATGGTCAGTTCTAGTCCTGACCACAGTACATTGTAAGTCATTCTGGATTGCCTTGACATGGTTTATAAAGACATTTAAAGTATCAGATTTATTCTTAAGGAAGAATACCCATGTATATTTTGAGTGATCATCAACAATCACCAAAGTATACAACTTCCCACCTAGGCTTTGAATTGGCAAATGACTAAACAAGTCCATGTGCAATAGATATAGACATCTTTCAGTATCTTTGGATATAATACTTTTAAAAGTGACCCTTGTTTGCTTACCAATTTGTCAAGCATGACAGGGACCACTTTTAATACATTTCAAGTTTGGACTATTCCTAATAAGGTTTTTAGATAATAGTCTATACATTGTATTGTAGTTAATGTGGGCAAGTCTCTTGTGCCATTGAACACAAAGAGACTCACTTTCATTAGCCACAAGACATACAGATGATAGAGAATTATTGCATATAAGATCTAAACAATAAACATGCCCACTCATAGTGCCTGAGAGAATGGTCTCTAAGTCATTAGACTTTTTGATCAAGCACTTGTCATTGTGGAATTCAATGACATAGCCTAAGTCACATAGTTGACTAATGCTGACAAGGTTGTGTTGCAACCCTTCAACATAAGCTACCCTTGTGATTGAAACTATGTCATTGGAGATCATACCATATCCTTTGGTGATTCCCTTTTCAGATCCACCAATGATGACTTTAGGTCTATTCTTCGCTGCTGTGTAGTACTATAAAAGACTTCTGGTACCTGTCATGTGCCTTGATCACCCACTAATGTCAAATCACCCACTATCCAAGTACCATATTTGTTTAAGATTGGTACTTGAACTAACCTGCAAGAAGGAATATTGTTACCCTTAGGAGCCCAAATAATTTTGGGTCCTAGGTCCTTGTTAGCATGATAAGATGATCTCACACATGTTGCACCCTTTGCAGGAAGGCTCTTCTTTAAACTTGGCACATTGGGATTGTGACAACAGTCTATGGCAAAGTGTCCCACCTTACCACAGTACCAACATTCATGAATGTTGTATCTCCTCTTCTGAACATGTCTTGAGGAAGGAGCATTAATATGCTTGTGTTCAGGAGGGGAGAAAGCAACAGTTTTCTTGTTCCTTTCAGCAATGATCTGGCTGAATTTTAATCTGTGGACAGTCTTGGCACCCTTTGTCTTAATGGCATCAACTTGCTTTGTCTTGGGAGCTAGGCAAGATTGGATGGCATCAGACACTGAGCAACAAGGCTTGTCTACAGATTTGACAACAGTCATATTCTTTGCTGGAATGAACTTGGAAGAGCTAGCTTCCTTACTCTTGAATGATAGAGCTGATGTACCAAATACAAATGGTCCAGGTTGGGCCATTTGAATTTCTTCATGGGGAGCCTTCACAACATTCATTCCCATGCCCTTTCTTCCCTTATGGGAAGGAGTGCTTTCCTTCCCATAGGAGCTTCCATTCTTCCAGTGACCATACATATTGTCATGGTCATACCTGTTAGAGGGAAGTAATACCTTTTGAAAGGTGGTCTGAGGCTTGGCCTTATCCTTGCTCATTTCTCCACTCCCTTCTCCTACTTCCATTTTTTTGAACCCTAGTCCTCTTCTATTGGTTTGAGAGGAAAAGGTGTCAATAATGGGAAGCACTGATTTGGGCTTGGAGAATTGAGCCACTGGGCTCTTTTCTTTGAGAAGCTTCTCCTCAAGGTCCTTGATGACCTTGTTCTTTAGGGATATGGTGCTCAAGTGAACAATTGTTATCCCCTTTAGATGGCTTATCTTTCTACACATATGATCCACCAGGGTAGGTGACTCAGTGCACTCTTTCTCAGCCAACTTAAGGGAAGCAATTTCTTGGGCTTGCCTCTTGCCCAGCTTCTTGCTCTTTTTCAGAGCTTCCAGGAGAGCACCATACCTGTCAATCAATTGATTGGCATCTTCCTCAAATTATGAATCACTTCCACCATTTGATGAAGGTGCTTCAGATTCTAGGCTTGTCTCATAATCAGAAGAAGAGATGGAATGAATCAGTACCTGTTCACTGTCAGAATTGTTCTGACTTTCTTCCTCATCTGTGATGGCCATCAGGCTAGCTGATCTTTGTCCTCTTCATCCTCCTCAATGTCACTGTCTGAATGTGATAGAGGGGCCCTGATTTCAATCTTGGCAGCAGGAAAATCTTCATCCTTTTCTGCTGCAAACAACCCAATGTAGGCTTCCTCTTCTTCATCTGAATCTGAAGTTGAGGATTCAGATTCACTCCAGCTCTTCCCTTTCTTTGCTAGGAAGGATTTTTCACCTTTCCTTTCCTTTTGGTGATAATGTTTCTTATCACCTTTCTCCTTTCTCTTGACTAGACAGTCAGCAATGGCATGTCCAGGCTTGCTGCAACAATAACATATGATATTATTTGAAACATGTTTACCAGGTTTAGATTCATACCTGTCACCCTTGGTGTGCAGTTTTTCAGATCTGCTGTAATCCCTTTTGGAATGTGAGGAGGAGGACTTGTTATTCCACTGCTTCCTCCTCATCATCTTCTTGAACTTCTTTGAGAAGACAGTAAACTCATCATCAGATGAAGAACTGTCTGAGGTGCTGTTCTCAGACTTATAAGATTCAACAATCCTTCTTGGAGGAGACACCATCGTGGCTTTGCTCTTCTTGGAACTGTCAGCTTTGAGAGCAACAACTCTCTCCCTTGCATGAGCCCTGGTGGAAGTGTCCTCTTCTTTCCTTGCAGACAACTGCATTTCCAAAGAGTGCAGCTTCCCAAACAAAGTATGGGTAGGAGTTTCACCTAGCTTGGCCACTTCCCTGATGGCACATATCTTTGTGTCACAGTCTCTAGTTAGAGATCTTAGGAACTTGTCATTTAGCTCATAGTCACTGAATACCCTTTCATAGGTTCTTAGTTCATTAACTATCCTGAAGAACCTTTCATAATAGATAGAAATGCTTTCCTGGCCCAGCTGCCTGAAAAATTCATATTCTTGATTGAGGAGTGATTTTCTATCATCCCTCACCTCAGCTGTGCGTTCCATATACACCACAAGTGTATCCCACATCTCCTTGGCTGTTGTGTAGTGCACCATGTTCTGAAAGGTGGAGTCATCAATTGCATTAACAATGATATTTTGGGCTCTTTTGACCATTGTGAATAATACAAGTTCATCCATGGTTAAGTCATTAAAAGACTTGGCCACTCTCCTAGTTGGATCTATGGTGGAGGCTAATTGAAAGGTGAAAGGTCCCTGCTTCACAATGATGTAGATCCTTGGGTCTGATGCTTCCATGAACAGCCTTACCCTTTGCTTCCATATGCCAAAGTTTTCTTTGTTGCATATGGGCAACTTCATAGACCCCATCTCCTTCTGCAATCCAGTGGAGGCCATTGGATTCAGATATGACTACTCCTTTGTAGGATATGGTCAGACAGTTATGTCCTTCTTGACCAACTGATGGCGCAAATCCTACACACCACTATAGATGGTGGCTAGACTGCGGCACGACACGGCAGTGTACCGATCGTTCAAGTAATATAAAACGAGGAGTAAATCCCCGAGTATCGATCTCGGAAGGAACACAGTAAGGTGGAGTTGACTATTGAGGAGGACTTGAGATTGAAGTCCTTAAGTCGGATGAATTGCGGACACGGGGGTTGATTTGGTTTGTGGAAAATAAAGAGAAAAAGCTACAACTACTCCTATGCAATGCCGCTATGCAATGCTTCGCTCGGCGGGATGGAAGACTACGTAGGCCTTGAACGCGCTACTTCGTAAGGGCGGATGGACGAGTAGGCAAGCGGATCGAACTATGCAGGCCTTGAGCGCGCTGCTTCGTTAGGCGGGATGGAGTACGGGCCGCGATGCCACGCTTTGGTAGGCGGATGGGCGAGTAAGCTAACGGAATGAGGGTCGTGAGCACCTCTTCGCAAAGCACACCACTAACAATTGTTAGGGCGGCACAACACAACGAACAATCCACACCACGGGGCACACCTCAAATGAAAATATAACAAGATTACTCAATCACATAGACATGATTTCATACTAATGTTAACAAGTAAAAATATACTTCATCAAAATGTTGGTTCTAGCTACATACACATCAATAAGAGAAGAATAAGGCAAGAAATCGACCGAATCCGAAGTCTCATTGTAGATTCACGGTTGGAATCGCCGGGTTGTCAATCCGTGTCCAAGCTCGGTCTGCAACTACGTTCGGGGTAGAGAGAGCTGTCACTACTCTCCAATGAGCCCGTCTTCTTCGTGTCACGATCCGGTAGAGGTTGCAAACTTCCTCTTGCTTGATGGCGATGGCGGCTAAACCTTCCTTGGAGCACTTGGATGAAGGAGGAGGCCGAGAGGAAGCTCCGGCTCAAGATTGGCGTGAAGAACAAGCCCGGAGCACCTCCATATGGTGGGCGGCGGTGGAGGGGCGAAATCGGAGCCCTGGAGCGAGAAAACGGCGGAAGAAAATCGGGATCCCGACCTAATTCGCGAGCAGGTCGTTTTATAGGCGCTGGAGTAAACAGTGCGCACGGTCATTGGCGCACGACCAGTGGTCGTGCGCACTAGAATCCTGTGATCGTGCGTCCGACTGGACAGAACCTGCAAGAAAAGCAATTTATAAAATATAATGTTCGTACGACCAGTGGCGCACGACCGGTGGTCGTGCGCACTATCGTCGGTGGTCGTGCGCACTGGTCGAGACAGAACTCATAAAATTAATGATAAGTGCGCACGAACAGTGGCGCACGACCGGTGGTCGTGCACACTATCGTAGATGCTCGTGCGCACTGCACCAAACAGAACTCATGAGAAAAGGGTTAAGTGCACACGATCAGTGACGCACGACCAGTGGTCGTGCGCAATAGAACCGGTGATCGTGCGCAGTGTTCCTGTGCAGAATTGCACCGGGAACACCTGCACGACTCCTATTCCAGCACAACCACGAATCTAGCCACTGAAAGTGGCACCTAACGGAGCATGAAAACTACTAATGAAGAAAAGCATGAAATCACACCAAAATGGGCCTAGAAGTGCACCTAGCATGGAATATCAAATATAAACTATAACAAGGCTAAAGTGCGGTGAAAAGACTGAATAAAGGCCTAGATGAGTCCATATATGTGTATATGATGAGGACTCATCACACCCCCAGACTTACCTGTTTGCGCGTCCCGAGCAAACAAATTCCATGCGAACGGGGAAAGGAAAGTAGATGGCTTAAAACTACAATACAGAGTACCATGCGAAGTCGCATGCTCACGTGCATAAGAAGAATAGTAGAGAAGATTTCTGATTATATAAACAGTCTATATATTTCTAAAAGAGTAAAAGCATATTACAACTACTCAAAATGGTGAACTACGGTGAATCGTTCGGTCATGCATACGGAGAAAGTAAACTAAACGCTGAGATGAGCATTGCTCAAGATTGGGATGCCGAACAAACTCCACCGAAATCCATCGGTGTCGGTGACCATAGGCTCGCCCGGTCACATTCTCTCCACGACACTAGATTGGTTCATAGCGTGAGTCGGTAGGACTTTAGGCTAGAGATGGGGCTTGGGTTACGGTGAGGTAAACAAAGATAAACCTGGAGGCTACGCACACCTAACCCAACATGAGCACAAGATAGAGCTACCCGCACGACGATAATAAACAAATGCACCACACCCCCAGACTTGGACTTTTACAACAAGGGTGTGTGCACCGCCCACTCCCAATACCAAAATTTCAAAATTTTCAATTCAACTTTTTCATAACAAACCCCTTTTTTTTTCTTTTCTTTCTCTTCTTCATTCTTCTTTTTCTTTCTTTTCTTTTTCAGCAAAAATATCAATGAATACACCCACAATTTCCACTATAAAAATTACCACATCAACACCCCCCAAAATGTAAACATAACTATAATTTAAAGCTCAGATTTGGGTGTGCGACTAGGTTAGGCTTTTAAGCTTTTGGTGCGAAAAAAGTGGGGCTGAATCAAGAGGAAGAGGTAGGCACAAAGGGGCTAGCAAGGGTAGATGATAGGCATGAAATAAAAAGCTCAACCGGGCCAAAATAATGGCCTACGTCATTCTCACGCACTAGAATTATCCTATGCCAATGCTTCAAGAATCGCTTGGGGCAAGTTCTAGCCACCGAGAAAGATTCTCCTTTCTCCCGACTCAAGCAATACGAGTCTAGCGATCGTTTACACACATCCCTACGTTACCGTTTGATTCACACCGGATTCACCATTTGAGTAGAGTAAACAACATTTACACTAATAGAGAAAAATATAAAACCATAGTATAAAAAGATATCTAACCTACACAAATTTCTATGCAACCGAGCACTCGACTAGGAGCACTACGAGAGTCAACATTTTACTCTGCTACATAGTCCTAAGCCATCACCTAGACTTTCCCAAATAAGCAGAAGAATTAAATTCGCAACAGAGCAAGCAAACAGATGAGTACGCGCTCAAGTGGGTGATGTGGTGTGCAATGAAAATGAACAACAATTTAAATGAAATCTTCTAGCATGCAGTGCAATAGTGCACGTGAGCGGGTAAATAAAACTACTCTCCCCCAGACTTAAACTAAACAATCCGCATAATATATGACATGAAAATCAGCAAAGGCTAGGGGAAGAGAGTACCCAATGCTCAGCAAGTGAGCATACCAGAAGATTGGCGTGTAAGCTAAAATGAGCTGCAGCATCCGCCATCCAGAATAAGTACCTGCAGGGGTCAGCTCCGCAAAAACAAAGACAAAAGAAAACTGAAAAGAAAGTACTACTAACTAAACATGATTAGAATAAATAAAAATGCAGAAAAGAAGATAACTACTGGGGTTATTGTCATCCCAGCAAGACTTATTTAAACTTTAAGAGTTCTAGCTAATGGGCCTATGGAAGGAGAAGTGGACAGGTAACTGGCCTAATATCCGTGTCGGTAGCGGGTACCGATACGGTGATAGAACAGTCACCCCTCTACCTAAATATAGATAAAACCTGCCCAACACGGGTAGAGGGAAAAGAAAGTAAGAAGAGGAGGAGATATCCTCACTCAACTCACCAAACACATCCTTGCCTAGCAAGGTGTCGCCCACAGGGAGGTGGCAGGAGGAAAAGGCAATGAGTGGAGCTTCCTCTACGAAGGGGGGATCAACCTCCTCACATAAGAGGATGCTCTCATCATTGACTTGGGCAATATACACCAAATCCTCCGGGGGTACCTGTGAAGACTCAACCTGCACAGACTCAGATGAAGGAAGGGGATCAAGAAATAAAGAAGACGAAGAACATAAATAATCAAAAATCGGGGGAATGGTCCCGGTCTCACTCCCATCAGGTTGGGGAAGTAAAATAATGTTTGCATTGTTATCAATGCTACAAGATTCGGCGGGATCAATGGTGGCCAGGCTTGGGATTTGGACTTCCTCCACCGGTGTTGAGGAAAACTCCTCTTCACCTAGAAGGTTGTCCTCCTCCATAGGAATAGGCACAACACTCAGGTCACCAGCCTCCTCTTGCGACACATCATCAATAATGTCGTCAGAGACGAGTGTAGTATGCACAACAGGGAGAGGAATAGTGCTCGGATAAAAGTCGAGCACCGATTCCTCACAAAGAATCGAATCCACTAGGGGTGGTGGATGCACATGGAGAATAGGCTCAGCAATGTCGGTGCATAGATTAGCCGCACATCCGTTGATTGTGTCAACGCCATACCCTTCAAGATGTGAAGGTGGCAAGGACACAAAACCGGATGTTGAAGGTGTGCCGCCAGAGTTAGGATTCGGGACGATCCGGATATCCGGCTCGTCATCCTCATCCAATTGGCGACGAAAAGCAGCACAATCCTTCAGGGCGTGATCAGTGCTCCGACAAAACTGGCACTGCCTTGCGGGCTTCTTTGGCACAGCGGGGGCTGGAGCCGAAAAGAAGTATGATGGTAAAGGCTCAGCAGAGTAGCCATAAGACTTACGCGCACCATGTGGAGTACCAGACGACGTCGGTGCTCCATATGCTGGGCTATAAGAATTATGCCTACTATTCTCCGTAGGGCATTCATCACTAGAGTGGGAGGTAGCTCCACACCAACGGCAACGGAAATTGAGATGTGCCCACATAGTGTGAAGATAAAACGATTCAAAATCAAAATGCTATTGTGCAAAATACTACACCTAACAAAAATTACTAAAGCAACCTAATAAAAAACAAGAAAATAGAAAATGAGGAAATAAAACAAAGAAATGCGATTTACAAATGGAAGGGCTCCTTTCTCAGATTCTCCCTCTCCAGAAAACTCACACGACTGTGTTCCCCGGCAACGGCGCCAAAAACTTGATGGCGCAAATCCTACACACCACTATAGATGGTGGCTAGACTGCGGCACGACACGGCAGTGTACCGATCGTTCAAGTAATATAAAACGAGGAGTAAATCCCCGAGTATCGATCTCGGAAGGAACACAGTAAGGTGGAGTTGACTATTGAGGAGGACTTGAGATTGAAGTCCTTAAGTCGGATGAATTGCGGACACGGGGGTTGATTTGGTTTGTGGAAAATAAAGAGAAAAAGCTACAACTACTCCTATGCAATGCCGCTATGCAATGCTTCGCTCGGCGGGATGGAAGACTACGTAGGCCTTGAACGCGCTACTTCGTAAGGGCGGATGGACGAGTAGGCAAGCGGATCGAACTATGCAGGCCTTGAGCGCGCTGCTTCGTTAGGCGGGATGGAGTATGGGCCGCGATGCCACGCTTCGGTAGGCGGATGGGCGAGTAGGATAACGGAATGAGGGTCGTGAGCACCTCTTCGCAAAGCACACCACTAACAATTGTTAGGGCGGCACAACACAACGAACAATCCACACCACGGGGCACACCTCAAATGAAAATATAACAAGATTACTCAATCACATAGACATGATTTCATACTAATGTTAACAAGTAAAAATATACTTCATCAAAATGTTGGTTCTAGCTACATACACATCAATAAGAGAAGAATAAGGCAAGAAATCGACCGAATCCGAAGTCTCGTTGTAGATTCACGGTTGGAATCGCCGGGTTGTCAATCCGTGTCCAAGCTCGGTCCGCAACTATGTCCGGGGTAGAGAGAGCTGTCACTACTCTCCAATGAGCCCGTCTTCTTCGTGTCACAATCCGGTAGAGGTTGCAAACTTCCTCTTGCTTGATGACGATGGCGGCTAAACCTTCCTTGGAGCACTTGGATGAAGGAGGAGGCCGAGAGGAAGCTCCGGCTCAAGATTGGCCTGAAGAACAAGCCCGGAGCACCTCCATATGGTGGGCGGCGGTGGAGGGGCGAAATCGGAGCTGTAACACCCTGCCAGTACGAAGAGTATAACAGCAGGTCCGACCGGGACCCCACGCCATACAAACCACACTAGCTAGGAGTTAAAAGGTGATAACCAGAAAAGTAACAACTAAACGAGAGTACAAAACGTAAGCGGAAGCATTAAATAAACCATTCAAAGAGAACTGTCCACTATCATAGGAATGTATCCAGAATAAGAGTTACGGCCTTAAGGCCTTACATTCATCCAATGCACAAAACTCCATAAGCATACATCGGCACGCAGGCCGGCCATACATGAAAAAGCAAAAAAAGGAGGCTGGCCTTCAAGGGCCAACTCAGCAAAAGGGGCCACCGCCCGCTATTTCCCGCTAGGCTCACCTGCACCTGCATAAGACATTCCACCAAGCGGTGGCAAACAAAGTAACGGTCAGCACAGCTGACCAAATTATAACGACCCCACCCCTTTCCCGGGGTGGCGGAGATTCTACCCTGCAAGCAAGCCATACTAACACAAGTACTAATATAAAGAAAGTGCAACTACACAAGGTGAGGTTTCAAGCACAATCAATCTTCTAGGTTGAGCATCAAAAGAAAGGAACCTAGGTATGCACATGATGTTGGTTGGGTTCACCCGAAGGTTCCCACAACTGCCTAAACAACTGCATGAGGCTAACAACATCAATTCATCACAAACGTGGGTACACACAACCGCACGCTCCATGCTCACAAGGCATGCACCAAAGGTACTTCTTCCCGAGCACCAAAACCATCATGAGTCCGGAAACTCTAGATAGAAAAGAGCTTTTGGTCGGTCTAGGCAAGACGCCCTTCCCAACCTCTCCCAAGGTCGTTCGGGTTTACAAGAGATAAATCCCCCTACCGCCACGCCTGGAAACGGGTTCAGTTCAGCCAATTCCCGTGCTCTTGTCATCGATTGAACACACGATGCGGGTATGACATCACCTCGGCCCGTAAGGGTTTAGCACTCGCTAGTGCTACACAAAACATAAGTTACAACACCCAAGCCTTAAAAGTTTACTTTGTAACGACTCAAGACCCGACTTCGCCTTTCGGCCGGAGGGCATGAGGGATCGTTAGGGCTTTATACGTAACCAAAAAGGAGGTATAAGACCACTCCTCAACAATTCTAGTGGTGAAGGTTTGCATTCAACCACTCACAAAGCATGGGGCTTCCGTTAGGATCTTCACAAGATGCCTACGCTTAAATCCCGCAATACTATCGCATATATCACAGAGTCATTCTCCGGCACGCATTCTAGGCTTAACCTAAATGCAACGTCGCAAATCAAGCATCACCGATTTGGGCTCACGGCCACGAATAGGCTTCACACACAATGCCTAAATCCGCACGACTACCGGATTTTCTACATGCAATATGCCGGGGACGGACACAATCGACCCGGAGTTCCGAAGAACTTGAGGAAATCCTACACTTCACCCATTTGGTGAAAGGGATTCCTCATGCAAGCATAGAGAAATGAAGGAGAGGACAAAAGACAAGTCCAAACAACGGGAGAAGAAATCGTTACCCTAGGAGCGTTCTTTTTCGCCATGGATCCGAGATTCTAGACGGAGAGAAACGACCGCACCGGGCTGCACTCTCCAGATCTGGAAACGGTTCGCGAAACGGAGCTCCGGAGCTCCGTCAATGGCGGAATCTCCCTTCTTCTTCCTTGGCTCCTCCTTCTTTCTCTAGGGTTTGGAGAGAGAATGGCTTAGAGAATATGAGGTTTAACCCCCTCTCATCAGCCCTAAAGGTCTCCCGCAACTAAACCTAGCCGTTGGATCAATTTCCAAAAGATTTGGACGGTCCGATCTTCTTCTCCGCTCAAAATCGCGAAACAGAATAAACAGGGCGCACGATCACAGGCGCACGGTCAGTGGTCGTGCGCGAAGAGGGGAATGGTCGTGCGCACTGTCCGAGACAGAACTCGATTTTCTTCTAAATTAACGCACGATCGCTGGCGCACGATCACTGGTCGTGCGCGAAGAGGACAATGGTCGTGCGCATTGACCTGATCTGGAATCTTGAGCCTATCCCGAGCGCAACACTACCATTCCGCCTACCTCGCTGAACCACGATCTTTGGCGTGTTACAACTCCACCCCCCTTAAAAGAATTTCGTCTTGAAATTTCGAAAACAGTAATAGCAGGAATTTACAGTTTTTAAAGAAAATTTACCAGAGAGAAATAGCTCAGGGTACTCCGCAAGCATCGCTTGCTCTCTCTCCCAAGTTAGCTCCTCTCGGCCGCAATTATCCCACCGGACCTTTACCATCCGGATGGACTTGTTCCGCAACTGCTTTACCTCGGTATCCTCGATGCGTAAGGGTTTGACTTTCGTCGACAACCCACTATCCACCGACACTTTGCCGACCGCAACGATATGAGTAGGCTCTTGCACTGCCTTCCTCAGAACTGAAATGTGAAACACGTCGTGCAGACCGCTCAGCTCTGCAGATAGTGCAAGCCGATAAGCCGCATCACCAACACGTTCCACAATCTCAAACGGTCCTAAGTACCTTGGACTGAGCTTTTTCAAGCGTCGGATCCTTGATACCCCTTTGAACGGTTTGATCTTCAAGTAAACCCGGTCACCGACGGCGAACTCTAGGTTCCTATGCTTGGCGTTGTAATACTTTGCTTGCCTATCCTGGACAATCAATAGCCTTTCTCGAATAGTTCGGATCGTCGAAGTTGCTTCCTCAACATCCTTTTGCTTTAATAGCTTAGTATCGCCCGTTTCTGCCCAAGACAACGGCGTACGACACTTCTTACCATAGAGGGCCTCGAAAGGAGCCATCTTTATACTGGCTTGGTAGCTATTATTGTAGGCGAATTCGATCATATAGAGATGATCTTCCCACTTCTTTCCAAAATCTAGAGCGCACATTCGGAGCATATCCTCCATAGTCCTGTTGGTCCTCTCGGTCTGTCCATCCGTTTGCGGGTGGAAGGCCGTGCTGAATTTCAATTTAGTGCCCAACAGTTCATGGATAAGCCTCCAATCTTTCGATGTGAAACGCCCGTCACGATCGCTGACGATGCTACGAGGGACACCGTGCAGCCGCACAATACTATCGACATAGAGCTTCGCTAGCTTTTCTACAGAATCATCCTTCCGGTTCGGAATAAAATGCGATACTTTTGTCAGTCTGTCCACGATCACCCAGATGGCGTCGTTTCCATGCTGCGATCTCGGCAATCCGTGCACGAAATCCATCGAAATATCGTCAAACTTCCATTCCGGAATCGGCAAGGACTTAAAAAATCCACCGGGACGTTGACATTCCACCTTCACCAACGCGCAAGTGTTGCACTTGGCCACGTAGAGGGCAATGTCCTTCTTCATACCCGGCCACCAGAAAAGTTTCTTCATGTCCATGTACATTTTCGTGCTCCCGGGGTGGATAGAGTACTTGGTATGATGAGCCTCGTACATCAATTCCTCCCGTAGAGTACCAACGTTTGGGATGCACAATCTGCCATTCTTCCACATAAGGCCATCTTCGAAAGAGAAATCAGCGTTCAACCCATCAACGGTTTCCGCTTTGTAGCGTTTCATGCTCTCATCCAGCTCCAATGCCTGTCGAACTCGGTCGGCAAGGTGGTATTGAACCTCCGTCTAGTTCAAGCATGCTGAAGTAGACGCTCTTCGATCAACGCAAATGATCTGCATTTCTTCCAGCTCACGGATTAGACGCTCATTGTGCATCAAAATCCAATTTGCTTGAGCGGGAGCCCGACGACTCAACGCGTCCGCAACTACATTTCCCTTTCCAGGAGTATATTTGATGTCGAAGGTGTAGTCCCCAAGGAACTCCAACCACCTCTTCTGTCGCATATTCAACTCCCTTTGATCTAGCAAGTACTTGAGGCTCTTGTGGTCGGTAAAGATGTCGATCTTCACGCCATACAAATAATGCCTCCAAAGCTTAAGAGCAAATACCACGGCCGCTAGCTCCAAATCATGGACCGGGTAATTCCTCTCATGAACCTTCAACTGCCGGGAGCCGTAGGCAATTACCTTACCGAACTGCACTAGGACACAACCCAAACCACTCCCTGAGGCGTCGCTGTAAATTTCGTAGCCTTCCGTACCACATGGCGAGCACAGAATGGGTGCCGTGGTCAGACGGCTCTTCAGTTCTTCAAAAGCTCGTGCGCACTCGGGCGACCAAACGAACTTATGATCTTTCCTAGTCAATTTAGTGAGAGGAAGTGCAATCCTCGAGAAGTTTTCCACAAAGCGCCTATAATAGCCGGCAAGTCCTAAGAAACTTCGGACTTCCGCTATGTTTTTCAACAAAGGCCAGGCTCAGATCGCTTCTATCTTCGACGGATCAACCGCAATTCCATCTCCACTAACGACGTGACCAAGGAATGCTACTGACGGTAGCCAAAACTCGCACTTGGAGAACTTGGCATATAGCTGACTCTTCCTCAAGGTGCCCAGAACTGCGTGCAGATGTCCTACATGCTCCTCTTCCGATTGAGAGTATACCAAAATGTCGTAGATGAAGACGATCACAAATTGATCCAAATACTCACGGAATGTCCTATTCAAAAAGTCCATGAATACCGACGGTGCATTAGACAGACCGAACGGCATCACCGTGAACTCATAGTGCCCAAAGCGGGTACTGAACGCTGACTTTGGAATATCACATTCCCTACTACTAAGCTGATAGTAGCCGGACCTTAAGTCAAGCATGGAGTATACCGTCGACCCAACCTGTTGGTCAAGTAAATCGTCGATTCTCGGAATCGGATAACGGTTCCTCTCGGTCAGCTTGGTCCGCTACTACTAGGACAACACAAAACTGGTCTTAGGCCCCGAATCCTTCAACAAGGTGAAGAACATCTTCGCGCCTTTTCACGGCTTCTCCTATTCGCGCTCACTCGAGATCTATTAGGCAGCATTACCTCCAATCTATCCTTGACTAAGGTAAATGACAATTCGATTCATAACACGAAGTCCTTAGACAAATATGAGAGCGATGCTCCCACACCAACAGATCTCTCATCGAATAGTCGATAATTAGGACAAGGCCTAATTGCACACAAATACAAGACATAAAATTTTGTTGTCAACAGATACAGTGGACATATTTCTATCTTTAACCGCACACGTGGTATAAATCATATTTGGAGATGATCATCCATACCTGTGGCAACATCGCATTTCTGAATGACCTCTTGCTGGCCATAAGAGTAGACTCTCGGTTGGGTTAGAGAATATTGGGGAATCAAAGACTCCACCGCCTTGCCTTTCTCCATAGAAGCCGAACCCATCACACGAGCATAGTCCACTTCTCCGATTTTTGCTTTTGGGGAACCACTTCGACACACTCGGGCTTTGTGTCCCACCTTTCCGCAAGTGAAACAAATTAAGGAGCACCGTGCAGTCTTAACTTCCACAGAGTTGAACTTTCTCTTGTTTCTTCTGAACTTGGACTTGGACTGAGAGACTGGCGCATGAAACTCGGACTTCTTTACATTGAAGTCTTTCGCGCGCTGCATACTCTTCATATCCGTTTCCAGAGATTTAGCTGATTTCACTAAGACGTTGAAGCCGAGTAACTTTGGACCCACAAGCATTAGTCTTAGGTTATCTCGCAGACCATTGTAGAACTTGTTGACCTTGGTTTCCTCATCTTCCCACATAGACCTCTCATAACGATTCCGACTGATGAACTCAATCAGGTACTCATCCACTGAGTGTTCTCCCAGCTCTAGGTGTGAACACTGATCTTGTAGTTCAGGAATCTCAGTTAGGGGTAGAAACTTTAGAAGGAATGACTCATGGAAGCTTTCCCAAGAGATTTCGGAAAGTTGTCTCCCACCAAACTTGTGCAACAACTCTCCTTCCCACCAAAGTCTTGCTTCTCTTATAAGTAGGAAGGTGGTTAAGGTTACCGACATATCTTTGCTTATACGCATTGACATTAAAGTCCTCTTTATTTCTGACAACCACTCAGCAGCTCTCCCAGGGGATTCCGTCCCCTCGAAGGATGGAGGGTTGAGGCTCAGAAAGTACTTTAATTGCTGGTCACGCGCTCGCCCCACTACTACCTGTGCAACTCGACGTTCCACCCTCAGTTCTACCGCAGGTTCCACTACAGCAACAGTTACAGGGGCCACATCCAGAGTCGGAGTAGTAGGCTGTGCAAGCTGCCCAGACTGAGTGTTGATCATCGCGAAGACCGCTTCAGTGACTAACTTGATCATCTCAGCCGAAGGAGTGGTCGCTGTCACCTCAGACGACCCACTACTTTCAGCAGTGTTACGGGGTTGAGACGGCCCCGCACCACTCCTAGTCACCTATAATTGTGTAAGAGACAATTTAGTGACTGAAAGCATAGCAAAACAACAATCATGGAACGCTCAGGTTCCGCAAACAAGTATGTTTTTCCATTCCTAAGTGGACATTCTTATTAGTTTTTGTCGTTTTAGGTGAATGCACATCCCGTGCACACCACCCCTTAAAAGGAATTCGTCCCGAATTCGCTAAACTACGGATCGACGCCTTAAGTCCGATACCAAATTGTAACACCCTGCCAGTACGAAGAGTATAACAGCAGGTCCGGCCGGGACCCCACGCCATACAAACCACACTAGCTAGGAGTTAAAAGGTGATAACCAGAAAAGTAACAACTAAACGAGAGTACAAAACGTAAGCGGAAGCATTAAATAAACCATTCAAAGAGAACTGTCCACTATCATAGGAATGTATCCAGAATAAGAGTTACGGCCTTAAGGCCTTACATTCATCCAATGCACAAAACTCCATAAGCATACATCGGCACGCAGGCCGGCCATACATGAAAAAGCAAAAAAAGGAGGCTGGCCTTCAAGGGCCAACTCAGCAATAGGGGCCACCGCCTGCTATTTCCCGCTAGGCTCACCTGCACCTGCATAAGACATTCCACCAAGCGGTGGCAAACAAAGTAACGGTCAGCACAGCTGACCAAATTATAACGACCCCACCCCTTTCCCGGGGTGGCGGAGATTCTACCCTGCAAGCAAGCCATACTAGCACAAGTACTAATATAAAGAAAGTGCAACTACACAAGGTGAGGTTTCAAGCATAATCAATCTTCTAGGTTGAGCATCAAAAGAAAGGAACCTAGGTATGCACATGATGTTGGTTGGGTTCACCCGAAGGTTCCCACAACCGCCTAAACAACCGCATGAGGCTAACAACATCAATTCATCACAAACGTGGGTACACACAACCGCACGCTCCATGCTCACAAGGCATGCACCAAAGGTACTTCTTCCCGAGCACCAAAACCATCATGAGTCCGGAAACTCTAGATAGAAAAGAGCTTTTGGTCGGTCTAGGCAAGATGCCCTTCCCAACCTCTCCCAAGGTCGTTCGGGTTTACAAGAGATAAATCCCCCTACCGCCACGCCTGGAAACGGGTTCAGTTCAGCCAATTCCCGTGCTCTTGTCATCGATTGAACACACGATGCGGGTATGACATCACCTCGGCCCGTAAGGGTTTAGCACTCGCTAGTGCTACACAAAACATAAGTTACAACACCCAAGCCTTAAAAGTTTACTTTGTAACGACTCAAGACCCGACTCCGCCTTTCGGCCGGAGGGCATGAGGGATCGTTAGGGCTTTATACGTAACCAAAAAGGAGGTACAAGACCACTCCTCAACAATTCTAGTGGTGAAGGTTTGCATTCAACCACTCGCAAAGCATGGGGCTTCCGTTAGGATCTTCACAAGATGCCTACGCTTAAATCCCGCAATACTATCGCATATATCACAGAGTCATTCTCCGGCACGCATTCTAGGCTTAACCTAAATGCAACGTCGCAAATCAAGCATCACCGATTCGGGCTCACGGCCACGAATAGGCTTCACACACAATGCCTAAATCCGCACGACTACCGGATTTTCTTCATGCAATATGCCGGGGACGGACACAATCGACCCGGAGTTCCGAAGAACTTGAGGAAATCCTACACTTCACCCATTTGGTGAAAGGGATTCCTCATGCAAGCATAGAGAAATGAAGGAGAGGACAAAATACAAGTCCAAACAACGGGAGAAGAAATCGTTACCCTAGGAGCGTTCTTTTTCGCCATGGATCCGAGATTCTAGACGGAGAGAAACGACCGCACCGGGCTGCACTCTCCAGATCTGGAAACGGTTCGCGAAACGGAGCTCCAGAGCTCCGTCAATGGCGGAATCTCCCTTCTTCTTCCTTGGCTCCTCCTTCTTTCTCTAGGGTTTGGAGAGAGAATGGCTTAGAGAATATGAGGTTTAACCCCCTCTCATCAGCCCTAAAGGTCTCCCGCAACTAAACCTAGCCGTTGGATCAATTTCCAAAAGATTTGGACGGTCCGATCTTCTTCTCCGCTCAAAATCGCGGAACAGAATAAACAGGGCGCACGATCACAGGCGCACGGTCAGTGGTCGTGCGCGAAGAGCGGAATGGTCGTGCGCACTGTCCGAGACAGAACTCGATTTTCTTCTGAATTAACGCACGATCGCTGGCGCACGATCACTGGTCGTGCGCGAAGAGGACAATGGTCGTGCGCATTGACCTGATCTGGAATCTTGAGCCTATCCCGAGCGCAACACTACCATTCCGCCTACCTCGCTGAACCACGATCTTTGGGGTGTTACAGGAGCCCTGGAGCGAGAAAACGGCGGAAGAAAATCGGGATCCCGACCTAATTCACGAGCAGGTCGTTTTATAGGCGCTGGAGTAAACAGTGCGCACGGTCATTGGCGCATGACCAGTGGTCGTGCGCACTAGAATCCTGTGATCGTGCGTCCGACTGGACAGAACCTGCAAGAAAAGCAATTTATAAAATATAATTTTCGCACGACCAGTGGCGCACGACCGGTGGTCGTGCGCACTATCGTCGGTGGTCGTGCGCACTGGTCGAGACAGAACTCATAAAATTAATGATAAGTGCGCACGAACAGTGGCGCACGACCGGTGGTCGTGCGCACTATCGTAGATGCTCGTGCGCACTGCACCAAACAGAACTCATGAGAAAAGGGTTAAGTGCACACGATCAGTGGCGCACGACCAGTGGTCGTGCACAATAGAACCGATGATCGTGCGTAGTGTTCCTGTGCAGAATTGCACCGGGAACACCTGCACGACTCCTATTCCAGCACAACCATGAATCTAGCCACTGAAAGTGGCACCTAACGGAGCATGAAAACTACTAATGAAGAAAAGCATGAAATCACACCAAAATGGGCCTAGAAGTGCACCTAGCATGGAATATCAAATATAAATTATAACAAGGCTAAAGTGCGGTGAAAAGACTGAATAAAGGCCTAGATGAGTCCATATATGTGTATATGATGAGGACTCATCACCAACCTACCTCTGATACCATTTGATAGTTTATTAGGATGTAGTCTTAATCACCTAGAGGAGGGGGGGGGGGTGAATAGGTCTATTTTCTTTTAAGCTTTAGCCTAGGTTTTTTCTTAGTTAATATTAGTAATAAATCAAGCACACAGAAAAAACACAAGCATTTACAGAGGTTCCTCAAGATAGGGTGTCTTGAGTAGTCCTCTTTCTCCCTTCACCTTTCTAACAATGTGTTAGACAAGTCCAACTCCTCAAATCTCAGCTCCAAGAGCTTACAACTCAGATCCCTCAGGATCTCTCAGGTTTTCCCAAACCCTACCTCAGATTCAACAGCCCTACCTCAGGCACAACAGCCCTACCAACTCAGACCTATCAAGAAGTCCTACCTCAGATATCAACTGAGATCCTACACTCAAGCTGAACTCTCAGCTCTACACTCTGGCCCAGCAACCCTACACCCTCAGGCAAAGTGCCCTACAAACTCAGAAGAATTATGTTCCTACAAAAGTTATAAAAGAAGCTTACAACAAAAGATGAAATAATTAGATCTTCCAGCCTTTGGTCTTCTATTGCAGATTAACTACAGTAGTGGTCTTTAAATAGGGAACAATTTAGTGCTTCAATCCTACCCCTTTCTAATCCTTCTCTTCAGTTGATGAATGAGGATCAACTTTCTCTTCTTGAATCACTCAGGTAGAGCAAACTTTCTCTTCTTGTAGCTTCAGGAAGCAGGAAGAGAAATCTTCTTAACAGTCGTCAATGAAACAGTAGACGTTAGTTCTTTTTGCCAAAAGTTGTCTTTCTTAAAAGCCCTAAGTTGTTCTTTTATACACCTCCAGTCTTCAACGACTATCAGATGGCCTCTGACAATGTATGGAGGTGATTGGAGCACCTTATCTTGCTTTTTTGCAACTTGTGCCAAAAGCAAAACCCACCAGCACATTTGAATCCGTCTCAGCGGTTGGGCTGAGACAGCTTCCAGTCTCAGCGGCTACTTCAGTCCCGTCTTAGCGGATCCGCTGAGACAGACAGTTCTCAACGGTTTTCCTCTATTTGTAGCTCAGCAGGCCTAGACTCCTTCTCAGCGGCTCCTGGACTTATCTCAGCGGTTCAGCTGAGACAGAGAACTCGTCTCAGTGGTTTTGGCAGTAAGCCACTGAACTTATTCCACACCTTGGAATAGCCAAACCCTGCTTAGTCATGAGGTAAAATTGGGTTTATCAAATACAACTTGTACTTAGCATTGAGTGTGATGCTTCTTCAAATCAAGGGAACATTGAGGATAATATTCGCAACAGTAATAAACCTAAAGGTAAAATCACTTATAAGTAATTTATTAAGTTAAATAACAAGGAGTTTTTCCCAACAACTACTTCTTTAGTTGATCAAAGGCTTAGTCACATTCCTTTGTCCACTCAAATTTTGCCGCTCCTCGCAGAGTTTTAAAAAACAGAGCATGCTTACTTCCTGAGCGAGATATGAATCTGCTTAAACCTATCATTCTACCTCCTAGCTGCTAAACTTCTTTTGGCATTCTCGGAGAGGGCATATCGAGGATTTCTTTAACTTTATCTGTATTAGATTCAAGCTCTTTGGGAGTAAGGAGATGACCCAAAAACTTCCCCTTACTTGCCCTAAAGACAAATTTTGACGGATTAAGCTTCATGGTAAAGGCTCGTAGAGTAGTGAACGTCTCTATGAGGTCACTTATATGAGCGGAAAGCATTTTGCTTTTGATAAAAAATCATCCACATAGACTTCAAGATTTCTTCCATTTTGCTTTTTAAAGACGAGGTCCATCATGCGTTGATAAGTTGCGCCAACATTTTTTAGCCCCATAAACATTACACGATTACAGAAACAACCGTCATTCATAATAAAAAAGTATTAGGGATGTCGGGCTTATGCATTCTTATTTCGTGGTAACTAGAGAACACGTCCAAAAAACTCATGCAAGAATACCCTACCACATAATTAACTAAAAAAATATATCTGAGGCAAGGGGTAGCAATCCTTGGGGCACAGTTTATTCAATTTTGTAAAATCTACAAACATTCGCCATTTTCCACCAATTTTTTTAACCATTACAACATTTTATACCCACTCGGGGTATTGGATCTCTTGAATAAAATTTGATTTGAGAAGCTTGGTGACCTCCTCTCTGATGGGTTGAGCGAGAGTCACCGCCACCGCACACTTATTCTGGTTGATGGGCTTGAAGCTTGGATCGATGTTCAGGTGGTGGCAAGCAACATCTGGATCGACTTCTGGCATGTCATCCACAAACCAAGTGAATACATCCAGGTTCTTGAGGAGGCAAGAGATCAGCTCCACTATTTCTTCCTCGGGTAACTCTACATCGATGGAGAGGAACTTGTCTTTACATTCTTCTGAGACTAGAATATTTTGGAAGGCCTAGGCAGGTTCGAGCTGAGCTCCATCCTTCTCTTCTTCTGGGACCGACTCTTCTTCCGCTTCCTTTATTTCAACTTTCAGGTACTGATTAGAAGTAATCAAAGGAAGGTTAGAGATACCTTCAGCTTGGGGAGGAGAAGATTCAATGACATTGGCAGTCTTCACATAACACTCCCTTGCAAACTTTGGGTCACTCCTGACCCTGAATTGCTTTCCATCCATTTTTCAAACTTAATCACCTGAAGGAAGGTTGAGACGATATCCAAGTACTCATTCAGAATTAGCCTCCAAAAATCGCGTTGTAGCTGCTTGGAGCATATACAAACACAAACAAGATTTGCCTGGTCACACCTCCCAATGTCATAGAGAGGGTGACGCTCCCTTCGACCTCCTTCCTCTCTCAGGAGAAACCATAGAGAGTTCCATCATTTGATAGAAGAGTCTTGCCAGTCTTCAGAGCTTCAAAGGTTGGCTTGAACAGAAGTTTTACTGAAATACCAGTGTCTATCAAGATTCTTGGCACTATGTAGTTTTCTAAGACTGCCTTGATGACCACGACATCATTGAAGGGATTAACAGTCAGAGGGAGGTCAGCTCGATTAAAGATGATTGATCCTCGAAGGGGAGCCGAGGAGGAAGTCATCGTGACTTCAGATGGAACACTCTTGCCATGATATCATCGTGAGAGGACTCGAGCCCAGTCCCCCATGGATACATAAGAGATGGACTATCACTCCATGGTCATCAGAATCAATGCACTCATTAACACAAATGAAATTCCTCAAAGGGCCAATGCCATCCACTTATTTGCACTCCCAAGTACCTTGGAAGTTGACTTCAACGACCTCCTTGCCCTTTGTAGAAGCGGGATTATCTCCTTCCTTCCTGAGGACCGGATCTTGAAGCTTGCCTTTCTTCAGCAACATATCAACAAGGATTTAGAGAGCTCGATAGTTCTTGTTAAGTGGCCTCTTTCTTTGTGGTATTCACAGTAGAGAGCCAGATTCTGACTTCTGACATCAGACTTCGGCGGTGCAAGCTTCCTGTAGAAAGGCTGGTTCTGGAGAATTTCAACCATCTCATTCATCAGGAGGTTAAGATCAGTAAATGACTCTTGCGAGCCATCATACTATGGCTGAGAGTTAAATACTGGAGGTGGAGATGGGCATGCTGAAGTTAAGGGCTGGAAGTGATGGGGG
The DNA here is from genome assembly GCA_033032865.1 of Dactylorhiza incarnata. Taxonomy (NCBI): domain Eukaryota; kingdom Viridiplantae; phylum Streptophyta; class Magnoliopsida; order Asparagales; family Orchidaceae; genus Dactylorhiza; species Dactylorhiza incarnata. The sequence continues at coordinate 1,454,223 of JAWHQI010000130.1, forward strand.
GGGGGGGCTGGCTGAGGCAGAAAAGGCATCTGAGGCCTCATCTGATGAAACTATTGATGGTTGCACCGTGGGGGATGATGATGAAAATTTCATCCCCTTTGAGCTGGGGAATGGAACTCTTGACGCGGAGGTCTCAAAAGACGCCGAGGAACAATGGGTATTGAAGCAGCATAGGACTTCTTATGAACTAGTTGGGACATTGAAGAGATGAAACTCGGCTTGGAAATTTCTCCCCCAATAAAGTAATTAGCCATGCTGATCATCTCCTGATAGGGCACTGGCTCTTTGTTATTCACCCCGAACTTGAAGGCCACAAGTAAGCGCAACTTGGTATATGGAGGGATCCATGTCATGAATCCCTAAGATCTCCCCATAGAACCTATCGATAAAGTGTCCCAGGGTTTCATTGTCGCCTTGCTTGATCTGAAAGAGGGATGTTGGGCCACTCTTACTCTTTTTTGAGGTAGCAAACCTCAAAAGAAGCTCTCTTCAAATGTCAAAAAATTAGAACACTGATTGAGACGAAAACTTATAGAATCATTCTCTGGATTTACCATCAAAGGTTGTATCCAACAACTTACACTTGATCCCATCTGAGAGGGTCCTCATAGAGATTGCAGATTCGAAAGATTGAATATAGTAGATAGGGTCTTCTCTTCCAGAGAAGACAAGAAGATGAGGCTCTGTAAACCCATTGGGAACAGGCTCCCAATGAACTCGATCTAAGAAGGGGGAGGACTCCTCCTTCTCCTCCTCCTCAGCAAGAGGATTATCACAACTTTCCTGAAAGTTCAGCACCCTGGCTAGACCTCCTTGGACAGCTATATGGAGGAAGTCTCGACGGGCATCAACGAATTCATCCATCTGAGGCCGCAGAGGATGTGCAGGCAGAGCTGGATGGCATCCCATAAGTGTTAGAACATGGTCTTCCAAATCTCCTAGGTTTGAGAATAACAAATCCTATGTGTATTTGATCACATGTGTTTAAGTGTGCAGGAAACAAAGACATATGACTTAAGGATAACATAAGAAGGTTGCACCCAACTTTGAAGCCAAAACTCCAATATGGCCACTAGCGCCGACGGTAGTCTTTAGCGCAGGCGCTAGCCTTGAATAGAGAAATTTCGGGAAGCAGTTATAGAAGGAGATAGCGCTGGCGGCAACTTGATGCGGAAGAGGAATCTCGGCCAGCTTTCCTTGGAATGAAGATTCTCACACACAGAATATTGCCTAAACCGAGATAGCGTCGATGGTAGCTCTAACTCTATAAAAAGGACCCCTTAGCTCCGTCTTCATCATCCTCTCACAACCCTAAATTCCATAGCTTCGTGCCACAATATATAGAGGAAGTTTCCGAGGGATACTCCCACAAATTCATGAAGGCTTAAGGAGATCATTGGAGAAGATTTCAACACACTTCATCATCGTGACAAAAGACCACATCGACTTCGATCATACTCTGCGGGTCTTCGTCTACTTCTTCAAGAGATTCACATAGGGAGTTTTTACATTGTTGTTGTTTCATTTCTTTACTCTTTTGTACTCATGCAGTGAATTCGCCACGTGTTGGCGACTAGGCCTGGGTAGGACTTAGGGCAGAAATTTGCCTCGTGTTGGCGACTAGGTCTAGGGTGTAGATCTAGGGAGTGCTCGAGGCCATATCCGGGGGAGGATTGGCTAGAGCGGATTGAGGCCGGATTCAGGGAGGATAGGCTAAAGCCACCGGTTCGTGGGGATACGAGTCGGGATAAAAAACCCAAGAGTCTTACTAGTCGCCTCAGATTTCGAGCGTTATAGAAATCTATTTTTGTAATCATTTTTATTAATAGTAATCATGTCTCTTTGTGTAATAAAATTGATTTGTTCTTCATTTCTCTAAATTGTTTATTATCCTCTCTTTCATTATAAAACAATTTAGATCTTTATTCAAAATCACTATTTTGATCTACTTAGTTTTCAAGTCATTTAAAATATAATAAAAAGTTTTAAAACCCTTATTCACCCCCTCTAAGGGTGCCTACAGATCTAACAAGTGGTATCAGAGCGAGGTTATTCCAAATTGGATTAACAACTAGGAATAATGATGTCTCATGATCTCGCTTCTATTAGTGGGGGAAATTTTTATGAAGAAGGAAAATCACCAACACCACCTTTGTTTGAAGGGAGAAATTATAGAGGGTGGAAAATTTTAATGGAAAAGTTTATTAAAACTTTAGATATCGAAGCGTGGAATATAGCAATAGTAAGACTAGCAGATGAATCAAATAAAAAAGAATGTCACATAAATGCAAATGCTTTGAATAGTATTTTTTGTGCTTTATCTCAAGATATTTTCGAATTGATATATTGTTTTTCTAGTGCATATAAAATTTGGAAATTTTTTGATGAGATATATAATCTTCCATGTGTAGGTATGGATGGAGCACAAGAGGAGATGGACATACAAGCATCCACCATTATTCAAGGAGATCTATCTCGTAGCAAAACCATGGAAATATTGGAAATTGACTTAGACGAAGAGAGCAATTCATCAAGAGAAAATGAAGATGAAAATTCATCTATGAAGGAGGAAAGCCTAGAAGATGACAAAGGAACTTCATGTTCACATCTTGCCTCTTCCGATCGCGCTGTAAGAAAGTCTGATTCTTCTTCTTGTGTGATAACTTCTATCTCTACTTTCCATATACTAAAAATGGCTAAATGTAAAATCAAGAAATTGAAAATTGCTAATAAAAATTATGTTTAGAAAATAAAAGGTTAAAAGTTAATGTTAATTCAGAATCTAATTGTGATGTGGCTTCTCCATCTTGCTCTCTAATTGAAATATCAAAGCCTTGTTTTGATTGTAATGATATTAAAGAAAAATTCAAGGATCTTGAAAAAGGACTTTTAATTTCAAAAGAGCATAATGAAAAATTGGTAAATGAAAATAATATTTTATCTAATAAACTAGAATCATTAAAACTATTTGTGCAAAAATTTACAAGTAATATTTTTTTTATTTCTAGTTTATCTTCAATCATGTATAAAACTTCTACTAGTATTTTAAAATATATTGAAATGCATCTAGTAGAATGTTTAATCATATAAGCACAATGAATTTTAACCCTCATTATGTATCTCCCAAATTAAATTCAAATGTGCAAAAATTTCCTATGAAAAATAAATTCAAAAGTCGTTATTATTTTAAGCCTAAGTTTAATGAATATGGAAATTTGATGCATAATTATATCACTAAACTTAAGTATGAGTGGAGACCCAAAATTAAAGATGAAACATTAACTCCACTTGAAAGGGTCCTTTCATTCTCATCTCCCCAAAAGTCATCTCGCTATATTTGGGTACCCAAAGGAACCGTTACACTTGGTTCCCTTTGGATACCTAAATCTCTTATTCATTTGGTATCATCAAATGCATGAAGTAGAATCTTTTCAAAATGAAATATACAAATTTCTACTTCATGATATGCTTTAATGTCTTTTTCTTTTTCTTTTTGTTTTCTTATTTTTAAGCTATCATGTCATGGTCATCTTATATATTATTGGAAATATGATTTTATCTCTTAAAGCTTAATGAGTTTATAAATCAAATTGATCAAAATTTAAAGTCATATTTTATTTTGGTGACCTATCTTTCTTTCTTAAATTCATTGCATATAAATATCTTATATTATCCATATAAATCTAATTCTAAATTTGTTATGAGATATTTATCTAGATTAATGAAATCATGAATTTCAATTTTTCTCTTTTGGAAAACTTTGAGTCTATAAATTTTAAATATTAAGTATGGGTAGCAACCAATAACACTTAAATATCTTGAGAAAGGGAGGTTTGGATGTCACCCCATCGTACCTCTTAGTACCGTTGTGAGCCCTTCACCGGGTAGACCTCGGGAAGTCTAAGATCCACTCTAAATTGCTAAGTCCAACTAAAGTCTAGCAAAGATCAAATTAATTATAGAATTCCGCAGACTCTTGCAATGGCCGAAAAAGAAAACTATCGTTATCTTGTACTTTCAGAAAATTATATATATTCAAAATTCGTCATTAAAAAGAAAATCACAAAAGACATATTGAAAAAATTAATTATCAGATCTCAACAGAATGAATATTGAAGTCAAACACGCCAGCATGATCTTGTGATATCCTATGCTAAACTTCTCTATAATCATATATCATAATTCATGATCTATCAAGAATTATCTTAAATCAACTACTTTTATCATACTTAGGAATTATGATTTATATGTTGGCTATTGGTATTATAACTTCATACCATGGTAGGTATATTATGTGTGAAATGTGGTTCACAATTTTTGCATGTATCTTACTATATCTAGACCTTAGAATCACCTTGATATCAATAACATCAAATCAAATCATCACTTAATTCTAGGTCTACAAATTGAATCTCTCTCAATTTAAGAAACATGCATTATTCATATGGCATAATATTAACTCATCATACTAACATTGTCACCTAATGAATATTATTAGTTATCATGCTAATATCATGCATTGTTAGTTATCATCTGATTGCAAAGATATAAAAATAGAAAATTTGGAACTTAGAATTCATGATAACTATGAGGTTTTATATTATCATTCTAAAATTCAAACAAACTCATAGTTTATAAATCATTCTTAAACCTATTCGCTTTGTATGCCCATGATCATATACCAATATTTCATGTCTCACAATAGCGGGGGCATATGGTTGCATGCATTAGAATACCTAACCTCTAAGTCATGTCTTGTTCTTAATCAGAGAGGGTTCTAGTGGGGCCTTGTGAGGCACTAGGGGGATAGAGTGCTAGGTTGAGCATTCTCTAGTGTATGCAAATATGAGTAACACCCCAACCTATAACATGTGTGCCTCTCCTCATGCCCATCCGTCACTTAGTACGGGGCTAGGGTGTAGACATATAGTCTAGGTATTTTTTATCTAGGGCATACCTATTTTTTATTTTATGCTTGAACATTATTTTTATATAATCACTAAAATCATGCATATTTGATTTATTCAATCATGTCTTCTTTGATTGCATATCCTATCATATTAAGCTTAAATAATTGTTCAAAACCCAAGTTGTTTAAAAAATTAGAATTAAGTTTTTGGAGCTCATGGTCTAAAATTTTAACTTCTGCAACTTTTTGTGATTTCTTCTCATCTTTTCACTTCATTAGACAGATCTTACTTTGCAGAAACATAATTGAGCAAAATCGGAAGTGAAATCGAAGAAAATCCGGGTTGTACGATTAAAATAAGCACTCTCTGTGAGCTAACACAGGCGCTAGGACCTACCACCGGTACTAGCTCAATGATTCAAGACTCAGTGCTTCAAATTTCTAAATTTTTTATAAAAATATAATCTTATAATTTTTCTACTTATTTCTGTGTTTTTGGCATTTTTGATTGTGTATTTCTTTGTTTTATGAAAAATCAAAATATTAAATTTCAAAATACAAAAATACAAAAATAAGTTTTACTTATTTTTATTTGTTTCTGCAAAGCTTTATTAAAATAACAAAGTTTCTATGTTTCATTACTTTGGCAAAAATGACAAAGTATGTTCTTTTAGATTTGGCTAAAAATGTTTAATTTAAAATCTCAAGTTTTCTAAATATTGTTTTGGCTTGTCATGCTTAGATTTTAATCTTGTTATGTGCATTGAAAAAGTCTATGGTGAATTGTGTAGGATTGCTTTAGTATGCCTCTAAGTATTCATAATGTGTTATGTTAGATAATAATCTCTTTACACTCACACTTTTTGGTAGACTACATGTGCCTATAATTCTTAACCCTACATGATTGCATAGTATAGTAGCTTACAATATTAAGATGTCTATCTCTATTACTACACATTATTCAAAAAATTTTGTTGCACATATAGAGGTGAAATTTCAAAATTATAAGTGTTTGAAAAAACAAGTGAATTTGGAGAACTTTGTCTTGCTCAAAAATTAAAAATAAAATGAGAAAGATAACTCCACCAATTAAGCCCTACTTGAACCTCCTGATAAGTCTTCATAAGCATTGTGAGGTTGATCACCTTGGAAAGAATTGTTAAGTGTATTGTGCAAACTACTTTAATACACTTCTATTATGTACACCGGATCACAAAAAGCTCTTATTGAAAATAAAATATGTGATCCCCCAAGCACTACTTCGCTCTCTGATAAGTCTTCATGAGCATTGTGTGGGCGAAGCATCTTGGTAGTTGTACTTTTTATGTGCTTTGTATCAAATCTAGAATTGATGTGTAGAAGTAGTTAAAAAGATTACATGATTAATAATGTTTCTACTTCACTATATAAGTCATGCGTTTTGGATTATATCACTTGTATACTTTTATCAAAACACCTTTTATACACATCATTATCTGTTATAAAGCTTATACTCATGAGAATTGGACTCTAATGCTTCTTTAGATGAATCTCTATAAAGCTATAGTAAAAGCACTAGATTGCACGATCTCTACAATGTTTTTCTAACTTGAAATACAAATGAATAACATTGTAGTTACTATCTTCTAGAATATGTGCAATCATGCTTGCCTTAGTAGTTTTTGAAAAGTAGAACTCCTTGCCTATTGTCATGAAAACTTTATTGAAAACCTTACTTGCTTACGAAAAATATTTCTTAAAAATATTATCTTAAACTTGGATATTTATATAAGATTGGTTTTATCCAAATAACATCACTATTATTGCATAACATCTCTTATTTCTATCATGATCTTTGAACTTCCAAGAAGATGTTTGTCTTTGGATAAACAATTGTATAGCCTTCCGCTTGTGATAAAACTCTAATTTATCTTGTTTGAAATCTTTCAAATTATGCTATAACTCTTAAAATTTTGAACTCCAAAACATCTTCTTATGTTTGGACTTAAACTCATATTTACTCTTACGATTTTCATGCTCACAAAAAGATGTTTTTCTATAGTCTTCTGCACTATTGCCATATATAAAACCTTGCCCTTTAATGCTTATTACAAGTCTTATTTTTTTGGTATGTATCATCACTTGAATTTCAATTTCATTTCTTCAACAAGTGGTAGACTTGCTTGGTAAACTTATATTGGCCGTTCTAATAAGAATATTATTTTTATGCTAAAAACTCTGATCTATGTCTTCGGAAAAAAAATTTATGCTAAAAACTCTAAATTTTTTTATGAATTTTTTTTAAGCTAAAAACTTCTTATCATTACATTTCTAATAAAACCTCGATCATGCCTTATATTTTAATCAAAAGCATCTTTCTATGTCTCTTTCTTCCTTAACCCACTTTTGACTATAACAAAAGGGGGAGAACTAACATAATAAATAATAACCGCTATCAAATGGGGGAGAACTAACACGATTAATTCTTAAGAAGATAGCCTACATATAAGGGGAGCATTCACATAGGTGGAGCATGCATTTAGGGGGAGCACTTCTAAATACCAAAATCGATAATTATCCTAAGTCATCACTCACACACACACAAGTAGGATTCGCCATGCTTTATGTATTAATGCTCTGATTTATCATTAATGGATTTGTTATTATCAAAAGAGGGAGTTTGTTGGAACATGGTCTTCCGCATCTCCTAGGTTTGAGAATAACAAATCCTATGTCTATTTGATCATTTGTGTTTAAGTGTGCAGGAAACAAAGCCATTTGACTTAAGGATAACAAAAGAAGGTTGCGCCCAAGTTTGAAGCCAAACCTCCAACATGGCCACTAGCGCCGACGATAGTCTTTAGCTCAGGCACTAGCCTTGAATAGAGCAATTCCAGGAAGCAGTTATAGAAGGAGATAGTGCAGGCGGTAGCGGCTAGCATAGGCGGGAGCTTGATGCGCAAGAGGAATCTCAACCAGCTTTCTTTGGAATGAGGATTCTCACACACAGAATATTGCCTAAATAGAGATAGCGCCGACGGTAGTGATAACATCAGCGGTAGCTCCAACTCTATAAAAAGGACCTCTTGGCTCCATCTTCATCATCCTCTCACAACCCTAAATTCCATAGCTTCGTGACACAATATATAGAGGAAGTTTCAGAGGGATACTTCCACAAATTCATGAAGGCTTAAGGAGATCATTGGAGAAGATTTCAACACACTTTATCATCGTGATGAAAGACCGCATCGACTACGATCATATTCTGCGGGTCTTCGTATACTTTTTCAAGAGATCCACATATGGAGTTTTTACATTGTTGTTGTTTCATTTCTTTACTTTTTTGTACTCGTGTAGTGAATTCGCCTCATGTTGGCGACTAGGGCTGGGTAGGACTTAGGGAAGAAATTTGCCTCGTGTTGGCGACTATGTCTAGGGTGTAGATCAAGGGAGTGCTCGAGGCCGTATCCGGGGGAGGATTGGCTAGAGCGGCTTTGATAGTTTGTGTAGGATATAGTCTCAATCACTAGAGGGGGGGGGGGGGGGGGTGAATAGGTTTATTTTTATTTTAGGCTTTAACCTAGCTGTTTTCTTATTTTAGGTTAGTTAGGTATCAAGCACCCAAAAAACACACAAAGGTTTATAAAGGTTCCTCAAGAGACAGGGTGTCTTGAGTAGTCCTCTTTCCCCCTTCACCTTTCTAACAATGAGTTAGATAAGGACAACACCTCCAAACTCAGCTCCAAGAGCTTACAACACAGATCCCTCAGGATCTCTCTAGTTTTCCCAAACCCTACCTCAGGCTCAACAACCCTACCTCAGGTTCAACCGCCCCACCTCAGGCTCAACAGCCCTACCTCAAATCTCCCAAAGATCCTACACTCAAGCTGACCTCTCAGCTCTACTGCTCAGGCCAAACATCCCAACAACCTTAGGCAAAGATGCCCTACAATCTCAGAACTGTTAAGTTCCTACAGAGTTTATAATAAATGATTACATCAGAAGATAAAAGAGATCAAACCTTGGTCTTCTGTTGCAGAACTACTGCTGTAGCAGTCTTGAATCTGGGATGAGTCCAATGGCCTCAACATTGATTCTTCTGATCCTTTTCTTCATAGAAAGAGTGAGGATCAACTTGCTCTATCTTGAGTTGATCAAGAGTGAAAGTGCACAGTTAACCTCACTAGAATTCTCTAGAGGGGGGGGGGGGGGGGTGAATAGAGATTTAAAATATTTTGTGCAAATATATATATTTATATGTGGTGATCACATATTAAGGCTTCCCACACACCAACAAGAATTAAACAAGTAAAGAAAATAAATACAAGAAAAGAAATCACAGCACAACACAAGGAAATATAGTGGTTCCCCAAACTTTGGGTAGTCCACTCTTCTACCCCCTTGGTAGGAAATTCACTATCTTGCACTGAGTCTTTTGATAAGGAGACTCTTAGAACCACCCTGAGTCTTTTGATAAGGAGACTCTTAGAACCAACTGAGTCTTTTGAAAATGAGACTCTTAGAACCAGTACAACTGAATTTTTTGAAGAGAGATTCTAAAAACTCTTTTACAATATTTGAAAGTGAAAATAAGATAAAGAAGAAAGAGAGATAATAAAAAGACAAGAAAGAATCTTCTTCCTAGCAAGAAGATTGGAAGCACAAGAAGTAGTGAATAAAATCTCTCTTCTATAGTGAGAAGGAGATTGTAGCCATTTTCTCTCTTTTGTAAGAGCTATCAGAGTATGCAGCAGAGTGGCTTCAGAAGCAGGAGAAGATGGAAGCTTGATCTTTACAGCAGCACTATCTCTCAATTTTTTCTTTTCACTTGGGAGCTCTTCCTCTTTTTCAAATGTAAAAATGGTGGATCACTGCTTCTTTTTCTCTGCCGACCTCCTTGGTTATTTATAGCTCTGTTTATTAAAATAACACTATAGGAGAGTAATCAATTAGCAGGCAGAGTATTAGAAAGAAAGAGAAATTTCCATAACAATTATATCCATAGAAGGAAAGTATTCATTCTGATTTCAAATAGTGTCCATAATGAATTTAATCAAATTAGCCAAGAATTCATTAGAGGAAAAGAATAATTCAGAACGGCTATAAAAAATAATTTGATTCCATATAAATCATATCTATGAAAGAAGGAAAGAGATCTGGCGATTTTTGAATTGATCATAGAAATCGACGTGCGTCGATTACTATTTGACGTAGGCGTCGAATTCGTTCTGGCAGAACATTGAGAGGAGAATAAGGAAGGTGCGTCGACTAGGGTGCGTCGACTTCTCAAGATACGTCGACTAGAAGTCAGAGCTACGTCGACATAGGATACGTCGAATTCTGCTTGAAGCTACTTCGACTCATTCTGATAGAAACGTCGACTTTATTTCGACGTTGCGTCGAATACTATTCGATGCATATTTACTTACCTTGATTTTCCTTTCTTGGAATTCATATTCAACTCATTTTCAGGGGTTAAGAGAAATCATTTTCCCAACAATCTCCCCCTATTTGTCTTAACCCTATTTAGAGGGAAATTGTACTAGCATTTAATCAACTTAGCAAGGCAATTATATAGAACAGAAGTATGTCAAACAATCAGAAGAGAAATTAGAATAAGAAAGCATATGACAAGCATTTGTCTTTCACAAGAATTAAATCAGAAACTTCTTTTTGTACATGAAGTTGACAAAAGCAGAATAAAGTTTCCTAGATAAGTTTTCAATAGCATCAAAAATGTAGCCCCTGGCTCTATCAGGTCGTTCCTGGACATTCCTGATGATTGTATGCAGTTTTTCCAAGAGTTTATCACCATCAGGGATAGTGTCATTTATGGAGTAGCCTTTGCTGATGATGATTGCTGCCTTTTCATCAATCATCTCAATTGTAATGTTTTGAATTTTCTTTTCAGTAGGCTTGATCTCAGGTGGTCCCTTGCTATCAACCTTGGGCCTATATTTTGTTTTCTTTTCTGATTGCTGCTTCTCAGGAATCTCAGCCATTTTTCCTTTCCCTTTCCAGGGTGAGGCATGCCACTTGTCTAATTTTACAGGTCTGTTGGGCTTCTTGTAGGGAATGTAAGTATCTTCTGTACACCCTACACCCTTCTTCTGCTTTTGACCTTTTTCTAGAATGATCCCTGCCTAAGAGTTTTTCTTTTGATAGGCTTCAATATCAAACAACTTTTTTGGAATTCTGATAGAAGGTTCAGCAAGAATTTGTTCCTTAGTCATTCCCTTGTTGATCTTTTCCATCCAGGCATTCCTTTTATCTTCCACTTCTTTCCTAGCTGCTTCATATTCATACAGTTCTCTTTCTCTTATCTCTTCATGCCTCTTTTCCATGTCAGGGTCATGGTACTCCTTCACAGGGCTGTTAGGAGTTATAATAGGCATGTTTTCAAATCTTTTTATTTCCTCACATGCTTTTCTATACTTCTTTTCTTTTGCATACTCTTTCCTCTTCTTTGGAGAAGTTTTGCCAGTAGGGAATGGCTTCTCTTTTCCTTTTCATCTGTCCTTCTGGACTTTGCCTAGGTAGGATCTGTTTAGTGAGTTTTGCTATTGGAGGAGGTAGAGGTAGCAGTGGAGGTAGAGAAGAAGGTTGAAGTGGAGGTAGAGGTAGCAGAGGAGAAGGAGTTTTCTCTTTAGGTGGAGAAGGGATTTGTTCAAGAGGGGGCTGAATTTCTGAAGGGATGCCCTCAAGTAGAGGTGTCTTCAGTTTGATGTAACTGGCAGAGAAGCCAGGAGAGTGATGCTGAATTTCTTCCTCACATGGGATTGCTTCAATCCACACTTGTCCTCTCTAGTCATCATAGTAGGCTGCTTCTTCCTCCCCCTGGACTTCTGTGTTCTTTACCACAGCAATCTCCCCCTAGGTATGTGGGGCATCTATTCTGAATGCTGAATCCACAGCATGCTCTCCTTCAGTATGGTAGGAGGAGGTCTCTTCAAAGTTTTTGTTGAAGGTGTAGTTAGAGTGATTGGAGAAGATTGGAGCCTATTGTAAGAAGAGAAGTTGGAGTAATACTTTAGAGATAATAATATTTAGAGTTGAGGAGGAAATTAATCCTGAGCTTTTAAGAGAGATAGATAACCTGACAAGGGGAGTTTCTGGAGCAACTCTCCCCCTGGTTTATATCCTGCACAAAGGATTTAAACCTTTCTGGCGACAGAGGCCGTTCTTGAATGAGATCATTAAGCTCAGGAAGAGAAGAAGAGAGGGTTGCTAGTTTGGCTGCACAGGTGTTGATCATGGCAGCACATTCGTTGGCGAAGTGATTCTGTAAATCACTTACTAGGTGTTCGAGAGCATCGTTCATCGTTTTGATGAGGGCCGATTGATCAGGAGTTGGTGCCATTGTTGCAGAGAGAGAGAGAGGTAGAAGACGAAGTTTTGGCGGGTTTTAGGAGAGTATATGTTATGAAATAATAAGTATTATTTAAAGGAGGTGAAACATCGAGAAAGGAAACAGAAATCAAGGTATATCAGGTAATCCAATCGTCAAAAGAGGAAGTAAGGATTTGATTCTAATTGTAGCCAGATGTCGATGTTACGTCGAATTGATGTCGACATATGCGTCGATATAAAGTCGACGCTCCATGGAGATTTGTCCACTTAGTGTTCTGTCGACGTGTTCATAGCCCTGCGTCGATATCAATTCGACGGAGCGTCGATGAGTTATCGATGTATCTTTGTTGGGAAGAAATCAACGCCAACGTCGAGTTCTTCTCAAAGGTGCGTCGATATGTATTCGACGCATCTTCAAATACTTTCTTAGATTTCCTGATTTCTTTTAGATTTCCCAATAATGGTGGTTACAGACTACCATCAAGCATTCCTAAGGTGTTGATGAAATAATTATGCTTAGTTTCATCTAAGGGTTTTGTGAAGATGTCTGCTCTTTGATTGTCTGTGGGAATATATTCTAAGGTTATCTTACCCTTCTCAACATTGTCTCTAAGGAAGTGATGTCTGATCTCTATATGTTTGGTCCTACTATGAAGGACTGGGTTGGATGCAATGGATATAGCACTAGAGCTATCACAATAGATCTTAGAGTTATGTATTTCCAATTTGTAGTCAAGAAGCTGATTTTGCATCCACAGGATTTGTGAACAACAGCTCCCAGCAGCTATGTATGCAGCTTCAGCTGTTGAGGTTGAGATTGAGGTTTGTTTCTTACTAAACCATGATATCAATCTGTCACCTAGGAATTGGCAAGTGCCAGATGTGCTTTTTCTATCAACCCTACATCCAGCATAATCTGCATCTGAGAAACCTATTAATTCAAAGTTGGTTTCTGCTGAGTACCATAGACCTAGGTCAGGGGTTCCCTTTAGGTATCTAAGAATCCTTTTTACAGAGGTGAGATGGGATTCCTTTGGATCAACCTGAAATCTAGCACATATGCAAGTGGCAAACATGATGTCAGGTCTGCTAGCTGTTAGATATAGAAGGGATCCTATGATGGCCCTATAAGTCTTTTGATCTACTGATTTTCCTTTATCATCTTTTTCTATAATGACATTGGTTGCCATGGGTGTTTTCATGGTAGATGCTGATTCCATACCAAACTTTTTAATTAGCTCTTTAGTATATTTGGATTGTGAGATGAAGATTCCCTCACTACTTTGTTTTACTTGTAATCCTAAGAAATATGAGAGTTCTCCCATACTACTCATTTCAAATTTAGATTGCATTAGATTAGCAAATCTTTTACACAGTTTAGGATGAGTTGAGCTAAAGATGATGTCATCTACATATATTTGAACAAGGAGGAGTTGGTTTTTATGGGTTCTAGTAAAGAGTGTCTTGTCCACTTTTGCTCTTTCAGAGGAATTTTCTAAAAGGAAATTAGAGAGAGTTTCATACCAAGCTCTAGGTGCTTGCTTAAGACCATATAGTGCTTTGTTAAGCCTATAAACAAAGTTAGGAGAAGAAGGATTAACAAAACCTGGTGGTTGCTCCACATATACCTCTTCTTGAAGGTCACCATTCAGAAAAGCACTCTTGACATCCATTTGGTAGACTTTCATCTTCATGAAGACTGCATAGGCAAGAAAGAGCCTGATTGCCTCCAATCTGGCTACTGGAGCAAAGGTCTGGTTGTCGTCTATCCCTTCTTCTTGTCTATATCCTTGTGCTACAAGTCTTGCCTTGTTCCTGACAATTACTCCAGTGGAATCTAGTTTGTTCCTGTATACCCATTTTGTACTAATCACAGGGTAGTTTCTTGGTCTTTCAACTAGGTTCCACACTTTGTTTCTCTCAAATTGGCCTAGTTCTTCTTGCATGGCCATAATCCAGTGAGGATCACAATTTGCTTCCTCAAACTTCTTTGGTTCAACTTGTGATAGGAAGCATTGGAGCATCATCCCATTGGAGACCTGGTGTCTTGTTCTTACTCCTGTATTGGGGTCTCCAATTACTTGAGTTTTTGGATGATCTTTTAACTTGACCCTTGTCCTGCCTGGACTTGTCAGATCTTCTTCTTCTTCCTCATTGGTGATAGGATCATTGTCCACCTGGCCTTCCTGAACCATGTTCTATTGTGGGAGTTGGTTTTGAATGCTCTTTTCTGAATCTTCTTCATGTTCTTGTTCAGATTCCTCACTTGATTCCTCTATCTGGTTTTCTTTTCCATTATCTGTGTTCTCTAGAACCAGTTGTTCAAGCTGTGTTTCTATGCTGCTGCTTTCCTGTGGAAAAGAGCTGGTGGGAGTTCCCTCCCCCTTAAACAGCATGTTAGTTTCATCAAATATAATGTGCATAGACTCTTCAATTTTAAGAGTTCTCTTATTATAGCACTTATAGGCTTTACTAGATGCTGAGTATCCTAGAAATATTCCATCATCAGATTTCTTGTCAAACTTGGCAAGATGATCTTTTCCATTATTTAGGATAAAATAAGCACATCCAAAGATCTTAAAATATTTAACAATGGGTGTTTTTTCCTTTCAAGAGCTCATATGGAGTTTTTGATTTAGTTTTGAGTATTAGGCTTCTATTTAGAACATAGTTGGCAGTGTTGACTGCTTCAGCCCAGAAAGTTTTTGGTAAACCTGATTCTACAAGTAAGGTCCTTCCTGATTCTATTAAAGTTCTATTCTTTCTTTCAGCAACTCCATTTTGCTGAGGGGTTCTAGGGGCTGAAAAACTTTGTTTGATACCCATATCTTCACAGAAACTACTCATAAACTGATTTTCAAATTCAGTCCCATGATCACTTCTGATTTTGGAAAGCTGACTATTGAGTTCAGATTGAATTTGTTTTATGAATCTTGAGAGAGTCTTGTGGGTTTCAGACTTAGCCCTTAGAAAGAATACCCAGCTGAATCTAGAATAGTCATCCACAATGACTAGGGTATAGGATTTTCCACCTAAGCTCTGAGTGGATATGGGACCAAAGAGATCCATGTGTAGTAAGTAAAGGACCCTGGGATAGTCATCCTTACCAATTGGTTTGAAGGATGATTTGGTTTGTTTTCCTAGTTGGCAAGGTCTGCATGGAGAATCCTTAGAGTACCTACCCTTTGGTAAGCCTCTAACTAGGTTATTCTTTGCTAGTTTACTAATGGTTTTGTAGTTTAGATGACCTAGTCTCCTATGCTATAAGTCACTTTTACCAATAATATTGTTGAATAAACAGACTTCTGTGTGTGAGGAGCTAAAGTCCACTACAGATACTTTTCCTTTTCTAATTCCATTGAGTACTGTGGCACCAGTCTTGATATCAATGATATGGCAGAGTAGTGTGGTGAATTTTACCTCATACTTACCATTTTCACATATCTGACTTATACTTATCAGATTGTGCTTTAGTCCTTTAACTACTGCCACATTCTTGAAGGTGACTTTCCCTTCTTTGAAGTCTCCAAAGCCCCTGGTTTGGCCACAGCTAGAGTCTCCAAAGGTCACTGATGGTCCAAGTCTATACTCAAAGTTGATCAATAAATTTTTGCATCCTGTCATGTGCATGGAGCATCCACTGTCCAAGTACCACACCAGCCTGGAGATGTGATACATCTGAACATAAAGTCTTACACATTAGTTTGGACCCTGCTGAGCTGGGGTCCCTTCCTCTCATCAGTGAAAGAATTAATGAAAGAATAAGTAGGTTTTTCTGAATATCCTTAATCCTTTAGGGGTATTGGTTTATCATACCAATTTTCTTTGGTGATGTTACAGAAATAGTGGTCATAGTAAAAGGAAATGGATTGAGAGACCTGTTTGGAAGAGGAGAAATTTCTGTCTGATTGGTTGAGTCGATATGGATTCGACGTAGGTTTATGGTTGCGTCGATATGAAATCGACGCTTCCTTCTCCATTCTGCATTTATTATCAGTTGAAGCATGAGAGAGGTTGCGTCGAGTAGGAGTCAACGCACTTTGGTGCAAGCGTCGATTAGAAATCGACGTGCGTTGATAAGAATTCGACGCATGTTTGACTCTTTTCTGAGGATATTTTCCTAGGATTCCTTCATATGTAATGGGATTAGTTTTATTAAAGACAGTGGTTATTTCTGGATTTTCCTGTGATCTATCTCCTGTCAAATGACCTTCCCTAGTGAAGTGAATGGGATGTCTCCAAACAGATTTTCTAGGTGATTGAGTTTTTGGTTCTAAGTTAGTATTATCTCCTAATTGTCTAAGTCTTTCAGTAAGATTTCTAGAGATGTTTTTGAGCTTCTGACTTCTCCCATTTAGAGAGTCTTCAAAGACCTTTGCCTTTGCTAGCTCATTTTTCAGTGTTAGATTTTCTGTATAGATTTTGTCTAATTCCTTTAGGCTAAGCTCATAGTTATTATACTGTGTATTTACTTGTTTGAGATTGTTTAATTCATTTCTTAGTTCTTTAATTTCTTTTTCAGATTTGATTAGATTTAAACAGAGTTCTTTGAAATTGTTTTTGAAATCAGTGGAAGAGAAATCTATATCATCAAGTATATTTACCATAGATGTATCATTAGGCTTCTCAGTGGCCATCAAACATGTTTCCTCCAGCTTGGCCTCTTCTTGATCATTGTCAGATGAGGTGCTTTCTTCAGATTCTGAATCACTCCATGATTGAGCAATGAGACCTTTCACTTTCTTCTTTTTCTTCTGTAGATCTGTTCTTTTCAGATCTTTCTTTTTGCTGATCTCCTTAGGACATTCAGGTGCAATATGTCCAGGTTTCCTGCAAGAGTAACATATAATCTCTTTATTAGGTGTTTTATTATACCTGGTTTTTGAGTCTCTTCCTCTGGATCCTTCTATTTTGATCCACTTCTTGAACCTTCTGGCCAGTAGGCTGATCTGCTCCTCATCACTTGTAGAGGGTTCACCTTCAACAACTTTCAATGCAATACTCTTTTCTTTTGAGAGTGAATGAGCCTTTTCTTTCTATTCTTTCTCAGCTCTTGTCTTCAATAGATGTTCATAAGATTTTAACTTGCCCAACAGGACATCTGTTGAAATTTCTCTTTGACTTCTGGAGTCTCTAATTGGCCAGATTCTTGAATCCCAAGAGCTAGGGAAGCAAGTTAGCAGTTTGTCATTTATCTCAGTGAGAGATATGTCCTTTTCAAGTGTTCTCAACTTATTCACTATGAGGCTGAATCTGGCATACATGTCAGCAACACTTTCACCTTCTTTCTTCTGAAAGTTTTCATATTGAGAGATGAGTAGTGCCTTTCTATCCTTTTTCTCATCAGCACTTCCCTCTACCATTTTGGTGAGAGCTTCCCATACTTCCTTAGCTAACTCACAATCAGCAATCTTTTGGAAGATTTCATCTGAGAGGGTTCAGACTAGGATATTCATAGCCTTGGCATCATATCCTTGGGCTTTCTTTTCTTCCTCTGTCCACTCAGCTTTTGGAGCAAGTGTTTCAGTCACTTTTCCACTTGAGTCCTTTCTGAATGGCTTGGGGGGACCTGTCAAGATAACATTAAACAATTCTTCATCAATAAAGTTTAAATAAATTCTAATTCTTGTTTTCCAAAGTGCAAACTTTTCAAGGTTGCAAATTGGTGGTCTGGTGGAAGCATAATCTTTGATTTGTGCCATGTGAAAATTAATATTTTTCAGAAATATATATATATATATATATATATAAATAAGAGGTAGGATCTTTTTGATCAAGGAGTTAACCTTTTTAGATCAACCTCGCTTTGATACCAATTGAAAGTGCACAGTTAACCTCACTAGAATTCTCTAGAGGGGGGGGGGGGTGTAGAGATTTAAAATATTTTGTGCAAATATATATATTTATATGTGGTGATCACATATTAAGGCTTCCCACACACCAACAAGAATTAAACAAGTAAAGAAAATAAATACAAGAAAAGAAATCACAGCACAACACAAGGAAATATAGTGGTTCCCCAAACTTTGGGTAGTCCACTCTTCTACCCCCTTGGTAGGAAATTCACTATCTTGCACTGAGTCTTTTGATAAGGAGACCCTTAGAACCACCCTGAGTCTTTTGATAAGGAGAATCTTAGAACCAACTGAGTCTTTTGAAAAGGAGACTCTTAGAACCAGTACAACTGAATTTTTTGAAGAGAGATTCTAAAAACTCTTTTACAATATTTGAAAGTGAAAATAAGATAAAGAAGAAAGAGAGATAATAAAAAGACAAGAAAGAATCTTCTTCCTAGCAAGAAGATTGGAAGCACAAGAAGTAGTGAATAAAATCTTTCTTCTATAGTGAGAAGGAGATTGTAGCCTTTTTCTCTCTTTTGTAAGAGCTATCAGAGTATGCAGCAGAGTGGCTTCAGAAGCAGGAGAAGATGGAAGCTTGATCTTTGTTGCAGCACTATCTCTCAATTTTCTCTTTTCACTTGGGAGCTCTTCCTCCTTTTCAAATGTAAAAATGGTGGATCACTGCTTCTTTTTCTCTGCCGACCTCCTTGGTTATTTATAGCTCTGTTTATTAAAATAACACTATAGGAGAGTAATCAATTAGCAGGCAGAGTATTAGAAAGAAAGAGAAATTTCCATAACAATTATATCCATAGAAGGAAAGTATTCATTCTGATTTCAAATAGTGTCCATAATGGATTTAATCAAATTTGCCAAGAATTCATTAGAGGAAAAGAATAATTCAGAACGGCTATAAAGAATAATTTGATTCCATATAAATCAGATCTATGAAAGAAGGAAAGAGATCTGGCGATTTTTGAATTGATCATAGAAATCGACGTGCGTCGATTACTATTCGATGTAGGCGTCGAATTCGTCCTGGCAGAATGTTGAGAGGAGAATAAGGAAGGTGCGTCGACTTCTCAAGATACGTCGACTAGAAGTCAGAGCTACGTCGACATAGGATACGTCGAATTCTGCTTGAAGCTACTTCGACTCATTCTGATAGAAACGTCGACTTTATTTCGACGTTGCGCCGAATACTATTCGACGCATATTTACTTACCTTGATTTTCCTTTCTTGGAATTCATATTCAACTCATTTTCAAGGGTTAAGAGAAATCATTTTCCCAACAAAGAGGAGCAACCTTCTTTTTCCTTGCAGCTTCAAGAAGCAGGTATTGAAAGCTTTCTTTGCTACCGTCAATGGAACAGTACTTTGTTCTTCTTCAGTAAGGGAGAGTTGGAGAGAGTGCATTTACAAAGCCCTAATTTTCTCTTTTATACTTCACTGATCTTCAACGGCTATCAGATGTCCTCTGACACAGGATGGACGAGATTGGGGGTACCATATCTTACTTTTCTGCAGCTTGCGCCAAAAGCAAAACCCGTCAGTCCTTTTGAATCCATCTCAGCGGTTGGGCTGAGACAGCTTCCAGTCTCATCGGCTTCTTCTATCCTGTCCCAGCGGATCCGCTGAGATAGACAGTTATCTCAGCAGATTTCTTCTATCTGCATCTCAGCTGGCCCAGAAAACTTCTCAGCGGCCATTGGCCTTGTCTCAGCGGTTCAGCTGAGACTCAGAGCTTGTCTCAGCGGTTTTGACAGCAAACCTACTGAACTTACTTCACACCTTGGTATGACCTAACCCTGCATAGTCATGAGATAAAACGGGGTTTATCAAATACAACTTGTACTTAGCATTGAGTGTGAGGCTTCTTCAAATCAAGGGAACATTGAGGGTCATTTTCCCAACAATCTCCCCCTATTTGAAGAAGGCAGAACACCCTCAAATGCTAAAGAACATAACTCATAAATTCTTGATATATAGCATTACTACAAAGAGTTCATTATATCATACACATGGCATCAAAAATAATATAACAGATAATGTTTATGACATTCATATTACCATAGAGTTTAACAATCCAAAAGTATGATTAGATAAACATGACAATGCAACACAAATTAATTTAACCAATATCACAGAGTAAAATTAAGCTAGCTCAGATTAGCTTAAGACATAATATGACTAATATAACAATTCATTCATAAGCATTTCAGATAAAGTATAGTTCAATTTACATCCAGGCATTCATATGACATTTATACATTCATTTAAAGTTTTCTTTTCTTAGAATTAGAACACTCAGGAATGTCAGCAACCACTTCTTTATCTTTGGTTGAAGCATCTTGGTCTGCTGCAGCATTCATGTTTTCAGCAACCACTTCTTCTTGAGCTGGAATCTCTTTATCTTCAACACCCACAATCATATTTTCAGGGGGAATGGTGGCTGTCTTTTTCAGCATTTGCAGCCTCAATCTCAGCTATTTTCCTTTTATTCTCTTTCCTTTGGAAATACAGATGTGGCTTTGGGATATACCTAGAAGGCATCCTTCTTGGGTTAATTCTTACCAGATTAGCTTTGAATACTTTCTCTTTTTGCGTTTCTTTCTAAATGTTTTATCCACTCTTCAGATGGATATAGCCTGTCAATATCTTTACCAATCTGACCATGTCTTAGCCAGGCATTCAGTATTATTTCCTTGGAGTCATCACTCCAATACTCATAGTCAGGATCTCTATTCTGCACATCCCTTTGCCTAGCCATGTATTCTTCAGTTAACAGTACATGTTCTCTTTCTCTTCTCTTTTTCAATCTCTCATTCTGGGCAATTGCTTCTTGATGTGGGAAATCCCAATCTTCTGCCCTATTTACATCTAAGAGAGGAAGATTCAGGGCAATCCTTGTACCTTGTAGAACCTTAAGGGTTAGGTCAGAATTTATGATTGCATTTGTATCCTCCCCCTTTCTGGCTTCTTCAAATACTTGTTGATGGAGGTCTTGCTTAGCTGATGTTATAGTGCCAGATAGGGTTTGAAAAACATTATCAAAATCAGCTTGAAGCTCATCTATAAGTTTGACTACCTCAGAATTCAATTGGGTGGCAGTGACTGTGTCAGCAATGGATTGAAAGACAGTGGTAATATCAGCTTTCAGCTCTTCCTTGTTCCTGTCAGCTTCTTCATTCAACTTCATAGCAGTGGAGTATACATATTCTTGGATGTGATTGGCTGACTTTTCTATCACCTTATCTGTCTTACTGACATAACTTTTGACATATGTTATGTCCTGTTCAGATAGATGGAGGTGTTTGTCCATAGGAGAATGGTATTCTGAGATATTACTGTCTTTTCAGCTAGGTCAAACCATTTGGTCATTTGCTTGTTCAGCATTCCAGTGTCTTCCTTAATTTATTTGACCTCAGCCATTACTTCAGTCTTCACATTCATGATGGACTGATCAATATATGCTTTGACTGTGCTAACTGACTGGTCTACATAATTCTTCATGGAAGTGAGATGAGTCTCTAGCATGAGGTGGATTGCATTTATAATGTTATGATTTGAGGAAGTGGAGTTGAAAACTTGTGGATCAGGGATAATTGGGTCTTGGAGCCTTGGTACACTTGGAGGAGGGACTGATTCTTGTGGAGGTATGAGCTACTGTTGGGCTACAGGTTGCACCTGTTCTGAACTTTGCACTGGAGTATTACTTTTCCCTTGATCAGTCTCTAGATCAGCAGCTGATACTGGATCATCCACCTTCTCAGCAAAAGATGTTATATCATCAATATGAGCAGGGTGGACTCCATCATTATCCACATTATCCATGTCAGCGTCATCATGGTCTGATTCCTCCCCTCAGATAGATCAACTTGATCTGATGAGTCCAGTAACTCTGGAACAATAATTATGGAGTTAGATTATATGATTTAACAATACTATGGATGGGTTTGTAGGGCTTACCAAGAACATCATCTTTGTCAGCTGATGGCTCTTTTGGCTTGTCCCCCTCAGATGGGCTATCAGATGGTCCTTGTTTGGGTAAGTCCCAGTGAGCTGGGAAGTCATCAATGTTATTGGATATTCTTCTTTCAAGATCTAGTATTATTGTATCAAGCTTACTTTTTAAGTCCTTAGGAGAAGGAACATTGTCCTTGTCAGATTTGTCTCCTTCACTTCCATCTTGATCATTTATACCATCTATGGGGGATGGCTCTTGTTGATGCTCCCCCTCAAATGGAGCATTCAACTGGTTTTGGGGAGCTGTGGTCCACATAATTTAAGTGTCATTAGTGACTAACTTAGTTGGTTGACTATGGTAAAATAGTGTTATGAGTAATGCGGAGTTTAAGGATTAATTATCAGGGGTACTGTCTATGCCCAAGCCCCGTGGATGGACATTGTCAGGAGGTAATTCTTCCTTATCAGGAATACTGTATGATCCAAGATCAGCACCAACATCCTCATTTTTATCTGAGTGGTCAGACTCAGAACTTGATAGAACCATTCTTGGCTTCTTCACAGCTTTGGATTTCTTTTTTCCCGTGTCTTTTGACTCAGTGGGCTGGCTCATTGGGAGTACCCTTGTAAACCCGTCTAATGTATTGATATCCATCCTCTTGAGATAGTGTAGGTTTGCTCCTTTGGATTTTCCAAACTTGTCAGGGTAAGTTTGGAGTAGGTACAAAGAAAGAATTCTGCCCAAGTTGGGTGCCTGCAAATATTCCTTGATTCTTTGAAAGATCACTTCTCCCCAAGAGGTTTTACTTTTCAGTATTATCCTTGTCATGAGGTCAAACATGTATTGTGAGATTGTGTCTTGGGACCCAGGTTTGCAAAGAATAGCTTTTCCCACAATATCAGATAAGAGTTTGCCCCTTTTGTTGAAGAACTTCCTTTTTAATGATCCAGTTTTGGCATCATTGTATTCAGTCCATTTCAGAGCATTTCTCTTACCTTTCTCAGAGATTTCTTCCTCGTCACTTGGACTGCAGGATGGAAGATGTAAGGATTTTTCTAGTTTAGCAGGAGTTATCATTATTCTATCTTCTCCTATCTTTGATTTTAGGGATGACTTGGAAGTGGATAACTTAGCATGGCCAAACCATTCCAGAACTTCAGTTCTGAGAATGACACATGGTTCAGACAAAATAAACTCCAGACCTTGGTCTTCTAGGAGTTGAATCACTCCCTTGATTTCTTTTGGAGCATGGGCAAACCCATTCCTGACGATTGCATATCCCTCTAGAAGGTCTTTAGAGCTTTTGGGAGCCATTGTTGCTGTAGAAGAATGCGTTGGGATGGAAGGGGTTCATCTTGGCGACTAGGAAAGAAGGGTTGTGTACCTCTTACTGATTAAAGATTGTTTTTATATATGTCCTAAGTCTTTGTTTTGATTAACCCTAATAATTAGATTTAATTGCTCTTATAGTTGTAAGTAGAATTGAGTCAATTGGGGTTACATTTAGACAAAGTATAATGAACCCATCCCGTCTCAGCGGAACCGCTGAGATGACGACCTAAACGCTGGGACAAAGCACTATAAGCCGCTGGGATAGTTTTAGCAGTCTCAGTGATTCTGCTGAGACTTTTCCCAGCTGTCTCAGCGGCTCAGCTGAAACAACCTTGTTTGTTTTAGCTGATCTTATTGCGTTATCATTAATCCTTGTGATGATAGAATGTGCTGAGACCTAATCATGTCACTAGGTGTTGATGTGATAAGATTTTGAATCCTAACTTAACAAGCATAATAACATAGAAGATTTGCAAAAGGAATTATTCAATATTTAACATTCCTAGTTCAATCTTGAAAGAGTTAAACTTGGCTTCATCCAGTGGCTTTGTAAAGATATTAGCAACTTGATTGTCAGTGGGGACAAATTCAAGGCAGATGTCCTTACATTCAACATGTTCCCTTATAAAATGACATCTTATCTCTATGTGCTTAGTCCTGCTATGAGAGACATGATTTTAGCAATAGAGATAGCACTGGATGAGTCACAATAGAGAGGAGATTCACTTACCTTGAGGTTGTAGTCCTCTAACTGATGTTGAATCCACAATAGTTGTGCACAACAACTTCCTGCAGTAATGTATTCAGACTCAGCAGTGGATATTGTCATACTTGTCTGCTTTTTGCTACTCCATGATATCAACCTCCTTCCTAGGAATTGACAAGCGCCACTTGTGCTTTTCCTGTCTTCTTTGCAGCCTACAAAATCTGCATCTAAAAATCCTATTAGTTCAAAATCATTGTTCTTAGGGTACCAAAGGACAAGATGTAGGCTGCCTTTAAGGTATCTCAAAATCCTCTTTGCAGCTGAGTAGTGAGATTCCTTAGTGTTGGAACATGGTCTTCCGCATCTCCTAGGTTTGAGAATAACAAATCCCATGTGTATTTGATCTTGTGTGTTTAAGTGTGCAGGATAACAAAGTCCACATGACTCAAGGATTACATAAGAAGGTTGCCCCCAAAGTTGAGCCAACAAATCCAATACATCTACTAGCGGCGGCGGTAGTACTAGCGCAGGCGCTAGCTGCCGTTCGACGAACTCTTAGCAACGGTCGACGAATTCCTGTTCGATGAAATATTGGCTTGAAGCGAAATTGTCGGGAGAACTTATAGAAGGAGATAGCGCCAGGCGGAATCTGATAGCGCATGCGGTAGCGAGGAGCACAGTAGGCAAGGGAGAATTGTTTCCTCGAATTGAAGATTCTGCCGCGCAGAATGTGTCCTAATATGGGATAGCGTCGGCGGTAGCACTAGCGCAGGTGCTAGCGCTAAGTCTATAAAAAGGACATCTTGGCTCCATCTTCCCAAGCCTCTTGAGATCTAGAATTCCAGAGCTTCGTGCCACAATATAGAGAGGAAGTTTCAAAGAGATACTCCCACAAATCCATAAAGACTAAAGGAGATCCGTGGAGAAGATTTCAACACGCGTCATCATCGTGAAGAAAGACCGCATCGACTACGATCATACTCTGCGTCTTCGTCTACTTCTCCAAGAGATCCACATAGAGGGAGTTTTACGTTATTGTCTTTTTATTTCACATCTTTTCTGTCATCGTTTAGTAAAATCGCCTCGTGTTGGCGACTAGGTCTGGGTAGGACTTAGGGCTGAAATTTGCCTCGTGTTGGCGACTAGGTCTCAGGTGTAGGTCTAGGGGGTGCTTGAGGCCATATCTGGGGAAGGGTTGGCTAGAGCGACTTGAGGCCGTATCCGAGGAAGGATCGGCTAAAGCCAACCGGTTCGTGGGGATACAAGTCGGTATAGAAAACAAAAAGAGTCTTTCTATTAGCTTTGATTTCTAGCTTCGATAAGAGATCAAGTGTTGTAATCATGTTTCTCAAGTTAATAAAATCATGTCTTTACTTTTACTTCACTTGATTTGTCTTGATCTTCTCTAGTTTAATAATCAAAGCTTTTTCAAAGTTATTCAAAATATATCTAAAGTTTTAAAACCCTTATTCACCCCCCCCCTCTAAGGGTGCCTACCCATCCAACAAGTGGTATCAGAGTCGGGTTATTCCAAATCGGCTTAACAACCGGGAATAATCGCGTCTCATGATCTCGCTTCTACTAGTGGGGTAAATTTTTATGAAGAAGAAAAATCTCTTAAACCACCGTTATTTGAAGGAAGAAATTATAAAGGATGGAAAATAGTAATTTAAAATTTTCTTAAACGGTTAGATGAAAATGTTTGGAATATTACTATCAAAAAACCACCCAGCATATTAAATAAGAACGAAATGGTTTTAAATGCAAAATCTATGAATAGTCTATTTTGTGCGTTAGATCATAATATTTCCAAACTCATTTATACTTTTCCTACTGCATACGAGATGTGGAATTTTCTTGAAATAACTTACGATTCTCCTTCTGCAGGTATGGAACAATTACAAGAACCGGAGAATATGCAAGCCTGCACAAGTATTCAAGAAAGCTCCACACATGACGGATCCATGAAGTGCACATCAAATGGAAAAGTAGAAGTACTGTCTTCGGAAGAGGAGTGCCAAAAAGATTTAAAAGAAACCATATGTTCAAATCATTCCTCGCCCGAAAGCAATATAAGGAAATCAAATCCCATCTTTTGTACTTCCATTTCTACTTTACAATTGCTACAAATTACAAAGCGCAAACTTAAGAAATTAAAAAATGCAAATTGCAAATTGCGCTTAGAAAATAAAAATTTAAAAGCAAAAGTTAAAGTAGTATCAAAATCTGATTTATCTAGCTTTACTCATGTCACTTCAATTGAAAATACAAAACCTTGTCTTGATTGCAATAATATTAAAGAAAAATTTAAGGAACTTGAAAAAGAAATTATTTTTATAAAAGAACAAAATGAAAAATTATATTTAGAAAATTTATCTTTGATAAATGATTGTGCTAAGTGTAAAGAATATAAAATTGAAATTAAAGAGATGGATGAAACATTTGATGAATATAGAAACAACTATCAAGATCATATTGATTCAATTGTTTCCACTCTTAAAAATAGCACAATCGCTTATAATAAAGCTAGACATAATTTAAAGATAAAAAATGATGAATTAAAATCAAAAATCAACTTGCTTATGAAAATTGTAAATACAAATTCACAATATCAAACTATATCTAAAAACAAGTTGAATATGAATATGAACATCTTACCAAAGTTTAAAAATGGGAGTAATGAACATAAATGATTTGTAAATCAAAATCAAAATCACCATAATTTACAAAATCATGTTTCTCCCAACCTAAAATTAAATGCAAACAAATTTCCTTCAAGTTATAAATTCAAAAACCTTCTTGATCCAAATGGTCAAGTAAATGATTATGGAAATTTGAAAACTAAAAATGATGTTAAACCAAGATTTGAATGGAGACCCAAAGTTAAAGATGAAACACAAACTCCACTCAAAAGGGCTCATTTACTTCCATCTCCCCAAAAGCAAACACGATGTATTTGGGTACCCAAAGGAACCATCACACCCGGTCCTCTTTGGATACCTAAATCTCCTATTCATTAGTATCCAATCATTTGCATGAAGTAGAAATCAACTCAAAATAAAATATCAATTCTCTACTTCATGATATGCTTAATTTCCTTTTTGTTCTTGCTTTTTACTTTTTGAACCATCATGATATGATCACTTTATATAACTTGTGATATGACTTTCTCATATTAAACCAAAATTCATAAACAAATCAAATTGAATAAAGTTGAATAAAAAGTCATATCATCCCACAAAGTGATCTATTTTATTACTATCCTTCTAAATCCATTTCCTAAAAGTCTTATAAAATTTGAAAAACTAAATTTGTTATATGATATTATTAAGATTAAATGAAATAAGTGTTAAAATAGATTTAAAAGGTGTATCTTAGGGGTATTAGGCTAAATTTATTAAACGCGCAAGTCTTGCTTAGGTAATTAATATATTTGTGTCATTTTCAATTACCCAAAGTATGTTTAATCATAATCATGTTTAAATCGAAATTGAAAAATTGCATGCATATTATTTCACTTATATATGATCATTTCACTCATGCATATGATTGTGCAAAACTCAATAATTAAGGTTTAATAAATATGAAACTCTAATGAAGATGAAACTCATGTACTAATTTTAACTTCCGCAACTTTTTGCGATTTCTTCTCGTCTCATCACTTCATTAGACGGGCCTTACATTGCAAAAACATAATTAAGAAAAATCGGAAGCAAAATCGAAGAAAATCTAGGCTTTACGATCAAAATAAGCACTCTCTGTGTGCTAACGCAGGCGCTAAGACCTAACGCCGACGATAGCCCAAGTATCTGATTTTCTATAATTTTAAAATTCTGAAAAATCAACAAAAATATATGTATTTGTTTAATATTCAAAAACCAAAGAGGAAATATACAAAAATCTTCAAAATAAACATATTTTCTCATATTCACTATTCACCTTACAACATTTCTGTTTAATAATTTGAAAAGGTTGAATATGAATTCCTCATGTACATTATCATGAATAATTAATTACGAGTACTTAATCACTATGAATTAATATTATTGATCATATATAATAATCATGCAAAATCATATGATCTTTTAAGTCAAACATCAAATATAACTACAAAAGATTTTATTCCTTCCAAACATAAAGTCTGTGATCATGATTACTATATGAATCTATTATGTTTTGCATAGACCATAGAATCAACTCTATTTCTATATGAATAAATAAATTAAAATCATCACTTTATTCTATGTCTAAAATTTGAATCTCTATTGTTACATACATGCAACATTATATCAACAAACCTTGGTATAACATAAATCTCAAACTTATCATACTAACATTGTCGCCTAAAGAATATTTGTGTCTATGCCAGGCTTTATGTTGGGAAAATGATTTCTCTTAACCCCTGAAAATGAGTCAAATATGAATTCCAAGAATGAAAAACAAGGCTAAGTAAATATGCGTCGAATAGTGTTCGACGCAATGTCGAACTGTAGTCGACGCTCCCTTCTGGATGAGTCGAAGTAACTGTAGGAAGATTTCGACGTATGTGTTGTCGACGCTACTCTGATTTCTAGTCGACGCATATGGAGAAGTCGACGCACCTTAGTCGACGCACCTTCCTTATTCTCCTCTCGACGTCCCGCCAGAATGAATTCGACGCTTACGTCGAATGGTAATCGACGCACGTCGATTTATGTGACAGATTTAAATATGCGCCAGATCTCTTTCCTTCTTTCAGTAGATCTGATTTATATGGAATAATGTTAATATTTTATAGCCGTTCTGAATCATTCTTTCCTTCTATTTGATTCTTGGCTAATCTGATTAACTCTATTTTGGATATTATTTGAAATCAGGATTCATTCTTTCCTTCTACAAAAAATGTCATTATGGAAATATTTCCTTCTTTCTATTTGTCTGATTGCTAATTGATTTTCCTCCTATAGTATTATTTGACTGAAACAGAGCTATAAATTAATAGGAGGTCGGCAGAAAATGGAGGTGTGTGATCCACCACATACATTTGAAATAGAGGAAAAGCTCCCAAGAGAATAGAGAGAAAAGCTGAGAAAAGAGATAGTGTGCTGCAGAGAAAAAACCTTCATCTTCTCCTTCTTCTTCAGAAGCCATTCTACTGCAAACTCGAAAAGCTCTCACAAAAGAGAGAAAAGTTTTTACAATCTCCTTCTCACTATAGAAGAGAGATTTCATTCACTACTTCTTGTGCTTCCAGATTCATTCTTGTTCTTATTTCTTTCTTTCTTTCTTACTTATAACATTGTAAAAGAGTTTTTAGAATCTCTCTTCAAAAAATTCAGTGTACTGGTTCTAAGAGTCTCCTTGTCAAAAGACTCAGTTGGTTCTAAGAGTCTCCTTGTCAAAAGACTCAGGGTGGTTCTAAGAGTCTCCTTATCAAAAGACTCAGTGCAAGATAGTGAATTCCTACCAAGGGGGTAGAAGAGTGGACTACCCAAAGTTTGGGGAACCACTATATTTTCTTGTGTTGTGCTGTGATTTCTTTTCTTGCATTTACTTTCTTTACTTGTTTAATTCTTGTTGGTGTGTGGGAAGCTATAATCTGTGATCATACACATATATATTAACTTTGCACAAAATAATTTTTAATCTCTATTCACCCCCCTCTAGAGAATTCTAGTGTGGTAAACTGTGCACTTTCAATTGGTATCAGAGGGAGGTTGATCTAAAAAGGATAACTCCTTGATCAAAAAGATCCTACCTCTCATATATATATATATATATTTTTCAAAACTATTTTATCATATGGCACAAATCAAAGATTATGCTTCCACCAGACCACCAATTTGCAACCTGGAAAAGTTTGCACTTTGGAAAACAAGAATTAGAATTTATTTAAACTCTATTGATGATGAATTGTTTAATGTGATCTTGACAGGTCCCCAAGCCATTCAGGAAGGATTCAAGTGGAAAAGTGACTGAAACACTTGTTCCAAGAGCTGAATGGACAGAAGATGAGAAGAAAGCCCAAGGACATGATGCCAAGGCTATGAATATCCTAGTCTCAACCCTCTCAGATGAAATTTTCCAAAAGATTGCTGATTGTGAGTCAGCTAAGGAAGTATGGGAAGCTCTCACCAAAATGGTAGAGGGAAGTGCTGATGAGAAAAAGGATAGAAAGGCACTACTGATCTCCCAATATGAAAACTTCCAAAAGAAAGAAAGTGAAAGTGTTGCTGACATGTATTCAAGGTTCAGCCTCATAGTCAATGAATTGAGAACACTTGAGAAGGACATATCTCTCACTGAGATAAATGATAAATTGCTGACTTGCTTTCCTAGCTCTTGGGAGTCAAGAATCTGGCCAATCAATGACTACAGAAGTCAAAAAGAAATATCAACAGATGTTCTGTTAGGTAAATTAAAATCCTATGAACAACTGTTGAAAACCAGAGCTGAGAAAGAAAAGGCCTCTCCACTCTCAAAAGAAAAGAGTATTGCATTGAAAGCTGTTGAAGGTGAACCATCTACTAGTGATGAGGAACTAATCAGCTTCTTGGCTAGGAAGTTCAAGAGGTGGATCAAAATAGAAGGATCCAGAGGAAGAGATTCAAAAACCAGGTATAATAAAACACCTACTAAAGAGATTATCTGTTACTCTTGCAGGAAACCTGGACATATTGCACCTGAATGTCCTAAGGAGAACAACACTAAGAAAGATCTGAAAAGAACAGATCTAAAGAAGAAAAAGAAAGAAAGAGGATTCATTGCTCAATCTTGGAGTGATTCAGAATCTGAAGGAAGTACCTCATCAGACAATGATCAGGAAGAGGTCAAGCAAGAGGAAACCTGTCTGATGGCCACTGGGAAGCTTGATGATACATCTATGGTAAATATACTTGATGATATAGATTTCTCTTCTACTGATTTCAAACAAGATTTCAAAGAATTCTGTTTAGATCTAATCAAATCTGAAAAAGAAGTAAAAGAATTAAGAATTGAATTAAGAAATCTCAAACATGTGAATACACACTATGAAAACTATAAGCTCAATCAAGAGCTCTCAAAGAAGGAATTAGACAAAATCCATTCAGAAAATCTAACACTAAGGAAAGAGCTGGCAAAGGCTAAAGCCCTTGAGGACTCTCTGAATGGAAGAGGTCAGAAGCTCAAGAACATCTCTGAGAATCTCACTGATAGATTTAGACAACTAAAGCTGAATACTAATGAAACATCTAAATCACAAACATTCAGCAAACCTGTCAGGAAACATCCCATTCAATTCACTAGGGAGAATCATCTAGCAGGAATTAGATCACAAGTAGGTCCAGAAACAACCACTGTTTTTAATAAACCTAATCCCATTACAGATAAAGGAATCTTAGGAAAGTATCCGCACAAAAATTCTGAACATACGTCGAATTATTATCCACGTGCGTCGATTTCTAATCGACGCATACACCAAATCGCGTCGACCTCCACTCAACGTAATCTCTCACATGCTTCGACTAAAAGTAGACTCAGAATAAAGGAAGCGTCGACCTCATATCGATGCAACCATAAGTCTACGTCGAATCCCTATCGACGCAATAAATCAGACAGAAAATTTTCTGTTTCCAAACAGGTCCCTCAATCCATGTCCTTCTATTATGAACACTATTTCTGTGATATCATCCAAGAAGATTGGTATGATAAGCCAGTACCCCATAAGGAAAAAGGATATCCTGAAAAACCCACTTATTCTTTTATTAAATCTTTTACTAATGAGAGAAAGGGACCCCAGCTCAGCAGGGTCTAAACTAATGTTTAAAATTTTATGTGCAGATATATCACATCTCCAGGATGGTGTGGTACTTGGACAGTGGATGCTCCATGCACATGACAGGTTGCAAAAACCTATTAATCAACTTTGAGGATAGACTTGGACCATCAGTAACCTTTGGAGACTCTAGCTGTGGCCAAACCAAGGGATTTGGAGATTTCAAAGAAGGGAAAGTCACCTTCAAGAATGTGGCAGTAGTCAAAGGACTAAAACACAATCTGATAAGTATAAGTCAGATATGTGAGAATGGTAAGTATGAGGTAAAATTCACTACACTATTCTGCCATATTATAGATATCAAGACTGGTGCTACAGTACTAAATGGAATTAGAAAAGGGAAAGTATATGTAGTGGACTTTGGCTCCTCACCCACAGAAGTTTGCTTATTCAACAATATTATTGATAAAAATGAATTATGGCATAGGAGACTAGGTCATCTAAACTACAAAATAATCAGTAAACTAGCTAAGAATAACCTAGTCAGAGGCTTACCAAAGGGTAGGTACTCTAAGGATTCTCCATGCAGACCTTGCCAACTAGGAAAGCAAACCAAATCATCCTTCAAACCCATTGGTAAGGATGACTCTCCCAGGTCTTTATACTTACTACACATGGATCTCTTTGGTCCCATATCCACTCAAAGCTTAGGTGGAAAATCCTATACCTTGGTCATTGTTGATGATTATTCTAGGTTTAGCTGGGTATTCTTTCTAGGAGTTAAATCTGAAACCCATAAAATTCTCTCAAAATTCATAAGACAGATTCAGTCTGAGTTCAATACAAATATTTCAATTATAAGAAGTGACCATGGGACTGAATTTGAGAATCAGATGATTTGTAGTTTCTGTGAGGAAGAAGGTATTAAACAAAGCTTCTCAGCACCTAGAACTCCCCAACAAAATGGAGTTGCTGAGAGGAAGAATAGAACCTTAATAGAATCAGGTAGAACCCTGCTTGTAGAGTCAGGATTACCAAAAACCTTTTGGGCTGAAGCAGTCAACACTGCAAACTATGTTCTAAATAGAAGACTCATACACAAAACTAAATCAAAGACTCCATATGAGCTCCTGAAAAATAAAACACCCACTGTTAAATATTTTAAAATTTTTGGATGTGCTTGCTTTATTCTAAACAATGGGAAAGATCATCTTGCCAAATTTGACAAGAAGTCTGATGATGGAATATTTCTGGGATATTCATCATCCAGCAAAGCCTATAGGTGCTACAATAGAAGAACTCTTAAGATTGAAGAATCCATGCACATTGTATTTGATGAAACTAACATGCTGCTTAAGGGGGAGGAAACTCCCACCAGTTCTGTTCCACAGGAAAACAACAGCATAGAAACCCAGCTTGAGCAACTAGCTCTAGAGAACACAGAAAATGGAAAGGAAAACCAGTTAGAGGAACCAAGTGAGGAGTCTGAACAAGAAACCTCAGAAAAGAGCACTCAAGACCCTCTTCCACAAGAGGACATGGTCCAGGAAGAACAATTGAACAATGATCCCATTGAGAATGAAGTAGAAGAACAACTGACAAATTCAGGCAGAACAGGAATCAATTTGAAAGATCATCCACAAGCTCAAGTGATTGGAGATCCCAATGCAGGAGTAAGAACAAGACACCAAGTCTCCAATGGGATAATGCTCCAATGCTTCCTATCACAAGTTGAACCAAAGAAGTTTGAGGAAGCAAATTGTGATCCTCACTGGATTATGGCCATGCAAGAAGAACTAGGCCAATTTGAGAGAAACAATGTATGGAACCTAGTTGAAAGACCAAGAAACTACCCTGTAATTGGTACAAAATGGGTATACAGGAACAAACTAGATTCCACTGGAATAATTGTGAGAAACAAAGCAAGACTTGTAGCACAAGGATATAGACAAGAAGAAGGGATAGACTACAATCAGACCTTTGCTCCAGTAGCCAGATTAGAGGCAATCGGGCTCTTTCTTGCCTATGCAGCCTTCATGAAGATGAAAGTCTACCAAATGGATGTCAAGAGTGCCTTTTTAAATGGAGATCTGCAAGAAGAGGTATATGTGGAGCAACCACCAGGTTTTGTTAATCCCTCTTCCCCTAACTTTGTTTATAGACTTAACAAAGCATTATATGGTCTTAAGCAAGCACCTAGAGCTTGGTATGAAACTCTCTCAAATTTTCTTTTAGAAAATTCCTTTGAAAGAGGAAAAGTAGACAAGACACTCTTTACTAGAACACATAGAAACCAACTCCTCCTTGTTCAAATATATGTAGATGACATTATCTTTAGCTCAACCCATCCTAAACTATGTAAAAGATTTGCTAATCTTATGCAATCTAAATTTGAGATGAGTAGTATGGGTGAACTCTCCTACTTCCTAGGGCTACAAGTAAAACAAAGTATTGAAGGAATCTTTATCTCACAATCAAAATATACCAAAGAACTAATCAAAAAGTTTGGTATGGAATCAGCATCTACCATGAAAACACCCATGGCAACCAATGCCATCATAGAAAAAGATGATAAAGGAAAATCAGTAGATCAAAAGACTTATAGGGCCATCATAGGATCCCTTCTATATCTAACAGCAAGCAGACCTGATATCATGTTTGCCACTTGCATATGTGCTAGATTTCAGGTTGAACCAAAGGAATCCCATCTCACCTATGTAAAAAGGATTCTTAGATACCTAAAGGGAACCCCTGAACTAGGACTATGGTACTCAGCAGAAACCAACTTTGAATTAATAGGTTTCTCAGATGCAGATTATGCTGGATGTAGGGTTGATAGAAAAAGCACATCTGGTACCTGCCAATTTCTAGGTGACAGATTGATCTCATGGTTTAGTAAGAAACAAACCTCAGTCTCAACTTCAACAGCTGAAGCTGAATACATAGCTGCTGGGAGCTGTTGTTCACAAATCCTGTGGATGCAAAATCAACTACTTGATTACAAATTGGAAATACACAACTCTAAGATCTATTGTGATAGCTCTAGTGCTATATCCATAGCATCCAACCCAGTCCTTCATAGTAGGACCAAACATATAGAAATCAGACATCACTTCCTTAGAGACAATGTTGAGAAGGGTAAAATAACCTTAGAATATATTCCCACAGACAATCAAAGAGCAGACATCTTCACAAAACCTTTAGATGAAACTAAGCATAACTATTTCATAAACACCTTGGGGATGCTTGATGGAAGCTTGTAAACCTCATTGTTAGGGAAATCTAAAGACATCAGAATATCTAAGAAAGTTTCCTGGAGATGCGTCGAATACATATCGACGTACCGTCGAGAAGACCTCGACGCTGGTTCTGATTTCTTTCAGTTAAAGTTACGTCGATCCACTATCAACGTACCGTCGACTTATTATCGACGCAAATCTATGACCACGTCGACAAATCTTTAGACTGACAAAACCTTCACGGAACGCCGACTACATATCGACGCATACGTTGACATCAATTCGACGTAACGTCGACTTCTGGTTAAAATTGGAATCAAATCCATAACACTTCTTCTCATGAGTATTGGATCCTAATGCTAATTCTATACTATTCTTTACTTATGAAATGCACTAGATAACCTAGCATGCTTTCTACAATGTTTGGTATGTTTTGAAATTGTGAATTAAAGTAACATTGTAGTAATCTCTTTTTGATAACATCATTTCATGCTTGGTTATTTTATTATCAAACTTAAAGATTTTAATTGAAAAATGATTTACAAAACATCTTCTTTTTGAAATTTAACTCATATATCTTTTTATGGATCATCATTAATTACAATAAGATGTTTCTTGTATTTCTATAAGTCTTCCGCATCATCACCATATAGTTGTTTTACCTTGCGCTTTCATGCTTACTTAAAGTCTTTCATTTTGTGTGCATCATCACTTGAATCTTCAAATTCCTTTCTTGCAACAAGTGGTAGACTTGCTTGGTAAACTTTATATTGGTTACTTTTAACATAATTTTTTTTGCTATAAAACTCTGATTTATTTCTATAAAAATATTGTTATATTAAAAACTCTGATTCATTAATGGATTTCAAAATAGCTATGTGAGTGGTTTCATAAATTCAAATAAAAATATAAATCCATAGGCTATTTCATTAGATTTAAAACGCGTATATGTTTCCAATAATTATTATCCATGACTTCATTTCTCACCATAGCGGGGGCGTAGGGTTGTAGACATTAGATAACCTTTATCTCTAGTCATGTCTTGTCCTTAACCGGGGAGGGTTCCAGTGGGGCCTTGCGAGGCACTGGGGGGAAAGTGTGCTAGGTTAAGTTGTGTCTAGTGTTTGCATATGGGACTAACACCCCAACCTATGACATGTTTGCAGCTCCTCATGCCCATCCGTCACTTAGTACGGGGCTAGGGTGTATACATATTGTCTGGGTAGTTTAGTTACTTGGAAATCATTACATTCTGTTTATGCTACAAACTTTGATTTATGAAAATGTTGTAATACTCAAACTCTGATCTATTTAAATGAAAAGTATTCTAAAACTCCTTCTCATTTCATTCTCTACAAGCTCGATCATGCCTTTATCTTATTATCAACTTTTTAGTGATGTCTCCTTACCCGCTTTTGCTAATAACAAAAGGGGGAGAACTAACATGATAAATATTAATCTGCTATCAAACTATAATGCATAATTAAGATGATAGCTTACATATTAGGAGAACACTCACTTAGGGGGAGCATGTATTTAGGGGGAGCAATTCTAAATGCTAAATGCTAAAATTATTCTAAGTCATCACTCTCACACACACACAAGTATGGTTCTTCAAGCTTATATATTAATGCTCTGATTTATCATTAATGGATTTGTTATTATCAAAAGGGGGAGTTTGTTGGAACATGGTCTTCCGCATCTCCTAGGTTTGAGAATAACAAATCCCATGTGTATTTGATCTTGTGTGTTTAAGTGTGCAGGATAACAAAGTCTACATGACTCAAGGATTACATAAGAAGGTTGCCTGCAAAGTTGAGCCAACAAATCCAATACATCTACTAGTGATGGCGGTAGTACTAGCGCAGGCGCTAGCTGCCGTTCGACCAACTCTTAGCAACGGTCGACGAATTTCTGTTCGACGAAATATTGGCTCGAAGTGAAATTGCCGGGAGAACTTATAGAAGGAGATAGCGCCAGGCGGTATCTGATAGCGCAGGCAGTAGCAAGAAGCACAGTGGGCAAGGGATAATTATTTCCTCGGATTGAAGATTCTGCCGCACAGAATGTGTCCTAATATGGGATAGCGCCGGCGGTAGCACTAGCGCAGGCGCTAGCGCTAAGTCTATAAAAAGGACATCTTGGCTCCGTCTTCCCAAGCCTATTGAGATCTAGAATTCCAGAGCTTCGTGCCACAACATAGAGAGGAAGTTTCAGAGAGATACTCCCACAAATCCATAAAGACTAAAGGAGATCCGTGGAGAAGATTTCAACATGCGTCATCATCGTGACGAAAGACCGCATCGACTACGATCATACTCTGCGTCTTCGTCTACTTCTCCAAGAGATCCACATAGAGGGAGTTTTACATTATTGTCTTTTTATTTCACATCTTTTCTATAATCGTTTAGTAAAATTGCCTCATGTTGGCGACTAGTTCTGGGTAGGACTTAGGGCTGAAATTCGCCTCGTGTTGGCGACTATGTCTCGGGTGTAGGTCTAGGGGGTGCTCGAGGCCATATTCGGGGAAGGGTTGGCTAGAGCGGCTTGAGGCCGTATCCGGGGAAGGATCGGCTAAAGCCAACCGGTTCGTGGGGATACGAGTCGGTATAGAAAACAAAAAGAGTCTTTCTATTAGCTTTGATTTCTAGCTTCGATAAGAGATCAAGTTTTGTAATCATGTTTCTCAAGTTAATAAAATCATGTCTTTACTTTTACTTCACTTGATTTGTCTTGATCTTCTCTAGTTTAATAATCAAAGCTTTTTCAAAGTTATTGAAAATATATCTAAAGTTTTAAAACCCTTATTCACCCCCCCCTTAAGGGCGCATACCGATCCAACACTTAGGGCATGTCTAGTACCTAGCATACACACATGTATCATACATAATGTCTGGTCTACTTGCAGTTAGATGCAATAGGGATCCAATGATGCACCTGTACATGGATTCATCGAAGGCCTTGCCCTTCTCATCCTTGTCTAGGGAAATGTTGTACCCCATGGGAGTTTTCATGGTGGAAGCTGATTCCATCCCAAACTTCTTGATAAGCTCCCTAGTATACTTGGTCTGAGAGATGAATATACCCTCATCAGACTATTTCACTTGGAGGCCTAAAAGTACTTGAGCTCTCCCATACTGCTCACCTCAAACTCCCCTGCATTAGGATGGCAAAACTTTTGCAGAGGTTGTCATCAGTAGACCAAAATATTATGTCATCAACATATATTTGGACTAGAAGACATTTGCCCCTTGTTTCCCTAAGAAACAATGTACTATCTATCTTTCCCCTCAAGAACTTGTTCTTGATGAGAAAGCTAGACAATGTCTCATACCAAGCCCTAGGAGCTTGCTTTAGACCATAAAGAGCATTCCTAAGTAAATATACATGATTAGTGAGGGTTGGATGCACAAAACTTGATGGCTGTTCAACATATACCACTTCCTTTAAGTCACCATTGAGGAAGGTTGATTTGACATTCATTTGGTATACCTTGAACCCCTTGTGGGTAGCATATGCAAGGAATAGCCTAATTGCTTCTAACCTTGCAACAGGGGCAAAGCTTTGATCAAAGTCTATTCCCTCTTCTTGTTTGTTGTCCTTGGCTACCAATCTTGCCTTGTTCTTGATGATTATACCATTTTCATCGAACATGTTCCTGTAAATCCATTTGGTGCCAATAATATTGTGTCCTTGAGGTTTTGGCACCAACTTCCATACCTTGCATCTTTTGAATTGTAGAAGTTCTTCTTGCATTTCTTGAATCCAAAAGGTGTCTTGGTTGGCTTCTTCAAACTCTTGGGCTCCATTTATGTTGAGAAGCTCAAGAATAGGGCCTCATTATGAGCCCTGCTTCTGGTCAGTACACCTTGGTTCTGGTCTCCAATAAATTGTTCTCTTGGATGATCCCTTAGGTGTCTTACAGTTGTAGGCAATCTGTCCTCAGCTTGCTATAATACTTCTGCTGGTTCAGCAGTGTCTTCAGCACCTTGGACCTCTTCCTCTTCAGGAATTGTTGCATCTGTATATGCCTTGCCACTGCTGGGTATGTCTTGCACAGACATCTATTCCATGTCCTTCTCATTTCCTGTCAAAATAGAAGAGCTAGACCAGCCCTTATAGATTAGGCTGGTCTCATCAAATACTACATGCATAGACTCTTCTACAACATGAGTTTTCTTATTATACACTCTGTAAGCTCTACTATGTGAGCTATAGCCAACAAGAACCCCCACATTGCATTTCTCTGCAAACTTTGTTAATTGAGATTTTCCATTATTTAATATATAGCATTTGAACCAAAGATTCTAAAGTATGAAATTGTAGGTTGTTTGCCTTTTAGAATCTCATAGGGAGTAATTCCATGAACCTTATTGATGGAAGCCCTATTAAGAACATAACATGCAGTATTGACTGCCTTAGCCCAGAAGTATTCTGGGAGTGAGGAGTCACTAAGCAATGTTCTTCCAGCTTCTATCAAGGTTCTATTCCTCCTCTCATCCACACCATTTTGTTGTGGAGTCCTTGGGGAGGAGAACTCTTGGGTGATACCATATTCTGGACAAAACCTTGTCATGGCTTCAGATTGAAATTATGTACCATGGTCAGTCCTAGTCCTGACCACAACACATTCTAAGTCATTCTGAATAGCCTTGACATGATTTATAAAGACATTCAATGTATCTGATTTCTTCTTAAGGAAGAATACCCATGTATATTTTGAGTGATCATCAACAATCACCAAAGTATACAACTTCCCTCCTAGGCTGAATTGGCAAAGGACAAAACAAGTCCA
Source organism: Dactylorhiza incarnata (assembly GCA_033032865.1). Classification (NCBI taxonomy): domain Eukaryota; kingdom Viridiplantae; phylum Streptophyta; class Magnoliopsida; order Asparagales; family Orchidaceae; genus Dactylorhiza; species Dactylorhiza incarnata. Next base: position 1,494,076 of record JAWHQI010000130.1, read on the forward strand.
TGTGCAAGAGATATGGACATCTTTCAGTGTCTTTGGAGCCAATACTTTTAAAGGTGGCCCTTGTTTGCTTACCCATTTGACAAGCATGACATGGACCACTTTTAATACATTTTAAATTAGGACTATTCCTCACAAGGTTTTTAGAGAATAGTCTATACATTGTCTTGTAGTTAATGTGGGCAAGTCTCTTGTGCCATTGAACACAAAGAGACTCGTTTTCATTAGCTACTAGACATATAGATGAAAGAGAATTACTGCATATAAAGTCTAAGCAATAAACATTCCCACTCCTAGTGCCTGAGAGAATGGTCTCCAAGTCATTAGACTTTTTGATCAAGCACTTGTCATTGTGGAATTCAATGACATAGCCTAGATCACATAGTTGACTTATGCTCATTAGGTTGTGTTGTAACCCTTCAACATAAGCTACCATTGTGATTGAAACTATGCCATTGGAGATCATACCATATCCCTTGTTGATTCCTCTTTCAGATCCACCAAAGATGACTTTAGGTCCATTCTTCACATCTTTGTAGTCATGTAGAAGATTTCTGGTTCCTATCATGTGCCTTGAGCACCCACTATACAAGTACCATATTTGGTTGAGGCTGGTACTGTTAAAAAAATTGAGGTCCGGAGGTGAAGTAAAAATGCGGAACACACTTCACAAATCCTTTCAAAAGAGTAGCACAACAATGACAATGAGAAGAACGAATAGTGCTATGGCATTAACTATCTATTTACAATGCGAGGTATACATGGCGAGACATGATTCATAAGAATCACGGAGGAGAGAAGCACACAACCCAAGTGTAAAACAAGCTGCAGCGATCTGATACCCTGAGACCGCCAGACTGCGCGAACAGACAAGCCAGACGGAAGCCGCTGAGACCGCGCGAACAGAGTACAAGCCGCACCTGCCAGACCGCAACCACAGACCGCCAACTTGCTGCTTTATTCCACTGCTGAAAACAAACAGTTCACACTTCTTGATCGCCCAGATCGCACGGTCTTGATCAAAGAAGAACCCGCGAACTCTGAACAAAGAAACTACTATCTGCGACAGACCACAACTCAAGACCGCCTGGCCACTTAAGACCACCTCATCAACTGAGTCTGCTGCACAGACCGCGAACACCTAAACACTGTCCGCCCGGACTGGTTTATTCAAAGCTGGAAGAAGGAGACAAGCTAACAGCGAGCTGCAAGCCGCTAACCTGCGTACACAGAAACTGGTCAGACAAAGATCTCAGACCGCACGACCTCAAAGTGAGACCAGCACAATCAAGCCAACTTTGGTTCTTACAGTTCTCGTTATTAATGACGGGCCCTGCACCCTATTTATAGGCGAGTAGACGAATGTCGTCACCGCACAAACCAGGATACAATAACCGCCCATCAAATCGCGAGCGGTCTCGCAAAGCAGACCGCTCGAGCTCAGCATAGCTCACATCTCCCTTATTAAACCTTGCGGTTACAACCAAACCGCACGGTCACCGCGGTCTCAACAAGCAGACCGCCCGGTCTTCTTCCAAAGAAGGCAGACCAAGAACATCTGGCTGACTTAGGACAAGTCGCCAGACCAACCCGCCCAAGCCGCCCGGACAGATAACAGTCTCCCAGATCAGACCGCCTCAAACAAACCACTGAGACTGAACCGACCAGAGAACCAGCGCAGACCGCGCAATCTCTGTGGTCTCCAACTTGCAGACCGCCTAACACAGATCCACTTCCACTTCAAAAATTTAACTCTCCCCCTTGAAGTGGGAAGTGGAAGTCAGCCCAAGCAAACTCCGCAACCGACCAAAAGGTCCCTTCGCCAGCGGCTTAGTAAATATGTCAGCAATGTTCTCCTTGTTCTGCACATGCTCCACAATCAGAGAACCCTCCAACACCTTCTCACAAATGAAATGGTGATGAATCTCTATGTGCTTCGTACACGCGTGACAAACTGGATTGTTCACCAGTTTGAGAGCACTCTCGTTGTCACCACGTAGCAGAGTAGGACCTCGCACCTCCCTATGAATGTCCTCCACAAGCCTCCTAAGCTAGATGGCTTCCTGAGCCGCCAAAGCCGAAGTTGTGTACTCCTCTTCTGTGGTAGAGACAGACACAGAATCCTGCTTCTTGTTGCACCATGATATAGCCGTAGAACCTGTCATAAAGACATATCCAGACGTTGATCTCCGATCATCCGAATATCCTCCATAATCAGCATCCATGTACCCGTGCAAGCAAAAGCCTGAATCTCTCCCATAGAAGAGACCCAAATCCGAGGTGGATTTGACATACTTCAATATACTCCTAGCCGCCACAAGATGAGGCTTCTGAGGCTCTGCCATAAACCGACTCACCCTGCCAACTGCATAAGCAATATCTGGCCTCGTGATCATCAAGTATATCAAGCTTCCGACCAAAGCCCGGAACACCAAAGGATCGGTAAGTGTTGGGAATCGTGCCCACATGAATCCTGGTTTGAAGAAGTCATCATGTCAAGAATACTTCACTTTGTATTTGGTCACACATCTAGTTCATAATCTCAGGAGAATACAAGTATACAAGTATATATCATCGAGAAGGACAGAAGGGATGTCCGACAAAGTATCCTTGTCGCTGTAATGACAAGCAAGGCAGACGCAGAGAAACTGTCAAAGAAAGACATGTCATCGAGAAGAATGGAGTATCGTCGACATCAAAATAGCGGCCATGTCGACAAGACAATACTACAATTACAACGACAGAATGAACAAACGAAGGTCCCAACGACACAGACAAAGGAAGCATATCGTCGTATATGCAGGAACGCCAGCATGTCCCGTATCGTTGAAATACAAGCATCAGAAGCAGAAGCAAGAAGATCTGAGAAGAATTTCCAAAGCATAAGGAGCCGATAAAGGGACGTCGTCGAGAGATATTCCATGTCGTCGTAACGATGGAATATATCGTCGAGACAAATTCAAATCTTTTGGACGCGTGCCGTCAGCAATTAATGTCGCCGCTTGATTGTTCAATCAGCGCGTGCACTTAAAGTTTCGAGGTATTTGCGCGTGCTAAGAAGATTTGGAGATCTGACACATAAAGGAACTTTTCAGAAGACCGTTGGGTGACCCCTCTCAGTCTTATAAAAGGACATATGAGGTTGCCCTAAAAAAAGGGATCGATCATTCAAGAAAGAACTTGCGTACGAAGCAAATCGAACAACACAAGCACCGCAAGAAAGAAGCAGTCATCCTCATCGACTGCTAAGAAGCCAATCCACATCCGGCTAAGAAAGAGTTGAAGAAGAACTGTGCATTCAAGATCTGATTCAGAAGCATTCTCTTCATTCTCAAGAAGCTGATCATCGTCAGGCTAATGTTGCCGATCAACATCAGGCAGAAGAAACAGTTTATATCTGTAATCTCTTATAAGGCTTGCGGGCCATATTGTCTAGCTTGAGGGCTGGAGAGCTGTGAGGCTTGAGGGCCAGGGCAGTGCACTCGCGGTTGCGAATTGTCGAGCTTGCGGGCTCGGGGGCAGTAGGGACTTGCGGGTCTAGGCTGTTGGGACTTGCGGGTCCGAAAGGTAGGGCTTGAGGGCCTGAGAGTCGAGCTTGCGGGCTCGGGGCAGTAGGGGCTTGAGGGCCCAGGCTGTTGGGACTTGCGGGTCCGTGTTGTAATGCTTGAGGGCCTGAACCTTTTGGCGGAGTTTGCCGAGCCTAGCGGATCGCTGGTGAAAGTATCTAGTTGCGGCCTAAATCACATAGAGGGGGGTGAATAGGTGGATTCTATGTCTTTACGCGGAATTAAAATATAACACAGAAATGAACACAATAAAGCACAGCACAGACACAAGGATTTTATAGAGGTTCCCCGATGTGGGTAGTCCTCTTTCCCGCCTCGCCTATCTAGCACTTCGAGGCTAGACTCAGCTACTTCACCAATCTCAGATTATGAATAATCTTACACATCGGAGTCAAAACTCCTACAACTCAGAGTATACCACTCCTACAACTTGGAGTAAAACAACTCCTACAACTCGGAGTAACCACTCCTACAAATAACTCGGAGTAAAAACTCCTACAGAAATCAAATAGAGATAGAAATAAAAAATACTTCTTCTAAACCTCAACAGAGATTAACTTCAGATCTTGGGAAAACTGAGTCTTCTTCTTCCTTGAGAGAGAAAGCTTGGATCTGAAAGATTTGGAAGAAAATAGACTTGGCTAACCTGATCTGAATAGGCCCTTTGATCTACTCGAAAGAATCTTCAATCGAGAGTGCAGCACTAAGATCAAAGGCCTTCTTATCTGAGAAATCTCTAACAACAATGATGAATAAATCTTGAGCAGCAGATGTTAGGTCTCAGAATACTTGTTCAGCAAAGGAAGAAGACAACAGCTTTTCTTTTCTGAACAAATCGGGTGAAGAAGAGAGATGATGATTTGCCCTAAAAATAAAGGATTATTTATAGGGAGGACTTCAACGGCTCATGCGACAAAGAAGGGAGGAATGATACGTGTACTGTACATGGCGGCCAACCCTGATTTTCGAAAATGAAACAAAGATTTGAAATCCGTCTGTCCGTCATTCGTCGAGACTTCATGTGAACATACGACGAAAAGACTTGGCCACAGAAAAAACACTGAACAACCCGTGAAAAGCACCTTCTGTTTTCATTCGTCGGGATTCATCGGGAGTTCACGAGAACATCCGACGAATGGACTTAGCTGCAGATTTTTCTTCTTTAAACAAGACAAATGGCTTTTGTCTTGATTCGTCGGGATTCGTCGGGAGTTCACGAGAACATCCGACGAATGGACTTAGCTGCAGATTTTTCTTCTTTAAACAAGACAAATGGCTTCTGTCTTGATTCGTCGGGATTCGTCGGGAGTTCACGAGAACATCCAACGAATGGACTTAGCTGCAGATTTTTCTTCTTTAAACAAGACAAATGGCTTCTGTCTTGATTCGTCGGGATTCTTCGGAATGTCCCGAGACATCTCGACGAATTGACTTAGCAAAACTTTCTTTTCTTCTGAAAACCTGCTCCACTCCTCAACCTTGAAAACCTTCCGTTATGAGTATATGAAGTACACCCCAAAAGAGAGATTACACATGGACCAACACTTTGTTCTACCCAATGAGGGATTACATTGTCCAGAACTGTGTTTGGTGATCCATTGCAACCTGACTTTGGTGTGCACTTAGCATTAAGACCTGTCATAACACATCTAAACAGAAATCATCAAATACATACTCAATTCATTTTAGTTCACTAGGGGACATCTTCAAATCTAGGTGATTGTGGACACAATACCCAACAATCTCCCCCTATTTGAAGATGTCATAACCCTATGCACTAAGTTGAATTGCACAGAAAATATAATAAATAAGAGGTGCACAACCCAGGCAGTAATATTTAAAGAAAAACAGAATAAGACTGAATGTTTAACTTAACACAAAGGAAATGTATATATATATATATAAGCAAAGAAAACATCATGATTCCAGACTAGCTCAGCTCATTCATGATCTTTGCCTTTCTGCTTTGCAAACAATCTTTCCACTGCCTCAGCTTTCTTCTTCTGTTCAGATTCCATTCTCTCAAAGAATGCCTTTGGCTTAGGCCAGTATTTATCAGGAGCAGTCTCTTTAGATCCACCTGTCTTGAAATGAATTCTTCTTTCAGTTGTCCTCTTCTCAAACTTACTCCATTCTTCTGAACTGTAGTGATCACTGACTTTTTCATTTTGATTACTGACTCTATTGAAGGCTGAGAGAACAATACTTTTGGAGGTGGGGCTCCATCTTTCTTGGAAGTTTCTAGGAGGAGGCCTATCATAAAATTCTCTAATCCTTTTATAGGGATTAAACCTCTTTACAGATGGCTTGTCATCAAATAACTTTCTTTTCAAAGGCTTTTCAGAGGGTTCAGCAATAGTGGAGCTGTCAGGCTCTTGAGCAAGAATAGGATCATTCCAGAACTCTTGATAAGTGGAGGCAGGGATGTCTTCTTCATCAGAATCAAGATCCTCAACAGGATTTGGAGAAAAGCTTGGAGCCCTGGGTCCTGGAGCACTTGATGAATGAACATCTGACCCTTTATCTACAACAGAAAATCCAAGCATTCCAGCAACTTCCTTGAACAGCCAGCTTTGTGCTCCATGAGTGTACCAATTCACATCCTTAAGATTTTGTAAAATGTTCTCCTTGAGCTCTTGCATTTTTGAAGATACATTTTCATTTAAGTCATTCAACTTACTTGCATTCTCTTCTAACTTTGACACCATACTCTCCTCCCCCTTTATGACATCTTCATGTAGGAGGGAATAGAGTCTATGCAGTTGTCTTTCAAGTTGATCATCCAAGAAGGTGAGTCCTTGATCATGAGCAGTGTTGAGAATAGAGTGAGCAGTATTCAGATGTACTACATCTTCACCAACCTGATGCAGATTCTTTAGAGCATGCCCAACTCCTTGATTGGTGTGGTCCAAAGCTTTTCCTGCTTTTGTCATCCAAGCTTCTTGATCAGTCTTGAATTTGCTCATCTCATGCCTAATTTCAGTTATTTCCTGCCTCAGAGCACTATCCACAGAGTCAATCTTCTTATAAACTTGCTTGATAGATGATGAGTCCCAAATATATACACATTTTTGGACTCATCTGGGCCGATTTTCTAGTCTATGCACTTCACTTTAGACAGGTTTTCACTCATATTTGATACTCCATGCTAAGTGCACCTTTAGGCCCGTTTTTGGTGATATTTCATGTTCTTCTTCTTTAGTAGTTTTCATGCATTGTTAAGTGCCACTTTCAGTGGCTGGATTCATGGTTGTGCTGGAACAAGAGTCGTGCAGGTGTTCCCGGTACAATTCTGTACAGGAACACTGCGCACGATCACTGGTCGTGCGCCGCTGATCGTGTGCACTTAACCCTTTTTTTGGAGTTCTGTCTTGGACAGTGCGCACAACCACCTACGATAGTGCGCACGACCACCGGTCGTGCGCCACTGGTCGTGCGAACGTGGTATTTTATAAATTTCTTCCATTGCAGGCTCCACCCAGGCAGGCGCATGATCACAGGATTCCAGCGCGCACGACCACTGGTCGTGCGCCAATGACCGTGCGCACTGTTTATTCTAGCGCCTATAAATATTCCTGCTCGCGATTTAGGTCGGAGCTCCGCATTTTTCGTCCGCCCAGCTCCGCCGTTCCGCCCCTTCCGCAGGTTTTTCGCCCCCTAGGCCTCCTCCATCATCCAAGAGCTTCAAGGAGGAGATTCTACGCTCATCTTCATCGCCAAGGAAGGAATTCTTCGCATCGGACGTGGCCGGATTGTAAAACGCTGGAGAAGACGGGTCCATTGGGAGGTGTGACAGCCCTCCTCTACCCCGGACGATAGTTGGGACCGAGCTAGGACGCGGATTGACAACTCGGTGCTTCCTACCGTGAATCTACAACGAGCCTCCGGATTCGGTCGTATCTCTTGCCTTTTTCTCTTCCTTATGTTGATGTAATGTTTGTAATCTCTATATTTTGGTGATGAACACTATGAATCGTGCTTGTAATCTTAATTTCATGTCTATGTGAAGTTATATTTTGTTCATATGTGTACGAGGTGCGCCACCATCCATCCTCCATCCCGCCGTCACGTTCGTGTGCCGCACTAGCAATTGCTAGTGGCGTGCTTGTCGACGAGGTGCTTGCGACCCTCATCCGTATGCCTACTCTTCCATCCGCCTAGCGAAGAGTGGCATAGCGGCCCGTGTATTCCATTCCGACTCCGCCGGTGCGAACCATTCCATCCGCTTGTCTACTCTTCCACCCGCCTAGCGAAGCGTGGCATAGCGGCCCGTGTATCCATTCGCTCTACGAAGCAGCGCGCTCAAGGCCTGCATAGTTTGATTCCATTTGCCTACTCGTCCATCCGCCCTTGCGACGCAGCGCGCTCAAGGCCTGCCTAGTCTCCATTCCGCCAAGCGAAGCATTGCACAACGACATTGCATAGGAGTAGTGATAGATTTTGCTCTTCATTTTCCACAAACCAACACCCCCGTTTTCGCATCCATCCGCTCGAAAGGACTTCAATCTCAAGTCCTTCCTCGATAATAAACTCCACCTTACTGTGTTCCTTTGAGATCGATACTTGGGGATTCATTCCCATTTTATATTACTTGAACGATCGGTACACTGCCGTTTCGTGTCGCAGTCTTACTACCGCCTATAGCGGTGTGCTAAGATTTACGCATCAATAGACTGATCTAAGTGCTCAGCCTGAGCCTTCAGCAAACCTGCAATTGACTGCAACAAAGAAGAGTGAGAGCTATCACCAGTCTCCAACTCTTTAGGAGAGATTTATCAGCCACAAAACTTGTAGACTGTGCTTGCTTATCAAGCACAGTTACTCTTGGAGATGTGCCACCAGCTACAGGAACTTCTGGATACCAGGGCAATAACAACACAGAAGGAAGGACCTCAGGAAAAACAGATTCAGCCATGAAAATATCTTCCTGGTCTTTCTCCCCCTCAGCTAGAGACATCTTCTTGGCAAACTCCAACCTTGCACCAAAACTGCCCTTCTCCATAGATTCAGATTTCCCAGAAGGAACAGAGGGAGAATCTGGCAAGTCTTCATGATCTTCAGAGTGAGAATCAACCATTGCAGGTGATCTCCTTGAATCTTCTAGCTGAGCAGCCTCATCTATATCAGCAACATTCCCTGGACCCTCCAGGTCAAGACCAGCATCAGGGACAGCATCATTAACAGGATCAAGAGGAACTTGATCAGCTTCATTGGGAGGAAATTCTTCTGCAGCACCACCACCTGCACCAATGTCTCTTGGGGTAGGAAACTCCCCCTCAACATGTGCATCTCTTTCCTGAACAGGAGCTGGACTATGTCCAATCCCCCTGGAGGATTGACCTGCTTCAAGAGTCCTATTCTCATTAAGCAGAGGGTCCTCACCATCATTAACAGCAGCCTTAACTCCAACACTTCCTAAACCCTTGGGAATGACCCTTTCCCATTTGGAGAAAATGGATGAGTTGATTTTCTTGGTGTGGTGGATGGGGATACCTCTTCCAAGATTAATAAAATCTGGATTGCTACCATTTAGAAGTAGACTGAGAATTCTTCCAAAATTTGGAGCAAGAAAACTCTCTTTAATTTTCTCAAAAATTACTTCACCAAAGTTAAAATTTTTTCGACAGATTATAGCAGTGTGAATTTTGAAAGCTTCTTCAGAGAGGTAGTCATGAGATCCTACCTTACACAATAAGACTTTTCCTATAATGTCACACAGAAGCTTACCTCCATCATCCATAAATTTCCTTCTGATTTTAGAGCTGTCATCAAGAATGCCACAGAATCTCCTGGCTCTGAGAATATCTTCAACAAACAGTTCTTCTGTGTCGACTTCAGGCATCCTCAAAAGTCTGTTGATGCCACTAGCCTTCAGGATGATTTTGCAAGACCTAATTGAGCTTTTGATCTTCTTCCCTTGATTGGTGATTTTTGCATTTCTAAAGAACTCAAGAACGTCCTGTTCTAGGATTTTAGCCGGCTCCTCCAAGACAAAACTGAGCCCGGCGACATCAATCATTAAGATAACATTTCGGAACTCATCTGGAACTGTGTGAAATGCACCTCGCACAAGCTCTCCACCTGAATGCAGTCCAGCCTTGGGCGCCATTGAGCTCGTCGAAGTCGGGGAAGAAGAACAGAGAAATCGCGAGAGAGACGAAAGGTCGGAAAGGGTTTCACGGAAGATTTCATGGAATCACGCATTTTCTTTGGTTTATATATATATAAATTGAATTGAGGCATGTACCTGAATGAAGATTAAATCGCATTTAATAAGAATAGGATTCCACGGGAGACGAGATGAGAATAATAATATTTGACCAGTGTAAACCCGTGTAATCTGCTTGAGAAAAGTCTCAAATTTTACGGGAAATTCCATGCAAATTCGTGAAATGCCAACAGTCCTGTCTTCAAGTTTCCTTGTTAAGCATTCCAAGTTCCATTTTGAAGAAATTGAATTTGGTTTCGTCCAGAGGCTTCGTAAAAATATCTGCAATTTGTTTGTCAGTATTAACACATACCAAATTTATATCCTTACTCTCAACATGTTCCCGGATGAAGTGGTAGCGAAGCTCAATATGCTTCGTTCTGCTGTGAGAGACTGGATTATTTGCTATGGCAATAGCACTTGAGGAGTCACAGAACATGGGGATTTCTGTGAGCTTTAAGTTATAGTCCTCAAGCTGATTTTTCATCCACAAAAGTTGTGCGTAGCAACTGCCGGCAGAGATATACTCCGATTCAGCAGTCGATATTGCAACGCAATTTTGCTTCTTGCTACTCCAGGAAACGAGCCTTTTTCCTAAGAACTGGCAAGTTCCCGAAGTGCTCTTCCTATCATCTTTGCTACCTGCAAAATCAGCTTCTGAAAAACCAATTAGTTCAAAATCATTGCTACTTGGGTACCATAAGCCGAGATTTGGTGTAGCCTTAAGGTATCTCAAAATCCTCTTTGCAGCGGCATAATGAGATTCCTTACAGTTCACCTGATACCTGGCACAAAAACATGTTGAAAACATTATATCAGGCCTAGTAGCAGTGAGATAGATCAAGGACCCAATTATGCTTCTGTACTTGGTTTCATCAAAAGGTTTCCCTTTCTCATCCTTGTCCAGAGACATGCTTGAGCCCATTGGAGTCCTCATTGAGGTTGCACTCTCCATTCCAAATTTCTTAAGAAGCTCTTTGGTGAACTTCGTCTGAGAGATGAAAATTCCATCTTCAGATTGGTGCACCTGGAGTCCTAAGAAATATTTCAGCTCTCCCATGCTGCTCATTTCAAACTTACCTTGCATCAAGTTAGAAAACTTTTTGCAAAGTTTGTCATCAGGAGAGCCAAAAATAATATCGTCGACATAGATTTGCACAAGCAAAATCTTGTCTTTAACTTCCCTAAGAAACAATGTCTTGTCTATTGTTCCTCTTGTAAATTTGTTTTCAAGAAGAAACTTAGACAATGTCTCATACCAGGCTCGGGGTGCCTGTTTGAGACCATACAAGGCTTTATGTAAATAATATACATGATCAGGAAAGTTAGGATCTACAAAACCTGGAGGCTGAGCTACATATACTTCCTCTTTAAGGTCTCCATTCAGAAAGGCTGACTTTACATCCATCTGGAAGACCATAAAGCCCTTATATGCAGCATAAGCTAGAAATAATCTGATGGCTTCAAGTCTTGCTACTGGTGCGAAGGTCTGATCAAAGTCAATCCCTTCTTCTTGCCTGTATCCTTGTGCAACCAGTCTTGCTTTGTTCTTGGTGATGATGCCCTTTTCATCAAGCTTGTTCCGGTAGATCCATTTTGTTCCAATCACATTCTGTCCTTTGGGTCTTGGTACCAACTTCCAAACTTTACATCTCTTGAATTGGTTGAGCTCCTCTTGCATAGCAAGGATCCAGGAGGAATCGGTGTTTGCTTCTTCAAACTTCTTCGGCTCAATCTGTGAAAGAAAACTTGAATGTAAAACTTCGTTAGTTGTACCTCTTCTCGTTAGAACTTTGCTTGAAGGATCTCCGATAATCTGATCAGCTGGATGATCTCTTAAATGTCTGATCATTCCAGTATTTAGATGACCATGAGGTTCCTGCACTTCAGGTACATCTTCATCTTCCTGAGGGTCATCTTCCTCACATGTAGAAGGAACATTTACTTCAATAGATTTTGGAACGTCTTCCTTTACAACTTCTTCTAAGTGTAGTTCTTTGAACCTTGCATCTGCATCTTCAACAAAGACACTAGAAGAGCTGCTTTGAAGCATACTCGTCTCATCAAATATAACATTATAAGTTTCTTCTACAACCAGGGTTTTCTTGTTGAAAATCCTATATGCCTTGCTATGGCTACTATAACCTACAAAAATACCTTCAAAACATTTTTCACTAAATTTAGTTTTGTAATATTTCCCGTTATTAAGTACGAAGAATTTACTACCAAAAATTCTAAAGTAAGACAGGGTTGGTTTCTTGCCCTTCAGAAGTTCATAAGGAGTCTTATGATGATTCTTGTTGATCAGTGCTCTGTTTTGCACGTGGCAAGCAGTGTTGATGCCTTCAGCCCAGAAGTATTCCGGTAGTGAAGAGTCACTCAACATTGTTCTGCAAGCCTCTATGAGTGTTCTATTCTTTCTCTCAGCTACTCCATTTTGTTGTGGAGTACGGGGAGAGGAAAACTCATGAAAGATACCTAGGCTTTCACAAAATTTAGTCATAGCTCCAGACTTGAATTCTGTACCATGATCACTTCTGATTTTGACCACAGAACATTCCAACTCATTCTGGATTTGCTTGACGAATGTGGTGAAAGAAGCAAAGGTGTCTGACTTGTGTTTCAGAAAGAACACCCAAGCAAAACGTGAGTAGTCATCAACAACAACCAACGTATAAGACTTACCTCCTAAACTTCGGATTGGCATGGGACCAAACAAGTCCATGCGGAGCAGATATAAGCATCTGTTAGAATCTTTGCCAATATTGCTTTTAAAGGTTGCCCGAGTCTGCTTACCCATTTGGCATGCATGACACGGTCTTTCTTTAATGCACTTAACATCAGGAGCATCACGAACTAAATTATGAGAAAATAACATACTAATCGTTTTAAAATTTATATGTGCTAATCTCTTGTGCCACTGGTCACAGAGAGATGCACTATCTTTTGCTAAAAAACACACTGGTGTAGAAGAGTCTAAACATAGAAAATTTAAGCAGAAAATATTTCTACTCCGAGTGCCTGTTAAAATAGTTTCTGATGTATCAGTTGACTTTATCAAGCACTTGTCCTTGTAGAACTCAACCATATAGCCTTTTTCACATAGTTGACTTATGCTAATGAGATTATGTTGTAATCCTTTAACATAAGCTACATCTGTGAAAGAGACTATACCGTTGGTAATCATACCGTAGCCTTTTGTGATTCCCCGATCAGATCCGTCAAAAATAACTTTTGGTCCATCTTTCACCGGGGTATACTCTTGTACTAAACTTCTTGTTCCGGTCATGTGCCGAGAACATCCACTGTCCAAGTACCATATGGGATTTGAGTTGTCCTTTGGACATACCTGCAATCAATAATCAATTGCCTTAGGAACCCAAACCGATTTGGGTCCTTGGCTTCTTGTTAGATGACCGCCACTTGGAAAGTTAACATTGCGAGGGGTCATTCTTGCATTGTTAATCCGTGGAGTCATGACATTTCTTGGATTAAACCAACAGTCTATGGCAAAGTGACCAACTTTGCCACAACACCAACAATCGAACCGATTGTACCTTCTCTTTGTCTCCTGTTTTACTTTTTGAACGTGAGGTGCAACAGGAGTGACTTTCTTAGTAGGAGCTTTCTTAGAAGTGGGGGCCTCATGGTGACAGCACACACATGGCTCCAACTTCTTCTCAATAGATTTGGGTGCAATCGTTTTAATTTTTGGTGCCTTCTTATGAGCTGATCCGTGAACAAACGGACCATGATCTTTGAGAATTATTTCTTCATGAGGAGCTTTGAATGGAGAGATGTCAAAGTTTCGGGGTATGCTCCATCCTTGATATCTATTACTAGGTTCAACATATGTTGGTCTAGCAAAATGACCGTAGGATGAATCAAAGTCAAACGGGTTTGATGGAAAAATTACCTTCCTGAATGAAGGTTGACTTTGATTAGCAGCTCCCTTCCCTTTCACGGCTCTTTTCTCAGCAGCCTGACTACTTTCGGCCTCATGACCAATTCCACTACCCTTCGTAGGAGCAGAAAACCTACCAATGATTGGAAGAATAGTCTTCGGCTTCGAGAAGCTTTCTACGAGCTTTCTTTCCGCCTTCAACTTATCTTCTAGTTCATTTATAGTTTTCTCCTTTAGATTCAACAACTCAGTGGAGCTTTTCAGTTCGTCTTTCAAGAGTTGGATTTCATCTTTGAGAGGAGTTAATTGTTCAACTTCCTCCCTCAAAGCTAATTCCACTGTCTTGAGAGATTCAATTTCTTTTGACTTGGATTTGACGACCATGCGGCACTTGTCAAATCCCTTCACAAGGGCTTCATACTGAGTTATTAAATCAGAGTCCTCCTCTGATGAGTAGCCTTCATTTGCTACGGATGCAGTCTCATCTTCAGAAGCAGACAGAGGGGTATGAGAGTTTACCTTCTCCTTATAAGAAGAGTCACCTATTTCTTCGTCTAGATGTGCCATTAGCCCGAAGTAGGCTTCTTCATCTGAGCTTGACGCATCAGAGTCACTGTCGCTCAGAGTCTTGGCCTTTTTGGCGAGGAGGCTATTTTCTTTCTTCTTTCCTTTAAATGATCTCTTTTCTTCTTTCTTTGATCCTTCTTTCTTTTTGTATGGACACTCAGCTATCACGTGTCCTGGCTTATTGCAGCAATAGCAAATAATGTCAGTGGAATCATATTTGTTCGGTTTAGATTTATACCTGTCATTATTGTAGTCCTTCTTGTGATGATCACCATCACGTCTTGATCTTCTGTGATCAAAAGCAGTGGATTGGCCTCTGTTCTGCTTTCTTTTATTCAGAAGTATTTTGAATTGCTTGGAGAGCAAAGAAAATTCTCCATCAGACATCTCTGAACCTGAGGGGCTGGCATCAGATTCATCCTCATCAGAAGATGATCTCCTGACAGGTGGGAGAGCCTTGCTCTTTCTTGAGCTTTCAGCTTTCAGAGCGGAGGACTTCTCCCTTCCAGATGCCCTGATCCCCTCTTCTTCAGCTTTGCGGGAATTCAACTTCAACTCATGGGACAAGAGCTTACCAAACAGCATTTGTGGCTCCGTGGTTCCTAGCTTTCCGAATTCTCTAATGGCTATAACCTTGGTGTCCCATTCTTTTGTCAGGGATCTCAAGAATTTGTCATTTAGTTCGCCAGTTGTGAATTCTCGATCATAGTTCCTAAGACCATTTACGATCTTGAAGAACTTTTCGTAGGTGTCAGAAATGGAGTCTCTTGGATCTTGCTTGAAAGCTTCGTATTCTTGGTTCAGCAACGATCTTCGGTCATCCCTCACTTCTTCGGTCCCTTCCATCAGAACGACTAGAGAATCCCACATTTCTTTAGCAGACTTGCAGTGAAGCAGATTTTGTAACATGGAATCATCAACTGCACCTGCTATGATGTTCTTTGCCTTCTTATCTAGGGCCACTAGAGCGATCTCATCTTTGGTTAGTTCCAACATCTTCTTGGGAATCATGATGGTGGAGTTTATTAAAGATGGTTTCATTGGAACATGGGGACCCTCTTCCACAATCTGAAAGATTCTTGGGTCAGCGGCTTCCATGTAGAATCTTACTCTTTCTTTCCACATTGGAATGTTTTCTTTGGTGCAGACTGGCAGCTTGACGGAATCCTTGGCTTTATCCATTCCAGACATACTTGCTTCAGCAACTAGATGAGGAGTTCTTGTTCAAGGTGTTAGCCTTATAGCGAACAACCTGGATCTGATACCAATTGAAAGTATCTAGTTGCGGCCTAAATCACCTAGATGGGGGTGAATAGGTGGATTCTATGTCTTTACGCGGAATTAAAATATAACACAGAAATGAACACAATAAAGCACAGCACAGACACAAGGACTTTATAGAGGTTCCCCGATGTGGGTAGTCCTCTTTCCCGCCTCGCCTATCTAGCAGTTCGAGGCTAGACTCGGCTACTTCACCAATCTCAGATTATGAATAATCTTACACCTGGGAGTCAAAACTCCTACAACTCAGAGTATACCACTCCTACAACTCGGAGTAAAACAACTCCTACAACTCGGAGTAACCACTCCTACAAATAACTCGGAGTAAAAACTCCTACAGAAATCAAATAGAGATAGAAATAAAAAATACTTCTTCTAAACCTCAACAGAGATTAACTTCAGATCTTGGGAAAACTGAGTCTTCTTCTTCCTTGAGAGAGAAAGCTTGGATCTGAAAGATTTGGAAGAAAATAGACTTGGCTAACCTGATCTGAATAGGCCCTTTGATCTACTCGAAAGAATCTTCAATAGAGAGTGCAGCACTAAGATCAAAGGCCTTCTTATCTGAGAAATCTCTAACAACAATGAAGATTAAATCTTGAGCAGCAGATGTTAGGTCTCAGAATACTTGTTCAGCAAAGGAAGAAGACAACGACTTTTCTTTTCTGAACAAATCGGGTGAAGAAGAGAGATGATGATTTACCCTAAAAATAAAGGATTATTTATAGGGAGAACTTCAACGGCTCGTGCGACAAAGAAGGGAGGAACGACACGCGTACTGTACATGGCGGCCAACCCTGATTTTCGAAAACGAAACAAAGATTTGAAATCCGTCTGTCCGTCATTCGTCGAGACTTCACGTGAACATACGACGAAAAGACTTGGCCACAGAAAAAACACTGAACAACCCGTGAAAAGCACCTTCTGTTTTCATTCGTCAGGATTCGTCGGGAGTTCACGAGAACATCCGACGAATGGACTTAGCTGCAGATTTTTCTTCTTTAAACAAGACAAATGGCTTCTGTCTTGATTCGCGATCGGGATTCGTCGGGAGTTCATGAGAACATCCGACGAATGGACTTAGCTGTAGATTTTTCTTCTTTAAACAAGACAAATGGCTTCTGTCTTGATTCGTCGGGATTCGTCGGGAGTTCACGAGAACATCCGACGAATGGACTTAGCTGCAGATTTTTCTTCTTTAAACAAGACAAATGGCTTCTGTCTTGATTCGTCGGGATTCGTCGGAATGTCCCGAGACATCTCGACGAATTGACTTAGCAAAACTTTCTTTTCTTCTGAAAACCTGCTCCACTCCTCAACCTTGAAAACCTTCAGTTATGAGTATATGAAGTACACCCCAAAAGAGAGATTACACATGGACCAACACTTTGTTCTACCCAATGAGGGATTACATTGTCCAGAACTGTGTTTGGTGATCCATTGCAACCTGACTTTGGTGTGCACTTAGCATTAAGACCTGTCATAAAACATCTAAACAGAAATCATCAAATACATACTCAATTCATTTTAGTTCACTAGGGGACATCTTCAAATCTAGGTGCTTGTGTACACAATACCCAACAGCTGGGTAGGCGCAGAGGGACAGAGGACTACTCCAGACACCCGGTCTTGAGGAACCTCTATAGATCTTGTGTCGTCTGGTGAAATTTGTTTGCGTCTTTTTCTTTTGTGCATTACTTAGTTTCTGATAACTCACGCTCGTAATTCAAAAAGCATCAATATCACCCAAACCCCCCTATAGGGGAACGTTCCATAGCCAACAAGTGGTATCAAAGTGAGGTTGATCAAAAGGAGACCTAACAGTCCGATCTAGATCCGGAACGTCTCACTGTAACACCCCAAAAATCATAGTTTGTCGAAGTAGGCGGAATGGTAGTGCGGCGCTCGAAGTAGGCTGAATTTTCCCTACCTGCTCCTCGCGCACGACCAGTGGCCTCTTCTTCGCGCACGACCAGTGATCGTGTGCATGATCGTGCGATAATTGAGAGGAAATATGGTCGGGTGCAAAGCTACGCGCACGACCAGAGGTTCTTCGCGCACGACCAGTGACCGTGCGCCTGTGAACGTGCGCACTGTTTATTCTGCTACGCGAAAATGAACGGAGAAGATGATCCGGCCGTTCAAAATTCTTGGAATTTGATCCAACGACTGTGATGAATTGCTGGAGGGTATTAGGGCTTTTAAGAGGGGTTCTATCCTCATAATATCAAGACTCTTCTCTCTCCTAGGCTAGAGAAAGAAGGAGGCAAGGAAGAAGAAGAGGAGATCCCGCCATTGACGGAGCTCCGGAGCTCCGTTTCGCGAGCCGTTTCCAGATCTGGAGAGTGCAGCCCGGTGCGATCCTTTCCCTCCGTGTGAAATCTCAGATCCATGGCTAAGAAGAACGCTTCTAGGGTAACGATTCTTCCTCCCGATATTTGGACTTGTCAATTTTCCTCTCTTTCATTTCTCTATGCTTGCATGAGGAATTCCTTTCACCAAATGGGTGAAGTGTAGGATTTCCTTAAGTTCTTCGGAACTCCGGGAAGATTGTGTTCGTCCCCGGCATATTGCATGTAGAAAATCCGGTAGTCGTGCGGATTTAGGCATTGTGTGTGAAGCCTATTCGTGGCCGTGAGCCCGAGTCGGTGATGCTTGATTTGCGACGTTGCATTTAGGTTAAGCCTAGAATGCGTGCCGGAGAATGACTCCGTGATATATGCGATAGTATTGCGGGATTTAAGCGTAGACGTCTTGTGAAGATCCTAACGAAAGCCCCATGCTTTGCGAATGGTTGAATGCAAACCTTCACCACTAGAATTTTTGAGGAGTGATCTTGTACCTCCTTTTTGGTTACGTGTAAAGCCTAAGTCCTCTTGTAGGCTTGGGTGTTGTAACTTATGTTTTGTGTAGCACTAACAAGTGCTAAACCCTTACGGGCCGAGGTGAAGCCATACCCGCGTCATGCGATAGATAGCGACGATTAGAGCACGGGCAAAGCTAAACCGAACCCGTTTCCATGCAGATCGGTAAGAGGTCCCTACCTCATGGAAGCCGTGTGATCATGGGAGAGGTCGTGGAAGGTGATTTACCTAGACCGACCAAAAGCTCTTTTCCCCACCTAAGGCGATGGCCCTTACGGTGGAGTGTTTTGTGGAATTGATGTTGTTAGCCTCATGCGGTTGTTTAGGCGGTTGTGGGGAACCTTCGGGTGAACCCAACCAACATCATGTGCATACCTAGGTTCCCTCCTTTTTGATGCTAAACCTAGAAGATTGATTGTGCTTGAAACCTCACCTTGTGTAGTTGCACTTTCTTTATATTAGTACTTGTGCTAGTATGGCTTGCTTGCAGGGTCGAAGCTCCGCCACCCCGGGAAAGGGGTGGGGTCGTTATAATTTGGTCAGCTGTGTTGACCGTTACTTCGTTTGCCACCGCTTGGTGGAATGTTCTTATGCAGGTGCAGGTGAGCCTAGTGGGAAATAGCGGGCGGTGGCCCTTTTGCTGAGTTGGCCCTTGAAGGCCAGCCTCCCTTTTCTGCTTTCTCATGTATTGCCGGTCTGCGTGCCGAAGTATGTTCTGAGTTTTGTACATTCGTGAATGTAAGGCCTTAAGGCCGTAACTCTATTTTATGGTTTCATTCCTATGATAGTGGACAGTTCTAAGTGAAATGTTAAATCATTATGCTTCCGCTAGTGTTTATTTTAGTCTGTTGTAGTTCTTTCTGTTTATCACCTTTTAACTCCTAGCTAGTGTGGTTTGTATGGCGTGGGGTCCCGGCCGGACCTACTGTTATACTATTCATACTGGCAGGGTGTTACAATTTGGTATCAGACTTAAGGCGTCAATCCGTAGTTTAGCGAATTCGGGATGAATTCCTTTTAAGGGGTGGTGTGCACGGGATGTGCATTCACCTAAAACGACAAAAACTAATAAGAATGTGTACTTAGGAATGGAAAAACATACTTGTTTGCGGAACCTGAGCGTTCCACGATTGTTGTTTGCTATGTTTTCAGTCACTAAATTGTGTCTTACACGGTTATAGGTGACTAGGAGTGGTGCGGGGCCGTCTCAACCCCGTAACACTGTTGAAAGTAGTGGGTCGGCTGAAGTGCCAGCGACCACTCCTCCTGCTGAGATGATCAGGTTAATCGTAGAAGCTGTCTTCGCGATGATCAATGCTCAACCGCAAAGGCTTGCACAACCTGCTACGCCTAATACAGATGCGGCCCCGGTGATCGAAACTGTAGTGGAACCTGCGGTGGAACCGAGGGTTGAGACCCCTGTGCCAGTGGCTGCAGTGGAACCTGCGGTGGTGCAAAGGGTGGAGCATCCTGTAGAGCGTGTAGCCGTTGCGCAAGCGCGTGATCAACAACTGCAACACTTTCTAAGCTTCCACCCTCCAACTTTCTCGGGGACCGGATCCCCAACGGAGGCGGAGGACTGGCTGTCAACGGTTAGAAAAACTCTAAAGGCGACAGCAACAGAAGAAGCTATGATGGTCACTTTAGCCAACTTCCTCCTTAACGGAGAGGTAGAGCGTTGGTGGGCCGAACAGGAAGTGCACAAGTTTGGAGGCAAGGAGATTACCGAGATCATGATAGCGGAGTTCTCAAAGTCATTTCTTCAAAGGTATATTCCTTCTGCCCAACGCATTGCGTTGCAGAACCAGTTTCTGAAGTTAACTCAAGGCGACAGCTCAGTGGATGAGTACTTGCATGAGTTCACTAAACTGGGTCGTTATGCGGGGCCTATGATGGAAGATGAAGAGACAAAGACGAACAAGTTCTATGAAGGTCTTCGGGACGAGTTGAAGCTGCTCCTTGCAGGCCCAATGACGTTAGGTTTCCATGTGATGGTCCAAACTGCCAGATCCCTAGAGTTGGACATGAAGAGGGTACAAGAAAAAACCTTGGCAAAGAAACCTGAGTTTCATGTGCCGGCCTCTCAGTCCAAGTCAGAGTTCAGAAAGAACAAAAGGAAGTTCAAACCGGCGGAGCAAACTCGCTCAAATGTTTTGGGAGCAACGATTGTGCGGGGTCCTATCACGTGTTTCACTTGCGGGAAGGTGGGACACAAGGCCGCGGTGTGTCGAAGTGGTCCCCTGAAGGCAGAGAACCGAGCGTTGGACTATGCTCGTGCTGCGGAAAAGGGTAAAGCTGCGGAGTCTTCGGCTTCCCAGCACATTATTCTGACTCAGCCGAGAGCCTATTCGCTTGGCCAGAAAGAAGCTATACGACAGACTAATGTCGTCACAGGTACAAATTAGAAGCTAGCTTTTACAGCTATTTATATAATTCATATTGTTGTACGACTATTCTTTATTTGTGTACAATTAGGTTTCGTCCTAATTTTCAACTATCCGGCGAGAGCTCTATTTGATACGGGTGCATCGCACTCTTTTCTGTCCGAGGACTTCGTGGTGCGAATCGGAGTGCCGTCTACCTTGGTAGAGGATAGATTGGAAGTAGTTCTACCCAATGGATCTCGCATGAGTGCGGATAGGAAGAGCCGTGTGAAGGTGCGGATCGGAAATCAGGATTTCGATTTGGAAGCATCGTTATTACCGTTAGCTGAATTCGATGTGATCTTCGACATGGACTGGCTCTCGGAGCAGCGAGCATGCATAGATTGCAATTCAAAGGAGATCACTCTGGGAAAGAACACCGAAGGAGAAACCACATTCGCCGGTATGCGAGGAGTGAGCAAGACGCTGATGTCTGCTCTCCAAGTGGTTAAGGCGGTGAGAAAAGGCGCCGAGTTGTTCTTCACTTTGTTGGAGGCTTTGGAACCAAAACCCAGGTTGTATGATGTCCCGGTTGTAGCGGAGTACGCCGACGTGTTTCCTAACGAACTCCCTGGGGCTCCGCCTCAGCGAGAGATTGATTTCTGTATCGAGTTGGTGCCAGGTGCCAAACCTGTGAGCCGCTCACAAGTTGAGGGTCCAATTGCAAGAGATGCTAGAACAAGGCTACGTACGTCCAAGTTCATCGCCTTGGAGTGCACCGGTCCTCTTTGTGAAAAAGAAGGACAGGAGCTTGTGCCTATGTATCGATTATCGAGAGCTAAACAAGTTGACCGAGAAGAACCGATATCCGATTCCAAGAATCGATGATTTATTCGACCAACTGGTTGGGTCGACGGTATACTCCAAACTGGACCTAAGGTCCGGTTATTACCAACTGCGGATAAGGGAATGTGATATTCCAAAGACAGCGTTCAGTACCCGCTTTGGGAACTATGAGTTCACGGTGATGCCGTTCGGTCTGTCTAATGCACCGTCGGTATTCATGGACTTAATGAACAGGACGTTTCGAGAGTATTTGGATCAATTTATGATCGTCTTCATCGACGACATTTTGGTATACTCTCAGTCGAAAGAGGAGCATGTAGGGCATCTGCACACAGTTCTGAGCACCTTGAGGAGGAGTCAACTATATGCCAAGTTCTCCAAGTGCGAGTTTTGGCTACCGTCAGTAGCATTCCTTGGTCATGTCGTTAGTGGAGAAGGAATTGCAGTTGATCCGTCGAAGATAGAAGCGATCCGAGCGTGGCCTTTGTTGAAAAACGTAGCGGAAGTCCGAAGTTTCTTAGGACTTGCCGGCTATTATAGGCGCTTTGTGGAAAACTTCTCGAGGATTGCACTCCCTCTCACTAAACTGACTAGGAAAGATCATAAGTTCGTTTGGTCGCCCGAGTGCGCACGAGCTTTTGAAGAGCTGAAGAGCCGTCTGACCACAACGCCCATTCTATGCTCGCCATGTGGTACTGAAGGCTACGAAATTTATAGCGACGCCTCGGGGAGTGGCTTGGGTTGTGTCCTAGTGCAGTTCGGAAAGGTAATTGCCCACGGCTCCCGACAATTGAAGGTTCATGAGAGGAATTACCCGGTCCATGATTTGGACCTAGCGGCCGTGGTATTTGCTCTCAAACTTTGGAGGCATTATTTGTATGGCGTAAAGATCGACATCTTTACAGACCACAAGAGCCTCAAGGACCTGCTGGATCAAAGGGAGTTGAATATGCGTCAGAGGAGGTGGATGGAGTTTTTGGGGGACTACACCTTCGACATCAAATATACTCCTGGAAAGGGAAATGTAGTTGCGGACGCGTTGAGTCGTCGGGCTCCCGCTCAAGCAAATTGGATTTTGATGCACGATGAGCGTCTAATCCGCGAACTGGAAGAAATGGAGATCATTTGCATTGATAGAAGAGCGTCCACTTCAGCATGCTTGAACTGGACGGAGGTTCAATACGACCTTGCCTACCGAGTTCGACAAGCATTGGAGCTGGATGAGAGCATGAAATGCTATAAAGCGGAAACCGTGGATGGGTTAAACGCTGATTTCTCCTTCGAAGATGGCCTTATGTGGAAAGAGGGCAGATTGTGCGTCCCAAACATTGGTACTCTACGGGCGGAGTTGATGTACGAGGCTCATCATATAAAGTACTCGATCCACCCTGGGAGCACGAAAATGTACATGGACATGAAGAAACTTTTCTGGTGGCAGGGTATGAAGAAGGACATTGCCCTCTACGTGGCCAAGTGTAATACTTGCGCGTTGGTGAAGGAGGAATGTCAACGTCCCGGTGGATTTTTGAAGTCCTTGCCGATTCCGGAATGGAAGTTTGATGATATTTCGATGGATTTCGTGCACGGATTGCCGAGATCACAACATGGAAACGACGCCATCTGGGTGATCGTGGACAGACTGACAAAGGTATCACACTTCATTCCGAACCGGAAGGATGATTCTGTAGAAAAGCTGGCAAAGTTGTACGTGGATAACATCGTACGGTTGCACGGGATTCCCCGTAGCATCGTCAGTGATCGTGATGGGCGGTTCACACCGAATGATTGGAAGCTGATTCATCAACTATTGGGTACCAAGCTGAAGTTTAGCACGGGCTTCCACCCGCAAACGGATGGACAGACCGAAAGGACCAATAGGATGATGGAAGACATGCTGAGGATGTGCGCCCTGGATTTCGGAAGGAGATGGGAGGACCATCTCTTTATGATCGAATTTGCTTACAACAACAGCTACCAAGCGAGTATAAAGATGGCCCCTTTCGAGACTCTTTATGGTAGGAAATGTCGCACACCGTTGTCTTGGGCTGAAACGGGCGACACTAAGTTGTTAAAACACAAAGACATGGATGAGGCGAATACATCGATCCGGGCTATTCGGGAGCGCTTGCTCATTGCCCAGGATCGGCAGGCAAAATATTACAACGCAAATCACCGAAACGTCGAGTTTTCCGTTGGCGACTGGGTCTATCTCAAGATCAAACCGTTCAAAGGAGTATCAAGGATCCGACGCTTGAAAAAGCTAAGTCCGAGGTACTTAGGACCGTTCGAGATCTTGGAGCGCATCGGTGAAGCTGCTTACCGGCTTGCTCTATCTTTGGAGTTGAGCGGGCTGCATGATGTATTCCACATCTCTGTGTTGCGGAAGGCTGTTAAAGAGCCTAATGTGGTTGTTACTGTCAACGAAGTGTCGGTAGAAGGTGGGCTAACGACAAAAGTCAAGCCCATTTGCATTGAAGACACTGAAGTGAAGCAGTTGCGGAACAAGTCCATACGGATGGTGAAAGTCCGTTGGAATAATTGCGGAAGAGAGGAACTCTCTTGGGAAAGAGAGCAAGCGATGCTCGCGGAGTACCCCGAGCTATTCCCCTCAGGTAATTTTAACTGTATTTACTATTACTACGGTTTCGAAATTTCGGGATGAAATTCTTTTAAGGGAGGTGGAGTTGTAACACCCCAAAAATCGTAGTTTGTCGAAGTAGGCGGAATGGTAGTGTGGCGCTCGAAGTAGGCTGAATTTTCCCTACCTGCTCCTCGCGCACGACCAGTGGCCTCTTCTTCGCGCACGACCAGTGATCGTGCGCATGATCGTGCGTTAATTGAGAGGAAATATGGTCGGCTGCAAAGCTACGCGCACGACCAGAGGTTCTTCGCGCACGACCAGTGACCGTGCGCCTGTGAGCGTGCGCACTATTTATTCTGCTCCGCGAAAATGAACGGAGAAGATGATCCGGCCGTTCAAAATTCTTGGAATTTGATCCAACGGCTGTGATGAATGGCTGGAGGGTATTAGGGCTTTTGAGAGGGGTTCTATCCTCATAATATCAAGGCTCTTCTCTCTCCTAGGCTAGAGAAAGAAGAACGAGGCAAGGAAGAAGAAGAGGAGATCCCGCCATTGACGAAGCTCCGGAGCTCCGTTTCGCGAGCCGTTTCCAGATCTGGAGAGTGCAGACCGGTGCGATCCTTTCCCTCCGTGTGAAATCTCAGATCCATGGCTAAGAAGAACGCTTCTAGGGTAATGATTCTTCCTCCTGATATTTGGACTTGTCAATTGTCCTCTCTTTCATTTCTCTATGCTTGCATGAGAAATTCCTTTCACCAAATGGGTGAAGTGTAGGATTTCCTCAAGTTCTTCGGAACTCCAGGTAGATTGTGTCCGTCCCTGGCATATTGCATGTAGAAAATCCGGTAGTCGTGCGGATTTAGGCATTGTGTGTGAAGCCTATTCGTGGTTGTGAGCCCGAGTCGGTGATGCTTGATTTGCGACGTTGCATTTAGGTTAAGCCTAGAATGCGTGTCGGAGAATGACTCCGTGATATATGCGATTGTATTGCGGGATTTAAGCGTAGGCGTCTTGTGAAGATCCTAACGAAATCCCCATGCTTTGCGAATGGTTGAATGCAAACCTTCACTACTAGAATTGTTGAGGAGTGGTCTTGTACCTCCTTTTTGGTTACGTGTAAAGCCTAAGTCCTCTTGTAGGCTTGGGTGTTGTAACTTATGTTTTGTGTAGCACTAACAAGTGCTAAACCCTTACGGACCGAGGTGAAGCCGTACCCGCGTCGTGCGATAGATCGCGACGATTAGAGCACGGGCAAAGCTAAACCGAACCCGTTTCCATGCAGATCGGTAAGAGGTCCCTACCTCATGGAAGCCGTGTGATCATGGGAGAGGTCGTGGAAGGTGATTTACCTAGACCGACCAAAAGCTCTTTTCCCCACCTAAGGCGATGGCCCTTACGGTGGAGTGTTTTGTGGAATTGATGTTGTTAGCCTCATGCGGTTGTTTAGGAGGTTGTGGGGAACCTTCGGGTGAACCCAACCAACATCATGTGCATACCTAGGTTCCCTCCTTTTTGATGCTCAACCTAGAAGATTGATTGTGCTTGAAACCTCACCTTGTGTAGTGGTACTTTCTTTATATTAGTACTTGTGCTAGTATGGCTTGCTTGCAGGGTAGAAGCTCCGCCACCCCGGGAAAGGGGTGGGGTCGTTATAATTTGGTCAGCTATGCTGACCGTTACTTTGTTTGCCACCGCTTGGTGGAATGTTCTTATGCAGGTGCAGGTGAGCCTAATGTGAAATAGCGGGCGGTGGCCCTTTTGCTGAGTTGGCCCTTGAAGGCCAGCCTCCCTTTTCTGCTTTCTCATGTATTGCCGGCCTGCGTGCCGAAGTATGTTCTGAGTTTTGTACATTCGTGAATGTAAGGCCTTAAGGCCGTAACTCTATTTTATTGTTTCATTCCTATGATAGTGGACAGTTCTAAGTGAAATGTTAAATCATTATGCTTCCGCTAGTGTTTATTTTACTTTGTTGTAGTTCTTTCTGTTTATCACCTTTTAACTCCTAGCTAGTGTGGTTTGTATGGCGTGGGGTCCCGGCCGGACCTACTGTTATGCTATTCGTACTGGCAGGGTGTTACACTCACCATGGCCGGTGGAGATCAGAATCGTGAAATGAGAGCTATGAAGCTTCCTATTTTCACGAAGGAGAACTTTCCCATCTGGAAGGAAAGGGTCAGGCTCTTTATGGAAGCAGCTGACCCAAGAATCTACCTGACGATCAAGCAGGGCCCCTTCGTCCCTACTGGTACCTCCACTATTGACCCAACCAGGCAGGTAATAAAGAAGTATGAAGACATGAACAAGGATGAGCTGATCTTGGCAGGTCTAGACAAAAGGGCACAAAACATTATTGTCAGTGCCATATATGACTCCACCCTCCAAAATCTAATCCACTGTAGAACGGCCAAGGAAATGTGGGACTCCTTGATCGTATATATGGAGGGTACCGATGAGGTAAGGGATGATAGAAAATCCCTCCTCAACCAGGAGTATGAAGCCTTCAAACAGGGCAAAAGTGAAACAATCTCCAGCTGCTATGAGAGATTTTTCAAGATAGTGAATGGCCTGAGAAACTATGATAGGGAGTTCACGAACTCTGACTTAAATGACAAGTTTCTCAGATCCCTCACAAAGGAATGGTATATCAAGATATGCGCCATCCGAGAAATGGGTCAGCTTGGCATCATTGAGCCCAAGAATCTGTATGGGAAATTGTTGTCCCATGAACTTCAACTCAACACAAGGAAGGCTGAAGAAGAAAGCTCAAAGGCGAGCTCAAGAGAAAGATCGGTGGCTGTAAAGACTGAGAGCTCCAGAAGATCCAGGGGGAAGATCACTGCTTCTCAGAATTGATCTGAGAGCAGTGAGGAATCAGGAGCCAGCTCCTTTGAATCTGATGACACTGATAGAGAGGTGGCCCTCCTCTCAAAGAAATTCAGAAAGCTGATACATAGAAGGAGGGATAACAACAGAAACTCCTCCTCAAGCTCCAGAAGATTTGACCATCAGGACAAATCGAGGGCTCCCAGGGAGGACAGGTATAGGTCTAACTCCAGTAGACATGATTTACATAATACTGTTTGCTATTCTTGCAGCAAAATAGGACACATGGCTGCTGACTGCCCCTCGAAGAAAAAGGAATCAAGGAATCATGAAGAGAGAAGAAGCTCCAGGAGCAAGAGAACCTCTGAAAAGGGGTTTGTGGCAAAGAAGATCAAAACATTGAGTGATTATGACTCAAGTTCCTCCGGGACTGAGGATGAGGCACTCATTGGACTGATGGTTATTAATGAAGGTAACCAGGATGACAACTCTCCTGGAAAGGTAAAACACAGAACTTCTCTATCTTCCTCTGATTCTGAATCAGTAGCAGATTCCTTGCATGATGATGAGGAGGTGTCTGCTGCCAACAGCACTGCCTCAAGATCCCAATATGAAGTTGAATCTGAACTGATAAGGCAATATAAAGCCTTATGGAAAGCCTTCAAAGGCAGTAAGAAACTCCTCAAGGTGCAAACCAAGGAGTTAGATTCCTTAAAACCTGTCCAATCCAAGCTCCAAGAGACAGCCGAGAGGCTAACTTCCATGAGCAAAGAAGTGGACAAACTTAAGGAAACCATACGGCTTAAGAATGCTGAATTAGGGCAGAAGAACAAGGTCATTAAGGACCTTGAAGAATTGTTGCTGGCTGAGAAGAAGCTTGCTTCCAGCTTCTCAATGCCCAAAACTATCCTGCCGATTATTGACACCTTCTCTGGACAGTTCAGAGCTGGTATCGGTTCTCATCAGGAGCCAGTCATGGGCAAAGATCCTGAAGCCAGACCTTTTAACAAGAAGGTGCTGAGAGCAAGTTCTTCAGCCCACAGACCTTCAGCAACATCAGCTAAAAGTATGGGAGAGGCTGTTATCACAAAGCCTGCTCCTAAGAAGGTGAACCAAAGGGTTGCGAAGCCAATTCCTCCCCCGGCTCACACACATGAGGTTCACCCTATATCTGTAAGGCAAGAAACATTCTCTTCTGCTCATCAGCACTGCCACACTACACAGATGATGAGGTAGAAGAGAAGATACAACAGATATGAGTGCTGGTGCTGTGGGAAAGTAGGCCACTTTGCACTGGACTGTTGGTTCAACCCAACAGGGCTCAATGCAAGGAAAGTGCAGAGCCCTCATGAGTTTGCGATTCTGTTCTATCATCCTAACAGGAACCAATGACCCAATCCTTATTGGGTACCTAAGGGGAAGTAATTTATTTTACAGGTAAGTCCAAATACCAACCAATCTCCAATTTGGTATTTGGACAGTGGCTGCTCCAGGCACATGACTGGAGTCAGAAAGTATTTGAAAGAATTCATCCCTGTGGAGAATGGATCGACCGTCATCTTTGGAGGTTCAGAAAAGGGAGTTACCAGGGGCTACGGAAATATCTCTAATGGGTTAGTCACCATCTCAAAGGTAGCATATGTGGAGGGGTTGAGACACAACCTCATAAGCATAAGTCAGCTTTGTGATCTAGGTTTTGTCATTACCTTCCACAAGGATAAGTGTCTGATTAAGAAGTCCTCAGATTCCGAGACTGTCTTAACTGGCACTCGGAGTGGGAATATTTATTGCTTAAATTTCCTGAATAAAAATTCTTCCATGCCCATATGTCTAGTAGCCGATGGTAAAGAGGCTCTATGTGTACAATGGCACAAGAGACTTGCACACATCAACTACAAGACAATAGGCAAGCTTTTCTCGCTAAACTTTGTCAGAGATGGACATGATATTAAGTGCATCTGAGATGGTCCTTGTCAAGCCTGCCAACTTAGAAAGCAGACTAGCTTCAAAAGCATTTCTAACAAAGAGTCATCAAGGTGCTTATTTTTATTGCACATGGATCTATTTGGTCCCATGTCAGTTCATAGCTTAGGAGGGAAGGCATACACCCTTGTAGTTGTTGATGACTACTCAAGGTTCACTTGGGTCTTCTTCCTCAAAAAGAAATCAGATACACTAGACATCTTGAAGAATTTTGTCAGGCAAATCCAGAATGAGATGAACTGCTCGGTGGTCAAATTCAGAAGTGACCATGGGACAGAATTTCAGTCAGGGGCCATGACAGAATTCTGCCAAGACCTAGGCATCTCCCAAGAATTCTCCTCCCCCAGAACTCCTCAACAGAATGGAGTTGCTGAAAGGAAGAACAGAACCTTGATAGAGGCCAGCAGAACAATGCTGAGTGACTCCTCATTTCCAGAGTACTTCTGGGCCGAGGCTGTCAACACTGCTTGTCATGTGATAAACAGGGCCTCAATCATCAAAGACCATAAGAAAACTCCCAATGAGCTAATGAAGGGCAGAAAACCAACTCTATCCTACTTTAGGATCTTTGGTAGCAAATGCTATGTCCTTAATAATGGGAAATCCAAACTTACTAAGTTTGCTGAGAAAAGTAGTGAGGGTATTTTTGTTGGATACAGCTCCTACAGCAGGGCATACAGAGTATACAACCTCAATACCCAAACAATGGAAGAATCTGTTCATATTGTATTTGATGAGACTAGCCTTATACATAAGGGTTGGTCTAGTTCTTTAGTGAATGCAGGTACAAGGGAAAGATTGGAGAAGCTTTCCATTGCAGACAATGCTGACACCCCACTCAACTACAAGAATCAGTCAGTAATGGTGGAAATAGAAGTGGAACCTGCAGAAGATACAAAAATAGCTGAAGAATTGCAGGATGAAGAAGTAGCTCATACTGATATACCCAGAATATTACCAACTGCACTGAGACAAGTAAGAGATCATCCTCAAGAGCAGATAATAGGAAATGTCAACCAAGGTATGCTGACAAGAAGTAGAGCTGCAAATCAAGCATTGTACCTGAGTTTTCTTTCTCAAATTGAACCCAAGAAATTTGAGGAAGCAAATCAGGATCCATTCTGGATTACTGCAATGCAGGAGGAACTGAATCAATTTAAAAGATGTAAGGTGTGGAAATTGGTTCCAAGACCCCAAGGACACAACATCATAGGAACCAAATGGGTCTACATGAACAAAATGGATGAAAATGGAGTAATCACCAAGAATAAAGCAAGATTAGTAGCAAAAGGCTACAGACAAGAGGAGGGAATCGATTTTGATCAGACATTTGCTCAAGTAGCCAGACTGGAAGCAATCAGATTGTTCCTAGCCTATGCAGCATTCAAAGGCTTCAAGGTCTACCAAATGGATGTGAAGTCAGCCTTCCTAAATGGTGACCTTAAAGAGGAAGTATATGTAGAGCAGCCTTCAGGTTTTGTCGACTCTA
The DNA here is from genome assembly GCA_033032865.1 of Dactylorhiza incarnata. Classification (NCBI taxonomy): domain Eukaryota; kingdom Viridiplantae; phylum Streptophyta; class Magnoliopsida; order Asparagales; family Orchidaceae; genus Dactylorhiza; species Dactylorhiza incarnata. The sequence goes on from JAWHQI010000130.1 coordinate 1,524,548, forward strand.
CTCATCCTGACTATGTTTACTTTCTTAGAAAAGCCCTTTATGGGTTAAAGAAGGCACCTTGGGTCTGGTATGAGACTCTGTCAAGCTTTCTAATTGAGAACAAGTTCTCAAGGGGAAAGATTGATAAGATATTGTTCCTAAGGGAAGTAAAGGGCAAGATCTTGCTAGTGTAGATCTATGTTGACGACATTATCTTTGGCTCTACAGACAACAATCTCTGCAAAACGTTTGCCAACTTGATGTAGGGAAAGTTTGAAATGAGCAGTATGGGTGAGCTCAAATACTTCCTAGGTCTCCAAGTGAAACAATCTGAAGATGGCATTTTCATCTCTCAGACCAAATTCACTAGGGAGATAGTCAAGAAATTTGGTTTGGAGAGTGCTTCTTCCATGAAAACTCCAATGGGAACCAATGTGTCTCTGGACAAGGATGAAAAGGGCATACCCTTTGATGAAACCAAGTACAGATGCATGATTGGATCCTTGCTTTATCTCACTGCCAGTAGGCCTGACATAATGTTTGCAACATGTGTCTGTGCTCGATATCAGGTGAATCCCAAGGCATCTCATTATGTCTCTGTGAAGAGAATTCTAAGATACCTAATGGGTACATCTAATCTTGGCCTATGGTACCCTAGGAACAATGAATGTGAACTGACGGGTTATTCAGATGCAGATTATGCAGGATGCAAGGAAGATAGAAAGAGCACCTCCGGAACATGTCAATTCCTTGGAGGAAGACTGATTTCCTGGAGCAGTAAGAAGCAGACGAGTGTGGCAATCTCAACCGCAGAATCAGAGTACATCTCTGCTGGCAGCTGCTGTGCCCAACTGTTATGGATTCAACATCAACTTGAAGGCTACAACCTAAAGATGACCAAAACACCCCTGTTTTGTGACTCTTCAAGTGCTATCTCAATTGCTAAGAACCCTGTATCTCACAGCAGGACTAAACATATTGAGATCAGGTATCACTTCATCAGGGAGCATGTGGAAAATGAAGATATCACACTTAAATTTGTCCCAACAGACAAACAAGTGGCTGATATATTTACCAAGCCCCTAGATGAAGCTAAGTTTAACTTCTTCAAATTCCAATTGGGGATGTTAAACTTAGAGTGAAACTCAACTCTATTATTTACTAATGCCTTTCTAGATGAGTTGTTAGAAATTCTCACAGGACTTCAATGAATCACGACTAAGCAAGGGGGATCCATTCCCTACTTAGAAAAGCAAAAGGCAAGAAGTCAGAAAGGGGGAGAAAGAGTGCTCAAATAAGAGACATCAAATCAAGGGGGAGCTACAAAATTGATGTACTCAAAGACACCCTAAAGACAGGGGAGCAAATCAAAGGGGAGCTAACTCAAAGATAAGTTATATCTGACTATGACAACTCAACTGTTCTGTTAAGATTATGATATTTATTGTCATGTGAAGTAGTCTTGAAATGAGCTTCTGACTTCTTTAAATAGGGGGAGATTGTTGGGAATCGTGCCCACGTGATTCCTGATTTGAAGAAGTCATCATGCAAGAATACTTCACTTTGTATTTGATCACATATCTAGTTCATAATCTCAGGAGAATACAAGTATACAAGTATATATCGTCGAGAAGGACAGAAGGGATGGCCGAAAAAGTATGCTTGTCGCTGTAATGACAAGCAAGACAGACGCAGAGAAACTGTCAAAGAAAGACATGTCGTCGAGAAGAATGGAGTATCATCGACATCAAAATAGCGGCCATGTCGACAAGACAATATTACAATTACAACGACAGAATGAACAAAGGAAGGTCCCAACGACACAGACAAAGGAAGCATATCGTCGTATATGCAGGAACGCCAGCATGCCCCGTATCGTTGAAATACAAGCATCAGAAGCAGAAGCAAGAAGATTTGAGAAGAATTTCCAAAGCACAAGGAGCCGACAAAGGGATGTCGTCGAGAGATATTCCATGTCGTCGTAACGATGGAATATATCGCCGAGGCAAATTCAAATCTTGTGGACGCGTGCTGTCAGCAATTAATGCCGCCGCCTGATTGTTCAATCAGCGCGTGCACTTAAAGTTTCGAGGTATTTGCACTGCTAAAAAGATTTGGAGATCTGACACATAAAGAAACTTTTCAGAAGACCGTTGGGTGACCCTCTCAGTCTTATAAAAGGACATATGAGATTGCCCTAAAAAAAGGGATCGATCATTCAAGAAAGAACTTGCGTACAAAGCAAATTGAACAACACAAGCACCGCAAGAAAGAAGCAGTCATCCTCATCGACTGCTAAGAAGCCAATCCACATCCGGCTAAGAAAGAATTGAAGAAGAACTGTGCATTCATGATCTGATTTAGAAGCATTCTCTTCATTCTCAAGAAGCCGATCATCATCAAGCTAAGGTTGCCGATCAACATCAGGCAGAAGAAACAGTTTATATCTGTAATCTCTTGTAAGGCTTGCGGGCCATATTGTCTAGCTTGAGGGCTGGAGAGCTGTGAGGCTTGAGGGCCAGGGCAGTGCACTCGCGGGTGCGATTTGTTGAGCTTGCGGGCTCGGGGCAGTAGGGACTTGCGGGTCTAGGCTGTTGGGACTTGCGGGTCCGAAAGGTAGGGCTTGAGGGCCTGAGTGTCGAGCTTGCGGGATCGGGGGTAGTAGGGGCTTGAGGGCCTAGGCTGTTGGGACTTGCGGGTCCGTGTTGTAAGGCTTGAGGGCCTGAACCTTTTGGCGGAGTTTGCCGAGCCTACCGGATCGCTGGGTATGCGCATAGGGACAGATGACTACTCAAGACACCCGGTCTTGAGGAACCTCTATAGATCTTGTGTCGTCTGGTGAAATTTGTTTGCGTGTTTTTCTTTTGTGCATTACTTAGTTTCTGATAACTCACGCTCGTAATTCAAAAAGCATCAAGATCACCTAAACCCCCCTATAGGTGAACGTTCCATAACCAACAGTAAGAACCTTCCCTTCATCTCGCCGAAGATGAACTCCAACCTCCAGTGGAGTAGAGCTGCTCTTCCCTCCTTCCATGCCGAATCTCTTCACGATTCGATCCGCATAGCCCTTTTAGGAAATGAGCATACCGCTCTCTTTCCTCTCCACTTCGAGCCCAAGGAAATGGTGGAGCTCACCCAAATCCTTCATCTCAAATCACGTAGCTAGCTCAGCACGAAGCCTAGCTACCTCCACTTCAGAATTCCCCGTGACGGTCATATCGTCAACGTACAGCAGCACCAAGACCTGAAGCTCCCCCGTCTTCTTTATGAATAAGCTTGAATCAGAAGCAAAATATCCACAGAACTGGAGGTATTCTGCGATCTTCCTGTACCACGCCCGAGGCGCTTGCTTCAAGCCATAAAGAGCCTTCTTGAGCTTGCAAACATATCTTGGGTGCTCTTCGGATACATAACCAGGTGGCTGATCCATGAAGATATCCTTGTCAATCTAGCCATATAAGAAAGCGTTCTTCATGTCGAGTTGCCAAATCTTCCACCCTTGGCAAGCTGTCAATGCGATCACCACCGGAATGAAGTCATCTTGGCAATGGGGCTAAACGTTTCTTCATAATCCTCCCCATACTTTTGAGAGAAACCTCGAGCTACAAGGCGAGCCTTGTACCGCTCAATACTTCCATCAGCCTTCTTCTTCAGTTTGAAAACCCACTTGCAAGTCATCGGAGTAACCCCCTCAACCTTAGGCACCAAGTCCCAAGTCTCATTCTTCCTGAAGGCAGCCATCTCTTCATCCATGGCTCCTTCCCACTCCTTGACTCCAACGGCATTTTCATAACAAGATGGCTCTCTCTCATCCAGGGGACCTGCGAAGAAACATGAGACAAAGCTCACCAAGTTCCCGCCCGTACACCGATCAGGTGGAGTAATAGTCCTCTTGGACCTCCTCAGAGCTTGACTCTGAACCACCTCTTCCACTGCAACTTCTGTACTAGCTCTCCTCTCAGGTAGACATGGAGCATCGCTCCCCCTGCTTCCAGAACCTGAAGCACATGATCCAGAGCTAGAAATACCTAGAGCACCTGGAGAAACATGCAACTCCACCAGAACTTCCTTTGCAGCTTCCTCTGGTCCACCATCTACCCTGCTTCCTTGTAACTCCACAGAAGAGCTACCTTGGTATGACGTCAGCTTGTCAAATACCACATCCCTAGAGACCACATATCTCCGTGTCTCCTGATCCATGCATCTCCACCCTTTCTTCCGATCATCATAACCGACGAAGACTAGTTTCCTTGCCTTAGCATCTAGCTTCGTTCGAAGGGCATCCGGAACATGCACATAGCAGGTAGAACCAAACACTCAAAAGTGTTCCACGCTTGGATTCTCCTTGAACATCAACTCATGAGGGGTCTTCATGTTGATGGGACTGAGAGGCATCCGGTTAAAAACATAGGCCGCACAAGATATTCCCTCTGCCCAGAAGGACTTCAAGATACTCTTGGCATGAAGCCAACATTTGCAGGTCTTCATCAGGTGATGGATCTTCTGCTCTGCAACTCCATTTTGTTGTGGAGTGTGAGTACAAGAAAGCTCCCTTTGGATGCCATGCTTCCTGCAGAAGTTAAAGAACGCCTTGGAGGAAAACTCCCCTCCATTGTCAGTTCTGAACCACTTCACCCGCAGGTTTAGTCGACTTTCCACCAGCTCCTTGAACTCCACAAACCTCCCGAACGCCTCCGACTTCTCCTTCAGAAAATATACCCAAGTATATCTGGTGAAGTCATCAACCAAAACCAGCATGTACCTGCTACCTCCAAGACTAGCAGTGTTGGTAGGTCCAAACAGACCACCATGGATACACTCCAATGGTCTTTTACATCTGCTTTGTGATTTGTCAAATGGAAAGCGCTGAGCTTTACCAAACTGACAACCTGCACAAACATGACCATCCCCAAAAGATGACAAGCTAGGCAGACCTTTCACCAGGCCTCTTCCCGCCATAGATTTCAGCTTATCCATTCCAACATGCCCAAGTCTTTCATGCCAGATAACAGCGCTATCGTTAGCCCTCATCTTATCAACATAAGAACTTGTTGAAAGAACAAACAAGTCCTTCACTTGTCTCCCAACATGAGTGACCTCAGCTTTCACCGCTGAAACATTTCGAAGAAATTTCACTTTTGTTGGACCAAACAGAACGTGATAGCCAACATCCACCGCGTTGGTCACCGAGAAGAGGTTCTTCTTCATCCCCAGAACATGATAGACACTCTTAAACGTAAGAGTACCTCTATCATCATTCAATGAAACCACACCCTCCTTCTCAACTGCATGAATAGTATCATCAGCCGTAATGATAGCGTCATTACCTGTATATGTATGCAATGAGGAGAACTTTGACTCATCCCCGGTGAGGTGATGACCACACCTAGAGTCCACTATCCAATCGTCCTGATAGTTGATGGAATCCATGGCCCGAACACACGTGCCCGTCATGAATGCACCTCCACCATCCCAACTACCTTCAGAACTGGAACCAGCCACCTCCTTTCCTGCAGCATGCCCTGGCTGAAGATTGACCTTGCAGTCCCTTTGAAATGACCAAACTTATTACACCTAAAGCATCTAGGCCCTTCCTGCTTCTTCCCATCACGCTTAGGAGCATAGCTCCTCTCCTGCTGATATGAAGTAGACGGACCATCATCTCCAGATGTCTTCTTCTTCTTGTCCCATCTCTTCTTCTTGCCAGAGAAGAGAACCTCACCTTCTCCCCTAGAGACTGACATCCCAGCCATTTGCTTAGCCAAACTTTCCTGCGAAGCAAGTAAGTTCTCCAGCTCCAGCAACGAAGGCTGATTTGCCCAGCCTTGAACATAAGTAACAAAGGCCACATACTCCCTCCGCAAGCCGCGGATTATATGCCTCTTCAGCTTAGCTTCTGAGATAGGCTCATCGGGGTCCAAAGCCGATATCTCTGCACAGAGGTTCTTCATCTTTAAGAAGAACGTTGAGATAGACAAATCCCCTCGAGTTGCTTTCGCCCACTCATTCTCTAAGAACTATAGCCTCGCTGCATTCTTCTTATTGAACAAGCCATCCAAGGCTGTCCAAATTTCAGCAGCTGATCTACATCCGATGATGTGAACAAATAGCTCCGAAATGATAGCTCTCTTAAGAGTGAACTCCGCCTTAGCATTCGTTCTCCTCCAAGCCTTCACGATCTCAGCATTCCCTTCAGCAGGAACAATAACTTGTCTTGATTCTCCTCCTACAACCTCCCACAAATCCTCGCCAAGAAGATAGCTCTCCATGCAAGACTTCCACTTATTGAAGTTAGTCTGCGTAAGGATATCAATACCAAGACCTATAGCATATCCTCCTTCCATTGCTATCCCACTGATTGCTAACCACTGGAGAAACCCGAGAGAAGTATCAGCAATTTCTGCTCAGCAACCTCAACAACCTACCTCAGATACCATGTTGAAAAAATTGAGGTCCGGAGGTGAAGTAAAAATGCGGAACACACTTCACAAATCCTTTCACAAGTGTAGCACACCAATGACAATGAGAAGAATGAATAGTGCTATGACATTGACTATCTCTTTAAATGTGAGGTATACATGGCGAGATATGATTCATAAGAATCACGGAGGAGAGAAGCACACAACACAAGTGTAAAACAAACTGCAGTGATCTGACACCCTGAGACCGCCAGACCGCGCAAACAGACAAGCCAGATGGAAGCCGCTGAGACTGCGTGAACAGAGTACAAGCCGCACCTGCCAGACCGCAACCAAAGACTGCCAACTTGCTGCTTTATTCCACTGCTGAAAATAAATAGTTAGCACTTCTTGATCGCCCAGACCGCACGGTCTTGATCAAAGAAGAACCCGCGAACTCTGAACAGAGAAACTGCTATCTGCGACAGAGCACAACTCAAGACCGCCTGTCCACTTAAGATCGCCTGATCAACTGAGTCTGCTGCACAGACCGCGAACACCTGAACACAGTCCGCCTGGACTGGTTTATTCAAAGCTGGAAGAAGGAGACAAGCTGACCACGAGCTGCAAGCCGCTAACCTGCGAACAAAAAAACCGGTCAGACAAAGATCTCAGACCGCACGACCTCAAAGTGAGACCGGCACAATCAAGCCAACTTTGGTTCTTACAGTTCTCGTTATTAATGACGGGCCCTGCACCCCTATTTATAGGTGAGTAGACGGATGTCGTCACAATACAAACTGGGAAACAATAACCGCCCATCAGATCGCGAGCGGTCTCGCAAAGCAGACCGCCCGAGCTCAGCATAGCTCACAGCTCCCTTATTAAACCTTGCAGTTACAACCAAATCGCACGGTCACCGCGGTCTCAACAAGCAGACCGCCCAGTCTTCTTCCAAAGAAGGTAGACCAAGAACATCTGGCCGACTTAGGACAAGTCGCCACACCAACCCGTGCAAGCCGCTTGTATAGATAACGGTCTCCCAGATCAGATCGCCTCAAACAAACCGCTGAGATTGAACCGACCAGAGAACCAGCGCAGACCGTGCGGTCTCTGCGGTCTCCAACCTGCAGACCGCCCAACACAGATCCACTTCCACTTCAAAAATTTAACAGGTACTTGAACTAACCTGCAAGAAGGAGTTTAGTTACCCTTAGGAGCCCAAATAATTTTGGGTCCTAGGTCCTTGTTAGAATGATGAAATGACCTCACACCAGCTGCACTCTTTGCAGGAAGACTTTTCTTTGCACTTGGCACATTGGGATTGTACCAACAATCTATGGCAAAGTGTCCCACTTTACCACATCACCAACATTCATGAATATTATATCTCCTCTTCTGAATGTTTCTTGAGGAGAGAGCATCACTGTGCTTATGTTCAGGAGGGGAGACAACATTATTTTTCATATTTCTTTCAGCAATGATCTGGCTGAATGTTAACCTCTGTACAGTCTTGGCACCCTTTGTCTTAATGGCATTAGCTTGCTTTAGCTTGGAGTCCAGGCAAGATTTGATGGCATCAGACACTGAGCAAGAGGACTTGTCTGCAGGTTTACAACAGCCATGATCTTTGCTGGACAGAGCTTGTGAGAACTTGCTTCCATACTCCTGAATGAAGAGGCTGAAGTACCAAATACAAATGGTCCAGGTTGGGCCATTTGAATTTCTTCATGGGGAGCCTTCATGACACTCATTCCCATGCCCTTTCTTCCACTATAGGAAGGAGTGTTTTCCTTCCTATAGGAGCTTCCATTCTTCCAGTGACCATAAATGCTTTCATGATCATACCTGTTAGAAAGAAGCAACACCTTCTGAAAGGTGGTTTGAGGCTTATCCTTGTCCTTGCTCTTTTCTCCACCCCCTTCTCCTACTTCCATTTTATTGAACCCTAGTCCTCTCTTATTTTGTTTGAGAGGAAAAGGTGTCAATAATAGGAAGCACAGATTTGGGCTTGGAGAATTAAGCCACTAGGCTCTTTTCTATCACAAGCTTCTCCTCAAGGTCCTTGATGACCTTGTTCCTTTGGGATATGGTGCTCAAATGAACAATGGTCATTCCCTTTAGATGGCTTATCTATCTACTCATCTGAGACACCAAGGAGGGTGACTCAGTGCATTCTCTCCTATCCATCTTAAGGGAGACAATTTCTTGGGCTTGCCTCTTGACAAGCTTCTTGCTCTTTTGTAGAGCAATCAAGAGATCACCATACTTGTCAATCAATTGATTGACATCTACCTCAGATTCTGAATCACTTCCACCAATTGATGAAGGTGCTTCAGATTCTGGGCTTGTCTCATAATCATAGGAAGAGATAGAATGAATCAATACCTGTTCATTGTCAGAAATGTTCTGACTGTCTTCCTCATCAGTGATGTCCATGAGGCCTAGCTGAACATTGTCCTCTTCATCCTCATCTATATCACTGTCTGAATGTGATAGAGGGGCCCTGATTCCAATTCTGGCAGCAGGATAGTCATCATCCTCATCTGCTGCAAATAGCCCAATGAAGGCTTCTTCTTCAACATCTGAATCTGAAGATGATGATTCATATTCACTCCAGCTCTTTCCTTTCATGGCTAGGAAGGATTCCCCCTCCTATCCTTATGGTGGTGATGTTTATTATCACCCTTTTCCTTCCTTTTGACTGGATTGTCAGCTATGACATGTCTAGGCTTGCTGCAATAATAGCAAATGATGTTATTTGAAACATGTTTACTAGATTTAGAATCATACCCGTCACCCTTTGGGTGTTGCCTTTCAGATTTGTTGTGGTCTTTCTTGGAGTGTGAGGAGGAGGGCTTGTTCTTCCACTGCTTTCTCCTCCTCATCTTCTTGAACTGCCTTGAGAAGGCAGCAAACTCTTCATCAGAGGAAGAGTTGTCTGAAGTGTTGTTCTCAGACTTATCTGATTCAACACTCCTTCTTAGAGGAGACACCATCCTGGCCTTGCTCTTCTTGGAGCTGTCAACCTTGAGAGCCATAGATCTCTACCTTGCATGAGCCCTTGTTGAAGTGTCCTCTTCCTTTCTTGCAGATAAATGCATCTCATAAGAGAGCAGCTTCCCAAACAGTGTATGAGTAGGAGTCTCACCAAGCTTGGCCACTTCCCTGATGGCACAATTTTTTGTGTCCCAGTCTCTAGTTAGAGATCTAAGGAACTTATCATTAAGCTCATAGTCACTGAACACTCTTTCATAGGTTCTTAGTTCATTGGCTATCCTAAAGAACCTTTCATAGTAAATGGAAATGCTCTCCTGGCTCAGCTGCCTGAAGGCTTCATATTCTTGATTGAGGAGTGACTTTCTATCATCCCTCACCTCAGTTGTTCCTTCCATATATACCACTAGTGTATTCCACATTTCCTTGGCAGTTGTGCAGTGTACCAAGTTCTGAAATGTAGATTCATCAATTGCATTAACAATTATGTTTTGTGCTCTTTTATCCATAGTGAATAGTGCAAGTTCATCCTTGGTCAAGTCATTGAAGGCCTTGTCCACTCTCCTTGTTGGATCTATGGTGGAGGCAGTATGAAAAGTGAAGGTCCCTTGCTTTACTGTTATGTAAATCCTTGGGTCAGATGCTTCCATAAACAATCTAATCATTTGCTTCCATATGCCAACGTTTTCTTTGTTGCATATGGGCAACTTCATGGATCCCATCTCCTTTTGCAATCCAATGGAGGCCATTGGATTGAGATAAGACTATTCCATTATAGGATCTGGTCAGATAGTTATGTCCTTCTTGACCAACCTGGCTCTGATACCACTTGATAGTTTGCTTAGGATGTAGTCTTAGTCACCTAGAGGGGGGAGTGAATAGATTTGTCTTTATTTTAGGCTTTAACCTAGCTGTTTTCTTATTTTAGGTTAGTTAAGTATCAAGCACCCAAAAAACACACAAAGGTTTATAGAGGTTCCTCAAGATAGGGTGTTTTGAGTAGTCCTCTTTCCCCCTTCACCTTTCTAACAGTGAGTTAGATAAGGCCAACACCTCCAAACTCCGCTCCAAGAGCTTACAACACAGATCCCTCAGGATCTCTCAGGTTTTCCCAAACCCTACCTCAGTCTCAACAACCCTACCTCTGGCTCAACAACCCTACCTCAGGCTCAACAGCCCTACCTTAGGCTCAACAGCCCTACCTCAGATCTCCCAAAGATCCTACACTCAAGCTGACCTCTCAGCTCTACTACTCAGGCCAAACAATCGTACAACCTCAGGCAAAGATGCCCTACAATCTCAGAACTGTTAAGTTCCTACAGAGTTTATAATAGATGATTACAATCAAAAGATAAAAGAGATCAAGCCTTGATCTTCTGTTGCAGAACTACTGTTGCAGCAGTTTTGAATCTGGGATGAGTCCAATGGCCTCAACTTTGATTCTTCTAAACCTTTTCTTCGGAGAAAGAGTGACGATCAACTTGCTCTATCTTGAGTTGATCAAGAGGAGTAATCTTCTTTCTCCTTACAGCTTCAGGAAGCAGGTATTAAAAGCTTTCTTTGCTGCCGTCAATGGAACAGTACTTTGTTCTTCTTCAGTAAGGGAGAGTTGGAGAGAGTGCTTTTACAAAGCCCTAATTTTCTCTTTTATACTTCACTGATCTTCAACGACTATCAGATGACCTCTGACACAGCATGGACGAGATTGGAGTACCATATCTTGCTTTTCTACAGCTTGCGCCAAAAACAAAACCAACCAGTCCTTTTAAATCTGTCTCAGCGGTTGGGCTAAGATAACTTCTAGTCTCAGTGGCTTCTTCTGTCCCATCCCAGCGGATCCGCTGAGACAGACAGTTGTCTCAGTGGTTTTCTTCTATCTGCAGCTCAGCTGGCCCAGACACCTTCTCAGCGGCCCTTGGCCTTGTCTCAGCAGTTCAGCTGAGACTGAGAGCTTGTCTCAGCGGTTTTGATAGCAAACCTACTGAACTTACTTCACACCTTGGTATGACCTAACCCTGCATGGTCATGAGATAAAATGGGGTTTATCAAATACAACTTGTACTTAGCACTGAGTGTGAGACTTCTTCAAATCAAGGGAACATTGAGGGTCATTTTCCCAACAGGCTTAAGGCCAGATCCAGGGGAGAATAGGCTAAAGTCACTAGTTTGTGGGGATACAAGTCGGGATAGAAAACCCAAGAGTCTTACTAGTCGCCTCAGATTTCTAGCGTTATAGAAATCTATTTTTGTAATCATTTTTATTAATAGTAATCATGTCTCTCTTTGTGTAATAAAATTTATTTGTTCTTCATTTCTCTAAATTATTTATTATCCTCTCTTTCATTATAAAACAATTTAGATCTTTATTCAAAATCACTATTTTGATCTACTTAGTTTTCAAGTAATTTAAAATATAATAAAAAGTTTTAACACCCTTATTCACCCCCCCCCCCCCTCTAAGGGCGCCTAGAGATCCAATAATAGGGACTTACTGGCCGGTTAAGTCATGGCTGAAGCGGTCTGAGGATCTAACTGCTGCAATATCTAAGTGAGCGCTTGCATTATTATGATTGATGTTTTGCTAGTTTTCAATTAATTGTGTGTTACACAATTATAAGTGAAAAGGAGTGGGGTAGGGCATTCTCGACCTTATGACACTGATGAAAATAATACCTATGTTGATGCTTATACGATCCCTCCTTTTGTAAAAAAATATGTTTATCGCAGAAGCGGTGTTTGCTATGCTAAATGCACAACCCATAAGGATTAGACAACCTGCTACTTCGAATATGGCTCTGGTGCCGGTTGTCGCAGCTTAGCATGTAGCTAAGAAGTCAGACTTTAATGAGCCGATCTCAGGCAAAGTCCGAGTTCAGGAGACAGGATGAAATCCATGTTTGCGGAAGCAGCTCCCTCTACTGTTCTGGGAGCCGCTACTGCATGGGGCCCATTAACTTACTACACTTATGGGAAGGTGAAGAATATGTGTAAGGACCCCTCCCACAGTAGACTAGGTTAGGTGGGAACCTTACTGCCTAAGACGACCATCATATACTTTCCAAACAGGTAACATGCATGTTTCTCAACGGTCGCCTTGTAAGAATATAGAACAATCATCACATTAGATATATTCATGATGGAAGCAGACTCAGAAAACTATATATATATCTACAACAAAATTACAAAATGCCCATCCGAGCTACAACAAAAGTACAAAATCTTTCGCTCCCACTAAAGACTAAGATCTCACATCAGGGTGGCGAGGTATGCACATCTACTCGAGTCGGCACTACTGTGGATACTCTCTTAAGCTCTGACAGGGCCTCGCGCTGCTCTGTTCCTAAGAAGAGCGTACAACAACACATTAGTCGTATAAAATAGTGGATTCCCACCCCACCCCAAGATCCTGAAGGCCTGGGGATGAGGGTGAGCCTCTACATGATGTCAGTAGCTAAAGCATCAAAATAAAGCAACATCATATGTAGCTAAATAAGAACAGAAAAAACGTTATACGCAAGTAAGCCAGGAGCAGGTGCTAAAATAGGTACTGAATAGTTGAACATCATGGTATAAGCAGTTATTTAAGAAAAGCTCTACTAGCTAGCGCACAATTATGCAGGTGTTGACAACCTGCAACAACACCCTATGTCGACATAGTTTGACAATTTCGCTTCTAGCAGGGTAGTTAACCCTGCGGGCCTCACTGATGTGGCAGAATGATGATAATGACCGGTTCTGTCACTTCTGGGTGTGTTTTGCCACACTACCTAGGCACTGGTGTATAATATAGTGTACTTATAGATGTGAGCGACATCCGGAGATAACGTGAATCCGGCTAACTAGTGGAGGGACCCATCGATGCATAAAATGAAAGACAAGCTCTTGTGGTTCACTCTCCATAGTGCTCAGAGTTGTCAACCTTCCCGTACCGGTATGAATGGTCTATGAGAATGATCGACCCGCCACACCATTCGTAAGGAAATATGCAACATTCATATACAAAGAAAGCTTGCACTATCTGGTCTAGCAGTTGCCTGCCCTACTTGACATATAAATATTCGGGCATACGACTAACACCAAGCTCGATCGCATTGCTCAAGCACCACATGAAATAAGTGAGCGTGATTATCTAGTGCGGGTACTATTTAGGGTTAATCTTGGAGGAATATTCCGTCTCCAGATCACCTCTAAATAATGCAGGAAATAACAAAACTGCAAGTAAAACTATACTCATAATAAAAGGTAGTGCAGAAAGATAAATGATGAAATAAAAGTGCAATAAGTAAATAAACCACTAAGACGGAGTGCAGTAAATAAAATACTGAAATAAGTGCAGTGAATAGAATACTGAAATAAGAACAGTAAGAACCAGTACCAGTATCTGCAACCCTTCTCCGTTCCAAGGAGGCATCTCCATTCTGAGGAGTCATTTCTGTTCATAAGAGGCATCTCCGTTCTGAGGAAGCATCTCCATTCCGAGGAGGCATCTCTTGGTTATAAGAGGCATCTCCGTTCTAAGGAGGCAACTCCATTCTGAGGAGGCAGGTTTTTACAATTCTGCAGTGGATGTTATTAGCCGAATTAGGGTCCGCCGGTTCTAAGTTATTCGAACCCAATAATTACTTCAGTTGTATCATTTTGGGTGATTGTCATATTGCGAGTCATTCCGTGATTCAACGATCTGTTCGAGCCTAATATAATTTTGAGCTTTGAATACCCGATTAATTCGTCAAGCCCCAAATCTGCGCATGTGGTTTAATATGAAACAATTAACCTCAATAATTTGTATCTGGGCAATTCGTGTTCATAGATTTTAACTCATATATATTCTTTTGACTTTAACCCCCTTTTATCTATTAAATACCTAAGATAATCAAAAAATTATGAAACTAGATCTACAGCTTAGGGTTTCCCTAACTTAAATCCCATAATTTCCTCAAGCCATTTTGAGCTCTTATTTAGCCTCCAAATAATCATTTATTGATGCAGTCTAACCGCGACGCCGAACGTGACACCGCCACTCATGGACTCACCTCAATCAACTCATGCATTAATAAAATTAATCCAAGAGTACTCCGACCAAAGAGCGAGTAAAAGGGGTCGGGTTGGCTCCCAAAATTCGACGATTTGCAAACGAGAACGAGAAATATTAACCATGCAATAATAGAATTTTCCAACCACACGCGCTAGCACGGCGATGGATCCACTCTTAACTTAAGAGATTTACAAAGTCAATCCTAGTTAGCTCCCAATAACGCTAGCATAAACGAAACCGGGTTTCTCAAGATTATTTCAGAATTTGGTTAGCAATGCAACGGAGATTGAACGGGGCGGCGAAATTCCAACCAATGTCCAAAATTACGCCTAGGGATCACCACCAAAATTCGAGCGAAGGTAGAGGAAATTACTTAAGAGGGTGGAGGAAATCGTTACCCAACCCGGAGAGAGCTTGAGAGGACCTCACAATAGCAAGCAACGCCGGAGAGACACACCACCATGGATTTACTCACACCACCGAGTGTTGATGAGGGCGCACGTCGCCGAATCCCCACCAAGGGGCGGTATGGGGCAGGATGAATAAGGCCCAGCAGGAAACCGAAGAAGGGGGGAGGCGGTTTGCTGATTTCGCACGGCAAAAGGGGCGGCGGCGGTTTGAGACTTGACAAGGGGAAGGGGCGGAGGCTGCACCAACAGCACCACGAGGGAGTCGGAGCCTTGCCGGAGTCACACCGACAGAGAGGAGGAGGGGCGGCGAGTCACACGCCGGCGGAAGGGCTTAGCGGCGATCGCGTCTCACGATCGCAAAGGGGGGCCGGGCTGCCGAACCCTAGGGGGCGGACAGAGCAAGGGGCTGATTCCTCTTTTTTTGTTCTTCTCAAATCTGCACTCAAATTAAAACAAGGGGGCCTAAATACTCCCAAGAGGAGAAATCACAACCCCACATCCAAGAGACAAAATCCTGGCCATTTAAATGTCCTTGGCGAAGATAAATGGAGAAAATTTTAAGTAAACCGACTTATGACCGCCTAACATTTTGGTCAAGCCGGACGGACAAACACGTGCCAGAAATAGTTCAAATAAAAGATAAAATATTTAGAAGTTACGGAGCATGGCACGGTATGATTTCTTCGTGTTGGGGCGAAGGTCGTAACCATGCGGCACGTCGGCGCGAGGAACAGGGTTGGCGCCATCATTCCTCCCCCGCTCAAAAGCACTCGTCACCGATGAGTGGGCGGAAAGGTAACGGCGCAGGAGATCAGCATCCATGCGTAGCAACTTGAGAGGACCCAGCGCAACCAACTACACCAAAAGCCCGGACTTTTGGTGAAGGCGCAACTTGATCTTTATATCAACGGAAAGGCGCTACGGGTCAAGTGAAAGAACGCTGGACCCAACAATCCCCCCCCCCCCCCCCCCCAGCGTCCAGCACGACCCGCAAGCTCAGAGGTGCTCCACATGGCTCAGAGGTGGCGCACCACATGGCTCAGAGGTGCCTTGACACATTGCTGCGGTCGCCTGACCCTCCAGGACCAACACAGGTAGAGAAAATTTCAGGAATTATCAGCGCCCCCCCCCCCCCCCCCCCCCCGGTCTCGAACCCGCAACCTGCTTTGATACCAATTGAGAGGACCCAGCGCAACCAACTCGACCAAAATCCCGGACTGTTGGTGAAGGCGCAACTTGATCTTTATATCAACGGAAAGGCGCTACGGGTCAAGTGAAGGAACGCTGGACGAACGCTGGACCCAACACAACTCCGTCTCGGAAACCCAAGAAGCGGCCGATATCACCATCAGCGGTAGGAAGAACATCATCAGCTACAATCATGTCAGGTACAACAAAAGACTGGGGAAAACTTGGAAAGGGATTAGCATGAGAATCAGGCATAACAGTGCAATCATCAATCTCAGTAATTAGAGTAGAATCCGTGGGTATGTGACCCAAATCACTCCCAACCCCAAGAGACGAAGGAGGTAAAGAAGATGTTGATGAAGGGGGGCTTGCTGGAAGTGGTGAGATATAAGGCGTCAAGTCGGAAACGTTGAACGTAGGGGAAATTCCCCAATCAGCCGGCAAATCCAAAACAACTGCATTGTTACCCAAACACTTAATGATCTTGAAAGGACCGACTCGCCTAGGGGCCAACTTTTTAACGGTGCCCGAAGGTAGCCGTTCTGGGATTAAACAGACCAAAACTAAATCGCCAACATTAAAATTGGAAGCTCGCCGATGCAAGTTAGCATGTGTTTGATAAGACCCATTGAGCGGTCAATTTCGCCTGAATTTGTTTGTGCAAATCGTGGACATGTTGGGCAAAGTTTTGCGCAAAATGACTTGAGTTATAAGTTGGCGGTAATGGGACCAAATCAAGAGGCACATGCGCTTTATAACCGTGCACAATCTCATTAGGGGAAAGACTCGTGGACCGATTCTTAGAGTTATTATAGACTAGTTGGGCGTGGGGAAGAAGTAAATCCCAAGTACCCAAGTGGTCACCCACAAGGCACCGCAATAGATTTCCCAAACTACGATTAACAACTTTCGTCTGACCATCCGTTTGCGGGTGGTAGGCGGAGGAAAATAATAGCTTGGTGCCCATTAATTTCCAAAGAGTTTTCCAAAAATAGCTTGTAAATTTAACGTCGCGGTCCGTAACGATGGTTTTAGGAACTCCACGATGACTAACAACATCTTTAAAATATAATTTAGCAATATGTGAAGCGTCATTCGTTTTACTACATGGAACAAAGTAAGCCATTTTGGAAAAGCGGTCTACAACGACAAGAATAGAATCGTGACGACGTATGGTCGGAGGGAGACCAAAGATAAAATCCATACTCACGTCTTCCCATGGGACGGACGGAATAGGAAGAGGGGTGTACAACCCAACATTAGTCTTATTACCCTTAGCGAGTTGGCAAGTGCGACAACTGCTAACTATTTTGTTAACAAGTGCTTTTAAGTGTGACCAATAAAATTTATCCTCCACTAAGGTAATCGTTTTGTCACGACCAAAATGGCCGCCAAGGCCACCGCTATGTATTTCCCAAATAATAAAATGACGAAGGGACGATTGCGGAATGCATAACTTAGAATGTTTGAATAGATACCCATCCCGAATATAGTAGGCGGAGATGGTATTGGGGGAGTCATTTTGGGTGGATAGGTAGATGTCCCTAAAGTCCGGACATTGCACGTACTCCTCTTTAATCCTTTCGAAACCAATGACCTTAACATGCATAGTGGTGAGCAATAAAGAGAGTCGGCTAAGGGCATCGGCAACTCGGTTTTGTGAGCCCTTAAGGTGCTTAATGGAAAATGTGTACTCTTGAAGGAAGGAGACCCATTTAGCGTGACGGGGGCTGATTTTATGTTGCGAATTTATAAAGCGAAGGGCTTCATGATCGGAAAGGAGAACAAACTCTTTGGAAAGAAGATAATGCCTCAAATGTCGGAGACAACGAATTACCGCGTAAAATTTCCTATCATAATTAGAATAATTTAGTTTTGAACCCGCTAATTTCTCACTAAAGTAGCCTAACGGATGCCCCTCTTGGCTAAGAACTCCACCAACCCCGATTCCGGAAGCATCGCATGATAATTCAAAAACCTTAGTGAAGTCGGGTATGCGAAGAACCAGAGCCTCGGTCATTTTAGTTTTGATAGTTTGGAATGCTACGGCGGCGGAGGAAGTCCACTTAAATTCACCCTTCTTCATACACTCCGTAATAGGTGCCATAATACTACTAAAGTCCTTAATGAAGCGACGGTAGAAAGTTGCTAAACCATGGAAGCTTCTTACGTCACGGATGCACTTAGGCTCGGGCCAATCCGTAATGACTTGGATCTTGCCCGGGTCCACCTTAATACCATGCGCACCCACAATATAACCCAAAAATTCTACCGATTATACGAAGAAAGTACATTTCTTAAGATTGACATATAACTTCGCCTCGCGTAGTGCGGTAAGAATAATCTTCAAGTGCTCAATATGATCGGTAGGCATGGTGCTATAAATCAAGATGTCATCAAAATAAATCACAACAAATTTTCCCATGAAAGGTTGGAAGATATGGGTCATCAAACGGGAAAAGGTGCTAGGGGCGTTAGATAGCCCGAATGGCATGACCATCCATTCATACAAACCCTCCTTGGACTTGAACGCAGTTTTCCATTCGTCCCCTTCACGGATCCGTATTTGATGGTAGCCACTTTTAAGATCCAATTTAGTGAAGATTGTGGCACCGGATAACATGTCTAACAAATAATCTAACCGGGGAATCAGAAAACGGTACTTAATGGTAATCTTGTTAATTGCGCGGGTATCTACACACATTCGCCACGAACCGTCTTTCTTAGGTGCTAGTAGCGCGGGAACGACGCAAGGGCTCTTACTATGCCTAATAAATCCTTTTTGGAGGAGTTCCGAAATTTGGGATTGCAATTCTTGATGTGCCGCGGGGTTCAACCGATAATGCGGAAGATTAGGTAAGGAGGAACCCGGAATGAAATCAATAGCATGTTGAATCTCTCTAATTGGAGGTAAGGTGGAGGGAAGCTCCTCCGGATAGACATCCGTATATTCGTCTAGTAACGCCCTCAATTCCGGCGGCAAATCGTCCAAGTTCGGGGCGTCGCTCTTAGATTTTAAACAAACCAAAGCATATATAACTCCACCAATAAATGATTCGCGAGTAAATTCCTTACGATTCATCAAACTTAGATTCTTCTTTTCTACCGGGAGAGTGGTGTCCCTAGCGGGACTAGCGGGATCCTTAGGAGGAGTGGGTTTCAAGGTGATTTTCTTGCCATTAAATGTAAATTCATATACATTGGATCTCCCAAAATGGGTGACATCATGATCATATAACCAAGGGCGACCAAGAATAATATGGCAAACATCCATTGGAATCACACCATTTCTCTTCCGAACAAGACTTGATGGTAAGGGGTACAAGACACCTACGTGTAACCAGAAGGGACGTTTTGTTGACCCATGCGACTTGCTAGGAGTGGGGGTGGGGCTCCGTAAGGAGTTTCATACGCGTAACGACACTCTCCGAAATAACATTCATGCAACTTCCGCTATCGATGATCAACTTACAAAGTTTCTCACCGCTCTTGAAAATCAACGAGAATATGTTGGTGCGGTGCCAGTCATTCGACGCACGCGGAGTGGTCAAAATACAACGCATCACCATGAGATTATGTTCATCCTCCATATCACTCGGAAAGCCTTCCGGTTCCGAATCATTCGTAGCCTCATAAATAAACTCGGACGCCTCACTAGTGGGTTCAACTAGAGCCAACGCCTTAGTCCTTGTTGGGCACTCGATGGCGTAATGACCGGATACTCCGCATTGGTAACACGTGGCCTTTTCCTAAGTAATTTTTCCTACGGGGATGCGATCGCCGGATGGGTTTCTAGTATCCCTAGCGGTGATAACAATGTTGGACGAGTCCTTGGTTTTAAACCTACCCTTATCCTTAAAGGTGGTGGTGGAGGTAGTGGTTGTGGCCTTGCCCTTATAAGAGCTATGCTTGGCCTTTGACTTGGAGGCGATGTGCTTTTCGATATCAAGAGCGGCGTTAAAGGTAGTGTTTAGGTCTGTGTGACCATAACGCAAAAGTTTCCTTTGGATAACATAGCTAAGGCCCTTACGGAATCTAGACAACGTGACCTCGGGCATCTCCTGGACCTCACAACGGACCATTTTGTCCTTTAGGTCACCCATATAATCGGCGACCGACCGCCCACCTTGGCGAAGGGAGGCTAGATCATCAAACATCTGAGTGCGATGATAAGCAGGGACGTATTCGTCTTTCAAGAGGTTTTTCATGACAGTCCAACCGACTGGGGGAACACCGTCAACGGTTCCCAAACGGCGCTCCTCATTTAGCCAAAAGGTTTTGGCTCTACCCGATAACTTCACCCTGGCTACCTGGACCTTCTGCGGGTCCGTGAGGTGGTGCCACTCGAAGTAGCACTCGATATCTTGAACCCAATTTAGGAAGATTTGGGGTTCCCCTAAACCGTCGTAAGTGGGGGCGTTAATTTTGATGGCACGGGTGAGATCGACTTCTCGTTCCTGGCGACGAGGTGGTGGTCGATCACGCAGAGGTAAATCCTCAAGGATGTCTTCCTCATGGGGTGGGGGAGGGTTAGGTGCCCTATGACCTCTAGGTAGAGAGGGTGCACGGTTCGGCTGACGAGCACCCCTAAGTGGGGAGGGGGTCCGATTGGCCAACAATTGGGTTAACATGTCCCGCAATTCTCCCATTTGTTGATTCATTTCATCTCGAAGGGTATCAACAGCCGTGGGGTTTGGCGGCGTGTGTCTTTCGTCGGCCATGCTTGACGAGGAAGATGGGAGGTATTCGTGACCGGACCTAGTGGGCATGCGAGGCGTGGAAACTATTTATTATAGCAAAATATTTTTTTTTTGTGTTGAAAATAGATTTTGTGCACAAGTGAACTAAAACGGATCGGGCCAAGTTAAGAAATTGGCCCGCAAAGTCTGATACCAAAATGATGCAGTCTAACCGCGACGCCGAACGTGACACCGCCACTCACGGACTCACCTCAATCAGCACATGCAGTAATAAAATTAATCCAAGAGTACTCCGACCAAAGAGCGAGTAAAAGGGGTCGGGTTGGCTCCCAAAAGCCGACGATTTGCAAACGAGAACGAGAAATATTAACCACGCAATAATAGGATTTTCCAACCACACGCGCTAGCACGGCGATGGATCCACTCTTAACTTAAGCGATTTACAAAGTCAATCCTAGTCACCACCAAAATTCGAGCGAAGGTAGAGGAAATCACTTAAGAGGGTGGAGGAAATCGTTGCCCAACCCGGAGAGAGCTTGAGAGGACCTCACAATAGCAAGCAACGCCGGAGAGCCACACCACCACGGATTTACTCACACCACCGAGTGTTGATGAGGGCGCACGTCGCCGAATCCCCACCAAGGGGTGGTATGGGGCTGGATGAAGAAGGCCCAACAGGAAACCGAAGAAGGGGGGGATGCGGTTTGCTGATTTTGCATGGCAAAAGGGGCGGCGGCGGTTTGAGACTTGACAAGGGGAAGGGGCGGAGGCTGCACCAACAGCACCACGAGGGAGTCGGAGCCTTGCAGGAGTCACACTGACGGAGAGGAGGAGGGGCGGCGAGTCACACGCCGGCGGAAGGAGATAGCTGCGATCGCGTCTCACGATCGCAAAGGGGGGCGGGCTGCCGAACCCTAGGGGCCGGACAGAGCAAGGGGCTGATTCCTCTTTTTTTTGTTTTTCTCAAATCTGCACTCAAATTAAAACAAGGGGGCCTAAATACTCCCAAGAGGAGCAATCACAACCCCACATCCAAGAGACAAAATCCTGGCCATTTAAATGTCCTTGGCCAAGATAAATGAAGAAAATTTTAAGTAAACCGACTTATGACCGCCTAACATTTTGGTCAAGCCGGACCGACAAACACGTGCCAAAAATAGTTCAAATAAAAGATAAAATATTTAGAAGTTACGGAGCATGGCGCGCGCGGTATGATTTCTTCGTGTTGGGGCGAAGGTGGTAACCATGCGGCACGCCGGCGCGAGGAACCGGGTCGGCGCCATCATTTATCCCGAATAACACATTATTTTTATAAAATACTCAAAATAATAATCCTCAAAATTTTCCAGAGTGTTTATAACACCTCTACCAATCTCTAACAAATTTCCCAAATGTTTTAGTTAATATAAGCTCCTATAGTACATAAAATTTAGCTAATTACACCCTTAATAAATACTTAAAATAAGGGATGACCTCCAAAAATCACCAAACTTTGTTCTTAGGCTTCAAACTCCATTTGGCTATTACCATAATTATATTAGAGCCTATTGAGGTTTTATATAACCTCTATTAATTTATTTAGTATCATTGATCTACCAAATAAAATCTTAAAATAACAGGAATCTTTCGAAAATTCTCAAATATTCTTGACGTTGTATCTTGCCTGTGTTGATCCACCATAAAAATATCAGAAGTTTTGATTGGAGTAAATAACCTTTGTTAATTTTTAAAGTAACTTCAAGCGATTAAAAATACCAAGAATACTTCAAAAATTCTGAAATATTTTCAGAGGCTGTATCTTATTTGCGGGGACCATCAACAATAATCCCAGAAGTTTTGATTAAGGGGATTTCCCACTATTTTTTATTACAGAATCCATGATCATATTTAATTTGTTAACAAAAGGAATATAACACCTTTAGACTCAGTTTGGGGGGACTTATTTTCACCGGTCAAGTGGTTACGACCACATGAACCTGACCTTAATTAAGATCCGGTTCATGCGGTCGTGACCGCTTGACCGGCGAAAATAAGTCCCCCCAAACAGAGCCTTAATTCCCAGATAGCTATAGATGGTGTAATCATTCTCTAAATCAATACCCTGGTTTTCTCAGAATTTTCTCGCCTCTTTTAAGCCCTCTGATAATTGAAAAACATAGATATTCACTTATTTTTATTTATTAAAAATACTAAATCTCATCAGAAAATTCCCAAATTTTTACAAGTGATAGATCAATGCCTAACAAACAACTTTGATGTTTACGATTTTTATATTTGGGCTCTAGATTAACTTCAGAAAAATCAAAACCCTCTATATAAGTGAAATCTTTCACTACACTAATCTGGAGGAAAACCGGAGGCTCAGATTGCGCCTTACAGCAGCCGAGTAGCGTCTCCACAATGGAATCAGTGTCGACCCGCTGTGGAGCCTCCAATCATTTTTGACGGTTTTAAGAATCCGTAGGCCATCAGATCTCAACATGAGATCGGACGATAAATGCTCATCGACAGTGGCAGAATAATATCAGGGCTCTCCCACCGCCGACCGGCCGTCGTTGGGCTTCGTCATCACCTCCGGCCAACTCTTCGGAGGAAGGCGCTCCTCCCGACGGTTGTCCGGCGGCCTGGCGCCATCGGGAGAGCTTTTATAGAGAGTTGTAAGAATGGGCACCGCTAGAGCTCTATTCTCTGGCGGTGCCACAACCGAGTTCTCTCCCGGAGAGGGTCTCCGAGCCCTCTCCTACAATGGGTATCACCCTAGAAGCCCTAGGGAGACCCGGGGAAACACACCACGCTTGGCCACCACCCGAGCTCAAAAGAGAGCTCTGGTGGCGGCAAAGCTCCGACGCCCGGAGGTCGCATGCAAGTCGTCCAGAAGGGAGGGAGGGAGGAGAGGAGGCAAGATCCACCTCTGTGGAGATTCTACTGAAGCTCTCAAGTTGGTGTGCCATGAGGGTGGTGGTGGGCTCGAGTGTCTTCTCCGGCGATGCAGAGCTCCAGCAGAGGTGGCTTACTTCGATATGGATCTGAATAGTGGGGGAGTAGGCTGAGGGCAAGTGTTATTTATAGAGCCATCAAGGGGATATCGACTTGGGTTAACCTAACCAAGCTTAGGTTAGGGTTTGGGTTCCTTCTAAGCCTAGTTGGGTTAATGGAACAACTAACCTTCATCTAGATGAGAAGCTACTTGTACTTCCCTGATCATAGATAGGGTTAGGGAATCATAACCATATCTTTGGGTTAGGGTTAGTGGGAAGAGAGAGGAAGAATGTTATGATTAGCTTAGATTGGATTCAACCACCTTTAGCGTGGAAATCAGAGCCCATATCTGAACTCAGTGGATTGGGTGGAGTGAAGGAGGAGTGAGTGAATGTGGGTTTGTTTTATTAAAATTGGGATTTTTGGGGGATTTGACCAAGTCAACCCTAAGGTGGGTCCCCCATGTGGGTCAAGGTCAAGGTAGGTCCAAGTCGTTGAGTGACAACCCAATGTTGGTGTGTAGGAGTAATATTTGTGTGTGCACGCCTTTTGATGCACTACTTATCTTGACGGGACCCGATTTGGTCAAATTGACCAAATGATGTCGGAATTTGGCAAAATGAATTATGTTGCACTCGTATTGTCTATACAAGTCCAATGTGACCGACAGAAGTCAATTTGGCGCTCGTTTGCTTAAAATGACATTTTTGTGTTGTTGTGACACACAATGTTTCTCGAAATGGTCATTTCCACTAAATGACCTCGGATCGGAACAAAACGAGTTCATTACACTCGTATTGACTATACGAGTTTAATGCAACTGACATAAGTCAATTTTGTGCTCATTTGCTTGATATACTATTTCGGCGTTGTGGCGACACACAACACAACTCAAAATAGTCATTTTATCTAAATGAACTCGGATCAGAATGGAACGAGTTCTGTTGAACTCGTATTGACTATACGAGTTTAATGCAACTGATAGAAGTCAATTACGAGCTAATTTCTTAATATGTTATTTCGGTATTGTAGCGACGCACAATGCTACTCAAAATGGTCATTTTATCTAAATAACCTCAGATCGAAGTAGAACGAGTCCCGTTGCACTCGTATTCACTATGAGTCTAACGCAACTGATCACAGAAGTCAATTCCGCGCTCATTTGCTCAATATGGCACTTCAGAGTGCTTGTGTAGCACAACCCTACTAAAATGGTCATAGCCTCTAAATGACCTCGGATCGGAATGAAACGAATTTTGTTGCACTTGTATTGACTATCCGAGTCTAAAGCAACTGACAGAAGTCAATTATGAGCTCGTTTGCTCTATACGCTATTTCGGTGTTGTGACGACGCGCAACGCTACTCAAAATGGCCACTTCCGCTAAATGATCTTGGATTGGAGCGAAACGAGTTCCGTTGCACTCGTATTGAGTACTATACAAGTCTAATGCACTTGACGAAAGTCAATTTAGAGCTCGTTTGCTCAATATGCCACTTCAGAGTGATTGTGTATCACAACCCTACTCAAATGGTCATTGCCTCTAAATGACTTCAGAATGAAACGAAATGAGTTCTGTTGCTCTTATATTGGATATACGAGTCTAATACAATTGACAAAAGTCAATTCCGAGCTCGTTTGCTCAATATGGCACTTTGGAGTGGTTGTGTAGTACAACCCTACTCAAAATGATCATTGCCTTTAAATGGCCTCGGATAGGAACAAAATGAGTTCTGTTGCACTCTTATTGACTATATGATCTAAATCAACTGACAGAAGTCAATCACTAGTTCGTTTGCTCAATATGCTATTTCGGCGTTGTGGCGACGCACAACGCTACTCAAAATGGTCACTTTCACTAAAAGATCTCAGATTGGAATGAAACGAGTTCTGTTGCACTTGTATTTCCTATACGAGTACAATGCAACTGATGAAAGTCAATTCAGAGCTCGTTTACTCAATATGACATTTTGAGTCACCTCCTAGCTTCTAGGTACCTTATATGTGGCCGGGTTACTTTTATTGGGTCATCTAGGGTCCTAGTGATCCAATAAAAGTCGGGATGTTACAATCCAATAAAAATAAGAAGATTTTTGTGTTGGAAATTGTATCCATAATTACCTTGATTTGAAGAAGTCCCCTTTAAACTAAGTTGAATTGAGTTTGTATTTGATATTGCTTTCTAGTATGGTGCTTGCAGGTTTTCAAATGAGTAAGTACAAACCAGTGTTAGGTTTCAATGGGTCACCAAACACAGGCCCATGCAATGTAATTTCTCATTGTATGGTTCAAGGTGTTGACTCATGTGAAATCTCTCTATTGGGATGTACTTTTGATTCAAGCACTAAGGAAGAGCTAGGAGGAAGCTGATGCTGTTGGATGAGTTGAAGAAAAGAATTATTCCAAGTGTTCTAGGAATTTTTCGAGAGCCTAAGTCCTTTTCTCGAGAAGTCAACTTCAGTTCTCGAGAACTATGAAGTATGTCTCGAGAGGTCCAAGTTCTCTCTTGAGAGGTTAAGTAAGTTTCTCGGGAACTTCCTTCTATATCTCGAGAATTCCATTTGATTTTCTCTTTTCTCCAAAATTTTCTGATCTAAGTCATTTCTCGAGAAATCACCATTTCTCGAGAAGTCTCCTTCTTAGTTCTGAAATCCTTTTTCTCGGTTGGTCCAGATTATTTCTCGAGAAGTGATTTCCTATTTCTCGAGAAGTCAGTCTATTCTGATTTTTCCGTTAACTGTTCTAACGGGACTCTGTTTCCGATTAACGGCTTGTTTCGATTCGTTTAAGGTCTTTTCATGGGCGTTTATCCGTTTCCTATATAAGGCCCTGCTCCTAATGATTAAATATAACTCCATATAATTCCAATCGCGTTTTTAACCTAATCGTCGCTTCAAGAATCGCGATATTGCCGTGCCGCCTCCTGCAAGTGTCGGAGATCTATTTGGTGTTCGTAATCGTTCATCTCCGACTAAAGTGAAGGATCGATTGATCAATATCTCATCATTGACAAGTTCTATTGGATCATTCGATCAAAGGAAGGTCAGATCTGAAATCATTTTGTTCTTCCTCAATTTTCTCAAGGCAAGGTTCTTCAAGTATCAAGAAGGAAGAAGTTTTCAAGGAAGACAATCAGATCTGAATTACTGTTGGTATTTTGTATCATTACCTTATCATTTTGAGTTGTAGGGGAAGGTTTTCTCCGAGTTGTAGGAGAGGTTGTTCTCCGAGGTGTAAGAGAGATTTTCTCCGAGTTGTAGGAGAGGTTGTTCTCCGAGGTGTAAGAGAGGTTTTCTCTCCGAGATTGTAGGAGTTTTGACTCCGAGTTTGTAGGATCTTTCTTGATCCGAGATTTAGTGAAGTAGTCAAGTCTAGCTGTGGTGCTAGATTGGCGAGGCCGGCAAGTGGAGTACCCAAGAACGGGGAACCACTATAAATCTCTGTGCCATCTGTGTTTGTGATTTGCATGCTGTGTGTTTATTTCTTTACAGTAATTTTGTTCCGCAAAAGACGCAGTTATCACCTATTCACCCCCCTCTAGGTGATTTAGGTTAGCAACTAGATACTTCAATTGGTATCAGAGGGTCGCTGTTCTTGAAAGGTTAACACCTTGGATAGGATCTCTCCATTCTAGTTGCCAACAAATCATGGAAAAGTGCAAGGAATCGTCTTCGTTGAAATTGCCAATATGCACTAAGGCTAACTTTCCTATGTGGAAAGAAAGAGTCAGATTTTATATAGAAGCCGCGGACCCAAGAATCTTCCAAGTCGTGGAAGAAGGACCTCATGTGCCTATGACCGCTTCTACTATTGATCCAACCTTAAAAGTACCAAAGAAAATGATGGACTTAACTAAGGATGAGATCGCTCTCGTTGCATTGGACAAAAAGACAAAGAATATAATCGCTAGTGCCGTAGACGACTCTATGTTACAAAACTTGATCCATTGCAAATCAGCTCTAGAGATGTGGACTTCCTTAATAGTCCTCATGGAAGGTACGGAAGAAGTTAGGGATGACAGAAGATCTCTTCTGAATCAAGAGTACGAGGCGTTTAAGCAGAACAAAAAGGAGTGCATTGCCGATGCATATGAAAGATTCTTCAAAATTGTTAACGGCTTAAGAAACTATGGTCGGGAATTCTCTAATGGTGAGTTGAATGACAAATTCCTGCGTTCCCTAACGAAAGATTGGGATAGCAAGATAGTTGCAATCAGAGAATTTGGGAAATTGCCAAATCTAGACCCACAGAATCTGTTTGGGAAGTTATTATCCCACGAGCTGCAAATGAACATTCGCAAAACAGAAGAAGATGAGAATAGAGTTTCAAGCAAGGAAAGGACCTTGGCTATGAAGGCTGAGAGTTTTAGAAAAAGCAGAACCTTGTCTCCAATCAGGGTACAAGAATCTACAGATGAAGAAGAATCTAAAGCCGACTCCTCCAGTTCTGAAATGTCTGATGGAGAGTTTTCTCTAATCTCTCGTCAGTTTAAGAAACTGCTAAACAAAAGAAGACACATGAAGAATTAGTCTTCCTCTGAATATAGACATTCTCGACGTGATGGTGATCATCACAAAAAGGGTTCTAGCAATCATGACAGGTATAAATCTAAAACTGGTAAACATATTTCTTCTGACATAGTTTGCTATTGTTGCAATAAGCCAGGGCACATGATTGCTGAATGCCCTTATAAAAAGAAATAGGGTGGAAGAAAAGAAGAAAAGAAATCCACTCACGGAAAAAGGAAGACTGAAAAGAGTATAGTCGCTAAAAAGAACAAAACTTTAAGCAACAGTGACTCGGAGAAATCAAGTAGTGAGGAAGAAGCCTACTTCGGGCTGATGGCTATGACTGATGAAGAAGAAGAACCTCCATATACCGGGAAGGTAAATTCTCACACCATCTTATCTGATTCTGAATATGCCTCAGCTGAACAAAAGGATTATCCTTCAGATGATGACTCAAACCTCATGACCCAATATACTGAAATGCTTAAAAGTTTTGACAAATGCCGAAAGGTGGTCAAAACTCAGGCCAAGGAGATCATGTCTCTCAAAGAAGTGGAATCTAATTTGAGAAAGGAAGTTGAACAACTTTCTTCCTTCAAAGAGGAAAACCAAATCTTGAAAGACAAAATCAAAAGCTCAGATGAGCTCCTTGATCGGAGAGAGAACTCCATCAAAGTTCTGGAAGAACAGCTAGCCGCTGAGAAGAAGCTAGTTGAAATGTTTTCACAACCAAAAACCATTCTTCCAATCATTGATACTTTCTCTGCTAAAGCAAGTAGCAGTGGCATAGGTCATGTCGCTGGGCCAAGTAATTCTTCTAAGGGCACCCTTGCCAAGAAGAAAAGTAAGAATGCTAAGAAAGCTACTATCGAAGAAAAAGGGAAAGCCCATCTAGAACAAGTGGAATTTAAGAAAGTTCTACTTCCCACGAATGTTTATGACATGGAAAGCTCTTATGGTCACTTGACACGACCAATTAATTTTGCGCCTGCCAATGACTATAAGGGGTGGGCTCATCATCAATACCTCGGTCAAAGTGCTTTCAAAGCACCTTATGAAGAAGTAAATCTGAGAGATTATGGTCCTTATGTTCATGGTCCAAGTGCTGTTAAAGCACCAATAGTAAAGACTGTTGTACCTAAGCCAAAGGAGATAGCATCACCCTGTGTATGCTGTACTCATGAAGCATCCTCATCAAGAAGGATTGCTCCTGCTAAAATCAACGTTCAAAGAGTTAAGCAGGAAAATATTAAGAAGAGATACAACAGGTTTAATTGTTGGTGTTGCGGCAAAATAGGTCACTTTGCCGTAGACTGTTGGTTCAATTATACATATTCCAAGAGACCACAACTAAACAATGCAAGAAAGACCACTCGCAATGTTAATGTTCATCGTGGTGCTCAACTAACAAGGGACCAAGGACCCAAATTAGTTTGAGCTCCTAAGGCAAAATAGTTTGTTTTTGCAGGAATGTCCAAAGGCCAACAACAATCCTATCTGGTATTTGGACAGTGGATGCTCTCGGCATATGACCGGGACAAGAAGCCTTTTGCAAAATTTCATTCCAGTTGTGAACGGACCAAAAGTCATTTTTGGCGGATCCGACAGAGGAATTACAAAAGGCTACGGTATGATATCTAATGGTAATGTATCCTTTTCAGATGTGGCCTATGTGGAAGGATTAGAACATAATCTGATAAGCAAAAGTCAACTATGTGATAAAGGTTATATAGTTGATTTTCGTAGAGACAAGTTTTTGATAAAGTCGGCAGAAAATTCGGAAACGATTTTATCAGGCACTCGTTATAGGAATATTTTCTGCTTAAATTTTATTTGTTTATCAACTTCTACTCCGGTGTGTCTTTTAGCAAATGATAGTGCATCTCTTGCTGAACAATGGCATAAGAGATTAGCACATATAAATTTCAAAACTATAAACAAATTGTTTTCTCAAAACTTAGCGCGTGATGCGCCAAAAGTTAAGTGCATTAAAGATAGACCTTGTCATGCATGTGTAAAAGGCAAGCAAAAAAGAGGTGGAATACAGTATTGGGATGGTGTTCATTATGGAGGCATAGGGTTATAATTATTTGACAAGCTATATGGAGATGCCTGAAAGGGAGATTCAAGGTTTTTGAGGTTGAGGGGCCAGTTTCCTAACAAGCATGCAAAATGTTCTATGGTCAATACTTCCCACATAATACATATCACAAGTATGATCACAAGATCTACATCACATGCATCTCACATTTGTATACGTTGTATATCGGATATGGAAAAAGAAAAAAATCATTGCAAAAATTAACTACACATGATTAAAGCATAATCGGAAAAGATTCAACTAGATGTTTATATCTACTTCATATGGACTTGTTTGGTCCTTTGCAAATTAGAATTTTAGGAGGTAAGTCTTATACACTAGTTATTGTAGATGATTACTCACGTTTTGCATGAGTATTCTTTCTAAAACACAAGTCAGATACGTTTGACATTTTCACTAACTTCGTCAAGCAAATTCAGAATGAATTCAATTGTTCGGTGGTCAAAATCAGAAGTGATCATGGAACAGAGTTTGAATCTGGAGCAATGACGAAGTTCTGTGAAAGTCTTGGTATCTTTCATGAGTTTTCCTCTCCTCGAACTCCACAACAAAATGGAGTAGCTGAGAGAAGAAATAGAACACTCATTGAGGCTTGCAGAACCATGTTGAGTGACACTTCACTTCCCGAATATCTTTGGGCTGAAGCTGTCAACACTGCTTGCCACGTGCAAAACAGAGCACTCATAAACAAAAACCATGAAAAGACTCCCTATGAGCTTTTAAAAGGCAAGAGACCAACCATCTCTTATTTTAGAATCTTTGGTAACAAATGCTTTGTACTTAATAATGGAAAGCATTATAAAACCAAGTTTAGTGAAAAGAGCTTTGAAGGTATTTTCGTAGGCTATAGTAGCCATAGTAGAGCTTATAGAGTTCTTAATAAGAAAACCCGGGTTGTAGAAGAATCTATAAATGTTGTATTTGATGAGACGAGCATGCTACATAGCAGCTCCTCTAGTACTTCTATTGAAGATGCAGGTTCAAGACTCCAAGAACTAGATTTGGAAAAACCAGTTGAAGAAAATGCACAATCCTTCGTCAAGATCCCTTCCCCAACCTCAACAGAAGAAGAAAATCTTGATGAAGAACAAATCCAAGTGGAAGAATACATTCCAGTTATAGAAAAAGCTCCTGATGCTCCTATCAATGCTAGGAATCTTGGACTCAGACAATTGAGGGATCATCCTGTTGCTCAAATCATAGGAGATCCTCAAGAAGGCATAAAAACGAGAAGAGGTACTACTAATGAAAATTTATATCTAGTTTTCTTTCGCAGGTTGAACCAAACAAAATTTCAAGAAGCAAATGAAGATCCACATTGGATAATTGCAATGGAAGAAGAACTAAATCAGTTCAAGCGTTGCAAGGTATGGACACTTGTTCCAAAACCCAAGGATAAGAACATCATTGGAACAAAGTGGGTATATAGAAACAAGTTGGATGAAGATGAAACGATAATAAAGAACAAAGCCAGACTTGTAGCAAAAGGGTACAGACAAGAAGAACGTATCGACTTCGATCAAACTTATGCTCCAGTAGCAAGACTCGAAGCGATCAAGCTATTTTTAGCATATGCTGCATTCAAACGATTCACCGTATACCAAATGGACGTCAAGTCAGCTTTTCTTAACGGTGATATAAAAGAAGAAGTATACGTTGAACAACCACCAGGTTTTGTAGATTCTGATCTCCCTAATCATGTTTATCTACTGCAAAAAGCTTTATATGGTTTGAAACAAGCTCCTCGAGCTTGGTATGAGACGCTGTCTAACTTTCTTCTTGAGAACAAGTTCACAAGAGGGAAGATAGATAAGACATTATTTCTTAGGGAAGTAAAAGGCAAGATTTTGCTAGTGCAAATCTATGTCGACGACATTAGTTTTGGCTCCACTGATGACAAACTTTGCAAGAAGTTCTCAAAACTTATGCAAGGGAAGTTTGAAATGAGCAGTATGAGCGAGCTGAAATATTTCTTAGGACTCCAAGTGAAACAATCTGAAGATGGAATTTTCATCTCACATACGAAATTCACTAAGGAGTTAATTAAGAAATTTGGAATGGAGAGTGCAACCTCTATGAGGACTCCAATGAGCTCAGCTATGTCTCTGGACAAGGATGAGAGAGGGAAACCTTTCGATGAAACCAAGTATAGAAGCATAATTGCCTCTTTGCTCTACCTTACTGCTAGTAGACCTGATATAATGTTCTCAACATGTGTGTGTGCTAGATATCAGGTGAACTCTAAGGAATCTCACTATACCGCTGCAAAGCGAATCTTGAGATATCTTAAGGGTACGCCAAATCTTGGCTTATGGTACCCAAGAAGTAATGATAACGAACTAATAGGTTTTTCAGATGCTGACTTTGCAGGTAGCAAAGACGACAGGAAAAGCACTTCCGGGACTTGTCAGTTCCTAGGAAGAAGGCTAATTTCATGGAGCAGCAAGAAACAGAATTGTGTAGCAACATCAACTGCTGAATTGGAGTATATCTCCGCAGGCAGTTGTTGTGCACAATTGCTCTGGATAAAGAATCAGCTAGAAGATTACAATCTAAAGTTTAAAGACATTCTGATGTTTTGTGACTCCTCCAGTGCTATTGCTATTGCTAATAATTCAGTCTCGCACAGTCGGACAAAGCATATCGAATTACGATATCATTTCATCCGGGAGCATGTGGAGAATAGGGACATCAACCTCAGTTATGTTCCAACGGAAAAGCAAATAGCGGATATATTCACGAAGCCGCTGGATGAGACCAAGTTCTCTTTCTTCAAGACAGAACTGGGTATGCTCAACATGGAGTAATAATCTAATCAGAAATGAAGACTTGAAGACATGAAGAATTCAACTATTCAGATGTTCAAGGAGGCAAATAAATTTCTAAGTCATAATAGATGAAGGCTTGAAGAAATGAAGAAATCAGGAGATTTTCTAAGTTAGAATACCACTTCTCGAGAAATCCAAACTGAATTCTACTTCTCGAGAAATGGGAAATCCCTCGAGAAATCAGAAGAACTACTTGAAATATTGAAGTTCATGGCGAGTCATCAGACTTCTCGAGAAATCGAGGACTTCTCGAGAAATCAAGAACCTCTCGAGAAGTCGGTCTGTCTTCTTAAAACTCTTAAAATCTTTTCTTCGAGCAGTCGAACCGCCGGGTACGTCTTTTTCTGTTATTTTTTTTAAAAAAAAATAATAAAATCAAAAAACTATAAATACTCTCGAGGATGACTTAAAATCCACGCGAACATTTCTCTTCTTCTCGACATCCCTCTCTACTGTTCATCTTCCTCTCGCGACCTCTGCTTCCCGCCCGTCAGTTCTCGCAATCTCGTCAAGCACAAGAGTACTCGCATTCACTCCTTGCAGTCGCAGTTAGATTCTACAAAGCATCGATGGCTCTTTGCCCTAGAGCTAAGATAGGCGTCGGTTGTGAAGTCGAAAGGTCAGGGTTAATCGCGATTTCAGACGATGTTCAGAACATGTTCTCCTTGCTAGATGCCGCAGGGCTGTCATTCCTTCTAGAGCACCCTTGTAGAATCTTGTTCAAGGAAGTGGAAGAATTCTATATCAATGTAAAGGCTATAAAGGAAGGGAGG
The DNA here is from genome assembly GCA_033032865.1 of Dactylorhiza incarnata. Taxonomy (NCBI): domain Eukaryota; kingdom Viridiplantae; phylum Streptophyta; class Magnoliopsida; order Asparagales; family Orchidaceae; genus Dactylorhiza; species Dactylorhiza incarnata. Next base: position 1,558,446 of record JAWHQI010000130.1, read on the forward strand.
ATGCTAATGTCGTTTGTGGAAAATGTAAAGGTAAAGATTTCTCCCAAATCTTTAACCAAGTTTCTTAGACTTCCAGTAATTGATTCAGAAGATGAATTAGAAGATGTGGACTGGGACAGAGCAAAGGTATTTTGTGGTTTGGAAAAGGGTGTCAGTGCAATCAGACGGCAGAAAATGAACCTGGTTGGGAAATTGCTTGTAGACATTGTGTCTAAGGTAATTCTGTGCAAGACAGGCAGCCAAGGCCATGTCTCTGAGAATATCTTTTGTTTGATCACCTCTATAGTATGTGGAAAGAAGTGTGATTGGGCTAATCGACTCTTCTTGTCCATTAAAGCAAGTATCCTTGCTCCCAACTATGCAAGGATATTGTCTTTATTTCTAAATCAGCTGAACCCTCAAGTTTTCAACATGACTAAAGGAGCAGTGCTTCATCACTTAAAGAAGCTTAATGTGGTAACAATTCAAAGATGGGATATCAGAATAGTAAAGCCAGGCCAAGAAAGCTCAAGTGGTCAGGGGAGCATCAACTTCAGGCTGATGAGCCCTCAAGGGTTGTTCCACAAGTTCCCTCTCCAAGAAGGACTTCAGCTCCAGCTTCTCCCTCTGATGCACCTCTTCAAGGAAGTGTTGTGACACCTCCTCCTCCTCCTCCAGTTGGCTCTGTTCCTCCAGTTGCTTCAGTTCCTCTAGGTAATGCAATTCCAACTCCTCCTTCTTCCCCAGTTGAAACAGCTACACAGGCAGATACCATTCCATCTTCAAAGAGATTCTATACAAGAAGAACTCATCCAAAATTCCCAAGCTGTGCAGTTCCATCTCCTCCTCTTCCAGCAAGTTCTCTTCATCAAGAGGATGCAGTTCCTCCTCCTCCTTCTGAAGATGTTAACAAGGCAATTGATGATGTTCTCACTGATTTACAGCATCAAGATGGTGAAAGACTCAGCCCTAGTGGGCAAGGAGGTGGGTCTGGAGCAGATTTTGACTTCTGCAATGAAGGAGATGACATCTCTATTCATGGTTCATCTCCTTCCCCAGCAAACATTGAGGGGGAGCAAGGCTTAATGGACACTGACAAGGATGCTCAACCGGAGCTAGTTGGTGATATTCATAATCAGCCTCAAGTATTTTCTCCTGTGAAGGTAAGTTCTGTCATTCTTGAAGAACTTCCTGAGGAACCTCAGCCTCCTCCTCCTCCTCAGTATTCAGATGACTTTCTTCTGGGAAAGATTGAAAGATTAATTCTTCAGCAAAGTGCTAAGATAGATTATTCCTTCAGAGAAGTTCATGCCAGAATAACTGATGTTGAAAAGGACGTCAACAGAAAGTTTGTTGAGCTTAAGTCAAGTTCTGATAAGCTCAGAGAAGAGATGATTCAGGGTGGAAAGGCAATGGAACACACCTTTAAGGGTGTAGTTACTGCCTTGGATGAGATAGTTCAAGTAGGAAAGAAGCAAGCTGATCAGGATGAAAAAGCTGCTGAGATAGCTTTCAAAATCATTGATGAAGTTGGTCAGTTCAGGGAGTCTGTCATTCAAACCCTATCTGTAGAAGTCAGAAAGGGGGAGGATAAAGTGGCAGAGCTCTTGGAATCTCAAGCATCTCTGCTTCAGCAGGCTGTTAGTGTTCAGCTTGAGCAGTTGAATACTGGTGTTCAAAGGCAGGTTGCTGATGTAAATTCTTACACTTTCAAAACTGCAGTATGGCTGCATCATGAGATCTTACCAGGAATAGACCTTGAAGATGATCAGCCTCCTTCTCAGTTTCCTTCTCAGTTTCCTCCTCAGTTTTCTCCAAGGCCAGATGACCAGTTTCAGCATGCTTCTGATCATTCAGAAGGTCCTTCTGCACAGAAGACTTCCAGGAAGAGGAAGTATGGTGAGGTTCCCTCAGCTAGAAGATCCACTCCAGCATCCAGCTCTACTGCTTCTGGCAAAACTGTTGTAAAAGAAGTACTTCCTGAGCTGTGGAGTCCAACTTCTAGGATAATTATTCTTGACTCCCTCAAACTTGTTGAAGATGGTGGTGTGCCAGTGTCTGAGATTTACAGTGCAGCTGAGTGGAAGAAATATGTGACTAGTTGTACAAAGAGAAGGATTCATTATAGGACCCATGGTAATAACAATCCATCAGCCCCATAAGCTCCTCTTAAGTATCACCCAAAGCCTTATGCCTATTTCAGTAGACAAGAGCAGAAGAAGAAAGACAGATTTTGAAGCAAGTTGTTGAATCATTTTACTTTATGATATTTCTGATTGTATGGATATTAAGTCATCCTTGAACAATATAAATCTTAAATATAGTTTTTGATTCTATTGTTTATTCTATTTTTATGCTTTCTCTTATATGTTGTGGCATATCTGGTTTATCTTGTTACAATTCATCTTAGTCTTTAGGGTTCTGACTTCTACAAATAGGGGGAGATTGTTGGGAATTGTGTCCACAATTACCTTGATTTGAAGAAGTCCCCTTTAAACTAAGTTGAATTGAGTTTGTATTTGATATTGCTTTCTAGTATGGTGCTTGCAGGTTTTCAAATGAGTAAGTACAAACCAGTGTCAGGTTTCAATGGGTCACCAAACACAGGCCCATGCAATGTAATTCCTCATTGTATGGTTCAAGGTGTTGACTCATGTGAAATCTCTCTATTGGGATGTACTTTTGATTCAAGCACTAAGGAAGAGCTAGGAGGAAGCTGATGCTGTTGGATGAGTTGAAGAAAAGAATTATTCCAAGTGTTCTAAGAATTTTTCGAGAGCCTAAGTCCTTTTCTCGAGAAGTCAACTTCAGTTCTCGAGAACTATGAAGTATGTCTCGAGAGGTCCAAGTTCTCTCTTGAGAGGTCCAAGTTCTCTCTCGAGAGGTCCAAGTTCTCTCTCGAGAGGTTAAGTCAGTTTCTCGAGAACTTCCTTCTATATCTCGAGAATTCCATTTGATTTTCTCTTTTCTCCAAGATTTTCTGATCTAAGTCATTTCTCGAGAAATCACAATTTCTCGAGAAGTCTCCTTCTTAGTTCTGAAATCCTTTTTCTCGGTTGGTCCAGATTATTTCTCGAGAAGTTATCTCCTATTTCTCAAGAAGTCAGTCTATTCTGATTTTTCCGTTAACTGTTCTAACGGGACTCTGTTTCCGATTAACGGCTTGTTTCGATTCGTTTAAGGTCTTTTCATGGGCGTTTATCCTTTTCCTATATAAGTCCCTGCTCCTAATGATTAAATATAACTCCATATAATTCCAATCGCATTTTTAACCTAATCGCCGCTTCAAGAATCGCGATATTGCCGTGCCGCCTCCTGCAAGTGTCGGAGATCTATTTGGTGTTCGTAATCGTTCATCTTCGACTAAAGTGAAGGATCGATTGATCAATATCTCATCATTGACAAGTTCTATTGGATCATTCGATCAAAGGAAGGTCAGATCTGAAATCCTTTTGTTCTTCCTCAATTTTCTCAAGGCAAGGTTCTTCAAGTATCAAGAAGGAAGAAGTTTTCAAGGAAGACAATCAGATCTGAATTACTGTTGGTATTTTGTATCATTACCTTATTATTTTGAGTTGTAGGGGAAGGTTTTCTCCGAGTTGTAGGAGAGGTTCTCCGAGGTGTAAGAGAGGTTTTCTCCGAGTTGTAGGAGAGGTTGTTCTCCGAGGTGTAAGAGAGGTTTTCTCTCCGAGATTGTAGGAGTTTTGACTCCGAGTTTGTAGGATCTTTCTTGATCCGAGATTTAGTGAAGTAGTCAAGTCTAGCTGTGGTGCTAGATTGGCGAGGCCGGCAAGTGGAGTACCCAAGAACGGGGAACCACTATAAATCTCTGTGCCATCTGTGTTTGTGATTTGTATGCTGTGTGTTTATTTCTTTACAGTAATTTTATTCCGCAAAAGACGCAGTTATCACCTATTCACCCCCCTCTAGGTGATTTAGGTTAGCAACTAGATACTTCATTTTGTCCTCGAAAATTGCCTAGGGTATGGTTTTTTAGAGAAGAGATGATGTTACATTGGGGAAGAGTTACATGTACTTTTCTTTGACGAGACTCTCTGGTTCTCAAGTATACTCGTCACGTCCGCAGTTTGACCATAAGATTTTAGCCATAGTTATTGTCATATTCCGCAAGTTCTTTTTCTTGGAGTTGACGATCCGTACGGGTTCCAACTGCATTGATTTGTTAAACTACATAGGCACCTGTGGTGCCTGAAGATGTTGCCCAGGTTGTCTTAAAAATGTCGTAGTGAAGAGATGTGGAAGACATCATGCATATTTCCCAGTTCTAGTGGTAGAGCTAATTGATATGTCAGATGACCAATATGCTCTATGATGGGGTATGGGCCCAAATAATGAGGGTTCAATTTTGTTTTCTTCTTAATCCGTGAGATACCATGCATAGGCTTGATTTTTAAGAATACCAAATTTTCTATGTTGAACTCCACTGGATGATCATGAGCGTCGTAATATTTGGTCTGTCTACTCTATGCTTCTAGCATTCGCTCTCATATTAAACTTACTGTCGTGGTGCTGTCATCAATATACATAACACCTAACACTTCAGGGTGTTCATCATGAACCCAAGATAAAGGATTTCGACATCATCTTCTGCAGAGGGATTCATATGGTGCCATCTTAATACTAGCCTGGAAGCTATTATTATATGGGAACTCTACTTGTGGAAGGAGTTTCTCTTTGGGCTCGTTATGATCTACTATGCACAGATGGAGAAGATCCTCCATGGTTCGGTTTGTTCTTTCCGTCTGACCGTCTATTTGAAGATGAAAAGCGGTGATGAAGGCTAACTTGGTGCCTAAGTAAGCTTGCACTTTTCTCAATTCTCTGGATGTGAAACGTCTAGCGCTGTCAGAAAAAAATCATCTTTGGTACTTCGTGGAATCAGACAACTTGATTGATGAATAGTCTGGCCAAGATATCTACACGTCACTTTGCCAATTTGGTATGAATCGAGCAAACTTGGTGAGGTGATCCACTATGACCCATATCGAGTCATTTCCTGCACGTGATCGGGGAAGCCCATGGATGAAGTCCATTAAAATGTTTTCGAATTTCCATTCCGATATTGGTATGGGTTGTAGCAATCCTCCCGGGTTTCGACATTCTACCTCTCCATTGCGGTATTGGTAGGGGTTGTAGCAGTCCTCCCGGATTTAGGCATTCTGCCTTGACCATTTGACAAGTTTGGCAATGTGCCACATAATTTGTGACGACCTTTTTCATTCCTGGCCAATATAACATCCATCATAAGTCAGTATACATTTTAACCACTCCGGGATGAATGGAATAGCTAGACTGATGTGCCTCTCGGAGTATCTCTTCTCAGATTCCCCCGACAAAGGAAATAAATATTTGATGTTTATACTATAGGAGTCCATCATATAGGTTGAAGTCCTTTTGTACACCGTCTCATAAGGATTGGATAATCGGAGCTGCCTCCGGGTCAGTCTTCTGGGCTTCATGAATCCGGTCTCGAATATCACATTGGATTGGATCTCCATCCATAATAGCTAGGCTTGATAGTCTACCGGATCTCTACAAGTAATGAGGGTGATGTCCAAGTTTGCTAACGATCAAAGCAAATCTTCCTTTATTGCCTCCATCCACCCTCCGACCTTCAATTATTGTCAACTCAGGGCATTCACAACCATATTGACCTTATCAGGGTGGTATTGCAAGGTGAACTCGTCACAAAGAAATTCCAACCACCATCGTTGTCGGAGGTTTAGCTCTTTCTAGGTGAAGACATATTTGAGACTTTTGTGGTCAAAGAAGATCTCGCATCTGACTCCGTATAGATAATGTCTCCAAATTTTATGGGCAAAAACTACCGCGCCTAACTCCAAGTCATGGGTTGGGTAGTTGTGCTCATGTGGCTTTAACTCTCGGGATGTATAAGATATGACCTTACCGTGTTGCATGAGTACGAATCCTAGTCCCCTTAGCGATGAATCAGTATAAATCTGGAATCCTTCGATTTCTGAAGGGATTGTAAGGATCGGTGCTGAGGTCAAGCGCTCCTTCAGTTCATTAAATACTGCTTCACACTCCGGGGTCCACTTGAAAACTAATTTTTCTTTGTGAGGGTGGTAAGGGGTAATACAATCTTAGAAAAGCCTTCCACGAACTTTCGGTAGTATCCAGCCAGTCTGAGGAAGCTTCAAATATCCGCTGCCGACTTAAGAAGTGGCCAATTCCGTACTACTAGCATTTTGGTCTGGTCCACTGCTACTCCATATTTATTAATGGTGTGTGCCCCATGAACTCAACTTCTACTAGCCAAAATTCACATTTGCTGAATTTGGCATATAGGATTCGCTCACGAAGTTTTAGCAACACCATATGGAGATGTTTTGCGTGAGCTTCCTCGCTTCTAGAGTAGATGAGGATGTTGTCTATGAAGACTATCACGAAGTGGTCCAGGTAGGGTTCAAACACCTTGTTCATCAATGCTATGAAGGCAGACGGTGAATTTATTAATCTAAAAGGCATCACCATAAACTTGTAGTTTCTGTATCTGGAACTGAATGCCGTCTTGGGTATGCATTCTTCCCAAATTCGGAGTTGGTAGTAGTCTAACCGCAAGTACATCTTGGATAAGACAGAAGTGCCTTGCTGTTGATCGAATAGCTCGTTGATTCTCTGAGGGGATACATGTTCCAAACTGTAAGTCTGTTTAGCTCCTTATAGTCAATGCACATGCATAAGGATCCGTCGTTAACAAACAACGCGGGGGCTCCCCAAGGTGAGGAACTCGAGCGGACGAATTCTGCATGGATTAATTCTTGGAGCTGAATTCTGAACTATGGTAGTTCTTTGGGGCCATCTGATAGGGTGTTTGGGACACAGGTTGTGCTCTGGGTATAAGCTCGATTTGGAAATCAACTTCTCGTGGTGATGGCAAGCCTAGAAGAGACGTGGGAAAATTGTTGGGGATGATACGAACAACTAGAACCTTAACGAGTACTTTGGTATCGCCTCCATCTTGAAGTAAATTAAGAACACTTTGTCTTTCTACCTGACTACTTTGGAAGTATGCGCAGAAGTTAATACTAAGCGAGAGATAGAGGGCATACCTTTCAACGTGATGAATTGTCCGTTCAGGTTTTGGAGGTAGATCTCCCTGGTTGAGCAATTAATTTGTTCCTTGTGCTCGACTAACTAGTCCATTCCCACTATGATGTCAAACCTGGTTATAGTTAAGACGGTTGCGTAAACTTCGAATTCTAGATTTTCCAGAAGGTCTTAAAACGAGCATTTCTCAGTAGAGGTCAGATTCGATCCTTCCAAAAGTTGTATTCGTATTAACATTTCGGGTGATCAGATGACATTGGTTTATGAAGAGATAAAGTCCCGTGATACAAAGGAGTGCATGTCTCTTATATCGAATAGGGTTTTGGCAGGTTGACCTTCTACAATAATTAACCCTGAAAGGATTTTCTTAACTTATAATTACATTTGAACTTTAACTATAACAAACATCATGTTACAAGAAAAGTAAAGCCAGGAGTACACTAAAAATATATACCTATCACTACGTCTGGAGATGGTCCCTGTTGTAGGTCTACGACAGAGGGGCATCTCTAACAATCCTCAGAGGATCTCTTCTACCCTATCAGCCTCTCCGACCTCCTTGACCACGGCCTCTGCGATTTGCTACAACTATTTGCTCTCTCTGGACAGCTCATAGTGTTGGCCTTCCCGCGGCCTGTAGGCAAAAGGCCAAAATGTGGCCAAGCTGGCGGAATAAGTAGCAGTTCCCTGCAAAGGGAATATCTCATCGCGGTATGGGTGCCTGCTATGCTGGTGCTTACTATGGAACATGTGCCTGCTGCAGCGCTGGTAGAGGTAGTGGCCTAATCAGTGGATGCTGATGGGGTGGTTGTGCTGGACGATATGGGCGATGGCGGCTGTGTTGCCTCCTATCACGGTGCTATCAATGAGGGGCGACTATCCTCTCACATCCTCGTGGTGCAGCTAATGCCTCTACATGTGATGCAGGACGCCGGGGCCCCGACCACACCCCGTGGCATCACACCAGCTAGCGGACCACGGCCAAGCACGCCAGCCAGAAGGACTGCAGTCCAGGCACCCCAACCCATCTCCACGCCTGTTCTCAGCGCGGTGGGTTGATGAGGCTAGGTCTCGATCCCCAGACCTCCTTGATAAGAACCACTCCTAACAGGCCTTATCACCAAGGAGGTCTGGGGATCGAGCCACAGCCTCAACAACCCGCCGCGTTGAGAACAGGCGTGGAGACGGGTTGGGGTGCCTGGACTGCAGTCCTTCTAGTAGGCGTGCTTGGCCGTGGTCCGCTAGCTGGTGTGATGCCACGGGGTGCGGTCGGGGCCCCGACGTCCTGCATCACCATGTCTACTCCGTCGATGGGCTACCATGGTTCGGTCCATCTCCACTGCAACAACGTATGTTGCAATGTTGTGAAAAGATGTCCGTACAATCATGATCAGGGGCTGGCGAAGGTCATCACACAAACTTCCATAAAACCTCGTTGCTATTTCCGTCAAGTTTGAGATCCCCGTGAAGCAGGCTAGGTGGGTGAACTCTTGCTGGTACTCATGTACGATCATGTCACCTATGCGTATCTGTAGGAAGCGCTCCTGCAGCTCAGCTCGGTCGACTTCAATTATAAAATGATCTAAGAAGTCATCCGAGAACTATCCCCATAGTATAGTGTTGAGTGGTCATCCAATGAAAGTGGAATGACTAGCTAACCACCACCAGTCGCGGGCATACACCTCCAGTAGTGTCACAATTAGGGATACTGTATAGACTGTTGGGCATCTTATCCCAACTAGCACCTCCTCAACTCTCTCTACCCACTCCTTTGTCTACATGTCAGTCTCAGAACCTCAGTAGGTAGGAGGCCTCAGTCCTCGGAAGGTCATTAGTAGGTTAGTTAGTAGGGTTGTCTGTTGTCATTGCTGAGTTATAGCAGCCTGGAATCTGCCTAGCACATTTGTGAGTGTCTGTCCCAGCTCTGTCTCTACGAAGGGAACAACAGGAGCAGTAGGAGCATGTGGTAGAGTTGTAGGGAGGCATTGGTCTCTCAAGGAAGATCTCCCATTACTCGACTCTGGTATCTGGAGAAGTAATAGGAAAGAGGTCAAATTTTGCAAAATAAGGGAATTTGCAAAAATTGACTAACGCGAAAATGAAGTGTGCGTGGGTGTGCAAACATGCATCTTAGAATCCTTAAACTTCTATCCTACAGGTCCACCAGACTCTCTGTTGAATTTTTTGAAGTGAAGTGGAGGTGATCGGGTAGTCTGTTTTTGGGTGACCGCCGAGACCGCGCGGTCTGTGTTTGTATTCTGCTGGTTTGGCTCTGTCGGTCTGTTTTGGCGGTCTGCAGGTTCTGCCGGTCTGTTCTTGATAGCTGCGGTCTGTTCCCGAGTTAGTCTGCTGATTGACCTGTCTTCTTTGTTGGAAGACTGGGCGGTCTGTTCTTATGTGACCGCCTGTCCGGGCGATTTGTTCTGGCGATCTGACGACTTATTTGAAGTCGTCCAGATGGTTATGGTTTGCTCCTGGTGGTCTAAGGAAGGAGTACACTGGTGTCCGCGCGGCTTGTGCGCGGTCTCATGTTCGCGCGACTTGTGCGCGATCTGCCTGCTGTTCTGCGGTCTTGGACGGAAGGTTGTCCAAGTGGTCTGATCGTGCGGTCTGCCTTATGAGACCGCTGGTGATCTGACGGGTGGTGACTGTATCCCGGTTTTTGCGGTGACGACATCCATCTACCCGCCTATAAATAGGGGTGCATGGCCCGTCATTTATAACGAGAACTGTAAGAACTAGAGCCTGGGTTAATTCGTGCGGTCTCAACTTTGAGGTCGGGCGGTCTCGGAAGCGAGTTGACTGTTTGTTGTGTTTGCAGGTTTGCGGTCAGCAGGTTGCGGTCTCCTTCCTTGGTGATTCCCAGCGGCTTGAATAAATAGTTCGGCAGCGGTCTGTCTGCAAACTGGTTTATGTTCGTTCTTGTGCTGTTCACAATGAGCTCAACGATCAGGCGACCTTCAGCGGTTATGCGATCAGAGTTGCGGTCTGGCGACAACTTCAGTTCTTCATTTCAATAAAGCTCCAGTTCGTGCGGTCTGAGGTGGCGGTCTTGCAGTGCAGGCAGTCTGTCTGTTTTCTGTTCGCGCGGTCTCAGGACAAGCCGGGCGACCTCTGGAGTCGAGCGGTCTGTGCGGTCTCAGCTTGTCTAGCCGCCAGATTTGTTTTGGTGTGTTTTGTTCTTCTCTCCTTCGTGATTCTTATGAATCATGTCTCGCCATGTATGTCTCGCACTGTAAATGAAGTTTGTGATTCAATAAAGTTTCTTGTGTTGTTGTGTGGCATTGTGGTTGTTTGGCTATAACTCAGTTGATGCAACTCCTGCTTACTCCTAAACGATTCAAATCAAAAATTTTAACATGGTATCAGAGATAGGTTGTTGGAGTGGATAAGCAGTGATCAACTTGAGTTGCCATCGTCTTTGTGAAGAAGAGACCACATAGATTGCCATGGAAGGTGGATACGTAAGAGGACTTGGTATTGAACTCCTTACATCGACTAACTATAAGAAATGGAGGTCATGTATGAAGAGTTACTTACTTGGCGAGGATCTTTGGGAGATAGTTGGAGGAGAAGACACACAAGAGGTGTTTCTAGCAGGAGATAATATGGCAGAGGTGAGACTTTGGAGGAGGACTAATGCTAAGGCAGAGTTCACACTCAAGAGGGCTATCTCACCAGAACTGTTTGATCACATCATTGGATGTAAATCTGCTTCTGAGATCTGGATGTCTTTGCACGGGTTGTTCAATAAGAAGAATGTAGCTCGGCTACAGTTTCTTGAGAATGAGTTGGCGAAAGCCTCTCAAGGTGATCTTTCTATTTCTACCTTCTTTCTTAAGATGAAGAACCTCACAGCAGAGTTTTCTGCATTGGACCCTGATGAGCCCATCTCGGAGGCAAAACTGAAGAGGCATATTATCCGCGGGTTGCGGAAGGAGTATCTTGCCTTTGTGACTTCAGTTCAGGGTTGGGCAAATCAACCATCTCTGTTGGAGCTGGAGAACTTACTTGCTTCACAAGAAAGTTTGGCAAGACAGATGGCGGGGACTTCTATCTCTGGGGGAGATAGTGATGTGTTGTTCTCTGGGAAGAAGAAGAAGAAGTGGGAGAAGAAGAAGCCGGGTTATGATGGACCCTCTACTTCAGGTCAGCAGGATAGGGGTTATGCTCCTAAGTCTGATGGGAAGAAGAAGGGAGATGGACCAAGGTGCTTCAGGTGCAATAAGACCGGCCACTTCAAGAAGGATTGCCGTGTTAATCTTCAGCCGGGACATGCATCGGAGAAGGAGAAGCCAAAGTATGAAGCTGGATGGGAAGGAGCCTTTGCGGCTAATATGACGTCTATGCCCGTTAAGGCCTTGGCTGCCATCAACTTCGAAGAGGATTGGATTGTTGATTCAGGGTGTGGACATCATCTCACCGGGGATGAATCAAAGTTCTCTTCTTTGGCGCCTTACTCAGGTAACGATGCTATCATAACGGCTGATAATTCTGTTCATGCAGTAGAACAAGAAGGAGTTGTTTCTTTGAGCAGTGATAAGGGTCCACTCACCTTGAGGAGTGTTTATCACGTGCCTGGTATGAAGAAGAATCTCTTCTCTGTGACCAATGCGGTCGATGCCGGTTATCACGTTCTGTTTGGCCCAACAGAAGTGAAGTTTCTTAAAACTCAACCAGAGATAAAGGGAGATGTTATTCATGTTGGAAAGAGGGTGAAGGACTTGTTCGTGTTATCGACAAGTACCTATGTTGATAAAATGAAGACCAATGATAGCGCGGCTATCTGACATGAAAGGTTGGGGCATGTAGGCATGGACAAATTGAAGGATATGGTGGTAAGGGGCCTTGTCAAGGGCTTGCCTAGCTTGTCCTCCTATGGAGATGGTCATGTTTGTGCGGGATGTCAGTTTGGTAAGTCTCATCGACTTCCATTTGATAAATCGCAAATAAGATGCAAAGCGTCGTTGGAGTGTATTCACTGTGATTTGATGGGACCGACTGCCACCCCAAGCCTTGGAGGCAACAAATATATGTTGGTGTTGATTGACGATTACACTAGATATGTCTGGGTGTATTTTTTGAAAGAGAAGTCGGAAGCTTTTGCGAGGTTCGTGGAGTTCAAGGAGCTGGTTGAAGGTCGGTTAGGCCTGCGGGTGAAAAAATTGAGAACTGACAATGGTGGGGAGTTCACCTCTGGTGAGTTCTCAAGTTTTTGTAGGAAACACGGCGTTCGGAGAGAGCTCACTTGTGCCCATACTCCACAGCAAAATGGTGTTGCAGAACGGAAGATTCGTCATCTGACGGAAACTTGCAAATGCTGGCTTCATGCCAAGAGTATCCCAAATTCCTTCTGGGCAGAGGGAATGTCTTGTGCATCTTACGTCATCAACAGGATGCCTCTAAGTCCTATCAACATGAAGACCCCTCACGAACTGATGTTCAAGGAGAAACCAAGTGTTGCACACCTTCGTGTGTTCGGGTCAACCTATTATGTGCATATTCCTGATGCTCTTCGGACAAAGCTAGATGCGAAAACAAGGAAGCTAGTCTTTGTTGGATATGATGAGCGGAAGAAGGGATGGAGATGCATGGATCCTGAGACTCGAAGATCTTTTGTATCTCGGGATGTGGTGTTCTATGAGGTGACTTCCTACAAGGGGAGTTCAAGAGTTGAACTGCCGGAGAACAGGGTTGATGAAGAAGGGAAGACTGCTGAAAATCTTCAAGTGGAGTTGCCTGTTTCACCAGGAGCTCCTGTTGTGTCGAGCTATGAGATGGAGGCTTCAGGTTCTGGAAGCAGGGGGAGCGATGCTCCAAGTTCATCTGGAAGAGGAGCGTGCACAGAAGAAGCAGCTGAGGAGGTGGTTAGTCAGGAGCAACCTCTTAGGAGGTCAAAGAGGACTATCAAGCCACCGAATAGATACACAGGAGGAAACATGGTGAGCTTCGTCTCTTGTTTCTTCGCTGGTCCCTTGGATGAGAGGGAGCCGTCGAGCTTTGAGAAAGCCAAAGGTGTGAAGCAGTGGGATATTGCTATGCCAGAGGAGATGGATGCTCTCAAGAAGAATGAGACTTGGTCTCTAGTGCCCAGGCCCAAGGGCATTACCCTGTGACATGCAAATGGGTTTATAAACTCAAGAAGAAAGCTGACGGTACGATCGAGCGATACAAGGCTCGCCTTGTAGCTCGCGGGTTCTCACAGCAGTTTGGTGAAGATTATGATGAGTCGTTTAGTCCAGTGGCAAAGATGACTTCGGTCCGATTTATTATTGCTTTGGCGGCATCTTGTGGATGGGAGATTTGGCAGCTCGATGTGAAGAATGCTTTCTTGTACGGAGAGATTGACAGGGATATCTTCATGCTCCAGCCGCTGGGTTTCATCTCGGAGGATTGTCCGGACTACGTCTGCAAACTGAAGAAGGCCTTATATGGTTTGAAGCAAGCGCCTCGGGCGTGGTATGGGAAGATCGCGGAGTATCTTCTATTCTGCGGGTTCTTTGCTTCAGACTCTGATTCTTGCTTGTTCGTCAAGAAGGAGGGGGCGCTTCGGGTTATTGTGCTGCTGTATGTGGATGACATGATTGTCACCGGGAACTCGAAGGAGGCGGTAGCAAGGCTGAGAGATGAGCTTGAATCAGGTTTGAGATGAAGGATCTGGGTGAGCTTTACCATTTCCTTGGACTCGAGGTCTAGAGGCGGGAGAGCGGAGTGCTCGTTTCTCGGGAAGGATATACGGAGTGGATCGTTCAACGATTCGGCATGGAGGAAGGGAAGAGCAGCTCTATACCTCTAGAACAGCATCATAAACTTCGGAAGGATGAGGGAAGAGTTCTATCTGATCCGTTGGTGTTCCGAGCTCTGGTTGGGAGCTTGATTTACTTGACCATCATGAGGCCTGATATTGCTTATGCAGTTGGCAAAGTGAGTCGGTACATGGCGGAGCCACGAAAGCCTCATCTTCTGGCGGCAAAAGGGATTCTGAAATATGTGAAGTCGACCTCTGACTTGGGTCTCCTATTTAGGAGAGGGTCAAGCTTGGAGTTGCATGGATACATGGATGTTGATTACGGGGGAGACGTGGATGATCGGAGATCAACGTCTGGTTATGTCTTTATGACGGGCCCCATAACAATCTCTTGGTGCAGCAAAAAGCAGGATTCGGTGTCCGTATCTACCACAGAAGCGGAATACAAGGATTCGGCCTTGGCAGCTCAGGAAGCCGTTTGGCTCAGGAGGTTGGTGGAGGACGTTCATGAGGAGGTTTGAGGTCCCACTATGCTACGCGGGGACAATGAGAGTGCTCTCAAGCTGGTTAATAATCCAGTCTGTCACGCGAGGACCAAGCATATTGAGATTGAACACCATTTCATTCGTGAAAAGGTGTTGGGAGGATCTCTTATGGTCGAGCATGTTCGGAGTGCGGACAATGTCGCAGACATCTTCACAAAGCCGCTGGCGAAGGGACCATTTACACGGTTGCGGAGTTTACTCGGGCTAGTCTCCACTTCCCACTTCAAGGGGGAGTGTTGAATTTTTTGAAGTGAAGTGGAGGTGACCGGGCGGTCTGTTTTTGGGTGACCGCCGAGACCGCGCGGTCTGTGTTTGTATTCTGTCGGTCTGGCTCTGCCGGTCTGTTCTGGCAGTTTGCAGGTTCTGTCGGTCTGTTCTTGATAGCTGCGGTCTGTTCCCGAGTTAGTCTGCTGATTGGCCTGTCTTCTTTGTTGGAAGACCGGACGGTCTGTTCTTATGTGACCGCCTGTCCGAGCGGTTTGTTCTGGCGATCTGACGACTTGTTTGAAGTCAGCCAGATGGTTCTGGTTTGCTCCTGGTGGTCTAAGGAAGGAGTACACTTGTGTCCGTGCGGCTTGTGCGCGATCTCGTGTTCGCGCGACTTGTGCGTGATCTGCCTGCTATTCCGCGGTCTTGGACGAAAGGTTGTCCAAGTGGTCTGATCGTGCGGTCTTCCTTATGAGACCGCTGGCGATCTGACGGGTGGTGACTGTATCCCGGTTTGTGCGGTGACGACATCTGTCTACCTGCCTATAAATAGGGGTGCATGGCCCGTCATTTATAACGAGAACTGTAAGAACTAGAGCCTGGGTTAATTCGTGCGGTCTCAACTTTGAGGTCGGGCGGTCTCAGAAGCGAGTTGACTGTTTGTTGTGTTCGCAGGTTTGCGGTCAGCAGGTTGCGGTCTCCTTCCTTGGTGATTCCCAGCGGCTTGAATAAACAGTTCGGCAGTGGTCTGTCTGCGAACTGGTTTATGTTCGTTCTTGTGCTGTTCGCAGTGAGCTCAGCGATCAGGCGACCTTTAGCGGTTAAGCGATCCGAGTTGCGGTCTGGCGACAGCTTCAGTTATTCGTTTCAATAAAGCTCCAGTTCGTGCGGTCTGAGGTGGCGGTATTGCAGTGTAGGCGGTCTGTCTATTTTCTGTTCGCGCGGTCTTAGGACAAGCCGAGCGACCTCTGGAGTCGAGCGGTCTGTGCGGTCTCAGCTTGTCTAGCCGTCAGATTTGTTTTGGTGTGTTTTGTTCTTCTCTCCTTCGTGATTCTTATGAATCATGTCTCGCCATGTATGTCTCGCACTGTAAATGAAGTTTGTGATTCAATAAAGTTTCTTGTGTTGCTGTGTGGCATTGTGGTTGTTTGGCTATAACTCAGTTGATGCAACTCCTGCTTACTCCTAAACGATTCAAATAAAAAAATTTAACACTCTCGCTACATGGTTCATCCCAAACTAGGAAACAGAGCTGGGAAAGAAGGATTATGAGGTGTCCCCACGTACACGAATAATTAAATGCTCTGATCCCATTGTAAATCCCCCTCACATAGTACACCGGGTCGTGCGCGGGGGGGGGGGGGGGGGGGGGGGGGGGGGGGGGGGGGGGGGGGGGGGGGAGAACTCACTGCCAAGACAGCCATCATATGCTTTCCAAATGGGTAACATGCCCGTTTCTCAAGTGTAAAACGACCGTCTTGTAAGGCTATAGAACAATCAGCACATTAGATCTATTCATGATAGAAGCAAACTTAGAAAACTATATATATATACAACAAAAATACATAATCTCTCGCTCCCACTAAACACTAAGATCTCACATGTCTGAAGTCGGGTGGCTAGGTAGGCACATCTACTCGAGTCGGTACTACTGCGGGTACTCTCTCAGGCTCCAGCTGGGCCTCACGCTGCTTCAACTCCTAAAAAGGGTGTACAACTATTAAAATTTTGAAGTGGAAGTGGAAGGGTTCTGGGCGGTTTGGAGATTGGAAATCGCAGAGACCGCGCGGTCTGTACCAGTGCTCTAGCCAGTTCTGCCTCAGTTGATCTGGGCGGTCTGATCTGGGAGACCACCTATTGTCCGGGCGGCTTGCGCGGGTTGATCTGGCGACTTGTTCAAGTCGGCCAGATGTTCAAGTAGGTCTGCCTTCTTGCAGTGACCGGGCTGTCTGACGTATTGTTCTAGTCGGTCTGGTTACTGAAGAAGTTCCTTATCTTTGCAATAAAGACCGAGCAGTCTGGTTTTTGGAGACCGCAGTAACCGGGCGGTTTGTACACAACTGTATGGTTTAATAAGGAGCTGTTAGCTTTGCTAAGCTCGGGCGGTCTGTTTTGTGAGACCGCTCGCGATCTGATGGGCGGTTATTATATCTCAGTTTGTGCGGTGATGACATCCATCTACCCGCCTATAACTAGGGGTGCAGGGCCCGTCATTCAGTAGAGAACGAGAACTGTAAGAACCAAAGTTGGCTTGATTGTTCTGGTCTCATTTGGAGGTCGCGCGATCTGAGATTTTGTCTGACCGGTTTTGTGTGTTCGCAGGTTAGTGGCTAGCAGCTCGCGGTCAGCTTGTCTCCCTTCTTCCAGCTTTGAATAAACCAGTCCGGGCGGACTGTGTTTAGGTGTTCTTAGTCTGTGCAGCGGACTCAGTTGATCAGGCGGTCTTAAGTGGCCAGGCGATCTTGAGTTGTGGTCTGCAGCAGGTAGCAATTTCTTTGTTCAGTGTTCGCGGGTTCTTCTGTGATCAAGACTGTGCAGTCTGGGCGATCAAGAAATGCGAACTGGTTGTTTTCAGCAGTGGAATAAAGTAGCAGGTCGGGCGGTCTGTGGTTGCGGTATGACAGGTGCGACATATGCTCTGTTCGCGCGGTCTCAGGGGTTTTCCGTCTAGCTTGTCTGTTTGCGCGGTCTCAGGGGTTTTCCGTCTGGCTTGTCTGTTCGCGCTGTCTGGCGGTCTCAGGTGGTCAAGTCGCCAACAACTTGTATCTTTGTGTTTTGTTCTTCTCTCCTCCGTGATTCTTATGAATCATGTCTCGCCATGTATACCTCGAATTGTGAAGAGATAGTTAATACCATAACACTATTCGTTCTTCCCATTATCATTGTTGTGCTACACTTGTGAAATGTTTTGTGAAGTGTTTCCGTATTTTACTTCACCTCCAGACCTCAAGTTTTTTCAACATGGTATCAGAGGCAGGTTGCTGAGGTTGCTGAGCTGATACTTCTCTTAAGTTTCTCAAGTTGGTTAGTCATCAGTGGGATAGCAATGTAAGGAGGATATGCTAGAGGTCTTGGTATTGAGCTCCTTACGCAGACTAACTTCAAGAAGTGGAAGTCTTGCATGGAGAGCTATCTTCTTGGCGAGGATTTGTTGGAGGTTGTAGGAGGAGAAGCAAGACAAGTTATTATTCCTGCAGAAGGGAATGCTGAGCTCGTGAAGGCTTGGAAGAGAACGAATACAAAGGCGGAGTTCACTCTCAAGAGAGCTATCATTCCGGAGCTGTTTGATCACATCATTGGATGTAGATCAGCTGCTGAAATTTGGACAGTCTTGGATGGCTTGTTCAATAAGAAGAATGTAGCTAGGCTACAGTTCTTGGAGAATGAGTTGGCGAAAGCAACTCAGGGAGATATGTCCATCTCAACGTTCTTCTTGAAGATGAAGAACCTTTGCGCAGAGATATCAGTTTTGGACCCGGATGAGCCTATCTCAGAAGCTAAGCTGAAGAGGCGCATAATCCGCGGCTTGCGGAGGGAGTATGTGGCATTTGTTACTTCCGTTCAAGGCTGGGCCAATCAGCCTTCGTTGCTGGAGATGGAGAACTTACTTGCTTCACAAGAGAGTTTGGCTAAGCAAATGGCTGGGATGTCTGTCTCTGGGGGAGAAGGGGAGGTTCTCTTTTCTGGCAAGAAGAAGAGATGGGACAAGAAGAAGAAGACATCTGGAGATGATGGCCCGTCTACTTCATATCAACAGGAGAGGAGCTATGCTCCTAAGCATGATGGGAAGAAGGAGGAAGGACCTAGATGCTTCAGGTGCAACAAGCTTGGTCATTTCAAAAGAGACTGCAAAGTCAATCTTCAGCCAGGGCATGCTGCAGGGGAGGAGGAGGCAGGTTCCATTTCTGAAGGTAGTTGGGGTGGTGGAGGTGCATTTATGACGGGCACGTGTGTTCGGGCCATGGCTTCCATCAACTATTAAGATGATTGGATTGTGGACTCTGGGTGTGGTCATCACCTCACCGGAGATGAGTCGAAGTTCTCCTCATTGCAGGCATATACAGGTAATGACGCTATCATTATGGCTGATGATACTGTTCATGCAGTTGAGAAGGAGGGTGTGGTTTTATTTGAAAGATGATAGAGGTACTCTTACGTTGAAGAGTGTCTATCATGTTTCAGGGATGAAGAAGAACCTCTTCTATGTGACCAATGTGGTGGATGCTGGCTATCACGTTCTGTTTGGTCCAACAGAAGTGAAATTTCTTCGAAATGTTTCAGCTATGAAAGCTGAGGTCACTCATGTTGGGAGATGGGTGAAGGACTTATTTGTTCTTTCAACAAGTTCTTATGTTGATAAGATGAGGGCTAACGACAGCGCAGCTATCTAGCACGAAAGACTTGGGCATGTTGGGATGGATAAGTTGAAGGCTATGGCGGGAAGAGGCTTGGTGAAAGGTATGCCAAGCTTGTCATCTTTCGGGGAAGGTCACGTTTGTGCAGGTTGTCAGTTTGGTAAGGCTCAACGTCTTCCATTTGACAAATCACAAAGCAGATGAAAAAGACCATTGAAGTGTATCCATGGTGATCTGTTTCGACCTACCAACACTACCAGTCTTGGAGGTAGCAGGTATATGCTGATTTTAGTTGATGACTTCACCAGATATACTTGGGTATATTTTCTAAAGGAGAAGTCGGAGGCTTTCAAAAGGTTTGTGGAGTTCAAGGAGCTGGTGGAAGGTCGGCTCAACCTGCGGGTCAAGAGGTTCAGAATTGACAACGGAGGGTAGTTCACCTCCAAGGCGTTCTTTAACTTCTACAGGAAGCCTGTCATCCAAAGGGAGCTTCCAAGATATGTTTGCAAGCTCAAGAAGGCTCTTTACGGCTTGAAGCAAGCGCCTCGGGCATGGTATGGGAAGATCGCAGAATACCTCCAGTTCTGCGGATACTTTGCTTCTGATTCAAGTTCAAGCCTATTCGTAAAGAAGATGGGGGAGCTTCAAGTCTTGGTGCTGCTGTATGTTGACGATATGATCGTCACCGGGAATTCTGAAGTGGAGGTAGCTAGGCTTCGTGCTGAGCTAGCTATCAGATTCGAGATGAATGATTTGGGTGAGATCCACCATTTCCTTGTGCCCGAATCGTGAAGAGATTAGGCATGGAAGGGGGGAAGAGCATCTCTACTCCACTGGAGGTTGGAGTTCATCTTCGACGAGATGAAGGGAAGGTTCTTACCGATCCTTTGGTGTTCCGGGCTTTGGTCGGAAGCTTGATATACTTGACGATCACAAGGCCAGATATTGCTTATGCAGTTGGCAGGGTGAGTCGGTTTATGGCAGAGCCTCGAAAACCTCATCTTGTGGCGGCTAGAAGTATATTGAAGTATGTCAAATCCACCTCGGATTTGGGTCTCTTCTACGGGAGAGATTCAGGCTTTTGCTTGCATGAGTACATGGATGCTGATTATGGAGGGGATTCGGATGATCTGAGATCGACGTCTGGATATGTCTTTATGACAGGCTCTACAACTATATCATGGTGCAACAAGAAGTAGGATTCTGTGTCTGTCTCTACCATGGAAGCGGAGTACAAAGCTTCGGCTTTGGCGGATCAGGAAGCTATATGGCTTAGGAGGCTTGTGGAGGACATTCATAGGGAGGTGCGAGGTCCTACTCTGCTACGTGGTGACAATGAGAGTGCTCTCAAACTGGTGAACAATCTAATTTGTCACGCGCGTACGAAGCACATAGAGATTCATCACTATTTCATTCGTGAGAAGGTGTTGGAGGGATCTCTGACTGTGGAGCATGTGCACAACAAGGAGAATGTTGCTGACATATTTACTAAGCCGCTGTCGAAGGGACCATTTGGTCAGTTGCGGAGTTTGCTTGGGCTGACTTCCACTTCCCACTTCAAGGGGGAGTGTTAAATTTTTGAAGTGGAAGTGGAAGGGTGCTGGGCGGTCTGGAGATTGGAGACCGCAGAGACCGCGGGTCTACGCTAGTGCTCTGGCCGGTTCTACCTCAGTTGATATGGGCGGTCTGATCTAGGAGACCGCCGATTGTCCGGGCGGCTTGAGCGGGTTGATCTGGCGACTTGTTCAAGTCGGCCAGATGTTCAAGTAGGTCTGCCTTCTTGCAGTGACCGGGCAGTCTGACGTATTATTCTAGTCAGTCTGGTTACTGAAGAAGTTCCTTGTCTTTGCAATAAAGACCGGGCGGTCTGGTTTTCGGAGACCGCGGTAACCCGGCGGTTTGTACACAACCGTATGGTTTAATAAGGAGCTGTTAGCTTTGCTAAGCTCGGGCAGTCTGTTTTGTGAGACAGCTCGCGATCTGATGGGCAGTTATTATATCCCAGTTTGTGCGGTGACGAGATCTGTCTACCCGCCTATAAATAGGGGTGCAGGGCCCGTCATTCAGTAGAGAACGAGAACTGTAAGAACCAAAGTTGGCTTGATTGTGCCGATCTCATTTGGAAGTCGCGCGTTCTGAGATTTTGTCTAACCGGTTTTGTGTGTTCGCAGGTTAGCGGCTAATAGCTCGCGGTCAGCTTGTCTCCCTTCTTCCAGCTTTGAATAAACCAGTCCGGGCAGACTGTGTTTAGGTGTTCTTGGTCTGTGCAGCGGACTCAGTTGATCAGACGGTCTTAAGTGGCCAGGCGATCTTGAGTTGCAGTCTGCAACAGGTAGCGGTTTCTTTGTTCAGTGTTCACGGGTTCTTCTGTGATCAAGACCGTGCGGTCTGGGCGATCAAGAAGTGCGAACTGGTTATTTTCGGCAGTGGAATAAAGCAGCAGGTCGGGCGGTCTGTGGTTGCGGTCTGATAGGTGCGGCTTGTGCTCTGTTCGCGCGGTCTCAGGGGTTTTCCGTCTGGCTTGTCTGTTCGCGTGGTCTGGCGGTCTCAGGTGGTCAAGTCGTCAGCAGCTTGTATCTTTGTGTTTTATGCTTCCCTCCTCCGTGATTCTTATGAATCATGTCTCGCCATGTATACCTCGAATTGTGAAGAGATAGTTAATAACATAACACTATTCGTTCTTCCCATTGTCATTATTGTGCTACACTTGTGAAAAGTTTTGTGAAGTGTTTCCGCATTTTACTTCACCTCCGGACCTCAAGTTTTTTCAACAACAACAACACATTTGTTGGGAAAAAACATCCTTTTGATTTATCTTACAAATTATATATAAGTGATTTTATCATCTAGGATTTATTACCCATGTTGTATAATGAGGGTAATATGGTCTTTGATGTCTTATGATGTCACACTCTCATTAAAGTGTCAAAGTCCAGTCAAAAGGAGTGCAAAATCTAGTTGAGTTAATTCTACGTCGAAAAGAATTCAACTCAACTTCGATTGAAAGTCGAAGTAACTTCGAATAGAAGTAAGGATAACTCAGACTGGCAGTCGATGCATCAATTGAAGTCGACGTAACATCGAATTGTATTCGACACAAAAGCCAGAGTCAGTCAACACATCATTTGAAGTCGACGCAACTTCAAATTGTATTCGACACGGAAGCTAGAGTTTAAAGTTTACGTCTTCATCTCGACTGATACGTCGATAAGGAATCGACGCAACGTCGATATCAGAGTTCACTTCAAAGTTGAGGAAGATTTCGAAGCTACTTCTAGTAGAACTCAGAGGTACATCGATAAGAAGGCAAAGTTATTCGATGCAACGTCGAATACAAACACAATTTTGGAATACTTTCTGGAATAGATTCTGATGCTTATTCAGACAGCCATCAATAATGATATATTTGGAAGTTATACAAAAGGATTTTGACGGGATGTCAACACAAATAGAAAGAGAGTAATAATTCCTCTTGGACATTCCAACTAGAGAGAGATCAGAAGAGGAAAGTCATTCATCTCCATTCGATAGAGGAATATACATACAGAATTCAAAATCAGAGTGATTAGTATTCTGGAACATTCTTCTTCTTCCTCTTCAGGTCCTTATTACAAAAAATACACGACAGATTTCTGTACAGACACAGAAGGCTTATTCTTCTTCCTTTCTCTCTACAAGAAGCATACAAAATATACAGAGATCAACAACTGGATCAGGGCTAATATAATCCTTGCACCTTTCTCAAGCAAGGATTCATTCTCTGAATAAAAATCCAAAAAACACTAAGTGCATACAATCCTTATTCACTGCTGCAAGATGATTCATCTCAGAAGAACAATCTTATCTTTTTCTTCTTCCTTTTACTCTATTTTCTATTTCTTGTAAAACTATGTAAAGAGTCCTAAGAATCCTTCTTCAAAGGATTCAGCCTGGTTCAAGATTTCCTTTACAAAAGATCTAGTTTTGGTTCAAGATCTCCTTAACAAAAGATCTAGTTTTGGTTCAAGATTTCCTTATCAAAAGATCTAGTCTTGGTTCTAAGAGTCTCCTTAACAAAAGACTCAGATCCTGATTCTAAGAGTCTCTTTATCAAAAGACTCAGGCACTGTCATAGTGTATTCCTACCAAGGTGGTAGAAGAGTGGAGTAGTAAGATTTTGGGAAACCACTACAGCTCTTGTCTCATATGTGCTGTGATAATTTTATGTGTTGTCCCTTATCTATTTTTATTATTCTGTGTTTATTTATTATGGTTGGAATTCTGGATGCCCAATTATTAGAACTGTTATTGTTTTGTGCACATTTAAATTAAAAAGCTTTGAAATCTCTATTCACTCCCTCTAGAGAAAACTCAGGGGAGTCACTGTACACTTTTAATTAGTATCAAAGCGAGGTTGATCATAAAAAAGTTAACACGTTGATCAAAAGATACTCTCATTAAATTTTTTATATTTTAAAATATTTTCAAAAATGAGTTCTAAAGACTATGGATCCACTAGACCACCAGTGTGTAATACGAATAAGTTTACACTATGGAAGGCCAGAATAAAGCTATATATGAATTCTATTGATGAGGACATTTTTGATGTTATATTGTCAGGTCCTCCTATGCCATATTAAAAAGATGCTAGTGGGACTGTAACATAAGAACTTGTCCCCAGAGCTGAGTGGACTGATGTTGAGAAGAAAGTGAAAGCCAGTGATGCTGAGGTTATGAATATCTTGGTGTCAACTATGTTAGATGAAATATTTTAAAAAGTGGCTGAATGCCAATCAACAAAGGAAATCTGGGAGTCACTGTACAAATTAGTTGAAGGGAGCTCAGATGAAAGAAAGGACAGGTAGTCCCTTCTCATATCCCAATATGAGAACTTTCAGAAGAAATCTACAGAGAATGTTGCTGAAATGTATGAAAGTTTCAGCATCATCATTAATGAGCTCAAGGGACTAGACCAGGAGATCTCATTAACTGAGATCAATGATAAGAAGGCTGATGATGGGATATTCTTGGGATACTCCTCATCAAGCAAGACCTATATGTGTTATAATAAGAGCACACTCAAAATTTAGGAGTCAATGCATGTGGTGTGTAAGACACCCAGTGTTCACGTGCAAAGAACTCGTAGTGTGCTAAGCTAAGGAGCTAGCATCGGGCGCTAGTGCTAGCGCCGACGGTAGCTCTTATCATCGAATTGGTAGCATGTCGACGAAGGGACTTGCGTGTATCGTCGAAAGCATCAAGACGCATCGTCGAGTGCTAGCGCTGGCGGTAGCTTTCTAGACGACTATGTCCCGACGAATCGTGTTGAACACAAGTGAATTCATCGATGAGTAGATAGCGCATGCGGTAGCGCTAGCGCTAGAATTTCTCGACGAATCCTTAAGCGGCTAAGACGTACTGCCTCTGGGCTAGCGCCAGTCGCTAGTGTCTAGCGCCGACGGTAGCGTTTTTATATATAAAGCCTCCAATTCCGTGATTTTCCTTAGTTTTCTCTCTGGTCCTTTCTCCTAAGGCAAAGTCTGGTCAGCAAGAGAAGGGAGATCCATTTGGCTAGGCAAGTTCGAGGAAGAAGAACTCTTGCGTGTGTGTGGCGTCTTCAAGTCTGTGGAAATGCATCCTGGTCAGATGTCACCGAAACGAGCAGCAAGGGTAACGATTCTCCTCCTTAATCTATGGACATGCTAGTCCTTTGATTCACATAGTACCTGGAAGATTTGCACTAATTAGTGGATAGGCTCTTCCGACGGGTCGATATGGAGTATCCTCATAGAAAATTACATATAGAGTCCGAATCGCTATTCGAACATAGACATACTGTGTGAAGCCCATCTGGATAGGTTGGTCTGGATTGGTGATGTTGATATTCTATGTTACACTCCGGAGAAGACTCCGAGTATGTATGCTTGTTTTCGTGTTCTGAGTGTTGGATGTGATGCAGGGAGACCTGGAGATTACCTCCAGGAAATACCCAAAAGTGCTGGAAGAAATGAGTTCTGATGGCTAGTGCCCACGCTAGTGCTAGCATTGGAGCTAGTGCCACTGATATCAGATATCACGTGGTGGCCGTGGAAATGGCCCTGGGGTATGTGTTGATGACCCGGAGGAGGTTGTCCATGGAAACGGGCCGAGGTGAAAGCTTACCCGCATCTTGTGTTCGCAATGATTAAGCTGGGCCTAGCTGATCTGAACTCGCCCATAGTCGTGGTGAAGAGGTCGCCCCTCAGTGCACTGGGCTATGGATGATAAGCCGGAAAGCGTTGAATTGTGTACGACCTAGCTCAATTGACCATCCAAGTTGAAAAAGGACTTGTGGATGTCGTGCCTTGAGTGCACAATACGTGCGGCCCTGAGTCGATGTGTGTGGTGATTGTTTCTATGCGGTGCTTAGACGCACCTGTGAAATTTCTGCTATTATTGCTTGCTTGCAGGGAAGGAGAACCGCCGCCCCGAGCATGGGGTGGGGTCGTTATAATCTTGGTCTGCTAAAGCTGACCGGTTACTTGTTTTCCCACCGCTTGGTGATTTGTGCTTCACAGGTCCTGGTGAGACAAACAGGAAATAACGGGTTTGGAACCCCAGCTGCTGCGCTTAAATGGCCCTTGAAGGCTGAAGTGTTTTGAGTGGTTTTCTTTCATGTATTATCGTCCTGCGTGCCGATGTTTGGAAATCATGTAATAAGAGAATCACATTTGATGTATGGCCTTAGTGGCAAACTCTTTGAAAGTGAGTTTTAGTTCTTAAGTATTAAAGCTCTTGTTCAAGTTTATTTCAAAATAATGATATATATATAAATATATGAGTGTGATGAGTGAGTAATAAAATGAAACACCTAGAAGGCACATCTACACAACACAAATAAGAAAGCATATAAAGAAATAAAACAAGCAAACAAGCAAGCAAACCAGATGACACAACATATATAGCAGTTCCCCAATCAACCTGGGTACATCTACTCTTCTACCCACTGGTAGGAATCCACTACAGGTTTTTGATCAGGTGCCCTCACACCAAGGTGTTTTTGTTCAGGTGTCCACACACCACAGAGCTTTTGATCAGGTGCTCAAAACCAAGATGCAGGTTTTTGCTAAGGTGCCCTGTCACCGGGAGTTAACTTTTGAAAGGAGTTATAACCCTTTACAAAATGGGAAGGAGAAGGGGAAAAGATATATTGTTCTTCTCTTTTGCTGAGAAGACTCTTGAAGATCCTGATGGGTTGTTGAGTTGGATCTTGATGATGATGTTGAAGAGAGCTCCCCCTGTCTGATTTACATTGATGACAACTTGTGGATGGAGCTCCTTCTCTAGAATGCAAATACTCTTCTTCTTCTTCTTCTTGCAGTTTAGATCCCTGAGCAAATGATCTTGATTGGTGTCTCAGGGTATAGATAATCTGCAAGGAAGAGTTAGCAGAACAAAGATAGATAAAAATATGTTTCTCTGTTCAGTATGTTGTATTTGTGTGTTCTCCTTGCTATTCTCTTATTCTTCTTATTTCTTCTCTGATCTTCTCTCTGAATATATAATCTGGAGAGCTGTTCGGCTGATTTGAATTCTTGCCGACCAGAGAGGAAAGAAATAATATCTCTTTTATTTCCTGGATCCTCGAGCAGACAAATTGCCGTCTTTAGCTTTTGCAACGGCTATATCATTTAATGCTGCAACGGCTGTATTGTTAAGGCAGCAATATATATAACAATATATAAATAGAAATAATTAAATATTGCTTTATAAAATCTGACATCATATATATAATATTTTAGTCGAACTGAGAATGATATAAGATAATGCTGAAGATATTTCGTAGAGCTCAACTTCAAGTTCGCCGACCTCATCATTTGATTCGTCGACCTGAACATTTGATTCGTCATTCTGAACATCTGCTGAATATTCGTCGAACGCAGACTTGAGTTCGTTGAACGGAAGGATTCATCGACCGCTGAGACGGGCTGGATCGTCGACCGCTGAATATTGAGTTGTTCGTCGAACGCAGACTTGAGTTCGTCGAACGCAGACTTGAGTTCGTCGAACGCAGGATTTCGTCGACCACTGAGACGGGGTCTGTTCGTCGACTGCTGAGATAATCTGTTCGTTGACCGCTGAACCGGGATTTGTTTGTAGACCGCAGAGCGCCGTTCGTCGAACGCAGAATGAACACCTTTCGTCGAGCACGGGGCGCCGTTCATCGAACGCAGATGGCCGTTCGTCGAACGCAGAGAACATATGTAAATTTTATTCTTCTCTTATTTTCTCAGCCAATTATATATATATATATATTTCTTAGTATATTATTTATATATATATTCTTTTCAGCCTTCTATCTTAATTGGATTTGATCTAAGTTATAGGATGTGTTATGATAGAAACTTAGAAATTAAAGATGGATCCTAACTCAAATCAAAACTAAGGTTCTAACAATCTCCCCCTATTTGAGTTGGGGTCCTAATCCAAATTAAGACTAGGTTCTAACAATCTCCCCCTATTTGGTTTAGGATACCTAAGCATAAAAAGTCTTGAATAACTTAAGGCTTAAGGGACAGAGATTATTTCTAAATTTCTTTTTAAAACCAAGCAATTTTTGATTTCCTAGATTTTGATTTAAATAGGAATTTAATATTATGAATTGCTAGCTGTTATTGGATTTTAAGGAATTTTACAATCAGAAAGACATTGCCTGATAGCTTCTTTCTATAGAATCCCCTTAATCAGAAGAGACTCACACTTAGTGCTGTGATCATTTCTGATCTATGCAATCTGAGTAGAATGCTCAACATGATTTTGGAGAAAATCTGTAAGAATGTGAAGTTATCTGACATTGCTTTAAAATAGAAAAATTCCAAGGAATCATATAATTGTTGTTTAATTATAAATGTTTTAAAATAGGTGAAAACAAATGCTTTATAATTAGATATGTTGGCCTTTTTATTTCATTGAAATATAAATTTGAAAAATTTCTTTGATTTTGCTGAACATAAAGTTTTTCTTTTTCTTTAAAAGTTTGTTTAAACTTATCAGCCTTAATTAACTTATTTTCTAAAGGGATAATTTGTTCTTCAGATGTTTTCAAAATTTCTTTAATTTTATCAGAAGTTAATTTGTTTATTATTAGCTCTTTTCTGATTCTATTTTCAGAATTTATTAAACCTGTACATGGTGATTTGAAGACAGATTTGAATGGATCAGGGGTAAAATTAGGAATTGTAGTTACCTCAGTTACCTTTTCTGGTTCAGATTCAGCATCTGATTTATGATATGAGCCAAATATGGCCAACATGCAGAAAGCTTTGGCTTTTTGTTCTTCTTCTTCTTCTTCTTCTTCTTCTTCTTCTTCTTCTTTAGTTAAACAGGATGATGGTTCTGTATCAAAAGTATAGTTAGTGGAAATGGAAGAAGAGGATTCATTTACCATCCTTGAGAGGGAGTTCCAGATGGCCCTTGTTGAAGTGTAGTCATTAACTCTTTGAAGAATGTCATTTGATATTGATTGAGCTAATATTATCATAGCCTTTGCATCAGCACTTATCAACTTCTCTTGATCATCTGTTGAAGAAGTTGAAGATGGAGGTCCTGTCAAAATGGAATTGTAAATTTCTTCATCTATTGCATTCATATATAATCTGAATCTAACTTGCCATAAAGAGAATCTATCCAAATTACAGATAGGTGGATTTGAAAATTCTACTTCTGTCATTAAATTTTAGAAAAACTCTTTTAAAAAAAATCTTAAGAACTAAGTGATCTTTGTGATTAAGGTGTTAGCTTGTATGTAAAATCAACCTGCTCTGATACCAATTGAAAGTGAGTTTTAGTTCTTAAGTATTAAAGCTCTTGTTCAAGTTTATTTCAAAATAATGATATATATATAAATATATGAGTGTGCTGAGTGAGTAATAAAATCAAACACCTAGAAGGCACAGCTACACATCACAAATAAGAAAGCAAATAAAGAAATAAAATAAGCAAACAAGCAAGCAAACCAGATGACACAAGATATATAGTAGTTCCCAAATCAACTTGGGTACATCTACTCTTCTACCCACTGGTAGGAATCCACTAGAGGTTTTTGATCAGGTGCCCTCACGCCAAGGTGTTTTTGTTCAGGTGTCCACACACCACAGAGCTTTTGATCAGGTGCTCAAAACCAAGATGCAGGTTTTGCTAAGGTGCCCTGTCACCGGGAGTTAACTTTTGAAGGGAGTTATAACCCTTTACATGATGGGAAGGAGAAGGGGAAAAGATATATTGTTCTTATCTTTTGCTGCGAAGACTCTTGAAGATCCTGATGGGTTGTTGAGTTGGATCTTGATGATGATGTTGAAGAGAGCTCCCCCTGTCTGATTTAGATTGATGACAGCTTGTGGATGGAGCTCCTTCTCTATAATGCAAATACTCTTCTTCTTCTTCTTGAAGTTTAGATCCCTGAGCAATGATCTTGATTGGTGTCTCAGGGTATAGATAATCTGCAAGGAAGAGTTACCAGAACAAAGATAGATAAAAATATGTTTCTCTGTTCAGTATGTTGTATCTGTGTGTTCTCCTTGCTATTCTCTTATTCTTCTTATTTCTTCTCTGACCTTCTCTCTGAAAATATAATTTGGAGAGATGTTCAACTGATTTGAATTCTAGCCGACCAGAGAGGAAAGAAATAATATTTGTTTTATTTCCTGGATCCTCGAGCAGACAAATTGCCATCTTTAGATTTTGCAACGGCTATATCATGTAATGCTGCAACGGCTGTATTGTTAAGGCAGCAATATATATAGCAATATATAAATAGAAATAATAAAATATTGCTTTATAAAATCTGACAGCATATATATAATATTTTAGTCGAACTGAGAATGATATAAAATAATGCTGAAGATATTTCGTCGAGCTCAGCTTCAAGTTCGTCGACCTCATCATTTGATTCGTCGACCTAAACATTTGATTCACCGTTCTGAACATCTGCTGAATATTCGTCGAACGTGTTGGATCTTATGGCGCCCTTAGAGGGGGGGGGGGGGGGGTGAATAAGGGCCTTTTTAAATTATGATTTTAAAACTTGAGAATTTTTAAAACAAATTTTGCTTTTCTAAAAATCACTTATAAAAATTTTCAAACTATGAAAATTTTAAATTAATTCAAACACAAAATTCTAAGTTAAAGATTAAGCAACCAAATTTGCAATTAAAGAAAAGTCATAAAAATTTTTTTAATCATGAAATTCACATACAATAAAAATGATCTTAACAATGCTTAAGATCAAGGCACAAATATGATAATAAACTTTTAACAATTTGTGTTTACCAATCCTTCTCCCAAGGATCGGAAGGCTATCACTTGTCTCTCCCTAGACCAAGCCCAAGCCTATCCTCTAGATCTTCCCAAGATCTAGACGTAGCACACAAGGCCACGATTTCCTACCAAGCCACGCAAGGACTTGGACGCTCCGCACAAAGCGATTTTCCCCTAAGCCACGCAAGGACTTAGACGTCACGCACAAGGAGATGATTTCCCTATCAATACAAAGTGAAATGTATATAAATGAAAATACAAAATCAAAAGAAGAACTCCCTAGAAATTCAGATCTGTGAAAGGAAGGTTGAAGCCTCGAGATGATCGTTGATGTAGAAGCGCGTCCGATCTCGTCTTCAATCTCAAACCTTCTAAGCACAAATGGGAGTTGATGAGGTTCTGGAGCTCTCTGGTTCGTATGCACTCAGGAAAGGACTTAGAATCTTCAAATCTTGGAATGCACGAACAAAACGAACCAATTTTTAGTTTTCACTGTCGCCGGGGCGACATCGCTGTCGGAATTCCGATAGCGCCAAACTACCATTCATCGTGCTGTCGTGCGGGCAGTTGCTGTAACTTCTGTCCTGTCGCCTGGGCGACATCGCTGTCAGAATTTCGACAGCGCTAAACTGCTGCTCGTCGTGCTGCCGTGCGGGCTGTTACTGTAACTTCTGTCCTGTCGCCTGGGCGACAGTAGATGTCGGAAAATTCCGACATTGAAATTCTCCATACAGTCAAATTGAGCTCCATTCCGAATTGTGAACATTTCATACCTGTTACCTGCACACCATCAATAAAAATAGAATCAAATACAAACAAGATTTTGTTATTATCAAACCAGAAGAGTGCGAAACGCATGCTCCAACAATCTCCCCCTTTTGATAATAACAAATCCGTATAAATAGAAATCTTGTCTATTTAGGTTGTTGTTTTTAACATATGGTGTGTGCACAAAAATAACATGATATATTCCTATTAAATGTAAGCTCCCCCTAGATGAATGGTCCCCCTAAATGAATGCTCCCCCTAAATGTTATAGTAAATTGAAATGATGTATTGTTTAGGTGGAAGATTTAGGTGAAATTGTTCTTATTGTTCTTTGATTTCTTGAATATACTTATAATTCTCCCCCTTTTGGTATTAGCAAAAGTTAATTTGAAAAGAGACTAGGAAGGAGTATCATAGAGATATTGCAGAAAATAAGAATGAATATAGGGAAAGTTGGAGTACACTAGCGGTAGCTTTGTAAGTGATATGATATTGAGATAGAAAACCTTAGAGATGAGGCCAAGCATTCTAGTTATCTGTTATCAATATACATAAAGCAAATATACTTAACCATTATGAGATTCAAGTTCAATTATCAGAGAAAGACACATTAGCAGATAGAATATTGAATCGTTTCGGTCCAATTCTCATAAGAGGAAATTTTATAAATAACAATGAAGTGTAGTAGTGATACTTTGAGAAAGAATACATATGAATATATTTAAAATATACATGATCATGGAATTGTTAAACATAACATAAATATACATAAAGCCAAACTTATGAACTTATAGAAACTTTGCAAGTATACATAAAAGGACCATTTTTTTTTGCATAACAAGACACTTTACAATTCTTTCCAAGGTGCTTAACCTCACAATGCTCATTAAGACTTATCAGGAGGCTAAGTAGTGCTTGGTGGAGGATCCTTTTCAATTTTTGTAAATTTATTTCTTTCAAAATTTTTGGCAAAATATATGTTTTGCATTTGAATTTGTTTTTTTTTTTGAATATTTATGTATGTAAAGGATCTCCGAATTCACTTGCATGCAAAAAAATGGTATTATTTGAATAAGTCCAAGTAGCAAAGTTGAAGGTAGCATTTATGAAATGTATTATGTTATGTTCGATCAATCATGATGTATGTATAAAATAAATTTTATTAACATGTATTTGCAAAGTAAGTGTTTGTGATTGCTCATTGTCATAGATAAAAGATTTCTTATACTTAGAGGCATGTGAAAACAATTCTTAATTCTTATATGAAAGTGTCATTACAATGATAACTTAAGATTGAACATCATAATCATGTGTTAAGCTATTTTTACGAAAAATAACACATGAAGAATCATTTATGCAAGATTGAAAATGACTTCTGGGAGCTAACGCCATCTGATATCCTACTGTCGCCATCCGATAGCTTCCCAGCCCAGATCTCTCCTTAATTTTGTAAACTTCTTTTATGAGACATTTTAAGTACTGTTTTATTAAAGTTCTGTAATAATTTTTAATATTTGGACATGATTTATGTTGGTGAATGTCTATGTTTTGATCGTTTAAGATTTAGTTTTTCTTTTTAAAATGTATAGCTATTGTGATGTTTTTAATTTTATAGGTTATAAGTAGTGATGTAATCATTGTGAAATGTCTAGGATTCCCAATTCTAGCCTAAGCATAGAAAAACGGGAATCCGGTAACGATTTAGTGAATATATCCGCTAGTTGATTATCCGTGCCTATAAATGAAATTTTAATGTGGTTATTTTTAATATGATCTCTAATAAAATTATGTCTCACATCAATGTGTTTAGACCTTGAATGATGGACCGGGTTGTATGTTAAATCAATTGCACTTTTATTATCACACCATAACTCTATAGTTTGTTGTTTAATGTTAAAGTCTTCTAAAGTTTGTTTCATCCAAAGAGCTTGTGCACAACAACTACCAAGTGCGATGTATTCAGCCTCGGTGGTTGAGAGGGCAACAGAATTCTGTTTCCTACTCGACCATGAAATGAGTGAAGGGCCTAAAAAGTGACAAGTGCCACTAGTGCTTTTCCTATCTAGTGAACAACCGGCATAATCAGAATCAGAATAGCCAAAAAGAGTAAAATCAATGCTATGAGGATACCACAAACCAAGTTTAGATGTGCCAATTAAATGTCTAAAAATTCTCTTTACCGCTTTTAAATGTGATTCTTTGGGATCGGCTTGAAATCTAGCACATAAACAAACAAACATAATATCTGGTCTAGAAGCGGTTAAGTATAAAAGTGAACCTATCATGCCTCTATATAAAGTTTGATATATGGATATTCCACTTTCATCTTTTCCTAATTTTAAAGAGACACTCATAGGAGTACTAGCTTGTTTAAGATTTTCAAATCCAAATCTTTTCAAAACATCATGTATGTATTTTGATTGGTTTATAAAAATTCCATCATGTTTTTTAATAATTTGAAATCCTAAGAAATATTTTAGTTCTCCTACCATGCTCATCTCAAATTCACTTTCCATCATTTTAACAAAATAATTACATAACTCTTCATTAGTGGCTCCAAAAAAAATATCATCAACATAAATTTGTAAAACAATTAAATCATCATCAACTTGCTTAATGAAGAGTGTACAATCAACACCACCCATTTTAAAACCATTTTGTAATAAATATAAGGTCAATATATCATACCATGCTCGTGGTGCTTGTTTTAAACCATACAAAGCTTTTAGTAATCTATACACTCGATTAGGAAATTTTTCATTTATAAAGCTGGGGGTTGTTCAATATAAACTTATTCTTTAATCAACCCGTTTAAAAATGCAGTTTTAATATCCATTTGCAATAATTTAAATCTTTTATGACTAGCAAATGCAACAGAAATTCTAACTGCTTCCAATCGTGCAACGGGTGCAAAAGTTTCATCAAAATCTACCCCTTCAATTTGATTGTATCCTTTTGCTACAAGCCTAGCTTTGTTTCTAGTGATCCTAGAGTCAGTATCTAATTTATTTTTAAAAACCCATTTGACTCCTACCACATGATGATCACTAGGTCTATCTACAAGAATCCAAACTTTATTTCTTTCAAATTGGTTAAGTTCTTCATTCATAGCTAGAAACCAAGATTCATCATTTAAAGCGGTGGCAACATCTTTTGGTTCTATATTTGAGACAAAACATAAATTTGAAAAACTTTCATGTAAACTAGAATGTGTACGTACCCCACTTAATGGTTCTCCATTAACAAATTCTTGCAGATGATCTTTTGAGAACCTTAGCTCGGTTGGAGGTACATATCCTTGTTCTTCTTCTTCTTCACCATCTTTTTCGTCTTCTTTCTCTACTTTTTCTTCATCATCATCATCATTTTTCCTCAGATTTTGTTCCACATCTTCATTTTTCTCATTACCTGCAACTTTAATATTTTCTACACAAGAAATGTTTTCATCAAATTTTACATGAATAATTTCTTCAACCACTTTAGTACGTTTATTATAAACTCTATAGGCCTTGCTAGTTGAAGAATAACCAATGAAAATTCCTTCATCACATTTTTCATCAAATTTACCTAAGTTATCTTTTGTATTCAAAATAAAGCATTTACAACCAAAAACGTTAAAGTAAGATACATTTGGTTTTCTTTGAAAATAAATTTCATAAGGAGTTAATTGTAATGTAGGACGAATCATGACACGATTAATAATATAGCATGCGGTACTAACAGCTTCGGCCCAAAAATATTTTGGCAATTTAAAAATTCACAAAGCATAGTACGTCCTAATTCTTGAAGTATTCTATTTTTTCTCTCCACTACACCATTTTGCTGTGGTGTGCGAGGAGCGGAAAATTTGTGTTTTATCCCAAATTCATTACAATATGAAATAAATTTTTTATTATCAAATTCTCCTCCATGATCTGATCTAATGCATTTTACTTTTAAATCAAGCTCATTTTGAATACGTGAAATCAGTTTTACAAATTCATCAAAAGCATCAGATTTTGAATTTAAAAATAGTGTCCAACAAAATCTAGAATAATCATCAATAATAACAAACATATATTTTCTACCTCCTAGACTTTGTGTAGTAATTGGACCAAACAAGTCCATATGTAATAATTGTAAAGGTCTAGTAGTAGAAATAACATTTTTGCTTTTAAAAGATGATTTTGTAAACTTTCCCTTTTGGCATGGTGAACATAATGAAGAAAGCTTTCCATTTAAATTTGGTAAACCTTTTATTATTTTATTTTTGAAAGCTTTACTATGCGTTTAGCACTAGAATGTCCTAGTCTACTATGCCATAATTTAAGCTCATCATTCTTTGAAATAAAACATTTAAGTGTAGAATAAGATAAATCATGAAAAGTTATTGTATAGACATTGTTTATTCTTGGTGCAGTAAGTACAATTTTATTTGTTTTGGAATCAATAATTTTGCAAAGGTTTGAGTTAGAGTCAAATAAAATATTTAGATTTTTATCACATAGTTGACTAATAGAAATTAAATTATGTTTCAAACCTTTAACATATAAAACAATTGAAATTTTAAATTTTTCGTTACCTATTACTCCAATGCCTTTGACTTTACCCTTGCCATTATCTCCAAATGTCACTGTTCCACCTTTCTTCATCTCCAGGCTAAGGAACTTTGATTTATCGCCCGTCATGTGTTTTGAACATCGAGAGTCCAAATACCACACGTCTTCCTTGTTCCTAGCCTGCACGCACACCTAAAAAGATGATGAGAGTAAAGATCTGGTTACCCAAGTGGTCCCTCCCATGGTATAGGTGGATGCCTTAGGTACCCAGATTTGTTTAACGTGAACTTTTCCTTTCTTCCAACATGAGCCCGAGATGTGACCAAATCGATGACATTTGGCACATACAATGAATGGTGAGGAACCATTTTTCAATGGTTTCTCTGTACTCTTGCTGGAGGAAACATCTTTATGTGTGGACTTAGAAAAATTTTCATTTTGAAAAACAGGTTTTCTGAACCTGGAGCTGTCGCTGGTTCCAACATCAGCTGTCGGAAATTTCCGACAGCTTCCAGAGCTCCCAGAAACGTATCGTAGTCCAAATTTTGCTGACCCATGGCATTGGTTGCCTAAAATCATATCCAGAGATTTCTTTCCAACACCAAAGTTTCCAATTGCCATGTTCAGTTCATTTACTTTGGATTTTAAAATTGAATTTTCTTTTACTATCATGCCACATCGATTTGCAATATTTTTCTTGTAATTCTCTAATTGAGAATGAGAAGTTTTGACAACCTTTTCTAAGTCTTTTTTCTCTTTTAGAAGTTGATCAATTTTTTGATCGGACTTAGAAATAGTGTTTTCAAGTTCTTTTATCCTTGTCGAAGAGTGATCACACTCTTGACAAATTACCTTCTCGTTCCCAATAGATTTCAGCTCACTTGATAACTTTTTATTTACTTTCAAAAAATCTTTATTTTTACATTTTAAAAAATCGATTTCCTTTAGGCTTTTATCCAAAAATTTGCAAGTTTTCATAAGTTCAGAATATAAATCATCATAAGATGGAGGAGTTACCTCAGCGTCGCTTTGGACACTGCTATCGTCGTCAGATGACGCATTTTCTTTCCCCATCAAGCATACATTAGCCTCCTCTTCCTCCTGTGTTGAGGAATCACTTTCTTAACCAGACGAAGAATCATCCCAAGTCTCTGCCTTTAACACTTTCTTCTTGTAACTTTTATCGTGCCTCTTTGCTTTTTGCTCTTTCAGATACTTTGGGCACTTGTTTCTGATATGACCAATCTTCTTGCAATGGTAGCACTCCGGTAGCGGACGCTCCTCTTCATTCTCCATTTTTCCTTTGCCTTTTTGGTAGGCAAAATCGTTCTTTTTGAAAAATCTTTTAAATGAATTTCTCCTCTCCGGATTTCTCATAAACTTCTTAAAGTTCCTCACAAACAGTCCTTCCTCATCTTCCTCACTTTCTTCAGATTCAGTTTCAACTTCCCTTCATGATTTCAACGCCAAGCTCTTCTTTTTGGGCTCCAAATTGTACTCTTGGCTTTGGATTTTCAACTCCACCTCATGAGTTTTTAGATTCCCAATGAGGCTCTCCAATTGTAAGGTCTTAAGATCATGTGACTCAGAAATTGCAGTCACTTTAGGATTGAACTTCGGGGGAAGTGATCTTAAGATTTTCCTTACTAAATCTCCATTGGAGAAAAACTTACCAACACCTTTGAATCGTTCACGATTTTAGTGAATCGTGTGTACATTGTATCAATTTCTTCATCCACCTCCATTTTGAATCTTTCGAACTCTGACTCCAGTTGAAATAGCTTTGAATCCTTTACCTGCGAAGTACCTTCATGAGTAATTTCTAAAAGATTCCAAATTTCATATGTAGTATCACAAGCACAAACTCTATTAAATTCAGTGCGATCTAGTGCGCAAAATAAAGCATTCATGGCTTTTGCATTGTTCTTACATTTTAATTTATCATTGTCATCCCACTTGTCTTTGGGTTTGACCATAGTTACATCTCCTACAACAAATGTTGGGGAAGTATAACTCGTCTCGACCATATTCCAAACTTCCATGTCGAGAGCTATTAAAAAACACCGCATTCGGGTTTTCCAATAGTTATAGTCTGTACCCGTAAAAGTGGTGGCCTACTGATTCCTTGCCCCTCAACAAACGCGTGATCGTTGTGCGCCATTACTCCCGGTGGTAAAACCATTTTGGAGTAACCTCGCTCTGATACCACGTGTTGGATCTTGTGGCGCCCTTAGAGGGGGGGGGGGGGGGGTTGAATAAGGGCCTTTTTAAATTATGATTTTTTACTTAAGAATTTTTAAAACAAATTTTGCTTTTCTAAAAATCACTTATAAAAATTTTCAAACTATGAAAATTTTAATTTAATTCAAACACAAATTTCTAAGTTAAAGATTAAGCAACCAAATTTGCAATTAAAGAAAAAGTCATAATAATTTTTTTAATCATGAAATTCACATACAATAAAAATGATCTTAACAATGCTTAAGATCAAGGGGCACAAATATGATAATAAACTTTTAACAATTTGTGTTTACCAATCCTTCTCCAAAGGATCGGAAGGCTATCACTTGTCTCTCCCTAGACCAAGCCCAAGCCTATCCTCTAGATCTTCCCAAGATCTAGACGTAGCACACAAGGCCACGATTTCCTACCAAGCCACGCAAGGACTTGGACGCTCCGCACAAGGAAGCGATTTTCCCCTAAGCCACACAAGGACTTAGACGTCACGCACAATGAGACGATTTCCCTACCAATACAAAGTGAAATGTATATAAATGAAAATACAAAATCAAAAGAAGAACTCCCTAGAAATTCAGATCTCTGAAAGGAAGGTTGAAGCCTCGAGATGATCGTTGATGTAGAAGCGCGTCCGATTTCGTCTTCAATCTCAAACCTTCTAAGCACAAATGGGAGTTGATGAGGTTCTGGAGCTCTCTGGTTCGTATGCACTCAGGAAAGGACTAAGAATCTTCAAAGCTTGGAATGTACGAACAAAACAAACCAATTTATAGTTTTTCACTATCGTCGGGGCGACATCGCTGTAGGAATTCCGACAACGCCAAACTACCGTTCATCGTGCTGTCGTGCGGGCAGTTGCTGTAACTTTTGTCTTGTCGCCTGGGCGACATCGCTGTCGGAATTCCGACAGCGCCAAACTGCTGCTCGTCGTGCTGCCGTGTGGGTTGTTGCTGTAACTTCTATCCTGTCGGCTGGGCGACAGTAGATGTCGGAAAATTCCGACATCGAAATTCTCCATACAGTCAAATTGAGCTCCATTCCGAATTGTGAACATTTCATGCCTGTTACCTACACACCATCAATAAAAATAGAATCAAATACAAACAGGATTTTGTTATTATCAAATCGGAAGAGTGCAAAACGCATGCTCCAACATAACGCAGACTTGAGTTCGTCGAACATAAGGATTCGTCGACCGCTGAGATGGGCTGGATCGTCGACCGCTGAATATTGAGCTGTTCGTCGAACGCAGACTTGAGTTCGTCGAACGCAGGATTTCGTCGACCGCTGAGACGGGGTCTGTTCGTTGACCTCTGAGATAATCTGTTCGTCGACCGCTGAACTGGGATTTGTTCGTCGATCGCAGAGCGCCGTTCGTCGAACGCAGAATGAACACCTTTCGTCGAGCGCAGGGCGCCGTTCGTCAAACGCAGATGGCCGTTCGTCGAACGCAGAGAACATATGTAAATTTTATTCTTCTCTTATTTTCTCAGCCTATTATATATATATATATTTCTTAGTATCTTATTTATATATATATTCTTTTCGGCCTTCTATCTTAATAGGATTTGATCTAAGTTATAGGATGTGTTATGATAGAAACTTAGACATTAAAGATGGATCTTAATTCAAATCAAAACTAAGGTTCCAACACTCTTTCATATATATATATATATATATATATATAAGTCATTCCTGTTTCTTACTGTGGACATGTGTATTCTGGTTCAAGATAATTAACTTATGCTTCTGCTTATATGTTGCTCTGAGATGTTGTTGGTTGTGTAACTAAATACGTAACCCTCTTGCTTGTTCACCTTACATGGTGTGGGGTCCCGACCAGACCTACTATTATATACTGTGCAACGGGTGGAGTGTTATAATTTGGTATCAGCTACGAGTCTCGTTCCCTTCCGTACTAATTCGTGGTCGAATTCCTTTAAGGGGTAGTGGGCACGTGTGTGCGTCACCGTTTAACTCATTAAATTAACCAGAATGTCCACTTAAGCTTGCATTATATATATGTTTTAACATGATTGTGGAACCTGCGTGTTCCTTGCTTGCTATTTTGTTGTGCTACTAGTCACTAAATTGTGTCTGACATGATTATAGGGGACTAGAAGTGGTGCGGGGCAGTCCCAACCTCGGCGCACTGCCGAGAGTAGTGCATTTGCTGAAATGCCTACGCCTCCTCCTTCTGATGAAACAATACGAAGGCTTGCTGATGCAGTGGTCGCCATGATCAATGCGCAACTAGGACGGTCTATACAACCTCCTACCCTTGGGGTGGCCCCGGAGCCGGTTGTCGCAGTTGAGCCTCTTGTGGAAAGACAAGTATCGACAGTACCGGTTGAGGCGCCACGAGCGATGAACCTTCACTTGAAGCAGTTTCTGAGTTTCCACCCTCCTACGTTTGAAGGGGTAGGAATGCCAATGCAAGCTAAGGATTGTCTATCTTGGGTAAAGTGAACCTTAACGACTACAAAGACGGAGGAAAGGCAGAAGGTAACTCTAATTACCAATCTGTTGGATGGAGAGGCTAGGCTATGGTGGGAAGGTTTGGAAAGGCATCAGTATGTCGGTAGAAAATTGACAGACATCTCTATGGAAGAGTTCTCGAGAGTGTTCTTGGCAAGGTATCTCCCTTCTGCTCAACGCATCAAAATGGAGAACCAATTTCAAAGGTTGACTCAAGGGGATAGAATGGTCGATGAGTACCTCCACGAGCAGAGCGAGCCGATAGGCAGCTTCACCAACACACTCCAGTATCTCAAACATCCTAAGGTATCTGGGACTCAGCTTTTTCAAGCATCGAATCCGTGACACACCCTTGAACGATTTAATTTTGAGATAAACCCAGTCGCCCACGGCGAACTTGACATTTTCTGTGTCTGGCATTATAGTACTTCGCTTTCTTATCTTATGCAATAAACAATCTCTCCCGGATTGTCCGAATAGTCGAAGCAGCATCTTTGACTTACTTTCGCTTAAACAACTTAGTCTCGCCCGTCTCCGCCCAAGACAAAGGTGTACGACACTTCTTACCATAAAGGGCTTCAAAAGACGCCATTTCCAAGATCTTGATAGCTGTTGTTATAAGCGAACTCGATCATAAAGAGATGATCTTTCCACCTCTTTCCAAAATCCAAGGCGCACATTCGGAGCATATCCTCCAAAGTCCTGTTGGTCCGCTCAGTCCGTCCATCCGTTTGTGGGGGGAAGGCAGTGCAAGAGCCTACTCAAATGCTTGTGGATGATGTTCAGGTGCCGATCGAAAGTGGGTTAGAGACAAGGGTCAAGCCCATTCAGATTGAAGACATTGAAATCAAGCAGTTACAGAACAAGTCGATTAGAATTGTCAAAGTATGCTAGGACAATTGCGGGCGTGTGAAGCTTTTGTGGGAGCGAGAGCAGACCATGCTTGAGGAGTTCCCTGAATTGTTCTGTTAAGGTACATAGCTAAATTTTGTATCTTTGTAGTAGTTTGCACCGTTAGAATTTCGGAACGAAATTCTTTTAAGGGGGGGGGGGGGGGTTGTAAGACCCCCAGTGTTCACGTGCAAAGAATTCGCAGTGTGCTAAGCTAAGGAGCTAGCGACGGGTGCTAGTGCTAGCCCCGACGGTAGCTCTTATCGTCGAATTGGTAGCATATCGACGAAGGGACTTGTGTGTATCGTCGAAAGCATCAAGACGTATCGTCGAGTGCTAGCGTCGACGGTAGCGCTAGCGGTAGCTTTCTCGACGACCATGTCCCGACAAATGTATTCCGACGAATCGTGTTGAACACAAGTGAATTCGTCGACGAAAAGATAGCGCAGGCGGTAGAGCTAGCGCTAGCATTTCTCGACGAATCCTTAAGTGGCTAAGTCGTACCGCCTATGGGCTAGCGCCGGTGGTAGTGTTTTTATATATAAAGCCTCCAAATCCGTGATTTTCCTTAGT
The DNA here is from genome assembly GCA_033032865.1 of Dactylorhiza incarnata. NCBI lineage: Eukaryota > Viridiplantae > Streptophyta > Magnoliopsida > Asparagales > Orchidaceae > Dactylorhiza > Dactylorhiza incarnata. The sequence continues at coordinate 1,600,132 of JAWHQI010000130.1, forward strand.
TTTCACTCTGGTCCTTTCTCCTAAGGCAAAGTCTGATCAACAAGAGAAGGGAGATCCATTTGGCTAGGCAAGTTCGAGGAAGAAGAACTCTTGCGTGTGTGTGCCGTCTTCGAGTCCGTGAAAAGGCATCCTGGTCAGATGGCACCGAAACGAGCAGCAAGGATAATAATTCTCCTCCTTAATCTCTGGACATGCTAGTCCTTTGATTCACATAGTATCTAGAAGATTTCCACTAATTAGTGGATAGACTCTTCCTACGGGTCGATATGGAGTATCCCCATAGAAAAATGCATATAGAGTCCGGATCGCTGTACGGACATATGCATACTGTGTTAAGCCCATCTGGACAGGTTGGTATGGATTGGTGATGCTGATATGCTATGTTGCACTTCGGAGAAGACTCAGAGTATGTATGTTTGTTTTCATGTTCTGAGTGATGTGATGTGTTGTAGGGAGACCTGGAGGCTACCTCCAGGAAATACTCGAAAGAGCTGGCAGAAATAAGTTCTGTTGGCTAGCGCCGTGCTAGTACTAGCGCCGACGCTAGCACCAGTGATATCAGATATCACGTGGTGGCTGTGGAAATGGCCCTGGGTTCTGTGTTGATGACCCAGAGGAGGTTGTCCATGGAAACGGGCCGAGGTGAAGCTTGCATGCATTGTGTGTTCGCGATGATTGAGTTGGGCCTAGCTGATCCAAACCCGCCCATTGTCGTGGTGAAGAGGTCGCCCCTCGGTGCACTGGGGTATGGATGATAAGCCGGAAAGCGTTGAAGTGTGTACGACCTAGCTCAATTGACCATCCAAGTTGAAAAAGGACTTGTGGATGTCGTGCCTTGAGTGCACAATACGTGCGGCCCTGAGTCGATATGTGTGGTGATTGTTTCTATGCGGTGCTTAGACGCACCTGTGAAATATCTATTGCTTGCTTGCAGGGAAGGAGAACCGCCGCCCTGAGCATGGGGTGGGGTCGTTATAATCTTGGTCAGCTAAAGCTGACCGGTTACTTGTTTTCCCACCGCTTGGTGGTTTGTGCTTCACAGATCCTGGCGAGACAAGCGGGAAATAGCGGGTTTGGAACCCCAGCTGCTGCGCTTAGCTGGCCCTTGAAGGCTGAAGTGTTTTGAGTGGTTTTCTTTCATGTATTGCCAGCCTGCGTGCCGATGTTTGGAAATCATGTAATAAGAGAATCACATTTGATGTATGGCCTTAGTGTCAAACTCTTTCATATATATATATACATATATATCGGTCATTCCTGCTCCTTACTGTGGACATGTGTATTCTGGTTCAAGATAATTAACTTATGCTTCCGCTTATATATAGCTCTGAGATGTTGTTGGTTGTGTAACTAAATACGTAACCATCTTGCTTGTTCACCTTATATGGCGTGGGGTCCCGACCGGACCTACTGTTATATACTGTGCAATGGGTGAGGTGTTACATGGTATTTGATGAGACTAACATGTTCTCCAAGGTGAAGGAAACTTCCACCAATGATACAATGCATGAAGAAGATCAACTTGCGAGTCTTTCCAGGATTCGACGATCTGTTCGAGCCTAAACTAATTCTGAACTTTGAATACCTGATTAAATCGTCAAGCCCCAAATCTCCGCATGTGGTTAGTTTAATATGAAACCATTAACCTCAATCATTTGTATCGGGGCAATTCGAGTTCCGTGATTTTAAGAGATATATTTTCTTCGGATTTTAACCCCCTTTTATCTATTAAATACCCAAGATAATCGGAAAATTATGAAACTAGATTCAGAGCTTAGGGCTGCCCTAACTTACATCCCATAATTTCCGCAAGCCATTTGAGCTCTTATTTATCGTCCAAATAATCATTTATCCTGAATAACACATTTTGTTAATGAAATACTCAAAATTGTCCAATAATCCTCAAAATTTTCCAATGGGTTTGTATCACCTCTACCAATCTTCAATAAATTTCCCAAATGTTTTAGTTAATATAAGGCTCCTTTAGTATATCAAATTTAGCTAAGTACACCCTAATTAAATATTAAAAATAAGGAATCACTTCCAAAAATTACCAAACTTTATTCTTAGGCTTTAAATTCTATTTGGCTATTACCATATTTATCTTAGAGCCTGTTGAGGTCTTATATAACCTCTATTAATTTATTTAGTATCCTTGAGCCACCAAATAAAATCTTAAAATAACTGGAATCTTTCAAAAAATTTCAAATATTTTGTAAGGTTGTATCTTGCCTGTGGTGATCCACCATAAACATATCAGGAGTTTTGATTGGAGTAAATAACCTATATTAATTTTTAAAGTAACTTTAAGCTATTAAGAAATTACCTAAAAATATGAAGAATACTTCAAAAATTCTGAAATATTTTCAGAAGCTGTGTCTTATTTTTGGGGACCATTAATAAAAATCCTAGAAGTTTTGATTAAGAGGATTTCCCACTATTTTTTCTTACAGAATCCATGATCATATTTAATTTGTTAAAAATAGGAATATATCACCTTTACTTCCCAGATAATTACAAAGGGTGTAATCAACTCTAATTCCATACCCTGGTTTTATCAGAAATTTATTGCATCCTTTCAGCCCTATGATAATTGAAAAACATAGATATTCACTTATTTTTATTTATTTAAAATACTAAATCTTATCAGAAAATTCCCAAATTTTTAGAGGTGATAAATCATGTCTTAACAAACAACTTTGATGTTTACAGTTTTTATATTTGATTTCTTGATTAACTTCAGAAAAATCAAAACCCCTCTGTATAAGTGAAATCTTTCACTGCATTAATCTAGAGGAAAACGAGAGGCTCAGATTGAGCCTTACAGTAGCCAAGCAGCGGATCCGGTGCCGATCTACTGTGGAGCCTCCAATCATTTTTCATGGGTTTAAGAATCCCTACGTTGTCCGATCTCAGCTTGAGTTCGGACGGTAACTGCTCATCGGCGGTGGCAGAATACTATCAGGGCACTACAACCACTGGCCGGCCATCGTTGGACTGCATCATCACCTTCAACCAACTCACTAGAGGAAGGCGCTCCTACCGGCGATGGTCCGGCGGCCTGGTGTCGGCCACCGGCCGTCGAGAGAGCTTTTACAGAGAGCTGTATGAATGGGCATCGCTGGATCTCTATTCTCCAGCAGTGCCACCGATGAGTTCTCTCCCGGAGATGGTCTTCGAGCCCTCTACGACAACGGGAATGACCCCAAAAGCCTTAGGGAGACCAGGGGAAACTCATCACTTTCCACCACCACTTAAGCTCAAAATAGAGCTCGGGTAGCGGCTGGAGGTCGTATGCAAGTCATCTAGAAAGGAGGGATGGAGGAGAGGAGGCGGGATCCACCTCTGTGGAGAGTCTCTTTGAGCTCTCGGGTCAGTGTTCCATAAGTTTGGTGGAGGCGGTGGTGGGCTCAGGTGGATTCTCTGGCAATGTGGAGCTCCGACAGGGTTGGTTTACTTCAACCTGGCTCGGAATGTTTGGGGGGTAGGCAGAGGGCGTGCGTTATTTATAGAGCCAGCAAGGGGCTCTCCACTTGGGTTAACCTTACCAAGCTTAGGTTAGGGTTTGGGTTCCTCCTAAGCCTAGTTGGGTTAATGGAACAGCTAGCCTTCATCTAGATGAGAAGGTACTCGCACTTCCCTGATCAAAGATAGGGTTAGGGAATCATAACATATCTTTGGGTTATGGTTAATGGGAAGTGAGAGGAAGAGTGTTATGATTAGCTTAAGGCCTATACTTGGATTCAAACACCTTTATTATGGAAATCAGAGCCCATATATGAACTCAATGGATTGGGTGGAGTGGTGGAGTGCATGGTGGTTTGTTTTATTAAAATCCAAAAATTGGGATTTTTGGGGGATTTGACCAAGTTGACCCTAGGGTGGGTCCCTCATGTGGGTCAAGGTAGGTCCGAGTCATTGAGTGACATGCCAATGTTGGTGTGTCAGAGTAATATTTGTATGTGCACGCCTTTCAATGAAGTTCTTAACTTGACGGGACCCGATTTGGTCAAATTGAACAAAATACGTCAGAATTGGGCGAAATGAAATCCGTTGCACTCATATTATCTATACGAGTCCACTGTGACTGACATAAGTCAATTTGATAATCATTTGATTAAAATGTCATTTCAGTGTCGTTTGCGATGCACACTGTTACTCAAAATGGTAATTTTTACTATATAACCTGGAAACAAAATAAGTTATGTTGCACTCATATTTACTATACAAGTTTAATGCAACTGACAGAAGTCAATTCTGAGCTCATTTGATTGATATACTATTTTGGCATTGTGGATTGTGGTGACGCATGATGCTACTCAAAATGACCATTTTCTCAAAAAGACCTCGGATCAGAATGGAACGAGTTTCGTTGCACTAGTATTGATTATATGAGTTTAATGTAACTGCCAAAAGTTAAGTCCGAGCTCATTTGCTCAATATGATATTTTAGCATTATGCACACCACTACTCGAAATGGTCATTCTATCTAAATGACCTCAGATTGAAATGGAATGAGTCCCGTTGCAATCGTATTGACTATACGAGTCTAATGAAACTGATAAAAGTGAAATCCGAGCTCGTTTGCTTAGTATGGCACTTTGAAGTGGTTGTGTATAACAACCCTACTAAAAAGGTCATTGCCTCTAAATGACCTAGGATTAGAATGAAACCAGTTCCGTTGCACTCATATTGACTATACGAGTCTAAAGTAACTGACAAAAGTCAATTCCGACCATGTTTGCTCAATATAGTATTTCAGCGTTCTGGCAACACACAACGTTACTCAAAATGATCATTTTCACTGAATAACCTCAGATTGGAGCAAAATGAGTTCTATTGCACTCGTATTGACTATACGAGTCTAATACAACTGAGAGAAGTTAATTCAGAGCTTGTTTGCTTAATATGGCACTTTAGAGTGGTTGTGTAGAACAACCCTACTCAAAATGGTCATTTCCTCTAAACGACCTCAAATCGGAACGGACTAAGTTCTATTGCAGTCATATCGACTATACGAGTCAAATGCGATTGACAAAAGTCAATTCTGAGCTTGTTTGCTCAATATGGCACTTCGGAGTGATTGTGTAGCACAACCCTACTCAAAATGGTAATTGCCTCTAAATAACCTTGGATTAGAATGTAATGAGTTTCGTTGCACTCATTTTGACTAAACGAGTTTAAAGCAACTGACAAAAGTCAATTCCGAACTCGTTTGCTTAATATGCTATTTTGGCATTGTGGCGACGCATAGTGCTACTCAAAATTGTCAGTTTCACTAAACGACCTCAGATTGGAGCGAAACGAGTTATGTTGTACTCATATTGCATATACAAGTCTAATGCAACTAACAAAAATCAATTCGGAGCTCGTTTGCTCAATATGATATTTTGAGTCACCTCCTAGCTTCTAGGGTACCTTATAGGTGATCAGGTTACTTTTATTGGGACATCTAGGGTCCTAGTGACTCAATAAAATTTGGGATATAACAATATGGCTCAGACATGTCAGAGAGGTCTTCCGAAGACAGAGTGTTGAGCGGTGGAGCACTCTCGTACACTGAGTCCAAGTTATGCGAAGAGAGGGAAAGCATCGGAGACCTTCGCTTCCCAATATCCTCCAACCCAGTAAAGAGTCTATTCCCTTATCCAGCAAGAGGCCATTCGAAAAAGCGACATCGTCACAAGTATGAGTTATTAGTTAGCTTCCATTACTTAATGTAATTTATACTTTGTGTGCAGTTACATGCTTTGTGTGTTTGTAATTATATTTTGTCATAATATTTAACTATCTGACAAGAGCACTCTTTGACACTGGAGCATCACACTCCTTTCTGTTTAAGGACTTCATGGTGCATATCAAAGTGTCGTATGCTTTAGAAAATGATAGATTAGAGTTAGTGCTACCAAATGGATTCATGATGAGCATGGATAGAAGGAGTTGTGTGTAAGTTCGAATATGAGATCGAGACTTTAGCATGGTCTGACTCTCGACGCACTGAGCATGCATAGATTGCAATCTAAGGGAGTTCACACTGGGAAAGAACATCGAAGGAGAGACCACATTTAATGCTTTGCAAGAAGTGATCAAGATGCTGCTGTCTGCTTTTCCAGTAGTCAAAGCAGTTCAAAAAGGCATAGAGTCGTTCTTCACTATGTTGGAGGCTTCAGAGCGCAAGCCCAGTTTGAGTGACATTCCAATAGTAGTAGAGTTTGCGAGCATATTTCCAAATGAACTCCACGGGGCTCTGCCTCAGCCTGATATCGATTTCTATATTGAGCTAGTGCTGGGTGCCAAACTCATGTCACGCTCACCGTATCGAATAATGCCAAAAGAAATGTCAAAGCTAAAAGTTTAGTTGCAAGAGCTACTAGAGCAAGACTACATATGCTCAAGTTCTTCAGCTTAGGGTGCACCGGTCCTATTTATGAAAAAAGAAGGACAGGAGCTTGCGTCTATATATCGATTACCGTGAACTGAATAACCTGACAGAGAAGAACAAATATCCAATTCTGAGAATCGATGACTTGCTCGATCAGTTAGTTGTGTCGACTATGTACTCAAAATTGAACTTGAAGTCTGGTTACTACCAATTGAAGATTAGGGATTGTGGCATTCCTAAAACGTCATTCAGTACCCGCTACAGACACTATGAGTTCACTATAATGTCGTTTGGCCTCTTTAATGTGTCGTCGATATTCATGTACTTGATGAATATGATTATTTGGGAGTACTTGGATCGATTGGTTGTCTTCTTCATCGATGACATAATGGTTTACTCCTAGTCCGAGGAAGAGCATGCATATCACATGCACACAATTTTGAGCACCCTAAGGAGGCATCACTATATGCCAAGTTCTCTAAGTGTGAGTTTTAGCTATCGTCAGTGACAATCCTTGGTCATATAGTTAATGGACAGGGTATCACGGTGGATCCGTCGAAGATAATGGCTATCAGGAAGTGGCCCATGTTGAAAATATGGCAGAAGTTCTAAGATTTTTGGGACTTGCTGGGTACTCTAGGTGCTTTGTGGAGAACTTTGTGAGGATCCAACTTCCTCTTATCACCCTTACTATAAAGGAGCAGAAATTCAGTTGGTTGATGGAGTGCCTGCGAGTTTTTGAAGAGCTAAAGAGCCGTCTGACCACGACGCCCGTTTTATGTTCTTCATGTAGTACGAAAGGCTATGAAGTTTATAGTGATGCCTCAGGGAGCGACAATTGGGTTGCATTCTTTGTCAATTCGGGAAGATGATTGCATGTGGTTCATGCTAGTTGAAGGTGCATGAGAGGAACAACCCGATCAATGAATTGGAGTTGGCGGTCGTGGTGTTTGCTCTGAAGTTGTGGCGGCATTACTTGTATGCGTGAAGATCGACATTTTTACTAACCATAAGAGCCTGAAGTACATGTTGAATTAAAAGGAGTTGAATATGTGACAAAGGAGGTGGATAGAGTTCCTCAGGGACTACACCTTCGATATCCATTAATAAGGTGGTGAATAGATTTTCATTTGACTTCAATGTTGCCTAAATCATTAAATGCATAATTTTAATTGATTATTTTGAGTGCTTGCCTTAATTACCATTATATCTAATTTCATGGATATTTTTATTCAAGGATTTGTTGGATGACCATCCTAATAATCCATCATAACGAATGCGGGCAGTGTGCGGGAAATAAAACAAACAAGTACAAGCGGGATACAAAATAACACGCGCTTAAGAAACATGCGTTAAAATAAAATACATAAAAATAACATAAAGACAATACGATTATGTGATGCAGGTTGTATCATAAACCTAAAAACATAAGTGCCCTAGTGCCCCAAATGTGCATCCACCCTCGAAGTAGAGGAAAAGAGAGATATCCAATCAGTAAAGCAACAGAGCTACTGGGGGTTGGATGGCCCAAAGATCGCAAGCGCGTGTCGGTGACTTTATAATCGAATCACCAAAATTTGGTGTTCGTGATGTAAGTATCCTAGGAAAGGCTCCATCAATTCGTAGTTACAATGAGGCTCAGAGAGGGAAAGAAGAGAGCAGCCACACGAGCGCTCAAATTGGTGTACTAAATCTGGGATGGTGGGGGTCTCCAGTGAAGTCAAAGCGAGAGAAATGAAGGAAATAAAAAAAGAAGTCCATACTCAAGGAACTATGGGTCACATGGTGGGTCATGACATCATGCTAGACTAAGGGCAATAGATCGATCCAACTGCCTTACAAATTTTTATGTTGTTTCCCCTTCACATTTTCGTCCCTTCGTGATTTTTTTCACAAATACAATGAAAGTTTTACTCATGAAAAATTAGTGGCTTAATATTTATATATATTAACATATATACTAAAAATATAAAGTATTTATTGCCGCTCATAGGTGTAAGTTTTTTTTATAAAAATGGTTTAATTGTTAGCATATATAATTTAATTTTGGCCATCAATTAGCTCAAATTTCTTAAGAAATATGTACCTAGGTTAGAACACATTTATGTGATTTGAAATTTTTTGTGAAGCTTGTTGTTTTCAATTATTGTTGAGTAAAGTAAGAATGATGAGTGTTGTGACATCTCCACGGGATTTACTAAGCTCTTAGATATTTGATGAAAGTATAATTATTTTGTGTCATTTGCATTAATATAAGCTCTCATTCAGTGCACATATTCTTCATTTCATGTATTATTTCACGCATCTTATGCTTTTTGAACAAATGAGCAATAATATGAAAAAGTGCTAGAAGGAAAAAATCAAGAGCTGAAGAGGACCAATCCAACAAGCAAGGTGATGCACACAACCTAGCTACACGAGTGTATTAGAGGGCATGTAGAGCCTTTTATATAGAGATACATGGTCAATCGACGCATCTGTATCATAAAGCCGCGTAGGAGCGCTAGGAGATAGTTACAAGCAAATAAAGATGCTTTTTGACCTTGTCCCATGGCAGTGTCAAGTCAAATTTGTCGAGGGCATAAATATAACTTTGTCATACTAAATAACTTTTGTCCTTCCGCGAGTTCGTCGTTTTGAGCAATTTTAAGGCCAAAACATTCAATGTAAGGGGGAAGACCAAGAAGAAAGAGATCAAAAGAGAGGTTTATCATGTTTTACTTATATCTTTTCTATCCTCTCTATATGTCTATTCTTCTTAGATTTTCTCCTGTATTATGTTTATGCAATTTGTACATTATCATGTTGGTATTAAACTTTTGAATGTATTTTTAAGTATTTTATCTTTTCAATGTAATATTCCAAGTATTACAAGAATATGTTTGTATAGTGATGGTATACAAACATATGAAGATAACCTAATTATACTTCTACTTAGTAAAATTAGTTTGTTAAGATGATGTAGTAAAAATAAATATGACTTAATCATTTTAAAGATTTCTTTCTCATGACTGTGTTTACTCTAGACCACAAGGGTTTAACACTACTCCACACTCCTTGGTCCAAATCTATGGAGACTACCTTTAGGATCATCTACTCAAGAACACAACTCATACTGTAGAATTCCTTAAAAACCGCTTTAATGATCTTTAAACCCTAACTTTTGAGGCTTCTATCCAAGTAAGACATTGGTTTTCATTACAAGATGGGAGACTTATGTCGATCTCTCTCTCAAGATTTGCATGCAACTCTCTTTACCGACATGTGACCTTTTCATACAATATTGTTACAAGCTCTATGGAATTACGTGAAAGAGTAAATATATTAAATGCAAGTGATCTTAAATGTAACTCTCTTTATCGGCATGCAACTCTCTTTACCGGCATGTGTTCTTTTCAAAAAGTGATGTTTTTTTGGAAAGTCCCTAGTTGGACTCATACAAACATGCAAAAAGAAAAGGAAAATACTAAAATTAAAATTAGAAAAGTCGGGATAAACATGGAGTGCCTCCTAAGAGCGCTTTGTTTACTTAATTTCATTTTTGCTAACCCATATTTGTATGTTTGTCCATGTTTTGTAATTTGGCATAATCCCTGTTACAGGATCCAGATTGCTCGTGTATACCTTCTTGCCGAGCCGAGACTGGTGGCACATTCTTGTTTGGATCATAGTTTCAAGTCACCTCAGAATATCCCATTCTCTGGCATTGGGTAGCGTTTTATATCCTACCTTATTTTTAAATTCCATATCATGCATTGAGGGCAATGCACAATTTAAGTTTGGGGTAGTTTGTGTTATTCGCTATACACACATTTGCATTCTGATAGCGTCATTTTCAAAAAAATTGCCCAAATTTAAAAAAAAATGTCTCACTCATGTGCATTCATTTCTGCTCCCACGCATTATTCATTTGAACAATTGTTTGTTTTCGAGTATTTCTTGCTTTATTTCATAGTGTTATATTGGTCTAAGTCTCTTTTAGAATGTGATAATGATAGTGAATAGTGACTCATGCAGTGTGCCTAGTTTTATGCACGTGCATTGAATATGATTTATTTCTAAAATTATATTTTATGTATGTTTCATAATTTATACTTTTTACTTCATATCTATGGTCTATATCCACTCTTAGTTAGAATATGATATTGTCTGATGATTAGGGTAAGGATGTGTGTAGCGAGCTGCCAGTGTAGTATTATCCAATTTTGATGAAAGGGGATCCTTTCTTGATGTCTAGAACTTCCCTCTAGCTACTCTAAAAGCATTTGCATATGCTAGTTTAATTCTACGAATATGACTTAAGCCTTTCTTTGGATCGATTGTGCCTTTTCATCCTATCCTACACATGTCTACCATTTCTTACACAATTGGGTCTTGCACCTTTCCTTTGATTCACCCCCACCTAAAATCACCAAACCTAAAAGTTCTAACCTAATCTTACACTTAGATTTGAGCATAATTTCAAAATCAATTTTCTACTTGTGATTTGAAAGTTGTAATTTTGTGATTGGGTGTGCGCTTAAAATTTATCATTTGGGTGTTGATGAAAAGCTTAAAAAAATCATTTGAAAAATAAAAAATTAGAAAAGAGAAAAATTGAAAATGAGAAAAGAAAATTGAATAATCTGATTGGAGAAGTACGTTTGGTGTTTGGCTAGTTGAGAGGACTCCATTTATAAAAGTTTAAGTCTGGGGGTGTAACATCTCATATTTTATTTCTTTGGTAGAATCATTTGGTTGAAAGCTCTTATTTTTGTTTAAGTGTGATTTTGAGCCCTCATGTCTATCATTTGTTATATCACACCTTAAAACCAAGCCTCAATGTTTCGTCCCCAATTTCAAGCCCTAACCATTCATAGAGTTATCTTGTCCAATATAGTGGAGAAAGTGTTACCAGACAAGCCAATGGCCATCGTCATTGATGAATTTCTTTGGAGGTTGCCCTGTTGTCTGAATTGGATAATGCTAAGCTTAGTGGCCACACTACTTTCTCCCTGCGCAATATCTAGGATGGTCTGTTTTGTTCTTTCTTAGGAGTGGATATTACTAGTTTGACATTATGTTTGAAAAGGTTGTAAATATTTAGTATGCAGAAAATGCCTTTCTAGTCTTCTTCATATTTCACCTCGGGCATGGAACTTCCCTGTCCACTCCCTACTTTCAGTTTCTATTTGAGTAATTAGTCACGTCTAATCCCTGTGAGTAGAGAAGTTTGCTCGGAAGAGCAATCATTCAAGTTTGAGGGTATTTGATGAGTGTATTTTATATAGTATTTTAGACACTCATCTAGCATAGTTTTCATACGATTTTGCTAACTATATTGTAGTTTTACTTTCCATTTCATTCATATTCGTCTAAGTCACCATGTGAGCATATTTAGGCTAGATCGGGTGGTTTTATTGCATTTCATGCATGAGGGAGACCACCTCTCCATCATATTCTTGTTCACTTATTATTTCTATGAAGAATTTATCGTTTAAACACATCGCGTAGCAACTGCGATGGGTTTCAGGAAAGTCACAGCCTAGTTCTTTAATTAAATGCATTTTATCGTGCACTTAACACAAACACAATCACACATTTCTTCACGCATGGGCAGATGTCTGATTTCCCTTCATAACTGCACACTCTGGTGCATTTGTACTCACATGACCAGTGCATAACCGTATGAGTTATATCTAATTTTTTCTGAGATCCCCCTTGAAATTGATGGAATCGCATATTTGGCACACGATCGTGCAAATTTATTCTCGCACATTCTTGTGCAGCTACTAGGGCGATCCTGGATTTTCCCATGCATTTTTCATTTCTTTACACGCGACTGTGTTTAACAAGCACACGATCGTGCGTGAGTTATTTTTATGGCAGCCTATTAATATGCACTTTTGCGATTCATTCGGGAGGATTGCACTGGGAGCGCCGTTTTCACATTTTCTTCACCCCAGAACACCATTGCTTTCACTAGGCCTTCTCCTACCTCCCCAAGCACCCTAAAGGTTGAACAATGAGATTTCCAAGGTTAGCAATGGAGCTTTTAGTTTGATTCCATTGACGTGGAGGCAAAAAGTCTAGAGAGCAGACGAGACTATGAGTAGGTGTTAACTCTCTTCCCTATTTTGGAAGGTAGACAAAGAGGAGTTTTAGGTGCTGGTGGACCATGCCAAGTTCCTCTTACGAATTTGAGGAAGGGTCTCTCTTTCACTATGTATCTTTGATTGGTAATATGGATCCCCCCCTCTGTCTTTAGAGTAATTGTTAAGCTTATATTGAGGTAAATTCTAAAGCATTCTACACGCCATGACCATTGGGTGTAGGTGTTCATTGGTTCACTTGTTATTGTGAATGGTTTGGAAGAATTAATGTTTTGTTCTTATTTGTGTTCTTGTTGATGACGTGTTTATGATTGGATTTGGATGTTCTCTTATGAATGTTGATTTTAGTTTGTATTGTCGAAGTGAGTTGTTGAGATTGAGAGATCGTCGAGCTTTGCAATAGCAAAGCAAGAGAGAAGAGGTGAATGCAACCCTCATTGGTGTTTGCGTGAGCAAGACGGTGAAGGCAACCCACATAGAGAGCGAAGAGGTGCTTGATACCCTCATTTGTGATTGTGAGTGTGAAGCGGTGAAGGTGATACACACCCCTTAACTTAGTTTTATTTCTTCGCTTTCGGTTGTGGGAAACTCCCAACTGATTTCAAAGCATTCTGACTTAGCCTTCATAGCTAGATTTTATCTTAGATATCTTCATTCGTCGTGTTCCACGTGAGATTCGATCATCGGGGATTTATTCATATTTTATATTATTTGAAGAACCAGTGCACTTGCCGACACACATCAGCTGGCAAGAGTGAAAAGATTCCTAACGACAACAAAAATTGATGATGAGAAGATGGTCACCTTAGCCACCTTCCTACTGAATGGGGAGGCAAGGCTTTGGTTGGACGAGGAAGTGAAGAAAAGCTTTGACAACCGATGACACACATGTAACACCCTGTCAGTGCAAATAATATAACAGTAGGTCCGGCCGGGACCCCACGCCATATTAAACACACTAGCTAGGCATTATAAGGTGATAAACAGAAAAAGAACTACAACTACACGAGAGTACATAAAGCATAGGCGGAAGCATTTGATTTAAAACATCTTTTAGAACTGTCCACTATCCCAGGAATGAAACAATAGAGTTACAACCTTAAGGCCTTACATTTAAACAAATGTACCAAACTCAAAACAAACATACATCAGCACGCAGGCCGGAAATATAAGGAAAGCAAAAAAAGGGAGGATGGCCTTCAAGGGCCAACAGAGCAAAAGGGGCATCGCCCGCTACTTTCCACTTGGCTCACCAGCACCTACACCAACATCTAATAAGAGGTAAACGAGGGTCAGCTATGAGCTGACCACAAACCGCGTAATGATCCCACCCCCCCCCCCCCCCCCCCCCCAACCATCTAGCCGGCTCAGGGGCGTGTCACCGCTAATCCTGCAAGCAAGCCGTACATGCAACATGTAATCATAAAAGAAAGTGCAACTATCATTACACAGGGTGAGGTTTCAAGCACAATCAATCTTCTAGGTTGAGCATCAAAGTAAAGGGAACTTAGGTATGCACATGATGTTGGTTGGGATCACCCGGAGGATTCCCGCAACCGCCTAGCAACCGCATGAGGCAAACAAACATCAATCCACAAACACTCCACCCTAAGCAACAACCTTAAGTGGGCAAACTAGAGCTTCTGGCCTGTCTAGGTAAACACCTTCTACGACCTCTCCCATGATCCCGCGACATTACAAGAGGTAACTACCTCCTACCGTTCTGCATGGAAACGGGTTCGGTTCCGCCATTGCCCGGGCTCTAACCGTCGGGGTCACTCAGCACAACGCGGGTATAGCTTTACCTCGGCCCGTAAGGGTTTAACACGTTCTAGTGTTACAACAAAGCGATGGCTACACACCAAATCCCTCCCAGGGGAACTTAGACTTCGCCCACAAAACAACTGTAGGAGGTACAAGACTGCTCCACTTCAAATCTCGTGGTGAAGGTTTGCCTTCCACCACTTTCCAAGCATGGGGCTTCTGTTAGGCTCTCCGAAAGACATCTAAAGCACAAGTCCCGCAATGAAATGACAAATCTCATGGAGTCATTCTCCGACACGCATTCTAGGCTTAACCTAAATGCAACGTCACAATTCAAGCATCACCGATCCGAGCTCACGGCCACGAATAGGCTTCACACACAATGCCTAAATCCGTACGTCTATCGGATTTCTACATGCAATATGTCGGGGACGGACACAATTAACCCGGAGTTTCGAAGAACTTAAGGAAATCTTACACTTCACCCATTTGGTGAAAGGGATACCTTATGCAAGCATAGAAAAAGGAATGAGTGGACAAAAACAAGTCCTAAGACCGGGAGGAAGGATCGTTACCCTTGGAGCACGCTTCGGCGCCATGAAACCAAAACTTGTTCAGTTGGAAACGATGGCAACAGACTCCTCTCCGCGAATCTGGTCTCGGCTTGCGAATTCGAGCTTCAGAGCTCCTTCAATGTGTGTGTGTGGGGGGGGGGGGGGATGGCTCCTCCTTCTCTCTAGCTTCTCCAAAGTAAGAGAGAGAGTGGAGTGGGTGAAATGAGATTCTAAACCCTCATTTCCTGACCTTAAGCTGTCAGGAACTATTCCCCACTATCGGATCTCCTCATAACCCAACGGATGGCTTAGATCCAACTTAAAACATGCTGGAAAAACCCCGTACACGGTTTGGCACATGGCTGTGTGCCAGGCCATGTGAACTCACAACAAAACTGGAGCTACAGACGCCCCCTGTACATGGCCATGTCTCTGGCCGTGTGGATCTACACGGGTTGGGACATGGCCGTGTGTCTAGCAGTGACCTTTACTGCAAAAAATTCAACACTTAAATTCACAGACACGGCCTTGCACACAGTCGTGTGTCAGGCCATGTCAAAATGCAGCTTCTCTAAAAAGCTTCCTAAACACCCCCAAATAGCCCCAAAACTCTATGAGACTCATCTAATGCTTTTAGGGTCTTCATGGAAAGCAATTATATGAATTTTGGGGTGTTACAACACAAATATCATTGGGGGACTTATTTGAGTCTTTCCTTCAAAGATGCATACACTCTGCCACATGCTTAGCAGTGCAAGGGAAGTTTTTATGACTAACATAGAGGGCTCTCAACGTAGATGATTACCAGCATGATCACCCGATTGAGCCTCTATAAGTGGAGGTTGGTGGAAGAGGAGGAGACCAAGACCTAAAGGTTCCATGAGGGTCTCTAAGATGAATTGAGATTGAGACTGGTGGGACCCAAGTCTCTTGTATTTTGCACTCTGGTCGAGACTGCGAGAGTGCTGGAGATGGACTTGGAGAAAGTCTGGCATAGAAAAAGTTTCAACATAAATAGTTCATAGTTCAAGGTGCCACC
Source organism: Dactylorhiza incarnata (assembly GCA_033032865.1). Classification (NCBI taxonomy): domain Eukaryota; kingdom Viridiplantae; phylum Streptophyta; class Magnoliopsida; order Asparagales; family Orchidaceae; genus Dactylorhiza; species Dactylorhiza incarnata. Next base: position 1,615,963 of record JAWHQI010000130.1, read on the forward strand.
CTCTCATGGAAAGTTTGAGAGTGGGAGGCACAAGATTAAGTCGAAGCATATGAGGCGAATCCCTCCACTATTTCAGGGGATACTACTGCTTGAGGCCCTTTGATTTGCTTCACATTAAGAAAAGTGGGGCATATTGCATGATCATGTTGGAGCGTTCCTCCAAAGGAGGAGAGCCAAGCATTTGATAACACTTATGCAACATGTCTTAATTTTGCGTAAAAAGGTAGGGCATTAGAATCTTCTATTTCCATATATCCACCGACCCAGCTGAGAGTATTCTCCATTGGCCAAAAGGAGGCCATTCGACAGAACGACATCATGATTGGTATGAGTTATTAGTTAGCTTGCATAATTTCAATAAACTTGTACCTCATATGCGATTGTATGCCTTGTATGTTTGCGATTAGGATTTGTCCTAATTTTCAACTATTCGACGAGAGCATTCATTGATACCAGAGAATTCACTTTTTCTATCAAAGGAATTCATAGTGTGAATTGGAGTGTTGTACGTGTTGACAAAAGATAGATTGGACGTGCTGTTGCCGAATGGGTTTAAGATGAGCACATATAGGAGAAGTTATGTGAAGGTGATGTAGGCCGATATGAGGGTTTGAGAATGTCAATGTTTTTGCGCAAAATCAAACTCGTGTTTACGAACCTTAAGAGACTCTTTAATTTCATTCGGATGGATCTCTCACGTGTTTTACGAGTCATTTCTTTCGCGAGAATTAATACAGGCACAAACTAAATTCAAGCAATAATTTATGAAATAACGATATTAGAAGTAGTGAGAATGTAAAGGCAAGCCCAAAAATTATTTAAATGAAATGCATAAAATTTTGCTAATGCAAGAGGAATGAATGGTTATACCAAAACGCAGAGTGCAGCAGTGATCCTCTCCAAATCCTTTACGCACGGGGTGGACAAGGATGCAGGCTAACAATGGAGTGACTCGATCTATCGGTTGGAGCAAAGGTCGAAGTCGATGGCTCGATCGATAACCCAGGTCATCGGATTAGGTGCCGATGTCGACGACGACCAGGCGGACGCGATCCCGGGCGAACGATCGACGGTTTGCAGAGTCCAAGGAGGCGGCGGCACCGTAAGCCGACGTGCGAGGGTATGCCGACGGGAAGATTCTTCTCTGGAGCAGGCGATCTACAGTTGTGGCGGTGGATTTGGGCGGCCGATTGGCAATGAGCAGGGGAACGAATTCCATTCCGTCCGATGTATCCCCCTTTCTCTAACTCACGTTCCATTATATGTAGGGGCTGATTTTGTGGCTTTGATAACTTGCCAAATAATGTTTCCAAATACAAAATTTTCCAAGTACAAATTTTCAATTCTTTCCCTAAAGACAGATTTTAAAATGTTTCCTAATCTTCTGAATGATTTAAATTTGTAATTTTTTGGCTTGCTTATAGTGTCTTACTGCTAATAATACCAGACCATTTTATTTAAGATCTCATCGGGTGGTCAAACCGATGAGTAAAATAATAAAACTAGTACATGAAATAAAATGCGTAGATAAATAAAAAAACAAAAAGGCGAAAGGACTATGATACGTCGCAGGATGCATCAATTCCCCCGGGGTTGATGGATCTCGATCCCGTCGAGAACTCACAACAACTAGCAACGGATAGATCTGGGCGGTGTCGTTGTAACTCGCCAGTACTAATCCAAGAGCTGTCTGTGATGTCTCGTCCCCTCCATGAAACCAAGTATCGCTGATATGTCCCGTGGCGGGTGCGAAACTCTCGTACGTCAAGAACTTGCTCAATCTCCTCAGTGGTGGGCGTCTGCATTGGTTCTAAGTCGGGAGGTATCTCGGGAGCTGTAACAGGTGGACTGGGGATGGAACTAGGTGGATCTCCATAGAATGGCGTCAGATCGGTCACGTTAAATATCGGCGAAGTACCGAATCTAACAGGCAATTCTAGAAGATATGCATTCTCACTGATACGCTTCCGGACTTGGAAAGGACCAAACTTCCTCTACTGTAGTTTATGATATGTACCCGGAGTGAATCTCTGCTTCCTGAAATAAGCAAACACTCAATCTCTTTCTGAAAAGTATAACTCCCGGCGATGACGATCGACCATGGATTTATATTTTTCGGAAGTCACTCGCAATTTATTAGCGATATTTTTATGCAATTCCTGTAAATAATCAATATGAGCTTGTACATCAAAGGAAATACGTTCATGAGATGGAAGTGAGTGACGATCAAGTAGATGTGGTATAGAGAACCCGTAAACAATCTCGAAAGGAGATTTATTAGTGGAGCGATTAGTAGAATTATTGAATGCAAATTCAGCTTGTGACAGTATTAGATCCCATTGCTTCGGATTCTCCCCGGTCAAACACCTAAGAAGATCTCCCAAACTCCTATTAACGACCTCAGTCTGTCCATCGGTCTGAGGGTGATATACGCTACTAAAGTACACTTTTTTGTAACGGCCCGGCCTCTTTGTAATGGCCCAAGCCTCTTTGTCTTGGACCGTTAGACGCCTGGCCCCATTGTCCAGGACGCCTGGGATGCAACCCGCTTTGAAACACCCCAACGCCTCTCTGAGCCTGTTTCTCAGCTACAGTACGTCGTTGATGGCGAGACTCGAACACCCGACCACTCTTGATGAGAAACCTTCAACAGTTCTCATCACCAACTGATGAGAACTGTTGAAGGTTTCTCATCAAGGGTGGTCGGGTGTTCGAGTCTCGCCACCAACGACGTACTGTAGCTGAGAAACAGGCTCAGAGAGGCATTGGGGTGTTTCAAAGCGGGTTGCATCCCAGGCGTCCTGGACAATGGGGCCAGGCGTCTAACGGTCCAAGACAATGAGGCTTGGGTCGTTACAGAGGGAGAACGCCCAGAGCAGGGGGAGATCGCCCGGAGCAGGGGGAGATCGTCCGAAGCAGGGAGAGATCGCCCGGAGCAGGGGTAGATTGTCCGGAGAAGGGGGAGATCGCCCGGAGCAGGGGGAGATTGCCCGGAGCAGGAGGAGATAGACAGTAGCAGGGGGGATCGCCCGAAGCAGGGGGAGATTGCCCGAAGCAGGGAGAGATCGCCCGAAGCAGGGGAGATCGCCCTGAGCATGGGTAGATCGCCCTGAGCAGTGGGAGATCGCCCGGAGTAGGGGGAGATCGCCCGGAACAGAGGGAGATTGCCCGGAGCAGGGGGAGATTGCCAGGAGCAGGGGGAGATAGACAGGAGGGGGGGATCGCCTGGAGCAGGGGGAGATCGCCCTGAGTAGGGGGAGATTGCCCGGAGCAGGGGGAGATTTCTCGGAGAAGGAGTAGATCGCCCAGAGCAGGGGAAGAACGCCTGGAGCAGGGGGAGATCACCCAGAGCTGGGGGAGATCACCTGGAGCAGGGGGAGATCGGCCGGAGCAGGGGGAGATCGCCCAGAGCAGGGGGAGATCGCCCATAGCAGGGAGAGTTCACCCGGAGCAGGGGGAGATCTCCGGAAGCAGAGGGGATCTCCCAGAGCAGGTGGAGATTGCCCGGAGTAGGAGGAGATTGCCCCGAGCATGGGGAGATATCCCAGAGCAGGGGGAGATCGCCCGGAGCAGGGGGAGATCACCCAGAGCAGGGGGAGATCGCCCAGAGCAGGGAGAGATCGCCCAGAGCAGGGGGGATCGCCCGAAGCAGGAGGAGATAGCCCAAAATGCTGCTGAGACCGCTTGCGATCTCCTAAATTGCTTGGTACCTAAAATAGGTCTGTTGGGAAAATGATTTCTCTTAACCCCTGAAAATGAGTTAAATATGAATTCCAAGAAAGGAAAATCAAGGTAAGTAAATATGCGTTGAATAGTATTCGACGCAACGTCGAATTTGTGTCGACGTTTCTATCAGAATGAGTCGAAGTAGCTCCAAGCAGAATTCGACGTATCCTATGTCGACGTAGCTCTGACTTCTAGTCGACGTATCTTGAGAAGTCGACGCACCCTAGTCGAGGCACCTTCCTTATTCTCCTCTCGACGCTCTGTCAGGACGAATTCGACGCCTACGTCGAATAGTAATCGACGCACGTCGATTTCTATGATTAATTCAAAAATCGCCAGATCTCTTTCCTTCTTTTATAGATCTGATTTATATGGAATCAATTTATTCTTTATAGCCGTTCTGAATCATTCTTTCCTCTGATAGATTCTTGGCTAAATTGATTAAATCCTTTATGGACATTATTTGAAATCAGATTGAATACTTTCCTTCTATGGATATAACTGTTATGGAAATTTCTCTTTCTTTCTAACCCTCTGCCTGTTAATTGATTACTCTCTTATAGTGTTATTTTAATAAACAGAGCTATAAATAACCAAGGAGGTCGGCAGAGAAAAATAAGAAGTGATCCACCATATACACATTGAAAAAGAGGAAAAGCTCCCAAGTAAAAAGAAAGAGAGTTGAGAAAGATTCCTGCAGCAAGCATCAAGCATTCTTCTTCTTCTGCTTCTAAAGCCATACTGCTGCAAAATTCGGAAAAGCTTACAATCTCCTTCTCACTATAGAAGGGAGATTTAATTCACTACTTCTTGTGCTTCCAATCTTCTTGCTAGAAAGAAGATTCATTCTTGTCTTAAATACTTCTTTTCCTTTTTCTTATTTTCATTCTCACATATTGTAAAAGAGTTTTTAGAATCACTCTTCAAAAAATTCAGTTGTACTGGTTCTGAGAGTCTCCTTTTCAAAAGACTCAGTTGGTTCTAAGAGTCTCCTTGTCAAAAGACTCAGGGTGGTTCTAAGAGTCTCCTTATCAAAAGACTCAGTGCAAGATAGTGAATTTCCTACCAAGGGGGTAGAAGAGTGGACTACCCAAAGTTTGAGGAACCACTATATCTCTTTGTGTTGTGCTGTGATTTTTCTTATTGCATTTATTTTTCTTTACTTGTTTAATTCTTGTTGGTGTGTGAGAAGCTCTAATCTGTGATCACTACACCCATATATATATAATTATTAACTTTGCACAAAAATATTTTAAATCTATATTCACCCCCCCTCTAGAGAATTCTAGTGAGGTTAACTGTGCACTTTCAATTGGTATCAGAGCCAGGTTGATCTAAAAAGGATAACTCCTTGATCAAAAAAATCCAACCTCTTATTTATATATATATATTTTTTTTTTCTAACAATTATTTTTCACATGGCACAAATCAAAGATTATGCTTCCACCAGACCACCAATGTGCAATCTTGAAAAGTTTGCAGTTTGGAAAACAAGAATTAGGATTTATATGAACTCTATTGATGAAGATTTATTTAATGTTATCTTGATAGGTCCTCCCAAGCCTTATAGAAAAGACTCAAGTGGTGAAGTGACTCAAACACTTGTCCCAAAGGCTGAGTGGACAGTTGAAGAGAAAAAGGCAGGAACATGTGATGCAAAGGCTGTAAATATTCTGGTCTCAACCCTCTCTGATGAAATCTTTCAAAGGATTGTTGATTGTGAATCAGCCAAAGAAATTTGGGAGGCTCTCATAAAGATGGTAGAAGGAAGTGCCGATGAAAGAAAAGATAGGAAGGTTCTATTGATCTCTCAATATGAGAACTTCCAAAAGAAGAATGAAGAAAGCATCTCTGAGATGTATGACAGATTTAGTCTGATCATCAATCAACTAAGGGACTTGGATAGAGAAATCTCTCTTACAGAAATCAATGACAAATTGCTGATGAGTCTCCCAAGCTCATGGGAATCAAGGATATGGGCAATAAGAGACACAAGAGGACAAAGGGAAATTTCAACAGATGCTCTTTTAGGAAAACTCAGATCCTATGAGCAACTGCTGAAAACCAGAGAAGAGAAGAAGAGAAGAGAAAACACCCCAACTTCTTCAAAAGACAGGAACATTGCATTAAAAGCAACAGAAGAAGGAAGCACTATCACTGAAGAAGAACTATTCAGTTTCCTGGCCAGAAAATTCAAGAAATGGGTCAGGACAGATGGATCAAGAAGGAGAGAGTCAAAACCAAGGTATGGCAAAACTCCTACTAAAGAAATTATTTGTAATTCTTGCAGGAAACCTGGACATATTGCCCCAGAATGTCCAGAAAATGCTGAGACAAAGAAAGATCTGAAAAAGAAAGATCTCAAGAAAAAGGGGAAGAAGAAAGAAAGAGGCTTTATTGCAGAAGCCTGGAGTGATACAGACTCTGAGGACAGCTCCTCTTCTAAGAGTGACAATGAAGAGCCTAAGCAAGAAGATCTGTGCTTGATGGCCCTTGAAGGATCAAAGAATGATGATAGTGCTAAATCATGGAGTGAGGCAGGATCAGAAGAAAGCATATCTTCTGAAGAAGAAAAAGAAGATAGCCTTATTCTCATAGAGGAATCTGAGGATAAGGATGAGGTAAGCATTTTTGATGAAATAGATTTTCAAAGTGATAATTTCAGAAATGACTTTATGGGAATGTGTCTAGATCAACTAAAAGCTACACAAGAAATTAAAGATCTAAAGGAACAAATTAATGTGGCTAAAACCAGAGAAATAGAGAGGATAAATGCTCTAAAAATTTTGAAGTAAACATCATAGAAAAGGAAGTAGAAAGGGCTAGAATAGAAAACCAGCTCCTTAAGGATAAGGTATCCCAGGCAAAAGACTTTGAAGAATCAATAAACATGAGAAGCCAAACTCTCAAGGAAATCACTGAACAACAAACAAGGAGACATAAAAATCTTGGTCTAGGGGCTGATCCCTCAACCAGCCAAGTTCCATCCAACAAACTTGCTTGGATGATCCCTATAAAATTCACAAAATCCATCAAATCAAACTAAGAAAAAGACTCACTAAATAAGAAAGAAGATTCCCTCAAGGAAATAAAACAATTTGATGAAACATCATATTATTCAGCTGATGACTCTCAAACTTCATCTGAAGAAGCAACTAAGCCAAAAGAAACAATACATAAAAGAACAAAATCAGAAAAAGGGAAAAAGAAAATGTGTGAAGATACAGTTGCGTCGACTTTATATCGACACATGAACGATAGTGCGTCGACTTGTACTCAACGCAACCTCTCAGATGCCTCGACCTCCACTCGACGCTTGAATAAAAGTACGTCGACTTCCAATCGATGCAACTTTTTCCATGCGTCGATTTCAGATCAACGCTATCGGGAGAAAGCGCCGAATATAAATCGAAGCAACTATCAACATGCGTCGAATAGATATCGACGCGCAAAAGTTCAGAGCAACTTAAATGCCTATTCTCCAAAAACCTTCTATAATTCCCATTCAGGATCCATTCATCCTAACCATGATTTCCATCCTAATCAACACCTCTATCCTAACCAAAATTTCTACCCTAAACCTGGTAACCAAAATTCCCATCTTAATCAAACTTTCTATTCTTATCAACCCTTCTATCCTTCTCTAAACTCAAATTACCATAAGAATAAGATAATCAAGTGCCATATATGTAACAAAACTGGCTACCTTGCCAAACAATGTTGGCATAACCAATCAAACTATCTGTAAAAATTAGTCCTAGACTGACTTAGAACTAGGAAGAGATAAAAAGAAATAAACACCTAAAATTCTTCAGGAAAATCAAAAGTCACGTCGACTTCTAATCGACGCACCGTCGATGACTCAACTCAATAAGTAAAATCGATGCATACGTCGATTACAATCGACGCATACGTCGATTACAATCGACGCATACGTCGATTACAATCGACGCATACGTCGATACGAAACCCTAACATCTTAACGCTGGCCGTATCGACGCTTACGTCGAATTCCACTCGACGTAACGTCGACTTCATAAAAACAAGCCGCAATGCTAAAATATTTTCGGTCACATCCACTGAAGTACCGAATAAGCCTCGAATTGAGTCCCGTTTCGACGCTTCACCTAAATTAAAAAGACTCTTCAATTAGAAACCTTCACTACTCTGCATCCTTTATCCTTCTCGCTCCTTAGTCCAGCCATTTCCTCCTCTTTCACTGACCTAAAATGGCTCCCAAGATAAACTCTGGTTTCGACATTGATCTCGACTCCTTCCAAGCCGTTGCAGAAAATTATAAGAACATCATAGCTCTCTTCACTGAAGCTAGATTGGACAAACTCATCTCCATAAGATGAAAGCTCCTGGAAACAGAGCTCACAGAGCTGATGACTCATGTTCAGATATCTGAACAAGGAGAAATCCAGGGAACAATATATGAGACATAAGTCTCAATCTCTGCAGAACATATTAGGACCACCTTTGATCTTCCTTCAGGTATATCCTAATATTATCTTTGTTCAAATAAAATAGGGAAAGGAAATCAATTTATAAAGAGTAACCCTATAAGTCTTTATCATTCCCCTATTAGGTGATGAATCTATAGACCTCACACCTGATGAAATCAAGCATCTGCTAACCACCATGAAGTTTTCAAGGGATAAACCAATCCATCTAAAGAAAATAGATTTTTCTAAGGAATACAGACTGCTAGCAGATATAGTAGGAAAGATACTACTATGCAAAATTTCAGCCCATGATGCAGTTCCCAAGCAGCAACTGAACATCATGGGGGCCCTTGTGCTAAAGAAGAAGGTGGACTGGGCCACATGGTTGCTCAAAATAATAGGCTCCAAATACTCACACAAAGAAAATGCATATATGAGGATTATGAGTCAAGTACTCTTCCACTCCTTCCCTGACCTCTGTAGGTCAAAAGGAATCCCCATTCCTCCAGGGAAAGAATGTCAATAGCCCTATTCTCCAAGTGGACCAGGCAAATCCCTAAGCCTGTCTCCATTTCTGAAAGGACTCCCTCTCCTCCTAACTCTCCTGCTCATCCATCTCCTCCTCCTCCTCCTCCTCCTCAAAGAGACAATTCTTCTCTACCTCCATCATCCACTCAAATAGTCTCTACCACCCTCACAACTCCTACTCTACCTACCTCTTCTCAAACACCTGCTCCTCAAACAGCAGTTTCTCCATCTCCTCCTCCTCCTACATTCTCATCCTCTCCACCTCCTTTATCACCCATACCTCATGTATCAACTAACTTCTCTCCAGCTTCATCACCACCTCCACCACTCTCTACTCATCACCAACGACAACATGAACCATCTGCATCCACTGAAGCTCTCCTCACTCAGTGCATTGCATCAGAAGCTCAAACATTCCAAGCAATGTTGGATGAGCATTGCTCCCAGATTCATTCCTCCATCCTACACATGCACACCCAAATAGATGGGTCAGTGCCTCTGTGCAAAGTCTGAAAATCTCTCTCTCTTCCTCAAGAGTTACCAAGTCTTTCTTAACCTCCTTGGCCAAGAAGGTCAAGAAGGGGGAGAAGCTAGATGAAGAGCAGCCCTCCAATCTTAAAACTCCCTCACACAAATCCCCTCCTTCTTCAAAATCTGACAGTCTTGCACTACTCAAGACAATTGGAAATGAGAAAGTACCTGAGCTACATATTGAAGAACAAACAATAGAGGTACTCAATATAGCAAGAGAGGCTGCAAATCAAGTGGTACTATTACAAGGGGAGGCAAGCAGGGCAAAAAATGAAGCTGAAAAGGAAGATGTGGCAGATGGTGAGAAAGACAAAGAAACTAAAACTCAGGGGGAGCTGGATACTGCTATGAATGAAGCTGAAAATGAAAAAGGACAGCCAGATGCTGTGTTGGCTGAAGCTGAAGCTCAGGTGGAGCCAGATGATGTTTTAATTAATACTGAAATAGAAATAGAAGGCTCTGAAGTTCCATTCCAGGGGGAGTACACCAATGTGACTCAGGGGGAGCTGAGGGTACAACCTGCTACTGAGAAAGAGCAACCCACCAAAGTATTCAAAAGAAAAAGAAAGACTCCTCCTACCCCTCCTGAATCATGATTGAAAATAATGCTGATATGCTTTACCTTATAGTTGAATACTAAACATGAAGTCTGTTTATATAAATCTGGGAAGTTTGTTTCTATGATCTCTCTTTCTAATTGCTCTTCTGATTGTTTGACATATTTCAGTTCTATATAATTGCCTTGCTGAGTTGATTAAATGCTAGTACAATTTCCCTCTAAATTGGGTTAAGACAAATAGGGGGAGATTGTTGGGAAAATGATTTCTCATAACCCCTGAAAATGAGTTAAATATGAATTCCAAGAAAGGAAAATCAAGGTAAGTAAATATGCGTCGAATAGTATTCGACGCAACATCGAATTTGTGTCGACGTTTCTATCAGAATGAGTCGAAGTAGCTCCAAGCAGAATTCGACGTATCCTATGTCGACGTATCTCTGACTTCTAGTCGACGTATCCTGAGAAGTCGACGCACCCTAGTCGACGCACCTTCCTTATTCTCCTCTCAACGCTCTGTTAGGACGAATTCGACGCCTACGTCGAATAGTAATCGACGCACGTCGATGTCTATGATTAATTTAAAAATCGCCAGATCTCTTTTCTTCTTTTATAGATCTGATTTATATGGAATCAATTTATTCTTTATAGCCTTTCTGAATCATTCTTTCCTCTAATAGATTCTTGGCTAAATTGATTAAATCCTTTATGGACATTATTTGAAATCAGATTGAATACTTTCCTTCTATGGATATAACTGTTATGGAAATTTCTCTTTCTTTCTAACCCTCTGCCTACTAATTGATTACTCTCCTATAGTGTTATTTTAATAAACAGAGCTATAAATAACCAAGGAGGTCGGCAGAGAAAAACAAGAAGTGATCCACCATATACACATTGAAAAAGAGGAAAAACTCCCAAGTAAAAAGAAAGAGAGTTGAGAAAGATTCCTGCAGCAAGCATCAAGCATTCTTCTTCTTCTGCTTCTAAAGCCATATGCTGCAAAATTCTGAAAAGCTTACAATCTCCTTCTCACTATAGAAGGGAGATTTAATTCACTACTTCTTGTGATTCCAATCTTCTTGGTAGAAAGGAGATTCATTCTTGTCTTAAATACTTCTTTTCCTTTTTCTAATTTTCATTCTCACATATTGTAAAAGAGTTTTTAGAATCACTCTTCAAAAAATTTAGTTGTACTGGTTCTAAGAGTCTCCTTTTCAAAAGACTCAGTTGGTTCTAAGAGTCTCCTTGTCAAAAGACTCAGGGTGGTTCTAAGAGTCTCCTTATCAAAAGACTCAGTGCAAGATAGTGAATTTCCTACCAAGGGGGTAGAAGAGTGGACTACCCAAAGTTTGGGGAACCACTATATCTCTTTGTGTTGTGCTGTGATTTTTCTTATTGCATTTATTTTTCTTTACTTGTTTAATTCTTGTTGGTGTGTGGGAAGCTCTAATCTGTGATCACTACACCCACATATATATAATTATTAACTTTGCACAAAAATATTTTAAATCTCTATTCACCCCCCCCCCCCCCTCTAGAGAATTCTAGTGAGGTTAACTGTGCACTTTCATGGTCAGCTTGGAGGGGATCACCGATTTCTGGGTAACAGTCACACTTGGAGATTTCCATATTGGGGTTATTCATTCTATATGGAGACTTAGAGCTATGGTTAGAGTAATCCTAAGTTAGCTGTTTAATGCATAACTCAATATAACAGTTAGCTTCATGTGTATTTTAGACGACCCTAGAGCCTTAAATAGAAGATGTGGTATTCATGGATGTTGTAGAGCATTCTCATATTTTTCCAAGTTGGGATTTCTCATCCCATTTGGAGTTATGGATCTCCTTGGAGGGCATTTCTAATTTAGCTGATTTTTGGGTGCAAATGAGTGGACTTTAACAAAATGATGAATTAGTGCAAGCCCATAATTGATGAGTTTAGAGTAAATTGACCGTGTATATTTATATCAAACTTAAGTATTGACCATAAAAGTGAATTAGAGTAACTCGGTAAATACCTTGTTGAGGTAGTTATCACCATTTGGGGCCCGATGATGTGTATGGTGCCTTAAAACATTGTTCCATATAGTCTCTACACTACACATAGGGCTTAAGGTTATTATATGATGCTGATGAAGCAGTTTGAGTTTGTGTGGTAGTGGAAGAACTATTGTGAAAGGTTTAACAAGTGTTGCTAGGGTTAGAGGGTATAACACCGTCTGAGAACCTAAGAGCTCACATTATCTTGATAGGTTAGTGTTGCAGTTACTCCCTCCCGAAGTTTCATGAAAGAGTATGAATATAGTTTTGTGGCAGGTCTTGCAGACTTATTTGAACAGAGCACACTGCCAGAGAGCTGAGTGTGAGACCCTTAGCTTAGGGACCTCGTAGTTGTAGTATTGAGCCCTCGGTAGACTTATTCCCATTATCTGACTGTGCACTGGCGACTTTCCAGCACAAAGGTTAAAAGACTGAAGCACTAACGACCTTCCAACTTAGTTCAGGTACATGCTAAGCGTAACATCCTTCTTCCCCTCCGCTTATGTCAATTGAGCCACGGGTGCCCCAGAGTGGCTCAATTGATCGGCTTATATGCCCAACATGTCAGCTGACCTGTTGTGATCAAATGAACCCATAATCAATCTAAATCAATGATACTTCATTCATTGAATCCATACAAACCCAATGGAACCAATTACAACAATTTCTAGTGTGTATTTGGAAAGTTGAGTAAAATAGGCAGTATTGAACTTCTTGACGACCTCGGGAAGAGATTTTGAGTAAACACACTCGAAACTGACCCAAATCTATTGCATTATACTTGTAACATTCATACAAACCCAAATGCATCAGTTTGGACTCATTCCAATGAGAATCAGAGAAGTTGGTAAAATCAGGTCGATTTGACTTGGCCGGTGACTTGAAAATATGATATTAACCAAATGAACTCAGAATCGACCATGGTCAACTGCATTTGACTCGTAGGGTAGATAAGAATGCAACACAACTGATTTGGCCTCATTCTAACAACTATTGGAGAAGTTGATAACATTGAGCGGATTTGACTTATGAGACGACACAAAAATGTGATCTCAAGTACATGACCTTTGAATTGATCATAGTCAATTGTGTTGGATTCATGGATTTAATATGAATCTAAAGAGACCCATCGATCCTAATTCTAAGCACATTTTGTTGAATCGTTAGGCGCCCTAAGGGGGGGGGGGTGAAATAGGGTGTTTATGAAATTTCATTTTAACTTAAAATTAGATCAAAATATTTTTCTATAACATTTTAGAGAATTAAAATTGAAATCTTCAAAGTAATACAAATAAGATACATGATTTTATGCCAGTAATATTTTGATTATAGAATGATGATTTTCATGACGCTAGAAATCAAGGCGGTGAATATAAAAACTCTTTGGTTTTCTATACTGATCCTTCTCCTTAAGGACTGGTTGATCCTAACCTATCTCTTTAGACATGCCTCAAGATGCCCATAGTCCTACTACCAAGATCTAGTCACCAAATCACAAGGCGAATACCTCCCTAAGCTGAAGATATACATAGTCGCCAACCTACAAGGCAAATTCCTTCATCGTTAAACAAAAGTAATTACCAAAAGGAAAAAGAAAATATAATATAGAAAAATAAAATTCCTGTAGTAAAAAATCCCAATGAGAGATCTAATGGCGAGGACGAAGACACGAGAGAGATCAGTGTTGTAGTCGTGTTCGTGCTTCGTGTAGAATGAGCGTTGATGGACTCCTCCTTCAAGATCTCCCCTTTTTGATTAAGAGTGTTGTAAGGATAGCTATGAATATCTCAGTCAAGGCCTCACACAAATAACTTTGGAATTTTGTCTCAAGTCGCCAGGAATGAAATAGTGGAGCGGCCTTTAAATAGTGTTTGAGATCTAGCATCGAAGGTTGGTGTTACCGCCCCACGGTACTCGTAATGGTAAGAGTTTTGCGCGCCAGCCATACAGGAATGATAAGCGCATTTCTAATTATTGGCAACCAATATTGCGCCACGATAAGGTTACTGCGCCACGTTAGCTTAATATATGCTCCCGTTGTTAAATGGGTCTCTTGCTCAATTTGGCTCCTCAATCAAGAGTTGATCACCTTGCTTGCTTTTCAGTTATCACCATGCGTTAGCTGCCTTACAAATTTGCTTCCTTGATCTCGCTAATGGTTTCAGTTGAGTGTGTTGTGCCAGCTGTCCCACTGTCACGATCGCTACCACTAGTGGTAGGTGCTACCGCCCCGTGGTTGAACAAACTTCAGAGCATCATATCCATTTTGCATCATATTTAATTATACACATTTAGTGTGGTATTGTACCTGTATTTCCTGCGCACTATAAACACAAAAATAAGCTTGATCAAATATATAATGATATTTGCTATTCTCAAACCATGAGATGCATAACTCCAGTTCCTACAAACTTCTCCTTTTAATAATAACAAATTCTCTATTGAGAAATCAGTCATTTTAGATTAGAGCTGTGTTTATAGAATAGTGCAGTGAGTCAAAATCATGATAAAATAGGTTTTTGGAGTGGTGTAGTTGAGTACATAACAATGTTTGTACTCTATAAATGTGTACTCCCCTTATATGAATGCCACCCCTTCATATGTGCTCTCCCACACATATGTGCCCCCTATATAATTTACTCCCATAGATATCTACTCCACTAGATTTCTCAATTTATTCTCCCATTTTTGGTATTATCAAAGGAGGATAGAGGTGAGTGTAGCCATGAAATTTATTCTCCCATTTTGTTTTGAAATAAGGACACCACTTTTGTCAAAGATAATCATGGTCAAGCGTAAGAGTAAACACAGTGGAAAAAAGCATGAAAATACGACAAGATAAGGAAAATGCACATGCAAAAAAAAAATCATGAAATCGTCAACAAACACAATTTAAGCTTCCCTTTTTTTAAAAAAGGAAATCGTGTTGAACCAAGGAGCTAAGCATGAATGATAATGAAAAATGTGATTCATGAAGGTAAATACAATGCATAACAAGGGAAAGGACATATATAAAAGATCATCCAAATATGTGAGTGCAATATTAAAAGGATAGACATGAAAATCAAGTAGATTATCGAAAAGGTTAGCATTTTGAATCAACAACTCTTACGAAGATATGTAAGAGATAAGCATGATAAATCAAAGATCATACATTGGACATCATGAAGGAAAGGATAAACATAAAAGTCTAATATGATAAATGAATATTCATAATGAAAATGTGTTTAATAAAGTCAAGATAGCCATACTAGTAGAAATGAGTAAGAATGTATATACAATAGTTATATAAAGTGATTAAAAATAAGGCTTGCAAAGATGATTATAAGGATTAGCATTTTAGTTCAAAGATCAAAAAGATTTTGCATTAAAATCCACAATCATAATACAAGGATTAACGTCTATAAACCAAGAGATTTTGTTAGCAAATATTGAGTACTTCAGCGTAAGATAACATAATAATAATGTTCTTATGCATTCGAGGAATGCCGCCAAAGGGGTGGTGGTTGAATGGGCATGCGGTCTTTCACATTTTCAAGGTTCTTGCGAGGCTCTAGTAATTCAAACTACAACACGAAGTTCGAGCAACTCATAAGATAATCTGTTGGGAATGTTACCCTTCAATGTTCCTTGGATTTGAAGATGCATCACATACAATGCTAAGTGTATATTGTATTTGATAACCCATTTCTATTTCATGTTTATACAGGCTCAGTTTTTACTCTTTCATTAACAAGGTCAGCTAAGATAACAGTCTGGTCTCACCTGAACAGTTGAGATACAATTGTATAGCCGCTGAGAAGAAGGATGTCTCAGTTGTGCAACATGCTGAGTTAACCGCTGAGAAGACTATCCGTCTCAACGGATCCACTGAGACACAGAGTGTTTCAGCCGCTGAGATTGAACCCTATCTCAGCCCATCCGCCGAGACAAACTCAAACATGGCCTTTGTTGGAACATGATCTTCCACATCTCCTAGGTTTGAGAATAATAAATCCTATGTGTATTTGATCTTGTGTGTTTAAGTGTGCAAGAAACAAAGCCATATGACTCAAAGATAACATAAGAAGGTTGCCCCCAAGTTTGAAGCCAGAATTTCAACATGTCCACTAGCGCCAGCGGTAGCACCTAGCGCAGACGCTAACTCTGATTAGGCAAGTTCATGCGGCAAGTATAGAAGGCGATATTGCTGGGTGGTAGTGGATAGCACATACGGTAGTGCGGAGCACACGAGGGATTTTGGAAAGGTTTCCATGGAATGAAGATACGCACGCGGAGAATGTTTCCTAAACTGGGATAGCGCTGATGGTAGCGATAGCGCATGCGCTAGCTCCAAGGCTATAAAAAGGATTCATTGGCTCCGTCTTCATCATCCTCTCCCACTCCTAAATTCTAGAGCTTCGTGCCACATCATATAGTGGAAGGTTTAGAGAGATACTCCAACAAATCCATGAAGGCTTAAGGAGATCTGTGTAAAAGATTTCAATACGCTTCATCATCGTGACGAAAGACCGCATCGACTATGATCATACTTTGAGGGTCTTCGTTTACTTCTTCAGAGATCCACAAAGAGGGAGTTTTTCCTATTGTTGTTGTCTCTTTATTATTGTAATCACGTAGAGATTCACCTCGTGTTGGCGACTAGGTCTGGGTAGGACTTAGGGAAGAAATTTGCCTCGTGTTCGCGACTAGGTCTAGGGAGTAGATCTAGGGGGTGCTCGAGGCCGTATCCGGGGGAGGATTGGATAGAGCGGCTTAGGCCACCGTATCCGGGGAAGGATAGGCTAAAACCACCGATTCGTGGGGATATGAGTCGGGATAGAAAACGAAAAAGTCTTTTTACTATTTGCCTTCGATTTCTAGCGTTATAAGAAGTCAAGTTTTGTAATCCTACATTTCATATTAATAAAATCATTTCTCTATTTTATTTCACTTAATTTGTTTGATTTCTCTCTTTTTCGATATCTTATTATTTCAAGTATTTCAAAATATAACATAAGATTTTAAAACTCTTATTCACCCCCCCTCTAAGGACGCCTACAGATCCAACAAGTGGTATCAGAGCTAGGTTATTCCAAATCATCTTAACAACTGGGAATAATGACACTTTGTAGTCATGATCTCATTTCTACTAGTGAGAGAAATACTTACATAGAGGGAAAGTCTTTGACACCACCTTTATTTGAAGGAAAAAATTTTAAAGGGTGGAAAATATTAATGGAAAAATTTCTTAAGTCATTAGATATTAAAATATGGAATATTACCATTAGGAAGCCACCAAATAAGTTGAGTAGGGAAGAGTGTGTCTTAAATGCTAAATCAATGAATTGCCTATTTTGTGCACTTAATCAAAATATTTCCAAACACATTTATACTTTTCCTACAGCATATGAGATGTGGAATTTTCTGGAAATAACTTATGATTCTCCATCTACAGGTATGGAACAAATGCAAGAATTGGAGAACATGCAAGCTTGCACAGATGCTCAAGAAAGCTCCACTCATGATGGATCAATGGAGTGCACATCAAGTGGAAGAGAAGAAGAAATTTTATCTTTGGAAGAGGAGTGCCAAAAAGATGAAGATATCAAAGAAACTCTCTGCTCAAATCTCACTGCATCCAAAAGCACTATAAGGAAATCAGATTCCCTTATTGTTTGCAATTCTATTTCTACTTTACAATTGCTACAAATTACTCAACGTAAAATTAAGAAATTGAAAATTGCTAATGAGAAATTACGTTTAGAAAATAAAAGGTTAAAAGCTAATGTTAATGTAGAATCTAGTTGTGATGTGGCTTCTCCATCTTGCTCTCTAATTGAAATTTCAAAGCCTTATTTTGACTGTAATGATATTAAAGAAAAATTCAAGGATTTTGAAAAAGAACTTTTAATTTCAAAAGAGCATAATGAAAAATTCGTAAATGAAAATAATATTTTATCTAATAAACTAGAATATTTACAACTATTTGTGCAAAACCTTACAAGTAATAATTTTTTATTTATTTCTAGTTTATCATCAAACATGTGTAAAACTTCTACTAGCATTTTAAAATATATTAAACATGCACCTAATAGAATGTTTAATCATACAAGCATAATGAATTCTAACTCTCATTATGTATCTCCCAAATTAAATTCAAATGTGCAAAAATTTCCTATGAAAAATACTTTCAAAAGTCATTATTATTTTAAGCCTAGTTTAATGAATATGAAAATTTGATGCATAATTATAACACTAAACCTAAGTATGAGCGGAGACCCAAAATTAAAGAAGAAACACTAACTCCACTTGAAAGGGTCTTTTCATTCTCATCTTCCCAAAAGTCATCTCATTATATTTGGGTACCCAAAGGAACCGTTACACTTGGTTTCTTTTGGATTCCTAAATCTCTTATTCTTTAGGTATCACCAAATGCATGTAGTAGAATCTTTTCAAAATGAAATATACAAATTTCTACTTCATGATGTGCTTAAATGTCTTTGTCTTTTTTCTTTTCTTAGTTTTTAAGCTATCGTATCATAGTTACCTTATATATTACTGGAAATATGATTTTATCTCTTAAAAGCTTAATAAGTTTATCAAATTGATCAAATTTCAAAGTCATGTTTTATTTTGGTGACCTATCTATCTTTCTTATATTCATTGCCTATAAATATCTTATATTATCCATATAAATCAAATTCTAAATTTGTTATGAGATATTTATCTAAATTAATAAAATCTTAAACTTCACTTTTTCTCTTTCAAAAATTTTGAGTCTATAAATTTTAAATATTAAGTATGGGTAGCAACCAATAATACTTAAATATCTTGAGAAAGGGAGATTTGAGATGTCACCCCATCACATCTCCTAGTACCAATGCGAACCCTTCACAAGGTAGACCTCGGGAAGTCCAAGATCCCCTCTAAATTGCTAAGTCCAACTAAAGTCTAGCAAAGATCAAATTAATTATAGACTCATGCAATAATCGAAAAAGAAAACTATCATTATTTTTTAGATATATATATATATATATATTCATAATTTATGATTAAAAATAAAATCATAAGAGAACGAATGTATTATCATACTAACATTGTACCTTAATGAATATTGTTAGTTATCATGCTAATCTCATGCAATGTTAGTTATCATATGTTTAATATAAAAAAAAAAGATAAATTGGAACATAGAATTCATGATATCTATGAGGTTTTATATTACCATTCTAAATTTCAAACAAACTCATAGTTTATAAATCATTCTTAAACCTAATCGCGTTGTATGTCCATGACCATATACCAATGTTGTATGTCTCACAATAGCGTGGGCATAGGGTTGGATGCATTAGAGACCTAACCTCTAAGTCATGTCTTGTCCTTAACCCTAGAGGGTTCTAGTGGGGCCTTGCTAGGCACTGGGGGGAAGAGTGCTAGGTTAAGCGTTCTCTAGTGTATGCATATGGGAGTAACACCCCAACCTATGACATGTGTGTATCTCCTCATGCCCATCCATCACTTAGTACGGGGCTAGGGTGTAGACATATGGTCTAGGTATTTTTATCTAGGGCATACCTATTTTATTCTTTGCATGAACATTATTTCACATTATAATCATTTAAATAATGCTTATTTGGCTCATTCTAACATGATATCTTGTGTTTACATTTCATATCTTTTTCAGCTTACATTATTTTGATAAACACAAGCCTTAGAAAAATCAAAATGATGATTTAAGAAAATATATCTCATGCGATGTTCAGTCATATAAGAAAACGCTAACGTTTCATGCAATTTACACTATCTAGACATCTCCAAAAATTCTAAAATTTATGCATGAAACTAATCATTGGACACTTCATCAAAATAAAAAAACAAAATTTTCAAAATCTCAATATTTTGCTCAATGTCGCTCGTGCTAGCACTAGCGCTGGCGCTAGCTCGAGTGTCCAATTTTTTGTGTTTTTAAATTTTTGAAAAATCATTAAAATATGTTATTTTATATGTACTACTTATTTTTGCATTCCTGCCTTTAATTGATTTTTGACAAATTAAAATAAAAAAATTACAAAATTCAAATTACAAAATAAACTATATGGACTTTATTCTTAATATCAAACTTGGTTTAATCTATCATTTAGACCTTCTACAGTATTGCAATTCATCTTTTCAAACTACTTTGAACATTGACTTTATCATGCTTTGGTATATCTACTAACATGTGCATCAATTGTAATGAAAAGGTTGTGTAGAACCAACATTAGCATGCCTCTAAGTATGAGTAAATGTTTTATAGTTGATAATGATATTTATTCACTCACTTATTTTGGCAAAGTCTACATGTGCTTTTAATCTAAGAATGATTGCTTGTGTATTGTAATTATATAATGAATTAAAATTGCACAAGTATCTTACCTACACCACTTTTATTTGCACTCTTAATTAAGAAAAATGGTTGTGCTTTCAAATTACATTGGTTTGCAAAACAAGTATATTCGGAGATCTTTGTACACATCAAAAAATCACGAAATAAATTGACAAAGATAACTCCACCAAGCACTACTTGAACCTCCTGATAAGTCTTAATGAGCATTGTGAGGTTGAGCACCTTGGAAAGAATAGTAAAGTGTCTTATGCAAACCTTAGTTCTTTCTTTACACCACTTATTCTTAATTACACCGGATCACAAAAAAATTCAATATGAAAAAAATAAAGTATGTGATCCCCCAAGCACTACTTTGCACCCTAATAAGTCTTAATGTGCATTGTGTGTGCTGATCACCTTAGTAGTTATACATTTTTTGTGCATTGAAGTGTGTGGAAGTAAAATTATTTGTGTTTTATTGTGCACTTTACTCTACACATGTCTTGTATTTTTGATTAAATCATTTGTTTACTCTCTTCAAAATACACTTATGTGCACATCATTATCTTCCATAACACTTCTTCTCATGAGTATTGGATTCTAATGCTAATTCTATGCTACTCTCTCTATATAAATGCACTAGATAACCTAGCATGCTCTCTACAATATTTGATATGTCTTGAATTTGTGAATTAAAATAACATTGTAGTAGTCTATTTTTGATATCTTTTTTCATGCTTGGTTACTTTATGGTAATCTTTAAAGATTTTAAATGAATAATGATTTACAAAAATATCTTCCTTTTGGAATTTAACTCATATCTCTTCTTATGAATTATCATGATTACAAAAAGATGGTTCTTGTATGTCTATAAGTCTTCCGCATAATTGCCATATAATTTTTTACCTTGCGCTTTCATGCTTATTTAAAGTCTTTTCTTTTGTGTGTATCATCACTTGAATCTCAAAATTCCTTTCCTTCAACAAGTGATAGACTTGCTTGGTAAAATCTATATTGGTTGTTCTAACACGCATATCATTTTTATGCTAAAACTCTGATTTATTTTTATGAAAATTTTTATGCTAAAAACTCCTTATCATTTCATTTGCTCTAAAAGCTCGATCATGCCTTATCTTTTATCAAAAAACCTATTTCTATGTCTCTTGCTACCTTAACCCAGTTTTGCTAATAACAAAAGGGGGAGAACTAACATGATAAATAAAAATGCTATCAAATGGGAAAACAAACATGATTAATTCTTAAGATGATAGCCTACATATAAGGGGAGCATTCACATAGGGGGAGCAATTCTAAATACCAAAAATGACAATTATCCTAAGTCATCACTCACACACACACACAAGTTGGTTTCATCATGCTTTATGTATTAATGCTCTGATTTATCATTAATGGATTTGTTATTATCAAAAGGGGGAGTTTGTTGGAACATGGTCTTCCGCATCTCCTAGGTTTGAGAATAACAAATCCTATGTGTATTTGATCTTGTGTGTTTAAGTGTGCAGGAAACAAAGCCATATGACTCAAGGATAACATAAGAAGGTTGCCCCCCAAGTTTGAAGCCAGAATTTCAACATGTCCACTAGCATCGACGGTAGCACCTAGTGCGGGCGCTAGCTCTGTTTAGGCAAGTTTAGGAGGCAAGTATAGAAGGCGATAGCGCCGGGCGGTAGCGGATAGCGCAGGCTATAGTACATAGCATAAGAGGAATTTTGGAAAGGTTTCCTTGGATAGAAGATACGCATGCAGAGAATGTTTCCTAAACTGGGATAGCGCCGACGGTAGCGATAGCGCATGCGCTAGCTCCAAGGCTATAGAAAGGACCCCTTGGCTCCGTCTTCATCATCCTCTCCCACTCCTAAATTCCAGAGCTTCATGCCACATCATATAGAGGAAGGTTTAGAGAGATACTCCCACAAATCCATGAAGGCTTAAGGAGATCTGTGGAGGAGATTTCAACACGCTTCATCATCGTGACAAAAGACCGCATCGACTACGATCATACTCTGTGGGTCTTCGTCTACTTCTTCATAGATCCACATAGAGGGATTTTTCATATTGTTGTTGTCTCATTATTACTGTAATCGCGTAGAAATTTGCCTCGTGTTGGCGACTAGGTCTGGGTAGGACTTAAGGCAAAAATTCGCTTCGTGTTGGCAACTAGGTCTAGGGAGTAGATCTAGGGGGTGCTCGAGGCCGTATCCGGGGGAGGATTGGCTAGAGCGGCTTGAGTCCATATCCGGGGAAGGATAGGCTAAAGCCACTAGTTCTTAGGGATACAAGTATGGATAGAATACGAAAAAGCCTTTTTACTATTCGCCTTCGATTTCTAGCGTTATAAGAAGTCAAGTTTTGTAATCCTACATTTCATATTAATAAAATCATGTCTCTATTTTATTTCACTTAATTTGTTTGATTTCTCTCTATCTCGATATCTTATTATTTCAAGTATTTCAAAATATAACATAGGTTTTTAAAACCCTTATTCACCCCCTCTAAGGGTGCCTATTGATCCAACAACCTTTACTCTGGCGGGATCTACTTTTGCAGGTGGGACAAGAAAGCAAGATAAGTTTTTCTATTCTTGTCCATGCTGTGACTAGGCACACCTAAGAGCCGTTGAAGATTGTAGGAGGTATAAAAGGAACAACTAGGGCAAATGGAAGAGTATTGATTGACGCCAAGAACATTTATATGAACCTACTGAAGACCATCATCTTCCTGTGAAGAAATCTCTCTTAAGCTGCAAGCAAATCAATACAAGAGAGATAGTTGGTTCTTGTTGTGTGCATTTAGAAGAACTAGTTGATCTTCCTCCTTTTCTTGAAGAAGAAGATCAGGTGAAGCAAGGACTGGAGATGCTGTTATTCAGCTCTGCTTCAAGACAACAGCTGATGTGGTATACAACATGAGAATCAAGCTGAAGGTTCATTAATTTAATCTTCTGTTGTAAAATAGAATCGTCTTTACTGTAAGAACTTTATTGTTCTGAGTGTAGGGCTGAGTGCCTGAGTGTAAGGCTGAGTGCTTGAGTATAGGGTTATACTCCCAGCCTAAGTGTAGGGCTTCTTGATAGGCCTAAGGTAGGTGACTAGGAGTGTCACTGAGCTATAGGAGTTGGAGAACTCTGAGGTAGGGTTGTTGGCCTGAGGTAAGGTTTTGGAGTAAACCTGAGAAATCCCGAGGGATTTGTGCTGTAAGCTATTTGAGACGAGTGATTGGAGGAGATTGCCTTGTCTTTCATACTGTTAGAAAGGTGGAGAGGAAAAGTGGATGTACCCAGACCTTGGGGAACCACTATAAATAATTGTGTGCTTGTCTGTGTTTGCTTAAACAACTGAAACAACTAACAATAAACCAGAAAAAGCAAAGAGACTTGTTCACCCCCCCCCCCCCCCCCCTCTAGGTGAGTTAGACTACTACCAGGTTAACTATTAAGTGGTATCCGAGGTAGGTTGGTCAAAAAAGACTTAAAAATCTGGACAGATCCTACTAAGGAGTAGTCTACTACTATATCCATTGGATGCCGCTAGAGTTCTTAAGGAGATGAGCTCCATGAAGCAGCCCATATGCAGAAAGGAGTCTTTTGGCATTTGGAATCAAAGGGTTAGACTATTTATGGAAGCCTCAGACCCTAGGATCTACATCACTGTAAAGGAGGATCCTTTTGTCTTCCTAAAGGCCTCCACTATATATCCAACTCAGCAGGTGCCCAAGACATTCTGAAATGTTTGCAGATGAAATTGCCCTTGCTACTATGGATAAGAGAGCTCAAAATATAATAGTAAGTGTAATTGATGATTCCACCTTCCAAAACTTAGTGCATTGTGAAACAACCAAGGAAATGTGGGATACACTTATAGTGTACATGGAAGGCACTGCTGAAGTCAGGTATGATAGGAAATCCCTCCTCAACCAGGAGTATGAAGCCTTCAGGCAGCACAACCTAGAAAGCATAGTTGTTTGCTATGAAAGATTATTTAGGGTGGTCAATGATCTGAAGACCTATGGGAGGGTCTTCAACAATTATGAGCTGAATGATAAGTTCCTAAGGTCTCTAACTAGAGATTGGGACATAAAGATCTATGCCATCAGTGAAGGGGCCAAGCTTACTGAAACTCTTCTCCATACTCTATTTGGAAAGTTGCTCTCATATGAGATGTAGCTTTCTGCAAGGAAGGAGGAGGAGACCACCAACATGACTCAAGCCAAGAAGATATCCATGACTCTCAAAGCCGAGGGCTCCAAAAAGAGCAAGGAGAGAGTTCCTGTTGGATCGGTAGGTGCCCTTAGAGGGGGGGGGGGGGGTGAATAAGGGTTTAAAAACTTTTTCTTATATTTTGGAATACTTGAAATAATACGAGATTAAAATAGTAGTTTTAATAAAGATCTAAATTGTTTTATAATGAAAGAGATGATAATAAGCAATTTAGAGAAATGAATAACAACTCAATTTTATTACACAAAGAAAGACATGATTACTATTAATAAAAATGATTACAAAACTGGATTTCTATGATGCTAGAAATCAAAGGCGGAGAAGTAAAATGTCTTTTCGTTTTCTATCCCGACTCGTATCCCCACAAACCGGTGGCCCTAGCCTATCCTTCCCCGGATACGGCCTCAAGCCGCTCTAGCCAACCCTTCCCCGGATATGGCCTCGAGCACCCCCTAGACCTAACCTAGATCTAGTCGCCAACACGAGGCAAATTTCAACCCTAAGTCCTACCCAGACCTAGTCGCCAACACGAGGCGAATTCACTAAATGATTATAAGAAATGATGTGAAATAAAATGACAACAATATAAAAACTCCCTATATTGATCTATTGAAGAAGTAGATGAAGACCTGCAGAGTATGATCGTAGTCGATGAGGTCTTTTGTCACGATGATGGCGCGTGTTGAAATCTTCTCCATGGATCTCCTTAAGCCTTCATGGATTTGTGGGTGTATCTCTCTGAACCTTCCTCTCTATGCTGTGGCACGAAGCTCTAGAATTTTGGATCTCAAGAGGATGAAGAAGACGGATCCAAGGGGTCCATTTTATAGCCTCAGCGCTAGCGCTGCCGCCGACGCTATCCCGGATTAGGCATTATTCTGCACTGGGGAATCATCAATCCGAGGAAACATTTCTCTCTTGCCTTCTGTGCTTCGCGCTACCGCCTGCACTATTCGCTACCGCCAGGCGCTAGCTCCTTTTATATGTGCTCCAAAATTGCGCTGATAATCGCTAGCGCTGGAATAGAGACCATGTTACCTTCCTCTCGATATTGTGGCACAAAGCTCTGGAATTTGGGATCTCAAGAGGATGAAGAAGATGGATCCAAGGGGTCCATTTTATAGCCTCAGCGCTAGCGCCTGCACTAGCGCTACCGCTGGCACTATCCCGGATTAGGCATTATTCTGCGCAGGGGAATCTTCAATCCGAGGAAACATTTCTCTCCTGCCTTCTGTGCTCTGCGCTACCGCCTGCGCTATCCGCTACCGCCAGGGGCTAGCTCCTTCTATACGTGCTCCAAAATTGCTTTGATCATCGCTAGCGCAGGGCGCTAGGTGCTACCGCCGACGCTAGTGGACATGTTGGATTTGTTGGCTCAAATTTGGGGGCAACCTTCTTAAGTAATCCTTGAGTTATATGGACTTTGTTTCCTGCACACTTAAACACACAAGATCAAATACACATAGGATTTGTTATTCTCAAACCTAGGAGATGTGGAAGACCATGTTCCAACAAACTCCCCCTTTTGATAATAACAAATCCATTAATGATAAATCATAGCATTAATCTATAAGCATGATGAAACCTACTTGTGTGTGTGTTTGAGTGATGACTTAGGATAATTATCGATTTTAGTATTTAGAATTGCTCCCCCTAAATACATGCTCCCCTAAGTGAATGCTCCCCTAATATGTAAGCTATCATTTTAATTAGTCATGTTAGTTTTCCATTTTGATAGCGGATTATATTTATCATGTTAGTTCTCCACCTTTTGTTATTAACAAAAGTGGGTAAGGAAAAAACACATAAAACTTTTGATAATAAAATAAGGCATGATCGAGCTTTTAGAGAGAAGGAAATGATAAGGAGTTTTAGAATAATTTTTATAGAAATAAATCAGAGTTTTTAGCATAAGTATTTTCATAGAAATAGATCAGAGTTTTTGGCATAAAGATGATCAATATAACATTTGCCAAGTAATCAATATTATCATGTTAGTTTTCCCTTTTTATATAAGAGTTTTAAGCATAAAAGGTAATGATTTCCAAGTAACCATTCTACCTAGACAATATGTCTACACCCTAGCCCCGTACTAAGTGACGGATGGTCATGAGGAGCTGCATACATACCGTAGGTTGGGGTGTTAGTCCCATATGAAAACACTAGACAAAACTCAACATAGCACTCTTTCCCCCTAGTGCCTCGCAAGGCCCTACTGAAACCCTCCACGGTTAAGGACAAGACATGACTTAGAGGTCAGGTAAACTAATGTCTACAACCCTACGCCGCCGCTATGGTGAGATATGTAATCATAGGATAATAATAATTGGAAACATTTAGCATTTGAATCTAATGATGAGTTCATAGCCTATGGGTTTATATTTTTATTTGAATTTTTAAATAAAAGGTCACATAGCGAATTTGAAATCCATTAATAAATCAGAGGTTTAGCATTACAATATTTTCATGTTTAGAGCAACCAATATAAAGTTTACTAAGCAAGTCTACCACTTGTTGAAAGAAAGGAATTTTAAGATTCAAGTGATGATGAACACACAGGAAAAGGCTTTAAATGAGCATGAAAGCGCAAGATAAAAACAATTATATGGTTATGATGCGGAAGACTTATAGAAATACAAGAAAACATCTTTTTGACAATTCATAAGATGATATATGAGTTAAATTCCAAAAATGAAAATATTTTGTCAATCAATTTGCATTTAAAATCCTTAAGTTTGACAATAAAGTAACCAAGCATGAAAGAATGTATTCAAAAAGGAATTACTACAACGTCATATTAATTCACAAATTCAAAACATACAAAATATTGTAGAGAGCATGCTAGGTTATCTAGTGCATATATATATAAAGAGTAGTATATAATTAGCATTAGAGTCCAATACTCATGAGAAGAAGTGTTATGGAAGATAATGATGTGCACACAAGTGTATTTTGAAAAGAGTAAACAAATGTTATAATTAAAAATACAAGACAAGTGTAGAGTAAAGCGCACAATAAAACACAAATAAGATTACTTCCACACACTTTTTATGCACAAAAAAATGTACAACTACCAAGGTGCTTTGCACACACAATTCTCATTAAGACTATCAGGTTGCAAAGTAGCTAGTGCTTGGGGGATCACACAATTTGAATTTTTTAGTTTTGTTTTTGATCCGGTGTACTTAAGAATAAGTGATATTTTTTTAAGAAATGAAGGTTTGCACAAGACACTTTACTAATCTTTCCAAGGTGCTCAACCTCACAACGCTTATTAAGACTTATCAGGAGGTTCAAGTAGTGCTTAGTGGAGTTACCTTTGTCACTTTATGTCATTTTTTGTTCTGTACAAAGTTCTCCGATTACACTTGCTTTGCAAACCAAATGAATTTTGAAAGTACAACCACTTTTCTTTATATTTAATAGTGCAAATAAGTGTAGTGTAGGTAAGATACTTGTGCAAATTTAATTTATTGTACAATTACGATACATTAGCAAGCATCTTTAGATTAAAAACATAAGTAGACTTAGCCAAAAAGTGAGTGAAGAAATATAATTATAAACCATAAAACATTTACTCATACTTAGAGGCATGCTAAGCTTAGGTACTACACTACTGTTTCATTATAATTGGTGCACATATGAGTAGATATATCAAAGCATGATAAAAACAATGTTCAAAGTAGTTTGAAAAGATGAATTGTAACATTGAAGAAGGTCTAAATGATGGGTTATATCATGCTTGATTTTCAATGAAGTCCATACGGTATTTTTGATATTTTGAGGAATAATTTTGATTTAAAGTTTGAACTCATAAGATTGATCTTGGACTTCCTGAGGACTACCCTGTGAGGGGTTCGCCCGGTACTAGGAGATGTGATGGGATGATAACCCAAATCTCCCTTTCGCAAGATACATGTGAATAGAAAATGTAAGTTTAAAAAATACTTGTTCATACTTGTTTTTGTTTTATATTTTTGTATTTGATTTTTGCATATAGAAATAGAAATCAAATAAATATTTTTGGATTTTGGCCTTTGTAATTTTGTATTTTAATTTTTCAAAAATTAATTAATGGCAGAAATGCAAAAATAAGTAGGACATATAAAATAACACATTTTTAGTGATTTTGTGAAATTTTAAAAATACAAAAATTCAGACATGTGCGCTAGCGCTAGCGCGACAAACAGTACACAAATTTTTAGGATTTTGACAAATCTAATTTTTTATATTCATTAAGTGTCTCAAGAGTAGTTTCATGCAGAAATTTCAGAATTTTTGGAGAGGTCTTAGATAATGGAAATTGCATGAAACGTTAGCGATTTAGTATATGACTTGACAATGCATGATATATATTTTCTTATATCTTCATTTTAATTTTTCTAAGGCTTATATTTATCAATATAATGTATGTTGAAAATGATAGGAAATGTAAGCACAAGATATTAGTTCGAATAGGCCAAATAAGCATGATTTAAATGATTAGTATGAAATGATGTTCATGCAAGGAATATCATGGATAAGCCCTAGATAAAAGTACCCAGCCTGTATATCTTGGTAAACATATAAAGCCTAACATAGACATAAATATTCTTTAGGTGACAATGTTAGTATGATAAGTTTGAGATTAATGTTATGCCAAAGTTTGATAGTGTTTTAACTTATAGACCTAGAATGAAGGGAATATTCTATTTGATTTTATCTTTTTGATATCAAGATGATTCTAAGGTCTAAAATAAATCACAATACAAACCAACCATGATATGTAATTATAATATCAATTGTCATCATATAATTCATATAAATGTGATAGAAATTGTTATTTTTAGAAGATTTTTGATATGAGTTATGATACATGATTTTAGAGAATTTTAGCAAAGGACATCAATAGATCATGGTGGTGCATGCGAATTCAATATTCATTATGATGATAAATTCGTTCAATAAATTTTAGTGATTTTCTTTTTAATTAAGAATTTTGATTATATTTGTGATTTTTGATAGGTGAACAGTAGTGATGGCTCAGATCATCAAGGAGGGAATCACAATACATTTTTTTTGAAAAAGAAAAAAATTATATTGAACATTGAAATTTCTTTTAGATCATGTTATTTCTCTAATTTTTTATGACGGTTAAAGTGCTTAATAGCCTAATAACTTGATTTAATTAAAATATCTTATATCAAATTTATAGTTCAATTTATATGAATAATATAAGATATTTATAGGCAATGTATTTTAAGAAAAATGGATAGGTCATCACAATAAAATATGACTTTGAATTTTGATTAATTTGATTTATAAACTTATTAAATTTTAAGAGATAAAATCATATTTCCAATAGTTTATATGATGACCATGACATGATAGTTTAAAAGAAAAAAGAAAACAAAAGAGACATTAAAGCATATCATGAAGTAGAACTTTGTATAATTCATTTTGAAATGATTCTACTTCATGCAATTGATGATACCTAATGAACAAGAGATTTAGGTATCCAAAGAGAACCATGTGTAATGGTTCCTTTAGGTACCCAAATATTTTGAGATTATTTTTGGGTAGATGAGTATGAATGACCCCTTTTAAGTGGAGTTAATGTTTCATTTATAATCTTGGGCCTCCACTCATACTTAGGTTTAATATTGTGTTTTTGCATCAAATTTCCATTGTGAATATTTTTATTTTGAAGTTTATAATTGTGATGATTATTGAAAGTACTTTTCATAGGAGAGTTGTGAACATTTAATTTTATGTTGGGAGAAGATTGATGTTGTAAGTGATAATGATGATAGTATTTTGGAATTTCATTTTCAATCTTTTGAAATTTTTTATTTCCATTGTTTGGCTTATTCAAATTTTGAGAAATCATATTCAACTTGTTTTTGGAGTTTGCTTGATATTGAGAATGTATGTTTTGACAATTTTTCTTTATGATTTCCTTAAGCAAGTAAATTTTAGCTTCTAATTCATTGTTCTTAAGTTTCAAATTATGTCTAGCTTTATTATAAGCAATTGTGCTATTTTTAAGAGTAAAAATAATTGAATCAATATGATTTTGATATTTATTTATGTATTCCTCAAATGTTTCATCCATCTCTTCAATTTCAATTTTATAGTCTTCATACTTAGCACAATCATTTTTCAAAGAAGAGTTTTCTAAACATAATTTTTTCATTTTGTTCTTTTACGAAAGTAAACTCTTTTTCAAGTTCCTTGGGTTTTTCTTTAATATTATTATAATTAAAATAATGTTTTGTATTTTCAATTGAAGGACAAGATGAAGAAACCACATCACAATTAGATTCTAAATTAACATTAGCTTTTAACCTCTTATTTTCTAAACGTAAATTTTTATTAGTAATTTTCAATTTCTTGATCTTACGTATAGCCATTTTTAGTATATTGAAACTAGAGATAGAAGTTATCACACAAGAAGAGGATTTAGACTTTCTTACAGCGCTATTGGAAGAGGCAAAATGTGAACATGAAGTTCCTTCGTCATCTTTTAGGCCTTCCTCCATCATAGATGAATTTTCATCTTCTTTTTCTCTTGATGTATTGCTCTCTTTTTCTAAGTTAATTTCCATGATCTCCATGGCTTTGCTACAAGAGAGATCTTCTTGAATAATGGTGGATGCTTGTATGTCTTTCTCCTCCCGTGTTTGTTCCATACCTGTGAGAGGAAGATCATACATTTATTTAAGAAATTTCCATACTTTGTATGCACTAGAAAACAATATATTAATTTGAAAACTTCATTTGATAAACCACAAAATAAATAATGTTTGGCTTTTGCATTTAGTTGACGTTCCTTTTTATTTGATTCTTCCGCAGGTCTTACAATTACTAAATTCCATACTTTGATATCTAAAGTTTTAATAAATTTTGCAATTAAAATTTTCCATCCTTTATAATTTGTCCCTTCAAATAAAGGTGACGCTAGTGAATTTTCTTCTTCATAAAAATTTACCTCACTAATAGAAGTGAGATCATGAGATGCCATTATTCCTGGTTGTTAAGCCGATTGGAATAACCTCTCTGATACCACTTGTTGGATCGGTAGGCGCCCTTAGAGGCGGGGGGGGGGGGGGGGTGAATAAGGGTTTAAAATTTTTTTCTTATATTTTGGAATACTTGAAATAATAAGAGATTAAAACAGTAGTTTTAATAAAGATCTAAAATTGTTTTATAATGAAAGAGATGATAATAAGCAATTTAGAGAAATGAATAACAACTCAATTTTATTACACAGAGAAAGACATGATTACTATTAATAAAAATGATTACAAAACTGGATTTCTATGACGCTAAAAATCAAAGGCGGAGAAGTTAAATGTCTTTTCGTTTTCTATCCCGACTCGTATCCCCACAAATCGGTGGCCCTAGCCCATCCTTCCCAGGATACGGCCTCAAGCCACTCTAGCCAACCCTTCCCCGGATATGGCCTCGAGCACCCTCTAGACCTAACCTAGATCTAGTCGCCAACACGAGGCAAATTTCAGCCCTAAGTCCTACCCAGACCTAGTCGCCAATATGAGGCGAATTCACTAAACGATTATAAGAAATGATGTGAAATAAAATGACAACAATATAAAAACTCCCTATATGGATCTCTTGGAGAAGTAGACGAAGACCCGCAGAGTATGATCGTAGTCGATGTGGTCTTTCGTCACGATGATGACGTGTGTTGAAATCTTCTCCATGGATCTCCTTAAGCCTTCATGGATTTGTGGTAGTATCTCTCTGAACCTTCCTCTCGATATTGTGGCACGAAGCTCTGGAATTTGGGATCTCAAGAGGATGAAGAAGATGGATCCAAGGGGTCTATTTTATAGCCTCAGCGCTAGCGCCTGCACTAGCGATACCGCTGGCACTATCCCGGATTAGGCATTATTCTGCGCAGGGGAATCTTCAATCCGAGGAAACATTTCTCTCCTGCCTTCTGTGCTCCGCGCTACCGCCTGCGCTATCCGCTACCGCCAGGGGCTAGCTCCTTCTATACGTGCTCCGAAATTGCATTGATCATCGCTAGCGCTGGGCGCTAGGTGCTACCGCCGATGCTAGTGGACATGTTGGATTTGTTGGCTCAAATTTGCGGGCAACCTTCTTAAGTAATCCTTGAGTTATATGGACTTTGTTTCCTGCACACTTAAACACACAAGATCAAATACACATATGATTTGTTATTCTCAAACCTAGGAGATGCGGAAGACCATGTTCCAACAGTTCCCTCTCCTCGAAGAAAGCAAGCTGACTTAGAAATTTCTGAGTCTAGCACATCTGACAACACCCTGTCAGATGGGGAGTTTACTGCCTTCTCCAGGCACTTCAAGAAGTTGATGACGAGGAAGTAGTGGAAGAACAAACCCTCCTCCTCTTCACATCCCAAGAAGGAGTATATCAAGACTGGGAAATTGCACTCCATGGGAGAAAGGTATGAATTTAAGCCAGTAAACGTGTTTCAAATAATATTATTTGTTATTGCTGCAGCAAACCTCGACATGTTATAGCTAACTGTCCAGTCAAGAGAAAGGAGAAATGTGAGAAGAAGCATCCTCACCATAAGAGCAGGAAAGGTGAGAAGCCCTTCCTGGCTAAGAAAAGGAAGAGCTGGAGTCAATCAGACTCATCATCTTCAGATTCTGATGAAGAAGCCTACATAGGGATTTTGCTGCCGAGGATGAGGATTACCCAGCTGCAAGGGTAGGCATCAGTGCCCTTCTGCTATATTCATATAGTGACAATGAGGAGGATGAATATGTCAATGGGCGATGTGGCTTGATGGCCGTATCTAAAGGAGAAGAAAGTCAGGATAACTCTGATCCTGAGAAGGTTTTAATTCACACTATTTCTTCTACTGATTATGAGACAAGTCCAAAATCTAAAATATTCTCATCTGGTGATGATAATGGTTCAGACTCTGAGGATGATGTCAATCAATTGATTGATAAGTATGGTGCCCTCTTGGAAGCTCTGAAAAATAGCAAGAAGCTAGTAAAGAGGCAAGTATGGAGATTGCTTCCCTTCAGCATGCAAACCCCAAATGCAATGAGTCTGCTACCTAGCTAGCTCAGATGAGTGGAGAAATTAGCCAGCTGAAGGGAATTACAATTATCCAACTGAGCACTATAAGCCAAAAGAACAAGATCACCAAGGATCTTGAAGAGAAGCTTCTCAAGGAGAAAAACTTAGTGGTTCAATGCTCTAAGCCCAAATCAGTACTGCCCATCATTGACACCTTCACCGCCCAAACAAATAGGAGAGGATTGGGTTTTAATGAAGGGGAAATAGGTGATGGGAATGGAGGAAAGAGCAAGGCTAAAGCTAAGCCTCAAGCCACCTTTAAAAAAGTCTTATTTCCTTCCAACAGGTATGATGAGGATAATATCTATGGTCACTAAAAAAATGGAAGCACCTATAGTAAGGGGAAATATGCTCTTAACTATGGTGGGAGAAAGGGCATGGGGATGAGTGCTTTGAAAGCTCCCCATGAGGAAATTTAAATGGCCCATCATGGACCATTTGTGTTTGGTGCTCCAGCCCCCACATTCAAGGGTAAGGAAGGAACATCTTCCCAATCCCTTCCAGCAAAGAAGTAGGTTGGTGGCAATACTATAATCAACTCTCACTTGATCATATCTGATGTCATCAACACCATGTCAGCTACCAAACTGACATCTGTTGCTGTCAAGCAGATAAAATCAAGAAGGATTGATTATAATAGAGCATCCAGTCAGCCCTTAGCTGAGAGAGAGATAGGAAAAATGTTGCTACCTTCTTCACTGAACATAAACATTCTGATGCTCCTTCCACCTCAAGAAACGTTCACAAAAGAATGTACAACATACATGAATGTTGGTGTTGTGGTAAAGTGGGACACTTTTCCATTGAGTGTTGGCACAACCCTATTGTGCCTAATGCAAAGAAGAGCTTTCTTGCCAACGCTGCTGTAGGTAGAAGTATCCCTTATGATGCTAACAAGGACCTAGGACCCAAACCAAACTGGGTACCTAAGGCTAAGTAAATTCTACCTTGCAGGTTAGTTCAAGTACCCATCTAAATCAGATATGGTACTTGGACAGTGAATGTTCCAGACACATGACTGTAACAAAGAGATTACTTAAAGAATACATTCCAATAAAGAATGGTCCAAAGTTGATCTTTGGAGGACCTGACAGAGGTGTCATAAGAGGCTATGATAAGATTACCAATGGAATGGTTTCAATAACAAGGGTAGCTAATGTTGAAGGGTTGTAACACAACCTTGTAAGCATAAGTTAACTATGTGACTTGGGCTATGCCATTGAATTCCACAATGATAAGTACTTGATCAAAAAGCCAAATAACTTAGAGGTCATTCTCTCAGGCACTAGGAGTTGGAATGCTTATTGCTTAGATTTTATTTGCAATAGTTCTTTACTCTTGTTTGTATTGTAGCTAATGAGAGTGAGTAACTTTGTGTTCAATAACACAAGAGACTTGCCCACATTAACTATAAGACAATGCATATATTATTTTCTAAAAACCTTGTAATAAAGTGTCCTAATTTAAAATGTGTTAAAAGTGGTCCCTGTCATGCTTGCCAAATGGGTAAGCAAACTAGGGCCACCTTTAAAAGCATTGGCTCCAAAGATACTGAAAGATGTCTATTTCTATTGGATATGGACTTGTTTGGTCCCTTGCCAATTCAGAGCCTAGATAGGAAGTTGTATACTCTTGTGATTGTTGATGATCACTCAAAGTATATATGGGTATTCTTCCTTAAGAAGAAATCTGATACTCTAGATGTCTTTATAAACTATGTCAAGGCAATTCAGAATGAATTACAATGTACTATGGTCAAACTAGAACTGACCATGGTACAGAGTTTAAATCTGGTGCCATGACAAAATTTTGTCAAGAATTTGGTATCACCCAAGAGTTCTCTTCTCCTAGAACTCCACAACAAAATTGAGTGACTGAGAGAAGGAGTATGACCTTGATTGAAGCTGACAGAACATTCCTTAGTGACTCCTCACTCACAGAATATTTTTGGGCTGAGGCAGTCAATACAACTTGTTATGTTCTGAATAGAGCATCAATCAATAAATCCCATGGGACAACCCCTTATGAAGTTCTGAAAGGCAAACAACCAACTATTTCATATTATAGAATCATTGGTTGCAAATGCTATATTTTATATAATGGAAAAACTCAACTTACAAAGTTTGCTGAAAAATGTAATGTTGGTGTTCTTGTTGGATATAGCTCACATAGTAGAGACTATATAGTATACAATAAGAAGACTTATGTAGTTGAAGAATCAATGCATGTTGTTTTTGATGAGACTAGCCTACTTTATAAGGGCTGGTCCAACACTTCTACTCCTGTAGGAAATGATCAAAAAATGCAGGATCTATCCATACAAGATAGACCCAACTCTAGCAGGATTACTTCAGAGATTGAAACAATCTAAGATGAAGATGATCAAATAGGTAATGACCAAGATGTTGAAGAAGAAGACCAGCAAGGAGCTTACAGATTACCTGCACCAACCAGACATCTAAGGGATCATCCAAGAGATCTGATCATTGGAGATGAACACCAAGGTGTGCTCACAAGGAACATGGCTCACAATGAAACCCTATTCTTGAGCTTCCTGTCTCAGGTTGAACCAATGAAGTTTGAGGAAGCTAACCAGGACACTCTCTGGATCCAAGCCATGCAAGAGGAATTATATCAATTTAGAAGATGCAAGTATGGAAGTTGGTGCCAAAGCCATAAGGACATAACATTATTGGCACCAAGTGGATTTATAGGAACAAGCTAGATGAGCATTGTGTAATCATCAAGAACAAAACAAGATTGGTAGCCAAGGGGTATAGGCAAGAAGAGGGAATAGACTGTGACGAAACCCTTACCCCAGTTGCAAGGTTGGAGGCAATAAGACTGTTCCTTGTCTATGCTGCCCATAAGGGATTTAAAGTCTACCAAATGGATGTCAAGTCTGCATTACTCAATGGAAATATGAAGGAAGAGGTATATCTGGAGCAACCCTCAGGTTTTGTTTATCCTACTCTTACCTCTTATGTATATCTACTTAAGAAAGCTTAATATGGTCTAAAGTATGCCCCTCGGGCCTGGTATGAGACCATGTCTAGCTTTCTCATTAAGAGCAAGTTCTTGAGGGGAAAGATAGATAGCACATTATTTCTTAGGGAAACAAAGGGCAAGTGTCTTCTAGTCCAAATTTATGTGGATGACATAATTTTTGGGTCTACTAATGACAACCTGTGCAAAAGGTTTGCCAACCTTATGCATGGGGAGTTTGAAATGAGTAGTATGAGAGACCTCAAGTACTTTTTGGGCCTCCAAGTGAAACAGTCTGATGAATGGATATTTATTTCTCAGACCAAGTACACTAGGGAGCTCATTAAGAAAACTGGGATGGAATCAGCTTCCACCATGAAAACTCCTATAGGGTCCAACATTTCCCTGGACAAGGATGAGAAGGGAAAACTCTTTGATGAATCCATGTACATATGTATCATTGGATCCTTGTTGTATTTGACTTCTAGTAGACCAGATATTATGTACGAAATATGTGTGTGTGCTAGGTATTAGACATGACCTCAGGAATCTCATTACTCAGCTGCAAAGAGGATTTTGAGATATCTTAAGGGTAGCCAACATCTAGGCCTTTGGTACAATAGAAACAATGATTTTGCACTAATAGGATTTTCAGATGCTGACTTTGCAGGCTGCAAGGAAGATAGGAAGAACACAAGTGAGACTTGTCAATTCCTAGGCAGGAGATTGATCTCATGGAGCAGTAAGAAGCAGACTAGTGCGGCTATATCCACTGCTGAGTCGGAATATATAGCTACTGGAAGCTGTTGTGCACAACTACTAAGGATTCAACACCAGCTAGAAGACTACAACCTTAAGGTAAGTCATTCTTCCATTGTATTATGACTCATCCAGTGCAATTTCTATTGCTAAGAATCCTATTTCTCATAGCAGGACTAAGCACACAGAAGTTAGATATCATTTCAATAGAGAACATGTAGAGAGTGAAGATATCTACCTTGAATATGTCCCCACTGACAATCAAGTTACTGATATCTTCACAAAGCCATTGGATGAGGCTAAATTTAATTTCTTTAAGATTTAGCTAGGAATATGAAAGTGCACAATGTGCCTCTAAGTATTCTCTAGAGGGGGTGCGGGGGGAGGGGGGGAGGGTGAATAGAGTTTTAAAACTTTTTCCCTAATTATGCACACACACAATAAAACTACTAAGTATTATGCAATCAACAATCTTAATAGCAGAATAAAGTAAACATAGATTGCCGAAAATATAAAGAACAGAAAACTGTAAATAGAGACAGCACAGAAATGCAAACACAACAAACACAAGATTTTTATAGTGGTTCCCTAAAATGTTGGTAGTCTAATCTTCTACCTCCCTGGTAGCATTGCACTCACTGTGTCTGAGTATTTTTATAAGGAGACTCTTAGAACCACTGAGTCTTTTGATAAGAAGACTCTTAAAACCACTGAGTCTTTTGATAAGCAGATTCTTAGAACCACTGAATCCTTTGAATGAGGAATTAATAAAACTCTTTTACAGAAGGTGAATAAAGAAGAAGAAAGAGAGAAAGAGGAGAATGGGATTCTGCTTTCAGAATTCTTCAGAAGCTATTTGCTGCTTCAGTTTATCACTGGATTTGAATATAATGAACCCTTGCTTATGATTGTGATGATTGCAAGGGTTATTGGTTTGATCTTTATTCTCTGAGCACTTCTTGTAAACTTACTAATGTGTGGAAGTAGCTGTATATTTTTCCTGTGCTGAGAGATATGTTCTAATCTGTCTTAGGGTTGAAGGAGGAAGGAGAAGAAGCCATGTTCGACAGACAACAAATATGTAATATATCCCATTATTTTTCTTCACCTCTCAGCATACTTATTCTCCATGATTGAATTAAATTTCTTTCTTCTTTTGGCCTATCCTAAAGAGGAATTCCTATTCGACAGTTGATTTTCCTTTCTTCTTTTGTTCCCGACCCGTCCATCAGTTTTGAATACATTCCAAGAATGTTTTTTGCTGTCTCCCGGAATATTCTTGGCAATAAACGAGCCATTGGAGAACTGTCTTCAGCATTGTGGGCCTTCTGAAAAGGTATTAAAAGGTCAGTTGAAAAAGATTCTATTTTAGACTGTATTCAACGATGCGTTGACTTCATCATTCTTCATATCGACGCACCTTTGAGTACTTATAGGAGTTGCTTCGAATTCCTTCTTAGCTCTGGCTGAACTCACATGTCGACGTTGCGTCGATTACTTATCGACATATCCGTCGAGTTGAAGGCTTCGACTTAAACTTCATCTTCCGCATCAAATTGAAGTCGAAGTTGCTTCGACTTCTAAGATGGTTTCGACAGGCTCTTCCTTCTGCGTCGAGTTCCTTTCAATGTTACATCGACTTGACTTATACTTCGACAGGCTAATTGAGTTGCTTCGACTTTCAGTCAGAGTAACGTCGAGATCTAGTCGAAGTTGCGTCGACTTTTATTCGACACAAGTTTTAACTCAACTGAATTTATACTTATCTTGACCTGGTCTTGACACTCTAAGGTGAGTGTGACATCCTATGACATCTAATGACCAATTTACCCTTTCTATACAATATGGGTAATATAATCTAACAGATGAAATCACTTTAAGTAATTTGTTAACAAGGGTTTTTCCAACAATCTCCCCCTCTTTATCATAACAAATTTTACAAATTAAGGTAAATAATTTCAAGCATGTTTTGACATAGACTCAAATACAATTAACTATACATAAATAATAAGGACATTAATGAATGGATCACAGACCATTGTATACATTTTCAAGTAGTCATATTGTTCTTAACAACTGTATCCTCCAGATGCAATAATGTAAAGGGTTCATAATTACAGAATACCTGGACTTTACTGTTCTTTGTCAGGAGTTTTCCTCTTCCTTGAGAAGACTAGAGGAACTACCTTTCTTAGCTCGCCCTGAGAATGTGCATCTTGTTCAACATTTAGAGCAGCCTCCTTAGCAATCATTGCCACTTCATCCAATATCTGTTCATCTTCTAGGAGCCCCCCTTAGTTGATACAAGTTTTTCTGGAGGATTTGCAAGAGTCTCCACTTGGACTATTCCTGTTTGAAAAGCAGTGAGCTTGTTTGGGTCAAGAACCTCTTCATGTGCATTCTTGTCCTTCTCCTGGACACTCACAATTTCTTGATTAAGCCTCTCCTCCTCCTGGATCTTCTCCCCCTTCTTAACCTTACTTACCAAGGAGGTTAAGAACTCTTTAGTTACCATGGAGGAGGATAAGGTTGATTTCAGTGCCAGGAGAGACTCTTATGATTTTTGCAATTCTGACTTCATCTGGGAGTACTTCCTGTTGAACTTCCTTGCTTGAGAGGTAATCAGATCAGCAAAAGTGCTAGCAGCTAATCCTACTCCTTTTGAATCACTTGCTCAAAGTCAAAGCAAGGAGTTGAATGTGTGGCAGAGACAGAAGGTGTTGTTGTGAAGTTCTTATTGTAGACTGGAATATGTTGGTAGATAGGGGAGTGGAATTGATACATTTCTGGAGGGATGTGATACTGTGGTAGAGTAGTAGACTGATTATCTGGAATTATGGTGGATGGTTGTTGCTGTGATTTGAGAGGAATCTAAGGCGTTGGCTCTGGAGCTGTAGTGGATG
This sequence comes from Dactylorhiza incarnata, assembly GCA_033032865.1. Taxonomy (NCBI): domain Eukaryota; kingdom Viridiplantae; phylum Streptophyta; class Magnoliopsida; order Asparagales; family Orchidaceae; genus Dactylorhiza; species Dactylorhiza incarnata. Next base: position 1,656,110 of record JAWHQI010000130.1, read on the forward strand.
GAATGCACTGGAAATTTTGGAAGTGAGTATCATTTGGGATGATATCTGGTTGAGCTACTGCAGGGGCCTGTGCTGGAATGTCGTCCTTTGGGGGATCTGGTACATTTGTCTCTGTGTCCTATGGAGTTGGAGAAGGAGGAGGTGAAGAGGCAGCTTGCCCAGGCTTCAGAATCTGCCTGGTCCACTTGGAGAATATTCTTATGTTCATCCTTTTCCCTGGAGGAATGGACACTCCTTTTGACTTGCACACCATTTGATAATGATCGAAGAGCACCTGACTCATAATTCTCATATATGCATTTTCTTTGTGTGAATATTTGTGGCCAATCAGCTTAAAGAGGCATCTACACCAGTTTATCTTCTTATTAAGGACTAGAACACCCATGATCTGCAGCAGCTGCTTGTGGATAACATCATGTGATGATATTTTGCATAACAACACCTTTCCCACTATGTCTGCCAAGAACCTAAATTCTTCAGATACATCATTCTTTTTCTGGTTGATGGTCTTCTCCTTCTTGAACTGCATTATCTGTAATGCCTTTCTTGTCTCTTCCCCTGTTAATTCATTAGAATCACTACCAACTGGTAGATCATAAGTTTGAGTCAACATCTCATCTGTAATGTTAATGGTAGTTTCATATATTCTCCCTGTTAGAGCCAAGCGGTCTCGAAGGTTTGAAGCCCCACGATCTGAAGCCAGCGATCTGTGCGGTCTCCAGTAATCAGACCGCGGCTTCCCCTCTGATGTACCAGATCGTGCCAGATAAAGATAAGTTGAAGCTGCGCGGTTATAAGTCAGCGGTCTGCGCGGTCTCCTAGAATCAGACCGCGACTTCTCCTCAAGTATGCGAGGTCACGTCTTGTGAAGGTCAGCATCATTCCGCCTCTCCAAGCAGTCTAGAGCCAGCGGTCTCAGCGGTCTCCAAGTACAAGACTGATGGTTCATCTCGGATATACCAGATCGCATCTTATGGAGAGAAGCGGTCTGACCCTCCCGATCTCTCCCTTATGGGGGAGTGTTCGCCACAACGGTCTAATCACCAGACGGTCTCCTCTGTCACACGACCTTCCTCCTGTCGTGTGACCGCCCGATCTCACTCCAGATCGCAGAGGTCGCTGCGGTCTCAATATTCATGATCGCCCAGACCGCCCAGCTCTCTTGTGTATTTGTATTTGTATTTAGTCCCACATCGTATATTTGTATTTTACTGTTTTCCTCCTAGTCTATATAAAGGAGGCAATACACTTGTAATACTTAGTTTTTTGGATATAAAATTTCTGTTATTTTCAAATTCTCACATGGTATCAGAGCGATCGATCTCTTCGACCGGTCTCGTTTTCTTCTGACCGCACCTTCTGTGCGATCTCCTCTCTTCCTCTTCTTGTTCGCGCGATCTCTCTTATTCTCGAGACCGAGCAGTCTCCCTTATATCCGCGAGCCCGCGCGATCATGGGTACCCCTTCTGTGAATGCTACCCCACCCCCCCCCCCCCCGCCCACTCCTGTGGCTATTTCTACCTCTTCCTCGGGCAACCTTGGCACCACGTCAAAGCTCACTGGAACTAACTATCCTGATTGGAGTGTCTCCTTCACCTTTCTCTTACGCTCTCAACGCAAACGCCACCATCTCACCGATGATCCTCCTCCCACAGGATCTGCTACCTTTGATGATTGGGATGCTAGCGATGCTCTTGTCCGCACCTGGCTTGCTAACAGTCTCTCTGATGAGTGTCTTCCTATCATTTGTCATGATGAGACAGTCAAGGCAGCGTGGAAGCATCTTGCGGCCCTTTACTCCAAAGGCACCAAAACCTCCCGCATTTACACCTTGTATGCTGATCTCTTTGCCCGCCCAACCATGGATCCCACCACAGCATATCAAGAAGTTCAGGCCCTTGGGGCTGAACTCCTTCAGCATCGCCCCTTCTCTGCTGATCTTGCTGAACAACATAAACACTTCCAAGAGCTCCTGGTTGTATGTTACCTTCTCCGTCTTCCGGAGTCTTATGATATGATACGACAACAAATCCTTGGAGAAGCTGAGTCTCCGACTCTTGATGCCACCACTGCTCGGGTCTCTGTTGTTACCTCCCTTCTCCAACGACCCTTGTTGTCTTCCCCTCCTCCTCCAGAGAGCTTTTCTCACCGGGCTGAACGTGGTCACCCTGGTGGCCGTGGTGGATCTCTTGGTGGTCGTGGACCTCCGTGACACATCTGCTCTCATTGTGGTCGGAGGGGTCACCCAATTGATCGTTGCTATCTCAAGCATCCTCACCTTCGCCCTCTGGCTGCTGCCTCTCACCCGGATATTAGCTCCCCATCTGCTTCTGTTGCTACCTCCTCAGGTAGCGTGCACGTGGTTACTGAAGGTAAATGGCTTATTGATTCTGGCGCAACAAATCATATGACAGGGAACCCTCACCTTTTCTCCCAATTACTAGAGCACAAGAATTTACCTCCGGTTCTCACCGCTGATGGTTCTCCCTCACATGTGTGTGGGACTGGAATAGTTCAAGTCACTCCGACTATCTCTCTTCAGAACACTCTTTATGTGCCTACTTTTCCGTGCAACTTACTATCAGTCAAGGCTCTCTCTCAACAATTACAATGCTCTATTATGTTTACTCCGACTAACTGTTATTTTCAGGATCTTCATACGAAGGAGACAGTTGCTACTGGGACTGAGAGTGGATGCCTCTACTTCCTTGACGTTCTTGCTGCTCACTCTGCCTCTACCGTCTCGAATTATCTCCATCAATGGCACCTCCGTCTTGGTCACCCTCCACCTCGGCTGTTGTATCAACTTCTACCTCACCTCGCCAAAGATACTTCTCCTCTCAACTGTGAAGCTTGTCAACTAGGAAAGCACCATCGGGCTTCCTACCCTGCCAAACCTGGACGTAGCTCGACTCATCTTTTTGATCTCATCCACTCGGACATCTGGGGTCCCTCTCCTACCAAGACTGTAGGTGGGGGCAGTTTGTATTTTGTTACTTTTATTGATGACTTCTCTCGATGTACTTGGGTGTATCTGTTAAAAGAACGCTCAGAAGTTTTTTCTGTTTTCAACACCTTTTATAATGAAATTTTCACTCAGTTTGGAGTGTCTATCAAGACTATTCGCGCTGATAATGCTAAGGAATATGTTTCTCATCAATTCTCTGAGTTTTGCATGAATCGTGGTCTTATACATCAGACTAGTTGTCCTTATACCTCTCAACAAAATGGGATAGCAGAACGTAAGAATCGTCACCTCCTCGACATGGCTCGCACCTTACTCTTCCAGATGAATATTCCCAAAACCTATTGGGGTCATGCCATCCTCATCTCCTGCTATCTCATTAACCGCATTCCCTCCACCCTTCTTCAAGGCTCCACCCCTTCTCTATACTATATCCCACCTCACAACTCTTCTCCTTACCTCTCAAGGTGTTCGGTTGTACTGTGTTTGTCCACACTCCTTCCCCAGGTCGGGAGAAACTCTCTCCTCGGGCAGTTAAATGCATCTTTGTTGGTTATTCACCAACTCAGAAAGGGTACAGGTGCTATGACCCCATTCTTCGCAAACAATATGTTTCTGCTGATGTCACATTCTTTGAAAATGTTCCATACTTTTCTACCTCTTCCACCTCGCTGCCTCCTGCGCCTAGTCCGACAACACCTCTGATTTACTCTCCACCACCACCACCTACTCTCCCAACTCGACCACCTCTTCCTTCCCCTCCACCGCCTCCAGCATCTCCTTCCACCTGTCCTCCTACTCCGAGGCCTTCTCTCCCAACTCTTGGGCCAGCACTATCTTCTTCCGATGATGACTCTCCTGTAGATACAGTCACCACTGAAGACCTTCCTATTGCTCTTCGCAAGGGAGTCCGCTCATGTACGCAACATTCTATTCACGATGTTGTAACTTATGCTCAACTTACCCCCTCTGCTAGGGCATTTGCTATTGCTATTACAGATACTGCCACCCCAACCAGTTATCAGGAGGCTCTTGCCATCCCACAGTGGAAGGCTGCCATGGATGATGAAATCTCCACCCTTCAGGACCGTGGCACTTGGACTCTTGTTCCTCCACCTATTGGGATATATGTTGTTGGGTGTAGATGGGTCTTTGTGATAAAATATCATGCTGATGGCTATGTTGACCGCTACAAAGCTCGCTTGGTTGCCAAAGGTTTTACTCAGACATATGGAGTATACTTCCTTGACACCTTCTCCCCTGTCGCTCGTCTTACAACCATCAGGGTCCTCTTCTCTGTGGCCGTCACCAAAGGTTGGCAACTCTCTTAGCTGGATGTCAAGAATGCTTTCCTCTATGGTGACCTTCAAGAGGTTGTTTTCATGGAGCAACCTCCAGGGTATGTTGCTCCGGGGGAGACTCGTGTATGTAAGCTTAAGAGGGCTATCTATGGTCTTAAGCAAAGTCCTCGCGCCTGGTTCGAAAAATTTAACGAAGTTATCAAGATCATTGGATTTGTCTGAAGTTCTGTGGATCACTCTCTCTTCATTCGCAAGACATTTCATGGAATGGTTGTTCTGGCTGTATACGTTGATGACATCCTTCTCACAGGTAATGACGTTGAAGGTGTCTCCCTTACAAAGAAACATCTTCTCCAACACTTTGTAACCAAAGATATGGGGACTCCCAAGTACTTTCTGGGCATTGAGATCTCAAGAAAGCATAGCTCAATTGTTCTCTCACAACGGAAGTATGCTATTGATCTTCTAAAAGAAACAGGTCTTCTGGGTTCTAAACCCGCTAAGTATCCAATGGCAATTGGAAACGACAAACTCTGGACTGACAACTCTCCTCCTCTACTTGATAGCACCAGATATCGTCGTCTTGTTGGCAAGCTCATCTACCTAACTGTAACAAGACCTGATATCTGCTATGCGGTTGGGAAGGTCAGCCAATTCATGCAAGCTCCGAAGGAATGTCATCTTCAAGCTGCTTTAAAAATATTAGAATACATTAAGGGATCTCCAGTGAAGGGACTTCTGTTCCAAAGGAACAACCATCTCAAGATAGAAGCCTACTCAGATGCTAGCTACGCTGATGATAAAGGGGACAGGAAATCCACATCTGGGTTCTGTACCTTCGTGGGAGGAAATCTGGTGAGTTGGAAGAGCAAGAAATAAGCAGTAGTTTCCAGATCAAGTGCAGAGGCCGAGTACAGGAGCATGGCCCAAACTACGTGCGAGTTGAAGTGGTTACGAACTCTCCTTCTTGACTTAAGAGAAGTTTACAATCATCCATTACCAATGTTCTGTGACAACAAAGCTGCAATTTATATATCTCAGAACCCAGTCTTTCATGAAAGAACCAAACACATTGAAGTGGACTGTCATTTCATCAGGGAAGAAATCTTGAAGAAACAAATCTGCACTCCCTTCATAACTTCGGATAAAGAGCTGGCTGATATCTTCACCAAACCTATATCTTCGTCCTTCTCCGATGTGTGTAACAAGCTAGGCATGATTGATATATATGCTCTAGCTTGCGGGGGAGTGTTAGAGCCAAGCGGTCTCGAAGGTTTGAAGCCCCGCGATCTGAAGCCAGCGGTCTGTGCGGTCTCCAGTAATCAGACCGCGGCTTCCCCTCTGATGTACCAGATTGCACCAGATAAAGATAAGTTGAAGCTGCGCGGTTACCAGTCAGCGGTCTGCGCGGTCTCCCAGAATCAGACCGCGACTTCTCCTCAAGTATGCGAGGTCGCGTCTTGTGAAGGTCAGCATCATTCCTCCTCTCCAAGCAGTCTAGAGCCAGCGGTCTCAGCGGTCTCCAAGTACAAGACTGACGGTTCATCTCGGATATACCAGATCGCTTCTTATGGAGAGAAGCGGTCTGACCCTCCCGATCTCTCCCTTATGGGGGAGTGTTCGCCACAACGGTCTAACCACCAGACGGTCTCCTCTGTCACACGACCTTCCTCCTGTCGTGTGACCGCCCGATCTCACTCCAGATCGCAGAGGTCGCTGCGGTCTCAATATTCATGATGGCCCAGACCGCCCAGCTCTATTGTGTATTTGTATATGTATTTAGTCCCACATCGTATATTTGTATTTTACTGTTTTCCTCCTAGTCTATATAAATGAGGCAATACACTTGTAATACTTAGTTTTTTGGAAATAAAATTTCTGTTATTTTCAAATTCTCACACTCCCATTGATGGAACATCATCTCCTATGTGGGAGTTGTCCTTTAGTTATGTCAATTCAACATCAAGAATCTTGCACCTTGTAGATATTAGTTTTGTCAGTCCAGGAGTTTGAAATAAGCCGAGAGTGACTTTGAAGTTTCCAGATGCTGCATTGAAGGAGTCGACATCCACATCAAAACCTGAGTTCACCTTAGGTGGAGCCATCTTATCAGAAGTACCTGCAAACACAAGAGAAAAGAGAGAGAGAGGGAGAGAAAACAAGAAACGAGAGAGAACTGGAGAGAAGGAGAGTACGAGAGCAAGAAAGAGAGAATTTGAAAGCATAATGAATTCGACGCCTATGTTGCTTAAAAGAAGATGATTCGTCGCAACTTAGGGTTTTATTCGACGCACCGTCGACATAGACTAATAGTCAGCGCGCCAAAATGTGTCAAATCAGCTTCTAGAAGTGAAACTGTGCGCGCTTGTTATGTCGACGTTGCGTCGATTAGAACTCGACGCACCTTCAAATTTGACGAGCAACAATTAAATCGACGGACGCGTCAATATGAAGTTGACGTTGCGTCGAATTCTATTCAAATTATCTATTGCAGCTTGCTCTCGAAGATGGCATCGAGTAGAATTAGACGGTACGTCGAATTCTATTCGATGCAACTCTGAATAAATAGTTCTATTATTTTAGAAATTTCTTGCTATTTATCCCAGCAATGTTTTTTATTGAAAATAGTATTTATGCTATTATTTTCATGAACTTAAAGAAGATGAAAAGGGGGGGGGGGGGTTCAGAGAAGGAATCACTACCTTGTTGGATCAAGTTCTTTATTAAGGCCCTAGATCTCCCCCCTCCATTATCTATTAGAATGGATCCTACCTATTCCTGCACAAGTAGCTCAAACATTAGAAGGAACCCAGGTTACCTTGGGCCCTTTGCTTTTACCATTATAAGGTTCTATGAAAGAGTAGAATGGTCTTTCATGATATCCTTTAGGATGGAAGAGAATGGGTAAATCAAACCTATATTTATTATTCTCGTACTTGAAATGTGTATAAAATGTATCCAAATATAATAAATCAGCAGTGTCTAATTATTCTACTTTTGGCTTTAGGCTTTTGACTGTTGTTGATTAATTTCTTTGAATTACTCTTGCATAGAGATTTCTTTTCCTTGTTTGAATTTTCTCCTTTAAATACAGTTATTTTATCTCGATTATTAATATCCCGATCCTTAGTTAGTGCACAAAATGTGGGTGAATAAAGTTTAAAACTTTTTCCCTAATTATGCACACACAATAAAACTAATAAGTATTATGCAATCAGCAATCCCAATAGCAGAATAAAGTAAACACATATTGTAGGAAATATAAAGAACAGAAAACTGTAAATAGGGACAACACAAAAATGCAAACACAAAAGACACAAAATTTTTATAGTGGTTCCCCAAAATGTGGGTAGTCCACTCTTCTACCTCCGTGGTAAGATTACACTAACTGTGCCTAATTCTTTTGATAAGGAGACTCTTAGAACCACTAAGTCTTTTGATAAGGAGACTCTTAGAACCACTGAGCCTTTTGATAAGGAGACTCTTAGAACCACTGAGTCTTTTGATAAGGAGACTCTTAGAACCACTGAATTCTTTGAAAGAGGGATTAATAAAACTCTTTTACAGAAGGTGAATAAAGAAGAAGAAAGAGAGAATGAGATTCTGCTTTCAGAAATCTTCAGAAGCTATTTGTTGCTTCTGTTTATCACTGGATCTGAATATAATGAACCCTTGTTTATGATTGTGATGATTGCAAGGGTTATTGGCTTGATCCTTATTCTTTGAGCACTTCTTGTAAACTTGCTGCTGTGTGGAAGCAGCTGTATATTTTTCCTATGCTGAGAGATATATTCTAATCTGTCTTAGGGTTGAAGGAGGAAGGAGAAGAAGCCTTGTTCGACAGACAAAAAATATGTAATATATCCCCCTATCTTTTGTCACCTCTTAGCATACTTATTCTCCATGATTGAATTTGAATTTCTTTCTTCTTTTGGGTTCTCCTGAAGAGGAATTTTTATTGGACAGTTGATTTCCCTTTCTTCTTTTGTTCCTGACCCGTCCATCAGTTTTGAATACATTCTAAGAATATTTTTTGCTGTCTCCTGGAATACATTTCATTCTTGGCAATAAACGAGTCGTTGGAGAACTGTCTTCAACATTATGGGACTTTTGAAAAGGTATTAAATGGTCAGCTAAAAAATCTTCTATTTCAGACAGTATTCGACGCTGCGTCGACTTCATCATTCTTCATATCGATGCACCTCTGAGTTCTTATAGGAGTATCTTCGTATTCCTTCATAGCTCTGGATGAACTCATATGTCAATGTTGCGTCGATTACTTATCGACGTATCTGTCGAGTTGAAGGCTTCAACTTGAACTTCATCTTCTGCGTCGAATTGAAGCCGAAGTTGCGTCAACTTCTAAGATGGCTTCGACAGGCTCTTCTTTCTGCATAGAGTTCCTTTCGACGTTGCGTCGACTTAACTTATACTTCGACAGGCTGATTGAGTTGCTTCGACTTTTAGTCAGAGTTACGTCGAGACCTAGTCGAAGTTGCGACGACTTCTATTCGACACAAGTTTTAACTAAACTGAATTTGTACTTATCTTGACCTGGTCTTGACACTCTAAGGTGGGTGTGACATCCTAAGACATCTAATGACCAATTTACCCTTTCTATACAATGTGGGTAACATAACCTAATAGATTCAATTACTTTAAGTATTTTGTTAGATAAATCACAAGGGTTTTTCCCAACAGAATGCTAAATGTTGAATAGTCACTTACATTTCATATTGTTCATAATATATTTTATGTGTATCCTAATCTCTGCTAGGATATGTTATCTACTTAAAAAAACTCTTACTGGCTAGTTAGGACTAAAAACAATCCTATTTAAAATGGTTCACTGTTAGTCAATGTGTTCAGCTAAAACAACTGAGAAAGTTTCAGCTGAACCGCTGAGACAGCTGAGAGAGTCTCAGCTGAACCGCTGAGACAGTTAAGACAGTCTCAGCGGTTGACATTATCATGTCCCAGCGGTTTATCTGTTCATCTCACCAAATCCACTAAGACGGGATATTTTAATTAGATCAATTAATTAATAAGTCAAATAAACACCTCTCTCTAGGGAAAACTTAAACTAAATCTCTATAAATAGAGCAATGTTAATTATACTTTTATAAACCCTAAACCTAATCCAGCCGTCGAGATGACCTTTCCTTTCCCCCGTCTCAGCGACTCGTCTTTCTGAAGCTATGGTGCCAAAGAATGCAAATGATCTTCTTGAAGGCTATGCATTATTAGAAATGAATTTCAACATGCCCCAGCAGAAATCAAGGAGGTGATTCAATTTCTGGAAGCTCAAGGGATAGAATATTTACTGTCCGAACCATCTACAATTCTCAGAACTGAAGTTCTGGAATTTTACAGTAATGTAAAGTTTTCTCCTTCCAAGTCTTCTCTAAAATCTAAGATTGGAAGTGAAAAGATAAAGATAACCCCTAGAAGATTGGAAAAAGCTCTACATTTGCCTTCATTCAGCCATGATAAAGAAGATGAACTCTCTGAAAAGGACAAAGATAAAGTACTGAAGTGGTGTGACCATGTGAGTACAGTGATGCTTAAACAGGCTCTCTGAAAAGGATTAATTTCAACCAAAGAGGAAAGCTTTTGTCTGGTATTATTGGCAAGGCCATTCTTTGCAAACCAGGGTCACATGACATAATCTCCAAATATATGTTTGAGTTGATGGCAAAGATTGTGCTGCAGAAAAAGACATCTTGGGCTAATGTAAATTTTCAAAGAATTAAAGAATGTCTACAAGCCCCAAATCTGGGAAGACTAATATATCTTTACCTACTGAACACCTATCCTGAACTTTTTGACAGCTCAAAAGGCTCAAAGATACATTATCTAAAGAGAATGGATATCAAAACACTGCGTTGGGGTGCGAGAATTTCCCCCGGCGCTGCGGTGCTATTCGAAGCAGAAGGGTGTGTCCCCCGTGGGACTAACTGACTGCCCCGTGGATCCGCCCGAGGATAGTCGACTCTATAAAGGAGCGGTAGGCGCCTTGACCAAAAGGCCAGTCTTTTGGTGCAGTTGGTTGCGTCGTATCCCTACAAGTGGTATCAGAGGGGGTCGCGAGTTCGAAACCCCGGGGTCGTTTCTGGGGGGGATTGTTGGGCTGCCAGAATTGCCCCCGGCGCTGCAATGCTATTCGAAGCGGAAGGGTGTGTCGCCCGTGGGTCTAACTGACTGCCCCGTGGATCCGCCCAATGATAGCCGACTCTATAAAGAAGCGGTAGGCGCCTTGACCAAAAGGCCGGTCTTTTGGTGCAGTTGGTTGCGCCGTATCCCTACACACTGGATAGATTCATAAGGGTACTTCCCATAAGTCAACCCTATGAGGTAAAATATAAGAGAAAAGGGTTAATCCAAGGACCTAGGAAGTTTAGGATAGTCTGCATTGACTCAAACTCTGAAAATCCAGCAGAAGATGTTGCTGCTAATGCTGATTTAGGATCAGACAGCATTCCAGATCAAGGAGAGAATGATGGAGAAGGAGAAGCTCATGTTCAAGACAAAGGAGATCATGCTGGAGATAACAATGATGCTCCCAATCCTCTGGACTAACCTGTTAATGATGATAAACACATTGTGCATGCTGATTCAGGAGGAGATGATGAAGAGCAGTTGGATTCATCTGATTTACAAAGTAAGATTAAAAACATCATTTCTAATATTAAAAGAAGAATTAGTCTAATTCCTGATAATTCCCCAAACTTCTTGGATTCAACAAATCAAGAAAAGATAGATGCTCCATTTGAGGGGGGAGCAGGAAAAGTTATGTAATGATGATGATGAAAATGATGCTGATAATAGTGATGATACTGAAGTTTCAGTTGAAAAGATCAGTGATCAAGTTGAGGGGGTGCATACAAGGGTCCCTGTTCAGGATGAGATAATAAAATCCACCCCATTCGCTGAGACATCTAGTCTAGTTGAGTGTGATGGCCTAGAAAATCAAGAGACAAGCCTACCTGCAGTTCTGCCAACAACTTTCAAACAACCAATAATTGTTGAACAACCCTCAACCTCCACATTTTCAAATGAACATCTTCTCAGTTCAATCAAGGCACCTATTGATGGCCAAATGTATTCAATCAAGGAATATATAGATAAATCTGTTTCTGATATGAAAGCTGAGGTGATGACTGAAATCCAAATCATAAAGGAAGACACATCCCATCTTAACAGACAAATGACCAAGTGGTTTGAACTGGCAGAGAAATCAGTTGTAGCTCACACCACCATTCTAAGATCCATAGACAAAAGTCTCCAACTTTCAACGAAAGACATGAGCTATGTCAAGAACTATATAAGCAAGACTGATGAGGTGATTGAGAAAGCTTCAAATCACATTGAAGAATATGTGTGGTCTACAACAACAACCATGATTGGAGAAGCTGAAAATATGAAAGAAGAGATCAAATCTGATCTAGAAAATGCTTTCCAAACGTTGTCTGGCTCAATAACAACCAACTCTCATGATCTTGAAAAGAAGATATTTGAAGAAGCCAGAAAGGGGGAGAAGAACAATGCTGAGCAAGCTCTAAAGGTTCTTCAAGGAACAAGGATTGCACTCAATCTTCCTCTTCTGGACACATCAAGACCAGAAGACATTGACTTACAAGCTCAAGCCAGGGTTGCACAGGATGCACAACTCGCAACTAGAAGGAAAAGAGAAGGAGTGTTGTTGGATGAAGAATACATGGCTAAGAAAGGAGTTGATCAAACTAGAGATCCTGATTATGAGTATTGGAGTGATGATTCAAAAAGGATAATCATCAATGCATGGATAAATCATAGACAGTTGTGCAAAAATATTGACAGCATCTACTCAGCAGAAAAATGGATAAAGCATTTGGAAAGGAAATCCCTGAGGGAAAGAATATTCAAAGAAAATTTGGTGAAAATAGATAATCCCAAAAGGAAGCCCTCTAAATACTTACCAAAACCTTTCTTATACTTCAAGATGCAAGAGAACAAAAGGAAGGCTACTGAGATGACTGGTGCTGATGCAAAGATTGATGCTGAAGACCAAGCTGAAAGATCCAATGCTTCCAAGAACAGAAAAATCTGAACAAATGTTTAACTTTCATAAGATAAAATGTTGTACTGAAAGAAAATTGTAATATCCTATGTAAACACTTTATTTTTAATACAAATGATCTTCCATTTGAAATCTGAAATCTTTTGTAATAGGCAATTATTTTTTTGTTAAGCTCAATTCATGTTGTGTGCTGCCTATATTTGTTAACAATGAAATTGTTATGATCTAATGACTGATTATTATGCTATCTCATAATATCAATGGCATATTTATTGTGTTAATGTATATTAGCATTATTATGTGTTCTGCCTTCTTCAAATAGGGGGAGATTGTTGGGAATATTTAACACAACCCATATTTTCTCAACCTGTAATATATTATCAGAGCAAGAGAAAATATGCGTCGTGATGCCACACCGTGTAGGGGACAACTGCAGATACTCATGCAAGAACCTTTATCTATTATATTTCATGAAAATCATATATTGTTGTGATGAAAACATAGTTTAAGTTAAGTTTTTGATAATTGTGTCCCTCGATTCAGTGGATCAACTAGTCCACGAGTAAAAATACATATGTATGCAATGGAAAATATTTGGTTTTGATCATTTATCGACCTATGTGAGTATGAAGACTCATCCAGCAAGCTTAATGATATGCACATTCCAGATTTAGTAAAAGTACACGGAGCTTTTATAATCCTTTAAAATAGGGTGATATTTGATTAAAAGATGTTATGAGTATGAGATGAGAACGTTGTTGTTTCTATACTTGAAAATAACTAACATGCAACCTAAAATAAATCTCTCCCAGAGAGTAAATAGGTAAAACAAATCAGCAAGAAAATAACATAGCAACCAGCAATTAGTCTAACTCCTACCACAAAACACTATGGGCGTCAACATCCTGAAATGAACCCACAGAAACAACATGTATGTCTGAACAAAGGAAAACAACGAAACTACTTCACCAACTCTGGCTACTAACTCCAAACCTGAAAACACCAACTCTAGCTGCTCAGACCGCTACTACTCTGAGCCCGGGGAATTCAAAAGAAAAGAACGCCTCAGCAAGAATGTACAAGTGGTAGAAGAAGACCAAAATCAAATAATCAACGAGTTAAGAGGGTTACCAACCCAAAATAGGTTAGCTGAAAGAAAAATCTCAGCATCCCAATCTTAATACAAAAAGTAAGATGGAAACCACACGAGGTTAGATGTCTAAAACTTGCACTAAGTGCGATAAAGTTCTGTGCTTTATTAATATTATGCATATAAGTTTATAAGCAAACAAAAGAGACTCATCAACTCAAACACGTGAATCATTAACCCTGGTAAAAAGAGAGGGTACTGAGGTGGTGGCCACTTTGTCCATCTCAACCATCAGACCAAACATCTCAAAAAGGCACTGTGGTGGTGGCCACATTGTCCAACACAACCCAACAGTCCATTAAATAAATACCAGGCGTAATGATTCACAAACATGCACGGAGGTGGTGGTCCTTTATCCACTGCCAACAACCAGGCCAAAAAGTAAAAACACCAATATAATGATAACCTGAAAAAATACCCAAGTCTTAACAAGGGAAGAAAAAGTCTAGAAATTTCTAAGTGAAAACAGGCCTACTCGACGAATTTGTCCTTAAGCTCGCTCGACGAATTTCTCTTAACTTCACGAGAAGTCTCAACAAATTTAAACTTGACTTCACGAGAAGTCTCGACGAATTTACTTGAATTCACTGAAATGACGCTAGATCACTCGACGAATTTACTTAAATTCACTAAAATCATGCTAGATCGCTCGACGAATTTACTTGAATTCACTGAAATGACGCTAGATCACTCAACGAATTTACTTGAATTCACTGAAATGATGCTAGATCTCTCGACGAATTTACTTGAATTCACTGAGATGACGCTTAATCACTCGACAAATTTACTTGAATTCACTGAAATGACGCTAGATCACTCGACAAATTTACTTGAATTCACTGAAATGACGCTAGATCACTCGACAAATTTACTTGAATTCACTGAAATGACGCTAGATCACTCGACAAATTTACTTCTATTTTGACAACAATTTCTTGACACCATTACTAACCTAAACTTTTACACAAGGAAGGAATTACTTCATTCAAAAGAGAAGAAAAGTAACAGGCAAGCGGAGAAGAAGGAAAATCTCCACTTGCCTCAAAATCTCCCAATTTCCGACCTCTAAAGCACTTCACATCAAGGATCGGTAGATAGAAACCCTCGATAACCAATTTCTGTAAGTTTTTGGACGAAAACAAGGGTTAGGGTCACACACTCCAACCCCAAAAATCCATGAAAATCGAAATACTCACGGCCAATGTGTAGATCTCGGCGAGAGCTTTCCGGATCTATGCTCTGACGAAGATTTCGTGAACCGGAACTCCCGCGGCGGCGATCGGAAGGCTCGCGATCAAAAACTCTTTGCTCTCCCTTCCGTGCTGGTTCGGCTCTTCTTTGTGAGGAAGATAAGGTATATTTATACTTATACTTATAATAATAATAATAATAATAGTAATAATAATAATAATAATAATAATAATAATATAAATATTATATTATTACGAAGGGCTAAACAAACACCGATTCCTACAAAAATCGCACCGAAGGTGAATGTCGACGCTACGAATCCAATGACGAAGTCGAAATCAAAATTCGACGGGCCATTCCCGAGATATTAAATTCCAAAGTTTATGGCGAACGATAAATCTACAAATCTTTGAAAATTCATCGAATCTCTAATATCGCTTGGATCGCAACGAAATTTTGACGGGCCTTTCTAAAATTAATTAATTTAATTTTCTAACGTAAAATTTTCCAATTCTCGGTAGTTTCAAAACTTGGTCGGCTCGACCAAACGGACACGAAAACACGCAAACGATGGCACACCATTAACTCCGCATTGACGTAATGCCCTTCATCATTATAACGTCATAAAGAGGTTTAAAATAATTGCCGAAAATTCATGGGCGTTACAGTCACTCCCTCTAAAAAGAAGTATCATCCCGAAACTTGACAAATAACTCGAATAGAAAAGATAGAAGCGAGTAACCAAAAGTTATCGGATGAAACACTCACCAAGGATAACAAGGAGAAAAGATGAGGATGAGATTCACTCATAGCAGATTCCAGTTCCCAAGTCACGCTCTCGACGTCTTGGTTTCGCCCAAGGACTTTGACCATATGAATCGTCTTCTTCCGCAACACTCGATCCTGAGTCTCCAAAATATGAATAGGATATTCGACATAAGACATATTAGGTTGCAACAGGGGCTCCGAGTCAAGGACATGACGATCATTAAGCACGCACTTTCTCAGCTGGCTCAAATGAAACACATCATGAACATCTGAGAAAGTAACAGGCAAATCCAGCTTATAAGCTGACACTCCGATGCGCTCAACAACCAGGAAAGGTCCCACATACCGGGGATCCAACTTGTGGTTCCTTCCAAATCTCTTTACACCTGACATCGGAAAAACCTTCAGAAAAACCATGTCCCCACTTGCGAACTCCAGGTCAACCCTTCGCTGATTCACATACTTTTCGTAACGCTCTTGTGCCATACGAAGATTTTCATGGATATGCATTACAGAAATACTCATTTCTTCCAAGGATTCTGGCCCTAACAACAGTCTCTCACCAACCTCGACCCAAAACAAGAGAGTTCAACAATGCCTCCCATACAAAGACTCAAAGGGGGTCATCTGTAAACTCTCTTGATAACTATTATTATATGCAAACTCCATAAGTATAAGACGCTGGTCTCATGCTCCACCATGGTGTAGGATATAACATCTAATCATATCCTTCATAATCTGGTTAACTCTATGTTTGACCATTGGTCTGCGGATGATAAGCGGTTGAAAACCTGAGGTCATTGCCAAATGCCCCTTGCAAGCTCTGCCAAAAACGTGACATAAACCTTGAGTCTTGATCTAAAACAATACTTACAGGCACTCTATGTAATCTGATGACCTCATCCAAATACAACATTGCTATCTTTTGCATGGAATAATCAATCTTGAAGGGTACGAAGTGGGCACACTTCGTCAATCTGTCAACTATGACCCACACAGAATCATGCCCTCGGGGAGACCTTGGCAACCTAGTAATGAAGTCCATAGAAATGCTCTCCCACTTCCAACTCGGAATATCCAAAGGCGTCAACTTACCACCAAGCCTTCGATGATCCGCTTTAACGTGCTTGCAAGTGAAGCATTCCGACACAAACTTAGCTATGTCGTTCTTCATCCCATACCACCAAATAATCTGCTTCAGATCTCTATACATCTTCGTAGAACCAGGGTGGTAGGCAACACTAGAACCATGCACTTCACTACAGATCTTTGCCCGAATATCGCCAATAATGTGAATACAAAACCTACCCCGATACTTCAGGGTACGGACTTCATCTAAAGAGAAATCTGGCAATTCTCCCCTCTCTGGCCTTCCTCGGATATGCTGAAGATTTGGGTCATCCTTCTGATGCAATCTTGTAAGGGTAATCCAAGAAGGCTCTTCAACTTCTAAGCTAGAAGGTGCGATACTACTTCCAACTGATATATCCGTCAGTAAAAACTCTTCCACCAAAGACTGCATGGAAAGGTTGAAGACTTGTACGGACCTTCTACTCAGGGCATCAACCACCACGTTAGCTTTGCCAGGATGATAAATAATATTGACATCATAGTCCGCGATATACTCTAACCATCTATGTTGGCGCAAATTCAGCTCCTTCTGAGTGAAGACGTACTTTAAACTCTTATGGTATGTATAAATCTTACACAATGTACCATACAATAAATGTATCCAAAGTTTCAAGGCATAGATTTCTGCCGCAAATTCTAAATCATGCGTAGGATAATTCCTTTCATGAATCTTCAGTTGCCTTGACCCATACGCAACTACCTTTCCTTCTTGCATCAAAACACACCCAAGCTCGACGTGCGATGCATCCACATAAACAATATACTCCACCCCTTCGGTAGGTGAAGTCAGAACATGAGTGGTGCTCAACCTCCTTTCCAATTCCTAAAAGGCTTCTTCGCACTTATCGCTCCATACAAACGTTGCATTCTTCTGCGTAAGCTTGGTCAGTGGCGCAGACAACACAGAAAATCCTTCCACAAATCTCTTATAATATCCTGCCAACCCTAAGAAGCTCCTTATCTCATTAGGCGTAGTAGGTTTTTTCCAATCCATGACTGCAGTTATCTTTTCTAGGTCCACAGAAATTCCGTCTTTACTCACGATATGACCTAAGAAGGACACTTGAGAAAGCCAAAACTCACACTTACTCAGCTTTGCATATAACGTATGCTCTCTTAGAGAGGATAGAACCAAACGCAAGTGCTGAGCATGCTCCTCAGCGCTCCGGAAATACACCAGAACGTCGTCAATGAAAACGACCACAAAGTGATCTATGAAATCCTTGAACACTCTATTCATCATATCCATGAAGGCAGAGGGTGCATTCATCAAACCAAAAGACATTACTAAAAACTCAAAATGTTCATAACAGGAATGAAAAGCAGTCCGCGGAACATCTGACTCACGGATCCTCAACTGATGGTTGACTGAACGAAGATCGATCTCTGAAAACCCTGAACTACCACGTAACTGATCAAACAAATCATCGATTCATGACAATAAATATCTGTTCTTGATAGTCACCTTGTTCAGCTCCCTATAGTCTATACACGACCCCATTGATCCATCCAATTTCTTTATGAATAGAACTGGAGCACCCCAGGGTGAAGAACTTGGCCTAATAAATCCACACTGCAGCAATTCATCTAGCTGGGCACACAACTCTTCCAGCTTGCGCGGGGCCATACAGTACAGTGCCTTAGCAATAGGACGAGTACCCGGCTCAAGGTTAATAAAAAACTCCATATCTCTCTCAGGCAGAAGACCAGGGAGACTAACTAGGAAAACAATGGGGAACACTCGCACCACAAGAATACTCTCGATACACGATAAACCACTAATAGTTTCTAACATAGAAACAAAGCAAGCAAAACAACCAAAATCTAAAAGTTTTTGAGCACATACCGCAGAAATAATCGGGGAATCCTGTCGCGGAAAGCCATTCACACTCATGGGTTTACTGTTGTCCATCTTGAAGTCCATACACTTTATCTTGCATTAGATAATATCATCATATCTGGACAACCAGTCCATGCCCAAAATCACATCGAAATCTTCCAGGTCTAGCACCTTTAGATCAACAAAAGCTAAGAAATCACCTAAGAGGATAAGACGTCTCCAGATACCCTGGTTTGACACAACGGAGTCGCTAGAGGGAAACTTAACATGAAACAGATCGCCAATTTGATCGAGGGTCAAACGATGATGCTTTACAACAGTCCTAGCCACAAACGAGTGGGTAGCACCAGAATCGAAAAGGACACACGCCCAACGGTTCTTTACCTTAAATTCTACTATAAAATCAGATATGTAACTAGCCGAACAGAAACCAAAAACAAAAGTTGAAGGCTAAGAGTTAGATTAGGGCCTAACCTGAAATCACCTGGGTGAAAATCTGCGCTTCTTTCCTGGTCACTACATTTAACTTGCCCCTCCTTTATCTAGTTGTTGTAGCTGCAGCGGCAGCAAACCTGAAGTGGCTCTGGCTGCAAAGGAGGCTGGAATCGTGGGCATTTAGAATTAATATGCCCCTTCTGCCCACACTAGAAACAGACCTTGTCCTTTGACCAACAATGGGCAGCATGATGCCCCTTCTGCTTACAAGAAGCATAGGTTAGATCTCCCTTGGGAGCGCTCTGAATTGCCAGCACTTGCTGCTGCTTCTTAGCTCCCAATCTCTTGAAACATTTCTCGTAGGGATGGACAGGGTGACCACAGAAGCTACAAACTTCGCTATCTCTCTTCTTCAAAGAAGGGCCAGATACCTTGGGGCTTCCACCGTCTTTGACCTTTCTCTTTTCTTTCCTCATCATTGCACCTCTGTTCTTGGCATTGTCGATAGCCTCGACTCCCACCATCTTCGACCTTTCTACCGTCTGCTGTACGTCGCTACGAAGTCCTCCCAGAAATCGATTCACTCTCCCTGCCTCAGAGTCTACTAAGTCTGGAGCAAATCTGCTCAACTTACTAAATTTGATCTCATACTCACTAACCGTGAGTTGCCTCTGCTTCAGGTGCAAAAAATTGTTCAGTAACATCGTCTTAAATGACTCCCACAAACAACCGTCTACGAGGCTCTCTCTCTCCCTGATCCACCAGCTCTTAGCAAGACCCTTCAGATGGTAAGCGGCGACCATCACCTTCTGGACTGTAGAGATTCCCGAATACGAAAACATCTCTTCGATGAAAATTAGCCAATCATCCAAAGCCATGGAATCTGCTCTTCCGTCATACGTAGGGGATCCTAATCGCTGAAAATGCGATATGAAATTCATCTCTGGTGGCAGCAGAACTGGAGGCACCAGAGGAACAGCAGGAACATGTACAGTCTGACCAACTGCAGGCACCCAAACTGCTGCCCTGAGGCGGCAGTGAACAGAGTCTGAATTTGCGATTGCAACGCAAACTGCCTTGATAGAGCCTCATTACTCTGTCGCCGACCCTCAATCACGGCCTCACTATGCGCACCTGAATACTCACCCTCATATTGGGGAGTTGACCTTATCGCAACATGCTTCGACGCCATATCTATAAATATGAACAAACAGCTCATTAAAACCCTAGCTTAGAACTAGAACTACTCAACTTAGTTCAGACCATACATGTATAGACACTTTCTCTTGCTGCTACCTTGCTCTGGGATTTTCATAAATAATGTCATGCTTTAACTTTTGGATGATACTCCATCATCCCCCTTGACTCTTATGCGTATAATATCAATACATGAATTCTTATATCTTTGCTTTAAAATCATATGTGTATGCGTGTCATCATGCATATCTAAACTTGACATGTGTATTAATGCTATGTGATGTCATGCATATCGTGTTATGCATTCTAACAAAGGCCTTAATGTATGTTATGAGTGGCGTACTAATGGAATATTATGCATCCGATACTACATAATATCACATGTAACGAAAAATTAAAATCTTATGGGCACCCATGTGATGAATGTTAAGCATCCATACTACATAATAGTCAGATGTTGCATCCTATGAGGATTCATATACAACCACATATTATGCATCTCATACTACATAATATGCCCCATATACTTCTTATCATTCTTATGAGTGTCATGTTCATGCTTCAACCAAGACGTACAGATGACACATCGGTGTGTGTATGCAATTAAACAAGACGACTAACACCTTGTTAGAATAGTCGTTCGACCAATTTGTCAATCAACCTGCCTCTGATACCAACTGTCACAACCAACATTTTCTCAACCTTTAATATATTATCAGAGTAAGAGAAAATATGCATTGTGATGCCACGCCGTGTAGGGGACAACTGCAGACGCCCATGCAAGAACCTTCATCTCTTATATTTCATGAAAATCATATATTGTTGTGATGAAAACATTGTTTAAGTTAAGGTTTTGATAACCGTGTCCCTCAGTTCAGTGGATCAACTAGTCCACGAGTAAAAATATACATGTACGCAACAGAAAATATTTAGTTTTGACCATTTATCGACCTATGTGAGTATCAAGACTCAACAAGCAAGCTTAATGATATGCACATTCCAGATTTAGTAAAGGTACATAAAGCTTTTATAATCTTTTAAAATAGGGTGATATTTGATTCAAAGATGTTATGAGTATGAGATGAGAACGTTGCTGTTTCTATACATGAAAATAACTAACATGCAACCTAACATACAACTTTCCCAGAGAGCAAGTAGGTAAAACAAATCAACAAGAAAATAGTATAGCAACCAACAGTTAGTCTAACATCTACCACAAAACACTGCGGGTGTCAACATCCTGACACGAACCCATATAAACATCATATATGTCTGAACAAAGGAAAATAACGAAACTACTTCACCAACTATGGCTAGTAACTCCAAACCTAAAAACACCAACTCTAACTTCTCAGACCGCTACAGCTTCGAGCCTGAGGCATTCAAAAGAAAAGAACATCTCAGCAAGAATGTACAAGTGGTAGAAAAAGGCCAAAATCAAATAATCAATGAGTTAAGAGGGTGACCAACCCAAAACAGGTTAGCTGAAAGAAAAATCTTAGCATCCCAATCTCAATACAAAAAGTAAGAAGGAAACCACATGAGGTTAGATGTCTAAAACTTGCACTAAGTGTGATAAAGTTCCATGTTTTATTAATATTATGCATATAAGTTTATAAGCAAATAAAAGAGACTAATCAACTCAAACACATGAATCATTAATAACCCTGGAAAAAAAAGGCGATACTGAGATGGTGGCCACTTTGTCCGTCTCAACTATTAGACCAAACGTCTCAAAAAGGCACTGTGGTGGTGGCCACATTGTCCAACACAACACAACAGTCCATAAAATAACACCAGGCGTAATGATTCGCAAACATGCACGGAGGTGGTGGTCCTTTATCCACTACTAACCAACATGCCAAAAAGTAATAACACCAATATAATGATAACCTGAAAAAAATACCCAAGACTTAACAAGGGAAGAAAAAGTCTAGAAATTTGTAAGTGAAAACAGTCATACTCGATGAATTCGGCCTTAAGCTCGCTCGACGAATTTCTCTTAACTTCAAGAGAAGTCTCAACGAATTTAAACTTGACTTCTCGAGAAGTCTCGACGAATTTACTTGAATTTACTAAAATGACGCTAGATCACTCGATGAATTTACTTGAATTTACTGAAATGACGCTAGATCACTCGATGAATTTATTTGAATTCACTAAAAATCACGCTAGATCACTCGACGAATTTACTTGAATTCACTGAAATGACGCTAGATCACTCAACGAATTTACTTGAATTCACTGAAATGACGCTAGATCACTTGACGAATTTACTTGAATTCACTGAAATGATGCTAGATCACTCGACGAATTTACTGGAATTCACTGAAATGACGCTAGATCACTCGACAAATTTACTTGAATTCACTGAAATGATGTTAGATCACTCGACGAATTTACTTCTATTTTGACAACAATTTCTTGACATCATTACTAACATAAACTTTGAGACAAGGAAGGAATTACTTCATTCAAAAGAGAATAAAAGTAACAGGCAAGGGGAGAAGAAGGCAAACTGCCACTTGCCTCAAAATCTCCCAATTTCCGACCTCTAAAGTGTTGGAGTTTCTGAGGTGATCTCAAAGCAATCAACAGTTAGTCTTACTGCCAACGCAATATGAGCCTATAGGGTCGCACATAAAAGTGCTTGGAGAAATTGGAGAAAGAATTGAGTTGGCCTTGCTTATATAGGATATGAGTGGAGGACCAATCATGTGACTGTTTGGAATTAAGTTGAGAATGTCTCAATGGGAAATTGTTTAAAAGGTTTAAACGAATGGATTTATACTTGACAAATTCGGCTAAAGTGTTTAACCGAACTGTATCAAATTTGGCTAAAGGGTTTAGACGAATTCGGCTAAAGGGTTTAGACGAATTCGGCTAAGTCAAAATTCGGCTAAAGGGTTTAGATGAATTTATATAGATGAATTTATATAGTCAAATTCAGTTATAGTGTATAGTCGAATTCGGTTATAGTGTATAGCCGAACTTATATATTTGTCGAACGCAGGCTTCTTCGAGTTCATCGAACGCAGGCCTCTTGAGTTCGTCGAACGCAGGCCTCTTGAGTTCGTCGAACGCAGGCCTCTTGAGTTCGTCGAACGCAGGCTTCTTCGAGTTCATCGAACGTAGGCCTCTTAAGTTTGTCGAACACAGGCCTCTTGAGTTCGTTGAATGCAGCCTTTGGTATATAACAGTTCCCGGTCTTAGGGTTCGATATACAGACATACAGACACAGATATTGTGGCCGACCCTTTTTCGTGTTTTGTGGGAGCAGCGCCGGAAGTGGTCCGCTAGGGCTTCTCTCCTCTTCCGACAGTTGCCGCCTCCCTTGTCTCGGATCTAGCAGTCCGTGGGGACGCTGAGAGATTTTCTTCTCCAACTCATTCCTTGTTCGACAAGGCATTGAGGTTCTCCTCCGCTTGTGTGGATCTTTGTAGAGGGGCCGATCCATTTTGGTTCTTGGAACTCAAGATTGGTTCCACCAGAAATCAGTGAGGAGAATCTTGGTTGAGTATCGTGTCAATCCCGCAAAGGTATATCATTTTGTTGCCTTTTCTATTTCTTGATTCATGAAATCCACAAGATCCTTTAACTCTTTAGGTTGTTCTTGTTATTTTTCCGCTGCGCATATGTGATATGTTGTTCACTTTATTGTTAAGAAAAACCCAACAGTGGTATCAGAGCTAGGTTTGCAATCAAGTGCGTGTAAATCAGGATTTTAGAAGCGTTCTAAATGCCCTGATTTCTTCTTGGAACCCCGCCAGGAACGTATGTGATTGCGTTGTGATTTCATTGTTACAGAAATAGTTTCTCCTTTGCAGTAACCGTCCCTCCAAGTGATTTGTGAAATCACATCTCTGAGATTTTGAATCTGACATTGAGAGATGAGCTTGTCTACTGCACAAGTGGAGTTGTTTTTGCTGTGTCCAATGCATGTAAATCTGGAGATTTAGAAGTGTTCTAATTTAGCTCATCTTATCAAAGTGTTGATATTTTTTGTGCACGTTGGGGATGCATATGGTTTGAAATATTGTATTTCTATTTTGTGAATGCGCATAATGATTAAATGTTAATCAAGATGAAATGTTCATCGATTGTATCTTAAAACCCCTTAATCCAATATTAAGCATTTGGATGCCTTCCGATGGATGACACTCTTCCTGCCTCGATCGATGAAGTGTGGGCTTGCCAAAGTAAGGTGCATTAATCTATCTTGGTAAGCGTGCAAGCAGATAATTGTGATATCCCACTGTCGACATCGGGTCTATCTTAACTAAGTGACCTCAAAGGTTGAGTGCCTAGAGGCACAGGGTTGGCATGCACCATATGATGGATGCGAATAATGAGTTATTCACCAACCATACAAGAGTTGCATAGTGATGCAATTGACAAGTGTTGTCTACCTAAATAACCACATTGTGAGAGGAACGCCAAAGCAGACTAGTTGTGTTGGTGAAATACGGATCTTGTCCACTAAGAGAGTAGCTCGCATAAACTCTCCGAATCAAAATTAAGGGTTATCGATTTGATTAAAATAGTGGGAGTATTTTATTAATGTCCTTATTAAAATAAAATGTATTTTGAAATATAGTACTGAATTTTTTTTGCAAATTTATTGTAGAATTTCCATGGCAAATACATCACACTCCACATTGTCCCTGAGAGCCATCCTTGAGAAGGCCAAGCTCAATGGGATGAACTTCCTCGACTGGTATAGAAACCTAAGAATTGTTCTCAGGCAAGAGCGCAAGCTCTATGTCTTGGAAGGGGAAGCCCTTGCAGAGCCGACCGGGAATGCTCCGCAAGCAGACAAAGATGCTTACAAGAAGTATCAGGATGATACCTTGGATGTGGAATGCCTCATGCTTGCTACCATGTCCTCTGAGCTTCAGAAGCAACACGAGAGCATGTGTGGTTATGAGATAATCGGGCACCTCAAGAAAATGTTCGAGGGGCAAGCCCGGCAAGAGAGGTTTGACATATCCAAGGAATTATTTCAGTGCAAGATGGGAGCTCGAGACTCAGTAGGGACTCACGTACTCAAAATGATTGGGTATATCGAGAACCTTGAAAAACTGGGTTTTCCCTTGGGCCAAGAGTTGTCCACAGATCTGATCCAGCAATCGTTGCCGGACAGTTATGAGCAGTTCGTCTTGAACTATAACATGAATGAAATAGAAAAGACACTGCCCGAGCTCCTTGGCATGTTGAGAACTGCCGAGAATAACATGAAGAAGGCCAAGCCTGCCAGCCCCATACTGATGGTGCATAAGGGCAAGGGCAAGGCCAGGGGATCTAAGAAGATGAAGATTGGATCTAAGTCTCACCTTGACCCCAAATCTTCTGCACTGAAAAGGAAAGGTCTGGCGAAGGAAGGAAAATGCCACCACTGCGGTAAGGCAGGGCAGTGGAGGCAGAACTGTCCCCTCTACATTGAGGATCTGCAAAAGAAGAAGGGAAGTGTGACTTCCACTTCAGGTATTTACGTTATAGAGATAAACCTTTATGCTCCTTCATCTTGGGTATTGGATACCGGATGTGGTTCTCACATTTGTACAAATGTGTAGGAACTGAGAAGGAGAAGAATGCTGGGTAAAGGGGAGGTAGACCTGCGCGTCGGGAATGGAGCAAGAGTTGCTGCCGTTGCCGTTGGTGTCTACTGTCTTTCTTTGCCCACTGGGCTTGTAATAGAATTAGATAACGGTTATTTTGTTCGAGCCATAACTAGAAACGTTATATCCATATCATGTCTTAACATGAAAGGTTTTTCATTCATGATTAAGAACAATTGTTGTTCGATTTTTATGAATGATGTTTGTTATGGTGTAGCCCAATTATTTAATGGTTTATATGTTTTGAACTTAGACCATCCGATCTATAATGTTGAAAATAATAAAAGACTAAGAACAAATGACTCGAATCCTACATACCTTTGGCATTGCCGTTTGGGCCATATAAATGAGAAACGCATATCCAAGCTCCATAGAGATGGACTACTGGACTCATTTGACTATGAATCATTTGAGAGATGCGAATCTTGCTTATTAGGAAAAATGACTAAAGCCCCTTTCAATGGTCATACTAAGAGGGCAGATGATCTCTTGGGCGTCATACATAGTGATGTGTAACATCCCATTTCCTCCTAGACCCCTTAACTTCAATTAGGGTAGGACATGTGGTGAGTGAGGTGAGTTTGTGCTTGGTGGTGACCATGGGATGCACTGGGTTGAATGAACTCACATGTGATCCACTATAGGAGGTAGGTCAACTTAGGTCAAATTAACTCAAATTGGACTTACACTTGTGAATTAACCCCACCAAAATGTCCCTAAACCTGAAGGAGACCTAATTGACCAAAAGCCCCATCAGTTGGTCAACCAATTGACCCAATTTGACCAAAGTCAAACTTGGGTCAACCTAGGTCAAATCCTCCCCAATAAGTTTAATTGAACCCCAAAGCATGAAATTGACTTCACCCCTAGTCTTAGAACATCATGGGGGACCTAATTGACCCAAAAGCCCCATCCTAGGGTCAACAATTTGACCAATTTGACCAAAGTCAACATTACCCCAATTTTGGTCAAAATTACATCTTTGGGTCAAATTGGCTCACTTAGGTCTTCACCATGACTCAACCAACCCTGGGTGGTGTCACTAGACTCAAGACCATCATATTGGACCAGTCAACACACCCAATTGACCAAGTCAACCCAAAAGTCAACATAGGGTCAATTTTGCCTAAATTGGGCTTATTTGGAATTAATCCAAATTCCAATGGATTAAGGCCCTCACCCAAAGCCCACTCTGAAGCCCATAGGTCTAATGATCAGCCTTTCCCCCTATTTCCAACATGCAAAGACATGCATGGGGGCAAAAGTGGAATTTTTCCCCTCCTCCATTAAGGACAAAGAAGATTTTGAGGAGAGCTTGCCATGTGGGCCTCCTCACCTCTGCCCAAAGCCCCCACTGAGCTCCCTACATCAATGCCAGCCGAATTTGGGCTGGAGCAATGCCACTTGGCAGCTAGGAGGAGCATCCAAGGTGTGGCCGAGCTCCTCCTAATGGCAGCTCCACTTAGAGCCCTCCCCACTCCATTTCGACGACACCATCAGCTTCAGAGGTCCTAGAGGAGTGGATCTGCTACCCTGGATCGAAGGAATCGGCTGAGAATGGAGAAAATGGCAAGGGCCGCCGGAGGAGAGAAGATCCATGGCCATCCGCCGCCGCCGCCGCCGCCAAGCCCCACTAGGGTACGATTTATCCCCCTCTCCCTCTGTGCTAGTATCTAGGTCCATTTAGGAGAGAAATCGGGCTCAATTGAGCCCGATCCCATGTGAGATTGAGGGAGAAAGTCCGAGCGTTTCTTCTTGCTCGGGATCGCTGGAGAGGCCATCTCCGGTGGCCGTGCCGCCGTCAAACGATAGCCACCACCTCAACGGAGGTGGTGGAGGCGGTGGCCGGCGGTGGTGGGCCGTGGATGGCCGGGAAATGGAGGAGGAAAGTCACCCAAGCGGGGGAAATCACAGCCGTTGGCTGTCGGGGATGATGAAGGGGCACCGTCGATCTTGCGCCAAGATTCGTGCTGGATTGATTTTATTCATCATATTATTGGGCATATTAATTGCATATGTTGTCACACTTTTTACATAGTTTTGTTTTAATTAAATAGCGGCCTTTAGAGGCCATATTAAGAAAAATGGCCAGAGATAAGATTTGTAGATCTGGATGTCTACTTTCAGTAGAAATTTAAATCAAGTCATTTGGACCAATGTAGGGTCCACAGTAGTCATTCTTGTGAAACTGGTCAAAACATAAACATTCAGTGGTTTGCATGCAGAAATTGAAGGCCTTAGAGGCCATAATTGCAAAAAGTGGCAGAGATAACTATTGTAGCCCTATGTGTCTACTTGCATTTGCTACTTGAATCAACTGATTAATTGCACTGTGGACACCAGGGCACTCAATTTCCTAGGACTGCTCCTTGTGTAGGGCAGAAATTAAAAGTGCAATATCTTTTAAATGGCTTAACTAAATCCCTTCATTTTTCTACCATGCATGCATGGTATGATGACACACCTAGGGTTTAAATTTGGGAATTTTTGGATGTGTATCCATTGAGTTATTTCATTTATTAGTAAAAGTAAATATTTGGTATTTATGGAGTTGTATAACTTCACACACACCCTAATTTGGGGGGTGAGCTTTTTATATATATCTAAATCTCTGGTTAAAATTTCATCACATGTGCATGAGTATTTTGCTCTGAATTTCAAAATGAAGTTAGGGTCTTAAGTGAAAAATTGGGCTGCTAATAGTCAATTTGGGCTTTTGAGCTTTTTGATGGAATTGAAGGTGGGAATCACCTTGCATGCCTCTGAAACCTTGGGGTTAGTGTATGTCATGAGGATATATATCATTGACATAAGTTTCATGATTATTGGAAGTTATTTTCCTAAAGTTTTTAATTAAATGAAAATTGTCACACTTTTAAATTAATGAAATAATTTGAATCATAAACTTAGGGATAAATCCAAAACTATGGGAAATGGATCTTTGACTGGAAAGGCACATTTAGGAATTTTGTTGGAATTTTTGGACCTCATTTATTTCTCTGAATTTGATTTATTTGATTAGGTCAATTTATTCAAATATGACATTTAGGTCTCATATGCATTTGGAGAATTATGAAATTATTTTAGTAGGTTTCCTTGGTGATTCTATTGCTCAGTAAATTTTATCATAAGTTTTAGATGAATTTTTGTGGTAATTATCAATTTATTGAGGAAAAACCCCCTTTTGTTATTAATTAATTTAATGGAGTAAAATAGTTTGTAAAATTCTAAATCTCTAGATTTAGTGTTTCTAGATGATTATTATACTAGGATAATTTTCTCAAAATTTATAGAGACATATTAATGGTAGTGGTAGTGTAAATCCCTATTTGCACCCCATTTATGTTAAATAGAAATTATGGTCAAAACATTCCTGTTAAAAATGTTAAACTTAGGATTTGGTGTTCTTAGACCATTATTATGCCATGATAATTTTCCCAGAATTTATTGAAGTCTTAACATAGCACTTGTAGTGTAAACCCTTATACGCACACCAAATGTAACAAATGATAATTAAGGGTAAATACTCCTTGGAATAATATGAAACTTAGGCATTGCTGTTTTTGGGCCAATAACATACTTTTGTGATTTATTCAGATTTTATTGAGACATGTAGGTGGTGGTTGTAGTGTAAACTCTTATTGGCACACCACTTGTATTAAATAAATATTGTGGATAAATATTATCTGGAATATTATGAAACCTTGGATTTGGTGTTTTTAGATGATTAGTATGCTAGGTTAATTTTCTCAGAATTTTTGGAATTCATATTTTGGTACTTGGTGTGCAAAGTCACATCTTCATCTTTTTCATGATAAATAGAAATTGTGATTATAAATTTGCTGGAAAAATATGATCTTCTGGAAATAGTGTTTTTATATCAATATGAAGCAACTGTAATTTTTCCAGAATTTTAGAAAGTCTAATTTCAGTACTTCTAGTGTAAACCCTTATACGCACACCAATTGAAACAAATGATAATTAAGGGTAAATACTCCTTGGAATAATATGAAACTTAGGCATTGCTGTTTTTAGGTCAATAACATACTTCTGTGTTTTATTCAGATTTTATTGAGACCTGTAGGTGGTGGTTGTAGTGTAAACTCTTATTGGCACACCACTTGTATTAAATGAATATTATGGACAAATATTACTTGGAAAATTATGAAACCTTGGATTTGGTGTTTTTTAGATGATTAGTATGCTAGGTTAATTTTCTCTGAATTTTTGAAATTCATATTTTAGTACTTGGTGTGTAAAGACACATCTTCATCTTTTTCATGATAAATAGAAATTGTGATTATAAATCTACTGGAAAAATATGATCTTCTGGAATTGATGTTTTCATGCCATTATAGTGCCACTGTAATTTTATCAGAATTTTAGGAAGTCAAAATCTTATACTTCATGTGTGAATTTATACTCCCAATCATTTATTGAAAATTGGAAATCATGATTGGATAACTTTTGAAAAATTATGAAGCCTTGGGAATCCTATTATTATGTCATATTTCACCTCTGAAAGAATATTTAACAAGGTTGAACTCACTAGTACGATACATCCTTTGTATTTTAGTTGAAGACAATTGATTTATGAATTTTTATAAGGGTCAAAGTTACATGAAACATGCTTAGACTCTGATCACCCATTATTATACCCATTATAAACTTAGGATAAAAATTAGGGGTTATTTGGAAGTGAGCTGACCAAGGATGCATCATAGGAATCTAAGTTAGCTATATGTCGTGGTCTGCGGATAGTAAAAACTCATTATGATGACTAGGTCAATAGAATCACAAAGAAATAAGCGAGAATTGGATTATAACAAGAGATGAGAATAGACCACTTAGAGGACTAAGAGTTATTAGAGTTGAGTCCAAAAGAACGATTGCTTAGGAGCGGAATGAAAAATAAGGCGTAAGTTATAATGAGTATTGAGAGGGTGGAAGGTTAGGTCTGGGTAGTCACCAAGAATATTAATTGTCCTGGAAAGGGGTTGGGCATCATCCCATCACATACCCTAGTACCTTGCGAACCCTTTACCGGGTAGCCCTCGGGAAGTCCAGGATCCACCCTAAACTTCCAAGCATAATAATAACTAAACAAGGGTAGTCTAAATAGGACGTTTAATTCAAGTGGTATGATAAGAGCGTAATTTTATGGGTAGATACCAATAATACTAAGTGTCTTGAGAAAGGGAACTTTGGGGTGTCATCCCATTATAGTTCCTAGTACCGTAACGAGCCCTTTACAGGGTAATCCTCGGGGAGTCCGAGATTAACCGTAAACCGTAGGGATAAGATGTTATACAAGAATAATTTAATAACACACTCACCCACACCCCGTGGTTATGGGAGCTTAGTCGGTTTGGTGCTACGAGATGTAAGCTCCGTGTTAGTATGAGCGGATTGATAAGTCAGGTGAGCTTGCGACTCAGTAGTGTTTGTGGTACGGACGGGTTGGTCCGGCGAGACGGTGGCTCGGAAGGTTATTAATGACGGCCGGGTTAGCCCGGGGAGCTTATGGCTCGGAGATAGATAGTAGAACATGTTGCATGTGCACAAAGGTGGTGGGTCTTCGGTATTGGATGGTCATTCACACCGACGTCAATACGTTGACTCGGCAAGTGTGGTAATTACACTTAGCCATGAAAGTCTGGCGGTCCAGTCAGCAAGAGTACGCAGACGCTCCGCGGTTTTGTGTTGAGGCGTACGATAGGTCTAGGTTGGGTAGTGTGAATACCAACCTAGAGGTGGGCGAGGCTCAACCCACCGCTTCCGTTTGCCACTACGGGAGTATCCTGGGAGTCTTGCTAGCTCCAAAAAGGGGGAACTAAAGGTCTATGCGCATAGAGTCGTAGTGAGTGAGTTGCACTTGTATGAACATAGCATAACAGCATACCTTGCATGTCATAGCATGAACATTGCATTTCAACACCTACCCCTATCGTATAAATTGGTATGGGACTTTTTATACGATAGGCCCTGCTAAACGACCCCTTGATCTATAGGTTTGTATGGGCATTCCTATAAATCAATGGTTACTTTTAAATTACTTTACTTGCGTCGCACTGATTCTCTTGCTTACCTCTTTTACTGCTGTGATATTACTTTACTGCACCTAATACTGTTTACTTGCTCATACTGCTAGCATAGAATTTATATGGATATATTCTTGTTAGCATGGACAGTTTGTCACCTGCTACCTTCTTGATTACTCCACTTTGTTGTCCTCCGCTTCTTCCTCCCGCACGGTGCCTAGGAGTCGCGGGGGGAGGCGGGGACAAAATCGGCTTAGTCTTTATGACTAACGGTTGGTGGTGACCGTAGGTACCCGAGGTGATGGAGCCCCAGCTAGAAGAGGAGACAGGACCTGAGGAGCCTATACCGCGCATTACTTCTACTACAAGACAAGTGTTCGAGAGTTGAGAGTTTGTTTAGCTTCCGCACAGATGTAGAGAGAGAGAAAGATTTTTGTACTTTTCTTCATTCGGACATGTACCGGGCATAAGACCTCTTTCTCTTTCTTTTATTGTATTCATTGATGGACAGTTTACTTTTGGATATATTTATATATTCAGATGCGTGTGATTGTGGACTTATGTACTAGTTTTTCTTCTTATCTCTTGTTGGCCTGGTTAATCGTTCTTGCCGGCAGGATCGGCGTCTTGCGGAGATGGCTAACTTGTGTGCTAGCATCTCCGTAAGGCGGCGGTTCTGGGCATAAGATCCAGGAACTCTCCTGGTGCGGGAGAGGGATCTTACATGATGTGTGCGGACCCATGAGTTCTATGGCTAGAGGTGGGTTCCACTACTTCGTTACATTTACTGATGATTTCAGTAGATACGGATTCGTGTTTCTTATGAAGAACAAATCCGAGACCTTTGAAAAGTTCAAAGAGTGTAAGAATGAAGTAGAGAACCAACTGGGAAAAAGGATAAAAGCACTCCGATCTGATCGAGGTGGCGAATATTTGAGTCAAGAGTTCCGTGATCATCTGAAAGAGTGTGGTATTGTATCACAGCTCACCCCACCCAGAACACCGCAACATAATGGTGTCTCTGAGCAGAGGAATCGTACCTTGTTGGACATGGTGTAGTCAATGATGAGTCTTGCAGATCTGCCCGTTTCTTTTTGGGGCTTTGCTCTAGAGACTGCTGCTTTTACTCTAAATCGCGTTCCAATGAAGACGGTTCAAAAGACACCATATGAGATATGGACTGGGAAGCATCCTAGTATTTCTTTCATTAAGATTTGGTGTTGTGAGGCATACGTACGACGTCAAATGTCTGACAAGCTGGAACCCAAATCAGATAAGTGTTATCTTGTGGGATATCCTAGGGAAACCAAAGGGTATTACTTCTACCTGCCGTCCGAGGGCAAAGTGTCTGTCGCAAGGACTGGCGTATTTTTGGAGAAAGAGTTCTTATCCAGAAAGACTGCAAAGGTGGAATTTGAAGAGGTTCAAGAACCACAAACAATGAATGAATGTGAATTGGAACCTGAGCAAGGACTACAATTTGTTGTAGCTAGAGAACCTGCTCAAGAAACACAAGTCCTACGTAGATCTGATAGACCAAGATTTGAGCCTGAGAGATATGGACTTCTCGTGTCTCAAATAGGTAATGTGTTGCTTATGGATCATGATGATGAGCCTGCAATCTATCAAGAGGCTATGTGTGGACCTGACTCCGAGAAGTGGCTTGAGGCCATGAAATCTGAAATGGACTCCATATATGCAAACCAAGTTTGCACCTTGGTGGAACCACCTGAAGGGGTACGACCCATAGCGTGCAAGTGGGTCTTCAAGAAGAAGACCGACATGGATAAGAATGTACATGCATTCAAAGGCCGGCTGGTGGCTAAAGGTTTCAGGCAAATTCATGGTGTTGACTATGATGAGACCTTTTCCCCTGTAGCCATGGTCAAGTCCATCAGAATTCTACTTGTTATTGCTGCGTATTATGACTACGAGATCTGGCAAATGGATGTCAAAATGGCTTTCCTTAATGGAAACCTCCTTGAGGAAGTGTATATGACACAACCCGAGGGTTTTGTATCTCCAAGTGAAGCCACTAAAATATGCAAGTTGAATCGATCCATTTATGGATTGAAACAAGCTTCTCAAAGTTGGAATCTGTATTTTGATGAGAAGATCAAAGAGTTTGGTTTCATCAAGAACGAAGATGAGCCTTGTGTTTACAAAAAGATTAGTGGAAGCATTGTCATTTTCTTAATATTATATGTAGATGACATACTGATGATCGGGAATGACATTCCAACCCTGCAAGCTATTAAGAATAGGCTAGGGGACTGCTTTTCTATGAAGGACTTGGGTGAAGCGACTTATATACATGGTATTAAGATCTATAGAGATAGATCGAAGAAGTTGCTGGGTTTGACCCAGAGTACATACATTGATAAGGTGTTGAAATGGTTCAACATGCTTGAATCCAAGAAGGGATTCTTACCCATGTCTCATGGTGTGAGTCTCTCTAAGGACCAGTGTCCTAAATCTTTAGAAGATAAGGACCGCATGAAGTTGATTCCATATGCCTCGGCAATTGGATCAATCATGTATACAATGTTATGTACTCGACCAGATGTCTCATATGCTTTGAGCATGACGAGCAGGTATCAGTCTGATCCTGGTGATGGTCACTAG
Source organism: Dactylorhiza incarnata (assembly GCA_033032865.1). Lineage (NCBI taxonomy): Eukaryota > Viridiplantae > Streptophyta > Magnoliopsida > Asparagales > Orchidaceae > Dactylorhiza > Dactylorhiza incarnata. The sequence continues at coordinate 1,690,431 of JAWHQI010000130.1, forward strand.
ATAGCTGTCAAGAATATCCTAAAGTACTTGAGAAGGACTAAGGATACGTTCTTGGTGTATGGTGGAGAGGAAGAGCTCGTTGTAAGTAGTTACACAGATGCTAGCTTCCAAACTGATAAGGACAATTCAAAGTCCCAATCAGGTTTTGTATTTTGCCTTAATGGAGGAGCTATAAGCTGGAAGAGTTCCAAGCAGGAGACAGGTTCCGATTCTACGACAGAAGCCGAGTATATTGCTGCCTCAAATGCGGCAAAGGAGGCTGTGTGGATTAGGAAATTCATCGACGAGCTAGATGTAGTTCCTAGCATTGTTGATCCCGTAGTTCTCTACTGTGACAACAACGGTGCCATTGCCCAAGCTAAGGAACCTAGATCTCATCAGCGCTCCAAGCACATACTTTGGCGGTTCCATCTTATTCGAGAGATTGTCGATCGAGGAGATGTGAACATTTGCAGAGTACCGACTGAAGAAAACATAGTGGATCCACTGACAAAGCCTCTTGCGCAAAAGAAGCATGATGGTCATGTTAGATCAATGGGTATTAGATACCTGAATGATCATCTTTAGTGAGAGCCTGGTGAATTGCATGTTTGTTGGTTGTTTATTCACTTGATGAATTGTGATATGTACTATATGTTTCATTTTATATTTATGGCAAGTTCTTTTATTATGTCAACTGTTTCTATATGATAGACTAATTAACATAATGAATTCCCTTAGAATGTTTGCTTCCATAGGAATTCAAGTACGTGACTTGAATGTGAGGGACTGTGTTTAAGTGAAGCTTCATTCTTAAATGGTCCCTGATCGAGGTATCATCCTAGAAATTAGGGCAAGGATGAGACCATAAGACTAGCATGTGCGTTGACTGCAACCGGTTCTCACAGGTCATGATATTGAGATATCAAGTCATCACATGGGTACTTGTTAGGAACAAGTTGTACTGGACAGACCCACCGTGGGACTACTTTGTGGATTGTTATATGAACGTGTCACAAGTAGGTCTCAAGTGACAATGGTGTTGTTGGTCCTTTGACCTGAAGTCACGGCATTCATCGGGTGAGGAAGAGCGTACTTTGATGCCATCTAAAGTCTTCTCTTGAGAAATATTGACGATAAGGGTGGTTGTTGGGTATGTTACGAATCATTTGGATGTTTGTGTGTGAGCAGAAATGGAATTTGTCCTCCTTTATGACAGGAGTTACATCCATGGGCCCCTTGATGGAATGAGACTGAGAAATGCATGGCCATACTTGGTCGAGTCAATATATGATATTGAGCTCACCAAATTTTGTCAGTCTATTCTAGATCAGGAAACTGGGATTGAACATTTATGAGGGTGACACACTCCATGCCTCTAGTTCTATCCGGATGTAAAGGACAAAAGGACATGACAACACTGATACATTGGTCATGACAGGCTTGTTGAGTTATGAACTCTTATTGCTTGGGTAGCAATGATGTATTGCTAGATGCCGCTCATTGTTTGTGAGACTTTTGTTGACACTTTGTGATCAAGTGGGAGAATGTTGGAGTTTCTGAGGTGATCTCAAAGCAATCAACAGTTAGTCTTACTGCCAACGCAATATGAGCCTATAGGGTCGCACATAAAAATGCTTGGAGAAATTGGAGAAAGATTTGAGTTGGCCTTGCTTATATAGGATATGAGTGGAGGACCAATCCTGTGACTGTTTGGAATTAAGTTGAGAATATCTCAATGGGAAATCGTTTAAAAGGTTTAAACGAATGGATTTATACTTGACAAAATCGGCTAAAGTGTTTAACCGAACTGTGTCAAATTCGACTAAAGGGTTTAGACGAATTCGGCTAAGTCAAAATTCGGCTAAAGGGTTTAGACGAATTTATATAGACGAATTTATATAGACGAATTTATATAGTCGAATTCGGTTATAGTGTATAGTCGAATTCGGTTATAGTGTACAACCGAACTTATATATTCGTCGAACGCAGGCTTCTTCGAGTTCGTCGAACGCAGGCCTCTTGAGTTCGTCGAATGCAGGCCTCTTGAGTTCGTCGAACGCAGGCCTCTGGAGTTCGTCGAACGCAGGCTTCTTCTAGTTCGTTGAACGCAGGACTCTTGAGTTCGTCGAATACATCCTTTGGTATATAACAGTTCCCGATCTTAGGGTTCGATATACAGACATACGGACATAGATATTGCGGCCAACCCTTTTTCGTGTTTTGTGAGAGCAGCGCCAGAAGTGTTCCTCTAGGGCTTCTCTCCTCTTTCGACAGCTGCCGCCTCCCTTGTCTCAGATCTAGCAGTCTGTGGGGACGCTGAGAACTTTTCTTCTCCGACTTATTCCTTGTTCGACAAGGCATTGAGGTTCTCCTCCGCTTGTGTGGATCTCTGTAGAGGGGCTGATCCATTTCGGTTCTTCGAACTCAAGATTGGTTCTACCAGAAATCAGTGAGGAGCATCTTGGTTGAGTATCGACTCAATCCCGCAAAGGTATATCATTTTGTTGCCTTTTCTATTTCTTGATTCATGAAATCCGCAAGATCCTTTAACTCTTTGGGTTGTTCTTGTTATTTTTCCGCTGCGCATATGTGATATGATGTCCACTTTATTGTTAAAAAAACCCAACATAAAGCACTCCACGTCAAGGATCGTTCGAAAGAAACCCTCGACAACCAATTTCTGAATGTTTTCATACGAAAAGGAGGGTTAGGTTCACACACTCCAACCCCACAAATCCATGAAAATTGAAATACTCACCGCAAATGTGCAGATCTCGGCGAGAGCTTTCCAGATCTATGCTCTGACGAAGATTTCGTGAACCGAAACTCCCATGGCGGCGATCGAAGGCTCACGATCAAAAACTCTCTGCTCTCCCTTCCGTGATGGTTCAGCTCTTCTTAGTGAGGAATATGAGGTATATTTATACTTATAATAAGAATAATAATAATAATAGATGTAATAGTAATAATAATATAAATATTATACTATTGTGAAGGGCTAAGCGCACACCGATTCCGATGAAAATTGCACCGAAGGTGAATGCCGGCGCTGCGAATCCAACTGCGAAGTCGAAATCAAAATCCGATGGACTGTTCCCGAGATATTAATTTCCAATGTTTACGGCGAACGATAAATTTATAAATCTTTGAAAATTCACCGAGGTTCTAATATCGCTCGGATCACAATGAAACTTTGACGGGCCTTTCTAAAATTAATTAATTTAATTTTCTAACTTAAAATTTTCCAATTCCAGGTAGTTTCAAAACTTGGTCGACTCGACCAAACGGACGCGAAAGCGTAATGCCTTTCATCATTATGACATCATCAAGAGGTATAAAATAATTGCCGGAAATTCAGGGGCGTTTCAATATTGCCTTTCAATGTTCGTTAGATTTGAAGATGCATCACATACAATGCTAAGTGCATATTTGAAAGATTATGGGTTGGCTATAAACTACACCTAGAGGGGGGGGAGGTGATTAAGTGTTTTCAGATTTCTTTGTTATTTAAGAGTTTATCTATCACAACACACAAGCATCACAGAAAACACACAAGGATTTATAGTGGTTCCCTACAAGACAATGTGTCTAGAGGTATTCAGATCTTACAACTCAGGTTCACACAGAACCCTACAAAGCTCAGACTTTACAAGTATTGCAATCTTAAATCTTCAACAAGATCCTACCAAAACTCAGGTTCACTAAGAACCATACCAACTCAGATCTATAACTAGATCCTACCATCTCAGGCTCACAAAGAACCCTACAATGCAATATAGAGATGTTGTTGTAGAAGAGAAGACTTCAGAATGAAAAGCTTTGAATCACGGATCTTTTTCTTCTTGTAACAATAAGCCCAAAGATCTTGTCTATCAATGAACCTTTCTTTAGAATCTTCTATAGACCTTCACAACACAGCAACAATGAAATATTCTTCTTTTGTTGATTCTTTTCTTTCTCTTCAGGAAATATGTGTGAGAATAAAACTTAAGAGAATACTGAGCAAGCATATCCTTGTAGATAGAATTATCTTCTTTTATATGCTCTGCAATTTTGCATAAAACCCCTTAATTATTATTCCATAATCAATTTCTCGTTTGAAAATGTCTTGCAGAATTGACAATTCTTTATCATAATTACTAGCCTTTCTTCTAACTTGCAGAATATAAAAATAATAAATTTCTTTCTTAAGTATTGTGTAACAACTATATTCTGTAGATAATATATCATTCATTGCTCCTTGATTTGTGCGCAAGATAGACGGCGTGCACATTCCCTGAATATCAATTTCCAAGAAAGTCTGTGCATTAAATGTTGCTTTGCAATCTGTCAAGACGATGTTAATCCTTCAAGACAATATCGTCTTGATCAGTGTATACGACAGATATACTTCACGACGATATCATCGGCATGCTTCCTTCTTCTCGGCTCTACTTAATGATGCGCAAATCTCACACACCGCTATAGGCGGTAGCTAGACTGCGGCACAAACCGGCAGTGTACCGATCGTTCAAGTAATATAAAATGTGGGAGTGAATCCCCAAGTATCGATCTCGAAGGAACACAGTAAGATGGAGTTCACTATCGAGGAAGTACTTGAGATTGAAGTCCTTTAGGTCGAATGGATTGCGGAAAAGGGGGTGATTGGATCGTGGAAAATAAAATAAAACAACTACAACTACTCCTATGCAATGCCGCTATGTAATGCTTCGCCAGGCGGGATGGAAAACTATGTAGGCCTTGAACGCACTACTTCGCAAGGGCGGATGGACGAGTAGGCAAGCAGAATCAAACTGTGTAGGCCTTGAGCGCGCTGCTTCGTTAGGCGATTGGATTACACGGGCCGCTATGCCACGCTTCACTAGGCAGATGGAAGAGTAGGTTTACGAATGGAGTGGGTCACACCAGCGGAATGAGGGTCGCAAGCACCTCGTCAACAAGCACGCCACTAGAAATTGTAGTGCGTCATACGAACATGACGGCGGGATGGAGGATGGAATGGGGCGCTCCTCACTTGCATAAACCACACATAATGATTTCACATAGACATGAAATATTGAATAACATAACAAGGTTTAATAAACATTGTTCATACACCCAAAAGATAAATGAAAACAACATTACAATATAAAGGGGGTTGAGATTACAACCAAAGCACGGAGACTCATCGGAGGTTCACGGCCGGAATCTAGGGTTGTCAATCCTTATCTGAGCTCGGGCTCGAACTGCCGTCCAGGGTTCGGAAGAGCTGTCACCTTCTTCTATTATACTCGTCTTCTCCGTCAATCTTCTTTGGCCACGATCTCACCGGAGAACTTCATATATGCAGCAGAAAATCCCTCAAAATGGAGCTTTGGAGGTGCACGAACAATGGAGGAGGCCCAGAGGATGCTCCGGCTTGAGATTTGCAAGAGAATGGCGGTCGGAGCTCCTCCCGAAGGTGGCCGGTGATGGAACGGCGAAATGGGCAAAACTGGAGCTCTTGGACGCGGGAAATAAGATCATATTAGATTAGGGCGAAAATTTGCGCTTTTATAGAAAACAATCAGAAATTAGGTCATGCACGGTCGAACTCACGACCATACGTGAACCGTGCAATATTTATCGAGAACAAAGGCTAGGAAAACAAAGCAGGCGCGCCCATGTGTTTTACTCACGCACGGTCGAAGCTGGCCGTGCATAAAAATGCACGGGCAAATTCAGAAACCTCGAAATCCTGCAAACTACAGGAGGTCGTTCGTTTTGTTCACGCACGGTTGAGACCAACCGTGCGTGAAGAAAACGCACGAGCGGGGCAGATTACCATATTGACTAGTTGATCATAGCGCACGATCGCAGCCGACCGTGCGTCAAGAAAACGCACGAGCGTGCGATTCATACAGGATGAATTCTGGGCAATATGGACGATCTGCTCACCTGCACAACACATCCAAACGCTGGGAACACACCTCCAGCACAAGTATAAAAGCATAAAAAAGAATGGGGAGCACATTGTGCTTGCCCCCAATAATAAAGCGCACTATTGCACACTACAACGGGCAAACAAGTGCACTTCGTGAAGAAATGTGATTAAGTGAAATATAAGCAATAATGAACTAGAAGTGAAGTGCAAGTGCGTGAAAACAAGCCCAGATGAGTATGAAAATGTGTATAAAATTGGGACTCATCACATCCCCAGACTTACCTTTTTGCGCATCCCGAGCAAACAAATTCTAAGCAAACGGGGAAAGGAAAGTAGATGGCTCAAAATTATAATACAGAGTACCAGGCGAAGTCGCATGCTCATGTGCATAAGAAAAATAATAGAGAAGATTTCCTATTATACAAACAGTTTATAGATTTTTAAAAGAGTAAAAGCATATTACAACTACTCAAAATGGTGAACTACGGTGAATCATCTGGTCATGCATATGGAGAAAGTAAACTAAGCGCTGAGATGAGCATTGCTCAAAATTGGGGTGCAGGACAAACTCCACCGAAATCCATCGGTGTCGGTAACCATAAGCTCGCCCGGTCACATTCTCTCCACGACACTAGATTGGTTCAAGGAGTGAGTCAATAGGACTTTAGGTTAGAGATGGGGCTTAGGTTACGGTGAGGTAAACAAAGATAAACATGGAGGCTAAGCACACCTAACCAAAATGAGCTAATATGAAAACTATCCTCAAGCACCAAACAAACACGCGGGTACACCACACCCCCAAACTTGAACTTAACAACATGGGTGTGTGCACCGCCTACTCCCAATCATAAATTTATACAAAGATTTTTCAATTAAGCTCATCTTTTTTTTTCACTTCTTTTTATTTTTCTCATTTTTTTCTTTTTCTTTCTTTAGTGATTTCAGCACATTTTCAAAGATGCACATCCATACTTTCACATTGTATTTCCACAATCAACACCACTGATTTAAAATTTAAACAAAGTGCTTGCATCTGGGTGTGCGACTAGGATTGGAGTTAGGCTTTGGTAAACAATAGTGGAGCTACACCAAAAGAATGGGGTAGGCACAAAGGGGCTATCAAGGGTAGACGATATCAGGAATGGCACAAAGGCTCAACCGGGCCAAAATACGGCCTACGTCATTCTCACGCACTAGAACTATCCTATGCCAATGTTTCAAGAATCGCTTGCTAGCCACCGAGAAAGATTCTCCTTTCTCCCAACTCAAGCAATACGAGTCTAACGATCGTTGATGAGTCTCAATTATATACACATTTTCGGACTCATCTGGGCTAATTTTCCTGCAATTGTACTTCAGTTGTTTTCCATATTCGCCTTATTCATGCTTTTATTTGAAATACATGTTTAGGCCCGTTGTTGTGTGCAGTTGCGCATAGTATTGTTGGCGGTAAGCACATTGTGCTCCCCATTGTATTTTTCTCATTTTGTTGGTGCTGGAAGTGTATTCCCGACGTGCTTTGGCTGTGAATAGGGGCAGATCTCCATTTTGCCTGAATTCATGTCTGCATGAATCGCATGGTCGTGCATTTTCCTTGACGCACGGACGGATGCGATCGTGCGCTCATGATGGCCGAAAAAATGGCGATCTGACTTTGGTCGTGCGTTTTTACGCACGGGCGGATTCACCCGTGCGTGAGTAGAACGCACGGGCGCGTTCCTCCTTCTCCGGCATGCCTGCTGCGCTTAATTTTTGCACGGTTCACGCACTGTCGTGCGTTCGACCGTGCGTGACCAATTTTCTGATCTTTTTCTATAAAGCTGCAGCTTTCAACCTAAACGGGAGAGACCGTACACGCCATACAGCTGCGCCATTTTCGCCACTTCCAATGAGGTTTCGTCCCTTTGGGCCTCCTCCATCATCCTCAAGCTCTAAGGAGAGGGATTCAACCCTACGTCCACCAAGATCCAAGGAGAAGGAAGCTAGGTTGTTTCCGGATCGTGACACGAAGAAGACGGGCCATAGGAGAGTAGTGACAACCTTCTTTACCCCGGACGCAGTTGAGGACCGAGCTTCGACGCGGATTAACAAACCCAACGATTCCAACCGTGAATCTTCAATAAGACTTCGGATTCGGTCGATTCCTTGCTCTCTATATCTTTGTATTGGTAGTTGTAGTTAGTAGATCTCTTGTATTTTGATGATGAGCACTATAAACCTTGTTATTTAGAGTTATTTCATGTCTAAGTGAAATTATCTTTTGTTTACATGTGTGTATGAGGTGCGCCGCCATCCATTTTCCATTCCGCCATCATGTTCGTGTGCCGCACTAGCAATTGCTAGTGGCGTGCTTGTCGACGAGGTGCTTGCGACCCTCATTCCATTTGCCTACTCGTCCATCCACCCTAGCGAAGTAGCGCGCTCAAGGCCTGCCTAGTCTCCATCCCGCCAAGCGAGGCATTGCATAGCGGCATTGCATAGGAGTAGTTGTAGTTGTTTTCTTTTATTTTCCACAATCCAAATCACCCCCTTTTCCGCAATCCATTCGACCTAAAGGACTTCAATCTCAAGTCCTTCCTCAATAGTAAACTCCACCTTACTGTGTTCCTTCGAGATCGTTACTCAGGGATTTGCTCCTCGTTTTATATTACTTGAACGATCGGTACACTGCCGTTTCGTGCCGCAGTCTAGCTACAGCCTATAGCGGTGTGCGAGATTTGCGCATCAAGTTTTTGGCGCTGTTGCCGGGGAACACAGACGTGTGAGTTTTTTGGAGAGGGAGAGCTGTGAGATAAAAGATCTTTTCCATTTGTGTATTGCATTTTTTGTTTTATTTCTTCTTATTCTGTTTTCCTATTTTATATTAGGTTGTTTAGTAAATTTTTGTTGGGTGTATTATTTTGCACAATAGTGTTTTCTTTTTGAATCTTTTTATCTCCACACAATGTGGGCTTCGTTTAATATTCGTTGCCATTTTTGTGGAGATATATCGCATGCTAGTGATAGATGTCCAAAGGGAGATAATGGCCCTAGAACTCAAGGCCCAGTATATGGAGCACCGACTTCGTCTGGTACTCCGTATGTTGCGCGGAAGTCCTATGGCTATTCTGCCGAGCCTTTACCGTCATACTTCTTTTCGGCTTCAGCACCTGCTGTGCCAAAGAAGCCCGTAAGGCAGTGCTTGTTTTGTCAGAGCACGGATCATGCCTTGAAGGATTGTGATGCCTATCTTCGCCAATTGGATGAGGATGTCGAGCCGGATATCCGGATTGTCCTGACTCCTACTTCTGGCAGCACACCTTCAACATTCGGTTATGTGTCTGTGTCACCTTCACATTTTGAAGGGGATGATGTGGACACAGTGACCAGATGTGTGGCTGATCTAGGCTCAGACATGGCTGAGCCCATCTCCCTTGTACATATATCACCGTGCATAGATTCGATTCTTTGTGAGGAATCGGTGCTTGACTTTTATCCAAGCCCTATTCCTCCCCCTATTGTGCATTCTACTACATTTATTTCTGATAACATTGTTGAAGGTGCGTCGCAAGAGGAGGCGGGTGATCTTTGTGTTGTGCCTATTCCTATGGAGGAGTACAACGTTCTTGGTGAAGAGGATTTTTCCTCAACACCGGTGGAGGAAGTCCAAATCTTGGGGAATGTCACCATTGATCCCACCGAACCTTGCGGCATTGTCAATAATGCCGACATTATTTTACTTTCCCATCCTAATGGAAGTGAGACCGGGACCATTCCCCCAATTTTTGATTATCTATTTCATTCTTCCCCTTTATTTCTTGATCCCCCTTCCCTTTCCGAGCCTATGCAGGTTGAGCCTTCATAGGTTATGCAGGAGGTAGTGCAAATTGCACCATTCAATGATGCGCACAGCTTCTTGTGTGAGGAGATTAGTACCCCCTCCACAGAGGACATGCCATGTATTGTATTCCCCTCCTGCCGCCTCCCTGAAGATGACACCTTGCTAGGCAAGGAAATTTATTTTGGTGAAAGTAGAGTGGAGGACTCTCCCCCCGCCTCTTTCTTTCTCCCCTCTACCTGTGTCTAGCGGGTATTATTATGTAGGTAGAGGAGTAGTGGTTCTATCACCGTATCGGTACCCGCTACCGACACGAGAATTAGAACAGTTGCATGTCCACTTCTCTTTCCATACTCCCATTAGCTAAGACCCTCGCCTTTCTGAATAAGTCGTGCTGGGATGACAATAACCCCAGTAGTTATCTTACTTTTTTTTGTCTTTTATTTTTATCGCCTACTCTAACTAGTTAGTTAGATTTTACTTTAGTTTGCTTTTGCGGAGATCACCACTTGCAGGTATTTTCTATTTGTATTGGCGGTGGTGCGTGAGAATGACGTAGGCCATCATTTTGGCCCGGTTGAGCCTTTGTGCCATTCCTATCATCTTATCCTCGTTAGCCCAGTTGTGCCTACCCGTTTCTTGATTCAGCTCCACCTTTATCTCACCAAAGCCTAAAAGCCAATCTAGTCGCACACCCAAAATTGAGCTTTAGTTGGTTGTTATTTTCATGATTGGGGTGTTGATTTGGTGTTATATGTTGTGAAAATGTGGATGCGCTTCATTGTTCATTTGCTGAAAAAAGGGAAAAGAAAAGAAAAATGAGAAAAAAGAAAAAAAGTACGGGCGCAAAGAAAAGAAAAAAGCAGATGAGCTTAATTGAAAAATCTTTGTAAAATTATGAGTAGAAGTAGGTGGTGCACACACCCATGCTGCAAAAGTCTAAGTCTGGGGGTGTGGTGCACTTGCATTCGATGTCGGTGTGCGAGGAGTTATGTTAAAGCTCATTTGGGTTTAGTGTTTGAGCCGTCCTTTCTATCTTTGTTTACCTCACCTTAACCCAAGCCCCATTTTAAAACCTAAAGTCCTACCGACTCACGCTATGAACCAATCTAGTGTCGTGGAGAGAATGTGAACGAGTGAGCTTATGGTCTCCGACACTGATGGATTTCGGTGGAGTTTGTCCAGAACCCCAACTTTGGCAATGCTTATCTCAGCATTTATTTTAATTTCTCCATATGTGTGACCGGATGATTCACCGTGATTCCCATTTTGAGTAGTAGTAACACTTATTTACTCATTTAGAAATTTAGAAACTATGTGTATAATTAGAAATCTTCTCTAGTATTCTTATACGTACATGGGCATGCGACTTCGCATGGTATTCCATTTTGTAATTTTAAGTTAGCTATTTTATGTTCCCGCTTGCTTAGGATTTGTTTGCTCGGGACGTGCAAACAGGTAAGTCTGGGGGTGTGATGAGTCTCAATTATATACACATTTTCGGACTCATCTGGGCTAGTTTTCCTGCATTTGTACTTCAGTTGTTTTCCATACTCGCTTTGTTCATGCTTTTATTTGAAGTACATGTTTAGGCCCGTTGTTGTGTGCAATTGTGCATTTTATTGTTGGTGGTAAGCACATTGTGCTCCCCATTGTATTTTTTTCTCATTTTGTTGGTGCTGGAAGTGTATTCCCGACGTGCTTTGGCTGTGAATAGGGGCAGATCTCCATTTTTCCTAAATTCATGTCTGCATGAATCGCACGGTCGTGCATTTTTCTTGACACACGGACGGCTGCGATCGTGCGCTCATGATGGCCGGCAAAATGGCGATCTGACTTTGGTCGTGCGTTTTTACGCACGGGCGGATTCGCCCGTGTGTGAGTAGAACGCACGGGCTCGTTCCTCCTTCTCCGACAAGCCTGCTGCGCTTAAGTTTCGCACGGTTCACGCACGATCGTGCGTTCGACCGTGCGTGACCAGTTTTCTGATCTTTTTCTATAAAAGCTGCAGCATTCAACCTAAACGGGAGAGACCGTACACGCCATACAGCTGCGCCGTTTTCGCCACTTCCACTGAGGTTACGTCCCTTTGGGCCTCCTCCAACATCCTCAAGCTCTATGGAGAGGGATTCAACCATACATCCACCAAGATCCAAGGAGAAGGAAGCTAGGTCGTTTCCGGATCATGACACGAAGAAGACGGGCCATTGGAGGGTAGTGACAGCCTTCTCTACCCTGGACGCAGTTGAGGACCGAGCTTAGACGCGGATTGACAACCCAATGATTCCAACCGTGAATCTTCAACAAGACTTCAGATTCGGTCGATTCCTTGCTCTCTCTATCTTTGTATTGGTAGTTGTAGTTAGTAAATCTCTTGTATTTTGATGATGAACACTATAAACCTTGTTATTTAGAGTTATTTCATGTCTATGTGAAATTATCTTTTGTTTATATATATGTGTGTATGAGGTGCGCCGCCATCCATTTTCCATTCCGCCGTCATGTTCGTGTGCCGCACTAGCAATTGCTAGTGGCGTGCTTGTCGACGAGGTGCTTGCGACCCTCATTCCGTTTGCCTACTCGGTCATCCGCCCTAGCGAAGTAGCGCGCTCAAGTCCTGCCTAGTCTCCATCCCGCCAAGCGAAGCATTGCATAGTCGCATTGCATAGGAGTAGTTGTAGTATTTTCTCTTTTATTTCCACCAACCAAAACCCTTGTTTCCGCAACCCATCCGACATGAAGGACTTCAATCTCAAGTCCTTCCTCAATAGTAAACTCCACCTTACTGTGTTCCTTTGAGATCAATACTCGGGGATTTGCTCCTCGTTTTATATTAATTGAACGATCGGTACACTGCCATTTCGTGTCGCAGTCTAGCTATCGCCTATAGCGGTGTGCGAGATTTGCGCATCAATCATTTACACACATCCCTATGCTACAGTTTGATTCACACTGGGTTCACCATTTGAGTAGAGTAAACAACATTTACACTAATAGAAAATATAAAACCATAAGTATAAAAAGAAGTCTAATCTACACCAATTTCTATGCAACTGAGCACTCGACTAGGAGCACTACTGGAGTCGACATTTTACTCCGCTACATAGTCCTAAGCCATCACCTAGACTTTCCCAAATAAGGAGAAGAATTAAATTCAACTCAGAGCACGCATATAGATGAGTACGCGTCAAGTGGGTGCTGTGGTGTGCGGTAATGATAAGCAATTCTAAATAAATGAGATAAAGTTACTTCTAGTATGCAATGCACAATGTGCGTGCACAGTGGGTAACGAGAGGCAGCTCTCCCCCAGACTTACTCTAAACAATCCAACACAAGATATAACCATGAAATTCAAAATGAAGTCTAGGGAAAGAGAGTACCCAATGCTCAGTAGTGAGCATACCAGAAGATTGGCGTGTAAACCAAGAAAAAGCTGCAGCATCCGCCATCAAGAAAAGGACCTGCATGGGTGAGCTCCGCAAAAACAAAAGAAAATATACAAACTAAAATAAAATAAAACTAACTAAACAAACTAGATAAACTAAAATTGCAAGAAAAGTAAGATAACTACTGGGGTTATTGTCTTCCCAGCACAACTTATTCAGAACTTTAAGAGTTGTAGCTAATGGGTCTATGGAAAGAAAAATGCACAGGTAACTGTTCTAATATGCATGTCTGTAGCGGGTACCGATACGGTGATAAAACAGTTACGCCTCTACCTGAATATAAATAATACCTGCTCGTCACAGGTAGAGGGAATATAAAGAAAGAAGAGGAGGAATCCTCACTCAACTCACCAAAACTATCCTTGCCCAGCAAGGTGTCGTCTTCATGGAGGTGGCAGGAAGAGAAGGCAATGAATGAGGCTTCCTCTATGGAGGAGGGATCAACCTCCTCACATGAGAGGATACACTCATCATTGACTTGAGCATCATGCTCCAAGTCCTCCTGGGTTACCTGTGAAGACTTAACCTGCACAGGCTCAGATAGAGAAAGGGGATCAAGAAATAAATAAGAAGAACATGAATAAAAATCAATCAGGGGAGTGATCCCGGTCTCACTCCCAGCAGGATCCAAACATAGATCACTGTCGGTATCATATGAATCATAGCGAGGGGAATCCGGGAGTTCAAGGTCCTCAGTGGTAAGATGGACCTCCTCATCCAATAAGGAAGTGCAAACCTCCTCATCAGGAAAGGAATCCTCCTCATCCCACCTTGGTGCATCATCGTGTTCCAAGAAGTCACACTCCCCATTGGAGAGAATAGCATCCTCGTCCCATTTTGACGCAACCTCAGGCTCCGAATGAACCTCCTGCACAACATCATCAACCAACTCACAAAGAATAGGAGTAGAAAATTCTTGCAAAGAAGGCAGAGGAACAACAGTAATATCATCAGAGAAAATATAAACAGGTTCCTCCGGAGGTGAATCCAAAAGAAGAGATGGAAGCAAAGGGAGAGGAATCTCTACCACGTCATCACACTGAGCAGTCGAAATTCTGATGGGAATATCCGCAGAAGTCCCCCATAGACAAGGTGGTACTGCGAACTCATCATCAGAATCAGAAGGGCCAACCAAATGAGAGATGGATGGAATGACACGGATATCCGGTTCGTCATCCATCTCCATCTGGCGCTGGAATTCTGCACAATCTTTCAACGCATGCTCGGTGCTACGACAACACAAACATAATTTTCTATTCCTTGTCAGTCCTTGCAGGGCCGGTGAGGAATACAAAAATGATGGAAGTGGCGAAGAAGAGTGAACATAAGACTTGGGTACAGTGTATGAAGTGTCGTAGGAAGACGATGCTCCATGCACTGAACCACGAGAGTTATGCCCACCATCTTCAGTGGGGAACTCATCACTATAATGCCTAGCATCCCCATACCACTTGCAACGTGTATTCAGATAAGAAATCATGATGCAAAGGAAGATTTCACCAAACAGAAATATTCTAAGCAAGAATTGGCTATACACAAACAATAAAATTGAAAACCTGCTTTTGAGAAATTGCAAATAAAGATTAGAAACAAAGAAATTCAAAGATGCTACCTATATATAAAAATACATAAAATGGCATAAACAAGGGGAAAAGGGTTTCTATCTCTTGTCACCCTCTCCAGAAAACTCACACATCTGTGCTCCCCGGCAATGACGCCAAAAACTTGATGCGCAAATCTCACACACCGCTATAGGCGATAGCTAGACTGCGGCACAAAATGGCAGTGTACCGATCGTTCAAGTAATATAAAATGTGGGAGTGAATCCCCAAGTATCGATCTCGAAGGAACACAGTAAGGTGGAGTTTACTATCGAGGAAGGACTTGAGATTTAAGTCCTTTAGGTCGAATGGATTGCGGAAAAGTGGGTGATTTGGATTGTGGAAAATAAAAGAAAACAACTACAACTACTCCTATGCAATGCCTCTATGCAATGCTTCGCCAGGAGGGATGGAAAACTACGTAGGCCTTGAACGCACAACTTCGCAAGGGCGGATGGACGAGTAGGCAAGCGGAATCGAACTGTACAGGCCTTGAGCGCGCTGCTTCGTTAGGCGAATGGATTATACAGGCCGCTATGCCACGATTCACTAGGCGGATGGAAGAGTGGGCTTGCGTATGGAGTGGGTCACACCGGCGGAATGAGGATCGCAAGCACCTCGTCAACAAGCACGCCACTAGAAATTGCTAGTGCGGCACACGAACATGACAGCAGGATGGAGGATGGAATGGTGCGCTCCTCACTTGCATAAACCACACATAATGATTTCACATAGATATGAAATATTGAATAACATAACAAGGTTTAACAAACATTGTTCATACACCCAAAAGATAAATGAAAACAACACTACAATATAAAGGGGGTTGATATTACAACAAAAGCACGGAGACTCATCGGAGGTTCACGGCCGGAATCTAGGGTTGTCAAACCTTGTCCGAGCTCGGGCTCCAACTGTCGTCCGGGGTCCGGAAGAGCTGTCACCTTCTTCTATTATACCCGTCTTCTCCGTCAATCATCTTTGGCCACGATCTCACCGGAGAACTTCATATATGCAGCAGAAAATCCATCAAAATGGAGCTTTGGAGGTGCACGAACAATGGAGGAGGCCTAGAGGATGCTCCGTCTTGAGATTTGCAAGAGAATGGCGGCCGAAGCTCCTCCCGAAGGTGGGCGGTGATGGAGCGGTGAAATGGGCGAAACTGGAGCTCTTTGATGCGGGAAAGAAGATCGTTTTAGATTAGGGCGGAAATCTGCGCTTTTATAGAAAACAATCAGAAATTAGGTCATGCACGGTCGAACGCACGATCGTGCGTGAACCGTGCGATATTTATCGAGAAAAAAGGCCAGGAAAATGAAGCAGGCGCGCCCATGCGTTTTACTCACGCACGGTCGAAGCCGACCATGCGTAAAAACGCATGGTCAAATTCAGAAACCTCAAAATCCTGCAAACAACAGGAGGCCGTGCGTTTTTTTCGCACACGGTTGAGACCAACCGTGCGTGAAGAAAACGCATGAGCGGGGCAGATTACCATATTGACTAGCCGATCATAGAGCACGATCGCAGCCGACCGTGCGTCAAGAAAACGCACGACCTTGTGATTCATACAGGATGAATTCTGGGCAATATGGACGATCTACCCACCTGCACAACACATCCAAACGCTTGGAACACACCTCCAGCACAAGTGTAAGAGCATAAAAAAGAATGGGGAGCACATTGTGCTTGCCCCCAACAATAAAGCGCGCAATTGCACACTACAACGGGCCAACAAGTGCACTTCGTGAAGAAATGTGATTAAGTGAAATATAAGCAATAATGTACTAGAAGTGAAGTGCAAGTGCGTGAAAACAAGCCCAGATGAGTCCGAAAATGTGTATAAAATTGGGACTCATCACTTAATATCAGAACGATATCACTTCTTCTAGACGACATCGTCGAGATGTTACTTTCAGTAGGACTTAGACTTATTCTTCAGGCTGGCTGTCTTTCTTCAAGAAGACATCGTCGCGATCTTCTTGACGAGATGAGGTCTTCAAGCCGATGTTTGTCCATATGAACCTTTCTTCATGACTTAAGGAGTTATGTATTTTAGCCTTCAAGATTAAAACTTCTTCTTCATGATGATATCGTCGAGACATCTTAGCTTTATCCATAATAAGCTTTCTTTAAGACAATGTCGTCGATATCTGAACTTAGCTTTATCCACGACAAGCTTTCTTCAACCTTTAAGATGACGTGTCTTCATCAAGATGATATCGTCGAAAATATTCCGATGATATGATACTTTTCTCCATAATTCTTCTACTGAGTCTTGAGATGATATTTTACTTAGTTAATTTTCATTACTTTTATCGCTATACACTAGTGATATAGCTTTGATGTATCTGTCATAACATGAACTTGAACACAACATCAAAAACAAACTAGCTTATCTATACTTGTGTTTCTTCTTCAAATCTAGAGACATTGAAGGCATAATACCCAACAATATTATATTTGATAAACCATTTCTATTTCATGTTTATACAGGCTTAGTTTTGATTCTTTCATTAACAAGGTCAACTGAGATAACAGTCTGGTCTCAATTGAATAGCTGAGACACAACTGTATAGTCGCTGAGATGAAGGTTGTATCAGTTGTTGGGAACAGTGCCCAGCAATGTTCCTGATTTGAAAAAGTGCTCAGATCAATGATTAGTACAATTTGTATTTGATGTGCCTTTGTTTTGACTTGAACATGTAGAATATCACATTTACTAAGTATAACATATAAAGCTCAAGTAAAAGCATCTAAGGCATATATCACCGTGTTAACAATATACACACTACGATATTGCTAAAGTGTCTAGCATCATCGTTGAGAAGACTCATGAAGAATCCAAGAATACAGTAAAGTATAGACTATGTGTCCAGTACTTCTCCAATCTCACTACGTCTAACATCATCGAGAAGGACTAGACATATAATCGAATAAGCACTCATACATCATCAAGATAACTCTCAGAGATGAGAAAAGGGTCCATGTCAGTCATCATCGAGATAACATGGATAATTTGACGATATCGTTGCGACATCAAAGTACACATGATGATATCATCGTAAAAATAAGAAGAATTGATCAAAGTCCCATATCGTCGTGTCAATTGGAATCACACGACGACATCGCTGTAAAGTCCAAGAAGAGTTAAGTCAAAGCATTCGGCAATGTCGACGACATCGTCATAAAGAGATCTTGTCCTCGAGACAAGAAAGAAAGATCTCTGAAGACCTAAGTTAAAGTGCTCGAGAATGTCGACGACATTGTCATAAAGGA
This sequence comes from Dactylorhiza incarnata, assembly GCA_033032865.1. Lineage (NCBI taxonomy): Eukaryota > Viridiplantae > Streptophyta > Magnoliopsida > Asparagales > Orchidaceae > Dactylorhiza > Dactylorhiza incarnata. The sequence continues at coordinate 1,708,455 of JAWHQI010000130.1, forward strand.
GGCTAGTCATCGAGAAGGCTAAGGGGGAACTTGTGAAGACAACTTAAAGAAGAGGAATCGCTTATCATCAAAATGATCAAGACAATATCGTCGATATGACAGTATAGTTTAAACGATAACGTCAATAAGATATTATGGTCTCAATGATATCATCCATAAGACAAAATGGTCTCAACGATATCCTGGATAAGACAGAATGGTTTCAACGACCTCATCGAGAAGACCGCCAGTTGATTACAAGATTACGATGACACCTTTAAGATGACTTCATATCGTCGTAAGTACAAGTACAGTTGTGATATCTTATATCACTGAGATATCCTTCTCCAAAGAAGATTGAAGAAGACTTGAAGATTTGCCCAAGTCCAAGATGGATCGGGGTAACGACAAGTTCTGTCATCGAGACATTGCAAATGTCGTCGAGACAGATCAAAACATTTCAAATCGCACTGTCTGCATTTAATGCCGCCGCGTGATGGTTCAATCAGTGTGTGCCGTTAAGGAATGGGTCTCTGACACTTAAAGGACATCATAGGAGACCGTTAGTTGTCTCTGTGAAATTTTTTGAAGATCTAGGAGTGAGCAGGAATTGTACAACTCAAAGTTATAGCCAACAACCATAAGCACATGAAGCAACACAATCTTTATTGATGATAGCAAAAATCTTCATTACAGAGTGAGGTATACATGGCGAGACATGATTTTGCCAGTACACAAAACCAAAGGAGAATACAATGCTGAAGGAAAGATAACCAGCGGTCTGAAGCCCTGAGACCGCCCGACCTGCCAGTTCGCGCGACTAGAAACCGAGACCGCCCGAACTGCCTGCCTGCGACTTGAACAACACCAACCGCGAACTTCGCGACCTTCCGAACTCCACTGATCCTCCGAAACTCCAGAAACCCGCACTGCAAGACACGAGACCGCCCGAACACCTTAGAAGAAGAGGTGACCACTGCTGCCCACACAATCCGCAGAAGATGCACAAGAAAAGTTCAATCAGCAAACCGCCCGGTCACAAAAACGAGACTGCGAGCTCTAGGCGCGAGTTCAGCTTGCACTTGGTGCTATTAATTATGCTGCAACAGTGACTCCTATTTATAGGCGTGCGACCTGATCCAGTCACCACCCTATGAGATATAGTCACCGCCCCCTGGCCGCGCGACCTAAGACCGGTCAACCTGGGCGGTCAGCAGATCGCTTTGTGCCTGTGAGCTCGCCGACTTCAACCTGACCAGGAGATCGCCACTCCTGCAAGAAGCCACGCGATCATGACAACTCGCACAGTCATGTCGCCCACCACCAGTGTTCGCTTATACGAGACCTCCTCCAGAGACCGTGAACACAACCAGGAGACCGCGCGACTAAGAGAACCTTAGTCCGCGCGCACCATCAAGAAATTGGACAGTCACCAGACCGGACTGCCCCCACCACGCAGTCACGCAAACCAGACCGTGCGGTCTCACCTTATAGAATACAGCTCGCCACGTGGTCACACAACCAGACTGCACGACCTCACCACGTTGAAACCTGCTTCGTCAGGCAGTCACACTGAACAGACCACGCAGCCTCACCTTGGCATCTTGGACAGAAGGAACGACGATCAAGCCGAATAGACCTGCGGCTAGACCAAGGGAATCGGACCGCAGATGGAGACCGCAAGACCGCGCGGTTAGCCAGACCGCACGACCTCCCCCCCCCCAGACCGCCAACTTCCACTTCAACATTTTCAACACTCCCCCTTGAAGTGGGAAGTTGAAAATAGCCCGAGTAAACTCCTCAGCTGAGTGAACGACCCCTTCGCCAGCGCCTTTGTGAATATGTCAGCAACGTTGTCCTGACTCCGAACATGCTCGACCGAAAGAGACCCCTCCAGCACCTTCTCATGAATGAAATGATGCTCGATCTCGATATGCTTGGTCCTCACGTGACAAACTGGATTAGTAACCAGTTTGAGTGCACTCTCATTGTCGCCGCGGAGCAGAGTCGGACCCCAAACCTCCTTATGGACGTCTCCCACCAACCTCCTAAGCCAGATGGATTCTTGAGCTGCCAAGGCCGAAGCCTTGTATTCTGCTTCCGTGGTAGAGACAGACACGAAATCCTGCTTCTTGCTGCACCATGATATAACAGTGGGGCCCGCCATAAAGACGAATACAGACGTCAACTTCCGATCATCTGAATCTCCCCGTAATCAGCATCCATGTACCCATGCACCTCGAAGCCCGCATCCCTCCTGTATAGGAGACCCATATCCGAAGTCGCCTTGACATACTTCAAAATACTTTTGGCCGCTAGTAGATGAGGCATCCGTGGTTCCGCCATATAATGGCTCACCCTGCCAACTGCATATGCAATATCCAGCCTAGTGATCGTCAGATAAATCAAGCTCCCAGCCAGAGCTCGGAACACAATCGAATCTTCCAGAATCCTCCCCTCATCCTTCCAAAGTTTCGTGGCCTTCTCCAGAGGTGTAGAAATGCACTTCCCTTCCTTCATGCTAAATTGCTCCATGATTCACTCTGCATATCTAGCCTGGGATACCAACACTCCACTCTCCTTCCTCTGCACTTCGAGTCCAAGGAAATGGTGAAGTTCACCCATATCCTTCATCTCAAACCTGATAGATAACTCAGCCTGAAGCTTTGCTACCTCCTCCTTCGAATTCCCCGTCACGGTCATATCGTCGACGTAAAGCAGCACGATGACTTGAAGCTCCCCGCTCTTCTTGACAAACAAGCTTGAGTCTGAGTCTGAAGCACCAAATCCACAGAATAAGAGATATTCTGCGATCTTCCCGTACCACGCCCTCAGCGCTTGCTTCAACCCATACAGGGCCTTCTTCAACTTACATACATAGTCAGGAAAATCTTCAGATACGAAGCCTGGCGGCTGGATCATCAAGATATCCTTGTCAATCTCATCGTACAAGAAAGCATTCTTTACGTCGAGTTGCCAAGGCAATCACAAACCGAACTAAAGTCATCTTCGCCACCGGACTAAATGTCTCTTCATAGTCTTCACCATATTGCTGCGAGAACCCACGAGCCACACGACGAGCCTTATATCACTCGATACTGCCGTCTGCCTTCTTCTTGAGCTTGTAGACCCACTTGCATGTCACAGGGGTAATGCCCTTGGGTCTGGGCACCAGAGACCAAGTCTCATTCTTCTCAAGAGCTTCCATCTCTTCTTGCATAACCGAATCCCACTGCTTCACGCCTTTGGCCTTCTCGAAGCTCGACGGCTCCCTCTCATCCAAGGGACAGCAAAGAAACATGAGACAAAGCTCACCATGTTTCCTCCTATATAGCGATCAGGAGCAATGATCGTTCGCTTTGATCTCCGTAATGCCTTCTCCTGACTCGTTGTATCCTCAGATGCTTCTTCCCTAGCTCCCCTTCCAGACGTACTAGGAGCATCGCTCACCCTGCTTCCTGATCCAGAAGCCTCCGCCTCAGAACTAGACATGGATGGACCACCTGGTGACAAAGGTAGCTCCACCTGAAGATTTTCCACAGCTCTCTCCGGTTCCTCCACCTTGCTTTCTGGTAACTCAATACCAAAACTTCCCTTGTAAGATGTCACCTCGTCAAACACGACATCACGAGATATAACAAATCTCCGCATCTCCGGGTCCATGCACTTCCAGCCCTTCTTCCGATCATCATATCCCACGAAGACTAGCTTCCTTGCTTTCGCATCTAGCTTCGTCCAAAGCGCATCTGCAATGTGCACATATCAGGTGGAACCAAACACCCGAAGGTGTGCCATGCTTGGCTTTTCCTTGAACATCATCTCATGCGGGGTCTTCATGTTGATGGGACTGAGAGGCATCCTGTTGATGACGTAGGCAGCACAAGACATTCCCTCCGCCTAGAAGGACCTTGGGATACTCTTGGCATGCAACCAACACTTGCAGGTCTCCGTCAGATGACAGATCTTCCACTCTGTAACTCTGTTTTGTTATGGATTATGCGCACAAGTAAGCTCCCTCCGGATGCCCTCCTTCCTGCAAAAACTAGAGAACTCACCAGAGGTGAACTCCCCCCCCCCCCCCCTCCGTTGTCAGTTCTCAACTTCTTTATCCGCAGACTCAGCCGACCCTCCACAAGCTCCTTGAACTCCATAAACTTGGCAAATGCCTCCGCCTTCTCCTTCAGGAAATAAACCCAGACATATCTGGTGTAATCATCAATCAACACCAACATATACCTGATGCCTCCGAGGCTTGGGGTAGCAGTCGGTCCCATCAAGTCACCGTGGATGCACTCCAACGGCACACTACTCCTTGTCTGCGACTTATCAAATGCCAGTCGATGAGACTTGCCAAACTGACATCCCGCGCAAACATGATCGTCACCGTAGGAAGATAGACTAGGCAGGCCCTTGACAAGATCTTTCATCGCCATAGCCTTCAATTTATCCATCCCTACATGCCCCAACCTCTTGTGCCATATGATGGCACTATCATTGTTCCTCCTCTTGTCGACATAAGAACTTGTCGATAAAATGAACAAGTTTTTTGCCCTTCTCCCGACATGAACTACTTCCGCCTTAACCGCCTCAACATTCCGAAGAAACTTCACTTCTATTGGGACGAATAGAACGTGATACCCAGCGTCTACAGCGTTAGTCACGAAGAAGAGGTTTTTCCACATTCCTGGCACATGATAGACACTCTTCAAAGTTAGTGGCCCTCTATCACTACCCAAGGAAACAACCCCCACCTTCTCGACAGTATGCACAGTATTATCAGCAGTTATGATGGCATCATTACCTGAGTAAGGTTGCGCTGAAGTGAGCTTTAACTCGTCCCCGATGAGGTGATGACTGATGAGTCCCAAATATATACACATTTGTGGACTCATCTGGGCCGATTTTCTAGTATATGCACTTCACTTTAGACATGTTTTCACTCATATTTGATACTCCATGCAAAGTGCACCTCTAAGCCCGTTTTTGGTGTTATTTGATTTTTACTCTCTGTTGATAGCTTATCGTATTGGTGAGTGCCACTTTCAGTGGCCTGATTAGCATTTCTGTAGGAACAGGAGTCGTGTAGGTGTTCCCGGTACAATTCTGTACAGGAACACTGCGCACGATCACTGGATCTATTGCGCACAACCACTGGTCGTGCGCCGCTGATCGTGTGCCCTTAACCCTTTTTTTTTAGTTCTGTCTCGGACAGTGCGCACGACCACCTACAATAGTGCGCACGACCACCGGTCGTGCGCCACTGTTCATGCGCACTTAACATCAGTTTTATGAGTTCTGTTTAGACCAGTGCGCACGACCACCTACGATAGTGCGCACGACCACCGGTCGTGCGCCACTGGTCGTGCAAACATGGTATTTTATAAATTTCTTTCATTGTAGGCTCCGCCCAGGCAGGCGCACGATCACAGGATTCCAGCGCGCACGACCACTGGTCGTGCGCCAATGACCGTGCGCACTGTTTATTCCAGCGCCTATAAATACTCCTGCTCGCGATTTAGGTCGGGATCCTTCACCGTTTTTCTCGCCCAGCTCCACCGTTCCGCCCATTTCCGCAGGTGTTCGCCTCCTAGGCCTCCTCCATCATCCAAGGGCTTCAACGAGGAGATTCTACACTCATCTACATCGCCAAGGAAGGAGTTCTTCGCATCGGACGTGGCCGGATTGTAAAACGCTGGAGAAGACGGGTCCATTGGGAGGTGTGACAGCCCTCCTCTACCCCGGACGATAGTTGGGACCGAGCTAGAACGCGGATTGACAACCCGGTGCTTCCTACCGTTAATCTACAATGAGCCTCCGGATTCGGTCGTATCTCTTGCCTTTTTCTCTTCCTTATGTTGATGTAATGTTTGTAATCTCTATATTTTGATGATGAATGCTATGAACTATGCTTTGTAATGCTTATTTCATTTATTTGGAATTATTTAGTTCATATGTGTTAATGAGGTGCGCCGCCATCCATTTTCCACTCCACCACCGTGTCCGGTGCCGCACTAGCAATTGCTAGTGGCGTGCTTGTCGACGAGGTGCTTGCGACCCTCATCCGTATGCCTACTCTTCCATCCGCCTAGCGAAGCGTGGCATAGCGGCCCGTGTAATCCATCCCGCTTAACGAAGAAGCGCGCTCAAGGCCTGCATAGTTCAATTCCGTTTGCCTACTCGTCCATCCGCCCTTGCGACGCAGCGCGCTCAAGGCCTGCCTAGTCTCCATCCCGCCAAGCGAAGCACTGCATAGCGGCATTGCATAGGAGTAGTTTTAGTTGTTTTCTTTTATTTTCCAAAAGCCAAATCACCCCGTTTCCGCATTCCATCCGACTCAAGGACTTCGATCTCAAGTCCTTCCTCGATAATAAACTCCACCTTACTGTGTTCCTTTGCGATCGATACTTGGGGATTCATTCCCATTTTATATTACTTGAACGATCGGTACACTGTCGTTTCGTGCTGCAGTCTTACTACCGCCTATAGCGGTGTGCTAAGATTTGCGCCATCAAGTTTTTGGCGCCGTTGCCGGGGAACACAGTCGTGTGAGTTTTCTGGAGAGGGAGAATCTGAGAGAGAAGCCCGTCCTTTTGTAAATTGCATTCCTTTGTTTTATTTCCTCGTATTCTATTTCCTGTTTTATATTAGGTTGCTTTAGTAATTTTTGTTAGGTGTAGTATTTTGCACAATAGCATTTTTATTTTGAATCGTATTATCTTCACACTATGTGGGCACATCTCAATATCCGTTGCCGTTGGTGTAGAGATACCTCCCACTCTAGTGATGAATGCCCTACGGAGAATAGTTGGCATAATTCTTATAGCCCAGCATATGGAGCACCGACTTCGTCTGGTACTCCATATGGTGCGCGTAAGTCTTATGGCTACTCTGCTGAGCCTTTACCGTCATACTTCTTTTCGGCTTCAGCCCCCGCTGTGCCAAAGAAGCCCGTAAGGCAGTGCCGGTTTTGTCGGAGCACTGATCATGTCTTGAAGGACTGTGCCGAGTATCTTCGCCAATTGGACGAGGATGACGAGCCGGATATCCGGATCGTCCCAACTCCTAACTCTGGCGGCACACCTTCAACATCCGGTTATGTGTCTTTGTCACCTTCACATCTTGAAGGGTATGGCATGGACACGGTCACCGGATGTGCGGCTGATATATGCACCGACATTGCTGAGCCTATTCTCCATGTGCATCCACCACCTCTAGTGGATTCGATTCTTTGTGAGGAATCGGTGCTCGACTTTTATCCGAGCACTACTCCTCCCCCTGTTGTGCATACTATACTCGTCTCCGACGACATTGTTGATGATGTGTCGTAGGATGAGGTGGGTGATCTGAGTGTTGTGCCTATTCCTATGAAGGAGGACAACCTTCTAGGTGAAGAGGAGTTTTCCTCAGCACCGGTGGAGGAAGTCCAAATCCTAAGCCTGGCCACCGTTGATCCCGCCGAATCTTGTAGCATTGATGACAATGCAAACATTATTATACTTCCCCAACCTGATGGGAGTGAGACTGGGATCACTCCCCCGATTGATGTTTATTTATGTTCTTCGTCTTCTTTATTTCTTGATCCCCTTCCTTCATCTGAGTCTGTGCAGGTTGAATCTTCACAGGTACTTCAGGAGGACTTGGAGCTTTTTGCTCAAGTCAATGATGAGAGCATCCTCTCATGTGAGGTGGTTTATTCCCCCTCCGTAGAGGAAGCTCCACTCATTGCCTTTTCCTCCTGCCACCTCCCTGTTGACGACACCTTGCTAGGCAAGGATGTTTTTGGTGAGAATAGTGAGGAGGACTCCTCCTCCACTTCTTACTTTCTGCTTCCCCTACCTGTGAAGAGCAGGTATTTTTATTTAGGTAGGGGAGTGACTGCCTTATCTCCGTATCGGCACCAGCTACCGAAACGGATAATGGAGCAGTTACCTGTGCATTTTCTTTTTCATAGGCCCATTAGCTAGAACCTTCATGTTTTTAAATAAGTCGTGCTGGGATGACAATAACCCCAGTAGTTATCTTCTTTTTCTTGCATTTTTAATTTATCTAATCCTGCGTAGTTAGTTTATTTTATTTCAGCGTTTCTATTTTCTTTTGTTTTTGCGGAGCTGACCCCTGCAGGTATTCTTCTGGTTGGGTGCTGCAGCTTGGTCTAGAGTTAATCGCCAATCTTCTGATATGCTCACTTGCTGAGCATTGGGTACTCTCTTCCCCTAACCCTATTTTGATTTTCCTGTCATATATTATGCGGATGGTTTAGTTTAAGTCTGGGGGAGAGTAGTTTCGTTTACCCGCTCACGTGCACTATTGCACTGCATACTAGAAGATTTTATTTAAAATGTTTTGTTTATTTTCATTGCACACCACAGCACCCACTTGAGCGCGCTTAGCCGTTGGCACATCGCGAGTTGAATTTGTCTTTTTGTGTGATTTGGAAAATCATTGTGCTGGCTTAGGATTATGAGGCGGAGTAAAATGTTGACTCCTGTAGTGCTCCTAGTCGAGTGCTCATGTCTCGTTTAGAAATTCGTGTAGATTCAATTTCTTTTTATGCTTTTAGTTTATATTTTTTCTATTAGCATAAATATTGTTTACTCTACTCAAAATTGGTGAATCCGGTGTGAATCAAACGGTAGCATAGGAATGTGTGTAGACGTTCGTTAGCCTCATATTGCCCGAGTCGGGAGGAAGGAATATCTTTCTCAGTGGCTAGAACTTGCCCCAAGCGATCCTTGAAGCATGGGTATACGGTTAGTCAATTCCGTGAATGTGATATAGGCCATCATTTTGGCCCGGTTGAGCCTTTGTGCCCACTCCGATCGCTTTATCCTCGTTAGCCCAGTTGTGCCTACCCTTTCTTTGATTCAGCCCCACTGTTGTCTCACCAAAGCCTAAATGTCAATCCTAGTCGCACACCCAAATCTGAGCTTTAGCTGTTTATTATTTTCATGAGTTGGGTTGTTGATTTGGTGATATGTTTGTGAAGATGTGGATGTATTTTATTGTTTAGTTGCTGAAAATGATAAGAAAAGAAAAGAAGAAAATGAGAGAAAGAAAAGAAGTGAAAAGAAAAGAAAAATATATGAGCTTTAATGAAAAATCTGTGTAAAAATATATGTTTGGGAGTAGGCAGTGCACACACCCATATTGTTAAGTCCAAGTCCGGGGGTGCGATGTACCCGCGTGTTTTTGTGGTGAACGAGAATAATTTCTGCATAAGCTTATTTGGGTTTAGTGCTTGAGCCGTCGTTTTTATCTTTGTTTATCCTCACCTAAACCCAAGCCTCATCTAAAACCTTAAGTCCTATTGATTCACGCATTTGAGTCAAACCAGTGCCGTGGAGAGAGTGCGAACGGGCAAGCTTATGGTCACCGACATTGATGGATTTCAATGGAGTTGTCTCGAGCCCCGATCTTTGGCAATGCTCGCCTCAGCGTTCAGTTTACTTTCTTCCTATATATGACCTTATGATTCACCGTGATTCACTTTTTGAGTAAATGTAATATATAAATACGCCCCTAGAAAAGTATAAACTAATATGTATAATTAGAAATTTTGTCTACTGTACTTCTACGCACATGAGCATGCGACTTCGCATGATACTCCGCTGGATAATTTCTTCGCCAGCTTATGTTTTTCCTGTCCGCGAGAGATGGTTTGCTCGGGACGCGCAAACAGTTAAGTCTGGGGGTGTGATGAGTCCCAAATATATACACATTTGTGGACTCATCTGGGCCGATTTTCTAGTATATGCACTTCACTTTAGACATGTTTTCACTCATATTTGATACTCCATGCTAAGTGCACCTCTAAGCCCGTTTTTGGTGTTATTTGATTTTTACTCTCTGTTGATAGCTTATCGTATTGGTGAGTGTCACTTTCAGTGGCCTGATTAGCATTTCTGTAGGAACAAGAGTCGTGCAAGTGTTCCCGGTACAATTCTGTACAGGAACACTGCGCACGATCACTGGATCTATTGCGCACGACCACTGGTCGTGCGCCGCTGATCGTGTGCACTTAACCCTTTTTTTTAGTTCTTTCTCGGACAGTGTGCACGACCACCTACGATAGTGCGCACGACCACCGGTCGTGCGCCACTGTTCGTGCGCACTTAACATCAATTTTATGAGTTCTGTTTAGACCAGTGCGCACGACCACCTACGATAGTGCGCATGACCACCGGTCGTGCGCCATTGGTCGTGCGAACATGGTATTTAATAAATTTCTTTCATTGCAGGCTCCGCCCAGGCAGGCGCACGATCACAGGATTCCAGCGCGCACGACCACTGGTCGTGCGCCAATGACCGTGCACACTGTTTATTCGAGCGCCTATAAATACTCCTGCTCGCGATTTAGGTCGGGATCCTTCACCGTTTTTCTCGCCCAGCTCCGCCGTTCCGCCCATTTCCGCAGGTGTTCGCCCCCTAGGCCTCCTCCATCATCCAAGGGCTTCAAGGAGGAGATTCTACACTCATCTTCATCGCCAAGGAAGGAGTTCTTCGCATCGGACGTGGCCGGATTGTAAAACGCTGGAGAAGACGGGTCCATTGGGAGGTGTGACAGCCCTCCTCTACCCCGGACGATAGTTGGGACCGAGCTAGGACGCGGATTGACAACCCGGTGTTTCCTACCGTGAATCTACAACGAACCTCCGGATTCGGTCGTATCTCTTGCCTTTTTCTCTTCCTTATGTTGATGTAATGTTTGTAATCTCTATATTTTGATGATGAATGCTATGAACTATGCTTTGTAATGCTTATTTCATTTATTGGGAATTTTTTAGTTCATATGTGTTAATGAGGTGCGTCGCCATCCATTTTCCACTCCACCACCGTGTCCGGTGCCGCACTAGCAATTGCTAGTGGCGTGCTTATCGACGAGGTGCTTGCGACCCTCATCCGTATGCCTACTCTTCCATCCGCCTAGCGAAGCGTGGCTTAGCGGCCCGTGTAATCCATCCCGCTTAACGAAGCAGCGTGCTCAAGGCCTGCATAGTTTGATTCCGTTTGCCTACTCGTCCATCCGCCCTTGCGACGCAGCGCGCTCAAGGCCTGCCTAGTCTCCATCCCGCCAAGCGAAGCACTGCATAGCGGCATTGCATAGGAGTAGTTTTAGTTGTTTTCTATTATTTTCCAAAAGCCAAATCACCTCGTTTCCGCATTCCATCCGACTCAAGGACTTCGATCTCAAGTCCTTCCTCGATAATAAACTCCACCTTACTGTGTTCCTTTGAGATCGATACTTGGGGATTCATTCCCATTTTATATTACTTGAACGATCGGTACACTGCCGTTTCGTGCCGCAGTCTTACTACCGCCTATAGCGGTGTGCTAAGATTTGCGCCATCAATGACCACACCCCGATCCACGATCTAGTCCTCCTGATAGTTGATAGGAGTCGCAACTCCGACAGAAGCCAAGAAGGCTAATCCCCATCCTCCATCATTTTTCCTGGCCTCAGCTTCCTCCTTCCCTGCAGCAGTATGCCCCGGCTGAAGATTCACCCGGCAATCCTTCCTGATGTGACCAAGCTTTCTGCATCTAAAGCATTTGGGTCCTTCTCCCTTCTTCTTCCCTTCAGCCTTAGGAGCATAGCCCCTCTCTTGCTGTCCAGAAGTTGAAGGCCCATAACCTCTAGCGGTCTTCTTCTTCTTATCCCATTTCTTATTCTTCCCTGTGAAGAGAACCTCGCCTTCTCCCCCAGACACTGACACCCCCGCCATCTGCCTTGCTAAGCCCTCCTGCGATGCAAGCAGATTCTCTAGCTCCAGCAGAAACAGCTGATTTGCCCAATCATGCACCAACGTCACAAAGGCAGCATACTCCTTCCGCAGGCCGTGGATGATGTGCCTCTTCAGCTTCGCCTCAAAAATTGGCTCATCAGGATCCAGTGCTGAAATCTCAGCGCACGAGTTGTTCATCTTCAGGAAGAACATTGAGATGGAAAGATCACCCTGAGCCGACCTAGCCAGCTCATTTTCCAGAAACTGTAGCCTCACTACATTCTTCTTGTTAAACAGCTCATCCAAGGCTCTTCAGATCTCCGCAGCTGATCCACACCCTAAGATGTGATCAAACAGGTCAGGTGATATTGCCCTCTTCAGAGTGAACTCTGCTTTTGCATTAATTCTCCTCCAGTTCCTCACCTCATGACCATTGTCCCCAACTGGGACAACCTGCTCTGTACTATCTCCTCCAACAACCTCCCAAAGGTCCTCGCCCAGAAGATAACTCTTCATACACGACTTCCACTTATTGAAGTTAGTCGAGTTTAGCATCTCAATTCCAAGACCTCTTGCTTCCATGGCTCTACCACTGGTTCCTTCTTCACAAAGGCGATGGCAACTTGGAGTTATTCACTGCTCTATCCACTCCAACCTGCCTCTGATACCATGTAAAATTTTCCGAAGATCTAGGAGTGAGCAGGAATTGTACAACTCAAAGCTATAGCCAACAACCAGAAGCACCTGAAGCAACATAATCTGTATTGATGATAGCAAAAATCTTCATTACAGAGCGAGGTATACATGGCGAGACATGATTTCGCCAGTACACAAAACCAAAGGAAAATACAATGCTGAAGGAAAGATAACCAGCGGTCTGAAGCCCTGAGACCGCCTGACCGCCCGACCTGCCAGTTCGCGCGACTAGAAATCGAGACCGCCCGAACTGCCTGCCTGCGACTTGAACAACACCAACCGCAAACTTCGCGACCTTCCGAACTCCACTGATCCTCCCGAACTCCAGCAACCCGCACTGCAAGCCACGAGACCGCCCGAACACCTTAGAAGAAGAGGTGACCGCTACTACCCGCACAATCCGCAGAAGCTGCACAAGAAAAGTTCAATTAGCAAACCGCCCGGTCACAAAAATAAGACCGCGAGCTCTAGGCGCGAGTTCAGCTTACACTTGGTGCGATTAATTATGCTACAACAGTGAATCCTATTTATAGGTGTGCGACCTGATCCAGTCACCACCCTATGAGATAGAGTCGCCGCCCTCTGACCACGCGACCTAAGACCAGTCAACCTGCGCGGTCAACAGATCGCTCTGCGCCTGTGAGCTCGCCGACTTCAACCTGACTAGGAGATTGCCACTCTTGCAAGAAGCCGCGCGATCATGACAACTCGCACGGTTATGTCGCCCACCACCAGTGTTCGCCTATACGAGACCTCCTCCAGAGACCGCAAACACAACCAGGAGACTGCGCGACTAAGATAACCTTATGTTGGATCTGTAGGCGCCCTTAGAGGGGGGGGGGGGTGAATAAGGGTTCTAAAGTTTTATAATCATTAAAGAAAATAAATCTCTGTTGCTACCGCCAGCGGTAGTGTTACCGCTCGGCGTTAGTGACATAGAAAGTAGCTTTCAGGTCAAGACAATGAAAATCAAAGAGCACGAATCATAGATGAAGAAATAAACATATTTTCATAAACTCTTTTTCGTTTTCTATACCGACCCTTCTCCCAAGGACCGGTTGGCTTTAGCTTGTCTCTCCCCAGACAAGGCCTCAAGCCGCTCTAGCCAATCTATCACCAGAAAGGCCTCAAGCACCCCCTAGATCTACTCCCTATACCTAGTCGCCAACACAAGGCGAATTACTCCATAAGTCCTACCCAGACCTAGTCGCCAACACGAGGCGAATTTCTCTACCGAACCAAAGATATAAAAATATTACAAATGAAAAATAACAACTACAGACAAACTCCCCCTTAGGTTGAACTCAAAGATCTTGTCGAAGGTGCGCCGAAGTAATCCTTTGAGTTGATGCGTGCGACCTTCTCGTAGAATAAGCGTGTTGGTTCTTTCTTCGAGTTCCTTGCATTCACGAATGTTGACGGAGTTGTCTTGGCTGCTTCTAAAGGCTCTCACGAGTGCTCTGAAATAAGGCTTTAATAACTTCTGTAACAGCAGCACATAATGGAGGAAGCACAGCTCTTTAAATAGATTCGACAGCTACCGCCTGCTCTAGTACTACCGCCCCGCGATAGTGACACGACGCGCACATGGATCGTGGCAGTTAAGGCAACTTTTGAGCGCAAATGGTTGAGACAGCCTAGCACGCCGCGGTAACACTATCGCCCCGTGATAGTGTGATTTCCTTCCTTCAGCCAATATCTCTTTCCATATTTGCCCCTCAATCAACTGCAGATGGGATGTTTCCAAAAGTTACCGCCGGGCATTAGACTTAACGCGCCGCGATAGTACTTGCCAAACATAGCGACCCGTCGACATTCCTTTTTCTCCCCTTTCCTTTCTATCAATAGTTTCCATATATACTAACGCCAGCGTCAGTGCTAACGCTCTGCGGTAGGTCATTTTGTCGGGCGCATCTTCGTCGAGCTGTCCTCAGCTTTCGTCGATCTCAACCTGGTTCATCGAACGGAAACTTATTTTCGTCGATCTCAATCTGGTTCGTCGAACGGAACTAGCGCCAACGGTAGTATTACCGTTCCGCGGTATGGCATTAATTTCATCGAGCACCGTGGTAGAGCATGCAGATCGTCGAACGGAGCACCGAGTTCGTCGAACGCAGCATCCATTTCGTCGAACGTAGGATTCCTTCTTAGCGGTTTCTTCTCAGTGGTTGTTAGCGCCAGCGGTATGGTTAACACGGTGCGGTAGAGCTTTCAGATCTTCTCAGCGGTTTTGTCTCAGCGGTTTCATCTCAGCGGTTCGTTAGTGCTAGCGCCAGCGGTAATGTTAACGCGGAGCGGTAGCAACAAAACACAGCACCATGGAGAATTGAAAGCACAGAATCCTGCATACTATAAACACAAAACAAGTATGATCAAATACAATAGGATTTGTTATTGTCAAACCAAGAGATGCGGAAAGCATGTTCCAACAAACTCCCCCTTTTGATAATAACAAATCCCCTTAGAAAGAAATAATACAATTGATAGGAATTTGTTTTTATAATAGAGATAAGCATGAAATTTAAGATATGTGCATATGCTCCCCCTAAATGAATTCTCCCCCTAGGTGAATGCTCCCCCTACAACAAAACTTCCTATGAACTTGACTCCCCAAACATGTTAATTTCTTTCAAATTTATTCTCCCCCTTTTGGTATTATCAAAAGAGGGTGGAGAGGAAGGCCAACAAAAAGTGTGCAATAACTGTGTAGAGAGGGAATGAGCGTGATAAAGAGTTAAACACTAAGGAAAAATACAATAGATAGGAGTGAAAAGAGAATGTGAAGAAATTGTCATAAAGGAACCACTTGTTGGGAAAACGTATTCATGATCGAGCATACAAGTAGTAAGGAGGTGGAAAGCATGACGAAATATGTTTTAAGTGAACATCTTTATAGGAATTGAGAAGCATAATAGATGATTAAGAATTTTGGAGATAACAAAATAGATGTCGTAGCATTTTAAGTACACGCAATGATTTCAGTCATAGCCATACACTAGTTTGAAATGTATGCAATACATAGTTCTCATGGCGTAGCGGAAAAAAAATGTAAGCATGATATAACAAGATAGAAGAATACAATGTTCAAAATTTAGAAATCAAGTACACTTATACATTGTAATGATCATGCAAAGCTATCTAGTGCATTTACTTAAGAATTTAGAGAATACATGTACATATGCAATATACTCCAATTCTCATGAGTAGAAGGCTTACAAGTGATTATGATGTGTACAAAATAGTGTTTTTGAAAAAAGTATAAATATGAGTTAATCAAAACACATGACATGTATAATGGAATAAACACGATATTATTGAACAAGCGTTTTTAGAGTTACTTCTACCCACAAAGCTATATAAATTATTCAATGCACATAGTAAAATAGTACAACTACCAAGGTGCTCTGCACACACAATGCTTATTAAGACTTATCAGGGTGCAAAGTAGTGCTTGGAGAATCACAATTATTATTTTGAATTTTAGTTTTTTTTGTGATTCGGTGTACAAGAAGAAGTAGTGTAAAAGGAAAAATGTTTGCAACAAGGCACTTTACAATTCTCTCCAAGGTGCTCAACCTCACAATGCTCATTAAGACTTATCAGGAGGGTGAGTAGTGCTTGGTGGAGTTATCTTTGTCAATTATTTATTTGAATTTTTGCTTAACGACAAAGGTCTCCGAATTCACTTGTATGTGCAAACAAAAGATTTTTTGAAAAGACACACTTCTTCAAAAATAGGTGAATGAAAAAGATTTTTAATTGTGGTGAAGGTAAAACTAAGCATGCCAAACAATAATATGACGTTGTTACACTACACAATCATGTAAAAGAAGATTAAATGCATATGTAGTTTGTCAAAAAGTGTGAGTGAAACAAAATCATTAGCAAATATAAGCCATTTACTCATACATAGAGGCGCGCTATGCAATACTACACATGATTCTATCATCAATTTCAAAGCACACATAAGATAATGGTCAAGGCATGATACAAAAACAATGTTATTAAGATACTTGAACTAGAGAATGGAACATCGTATACTAAGCTTGGCAAGATAAACTATATCATCCTTGAAACATAGAAACTTACATCAGTTTGTATAAATTTTAAGTTTTTCAAAAAATAAAACAAATAAAAAGCATGTTTTTGTTGTTTTGATTGGTTTTTCAAATTTTGTAGTTGGTTTTGATATATATAAAAATATAAAACAAATTTTATTTTACAGAAATAAAACAAAGCATGTTTATGGTTGGTTTTTGATTTGTTTTATAGTTTTTTTTGTGTTTAAAATTTTTAGAAGAAAATAACAAACACTGAACAAATAAAGACTGAAAAAGAAAACTGGAAATTCAGAAATTACCCACTAACGCCAGCGGTACCCAGCTATCGCCTGGCGATAGTGCCAGAACTAGAATTTTGGGGAAAACGTGAAATTTTTCAGAATTTTTCTTTTGAATATATTTGTGCAGATTTGTGACAATGAAGTTCAGCAATGAAATCAGACATATGCATACACAAAAAATGTGGATTCCCCAAGTTTAAGCTAATATGTCCAAAACCCCACATTCTAGCCTAAGGTGTCCCAATACACTTTCAAAATACTTTTGTTTTTTTCACATGCATGAGAGTCCAGAAATAGATAATATGAAAAAAAACATAAGATAACATGTTTGAGCACGAATATGCATTAGTGACATGATCGTAACTAAGTGAAATAATATTCATGCAATGTATACAACATATGTACGTCTAAGATCAAGATACCCTAACAACATGTCTACACCCTAGCCCCGTACTAAGTGACGGATGGGCATGATGAGCTGCACGCATGCCGTAGGTTGGGGTGTTAATCCCACATGCATACAAAAGACAACGCTCACCCTAGCACTCTTTCCCCCCAGTGCCTCACAAGGCCCCACTGGAACCCTTCCCTGTTAAGGACAAGACATGACATAGTGGTTAGGTTTCTAATGCACACAAACCTACGCCCTCGCTATAGTGAGACACAACGTCATGGGTGAATAATCTTTTTGACAACCTATGCTTTTAACCTATTGGTTGATTTATAACCTATGAGCTTTTATGCGTGATTAATTTCTTAGTATATTTGATTTTAAAGCAACATAGTTAATCTGAGTTTTAACTTTCAATTACTCTTCTTTAAGATTGATTCATTATGGCAATACAAATATATCTAGCATGGATGATAATATTTATTAGTTGATATTGCTAGATACGATGAGTTTGAATGGTGTGTTATGCCATAAAGTTAATTGATATAATGTTGCATGTCTTTAATAATAGTGATTCAAATTTTAGACACAGCATAGAGTGATGATTCAAATTTAATCATTCATATTGATATAAAGTTAAATCTATGGTCTAAACATAAATGAGAAACATGCAAGACATAATAAATTCATATAATAATCATGATCACAAATAATGTGTTGGAAGCAATAAGATCTTTTGTAGTTCTACTTGATGTTTATTTTAAAAGATCTATTGAATTGGAAAGATTATTATACATGATCATGAATTTTAACATATAGGAATTATATACTCATAATCAATTATTTCAGAAAATAATATTTTAGATAAATCAGAATTTAGGAAGATTATGCTACTGCCAGCGTTAGAACCTAACGCCAGGCGCTAGCAACAGAGTTGAGATTCTCAAATGGTTTTTGCAATTTTTCAATTTTGATTTTACATGATTATGATTAAACATACTAGAGGTAATCAAAATAATGCAAGTATATTAGATACCTAAGCAAAACTTGCGCATTTTATAAATTTAGCCTAATACCCCTAAAATACCTTTTAAATCCATTTCGACAATTATTTCATTTAGTCTTAGAAATATCATATGACAAATTTAGTTTTCAAATTTATAAGACTTTTAGGAATGGATTTAGAGGGATAAAAATAAAAGGATAAATTGATCACTTGAAAAATAATATGACTTATTATTCAATTTCATCCAATCTGATTTATTAAAGAAGTTTGGCTTAATGTGTCAAAGTCATATCACATGTTATATAAAGTGACCATATCATGTTGGTTAAAAGAAACAAAAACAAAAGAAAAGCAAAAAAGGAAATTAAGCATATCATGAAGTAGAGAATTGATATTTCATTTTTAATTGATTTCTACTTCATGCAAATGATAGGGTACTATTGAATGAGAGATTTAGGTATCCAAAGAGGACCGGGTGAGACGGTTCCTTTGGGCACCCAAATACAATGTGTTTGCTTTTGGGGAGATAGAATTGAATGGGCCCTTTTGATTTGAGTTTGTGTTTCATTTTTAACTTTGGGTCTCCATTCAAACCTTGGTTTGATATTATTTTTATGAATCAAATTTCCATTGTGATTATTGAAAATATTTTTCATTGGAAATTTGCGCAATTCTAATTTTAATTTGGGAGAAACATGATTTTGTAAAAATAGAGATTGGGATTTTGATTTACAAATACTTTGTGTTCCTTACTCCATTATTAGGCTTAGTCAAGTTATTTATATTCATATTCAACTTGCTTTTAAATATATCTTAATATTGTGAATGTATGTTTTGAGAATTTTTCTTTATGATTTCCTTGAGCAAGTTGATTTTAGCTTCTAATTCATTATTTTTAATTTTTAGATTATGTCTAGCTTTATTGTAAGCTATTGTGCTATTTTTAAGAGTGGAAACAATTGAATCAATATGATTTTGATAGTTATTCCTATATTCATCAAATATTTCATCCATCTCTTTAATTTCAATTTTATAGTCATTACACTTATCACAATCAATTTTCAAAGATGAAGTTTCTAAACATAATCTTTCATTTTGTTCTTTTATAAAAATAAACTCCTTTTCGAGTTTCTTGTATTTTTCTTTTAATTCATTATAATCTACATAAGGTGTGATGTTTTCAACTAAGGAGCCATGGGTAGAACTAGATAAATTAGAATTTGATTCTACATTAATTTTTGCCTTTAAATTTTTATTTTCTAAGCACAGATATTTATTAGCATTTTTATTTTTTAATTTTGCGCTTTGTAGTTTGAAGCAATTGTAATGTAGAAATAGAATTACACACAATAAGAGATTTTGATTTTCTTACAGCGCTTGTGGATGATGTGATATTTGAGCATATAGTTCCTTTCACTTCTTCATCTTCCAAGCAAGAGCTTCCATCATCCCTTCCGCTTGATGTCCCTTCCATGGATTAGTCATGAGAGGAGCTTTTTTGAAGACTTGAGCAATCTTGCATATTCTCCTGTTCTTGCGATTGTTCCATACCTGTAGAAGGAGAATCATAAGTCTTTCAAGAAAATTCCAAATCTCATAAGCGGTAGGTAGAGTATAAATAAGTTTGAAAATATTTTGGTCTAACGCGCAAAATATACTATTCATAGATTTTGCATTTAAAATAATTTCGTTTTTAGTTAGTACGCTAGGTGGCTTTTCAATAGTAATATTCCAAACTTTTTCATCTAAGTCCTTAAGAAAAATTTTCATTAATATTTTCCACCCTTTATAATTTTTCCCCATAAATAAAGGTGGTGATAATACTTTTTCATTTATATTAAAATTTTCTGCACTCGTAGAAGCGAGATCATGATTAAGAGACGCCATTATTCCCGGTTGTTAAGCCAAATTGGAATAACCTCCCTCTGATACCACTTATTGGATTTGTATGCGCCCTTAGAGGGGGGGGGGGTGAATAAGGGTTTTAAACTTTTTATAATTATTCAAGAAAATAAATCTCTGTTGCTACTTCCAGCGGTAGTGTTACCGCTCGGCGTTAGTGACAGAGAAATTAGCTTTCAGGTTAAGACAATGAAAATCAAAGAGCATGAATCATAGATGAAGAAATAAACATATTTTCAGTAACCATCAAATCGAAATACATATGTTTACAAAAACTTTTCCAATAACGCTTGGAAAGAGGCGACAAATGAAAAACTCTTTTTCGTTTTCTATACCGACCCTTCTCCCAAGGACCGGTTGGCTTTAGCATGTCTCTCCCCAGACAAGGCCTCAAGTCTCTCTAGCCAATCTATCACCAGAAAGGCCTCGAGAACCCCCTAGATCTGCTCCCTAGACCTAGTCGCCAACACAAGGCGAATTACTCCCTAAGTCCTACCCAGACCTAGTCGCCAACACGAGGCAAATTTCTCTACCGAACAAAAGATATAAAAATATTACAAATGAAAAATAACAACTAAAGACAAACTACCCCTTAGGTTGAACTAGAAGATCTTGTCGAAGGTGCGCCGAAGTAATCCTTTGAGTTGATGCGTACGACCTTCTCGTAGAATAAGCGTGTTGGTTCTTTCTTCAAGTTCCTTGCGTTCACGAACATTGACGGAGTTGTCTTGGCTGCTTCTAAAGGCTCTCACGAGTGCTCTTAAATAAGGCTTTAATAACTTCTGTAACAGCAGCACATAATGGAGGAAGCACCGCTCTTTAAATAGATTCGACAGCTACCGCCTACGCTAGTACTACCGCCCCGCGATAGTGACACGACGCGCACACGGATCATGGCAGTTAAGGCAACTTCTGAGTGCAAATGGTTGAGACAGCCTAGTGCACCGCGATAACACTATCGCCCCGCGATAGTGCGATTTCCTTCCTTCAGCCAATATCTCTTTCCATATTTGCCCCTCAATCAACTGCAGATGGGATGTTTCCAAAAGCTACCATCGGGCGTTAGACTTAACGCGTCGCGATAGTACTTGCCAAGCATAGCGACCCGTCGACATTCCTTTTTCTCCACTTTCCTTTCTGTCAATAGTTTCCATATATACTAACGCCAGCGTCAGTGCTAACGCTCCGCGGTAGGTCATTTTGTCGGGCGCATCTTCGTCGAGCTGTCCTCAGCTTTCGTCGATCTCAATCTGGTTCATCGAATGGAAACTTATTTACGTCGATCTCAATCTGGTTCATCGAATGGAAACTTATTTACGTCGATCTCAATCTGGTTCGTCGAACGGAACTAGCGCCAACGGTAGTATTACCGCTCCACAGTATGGCATTCATTTCGTCGAGCGCCGCGGTAGAGCATGCATATCGTCGAACGGAGCACCGAGTTCGTCGAACCCAGTTCGTCGAATGCAACATCCATTTCGTCGAACGCAGGATTCCTTCTCAGTGGTTTCTTCTCAGCGGTTGTTAGCGCCAGTGGTAGGCTTAACGCGGCGCGGTAGAGCTTTCAGATCTTCTCAGCGGTTTCGTCTCAGCGGTTTCGTCTCAGCGGTTTCATCTCAGCAGTTCGTTAGTGCTAGCGCCAGCGGTAATGTTAACGCGGCGCTGTAGCAACAAAACACAGCACAATGGAGAATTGAATGCACAAAATCCTGCATACTATAAACACAAAACAAGTATGATCAAATACAATAGGATTTGTTATTGTCAAACCAAGAGATGCGGAAAGCATGTTCCAACACCTTAGTCCGTGCGCACCATCAAGAAACCGGACAGTCACCAGACCGGACTGCACCCACCACGCGGTCTCACCTTATAGAAGACAGCTCGCCACGCGGTCACACAACCAGACCGCGCGGCCTCACCACGCTGAAACCTGCTCCGCCACGCGGTCACACTAAATAGACCGCGCGACCTCACCTTGGCATCTTGGACAGAAGGAATGGAGGTCAAGCCGAATAGACCTGCGGCTAGACCAAGGGAATCAGATCGCAGATGGAGACCGCAAGACCGCGCGGTTAGCCAGACCGCGCGACCTCCCCCCCAGACCGCCAACTTCAACATTAACATTTTTAACAGTCTCCTCAGTGATATAAAATGGGATAAGTGTCTTCCCTAATTCGAGAAGCAAGGAACGCAGAAAACACGCAAGATTCAATAGAACAGTAAGCGGCTGCGTAAAGAAGGAACAAGAACCAGAGAACAAAACTTCTTCATCAAGTGTTCTCCAAGTTTCAGTCCAGCAACATCAGCTGATAAGTATTGTTCCAGATTGAAGAAAGGATTGAAGAAGAACTCATGCTGTCCAAGAAAAGATCAAAAGCATTCTCTTCAAGTCCAAAAAGCCAATCTTCATCCAGCAAATAAGTTTTTATTACTCCATCTTTGTAGGGATTTTACAAGCCTGAGTTTGTAGGATCTGTTTCAGATCTGAGATTGTAGGGCTTGAGGGCCTGATTTTTGTAGGGCTTGAGGGTCTGAGCTGTAGGGCTTGAGGGCCTGACTTTTGTAGGGCTTGAGGGCATGTGATTGTAGGGCTTGCGGGCATGAGTTTTTGGCGGAGTTTGCCGACCCTAGCACACTGCTAGATAGGCGCAGAGGGATAGTGGACTACTCAAGACACTCTGTCTTGAGGAACCACTATAAATCCTTGAGTATTTTCTGTGTTGTGTTCTTAACTGCTAAATCAATATACTATGGTCTTCATAGAGATAGACTCAAAAGAAAGAGGGTCAAGAGTTTTTAAAATACCTATTTACCCCCCCCCCCCCCCCCCCCCCCCCCGCCCCCTACAACTAACAAGTGGTATCAGTGAGAGGTTGTTTGAAAAAAGCCTAACAACTTGAACAGATCTCTCATTAGGTGTGTCAAACCATCATATCAAATAGATTAAAGTTTCATAAAGAAAATGAGAAGATCTAATATTAAGAAGTTCAGATCTCTAAGTGAAAGCAGCCGCAACACTTCTTATTCCGAAGAAGAAAGACGTATAGGGCTAAATGAGAAAGGAATCAGAGCACACCTAACTCTCTCAGACAGTGAATTTGAGGATGAAGAAGGCTCTGAGGCTAAAGAAAGGATAAGAGCACCACTCACTCTCTCAGACTGTGACTTTGAGCATGAGGAGCTCTATGGGTTGGTTGCTTCATCAAATGAAGAAAGTCATGAAGATTCACATCCTCCTTAGGTATGCACTACTCACACATTTCCAGTACCTGCTTCATTTGAAAAGACCAAGATTGCACTAGATGATTGTTCATCATCTGAAAATGATGCAGAAGACTGCTCATCATGCAATAATGAGAACCATGCTAAACTGATTGAACAGTTTAGGATTCTATTGGCAGCTGATGAGTCCCATTTATATACACATATTTGGACTCATCTGGGCTTATTTTCACGCACATGCACTTCACTTTCTGCACATTATTGCTTATATTTCACTTGAACACATTTCTTCACGAAGTGCTCATTTTGGCCCATTGTGGTGTGCAATTGCGCACTATTCTGCTGGGGGTAGGCACATGATGCTCCCCATGTCTTTATTTTATTGTTATTATATATTTATGTGTGCTGGTGATATGTTCCCCAGCTTGTTGGTTTATATTGCAGGTGGGCAGATCTTCATTCTATGGGAATTGTAACCTGGAGAAATCACACGGTCGTGCGATTCCTTGACGCATGACTTCAGCGACCGTGCGATTCCTATGGTACTTATAAATGGTGATCTTCCCCGGCTCGTGCGTTTTGTTCGCGCACGGTCAGTTTTGACCGTGCGTGAGCAAAATCGCACGAGTTTCCCTCTTTTATCTAAGAATTTATGTCATTTTATAATTTTCCAGATCGCACGATCGTGCGTTTATCCTTCACGCACGATCTGGTCGATAGTGCACGTTCATGTGCGGCCCAAAATTGCATTCTGAATTTGGTCGTGCGTTTTTATACATGGTCGTGCGTTTGGTCGTGCATGAACAAAATTCTGCAACTTTTCTATTTAAACTGCGATTTTTTAGGTTTTGAAGGCCGATTTTGTTCCGCGATTTCTTCCGCCGGAAGGGGCGACTTCTCCGTTTTTGAAGGCTTCTTCCTCCGCCTTTCACCCGAGGCCACCTCGCATCATCCAAGAACTTCAAGGGAGAAATCCTAGCCCTACTCTCATCAACGGAGGAAGGAGTACACAGCTTTTGTGGCGGCCAGATCGTGACACGGAGAAGACGGGTATATTGGAGGGAAGGTGACAACTTCTCTGGACCCCGAACGCAGTTGAGGAACGAGCTTGGATGCGGATTGACAACCCGACGATTCCTACTGTGAATCCCAACAAGTCTCTGGATGTGGTTGTAATTCTAGCTTTTCCTCCTTTCCTTCTTATGATTGTAGTTAGTTTCTCTTATGTTGATGATGTTGCACTCTATATTTGTTGAACTTCATGTTATATATTATGAAATGTTTTCATGCTTATGAGTGCTTGAGGTGTGCTTTCGTGGTGATTGTGGTGTGAGTGTTCCGTGTGTCGCACTAGCAATTGCTAGTGGCGTTCTTATTGACGTGGTGCTTGCGACCCTCATTCCGCCGGTGTGACCCACTCCATCCGCAAGCCTTCTCGTCCATCCGCACAACGAAGTGGTGCATAGCGGCCCGTGTAATCCATTCGCCTAACAAAGCAGCGCGCTAAAGGCCTGCACAGTTCGATTCCACTTGCCTACTCGTCCGTCCGCCCTTGCGAAGCAGCGCCCTCAAGGCCTGCCTAGTCTCCATCCCGCCAAGCGAAGCATTGCATAGAGGCATTGCATAGGAGTAGTTGTAGTATTTTCTTTATTTTCCACAAACCAAATCACCCACTTTCGCATCCATCCGACATAAAGGACTTCAATCTCAAGTCCTTCCTCAATAGTTAACTCCACCTTACTGTGTTCCTTCGAGATCGATACTCGGGGATTTGCTTCTCATTTTATATTACTTGAAAGATCGCTACACTGCCGTTTTGTACCGCATCTTGCTACCGCCTATAGCGGTGTGCTAGATTTGCGCATCAAGTTTTTGGCGCCGTTGCCGGGGAACACAGTCGTGTGAGTTTTCTGGAGAGGGAGAACCTGAGATTAAAGCCCTTCCATTTGTGTATTGCATCCTTTCTTTATTTTATTTCTTGTTATTCCTTTTTCCTATTTTATATTAGGTTGCTTAGTAAATTATTATTGGGTGTAGCATTTTGCACAATAGTGTTTTCCTTTTGAATCTAGTTATCTTCACACAATGTGGGCTTCATTTAATATTCGATGTCGTTGGTGTGGAGATATTTCTCATGCTAGTGATAGATGCCTATCTGGAGATAATGGCCCTAGCACTCAAGGCCCAGTATATGGAGCACCGACTTCGTCTGGTACTCCATATGGTGCGCGTAAGTCCTATGGCTATTCTGCTGTGCCTTTACCGTCATACTTCTTTTCGGCTTCAGCACCTGCTGTGCCAAAGAAGCCCGCGAGGCAGTGCTTGTTTTGTCAGAGCACGGATGATGCTTTGAAGGATTGTGCTGCTTATCTTTGCCAATTGGACGAGGACGATGAACCGGATATCCGGATCGTCCCGACTCCTAACTCTGGCAGCATACCTTCAACATTTGGTTATGTGTCTGTGTCACCTTCACATTTTGAAGGGTATGGTGTGGACACAGTCACCAGATGTGTGGCTGATCTAGGCTCTGATACGACTGAGCCCATCTCCCTTGTGCATATATCACCATGTATAAATTCGATTCTTTGTGAGTAATCGGTGCTTGACTTTTATCCAAGCACTATTCCTCCCCCTATTGTGCATTTTACTACATTTGTCTCTGACGACATTATTGAGGATGTTTCGCAGGATAAGACAGGTGTTGTATGTGTTGTACCTATTCCTATGGAGGAGGATATTTTCCAAGGTGACGAGGATTCTACCTCAGCACCGGTGGAGGAAGTCCAAATCGTGGAGGAGGTCACAGATGATCCTACTGAGCCCTGCAGCATTGTCGATGATGCCGACAATATCTTATTTCCCCAACCTCTTGGGAGTGAGACTGGGACCACTCCCCCGATTGATGTTCATTTAAGTTTTTATTCCCTTTTATTTCCTAACCCCCCTTCATCATCTGAGCCTGTGCAGGCTGAGTCTTCACAGGTACCCCAGGAGGACTTGGAGCTTGATGCTCAAGCCAATGATGAGAGCATCCTCTTATGTGAGGAGGTTGATTCCCCCTCCATACTTATTCATTGCCCTCTCTTCCTGCCGCCTCCCTGAAGATGACACCTTGCTGGGCAAGGATTTATTTTGTGGTGAGACGAGTGAGGACCAGTCTTCCTCCTCTTCTTACTTCCTATTTCCTCTACCTGTGTTAAGCAGGTATTATTTTGTAGGCAGAGGAGTAGTGGTTCTATCACCGTATCGGTACCCGCTACCGACACGGGAATTAGAACAGTTGCATGTCCACTTCTCTTTCCATACTCCCATTAGCTAAGACCCTCGCCTTTCTGAATAAGTCGTGCTGGGATGACAATAACCATAGTAGTTATCTTACTTTTTCTTGTCTTTTATTTTTATCGCCTACTCTAACTAGTTAGTTAGATTTTACTTTAGTTTGCTTTTGCGGAGATCACCACTTGCAGGTATTTTCTATTTGTATTGATGGTGGTTGTGATTCTTCGTAGAGCTTCACTCCAGGCTTCCGGCATGCTTACTTGCTGAGCATTGGGTACTCTCTTCCCTTAACTTTGTTTTAGAATATCTTAATGCATAGTTTAAGTCTGGGGGAGACCTGTTTGTGTACCCACTCACGTGCACATTTATTTAGCATGCTAGAAGTTTTTATCTAGATTATTTTGTTCATTTTGTCTGCACACAAAACACCCACTTAAGCGCGTACTTAACCTTTAGTGTGTCACGAGTATATCTCATTCCTTTTTGTATATGGGAAAATGATTGTGCTAGCTTTTAAATTATGCAGTGGAATAAAATGTTGACTCCGGTGTTTCTAGTCAAATACTCATGTGAGTATAGGGATTCATGTAGATTAAATTTCTTTTTATGATATTAGCTTTATGCATTTCTATTAGTATAAATATTGTTTACTCTACTCAAATGGTGAATCCGGTGTGAATCAAACGGTAGCATAGGGATGTGTGTAAATGATTGTTAGATGTGTATTGCTCGAACAGGGAGGAAAGAGAATCTTTTCGGTGACTAATAATTTGCCCCAAGCGATTCTCGAAGCATAGACATAGGATAGTTCTAGTGCATGAGAATGACGCAGACCATCATTTTGGCCCGATTGAGCCTTTGTGCCATTCCTATCATCTTATCCTCGTTAGCCCAGTTGTGCCTACCCATTTCTTGATTCAGCTCCACCTTTATCTCACCAAAGCCTAAAATCCAACCCTAGTCGCACACCCAAAATTGAGCTTTAGTTGTTTGTTATTTTCATGATTGGGGTGTTGATGTGGTGTTATATTTTGTGAAAATGTGGATGCGCTTCATTGTTCATTTGTTGAAAAAAAAGCAAAGAGAAAGAAAAAATATACCCCTAGCATTTTAATTGAAACATCTATCTCTATCAATTGGAGTAGGTCGTGTGCACACCCGATTTCAAAGTCAAGTCTGGGGGTGTGTTACACGTGTATTATTGAGGCTACTATGATTTAGCACTTTTGTGTGCTCATTTGAGTTGCGATTAGCCTTCACGTTTATCTTTGTATTCCAAACCGTAACCTAAGCCTCGTATTAACCAAAAAAGTCCTATTGATTCATCTTGTGAGTTCACTAGCGCCGTGGAGAGAGTGTGACAGGGCGAGCTTATGGCTCTCGACGTTGATGGATTTCAACGGAGATAATTCTGAGTTCCGATCTTGGGTAGCACTCCCCTTCGCATCTTGCTTACTTTCGTACTACGTGTGACCTCGTGATTCACCAACATTCCATCTTTGAGTAAAAATAAATTTCTTTTTACGCATTTACACTTTTATAAATTAGCTAGCATATGTAGAAACTTCTTCTAATGAACTTCTATGCACACAAGTATGCAACTTCGCATTCTATTCCATGTTTGCATTTTTTTGGCTAGCTATGTTTTTCCTACTCCGCCGAATTTGTTTGCTCGGGATGCGCAAACAGGTAAGTCTGGGTGTGTGATGAGTCCCATTTATATACACATATTTGGACTCATCTGGGCTTATTTTCACGCACATGCACTTCACTTTCTGCACATTATTGCTTATATTTCACTTGAACACATTTCTTCACGAAGAGCTCATTTTGGCCCATTGTGGTGTGCAATTGTGCACTATTCTGTTGGGGGTAAGCACATGATGCTCCCCATGTCTTTATTTTGTTGTTATTATATATTTCTGTGTGCTAGTGGTATGTTCCCCAGCTTGTTGGTTTATATTGCAGGTGGGCAGATCTTCATTCTATGGGAATTGTAACCTGGAGAAATCGCACGGTCGTGCGATTCCTTGACGCATGATTTCAGCGACCGTGCGATTCTTACGGTACTTATAAATGGTGATCTGCCCCGGCTCATGCGTTTTGTTAGCGCACGGTCAGTTTTGATCATGCGTGAGCAAAATCGCACGAGTTTCCCTCTTTTATCTAAGAATTTATGTCATTTTACAATTTTCCAGATCGCACGGTCGTGCGTTTATCCTTCATGCACGATCTGGTCGATCGTGCGTGTTCATTTGCGGCCCAAAATTGCATTCTGAATTTGGTCGTGCGTTTTTATGCACAGTCGTGCGTTTGGTCGTGCATGAACAAAATTCTGCAACTTTTCTATTTAAACTGCGATTTTTTAGGTTTTGAAGGCCGATTCTGTTCAGCGATTTCTTCCGCCGGAAGGGGCGACTGCTCCATTTTTGAAGGTTTCTTCCTCCCCCTTTCACCCGAGGCCACCTCGCATCATCCAAACACTTCAAGGGAGAGATCCTAGCCCTACTCTCATAACCGGAGGAAGGAGTACACAGCTTTTGTGGCGGCCAGATCGTGACACGGAGAAGACAGGTATATTGGAGGGAAGTTGACAGCTCCTCTGGACCCCGGACGCAGTTGAGGACTGAGCTTGGATGCGGATTGACAACCCAACAATTCCTACCGTGAATCCCAACAAGTCTCTGGATGTGGTTGTATTTCTTGCTTTTCCTCCTTTCCTCCTTATGATTGTAGTTAGTTTCTCTTATGTTGATGATGTTGCACTCTATATTTATTGAACTTCATGTTATATATTATGAAATGTTTTCATGCTTATGAGTGCTTGAGGTGTGCTTTCGTGGTAATTGTGGTGTGAGTGTTCCGTATGCCGCACTAGTAATTGCTAGTGGCGTACTTGTTGACGAGCCATCCGCGCAGTGAAGCGGTGCATAACGGCTCGTGTAATCCATTCGCCTAACGAAGCAGCACGCTCAAGGCCTGCACAGTTCGATTCCGCTTGCCTACTCGTCCATCCGCCCTTGTGAAGCAGCGTGCTCAAGGCCTGCCTAGTCTCCATCCCGCCAAGCGAAGCATTGCATAGAGGCATTGCATAGGAGTAGTTGTAGTATTTTCTTTATTTTCCACAAACCAAATCACCCACTTTCGCATCCATCCGACATAAAGGACTTCAATCTCAAGTCCTTCCTCAATAGTTAACTCCACCTTACTGTGTTCCTTTGAGATCGATACTCGGGGATTTTCTCCTCGTTTTATATTACTTGAACGATTGGTACACTGCCATTTCGTGTCGCAGTCTTGCTACCGCATATAGCAGTGTGCTAGATTTGTGCATCAGCAGCTCTTAAATAGAGCAAGAAATTGGTCAAATCTTAAGCTGAGGAAATCAGAATCCTCGAGCCCTTCAAATCTCAAGTTGGTGAGAAGATCAAGGAGGAGATTAGATTGTACGGTGAGCTTCTCCTACTTAAGAAGAAATATGATGCTCAGAATAGGACAAACAAGTCTCTAGAGAACAAGCTTATAGCAGAGAGAAAGCTTGTGACTAGCTTCTCTAGGCCCAAAATAGTTCTCCCTATTATAGACTGCTTCTCCACTCAAGATAGAGGATGACTAGGATATGATAAGAAAGTTGGAGAGACTTCCCAAGCTAGAATAGTCTTTCAGAAGGTTGTCTCTCCACAAGCACCATAAACCAAACAGAAGGGAAAGGCTTTACCTTAAAAACCTATTCCAAAAAAAAAAGATCATTGAATGTGAAACCAATTCCAAAACCAAGGCACAATCACATGATCAGTAGAAATGAATGTTGCAAAGCAGCCTGCTCATCTAGTCACCTTTCCACACCCAGAAGGTGACTCGGAAGAGGAGGTATAATAGATTTGGGTGCTGGTGCTGTGGCAAGGTTGGGCACTTCGCTATAGATTGTTGGTTCAACCCAACTGTGCCTAAAGCAAGGTATGAGAAGCCAGTCAGTAATTTGACTGCAAAAGCTGTAGTAGGTAGAGAAATTTCTTACTATACTAACAAGAACCTAAGACCCAAATTCACTTGGGTACCTGAGGGATATTAAATCTCTGTCTTGCAGGTTTGTCCAAGTAGCCAACCAAATGTCAATATGGCCAACGGACAATAAGTAATCAAGGTAAAAATCTGGAATAAGAAGGAATTCATCATAAATAAAGGTACCATGCCTGACATAATTATTGGATCTCACAATTAGTACAACAACCCAGGTATGTGTCCTTCACAATCTAAAGTAAGAAATATTCAAATAAATCACATGTTTAGAAATATAGTAAAACACACATTTGCTCTAAGTCATCACAAGAAGAAGAATGACTTGACAATTTTGAAGAGAAAGGAAGAAGGGAACTAAATGTGAGTTCAGTTCTTCAGCAGAGTGAAACTGCATGTCAAATCCAAAAAAACATAAAAAGACTTAGGTTGCTGGGTGATAATACATAAATGTTGGAACATGGTCTTCCGCATCTCCTAGGTTTGAGAATAACAAATCCTAGGTGTATTTGATTTTGTGTGTTTAAGTGTGTAGGAAAACAAGTCCACATGACTCAAGGATAACATATGAAAGAAGCGCCCGAGTTTGGAGCCAAAACTCAAAATTGGCCGCTAGAGCGGGCGGTAGCTCCGGCGGTAGCTCCCGCGGTAGCTGCTAGAGCAGGCGGTAGCTGCTAGAGTAGGCAGTAGCTGCTAGCGCCAGCGGTAGCACCTGAAAGCGCAAAAGTGAAATTCAAACTGGCGGGATGCATATATAGAAGGCAGATAGTGCCTACGGTAGCGGTTAGCGACGGCGGTAGCTCAAAGCAATAGAGGAAGGAGGCTGGCTTGCCTCAAATGAAGGATTCTCATGCGGAGAATATTACCTAATCTGGGATAGCGCCAGCGGTAGCATTAGCGCAGGCGCTAGCTCCAAGGCTATAAAAAGGACCCTTTGGATCCGTCTTCATCATCCCTCTCTACTCCCAAATTCTAGAGCTTCATGCCACATCATATAGAGGAAGGTTCAGAGAGATACTCCCACAAATCCATGAAGGCTTAAGGAGATCCGTGGAGAAGATTTCAACAAGCATCATCATCGTGATGAAAGACCGCATCGGCTACAATCATACTCTGCGGGTCTTCATCTACTTCTCCAAGATATTCATATAGGGAGTTTTTATATTGTTGTTATTTATTTTACATCTTTTCTTATAATCGTTTAGTGAATTCGCCTCGTGTTGCGACTAGGTCTGGGTAGGACTTAGGGCAGAAATTCTCCTCGTGTTGGCAACTAGGTTTAGGGTGTAGATCCAGGGGGTGCTCGAGGCCATATCTGGGGAAGGATTCGCTAGAACGGCTTGAGGTCGTATCCGGGGAAGGATCAGCTAAAGCCAACCAGTTCGTGGGGATACGAGTCGGTATAGAAAACAAAAGGAGACTTTCATATTTTGCCTTGATTTCTAGCGTCATTGAAATAGAAATTTGTAATCAATTTTATTAATAATAATCATGTCTCTCTTTCTGTAATAAAATTGATTTGATCTTCATTTCCCTAAATTATTTATTATCCTCTCTTTCAATATAAAACAATTTAGAATTACTATTTTGATCTCTTATTCCAAAATATAATATAAGTTTTTAAAACCCTTATTCACCCCCTCTAAGGGAGCCTACCGATCCAACAAGTGGTATCAGAGCGGTTTTATTCCAAACGGCTTAACAACCGGGAATAATGGCGTCTCATGATCTTGCTTCTACTAGTGGGGTAAATTTTTATGAAGAAGAAAAATCTCTTAAACCACCTTTATTTGAAGGAAGAAATTATAAAGGATGGAAAATAGTAATGGAAAATTTTCTTAAAGCTTTAGAGGAAAAAGTTTGGAATATTACTATTAAAAAGCCACCTAGCGTATTAAATAAAAATGAAATGGTTTTAAAAGCAAAATCTATGAATAGTCTATTTTGTGCGTTAGATCAAAATATTTCCAAACTCATTCATACTTTTCCTACTGCATACGAGATGTGGAATTTTCTTGAGATAACTTATGATTCTCCATCAACAGGTATAAAAAAAACGTAAGAATTGGAGAACATAAAAGCTTGCAAAGATGAACTAGAAAGCTCCTCTCATGATGAATCAATGGAGAGCACATCAAGTGAAAAAGAAGAAATCGTGTCTTTGGAAGACGAATGCCAAAAATCTAAAGATAACAAAGGAACTCTATGCTCAAATCTCATCGCGTCCAAAAGCGTTGTAAGGAAATCAAATTCCATCTCTTGCAATTCTATTTATGCATTACAATTGTTACAAACTTCTAAGCGTAAAATTAAGAAATTGAAAATTTTAAATTCAAGATTACGTTTAGAAAATAAAAACTTAAAAGCTAAAATTAATGTAGAAACAAAGATTGATGTGTTTGATTATTCTCCACATTGCACTTTAATTGAAAATATAAAACCGTGTTTTGATTGTAATACTATTAAAGAAAAATTCAAGGATTTTGAAAAAGAACTATTAATTGTAAAAGTACAAAATGAAAAATTATCTTTAGAAAATACATCTTTCAAAAGTGATTGCGCTACATGCAAAAGTTATAAAATTGAAATCAAAGAGATGGACGAAATATTTGAGGAATTTAGAAATGACTATCAAAATCATATTGACTCTATTGTTTCTACTCTTAAAAATAGCACAATAGCTTATAATAAAGCTAAGCATAATCTAAAGATCAAGAATGATGAATTAAAATCAAAAATCAACTTGCTTATGAAAATTATAAATATAAATTCACAATATCAAACTATATCTAAAAACAAGTTGAATATGAATATGAACATCTTAACTAAGTTTAATAATGGGAGTAAGGAACACAAAGGATTTGTAAATCAAAATCAAAATCACCATTATTTACAAAATCATGTTTCTCCCAATTTAAAAATAAAACAACACAAATTTCCTATGAACGATACTTCTAATTATAATTTTCAAAATAAAGATAATCACAATAGAAATTTGATGCATAAGAATAACAATAAACCAAGATTTGAATGGAGGCCCAAAATTAAAACTGAAACATTAACTTCACATGAAATGACTCATTCATCAATATCTACCCACAAACCTACACGTTATATTTGGGTACCCAAAGGAACCACCACACTTGGTCCCCTTTGGATACCTAAATCTCTTATTCATTAGGTATCACCAAATGCATGAAGTAGAATGTTTTCAAAAATGAAATATTCAAATTTTCTCTACTTCATGATATACGTTAATGTCTTTTTATTTTTATCTTTGTTTTCTTATTTTTTTAAGCTATCATGTTATGGTCATCTTATATATTATTGGAAATACGATCTTATCTCTTAAAACCTAATGAGTTTATAAATCAAATTGATCAAAATTCAAAATCATATTTTATTTTGATGACCTATCTATTATTCTTATATTCATTGCTTATAACTATCTTATATTATCCATATGAATAAAACTCTAAATTTGTTATTAGATATTTATCTAAATCACAAATGACATATTGAAAGATTAATTGTCTTAAATACTGATGCCACATGCACCACCATGATCTATTGAAGTCCTTTGATAAAATTCTCAAAAAAATCATATATCATAATTCATATAAAAAATCATCTAAAAACAACTATCTCTATCACATGTATATGAATTATATGATGACAATTGGTATTATAATTGTTTACCATGGTTGGTGTATTATGCGTGTATTATGATTTATTTCAAGTTTAGTCTTTAGAATCATCTTGATATCAATAAGAACAAATCAAATAGAATCTTCACTTCATTCTAGGTCTATAAATTGAAAAATATCAAACTTTGGCATAACATTAATCTCAAACTTATCATACTAACATTGTCACCTAAAGAATATTTGTGTTTATGTTAGGCTTTATATGTTTACCAAGATATATAGGCTAGGTATTATTATCTAAAGCTTATCCATGATATTCTTTGCATAAACATCATACTAATCATTTAAATTATGCTTATTTGGTTTATTCAAACATGATATCGTGTGCTTACATCTCCTATCATTTTCAACTTACACCATAATTGACAAATATAAGCCTTAGAAAAATTAAAATGAAGATATAATAAAATATATCTCATGCAATGTTTATTTGGTAAAGTCATGTAGAAAATCGCTTATGTTTCATGCAATTTGCACTATCTAGACATCTCCAAAAATTCTAAAATTTCTGCATGAAACTACTCTTGGGACATTTAATCAAGATCCATAAGCAGAATTTCCAAAATCTTGAAAATAAGTGTACTGTTTGCCGCGCTATCGCTAGCGCCGGCGCTAGCTCGAGTGTCTGATTTTCTGTAATTTTAAAATTCTGAAAAATCACTAAAAACATATTATTTCATATGCACTACTCATTTTTGCATCTATGCCTATAATTGATTTTTGAAAAATTAAAATACAAAGTTACAAAAGCCAAATTACAGAAAATATTTTTCTTACTTTCTTTTTTGGTTATTTGTTTGATTTCTATTTCTATATGCAAAAATCAAATACAAAATATAAAACAAAAACAAGTAACAAAAATTATCTTTTGAAATTAACTTTTCTATTTACATGTATCTTGCGATTGGGAGATTTGGGCTATCATCCCATCACATCTCCTATTACCGGGCGAACCCCTCACAGGGTAGACCTCGGGAAGTCCAAGATCAATTTTAAGAGTTCAAACTTTAAATCAAATTTTTTAAAAAAATATATCAAAAATACTGTATGGACTTTATTGTGAAAATCAAGCATGATTTAATCTATTATTTAGAACTTCTATAATGTTGCAATTCATCGGTTCAAACTACTTTGAACATTGTTTTTATCATGCTTTGATATATCTACTCATATGTGCACCAATTATAATAAAAAGGTTGTGTAGAACCAAGCTTAGCATGTCTCTAAGTATGAGTAAATGTTTTATGATTGATAATGATATTTATTCACTCACTTATTTTGGCAAAGTCTGCGTGTGTTTTTAATCCAAGAATGCTTGCTTGTGTATTGTAATTGTACAATGAATTAAATTTGCACAAGTATCTTACCTACACTACATTTATTTGCACTCTTAAAAATTAAGAAAAGTGGTTGTGCTTTCAAAATTATATTGGTTTGCAAAACAAGTGTATTCGGAGAACTTTGTATAAAAAAATAATCATGAAATAAATTGACAAAGATAACTCCACCAAGCACTACTTGAACCTCCTGATAAGTCTTAATAAGCATTGTGAGGTTGAGCACCTTGGATAGAATAGTAAAGTGTCTTGTGCAAACCTTCATTTTTACACCACTTATTCTTAAGTACACCGGATCACAAAAATCAATATTGAAAAATAAAGTATGTGATCCCCCAAGCACTACTTTGCACCCTGATAAGTCTTAATGAGCATTGTGTGTGCAAAGCACCTTGGTAATTGTGCATTTTTTTCTATATGCATTGAAGTGTGTGGAAGTAAAATTATTTGTGTTTTATTGTGCGCTTTACTCTACATATGTATTGTATTTATGATTAAATCATTTGTTTACTTTATTCTTAATGCACTTATGTGCACATCATTATTTTCCACAACACTTCTTCTCATGAGTATTGGATCCTAATGCTAAGTTCCATACTACTATTTATATATATAAATGCACTAGATAACCTAGCATGCTCTATACAATGTTTTGTATGTTTTGAATTTGTGAATTAATATAACGTTGTAGTAATCTCTTTTTGAAAACATTATTTCATGCTTGGTTACTTTATTACTTAAATATTTTAAAATGAAAAATGATTTACAAAAATATCTTCCTTTTTCGAATTTAACTCATATATCTTCTTATGAATAGACATAATTACAAAAAGATGTTTCTTGTATTTCTATAAGTCTTCCGCATCATCACCATATTTTTTTACCTTGCGCTTTCATGCTTATATCAAAGTCTTAAATCTCAAAATTCTTTTTTTTCAACAAGTAGTAGACTTGCTTGGTAGAATTTATATTGGTTATTCTAAACACGGATATCATTTTTATGCTAAAAACTCTGATTTAATAATGGATTTCAAAATAGCTATGCGTTTTTTTAAATATTCAAATAAAAATATAAACACGGGCTATGAACTTGTCATTATATTTAACTGCTTAATGCTTCCAATGATTATTATCCCATGATTACATGTCTCACCATAGCGAGGGTGTAGGGTTGTATACATTAGATAAACTGACCTCTAAGTCATGTCTTGTCCTCAACCGGGGAGGGTTCCAGTGGGGCCTTGCGAGGCACTGTGAGGAAAGAGTGCTAGGTTGAGTATTTTTCTAGTGTTTGCATATGGGACTAACACCCCAACATACGGCATGTATGCAGCTCCTCATGACCATCCGTCACTTATTACGGGGCTAGGGTGTAGACATATTGTCTGGGTAGATTGGTTACTTGGAAATCATTACCTTTTATGCTTAAAACTCTTATATAAAGGGGAAAAGTAACATGATAATATTGATTACTTGGCAAATGTTATATTGTTCATCTTTAAGCTAAAAACTCTGAACTATTTCTATAAAAATTATTCTAAAACTCTTTATCATTTCCTTCTCTCTAAAAGCTCGATCATGCCTTTATCTTATTATCAAAAATTTTTGTGTTTTGCTTCCTTACCCACTTTTGCTAATAACAAAAGGGGGAGAACTAACATGATAAATATAATCCGCTATCAAAATGGAAAATTAACAAGATTAATTAAGATGATAGCTTACATATTAGGGGAGCATTCACTTAGGGGGAGCATGTATTTAGGGGGAGCAATTCTAAATACTAAAATCGATAATTATCCTAAGTCATCACTCACACACACACACAAGTAGGTTTCATCATGCTTATCTAATTAATGCTCTGGTTTATCATTAATGGATTTGTTATTATCAAAAGGAAGAGTTTGTTGGAACATGATCTTCTGCATCTCCTAGGTTTGAGAATAACAAATCCTATGTGAATTTGATCTTGTGTGTTTAAGTGTGCAGGAAAACAAGTCCACATGACTTAAGGATAACATATGAAAGAAGCAGCCGAGTTTGGAGCCAAAACTCAAAACTGGCTGCTAGAGCGGGCGGTAGCTCCAGCGGTAGCTTCTAGAGTAGGCGGTAGCTGCTAGAGCAGGTGGTAGCGCCTGAAAGTGCAAAAGTGAAATTCAAACTGGTCGGATGCATATATAGAAGGCAGATAGCGCCGGCGGTAGAGGCTAGCGCCAGCGGTAGCTCAAAGCAATAGAGGAAGGCGGCTGGCTTGCCTAAAATGAAGGATTCTCACGCGGAGAATATTGCCTAATCTGGGATAGCGCCGGAGGTAGCGTTAGCACAGGCGCTAGCTCCAAGGCTATAAAAAGGACCCTTTGAATCCGTCTTCATCATCCCTCTCTACTCCCAAATTCCAGAGCTTTGTGCCACATCATATAGTGGAAGGTTCAGAGAGATACTCCCACAAATCCATGAAGGCTTAAGGAGATCCGTGGAGAAGATTTCAACACACGTCATCATCGTGATGAAAGACCGCATCGCCTACGATCATACTCTGTGGGTCTTCATCTTCTTCTCCAAGAGATCCATATAAGGAGTTTTTATATTGTTGTTATTTATTTCACATCTTTTCTTATAATCGCTTAGTGAATTCGCCTCGTGTTGGCGATTAGGTCTGGGTAGGACTTAGGGAAGAAATTTTCCTCGTGTTGGCGACGAGGTCTAGGGTGTAGATCTAGGGGTGCTCGAGGCCATATCCGGGGAAGGATTGGCTAGAGCGGCTTGAGGCCGTATCCAGGGAAGGATCGGCTAAAGCCAACCGGTTCGTGGGGATATGAGTCGGTATAGAAAACAAAAAGAGTCTTTCATATTTTGCCTTGATTTCTAGCGTCATTGAAATCGAATTTTGTAATCTAATTTATTAATAATAATCATGTCTCTCTTTGTGTAATAAGATTTATTTGATCTTCATTTCTCTAAATTGTTTATTATCCTCTCTTTCATTATAAAACAATATAGAATCACTATTTTGATCTCTTATTCCAAAATATAATATAAGTTTTTAATACCCTTATTCACCCCCCCTCTAAGGGCGCCTACCGATCCAACAATGAAGACTTGTCTGGCAGAAAGAATTGTGCAACAGTTGAGGGGGAGACTTATGCTGAGCCCTCAACACAAAAATCTATGTTGCCAATCAGGGATGAGGCTTCTGTTGAGGAGGAGATATCTCTACATCCAGAAATCTTAGAGAAAGAAGCTGAACCTGCTAACACTAAAGATGCTATGCAAGAAATCTACAGAAGCTACAATATGAATGCTGAAGACACCATCCTCAAAAAGTGTGGACACCCCACTACAACAAAGCCATCAGACAAATGTGAATCTGAAAAGAGAAGCATGATGAAGCGGATCAAAAGGTGTCAACTGAAGAAGAAGAAATGAAGGATGATGATGCTGCTTATAATGATAATCTTAGTGAAGCTTCTGTCCAAATGAACAATGTTGCAGTGAGAAGGACCATACAAGGATCCCAGTGTAGGATAAGATGAATCCATCCTCCCCATCTGTTAAGACATCCAATTCTCCCAAGGTTGATGGTCTAGAAAGTCAAGAGGAGCAAGGTACAGAGAATAAAAGAAACTGAATTGGCTCATGTGATAGATGAAAGCAAATGTGGTTGAAATTCTATTTTGAAAACATTTAGCTTAACTGTAAAATGATAATAAAGTAGTGTCACTCTTAAATGTGCACTACTTAAGCATATAAATGTGAAGCTAACACATAACACGCTGATGCTGCAAAAGAACAAACAAAGACAATATCGTTGTGTCTACAAAACTATATCGTCGTAACAACAGTGTGTGTCATCGAAATGACAATTTGTATCGTTAAAATGACTCTTCGACTTCGTCATAAAGTCACGACGATACCTAAGTATCTACTCAAGAATTCAGAATTCTGAAATAAATCGATCACGACCATTCAATCTGATTGAAAATTAAACATACAACAAGGCACTTCGCCTCCCACATCATAAGTTATAAGTAGGGTCAGATGTCTTGAATGAAAAGCACTTACTACATTTTTCCTAAAAAGTCATCGTGTGTTCCTTGACTTCGGAGAGTGAACAAGACAATACTGGTGAACCCTCCCTTGATTAACCAAAAAATGGCACCGAAGAAGGAAGGATATTTGCATGAAGGAAGTGAGGTAGTAAGAAATGGATTCATGAAGCCTCTAGAAGAAATTCAAAGCACCATACGACTGCTCGACTCCGTCAGCTTGGAGTTCGTTCTTTCAGAATTAACAGTAATAATGAAGAGGGAAGTTCTGGAATTCTACTCGAATGCCAAGGGTGGCTCTAAAGGAACGTCCATCAAAAGTGAAAGTGCACAGTGTGCCTCTGAGTATTCTCTAGAGGGGGTGAATACAGTTTAAAATATTTTCTACCATACTTATACACACACAATAAAAACTTTAAGTATTATGCACCCAACAAAACCAAAGACAGGATAAATTATAAACAGATTGCTGAATATAAACAAATAAAAACTAAAGTATGGACAACACAGAAAATCACACACAAAGACACAAGAATTTTATAGAGGTCCCCAAAATGTGGGTACTCCTCTCTTCTACCTCCCTGGTAGGATTGCACAACCTGTGCCTGAGTCTTTTGATAAGGAGACTCTTAGAACCACTGAGTCTTTTGATAAGGAGATTATTAGAACCACTGAGTCTTTTCATAAGGAGACTCTTAGAACCACTGAATCCTTTGGAAGAGGGATTAATAAAACTCTTTATAGTTGGAGGAAAAAGTAAGAAGAAAGGAAGAAGAAGAAGATAGAATTCTATGTTTCAGAATTCTTCCGAAGCACTTCTGCTGCTTCTGTCTTTCACAGGATCTGAAATGATGAACCCTTGCTTATGATAGTGATGATTGCAAGGGTTATTTGATTGATCCTTCTCTGTGAATACTTCTTGATGACTGGCTGCTGTAAGATGAAGAATATGAAGCCGCTCTTTTCTTTTTCACTGTGCAGATAGAAGATTTGTTCTTGTCTTAGGGTTTGAGGAGGAAGAAGAAGAACACCCTATTCGACAGACAAGAATAATGTAATAACTCTATCTTTTTCTTCTTCTCTTTTGCATACTTATGTTGTATGATTGGAATTTCAAATCCTTTCTTCTTTTGGGCTGTCCTGAAAAAGAATTCTTTTGGACACCTAATTTTCCTTTCCCCTTTTGTTCCCGACCCATCGATCAGTTTTGAATACCTTCCAAGAATGATTTTGCTGAGTCCTGGAATACTCCATTCCATTCTTGGCAATAAATGAGCCGTTGGAGAACTGTTTTTAGTCTTGTGGTCCTTTTGAAAAGGTCTTAAAAGGACACCAGAAAAAGCATCCTTTTTTCGACTGTATTCGACGTAGCGTCGAATTAAATTTCTTTCTTATCGACGCACCTCTGAGTTCTTATCAGAGTAGGCTTTGAATTCCTCCTTATCTCTGGTTGAACTCAGATGTCGACATAGCGTCGAATACTACTCGACGTATCCGTCGAGTTGAAGGCTGGAAATTGGACATCATCGTCTGCGTCGAGTTGAAGTCGAAGTTGCTCGACTTCACTGATGGTTTCAACAAGCTCTTTCTTCTACGTCGAGTCCCTTTCGACATTGCACCGACTTGATTTATACTTCAACAGACTGATCAAGTTGCTTGGAATTCTAGTCAGAGTTATGTAGTCATCAAGTCAAAGTTGCGTCGACTTTCATTCGAGGCAAGTCTTGAATTAACTTATTTTGTGATTGTCTTGACTTGGCCTTGACACTAAAAGATGAGTGTGACATCCTAAGACATCTAATGACTAATTTACCATTTCTATACAATGAGGGTAATACACCTTAGGAAGTAAAATCACCTATAGATAATTTGATAAGTTAAATCAAAAGGTGTTTTTCCAAACAAAAAGTCAAGTCAATGGAATAAGAGTTAAGGTAACTCCAAAGAGATTGGCCAGGGTTTTGTAGCTGCCAACCTTTGCCAAAGAAGGGGAGAATGAAGAGGTCACCCAGGAGGACCTAGATAAAGCTCTGGCATTGTGTGAGCATTCCAGGAAGACCTATGGGTCTCTGGAAAGGAAGAACTTCAATCGGCAAGGAAAGCTACTGGCTGACATAGTGGGAAAGGCCCTTCTCTGCAAGGTAGG
Organism: Dactylorhiza incarnata; assembly: GCA_033032865.1. NCBI lineage: Eukaryota > Viridiplantae > Streptophyta > Magnoliopsida > Asparagales > Orchidaceae > Dactylorhiza > Dactylorhiza incarnata. The sequence goes on from JAWHQI010000130.1 coordinate 1,750,251, forward strand.
GTCTCATGACATGATATCCAAACAGATGTTTGAGATAATGACCAGGATAATCCTAAGCGAAAAAACCAATTGGGCTCAGATCATTTTCAAGAGAATATAAGAGAGCTTTCAAGTGCCCAATCTGGGAAGAATACTATCTCTTTATCTGCAGTTATCATAACCTGAAAAGTTCAACCAAAAATTTGGAGTAAAAATCCATCATATGAGAAAAATGGATATTAAGGTACTGGAGAGGTGGGAAAAGGTCATAACAAGGTCTCTCAAGAGGTCACAGGTTGTAGATGATGTGGTGAGTGGAAAAGAAAGCTCATCAGAAGAAAGTGAGCCCATCCACAATCCAGAGTTGTCTAGCTCTGAAGAGAATGTGGAGCAGAGGAATGTCTCCCTCCAAACCTCAGCACTGAGCTTGGGGGTCAAGAACCACTCCTGGAACAGATCAAGGGGAGGCTGAGACTGAGGGGGTGCAAGACACTAAGCTCCCTGCTCATGTGGAAGATGTCATCCACAATCTCACTATGGTTGAGGATGCTATCCATTCTAGACTAGCAGTCCAAGAGGATCCAAGTGAAGCTCAACAGGAAGACACTCAAAATAATCTTTTTGGACATGTGTGTCACATCCCTTTGTTTGAGAATAACAAATCCCATATTGTATTTGATCTTGCTTGTCATGTGTTTATAGTGTGCAGGAACTATAAGTGCAATACTCTAAAGATAGAAAGCAGCGTGGAACCAACAAACTGAACTAAAGCACTACCGCCAGCACTAGGGGTTGCCGCAGGCGCTAGCGCTACCGCCTGGCGCTAGCTCGAGTTCATGCACAGCGCCACGCCGCGACGGTTTTGTAACCGCTTTTACATGATCGCTACCGCAGGCGCTAGGAGCTACCGCAGGCGCTAGCGAGAGGTTCTATAAATTGGATCTTTCTTTCTCATTTTGGACATCCATCCCATAGAGATTGCTTGTACCACAATTCTATTGTTGTTATGCTGCCGAAGATGGATCTCCCACAAAAAGCGTAAGGAGAATTCTGGAGGAGGACTACGTCACGCTACATTCGAAGGACGATCACTTCGACCTCGCTCATACTACATCGATCCTTCATCTCCGACTTCAGAAGATCTCATATCCGGAGTTTTTATTATTGTTATCATTATTTTCATTCCATATATTTTTGTAACCGTTTAGAGAATTCTCCTTGTGTTGGCGACTAGGTCCTTGCGCAGCTTAGGGGGAATTCGCTGCATGTGTTGGCAACTAGGTTTAGGAGATTAGATCTAGGGGGTGCTCGAGTCCATATCCGGGGAAGGATTGGCTAGAGCGGCTTGAGGCCATATCCGAGGAAGGATAGCTAAAGCCAACCGGTTCGTGGGGATACGAGTCGGTATAGAAACGGAAAAATGATTTTCATTTGTACGCCTCCGATTTCTAGCGATATTGAAATCAAATTTATGTAAACACCTTTTTATATAAATACAATCATGTCTCTATTTGTGTTTACTTGATTTCTCTCCTTTGGCATAATCTCTAAAATATTGGTTACTAAGTTTTCAATTCTAATTACTTTATCTAAATTGTTTATTTAAATCTCTTTCATCAAAAAACAATTTAGTTCTTGCTTCTAAACTTGGATATTATGATATTCTCTTAATTTAGCTAAATTTTTATTTTGCTCTCTCTTACATAAAAACAATTTAGTAATTTTCATAAAATTATAAAAAGAATTTGTATTCCCTTATTCACCCCCCCCCCCCCTCTAAGGGCGCCTATCGATCCAACAAGTGGTATCAGAGCGAGGTTATTCCAAATCAGTTTAAAACCGGGAATAATGGAGCTTCATGATCTCGCATCCACTAGAAGGGGAAGTTTTTATGAAAATGAAAAATCCTTTTGTCCACCATTATTTATGGGTGAAAATTATAATTGGTGGAAAACTCTTATGGAAAAATTTCTTAAATCTTTGGATATTGAAGTTTGGAATATTACAATTAAAATGCCCCCAAGTATTTTAAATAAAAATGAAATATTTTTAAATGCCAAATCAATGAATAGTCTATATTGTGCACTAGATCAAAATATTTTCAAACTTATTTATACACTTCCTACTGCTTATGAAGTTTGGTAATTTCTTGAGAATTCTTATAGTCTTCCTTCCACAGATGATGAACAAGAGCAATTCCTTATGGATCCAAGAGAAGAAACCGATGAGGACTTATGCTTGGAGGAAGATCTATCTAAAAAAGAAGAATGCAACGCCACAATATTGGACTCAAATGATGGCAACACATCAAGCAAAAGAGAAGACAGAAATTCAACTATGGAAGAGGAATGAGAAGAAGATGTCAAAGGAACCCTTGGTTCAAATCTTGCCTCATCCCATAGTAATGTAAGAAATTCAAAAACTTCTCTTTTTGTAACAAATTCCATTTTTACATCTCGTATGCTTAAAATTGCTAAACGTAAAATTTTAAAGTTGAAAATTGCTAATTCTAAATTACATTTAGAAAATAAACTTTAAAAGCAAACGATAAAGTAGAATCAAATATTGATGTGTTAAATTCTCTTTCATGCTCTTTAGTTAAAATTCCTACTCCTTGTTTAGATTGCAATCTATTAAAAGAAAAATTCAAGGATATTGAAAAAGGGCTCTTAGTTTCTAAAAAGCATAATGAAAAATTGATAATTGAAAATGATGCTTTAACTTGTAAGTTAAGACAATTAAAATCTTTTGTTGAAAAATTTCAAATGTCAAATAATGACTTTCATCATAAGATTTTGAATAACAAGGATAAATTATCTTACAAAATCATTTCTAAAAAGGACCATTTTCACACATCAACTCAAAAGGAGTGTAGTTTCAAAAAGAATTATGATATGCACAAAATTCTTAAGAGTCATTATTTTAAGTCTCAATATATTTTCAAACATGACTCAAATTTAAAAACTTCTTTTCATGAAAATCAAACTATAAAATATTTTTCTTCACATTATAAGAGTATGTCTATAAGAAAGAGTGGAAATGAAAATCATCAAAATAAAAACCAATCATTTAACACATATTGTAACCCGCTCTTTCAACAATCACTTCTAAAGAAAGACTACCACTCTTATAAACTTTCAAAGAAACCATATAATAGAATTCATTATGATTATCAACATCAAGCTATTTTGAAAAATAATTTGAATAATCATAAATCCCCAATGTATTATTTTTCAAACAACTATCATCATATAAAGATGTCACATAGTCATTATATGGATTTAAGTGATAAACAACCAATGAATGAATGGAGACCCATAAAGAAAAATGACATATCATCTTTAATTGAAAAATCTCATTCATCATTATCTTCCCAAAAGCCACCACGATGTATTTGTGTACCCAAAGGAACCATCCCACTTGGTCCCCTTTGGATACCTAAATCTCTCATTCATTAGTATCCAATCATTTGCATGAAGTAGAAACATATTAAAAATGAAATATCATTACTCTACTTTGTGATTTGCCTAATTTCGTTTTCTTTGTTTTCTTTTTACTTAAGCTAACATGCCTTGATCACCTTATAAATATTTCAAATATGACTTTATCATCTAAAGCAACGTATAAATCAAATTGAATAAAAAGTCATATGTTTTTTAAAAGTGACTTATCTCTTATCTTTTTAGTTTTTGTCTTTTAAAATCCTTTACCCATAAATGTCTTGAATTATCATCATAAATTGAATATTGAAATTATTATCAAGACTAATGAAATATGTTTAAAGAATGGATTTAAATGGTTTATTAAAGGGCTTAGGCTAAAAATTAAAATGCGCAAAATTTTTGATTATTTTCTATTTTGTTTGCTGCATATGATAGCCCTTATAATGAAGAATATTATCACGTAAAATCGAAAACAAAAATTCACAAAAGACATGTTTAATCTTTCAAAAATGCGAGTTTTAGAACAAGACTTCAAACAGCCATATCTTTTGATCCGCTCGTCCATTTTTCGCGTTTAATATGTTTTCGGAAAGAGCACAGAATTCTCCATCCAACAACAAACTAGGCTTGCCCGTTCAAGTTTGTTTGGTGCTGTCAAATTGCCCAAATTCAACGTTGTTTAAAAAGTTCTTTCAGTTTTCTTATTTCGGCAATTTCTATGTCTTTGGATTCTTCATCACTTGCTATCCTTAGTATAATTGTGTGTCACCAATGTTTGCATGTATTTAGGCTTTAGAATTATCTTGTATCATTAAGTTCAAATCAAAAGTTTAATCATTTCATTCTAGGTCAAAATAAAATTAATTTAAAACCTCTAATATTACATGCAACATTATTTCCATTAATCCTATGTAATAACATTTCATTCAAACTCATCATCCTAGCATCACTTCTTGGTCAATGCTTATATATTTATGCTAGGTATTACATTTACAATGTTATTCAAATTTCATGATAACTATGTGATTTGAAATCATAATAGAATACTAAAATTCCAACAAACGCATAGTTTATGGATTAATCCTTAGAATATATATCATGAAATTATATATTATCATGCAAAATCAAAGATCAATAAATTCAATTATTAAATACAATTTTATTATAAATTTCAAAATGTTATATATGTGATCTTTGTCTTTGATATGATTGCATGATAATCATTTTTCTAGGCTTACAAATCAAACATGCTCATTCAAAAGGAAATCACCAAATCATATTGTCATAAGTATAGAAGAAATAGAATTCACATACATCATGATGATCTAACATATATTCTACACAAAATTCTCTAAAATCATAAATCATAGTTCATGTTCTATCAAGAAATATCTCAAATCAATAATATCTATCACCTATGAATTATGAATCTTATGATAAAAATATGAATAATGTTTTCTTTACAATATTTGGTGTATTGATATACTTTGCTATTGATTGCATGTATCTCACATATATGTAGACTCTAGAATCAACTTTGTAATAATAAGAATAAATCAAACTAAATCATCACTTTATTCTAGATCTATAATTTGAAACTCTATTTTGGAATACATGCAATATTAATGTTAATCTTATGACGTGACATTAAACCCAAAACTCATCATACTAGCATTATCACGTATTGAATATTAGTAATTGTGCTAGTTATCTCATATCGTCATCTCATAAAAGTAGAGAAACTATGCGGCTTTATATTTTTCTATAATTCTTCACATTAAACAAAAACCATAGTTTATAAATCAACCCATAGTTTAAAAGCATAGGTTGTCCAAAGATTATTCACCTATGACTACATATCTCACAATAGCGGGGGCGTAGGATTGTATGCATTAGAGACTTAACCTCTAAGTCATGTCTTGTCCTTAACCGGGGAGGGTTCTAGTGGGGCCTTGCGAGGCACTGGGGGGAAAGAGTGCTAGGTTGAGCGTTCTCTAGTGTGTGCATATGGGACTAACACCCCAACCTACGGCATGTGTGCAGCTCCTCATGCCCATCCGTCACTTAGTACGGGGCTAGGGTGTAGACATTTAGTTCGGGTAGTTTTTAATCTTAGAACATACTTATTTTACTCATTGCATGAACCTTTTTATTTACTTATCACTTAAATCATGCATATTTTGAGTTGTTCGAAAATGTCCTCCTGTGTTTGCATAATTTATCTTTTTGTGCTTAAATAATTTTATAAAACACAAGTATTTGAAAAAGCCAAAGTTTTATGCAAATTTGATATGTACTACTTAGTTTTTGTATTTCTGACTTTGTTATTTTTGTTTTATCTATATTTTGAAAAATCAACTACAAAACTTCAAAATTCAAAAATACAAAAATATGTTTTTGTGGTTTCTGTTTTTCTTTCATTACAAATGTTCAAAAAAACAAAAAAACTGTATGATCTTTATTTCTAATATCAAGCATGTAAGAATTCTATTATTTAGAATTATTTACAATGTTAAAACTTGTTTCTTCATATTACTATGAACATTGTTTTGTTTATCATGCTTTGATATATCTATTTAAAGTGCATCAATTGTATTTAAAAATATGTGTAGAACCAAACTTAGCATGCCTCTAAGTATGAGTAAATGTATTGTGATTGATAATGATACTTTTACACTCACTTATGTTTGGTAATGTACATGTGTGTTTAAATCTAAAGACGTTTGCTTGTGTACTGTAATTGTACAATGAATTAAAATTTGCATAAGTTTATTATCTACACTACATTTGCATTGCACTTACAAATTAAGAAAAGTGGTTTAAAAAATTTTATTATGTTGGGTTTGCAAAACAAGTGTATTCGGAGAATGTTGTCTCACAAAAGTGAACAAAAAATTGACAAATATAACTCCACCAAGCACTACTTGAACCTCCTGATAAGTCTTCATAAGCATTGTGAGGTCAAGCACCTTGGAAAGAATAGTAAAGTGTCCTATGCAAACCTTGGTTATTAAACCACTTTGTTAAAAATTATGTGCATTAAAAGTGTGTGAAAGTAATATACTTGTGTTTTATTGTGCACTTTACTCTACATATGTCTTGTATTTTGTGATTTAAATCATTTGTTAACATTGCTCAAAATACACTTACGTGCACTTCATTATCTTTCATAACACTTCTTCTCATGAGTATTGGATTCTAATGCTTTATCTATACTACTCCTTATATAAGAAATGCACTAGATAACCTAGCATGATCTCTACAATGTTTTGGTATCTCTTGAACATAAAATTAAGTAACATTGTAGTATATTTTCTTTTTGATATGTTTACTTCATGCTTGGTAACTTTATGTAAAACTATGAGATTTCAAAGAGGTTAAAACATCTTTACATTTTGAACTTAAACTCATATTTATACTTATGTTTTTCATGCTTACAAAAAGATGTTTCTTGCAATCTTCCGCTTGCCTACACTCTTATTTATTTATCTGAAATCTCTTATATACTATGCTTAAACTCTTTATCATTTAATATACTACAAAAGCTCGATCATTCTTTAAAATTCCTAAGGAATGCTTCATACTTCCCTTATCCCACCTTCTTTTGATAATACCAAAAGGGGGAGATTAATTGAAGAAATATAGAGGAGAAATCTAGAAGATTAAGGGGAGACTAATTCATTAAATCTATTATTTAGGGGGAGTAACACATACAATTTCATTTATGTAGAGGGAGCATTAAGATAGGGGTATGCACTATTCTCATGCTTATCATATACTATAGTTGCACTATTATCATGTTTATCATATACTATAACCACCATTGTTGATTTCTTGCTAAGAGGATTTGTTATTATCAAAAGGGGGAGATTGTTGGACATTTTTGTCACATCCCTTTGTTTGAGAATAACAAATCCCATATTGTATTTGATCTTGCTTGTCATGTGTTTATAGTGTGCAGGAACTATAGGTGCAATACTCCAAAGATAGAAAGCAGCTTGGAACCAACAAACTGAACTAAAGCACTACCGCCAGCGCTAGGGGTTACCGCAAGCGCTAGCGCTACCGCCAGCACTAGCACTACCTCCTGGCGCTAGCTCGAGTTCGTGCACAGCGCCACGTCACGACGGTTTTGTAACCGCTTCTACACGATCGCTACCGCAGGCGCTAGGAGCTACCGCAGGCGCTAGCGAGAAGTTCTATAAATTGGATCTTTCTTTCTCGTTTTGGACATCCATCCCAGAGAGATTGCTTGTGCCACAATTCTATTGTTGTTATGCTGCCGAAGATGGATCTCCCACAAAAAGCTTAAGGAGAATTCTGGAGGAGGACTACGTCACACTACATCCGAAGGACGATCGCTTCGACCTCGCTCATACTACATCGATACTTCATCTCCGACTTCAAAAGATCTCATATAGGGAATTTTTATTATTGTTATCATTATTTTCATTCCATATATTTTTGTAACCATTTAGAGAATTCGGCTTGTGTTGCGACTAGGTCCTTGCGCGGATTAGGCGGAATTCGCCGCGTGTGTTGGCGACTAGGTCTAGGAGATTAGATCTAGGTGGTGCTCGAGTCCATATCCGGGGAAGGATTTGCTAGAGCGGCTTGAGGCCATATCCGGGGAAGGATGGCTAAAGCCAACCGGTTCGTGGGGATACGAGTCGGTATAGAAAAGGAAAAATCATTTTCATTTGTACGCCTCCGATTTCTAGCGATATTGAAATCAAATTTATGTAAACACCTTTTTATATAAATACAATCATGTCTCTATTTGTGTTTACTTGATTTCTCTCATTTGGCATAATCTCTAAAATATTGGTTACTAAGTTTACAATTCTAATTACTTTATCTAAATTGTTTATTTCAATCTCTTTCAACAAAAAACAATTTAGTTCTTGCTTCTAAACTTGGATATTATGATATTCTCTTAATTTAGCTAAATTGTTATTTTGCTCTCTCTTACATAACAACAATTTAGTAATTTTCATAAAATTATAAAAAGAATTTTTATTCCCTTATTCACCCCCCCCCCCCCCTCTAAGGGTGCCTATCGATCCAACAAATCCTACTGATGAGACTAACAGAGATCTACCAATTGCGAAAAATCCAAGTGTGCCTGAAGATGAATCAAGACAAACACCTCTTAGAAGATCTCCATCCCCCATGTTTGATGAGGCTGAAGGGATAAACATTTATCTCTCCTTCATACTCCAGAAGAAGCCTAAAGGACAATCTGACAGACCCAACTCTTCCACAGAGCAAAGGCTAAAAAACTCCTCATTGCTGCCTCAGATAAGGATGCTCTTGGAAGAGCAAAGGTTCAAATTTGAAAGCTATATTGACAATGCTGTCAATGAGATAAGAAATGACCTAACTAATGAGACTGTAAGTCTAAAAACTTATATGAAGAATCTTCAAGAAGACACTGTCAAACAGCTATCAATTACTCAACAGGGTATAACTGAAGTTCTGGAAAATCAAGGCATGATATGCAGCAATATAAAGAAAACCTACATAGCCACTAACAGGTGGATGAATGAACACAAAAATAATCTCCAAGAAAAATTAGATCAACGCAGTCAGGAACTGAATAGTCATCTGCTTGAGACAAAAAAAATCACCTGGAAAAGGGAATTCATATGCTTAAAGATAAGATTTTGAATCTTCAGGGGAACATCTAAAAGGAAATATCAGAAGAATTCATAAAGGGGGAGAGATCAATGATAAAAGCTAGTGGTGAGCATGCCATCTGGACCTCCAATACTATCAGGGAAGCAATGAATCTCCCTCCCCTGAACTATAATTACCCTGCTAATCAACCTGATGACATTCTTGCTACTATTGTTGGTGCTGATCAGAGTAAGGGAAAGAAGATATTAGAGTAAGATGAAGTAAAGATGAGAAAGAAAAGATACAGAGAAGAAATGGAGAAGAAGGATAATTATGAGAAGTGGAGTCCCAAATCCAGAGCAATAATATTAAATGCATGGGAGATTATGAAGGTAAACAAATCTGAAAGATATAAATTGTATAGCTCTCAAGAGTGGACTAAATATGAAGATCAAGAAGAGTCAAGAAGAAGTCACAGAAGAGACAAAATGGCAGGAAGAATCCCAGCAGATGCTCCAGAACCACTCAAGTATCATCCCAAGCCATATGAGTACTTCGCCAGGTAATCTGAAGAAACGGGAAGTTGCTGCCAAGAAAGCAAGGAATGAAACAGCTATGAGGGAACTAGAGACATAGATGGCTGACTCACTATGGGCATATATAGCAATGCTAAAAATTTCAAAACATATGTCAATATTTATAATTCTTCAATGAAATGATGTGTATCAAACTATCTCTTTCTTTGATCACATAAACTAAACTAAAATGTCACTATTATATGTTGATTTTCTTTAGATGTACTTTATCATTGAATGGGTTATGACTTCTTCAAATAAGGGGAGATTGTTGTGAACAGTGCCCAACAATGTTCCTGATTTGAAGAAGTGCTCAGATAAATGATAAGTACAATTTGTATTTGATGTGCATTTGTTGTGACTTGAATATGTAGAATATCATATTCACTAAGTATAACATATAAGGCTTAAGTAAATGCATCTAAGGCATACATCGTCGTGTTAACAATATACACACTACGATATTGCTAAAGTGTCTAGCATCATCGTTGAGAAGACTCATGAGGAATCCAAGAATACTGTAAAGTATAGACTATGTGTCCAGTACTTCTCCAATCTCACTAAGTCTAACATCGTTGAGAATGACTGAGCATATCGTCGAATAAGCACTCATACATCGTCAAGATAACTCTCAAAGATAAGCAAAAGGTCCATGTCAGTCATCATCGAGATAACATGGACAATTAGACGATATCGTTATGATATCAAAGTACACACGACGGTATCATCGTAAGAACAAGAAGAATCGATCAAAGCCCAATATCATCGTGTCAATCATAATCACACGACGCATCGTTGTATGGTTTAAGAAGAGTTAAGTCAAAGTATTCGGCAATGTCGACGACATCGTCATAAAGAGATCTTGTCGTTGAGACAAGAAAGGAAGCTCACTGAAGACCTAAGTTAAAGTGCTCGAGAATGTCGACGACATCATCTTAAAGGAGCCTAGTCGTCGAGAAGGATAAGGGAGAACTTGTGAAGACAACTTAAAGAAGAGGAATCGCTTATCGTCAAAATGATCAAGACGATATCATCGATATTACAGTATGTTTTCAACGATATCGTCGATAAGATCTTATGGTCTCATTGATATCGTTGATAAGATAGAATGGTCTCAATGATATCATCCATAAGACAAAATGGTTTCAACGACATCGTCAAGAAGACCGCAAGTTGAATACAAGATTACTACGACACCTTTAAGATGATTACATGTCGTCATAAGTACAAGTACAGTTGTGATATCTTGTATCGTCGATATATCCTTCTCCAAAGAAGATTGAAGAAGACTTGAATATTTGCCCAAGTCCAAGATGGTTCGGGGTAACGACAAGTTCTATCGTCTAGACATTGCAAATGTCGTCGAGACAAATCAAAATATTTCAAATCGCGCTATTTGCATTTAATGTTGCCGCATGATGGTCCAATCAGCGCATGCCGTTAAGGAATGGGTATCTGACACATAAAGGACATCATAGGAGACCATTAGTCGGCTCCTCAGTGATATAAAAATGGATAAGTATCTGCCCTAATTTGAGAAGCAAGGAATGCAGAAAACATGCAAATTTCAATAGAATAGTAAGGGACTGCGTAAAGAAGGAACAAGAACCAGAGAACAAAACTTCTTCATCAAGTGTTCTCCAAGTTTCAGTCCAGCAACATCGGCTGATAAGTATTATTCCAGATTGAAGAAAGGATTGATGAAGAACCTGTGCTGTCCAAGAAAAGATCAAAAGCATTCTCTTCAAGTCCAAGAAGCCAATCTTCATCCGGCTAAAAAGTTTTTATTACTCCTCCTTTGTAGGGCTTTTACAAGCCTGAGTTTGTATGATCTATTTCAAATCTGAGATTGTAGGGCTTGAGGGCCTGAGTATTGTAGGGATTGAGGGCCTGAGCTGTAGGGCTTGACAGCCTGAATTTTGTAGGTCTTGAGGGCCTAAGTTGTAGGGCTTGAGGGCCTGGGTTTTGTAGGGCCTGAGATTGTAGGGCTTGCGGGCCTGAGTTTTTGGCGGAGTTTTCCGACCCTAGCACACTGCTAGATAGGCACACATTGTTCCTAGGGTACCATAGGCCAAGATTTGATGTACCCTTTAGGTATCTTAAGATTCTCTTGACAGAGACACGATGAGATTCCTTAGGGTTCACCTGATATCTAGCACAGACACATGTGACAAATATTATGTCAGGCCTACTTGCAGTTAGGTACAGTAAAGATCCAATCATGCATCTATACTTGGTTTCATCAAAGGGTATTCCCTTCTCATCCTTGTCTAGAGACACATTGGTTCTCATTGGAGTCTTCATATAAGAAGCACTCTCCAATCCAAATTTCTTGACTAGCTCTCTAGTGAACTTGGTATGTGAGATGAATATATCATCTTCAGATTGTTTCACTTGGAGACCTAGGAAGTATTTGAGCTCACCCATGCTGCTCATCTCAAACTTTCCCTGCATCAAGTTGGCAAAATTTTTGTAGAGATTGTCATCTGTAGAGCCAAAGATAATGTCATCTACATAGATCTGCACTAGCAAAATCTTGCCTTTAACTTCCCTTAGGAACAATGTCTTATACTTAGATCAAAATCTCATTAAGAAAGAAAGCTGAAAATAGACATATTATTAATAAGCAGAAAAAGAGAAAAGAAATAAGAATATCTTTTGTTCTCTGCGTTCGACAAATGTCGAACGGCATTGGACAAATGTCGAACGGCGTTGGACAAATGTCGAACAGCGCTCGACAAAATTCTAGCCAGACAGCGCTCGACAAATATTCATCCGAACAGCGTTCGACAAATAGCGAACGGCGCTCGACGAATTCATCCAGACTTAGCAGGTCGACGAGATAAATCAAGATCAACAAAAATCTTATTTGTAGAGAATTTCTCAGCACATCAAAAGGCGCTCGACAAATGTCGTTCAGTGCTCGACAACATTCTAGCCAGAGCTCGACTAATATTTTATTGGGCTATCTTTCTTTATAATATTTAATCTAGCCATTACAGCATTAAAAGCATATTACCGTTACTGTATTGTCAAATCGGCAACTCCTCTTTCCAAGGAACAAAAATTAAAGAGATTTCATCTCTTTCCATTTTACCGAGCAAGGATTCAAAAGCTTTCTCCAGACTATATATTCAGGAGAAGAGCAGAAAGAAAGAGACAGATATAGGAAAGGCAGAGAAGAAAATACATAGAAGCAAATCTATTTTTCTTGCTAATATTATCTTGCAGATCTCATACATCCTGAGACAACAATCACGACCAATTGCTCAGGATCATCACTGCAAAAGAAGGAAGAAGCATTTGAACAATCAAAAGGAAGAGACCTCCAGAACTGTCATTCATCTATACCAGACAGGGGGAGCTCTTCATCATCTGATCCTTTCAACACTATATCAGGATCACCAAGAGTCTTCTTATACAGAGAAGAACAATTTAATTTTTGCTTTTATTTTTCCCTTCTTTACACCATCCTGTACAGGGTTATAACTCCCTTCAAAAGTTAACTCTCGGTGACAGGGCACCTTAGCAAAAACCTGCAGTTTGGTTAGAGCACCTTATCAACAGCTCACCTGGTGAGAGGGCACCTTATCAACAACCACATAGTGGATTCCTACCAGTGGGTAGAAGAGTAGATGTACCCAGTTGAGGGGAACTACTATACATCTTGTGTCATCTGGATGTTTTTTTTTATGCACTCTCACTGTTTGTGTCAATTACTCTTTCAGCAAACACATATAAATATACATATCATTCATTTTAAAACCAAAACTTAATCAAGATCTTTTAATAAAGTAAATAAGAACTAAAACACTCCACTTTCAATGAGGGTGGAGAAAGGTTAGTTGATGTATGAGGTATTGGTGATAATGGAGGTGAAGAGGATGAGAAAGTATGAGGAGGAGGAGATGGAGAAACTGCTGTTTGAGGAGCAGGTGTTTGAGAAGAGGTAAGTAGAGTAGGAGTTGTGAGGGTGGTAGAGACTATTGGAGTGGATGATGGTGGTAGAGAAGGATTGTCTCTTTGAGGAGGAGGAGGAGGAGGAGATAGATGAACAGGAGAGTTAGGAGGAGAGGGTGTCCTTTCAGGAATGGAACCATGCTTAGGGATTTGCCTGGTCCACTTGGAGAATAGAGCTATTGACATTCTTTTCCCTGGAGGAATGGGGATTCCTTTTGACCTATAGAGGTCAGGGAAGGAGTGGAAGAGTACTTGACTCATAATCCTCATATATGCATTTTCTTTGGGTGAGTATTTGGAGCCTATCATCTTGAGCAAGCATGTGGCCCAGTCCACCTTCTTCTTCAGCACAAGGGCCCCCATGATGTTCAGTTGCTGCTTGGGTACTGCATCATGGGCTGAATTTTGCATAGTAGTATCTTTCCTACTATATCTGCTAGCATTCTGTACTCCTCAGAAAAGTCTATTTTCTTTAGATGGATTGGTTTATCCTTTGAAAACTTCATGGTGGTTAGCAGATGCTTGATTTCATCAGGTGTGAGGTCTATAGATTCATCACCTAATAAGGGAATGATGAAGACTTATGAGGTTACTCTTTAGAAATTGATTTCCTTTCCCTAGTTTATTTGAACAAAGATAATATTAGGATATACCTGATGGAAGATCAAAGGTGGTCTTAATATGTTCTGCAGAGATTGAGACTGGTGTCTCATAGATTGTTCCCTGGATTTCTCCTTATTCGGATATCTGAACATGAGTCATTAGCTCTGTGAGCTCTGTTTCCAGGAGCTTGCATCTTGTGGAGATGAGTTTGTCCAATCCAGCTTCAGTGAAGAGAGCTATGATGTTCTTATAATTTTCTGCAGCGGCTTGGAAGGAGTCGAGGTCAATGTCGAAACCAGAGTTTATCTTGGGAGCCATTTTATGTCAGTGAAAGAGAGGAGGAAATGGCTGGACTAAGGAGCAAGAAGGATGAAGGATGCAGAGTAGTGAAGGTTTCTAACCGAAGAGTCTTTTTAAGTTAGGTGAAGCGTCGAAATGGGACTCAATTCGAGGCTTATTCGGTACTTCAGTGGATGTGACCGAAAATATTTTAGTATTGTCGCTCATTTTTTATGAAATCGACGTTATGATGAGTGGAGTTCGACGTGAGCGTCGATATAATCTGATTTGGGATGATAGGGTTTCCTATCGACGTATGCGTCGATTGGAGTCCACGTATGCGTCGATGTCACTTATTGAGTTGAGTCATCGACGGTGCGTCGATTAGAAGTCGACGTGACTTTTGATTTTCCTGAAGAATTTTAGGTGTTTATTTCTTTTTATCTCTTCCTAGTTCTAAGTCAGTCTTGGACTATTTTTTTTTTACAGATAGTTTGATTGGTTGTGCCAACATTGTTTGGCAAGGTGGCTAGTTTTGTTACATATATGGCACTTGATTATCTTATTCTTATGATAATTTGAGTTTAGAGAAGGATAGAAGGGTTGATTAGGATAGAAAGTTTGATTAGGATGGGAATTTTGGTTACCAGGTTTAGGGTAGAAATTTTGGTTAGGATAGAGGTGTTGATTAGGTTGGAAATCATGGTTAGGATGAATGGATCCTGAATGGGAATTATAGAAGGTTTTTGGAGGATAGGCATATAAGTTGCTCTGAATTTTTGTGCATCGATATCTATTCGACGCATGTTGATAGTTGCTTCGATTTATATTCGGCGCTTTCTCCCGATAGCGTTGATCTGATATCGACGCATGGAAAAAGTTGCGTCGATTGGAAGTCGACGTACTTTTATTCAAGCGTCGAGTAGAGGTCGAGGCATCTGAGAGGTTGCGTTGAGTAAAAATTGACGCACTATCATTCATGCGTCGATATAAAGTCGACGCAACTGTATCTTCATACATTTTCTTTTTCCCTTTTTCTGATTTTGTTCTTTTATGTATTGTTTCTTTTGGCTTAGTTGCTTCTTCAGATGAAGTTTGAGAGTCATCAGCTGAATAATATGATGTTTCATCAAATTGTTTTATTTCCTTGAGGGAGTCTACTTCCTTATTTAGTGAGTCTTTTTCTTGGTTTGATTTGATGGGTTTTGTGAATGTTACAGGGATCATCCAAGCAGGTTTGTTGGATGGAACTTGGCTGGTTGAGGGATCAGCCCCTAGACCAAGATTTTTATGTCTCTTTGTTTGTTGTTCAGTGATTTCCTTGAGAGTTTGGCTTCTCATTTTTATTGATTCTTCAAAAGCTTTTGCCTGGGATACCTTATCCTTAAGGAGCTGGTTTTCTATTCTAGCCCTTTCTACCTCCTTTTCTATGATGTTAGCCCTTAATTCATAATTTTTAGAGCATTTAACTTCTCTATTTCTCTGGTTTTTAGCCACATTGCTTTGTTCTTTTAGATCTTTAATTTCTTGTGTAGCTTTTAGTTGATCTAGACACATTCCCATAAAATCATTTCTGAAATTATCACTTTGAAAATCTATTTCATCAAAAATGCTTACCTCATCCTTATCCTCAGATTCCTCTATGAGAATAAGGCTATCTTCTTTTTCATCTTCAGAAGATATGCTTTCTTCTGATCCTGTCTCACTCCATGATTTAGCACCATCATCATTCTTTGAGCCTTCAAGGGCCATTAAGCATAGATCTTCTTGCTTAGGCTCTTCATTGTCACTCTTAGAAGAGGAGCTGTCCTCAGAGTCTGTATCACTCCAGGCTTCTGCTATAAAGCCTCTCCCTTTTTCTTGAGATCTTTCTTTTTCAGATCTTTCTTTGTCTCGGCATTTTCTGGACATTTTGGGGCAATATGTCCAGGTTTCCTGCAGGAGTAACAATTAATTTCTTTAGTAGGAGTTTTGTCATACCTTGGTTTTGACTCTCTCCTTCTTGATTCATCTGTCCAGACCCATTTCTTGAATTTTCTGGCCAGGAAACTGAATAGTTCTTCTTCAGTGACAGAGCTTCTTTCTTCTGTTGCTTTTAATGCAATGTTCCTATCTTTTGAAGAAGTTGGGGTGTTTTCTCTTCTCTTCTTCTCTTCTCTGGTTTTCAGCAGTTGCTCATAGGATCTGAGTTTTCCTAAGAGAGCATCTGTTGAAATTTCCCTTTGTCCTCTTGTGTCTCTTATTGCCCATATCCTTGAGTCCCATGAACTTGGGAGACTCATCAGCAATTTGTCATTGATCTCTGTGAGAGAGATTTCTCTATCCAAGTCCCTTAGTTGATTGATGATCAGACTGAATCTGTCATACATCTCAGAGATGCTTTCTTCATTCTTCTTTTGGAAGTTCTCATATTGAGAGATCAATAGAGCCTTCCTATCTTTTCTTTCATCATCACTTCCTTCTACCATCTTTATGAGAGCCTCCCAAATTTCTTTGGCTGATTCACAATCAACAACCCTTTGAAAGATTTCATCAGAGAGGGTTGAGACCAGAATATTTATAGCTTTTGCATCACATGTTCCTGCCTTTTTCTCTTCAACTGTCCACTCAGCCTTTGGGACAAGTGTTTGAGTCACTTCACCACTTGAGTCTTTTCTATAAGGCTTGGGAGGACCTGTCAAGATAACATTAAATAAATCTTCATCAATAGAATTCATATAAATCCTAATTCTTGTTTTCCAAAGTGCAAACTTTTCAAGGTTGCAAATTGGTGGTCTGGTGGAAGCATAATCTTTTATTTGTGTCATGTGAAAATTAATATTTTTCAGAAATATATATATATATATAAATAAGAGAGGTAGGATCTTTTTGATCAAGGAGTTATCCTTTTTAGATCAACCTCGCTTTGATACCAATTAAAAGTGCACAGTTAACCTCACTAGAATTCTCTAGAGGGGGGGTGAATAGAGAATTAAAATATTTTGTGCAATTATATATATATTTATATGTGGTGATCACAGATTAAGGCTTCCCACACACCAACAAGAATTAAGTAAGTAAAGAAAGTAAATGCAAGAAAAGAAATCACAGCACAACACAAGGAAATATAGTGGTTCCCCAAACTTTGGGTAGTCCACTCTTCTATCCCCTTGGTAGGAAATTCACTATCTTGCACTGAGTCTTTTGATAAGAAGACTCTTAGAACCACCCTGAGTCTTTTGATAAGGAGACTCTTAGAACCAACTGAGTCTTTCGAAAAGGAGACTCTTAGAACCAGTACAGCTGAATTTTTTGAAGAGAGATTCTAAAAACTCTTTTACAATATGTGAAAGTGAAAATAAGAAAAAGGAGAAGAAGTATTTAAGACAAGAAAGAATTTTCTTCCTAGCAAGAAGATTGGAAGCACAAGAAGTAGTGAATGAAATCTCTCTTCTATAGTGAGAAGGAGATTGTAGGCCTTTTCTCTCTTTTGTGAGAGCTATCAAAGTTTGCAGCAGAGTGGCTTCAGAAGCAGGAGAAGATGGAAGCTCGATCTTTGCTGCAGCACTATTTCTCAATTCTCTCTCTTTTTCTCTTAGGTGATTTTCCTCTTTTTCAAATGTAAAATGGTGGATCACTTGTGTTCTCTGCCGACCTCCTTGTTATTTTATAGCATTGTCCATTCAAATAATACTATAGGAGGATAATTGATTAGCAGACAGAGAAATAGAAAGATAGAAATATTTCCATAATAATTATATCAATAGAAGGAAATAATTCATTCTGATTTCAAATAATGTCCATAATGGATTTAATCAAATTAGCCAAGAATTCATTAGAGGAAAAGAATAATTCAGAACGGCTATAAAGAATAATTTGATTCCATATAAATTAGATCTATGAAAGAAGGAAAGAGATCTAGCGATTTTTGAATTAGACATAGAAATCGACGTGCGTCGATTACTATTCGACGTAAGCGTCGAATTCGTCCTGGCAGAACGTTGAGAGGTGAATAAGGAAGGTGCGTCGACTAAGGTGCGTCGACTTCTCAAAATGCGTCGACTAGAAGTCAGAGCTACGTCGACATAGGATACGTCGAATTCTTCTTAAAGGTACTTCGACTCATTCTGAAAGAAACGTCGATACTACTTCGACGTTGCGTCGAATACTATTCGACGCATATTTACTTAACCTTGATTTTCCTTTCTTAGAATTCATATTCAACTCATTTTCAGGGGTTAAGAGAAATCATTTTCCCAACAAAAGCACTGACTGATAGTAAGGAGTTGTGCTGGTCTCTAACCAACGAGATTGTGCTCCTAAAGAAAGATAGAGATCAGCCTAGTACCCAGAAATCTAGGAATAATAATGTTATAAGGGTGGAGGATAAATCCTTAAATGCAAAGAGACCTGTAGCAAGCTCCTTCAAACCCCTGAACATGCCTAAGACCCCAAGGGTACCTCATGAAAGGATGATCACAAGGAGGCATGAAGTCACTGGGCTTATAGAAGAGAAGAAATCACTAAAGAAGACTGACTCCAGATGGAAAGTTGTGGATGATGATTGTCAACATCACACTCACAATCAGTACAGACCGGTATCCTTCAAGTATCCTTATGTTCATACTCAAAGGACTCATGCTCACACAGCTAGCCAGAAAAGAAGATATAACAGGTTTGAATGTTGGTGTTGTGGAAAGACCGGGCACTTTGCAATTGATTGTTGGTACAATCCAACTGCTCCAAGGGTAATGAATGCTAAACCTGCAAATCGCCTTGTTCATTATCGCTATGCATATCCTGGAGTAGTTAAATCCAGTATGCTCTATAAAGCTAACAATGTCCTAGGACCCAAAACTACTTGGGTTCCTAAGGGTTTGTAATCTCAATTTGCAGGTGATCCAAGTGCTCATATAAATCTGGGCCTTGAACAAGGTGGCTGTTCTGACCCATAGGCAGAACAACAAAGTCTGTTTACTAACAAACTTGGTGCAGGTTATCCTACTAAAAGGGGCCTAAAAAGCTGATGTTAGCCAATAAGTCTTGGAATCTATAATCGTCGATACAAAAAGTTGTTACGACGACACAATAGATGTTACGACGACAATGGATCGAGCTGGACGGAAGTGCATCTAAGGATCTCTTCGACGACAATAAGTAGTATCGCCTAAATAAAGATGAGCCCTTTATCACGACACTAGGATCGGTCCATCGGAGCCGTCTGATCATCTTTCATCAATGGTGTCGAAGGTACGTGCCTCTTCACCTACTTGCACTATAAATAGAGTGAATGCTCAAGAATAAAAATCACGCTTTCTTTTGCCTCAAACTATTTCTTCGACAAATCACCGCTTCGTCTCTGACGTACTGCTTCGTCTCGCTCCATGTCTCAATGGGTCCCAAGAAAGAGGAAGTAGTGTCAGGATGTGAACTCCTGTGAGGGGGTTTCAATGCCTGCTCTGATGAGATAAGGTCAGTGATAGGGTTGCTGGAGTCATCGGGACTGGAATATCTTCTATGCGAACCCTCAGTTCTTCTCCACCGTGAACTAGCAGAGTTCTTTGCTGAAGCAAGAATCAACCATACCGAATCACAGATAAAGTCTAAGGTGGGAGGTAAGAAGGTTAAAGTATCTGCGAAAAGCTTAGGAAAAGCGTCGCATTTGCCAAGAATCCAAGGGGGAGAGAATGAAGAAGAGCTGACCTCAGAGGATGTGTCCGCAAACTATACCTGGTGCGGCCACGCAGGGAAGACCTACGGGTCTATTAAGAGAGCAGAATTTAATCAAAAGGGGAAGCTGCTGGCCGACATTGTTGGCAAAGTTCTGTTGTGCAAACTTGGGTCCCATGACCGAATCTCTAAAGACATGTTCGTTGTTATGGCCCGGATAATCCATTCTAAGAAGACCAACTGGAGTGAGTTCCTCTTCCAGAGAATGAAGAACACCCTGAAGTCCCCTTCCTACGAAAAAATACTATCGTTATTCCTACTGAATACTCTTAGTGAAGTTCTACATAGAAAGATGGGAGTACAACTGCACTACTCCAAAAGGCTGGATGCTAAAATGATCGACAGGTGGGATAGATCTATCCCCAAACCAACTTCTGAAGCCCACGCACCTCAAATAAGCAGAAGAAGCCAGCCACCAAAGTTGTTCCCTCCGAAGATGATTCATCCAGCAACTCCGACGACATACCCCCACCCCCACAAATCCCTGGTACGTCTGAGGGGGAGACTTCCACCCTAAGGGATTTTCCAGGAACAGTACCAGAACCTGCTTCCACGGGGGTTATTGAAGAAGATAGAAACCCCAACTTGGGGAGTGTTCCTGCTAAGGGGGAGGCCCAACTTGGGAGCTCAACCCAAGACGCAGAGATGATTGATGGGGAGCTCCGGCTGGAGGCTCAGCCCAAGGTGATGCACAAGTTGAGGGGGAGACCCGTCTAGGGTACTCTGCCCTAGAAGATCAAGGGAATGTGTCATCTACCCCAGAAGATCGAGGCAATATGCCTGAGCACATGGAAGACCTCAGTCTCTCAGACGGCAGAGAATTAATCATAGCAAGTCAGATCGTGCTCATATCTCCAAGTGAGGCACTGCCAGAAGTTTCCAAGGGGAAGGAAAAGGTTACAGTCCATATTATTGAAGAATCATCTGAAGACCTCTCTGAAGAAGCTCAACAAGGAAAAGAGGATGAAGAAGAACAAGTTGTTGAGCCATCCTCGGCTCAGTCAGGTTCTCTCTTTCACATGATATCAGCCCTTCTAACTGCTCAGCGGAAACAACTGGAAACTTTTGTTGTAAAGACAGTGGATGATCTAAGAAAGGAGCTGAAGGCGGAAATAAAGGGAGTTAAGAGGGACATTCTTCATCTCAACACCCATTGTACCCACTTCTACACTCTGGCAGCTCCAGTAATAGAAAAGATGGGTGAGGAAGTCAATAAAGTGGGACATCAAACCCACACAATCCTGACTAATCAAGTGACATTCTCAGAAAATGTGAACTATGCCTTTGAGCAGATAGAAACAGGTGCCACCAATAACAAGAATCAAATTTTGAATAGGGTCAATGAGAATGCTCATACATTAGATACCCATCTGCTTGAAGTAAGAAACAATTTGGATATAACTGAACAGCATCTGCATGAACAGCTAACTCTTGTCAGAGAAGCTCTTGAGGAACGGGTGATTGAACAAGTCCTAAAGGGGGAGAATGAGATAATAAATGATGGATCCCATCAAGCGATGTGGATCGCAAATCAAGTAAAGCAGACAATGCAGAAACCCCCATCAGTATATGAGGCTGCCAACCCTTCTGAAAGCACTGACTCTGTAGAATACTGCATAGAATTCGGAGAATCCGCATCCTCCAAGAAAAGAAAGAGAATTCAAAGTAACAAGTATAGGCAGAAGAGACTGAAGGAAGTTGAGCTGGATCCACAATCAAGAAGGTGGAGTACAGTATCAAGAGAAATCATAAAAGAATCATGGGTACAGTTTGGATACCCTCAGGAGAACCATCCAAGGATATATCAGTCAGTTGAATGGGACAAGCATCTGAAACAGCTGGAAAGGAGGAAGAATCATAAACAAGCATTCCCACAGGGTCCTCCTCCCTCTCCTGAGAAGATTCCAATGCCCATCAACTATCATCAGAGGCAAAGGCAGAAAGCCAAAGGGGCGAGCAGCAGCATACACTGAAGAGCACTTAATAAAAATCTAAATTAGAATGGGGCAAATGAATGCTAACTTTCATTCATGAACAATTAATCTATTTATGTGTCTAGTTTTTGTTTCAAGAACATTTATTCTATTTTTGTGATTGCTGCTTAATGTGATGATATTATCTCAAATGTTAAAATCTTTATATGTGTGGCATTTATCACTGAGGTAAGTTAGGACTTCTTCAAATAGGGGGAGATTGTTGGGAACAGTGCCCAGCAGTGTTCCTGATTTGAAGAAGTGCTCAGCTCAATGATAAGTGCAAGTTCTATTTAATGACATATCTAGTTCATGCTTGCAGAGATGATACAATATGTCTAGTACTTCAATAGCCTGCCTAAGTATAATATCGTCGAAAAAGGCTGGACATATCGTCGACAAGAACAGGCACATTGTTGAGATGATGGGCAAAGCAAAGAAGAATGATTGTGTCTGTGTCATCGAAAAGGATCATGTGTATCGTCGACAATAGCAGGCATATCGTCAACAACATGCAGAGCAAGGAAGAATGGTGATATCGTTGTGACATCTACATGACGATATCAGAATGTCGAGATAAAGAAGAAGACTCAAAGATGTTGACAATATCGTCGACAAGAAGCCTTGTCGTCGGAAAGGCGAAGTGAGACTGATGGTGATTGACATCGTCGTAAAGAAGGCGTGACGTCGAGAAGGCTGAAGGAGGTTAGTTGAAGACAAGCAGTTGCTAAAGTATAGTCTGTCGACATGATATCGCTTATGTCGTCGACAAGATAAAGTTGTTACAGCGATATTAAGCAGACAAGAAGATCGCGACGCCATCGGTTAGATGACTTCGTGTCGTCATAAGCTTGAGTACAGAAGAGATGTCCAGTATCGTCGAGATATCACTATCTGATGAAGAATTGAAGAAGAGACTAGTTCAAGGCATCGACAAAGTCATGTTGTTGAGATATCATCCATGTCGTTGTAACATTGGAAATATCGTCGAGATAAATTCAAAAGTAATCGGACGCTCTATCAGCATTTAATGTCATCGCCTGATTGTCCAATCAGCGCATGTTCTTGAGGGATGGGTGTCTGTCAGTAAAGGACATCATATGTGACCGTTAAGCGGCTCATCCGTCCTATAAAAGGGAACAGTGATGCCCTAAAATAGGAGAGAAAAACGAATGAAAAAGAATCCCGCCCAGCAACACAACAGTACAAGCGGCGGTGAAGAAGAAGAAAGAAAAGAACAAAACGATCATTCTCTGTTCTTTAAGTTGCAGTCAAGCCACACCGACTGAGAAGTTTCTCTCAAGAAAGGTAGCCAATCAACATCCGGCAGAGCAAGAAGCTTGAAGAAGATTTGCACTGTCAAGGTTCACATCAAAAGCATCTTCTTCAAGTAAAGAAGCTGATCTCTTGTAAGGCTTGTGGGCCTAGAAGTTGTAAGACCTGTTTTCAGATCATATTGTCTAGCTTGAGGGCTGGAGAGCTGTGAGGCTTGAGGGCCAGAGCAGTGGACTTGCGGGTCTAATATTGTCAAGCTTGAGGGCTTGAGACCTGTGAAGGCTTGCGGGCCAGGGCAGAGGCTAGACTTGCGGGTCTGTGCTAGGTAGGGCTTGAGGGCCTGATTGTCGAGCTTGAGGGCTTGAGCCCAGTGAAGGCTTGCGGGCCAGGGCAGAGGCTAGACTTGCAGGTCTGAGCTAGGTAGGGCTTGAGGGACTGAGTGTCGAGCTTGAGGGCTCGGGTGCAGTAGGGGCTTGCGGGCTTAGGCTATAGGACTTGCGGGTCCGTAGTGTAAGGCTTGAGGGCCTGAAGTTTTGGCGGAGTTTGTCGAGCCTAGCACACTGCTAGGTAGGCGCTGAGGGAAAGAGGACTACTCCAGACACCCTGTCTTGAGGAACCTCTATAAGTTCTTGCGTGCTTTTTGTGTTGTTCTATTCCAGTCTATAGATCTATTAACCAGAAATCAAGTACACCTAAAGGGGATAAAATAATTTGTAAAACCTATTCAGCCCCCCCCCCCCCCCCCCCTCTTGGTGATAAGTTGACACCCAATAACTAACAGGAAAGCTGATCGAAGATGGCGAGCCTTTGTCTGCGGAGTCCATTCTCCCTAACATGTTCGACACGACGCTTGGTGATTCCTAGTCTCTAGCGATCTCAATCTCGACCCCGAGGAAAACTTCGACCTAAACCTGAGTGTGAGCTCATCCTCTAATTACAATGTCTCGATCGGTGGATCAAGATGCGAGCACTCTCCTCGGCATGGTTCAGCCTCGCCTTCAGGCAACGCATCTTTGTGCTTGCATCAACCTGATGTTAAGTCGTCTAGCGATGCCGAGTAATCAGCTTGAAAAAGTGAGGCGAGATGTTTTTGGCGAGGTCCATTTTGAACGACTTCTCTTTTGATCTTTCCTTCTTATATGTATTTTGATTTTTTATGAAAGAAAAATAGACTATTGTCTTTTTTCCTGCTTGCATTTGTCGTATATTCCTCTGAACGCTTTTGTCGAGGCTTGGGGGTTCGTCTAGGCTCATCGGACGAGGAGAGTGAGAGCGCTTATGCTTATTGGACGAAGAGAGCGAGAGGGCTTAGGCTCATAGGATGAAGAGATCTCTTTACATAGAGGAATTGTCTCTCAAGGGGTCAGTGGCCAGCCGAGAGGCATGGACTTAGGTCAACTCACTCATTAGTGGCTTACAGATGCAATGCTAGAGGGGTCAACGACCATTCATAAGGCCTGGACTTAGATCAACTCACGCATTCGAGGCTTAACGCGGCGATGCTCGAGTGGTATACGCCAGCCCTAAGGCCTGTACTTAGATTGACTCACGCATTCGAGGCTTAAAGAGGCGATGATCGAGAGGTCGACAACCAGCCCTAAGTCCTGTACTTAGATCGACTCACGTATTCAAGGCTTAAAGAGGTGATGCTCGAGGGGTTAACAATCAGTCCTTAAGGCTTGGAATTAAATAGAGTCACGCCTTTGAGGCTTAAAGTGATGATGCTCGAGGTGTCAACGACCATCCCTAAGTCTTGGACTTAGATTGGCTCACACATTTGAGGCTTAAAGCGGCGATGATCGAGGGGTCAATGACTAGCCTTAAGGTCTGGACTTAGATCGACTCAGGCAATCGAGGCTTAAAGCGGCCCAGTTTTTCGTCGGACCTTTTAGATGACGACTTTGTTCTCCCTTCTAGGAATCAATTGGTGGGCAAGAAGGATGAGCATTGGGGGGAGGTGGTCGCCAGCCAGCATACAATGGGGGGAGCGGATCTCGGTTGCGATTGCAGAGGCGTGGTCTTAGGAGAACTCACAGTACCCAATGCATCATCCACATACTCGACCAGAGGTCCTGAGTGGGGAGGTGGACGTTCATAATCTTGAACGTTCGCGGGGATCGTGCACTCCTTGAATCATTTATTTTAAGCAAAGAAATGAGTCAGAAAAAATTCCTTAGATAAACAAGAATTATATGGTTTCTGGTACCCATCCCATGTTCGACGTTCGCCCTGAGTCGCCTGCTCATGGATAAAACCTTTTCAGGTCATCCCCGCTCCATGTATTTTCAAGCGCTTCGCCCACTTAATTTTACAGGAGGTACCTCCGGTCTTCAGAGCTTCTGGGATCATGAACAGTCCCTCCTAATTTTGATTGAATTTACGCACGGCCGCTGATATGGCAACGACGTCGACTTTCTTCAAGACCATGCCTCCTTTATCGAACTGCTTGGTCCTTATGTGCTTGTCGAATTATCTGTTCATCCTCCTTTTGACCTCCTCTTACCTTGTCGTGGCAAGGTCCCGCAACTCTTCTATGGAGGCCAAAGAATCCATCAAGGCCTTATCGTTCTCGAGCCGCCACTCTTCGCTTCCCTCTTCGGTCGCAAACACCCTTGGACTAGGAATCTCAAACTCCGCCGAAATAAGGGCCTCAGATTCGTGGGACAGCTTGAAAGGAATTTCTCCGGTAGACGAAATCATAGTGGTCCTCATCGCCCATAGGACAGAGAGGAGCCGCTCCACCCAATTTCCTCGTAGATTCTCAATGTGCTTTTTCAGGAGATTGAGAATAAGCTTGTTGGCGGCCTCCACCTGGTCAATGCTTCAGGGATGATGCACCGAGGCGAAGCGCATGTTGGTCCCTATATGTCTGCATAATTCTTTAATCTCGATGCTGGCGAACTGAGGCTCATTGTCAGTGACAATGGCCTGGGGTATGTCAAACCAGAATACCATATCTCGCCACATGAAATTTCTCACCACATGAGATGTGGTATTCGCCAAGGCCTTCATCTCTATCCAGTTCGTGAAGTATTCGATCATCATCAGGATAAATCAATGCTGCCTGCTGGCGGGAGGAAAGGGCCCTACCAGGTCCATTCCTCAGATGGTGAATGTCTAGAGAGACGTGATGTCCCTTAGTTGTTGGGCTGACAAAAGTTGCAATGGAGCGTAGAGCTAACATTTTTGACAGCTCCGAGCGAAGCTCTCCGCATCCTTTCGAATGTGTTAGAACACAAAATCATATTGGCGGTTAAACCCTTTTTAACCGCACCTTGCGGTCAGCGTGGTTAGGAAGATCTAACTGCAACATTTGTGCCTTATGATGATCATGATGGAGATGTGCTAACCGCAAGCTCTGATGATGAATAGCGCCAAATTCATCATTGGTTCCAGCTCAAGAATGCTAATTGTGATAGGCAGTTAACCTGGTTTAACCGCACGTTCTGTGCAGACCTCCACATCCTGTGCGGCCAGCTCTTGGGTGACCACACTAGCCGCACTAGTCGTACTTCTGTAGATTCATGTAAATTAGTCACACACTGCCCAATTGTAATCTCCCTCACCTCCTCCCTTCTATATAAAGGAGGTCTTACTCATGTAATATTCAGATTTTTTGGAAATAAAACATTCAGTTATTTTCAATTGCAACGTGTCATTGTTAATTTTTGTTGAGTTATATTTCCAAGTTCTCGCATGGTATCAGAGCTCACAACGATTTTTTGGTTGTGAATTCTGTCCGCTCTGATCGCCTCCTCTGCGGTCTTTGGTTTCTTAACCGCCCACCCTCCTTCTGCCTACCCTCTGCATATTTTATGCGGTATTTGGTTTCTTAACCGCCCGCCCTCTTTTCCTCTTTGTGTATTTCAGTTTACTTAACTGCCGGCTCCTTTTGTTACCTGACCACGAAATTTGTCTCTTAACCGCCTGCCTCTACTCTACTTTGTTATGTGCCTTACCCTTAGTGGTCTGTGCGATCTCTGTCTTCCTGACTGCAGTCATCTCAAACTTTGCGACTTGTGCGACCTACACAATTTCGGTTTCGGCTTGTGCAGTTAAATCTCTCTGACCACACCCTCTTCTCTTCTCTATGTCGACTACGAATTCCCCTTCTTCAGTTTACAATCCCACTGCTTCCGCTTCAAGTACTTCTAGCAATCTTGGCACTACATCCAAGTTGACCGAACAAAACTACCAATACTGGAGTGTCTCCTTCACCTTTCTGCTAAAGTCCCAACGCAAATGGCATCATCTAACTGGAGTCCCTCCTGCAAAATGATCAGCTACCTATGACAACTAGGATGCCAATGATGCTCTAGTTCGAACATGGCTCGCTAACAGTCTCTCGGACGAGTACCTGCCCATCATACGACATGATGAAACTGTTAAGGCTGACTGGAATCATCTTGCTGCTCTTTATTCAAAGGGAGCTCAGACTTCTCGCATATGCACGTTATATGATGATCTCTTTGCCTGCCCCACCATGAATCATGTTATTGCTACTAGGAGGTGCAAACTCTTGGTACTGAACTTCTTCAACATTGCCCCTACTCCGCAGATTTTTCTGAGCAACACAAACACTTTCAGGAATGTCTACTAGTGTGTTATCCTCTTCGCCTCCCAGAGTCCTACGAATGATCCACCAACAAATTCTGGGTGAAGCTGACTCTCCTACCCTCGATGCCATCGCTGCTCGCATCTCTGCTATCACAACTGTTCTTAAGCATCCTCTGCTGACCTCCCCTCCCCCCTGACAGTTTTACTCATCCAGCTCATAGGGGTAACAATAGTGGTCGTGGAGGCTACTCCGGTGGAAGAGGCCCTTTTCAGCACATTTGCCCTCATTATGGATGGTCAGGTCATCATGTGGGTCGTTGTTGGGTCAAGCATCCTCATCTTCATCCATCAACAGGTGAAGCATCTCTTTCTGCCTCAAAGAAGTCTGCCTCGCTTGTCACCTCTTCAGGTAGTGCACATGTGGTCATCCAGGGTAAGTGGGTCATTGACTCCGGTGCTACTAATCATATGACAGGAAATCCTCTTCATTTCTCTCATTTGGTCAAACATGATCGATCACCACCAATTTTGATTGTGGATGGCTCTCCATCCCCTGTGTGTGGGACCGGTATGGTCCAGGTCACCGCATCTATTCAACTTGAGGACACTCTCTACGTGCCTACTTTTCCATGCAATTTTCTCTCTGTTACATCTCTCTGCAGACAACTAAATTTTTCAGTCACATTTTCGTCTACTACTTGTTCTTTTCCGGATACTCGCTCCAAGGAGACGATTTCTATTGGGATTGAAAGAGGCAGCCTATACTTCCTTGATAACATCTCCACTCTCTCTGCGTCTACTATCTCCAACTCTCTTCTTCAGTGGCATCTTTGCCGCAGTCATCCTCCTCCTCATCTACTCTACGAGCTTATGCCAGATCTGCCAAAGGATGACTCCTCCCTCAACTGTGAAGCCTGCCAGTTCGGCAAACATCATCACTCCTCTTATCCAGCCAAACATGGACGTAGCTCTTCTCGACCTTTTGATCTTGTTCACTCGGACATCTGGGGTCCCTCTCCTACCAAATCTGTTGATAGGGGAAGTCTGTATTTTGTTACTTTTATTGATTATTTCTCAAGGTGTACTTAAGTGTATCTGTTAAAAGAACGATCCAAGCTCTTTTCTGTATTCACAACTTTTTATAATGAAATTCGCACGCAATTTGGTGCTTATATCAAAGTTTTTCGTACTGATAATGCTAAAGAATATCTTAGTAACCAAATTTCAACTTTGTATGCATAATGGTATTGTATATCAAACTAGTCGTGCTTACACCTCTGAACAATACATAGTGGCTGAACGAAAGAATCACCATCTTCTAGATGTTGCTCGTGCTCTTCTCACTCAGTGAATGTTCATCGCTCATATTGGGGACATGTTATTCTCATCTATTGATATCTCATCAACCATATCCCCTCTACGGTTCTCCACGGCCAAACCCCTTTCTCTATCATGTACCCTGGTGCACCACTTTTTCCTCTACCCCCACGTGTTTTTGGTTGTACGACCTTTGTTCACTCTCCTTCACCTGGTCGGGATAAACTCTCTCCTCGCGCAATCAAGTGTGTATTTATTGGGGACTCTCCCACTCAAAAGGGTTATCATTGTTATGACCCTCTTCACCGAAAACAATATATCTCTGTTAACGTCACCTTCTTTGAATCTACTCCTTACTTTTCCAAAGATCCTACATTTTCATCACTTCCTGATACTCCTACTTCAATCCCTCTTATTTTTTCCCCTCCACCTGAGCTCGCTCCACCTCCACTTCCCACACAACCGTATCCTACTCCGCCTCCGACCACATCTCCTTCAACTCTGGGGCCATCACTACCAGCACTCAGGCCAGCAATCTCTTCGTCGGATGGATCTAATACGGATGACATGTTAGACCTTGATCTTCACATTGCTCTTTGTAAGGGGGTTCGAACGTGTACTCAATATTATATTCATGATGTAGTCTCGTATGCTCGACTTACTTCCTATTGCAAGGACTTTTCTCTGGCCCTCTCGACCACTTTCGCCCTGGCCACTTACCAAGAAGCTCTTGTCATACCACACTGGAAAGCTGCCATGGATGAAGAAATGACCACCTTAACCGAAAGGGGTAATTGGACTCTTGTCGCTACTCATCCAGGGGAGGATATTGTTGGTTGTCGGTGGATATTTGTGGTGAAGTATCATGTTGATGGCATAATGGATCACAATAAGGCTCGGTTGGTTGCCAAGGGCTTCACTCAAATATATGGTGTGGACTTCTTTGACACCTCTCTGGTTGTTCGCATCAGCATAATCCGAGTTCTCTTCTTTGTAACTATCAACAAGGATTGGCAGATGTCTCAGTTAGATATCAAGAATGCCTTCCTCTATGGTGATCTCCAAGAAGAAGCATATATGGAGCAACCTCCTGGGTATATTGCTCAGGGGGGTCTCAAATATACAAATTGCAAAAGGTAATCTATGGCCTCAAATAAAGTTCTCGGGCCTAGTTTGACAAGTTTAGCCAAGTTATCTCCACTATTGGTTTTGCTCACAGCTTTGTGGATCACTCTCTCTTCATACTCAAAACTTCTCATGGGCTAGTAGTTCTTGCTCTCTATGTTGATTACATTCTTCTTACTGGTGATGATAAGGCTGGAATTGTTCTAACAAGAAACATCTTCTTCAACACTTTATCACCAAATATATGGGACCAACATGTACTTTTGGGAATTGAAATTTCATGTAAACACAACTCAGTGGTTCTCTCACAACGCAAATATGCTATTGATATTCTAAAACAGACATGTCTGCTTGGTGTTAAACCTACTCGATGTCCAATGGCGGTTGGTGAAGATAAACTTTGGAATGAGGATTCACCACTTCTTTCAAATGTCATTTGGTAAAGAAGCCTAATGGGCAAACTCATCTACCTGACGGTAACAAGACCTGATATCTATTATACTGTGGGCAAGGTTAGTCAATTCATGCAAGCTCCCAGAAAGTGTCATCTACAAACAACTCTACAATCTTAGAATATGTGAAAGGTTCTTTGGGGAAGGGACTACTGTTTCAAAAGAATAACATCTAAGGATTGAAGCCTATTATGATGCGAGCTACACTGATGATAAAGAAGATCAAAAGCCCACATCTAGTTTTTACACCTTTGTAGGAGGAAATCTGGTTCGCTGGAAGAGCAAGAAATGAACTATTTTCTCCAGATCAAGTGCTAAAGTTGAATACAGAAGCATGGCTCAGACCACTTGTGAATTAACATGGCTACATGCACTTCTGTTTGACTTAGGAGAAGTCTATGACTATCCTTTACCGATGTTCTATGACAACAAAGCCGCAATATACATATCGAGGAATCCAGTCTTTCATGAGAGGACACAACATATTAAAGTTGATTGTCACTTCATCAGAGAAGAAATCTTGAAGAAACAAATCTGCACTCCATTCATAACCTCCGATGAGTTAGCAGATATCTTTACCAAATCAGTATCTTCCCCATTTTCTGATAAATGTAACAAGCTGGGCATGATCGACATATATGCTCCTACTTGATGGGGAGTGTTAGAACACAAATTTATATTGGTGGTTAAACCATTTTAACCGCACCTTGCGGTTAGCGCGGTTAGGAAGATCTAACCGCAACATTTGTGCTTTGTGATGATCAGGATGGAGATGTGCTAACCGCAAGCTCTGATGATGAAGACCGGAAAATTCTTCCTTGGTACCTGCTCAAGGATGATGATTGTGATGGACGGTTAACCTGGTGTAACAGCACATCCTGTGCGGACAGCCACATCCTGTCGGTCAGCTCTTGGGTGACCGCACTAACCACACTAGTCGTACTTCTATAGATTCATGTAAATTAGTCTAACACTGCCTAATTGTAATGTCTCTCACCTCCTCCATTCTATATAAAGGAGGTCATACCCATGTAATATTCATATTTTTTGGAAATAAAATATTCAGTTATTTTCAATTGCCACGTGACATTGTTAATTTCTGTTAAGTTATTTCCATGTTCTCACAGAATGGTCGTACAGAAATACCCTTATCGCAGGATCCTCTTCTCTAGTGTACGACTCCTCGAGTGACTGTCGCACTTGCCAGAATATATCTATTCCAGGACTCACGGGAACTCAGCCTCTGAGATGAACCGAACCAGAGGACCAGAAATGGTCCTCCGATAGAGACCTCCATCATGGAGCAAATGAATGGCTGACTTGTGTCGGAAATGCCTCTTGTACTCCACACTCGTCGGGAGTTATCCCATGGTGTGGTAGGTGACGAAGGGATCCACCCAGTATAGATGCTTCTCGATCTCCATCAACTCTCCTTCTTCAATAGACGGACTAGATTGTTTGATTAGGGTACCTCCCACCTTAGGACCGTACTTGTCCAGCCGGTCTTCCATGCCATTCTCCTCCTTCGGGACATGGTGTATGAAGAAGTATCTGAAGGTACCGATCATGCTTTTCACCTACAGGAGCTACCGCAGGAGGATTGGTTCCCTCTGTAACGTCCCAAAGCCCCGGACTTACCATCGGGACAACGTCCAACGACATCCTCGCCTAGCGACCGTTACTGGGTTGCAGCCCAAGCACCCCAACTCCTCTCCATCTACAGGAAGGTTGTTGGTGGCCATAGCCTCTCTTTGATGAGACAAACTCGATAGTTAAGTGTGCAGCACGGGGACTTCCCTGGAGGTCACCCGTCCCAGTACTACTCCAGCTCGAGCACGCTTAACTATGGA
Source organism: Dactylorhiza incarnata (assembly GCA_033032865.1). Taxonomy (NCBI): domain Eukaryota; kingdom Viridiplantae; phylum Streptophyta; class Magnoliopsida; order Asparagales; family Orchidaceae; genus Dactylorhiza; species Dactylorhiza incarnata. The sequence goes on from JAWHQI010000130.1 coordinate 1,782,967, forward strand.
GTTCTTCTACTTCTCATCAGCTCAATTGGTGATGAGAAGTGGAAGAACTCCATTGTTAAGCGTGCTCGGGCTGGAGTAGTACTGGGATGGGTGAACTCCTGGGAAGTCCCCGTGTTGCACACTTAACTATCGAGTTTGCCTCATCAAAGGGAGGTTGTTGAGAAAAAACTCCTTGGATTTAACTTAACAAATTATCTAAAGTGATTTTAACTCTTAGGTTAGGAGGTTGATCATTAAAAGGTTAACACCTTGATCAAAAATGTCTCCTACTCTTATTTCTTTACAATAAAGTTATTTTATTAAGAAAATGAGTTCTAAGGATTATGCCTCAACTAGACCACCAGTGTGTAATCTGAATAAATTTACACTCTGGAAAGCCAGAATAAAACTTTACATGAGCTCTATTGATGAAGACATCTTTCATGTCATAATTTCAGGTCCACCAACTCCATACAAGAAAGATGCCAGTGGGACTTTAACATAGGAACCTGTGCCCAGGGCTGAGTGGACTGAAACAGAGAAAAAGCAGAAGGCATGTGATGCCATGGCTATGAATATTCTGGTCTCCACAATGTCAGATAACATTTTCCAGAAAGTTGTTGACTGTCAGTCGGCTAAAGATATCTGGGAGTAACTTTCCAGACTTGTAGAAGGAAGTACTTATGAAAGGAAGGACAAGAAGTCCCTCCTCATATCCCAATATGAGAACTTTCAAAAGAAAGCTGAAGAAATGGTTACTGATATGTATGACAGATTCAGCTTTATCATTAATGAGCTCAGAGGCTTGGACAAGGAGATATCCTTAACTGAAATTAATGACAAAATCCTCATGTACTTCCCAATGCCATGGGATTCAAGGATTTGGGCCATCAGAGAGTCCAGATGCCATAGAGAAATCTCTACTGAGGCTTTGCCAGGAAAGCTAAAGTCATATGAGATGCTTCTTAAGAACAGAGCTGAATCAGAGGAAAAGGAGTCAACCCCAGCTCCTATCCAAAGGAGCCTTGCTCTGAAAGCTACTAAAGGAGAGCCCTTCATTCCTAAAGATGAAATGTTCAGTCTCCTAGCAAGGAGATTCATAAAATGGGTGAAGACAGAAGACTCAAGGAGAAGAGAGAGGAGCTCAAAGCCTAGATATGGCAAGACTCCAAAGAAGGAGGTGATATGCTACTCCTGCAACAAGCCAGGGCACATAGCTCCTGAGTGCCCACAAGAACAAAGGGTTAGGAGTAGCAATAAGGATGAAAAGAAGAAGAAGAAGTCTTTCAAAGAGAAGGACAAGAAGAAATCCAAGGGTTTCATTGCTGAAACCTGGAGTGACTCTGAAGCAGAGTTAAGCTCCTCATCATCTGAAAGTGATGATGAAGCAGAAGCAGAAGCAGCTTGAATGATAGCACTGGGGATGTCATCAGATGATGAAGAAGAGCAGGTATCCTTGTTTGATGATTTTGATTTTAGTTTAGATGATTTTAAAACCTGCTTCAAAGAATTCTATAATGACTTTATTAAAATTCAAAAAGAATTAGAAGCACATAATGAAGAATTAGAAAACTTTAAGAAAGATAAACTCTATTCAATAAATAAGAACTTAAGAAATGAAATTCAGGACAAAGAATAAGAGCTAATAGAAATAAGAAATGAAAATATAAAGTTAAAAGAAGAGCTAGCAAAGGCAAAAGCCTTTGAGGATTCTCTCAATGGGAGCAGCCAAAAACTCAAAGACATCACAGAAAATCTCTCCATGAGATTTAATCACCTATGGTTAGGGGAAGAGTCATCCACCAGTACAGAAATCCTTAGGAAACCTGTCTGGAAAAATCCAGTTAGCTTCATTAGACCTAGTAACTATGAATCCTATGAGGACAGTGCAAGAACTAAGGATCAAGAAGCAAATAAACCAAAGAAAATAACTAGGGGTAATAAAACAAATCTTAACAAAGAAAAGAAATCTCAAGGGAAGAGCAATTCAGAGAAACTAAACAATCAAAATGCTAAATCCAAACCTAGGGTAATAAAACATTCTGATGATCTCTTATATTTAGATACATTCTATACTCATTTTAAGTATCAAAATAATAAAGTAGGTTTGGGAAACTCATTCCTTATCACCCAAAAGGGTATCATGAAAGGCCCTTCTATTCTTTCATTGAACCCTACAATGGTAAAAGCAAAGGGCCCAAGGTAACCTGGGTTTCTTCTAATGTTTGAATTATTTGTGCAGGATTAGGTAGGATCCCACCTAAGAGAGGATGGAATGGGAAGAAAGATGTAGGTCATGAAGAAGGAACTAAATTCAACCAAGGGAGTGATCCATTCTTTAAAACTTCCTTATTGCCCCTATAGTTCATAAAATTAATATCATAAACACTATTTTCAATGAACATAATTGCTGGGGAAAACAACAAGAATTCTCTAAGAAAATAGATCTGTTCATTCAGAGGTGTGTTGAATAGAAGTCGGCGTACCATCGACTCTTACTCGATGCCAACATCAAGAAGCACTCAGAGTGGATAATTTGAATAGAATTCGACGCATTGTCAAGTTTGCGTCGACATTAATGGTCGCTGATCAAAGTCGAGGTCACATTGAATGGAATTCGAAGTAACGTCGACAGGACTACGTCGACTTAAGGCTTGCTGAACAATCTTGATGTAATCTCTAATCGACGCAACGTCGATATAACAGTGCGCGCAAAGTTGCTTCTAGAAGCAGTTTCGACATATTTTCGCGCACCAAATACTAATTTTTATCGACGGTGCGTTGACCTAAACCCTAAGTTGCGACGAATCGAATTCTTTTAAGCAACTTTCGCGTCGAATTCATTACGCTTTCGAATTTTCCTCTCCTTGCTCTCTTGCCCTTACCTCCAATCTTACACTTTCACTTGACATTGAGCCAGCAATATCCAAAGCTGTAGGGATGGCTTCAAGCACCTTTGTAGACCTACTGGCCAGCCAAGCCAGAAGATTTGAAAAGAAGTACTCATAGATGGAGTCTGAACTACTAGATTCAAAGAGGTCTCTTCAAGGTCTCAAAGAATACATGTCTTCCACCTTAGTAACAAATGATTTCTTAGCCTCTCTTGCCAGCAAGGTTAAGAAAGGGGAGAAAATTCAGGAGGAGGAAGGACATACTCTAGAGATGAGTGTCCATGACAAGGGGAATGATGTTAAAGCCCTGATAAAATTACTATATTCCAAAATGTTCAGGGGGAGCCTGCTGATCAGGGGGGCTGGTTGAAAAAGATATGGAAGAGGTACATCAATACCTAACAAATTTCTAGGAGAAGTCTCAAGTAGAATCTCCAGAGAATCAAGGGGAACCAGTTGCAGAAACTCAGTGGGAGCTTCCTAGAACACCTCAAGAACCAGCCCAAGAGCCACCTGGAGCAATGATTGTTGTAGGTACAGTAGTGGTCCAGGGCGAGCTCCATGATGATCAATTGCTGGATGAGGTAGCCAAGATTGCCAAGGAAGCTGTTCATAATGTTGAGTTAAATGCACAAACTCGGGGGAGCTTCCCAAAGACAATAATGCTGAAGAAGAAAATGAACCAATTACATTTCCCCCAAGGAAGGTAACTCTAAAAGTATTTTCAAGGAAAAGAAAAACGCCTGAGAAGGATCAATGACATTCAGGTATCTCTGTTTACATCCTCTAAAGAAAGTCAAACAGAATGTGGTATGATGAACAATATAACTTATTTGACAATGTATGAAATATTCTGTGATTTCATTTTATCATACTTTTACTGTCTATGTTGTCTTGTATGTAACTTTGCTTATGTAAAAGATTGTGTAAAATCACTTTAACCAAGACTATAAAATTTGTTAAAATAAATAGGGGGAGATTGTTGGGAAAAAACTCCTTGGATTTAACTTAACAAATTTTCTAAAGTGATTTTAACTCTTAGGTTTTAATTACTCATTGTATAGTGAGGGTAATTTGGTCATTAGGTGTCTTAGGATATCACACACAACTTGGAGTGTCAAAACCAGAGCAAGACAAGCATAAATTGGGTTGAGTTAACAATTGCGTCGAATAGTATTCGACGCAACTTTGACTTCGTGTCGACGTAACTTAGACTAGAAGCCCAAGCAACTCTACCTTTCTGTCAAAGAAGATCAAGTCGACGCCACGTCGAAAGGATATCGACGTAGATGAAATGAGCATGTCGAAGTATCATTAGACGTCGACGCAGCTTCGACTTCAACTCAACATAGAAGGAATAATCTGTCAAAGCCATCTGAAATCGACGCAACGTCGATTACAATTCGACGCAGATGATGAAGTTAAAGTCAAGCCTTCAACTCAACGGTTACGTCGATAAGTAATCGACACAACGTCGACATCAGGGTTCAATCAGAGCAAGAAGGTATTCGAAGCTGCTCTTACAAGAACTCGAAGGTTCGTCGATAACAGAGAAGATGAAATTGACGCAGCATCGAATACAGTCTGAAAAGGAAACCTTTTCAGCTGTTTCTTTTGCACTCTCTCTGAGGGCCCATGGCACTAAAGACCGTTCTACGATAGCTTGTTTATTGCCTAAAATGGAGAGGAGCATTAAAGAAGACAGAAAAAGCTTTCTTGGAAAGGATTCAGACAGTTGGTAGACGGGTCATGAACAAAAGAAGGAAGAGAGATTAATTGTCCAAGCCAATACTTTTTTAGGACAACCCAAAAGAGGAAAGGAATTCAAATTAAATCATGGACAATAAATAAGAATAGCAATGAGAAAAATAGTAGAGCATTCATTCACAATTGTTTGCATTTTGTCGATTAGGGCTTCCTCCTTCTTCTTCTTCCACCTGGAACCCTAAAAGACAGAAAAACAAGAACTGCTCTCCCTCTCAGAACAGAACAACTGAAGGCTGCTCTTCATCAATATCTCATAGCAGCTAGATTTCAATCAGAAGAAAGTAGAAAGGATCTAAAGCGTATAACCCTTGCAAATTATCACAATCATAAGCAAGGGTTCATCATTAGCAAATCCAGCAAAAGAAAAGAAGTTGAAGGCTTCAATAGAATTCTGATAACAGAATTCTTCTTCTTATTTCTTCCTCTTCATTCTCTCTTCAATTCAACTGTAAAGAGTTTTAAGAATCCCTCTTCCAAAGGATTCAGTGGTTCAAGATCTCCTTATCAAAAGATCTGTGGTTCAAGATCTCCTTATTAATAGATTTGTGGTTCAAGATCTCCTTATCAAAAGTTATTGGTTCTATGAGTTTCCTTATCAAAAGACTCAGGCACAGGTTGTGCATTCTTACCAGGTGGTAGAAGAGAGGAGTACCCACATTTTGGGGAACCTCTATAAAAATCTTTGTGTCTTTGCTGTGATTTTCTGTGATGTCCCATTTACATTTTCTGCATTCATTTCCAGGAATACTTATATTATTTATTCTGCCATTGGTTTTGATTGTGTGCAAAATACCTTAGTAAGTTTTATTGTTTGCACAGTTAGGATAGAAAAATATTTAAATCTCTATTCACCCCCCCCCCCCCCCCTCTAGAGGATTCTCATAGGTACATTGTGCACTTTCAGAGGTTGTGGCCACCAACAACCTGCATGTGGATGGAGAGGGGTTGGGGTGCTTGGGCTGCAGCCCGATAACGTGCCGGTTCAGGATTTCCTCTGGTGATGAGGAGTGGAAGAACTCCATAGTTAAGTGTGTTCAGGTTGGAGTAGTACTAGGATGAGTGACCTCCTGGGAAGTCCCCATGCTGCACACTTAACTATCGAGTTTGTCTCATCAAAGGGTGGTTGTGGCTAACAACAACCCGCCAGTGGATGGAGAGGGGTTGGGGAGCTTGGCCTGCAGCTCGGTACATCGCCAGTGTGAGGCTCTCGGTGGACGTTGTCCCGATGGTTAGACTGGGGCCTGAGACGTTACACGCTCATCTCAAACTCACCTCGGATTTGCTATGCAACCACCATCAAATTTGTGCGAGTTCGGATATCATGAATTCCCAGCTCTTTGGATAAGCAGAGTCCCGCAATAATGACCTAGTATTCCGCTTGTTTGTTGGTGATGGGAAAAAGAACCTCCACTGCTTACTCAATTTTTCCCCTTGCGGGATCACCAGGACGATCCCCACTATGAGAAAATCCCTCCCCGAGGCTTTGCCCACGATCTACAAGGGGAAGAACTCTACCATCCCCTCTTGTTCTCCCCCTCGAAGTAGAAGTCTGCCAGAAAGTCTTCCACCATATGTGCTTTTCTTTGGTACATAGACGATGTCGAACTCGCTAAGCTCGATGAACCACTTAGCGAACCGACCAGAATGCTCCACCTTCTCCAGGACTGTCCTTACGGTATGATCTGTCACCACCCTTATGGTGTGCGCCTAAAAATATGGCTTCAATCTCCTCGCTGAGGGGATGAGCGCGAAGTCCAGCTTTTCCAAGATTGGATAGTTCAGCTCCATGTTGAAATTGTTGAAGTGGAAGTTAGAGGACTTTTGGACCTAGGCGGTCTGGGAGGAGGTCGGGCGGTCTGGAGTGATCGCACGGCCTGGCGGTCTGCCTCTGCGGTCTGGCTTGTCTAAGCCTAGCTGCGGTCTCCTGGCTTGATCGCTGGTTGGGTCCAAGGCGGCTGAAGGTGAAGGCCGCGCGGTCTGTCTGTGACCGCGTGGTGGGTTGATCGTCTTCAGGTGTGCGCGGTCTGTGCGTGACAGCGTGGCGTGCTGTCTTCTTCAAGGCTGTGGCGGTCTGGTGTGACCGCATAGTTTGATCCAGGTTTTCTAGAATGCGGTCTGGTAGCTGACCGGGCTTTCTGGTGGTATTCGCGGACTAAGGGACTTAGTCGCGAGGTCTCAGTTCGCGGTCTCAGGAGGAGACTGGTATACGAGCTGGACGTTGTTCGCGGTCTCAGGTGGACACCAGCATGCGAACTTGAGTTCGCGGGTTGATGGCGAACTGGCTGTGTTCGCGGTCTCGGACGAACACAGGGGGTGAACAACTTCGGGCGGTCTTGCGATCTCCCTTGGAGTCGCGTTCTGCTATGAGAGTAGCGGTCTCTCATAGTTGATGTTGAAGCTGGCGAGTTCACCAAAAATGAAGCAGGAGTACTGTTGCTGATCGCGCGGTGTGACCGGTCAGGTAGCGCGGTCTGGAGGGTGGTGATCCTATCTCATAGGGTGGTGACTGGATCAGGTTCCACGCCTATAAATAGGAGCCACTGTAGCAGCAAATTAAGACACACCAAGTGTAAGCCGAGTTCTCTTCTTTCCTGCGGTCTCTACTTTTATGACCGGGAGGTCTGCTGATTGAACTCTTCTTGTGCAGCTTCTGCAGATAGTGCAGGCAGCAGCGATCACCTCTTCCTCTGAAAGTGTTCTGGCGGTCTGCGGCTTGGAGTTGTGTTGCTGGAGTTCAGGAGGATCAGGAGTTCGGAAGGAGGGGTGCGGTCTGATCAGCGGTCTGGTGTTATTCTGAGATCGGCAGCGGGTTGCGGTTTGGCGAGTTGCTGAGGTCGCAAGGGAGACCGCGCGGTCTCAAGTTATCTTCAACTTGTTTTTGTTTTCCTTTGGTGTTTGTGCTGGCGAAATCATGTCTCGCCATGCATGCCTTGCCTTGTAATTTGAAGTTGCTATCAATAAAGATCACTTGTTTGCCTCCATTTGCTTCTGGTTGTTTGGCTTGTGAACTCTAAGTTGACTAACTCCTGCTCGCTTCATAAAGATTCGAAAAATTTCACATGGTATCAGAGATAGGTTGGAGTGGTTGAGCAGTGAGTAACTTAGAGTATCCATCGCCTTTATGAAGAAGGAACCAGTGGTAGAGCAATGGAAGCGAGGGGTCTTGGAATTGAGATGCTTACATCGACTAACTTCAAGAAGTGGAAGTCTTGTATGCAAAGCTATCTTCTAGGTGAGGACCTCTGGGAGGTAGTTGGAGGAGATCAGACGCAGGAAGTTGTCCCGGAAGGGGATAATGGGGCTGAGGTGAGAACTTGGAGGAGGACGAATGCGAAGGCAGAGTTCACTCTGAAGAGAGCAATTTCACCTAATCTGTTTGATCACATTCTGGGATGTGGATCGACTGCGGAGATCTGGAGAGCCCTGGATGGGCTGTTTAACAAGAAGAATGTAGCAAGGCTACAGTTCTTGGAGAATGAGCTGGCAAGGTCGGCTCAGGGTGATCTTTCTATCTCCACTTTCTTTCTGAAGATGAAGAACTTGTGCGCTGAAATCTCAGCGTTGGATCCTGATGAGCCTATCTCTGAGGCGAAGCTGAAGAGGCACATCATCCGCGGCTTGCGGAAGGAATATGTTGCCTTTGTGACGTCGGTGCAGGGATGGGCAAATCAGCCGTCTCTGTTGGAGCTGGAGAACTTGCTTGCATCGCAAGAAAGTTTGGCAAGGCTGATGGCGGGGGTGTCGGTGGCTGGGGGAGATGGCGAAGTGCTCTTCTCGGGGAAGAAGAAGAAGTGGGATAAGAAGAAGAAGACCGCTGGAGGAGGCTATGGGCCTTCAACTTCTGGGCAGCAGGAAAGGGGGTATGCTCCCAAGGCTGACGGGAAGAAGAAGGGTGAAGGTCTGAAGTGCTTCAAGTGTGACAAGTATGGCCACATCAGGAAGGATTGCAGGGTGGTCACCCAAGCTGGGCATGCTGCGGAGAAGGAGGAAGCTGAGGCTAGGCACTTTGAAGGAGGTTGGGGAGGAGCCTTCTCGGCTTCTGTTGGAGCTTCTGCTCCTATCAACTATCTGGAAGACTGGATTGTGGACTCAGGGTGGGGTCATCACCTCACCGGAGACGAGACCAAGCTTTCTTCTGCCCAGCCCTATACAGGTAACAATGCAATCATTACTGCTGATAATACTGTGCATCCAGTAGAGAAGGTGGGGGTTGTTTCCTTGGGCAGTGATAGAGGGCCACTTACTTTGAAGAGTGTCTATCACGTGCCTGGTATGAGGAAAAACCTCTTCTCTGTGACCAACGTTGTAGACACTGGGTATCACGTTCTGTTCGGTCCAACAGAAGTGAAGTTTCTACGCAATTTTGAGGCCGTAAAGGCTGAGGTCGTCCATGTCGGGAGATGGGCAAAGGACTTGTTCATTTTATCGACAAGTTCTTACGTCGACAAGATGAAGACGAATGATGGTGCTGTTATATGGCATGAGAGGTTGGGGCACGTAGGGATGGACAAGCTGAAAGCTATGGCGGTGAGAGGTCTGGTCAAGGGCCTGCCAAATCTATCTTCCTACGGTGAAGGTCATGTTTGCGCAGGATGTCAGTTCGGCAAGTCTCATCGACTACCATTTGACAAGTCGCAGACAAGGAGTAGTGTGTCGTTGGAGTGCATTCACGGTGACTTGATGGGACCAACTGCTACCCCAAGCCTCAGAGGTAGCAAATATATGCTGGTGTTGATCGATGATTACACTAGATATGTCTGGGTATATTTCCTGAAGGAGAAGGCAGAGGCGTTTTCCAAGTTTGTGGAGTTCAAGGAGATCGTGGAGGGTCGGCTAGGACTGCGGGTGAAGAAGCTGAGGACTGAAAACGGAGGGGAGTTCACCTCCAGTGAGTTCTCTACTTTTTGCAGGAAGGCAGGCATCCGAAGAGAGCTCACTTGTGCACATACTCCACAGCAGAACAGAGTTGCAGAGCGGAAGATCTGTCATCTGACAGAGACCTGCAAGTGTTGACTGCATTCCAAGAGTATCCCAAAGTCCTTCTGGGCTGAGGGAATGTCTTGTGCTGCCAACGTCATCAACAGGATGCCCTTGAGTCCCATCAACATGTTGACTCTGCATGAGATGATGTTCACGGAGAAGCCAAGCGTGGCACACCTTAGGGTGTTTGGTTCCACCTGCTACGTGCATGTTCCAGATGCTCTTCGGACGAAGCTAGATGCGAAAGCAAAGAAGCTAGTATTCGTGGGATACGATGAGCGGAAGAAAGGATGGAAGTGCATGGACCCGGAGACGCGGAGATTTGTGGTATCCCGCGACGTCGTGTTCGATGAGGTGACATCTTACAAGGGGTCTTCTGATGTGGAGCTACCAGAGAGCAGGGTGGAGGTGCCGGAGAAAGCTGTGGAGGATCTTCAGGTGGAGCTACCTGTGCCACCAAGTGGTCCATCTCCTTCTAGTTCCGAGACGGGGGCTTCCGGTTCAGGGAGCAGGGGGAGCGATGCTCCTAGCACGTCTGGAAGAGGAGCTAGGGAAGAAGCAGCTGAAGATAATGTGGTTCAGGGGAAGGAGCTGAGGAGGTCGAAGCGAGCGATCGTCGCCCCTGATCGCTATACAGGAGGAAACGCAGTGAGCTTCGTCTCATGTTTCTTCGCTAGTCCCTTGGATGAGAGGGAGCCGTCGAGCTTTGAAAAGGCCAGAGGTGTGAAGGAGTGGGACATTGCAATGCAAGAAGAGATGGCAGCTCTCGAGAAGAATGAGACCTGGTCTCTTGTGCCCAAGACCAAGGGCACCACTCCTGTTACATGCAAGTGGGTCTATAAGCTTAAGAAGAAAGCTGACGGCAGTATAGAGCGGTACAAGGCTCGCCTTGTAGCCCGGGGGTTCTCGCAGCAATACGGTGAAGACTACGAGGAGACTTTCAGTCCAGTGGCAAAAATGACTTCAGTTCGATTTATCATTGCCTTGGCGGCGTTCAGTGGATGGGAGATTTGGCAGCTCGACGTCAAGAACGCTTTCTTGTACTGCGAGATTGACAAGGATATCTTCATGGTCCAGCCACCAGGTTTTGTGTCTGAAGATTTTCCGGAGCATGTCTGCAAGTTGAAGAAGGCCCTGTATGGGTTGAAGCAAGCGCCGAGGGCGTGGTACGGGAAGATCGCAGAATACCTCCTATTCTGTGGATTTAGTGCTTCAGGCTCATACTCAAGCTTGTTCGTTAAGAAGAGCGGGGAGATTCAAGTCATCGTGCTGCTATACGTCGACGATATGATCGTGACGGGAAACTCGAAGGAGGAGGTAGTGCAGCTTCGAGCCGAGCTATCTATCAGGTTCGAGACGAAGGACTTAGGTGAGCTTCACCATTTCCTTGGACTCTAGGTGCAGAGGAAGGAGAGTGGAGTGCTTGTGTCCCAGGCTGGATATGCAGAGCGGATCGTTGAGCGGTTCGGCATGAAGGAAGGGAAGTGCACTTCCACACCTCTGGAGAAGGCCACAAAACTTCGGAAGGATGAGGGGAGGATTATGCAAGATCCGTTGGTGTTTCGAGCTCTGGTAGGGAGCTTGATTTATCTGACGATCACGAGGCCGGATATTGCATATGCAGTTGGCAGAGTGAGTCGATATATGGAGGAGCCACGGGTACCTCATCTGCTAGCAGCCAAGAATATTCTGAAGTATGTCAAGGCGACCTCGGACATGGGTCTCCTATACAGGAGGGATGCGGGCTTCGAGGTGTACGGGTACATGGAAGCTGACTACGGGGGAGATTCGGATGATCAGAAGTCGACATCTGGATTCGTCTTCATGGCGGGCCCTACAGTTATATCATGGTGCAGCAAGAAGCAGGATTCTGTATCGGTCTCCACCACGGAAGTGGAATACAAGGCTTCGGCCATGGCAGCTCAGGAAGCCGTCTGGCTTAGGAGGTTGGTGGGAGACGTCCACAAGGAGGTTCGAGAGCCGACTCTGCTATGCGGTGACAATGAGAGTGCTCTCAAACTGGTTACCAATCCAGTTTGTCACGCGAGGACCAAGCATATCGAGATCGAGTATCACTTCATACGGGAGAAGGTGCTGGAGGGATCTCTTTCGGTCGAGCATGTGCGGAGTGCGGACAACGTGGCGGACATCTTCACAAAGGCGCTGGCAAAGGGGCCGTTCACACGGCTAAGGAGCCTACTGGGGCTAGTTTCAACTTCCCACTTCAAGGGGGAGTGTTGAAATTGTTGAAGTGGAAGTTAGAGGACTTTTGGACCTGGGCAGTCTGGGAGGAGGTCGGGCGGTCTGGAGTGATCGCACGGCTTGGCGGTCTGCCTCTGCGGTCTGGCTTGTCTAAGCCTAGCTGCGGTCTCCTAGCTTGAATGCTGGTTGGGTCCAAGGCGGTTGAAGGTGAAGGTCGCGTGGTCTGTCTGTGACCGCGTGGTGGGTTGATCGTCTTCAGGTGTGCGCGGTCTGTGCGTGACCGCGTCGCGTGCTGTCTTCTTCAAGGCTGTGGCGGTCTGGTGTGACCGCACAGTTTGATCCAGGTTTTCCAGAATGCGGTCTGGTAGCTGACCGGGCTTTCTGGTGGTATTCGCGGACTAAGGGACTTAGTCGCGCGGTCTCAGGAGGAGACTGGTATACGAGCTGGACGCTGTTCGCGGTCTCAGGTGGAGACCAGCATGCGAACTTGAGTTCGCGGGTTGATGACGAACTGGATGTGTTCGCGGTCTCGGACGAACACAAGGGGGTGAACAGCTTCGGGCGGTCTGGCGAGCTCCCTTGGAGTCGCGATCTGCTATGAGAGTAGCGGTCTCTCATAGTTGATGTTGAAGCTAGCGAGTTCACCAAAAATGAAGCAGGAGTACTGTTGTTGATCGCGCGGTGTGACCGGTCAGGTCGCGCGGTCTGGAGGGTGGTGATCCTATCTCATAGGGTGGTGACTGGATCAGGTTCCACACCTATAAATAGGAGCCACTGTAGCAGCAAATTAAGACACACCAAGTGTAAGCCGAGTTCTCTTCTTTCCCGCGGTCTCTACTTTTGTGACCGGGCGGTCTGCTGATTGAACTCTTCTTGTGCAGCTTCTGCGGATAGTGCGGGCAGCAACGATCACCTCTTCCTCTGAAAGTGTTCGGGCGGTCTGCGGCTTGGAGTTGTGTTGATGGAGTTCGGGAGGATCAGGAGTTCGGAAGGAGGGGTGCGGTCTGATCGGCGGTCTGGTGTTGTTCTGAGATCGACAGCGGGTTGCGGTTTGGCGAGTTGCTGAGGTCGCTAGGGAGACTGCGCGGTCTCAAGTTATCTTCAACTTGTTTTTGTTTTCCTTTGGTGTTTGTGCTGGCGAAATCATGTCTCGCCAAGCATGCCTTGCCTTGTAATTTGAAGTTGCTATCAATAAAGATCACTTGTTTGCCTCCATTTGCTTCTGGTTGTTTGGCTTGTGAACTCTAAGTTGACTAACTCCTGCTCGCTTCATAAAGATTCGAAAAATTTCACACTCCACCTTCGTGAGAACTCTACTCGCATACTAGATTGACAATTGACCCCTCCCACGTCCCTAACCAAAACCGAGATGACACCCTCAGTTCCTACTCCCAAATAGAGGAAGGGGTCCTCTCCTTCACGAGGCCCTTGAAGCAGAGGGGTTTGCATTAGTTGCTTCTTTAGGGTTTGGAAAGATGAATCGCACTCGACAGTCCACTCAAACTTTTGATTACTGCAGAGAGTCCTCAAGATGAGAACATTTCTCCCCAAATTTTGTATAAGAACCGACACAGACCAGCGAGCCTTCCGGTCAGCTGTTGTACCTCCTTGATGTCCCTGGGGGAGGACATCTCCATGATGGTCTTCAATTTGCCAGGGTTTGGATCGACTCCTGCGGGAGTGAGGAGATGCCCCAAGAACTTTCCCATCCTAGCTCCGATGACGCATTTAGCAGGGTTAAGCCTCATTTTATACTTCCACAACATTGCGAAGGTCTCCTCCAAGTCCTCCAGGTGCTCCTGTATAACTTTGCTATTGATAATGAGGTTGTCGACATAGACCACTAAATTAGGCCCATTCTGGTCATTGAAGACCCGGTCCACCGTTCTTTGGTAGGTCTCTCCTTCATTCTTCATACCAAAGGGCATCATCTTGTAGGAATAACAACCATCGTTGGATATGAAGGAGGCATCTTTCACGTCAGGGGATGCATTCAGATCTGATGGTATCCTGAAAATGCATCAAGAAAACTCATCACGACAAAACCGGCGGATGAGTTAACCAGCGCGTCGATTTAAGGCAGGGGATAAAAATCCTTCGGACAAGCTTTATTTAATAGCAAAAAGTATATACACATGCGACACTTCCCTCCTACATTCTTAACCATTAAAATGTTCGAAACCCAGTCTACATATTGGATCTATGACAAAAAATCTGCCTATAGTAGCCTTTGCACCTCCTCGCGGATGAGCTCGGCCAGGGATGTGGCGATTGACCTCTTTTTCTAGAGAATCGGGCGGACCTTTGGATCGTTATTGAGGCAATGACACTCCACTTCAGCATCAATATCGGGCATGTTTGCGGTGCTCCAAGCGAAGGCGTCTACGTTGTCTTGTAGACACGCCTCGATCTTCTATTGGTCCTCTTTCATCAGCTCCTTGCTGACCTTTACATTTCCGAGCCTCCCGACCGCAGCGATTTATGATTTTGTGTTGGACTTCTTCTTTTTGGTTTATAAATAAAAGATAACCTTTATATTAAGAGTTTAGAATTGACGGATATTTTCGAAGAGTCTTGCAAGTACTCCTACTTTGAGAAATTAACCGTTATCCTATCGAAGGATAGAAGTAACGATCTTTTTCTTCTTTCGGAATATTGACAATCACGCCTCGGCTACAACGCCGAATTCTATTGAATTGAAAAGTAGAAAAGGAGAGTTTTGCACTAAATGAGTTTGGAAAGCTGTGTTTGAATTTTTAGTCCAAATTAATCATTTGATAAAGGCAAGTATACCTTATCGCAAGTAATACAGGATATTTTTTTTTAGAAAATATCGGGATCGTATATTTCCGCGGGTCGTGTTGAATATGCTACTTCGAGGAACGAACTATTATTTTATCTGAATAATATTTTTAGTTGGTTTAACAAGAGTTCTAAGTGATAAAAAGCGAAAGATGATAATAAGCGATTAACTAGAGTTCTAAGCGATGAGAAAGATAGCGCGCGACGTCGAATTACCTTGAGACGAAAATAGATTTTTTCGTAGAATTAAAAGTGATAACTTTTCAAAATATTAAGATGACTTGACCTTGGAGGTTCCATAATTATGAAGGCTCCTCTCTCGAGGGTACGCCCACCTGAGATTATGAATATTCGACCGAACTCTCGTTCTACAATCGAATGTTCTTAATACTCGCTTTATGTTGTGAACCCCGCTATTGGGTTTTTATTTCCAATTCGGGAGAATTACCTCGTCCTCTCTCGAGGGTAGAGCGCACTTCTCTTTACCCGTGAGCGATCAATCCGTACGCACGAGCCTCTCGGCTAACTAGGTACGAAAACGGAAATGAAAACCACACATCGATTATGTGGCTCCACTCAACGTGATTCTCGGGTAAACCTTAAGCGTTAATTATTTTAGAAAGAGATGTTTTAATTTTATAGAAAAACTATTTTTGTGTCCCAATGCTCTTCGACGTCGTGTGCTAAAGGAAATTAGCCACTCATCGGAATGGAGACGGCATTATCGGTTGAAAAATACATGTTTAATGATTAAAGCGGATATAAGCGGATAAAATGGAAATAAAAAGACTTATATAAAAACAGTAATAGTATCCATCCCAACCACCTTAAACAAGCGCTAAAAAGTTCTTAGCCTCTTATTCAAGTAGGGGGTGGTATAGAAATGAAAAGACTTATAAAGGTGCAGAAATAATATTCGCCCCAACCACCTTAAACAAGCGCTAAAAAGTTCTTAGCCTCTTATTCAAGAAGGGGGTGGTATAGAAATGAAAAGACTTATAAAGGTGCATAAATAATATCCGTCCCAACCGACTTAAATAAATGCTAAAGTTAATTAGCCTCTTATTCAAGATGGGGTGGTATATAGCAGTTATATGAAGACTGAAATAAAACTAAGTTACAAAAAAGAAAAATATAATCTCATACACGCACACACTCTAAAAAAACTGAAAAGAAAGCGTTTAAAATTAAAGCGATAAAATAAAGCGAAAAAGATAACGATAAAACTAATTTATGAAAGCTTGTAAATCTAAGCTATGAAAACAGTAAACCTAGATTATGAAAGCAATAAGCCTAACTATAAAAGCAATAAAACTAAATTATGAAAGCAATAAAGCTAAACTCATACACGCACACACGCTAACATTAATAAAAAGGAAGATGATCCAAATGAGAAAAACATCATTTTATTTCTGAAATCAGCATTACAACTAGACTAGGAATACGAAAAAACTAAAAACGAACTTAAACTGAATTGCATAAGAGAAGCTCACAATCACTCAAAAGAACTCACAATACAACAAGAACTACTCAAAATTTGGATGAAAAATACTTCAGCCGAGCCCCTCTATTTATAGGGAAAATTTGAGTTTTACACGCCCTTGGTCACGGGCGTGACTTGTATGTCACGGCCGTGACTTAGGGCATGACATTTGCTCGGCTGCATTCACCGCCTTCTGGAAGGTCTGGCCGTCAAACATGGCTGCACACGGGCGTGACTTGGTATGTCACGGGCGTGACTTTGTGAGTCACGGGCGTGACTATGGGTGGCTGATGTCGGCAGCATGGGCGCGGCTTCGAGACGTGACGCGCTGGCGGCTCACGGGCGTGACTCTGCTGGAACACGGGCGTGACTTGTAGAGTCACGGGCGTGACTTGGTCAACTGGAGTGAGCTGGAGAGAAATTCGTCGGGCGCAGAGCTTTAAATTTACACGCCTGGGTCACGGGCGTGACCGAGGGCGTGACTTGAGCGATTTGTCGGGATTTGATCTGAATCGAGCCGTCCCGTTGATATTTGATCTTTAAAATTACACGCCCTTGCTCACGGGCGTGACCGAGGGCGTGACCTGGGAAAATTTTGCAAAAAAATGCAAAAACAAAAATAAAACTAAGTTAGAAACCAGAAATAATAAAGAAGCAATTTATTCATTAATTTACATAGAAAATTCACAATATTAATTAAAATTATACTAATAATTATACTAAAAATACATATATTTTATTACTTATCAAATACCCCCATACTTAAGCTTTTGCTATTCCAGAGCAAAAGTAAGAGAGATCTATACGGGATTAACATAAGTTCTAATTTTTTGCTATCGTTTTATTTTAATCATAAGAGACTGAAAAATAAAAATTCGGAGTAATAAGAGTTAAGTCCTAAATTATGCAAATGATTTAAGTAGAAAGAAATATCCTAGCCAAAAGACTTCTTAATTAACCAAATAGCAAATAAAATTGCAATCATTAGTAAACGAGATTAGATCGGAATTATAATAACCTTTGTTTAAAGAAACATGAAGGAAAAATATAAGTTACTAATTATGCTCTCAAATGATTTTTTGAATTAAAACTAGAAACAATAATGTGGTTAAGGGAAAAGCGGGTACAAAGTCATGACAAATTGAAGAGTACTTGAATTAGGGGTGAAGAATTTTATTTTTTCACCCCTCTTAAATAGTTTCCTTTGACTCCCATCGTTGGTGTACGAGGGAAAATTGATCTTTTTAATTAACCCAATGCCTATGTTTGCGGAATTTTCAATTCCCATTGACATAGGATCTCTTTTAATAAATATTGGGTGCCTATGTTTACGGAATTTTTGTATTCCCATTGACATAAGATCTTTTTGTTTTCATCTTTTGTTTTTGCCATGCTAAATTGGTGTATACAAGGGGTTTTCAAGAGAAATTCTAGAATAATAAAAAAAAGTTTTGAGAGCAACCTTAGTAAGTTGAATATTCCTAGATTCCTGAAGACATAAAGTAGGGATAATTGCAGTCTAAAGTTGTTTTGCCAACATAATACATATGTCTCTATTTTAGCTAGTAGAAGTAGTGCTTGATAACAAAGCCTCTATTTAAATTAAAAACACAAGATATTCTTTAAAACTTAACCCCGAACGTTTAAATCTATCGATCTTAGATAAACAAACAAATAGTAAAACTAGCGATTATGAAAATCCACAAACATATACTCTCGAAACTAAATGCTTTTAAGAATAAAAGTAAAGTAGGGTATATTATTTTGGAACTTTTTTTTTTGGGGGGGTTTTGGGGTTTTGCTAATTTTTTTTTTTTTTTTTGGTTTTTGGAATTTTTTTCTTTTTTTTATTATGACAAAGTTAAAAAAATACATATATTTTTTTTTTTTGTAATATTTTTTTTTTGTATTATGACAGTGTAATTTTTTTTTTTTTTTGTAAAAAGAAGCCCTTTTTTTTGTTTTGTTTTAAATGAAAACGGTAAATACACCCCCATACTTAAAATCCAACATTGTCCCCAATGTTGTAATGTAAGTATGAAGGAGATAAAATAACATTGCAATATATACAAAAGGAAAGAGGAAGCAAAAAGGCTTCCCTGAATTAAAGCTGGCGGGGTCGTAAGAAACCCTGCAAAAAGAGATAAAAAACATAATAAAAATATTAGATAAATATGGGGTGCCTCCCACGAGCGCTTTGTTTACCGTCGCGTAGCTTGACGCATTTGGCGTGGTGTGATTATAAATTGGGGAGGGTTAAATATTCCGTATGTCCGTCCACCGGATCTCCCGCAAGATATAGTTTTAAACGGTGGCCATTGACTTTAAAATCGCCTTTTTCGGGGTGAGAGATAAGAAAGGTCCCATACGGCCAAACCTCTTTGACTTCAAAGGGGCCAGACCAGCGGGATTTGAGCTTACCCGGAAAAAGACGAAGACGTGAATTATAAAGAAGGACAAGTTCGCCCGGCGCGAAAGTTTTTGGAAATTTAATTTTTCGATCGTGGTAGAACTTAGAACGCTCCTTATAAAATTTATTACTCTCATAAGCGTTCGCACGCCATTCATCGAGTTCATTTAGTTGGAATTTCCTATTCTCGGAGGCTAAGTTCGAATCGAGATTTAAAAATTTTAAGGCCCAAAAAGCGCGGTGTTCTAACTCTACCGGTAAATGGCACGCTTTGCCGTAGACTAATCGATAGGGCGTACAACCGATAGCGGTCTTGTATGCCGTACGATACGCCCACAACGCGTCGTCGAGTTTTGAGGACCAATCCTTCCTATTTAAAGAGACGGTTTTTTCCAGAATGCGTTTTATCTCGCGATTTACTACCTCTACTTGGCCGCTCGTTTGGGGGTGATAGGCGGTGGCGAGCTTATGCGTGACGCCGTACTTAGATAAATTTTTTGAAAACTGAGCGTTGCAGAAGTGCGTGCCCCTATCACTAACTATTGCACGGGGCGTGCCGAAGCGAGAAAATAATTTTTTTAGAAAATGGACGACGACTCGCGCATCATTGGTGGGCAGAGCTTGCGCTTCCGCCCACCTAGATACGTAGTCGACCGCCACTAAAATATAGCGATTATTAAAAGAAGGAGGTAGGGGGCCTACAAAGTCTATGCCCCACAAATCGAAGATTTCGCATTCTAAATAAAAGTTTTGGGGCATCTCGTCACGACGAGAGATGTTACCCGACTGCTGGCAGCTATCGCATATACTCACAAAATTGTGAGCATCCTTAAAGAGAGTGGGCCAATAAAAGTCTGACTCTAACGCTTTCCGCGCGGTCCGGTTGGCTTGATAATGCCCTCCAGCCGGCCCCTCATGGCAGTGTCGCAATATTTGCGCACCCTCCTTGCTTGAAACACATCTTCGTATCACTTGGTCTGCGCAGATGCGAAAGAGAAAGGGGTCCTCCCAAAAGTAGTTTTTCAAGTCAGAGAAGAATTTCTTCTTCTGCTGAGTCGAAAAATCTTTTGGAAGGACCCGGGCGACTAAATAGTTCGCGTAATCTGCGAACCAAGGGGTAGAAGAAGTTTTTGTATTATTTATGATTAAAAGGCGCTCCTCAGGAAATCGATCGTCTATTTCTGGTTCGACGAGCGCTTCTGCGACGGGGTGTTCTAAACGTGAGAGGTGGTCGGCTGCTAAATTTTCAGCCCCCTTCTTATCCCGGATCTCTAAGTCAAATTCCTGTAAAAGGAGGATCCATCGAAGTAAGCGAGGCTTGGCATCAACTTTGGCCAAAAGATATTTTAGGGCGGAGTGATCAGTGAAAACGATCACGTGTGAAAGTGTTACGTAAGGCCTGAATTTATTAAAAGCAAAGATGACGGCAAGAAGTTCCTTTTCCGTCGTTGTATAGTTAGCCTGTGCGGCATTGAGTGTGCGAGAAGCGTAATATATTGGATGAAAATATTTATTTACGCGTTGGCCTAAGACAGCTCCTACCGCGATATCGCTCGCGTCGCACATAATCTCGAATGGAAGGGACCAATCTGGCGCCACCAGAATTGGAGAATTGATAAGTTGCTTTTTTATAAAATCAAATGCCTCTACGCAGGCCGCGTCAAAAATGAATGGGGAATCCTTTTCCAGGAGGTGAGTTAGCGGTTTGGTTATTTTTGAAAAATCTTGAATAAACCGTCGATAAAAACCTGCGTGACCAAGAAAACTTCTAATTGATTTGACGTTCGAAGGAACAGGAAGTTGTTCAATTATATCGACTTTGGCCCTATCGACCTCCATCCCCTTGGAAGAAATTTTATGGCCGAGGACTAAACCCTCTCGGACCATAAAGTTGCATTTCTCCCATTTCAAGACTAAGTTCGTCTCCTCGCACCGTTGGAGGACTCTATCTAAATTTTTTAGACAATTTTTAAAAGAGTCTCCAAAGACGGAGAAGTCATCCATGAAGACTTCCATTATGTCTTCTACTAGCTCGCCAAATATTGCCAGCATACATCTTTGGAATGTAGCTGGCGCGTTACAGAGGCCAAACGGCATTCGTCGATATGCGAAGGTGCCGAAAGGGCAAGTAAAAGTCGTTTTTTCTTGGTCCTCGGGTGAAATAGGGATTTGGAAAAATCCCGAGAGACCATCAAGGAAGCAATAAAAAGGATGACCGGAGAGACGCTCTAAGATTTGATCAATAAACGGTAACGAAAAGTGGTCTTTTCTGGTGGCATCATTTAGTTTTCTGTAGTCGATGCACACCCTCCAACCCGTAACAGTGCGAGTTGGGATTAATTCATTATTTGTGTTTGCCACGACCGTTATAACGCCCTTTTTTGGGACGACTTGTACGGGGCTTACCCACGTACTGTCGGAAATAGGATAGATAATATTCGCGTCGAGGAGTTTAATAATTTCAGTCTTAATGACTTCCCGCATGTTCGGGTTAAGTCGCCGTTGAGGCTGAATTGTTTTGCGGGGGTTTTCTTCGAGAAAAATTTTGTGGGAGCAGAATGAGGGGTTAATTCCCCTGATATCGGAAATTTGCCATGCAATTGCACGGCGATGTTTAGATAAAACTTCAACCAATTCGGATGTTTCCGAATCGGTTAAAGTAGACGATATTATAACCGGAAGTTTTAAGTTCGCGGCTAGAAAAGCATATTTTAAATGGTCGGGGAGTTGCTTAAGCTCCAAGACCGGAGGTTCTTCATAGGAAGTGGAGATTTTTAAATCTTTCGAATCAAAAGGCTCGAAAGGCGAATTTGGCGGTAATTCGTCTAAAGGAGGTTGATTCGCCAGATCTGAATCGTCTATCATTAAAGATAACAAATCCGAAAGAGAAGAACACTCGTCCACAAACGCGGATTCCAAATTGAAACAGGAATCATCATTCGATAGTGAGTTCCGCATGGAGGGGTTGATATGTAAAGTAATTTCGTCGTCTCCAACTCGAAGGAGGAGGCAACCGTTACTGACATCGATTAACGCACGGGAGGTTGCGAGGAAGGGGCGACCGAGGATGATGGGTACCTCGACGTCCTCCTCTATGTCCAGGATGACAAAGTCTACTGGGAAGATAAACTTGTCGACCTTGACCAGAACATCCTCCGCTACCCCTATTGGGTACTTTACCGAGCGATCCACGAGTTGTATGCTCATTTTTGTTGGACTTGGGACGCCTAAATCGAGTTTTTTGAAAAGAGAAAAAGACATCAAATTGATGCTGGCGCCTAAGTCCGCAAGAGCGTACTTTATTAACATATTGCCAAAGAGGCACGGGATGGAGAACCGTCCCGGGTCGTTCAGTTTTGGCGGCAATTTGTTAAGGAGAACAGCCGAACATTCCGCGTTAAGGGAAACACGTGAAACATCCTCGAGTCGCTTTTTATTAGAAAGCAATTCCTTAAGATATTTCGCATATTTCGGCATTTGGGAGAGTGCCTCGCAGAAGGGGACGTTTATTTTAATTTGTTTTAAAATACGCAAAAATTTTTGATAATTTTCGTCCTCCTTCTCTTTATTAATTTTAGACGGGTAAGGAATTCGAGGACTCGAAACATTCGGCGCAACCGGAGAATCCGGAGCAATTAGAATCGAAGAAGAGGGTGGAGGGGTCGGAGGCGAAATGCATACCTTAGGCTCAACCCGCAATGGGGAGACGACCTCCTTGCCGCTTCGAAGGGTTATAGCGTTGGCATTTTCCCTGGGGTTCGGCTCCGTATTCCCTGGTAGAGCTCCGTATGGCCGCTCGGAGACCATCTTTGCAAGTTGTCCAACCTGGTTTTCCAAGTTTTTAATCGATCCGGTAAGATTCCGGATATTTGAATCGTTGGACGAGATGTATTTAGACAAAACATCTTCGAGCGGCGAAGGTTTTGGTGGAGGCTGGAATCCCTGCGGAAATCCTTGGGGATTCATATTTGGGGGCCTCTGAGCATTGTTAGGATTGCTCCAGGAGAAATTAGGGTGGGTCCTCCAACCCGGATTATAATTATTACCATACGGGTTGTTATTAGGGTTGAAGGGGGGCCTAACCGGATTACCGAGGTAATCCACCGATTCTTCGATTACGTTATTATTATTATTATTATTATTCCAAGCGGGAGTGGAGGAGGAAACAGTCATCTCCGCCACCTGCTTACTTAGCCGCTCTACCTGTGAGGCTAAGAAAGTAGTGGCGTCCACTTCCAAAAAGACCAGCCGGTTTATTAGGACGCGACCTTAGCACGTTCCATTGGTACGCATTCATGGCCATTTCGTCGATCAGAGCTTGAGCGGTCTCCGGGGTTTTGTTGTTTAACGTTCCCCCGGAGGCTGCATCAATCATCTGCCGCGTAGAAAAATTTAAACCATTATAAAACGTCTGGACCTGTAGCCAAGTTGGTAGCGCGTGATGAGGACACCTACGCAAATATTCTTTAAAACGCTCCCAAGTCTCATAAAGAGACTCAGAATCGAATTGCACAAAGGATGTGATATCCGTGCGTAGTTTTGCGGTTTTTGACGGAGGAAAATACTTAGTTAAGAAAAATTTCGTCAATTGGGCCCACGTGGTTATGGACCCTCTCGGAAGAGAAGTCAACCACGATTTGGCCTTTGACCGTAGCGAAAATGGAAATAAGCGTAAACGAATGGCGTCATCAGTGACGCCATTAATTTTAAAGGTGTCGCATATTTCTAAAAAGTTTGAAAGGTGCTGATTTGGGTCCTCATCTGGCAAACCGTCGAATTGAATCGACTGTTGTACCATTTGAATTATGCTGGATTTTATTTCGAAATTATTATTATTAACTGTTGGGCGAGTAATACTTGATCCTGTATCGTCCAAATTCGGCCGGGCATAATATGCCATGGTCCGGGCCGGGGCCGCATTTGGAATTGGATCGCCCATATTTGCAGTATCTCCGATTGACTCTTCGGGGGTTTCGAGTAAGTTTTGATCACGAGATCGGATACGCTCACGAAGAGTGCGCTCGATTTCGGGGTCAAAAGGAATAGTCGAATCGTCCGATGAGCTTCCTCGGGTCATATACTAAAAACAAATTTTTTTTTTTTTTGGAATTTTTTTGTTTTCTTATTACTAATTAATTTTTTAAATATAAGTTTTTTATATATATTTTTTATATTACTTTTTTGTATTTTGTTGTTTTTTGTTTAGTAAAAATATATTGATAAGGAATAAAATTAATAGCAGTTCCTACTTTCAAATAACAACACAAAGGTCCCCGGCAACGGCGCCAAAAACTTGATGATTTTGTGTTGGACTTCTTCTTTTTGGTTTATAAATAAAAGAAAACATTTATATTAAGAGTTTAGAATTGACGGATATTTTCGAAGAGTCTTGCAAGTACTCCTACTTTGAGAAATTAACCGTTATCCTATCGAAGGATAGAAGTAACGATCTTTTTCTTCTTTCGGAATATTGACAATCACGCCTCGGCTACAACGCCGAATTCTATTGAATTGAAAAGTAGAAAAGGAGAGTTTTGCACTAAATGAGTTTGGAAAGCTGTGTTTGAATTTTTAGTCCAAATTAATCATTTGATAAAGGCAAGTATACCTTATCGCAAGTAATACAGGATATTTTTTTTTAGAAAATATCGGGATCGTATATTTCCGCGGGTCGTGTTGATTATGCTACTTCGAGGAACGAACTATTATTTTATCTGAATAATATTTTTAGTTGGTTTAACAAGAGTTCTAAGTGATAAAAAGCGAAAGATGATAATAAGCGATTAACTAGAGTTCTAAGCGATGAGAAAGATAGCGCGCGACGTCGAATTACCTTGAGACGAAAATAGATTTTTTCGTAGAATTAAAAGTGATGACTTTTCAAAATATTAAGATGACTTGACCGTGGAGGTTCCATAATTATGAACGCTCCTCTCTCGAGGGTACACCACCTGAGATTATGAATATTCGACCGAACTCTCGTTCTACAATCGTATGTTCTTAATACTCGCTTTATGTTGTGAACCCCGCTATTGGGTTTTTATTTCCAATTCGGGAGAATTACCTCGTCCTCTCTCGAGGGTAGAGCGCACTTCTCTTTACCCGTGAGCGATCAATCCGTACGCACGAGCCTCTCGGCTAACTAGGTACGAAAACGGAAATGAAAACCACACATCGATTATGTGGCTCCACTCAACGTGATTCTCGGGTAAACCTTAAGCGTTAATTAATTTAGAAAGAGATGTTTTAATTTTATAGAAAAACTATTTTTGTGTCCCAATGCTCTTCGACGCCGTGTGCTAAAGGAAATTAGCCACTCATCGGAATGGAGACGGCATTATCGGTTGAAAAGTACATGTTTAATGATTAAAGCGGATATAAGCGGATAAAAAGGAAATAAAAAGACTTATATAAAAACAGTAATAGTATCCGTCCCAACCACCTTAAACAAGCGCTAAAAAGTTCTTAGCCTCTTATTCAAGAAGGGGGTGGTATAGAAATGAAAAGACTTATAAAGGTGCAAAAATAATATCCGTCCCAACCACCTTAAACAAGCGCTAAAAAGTTCTTAGTCTCTTATTCAAGAAGGGGGTGGTATAGAAATGAAAAGACTTATAAAGGTGCATAAATAATATCCGTCCCAACCGACTTAAATAAATGCTAAAGTTAATTAGCCTCTTATTCAAGATGGGGGTGGTATATAGCAGTTATATGAAGACTGAAATAAAACTAAGTTACAAAAAAGAAAAATATAATCTCATACACGCACACACTCTAAAAAAAACTGAAAAGAAAGCGTTTAAAATTAAAGCGATAAAATAAAGCGAAAAAAGAAAACGATAAAACTATTTTATGAAAGCTTGTAAATCTAAGCTATGAAAACAGTAAACCTAGATTATGAAAGCAATAAACCTAACTATAAAAGCAATAAAACTAAATTATGAAAGCAATAAAGCTAAACTCATACACGCACACACGCTAACATTAATAAAAAGGAAGATGATCCAAATGAGAAAAACATTATTTTATTTCTGAAATCAGCATTACAACTAGACTAGGAAGACGAAAAAAAACTAAAAACAAACTTAAACTGAATTGCATAGGAGAAGCTCACAATCACTCAAAAGAACTCACAATACAACAAGAACTACTCAAAATTTGGATGAAAAATACTTCAGCCGAGCCCCTCTATTTATAGGGAAAATTTGAGTTTTACACGCCCTAGGTCACGGGCGTGACTTGAATGTCACGGCCGTGACTTAGGGCGTGACATTTGCTCGGCTGTATTCGCCGCCTTCTGGAAGGTCTGGCCGTCAAACATGGCTGCACACGGGCGTGACTTGGTATGTCACGGGCGTGACTTTGTGAGTCACGGGCGTGACTATGGGTGGCTGATGTCGGCAGCATGGGCGCGGCTTCGAGACGTGACGCGCTGGCGGCTCACGGGCGTGACTCTGCTGGAACACGGGCGTGACTTGTAGAGTCACGGGCGTGACTTGGTCAACTGGAGTGAGCTGGAGAGAAATTCGTCGGGCGCAGAGCTTTAAATTTACACGCCCTTGGTCACGGGCGTGACCGAGGGCGTGACTTGAGCGATTTGTCGGGATTTGATCTGAATCGAGCCGTCCCGTTGATATTTGATCTTTAAAATTACACGCCCTTGGTCACGGGCGTGACCGAGGGCGTGACCTGGGAAAATTTTGCAAAAAAATGCAAAAACAAAAATAAAACTAAGTTAGAAACCAGAAATAATAAAGAAGCAATTTATTAATTAATTTACATAGAAAATTCACAATATTAATTAAAATTATACTAATAATTATACTAAAAATACATATATTTTATTACTTATCAGCGATCACCTCTATCTCCTCCACCTCCTCAACTTCCTCTAGGCGTGCCTTCCAGCACCCTATTGCCTTATGCGTCTTCTCTCAAGCTGATGGTGTTGACAGCGAGAAGATAGCACTCCCGGGCCATCTTTGAATCGCTTCTGATCTAGATCTGTACCCCTCCCTGGTTGTACTTCAGACATTGATGGAAGGAGGAGGGAACAGATTGGAAGGCGCTAATGAGCGGCCTCCCAAAAATAACATCATAGCTGCTCGGAGCTTCCACGATGACGGACCTACAGTTTTTCGAGGTGCCTCTGAGGGTCACCAACACCTCCACTCCTCCTTCGACCTCCTTCCACTCCCCAAAGAAGTCGAACAGCTGGCCATCTGAGGCATTCACCCTTTCGGATTTCACCGCCATAACGTCAATGTCTTTTTGAAGACGACGTTGATGAACTGTCGTTATCCACCAGGATCTTAGCGACTATAAAGTTCTCGATCGCTGCTTGGTTGACGAGGGCGTCTTGAAACGGATCCTCATTCTCCGACATATCCTCCAGTGAGAATGTGATCTCTCCAATTAGAGGTGGGCTTTGGGACGTTGACGTAACGCTCCTCCTTATATGGATTTAATTCATCCTCAAGTCATGACATCAACTCGTTCTTCACACATTCCACGGGCGTGGGCCGGGGTTAGCACACCCCCGACTGTCGCTTTTTGCTTCTGGTCATCTCGCCCCGTTCTTGGGGCTCTGCTGGTTCCTCCATCCATCCTTCTCACTTCTAGGAACTCCTGCCACGGCTTAATGGCGTACCATTCCACTTGGTGGAAGTCTCAATAGGGGATCGCCTTCCCTTCTCGATGCTGCCAATTTGGAGCTTTCCTTCTTTGATTTCGGGCATGGAAATTAAACACCATTGCATCCCGAGGCGGAGACCTAAAGTGCCTCTTGAACTCATGTTGTCTCCCAGGTGCGTTGAAATGAGTTTGACGCTTGGGGGAACAACACAAGCCGAGTCTGAATGGACATTCCCTCCTCCCGCCGTCCTCTAGGGAGGCCTATTCGTCGGGGCTTGGAACCTTCTCTCGGGTTCCCTCTGCTCCAGAATATCTCCCGACCTTTTGAACTCTCCTCCTTGCCAGTGGGCTTCCTCCATCTTCCAGCCTCCTCCCAAATTCTTCGGCTCATCCTGCTTCGAAATCCTCGTAAGCAAGGCTAGAAAGTTCTTGTTGTTGCCTTTTGTCTGGATGTACCGCCCCGCGCGGTCAATCAGCTCCACAAACAATACGGGGGAATCCCGATCCAGCTCCATCCTGAATAACCATTCCTGCAGGGCGAAGGTGAGATCAATTTGGAAGGTGTAGCCATTCACCTCCTGGATCTGCAGGATCTCCTCCTGGAAATGGTCGATGTAGTGCCCCATCGACTTGTCGGGTCCTTGCTTGAGGGTAAAAAGGGTGTTAACCCCTTCTTTCTCTCTTTCAATGTCGTGAATCGCAGCATCAACCCTTTGCGCTGGTCCTCGAAGCAGTAAATGGAACATGCGGGCAGCTAGTAGAACAATCACTCGCCTTCCCCTTGAAGATCGCAAAAAGCCTGCATTTGAAGGCGTCGATCATATCCTGAATTGAGATGCCATCTTCAAACAACTACATGTGTTGGATGGGGTCGTCCTTCCCGGTGTATTAGTTGAGCAAGGGCTTGCGAAATCCCTCGGGGACTGGCGTGATCACAATCTCCGTGCAAAATGGGCTCACCACCCCATCTTGGTGAGATGTCTTCTGGCGAGCTCCATTGTCTTCGCGGAAGAGAAGAGTTTGCAGGGTGATACATTGGCTTCGGTCAAACAGTAATCGCTCCTCCTTTGGCAAGGCGGCGACTTCTTTACTAGGTTGCCACGACGGTCCGACACCCCCCAGCATGGGTGACAACCGACAATGGGGTTGTTGCGAGCTCGACAGCCGGTGTTAGGCGAGATCATAGTCTCTCCATTAACCCTTCCCTGAATACCGCAAGGTTGGCTTTGGTGATGAATTCACTCGGACCTCACGCATTGCTGAACTCCAAATCCCTTTCGCCTTCGTTTGCATTGCACATCCCACTAGAGGTTCTTCCTTTGATCACGGTCCACGCTCACCACACCAAAATGTTGGAACCAGAAAAATCCTGGATCACAAAAGTTCAGAGCGGGAGAGGCCAAAGGCTACTTGTCTAGCTATAGCGACATACACACTTAAACTAGAAGGAGATGGAGGACGCAAGAGTTTTTCCCCGATTGCCTGTAAATAGGATCTCACGAGCAGTAGCGAGGAGGTCCCGCCACATGTCTGAAAGTATATAAGAACTTTCCCTCCTAAACTAGAGTTGAGCTCGACACAAGAGAGGCATGAAGAGATTTTTGGGAACCTTGGGGCGGGTCGAAGTGCCTTCAAAGTATGCCCTGGGAGTCCTATTTATAGGCAATCAAAAGGGGTGGTACAAGGACTGTGAATAGCTGCCCCACCTCTTGAGATATGGAGTACCTGACAAACTGTTTGTGAGCATTATTGGCGAGGTCGCCTTATGTCGAGGCCGCCTTATGTCGAGGCCTTGCTGTCGAGCTCTTTGGCGAGGTCGGCTCAAGCGCGTCGAGCTCGATAGTGAGAGTTTATCCATGTGCAAAGGAGACCATTAGAGACACCTATTAGACATTGTGAGAGTTTATCCACTATTCATGTTAAACTGGGGAGGGTAGACCAAAAAAAACTTGTGAGATTATGACTAAAAATAGGGCGCAATGGCAATAAAGGATCCAGCCAACCCCATAATGGTGGGATAAAGGCTCTGAGTGTTGTTATTACGGAGAGAAATTTTTAATATATGGAAAATTTATTCTACTAATAATCTGGCGACATAACTCCTAAGAAATAAAAATTTATTTAACACAAATATTTTAATATTAGCTAAACTGGTCATATATTTCAATTCATTTGTGGACCTGACTAAGGAAATTACATAATCACAATTCTACATATACAATTTTATATTAGGGATAAAACCTAAATTAAAAGCTACATGAATTCCAATTATGATAAATATTGGAATTATTGTCATAATTGAAACTTGAACAACCTCTAATTTCCAATTTCAAATCCATCAATGTAATTAACCTCTTAACACTAGATGCTTCGTTTAACACTGTTTTTCCTCTATGTGAGTTTAGACAAAAACACCACTGTCATAAAATGTATGTTTGCCACGACAACGGTTGTGACCAACATCAAGAAAATAAAACTACTTTTAAACATAAAAGTGAATGAAGTTCCTTAGGTGCGGCCAGGTGTTCATGACGACGGTCATAACAGTTAACGACCGCCACCGCGTGCCGAACAGAGCTTTAGTCTTCGTTTGGCGCGGCTTATTTGGTCCAAAAACATCATTATCATAGATTGTATGTTTGGCAAGACAAGGGTTATGACCGCTACCAAGAAAATAAACTAGTTTTGAGCATAAAATTGCTTGAATTTTTTTAGATGCGGTCGGACGTTCACGAACGACGGTTCATGACTCCACGACCACCACCAACGTGCCAAAGGAAGCCTTAGTGTGTGGAACTGTTTTTTACAAGGTGTTTCCGTGTTTATTTTTACTTATTAACTGAAAATTGATAAATTATTACTAAATTTTGATAAAACTTAATCAGCAAGTAGAACCACCATCGAAAAATACATCCTACTGCAAACAATCCTGTGACATCACAAACATCTTACAAGATGCATCTACATAGAACATTCACGATGAAGATGAGAGAAAACAAAGGGCAGCCCCGTATACACAGCATCCCCGCGCAGCGAGGGTCCGGGGAAGGGTCCCATCACAAGGGTGAAATGTAGGCAAATCTTAAGGCATGTTTGAACTTAATGCAAGCATGCCACCAGTGACTAAATATATAGCATGGCAGTGATTTCAATGTAATGTCAAACCATATAGGTCACCCCAACACGAATAATGTTCATATGAGGCACACTCATATTTGCGGCACCAGCTCTGCAGTTTCTTCTCAGGAATGAATAGAAGTAGTTGATCACAAGCTTCTTTGCGAACCAAGAATCCTTTGTTGCTCTCACATCGCCCTGGGCAAGTAAATAGGTGAATCCCGATTTCATCCCTTCTCTTAGTGCTGAAAGTTCATATTCTAAACTTAGATCTTCAATGGAAGGTGAAGTGGACGGAGGCAGTGAACTCGGGGCGCCATGAACCCTCTTATCAGAAAGTAAAGGGATGCGGAGCTCCGGAATGTCAGCTCGAATGTCGGAGTCCCTCGACACGGCTGTCTCATTGTCAACATCTGATTCTTCTACGCTCATCTCCAGGGCAAGTTCTTGAGCTTCCTTTCTCAAAAACTTGTCGAGGCTGTCGACTAACAGCTGCTCAAATGTGCGGTGGTCTTCCTTCCTTACATCTTTGTATCCATAGCGCGCAACACACCGGAACATGTGGAAGTCTTTCTCACAAAGCCTTCGGAAAAGGAATCGCTCGCTTAGAGGAACCACTGGTACAGGAACATGCTTGATGCAGACAAACACGATAACTGAGTGAACGGCAGGGAGGGTGATGAGGAGCTGGCCAAACACTGAGGGGATGCCTTGCACCAGCTCATTATACACGAGCCCAATTCCTGGAACTCTGACTGTACCAAGTGCTGACCCGAGCTCGTTGATGAAATCCATGGAGATTTTCTCCCGAACCTCGCTTCGATACTTCAGCACACTTCCATAATTCCAGACATACATCACGAAAAGGAAAAACGAGGCAAATGCAAGCGGGAGCCATCCACCCTCGAGTACCTTGCTGAGAACTGCTGATAAGTAGATGAGCTCTATTGTCCCAAATATGGCGGGAAAACTCAGGGCAAGAAATAGATTGGTTTGCCATATGAGAAGCATTACAAGTGTCACCAACGCAGTGCTCACCATCATCACCAAAACCTCGGCAATACCTACCGAATGACGCTAAACAACTTAGCGTTGAGATTAAATTAAAGCAAATTCATAGAATTTAACTACCTAAAATCTGTTACGGGCTAGCAATATTAAGATCTAAAACAAAGAACGTGAACTTGCATTGCATGAAATAAAAAATACAATCGAGAGATAAGCTCTCGTCAAGTGCCCGGAGGCTGGGTCCTCCAAAGTACTCCCCTCTCCAAAGAGAGACCAAAAGACTAACACTCCAAAAGATAACTCTCACTACTTAAGGGGCTCCTTATATAGATGGAGGCCCCGCTACAAGGCAAGACACTACATGACAAGATATGTATCAAATCCCTATGATCTTAAAAGTCAACTATCTCCAAAAATTAATTCTCACAAAAATGGTTGTCGTCGTCATCATCATCGCCAACAGCCATATCACAGCTATTTGGGCTTGAATTCTCATTTCCAGTGGTCACACTTGACTAATTTGGGTGCTAATTAGAGGTAGAGACATATATAGCCTAAATCACTTGGCACAACTCGGTTAACTTTGGCATATCCCTTTTTCCAATTCTACACGTACTTTAAGCGCTTAAACAAGAGCATTTAAATCTGTTAAAAAACTGAAAAGGTGCTTACCATATGCATTTGCAATGTCGGTCGTGCTCCTGAAAGCGGCGACTATGAGTATGCACATGACCATCAAAAACCAATTGATAATAGGAATATATATTTGGCCCATGAATCTCTTCGAGGTGTGTATAATCTTCATCCGTGGGAAGCAACCAAGAGCCATGGACTGCTTAATGCAGGAAAATGTGGCTGATATCATGGCTTGACTTGCAATCATAGCAGCAAATGTTGCAACGACGAATATTGGCCAAAAAAGAGCCTCTGCACACCAATTACATTAAAGGCTAGGTCAAATACAGCTTAGCAAAATAATTTAGGAGCTCATTTGGTTGCATGTAGATAAAATGAAGTGATTATTGAAGAGGTTTGTTGTTTCAATTCACTGACGGTGTGTGATCGATTACATGCACCAAACAGCGGATTTAACAAACTTTGCTATTTTAAACATGTTTTCTAATTTCAAACAACCAAATGAGCCCTAACAAAATTGAGAAAATGGTCAAAAGCAGCAAAAGATAATTTGAACTCAAATGAGGTAAAACTGTCCTAGAGAAGATAAGAGGGCCTGCCAACTGGCATGGTGTGATATAGCAGGCTGATTCACCTGGAACAGAATCATAGAAAACTCTTTCAACTGAAGCAGGATTTTTCATGAGATATGCAGCTTGGCCAAAATATGCCAAAAAAAGGCAAGGAAGCACTACAAATGTGAATGCAATCTGCAAATAAACAAACCATTGAAGAGAAGATAAAGGTTGATCAATGCTAGAAACAAAAATTTAAAAAAATGTTAACCTGTATAGATTTAACGGAGAAATGGCTAAGATCTGCAAACATTGCTTCAGCTCCTACATTTAAGAGTCCAAATAGAAAATATTATAGAAAGATCTGAAGTAATTTACCAGAACTAAATTTTAACATCTTAAGATGACCTCAGTCAGGAAATAAAATAAGGGCATTGATATTCGCAGACTTATTTTAACCATTCGTACCCCTAATATTTAAAACTTAAAACTTTTTTATCACTCAAAAGACCTAAATGCACCCCACTCATACCCCACGCTTGAAACAGCACTCCCTTGCCGAAACCCGTAGTCCCCCTTCGCGAAACCGTACAGAAGGCACTCCCCCATTCCAATACTAGTCAGACGACTGAGAGCGAAGCGAAAATCCAGAAGTTGTCCTTATGCAGAACCAACGAAGCCAGACTACATTTCATCGCCATCTCTAATGCGACGGGAGAAACTTTAACCCTAAATTCTGCTTTCTTTCATATATATTAGATTCGGCTCGCTCGCTCACCACCTTCTTCAATGTCGGATCCCGGCAGCAAAACGCTGACCCACGTCATTCGGTCGGAAGAGCTCTGGCCTTCGCGGTGTGTGGTGATGCTCCTTTGCTGCCACTCCCCAGAGCCCCGATTTCTGCCCCTTGTCTCACTGTCCCTATAAGCAGCCACCGGCGTCAACTGTGGTAGCCACGAAAGTGGCTTCTAGTGCCAACTCCCTGCAGCTCTCCCGGGCTCAGTGGGGGAGGCGGACTCCAGTAGGCATTTTGGGGATAGTTCATCATGGTTAATGTTATAAGGATCAAAATCCTCAGAGAAGAGAGCTAGGTTCTCATCTTCAAACCAGGTGAAGAAAAGTAGAAAACAACTAAAGAACTTCACAGAAATGGGGAGGAAGCATTAACAGATCACCTTCATTGGATCTGAACAAATAAAGAACGGGTCAAATTTTCTTTTTAAGAAGAGAAAGCGAAAATGATCAAAGAACAGAAGGGGAACCAATGCCGAAAAACGAACCCTAGACCAGGGTAGGGAAATTTTTTTTTTTCATTTTTGGTCTGCGAATATCATCTTGGGGTACAATTATAATTCTAGGGTCTGCGAATAACGAGGGATACAAATAGCTAAAGAGCATCTGCGAATATCAATGCCCTAAAATAATCGCTTTCTTACACTTCAATATATGAATCAGAGCAAATGATCTGAACAGCAAGCAGAACCTGATAAACATCTATGCAAGGAACTAACATGTATCACATATACACATACTTTTGAAGTTTGAATTCTGATTGTCTAAATCTACAAATATCAATATTACGACGCATAAAGTATTACCGTCAGATCATGTGTAACATGACAAGGTTGTTAGTTAACATCCAATATTTCATAAGGATGATGTAAGTCATTGAAGTAGTAAATTCAAAAACATAATAATATCAGTACAGTACTAGTTTACATTGTAGCCCCTAAATCATAATAGTAGCAGACATAATAATATCAGAATAAAATAATATATCATTGTAATTCAAAGTTTTGAGAATTATAATTATTATTGTTTTAACAAGCCAATGCAATATGAGTTGTAATTTATATTTAGTTCTGTCCAAGTCGTCCTTATTGTATTAATCACAATTGTAATTTATATTTAGTTCTGTCTAAGTCGTCATCATTGTATTAATTCCGGTTCGGGGTAGTTTGGTCTTTTTCCGTTTTTAGGTTTCCCCCTTACTCAAATATATGTATGAGTAAGGCCTCTATTGAATAATTAAGAAAGTATTCTTCCGTTCTACTTGGTATCAGAGGCGAAAAAAAAAACTAATCGTGTGCGCCGATGTCTCTCGCGTCTCGCGATCGTCTCGCTACTGCCGTCTCGCGATCGTCTCCCTGCTGCCGTCGCGTGCTTCCCAACCGTTGGTTTGAGCGGCTGTTCGTGCTCGACCCGTTGATGCGGTCGACTGGCGGAACCGACGCCGCCGTCGGTTGCTGAGGAGGCCGCCGCCGCCGTTCTCCAGTGAAGCCGCTGCTCTCCGTCGTTCCTCTGTTCTCTGCTGATGCTGACGCCGCCGTCGGGTTGAGCCGCTGATGCTCCCTGCTGTTGCGGCCTGCCTTGTTGCTTCTCTCTGTTGTTGCCTCTAATCGATCATTGCCTCTAATCGATCCTTGCCTCTAATCGATCCTTGCTTCTCCCTACTGTTGCGTTCTGCCTTGTTGCTTCTCCCTGCTGTTGCGGCTGCCTGCCTTGTTGCTTCTCCCTGCCGTTGTCTCCTTGTTGCAGCCACTGATGGATCCTGCCAACAGATCCTTGTTGTTGATGATGCCTCTAATGGATGTTGCTGCCTGACCTCTTGTCCCTCAATGTTATGGCTCCTCCTGATCGCTCTGCCTTGGCTAGTGTTGGTGGTGGCCTTATTCCTGCTACCGGATCTTCTGTACCCACTTGTGATTACTGTGGTCAAAGGGGACACCCTTGGAAGGTATGTTTCAAACTTCATCCGCATCTGGCACCTCCTGGATGTGGTCGTGGTCGTGAACCTGGTCGCGGGGGCCATATGCATAGTGGCTATCGTTCTCATGATGCTGCTTACACTACAGATGTCTATGATGAGTCTCAGTATTCCTCTTAAGCCTCTCTTACTGTTCAGGAATTGGATTCCTTTCATCGCCTGCTTCATCTCAGTCCGATCCTGTCACCGAAGGCTCTACTTCCCTTGCCACCATTGCTATGCCCAGTGCTCATGCAGTCACCGCCTCACCTTCTGAATGGGTGCTCGACTCCGGTGCTACACACCACATGACTGCGTCTTCCTCTAGTTTTCTCTCTTATACTCATTTGTCTGGTAAGGACAAAGTTATTTCTGCTAACGGATCTTTATCCTCAATTGCGGGCAAAGGCAACATCTCATGTTCTCCGTTCATTTCTCTTCCCTCTGTTCTTCATGTTCCCTCCTTTCCACGCAATTTACTCTCCATCAGCAATATTACTATATCTCTCAACTGCTCGGTAACTTTTTTCCTGACTCTTGTGTATTTCAAAAACTGGGTACAAAGCGGAACATTGGCAGTGGTAGGAACCGTGGCGGCATGTACTACCTGAACATCCACTCCAGATCAGGCTCTTTCCAGTTCCACTATTACTGCCGATGATGTTCGTCGCTGGCATCTGCGACTAGGACATCCATCCTTCGTTTATCTGCAAAAATTGTTTCCTGCTTTTTTACCTTTTCTTCAGAACTTTTCTTGTGATTTTGTGATATGTCTAAACATGTGTGACATACTTCTTTGCATCTTTCTTCCCCTAGCAACATCCTTTTTGTTGTTATGCATTTTGATGTTTGGGGGTCATCCCCATTTTATCTTTATCTAGTTTTCGATGGTTTGTCATTTATATTGATTGTTTCTCTCGCACTACATGGGTTTATCTGTTGAAAAGAAATGAAGTTTTTCCTTGCTTTCAAGCGTTTCATAAAATGGTGCAAACCCAATTTGATGCTTCTATTCGTGTTCTTCGAAGTGATAATGGGGGGAGTACGACGATCGTGGTGCCTTTGGTTCTTACCTCACCACTCACGGTATCATCCACCATAAAACGTGTGTTCACACCTCTACTTAAAACGGAGTGGCCGAATGTAAAAATCGGCACCTCCTTGAGGTTGCTTGCTGTCTACTAGCCACTATGCATCTTCCTAAATCCTATTGGGGTGATGCGGTACTTACTGCTGCTCACCTTATCAACCGCCTTCCTTATCGTATCATTTCCTTTACTACTCCTCTAGCTCGTCTCTCCACCATCGGCGTGGTTCATACTTCCCATTTGGCACCCCGTGTCTTTGGGTGTCTGTTTTGTGCATGTTCACCCACCCTATCGCGACAAACTTGACCCTCGGGCTCAACGTTGTGATTTCCTTGGCTATTGTTCTACGACCACAGGGTATTACTGTTATCACCCCCCTTCCCGACGTATGTTTTGTACCATGGATGTCACCTTTCGGGAGGGGGAATCCTATTTTCAACCTTCGACTCACTTTTTTCGTCAGGGGGAGAGTAGTGTTGATACGGATGTTACTCATGTTCCTCTTCTCCCTTCCATTCCCATATAGCTTTCTATTTCGGTACTCATAGCCCCTATCCTGGTACCGTACCCCTATACTATGATTTCTCCTTTTCCTGACGTATACAACCATTGTTCAGGTACACAAGCTACTAGAATTTCACCTCTACTAGTGCCAACTTCAGACTCAGATTCTGATGATGCCGATCTGCATATCCCTCTTGCATTGCTGAAGAAAGGTAAATCTAATTGTACACAACATCCTACTTCTAATCATGTGGCTTACCATCATCTTACCCCGATTCATCAGGCTCTTGTTTCGTCTCTTTCCCTAGTTGTTATTCCTAAGACATAGCAGGAAGCTTTGGGGATACCTGCTTGGACACAGACTATGCAAAATGAGATGTCTACTTTGGACCAAAATCACATATGGGATGTTTCCTTTCTTCCTCCAGGAAAGAAAGCTATAGGTTCCCGGTGGGTCTTCTTTGTTAAGAAGAACCAAGATGGCAAGGTGGAACGGTACAAAGCACGTCTGGTCGCTCAAGGATACACTCAGACTCAGGGAGTTGATTATCAGGAGACCTTTGCTCCTGTAGCAAAGATGGACTTCATTCGGGTGTTGTTATCGTGTGATGCTTGCCTGGACTGGGACCTCCATTAACTGGACGAGAAGAATGTGTTCCTTCACGGTGAGCTTCAGGAAGAGGTGTACATGAAGTTCCCTCTTGGTTTTGTGAAGAAATGAGTTGAAGGGCTTATCAGCCGCCTAAGGAAATCCTTATATGGCCTGAAGCAATCACCTAGGGCCTGGTTTGGGAGATTTCTCACGGATATGCTCAAGTTTGGGTACATGCAAGCACAATCTGACCATACCATGTTTATCTGGAGACATAAACAGAGGGTTGCTGTTCTCATTGTCTACGTGGATGACATTGTGATTACCGGAAATGACACAGAGGAGATTGCTAATCTTAAGACCCTCCTATCTACTGAATTTGAAGTAAAGGACTTGGCAAGATTACGATACTTCCTGGGTATCGATGTTGCTAGATCTGAGCAGGATATCTTTATATCCCAACGGAAGTATATATTGGATCTACTAAAGGAGACTGGTATGCTTGGTTGTGTTCCTGTGAACACACCTATGGAGGAAAATCACAGGATTGAAGAAGATAGTGATGTTGATCACACTGATGTATCACGTTATCAAAGATTGGTTGAGAAACTTATATATCTATCCCACACATGCCCGAACATTACGTTTATGGTTGGTATCCTTAGCAGATATATGCATTCTCCCAGGATCAAACATCAAGAAGTTGTGTATCGCGTGATACGATATTTGAAGAAAGCCCCTGGTCGTGCTCTCCCATTCTCCAAAACAACTTGAAGATTGAAGTTTTTACTGATGCTGATTGGGCTGGATGTCGTGATGACAGAAAGTCCACAACAGGATACTGTTCCTTCGTTGGTGGAAACTTTGTGACATGGCGTAGCAAGAAGCAGAATGTGTTGGCTAGATCAAGTGCAGAGGCAAAATATCATGTTATGTCTCAAGGCCTATGTGAGGGTCTATGACTGCGTACTATGTTACAAAATCTGGGTTTCTTTGAGACAGCTCTTTTCTCCTTGTTCTGTGACAATAAGACAGCTATTAGTATCGCTCATAACCCAGTCCAACATGACAGGACAAAGCGTGTTGAGGTTGATTAACACTTTATCAAAGATCACTTGGATAAAAAGACGGTGGTCACTCATTTTGTTCATTCCAAAGATCAACTGGCCGATGTGTTTACCAAAAGCTTGGGGTGCGATGTGTTTACAGATGATATTCAAAAGCATGGGATGATCGACATCTTTCGTCCGACTTGAGGGTGAGAGTTGTAATTTATATTTAGTTCTGTTCAAGTCGTCTTTATTGTATTAATCCCAGTTGTAATTTATATTTAGTTCTGTCCAAGTCGTCTTTATTGATTTAATCCCGGTTCAGGATAGTTTGGTCTTTTTCCGTTTTTAGGTTTCCCCCTTACTCAAGTATATGTTTGAGTAAGGCCTCTATTGAATAATTAAGAAAGTATTCTTCCGTTCTACTATATGTACTACAAAAAGAAGGATAGGCATGAGTCATTGCCTGATTTTGGGTTCCCTATGCATTCCTTCAGCTTCTCTTTATTGTTCCAGAACAAAGGTATGAATGAAAAGAACGTGAGAAAATGGAAAAGACGCTTTATTTTGGGGAAAATTAAAGAGTAGAAGCAGTCCCCTCAACATAACGGTTTGAATTCGATGTTTTGAGGACTGAGCAATTTTTTAGGCTAGTTTTGAGGAATTTGAATTCAATGTTGGCATCAAACAACATTCCACCGAACAGTGGAAGTAAAAAAATCCATTATTTTATAAAATAAGTTCTCTAATTTCGAGCAACCAAATGAGCCCTCAACCAAGGACATGAAGCCTCAACAACTGACAAAGCAAGAAAAGGAAAAAAAATGTCAAGGCATTGAGGTAAAAACCTGTTATGCACAAGACGACACCGCCAAGAGCAGACCATGCCTTCAGGTTATTTCTCTTGAAGAAGAAATAGATGTAAGCTGGATTAAAAGCTTTCAGAACAAAAACATCATATGTAATGATGTTGTACAATCCAATCGAGCCAATACCAAAAAACCAAAGTGCCAGAGCTGGGGCAAAGAGAAAACCCACTTTGCTGGTTCCAATCCTTTGTATACTAAACAATCCAACGAGGATCACAACTGAGAGAAGCACAACAGCATCTGGAAAAGGAAAAGCATTAAAATTACAAAAGATTAAATAAATTGAAGGTCACTGCTAATGCGAAAACTATTGAAAACACAAAGTATCCTTCATGTCACCAAAATAAGATAAGAACAAAAATCTTGATTTGAAGAGCCAGAAACCTGTACTAAAGCCTGGAATAGCTCCCTGCAGACCACTAACTGCAGATAATACTGGAAGGAAATAAACACAGGCATGATTACATAAAATTACAATAAAAAAGGGCAGCCCGGTGCACAAAGCATCCCACACAGCAAGGGTCCGGGGAAGGGTCCCACCACAAGGGTGAAATGTAGGCAAACCTTACCTTGCATTTTTGCAAGAGACTACTTCCAGGACTCGAACCTGTGACCTCAAGGCCACACGGCAACACCTTAACCGGTGCGCCAAGGCTCCCCTTCTATTACATAAAATTACAATATCACAAAAAAAAGTCAGTTATCAAATGATAGTATGGGCATTTGGAAGGGCCAGACTACCTGACATAGATGGAGTAAGAATACCATCACCAATAATCATAGCAGTGCCCATGAGAACCAGTAGTAAAAGAACGGTTTTGAAAGAAGTACTTCTCTCCAAACATTCCTTTATTCCTAGTGCTCTTTCCAACTCAGGAGTAGGCAGTTTGAGCCGAAAACTAGAGATATCTTCATCAGCACGCTGCCGGTTTGGAAGTTGGCTAACATTTGCATATCTACAAATCAAAGAATATAATGCAAATGTACCACCTGCAATTTATGTTCGAGTTCCAGCAGAGTAAACATGATGTTGCTTAATAAAGATAACAATGCAATGCACCCATTCAGAAATAGACATGTTCATCTTTAATACACATGCGACAAGAAATATAAGTTATATATATTTCAAAAATTATATATTTCAAAAAGTAGTGTAACAGAATGTAATGAAATACAGTTGATGTTTATTACCACACACCTTCACCGTTATCATTAGCCTTCAGCACTACAAAGACATATTTGGCGAGAGGAATGAGTGCAATTGTGTAAATTACTAAAGACAAAGCTCCCAGCACATCCACTTCTGATTTTATGGGAACTTTGCTGAAAATATCACTGAATACATATAAAGGACTTGTGCCCATATCACCATAAACAACACCAAGAGTTTGAAATGCCATTGCTATTGTGCTCCATGTTGACGGATCCTGAACAGAATAAAAAATAAGTAAAATCTAATCAAATTGTACTATCTTAAATGATAATCATAAGGACATTGTAAATACATCTAACATGAGATAGCATACGCCATGTGCAAAAAAAGAAAAGAGCAATAGAATTCAAAATGTGCCCGCATGGTCAATCAAATTTGTCCATAGAGATATCTAGCTGAATATGTTACAGAGGTGGAATCCTGTTTGATTGCCCTAGTCGGGCTACAGGAATTAGAGAGATGGAGGATAAAGAAAGAAGTAATAGAGGGAGAAATTTTTAAGCCAATGTGGCTCACTTAATTTATCTTACTTCCAAGATAATCAACATTAGGTCTTACATAGGCTTATATAGTGTCTTGCTAAGGTAACATAAAGGGCAAATGGTAAATAACCAAACGGGCATGAAATACAAATGCGATAATAAGATAGGGATGACTAGGGGTGAGCATATTATTCGAAACTCGAAGGTCGCTCGAAAATCGCTCGAATATTGAGCCGAATCGGAATCGGTTACAATTGATTCGACTCAATTTGAGTCGATTTAATTTGACTAGAATCTAATTTCGAGTCGATTTCGAGTCAGCCCTGAATTGCTCGAAATATGAGTTGAATCAGCTCGAATTGATTAAAAATATTATGTATTTATAAATATATTATTATTATAAAATTAAAAACACTAAATTTTAAACCTAAATAAAAATATTGAAGGATTTAAGTATTTCATTTGCTAAATTAAGATGTTTCCCAATTTAATTTTGAGTCAACTATGAATAAAGAGAAAAAATTGCTCAATTTCGAGCCAGCTTGATTCGATTTCGAGTCAGCTCGATTCGATTTCGTGCCAACTCGATTCGATTTCGAGCCAGCTCGGAATCGAGCCATTTCGAGTCGAGCCGGTTCAACTCGAAATCGATTTCGATGATATCAGCCCTAGGGATGACGGAGTGCGCGATGCTCGTGCTCACTACTGGCCAAAGTTTGTCATCTCGCTAGGATCTGTTTCTTTGTCTCCTCAGTCACGACATCGATATACGCACTACACGTGAGGTGCTCCTCGCCCTTGTCTGTATATGTAATAATGTCGCTCTCTACATAATTTGTCTTGTCCTCAAGGCAGAAGTATAGGAACTGGTTGTCGAATGTGTCACAGTCCACCCATGAGGCCTCAGATAAGGGGCGATCAAAGCAATGCACCAAGATATGATCCATGAAGAGACCCTCCAAGAGCGAAGTGTGTATCATGAATGAGTTGGCGGAAGTAGTCTGGTGGTGAGGTGCCCAGCGGGGAAGGAGGTAATGTCATCTCCACAGGGTAGTCACCTATCACATATTTCAGCCGAGAGAATGAAACACTGGATGGATACAACTCATAGGGATCAGCTGTAGTTGGTATGCAGTGGCGCCTACGCGAGCGAGGATCTCAAATGTGTCGTAGAACATGGCCACTAATTTGGTATGGGCTCGCGAAGAGACTGAGATCTGGTGGTATGGGCAGAATTTGACAAAGACCTTGTTTCTTTCCATTAACTGGATGTCGCGGCGATGCCAATTGGCCTGGGCAACCATCCAATCTTGGGTCCGCTGAAGGTGGGTGCGCAACTGAAGAAGAACCATGTCACGATCCTGTAATATGCCCGTTAATGCCTCGACGGGACATTTGTCCAGAAGATTGTGGGTAAGTGAAGGGGGAGGCCGTCCATAGACAATCTCGAACGTGATTGTAACCACTGTTGTGTGGAAGGAGGTGTTGTAACTATACTTAGCATATGGTATCCACACAGCCAAGGCGCGTTGGACTGTGGGAGATCATAAACAAAGCACTAACAATAAGTCTTCAGCCAGCGGTTGAGGACTTCGAATTGACCATCCATCTTCGGGTGATGCGTTGTGCTCAAGTGAAGCTAAGTGCCTTGAATTTTGAACGACGTCTGCCAGAAGGTGCTCAAAAACAGAGGATCGTGGTCGCACACAATGGAGCAGGGAAACATGTGGAGGCGGACCAATCCACACACGAAGGGGACGGAAACAACTGGGATGGAAAATGGATAGCGGAGCGGGAGTAAATAAGCATACCTGGACCTGCGATCGTTGACCACTAGGATGCGGTCCACATTCTTGGACTGGAGAAATTTTGAAATGAAATCCATGGCAATGTCATCTAAAATCCATTCTGAAATGGGGAAGTCCTGAAGTAACCTACCCAAAAATGTGGCCTCGTACTTGGCGCATTAGTACAAGCGGTATGTGGCCACAAATGACTTTACCGGCTGAAACATGACGGGCGAGTAGAGCGAGCAGGCTAGGATTCGATATGTTCAAAACATGCCTGACAGTGTCGAGAGAAACTCATCCAACAATCGCGAGATGAAACAGGAGGACGCCAAAAGAACCAAACGCCTCCGGTGGTGAAGTCGCCCCTCAACCAAACTGAGGGGTGGTCAAGCGGTAACATCTGTCTGAAGTGAGGTGATGAAGGGACAGAAGAGCAGGTCGGTGCCGACTTCTTACTGGACGGAGGTGGCATTTTCTTAAACCGCCTTGGAGAGGGACGCGGGGGTGGAGGGTGCCGGTCTGCGGGACAGTGAGTTGGCAGCAAGTTATGATGGCCCAACCGAAACTCGAGAGTGAAGACGTAACCCAAACTTCGTTATCCAGACTGTTGTGTTGGCGTGGCAATCTCTTGCTTCAGCAAATACCGGAGGCTATGATGGTCAATGCAGATGGTGAAGAGTCGGCCTAACAAATAATGGCTTCTTGAAGTCGGGAAATGTAAAGACGGGGCAGTAACGAGAGCTTGCTGAAGGGTCGTAACCTCCAACGTCTACTAAAAAGTGTTGAAACACGGTTTTCCGCATCCCTTTAATTTGAGAATAACAAATCCAACTTGTATTTGATCTTGTTTGTTATTGTGTATTAGCATGCAGGTTTGAACAATATTGACACTAGGATGCTACATTGTTGGTATGGACTTGCCCACAATCTGAAATGATGAAAGTAGTCTAACGTCAGGCGTTAGGACTTAACGTCGGCGTTGACATTCGACGAATATGGCATGGAGGGAAGCTATCGTGATTGCAGGAGCATTTTAGGAATGATTTGACTTAACACCAGCGGTAGCCTCAACGCCAGTGTTAAGGTTGCCTAAAATAAATGTTTACAAAGATGCAGTATCTCCTTCCTGTTTTGAAAATCCGAGCCATCAAGTTCTTTTTATACTGGGTCAACGTCTCACGTTAGCCTTAATGTCGGCGTTAGCTTCCAGCCCTATAAATAGGTGGCATTCGTTCTCTTCAACCATTGATTCTAGAGAGCCTTATTCCAGCACTTCAGAAACTCTGTGAGAGGGAAAACCAATGGCACGCTTCGACTTCGACGATATTCAGCGAGTCTTCGCCAT
Organism: Dactylorhiza incarnata; assembly: GCA_033032865.1. Classification (NCBI taxonomy): domain Eukaryota; kingdom Viridiplantae; phylum Streptophyta; class Magnoliopsida; order Asparagales; family Orchidaceae; genus Dactylorhiza; species Dactylorhiza incarnata. Next base: position 1,827,108 of record JAWHQI010000130.1, read on the forward strand.
CTCCAGAATTCTTCATAGGGAGTTTTTACTTGTGTTTTATATTTTGTTGTACCTCTTTCATTGTGATCGTGTAGTGAATTCGCCTCGTGTTAACGACTAGGTCTGGGTAGGACTTAGGGAGGAATTCGCCGCGGTTGTGGCGACTAGGTCTAGGGAGTTAGATCTAGGGAGTGCTCGAGGCCTTTCTGGGGATAGAAAGGCTAGAGCGGCTTGAGGCCGTATCTGGGGAAAGATCAGCTAAAGCCAACCGGTTCTTAGTGAGAAGAGCCGGTATAGAAAACAAAAAGAATATTCATATTCGCCTTGATTTTTAGCGTCATAGAAATCAAATTTTGTAATCAAATTTTATAAATGATAATCATGTCTTTTCATGTTAATTAAAATTGATTTCAATTCCTATTTCTAGCTCTTTACTTTTGTTTCAATTTACTTATTAGAAAGTTTTTCTTAAAATTCTAAAGCTTTATAAAACCCCTATTCACCCCCCCCCCCTCTATAAGGGCGCCTCAAGATCCAACAAGTGGTATCAGAGCCAGTTTATTCCAATACGGTCTATCAACCGGGAATAATGACGCTCCGTGATCTCGCTTTCCATGAGGGGCAAAGAATAAGTAGACATCCACATTTCACCGGAACTGACTATAACTACTGGAGAACGTGAATGTGTTACTTTCTAATTAATTTAGATCTAGACGTCTGGGCTAGTGTTGAAACACTGTATACCACTCCTACTTATGTTGTTGGAGAAATAACCATGGAAAAGCCTAGAGATAGATGGGATGACGGGGATAAAAATAAATGTAAAAATAATGCTAAAGCAATTAATGCATTATTTTGTGCGTTAGATATGACTGAATTTAATTGAGTTTGTGCTTGCGAAACTGCTTATGACATTTGGAATTTACTAGAAATAACGCATGAAGGTACTTCGCAGGTTAAAGACTCAAAGCTCTTCCAACTGGAATCGGAGTTTGAAAGATTCAAAATAGATCCAGATGAGGACGTTGACTCAATGTACACACATTTTACCAAGATCGTAAACGCCTCGAAGATTCTTGGAAAAACCTTCTCGAACGGTGATTGGTGAGGAAGATCCTTCGATCTCTCCCTCTGAAGTTCAATCCAAAGGTGACAGCCATTTCCGAATCGCATGATCTAAGACGGCTCCAGATTGAGAGCCTCGTTGAGAATCTCAAAACCCATGAGGTAGAACTTAAAATCCAAGATGAAAAATACAACAAAGAGCCAAAGAAGAAAGCCTTGACACTAAAGTCAAGGAAAGTGGATAGCAACGAGGAAGAGGACGAGGAAAGTCTCTTTGTGAAAAATTTCACAAAGTTCATGAAGAATCCAGAAAGGAAGAACACCTTTCGTAAGTACTTCTGAAAAGGCTCATCTTCCAAAAGAGAGAAAAAAGAGAAATCAAGCGACGATGATGAAGAGCGACCTCCTCCCGAGTGCTTCCACTGCAAGAAGACAGGGCATATAAGAAGTCAATGCCCAAAGTACTTAAAAGAACAAAAAGAAAAGCGGCATAAAGGATGAGAAAAAAAGAAGGTTTTGAAGGCTGCAACGTGGGATGACTCTTCATCTGAAAGTTCAACCGAGTCAACTTCAAGCGATAATGATGAGGCAAATTTGTGCCTCATGGGGAGGAGTCATGAACTAACGGATGACGATTGTAGTGTCCAAAGCAACAGAGGTAACTCCTACTACTTATGATGATCTTTATATTGAGTACATGAAAACATGCAATTTTTTTAGTAAGAGTTTAAAAGATTTTGATCTTCTAAAAACTGAAAATAAAATTCTTTTAAAACAAAATCAAAAATTAAATAAGTAAAATCTTTAGGAAAAGAGATAGGGTCATGCCAAGAATATGATCATAATTTAGCAAGGACAAAAGAACTAGAAAACGTTCTTTCTAAGGCTCTCTCCAATATCGAATCTCTCACAAAACAAAACGGAGACTTAGAAAGAAGTTTAAAAATCTTTTTTTCTCAAATAGAAAATGAAAAGAAAAATTTCGCAAATAGGTGTAGAAATTTAGTAAGTGAAAACTTCGTCTTAAAAACCCGAATCAATGATCTTAATATGACAATAAACAAATTCGGGGTTGACCAAAAATCGCTGGACATGATTTTGGGCAACCAGTGTCATGGTTCTGCAAAGTTTGGGCTAGGGTATGGTTCGGGAAGCTACCGCCCAGCGTTAACTTCTAACGCTGGTGTTAGCGCTGGTTCCAGAAACCAAAATTCTATTTATAAAAATAATTGTCACCCCCGCTACCTCCTTGTCCACCAGCAAGGGCCAACAAAATTCTCTGAAAAAGGTCTCAACCCCTTTTGTTGCGTGTGTCAATTGTCTGTTTTTTTGCCACACCACGGACTCTTGCAGGAAGAAGGGAAAGCGCACTTTAAAACAAATTTGGGTACCTAAAGTTACCACCTATATTATGGGAGGAACCTCATGGGTATCCAGATCTTCACTAACATCTTCTTTTTAGGTATGTTGGCAAGCTAAGGACAAGGAAGACATGTGACTTGGACTCAGGTTGTTCCAAGCACATGACGGGCAACAAATCAAAGTTTCTTAGCCTCACAAAGAAGAAAGGAGGAACGGTGACATTTGGTGACAATGGAAAAGGAAGAATCTTAGGCAACGATACAGTGGGTAACGACTCCTTCTCTCTTACAAATGTCTTACATGTAGAAGGCTTAAAACACAACTTAATTTATATTAGTCAACTATGCGATAAATGTCTTAATGTTTTATTTGAGTCTTCTACAAATTTGTGCAAAGTTATAGATCCTAAGACTAATGATATTGTACTCACTGCACCAAGAATTCACAATGTTTATTTAATTTCTTTTCATGATCTATAACGTGTATCACTAAAATGTCTAATCACAAAAAATGAAGAACTTGAAATATGGCATAGGCGTCTTGGTCACACTAGCACCAAGTTGATCTTAAAATTGTCAAAAAATAAAATAATAAGGGGTTTACCAATGCTTAATACAAAACCTACCTACTTTATGTCCGTCGTGCCAAAAAGCAAAATTCTCTAAAACATCTTTTAAAAACAATTATGAAATGTCCACTTCTAGACCCCTACAACTAATTCACATGGACCTATTTGGGTCAATTAACACTTGTAGTCTAGGTGGTAAAAAGTACACATTTGTATTGATTGATGATTTCTCTAGATTTACATGGACACTATTTCTTACCTCCAAATCCGATGCTTTCTCTGAATTTACAAAACTATGCAATCGCATTCAAAATGAATTAGATTTAAAAATTAAGTGCATTCGATCAGATCATGGAGGGAAATTTGAAAACGATAGTTTCACCACTTTTTGTAATAATCGAGGCATTAAACATGAATTTTCCGCTCCACGCACCCCCCAACAAAATGGTGTGGTAGAGAGGAAAAATAGAATCCTTCAGGAACTTGCACGCACTATGTTATCCGAGTATGGGTTGCCTAAATCTTTTTGGGCCGAAGCGGTAAATACATCTTATGTTATAAATCGAGTCATGCTTCGCCCAATCTTGAAATCAACTCCATATGAATTATATTACAAAAGGAAACCTAATGTATCTTACTTTCATATTTTTGGGTGTCAATGCTATATCTTAAACACGAAAGACGCATTAGCAAAATTTGATGAGAAATCTGATGAAGGAATATTTCTTGGCTACTCTTCTACTAGTACAGCATATATGATATACAATAAAAAGTCTAAAAAAGTTGAAGAGTCTATTCATGTGAAAATTGATGAATTTGTTGCTTGTGTAGATTCTAACACTGCAGGAAAAGAAGAGGAACCCCCTTCACCATTGGAGGATGATGATGTTGAACCACTTGGAGTTGACAAAGAAATAGAGGCGGTGCAAGAAGAGTTCGTGTCTCCAAGCGTGCTTAGATTCACAAAAGATCATCCAAGGGACTTGACATTGGAGAACCGTCAAGAGGGGTAACGACACGCTCTTCCATTCATGAATCCTTCTCTAATTTGTGCTTTGTTTCTGAAATTGAACCCAAAAACGTCTCTACTGCGCTAAACGATGAATTTTGGTATTTAGTTATGCATGAAGAATTGGAACAATTTGAACGTAATAAGGTTTGGAATCTTATAGAAAGACCATCAAATCATCCGGTAATAGGCTTAAAATGGATTTTCAAAAATAAATTTGATGGTGAATTTAGGATTACTAGGAACAAAACTCGCTTAGTAGCACAAGGTTATTCACAAATCGAGAGGGTAGACTTTGATGAAACCTTTGCACCCGTAGGTCGCTTGGAATCCATTCGAATTTTTCTTGCCTTTGCAAGTTTCAAAAGATTTAAACTATTTCAAATGGATGTTAAATGTGTTTTCTTAAATGAAATTATTAAGAAAGAAGTTTATGTTGAACAACCCTTCCCCCTTTTCAAATCATGTTTTTAAACTAGATAAAACACTTTATGGTTTAAAAGAAGCGTCTCGTGCTTGGTATGAAAGATTAACTTCATTTTTATTAAAGCACGATTATGTAATGGGAAGTGTCGATAATACACTCTTTATCAAACATGTTAATAATGATCTAACCATATTACAAATCTATATAGATGACATCATTTTTGGAATCACTAATGATGTATTATGTAATGAAGTTGTAAGTGTGATGCAAAAAGAATTTGAAATGAGCTTGGTGGGAGAACTTACTTATTTTCTAGGTTTTCAAATCAAACAAAGAAATGACGGAATATTTATAAACCAATCTAAATATGTTCATGACATGTTAAAAAGATTTGATGATGCAGGCTACGTTTTTCGACACGATCGCTATGAACACGCACGCGTTTCCTCTCAACGCTCCCAAATTTTACGCTCGCACAAAATTACTCGCAACGTACACGCAACGCAATATCTATCAATTAGATGCTAACGTACGAGTAGTCACGCCGCTAGAGGTCGAATATATGGCTAAAGGCCAATATTCTTCCCGACTAAAAGAACCCACCTGGTCTGAACGAGCTTGAGTTGTACGAAAAGAGATCCACCAAAAATTACGATTTCAAAAGGGTAGATCTCTCCCAACAAAAAGTCGAGGTTCGTCAATCCTCTTCGAAAATTAAAAGAAATAAGAAGAGCGCACAAATCGATCGAAGAAAACCACGACTATTTAAGTGATTCGAAGATCACGCCAAAATTACCACCACAAGAAATTAACAAGAGGGAAAATCTCACAAGTAGAAATTTCGTTACCCCGCTTGAGATGGGATTATCCTCAAGCACGCACTCGCCCGATTCATTCTTCAACGGATCCACCGGAACCGCGTCGAATGGAGAGAAACTCGTCCGCCTTGATTGCTTCACGCAGGATTTTGGTTCCACGAGATCACCACCTTATTTCTCCTTGGCCGAAATTCCAAAGTAGGGGAAGGATGAGAGGGAGGGGCGGCTAAGGGGTTTGGCCGAACCTTTTGGAGAGGAGAAAAGGAAGGAAGGAGACGAGGGAGAGGGGGCGGCCAGAAGGTTGAGGAGAGAGGGGGGCGAAATTTCAAGAGGGGGAAAGGAGGGATTTCGGCTAGAGAGAGGGAGGAGATTTTAGGGTTCAAATTTCTTATCATTCAATATTATCAAAATCTAATACAAGATGGTCTTTTATAGGCTAGCCAACAAACATGGCTAAACGCGGTCCGAAATTAAAATAAACTATGAGCATGGCTAAACGCAGTCCAAAATTAAAAATAAAACATGTGCATAAACAAGTCCAAAAATAAAGATAAAGCAAGATAAAAATTTAATTAATAATTATAATAAAATAATTATAATTATTAATTATTAATCTTGCGCCACGGACGAAGGTTGTAACGGTGATGGCGTTTGTCATGACATAAGTCTTTGGTTGGAGAGGCGTCATCATCCGTAAGCGCGTCGATACCAACATCTTCATGTTGAGGGCCGTCGTCGCCATCAATCCTCCCCCGCTCAAAAGTACTCATCACCGATGAGTTGTCCTGAAGGCAGCGGCGGAGAAGAGCATCATCCAAAAGAGCCACCTCCGATTCTGGAATCCACGAGTCATCGGAGGCCGGATGATCACGCCAACGAATCAAGTAGCGGCGACTGTCACCACTAGGAGAGGAGAGCACTTCATCTCTGAGGATCCTGTCAGGTACAAAAGTGGTTCGGGGGAACCTTGGAAAAGCATTAGGCAAATAAGGAAAACAAGTTCCGTCATCAACATTCAACGTACCTCTAGTAGGAACCGAAGAAGAGAGCGAACCGGGCACAAGCTCACCCCGTGACATCACACCAGCTAGCGGACCACGGCCAAGCACGCCTGCCAGAAGGACAGCAGTCCAAACACCCCAACCCGTCTCCGTTCCTGTTCTCAGCGCGGCGGGTTGTTGAGGTTGGGGCTCGATGCCCAGACCTCCTTGATAAGAACCTCTCCTAACAGGCATTATCACCAACGTACCTCCAGTTGGTGATAATGCCTGTTAGGAGAGGTTCTTATCAAGGAGGTCTGGGGATCGAGCCCCAGCCTCAACAACCCGTCGCGCTGAGAACAAGCACAGAGACGGGTTGGGGTGCTTGGACTGCAGTTCTTCTGGCAGGCGTGCTTGGCCGTGGTCCGCTAGCTGGTGTGATGACACGGGGTGCGGTAGGGGCCCTGACATCCTGCATCATTTGAATTTGAAAATTTAAAACAAGCCTCCACTCCTATGAGTGTCTCTCTAAAATTAGGAAAAGATGAAAGCGAAATCTCTATTGATCAAACATTATATAGAGGAATAATAGGGTCGTTATTATATAAAGGATATTATGTTTATCGTTTGTTTATGTGCTAAATTTCAAGTCAATCATAAAGAATCTCATTTAAAAGCGGTAAAACAAATATTTAGATATTTAATCGGTTCATCTAGTCTAGGCTTATAGTATCCTTATAATGACTCATTTATATTGCATGGATATTCCGACTCCGATTATGCAGGGTGCTCACTAGATCGTAAAAGCACAAGCGGAACATGTCACTTTTTAGGCCCCTCACTAGTTGCTTGGTCGAGTAGGAAACAGAATTTCGTTACTCTCTCCACCACCGAGGCCGAATATGTCGCACTAGGAAGTTGTTGTGCACAAGCCATTTGGATGAGTCAAACACTAGAAGACTTTGGGGTGCATCTAAATAATATTGAATTAAAATGTGACAACAAAAGTGCAATTGATCTAACCAACAATCTCATTCATCATTCACGGTCCAAACACATAGATGTGTGTCATCACTTTATTAGGGATCACATTAAGAAAGAACATGTGAGAGTTAGCTTCTTAGGCACGGAATCCCAACTTGCGGACATCTTTACAAAACCTCTCACCGATGCTCGTTTCAACATGCTTAGACTAGAATTAGGAGTCTTAGATATATCAAATTGAAACCCATCAAAAGCTATTTCTCCTCAAAACAAACTTTTGTACCACTCTATCAATCTTATCGAGTCTCATCACATCTGATATTATATGAATCTATCTACATCACAATTATCAAAGTTGAACTAAAAGCCCTAACGCTCAGCGTTATCTTTAATGCCCAGCGTTAACATATCTCTCTGAACTTAACAACTCTTTCTGCCAATCCAACTATATACATCTATATATCTATGTTTACAACTTAGTTAATTTTTCATTTCTAGAAAAATCAAAATCAAATACAAAATATAAAAACCATTTTAAAACTACCAAAAACATGCCTAAATAGCCATCTAATCATCTTCAAATTCTCTAAAATTTCTACACTAAGAAGGTCTATATACATAAACTTTAATCCAAAGAAAAAAAATTCAAAAACCTATGAAAACAGTGTTCTGTTTAGGCGTTAAGAAGTTAATGTCAGGCGTTAGCTTCTTTGGCCAAATTTTCATTCTGTCTTCTAAAATATTTCTGGTATTTTTCTCATGCATATTCTCCGTTTGTTTTCTCAGATTTGAATTGTTTCTTATTTGTCTTATTTCAAAAATACAAAAAAAATTTAAGTAATCCAAAAATGTTAGAAAAATATGTTTTTGTTTGTTTTCAATATTTACAAAAAATGTTTTGATTATAAAAACTTCACTTGAGCAAAACATCTTAGTACTTTCATTTCAAATGGTCAAAATTGATATGACATACACTTAAAGATTTTTCATCAATGTCTAATTTTCATTTCAAGTTTCCTAAACATTATTTTATCTTGTCATGCCTTGACCTTAATCTTATTATGTGCAAAGAAATGGTATTTAGAAAATTGTGTAAGATTGTCTAGCATGCCTCTAAGTATGAGTAATGTTTTATGTTAATCAATGTTTTATGTTAATCATTCACTCACTATTTTGGTAATCTACATGTGCTCATAATCTTAGTCTTGCATGATTGTGTAGTGTAATAGTTTTAACAAATGAAGTTGTATGGCTAAAATTACCTACATCATCTTCCAAACAAAATATTTCTTGCACATATAGGAGTGTTATTTCAATATTGTTAGTGTTTGCAAAATCAAGTGAATTCGGAGGCCTTTGTCCCAAAATTAAAAAATATATATATGAAATAAAATGACAAAGATAACTCCACCAAACACTACTAAACCTCCTGATAAGTTTTAATGAGCATTGTGAGGTTGAGCATCTTGGAAAGAATTGTAAAGTGTCTTATGCAAACACATTTTCTTAGCACTTCTATTTTGTACAGCGGATCACACAAAATAAAAATTAATAAAAAAATTTGCTTATGTGATCCCCCAAATAATATTTTGCTCCCTGATAAGTCTTAATGAGCATTGTGTGGGCGAAGCAACTTGATTGTTGTACTATTTTATTAAGCTTTGAAATTTTATTCTAGAATTAATGTGTGAAAGTAAATTATATGACTACAATCTTAATATTGTTTTACTATTTCATTACATATATCATGTGTTTTGATTATTTCACTTGTATACTCTTATCAAAACACGTTTATGCACATATCATTGATTTTCATAAAGCTTCTACTCATGAGAATTGGATCCTAATGCAGATCTACATGATTCTCTACAAATTTAAGTAAAAGCACTAGATTGCAATGCATTATTTCTACAATGTTTTCTTCACTTGAAATATGAATTAGTTACATTGTAAATCTTATCTTTTTGAATATGTCAAATCATGTTTGCCTATTAGTTATGGAAAATTTTCAAAGTTAATGCTCAAATGTGAAAATTCTAGACACAAGAGTCAAACCAAAAATATTCTTTACAAATATATTAGTCTTAGTAACTTTGTTTTTGCTTTTCCGCATTATTTGATCATTTACTTTTATCATGCTTATTTTTATGGTCTATTCTTCACTTGTATCTTTCAAACTCTTTTGTTCATTATTTCATTAACAAGTGGAAGAATGACTTGTTTAAGTACATGAGATATTATTACTCACATATTCTTTTTCCGTTGTGCTACTCTCTCTTGGCTCGATCATGACCTACTTTATACGTAAAACAAAACTCTTATCCTCCCTTAGTTTGTCCCAACTTTTGTCTTCTTTATTCTAGTTTTGTTGTCACTCGACCTGCTTTTGCTAATAACAAAAGGGGAAGAATAAAATGATAAATCTTAACGATTAAAGGAGTAGGATTCACTAGTTTAGGGGGGAGCATGAATCTAGTTTATGAGAGCATACACTAAGGGGAGCACTTAAGTAGGGGAGCACAATTTAACAAACTAAAATTATAACTCTTATCTGAAAATTATAACTCTTATCTCTATGTTGCTTAATGTCATATATCTTTCTAAAAACACATCTCTTATTTATGATTCTGATTTATCACTATTGGATTTGTTATTATCAAAAGGGGGAGATTATTGAAACACGGTTTTCCGCATCCCTTTTATTTGAGAATAACAAATCCTACTTGTATTTGATCTTGTTTGTCATTGTGTTTTTAGCATGCAGGTTTGAACAATAATGATACTAGGATGCTACATTGTTGGTTTGGACTTGCCCACAAGCTGAAATGATGAAAGTGGTCTAACGTCAGGCGTTAGGACTTAACGCCGGCGTTGACATTCGATGAATATGGCATGGAGGGAAGCTGTCGTGATTGCAGAAGCATTTTAGGAATGATTTGACTTAACGTCAGCGTTAGCCTCTACGTCAGCGTTAAGGTTGCTTAAAATGAATGTTTCCAAAGATTCAGTATCTCCTTCCTGTTTTGAAGATCCGAGCCATCAAGTTCTTTCTATACTGGGTCAACACCTGGCGTTAGCCTTAACGTCGGCGTTAGCTTCCAACCCTATAAATAGGTGACATTCGTTCTCTTCAACCACTGATTCTAGAGAGCCTTATTCCAGCATTTCAGAAACTCTGTGAGGGCCGTATTTCCAGACCACCATCTCCCACACAAAATCAAGAGAAGAATTCGAAGGAGGATCGGATCAACGCTCACCCAACGCGAAGAACGCACGCTTCGACTTCGACGATATTCAGCGAGTCTTCGCTATCTCCAGAATTCTTCATAGGGAGTTTTTACTTGTGTTTTATATTTTGTTGTACCTCTTTCATTGTGATCGTGTAGTGAATTCGCCTAGTGTTGGCGACTAGGTATGGGTAGGACTTAGGGAGAAATTCGCCGCGGTTGTGGCGACTAGGTCTAGGGAGTAGATCTAGGAGGTGTTTGAGGCCTTTCTGGGGATAGAAAGGCTAGAGCGGCTTGAGGCCGTATCTAGGGAAAGATCGGCTAAAGCTAACCGGTTCTTAGTGAGAATAGTCGGTATAGAAAACAAAATGAGTATTTCATATTCACCTTGATTTCTAGCATCATAGAAATCAAATTTTGTAATCAAATTTTATAAATGATAATCATGTCTTTTCATGTTAATTAAAATTGATTTCAATTCCTATTTCTAGCTCTTTACTTTTGTTTAAATTTACTTATTAGAAAATCACAAAAGTTTTTCTTAAAATTCTAAAGTTTTCTAAAAGTCATATTCACCCCCCCCCCCTCTTTAAGGGCGCCTCAAGATCCAACAAAAAGAACTAGAGTAAGATTTCTTCAATAAGCTGCAGAGGGGCTTGGCAAGCTTGTCATTGTCCCGCATGAAATTTTGATAGTACCCTGTGAGACCGAGGAATCATCGGATGTCCCAGAGGGAACAAGGGGTCAAGTAGGACGGCCTCCACCTTCTTAGTCTCCCTCACCACGTACTTGGCCAAAATGGTGTGCCCTAAGTAGCTAATCTCAGTTTGGCCGAAAGTATATTTCTTGGGGTTCACGAGGAAGGAATGATAGTGGAGGGTGTCCAGGGTCATCCGCACATGCTGGAGATGATCCAACCAAGAGGAGTTATAGACAAGAATGTCATCAAAGAACACCAAAAGATACCTCCGTCATTGTTTTAAATGTCCTCCGACATGTCCGACATGTCTCCCGATATGTCATTTTTCAGGGCAAAACGATATGTTTTTCTAAAAAAAATAGATTGTCATTTTGTAAAATATAGGCTGACATGTCCGATTTTTTCCGATATATCGGCCGACACGACTTTTAAATATATCGCCCGCTATTTTATTTTATGTTATATTAACAGACTAGCAGCATATGTTTAAATCGCCTATGAATATTATATTATGTATGTTTAAATCGATTAGACTTATTGTTTCGATTTTTTTAACGTTTTATTCTTACAACCAATTTTGTATAATTGTTTCACAATTTTTTAATATCATATTACAAAAAATATGAAAATATTTAATACATTTATTAAAAAAAATATGAAAATATTTAAATCTTCTTTATTTGCAATAAACTTATCGTTATGAAAATAAAATTATTGTATACTATTAAATATATTTTACAATGTATCGTTTTGTATTTATTAATAATATTTTATCTTAAATACAATTCGATTTTCTTTTGTAATATATATAAATGACGCATTTTTTATCTATTTGTTATATTATTTTTCTATTTTTATAACATATAATTATAGTTAGTATACATAAAAATAAATTTTTTTTATAAAACATGGAAATCCGATATTTTAAAATATCTCTGACATGTCTCCGACTTCCGACATTTAAAAACTCAATCTGATATGTCGCCGACATCCGATATTTAAAACATTGACCTCCGTAGGACTGGACGAAAGAGATTGTTCATGGTCGCTTGAAAAGTGGCTGACATTCATTAGACCAATGACATGACCAAAAACTCATAGTGGACATCGTGGGTGCGGAAGGGTGTCTTCAGGATGTCCCCGTCGCGCACCCGCGCTAGTGGTAGCTAGACCGTAGATAGAGCTTGGACAAGAATATAATCTCGTGCAGTTCATCCAATAATTCCTGGACTATTAGTATGGGGTACTTGTCCGGAATGGTCGCCTTGTTGAGCTCCTGATAATCCACACATAACCGCCAACTGACATCCCTCTTCCGGACGAGGACTGGGCTGGAAAAGGGGCTAGCACTAAGATGGATGAGGCCCCTAGACAACATGTCGCCCACAAGGTGTTCGATCTTATCCTTCTAAACATACCGGTAGTAGGGAAGGACAGAAATAGCGGTCACTCCTTGTTGAAGGGCAATGTGGTGGTCAGTCAAGCGTGGAGGTTGAAGGTAGGTAGCATCGACAAAGACCCTTAGGAAAGCATCTAGGAACGATGCAGTTTGAGTGGTTTTTTTTTTTTTTTTTTTTTTTTGCACATGAACAACAAGCAAGGATCTATAACATTAATCTAACGAGCGTTCATTACAACAACACAAAGAGAAAGCACAAGCATCAAAGTTTAGAAAGGACCAAAAAGAGGATGTCACCGCGTCTTGGGTTCTCGGACGGAATGAGAGGTTGTCGGGCTCTCTCCGGGCTCGGCCCTCAGATGGTGTGCGGACTCGAAGGAGGCTGTCACCGCTCCAACGATCTACAACATTTCTATGGCCTCCACGACGAAGAACGCTTGAACTAGTGGCGGAGAATACTTGCAAATGCTCCCGGATGGAAGAATGGTGAAGGAGATCGCCGGAAATGGTCTCCTCTCGTCTCCTCCGGTGGAATGGACGAAAATGGCGGGATTCCTGGCTTTTCCCGCGAGGGGAATCGGGGGCCTCGTTGACTGCAGTTTTTCCTGTTTTAAATACTAAACAGGCAGAGTTTTGGTCACGCACGGGCGAACGCACGATCGTGCGCTGCCCGTGAGTTATTTAATGATAAAAACAGACTTGAAGACGAAGTTGCGCCGCCCGTGCGATTTACTCACGCACGGGTAAACCCGCCCGTGCGTAAAACGCACGGGTAAATTCAGAAACGCTAAAACAACAAGAAGAAATAGGCAACCGTGTGTTTTACTCACGCACGAGTAAATCCGCCCGTGCGTAAAAACGCACGACTAAACTAAGATCGCCTGTTTTCTGCCCAGATGAGAACGCACGACCGCAACCGTCCGTGCGTCAAGGAAACGCACGACCGTGCGTTGGACACAATCATGAATTCTGGGGGAAAACTGGATAATCCGACCACCTGCACACAAGACAAAACAGCTGGGAAAATACCTTCAGCATCAGATAAACACAGAAAAAGGATTGGGGAGCACCATGTGCTTACCCCCAATAACAAGGAGCGCAAATGCACACTGAAACGGGCCTAAGAGTGCGTCTAGCAAGGAATAACAAATATGATCGAAAACATGCCTAAAGTGTAGTGCATCGACTAGAAATACGGCTCAGATGAGTCCATAAATGTGTATATAAATGAGACTCATCAGTAGCATCGACAAAGACCCTTAGGAAAGCATCTAGGAACGATGCAGTTGGAGTGGTGTAGGAGCGAGTGGTCGGGTCAGCTCGACAACGTGTCGCGGGTACATTACAAAGTCCACTTCCATTGTTTTTTGGATGGAATGGAAGACAATTGTCTGACAAATGAGAAAGGCATCCCCCGCCAAAAGTAAAGGAACTCTTGACTAATAAAAACGCCACATCATGAGATCCTAGTTGATATACACGTCGCTTAGGGTACAGAGCCATGGTACGGCCAATATGCCTGCGATGCCACCGAGTTCGAAGGAGTAGAAATCTGCCCATAAAGGTCAAGGGCCAACGTTCATCTCCAGGCATGAACAGAGGCCATTCATGGCTCTGTGGCGACTGCCGCCTATGCAGACTGAAAAACAAGGAGAGAGAAACGAGCGAATGTCGAGTCGTGTCACTAGTCGGTCGAGATAAAGTTGTGGTTGGCCCCATTATCAATCGTCATAATCAAGGGGGCATCATAAGGGGAACCGGAGAGCTTCATGGTTTGGGGGACAGAGATGTCGCCAACTGCGAATCAAGGGACGTCTAAACGATGCAGCCTCGCTTGGGTTTCGTCGCCGTATGGTGCCATCGCACTCTAGGGATTTGAAATCCTCAAGGGTGACCTCTAGTTCCTATTTGCCAATGGTGTTGCAGAGCTCCTTTAGGGGACAATCATGAGTAGAAGAGTATAGTTGTTTACAACGAAACAGAGGCTCTTAGTGTAAAGATCATCGTACTTCTGATTGGTCATCCTGGGGTCGGTCGGCGAGCGGTGAAGCCGGAGCGGGGACCCGTAGCACGAGGGAGTCGGAACATGCTCCTGGGTTGGCGGTCGGAAGGGGCTTGGAGTGCGGTCAGGCTGCCAGGGCTAAAAACACCATGGGTGTGTCTGCTGTCGACGGATTTGACATGAAGTTTGCTTCGACCAAGCAGGTGAGATAGATGACATCATCAATAAATCGGGGGTGGTGGGTGTGAAGGCAGGACAGATGTGGGGAAGTAATCCCTACATGAAGAAGCCCAAGAAATGATCTGATGGTTTGCCCGAAATGTGGTTGCCAACACGACGAACTCATCTATGTAGTCGCCAAGGAGGCCCAATTGATGGAGGCCACAAAGACTTCCCACCATCATCCTAGAATCGCAAACATCGTACGGAGGATGGGGTCCTATTAGAGTTCCGACTACGAGAAGGAAGGGTTGTTCTTGCAAAACCAGCGAACCCAATGGAGGCCGAACCTTCCATGCCGACAAGAATAATGGGTTCTTTTATGCTTCAAAGATATGAACTATGTTTAAAATTGCTCCATTCGAGCAATCCAAACAATTGGATCCGTCCGTTAAAGGTAGGAACATCGAAGGAGCGGGTCGTTGGTAAAGTTGTGAAGGAGTTTTGACAATAGGTCCAGTAAGGATGGCAAGAACCGAAGGGGAATCGGGATTGTAAGACGACGAGGTGCCCGGCCAACCGACGATGAAGGTATCAAATATCGCATCCAACAATTAGATTAGGGTCTGGAGATAGGCGATGGACTCCTCATGAGCATCAAGGCGGCGTGAGATGGTCGGTTCGGTGGGGGATGAGTCGCAGGAGCGTAAAGTTGCATCATAGAACGTCGTCGGTGCATACACGTGAGAAGGTAGACTAGATGGGGAGGAAAACAACGGCGAGCAGCAGCCCTGGGAGCAGGGCGGCGTAATCTGCATTGGAATCAAAGGCGGAAGAACTCGGTGCCCGGAGAAGGGATGGGTGTCGCGGATCTCATAGCTGGTTGATTCGCCGGGCTTGTAGCAACCGGAGTCATCGAACCGTAAAAGGAGATGATGTGCGGGAGTCGGCAGGCACAGACGTGAGCGCAGGCAGGGCGATGCGTTGGGAGCCAGGGCAGAGGGCGCAGGATCGTTCTTCGGACGGTGGAGACCGCAGCTTGAAGGTGGCAAGTCAGGCCAAATATTATAGAGGTGGAATTATGTTTGATTTCCCTATGTTGGGTGTTGAAATAGCCCATGTATCCGGCCCATATGGTGGCCCATTTATTTCTCTTCTATTTCTCTTTAGTCCCACATTGTGTATAAGGTTTTTCTCTCACTTCTCTCACCTATAAATATGTACTCTCCCTTTGTATACATGAGATAAGAAATACAAACAAGCTTTAGCTATTTTCTACATGGTATCAGAGCCAGGTTTCTGATACTTGCGGTCTTCCTCTTTCTGACCGCCTGCCTCTCGCGCGATCTCTCTGGTCGTTGCGATCTGCAGTTATCTCTACCCTCTCTTCTCGCGCGATCTCTCTGGTCGCTGCGATCTGCCGTTATCTCTACTCACTCTTCTCGCGCGATCTCTCTGATCGCTGCGCTCTACTCGCGCATCTGCGGTCTCGCGCGATCTCTGTGATCGCTGCGCTCTACTCCCTCCTCTGGCTGCTCAGCTCTGCGACCTCCGTTTTTGTAACCGCTGCCTCTATCTTCCTGCTCCGTGGACTCCACATAAGCTCTCCCGCGTCCCCTCCTTTATAGCCCGTCCTGAAGAAGTGTGGGGTCCACTCAAAACCGCTGCGGTCTCTTCAAACCGCAGCCTGCTTCAAGCTGCTCCCTCTGTACAGCGGTCTCCAGACTTCTCAAACCGCAGCGGCCTTCTCTGCTATAATGGGCTCGTCTGAGAACTCCTCTACTTTGCCTCCTGCGACCGCCCCCCAACATTCTCCTAGTGTTCAGCACTCTTCTAGTGAACTCCGTGATGAGCTGCGGATTACTACTCTCTCCCTCTCCGGAAAGAAAAACTTCATTCCTTGGGGTCACTCAATCCGCCGGGTCCTCCAGGCCAAGGGTCTTCTAGCTCATCTGACCGATGATCCCCCGGCTCCTACTACTCCTGAGTGGCTCAAGAATGATGGTCGGGTCCAGACCTGGATCCTTAACTCTTTGGAGGGTGAACCATATGAAATGGTCATGTACCTACCCACGGCCAAAGGGATGTGGGACGAGCTCCACTCCTTATATTCCGGCAAGGATAGCCTTCAAAGTCTCTTCGACATTATCTCTGACCTTCAGGCCCTGGACACCAGTGGACCAAACATTACCTCCGTTGTCGCTCGGGTTAAGTCACTCTCTGAGGCATGGCTTCAACACCAGCCGCCCACCGCTGATCATGCCACTCAACGCGCGCAAAGGGAGGCCGTCTGCATTGCTATGCTAATGGCCCGTGTTCCTCCACATCTTCTGAGTATTAGGGCACAAGTCTTGGCCTCGACTCCCACTCCCTCCTTATCGGCTGTCTGCTCCATGCTACTCAAAGTATCCCAACCTCCGGAGGCTCTTGCTCCTCCCTCACCGGCTCTTCTCCAAACTATCCCTGCTCCTTCATTTCCTCCTCCGTCTAGCCGAGGAGGTCGGTCGGCCTACCGTGGAAGGGGTCGTGGTGGACGAGGGCGGCCGAAGTGCTCGTTCTGTGGTCGTGATGGCCATTACGAGTCCACCTGCTTTCGGAAGACTGGCAACCCTCCTCCTCCTCCACGACCGACTGCTGTTGTTGTTGAAGATAGCTCCTCGGCCTCTCGTGCCGATCTTGAGGCTCTACGCCTACAATTCCAGCAACTCCAAGGGATGATGACTCCACCTGCCTCGGTCGCCTCCGTCTCCAGCCCAGGTATCGTCGGTCTCTCCACTAGCCCAGGTTGGATAATGGACTCCGGTGCTACTCATCATATTACCTCACGACAACCAATTCAATATTTGGATACTCCTCATCCAAAATGTATCACTGTGGCCAATGGGGATACCGTTCCCGTTTCCGGTTCTGCGGACATCTCGCTCACCTCCTCTCCGCTCGGTTCTTCATGTTCCGGGCTCCTCCTTCAATTTACTTTCCATTGGTCGTCTTACTAATGACTTGGATTGTTCTGTAATATTTAACCCCTCGTCTTTTTTGATACAGGATCGACGGACGCGGACTACCATTGGTAAAGGACGATTGCGGAACGGACTCTACCTCCTTGACGATTCTCCCACCATCCTCTCATTTGTCTCCTCCATAGACTGGCACCGACGTCTCGGGCATCCTCCTCTACCCGTCCTCCAGAAGGCTCTCCCTGATGTACCTCTTTCTTCGTTTAAATGTGAAACATGTATTTTCGGCAAACAGCCGCGTTCTTCTTTTCCCGCACATTGTACTCGGAGCCCGGCTCCTTTTGATTTAGTGCACTCCGATATTTGGGGGCCCTATAAAACTACTAGTATCTCTGGATATCGATATTTTCTTACTTTTGTTGATGATTACTCTCGGTTAACGTGGTTATACCTGCTTCATGATCGCTCTGAGCTCCCTCGTGTCTTTAGAGCGTTTGTCCTCGAGACCCGTACGCAATTCTCCACTACCATCAAAACCTTACGCTCCGACAATGCTCGCGAATACACAAGCCACGATATCGCCACTCTATGCTCAGACTTCGGAATCATCCACCAAACATCCTGCGCTTACACCCCTCAACAAAACGGTGTGGCCGAGCGAAAGAACCGTCACCTTCTCGAGGTTGCCCGCTCACTTGTGCTTCACATGAACGTTCCCAAAACATATTGGAACTTCGCGGTCTCCACTGCCTGCTTCCTTATCAACCGTCTCCCTTCCTCCGTTCTCCATAATAATACTCCGTTCAGCCTTCTTTTCCCTTCTACTCCAGCCTTCTCTCTCACACCCCGCACCTTTGGGTGCACCTGCTATGTCCACATCTTGGGACCCTCCACGGATAAGCTGGATCCTCGTGCTACCAAGTCCATCTTCGTCGGCTGCTCTCGAACTCAGAAAGGTTACGTCTGCTACTTCCCTACAACCCGTAAAATAACGGTCTCTGCCGATGTTACCTTCTGGGAGGATCAACCGTTCTTTTCTGACCCTGGATCCCCCCATGCACCACCACCCGCTCCGCGACCTGTCATCCCGGTCAACGACACTTCCGTTCCCGTTCCTCCATCTCCGGCTCCTGATATTGCTCCCCCTCCCACCTCCATTATCTCTAAACCACCGATTATCCGAGTCTACACTCGTCAACATCCTCGTTCCGATCCGACTCCGCAGTCCGACTCGACCTCCGGTGCTCCGTGTTCTGCTGATCAGGTAACAGAATCGACTGCCCATCCTTTGGCAAATTATATGTCCTTACATCGCCTCTCACCCCACCTTCATACTCTGGCCACTTCTTTATCGTCGATTGCAGTCCCTAACTCTGTGCAGGAGGCTCTTCAACATCCTGGCTGGCGTGCCTCCATGGAAGAAGAAATGGCTGCGTTGTGGGCAAACCAGACCTGGCAACTGGTGGATCTTCCCCCTGGCCAGAAAACTGTTGGTTGCAAATGGGTCTTTGTCATCAAGCATGCTGCGAATGGGACCATTAACCGGTTAAAAGCTCGGCTGGTGGCTCGCGGCTACACCCAGCAACAAGGTTTGGACTACGACGAAACCTTCTCTACTGTCGCCAAACTGAATACAGTCCGGGTTCTTCTCTCCGTTGCTGTGCACCGCCAATGGCCCTTACATCAACTAGATATTAAGAACGCCTTCTTAAACGGTGATCTCACTGAAACAGTATACATGCAGCAGCCGCCCGGGTTTGAGACCACGGGGGAGTCTAGGACCCCGAAAGTCTGTCATCTTTTGCGGTCTCGCTCTGGTCTCAAACAGTCTCCTCGAGCATGGTTCGACAAGCTCAGCAAGGTCCTTCGTGAAGCAGGGTTTACTCGGAGCTTGGCTGACTTCTCCCTGTTTACTCGCCACCAGGCAACAGGCACCATTCTCCTTCTAGTCTATGTGGATGATATCATTATCACTGGCAACGACTCAAAAGGAATTCAGACAATCAAACAACAACTCAGCTCTGTGTTCCAAACAAAAGATCTGGGGAACCTTCATTACTTCCTGGGCCTGGAGGTAGCCAGGCGACCAGATGGCCTTGTTTTATCTCAGAGAAAGTATTGCCGCGATCTTCTTAATGATGCAGGCTACTCCGGCTGCAAACCCATCAATACTCCTATGGACGCAAATCACAAGATTTGTGCTCAGTCCTCTGACTCTGATCTCGTGCTTCAAAATCCGGAATACTATCGCCGTCTGGTAGGAAAGTTGATCTATCTGACTGTTACAAGACCAGATATCTCCTTCGCTGTCGGTATTGTCAGCCGTTACATGCACGCCCCTCGTTCCTCCCATCTTCAGGCTGTGGAACGGATTCTCTGATATCTAAAAGCGGCTCCTGGTCAAGGCTTGGTATACAAGACCTCATCCTCAATTCCAACACTGGTGGCATACTCTGATGCTGACTATGCCGGCTCTCTGGATGATCGTCGGTCAACCAGTGGCTTCTGTACGTACTTCGGAGGACACTTGATTACCTGGCGTAGCAAGAAACAAGCAGTAGTTGCGCGCTCCTCAGCAGAAGCAGAATACAGGGCAATGGCATCCGTGGTCTCGGAACTTACATGGCTTGAAAGTCTTCTCACGGATCTTGGGATAGAACTGCCTGCTCCTGCTCTTCTACTTTGCGACAGTCAGGCTGCTATACATATTGCCAAGAACCCGGTCTTCCACGAAAGAACCAAGCATATCGAGGTCGACTGCCACTTTATCCGGGAGAAATTACAAATGAAGAAGATCGAGCTAAAACATGTCCCTGGTACTGAACAAGTTGCGGATGTCCTCACAAAGGCACTATCCAGTACCCTCTTCTATCAATGCTTGTCCAAGCTTGGCGCATACGATTTGTACGCTCCAGCTTGCGGGGGAGTGTTGAAATAGCCCATGTATCCGGCCCATATGATGGCCCATTTATTTCTCTTCTATTTCTCTTTAGTCCCACATTGTGTATAAGGTTTTTCTCTCACTTCTCTCACCTATAAATATGTACTCTCCCTTTGTATACATGAGATAAGAAATACAAACAAGCTTTAGCTATTTTCTACATTGGGAAAACTCTTTGATGTGATATATCAGATTATTCAAAAGTGATTTAGGATGGGTCTTCTGTCTGTATAGAAAAGTTGTCTTTTTATATTTTACAGGTTGTAGACAGATGTTCTGAAGGAATGAAGAATTCGTCGAGTACAAAGAACTTACATTGATTAGTAATAGACATATGCCGAAATCATTCTCAGCTTTCGTCGAGTTCTCTTAGTTAGAGCAAGCCATTATAATTCAAAGCTCAGAGTAGACAGATTGATATTCTGATGTGCAGATTGTCGTACGTCGAATAATATTCGACATTTAATGACTACTTACGTCGATTTGTGGCAGACAGTTACATTTACTTCTTTTAGTAATTCCCGATTGTGAATAAAGATGTGATTGGATGATGAACTAGTTGTGGCAGATAATGAAAGGAATGTGTAATCTTAAAAAGTAATTAAGGAATAATATTCCAGGAACATTGGACATTCTTTTCATAGTGCAATCAAAAATTAGAAATATTCATTATTACTGATTCTGGAAAGGTTTGAATTCTTCTATAAATGCAGAAGTAAGAAGCACGACACAAATGATGATATTGATAAGATCTGATCTCTCTGTCTTTCTCCCTCAACCCTAATTTTCTCTCCTATCCACTTAGAAAAATTCCAGCCGTCTTCCTCATTCTCTCAAGAAAGAAGTCTCTCTTGTTCTTTCATATTCTCCTTTTGAAGAACACAGATAATCTGAAGCATGAATCCACACTGTGCTGAAAGGAAGATGCAATCTAAATTTGTTGACGATTGTGTCTCACTGCGGAAAAGTTCAAGAAACATTTTGTACAAGTTGTTGTAAAGAAATTTGAAAATCCATCTTCAAAGGATTCTGGATTCTAGTTCTTAGAATCTCCTTATCAAAAGATTCAATGTAGTTCTCCAAATCTCCTTATCAAAAGAATTTAGTCATCTGTTGGACAGTAGATTCCTACCTGTGATGAACATGAAATAAATCTATGTCAAAAAATCTATACCAAAAATTCTCCTAATAGTAATAAATTAAATTAGATTTAAGACTTAAATTGTGACATAAGCTATCCAATAAATTAAACGTAAGCATCTAATAAATTTTAGATTTCCTTGTGACATCTGGAGTCTCTGATGACCCAAATTCTTGAGTAATAAATTAAATTAGATTTTTGAAGTAATTGTGACATAAACTATCATTTATTTATGTAACTCAAGAAATCTAATTTAATTTATTTTTGAAGTAATTGTGACATAAGTTGTTCCTCCCTTCTTCATCAAATAAAAACTTGAGAAATTCTCCTAATAGTAATAAATTAAATTAAATTTAAGAAATTCTCCTAATAGTAATAAATTAAATTAAATTTAAGAAATTTCTTCAGTTTCTAAAAAACTGTCAATTAGATTTAAGAAATTAGGTTTAAGTGTTGATCCCTCCATTGAGGATCATCCTAATGTTACACCTACTTGGAAGAAACCTGTTATTTTTATTTTTGAAAAGGGAAAAAGCATCCCTGAAGAAATTCAGAAGTATGTCCCTTCTTCATCAAATCAAAAGTCAGGAAATCCTCCTAATAGTAATAAATCAATAAATAGGAGTGAGCCTCCTTTTGTAGTACCTTCACAAACTCAGGGAAATACCGGAAAACCTCCTGTAATAAAGAAGAATTCTCATATTCCTTATGCTGTGAATAATATTGGATGAACGTCGAATATCATTAGATGTTTAGTAGATTATGCATCGAATTTTATTCGACGTATGTCTGCCAGGCCGGAGTTTGAGAATTACAGAACCATGCCTGCTCCTCTTCATTTATTCATGTTAAGAGAAAAGGCAATTACAACATGTTTAAATACTTTTGTTGTAACAAAGTTAGATATTTCATGAGAGATTGATGGTATAATCACAATGTTTACTCACAGAATGCTACACTTCCTAGGAGACCGGATGTTTGGATTAAAAGATCATTTCAGAAGAACAATCGACCCAAGTCAAACTGAGATCATAATAATATTTGATTGCCTTGCAAGAATACTCCAAAACCACCACATCTCAGCAGTGGTATCTGAACAATGGTTGTTCCAGGTATATGACTGGAGACAGGCAGTTGTTGGATGAGTATGAACTAAAAGGTTCAAAAGTGGTGTTTGGTCACTTAAGTTGTGGCAAGCAAGAAAAGGGTCATGTTGGAGTTATCACTTTTACAAAGGTAGCTTATGTAGAAGGGTTAAAACACAGCCTCATTATTATTAGTCAGATGTGTGATAAGAGATTTAAAGTGATCTTCAGACAAGACAAAAGTTTATTTGTCTAGAAGTGATCTTCAGACAAGGCAGAAGTTTCATGCATAAAAAGAGGTCAAATTTATCTTATAGATTTTGTTTCCAAATTACCGAGTTTTGCTTATTTAATACTCTTATTTCAACTTCTAGATTACGGTATAAAAGACTCACACGCCTCAATCTTAAAACACTTTCTAGGCTTGCTAAAAATAACTAAGAGGGTTGCCTGGTGTAAAATATGTTAAAGTGAAATCTTGCAGGGCTTGCTAATTTGGAAAGCCAACCAAATTTTCATTTAAGAGTAAGAAAAATCATAATAGCTCTCCAAGGATTCTTCATTTAATTCACATGGATATATTTGATCTAATTTTTGTTAGTATTTAGGAGGGAAATCCTATTATCTAGTTATTGTGGATGACTACTCAAATTCACGCTTGTGTTGTTTCTAAAAATTAAGTCTAATACTTTCAAAACCCTCATAAATTTCATTAAACACATCCAAAATGAGTTGAATACTACAGTTGTATGTTACGAGCCTACTTCGGGACTTCATCGGAGATGGCGAGAGGTGGAGATACAAGGGAGTTGGGCTCGACCAGCGGAGATTGCGAGGGGAGAGGAAGAAGGGGAGTCGTGCTCAACCCTAACCCTAGAAATTGAGGAAGAAGACAGAACTAGAGAGAGGAATAGAAACTTGGTTACTTTCATTCATAATGATTCATAGACCCCCTGGCTCTCTTAAATAGAAATTACAAGACTTCTGACAATTACCAAAATACCCTACATAAAATAAAAGAGAAGAAACATCATAATAACCCTAAATAACGACCCAAAAAATGACAACACTAATATGATAAATTAATAACATACATATAAATTAACTGGTAACGAGGACTATTGTGTGCTCATATTATTATACTGATCAGAAGTGATCATGACACTGAGTTTGAGTTTCACGGGATGGATGAGTTTTGTGATGGTGAAAGTGATACACCGTAGTCATATCAAGAACGAGAACAGGGAGCTTGCATTGCATTAAACAAACATGAAGATACAATCAAGAGATAACTCCTGCGAAGCATCCAGAGGCTGCGTCGTACTTGACACTGCACTCACCAAGAAAGCTCAAATACTAAGACTTCAAAGATAGATCATAACTCCTTAAGGGGCTCCTTATATAGATGGAGACCCCACTACAGGACAAGACTACATGACTAAATACACCTCGCATGTGTATCAATACACCCATCCTGAAAAGCGACCTTGTCCTCAAGGTCGAGCTGGGCAAGGTCCCATTGGCGCGGCGACGAGACTCGGGTGGCTCCTCTGGTGGGCGGGACAGGTGAAACATCAGAAGCATAGAGGCATCAGGGCGGGCCAGTTGCTGCAGAGCTGTGATACATGTGACCGAAAAGGCCGTAGAACTCGGCATTAGACTGCCTGAGAGGTGAAACACTGTCATGCCCGCAAAATAGCTCATCCTTAAGAACGAGCGATGAACACGCCAGTTGGGCCAGGGCTGCGGTTGGAGGCCAAATGCTATGTAGACTGATGAGGGAAACCCATCCAGGTCCTGAATGAAGGTCGTAGCCTCGTAGGGACAGACATTAGGACGATGAGTAGGCAGTGATTATTTGGAAGGAGACTGTTGGGAAAATGATTTCTCTTAACCCCTGAAAATGAGTTAAATATGAATTCCAAGAAAGGAAAATCAAGGTAAGTAAATATGCGTCGAATAGTATTCGACGCAACGTCGAAGTTGTATCGACGTTCCTTTCAGAATGAGTCGAAGTACCTTTAAGAAGAATTCGACGTATCCTATGTCGACGTAGCTCTGACTTCTAGTCGACGCATCTTGAGAAGTCGACGCACCGTATTCGACGCACCTTCCTTATTCTCCTCTCGACGTCCAGCCAGGATGAATTCGACGCTTACGTCGAATAGTAATCGACGCACGTCAATTACTATGATTAATTCAAAAATCGCCAGATCTCTTTCCTTCTTTTATAGATCTGATTTATATGGAATCAATTTATTCTTTATAGCCGTTCTGAATCATTCTTTCCTCTAATAGATTCTTGACTAAATTGATTAAATCCTTTATGGACATTATTTGAAATCAGATTGAATACTTTCCTTCTATGGATATAATTGTTATGGAAATTTCTCCTTCTTTCTAATACTCTGTCTGCTAATTGATTACTCTCCTATAGTGTTATTTTAATGAACAGAGCTATAAATAACAAGGTGGTCGGCAGAGAGTAAAGAAGGAGTGATCCACCATTTGTACATTTGAAAAGAAAAAAAGCTCCCAAGTAAAAAGAAAGAGAGTTGAGAAAGATTCCTGCAGCAAGCAGCAAGCATTCTTCTTCTTCTTCTGCTTCTAAAGCCATACTGCTGCAAAATTCTGAAAAGCTCACAATCTCCTTCTCACTATAGAAGGGAGATTTAATTCACTACTTCTTGTGCTTCCAATCTTCTTGCTAGGAAGAAGATTCATTCTTGTCTTAAATACTTCTTTTCCTTTTTCTTATTTTCATTCTCACATAATGTAAAAGAGTTTTTAGAATCACTCTTCAAAAAATTCAGTTGTACTGGTTCTAAGAGTCTCCTTTTCAAAAGACTCAGTTGGTTCTAAGAGTCTCCTTGTCAAAAGACTCAGGGTGGTTCTAAGAGTCTCCTTATCAAAAGACTCAGTGCAAGATAGTGAATTTCCTACCAAGGGGGTAGAAGAGTGGACTACCCAAAGTTTGGGGAACCACTATATTTCTTTGTGTTGCGCTGTGATTTTTCTTATTGCATTTATTTTTCTTTACTTGTTTAATTCTTGTTGGTGTGTGGGAAGCTCTAATCTGTGATCACTACACCCATATATATATAATTATTAACTTTGCACAAAAAAATTTTAAATCTCTATTCACCCCCCCCCCCCCCCTCTAGAGAATTCTAGTGAGGTTAACTGTGCACTTTCAATTGGTATCAGAGGGAGGTTGATCTAAAAAGGTTAACTCCTTGATCAAAAAGATCCTACCTCTTATTTTTATATATATATATTTCTCTAACAATTATTTTTCACATGGCACAAATCAAAGATTATGCTTCCACCAGACCACCAATGTGCAATCTTGAAAAGTTTGCAGTTTGGAAAACAAGAATTAGGATTTATATGAACTCTATTGATGAAGATTTAATTAATGTTATCTTAACAGGTCCTCCCAAGCCTTATAGAAAAGACTCAAGTGGTGAAGTGACTCAAACACTTGTCCCAAAGGCTGAGTGGACAGTTGAAGAGAAAAAGGCAGGAACATGTGATGCAAAGGCTGTAAATATTCTGGTCTCAACCCTCTCTGATGAAATCTTTCAAAGGGTGGTTGATTGTGAATCAGCCAAAGAAATTTGGGAGGCTCTCATAAAGATGGTAGAAGGAAGTGCTGATGAAAGAAAAGATAGGAAGACTCTATTGATCTCTCAATATGAGAACTTCCAAAAGAAGAATGAAGAAAGCATCTCTGAGATGTATGACAGATTTAGTCTGATC
The DNA here is from genome assembly GCA_033032865.1 of Dactylorhiza incarnata. Taxonomy (NCBI): domain Eukaryota; kingdom Viridiplantae; phylum Streptophyta; class Magnoliopsida; order Asparagales; family Orchidaceae; genus Dactylorhiza; species Dactylorhiza incarnata. Next base: position 1,853,673 of record JAWHQI010000130.1, read on the forward strand.
ATCAATCAACTAAGGGACTTGGATAGAGAAATCTCTCTTACAGAAATCAATGACAAATTGCTGATGAGTCTCCCAAGCTCATGGGATTCAAGGATATGGGCAATAAGAGACACAAGAGGACAAAGGGAAATTTCAACAGATGCTCTTTTAGGAAAACTCAGATCCTATGAGCAACTGCTGAAAACCAGAGAAGAGAAGAAGAGAAGAGAAAACACTCCAACTTCTTCAAAAGACAGGAACATTGCATTAAAAGCAACAGAAGGAGGAAGCACTATCACTGAAGAAGAACTATTCAGTTTCCTGGCCAGAAAATTCAAGAAATGGGTCAGGACAGATGGATCAAGAAGGAGAGAGTCAAAACCAAGGTATGACAAAACTCCTACTAAAGAAATTATTTGTTATTCTTGCAGGAAACCTGGACATATTGCCCCAGAATGTCCAGAAAATGCTGAGACAAAGAAAGATCTGAAAAGGAAAGATCTCAAGAAAAAGGGGAAGAAGAAAGAAAGAGGCTTTATGGCAGAAGCCTGGAGTGATACAGACTCTGAGGACAGCTCCTCTTCTAAGAGTGACAATGAAGAGCATAAGCAAGAAGATCTATGCTTAATGGCCCTTGAAGGCTCAAAGAATGATGATGGTGCTAAATCATGGAGTGAGACAGGATCAGAAGAAAGCATATCTTCTGAAGATGAAAAAGAAGATAGCTTTATTCTCATAGAGGAATCTGAGGATAAGGATGAGGTAAGCATTTTTGATGAAATAGATTTTCAAAGTGATAATTTCAGAAATGATTTTATGGGAATGTGTCTAGATCAACTAAAAGCTACACAAGAAATTAAAGATCTAAAGGAACAAATTAATGTGGCTAAAAACCAGAGAAATAGAGAGGATAAATGCTCTAAAAATTTTGAAGTAAGCATCATAGAAAAGGAAGTAGAAAGGGCTAGAATAGAAAACCAGCTCCTTAAGGATAAGGTATCCCAGGCAAAAGCCTTTGAAGAATCAATAAACATGAGAAGCCAAACTCTCAAGGAAATCACTGAACAACAAACAAGGAGACATAAAAATCTTGGTCTAGGGGCTGATCCCTCAACCAGCCAAGTTCCATCCAACAAACCTGCTTGGATGATCCCTGTAAAATTCACAAAACCCATCAAACCAAGAAAAAGACTCACTAAATAAGGAAGAAGACTCCATCAAGGAAATAAAACAATTTGATGAAACATCATATTATTCAGCTGATGACTCTCAAACTTCATCTGAAGAAGCAACTAAGCCAAAAGAAACAATACATAAAAGAACAAAATCAGAAAAAGGGAAAAAGAAAATGTGTGAAGATACAGTTGCGTCGACTTTATATCGACACATGAATGATAGTGCGTCGACTTTTACTCAACGCAACCTCTCAGATGCCTCGACCTCTACTCGACGCTTGAATAAAAGTACGTCGACTTCCAATCAACGCAACTTTTTCCATGCGTCGATATCAGATCAACGTTATCGGGAGAAAGCGCCGAATATAAATCGAAGCAACTATCAACATGCGTCGAATAGATATCGACGCACAAAAATTCAGAGCAACTTAAATGCCTATTCTCCAAAAACCTTCTATAATTCCCATTCAGGATCCATTCATCCTAACCATGATTTCCATCTTAATCAACACCTCTATCCTAACCAAAATTTCTACCCTAAACCTGGTAACCAAAATTCTCATCCTAATCAAACTTTCTATCCTAATCAACCCTTCTATCCTTCTCTAAACTCAAATTATCATAAGAATAAGATAATCAAGTGTCATATATGTAACAAAATTGGCCACCTTGCCAAACAATGTTGGCACAACCAATCAAACTATCTGTAAAAATTAGTCTTAGACTGACTTAGAACTAGGAAGAGATAAAAAGAAATAAACACCTAAAATTCTTCAGGAAAATCAAAAGTCACGTCGACTTCTAATCGACGCACCGTCGATGACTCAACTCAATAAGTGAAATCGACGCATACGTCGATTACAATCGACGCATACGTCGATACGAAACCCTAACATCTTAACGCGGGTTGTATCGACGCTTACGTCGAATTCCACTCGACGTAACGTCGACTTCATAAAAACGAGCGGCAATGCTAAAATATTTTCGGTCACATCCACTGAAGTACCGAATAAGCCTCGAATTGAGTCCCGTTTCGACGCTTCACCTGACTTAAAAAGACTCTTCAGTTAGAAACCATCACTACTCTGCATCCTTTATCCTTCTTGCTCCTTAGTCCAGTCATTTCCTCCTCTCTTTCACTGACCTAAAATGGCTCCCAAGATAAACTCTGGTTTCGACATTGACCTCGACTCCTTCCAAGTCGCTGCAGAAAATTATAAGAACATCATAGCTCTCTTCACTGAAGCTGGATTGGACAAACTCATCTCCACAAGATGCAAACTCCTGGAAACAGAGCTCACAGAGCTGATGACTCATGTTCAGATATCTGAACAAGGAGAAATCCAGGGAACAATCTATGAGACACCAGTGTCAATCTCTGCAGAACATATTAGGACCACCTTTGATCTTCCTTCAGGTATATCCTAATATTATCTTTGTTCAAATAAAATAGGGAAAGGAAATCAATTTCTAAAGAGTAACCTCATAAGTCTTTATCGTTCCCCTATTAGGTGATGAATCTATAGACCTCACACCTGATGAAATCAAGCATCTGCTAACCACCATGAAGTTTTCAAGGGATAAACCAATCCATCTAAAGAAAATAGACTTTTCTGAGGAGTACAAACTGCTAGCAGATATAGTAGGAAAGATACTACTATGCAAAATTTCAGCCCATGATGCAGTACCCAAGCAGCAACTGAACATCATGGGGGCCCTTGTATTGAAGAAGAAAATAGACTGGGCCAGCTGTCTGCTCAAGATGATAGGCTCTAGATATTCTCACAAAGAGAATGCCTACATGAGGACTATGAGTCAAGTACTCTTCCACTCCTTCCCTGACCTCTGTAGGTCAAAAGGAATTCCTATCCCTCCTGGAAAGAGGATGTCCATTGCCCTCTTCTCCAAATGGACCAGGCAAATCCCCAAGCCTGGTTCCATTCCTGACAGAACTCCCTCTCCTCCTAATTCTCCTGGTCATCCATCTCCTCCTCCTCCTCCTCAAAGAAACACTCCTTCTCTACCACCAGCATCTACTCCACTAGTCTCTTCAACTCTCACAACCCCTACTCTACCTACCTCTTCTCAAACACTTGCTCAAACAGCAGTTTCTCCATCTCTTCCTCCCCCTACTTTCGTATCCTCTCCACCACCTTTATCACTCATACCTCATGTATCAACTAACTTCTCTCCAGCTTCATCACCACCTCCACCACTCTCTCCTCATCACCAACCACAACATGAACCATCTGCATCCACTGTAGCTCTCCTCACTCAGTGCATTGCATCAGCAGCTCAAAAATTCCAAGCAATGCTAGATGAGCACTGCTCCCAGATTCATTCCTCCATCCTACACATGCACACCCAAATAGATGGGGTCAGTGCCTCTGTGCAAAGTTTGAAGAACTCTCTCTTCCTCAAGAGTTACCAAGTCTTTCTTAACCTCCTTGGCCAAGAAGGTCAAGAAGGGGGAGAAGCTAGATAAAGAGCAGCCCTCCAATCTTAAATTTCCCTCACACAAATCCCCTCCTTCAAAATCTGACAGTCTTGCACTGCTCAAGACAATTAGAAATGAGAAAGTACCTGAGCTACATATTGAAGAACAAACAATAGAGGTACTCAATATAGCAAGAGAGGCTGCAAATCAAGTGGTACTATTACAAGGGGAGGCAAGCAGGGCAGAAAATGAAGCTGAAAAGGAAGATGTGGCGGATGGTGAGAAAGACAAAGAAACTGAAACTCAGGGGGAGCTGGATACTGCTATGAATGAAGTTGAAAATGAAAAAGGACAGCCAGATGCTGTTTTAACTAATGCTGAAATAGAAATAGAAGGCTCTGAAGTTCCATTCCAGGGGGAGCACACCACTGTGACTCAGGGGGAGCTGAGGGTACAATCTGCTACTGAGAAAGAGCAACCCACCAAAGTATTCAAAAGAAAAAGAAAGACTCCTCCTACCCCTCCTGAATAATGATTGAAAATAATGTTGATATACTTTACCTTATAGTTGAATACTAAACATGAAGTCTGTTTATATAATTCTGGGAAGCTTGTTTATATGATCTCTCTTTCTAATTTCTCTTCTGATTGTTTGACATATTTCTGTTCTATATAATTGCCTTGCTGAGTTGATTAAATGTTAGTACAATTTCCCTCTAAATAGGGTTAAGACAAATAGGGGGATTGGGAAAATGATTTCTCTTAACCCCTGAAAATGAGTTAAATATGAATTCCAAGAAAGGAAAATCAAGGTAAGTAAATATGCGTCGAATAGTATTCGACGCAACGTCGAAGTTGTATCGACGTTCCTTTCAGAATGAGTCGAAGTACCTTTAAGAAGAATTCGACGTATCCTATGTCGACGTAGCTCTGACTTCTAGTCGACGCATCTTGAGAAGTCGACGCACCGTATTCGACGCATCTTCCTTATTCTCCTCTCGACGTCCAGCCAGGATGAATTCGACGCTTACGTCGAATAGTAATCGACGCACGTCGATTACTATGATTAATTCAAAAATCGCCAGATCTCTTTCCTTCTTTTATAGATCTGATTTATATGGAATCAATTTATTCTTTATAGCCGTTCTGAATCATTCTTTCCTCTAATAGATTCTTGGCTAAATTGATTAAATCCTTTATGGACATTATTTGAAATCAGATTGAATACTTTCCTTCTATGGATATAATTGTTATGAAAATTTATCCTTCTTTCTAATACTCTGCCTGTTAATTGATTACTCTCCTATAGTGTTATTTTAATGAACAGAGCTATAAATAACAAGGTGGTCGGCAGAGAGTAAAGAAGGAGTGATCCACCATTTGTACATTTGAAAAGAGAAAAAGCTCCCATGTAAAAAGAAAGAGAGTTGAGAAAGATTCCTGCAGCAAGCATCAAGCATTCTTCTTCTTCTGCTTCTAAAGCCATACTGCTGCAAAATTCTGAAAAGCTCACAATCTCCTTCTCACTATAGAAGGGAGATTTAATTCACTACTTCTTGTGCTTCCAATCTTCTTACTAGGAAGAAATTCATTCTTGTCTTAAATACTTCTTTTCCTTTTTCTTATTTTCATTCTCACATACTGTAAAAGAGTTTTTAGAATCACTCTTCAAAAAATTCAGTTATACTGGTTCTAAGAGTCTCCTTTTCAAAAGACTCAGTTGGTTCTAAGAGTCTCCTTGTCAAAAGACTCAGGGTGGTTCTAAGAGTCTCCTTATCAAAAGACTCAGTGCAAGATAGTGAATTTCCTACCAAGGGGGTAGAAGAGTGGACTACCCAAAGTTTGGGGAACTACTATATTTTCTTGTGTTGTGCTGTGATTTATTTTCTTGCTTAATTCTTGTTGGTGTGTGGGAAGATCTAATCTGTGATCACTACACCCATATATATATAATTATTAACTTTGCACAAAAATATTTTAAATCTCTATTCACCCCCCCCCCCCCCCCTCTAGAGAATTCTAGTGAGGTTAACTGTGCACTTTCAGAGACCCGATGGGAAGGCTGGTCGAAGTAGGAGAGTGACAAGATGTGAGGGTAGGGTAACAGTGGGCTCGAGAGATGCGGGAAAAGATGAGTCGAGAGATAAGAGAGCTGACAGGCGAGCGGGAGTCTCCAAGAAATGGTGGGGGCAGAAAAAGCATGTGGCGACATGTGAGAGCCTAGCAAGGGGCCAGGTGGAGCCTTTGTCACGAATATGTCGGCAGGCGAGCGAATGAGAGGGCAACTGGTGAGAATCGAAGGATGGGGGAAATTATGGGGGGTGCGTCACGGTCGGCAGCGGGAGAACAAAGGGGGCGTCGGAAAAGAAGAAAATGGCAGCGATTTTAATGGCTGAAGACCTACTGAGGGGTGGCGGTGGAATGGATGGAGGAGGAGGCTCGTCGGGAAGCAAAGTGACGGGTCGGGGCTGTAAGGGGCGTGTGGAAGAAGCTGATGACGAATCTCAAGTACCATGGCGAGGAGAGTATCCAGGGCAGCTTCAACTTGATCGCAACGAGCATGCACTGAGTACGGAAGGAGAGCCATGGTGGAATGGGGGGGAGGGCCGCCAGAAAGTGGAAGGAGGCTCAAGAGGATTGTCGGAATGCTGCAGGATTGCTGCAGGAGCCGCCAAAGGACTGCTGGGTTGCGGCCAGAGCCACAGGAGGGTTGTGAGGGTGAAAAGCGGGCGCTGGAAGGCTGCAGAAGCCACGGGAGGGGGGCCTGACATGGCAGAAGGCAATGTTGGGCGTTAAGAGGGCAACGAAGGAGGAGCAGTCACTGGAGGGCAGCAGGAGTGTCGGCGGGGTGGACGGTAGCTGGAATAAGCGGAATTTGGTGAAGACGTTAGAAGCAACCGTTGGAATCGGCGGAAAGAGAGGACAAATGGTTGGCGTCGAGCAGATATCGGGAGGAGGATGGCGGGCTATAGGAGGTGCTGGTGGAGGGTGGACGACCGCTAAAATCACAGACTCGGGCGAAGACGTTCGAAGCAGTCACTATAATCGGCCAGTAGGCTGGAATCGTCGGTGTTGGAATCGTGCGAAAAGCTCGCACGACGCAGTCATCGCGCGGAGTAGGCTGGAATCAGCAGAAGCACGGGACTTGACGAGGCAGAATCTGTGGAAGTCGACAATGCAGAGCGGCGTTGAGCAGAAATCGTGAGCGGCGGACGACTGTACGCGGGAAGACAGGCACCTATTGGTGCAGGCCCTTACGCGTGCGGGTTGGACGGCTGGCTGCAGAGGGAGAAAGAACCCAAATTAGGGTTCCATCGAAAACCCTAATTGAGTGGCAGGTCAGACCAATATATACATTGTAGTCGTATCAAGAACGAGAACAGGGAACTTGCATTGCATTAAATAAACATGAAGATACAATTAGGAGATAACTCCTGCCAAGCATTCAGAGGCTGGGTCCTCCTTGACACTCTCCAAGAGAACTCAAAACTCTAAGACTCTAAAGATAGATTATAACTCTCTAAGGGGCTCCTTATATAGATGGAGGCCCCACTACAGGACAAGACTACCTGACTAAATACACCTCGCGTGCGTATCAAAACGGATCAAACTTTTTTTAGCTCCTAAAACTCCACAACAAAATGGAGTTGTTGAGAAGAAGAATAACGCTCTAATTGAAACTGGTAGAACTTTGTTCATTGCAGCCAATTTAACTTTGTATTTTTGGGGTAAGGCAGTGAATATAGATTGTTATGTCTTGAATAGAAACTTAATCCACAAGACTAAAGAAAGACCCTCTATGAACTTCAGAAAGGGAAAGCTCCAAATATTTCTTACTTTAAAATCTTTGGTAGCAATTGTTATATTTTGAACAATAGTAAATCACATCGGTCAAGTTTGATAGAAAGGCTGATGAAGGTATTTTTCTTGGATGTTGTCACTGTTTCAAATGCCCTCTGACATGTCCGACATGCCATTTTTTAGGGAAAAACGACATTTTTTTCTAAAAAAATAGATTGTCCTTTTGTAAAATATACGCCGACATACGATTTTTTCCGATATACCGGCCGACACGACTTTTAAATATATCGTATGTTATTTAATTTTATATTATATTAACAGATCAACAGTATATGTTTAAATCACATATATGTATTATATTATGTACGTTTAGATCAATTAGACTTATTGTTTCAATTTTTTAACGTTTTATTCTTACTAATTTTGTATAATTATTTCACAATTTTTTCATGTTACAAAAAATACAAAAAAATTTAACCTATTTATTAGTTGATTATTTGTATGTTTTTAATATAAATTTATAAGTTTGGAAAGACTTATAACTAATCAATTTTTCTCGTAAAGGGTTTTTGCTTAGGAACATCAATTCTTGAATTTGTCATACTCACATCATTTCCTCTGTGAGCAATGGCCTTTTTGCATAAGGTCAACCATCCTCCAAGGTTGTTATCCGCTCCGCATAATCTTCCTCAAGCTGATCGTACCTTTATTTCAGCTCCGCATTGGCATCAAGGCAAGCTCGGACTTATGCCCTTAATAGTCCCAACTCTTCGCAGACCGAAAATACCTGCATGACAGTCTCTAGTTCTACCTTACGTAATATGTTTTAGCCTCGCTTCTTCTTTTCAGCTTATTGCATGACCTCTCTGTCACGCTAGTCCATGCTTGAGTTGCTCATTTCACCAGCCATTAAAGTCTTCTTGTAATACCAACCACGAACTTGAGCGAACCTAGCTCTGATACCAATTCTTGCGGACTTGTCTCTTTACAAGCTCTAGTGCGGTCTTAGCTCCTCTTATACCACTCCCTGTAGCCTAGCTAAGTCAACCCCCTGCAAGATCTTGTTGGTGATGAAGAGAAGAGTGAAGAAAAAACTCAAGGGAAAGCTCACAAGCGAAGAGAACTCCAAAGAACTATATTACTTGTCCAAAACTTGGATGTTTATAAATGAGGGGGTCTTTCCTTTTTATAGGCCCCAAAGAATTTTCCCTCAAAAGTATGGAAGGATCTATAATCTCTATTATTCTATATTATTCTATACATCTCTTGTATTTACAAGATTCATGAATCCTCCATCTTATTACAGAATGTTCTCATGAGACCATTCTAGAATTCTCCATCATCTTCAGGTCTCTTCTTATGTACAAAGGTCTTCAAGACTCCATATTTTTACAGAATCATCCTGGGGCTAACACCAAACTTGTCACGAGCTGACCAAAGATGGTGAGTCGTGACACCGGGCTCTTGCTATCCAATTTTCCATAGCTTCCCTAGGAACCCGAAATTCAGTGCCGCCTTCAGCCCTGACTTCGGGATCCCACCAAGCTCTCTATAACCTATTTTGTGAATTTTCTAGTTTGAAGCTACTTATTTTAGGTTGAATTCTGTAAATCCTCTATTTGAGGAATATTTGTTTGTAATCATTGTTTCCAAATTTTGAGACGTTGTACGTTCCTAATTATTTAGTTATTTAATTTTGAGCTCTCTTATATTTACACTGACTTCACGTGTTTCCTTGTCTGCTAAGCTTTAACTATTGTGGTCTATCTTGTATTTGGATTCATAAAAAAACTTATTATTGCAAGTTTAGAGTTCGTCGGAATTGTCTGCATTTAGCATTCATCCATTATCCCACTGATAGGACCATCCTAAGTCATTTTGCAGTTACAGCTTCTGACAATAAGGAAAATAAAGGATTAGGTTTTGGAAATGATACCTATGTGAGGTATAAGAAATCAAAGCTTGAAGGACCAGCTTTAGTCAGGTCCAGGGATGTTCTTAATTCATTTCCAAGGCAACCCTCCTGAGTCACTAGGTCCTTAGTCTAAAATTGTTATTCCACGGAAGTCTGCCTCTCAAATCCAAGCAGCTGAAGAGCAAATTGTGAAAGGAAAGAAAATCATTAAGATAGGCACTGAACTTGAGACAATTAGAGAAATGATTGTGATGAAATGTCGCTAAAAATGAAAGATACACTATTCCAATACAACACTCGGGTATATATAGATAACCCGTACAATAATAAATAATACTATGCAACATAAAATTACGATAACGCAAACTCAACACCCCCCTCAAGTTGGGCGTGTAATGTCAGCCATGCCAAACTTGCCGATAAGATTATTGAACATATTGAAGCTCAAACCCTTCGTGAGAACATCAGCCAACTGTTGATCAGATGGTACGAATGGGGTAACCACTGTCCCCCTGTCAATATTCTCCTTAATGAAATGTCTGTCGATCTCGATGTGCTTCGTGCGATCATGCTGTACTGGATTGTGCGCTATAGAAATCGCCGCTTTATTATCGCAATACAACCTGACAGGCTCATTCCTCTTCAAACCCAGTTCCCCAAGGATGGTAGAGATCCATAGTCCTTCACAAATGCCATGGGCCATCGCCCTAAACTCGGCCTCAGCACTCGATCTGGCAACTACATGTTGCTTCTTGCTCCTCCAGCTAACTAGATTTCCTCCGACCATAGCACAATATCCCGAGGTGGAACGTCTGTCAGATGGCGATCCAGCCCAATCTGCATCAGTATAGACTTCAATAGTCAATTTTTCATTTTTGGAGAATAGAATGCCCTTCCCTGGTGAGGACTTGAGGTATCTGAGGACCCGATGCGCAGCGTCAACATGTCGGGTCTTGGGAGTGTGCATGAACTGACTGAGAACTCCCACTGCATAAGAAATGTCAGGTCGAGTGTGTGATAAGTAGATTAATTTCCCAACTAGCCTCTGGAAACCGGGGATATCTTCAATCACATCACCATCATCCCTACCTAGCTTGTGGTTGGTCTCGATTGGGGTATCGGCAGGTCTACAACCACTCATCCCGGTAGCATCAAGAAGATCGAGCGTATATTTCCTTTGAGATAAGAAAATACCGTGCTTTGACCTCGCAACCTCAATGCCTAAGAAGTACTTGAGGTCCCCCAAGTCTTTCACATCGAATTCCTTAGCTAATTTTCCCTTAAGGGCCTGAATCTCCACGTCGTCATCCCCAGTTATTATAATATCGTCCACATAAACTATTAGGACTGCCAATTTCCCTTTGCTGATTCTTGTAAACATAGTATGGTCTGCATTGCTCTGGTTGTATCCGAAACTATGCATGGCTTTGTGGAACCTTCCAAACCAAGCTCTGGCTGATTGTTTTAGGTCGTATAGCGGCCTCTTTAACTTGCACACTTTCCCTGTGGATCCCTGTGGAGTGAGCCCCGGAGGGAGAGCCATGTACACCTCTTCTTCGAGATCGCCATGAAGGTAGGCGTTCTTGACATCTAATTGGCAAAGTTTCCACCCCTTGCAAGCAGCGCAAGAAATAAGGATCCTGATTGAGTTCATCTTTGCAACAGGAGCAAACGTCTCCTGGTAATCAATACCCTCCGTCTGAGAGTAGCCTCTCGCCACCAGCCTTGCCTTGTATCGTTCCACAACTCCCGAGGGATTCTGTTTGACAGCGAACACCCATTTGCATCCCACCACTTTCTTTCCTGGAGGTAATTGAACCAAATCCCATGTGTTGTTCTTCTCCAGGGCATTCATTTCTTCAAACATGGCCATCTTCCATCTGTCATCGGAAATGGCATCCTGCCACGAAGTTGGGACAGAAACAGAAGACAAAGAGGAAACAAACCCTCTATGGGAGGTTGTTAGAGAAGTATAAGACACGAATTGAGATATAGGGTGCCGCGTAGGAGAACCTTCCGACGGGTCAGGTGGGTGATCTGATATCCAGATGTTGGGCCGCGTGTTTGAAACCTGTCCGACGAGAGTAAACCTGTAGGGGTTTATGGACCTGGACCTCTACAGGTGGGACATATGGACTAGCGGGAGTAGGTAGAGTGGGATGATATGCGGGAGGAATAGGTAAAGGGATGATCTCCAGAGAAAAAGGGGAATTCACTTCCGACGTAGGAGAGGGCCCCCCCTGAAGTGAGGACCCGTAATAACTCTCGGATTCACGGAACGTGACATCCATGGTGACGAAAACCTTCTTGCTGACAGGGTCATAACATTTATACCCTTTCTGAGTAGGGGAATATCCGATGAACACACACTTGTGCGCACGGGCATCAAGTTTCGAGCGGTGGTAGATGTGGACAAAGCAAACACATCCAAAGACACGAGGTTGTAGAGTGGTAGGTGGCACGCCAAGCATGGTAAGGGGAGTTTCGAAACCGAGAACACGTGAAGGCATACGGTTGATAAGATACGCCGCGGTGAGAAACCGAGAACACGTGAAGGCATACGGTTGATAAGATACGCCGCGGTGAGAACCGCATCGCCCCAGTAGTACTTTGGAAGATGCATGTGAAGGAGAAGACATCGAGCAACTTCCAGGAGGTGGCGATTTTTCCGTTCCGCCACGCCATTTTGAGCGGGGGAGTAGACACATGATGTCTAATGAATGATCCCGTGATCGGCCAAGTATTGCTCGAAAGCCGAATCCATGAATTCCCGACCATTATCAGTGCGGAGAATTTTTATGGGGGTCGCAAACTGGGTGGAGACCATATTATGAAAACGTCGAAACAAGGAGAACACTTCACTTTTTGCCTTAATCAAGTAAACCCACGTGGTGCGCGAAAAACAATCGACGAACGTCACAAACCAACAACAACCAGAAATAGACGCAACCGGGCAAGGCCCCCACACATCACTATGTATCAAATGGAAAGGAACAATACTGCGAGAAGAAACATGCTGAAAGGAAGTACGATGATGTTTACTAAGGTCACAAGCATCACAATGAAAATTACGAAGTACATCAGATGACAAAACAGGAAATAAGTGTTTCATAGAAACGATAGACGGATGTCCGAGCCGACAGTGCCAGGACTCTAAGGTGGCAGCCTGATCCGCATGAAGGGCCTGGGGAGAGGAAATCGGGGCAGAGGAATCGAACACGTAGAGCCCATTCACCAGTTTACCAGTTCCAATCACCGTTCCCGTCTTCAGGTCCTGAAAAAGGCAAGAGGAAGGAAAAAAAGTTACGGAACAGTTCAACGAATTGGTTAAATGACTAATGGAAAGAAGATTCCGAGTGAAGTTTGGGACGTGAAGAACAGAGGAAAGGGTGAAGGAGGAGCACGGGATGGAACCCTTCCCGGCAATCGGGGAAAGGGACCCATCAGCGATGCTCACCTTTTCACGACCTGACAATGGAGAGTAGGACACAAAACCTGAGGAAGAGCTGGTCATATGGTTTGTTGCTCCAGAGTCAAGGATCCAGTGAGTAGAGGGGCGAGTGGAAGCAGCATGAGCACCTGGTGGCCCATGATGGGCATACGAAGACGATGGGGCAGGGGACTCCGGTGACTGTCCCTGCATCAAGCGACGGAAGGCAAGCACCTCATCGGCAGAGAGAGTCAATGTCGGAGTAGGCAAGACAGAAGGAGGTTGCGGCTCTTCAAAACTTTCGGACAGATGCGCGGAGCGGGGCTGAGGAGGACGACCAGAGGTACGGCCGAAACCACGACCTCCACGAGAGGGAGGTCCACCACGGGGTGCAGGAAACCCATGAAGACGAAAGCAAGTCTCTCGTGTATGGCGAGCCTTCCCGCAATAGTCACAGAGCAGGTGATCCTTGTCACTGGGCTTTGATCTAGAATCACGAGGTCCCTGAGGCCCAGTTTGGGCCGCCAAAGCAAAACCATCTGGAGGAGGATCTGGAGTCCAAGTTTGTCGCCTATCAAATTCCTGCTGAACCAGACTGAAAACCTCAGGAAGAGAGGGCAAAGGGGAGCGGCCAAGGATCTGCACACTGATGTGGTCGAAATCCCGATGCAGACCGTGAAGGAACTCAAAAACTCTATTCCGATCTTCTCGTGTGCGGACAAGAACTTCATCCTCCGGGGACACAAGAGTGAGCGAGTCGAAATGATCATATTCCTGATATAACTGGGTGAACTCGAGATAGTAGGCCGACAGAGGACGGTCGCCTTGTCGTAAGAGGAAAATCTTTCTGCGCAGCTGAAATATCTGGGCAGCATTGCCCCGGCCCGAGTAAGTAGTCTCGGCTCTTCGCCAAATATCGGCGGCAATATCAAGGAACAGGTAGTTGCGGGCAATGGAATCAATCATGGAGTTCGTCAACCAAGACATGACGAGGGAATTCTCCGATTCCCATTGCGCCCAATCCGGGGAATCCGAGGTAGGGGTAGGTGTAGTACCCATGACATACCCAAACAGTCTCCTGCTCTTCAAAGCGAGGGTAACAGCCCGAGACCACGGGAGATAATTTGTACCATCCAGGCGAATCGTCGTGATCTGAGGAGTATTGTGATCATGTCCAGGACGGGAGAAAACATTGGGTGTAGCGGGGGACACGGAAGCACCGGTGGAAGAAGACATAGCGGGAGATCCATCTGTTCCGGCCATGGTAACCAAGAATACAAATCGAGGGAACCGGGAGAACAAAAAAAAAATGCCTAGATAGAAACTAGGGCTGCCTCATATAAAGAGGGAGGAGAGAAAAAAAAGGGATCAGACACCGGAAATGGCATCAAACGGACGATTGCATCTCCGGTGTCCAAAAAACGGAGTAAAGTGAGGTGGAGTCGGACTGACTCCTAGGCGGAGGAGGAAGAAAAAAGGTGAGAGGAAGAAAAACTGGAGAAAAAAGAACGGGAAGAAGAAGCCCGGAGGAAGAGGCGGGACGAGCCCTCGACGCCTGGACGCGGGTTAGCGGGAGAGGACGCCTGGACGCGGGCTAGCGGGAGGCCTGGACGCGGGCTAGCGGGAGGCCTAGACGCGGGCTAGCGGGAGGAGACGCCGGAAGAGGCGGATCGAGCGAGGCGAGGGATCGAGCGAGGCGGATCGGGAGAGGCGAGGCGGTGCAGTCGCGGAAACGGGGAGATCGGTATCGGGGAAGCCCTAAGGCTCTGATACCATGATGAAATGTCGCTAAAAATGAAAGATACACTATTCCAATACAACACTCGGGTATATATAGATAACCCGTACAATAATAAATAATACTATGCAACATAAAATTACGATAACGCAAACTCAACAGATTGCATAAGTTAACAGAAGAGGATACACTATGAATGAAATTTATGTGAATGCCTCTACAGATTTGAAAATGCTTGAGTATATCCAAATATCCGAAGGAAAACCCTCACAAAGCAACTAAGAGATACACTGAGTTTGTTGCTGTAACTCAAGCTAAGCTACTGGATGCTCTATGTGTGTTCTTAGCATGCAAGTTGATGACGAAATGAAAACTGGATCTTCTTTTGTTGTCTTGTTTATTTTTGTATATTTTTCATCTGTAACTATATTTTGGTATTCTAGGTAAAAGGGGATGAGCAAGTTGTAAGCATCAGCTTTAATTTGAATAGATATTTTTCTATTTCTCCAAGTCTTCTCTTGTGTCTTCTCTGATCCTTCTTTATTTTTCTATTTCATGTCTATCACTTTAACCTATGTCAAATCTGGTACATCAAATAAGGAGAGATTGTTGGAAAAACTCCTGGATTTGATATATCAAATTATTCCAAAGTAATTTAGGATGAGCCTTATGTATGTATAAAAAGGTTGTCTGTTATGGCCCCCTGATCTTGATCGTGTGAGAGGGCCCGAGGAGGAAGATGAACCCCACGGTTCAGACGAACCCATGGTGAAGGCCGTCGTGACTACGGGTGAAACGCGGGGGAAGAGAGGAGAGGAGGAAGAAGGAGCGCGGTAGCGGCGGCGCTGGCTAGCGGATTTCGATAGCGGCGTCGCTATTAGGGCACACGCGGGAGTCAGACGAAGGGGGAAGAGAGAGAGAGAGGGTTTAGAGAGAGAGATTGGGAGATAATTTCTTGCTTGCTTTTTCCAGCACACCCAACCGGACCCTATAGGTCCAACACCACCAAACCGGACCGGCTTGGTCCAAACGTCAAAACATAATTAAAGAGTTCGCGCCCCCTCACCTGGGCTTACTACAAGTGAGCACAAAAAGCTGAAATGAAAAGTGCAATATAAAAGATAACATAGATGGCCTCAGACGGCTTCAGTTGGTCGGCGACGTCGGTAAGTGCGCCCCCAGTATGGATCCGTCGCTTCGAGTGTCGTACCACTGTCATTTTATACTTTACAGGTTGCAAACAAATGTTGTTCTGAAAGAATGAAGAATATGACGACTACAGAGAACTTACGACGATTAGTAATCGACGTACGCTGAAATCATTCTCAGCTTTCGTTGAGTTCTCCTAGTCAGAGCAAGCTATTATATTTAAGAGCTCAGAGTATACAATTTGATATTCTTAATGAATAGAATCTACTTTTTTATAAATAAAAGAATGATCTAGTATGTAAGTCCCGTTTGTGATTGCTTATAGATATTTTCTCAGATATGCACAACTCAATCACAAGCAGTAATCACTCTCACCGCCGGATGTAGAAAATTAAAATCTAAAGCTATAGAGCTGGGGATGTAGAAAATTTATAGAGGTTTCTTAAACACGAGTACGCCCTCGCTTTCACCGCGGCAGGAATCACTCTCACAAAGGGGCTGAGTTTGTTGATAAGGTGACTCAAATAATGTAACCCCTAAAATCCAAGAATAATAATAATACTAATTCCCTAATGGCTAGCCGCACCCCAGCTCCCCTCCTCTGTTAAATCCGGAGCAGCCACCCTGTTGGAACCTTAGTTTTGATTTGGGTTAGGATCCATCTTTATGGTCATAACACATCTTGTATAACTTAGATCAAATTCCATTAAGACAGGAGACAGGAGAAAATAATATATATATATTAGACATGTTCTCTGGGTTCGACGAACGGCTATCTGCGTTTGACGAACGGCGCTCTGCGGTCGATGAATGATATTCATTCTGCGCTCGACGAAGAACAGCTATCTCAGCAGTCGACGATCCCGTCTCAGCGGACGACAAAATCCAGCCGTCTCAACGGTCGACAAAAAGCTGCGTTCGACGATCTCAAGTCTGCGTTCGACAATCTCAAGTCTGCGTTCGACGAATATTCCGCAGAAGCTCAGAACGACGAATTAAATAATCAGATCGACGAACTTGAAGCTGAGCTCGACGAAATTATCATCAGCAATTATATTTCTCCTTTCTCAGCTCGACTAATATTCTCAGCAATATTCTTGATTAATTTCTATTTTATATATTGCTATATATTGCTGCCCGTCTTCTTTATGAATTAATATTATAGCCGTTGCAGCATTAAATATTATTGTCGTTGGCAGAAAAGACAAAGACGGAAAGAGATATTATCCCTTTCCTTGTCGGGCAAGAATTCAAATCAACCCTGAAGCCTTCTCCAGAATATATATAAAAAGAGAAGAGAAGAAGAAGAAGAAGAAGAAGTAGAGAACAGGAAGAACCAGGAAGAATAAACAAGGAGAGATACAGGAGAAAAACAGAGAAGCAAAAAGAAGAACACATCAACAGAGTTCTTTATAAGAACAATATATTTTATCTATCTATCTTCTTTTTGCTAACTCTTCTCTGCAGAACATATTTATCCTGAGACACCAATCAATATCGTTTGCTCAGGATCAAACTGCAGAAGAAGAAAATGAGTATTTACAATCAGGAGAAGAAGCCTCCACAAGTTGTCATCAATTTCAATCAGACAGGGGGAGCTCTTCAACATCATCTTCAAAGATCCAATCTCAACAACACCATCTGGATCTCTAGAGTCTTCTTAGAAAGAGAAGAACAACATATTCTTTTCCCTTTCCATCTTGTACAGGGTTATAACTCCCTTCAAAAGTTACAGTCATTGGTGGCAGGGCACCTGATCAAAAACCTGTAGATTGGTTAGAGCATCTGATCAAAAGCTCACTTGGTGTGTGGACACCTGATCAAAACTCCTTTGGTGGCAGGGCACCTGATCAACAACCTGTAGTGGATTCCTACCAAGTGTGGTAGAAGAGTAGATGTACCCAGGTTGAGTGGGGAACTACTATATTTCTTTGTGTCGTCTGTGATGCTTGGCTTATGTTTTATTTCTTGTTGCTGTGTTGTGATATCTGTGATAATTGTTGTAGTTAAATAACTCACTCTGCGTTACACATATTTATATATCACTATTTTGAAATAACCCAAAAAGTTTTAATTTAAGAACTAAACTCACTTTCAATTGGTATCAAAGCAAGGTTGATTATATTAATCACCTTCAACTGATACTCAATTGCACTTTCAATTGGTATCAAAGGGTGGTTGATTTTTTATACAGGCTAACACCTGAATCATAAAGATCAATTAGTTCTTAAGTTTCTTTTTAAAAAAGGTTTTTCTAAAATCTAATGGCACAAGTAGAATTTTCAAATCCACCAATCTGTAATCTAAATAGATTTTCTTTATGGCAAGCTAGAATTAAATTATATATGAATGTCATAGATGAAGAAATTTATAACTCTATTTTGCCAGGACATCCATCTTCACAAACATCAACAGATGCTTAAGAGAAGCTGAAAGTGTTGATGCAAAGGCTATGGACATATTAGCTCAATCAATGTCAAATGACATTCTTCAAAGAGTTGATGACTGCACTTCAGCAAGAGGCATCTGGAACACCCTCACAAGGATGGCAACTGAACCTTCTTTCACTAACTGTATTTATGATGCAGAACCATCATCTAGTCTAAGTGAAGAAGAAGAAGAAGAACAAAAGGCCAGAGAATTCTGCATGTTGGCCATATATGGCTCAAACCACCACTCAGATGCAGAATCTGAATCAAATGAAAATGAGGTAACTGAGGTAACTTCAAATTTTAATTTTACCTCTGATCAAATCAAATCTGTTTTCAAATTACCATATACAGATTTAATAGAACCTGAGAAAGAAATAAAATCTCTCAGAACAGAGTTAACAAAAATAAATAATTTAACTCCTGAAAAATAATAAACTTAAAGAAAATTTGAAAAACTCAGAAGAACAAATTATTTCTTTAAAAATTAAGTTAATTAAGGTCGAAAAGTTTAAACAATCTTTTAAGGAAAAAGAAATTATTTATGTTCAACAAAATTAGAAAAAGTTTTCAAATTTATATTTTAATGAAGTAAAAAGGCTAATATATTTCAAATGCTTAACCTTTTTAAATCTTTTAACTCAAATAATAATTAATCAAGCAGTTATAAGATTCATTTGAATTTTTCTATCTTAAAAACAAAGTCAGATAACTTCAATGTTCTTACAGATTTTCTCCAAAATCATGTTGAGCATTCTACTCAGATTGCATAGATCAGAAATGATCAGAGCACTGAGTGTGAGTCTCTTCTGATAAGGGGATTCTATAGAAGGAAGGTATCAGGCAATGTTTTTCTGATTTTAAAATTCCTTAGAATCCATTAACAGCTGTAGCAATTCATAATATTAAAATCCTATTTAAATCAAAATCTAGGAATCAGAATTGCTTAAATGTATTTTAAAAGAAGAAGAAATAATATAATTTATGGTTAAATATTTTCAAAAAGAACAATAAATTCTTCTATAATCTCTGACCCTAATGCTTTAAGTTATTCAATATCTTTTTTTTGCTTAGGTATCCTAAACCAAATAGGGGGAGATTGTTAGAACACCTAGTTTTGATTTAGATTAGGATCCCAACTCAAATAGGGGGAGATTGTTGGAACTTTAGTTTTGATTTGAGTTAGGATCCATCTTTATGGTCATAACACATCTTGTATAATTTAGATCAAATTCCATTAAGACAGGAGACAGGAGAAAATAATATATATATAAATTAGACATGTTCTCTGGGTTCGACGAACGGCTATCTGCGTTCGACGAACGGCGCTCTGCGGTCGACGAATGATATTCATTCTGCGCTCGACGAAGAACAGCTATCTCAGCGGTCGACGATCCCGTCTCAGCGGTCGACAAAATCCAGCCGTCTCAGCGGTCGACGAAAAGCTGCGTTCGACGATCTCAAGTCTGCGTTCGACGAATATTCAGCAGAAGCTCAGATCGACGAACTTGAAGCTGAGCTCGACGAAATTATCATCAGCAATTATATTTCTCCTTTCTCAGCTCGTCTAATATTCTCAGCAATATTCTTGATTAATTTCTATTTTATATATTGTTATTTATTGTTGCCCGTCTTCTTTATGAATTAATATTATAGCCGTTGCAGCATTAAATATTATAGCCGTTGGCAGAAAAGACAAAGACGAAAATTTGTCTGCTCGAGGAAATTAAAGAGATATTATCTCTTTCCTTGTCGGGCAAGAATTCAAATCAGCCCTGAAGCCTTCTCCAGAATATATATAAAAAGAGGAGCAGAGAAGAAGAAGAAGTAGAGAATAGGAAGAACCAGGAAGAATAAACAAGGAGAGATACAGGAGAAAAACAGAGAAGCAAAAAGATACACATCAGCAGAGTTCTTTATAAGAACAATATATTTTATCTATCTATCTTCTTTTTGCCAACTCTTCTCTGCAGAACATATTTATCCTGAGACACCAATCAATATCATTTGCTCAGGATCAAACTGCAGAAGAAGAAAAGGAGTATTTACAATCAGGAGAAGAAGCCTCCACAAGCTGTCATCAATTTCAATCAGACAGGGGGAGCTCTTCAACATCATCTTCAAAGATCCAATCTCAACAACACCATCTGGATCTCTAGAGTCTTCTTAGAAAGAGAAGAACAACATATTCTTTTCACTTTCCATCTTGTACAGGGTTATAACTCCCTTCAAAAGTTACAGTCATTGGTGGCAGGGCACCTGATCAAAAACCTGTAGATTGGTTAGAGCACCTGATCAAAAGCTCACTTGGTGTGTGGACACCTGATCAAAACTCCCTTGGTGGCAGGGCACCTGATCAACAACCTGTAGTGGATTCCTACCAAGTGTGGTAGAAGAGTAGATGTACTCAGGTTGAGTGGGGAACTACTATATTTCTGTGTGTCGTCTGTGATGTTTGGCTTATGTTTTATTTCTTGTTGCTGTGCTGTGATATCTGTGATAATTGTTGTAGTTAAATAACTCACTATGTGCTACACATATTTATATATCACTATTTTGAAATAACCCAAAAAGTTTTAATTTAAGAAATAAACTCACTTTCACACCCGATTAAAACCCCGGTCTAGGTCTCCCATTCCCGATCCCCGTCTCCCGATTTCCCGCAAGCGCCGCCTCCTGCGCCCGTCTCCCGCACGCAGCGCAAGTCGCCGCTCCTCCTGCTCTAGGCGACGCCGCCTCCTGCCTCTCCTCTGACCGGCGGCCTTTCCGCCTGTCCTCAAGGGCCGACGACCCCCCCCCCTGCTGTGGTCGACTGCTTCCTCACCTCTTACCCAGGCCAACGACAGAAGCAGCTTCTCCTCCCCAGCCGGCTGCAGCAGCCTCTCCATCCTCCGACATCCTCAGAGGTCGGCAGCAATAATCCCCACTTCTCCTCTTCTTCGTCTTGGCCGGGTTTTTGCGAGAGGGACAACTAGGGTTCCCCTTCCCTCTCCTCCTTGGGCCCGGATTTGGTTTCCTTGGGTAAGATTCCTCCTCTATTCAGATTTCCATAATTTTCTTGGAAAGTTTGCGCTTCAATTTGCGTTTCAGATTTTGTGCTCTTCTTAACAGCCAAATCCTTAGGTTTTCGTGATCCCCGGCGCCGTTAGTTGCTCCAATTGGCGGGACCTCTTGAAGGCCTTCTCCGATTTAGGGTTTCCGCAACCTAAGCGCCGCCAAGTCTCCGTCTCCACGTGGAATCTCTTCTCCCCTCTCTTTTGAGGGAGGTAATTTTTGTTAAGCCTCCTTTTGTTTAATTTCCGCATCGTAGAATGCATGTGTTAGCGTAATAATTTATGCTACATCGCTTTCGTTGTGCTTGATCAGGTTCGGATTATGATTTCTGTTTTCGCTTGCGCCGCTTCGCCGCCGCCGTCAGTTTTAACCTCATTTAAGGCAAGTAGAGATCTCTCTCTCTTGTAAGCATTGAACTTATTTACCTTGTCTGTTCTTATGTTTATATTAATTCACCCTTGAATGCTTGTTTCGTCAAATGAATTTAGACATTGAATCCCTAAACAGACTTGTTTTTAGTTTGAGGATCACGCGATTGAAATAACACAAGTTGTGAACGTGAATGATGGTTACTTGAATATTCACTTAGATGAATTGTGTCTCATTTATTGGAAGACGAGTTAGTGAACGAAAGTGGTTTTAATTGGATTTTCATTTAAATGAATTGCATCTCTGTTGAAACCAGTAAATGGTCTCTGTGGAGTTCGGGGCCCCCAACAAGTTGGGGGGGCAGCTAGCACTTACTAATCTCCTGAAGGGAATGACCGAAGCCTCGGAGCTAGACACGGACCTTTAGACTCAGCAAGGAGAACCCACCACACACCCAGAAGATCTTTAGAGCGCTTCCCCTCCCAAGCCAAAGCTGAGACTTGGGCACCTTGGAGAGCTAGAGAGCTAAACCAAAGTAACCGAGGGAAGAAGAAGCTCAGAGAACTGAGACTGGAATCCCTCCCAAGGTGCCCATTAAAGTCTATTTATAGTTTTTTGCTCGTGGTCTGTTAATAGCGAAATTCCGCCTTTTGGTTTTACGAAACGCACCCCAATTTGGCCTGCTAACAGCCAAACTCCGCTGTTTGGAGGGGCTAACGGCAGACCACAAGGGGGAGAGGGGTAATTTCTCCTCCTTAGCCAATAGACAAATGGCATGCGCGAAGGCTACTCGCGAGGGCACTCGCAAGTCTCCTAGCGAGTGCGGCCCGCGAAACCCTTCTTAGGCGAGCGCTCTGCGAAGGCCCCGCTCGCCCTCCCTCTGGCGACATCCGTCGAGGCCGGGTCTCGCGTTCCCCCCTGCGAGCTCCACTCAGCCTTATGAAAATCTACTGAACTGGCCGGAAGACAGAAAACGTCGAGCTAAACAGCGAGTTCGTCGAGTTGAGGAGCAATTCTGTCAAACTGAACATCTCGGTACTTCTACGTCGAACGCAGGGCCAAGTTCGTCGATCTCAAACTGGAGTTCGTCGAACACAGAACAACAGATTTCGTCGACCGCCTATTGAAGTTCGTCGAGCGCAGATTGGAGTTCGTCGAACGCAGATGGGAGTTCGTCGATCGCGAAGATCTGGCCCGCCTGCCTTCCTACGAGCGGCCCATGAGGACCCGCCTCGCCCGCTTTCTTGCGAGCCTGCGGCGAGTGCCCGCCTCGCGCGCCTTCTCCGGCCTATGCCCATCTCCTGACGAATATCGGGGTTGTACACAAGCGGCCCCCCTCGCTGGGCGAGTGATCCTTCTAGGCACTACCCGCCGATCTTCTGGCGAGTACTAACTTGCGAGTAACCCGTGAGGGCGCCACTCGCTGTCTGGCCCGCATAATTAACTCTTGTCGTGAGTGGCCCGTGGGGGCGCTACTCGCTAATCTGACCTGTTCGCGCGGCTCTCGCAGCGAGTAGTCTGAGAAGGCTCCGTCGTCGCGCTAGATACTCCTTATTCGCTCTCGCGTGAGGGCACCACTCGTGAGTGGTCCGTGAGACCCCCACCCACTGCTCTGAGCCACCTCTTGTTCGCTCTTGCCTAACATGCCGCATCTGGCTTGCTCTCGGCGAACACGAGGTTGTACACAATCCCCGCTCTTCGCGAGTTTTGAGCTAAACTCGCGAAGAATCATCCAACCTTCGGCGTTCGCCGGACGGATGCTGATCTGGCAGGAATCTTTTGGTGGGACCCAGCCCCCCTGCTATAAATATCGTTGATCGTAGTTGATGGGTTCCCCTCTTCCTCCTTCACCAATTCTCGCCGCTCCGTACTGTAGCTTGTCTGAGGATGCCTATTTCCGAAGAGACCAGGGCTCGCATCAACGCGGCGCGAGCCTTTGAGCATGCGGCCCTCGCTAAACCTGCTCCTTGGGCCCCGAAGCCATCTTCTCCAAGAATGCTGAAAGCGAAATCGATCTGGCGCCAGAGTGAGAAAGAAGGATCCCTGGCTCTAGATCCGTCCCCTGACCTGTTGCTCGCGAATCAGGTACTCGGGTCGACAAGCTGACCTACCTCCTTTTCCTGCTGATATGTACCTTTTTTCTTTCAGGCATCGCTTCTATCGGGGAACCTGACGGATGAAGTTCGAGTGGACGCTCGCCCTGTTACCCCTCAGGGAGGCGGCGTGGAGATCCTGGACCTGGGCGTCCCCCCCCCCCCCCCCCCCCCCCCCTCACTCGTCTTCGCCCCAGCACCGTAAGCCTTCTCGCGAACTTCTTCGATGAACTCCCCATATTGACTTGATGACCTTGTCTCTCGCAGAGTCTCCTCTCGCGACTCCCGATGGACGAGCCATTCCACCGCTCTCGCAACTTCCTCCAAAGACTAACATCTCTGTCACGGGGTATACCCTTCTGGACCAAGCAAATCCTGAGAATTCGCTTCTAGACGCCGTCCAGGGCAAGGGCCCCGAACTTCGCCTCTCAGGCTTAGGTAAATAGGTGACCCTTCCCCGCGGAACTCCCTTCCGGGGGCGGCCCGACTCTTCTCACGCTCATCAGGGTAAGGCGACTTCCGGCCTGTTCGATTAGCCCAAACCAGTCAGCTACCGACCTTTTTCTCTTTTCTGACGACTTCCCCTTCTCGCAGGTCCTCTCGAGAGTTCCAGCGACTTCGACTTGGGGGAAGAGGAGTTGTCGCCCCTCCCTTTGCCGGAAGAGATCGACGCCTTCCTCGGTGACCCGCTGGATCCGGTGATGATGAAGAGGCGGACCTCAGAGCTCTTTCAGAAACAGGGGCGGATGTTACAAAGCCTGTTCAGCCAGGTGAAGAGAGACAGGGAGGCGGCTGAGGAGCAGATTGCCTCGCTGGGGGATGAATGCGCTCGGCCCCAAGCCGAGCTGCTACAAGATTCTTGCGAGGAGGTTACTTCCCCGGGGGTACACCTCGCGCGAGCGAGAGACCATGCTCGCTTGATTCAGCAAGATTTTCGTGCCGCCGAAGCGTATCATTACCCTAGGAGACCGCCTAGCTCGGGGGTGCGAGGAAGGGGCCGATGGAAATGGATCCAATATTGATCCCCTCCCCCCTTTCCTCCGCACTCGCGTTCTTTTTTCTAAATAATTTTTCTTGTTTCATGGTAACTGGACAATTTATGTCGTAGTGGCGATCCGAATGCTTCTCGCCTGCACTAGCGAGCTATTCATATTTGGGTTTGTGCTGTATATTGTTGTTGCCTTTTCCTTTTCTTCTTATTTTATGTTGCTTTAGTCGCGCTCATGTATGCCTAGCGGACAATACGCGCTTCTAACTCAGTCCTCTGCCTCTTATCGTTCGAGCATGTGATCCGCGAGGGCTCGCATACCCTGCAAGGGCTCGCGTCCCTTTACTCGCAGCGTTGCTTCTATCATGCCAATATTTTCGGGTTGTCGCGAGCGAGCGTGAGAGAGGGAGGCTCTCGTTTCGAGGTACATCATGACGCGCTTTTTGCTATCTGCACCCTCCGGCGCTTCGGTAACTCCCCACCGCCTTGGTTCTTCTATAAATAAGGCGGGCATTTATGGCTAACCACCGCTCCAGTCGTCTTCTTCCTTTTCGGTCTTTGCCTCCTCGCTCTCGCCACCTTCTCTCTCTGTGCTCGCTTCTCCATTTTTGCAGGAAAACCATGGGTGGTGATAACGCCGACGCCGAAGGACGGGCTAAGTGCGCGGGGACTTTCCGCGATCATATTTTTCTGAACTGCTCGCTCACGGAGAGCGAGCATCACCAGGCCGTGGCGAATTATATTTCGCCCGGATTCGTAGCCCGGCGGCCCACAGACGAGGACGCGATAAACTTCACCTTCGCGGATGAGCTTGCCATCCCGGTAGCTCATTTCGAGGCGGGCTTGCGGTTACCCTTCTGGCCGGAGATCAGCCAGGTACTCGCTCCTCCCTTTCGCCTTTTCATTGCCGACTCGTGTGGAGCTTTCGTTTGATCATTTGTTGCGAACCTTTCAGATACTCAAATATTTTGGCGTGATCCCGGGTCAGCTGACCCCCAACGCCGTGGTCATGATGGTGGCCTTCGCGTGCTACTTACGAGAGGAGCGGATAGAATTCAGCCTACCCGTCTTCCGTAAGTTGTTCTCCTTTAGGGCGAACAAGGACGGGACTGCCTTCTTCACGAGCAACCACGCCAAAGTCCATGAGACGGTCAACAAGAGCCATTATTGGCCCCAAAAGTTCGTCATCATGAAGGGCCCCTTCGGCAACGTGCCCTTCTCGCCCATCCAGCGATCCAAGGCCACCTACTGCCCCCCGACGCTTAGCGGCCCCGAGGACGATCTCTTCAAGCACATGTCGACCAGCTTCGAGGTGGTCTACCTCAGGAGAAACGTCGACTCACTTCTTCCCGTGCCCCTTGGAGCAGGTTGGCTCGCGCTCGCTCTGCTAATTCTTGTGTTATTTCTTCCCTTGCTGACGTGTGCTACCTCTTACTCGCAAGAGAGCGAGATCTCCCGCTCATCCCCCCTCACGCGATGGTTGGGCAGACCCCTTCTGCTCTTCAGCTTGCCACCTCCGCCGCCGAGCTCTGCCGAGAGCTTATTCCCTCTTCGACCCCGGCCTCTCTTAAGCGGCCGGCTCCTGCGAGCCGTGGGTCGAAGTCTCTACCTCCTCCCCCCAAGAAACCGAAGATGATTCTTCCGACCAAGGGGAAGGAGGTTCTCAAGGTTCCGTCTGAGGGAAGTCGCCCGGCGACCTGGCCCCAGGAGAAGGTGCCTAGCGAGCCCTCTACGGTGGTGGCCGGCACCTCGAAGGTGCCTGACCCGGCACACCACCGAAACTACGGCTTGGGGGCCAAGCATCTGGACGAGGCCGGCGCGCCTCTGTTGGTCTGGGACGAGAAGACCAACCGGGCCTCAATATCAACTCTCCTCCCCTCCTGGGTGGAGGAGGATATGGTCGGTGGCGACGCTTTCGCCCTGTCCTTCGGCCTTTACGGGCGGGAGGACGCGGCAGAGTTCAACAAGATGTCCTCCCGGATACTCGCTCATGGGAGCGCGTTGTTACGGACATGAGGTTAACTTGATGGACCGCTCTAGATTTGTCTAGATAAGTTAAGAATGTTCCGAAATATTGCAGAAGCTAACCGTGTAGAATGGTCCAGAAGAATATGGAGTCATCCAACCCCTTCTTTATGTGGAGAACTCTAGAACCTTCCATTTTGGAGGGAACTGGTGGAGGAGGCCTATATAAGAGAAAGACCTCCTCATTTGCATCCATTGAGGATTTTGGAGCTTCTTTGGGGGTGTTGTCTGGAGAGTCTCTTGTGCGCTTGTGAGCTTTACGCTTGTTGAGTCTCTTGCGAGAGTTGAGAGTTTGTGGGGATTAAGCACTGTTGTGTGCCTTGTTTGTTGTATGTCTCGCTCAACTGTCTACCTAATTGTCTTGTAACTTTGTTGAGAGTTATAATAGGAGTTGTTCTCTTTATTCCATTGCTTTGTTTGAGGAAGGCTTACTTGGTTAGCCTAAGTTTGTTGGAATTCTAGTCAAGTGCCGCACGTACTTAGTGTCAAAGTGCTAAGTCCGTGACAGTTGGTATCAGAGCCAGGTTGTGCGCATCGTGCTGCAACAAGACCAAGTATGGCAGGAGAAGATTACATTACGGAGGAGGAACGGGGTAGAGATGTTACCCTACAAGTTAGCAAGAAGAAGCGTGACCAAAGCCGTGCTCGAGAAGAGAAACACTTGGAACTGGCCATGGAAGACTGGGAGAAACGCATGGAGGTAATGGAAATCAATAATCGTTCCATGCGCAAAGAATGGGAAGCCTCTCGTGCGGAGCTAGAGAACAAACTCCACTGCGTATTTGAGGAGAATATCACACTACTTGCCCGCATCAATGAGTTGGAGGAAGAATCTGGCGAACTAAAGGGAAGGATCGATCGCCTGGAGGAAGACCTAGCCATTTGCAAGAAGGCCATCGCTAGTGGAAGTGTCGGCACCAATGCTTCTATGGCTAGAGTGGACATACCCAGACCCGAGCCATTCTTGGGCAAGCGAGATGCTAAGGAAGTTGAGAACTTCCTATGGAAGATGGAAAACTACTTCGAAGGCTGTCATCTACAAGATGGTAAAACCAAGGTACATACCGCGTCACAGTTCCTTGATGATAACGCCGCTCTATGGTGGCGAAGGAAACAAACTGATGTCGCAAAAGGTTTGTGTCGATTGGACACATGGGAGGAGTTCAAAAGGGAACTCAAGCGACATTTTTACCCGGAGAACGTGGCATACCAAGCTCGAAAAAAATTGAGAGAGCTAAAGCAAAGGAGAACAATAACCGAGTATGTAAATGAGTCCACAACGCTCATGCTTCAAATCCCCGATATGGCCGAGGAAGATCGGCAATTCTACTTTGTGGATGGGTTACAAGCATGGGCAAAACAGGAGGTACAACGACGAGGACCCCGTACGGTCGATGAGGCGATTGCAGCAGCCGAATCACTATGTGAGTTCCACCAGGAGGAGGAAATGCACTACCAAAAGGATGTCGGAGATGCTGAAGTTGAGCTCAAAGATGATGCCCCTCGACAAAGGAGATTCGAAGAAAGAAAGAGGGCCCTCACTTGCTTTGTATGCAAGGGGCCTCACCATATGAAGAATTGCCCAAAGCTTGGCACCCTATCATCAATGAAAAAGAAAGATGACTCTACGAGCGGGGATGAGGAGGAGCCACAAGACATGGCAAGGCTAAGTATCATGCGGCGTCTTAATGTCATGACTACTCGGGGATCCTATATAAGACACCAACATTTGCAATGTTTCTGCTGTCAAGGACCGCACAAGGTATGTGATTGCCCTACTTTGGAGTCCATAAGAATTGTTGTTGATAAAATGGAAACTAAGGGCAACTACAAGTTGGGAAGTATGAGTTTAACCCATGGAAGAAGGATGGAAAACAAAGGACAAATGATGGTGGATGTGAAGATCGAGGGCACAAAGATGAGAGCCTTGGTGGACACGGGAGCAACGGACTTCTTCATGTCCAAGACTGCTGCAGAGAGAATCGGGCTACCAATCAGGTTTGGACCAGCACGCCTCAAATTTGCTAATTCTCAAGAGGTGCGAACTATTGGTCTTGCTCCGGATGTGAATGTTTGTCTTGGAGGATGGAAAGGGAAGGTGCCCATCGAAGTTATCCCCTATGATGACTATGATGTTGTCGTTGGGATGAACTTTCTTGATAAGTTTGAAGGACTTCTTATTTTTCCAACATCGGAGATTCACCTAATTGATGGTCCAAATACTTACCCGGTGCCGATAAGGAGGACTCGTGAACGAGAAGAGAAGTTCATGTCCGCAATGAGGACGGTACAAAGATTTCGACAAGCTTGATGCATCGAGGGCGATGCATGAATTCAGTGGGGGAGAATGTTACGGACATGAGGTTAACTTGATGGACCGCTCTAGATTTGTCTAGATAAGTTAAGAATGTTCCGAAATATTGCAGAAGCTAACCGTGTAGAATGGTCCAGAAGAATATGGAGTCATCCAACCCCTTCTTTATGTGGAGAACTCTAGAACCTTCCATTTTGGAGGGAACTGGTGGAGGAGGCCTATATAAGAGAAAGACCTCCTCATTTGCATCCATTGAGGATTTTGGAGCTTCTTTGGGGGTGTTGTCTGGAGAGTCTCTTGTGCGCTTGTGAGCTTTACGCTTGTTGAGTCTCTTGCGAGAGTTGAGAGTTTGTGGGGATTAAGCACTGTTGTGTGCCTTGTTTGTTGTATGTCTCGCTCAACTGTCTACCTAATTGTCTTGTAACTTTGTTGAGAGTTATAATAGGAGTTGTTCTCTTTATTCCATTGCTTTGTTTGAGGAAGGCTTACTTGGTTAGCCTAAGTTTGTTGGAATTCTAGCCAAGTGCCGCACGTACTTAGTGTCAAAGTGCTAAGTCCGTGACAGCGTGGTCCCAACTCCGCTCTCTGGAGCTAGCTCACATGCTGGGCCGGCGCAACTTCCAGCTGGAGAGAAATTCGGAAGAGCTCACGAGCGAGCTGAGGATCGCTGCGAAAGAGGTCGCGCGCCTGAGGGAGGAGAAGAGCTCTGAAGCTCTTCGGGAAGAGTTGAAGGCCGCGACAGAGGAAGTGGCCGACCTTAAAGAAAAACTAAACATCTCGGATGGCCTTGACGCCAGCCTCCAGGGTGGGATGGTGAGTTTTTGTTCATCCGCCTACCCTTTCTTATCCTTCCATACTCGCGCCTAAATCTTTTTCTTGCAGGATGCTGAGACTGCCAGCGAGCTACTCACTCACAATACCGACCTGGCGCAGCAAGTGGAAGGGTTGAAGGCCCTGAACCTCGAACTGGCCCAGGCCGTCCTCCCGCCCAGCCCCAGGTCGCTGAAGACTAGGCGGCTGGAGCACAAGGCGGAGATGCGAGAGGGAGCGCTTCATGCGGCGACGTTCGCCTTCCGCACCCTCAAGCGATCTGGCCTGCTTACTGCGGAGGCGGCGGAGCTCACCTTGGAAGACTTGGTCCCGGAGATGTTCCTTCCTACTACACCTTCTGAGGGGAGCGAGGGCGAACAATCCGCGGACGAGCCGTAATAATTTTTTGATGCTTTAGTTTTCTTTTGACTTTTGTTTTTGGTTGGCGAGAACGCCACGGAACTTTGTAAAATCTTTGGACAGATAGAAAAGATGTATATTTTCCACCTGTCACTCGTTAGTTGTTTCTTCGCATATGTTTCCTCTTATTCGCTTCTCTCGCTTCTTTTCTTAATGGCGTTGCGCTCGTGATGTTCGCTCTCGCCTATTTTTATGTATGAGGCGAGTTATGGTCGGAAGATCGCGAGAGCAAGCGAAGGACTCTGCAGCGGGCGGTTTTCCGAGTGTAAAACTTTTATTTTGGTCGGCGAGTTCGCCGTTGACGATAATGATTTTGTCCAACGAAAGAACTATTCTGTGTATCTGTCGAACGTCTTTCCCTTCTTATTTTATCACTCGCACTCGCACTTATGCTCGTTGTATCATGTCGTGTCCGCCTATGTTTCCACACTTCTGCGTTTAGTCGTGCTCGCACATTTCTTTTCGGCGATGGTCATGAGGTTAGCAACCACCGTACTCCACAGCCCCGTTTT
Organism: Dactylorhiza incarnata; assembly: GCA_033032865.1. Taxonomy (NCBI): domain Eukaryota; kingdom Viridiplantae; phylum Streptophyta; class Magnoliopsida; order Asparagales; family Orchidaceae; genus Dactylorhiza; species Dactylorhiza incarnata. Next base: position 1,884,311 of record JAWHQI010000130.1, read on the forward strand.
TACCTTTGGACTTAGCTGCATTTCGTCTGTCGCGGGTTTTTATTTTTTACGCGAGAGAGTCTTCGGGCTCGCCTCGCTTATGGGAGATCTTTGCGAGCCGAGATCGCTTTGCTTGTGAGAGATTTTGAACCGAGACCTTTAGCGTGAGTAACTTGCCAGCCTCTCCAGCGATCTACCTGGCCCATTATCTATGAGAGCTCGGCATCGGAATCGATCTGGGGCATTCCAGCATGAAGAACTTGCCAACCGTGCCAGACTCTCCGCGAGATCAACCTATCCCACCGGCTAGTGAGAGTCCGACAGCGGAATCATCCGGGGCAATCCAGCATGAAGAACTTGCCAACCTTGCCAGCCTCTCCGCGAGATCAACCTGACCCACCGGCTAGTGAGAGCCCGGCAGCGGAATCATCCGGGGCAATCCAGCATGAAGAACAATAAATGGGTATTTATAATATTACAAGATAGCATAAGCGTAAATAACCTCAAAGCAAGAAACAATAAAAGGCACTAAGGACTCGGAAATAGACTCAATTAATAAAAGACGCTTAACATGAACAGACGATGACGCTAATTAACGACATAGATAACTAGTCGTGTGAGACCATAACACGATGATCCACCATTCAACATGACCGACATGTCGAACGATATATTTTTTGTATATCCACTATTCAACATAACCGACATAGATAACTAGTCGTTTCATAGATAAAACGATACATTTCTAGTATATTTTTTTGTAAAATATCATTTTGAAATGTATCGACCGATATATCAAGCTATTAGCAATCGGCCAATATATCTGTCGATATATCCGCTGATATATCGATTGATATATCCGCCGATAATCGGTTGATATATCCCAACGATATCAACTGGCTTTTTTATTTATTTTATTTAGAGGCTACGGTTTAATAGATAACAAAATGAAATCGTTTTGTTGACTGTGTTGTTGTGCTCCAGCTCTAAACTATCTTCTTGCTTCCTATGACTTTCTTCTCTGCGCCCATCTGTCATTAACTTTGATTTCGTTTGACCATTGGATTTTAGCCTGAAGATTACGTATCTTCAATAGTCTTTGACAATTTCCTAGTTTCTTGCTTCATCTAGCTTTCTTTCATGTGTTAGTGTTATTACTTGTATAACATAAAATATTGAAACCCAATATATAAAAAAAAATTAGCTCGAAGATTATGAATCATTTACCTAATGAAAAAGCATTACTCTATCACAAATGTGCAACATCAGCTTCATTCCTCTCAAGATTCATTTGGCAACAAGTTTTTGGGGTCGTGGGATGTTCGCCGACCTCAACTCCTGCTCTTTTTTGGCTGAAGAGGTGACCACCGTCCAGAAAGCAAAACAACCGCCACTATTATTTTTCCCATTTTCTTCCCACAAAGCTGTCCAGCGGGCGGTGAAGCATATGTTGTCGGAGCAGCCACCCTAGTCCATGAACAACTAACCTCACAAGCATTTTTGTTGGCAGCAACCAAGGCGCTAGCATTCTTTGAGAACCAAAGAAAGGCAAGGGGAGCGAAGATGGTTTTTTTTCTCGTAGAAATCGCTAGCTTTCTTTTCTCGTAGAAAATCAAGCCAGCACCTTTCAGTCAACCACAGCTTCATTAAATAGGTCGGTCTAGTTCTGCAGAAGAGTGGAGTGTCTTTCGCAGAACCGGGGCCAATTGAAGCCGCAACCTAAAAATGGTAATTCTCTAACCTCCAGCAAGGTACCATTAAGCAATGTCCCAGCTTACAAAAATTCTACTATGATACCAATAATTATGACAAAGGACTACCAGATGAAGTACAAAAACCAATGTTAGAAAGTAAAATGGTGGGAGGAAATATACAAATTCAAGAGAAAGATGCCTCGAACTCCCGGAGAGAACTGAATAAAGAACACGCTCGCGTAAAGAAATTTACCTTATTCGAATGACCATGTAAGCCGGCGATAACCATGGCATCGACGTCCAGCGAGTCGACCCGCTTGGGCTTCTTCCACAACCTCCTTCTCAGACTCGCCTCCTCCTGAAACCCTACAAGGCCCGCACTCCTCTCCTCCCCTTCGAGCGACCACGGCGGCGACTCGGAGCCCAACTCACTCCCATCAACCCATCTGGAGTCAGAGCGCGCTAGTCTACCTGCCGCCACCGCCTCCTCCACGATCCCTCCTTCGTCCATTATCCCACCGCCTCTTCTCACCGGATTCCTTCAATCTTTCCTCGTCTAGATTGGATTTTCCCCGCGGTTTAGATCACGGGAAGAACAGTGAGAGAGTCCATGAGCTCTCATTGTTGTTGAAAGGGGAAGCGGTAGATTTTGTGTCCAAATAAGGTAGTTTGTGCGAAAATGATAAATGATTCTATAATTGTGCCCGGACAGCGGAGCTCGGGCATAAAATTTCTCGGGGGAAGGACCCCCAGATTCCACCTAAGGGGATTGGGGTCCGGGATAAGCTCTCTTGTGCCGCTAAAGTGTAAGGTCTTCATCGTCATTCGTCGTTGATATGAAACTATTCCTCCATTTTCTCCACAACTAAGGTATTATTGCGTATCCCTTTCCTGCATTTCCATTGTTATTCTAGCATTTTCATGTCGATGGGTTGGACTATGTGCTAGTGTAGGTTCCTTTGATTAAAACTCTAGACGAGAATGCCGTCAGCCCTATGACAATGTCAAAAAAATTCTGGGATGTTTCACCTGCATAAATGCAAGCATTCTAGGGCATCTCAGATGGCTTCTCGACACCTCAGATGTCTTGTGAGTGATCTGAGATGTCATTGGAGATAGTTCATATGTCATAGGATACATCTCAGAGATGTCTTATGCAACATCTCAGGAACTTTTGTTGAGGCATAAATGGTAAAGTTGATTATTTTAATTAAGAGTTCATACACAACCTAATGACAATGCATAAAATTTACTTTAATTTTTCATTTATATCTCATATACCTTTTGTGACCCCACAGATATCCTATGAGACATCGCAGATGTCTAATGAAGCATCTTAGATGTCATTTGCGACAACTTAAATGTCTTATGAGAGAGTAAACGAGGGTCAGCTGTGAGCTGACCACAAAGTGTGTAACGATCACACTCCTCCCGATGGTCTTCCCCGGAGAACCGCATCACCATACAAGTCAGCACTTTGTATGCAAATGACAAAACACATAAACAAACACATCACAAACTATAGTCTAAGGGTCGCAAACATAAACCATATTCTTTATGTTGAACATCAAAAGAAATGGGCATACATTGCAATTATGTATACAACCAGGCATCACTCATGGATCCACCATGACACCATATTCATGTGTATGAGTCTAACATACCACCAAGCACAATCCATAACACAAGACATCCACTTGCGGTAATATACTCTTTATCATCAATCAAATCGTGTACACCAGCATTATGTATAAATACCCAAAGCCCCTTTTAGCAGCATTACACATAAAGACCGGCATCGTTATGTTTTTATCAAAATCAATGTAGTGACAATGCATAAAGACCCACGACCAACTCGGTGGTGGAATCATGCGTAGACCCAAGGTTGTGACCTTTCCAATGACCTAATATTATTTCAAGCAATCTCACAGTGTCACATCCAAATGCTAGGAATCTCATGTGCAACACATGCTCTAATTTAAATATCACGAACTCTCACGAAAAATGTGCATTACAACAGCGTTATGGCTGCATTCACACCTCTAACGGAATTCATACATGCAATATCAAACAACATCATCAAATCTGGCCATCGACCGCGATTTGGCATCACCCACAATGCCTAATCCGAGAATCGCCAACAAAAATTTATTGTATTCATGTTGGGGTCACAATCTCTCACCACAGTGGTTTGCAATGAACAATGGCTACCCTAAGTCCTCCAACTAGAGGCACTGGATGCCATAAAGATTCAAGAAACAAAGAATGCAAGCACGCATCCTAAAAATTGGGAAGAGAGGGATCATTGTCTTCCACACTTTTCTTCCCGCTACAGAATCCTTGCAAAAGTGGATGGATAATGATCGTGGAAGCCCGATCTATCTGATGTCTGCGAAGACACATCGTTTTGAGCTTTGAATCATCCTTTAATGGCGGATCTTCAAAGCTTGAATTCGTTCTCATCATCTCCCCTCTCTCTCTCTCTCAAACTTTTCCAATAGGAAGAAATGAGGGTTTGCCTCTCAACCATGACCTTAACCCTCCAATAATTAATCCTCACCGTTAGATCAAAGATTCCCTCAATCCATGGCTCAAAAAGGGCAAAAATAAGTAATTTCACTGCAAATACGCCCTTGATACATGAAGGTATATTCCGCCTTCCTGAAGCCATGAATTCACATTCTGATCACCTGGCGAACATTTTTGATCACATGAGGATCATTTTTGTTCTCTCGGCGAGCATGTTTGGTCGTCAGGTGAGCATTTCTGGCTCCACTCATTGTTAGTCTCCTGAGAATCATTTTTGCTCGTCCGAGCGTTATTAATGTCTGCTCGGTGACAATTTTGGCTCTGCTCACCCAGGGATCATTTTCGCTTACACGGGGATCATTTTCGCTCGCCCGTGGATAATTTTGCTCTTTGGCGGATCATTTTTGCTCGCCCGAGGATCAATTTAAGTCATGATATAAGGTAAAATTAGGGTGTTACAATTCTTACCTCCTTAATGAAATTTCGTCTGAAATTTATATACAAAAGTCAGACATATGCTCATCATACCTAAGGAAATAGTTAGGGATACTCTTCGTCTATCTTTTGTTCTCTTTCCCAAGAAAACTCATCTCGTCCACAATTATCCCAACATACTTTCATGAGCTTTACTTATTTATTCCATAACTTACGAGTCTCCGCATCTTCTATTCAAACCGGGCACACAATGGTTGCAATTTTTCTTCGACTGGCATGACCTTCGGCTCAATCACCACACTCGGCTCAATCACCACACTAGGCTCCACCAAGACCTTCCTCAAAACTAAGATACATAATATGTTATGTTAACCACTCAACTTTTTTGATAATTCAAGATAATATGTCGCCTTGCCTGTAACATCCTTATTCTTTCTAGACCCGGTGGGCTAGTTTTAGGACTTGAGATGTGACTAGAAGTCATGGTATGACCATATGCCAACTTGAACTTAAGAAAATTGTTATAAGCACCCCAAAAGTGCAAAGGTCAACCTTGGCCAATTTACTTCAAATTGGACTCACCAACTCAAATTGATCTTACCAATACGTTCCTAACCCTAATAGAGACCCAAGTGACCCAAAATCCTCATCATAGGGTCACCAATTTTAGTCAATTTGACTAAATCAACTATAGGTCAAAATAGGTTAACATATGTCAATTCAACTCAAATTGGGTCAATTAGGCTTCATATGATCAAATTGACTCCACCACTATATTAAAAATCCTAATTGGGGTGCAATGGACTCAAAAGCCCCATCAAGTGCTCACTAATTGGCTGAAATTTACCAAAGTACCCTTTAGGTCAACATAGGTCAATCCTTCACCAATAGGTCAAATTGACCCCCAAAACTTGAAATTGACCTCACCCCTAGTCTTATAACATCATAGGGGGCCCAATGGACCCAAAAGCCTCATCAAGTGGTCATCAATTGGTATAATTTGACTAAAGTCAACTTTCCCCCAATTTTGGTCAAAATCACACACATTGGCTAAATTGGCCCAATTAGGGCATCATCATGACCCAAATCAACATTGGGTGGTGTCAAAGGACTCAAGACCAACAATTTGGACCAGTCAACCCATCAGTTGACCAAGTCAACCCTAGAAGTCAACACTTGGTCAAATAAGCCTAAATTGAGCTTAAGTGGGATTAAACCAAATTCCCATGGGCTAAGGCCTCAATAGGAGACCCACCCAGCAACCCATGACCTAATTATCATGCATGACCTCAGAAATTAGGAGGAGATGACATGCAAGGGCTGAAATTGGAAAATCCCCAATTTTCACAAGGGGACAAACCATGAATTCATGGAATGTGCTCCACATGGCTCCAATTCCTTCTCCCAACACCTTCTCTCAGCTTCCACCATGAATTCCAACCGAATTCATGCAAGGGGATGGCTAGCTGGAGGGAATTGAGGAGCCCATTGGCTAGCTGAGAGGTGCCATTAATGGCAACCCATCAAATACTCTCCCCCTCTCTCAACTAAGCTCGCCATCACCTTCAGAGAGATGAGAGGAGAAGGAGCCCCAACTTTCGGAGAGGAATCAGAATCTGGTGGTAGAGATTGGCAAGGTCCTCTAATGGAGGTGGTCATCCATGGCAAGTCCAAGATTACATCAACCGCAAGCCAATCAAAGGTCTGGTTTCTCCTCCCCTCCCCTTGTGCTAGATCCCTAGATCGTTTAGGTTTTTATTCGAGCACAATAGAGCTTGGATCAAGCTCTTAAAAATTCAGAGCTTGGCTAATTTTCTCCCTCCCCGATCCCCCCTCCTGAGCACTGTTTTGGCCGAAAACCGCCCCTCTCGTTGGCCACCACCTCGACGAAGGTGGTGGTGGTGGAGGTCAGCCATGGAGGTAAGGGGGTGGCCGGGCAATTGGATTTCAAAGCCACCCAGCTGGAATTAATCCCAGCCGCCGGCTAGAGGACAAGGATGAACCGATCTCGTCCCTTTTGCATCCAGATTCGTGCAAATGATGAATTAAAATTGCCTATGGATATTTAAATGATTATGTGATTTGTCACAACCTGGACAGATATGTTCAAACCGATTTCTATGTACTTCATGGTCAAATTCATGAGAAGTGTAAAACATCAAAAAGGTATCCCTTTGGGTCTACTTAAATTATGAATTAGAATCAACAAATTTGGTTCCCTGCAGCTCCCTGGGCATCCATTTTTGTGAGGCAAGTACATATGGAGCCTTTGAACTTTAAAAATTAATTTACGAAGATATACAACTCCAAAAGCCTTGAAATTTGGGGGCATGCATGAGTTAGTCCCTAAAGCTCCCCCCTGCCAAAAATTGGGGATTTTTGGAAACAGTTTTTCTACAGTTTTGTTCAGTATTTCATCTTCCATATGAGGCCTAGATATAATGTTATATTAGGCCAAATCAACTCAAATTTTCTCTGGATGGTAGATTATGACATGAATAGTCACTAGTTAAAAATTGAGCCCATTTGGACTCATTCATGTTAATATTTTCATCATGCAATATAAAAATAGTATGGATTTAATACTTATGATTCCAGAGTGTATTTTGTGAATTTATTTGAAAATACTCTATAGATGGGCATGGATATTAAACCATAGCTGTAATATAATAAAACATGCATGGTATAATTTTTGGGTCAAATGGACTCAAATACTACCAAATCTTCTCTAGAAGATTAGTTAAGTGTGTAGAAGTATCTAGTAGAAAATTGAGATCAGTTGGCTCCATGCACAAGTGGGAATACACCCATATATGCTAAGAGGGAGGTGTTGGTGTGCATATAACACTATTTAGAAGGTCTGAAATTTCATGATTAAATCAACTTATCTTAACCCAAATTTTGGGTGGCATGATAATAAGGCCATCAATAGGCACTAGTTAAAGTTTGAGCCCAATTGGACTCTTGCATGTGAGGGGATTTCACATGTCATGGTCTAGGGGTTAATAAAGTGTTCATGAAGATACCTATGCAATAATGTTTTGAGAATATAAGGGTGATACCTTGGTCAATTCTTATGAAATACAAAACATGCACTTAGGGTCATGAGGTAATACACCTTAGAGAAAATTAAGAAATTTGAGATTGCTTTCCCTAGGAATTTAAGGTTTATGTGATTTTGTCACATTAGACTTATATGGAAATTTTAGGGTCAAAACTTTCTGAAATATTATGAAACTCTGGGTTTACCTTGAAAGAGTGATATTACACTCTGTAGATTTTTGGTGGAGTTTTTATAAATAATATAGACCCTTATTCATTGATTATTCAATTATCCCAAATTTGCCTCACCCCGCCTTTAGGTAAGTTAATGAATTCACAGTTTCATGAAATTGGATATTTGGGTTTATGAGACCATCTGAATCCCTTGGAAATTTGTATGGAATTTATTATTGATTATTAATTGTACTTCCTTCACAAAGTAGAACCTTGTGATATAGTTTGAAAAATAGATATCTTGAAATATTGATGCTGGAATGTTATAGAAATTTGTATATTGACTTGTGATATCAATATGAACACCTGAAAATTTTGTTAGATTTAATTACTAAGAAGTCATCATACTTTCTTCACAAAGTAGAACCTTGTGATATAGTTTGAAAAATTGATATCTTAAAATATTGATGCTGGAATGTTATAGAAATTTGTATATAGACTTGTGTTATCAATATAAACACCTGAAAATTTTGTTAGATTTAATTACTAAGAAGTCGTCATACTTCCTTCACAAAGTAAAACCTTGTGATATAGTTTGAAAAATAGATATCTTGAAATATTGATGTTATAATGTTGTAGAAATTTGTATATAGACTTGTGATATCTATATGAACACCTGGAATTTTTTTTAGATTTAATTACTGAGAAGTAATCATACTTCCTTCACAGAGTAGAACCTTGTGATATAGTTTGAAAAATAGATATCTTGAAATGTTAATGTTGGAATGTTATAGAAATTTGTATATAGACTTGTGATATCTATATGAACATCTGAAATGCTTGTTAGATTTAATTACTAAGAAGTCATCATACTTCCTTCACAAAGTAGAACCTTGGATTATAATTTGAAAAATAGATATCTTGAAATATTGATGCGGGAATGTTCTAAGAATTTGTATACAGACTTGTGATATCAATATGAACATCTGGAATTTTTCATGGAATTATTTGCATGTGACAAAAGGTACCTCATGTTCAAATCTAGCCTCACCCGGATTTATAAGAATTATTTAAATATGCTCAAATATGTTTTTTTTATTATGAGAAAATTTAGAAATCTGAAGGTTGATGTTCCTACAACTTCTGGAACTAGATCAGGCTCATACTTAGTTAGGAATCATATAGTCAACCTTGTAGGACATGTGGTTTCACTTAAAGGCAAACCGGTCTGCGAATAGTAAAAACTGAATTCTGTGATTTAGACTACTCTTGATCATCACACATAGAATTATTAACTCCGTGATTATTGTGTAGGCAATTCTTTATTAATGGATTAAACATTAGTGACATGAACTAGAAGTAAGGGTTAGGGTGCGTTTAGCAAAACTATCAATTCGGGATTTGGCATCGATATGATAGGAGATGTGAAGAGACCCACCAGAAACTAGAGGTCATGATTGATATCAGGATAGAACCTTTGAATAAGGATTGAGAACTGACGTGAATGAGTAGCTAGTCACTAAGAAAGGGCAAAGATTGATGTTCAATTGAATATCGCCGCTTCCCTGCCCCGGTATTTATAAACCACCTTATGAAGTTAGAGTAACCAGAGAGGTAGTGGGTATGTAAGAATGGGTAGCCACCAACAAGATTTTAATATCTTGAGAAAGGGAGGTTTTGGATGTCACCCCATCATACCTCCTAGTACCGCTACGAGCCCTTTACCGGGTAGCCCTCGAGAAGTCCAAGGTTAACCCTAAAACTTCTAAGTTCAACTAAACAATGGACAAGAGTAGTTTAAGTAGGAGAACTTGATAAGATAATCCACGTCCCAAATTTGGGACGGATTGGTATAAGAATGGATGGGTTAAGTCCTGTGAGCGGTAGACTCATTATTACATAAGGTAGAACTGGATAGTCCGACGAGTGGTAGGCTCGGTATTATAAGGAGGAATGGATAGTCTGGCGAGCTAGAGGCTCGGGGGAATATAACATAGAGGTGGTGCTTACCGAATAGTATGCAGATACCTTGTGTGTTCTTAGGGGCGTACGTAAGGTCTAGGTTGGGAAATGTGTGACATAAGCCTAGAAGTGGACATGCCCGATCCACTGCCCTGTTTGCCTCAACCGGGTACCTGAGTTGACACACTCGAACAGAGGGATCTAACAAAAGGTCTGTACATACAAAGTCGAGTGGGTGATGAAAGATTATGGGTTGCCTATAAACTAAATCTAGGAGGTTGATTAGGTGTTTTCAAATTTCTTTGCTACTTAATAATTTATCTATCACACCACACAAGCATCACAAAAAACACACAATGATTTATAGTGGTTCTCAACTAGACAATGTGTCTAGAGGTAGTCCACTGTCCCTCCCACCTATCTATTAGTGTGCCAGACTAGGCAACTTCTCCAACTTAGATCTTTTCACTATAATCAGATCTTACAACTCAGGTTCACACAGAACCCTACAAAGTTCAGACTTTACAAGTCCTACAATCTCAGATCTTCAACAGAATCCTACCAAAGCTCAGGTTCACTAAGAACCCTACCAACTCAGGTCTATCGCCAGATCCTACTAAAACTCAGGTTCATTAAGAGCCCTACCAACTCAGATCTATCACCATATCCTACCAAATCTCAGGTTCATAAGAACCCTACAAAGTAATAAGTATGTTTGATGTTGTAGAAGAAAACTCTTCAAGATGATATGCCTTTGAAATAACAGACTTCTTCTTCTTCTTCTTCTTCTTATAAATGTAAGCTCTGTGATCTGGTAGATTACTGAGCTGTTCTTCTGAATCTCCTCCTTTGATGATAAATGCACTTCTAGTATAGGAGAAAGATTTTTTCTTGTCTTCTCGGCAAAGTGATGAAGATTTTCTTCTGGTTCTTCTCCTTTTCTTTTTTTGATCAGCTTTTTTATATTATCTTGAGAGGTACTTTGAAATCGACAGTTCCTCCCTTTTATATTCTCCTGTAACTTTGCATAAAAGCCCCTTCAGAAAACTTCCATGAATTGCCTGAAGGAATATTTGGAAGAACCGTCTGAATTTGATTATAATAAATGCCTTGCCATTCTTGAAACTTACAGAATATAGCAGTAATAAAATTTTTCCTTAAACATTGTGCAATGGCTATATTCTATACAGAGAATATTATTTATTACTCCTTGATTGGTGCGCAAGATGGGCGACTTGCATCTTCCCTAGATATCAATTCCTAAGAGAACCGACGCAATAAATGTTGCTCTGCAACTTGTCAAAATGATGTTTCTCCTTCAAGACGATATCGTCTTGATCAGTGTACATGACATATATACTTTACGACGATATCATTGACATTCTTCCTTCTTCACGACTCTACTTGATATCTCAACGGTCTTACTTCTTCTAGACGACATCGTCGAGATGTTGCTTTGAATAAGACTTAGATTTGTTCTTCAAGTTTACTGTCATTGTTCAAGACAATATCGTCTTGATCTTCTAAACGACATCGTCGAGATGTTGACTTAGACTTATTCTTTAGGCTGTCTATCTTACTTCAAGACGATGTCGTCTTGATCTTCTAGACGACATGAGGTCTTCAAGCCGATGTTTATCCAAGTGACCCTTTCTTTATGAAATAAGGACTTATATATTTTAGCCCTTAAGGTTGAGCTTCTTTTTTCAAGACGATATCGTAGAGATTTCTTAGATTTATCTGTGATAAGCTTTCTTCAAGACGATGTCGTCAACATCTGAACTTAGCTTTATCCACGACAAGCTTTCTACAAGACGATGTCGTTGACATCTGAACTTAGCTTTATCCACGACAAGCTTTCTTCTACCTTCAAGACGATGTGTCTTCATCAAGACGATATCGTCGAAACTATTTTGACGATATGATACTTTTCTCCACGATTCTTCTGCTGTCTTGAGATGATATTTTACTTGGTTAATTTTCATTATTTTTATCGTCTATACACTGGTGATGTAGCTTTGATACTTTCTCTATGATATGTATGTTATATCAACGATATGTTCAGTCCTAGATAATTTTAGGCTTAGAAAATTTCCTGATATATGATTTATCTTCTGCAGTCATGAGTAAACTATATCATCAAATACATAATGCATTTATCATAGATCTGAGCACTTCTTCAAATCAGGAACATTGCTGGCATAGTTCCCAACAATCTCCCCCTATTTGAAGAAGTCATAACTCACTTCAATGATAAATGTCAAGGTATAAATAAAATCATAATTTGAAGACATTCAGAGAATAATATGTGATTCATCTAGCATGATATAAATAAAGAATATTTTAGAACAAAATTATAACACAGTCATTTGCCCAAGTTAATTTTAAATAAAACATTTTATGGTCTTCAGATCCTGCTGCTGCTTCCTTTCTCTTTTCTCTTTTGTCTTTCATAAGAACTGATAGGTTTTGGAATCTTCTTTGGAGAAGGAAGAGGACCATGAGGAAATGGGAGTTTGTGGTTTCTCTTTTTCTCCATTTGAATTGAGTGAAGATTCCAATTAGCAGAATAATATATTCTCTCTGACCCATTCTGAGGGTATCCACTTTCCATCTAGGCTTCTGAGATCAAATTCCTAGAGGAAGGACTCCACTTGCATGACTGTGGATCCTGCTCAATTTCTCTACGCCTCTTCTACATGTACCTCTTGCTCTAAGTCCTTTTTCTTTTTCTGGAGATAGCAGAATCTCCAATTTATATGCCATAGATCTCTGATGCAGTGCTTTCAGAAGGTTCTGCAAGCTCAAAAGCTGAGGGAGGTTTTTGTAAGGCTTTCTTGACCTGATTGACTGTCCACATAGCTTGATTGGAGCCAGCATTTATCATTGCTCTCTCCCCCTTTAGGACTTCTTCAGCTATATGATCATCAAGAGTAACTTATACTAAATTCAACCTTCCATGTATATGTTGTTCAGCCTCATCAAAGTTATTTCTCACTTCTAACAGATGTTCATCTAAGCTCTCTGTATTTTCATTTAATCTCTGTAGAATTTGATCTCTGTCTTCATTCATAAATCCTGGTATCTGTTGAAATGCTCTTTCTGTATTCCTTTATATAGTGCCTTGGTTTTGTAAGAGCTGGTGAGTCTGATGTCCAACTTTGTTGATTTCCTGTCCAACATGTTCCATTGTTGGTGCAGCTAAGTGAAAGAAGTGGGTGTGTTGAGTGTTGAGATGACGCATATCATTCTTTACCACCCGCAACTACGCTATTATTTCTTTCCTCAAATCATCTACAGTCTGTAGAATGAACTTTTTTATCTTTTCCCTTTGAATATTTAGCAAAGCTGAGATCATATGAAATATGGAACCTGAGTGATCAGTGGATGGTCTAGTTGTATTCACATTAGTAGCTGCATATTCTTATGGAGGACCTTCATAACCACTATCTTGAGACAGGAAGACAGGAAAGTTTATCTTCATCTGCTCATCTTCTTCTGTCAGCACTTGCTTGCCTTTTATTAGAGCTAGGTCAAGCCCAGTCTAGAACCCTCATCCTTCTCTAGTACATTTCCTTCAATTTCCTTTCCTGAGAGATCCTTCTCTTGAATTTCTTTTTCAGGTGTACATTCTTCAGCTTGATTCTCTAGGGTGGAGCATCCCAGGTGGGTCTCCCCCTCAATTCTCTCAGTATCTTGGGCTTAGCTTCCCTCCAGGAACTCCCCCTCAACTAGATCACTCCCTAGAATATGACTTCTTCTTTCCTCAGGAACTTCTGTGTTAGCAGACTCACACATGCCCTCTGGGATCATCTGATTTTGATCTACCTCCCCCTCTGTCAAAGCAGGGTTTGGTAGACTTGGGGCTCCTTCTTCTTCAGAAACCTTTGATAGGTTTGGGTCTAGAATAGGTGATGCTTCTCCTCTTCCAGAATTACTAGAGGACCCTTCCTTGTCTGAGTCATCAACTATCACCGTTTTCTTTTTCTTTCCTTTTGGAGCAGTTTGGGCATCCTTGGGAGTTTTGGGAATGACTCTCTCCCATCTATCCAACATTTTTGAATCCAACCTCTTTGAGTAGTGCAGAGGTGCTCCCAAGCTTTTCTTCACAATATCCCCAAGGATATTCAGTAGGAGGATGGATAAGATTCTTCCATACGATGGAGTCTTCAGGGTGTTCTTGATTCTATGGAATTAGAATTTTCTACAGTCTGTCTTCTTTGAACCAATGATTCTGCACATTATTTCAAACATTTCTTTTGAAATCCTATCGTGGGAACCAGGTTTGCACAACAGTACTTTCCCTACAATATCTGCAAGGAGCTTTCCCTTCTTATTGAATTCGGCCTTCTTAATAGACCCGTAGGTTTTGCCACTATGCCCACACCATGCATATCCAGCAGATAGATCCTCAGTGGTCAAGTCTTCCTCTTCGACCTCTTTCCCTAGCCTTAGAATCTTCAGAGCTTTTCCTAATCTCTTGGCAGTTACTTTGATCTTCTGGCCACATTAGACTTTAGAATTGCCCCTGAGCTATTTATTCTAGCTCCATCAAAGAATTCTTGGACTTCTTTGTTCACGAGAGTACTAGGTTCACAAAGCAGATCTCTAGCCCAGCTAATTCTATCAACATGATTACTGACCTGATTTCTTCGGAGCAAGAACTGAATCCTCCCCTTATGAGTTCACATCCGGAGATGACTGAGGATTCTTCCTTCTTTGTAGTCATTGATGCATAACGTCGAGAGCAAAGATTGTCGGAGACGGAACAGAGGTTTGTCGCGGAAATAACTCAGGGCAAATGAAAGCGTAATTTTTGACCTAAGCATTCACTCTATTCTTATTAGAAGTAGATGAAGATGCATGTACCTTTTGTCTTGATTATTAGATTAAAAATCCATCAGACGGCTTAGATTAGGGATCCAATACAACATGAAGTGTCTGCGCTGCATTACGATGATGCACATCTTTGTCGTGATATTGTCGTCGAAATCACTCCAGCGTTTTCGTTGAGATTTTACTAATATTGTCGAGACGCAGATTTTGTCGTCGAGACTGTTCGTTTTGTATCGCTGATCACTCCGTGAGGAATTCTTGGAAATAGTTCTACTTATATTTTCTCCTTCACATCTCTTATGTAGAATATCAATTTGATGTTTACATGGGCAGGGCTCCATTCTTTAAGGTTTGGTTTCTCCTTTACTTCATTCATTTTCTTCATCTTGGCATCTTGTTCTTCAAAGGTAACATGATGTGTTTTGCTTTCTAACTCACCTACTTCTCAACCAAGGAGATGAGAGAGTAGGGACTATGATGATTGAACATTCGATTCATCTTCTATCATTGATCTGAGGTGGTAATTGTGAGTGAAGCTACGTACTTCCCCTCCATTGTTGCAGGAATTTGAGAGATTCTTCTAATATACTTCATGTTGAAGAGCTGAATTATTTTGCATTTGTTGTATCTTCTCTTAGATGGCTCCCCCTCAATAGAAGAGAGGGATGAACTTCTTGTGGGGAAGTGTGCTGATATTTAAGTGGCATCTGTTTGTTTGAAACTTCAAGTATCATTATTAGTTTATTCTCATTGAATTGAATTTTCCAGAATACTTATTCACTCCTCCTTGTGCTTGGAGCAATCATTGTCTAAATACCAAAAGGGTTGACATTTAAACATACCTGCAAAAAGGATTACTTATCCTTAGGTACCCAATTGGATTTGACTCATAGGTTCATGTTAGGAAAATAACCTGAATTACTACACATATGAGTGGTCTGCCCTCTTCTTGCATTAGACACTGTTGGATTGAACCAACAGTCTAGAGAAAATGACCAATCTTTCCACAGCACCAGCACTCATGCCTGTTGTATATTCTCTTATGTCTTTCCCCCTGGAAATGTTGGTGGGCAGGAGTGAAGATAGCTGACCTGGTGAGAATGGGATTGTGCTGACCTCACCACTTTTTGGTTCACTACCTTGGGAACAGGCTTGGCTGCCTTTCCCTTGCTTTTAAGTGTTGATGCTGTAGATCCATGGACATGAGAACCTGGAATCCTTACTTGGGTCTCTTCAAGGGGTGTTTGAGAAACACTTGGACCAAAGCCTGCTATTCTATGTGTGTTGGGGGGCTTACTGCTTCTTGTAGAGCAAGCCTTGGTCAAATAATCATGTGAAGATTCCTGGTTAGAGAAATTTGATGCCAGTAGCTTCTCTTTGTAAGAAGGTTGGGCTACAGATGTCTTTCCCTTGACCGTCTCCTTACCAAATCCTACACCACCTCTGAATGGTCCAGAGAATTGGTCAATGATGGGAAGGACAGTCTTGGGCATTGAGAAACTGGCAACAATTTTCTTCTCAGCCAATAACATTTCCTCAAGGTCCTTAATGACCTTGTTCTTCTTTCCCAACTCAGCATTTTGGAGCTTTGTGACATCCTTGAGTTGTCCATTTCTTTGCTCATAACAACCAGCTTCTCAGCTGTCTCTTGGAGCTCAGATTGGACAAATTTCAGGGATGTTAACTCCTTAGATTGAGCTCTAAGGAGCTTCTTGCTTCTTTTCAAGGCAATCCACATGGCTTCATTATGTTATACTAGGTCAGATTCAACCTCATGTGAAGATCTTGAGGATATGTTACTGCAAGCAGATCCACACTCACTCTCATGCACATAAACTGTTATTGATTCAGAATCAGAGACAGATAAGGGGGCTCTAATAAGTACCTTCCCAGGAGAGGTGCAACCATCCTGGATTTCTTTAGTTATGGTCATAAGGCCAATGAGAACTTCCTTCTTATATTCTGATGAATCTGAGTCAGAATCACTGAGTGTTCTGATTTTCTAAGCAATGTGTTCTTTCTTAGATTCCTTCTTGTCCTTTGGACTTCTTCTATCATCATTCTTCTTGGATTCTTTCTTCTTAGAGGGGCAGTCATCAATCGTGTGACATGTCTTCTTGTAGTGACAATACACTAAGTTAGCCAAATCATATTCATTGAGTTTAGAGTTATACCTTTCCTCCTTTGAAGATTTATCCTGGTCATGTTGACTAGATCTTCTGGAGTTTGTGGAGGATGTTTTCTGTCAGTTTCTTCTTTTTCTGAACATCTTTCTTTTAAGCTGCTTGGTGATGAGTACTGGCTCTTTAACAATGTCATCAGATTTTGATGAGCTTGCATCAGAAGCTTCTGTGTTCTCAGAGATATTCTGAATTATCGGAATATTGTCTTTGGTACTCCTCAAGCTTTCACCCTCAAGAGTCATGACCCTTTCACTGGTGAAGCCCTTTGAATTTTCTTCTTCAGTTTCCTTCATGTAGATCTCCAAGGTATCCCACATATCTTTTATTGTTTTGCAATGACTTAAGTATTGAGATGTAGAATCATCTATTGCATTCTTAAGTATGTGTTTTGCTCTCTTATGCACAGTTATTAGATCTTCATCTTCATAGGTGAACTGTGAGAAGGTGTTAGGGACATAAGCTCCCTCTTCAACAACTATGAATAATCGGGGATCTGATGCTTCCATGAATAACTTGACTCTTAACTTCCATATGGCTAAGTTCTCTTTGGTGCAGATGGGCAGCCTCATTGATCTCATCTCTTGATGATGCTCACAGGCCATTGAAAGATCACAACCCAATCAAAAACTGTAGATCTTGTTCTAAGCTATTAAGCTTTTGAACTAAACCTAGCTCTGATACTAATTGAAAGATTATGGGTTATCTATAAACTACACCTAGAGGGGGGTGATTAGGTGTTTTCAAATTTCTTTGCTACTTAACAATTTATCTATCACAACACACAAGCATCACAAAAAACACACAATGATTTATAGTGGTTACCAACTAGACAATGTGTCTAGAGGTAGTCCACTGTCCCTCCCACCTATCTAGCAGTGTGTTAGACTAGGGAACTTATCCAACTTAGATCTTTTCTCTATAATCAGATCTTACAACTCAGGTTCACACAGAACCCTACAAAGCTCTTACTTTACAAGTCCTAAAATTTCAGATCTTCAACAAGATCCTACCAAAGCTCAGGTTCACTAAGAATCCTACCAACTTAGATCTATCACCAGATCCTACCAAAACTCAGGTTCATTAAGAACCTTACCAACTCAGATCTATCACCAGATCCTACCAAAACTCAGGTTCACAAGAACCCTACAAAGTAATAAGTATGTTTGTTGTTGTAGAAGAAAAGTATTCAAGATGATATGCCTTTGAAATATCAAACTTCTTCTTCTTCTTCTTCTTCTTCTTCTTCTTATAAATGTAAGCTCTGTGATCTGGTGGATTACTGAGCTGTTCTTCTGAATCTCCTCCTTTGATGATAGATGCACTTCTAGTATAGGAGAAAGATTCTTTCTTGTCTTCTTGGCAAAGTGATGAAGATTTTCTTCTGGTTCTTCTCCTTTTCTTTTCTTGATCAGCTTTTTTATATTATCTTGAGAGGTACTTTGAAATCGATAATTTCTCCCTTTTATATTCTCCTGTAACTTTGCATAAAAGCCCCTTCAGAAAACTTCCATGAATTGCCTGAAGGAATATTTGGAAGAACCGTTTGAATTTGATTACAATAAATGCCTTGCCATTCTTGGAACTTGCAGAATATAGAAGTAATACAATTTTTCCTTAAATATTGTGCAACGGTTATATTCTGTACAGAGAATATTATTTATTACTCCTTGATTGGTGCGCAAGATGGGCGGCGTGCATCTTCCCTAGATATCAATTTCCAAGAGAACCGACGTAATAAATGTTGCTCTGCAACTTGTCAAAACGATGTTTCTCCTTCAAGACGATATCATCTTGATCAGTGTACACGACAGATATACTTTACGACGATCTCGTCGACATTCTTCCTTCTTTACGACTCTACTTGATATCTCAAGGGCCTTACTTCTTCTAGACGACATCGTCGAGATGTTGCTTTGAATAAGACATAGATTTGTTCTTCAGGCTGACTGTCTTTGTTCAAGATGATATTATCTTGATATTCTAGACGACATCGTCGAGATGTTGACTTAGACTTATTCTTTAGGCTGACTGTCTTACTTCAAGACAATGCCGTCTTGATCTTCTAGACGACATGAGGTCTTCAAGCCGATGTTTGTCCTGGTGACCCTTTCTTTATGAAATAAGGAGTTATATCTTTTATCCCTTAAGGTTGAGCTTCTTTCTTCAAGACGATATTGTTGAGATGTCTTAGCTTTATCTACGATAGGCTTTCTTCAAGACGATGTCGTCAACATATGAACTTATCTTTATCCACGACAAGCTTTCTTCAAGACGATGTCGTCGACATCTGAACTTAGCTTTATCCACGACAAGCTTTCTTCTACCTTCAAGACGACGTGTCTTCATCAAGACGATATCATCGAAACTATTTCGACGATATGATACTTTTCTCCATGATTCTTCTGCTGTCTTGAGATGATATTTTACTTAGTTAATTTTCATTACTTTTATCATCTATACACTGATGATGTAACTTTGATACTTTCCCAACGATATGTAGGTTTTATCAACGATATGTCCACTCCTAGATAATTTTTGGCTTAGAAAATTTCCCGATATGTGATTTATCTTCTGTAGTCATGAGTAAGCTATATCATCAAATACATAATGCATTTATCATAGATCTAAGCTCTTCTTCAAATCAGTAACATTGCTGGCACAGTTCCCAACAGGTGAGTTGCATCATTGCATTACACAACATAACATAACATCATTGCATAAACAAGACCTCATCGTATAAACTAGTATGGGCTCTTTTATACGAAGAGTTACCTTTGTGCCAGATCCCTTAACTTATATGTTTGTATGGGCATCCATATAAGTTAAGGTTACTTTTGTAGCTGCTCTTACCTTTTTCTCTTACACTGCTTGAGATATTTATAGAATTGCTAGTATAGCTCTCTTTTCTATAGTGATTTTCATATGTATATGCTTGTTAGCTAGTTCCGTGTCACCTGCTTGTTTTTACCCCTTGTTGTCCTCCGCTTCGTCCTCCCGCATGGTGCCTAGGAATCGCGGGGGAGGCAAGGAAAAAACTTGCTTAGTCTTTATGACTAACGGTCAGTTGTGACCGTAACACCACGTGTACGAGGAGCTGGAGCAGCAGTACAACTAGCGGGACGTGATGACAAGACTTGATGAATAGTTGTCGCTCTACTACTACCACCTGATGACCGGTTGATGAGAGTTTGTAGCTTCTGCATAGAAGTAGAATGAGAGAGTGAGATTTTGTTCTAATTTTTGGTCATGTACCGGGGATAAGCTCTTACTCTATTTCACTTATTGCACTCATTGGTGGACTTGTATTATTTTGATACAAATATGTGTATGGTTGTGGACTTGTTTACTTAGTTTTCTTCTAATCTTATGTTGGTCTGGTTGATCGTTCTTGCCGGCAGGATTGACGTCTTGCGGAGGCGGCTAACTCGTGCGTTAGCATCACCGTAAGGCGGCGGTTCCGGGCATAAGATCCGAGAAATCTCAGGTGCGGAGAGGGATCTTACAACTGGTATCACTTGAACAAACGATCCAACGAGAAAGAAGTCCACAAAACCCTGGGACACCCCGCTCGAGTTAGTTTGAGGACAAATTAGCTGCGGTGGTGTGTCCATGTGTAAAAATCACACAAAATAGTCCATTAATCAATGAGTTAGGCCAACCTAACTAGCACATCATTCTAGTTTGATGCACCAAGACGATTTCATAGCATATTCTAATCTAAAATCGACCTCGGGTATAGACTGATTAAGGCATGGCGATACCCAAAGTGACTAAGGGAAGAGTCTAATGAGAAAGTAGCTGCTTAAAACTTTAACTCTGATGTCCCTAATTATCCTATCAAGTGATATTATCACTTACTACCCAATAGATAGGACCACCTCAAGAGATTTGGTGCATGAAAACCATTAGTGGACAGTAGGAGACTCGTAAACTTAATCTCCAAACCAACAACGGGATTACATCAAAACAATCACCATGAAACATACCAGAGGTCGGATAAGGATTTGAGTTCAGAAAAGGCCCATTTTTGGGTTGCCCATATTAACCTTAAGAAGGTTGTGGTAATTGATAACCTTGAGGGCCTAAAGTGCGTAGGTCTCAGGATGGAACTTCAAGTCTAGAGTTGTATGCCCTAAGGATTGAGTGTGTATCTAGGACGAATTTGTCATAATGTTATCAAAGAAAATTAGCCCAAAATGTACGGGGGCTAATCCTTTTGTTTATTGGGCTAATTAGGTATCAGCTTGGGTTTCCTAGACCTTATTGTTGAAAATGTTAGTCACAAGCGTAGTGATCTTAAAGTATTCAAACGTTACTCGGGTAAAGATGAGAATTTGAAGTATGCATGATCGGTTTGATGATCAACCCTCCCTAGAAGTCGGGATCCTTGAAGAATTCCTTCATCTTAAGAAATGTTGATTGTTAATACTATGTCGTGACCGCTATAAATTTGCAATTGAAATAAGAGCATAGAGCCTTTCAAGAATGATTATTCATCCTCCTTATTGTTCTAAGGTTATGTAGATGATTAAACAAAGAGAATAGTAAATGAATTTTTCGAGATATAAATCGGGTTGCTTAGTTATATTTGCATGCGACTCTTGAAATCAAGAAAGATGGTATAATACTTTGGGAGACTTCTCAAAATTTGAGTTTAATGAAGTAAATAACTACTTAGTACGGAACCTAAGGGGCGATTATGCTTTCCTTAATACAAGACACGGTGTAAATCATGTATAAGCCCACAAGGAAATTGAGAAAATAACTTTTAAAGGACCTAATTTCGAGGCGACATTGGTTATAGAAGGAGTTTTACATAGGATTAGTGACTTAATTGTCGGTTAAGGATTTGACTAAGGTACCGTTTGGTTCGGCTTATAAGGGTCGTTGCGGCAGAAACGCAAAGGAGAAATGGCGGACCGCACTGTTTGGCGTTGCTGTTGGAAGGAAACGGAGGTTATTAATAACC
The DNA here is from genome assembly GCA_033032865.1 of Dactylorhiza incarnata. Lineage (NCBI taxonomy): Eukaryota > Viridiplantae > Streptophyta > Magnoliopsida > Asparagales > Orchidaceae > Dactylorhiza > Dactylorhiza incarnata. Next base: position 1,906,114 of record JAWHQI010000130.1, read on the forward strand.
TCCGTTCCTTTGTATAGCCCAGACGCGACTCGCCTCTCCAGTTCAGCCGCGCCGTTCCTCCATTTTCCTCTCCCCTGCTATCTCTTAGGTTTTCCTCTCCCCCGCGATCTCCGATTTCGCTCGTTTTCGTCGCCGCCGCTGTCACGCCGCCTGTCGTCGCCAACGCCGCCTGCTGTCTCCCCTGCGATCTCTTTTTCCTCTCCAGTTCAGGCGCGCCGTTCCTCCATTTTGCTCGTTTTCGTCGCCGCCTGCCGCGCCGGATTGCTTCCTCTTGACGCCCCCAGATCTCCTCGCCGGTGTTTCCGGAGGCCGCCGCCTCTCCAGTTTCTGTGGCCGTCGTCGCCGCCTCTCCTGTTCCGTGCCCCCATTTTTAGGTATATCTCCTCCCCTTTTCAAATTTTATAGAGCTTGTCATTTTTGGGGGGATGAATGTGTGTGTGTGTGGTTATGTATGTTTTTTGGGGATGAATGTGTGTGTGTGATGATGGCAGTCCTGTGTATGTGTTTTATAATGTGTTTGTGTGTTTATGTTTATGTGTTTGTGTATATATGTTATATGTGTATGTGTGTGTGTATGTTATATGTGTATGTGTGTGTGTTTATATGTATGAGTGTGTGTGTGTATGTATGTGTATGTGTGTGTATGTGTATGTGTGTTTGTATGTGTATGTGTGTGTGTGTGAGTGTGTGTGTGTGTGTGTGAGTGTGTGTGTGTGTGTGTGTGTATGTGTATGTGTTTGTATGTGTATGTGTGTTTGTATGTGTGTGTGTGTGGCTGTGTATATATGTGTGTGTGTATATATATGTTTGTGTGTGTATGTGTGTGTATATGTGTGTGTATATATGTATGTGTGTGTGTATATGTATGTGTGTGTGTGTGTATATGTATGTGTGTGTGGCTGTGTATATATGTATGTGTGTGTGTGTTTATAAATATGTGTGTGTTTATATATATGTTTGTATGTGTTTGTATGTGTATGTGTGTGTGTGTATATATGTTTGTGTGTGTATGTGTGTGTGTGGCTGTGTATATATGTGTGTGTGTATATATATGTTTGTGTGTGTATGTGTGTGTGTGTGTGTATGTGTGTGTGTATATATGTATGTGTGTGTGTATATGTATGTGTGTGTATATGTATGTGTGTGTGGCTATGTATATATGTATGTGTGTGTGTGTGTTTATAAATATGTGTGTGTTTATATATATGTTTGTTTGTGTGTGTGTATATATGTGTGTGTGTGTGTGTATGTGTTTGTGTGTGTGTGTTTGTATGTGTATGTGTGCTTGTGTGTATGTGTGTGTGTGAGTGTGTGTTTGTGTGTGTGTGTATGTTTGTGCGTGTGTATATTTGTTTGTGTGTATGAGTGTGTGTATATTTTTTTATATGTTTATATGTTTATATGTCAAACAAACCGATATTGTGATGACGACAATGGCACTGCATAACTTTATTCGGAGGCACCCGTCGCGGAGGGATATTGATTTCAATGAGTTCGAGCAGGGAGGTGGTGATGAGGGGGTGAGCACACAAGGGCATCAAGTAGTTTGTCCTGATACAGCAGGCGGGGTAGATGAGATGATCACGTTGCGTGAAAATATAGCGCAACAATTGTACACTTCTAGATCTTAGATGGTGAGAAGAATTATTGGTATTTATATCTATTATAGTCAGTATTATCAAGATTGTGTATTTTATGGAACAACAATTTTTTTTTCAAAAACTCCATTTAACCCAAACAAAATTATAAAACTCCATTTCAATAAGCACTGAAAACTCCATTCCACCCAAACAGTTTTTTAACAAAACTCCATTTCTCAGAAACAGCTCTTTTTCAAAACTCCATTTCTGATCAGCAGCTTTTCATCAGCAACAGCCCAACCAAACAGACCCTAATATACTCATGAAAAGCGCAAGAGAGAACCGACATGAATTATGGACTAAGTGCAGGTTTAAGTTGGATATGGATTGGAACCAAGTCCCTGCAAGTTAGAGTTATAGCGGGGATTTCTGCATTTCAGGGCATTCGAAGGTGATTCATATATGGTTTACTCAATCAAAAGTCAAGCCCCCTTTCAATTTGAACAAGTCATTATATTGGAAACTTGCAGAATATATAAGGTGACATCATAATGTGGAGCAATTGCAGAAGTTTATACTAGAAGACAGGTGGTGATATTCGTGATGTTTGAACGATTAAGATTAATTTGCTATATCATGACGCTAAAAGTGTAATAACCCGAGAGAATTTGAAATTAGCGGACAATATATTGAAGATGTATACATTATGTATGGTCCTTCAACCGAATAACATCAAGGACCAGAACACGTATGTTTACACGACATCATGATCATCATTAGGAAGACTCCTGACTAGGGGGGCAGATTTTTTTTGTCAAAAGAATATACGATGAAATTACACAAAAACTAAGGGGTTTAATGAGATCTCCCTATGAGACCAGATACGGGAGGAAGTGTAGGACTCCACTTTCATGAATTCGGCACAAAGACCCAAAGGAACTAGAGTCAGGGTATATAAAGGACACAGATGCCCAGATGCGACTGATACGAGATTGGATGTTGGAAGCGCAGAGCGGACATGGTAAATATTACGATGCGCGACATCGTAAGGTAGAATTACAGGTAGGACACAAAGTGATTTTGAAAATACGTCCGACACATGGAGACTCGCGGGTATGGAGACTAAAGAAGTTTAGTACGAGATGTATGGGGCCTTATAGGATCCTGAAGCGGATCGACCCCTCGGCTTAGAGACTGGAATTGCCGCCAGAATTGGCGGGATTGCATGATGCTTTTCACATCTCCTCTCTTAGGAGAGCTCTCCTTCACCCAGAGCAACAGATCGCTACCACAACAAGCCCAGTAGCATCCGATTGTACAATCCATATGGAACTAATCTGTATCAATGAAATAGCCTTCTGAGTCCTGCGGAAGAAGAAGGTTCCCTTGGTCGAGGTATTCTGGTCCAATCATGGACGAGAGGAGCGTACATGGGAGCCGATGAACCCCATGCAACAATAATACCCAGGACTTTTCTCATCAAGTACCATCTAAACCTCTCTGGAAATTCTTTACATTCAGCGAGCGTGAAACCCCGTAGACCCGAACTTGAATTTCGGGGACAAAATTGTTGGATCGGTAGGCGCCCTTAGAGAGGTGGGGGGTGAATAAGGGCTTTAAAACTTTTGTGTTATTTTGAAATAATTGAAATATTAGGAGATTGAAATAGTGCAAAACAAAGACAAATTAAGTGAAATAAAATAGAGACATGATTTTATTAATATGAAATATAGTATTACAAAATTTGACTTCTTATAACGCTAGAAATCGAAGGCGAATATTAAAAATATTTTTTTCGTTTTCTATCCCGACTCGTATCCCCACGAACTGGTGGCTTTAGCCTATCCTTCCCTGGATATGGCCTCAAGCCGCTCTAGCCAACCCTTCCCCGGATATAGCCTCGAGCACCACCTAGATCTACACCCTAGACCTAGTCGCCAACACGAGGTGAATTTATGCCCTAAGTCCTACCCAGGCCTAGTCACTAACACGAGATGAGTTCACTAAACGATTACAAGAATGAAAAGAACAACAATATTAAGTACTCCCTCTATGTGGATCTCTGAAGAAGTAGATGAAGACCCACAGAGTATGATCGTAGTAAATGCGGTCTTTCGTCACGATGATGAAGCATGTTGAAATCTTCTCCACGTATCTCCTTAAGCTTTCATGGATTTGTTGAAGTATCTCTCTAAACCTTCCTCTATATGATGTGGCATGAAGCTCTGGAATTTTGGGGTGTGAGAGGATGAAAAAATACGGAGCCAAGGGGTCCTTTTTATAGCTTTGGAGCTAGCGCCTGCGCTAGCGCTACCGTCGACGCTATCCTTATTTAGACAATATTCTACATGTGCGCATCTTCATTTTAAGGAAACCTTTCTAAAAATCTGCTCTACCGCCAGCGCTATTCTCTACCGCCTGGCGCTATCGCCTTATATAATGACCGCCTGAACTTGCCTAATAAGAGCTAGCGCCCGCGCTAGGTGCTACCGCCGGCGCTAGATGCTACCGCCGGCGCTAGTGAACATGTTGGAATTATGGCTTCAAATTTGGGGGCAACCTTCATATGTTATCCTTGAGTCATATAGCTTTGTTTCCTGCACACTTAGACACACACGATCAAATACACATAGTATTTGTTATTCTCAAACCTAAGAGATGCTGAAGACCATGTTCCAACAAACTCCCCCTTTTGATAATAACAAATCCATTAATGATAAGTTAGAGCATTAATATATAAGCATGAAGAAACCTACTTGTGTGTGTGCGTGAGAGTGATGACTTATGATAATTGTCATTTTAGGTATTTAGAATTGCTCCCCCTAAATATATGCCCCCTATGTGAATGCTCCCCTTATATGTAAGCTATCTTCTTAATTATTAGTCATGTTAGTTTTCCCATTTGATAACGATTATTATTTATCATGTTAGTTCTCCCCCTTTTGTTATTAGCAAAAGTGGGTAAGGAAGCATGAGACATAAACAAAGGATTTTTGATAAAAAAAGAAGGCATGATCGAGCTTTTAGAGGAAATGAAATGATAAGGAGTTTTTAGCATAAAAATATAATGATTTCCAAGTAACCAATCTACCCAGATAATATGCCTACACCCTAGCCCCGTACTAAGCGACAGATGGTCATAAGGAGCTGCATACATGTTGTAGGTTGGGGTGTTAGTACCATATACAAACACTAGAAAATACTCATCCTAACACTCTTACAATGTTGTAATCATGAAAAAAATATATGGTGATGATGCGGAAGAATTATAGAAATACAAGAAACATCTTTTTGTAATCATGACTATTCATAAGAAGAAAATATGAGTTAAATTCCAAAATGAGAAGAAGTTTTTGTAAATAATCTTTCTCTTAAATTTTTTAAGGTTTACAATAAAGTAACCAAGCATGAAAGAAATATATCAAAAAGAGACTACTACAATATTATTGTAATTCAAAAATTCAAGACATATCAAACATTGTAGAGACCCAAAGGTTTCAGTCTCTAGCTACGATCAGATCCTTTCCTCCCTATGACCGCAGTTTCAGTCTCTAGCTATGATCAGATCCGATCTTCCCTATGACCGCTATCAAAGATCAGCTTTGAAAGTGGAGTTTTAGTTCTTATTTATCTTATTAGAAGATCTTGTTTAAGTTTACTTTCAAAGCAAGTGATATATCTATTTATATGAGTGAGTTTGCTGATTTCTGTATGAGTAATAAAACCAAACAGTTAAAGTGCATCTAAATAAATACAGCACATGAGGTAAAATAAAAAGATAAAAACAAGCAATCCACAGATGACACAAAATATATAGTAGTTCCCCTCAACTGGGTACATCTACTCTTCTACCCACTGGTAGGAATCCACTAGGAGGTTGTTGATAAGGTTCCCTCACACCAAGGGGTTTTTGATAAGGTGTCCACACACCAAGTGAGCTGTTGATAAGGTGCTCTAACCAAGATGCAGGTTTTTGCTAAGGTGCCCTGTCACCGAGATTAACTTTTGAAGGGAGTTATAACCCTGTACAGGATGGGGTAAGGAAGTAAAAATGAAAACAGAAATTATATTGTTCTTCTCTGTATAAGAAGACTCTTGGAGATCCAAATGTGGTGTTGAATGGATCTGATGTTGAAGAGCTCCCCCTGTCTGATATGGTTTGATGACAGTTCTGGAGGCCTCTTCTTTTAAGCACTTCTTCCTTCTTTTGCAGTGATGATCCTGAACAAGTAGTTGTGATTTGTGTCTCAGGATGTTTGTAATCTGCAGGAAGATGTTGGCAATGAAGAACAATTAATTTTCTCTTTATTTCTGTCGTGTGTTCTCTATCTTGCTTTCTCTGTAACTGTCTTTTATAATCTGAGAACCTTTTCTCTTAATTTGAATTCTTCTCTTGGGAAGAAGGAAAGAGCTGGGGTCTCCATCAATGCTTTGACTCCTCGAGAAGATAACCTGCCGTTTCTTTTTATTAAAGCTAGTTTGCAACGGCTAATAGTATTGATTGATCTGCAACGGCTAAGAGGAATAGTAAAAAGACGGTGAAAAAGATATTAAAATAATTCAGAGAGAAATTCGTCGATCCCAGCTTGACATTTGTCGGGCTAAGCTCGCCGTCTGATGTACTGAGCGATTGTCTCTATCTTGGAATTCGCAGACCGCTGAGATGGCTGGATTGAGTTTGTCGAGCGGCGTTCAGAGAATGCCTGGCCGCTGAGATTATTCTGACTGAATTCGTCGAGCGCTGTTCGCCATTTATCGAACGTCTGTTTGTCGAGCGCCGTTTGACATTCGTCGAACGCAGAGAGCTTATATTATTTTCTTATGTATATTCTCCAATTCGATCGCATCATATTTAATTTATGTTTCCTTAGTTTTCTTAAATGAATTATTAACAAAAGGGATGGATCCTAACTCAAATCAAAAGCTAAGGTTCCAACAAGCTTTTTCCTAGACTTCAGATCCTTTCCTCCCTATGACTGCTATCAAAGATCAACTTTTTCCTAGACTAGAGTCTCAAGCGGGAAATTGATCTTCTTTCTCTTGTTGTGCTTCAGAATTAGGGGAAGCAAATCTTGAAGAAGTAGTTGCTCTCTGGACAAGCAAGCATTAGAATCCAATACTCATGAGAAGAAGTGTTATGAAAGATAATGATGCACACATAAGTGTATTTTCAGGAGAGTAACCAAATGATTTAATAAAAAATACAAGACATATGTAGAGTAAAGTGCACAATAAAACACAAATAATTTTACTTCTACACACTTCAATGCACAAAAAAAGTACAACTACTAAGGTGCTTTGCACACACAATGCTCATTAAGACTTATCAGGGTGCAAAGTATTGCTTGGGGATCACACACTTTATTTTTCAATATTAATTTTTTTGTGATCCGGTGTACTTAAGAATAAGTGGTGTAAAGAAAGAACTAAGGTTTGCACAAGACACTTTATTATTCTTTCCAAGGTGCTCAACCTCATAATGCTCATTAAGACTTATCAGGAGGTTCAAGTAGTGCTTGGTGGAGTTATCTTTGTCAATTTATTTCATGATTTTTTTGTTTTGTACAAAGTTCTCCGAATACACTTCTTTTGCAAACTAATGTAATTTTGAAAGCACAACCTTTTTTTTTCTTAATGATTAGAGTGCAAATAAAAGTAGTGTAGGTAAGATACTTGTGCAATTTTAATTCATTGTACAATTACAATACATAAGTAAGTATTCTTAGATTAAAAACACATGTAGACTATGCCAAAATAAGTGAGTGAATAAAAATCATTATCAACCATAAAATATTTACTCATACTTAGAGGCATGCTAAGCTTGGTTCTACACAATTTTTATAATACAATTGATGCACACGTGATTATATATATCAATGCATGATAAAAACAATGTTCAAAGTAGTTTGAGAAGATGAATTGCAACATTGTAGAAGGTCTAAGTGATTTATTAAGCCATGCTTGATATGAACTATAAAATCCATACAGATTTTTTTTTGATATTTTGAAAAAGAATTTTGTTTAAAGTTTGAACTCTTATAATTGATCTTAGACTTCCCTAGGTCTACCCTGTGAGGAGTTCGCACCGGTACTAGGAGATGTGATGGGGTGACATCCCAAATCCCTCTTTCGCAAGATACATGTAAAAAGAAAAGTTAAGTTCAAAAAATATTTTTTGATAATTCTTTATTTTATATTTTTGTATTTGATTTTGCATATAGAAATAGTAATCAAGCAAATAAACAAAGAAAGGAAGTGAATAAAAATATTTTTTGTAATTTTGTATTTTAATTTTTCAAAAATCAAATACAGGCAGAAATGGAAAAATATGTAGTACATATAAAAGAACATATTTTTAGTGATTTTTTTTGAAATTTTAAAAATACAGAAAATTTGACACTCGAGCTAGCGCCGACGCTAGTGCTAGCGCGGGCGACAGTGAGCAAAATATTAAGATTTTGAGAATTTTGTAATATGAGTTTGATGAAGTGTCCAAAGATTAGTTTCATGCATAGATTTTAGAATTTTTGGAGATGTCTAGATAGAGCAAATTGCATGAAAACGATAGCGTTTTCTTATATGACTAATGTACAACCCCCAATATTAGCCAGGAGATGAGCGTTGATCCGGGGTTCAGCGGGCGAGGGAAGTAATAAGGAGGGCGAGCCAGAGACCAATAAAAGGCTCGCTCGCAGGAGTCAGGCGAGCAAGTCCCCTGGCAGCTGCTCGCATAGGGCGAGCGAGTCGGCTTCCCAGTGGATGCTCGCAGGGAGTGGGTGAGCTGGACTCTCATCGGTAGCCCGCATGAAGACACGCGAGTCAGGCTCGTGAGAGGAGGCCTCAGGTGCGACTCACCCAACAAGGGTCCATAGATGTTTTTACCCAAAAGCCCCTGGTGGTCTGCAGTTAGTGTACAACCCCCAATATTCGCCAGGAGATGAGCGCAGATCGGGGGGTCAGCGGGCGAGGGAAGTAATAGGGAGGGCGAGCCAGAGACCAACAAAGGGCTCGCTCGCAGGAGTCAGGCGAGCAAGTCCCCTGGCAGCTGCTCGCATAGGGAGAGCGAGTCGGCTTCCCGGTGGATGCTCGCAGGGAGTGGGCGAGCTGAACTCTCGCTGGTAGCCCGCAGGAAGGCACGCGAGTCACGCTCGCGAGAGGAGGCCTCAGGTGCGACTCGCCTGGCAAGGGTCCAGAGATGTTTTTACCCAAAAGCCCCTGGTGGTCTGCAGTTAGCCTCTCCAAACAGCGGAGTTTGGGTGTTGGCAGACCATTTTGGGTTGCGTATAGTAAGAATGTAAGGCGGGATTCTGCTATTAGCAGACCACGAACAAAAAAGCTATAAATAGACCTTGAGGGGCACCTTGGGAGAGGATTCCAATCTCAGACTCTGAGTTTCTTCCTCCCTAGGTTACTTTAGTTTAGCTCTCTAGCTCTCCAAGGTGCCCAGTCTCAGCTTTGGCTTGGAAGGGGAAGCGCTCAACGATCTTCCGGGTTTGTGGTGGGACCTCCTCGCTGCGACTAAGGTCTAATGTTTGTTATTGGGTGTCAACTTATCACCTAGAGGGGGGGGGGGTGAATAGGTTTTGTTGGGAACAGTGCCCAACAATGTTCCTGATTTGAAGAAGTGCTCAGGTCAATGATAAGTGCAAGTTGTATTTAATGCTTCATCTAGTTCATACTTGTAGAGACCGATAATATGTCAAGTACGTTAGTTATTTCTGAAGTACTATATCGTCAAGAAGAACAGGAACTGTCGTCGATAAAGTATGCTTGTCGTCCTGATGATGGACAAAGCAAAAGCCGAGACTTGGCGAGTTAGTCGAACGCTGAGACTTGGCGAGTTAGTCGAACGCTGAGACTTGGCGAGTTAGTCGAACGCTGAGACTTGGCAAGATCGTCGAACGCAGAAGCAAGATCGTCGAACTCAGAAGGAAGACCGTCGACCGCTGAGACTTGGTGTGTTCGTCGAACGCAGAAGCAAGATCGTCGAACTCAGAAGCAAGATCGTCGACCGCTGAGACTTGGCGTGTTCGTCAAACACCGAATGCTGTTCGTCGAACGCAGAATGGAGTTCATCGAAAGCTGAGATGGGACAGAAGAATAAAGCTCGTCGAACGAAGAATGCTGTTCGTCAAACGAAGATTGCCGTTCGTCGAACGCAGAGATGAATGAAGACAAAAGGAAGAAATGTCGTCAAGAAGACGCAGTATCGTCGACTTTACCAAAGTGGCCTTGTCGTCGATAGGAACATACATCGTCGTAAAGAAGCCTTGTCACTAAAAAGGCTAAGTATGACTTATGGCGTCGAACATCGTCGTAAAGAAGGCATGTCGTCGAAAGAACAAGGTGATTACGACGACACAGTCCGCGATAGCATATCGTCGTATATGCAGATGTGCCAGAATGTCTCGTATCATCGAGATACCAGTGTTAGAGGCAGGAGCTTGAAGACTTGAAATCTTCCAAGGTCAAAGACATCGACAAAGTTCTGTCGTCGAGATATTGTCCATGTCGTCGTAATATTGGAAATATCGTCGAGACAGATTCAAATGTTGCGGACGCGCTATCAGCGTTTAATGTCACCGTCTGATTGTCCAATCAGCGCGTGCTCTTATGGAATTGGCGTCTGACGCTTAAGGAACTTTTTTCAGAGATCGTTGGGGGCCTCGCACTCTTATAAAAGAGATAAGAGGATGCCCTAGAAAAAGTAGAAAATCATGAGAAAAGAAATAGAGAAAGAATCCCGCCGCTGCATTTCAATAGAACCATTTTCGCGGTGGAGAAGAAGAAGTTGAAGTAGAGAACAAGCATCAAGTGTTCTCTGAAGAATCAATCATCTCCATTGACTGAAAAGTAGCCGATCAACATCAGGCAAAAGAAGAGAAGGCTGAAGAAGATCCAGTGCTAAAACTCCAAATCTAGAAGCATCTTCTTCAACCTAAGGAAGCCAATCTTCAACAGGCTAAAGTTGCCAATCTTCATCCGGCAGAAGAAACAGTCTTTTTACTGTAATTTCTTGTAAAGGCTTGCATGCCTATTTATCTAGCTTGAGGGCTGGAGAGTTGTGAGGCTTGAGGGCCAGGGAAGTGGACTTGCGGGTCCGACACCATCTAGCTTGATGGTTGGAGAGCTGTGAGGCTTGAGGGCCAGGGCAGTGGACTTGCGGGTCCGATCTTGTCGAGCTTGAGGGCTCGGGCGCAGTAGGGGCTTACGGGCCTAGGCTGTAGGCACAGGACTTGCAGGTCTGTGTTGTGTAGGGATTGCGGGCCTGAGTGTCGAGCTTGCGGGCTCGGGGGCAGTAGGGGCTTGCGGGCCTAGGCTGTTGGACTTGCGGGTCCGTGTTGTAAGGCTTGAGGGCCTGAAGTTTTTGGCGGCGTTTGCCGATCCTAGCACACTGCTGGGTAGACGCAGAGGAAAAGAGGACTACTCAAGACACCCTATCTTGAGGAACCTCTATATATTCTTGCGTGCTTTTCTGTGTTGTGCTTTATAAGTTATAGATCTATTAATCAGAAATCAAGAACACCTAAAGGGGTTAAAGTAACTTGAAAAAACATATTCACCCCCCTCTAGGTGATAAGTTGACACCCAATAAACAATAGGTTTTTCAAATTATTTTATCCCCTTTAGGTGTTCTTGTTTTCTGGTTAATATATCTATAGATTAGTAAAGCACAACACAGAAAATACACAAGAACTTATAGAGGTTCCTCAAGATAGGGTATCTTGAGTAGTCCTCTTTCCCTCTGCGCCTACCTAGCAGTGTGCTAGGTTCGACCTCCGCCAATGTCTCCGGCCCGCAAGCCTTACACCTCGGACCCGCAGGTCCCTGCGGCCTAGGCCCGCAAGCCCCTTCACAGCACCCGAGCCCGCAAGCTCGACACGTTCGGACCCGCAAGTCCCTGCAGCCTAGGCCCTCAAGCCCTTCACTGCACCTGAGCCCACAAGCTCTACACTCAGGCCCTACACAGCACAGACCCGCAAGTCTTGCCTACAGCCTAGGCCCGCAAGCGCCTTCATTGCACCCGAGCCCGCAAGCTCGATAAGTTTGGACCCGCAAGTCCCTCTGCCCTAGCCCTCAAGCCTCACAGATCTCAAGCCCTAAAGCTTGACACTCTGATCTGAAAACAGATCTTACAACTTTGGCCCTCAAGCCTTGCAATGAAAAATTTACAGTAATGAAAACTGTTTCTTCTGCCTGATGGAGATCGACTTCTTATCTTGATGAAGATGCTTCTGATTTCGAATCTGAAAAATCTTCTTCAAGTTTTCTTCCTCTTGCCTGATGTTGACTGGCTTCTACTTTTTAACGATTCTTAGAGGTCGATGAGACTTGACTGCAACTTGAAAAACACAGTATGATCATTTTGTTCTTCCCTTCTTTCTTTCTTCCTTTACCGCCGCTTGTACTGTTGTATTGCTAGGCAGGATTCTTTTTCATTTTTTTTCGCTCCTTTTTCTAGGGCATCACTGTTCCCTTTTATAGGATGGATGAGCCGCTTAACAGTCACATATGATGTCCTTTACTGTCAGACGCCCATCCCTCAAGAGCATGCGCTGATTGGACAATTAGGCGGCGGTATTAAATGCTGACAGCGTGTCCGGCTACTTTTGAAATTGTCTCGACGATATTTCCATTGTTATTACGACATGGATAATATCTCGACGACAGGACTTTGTTGATGCCTTGAACTAGTCTCTTCTTCAATTCTTCATCAGATAGTGATATCTTCGACGATACTGGACATCTCTTCTGTACTCGAGCTTATGATGACACAAAGTCATCTAACCGATGTCATCACGATCTTCTTGTCTGCTTGATATCGCTGTAACAACTTTATCTTTTCGACGACATAAACAATATCATGTCGACAGACTATACTTTAGCAACTGCTTGTCTTCAACTGACCTCCTTCAGTATTCTCGACGCCACGCCTTCTTTACAATGATGTACAACGCCATCAGTCACACTTAGCCTTTCCGATGACAAGGCTTCTTCTCGATACTATCTGTTCTTCTTTGGCCTTATCGTCGATACAGTTTCTTTTCAACGATATCTTCTACACTGATCTTCCCTTTACCTTTTCAATGACATTCATTCTGACTTAGCCTTATCGATGTCAAGGCTTCTTGACGACCACATCTTTGAGTCTTCATCTTCATCTTCAACTTTCTGATATCGTCGTGTAGATGTCACAACGATATCACCATTCTGCCTTGCTCTGCATGTTGTTGACGATAGGCCTGATGTTGTCGACGATACGCATGATCCTTTTCGACGACACAGACACAATCATTCTTCTTTGCTTTGCCCATCATCTTAACGATGTGCCTGTACTTGTCGACGATATGTCCAGCCTTTTTCGACGATATTATGCTTAGGTAGGCTATTGCAGTATTGGACATATTGTCTCATCTCTGCAAGCATGAACTAGATGTGTCATTAAATACAACTTGCACTTATCATTGAGTTGAGCACTTCTTCAAACCAGGAACATTGTTGGGCACTATTCCCAACAATCTCCCCCTATTTGAAGAAGCCCTAACTTACCTCAATGATAAATGCCACTCATGAAAAGATTTATCATTTCAGATAATAGCATCACACATAAAGCAACAATAAAAAAAATAGATTAAATGTTCTTAACAATAGATACCAAGCATATAAATAGATTAGATGTTCATGAATAAACACTAGCATTCATTTGTCCCATTCTAATTAAGATTTTAATTTAGTGCTTTTCAGTGTCTGCTGCTGCTTTCCCCTTTGGCTTTCTACCTTTGCTTCTGATAATAGTTGATGGGCATTGGAATCTTCTTAGGAGAGGGAGGAGGACCCTGTGGGAATGCTTGTTTATGATTCTTCCTCCTTTCTAGCTGTTTCAGATGCTTGTCCCATTCAACTGACTGATATACCCTTTGATGGTTCTCCTGAGGGTATCCAAACTGTACCCATGATTCTGTTATGATTTCTCTTGATACTGGACTCCACCTTCCTGATTGTGGATCCAGCTCAACTTCCCTCAGTCTCTTCTGCCTATACTTGTTACTCTGAATTCTCTTTCTCTTCTTGGAAGATGCTGGTTCTCCAAATTCTATGTCGTACTCTGCTGAGTCAGTGCTTGCAGAAGGGTTGGCAGCCTCATATACTGATGGGTGTTTTCGCATTGTCTGCTTTATTAGATTTGCTATCCACATCGCTTGATGTGAACCGACATTTATTATCTCATTCTCCCCCTTTAGGGCTTGTTCAATTACCTGTTCCTCAAGACCTTCTCTGACTAGAGTCAGCTGTTCATGCAGATGTTGTTCAGTCACAATTGTTCCTTACTTCGAGCAGATGGGCATCTAATGTATTAGCATTCTCATTGACCCTATTCAAAATTTGATTTCTGTTATTGGTAGCACCTGTTTCTATCTGCCCAAAGGCATAGTCCACATTGTCCGAGAATGTTACTTGATTAGTCAGGATCTTGTGGGTTTGATGTCCCACTTTGTTGACTTCCTCACCCATCTTATCTATTACCGGAGCTGTTAGAGTGTAGAAGTGAGCGCACTGGGTGTTGAGGTGGAGTATGTCGCTCTTTATTTTCTGGATCTCGCCCTTCACCTCTTTCCTTAGATTATCCACAGTCTTTACTATAAATTCTTCTAGTTGTTTTCGTTTAGCAGTTAGTAGAGCTGACATCATGTGAAAGAGAGAACCTGAATGAGCCGAAGATGGCTCAGCAGCTTGTTCGCCTTCATCTTCTCTTTCCTGTGGAGCTTCTTTAGAGATATCTGCAGATGATTCTTCACCTATGTGGACTGTCTCTTTGGCTTTCCCTTTGACATCTTTTGGTACTGTCTCACTTGGATATGTAAGCACAATCTTACTTGCTACTATTAACTCTCGACAGTCTAAAGGAGTGGGGTCTTTCATGGGCTCAGGCACATTGCCTTGATCTTCTGGAGGAGGGAGCACATTTTCTTGATCTTTCAGGGCAGAGTACCCCAGTTGGGACTCCCCCTCAACTTGAGCATCTCCTTGGGCTAAGCCTCCTGCCGGGAGCCCCCATCAATCATCTCGTCATCTTAGGCTGAGCTCCCGAATTGGAACTCCCCCTCAACAGGGTCACTCCCCAAGTTGGGGTCACTTTCTTCTTCAACAGCCTCTTTGGGAGCAGGGTCGGGAGTTGATGCATGAACATTTCCTTGAGTAGATGTCGCACCTTCAGATGGAAGAGGATTGCGTGGGGGTGTGTGACTGTCATCAGAGCTGCTTGATGACTCTTCTTCTTCGGAGGTGTCTATTGGACCTGGTTGTTTCTTTTGTTTCCTTGGAGTTGGCGGGACCAGATGAAGGTTTAGGGATAGACCTATCCCATCGATCGAGCATCTTTGCATCCAATCTCTTGGAGTAGTGCAGGGGGACTCCCATTCTTTTATGCAGTACTTCATCCAGGATATTTAGAAGGAAGAGAGATAGTATTCTTCCATAGGAGGGCGTGGTTAAGGTACTCTTCATTCTTTGGAAGAGAAAACCGCTCCAGTCGGTCTTCTTGGTCAGAATTATTCGCGCCTTGACCACAAACATCTCCTTGGAGATTCGGTCATGTAACCCAGGTTTGCATAGCAATACCTTTCCCACAATATCTGCTAATAATTTTCCTTTTTAATTAAACTCATTCTTCTTAATTGACCCGTAGGTCTTCCCAGTATGGCCGCACAAGGAATAGCTGGCCAAGATATCCTCCGTTGTTAGTTCTTCTTCCTCTCCCCCTTTAATTTTTGGCAGGTGGAGCGCCTTTCTGAGGTTCTTGGCTGACACTTTGACCTTCTTCCCGGCTACGCTGATTTTTATCTGAGTTTCAGAATGGTTGAGTTGAGCTTCAGCGAAGAACTCCGTCAGTTCTCGGTGAAGAAGAATTGAGGGTTGATAGCTAAGATTTAGGATATAAATAATTTTCTCCAAATTCTACGAACTATAGGCAAGAGCACCTATCGTTCATAGCATAGGATATTTAAAACAAATAAATATCAAGTGTCGTATTCCACGGGTTTGTTGACTACTTCTACTCACGCAAATTAATATTATTTTATCGGAAGTAATATGAAGTTTTGAAAATAATTAAATAAAGAGAAACATTTGATCGGGAATCCTTCTAAAGTAAAATATTTCGTAAATCTAGAATTCGAAAGAAATCGATTTAGAGAAACTTGACCGTGGAGGTTCCCAAAATATGATAGAGCCTCTCTCGAAAGAACTACCACCTAAGCTTAGGTTGATCGATTAAGACCCCTCGGCCAGTCGAAACCCCTAAGCTTGCTTTATGCGGTGAGCCCCACTATTGGATTTGACTCCAATCCTGAAGAATTTCATCACCCTCTCTCGAGGAGTGCAAACAATTCTTTTTACTGATGAGCGATCTACCGTATTTACGGATCTCTCGATACACTAAAATATGGATCAAACTTGATTTTCATACACTAGAAATATGAAACCAATAATTGCAAATCATCGGTAAATTTTAGTTTCCAAATCCAAACTAAGAATAAAAGATTACGAAATATAAAAACTTAGGAAATCATCCGATCAAATGCTATAAAATTAGTTAAACATGATTTAAAAAGAAGAACAATTTTATTTCTAAGAAAAGGAATAACACATACAAGAAATAAAATTCTAAACTAAGAATTAAGAAGTGCAAGACAAGAAGTAAATTGCATAAAGAAAATACAATAAGAAAATGCTGAAAAAACTAATCTAAAAATGACCCAATCTAAGCTAGGATCAGATCCCCATCACTTTGGCATCAGCTGGCTTTTATAGGCAGAAAATTGCTGAGTCACGCCCTTGGTCACGCCCGTGACCAAGGGCGTGTAAGCTATGTAATTGCGTCTTGAAAGCCCGGGAACGTTGGGGAAGAAAAACCGCCAAAATTAATCATCTCGACGGGTCACGGCCTCGGTCACCCCCGTGACCTAGGGCGTGACTTGACCGAATCTGGAAACGGCGGGAAACGACGCGATTTGGAGTTATTCTGGCAGTTGCGGGAATGGTCACCCCCCAGGTCATGGCCGTGACATATAGTCACGCCCGTGACAGAGGGCGTGACATGACCGAGTCTGGAAATGGCGCGATCTGGAGTTATTCTGGCAGTTGCGCGATGGGTCACCCCCTAGGTCATGGCCGTGACATGGAGTCATGCCCGTGACCTGGGGCGTGTAGGCTGGAAATGATGTGGCGGCGTGTTCTGGCAGCTGGAAGATGGCTGGGTTGAGTCATGGCCGTGACTTGATGTCACGCCCTTGGTCATGGCGGTGACCGAGGGCGTGTAATACTAAATTGGGCTGGCGGCATGATCAGGCAGCTGGAAGATGGCTGGGTTGAGTCATGGTCGTGACTTGAAGTCATGCCCTTGGTCATGGCCGTGACCGAGGGCGTGTACTGAAGATTTTTGCAGACTTGTTCCATTCTTTCCCCTGAACATGGCTGTGAGCTTGAATTTGCTATTAGCAGCCCCAGATTACCTGAAAACACAAAATAAAGCGAATTAGATATATATTAAACTAAAATTATATAAAAACTAATTAATTACTACTAAAATACTATATAAAAATAACTGTAAATAATGCACTATCAAATACCCCTATACTTAAGCTTTTGCTATTCCAGAGCAAAAACTAATTTATAAGTATGAGAGGAATTTATAGGACATTTCCAAAAAGATTTACTTCTAATTATGCACTTCAAATCTCATAAAACTCATGTCAAAATAAGTTAAGAAATTAAAATTCAGATTTATAAGAAATAATTAATAATTCATAAATTGAAATGAGTAGAATAAATTTTAGTTTTGAAATTCTCTAACTAAATCTTCATAAACAAAATTGCATTGAATTAAGCAAAATATTCCAAGATTAAAATTATAGAAACTTTACAATCATGAGAAACTTTTAGAAAACTACAAAATATTAACTATGCTCTCTCAATAATATCTTGGATAAACAAGTGAACTTGGCTAAATGGGGGTAAAATTGGCATTGAAGAAGTTACTTTGTATATGGGAAATGATGAATTTTATCCTCTCATTTCCATCTTTTTTTTTATTTCTTCTTCTTTTTATATCCCAAATGTATATGTTTAGGAGTGATGAATTTTATCCTCTCAACTCCATGCCATATAATCTTTTACTGATTTGGGTGCATATGTTTAGGAATGATGAATTTTATCCTCTCATTCCATGACATATGATCTTTTCAAAATTTTTTTATAGGCCAAACAATGGGTTTAACAAAAAGGTAGGGGAAGGGCTAGGGTTTAAAGGCTAAACAAATTCCAAAGATAAATTTTAAGAGCATAGAAAATAATTTGAGCAATCTACAAGAAACTATGAGTTCAAGTTAATATAAGTAAAATCTAGAGATATTTAACACAATTACTACAAAATTGAATAATGATATTTTAAAGAGAGAAAGTAAAACTAAGAAATATTCTAAACAAATCAAACTAATGAAAAACTCATTAAATCAAATTCATCTAAAATTTAAATCTAACATATTTTGAAGAGAAATATATGATTTAAAAATTCATAAAAAGAAAACTCCTTAAAAAGCCTATAAAGACAACTCATAATTAAAATTAATTTTGCATAAATGAAGTTTGGAGAAATTTAATAATACAAAATTTATTTTATTAGATTAATAGTTTAAAATTTTTTGTATTTTTCATATTTTTAAAACAAAATTGAAAAAGAAAACAAAGAAACATTTTTTTTTATGATTTTAAACATTTTTCGCAATTTTTTTTTGCATTTTTTTTGAATAAAAATAAACAGAAGAGAACACCCCCCATACTTAAAGATAAACATTGTCCCAAATGTTTATAAACAAGGATGAAAAGGCAAAAACAGGAAAATAAAATGCATAAAATAAAAGAAAAATTGCAAAAATATCAAGATAAGCAAGGGGTGTCTCCCAAGAGCGCTTTGTTTAACGTCTTTTAGCTAGACGTTAAGGATTAGCTAAAAGGATATTCAAATTGAAAATGCACAGGCAACTCCCTTAATTCACGCTGAGGTGAAAATGCCGAAAACTGTTGCCCGACGACTCCTCCGCTATAATCTTGATTCTTTTGTTCTCCGTTAGCGCGAAATTGTGAATCCAAATTACCTATACATACCCTAGGTAATTTGGATTGATGGAGATGAGCGGCAAATGGATTGGTGAAGTCGTTTGGTTGCAACGACTCATCATCTACAAGAAAATTATTAGTATAAAAAGAATCAAGATTAAGCGAGTCAGAAAAATTTTCACAAGGAGTTTCTTGTGAAAATACATGATTAAGCGCCGGTTGTTTATTTTCAAAAATAAACGAATTATCAGAAAAATCAATACCAAGTGGAGAAAATTCATGAGACACAATTTCTTCATGAATAATAATTTCATGAAAAAGAGAAGACACGGGCGAAGGAGAAGAAGAAAAATTTTCATTTTCAAATTCGTTCGGTGTCTCCATGACTTTGCGAAATTCTTGGTACAATTGTTCTTCTTGATCTTGAGAATAAACATTTAAAGTGGGAGAAATAACATTCGGAAAAATTTCAAGATCAGAAGAAGAACAAATATGTGGTAAAGACGAGGAAAGCAAATCATAATTGAAGGAATTTCTTTCTTCGCACTGAAAACTATCCGGGTGACCTTGCCACCATGAATAATCAACATCAGAGTAAGAAGGAGATTCACTCAAATCATTGTTTAAAGAAAAATTATTTTCATCAAAAAAATTATAATTTTCATTATAAAAACTATAATTTTCATTAGAAAAATTAATTTGATTTTCATTAGAAAAATGTTGAAATGAAAAATAGCATTCCTCACTAGAATGATGACCCCCACAAACAGGACAGATAATTTGGCGCATTCGTGCGGCTTCCAAAAGAATGACTTTATTTTGAAGCTCGACAACTTTTGCGGCCAACTGCGATAACATCATATTTTTTGAAAAAGAAAATTAAACAACCGTTACCTAATAGAAGTGAATTTTAAAAGAAAAAGCAAAAAGAGAAATAGGGGTGGAGAAAGAAAATGATAAAAGTAATAAAAAACACGCTTTCAAAATATCAACAAAAATATTCCCCGGCAACGGCGCCAAAAACTTGATGAATAAATTTAGGAAATAAATAATTTTCTCCAAATTCTACGAACTATAGGCAAGAGCACCTATCGTTCATAGCATAGGATATTTAAAACAAATAAATATTAAGTGTCGTATTCCACGGGTTTGTTGACTACTTCTACTCACGCAAATTAATATTATTTTATCAGAAGTAATATGAAGTTTTGAAAATAATTAAATAAAGAGAAACATTTGATCGGGAATCCCTCTAAAGTAAAATATTTCGTAAATCTAGAATTCGAAAGAAATCGATTTAGACAAACTTGACCGTGGAGGTTCCCAAAATATGATAGAGCCTCTCTCGAAAGAACTACCACCTAACCTTAGGTTGATCGATTAAGACCCCTCGGCCAATCGAAACCCCTAAGCTTGCTTTATGCGGTGAGCCCCACTATTGGATTTGACTCCAATCCGGAAGAATTTCATCACCCTCTCTCGAGGAGTGCAAACAATTCTTTTTACTGATGAGCGATCTACCGTATTTATGGATCTCTCGATACACTAAAATATGGATCAAACTTGATTTTCATACACTAGAAATATGAAACCAATAATTGCAAATCATCGGTAAATCTTAGTTTCCAAATCCAAACTAAGAATAAAAGATTACGAAATATAAAATTTAGGAAATCATCCGATCAAATGCTATAAAATTAGTTAAACATGATTTAAAAAGAAGAACAATTTCATTTCTAAGAAAAGGAATAACACATACAAGAAATAAAATTCTAAACTAAGAATTAAGAAGTGCAAGACAAGAAGTAAATTGCATAAAGAAAATAAAATAAGAAAATGCTGAAAAAACTAATCTAAAAATGACCCAATCTAAGCTAGGATCAGATCCCCATCACTTTGGCAGCAGCTGGCTTTTATAGGCAGAAAATTGCTGAGTCACACCCTTGGTCACGCCCGTGACCAAGGGCGTGTAAGCTACGTAATTGCGTCTTGAAAGCCCGGGAACGTTGGGGAAGAAAAACCGCCAAAATTAATCATCTCGACGGGATCACGGCCTCGGTCACCCCCGTGACCTAGGGCGTGACTTGACCGAATCTGGAAATGGTGGGAAACGGCGCGATTTGGAGTTATTCTGGCAGTTGCGGGAATGGTCACCCCCCAGGTTATGGCCGTGACATGTAGTCACGCCCGTGACAGAGGGCGTGACATGACCGAGTCTGGAAATGGCGCGATCTGGAGTTATTCTGGCAGTTGCGCGATGGGTCACCCCCTAGGTCATGGCCGTGACATGGAGTCATGCCCGTGACCTGGGGCGTGTAGGCTGGAAATGATGTGGCGGCGTGTTCTGGCAGCTGGAAGATGGCTGGGTTGAGTCATGGCCGTGACTTGATGTCACGCCCTTGGTCATGGCGGTGACCGAGGGCGTGTAATACTAAATTGGGCTGGCGGCATGATCAGGCAGCTGGAAGATGGCTGGGTTGAGTCATGGCCGTGACTTGAAGTCACGCCCTTGTTCATGGCCGTGACCGAGGGCGTGTACTGAAGATTTTCGCAGACTTGTTCCATTCTTTCCCCTGAATATGGCTGTGAGCTTGAATTTGCTATTAGCAGCCCCAGATTACCTGAAAACACAAAATAAAGCGAATTAGATATATATTAAACTAAAATTATATAAAAACTAATTAATTACTACTAAAATACTATATAAAAATAACTATAAATAATGCACTATCAAGGGTTCACACAACAGATATTCTAGGCCGGTGGATTCTAGAAGCCCTATCACTGACCTCACTTCGTCCGAGCACGAGTTGAATCCTCCACGCTAGAGTTCGCAACTGGAAATTAATTCTTCCTTCTTGGGAGCCATTGATCTAGAGCGAGAGAGAAGGCAGCACGTCGGAGATGAGGCGGTGGTTTGTCGACGGAGTATTTTGAGGCAAACAAAAGCGTGATTTTTATTCTTGAGCATTCACTCTATTTATAGTGCAAGTAGGTGAAGAGGCGCGTACCTTCGACACCGTTGATGAAAGATGATCAGACGGCTCCGATGGACCGATCCTAGTGCCGTGATAAAAGTCTCGTCTTTATTTAGGCGATACTGCTTATTGTCGTCGAAGAGATCGTTGGATGCGCATCCGTCCAACTCAATCCATTGTCGTCGTAATGTCTATTGTGTCATCGTAACAATTTTTTGTATCAACAATTATAGATTCCAAGACTTATTAGCTAACGTCAGCTTTTAGGCCCCTTTTAGTAGGATGACCTGCACTAAGTTTGTTAGTAAACAGACTTTGTTGTTCTGCCTATGGGTCAGAACAGCCACCTGGTGATTAAAATTCCGCTTGCACGAAATGAAATCCGAACTAGCAATCCGAGAAGGCAAGTATACCTATCGAACTGTAGTATAGGAACACAAGTGTCGTATTAAAATCCGAGAACCGTTGATTACTTATACTCAAACGAATTACTATTATTTTATCTTAATAATTTTTTGGAAGGTTTTGTCTGCTAAGTTGAAATAAAAGCTGGATAAAAGTACGGCTAAACGATGATTAAGAAATAGCACTCGATCTTGACTTACTTCGGCTTAAGTTGATCAAAATTCAAAAGCAAACTTAAAACTTAATAAAGTAAGGGTAGCTTGACCGTGGGGGTTCCTATAGTTTGAACATGCTTCTCTCGAAGATATGCCCAACTGAGTTTAGGAAAATCCGACCGAACTCTCATCCCGTATTCGAATACCTAAAACTCGCTTTAAGTGGTGAACCCCGCTATTTGGTTTGACTCCAATCCAGGAGATTTACGTCATTCTCTCTCGAGAAATGTGTGTAACTCTCTTTACTCTTAAGTGCTCACTTCAGACTATCGGCCTCTCGGCTAGCCAAGAATGAAAGCAAAGGTGGGGATTATATATCGATAATAAAGCTCCACTAAATTTTAATTAAGAGTAAATCTAAGGCCCAACACTTTAGAAAGTGAAAGAAGACTAAAGGATCATAACTTGATCAACTCATCCTCAGATAATCAAGATCGAGTACTATGAGGATTTAGTTACTCATGGTGGAGGGGTAGGAGAGAGAAATGATGAAGATTTTAAGAGAACAAAAACATATAATTTTTATTAAACAAAAGTTCAACTGAGATTACATTTGCATGGAAAGCCTACTAAGCATTAGTAATACACTATAAAAGGAAATTACAAAGGCATTACAACATTCATATGAAAACTAGAAAAGGAAATGCATTGAAATAAGAGAGAGAAAGAGAATAAAATGACATGAAAATTATTGAAAATAGAGTAGTAGCACTAGTTCTCTCTCCAAAAACTGAATTGGGAAAGCTTGGAGGTCATTTCAATTTATAGAAATTTTTCTGCCTCGGTCACGCCCTCAGTCACGCCCGTGACTAGGGGCGTGACATTGTTTAATCAATTCTGCGGCTTGGATCAGGTTCGACGTACGATTCTGACGCGATTTGATGGGTCATGCCCTAGGTCACGCCCGTGACTGAGGGCGTGACCATTTCGGTGGTTAGCTCGGGTCATGGGCGCTGGCAGCGATCATGGGCGCTGGCGGCTGGCTGACGTGGCAGTCACGGGCGTGACTGGAAGCACGCCCGTGTAACAGTGGCGTGACCAATTCGGTGGTCAGCTGGTCGAATCTGAGCTGTTCACGGGTTGGTCACGGGCGTGGCTTGCGTGTCACGGGCGTGACTTGTGTGTCACGGCTGTGTACTTTGGGCGTGTCTGACCAGATCTTCTGAATTATGTTGGCAGCAGCTTAACTGGAAACAACAACTTACACGCCCTAGGTCACGGGCGTGACTTAGGAAATTTTGCATTTTTGACCTGAAAATTCAAAAAACTTAAGTTAGCACTAAAAATAGGAAAATGAACCAAAATTGCATTTAGGTAAACAACAATAAGCAAAAAGTAAGAGTAAATAACCTAAAAAATAACCTAATTAAACTAACTAGATTTAGCATTATCAAATTCCCCCAAGCTTACACTTTGCTTGTCCCCAAGCAAAGAAATATGCTTTAGCTAATAAAATAAAATGACTAATCAAAAAGATTTAATTATGCTAAACACGAGTACCTTGCGAAATTCCAAGTAGGGAGAATAGTGAAAAGGAAACCTAAAATAAGTACTTTACTTAAGCTTAATTTTTATACCCTTTACTAACAAAAATTAATCATCCAAAATTTTAACTAAAAAGTTTTAAAATAAAATTGAGCAAAGTAACAAGTGAGATAGTGCATTGAATTGTTACTAAACCCTAAGAGACAAATTATAATTATATCATTCTAAGAACAAGGATCTAAATTCATACCCAAGACTTAACTATTCTACTTTTCTTCTTTACTTAGCTAAAGAAAATTTAGGAGCATGAATCAAGAGGACTTTATTAGGACCGAAATGTTTGGTTTAGGCATATGATTTGGAATGGGAATCGAAGATAAAAGTGATTGCTATAATCACACTAAACCATAAACATGAGTTTTATAAAATTTCCGATATGAATGATAAGAGGCAATCCTTCATTATAAGCATATGGCATATTTTCTTTCCTTCTCTTTCATAGCCTTTTTTTTTTGTTTTTTTGAAATTTTGGCAAAGATAACTAATACAAATATGCTTAAAATATCTCCTTTTTGAGCAAATTCTTTTCTTTGAAGCTCTCCATGCAATAAACCAATCACACTCTTTTAGAAATTTAAATAAAACTCAAAGTGTTAGTGTGATTCAAATAGGTTTGGAAATTTTGGCTTTGGTGAAAAATTTGATAAGTGGAGGTGACAATAAAACATGGGAAAAGGCTCAAAAGAGGCTAACAAAGGGTTTCTTTTTAAGGGTTGGCATGAAGACTCAAACTTAAAACAAAAATGGCCTAAATCATTTTCATTGCTCTCTAAATTTATTTAAAGCATGAGTTTTGAAGGATTTCAAAAAGTAAGCCCTAGATATTAAATAAAGACTAATGAACTTATCCTGAAAATAAGAATAATAAGCGTCTAGGATTATTCACATTTACTACACAAATCAAAAGTTAACCCTGCAAAATATATCTAAAAATGAAGAGGAAAATAGTGGATGAAGAATTTTTTACGAAAGTAAAGAAGATAAAAGAGAAAACGATAAGGAAAGTACAAGATTTTAGAAAAAACTTTTCAGATTAACATGCTACCTAGAATTAGAACACTACATGAGTCAACAATTTACTTGTGAAACATAATTAAAAGTAGGATTAGAAATTTTGAAATTAACTAAGGCTATATAAAATATTTTGGGAAAAACAAAACATAAAGCAAGGTGTACTATTGATTTTACCAAAATCTAATTTAGACTACTAAAAGAAAAGAAGACATTCTCCCCCAAGCTTACGATAGACATTTTTCTCAATGGAAAAGGAGAGTGAAGGAAGGGGTAACTAAGAAAAGAAATTAAAACTGAAAAACTGAAACAGGCACTTCCCTGGATTTATGGGCTTGAAAGGATGTGTGATGCCGCTCCCCCTTGTTGGCGCTTTGAATCTTCATGAAATATCATCTTGAATTTTTCTTGAAACCAGCAATGTTGAAGCAGGCGATCGCCAAAGTTGAGAGTATCGGAGCCATCCAGGGCCAAAGAAAAATTAAAACAACAAATTTTAAAAACCTTGGGTTGCCTCCCAAGAGCGCCCTCTGTTTAATGTCGTTTGAGCTCGACTAAAAGAATATAGTTCAAAAGTTAATCCAAATTATTACAGTCCAGACAAAAGAAGTTTTTCACTGTCCATGTCAACATTGTCACCAGAAAATAAAGTTTTAGACGATGCCCATTAACCTTGAAATCACCCTTATCTGGGTGTGATATCAAAACAGTTCCATACGGATAAGCTTCCTTTACATTAAAAGGACCTGACCATCTAGATTTTAATTTTCCAGGAAATAAACGTAGATGAGAATTATAAAGTAATACTTGGTCGCCTGGTTTAAATGTTTTCGGGTGCCTTAAATTTTTATCGTGAAAGCATTTCGTTCGTTCCTTATATAATTTATTATTTTCTTACGCATTGGAGCGCCACTCATCGAGTTCGTTGAGTTGGAATTTTCGAAGATCGGCGGTGGAGTGGGGATCAAAATTTAAAAATTTAAGGGCCTAGAAAGCACGATGTTCTAATTCGACCGGTAAATGGCACGATTTCCCATATACTAACCGATACGGTGTACAACCGATGGTGGTCTTGTACGCTGTTCGGTAAGCCCATAGAGCATCGTCTAATTTATGTGACCAGTCCTTACGTGAGGTGGAAACAGTTTTTTCTAAAATACGTTTGATTTCTCTATTCACTACCTCGACCTGGCCGTTAGTTTGGGGGTGGTAAGCAGTTGAAAGCTTATGTGTAACGCCATATTTTAAAAGTGTTTTTGCAAATTGTGCATTACAAAAGTGCGAACCCCTGTCGCTAACGATGGCCCTAGGAGTACCGAATCGAGAAAATAATTTTTTTAAGAAAATAATAACGACTCGGGAGTCATTGGTAGGAAGAGCTTGGGCCTCTGCCCATCGAGACACGTAGTCTACCGCAACTAAAATGTATTTATTACCATGGCTAGAAGGAAGAGGACCTACAAAATCAATTCCCCAAAGGTTGAAAACTTCGCACTCGAGGAAATAATTTTGCAACATTTCATTTTTATTTGAGATATTTCCGGTCCGTTGGCAGCTATCGCACCGTCTCACAAAAGATTGGGCATCTTTAAAAAGGCTAGGCCAATAAAAGCCTGCACTAAGTACTTTGTGAGCGGTCCGATTGGCTTGATAATGCCCACCAGTCGGTCCTTCGTGTAAGTGTTTGAAAATATTTTGTCCTTCTTCGAAAGAAACACATCTCCTTACTACTTGGTCTGCACAAACTCGAAACAGATACGGGTCCTCCCAAAAATAATTCTTCAGGTCAGAGAAGAATTTCTTCTTTTGCTGATAGGAAAATTCTTTTGGGAGGACTCGAGCTACTAAGTAGTTGGCGAAGTTTGCAAACCAAGGAGAAGGAGTAGTGTTGATTGATAATAACTTCTCGTCGGGAAAATAATCATTAAAAGTTTGTTCATTTAAATCTTCAATAAATGGGTTATCTAATCGTGAAAGATGGTCCGCGGCCAAATTATCAGCCCCCTTTTTATCTCGGATTTCCAAGTCGAACTCCTAGAGGAGTAAGACCCAGCGAAGTAAGCGTGGTTTGGCATCCGGTTTAGAAAGTAAATATTTGAGGGCCGAGTGGTCCGTAAAAACAATAATTTTTGAAAGCGTAATATAAGGTCGAAATTTGTCGAATGCAAAAATAACTGCTAATAATTCTTTCTCCGTTGTGGTATAGTTCGCTTGCGCGGATGTAAGTGTTTTACTTGCGTAGAAAATAGGGTGGAAGTTTTTAGATATACGTTGTCCTAAAACGGCTCCCACCGCAAAGCTACTTGCATCGCACATGATTTCGAATGGAAGGTCCCAGATTGGAGCTATCATAATTGTCACATTTATTAGCTTATTTTTGATTAATTGAAAAGCAGATAAGCATGTATCATCAAAAATAAATGAAGTGTCTTTTTCTAAAAGATGAGTGAGTGGTTTGGTAATTTTCGAAAAATCTTTTATAAACCGCCGGTAAAAACTGGCATGTCCTAGAAAGCTTCTTATGGCCTTAACGTTGGTTGGCGGTGGCAGTTTTTCGATCACTTCTACTTTTGCTTCATCGACCTCAATTCCTCTTGCTGATATCTTATGACCTAAAACCAATCCCTCCCGTACCATGAAATGACATTTTTCCCAGTTCAGGGCGAGATTGGTCTCCTCACACCGTTCTAACACTTTTTCTAAATTTTCTAAACAAAAATCGAAGGAATCACCAAACACGGAAAAGTCGTCCATAAATACCTCCATAATACTTTCTACGTACTTGTCGAAAATGGCCAACATACACCGTTGAAATGTTGCCGGCGCATTACATAAGCCAAACGGCATTCTTCGATAGGCGAAGGTGCCGAAAGGACAAGTAAACGTCGTTTTCTCCTGGTCCTCGGGCGAGATGGGAATTTGGAAGTAGCCCGAGAGACCATCGAGAAAACAATAAAAGCTATGGCCGGATAATCATTCTAAGATTTGATCGATGAATGGCAAGGGGAAATGGTCCTTGCGGGTGGCGTCGTTCAATTTGCGATAATCAATACACATACGCCACCCAGACACCGTCCGTGTTGGGATTAAGTCATTATTATCATTTAACACTACCGTGATACCTCCCTTTTTAGGAACTACTTGAACGAGGCTTACCCATTTGCTATCTGAAATTGGATAGATAATTCCTGCGTCTAATAATTTCACGACCTCACCCTTTACTACTTCTTTCATGTTTGGGTTTAATCGGCGTTGAGGTTGAATAGAATTTTGTGAATTATCTTCCATTAGAATTTTGTGCATGCAGAAAGATGGACTTATGCCCTTAATATCAGAAATCTGCCAAGCAATTGCTTGGCGGTGTTTTTGTAAAACTTTTAGCAATTTGGCATTTTCAGATCCACTTAAATGGGCCGACACTATTACTGGTAACTTAGAGTCTTTTTCTAAAAATTCATATTTTAAATGATTGGGTAGTTCTTTAAGTTCTAAAGTGGGAGGTTCCTCGTATGAAGATTTGAAAGACTTTTCTTTTTCAAAAGTAATTTCTTCAAAATTTTTTGATTTAATTTGAAAATTTGAGGGGGCGGGAGCAATGGCCATTTTCATTTCTTGTAATATTTCAGTGGAGGTGTTTGAAGATGAACAAAAAGAAGAACCATTTTCAGAAATACAAAAAGAAGGGTCTTCACTTAACACATCTAAGAAAAAACACGAATCGTCATTTTCTAGGGTATTTTTCATAGAGGGTGTTATGGAGAAGGTTACTTCATCATCTCCAACTCGGAGGAATAGCTTACCATTACTCACATCAATGATAGCACGGGAGGTGGCAAGGAAGGGGCGGCCAAGGATTAGGGGAACCTCGACATCCTCTTCAATGTCCAAAATGACAAAATCCACCGGGAAGATGAATTTGTCTACTTTTACGAGCACGTCCTCCACAATTCCCAGCGGATATTTTATCGTCCTATCTGCTAGTTGTATACTCATACGTGTGGGGCTAAGGGTGCCCACTCCTAACTTCTTAAACAAGGAGAATGGCATTAAGTTGATGCTTGCTCCTAAGTCGGCCAACGCGTTCTTTACAAATAGATCACCAAAGAGGCACGGGATAGAAAAACTACCCGGATCGTTAGCCTTTTTCGGTAATTTATTTGTTAGGACGGCGGAACACTCAGCATTTAAAGTTACGTGCGATAGATTTTCTAGCTTTTTCTTATTAGTTAGAAGATCCTTCAGGTACTTAGCGTACTTGGGCATTTGTGATATCGCTTCATGGAAGGGCAAATTGATGTGTATTTGCTTAAACATTTCCAGGAAGCGATGATATTGATCATCTAATTTTTCCTTGTTGAGTTGAGATGGATAAGGCGGGGTGGGGTTGTTTTTGAAAATATGAGGTGGAGTGATAAAATCTGTTTGAGTGAGTGGTGTTTTTAAAATAGGGGCGGATCTTGCCTCGGGCTCTTCGCTAACCGGACCGGATACTTGCTTTCCACTCCGAAGAGTTACAGCTTTCGCTTGCTCTTTCGGGTTGGGCTCGGTGTTAGCGGTAAGAGTCCCGGGCGGTCGCTCAGATATTATTTTGGCGAGCTGCCCGATTTGGTTTTCTAGATTTTTAACGGATCCGGCTAAGTTCCGGACGGTTGCTTCGTTCGTACTTATATATTTTGAAAACATCTCCTCCAAAGATGGAGGTTTTTGAAAGTTAACAGGGGGTGGAGGTGGTGTAAATTCATTTTGTAGAGGCGGGCGAGTTGTGTTTGCAGGATTACTCCAAGAAAAGTTTGGGTGATTACGCAGCGCAGGATTATAATTATTCGGTAATTGAAAACCAGGTGCATGAAAATTAGAAGCAGAATAATTATTATAAGCATTTCTATTGCCTACGTAATCAGCTTGTTCGGAGGTGGCTTTTGCGAATTCCCAAACCTGAGGTGCGGAAGGAGCATTCATTTCAGATATCTTTTTGCTAAGCATTTCCACTTGTAGTGCCAGCTGGGAGACGTTATCCACTTCGTACATACCTGCAGGTTTGTTTGGGCGGGATCTTGGCACATTCCACTGATAGGTGTTCATGGCCATATCCTCAAATAGTTCAAGAGCGGCTTCCGGGGTTTTGTTATTTAAGGTACCACCGGAAGCAGCGTCTATCATTTGCTTAGTATGTTGATTTAGCCCGTTATAAAACGTCTGCACTTGTAACCATACAGGCAGAGCGTGATGAGGGCAACGTCTTAAGAATTCTTTATACCTTTCCCAGGTATCATATAGCGTTTCAGAATCTATTTGGCAAAAAGAAGAAATATCATTTCTAAGCTTAGCAGTTTTCGCAGGTGGAAAATACTTAGTTAGAAATTTTTCAGTTAACTGGGCCCAAGTGGTGATAGAACCTCTAGGTAGAGTTGACAACCACTGCTTAGCCTTTGTTCTTAAAGAAAATGGGAAGAGTCTTAGCCTAATTGCATCATCCGTAACACCATTTATTTTGAAGGTGTCACAGATTTCAAGGAAGCTAGCAATATGTGCATTCGGATCTTCATCTTGTAATCCGTCGAACTGCACGTATTGCTGCACCATGTGAATTATGCTTGGCTTTAGTTCGAAATTATTATTATTTATGGCAGGGCGGACTATACTAGTTTCCGTCCCTTCCAGGTTAGGCCTTGCATAATGGGACATAGTCCATTCAGGGGCCGCAACCATGTTGGGGACTTCATTTTGGTTAGGTTCGCCCATATTAACAACCGACTCCGAATCCTCAGCCAGTTCTTGGAATGTAGGATCTTGAACTTGCGATTTTCTCCGAAGAGTACGCTCAAGTTCTTGGTCCAAGTCTACAAGTTCTGACGGATTCGCTCGAGTCATAAACTAGAAAGAGAGAAGGGAAAATAAGATTGAGAAATTCGAAAAAGGTCTCTCTTTTTTTTTTGAATTAATTTTGTTTTTCAAGAAAGAGGAGAGAAAAAAGAGGTGATAAAAGTAATAGATTCGTTCTTTCAAAATATCAACAAAATGCGAGTCCCCGGCAACGACACCAAAAACTTGGTGATTAAAATTCCGCTTGCACGAAATGAAATCCGAACTAGCAATCCGAGAAGGCAAGTATACCTATCGAACTGTAGTATAGGAACACAAGTGTCGTATTAAAATCCGAGAACCGTTGATTACTTATACTCAAACGAATTACTATTATTTTATCTTAATAATTTTTTGGAAGGTTTTGTCTGCTAAGTTGAAATAAAAGCTGGATAAAAGTACGGCTAAACGATGATTAAGAAATAGCACTCGATCTTGACTTACTTCGGCTTAAGTTGATCAAAATTCAAAAGCAAACTTAAAACTTAATAAAGTAAGGGTAGCTTGACCGTGGGGGTTCCTATAGTTTGAACATGCTTCTCTCGAAGATATGCCCAACTGAGTTTAGGAAAATCCGACCGAACTCTAGTCCCTTATTCGAATACCTAAAACTCGCTTTAAGTGGTGAACCCCGCTATTGGGTTTGACTCCAATCCATGAGATTTACGTCATTCTCTCTCGAGAAATGTGTGTAACTCTCTTTACTCTTAAGTGCTCACTTCAGACTATCGGCCTCTCGGCTAGCCAAGAATGAAAGCAAAGGTGGGGATTATATATCGATAATATAGCTCCACTAAATTTTAATTAAGAGTAAATCTAAGGCCCAACACTTTAGAAAGTGAAAGAAGACTAAAGGATCATAACTTGATCAACTCATCCTCAGATCATCAAGATCGAGTACTATGAGGATTTAGTTACTCATGGTGGAGGGGTAGGAGAGAGAAATGATGAAGATTTTAAGAGAACAAAATCATACAATTTTTATTAAACAAAAGTTCAACTGAGATTACATTTGCATGGAAAGCCTACTATGCATTAGTAATACACTATAAAAGGAAATTACAAAGGCATTACAACATTCATATGAAAACTAGAAAAGGAAATGCATTGAAATAAGAGAGAGAAAGAGAATAAAATGACATGAAAATTACTGAAAATAGAGTAGTAGCACTAGTTCTCTCTCCAAAAACTGAATGGGGAAAGCTTGGAGGTCATTTCAATTTATAGAAATTTTTCTGCCTCGGTCATGCCCTCAGTCACGCCCGTGACTAGGGGCGTGACATTGTTTAATCAATTCTGCGGCTTGGATCAGGTTCGGCGCACGATTCTGACGCGATTTGATGGGTCACGCCCTAGGTCACGCCCGTGACTGAGGGCGTGACCATTTCGGTGGTTAGCTCGGGTCATGGGCGCTGGCGGCGATCATGGGCGCTGGTGGCTGGCTGACGTGGCAGTCACGGGCGTGACTGGAAGCACGCCCGTGTAACAGTGGCGTGACCAATTCGGTGGTCAGCTGGTCGAATCTGAGCTGTTCACGGGCTGGTCACGGGCGTGGCTTGCGTGTCTGACCAGATCTTCTGAATTATGTTGGCAGCAGCTTAACTGGAAACAACAACTTACACGCCCTAGGTCACGGGCGTGACCTAGGGCGTGACTTAGGAAATTTTGCATTTTTGACCTGAAAATTCAGAAAACTTAAGTTAGCACTAAAAATAGGAAAATGAACCAAAATTGCATTTAGGTAAACAACAATAAGCAAAAAGTAAGAGTAAATAACCTAAAAAATAACCTAATTAAACTAACTAGATTTAGCATTATCGCCACCTTGTCCAAGGCCCATATTTATATGGGCACTTGGACTACCTGCAAATTGAGATTACAAACCCTTAAGAACCCAAGTAGTTTTGGGTCCTAGGACATTGTTAGCTTTAAAGAGCATATTGGATTTAACTACTCCAGGATATGCATAGTGATAATGAACAAGGCAATTTGCAGGTTTATCATTCGTTACCCTTGGAGCAGTTGGATTGTACCAACAATCAATTGCAAAGTGCCCGGTTTTTCCACAACACCAACATTCAAACCTGTTGTATCTTCCCTTCTGACTGACTGTGTGAGCAAGAGTTCTTTGTGTGTGAACAAATGAATGAAGCAAAGAAGGTGAAATGTGCTGATGGTAGATGTGATGTTTGCTGTCACCATTCACAGTTTTCCTTCTAGAGTCAGTCTTCTTTAAGGATTTCTTCTCTTCTCTGAGCTCAGCAAGTTCCTGCCTCCTCATAACTTTCTGCGGTACCTTTGAGATTTTAGGCATGATCTTGGGTTTTGAGGAGCTTGCCACAGGCTTCACTACAAAGGGGAGTTTATCCTCCACCCTTCTGGTGTTGTCATTCTTAGATTTCAGGGCATTGGGCTGAATTTTGTCCTTCTTCAGAAGAACCACTTCTCTGGTTAGAGAGCAGCACATCTCCTTGCTCTCAATCAATGCCTTCAGAGTTTTCCCAAATTTGCTTATCAAGTCAAGGTTGGAGCTTGTCTTGAAGTCCTTTTTGAGTTGACTAAACTCTGTATTCTCTAGAGTTAGTTTTTCTGCTTTCTCTGAGAGATCAAGATTTCTTGCTTGAAGAGAGGAGAACTTTGCATCCTGCTCCTTGCACATCATCTTGAGCATCTTGACGTCTTCTAGAAGATCATTGTATGACTTGGACTAGCCATCATTTCTAGATGAGCTTGTCTCCGATTCTGAGTCTGAGGTAGGTAGAGGAGCCCTTATGCATACCTGTTCAAGACATACATCATCCTGACTTTCTTCCTCTGACTCAGATAAGGCAGTCAGTCCAAAATCAGCATTCTCTTCTGAGTCTGAACAGCTTGAGTCACTGTCGCTCAATGCTCTAACATTCTTCTCAGCTACCCTGCTTCTATCCTCTTTTGATCCTTCCATAAGGACAGTTAGAGAGTTCCACATCTCTTTTGCTGTTGTGCAGTGAGCCAGTTCCTGAAGTGTTGAGATGTCAACTGCACCAGCTATAATATCTTTGGCTTCCTTGTCCAAGCTGACTAGGATGATCTAATCTGCAGTCATTTTCTTGAGCACTGGCTTGGGAACATATGGCCCTTCTTGAACGATTTGAAACATTCTAGGATCCACTGCCTCCATGAATATTCTAGCTCTTACTTTCCAAAGGGCAAAGTTCTCCCTGGAGCAAACAGCTATCCTTGATTCCATAGTTGTGGAAAGTAGACACCCATGGGTAGATCTATTCAAGTTGTTAAGGTTTTCTTTGAACAACCTGGCTCTGATACCACTTATTAGTTATTGGGTGTCAACTTATCACCTAGAGGGGGGGGGGGGGGGGGTGATTAGGTTTTTCAAATTATTTTATCCCCTTTAGGTGTTCTTTTTTTCTGGTTAATAGATCTATAGATTAGTAAAGCACAACACAAAAAACACACAAGAACTTATAGAGGTTCCTCAAGTCAGGGTGTCTTGAGTAATCCTCTTTCCCTCTGCGCCTACCTAGCAGTGTGCTAGGCTTGACAAACTCCGCCAATGTCTCCGGCCCGCAAGCCTTACACCTCGGACCCGTAAGTCCCTGCAGCCTAGGCCCGCAAGCCCCTTCACTGCACCCGAGCCCGCAAGCTCGACACGTTCGGACTCCGAAGTCCCTGCAGCCTAGGCCCTCAAGCCCCTTCACTGCACCCGAGCCCACAAGCTCGACACTCAGGCCCTCAAGCCCTACATAGCACATACCCGCAAGTCTTGCCTACAACCTAGGCCTGCAAGCCCCTTCACTGCACCCGATCCCGCAAGCTCGATAAGTTTGGACCCGCAAGTCCCTCTACCCTATCCCTCAAGCCTCACAGATCTCAAGCCCTCAAGCTTGACACTCTGATCTGAAAACAAATCTTACAACTTTGGCCCTCAAGCCTTACAATGAAAGATTTACAGTAATGAAAACTGTTTCTTCTGCCTGATGGAGATCGACTTCTTATCTTAAAGAAGGTGCTTCTGATTTTGAATCTGAAAAATCTTCTTCAAGCTTTCTTCCTCTTGCCTGATGTTGACTGGCTTCTACTTTTTAACGATTCTTAGCAGTCGATGAGACTTGACTGCAACTTGAAGAACACAGTATGATCGTTTTGTTCTTCCCTTCTTTCTTTTTTCCTTTACCACCGCTTGTACTGTTGTATTGCTAGGCAGGATTCTTTTTCATTTTTTTCGCTCCTTTTTCTAGGGCATCACTGTTCCCTTTTATAGGACGGATGATCCACTTAACGGTCACATATGATGTCCTTTACTGTCAGACGCCCATCCCTCAAGAGCATGCGCTGATTGGACAATCAGGCGGCGGTATTAAATGCTCACAGCGTGTCCGGCTACATTTGAAATTGTCTCGACGATATTTCCATTGTTATGATGACAAGGATAATATCTCGACGATAGGACTTTGTCGATGCCTTGAACTAGTCGCTTCTTCAATTCTTCATCAGATAGTGATATCTTCGACGATACTGGACATCTCTTCTGTACTCGAGCTTATGACGACACGAAGTCATCTAACCGATGTCGTCGCGATCTTCTTGTCTGTTTGATATCGTTGTAACAACTTTATCTTGTCGACGACATAAACGATATCATGTCGACAGACTATACTTTAGCAACTGCTTGTCTTCAACTGACCTTCTTCAGTCTTCTCGATGCCACACCTTCTTTACGATGATGTCCAACGCCATCAGTCACACTTAGCCTTTCCGATGACAAGGCTTCTTCTCGACGCTATCTATTCTTCTTTGGCCTTATCGACGATACAGTTTCTTGTCAACGATATCTTTGACACTGATCTTCCCTTTGCCTTTTCAATGACATTCATTCTGACTTAGCCTTATCGATGTCAAGGCTTCTTGATGACCACATCTTTGAGTCTTCTTCTTCATCTTCGACTTTTTGATATCGTCGTGTAGATGTCATAACGATATCACCATTTTGCCTTGCTCTGCATGTTGTTGACGATTTGCCTGCTATTGTCGATGATACACACGATCCTTTTCGACGACACAGACATAATCATTCTTCTTTGCTTTGCCCATCATCTGAACGATGTGCCTGTACTTGTCGACGATATGTCCAGCCTTTTTCGACAATATTATACTTAGGCAGGCTATTGAAGTACTGAACATATTGTCTCATCTATGCAAGCATGAACTAGATGTGACATTAAATACAACATGCACTTATCATTGAGTTGAGCACTTCTTCAAATCAGGAACACTGCTGGGCACTGTTCCCAACATCTAAGTCTAGTTCCGAATCTCTGGTCTGCTCTTTTCGAGGGATCAGTAATGGCTAGCTGCCCCTCAACTAGTTGAGGGCCCCTCAACTAGTTGAGGGCCCGAGCTTCACAAGAGACCAAGAAATAGGTTTCAACATTTTGGCGCGGTGAGCGTGGAGTGTAGCAAGTTCAGGAAAGTTCCAAGGAAGGCAAATGGCAGGAGATGAAGAGCAGGGCGAGGAGTTTTGCGGGTCACCCCCTGTGGTGACACCAAGGATGTTCTCGGACTTCAGGAGGGAAGTCCTCGACACCCTTGGATTTGCCGTCGCAGCGCTACGAAGAAAATTCGCGACCCCGGCACCTCAGGCGTTCCCTCCTCCAGCAGCGGCTGCCATGAATGCCCCGGGAGGAAGGGATGGAAAAGAAGTGGCCGGGGGGTCAGTGCAAGACCTAGAGGGGCGAGTGCTATTTGCCAGCCCGTCGAGCAACGTTCTGGCAACCGCGGTACCGGCGAGCCCGGTGCCGGCGAGCACAGTGCAGG
The DNA here is from genome assembly GCA_033032865.1 of Dactylorhiza incarnata. Classification (NCBI taxonomy): domain Eukaryota; kingdom Viridiplantae; phylum Streptophyta; class Magnoliopsida; order Asparagales; family Orchidaceae; genus Dactylorhiza; species Dactylorhiza incarnata. Next base: position 1,942,639 of record JAWHQI010000130.1, read on the forward strand.
CGAGCACAGTGCAGGCGAGCGCGGTTCCGGCGGGCGCAGCGCCCGTGAGGGAGGTTCCGGCGAGTGTGGCTCTCGCGAGTATGGTCCCAGCGAGCTCAAGCCTGGCGAGGGAGCTCGGGGGGCGAGTGGAGCAGCAAAGGGTGGCAGGAGGAGGGAGCCCCTTTTGTGAGCTGGTGCTTTCCGCACCCATTCCGGAAGGGTTCAGGGAATGGGACAGGGTCTACTACCACAACAAGGATGACCCTGTCAAGCACCTGTAGTCATTCGAGGACTCGGTTTCTATCAGGCCGATGTTGTATGCCTTTAAGTGTTGGCTCTTCGCCGTCACCCTGAAAGAGAAGGCCATGGACTGGTTCCATCAACTCCCTGCGGGATCGATCTACGCATTTGAAGACTTGCGTAGAAGCTTCTTGTTGCGATTTTTGACTTCAAATAAGAGGAAGAAGGACGCCGAGTCCCTCTTCAAGGTTAAGCAGGAGCCCAAGGAATCGTTGGCTCACTATGCGGATCGATTCCAGGAGGAGGTAATGCTCAGCCAAGAGATGTCCGGGTTTTCCCTCCAGCTCGCCTTCACGGTTGGGCTGAGGGAAAGTTTCTTCAAGATGGGATTGAACAGGAAGGCCCCGTCTCCTACGAGGAGTTGATGGAGAGGGTGGCGGAGGAAATTGAAAGTGAGGAGGCCAATCCGGAGCTCACCATGAGGCTAGAAAAGCTCAGTGAGCCGGAGGTTAGGCAGCAGGAGGTGTGGAGAAGGGAAGAGCCCCAGGCCGCGGAGGGGGGATGGAGGTAGCAGGGCGGAGGAATGCAAGGTCAAGGGGGAGGTTACGCCCCAGGAGGGGGTAACTTCCATGGGGGTCAGGGAAGACCCCATCAGTTGGGATGGAGGAAAGGTCCAAGGCAGGTGCCTCCCCCGCCTCAGCAGGCCATGGCGATCAGGCGAGGGAGGGGAGGAAGTGGAAGGAGAGAAGGGGCAGGAGCAGAAGCGGGAGCAGGAAGGAGAAGGGTGAATAGGGCGACAGAGGCCGAGAGGGGAGAGGTGATGTTGCCATATTGTGACTTCCATGATGAGGAAGGTCACGCGAAGGCCACTTGCCCAGAGTTCTTGGTGACGAAGAGGGCCAGAGTGCCAACACCGTGACAGCATCAGCAGGTGAGGATTGAGGAGGTCCTGCCTCGGGAGGATGAAGAGGAAAGGTGCAAGGACAGGGTCGATGTGGGGAACCGAGGAGGGATCAGAGTGATCCACGGGGGTGTAGGGGTTGAGGCAACCCGCAAGGCGAGCCTCCATACCATCTACCGCCGGAGCGTGGCTTCGACATCCAAAGCCCCACCCCCGACAGAAAAAATTACTTTCTCTCAGAGGGACTTGCCAGGTCATGAGGACCCTTTCTGCGATGCGTTGGTAATCCGGACCGCCATTGAGAACTTCACGGTGTCCCGGATTCTCGTGGACAATGGAAGCTCCGTCAACGTCATATTCAAGAAGGCGTTCGATGAGATGAAGGTGGAGACCAAGAGGGTGTTGGCATCAGATGGCCCATTGTTTGGGTTCTCTAGAGAGAGGAAGGAGGTAGAGGGGGGAGTAGGGCTCCATGTGGTCCTGGGCGGGCAATCTCGGAATTGCCGCTTTGTCATAGTGGATGCCCTCAACAGCTATAGTGCCATCTTCGGACGGTCGCTTATCAATGCTTTCCGCTGCGTCCCCTCCACCTTCCACCAGTGTCTCAAGTTCAACTCGGGAGGAGTTCAGGTTCGGGTAAAGGGGGGCCCAAAAGTAGCAAGGCAGTGCTACGTGACGGCAGTAAACACCATCCCCTGGATAGCCGAAGCAGAGAAATGGGATCAGGAGATGGGGGAGCCGGCAGGTCTCGAAGAGGAAGCAGAGGAGGAAACAAGGGGAGAAGGTAAGGCCCAGGGGGGAGAGGCAGAGAGCAGATGGATAAAGGAGAGGAGGAGAAGGAAGATGTTGGGAAAATGATTTCTCTTAACCCCTAAAAATACGTTAAAGAATTCTAAGAATGAAAAATAAGGCTAAGTAAATATGCGTCGAATACTATTCGACGCAACGTCGAAATGCAGTTGACGTTTCCTTCAGATTGAGTCGAAGTAACTTTAGGAAGATTTCGACGTATGTCTTGTCGACGCTACTCTGATTTCTAGTCGACGCATCTAATGAAGTCGACGCATCTAATGAAGTCGACGCATCTTAGTCGACGTACCTTCCATATTCTCCTTTCAACGTTCAGCCAAGAAGAACTCGACGTTTACGTCGAATGGTAATCGACGCACGTCGATTTATGTGACAGATTTAAATATGCGCCAGATCTCTTTCCTTCTTTCAGTAGATCTGATTTGTATGGAATAATGTTAATATTTTATAGCCGTTCTGAATATTTCTTTTCCTCTATTAGATTCTTGGCTAATTTGATAAAATTCATTATGGACATTATTTGAAATTGGAATGAATACTTTCCTTCTATGAATATAACTGTTATGTAAATTTCTCTTTCTTTCTAATACTCTGCCTGCTAATTAATTACTCTCTTATAGTGTTATCTTAATAAACAGAGCTATAAATAACCAAGGAGGTCGACAGAGAAAGATAAGAAGTGATTCACCATTTTTACATTTGAAAAGAGGAAAAGCTCCCAAGTGAAAAAGAGAGAATTGAGAAATAGTCTTGCAGCAATATTCAAGCATTCTTCTTCCTCTGCTTCTGAAGTCACCCTGCTGCAAATTTTGATAGCTCTCACATAAGAGAGAAAAGCTACAAATCTTCTTCTCTCTATAGAAGAAGGATTTATTTCACTTCTTGTGCTTCTAATCTTCTTGCTAGGAAGAAGATTCATTCTTGTTCTTATTTCTTTCTTCTTTATTTTTACTTAAACATTGTAAAAGAGTTTTTAGAATCTCTCTTCAAAAAATTCAGTGTACTGGTTCTAAGAGTCTCCTTTTCAAAAGACTCAGTTGGTTCTAAGAGTCTCCTTGTCAAAAGACTCAGGGTGGTTCTAAGAGTCTCCTTATCAAAAGACTCAGTGCAAGATAGTGAATTCCTACCAAGGGGGTAGAAGAGTGGACTACCCAAAGTTTGGGGAACCACTATATTTTCTTGTGTTGTGCTGTGATTTCTTTTCTTGCATTTACTTTCTTTATTTGTTTAATTCTTGTTGGTGTGTGGGAAGCTATAATCTGTGATCATACACATATATATATTAACATTGCACAAAATAATTTTTAATCTCTATTCACCCCCCCCCTCTAGAGAATTCTAGTGAGGTTAACTGTTTCAATTGGTATCCGAGCCAGGTTGATCTAAAAAGGTTAACTCCTTGATCAAAAAGATCTTACCTCTTGTTTATATATATATATTTTTTAAATTATTTTCATGGCACAAATCAAAGATTATGCTTCCACCAGACCACCAATTTGCAACCTTGAAAAGTTTGCACTTTGGAAAACAAGAATTAGAATCTACTTAAACTCTATTGATGATGAATTATTTAATGTTGTCATGACAGGTCCCCCCAAGCCATTCAAAAAGGATTCAAGTGGAAAAACAACTGAAGCACTTGCTCCAAAGGCTGAATGGACAGAAGAGGAAAAGAAAGCCCAAGCATATGATGCCAAGGCTATGAATATCCTAGTTTCAACTCTCTCAGATGAAATATTCCAAAAGATTGCTGAGTGTGAGTCAGCTAAGGAAGTATGGAAAGCTCTCACCAAAATGGTTGAGGGAAGTGCTGATGAGAAAAAGGACAGAAAGGCACTACTCATCTCCCAATATGAAAACTTCCGAAAGAAAGAAAGTGAAAGTGTTGCTGACATGTATTCAAGATTCAGCCTCATAGTCAATGAATTGAGAACACTTGAGAAGGACATATCTATTACTGAGATAAATGACAAATTGCTGACTTGCTTCCCTAGCTCTTGGGATTCAAGAATCTGGCCAATCAAAGACTCCAGAAGTCAAAAAGAAATCTCAACAGATGTCCTGTTGGGTAAATTAAAATCATATGAACAACTGTTGAAAACAAGCACTGAGAAAGAAGAGAAAGAAAAGGCTCCTCCACTCCCAAAAGAAAAGAGTATTGCTTTGAAGGCTGTTGAAGGAGAACCCTCTACAAGTGATGAGGAGCTGATCAGTCTACTGGCCAGAAGGTTCAAGAAGTGGATCAAAACAGAAGGATCCAGAGGAAGAGACTCAAAAACCAGGTATAATAAAACACCTACTAAAGAGATTATATGCTACTCTTGCAGGAAACCTGGACACATTGCACCTGAATGTCCTAAAGAGATCAACAATAAGAAGGATCTAAGAAGAACAGATCTAAAGATGAAGAAGAAGAAAGAAAAAGAATTCATTGCTCAATCTTGGTGTGATTCAGAATCAGAAGGAAGTACCTCATCAGATAATGACCAGCAAGAGGTCAAGCAAGAGGAAACCTGTCTGATGGACACTGAGAAGCCTGATGATACATCTATGGTAAATATACTTGATAATATAAATTTCTCTTCTACTGATTTCAAACAAAGTTTCAAAGAATTCTGTTTAGATCTAATCAAATCTGAAAAAGAAGTAAAAGAATTAAGAATTGAATTAAAAAATCTCAAACAGGTAAATACACATCATAAAAATTATAAGCTCAATCTAGAACTCTCAGAAGAGGAATTAGACAAAATCTATTCAGAAAATCTAACACTAAGGAAGGAGCTTGCAAAGGCTAAAGTCTTTGAAGACTCTCTAAATGGAAGAGGTCAGAAGCTAAAAAATATTTCTGAGAATCTCACTAATAGATTTAGACAGATAAATCAGAATACTAATGAAGCATCTAAACCTCAAACATCCAGCAAATCTGTCTGGAAACATCCAATTCACTTCACCAGGGAGAATTATCTAACAGGAGAAATATCACAAGAATGCCCTGAAATAACCACTGTTTTTAATAAACCTAATCCCATTACAGATAAAGGAATCTTAGGAAAATATCCTCACAAAAAATTTGAACATGCGTCGAATTCTTACCAACGAGCGTCAAGTTCTAATCGACGCTTACACCAAAATGCGTCGACTTCTACTCAACGCAACCTCTCTCATGCTTCGACTGAAAATAGACTCAGAATGAAGAAAGCGTCGAATTCATATCGACGCAACCATAAGTCTACGTCGAATCCCTATCGACGCAATAAATCAGACAGAAAATTTTCTGTTTCCAAACAGGCCTCTCAATCCATGTCCTTCTATTATAAACATTATTTCTGTGATATCATCCAAGAAGATTGGTATGATAAGCCAGTACCCCATAAGAAGAAACGATATCCTGAAAGACCCACTTATTCTTTTATTAAATCTTTTACTAATGAGAGGAAGGGACCCTAGCTCAGCAGGGTCCAAACTAATGTTTAAAATTTTATATGCAGATGTATCACATCTCCAGGATGGTGTGGTACTTGGACAGTGGATGCTCCATGCACATGACAGGATGCAAAAACCTATTAATCAACTTTGAGGATAGACTTGGACCATCAGTAACCTTTGGAGATTCTAGCTGTGGCCAAACCAAGGGCTTTGGAGATTTCAAAGAAGGGAAAGTCACCTTCAAGAATGTGGCAGTAGTCAAAGGACTAAAGCACAATCTGATAAGTATAAGTCAGATATGTGAAAATGGTAGGTATGAGGTAAAATTCACCACACTATTCTGCCATATTATTGATATCAAGACTGGTGCTACAGTACTAAATGGAACTAGAAAAGGAAAAGTATATGTAGTGGACTTTAGCTCTTCACCCACAGAAGTTTGCTTATTCAACAATATCATAGATAAAAATGAACTATGGCATAGGAGACTAGGTCATCTAAACTACAAAACCATTAGTAAACTAGCAAAGAATAACCTAGTCAGAGTATTACCAAAGGGTAGGTACTCTAAGGATTCTCCATGCAGACCTTGCCAACTGGGAAAACAGACCAAATCATCTTTCAAACCCATTGGTAAGGATGACTCTCCCAGGTCCCTATACTTACTACACATGGATCTCTTTGGTCCCATATCCACTCAGAGCTTAGGTGGAAAATCCTATACCTTGGTTATTGTTGATGATTATTCTAGGTTTAGCTGGGTATTCTTTCTAAGGGTTAAATCTGAAACCCATAAAATTCTCTCAAAATTCATAAGACAGATTCAATCTGAGTTCAACTCCAATGTTTCAATTATAAGAAGTGATCATGGGACTGAATTTGACAATCAGATGATTTGTAGTTTCTGTGAGAAAAAAGGTATTAAACAAAGCTTCTCAGCACCTAGAACTCCTCAACAAAATGGAGTTGCTGAGAGGAAGAATAGAACCTTAATAGAATCAGGAAGGACCCTGCTTGCAGAATCAGGATTACCAAAAACCTTTTGGGCTGAAGCAGTCAACACTGCAAACTATGTTCTAAATAGAAGCCTCATACACAAAACTAAATCAAAGACTCCATATGAGCTCCTGAAAAATAAAACACCCACTGTTAAATATTTTAAAATTTTTGGATGTGCTTGCTTTATTCTAAACAATGGGAAAGATCATCTTGCCAAATTTGACAAGAAGTCTGATGATGGAATATTTCTGGGATACTCATCATCTAGTAAAGCCTATAGGTGCTACAATAGAAGAACTCTTAAAATTGAAGAATCCATGCACATTGTATTTGATGAAACTAACATGCTACTTAAGGGGGAGGAGACTCCCACCAGTTTTTTTCCACAGGAAAACAACAGCATAGAAACCCAGCTTGAGCAACTAGCTCTAGAGAACACAGATAATGGAAAGGAAAACCAGTTAAAGGAACCAAGTGAGGAGTCTAAACAAGAAACCTCAGAAAAGAGCATTCAAGACCCATTTCCACAGGAGAACATGGTTCAGGAAGAACAATTGAACAATGATCTCATTGAGAATGAAGAAGAAGAACAACTGACAAGTTCAAGCAGAACAGGGATCAATTTGAAGGATCATCCACAAACTCAAGTAATTGGAGACCCCAATACAGGAATAAGAATAAGACACCAAATCTCCAATGGGATGATGCTCCAATGCTTCCTATCACAAGTTGAACCAAAAAAATTTGAGGAAGCAAATTGTGATCCTCACTGGATTATGGCCATGCAAGAAGAACTAGGCCAATTTGAGAGAAACAAAGTATGGAACCTAGTTGAAATACCAAGAAACTACCCTGTAATTGGTACAAAATGGGTATACTGGAACAAACTAGATTCCACTGGAGTAATTGTGAGGAACAAGGCAAGACTTGTAGCACAAGGATATAGACAAGAAGAAGGGATAGACTACAACCAGACCTTTGCTCCAGTAGCCAGATTAGAGGCAATTAGGCTTTTTCTTGCCTATGCAGCCTTCATGAAGATGAAAGTCTACCAAATGGATGTCAAGAGTGCTTTTCTAAATGGTGATCTTCAAGAAGAGGTATATGTGGAGCAACCACCAGGTTTTGTTAATCCCTCTTCTCCTAACTTTGTTTATAGACTTAACAAAGCACTATATGGTCTTAAGCAAGCACCTAGAGCTTGGTATGAAACTCTCTCAAATTTTCTTTTAGAAAATTCCTTTGAAAGAGGAAAAGTAGACAAGACACTCTTTACTAGAACCCATAAAAACCAACTCCTCCTTGTTCAAATATATGTAGATGACATTATCTTTAGCTCAACTCATCCTAAACTGTGTAAAAGATTTGCTAATCTAATGCAATCTAAATTTGAAATGAGTAGTATGGGAGAACTCTCATACTTCCTAGGGCTACAAGTAAAACAAAATAGTGAAAGAATCTTTATCTCACAATCAAAATATACTAAAGAGCTAATCAAAAAGTTTGGTATGGAATCAACATCTACTATGAAAACACCCATGGCAACCAATGCCATTATAGACAAAGATGATAAAGGAAAATCAGTAGATCAAAAAACTTATAGGGCCATCATAGGATCCCTTCTATATCTAACAGCTAGCAGACCTGATATCATGTTTGCCACTTGCATATGTGCTAGATTTCAGGTTGATCCAAAGGAATCCCATCTCACCTCTGTAAAAAGGATTCTTAGATACCTAAAGGGAACCCCTGAACTAGGACTATGGTACTCAGTAGAAACCAACTTTGAATTAATAGGTTTCTCAGATGCAGATTATGCTGGATGTAGGGTTGATAGAAAAAGCACATCTGGTACCTGCCAATTCCTAGGTGATAGATTGATCTCATGGTTTAGTAAGAAACAAACCTCAGTCTCAACCTCAACAGCTGAAGCTGAATACATAGCTGCTGGGAGCTGTTGTTAACAAATCCTGTGGATGCAAAATCAGCTACTTGACTACAAATTGGAAATACATAACTCTAAGATCTATTGTGATAGCTCTAGTGCCATATCCATAGCATCCAACCCAGTCCTTCATAGTAGGACCAAACATATAGAGATCAGACATCACTTCCTTAGAGACAATGTTGAGAAGGGTAAAATAACCTTAGAATATATTCCCACAGACAATCAAAGAGCAGACATCTTCACAAAACCCTTAGATGAAACTAAGCATAACTATTTCATAAACACCTTAGGAATGCTTGATGGAAGCTTGTAAACACCATTGTTAGGGAACTCTAAAGGAATCAGACAATCTAAGAAAACTTCTTGCAGATATGTCGAATACATATCGACGCTCCGTCGAGACAAACTCGACGCTGACACCAATTTCCATCAGACAAAGTTACGTCGATCTTTTATCGACGCACCGTCGAATTCATATCGACGCATTACTATGATCACGTCGATAGAGCTCCAGGCTGGCCAATCTCCACGGAGCGGCGACTCTATATCGACGCAAACGTCGACATCCATTCGACGTAACGTCGACTTCAAGTTAAAATTAGAATCAAATCCTTACTTCCTCTTTTGACGATTGGATTACCGTGATTTCTGTTTCCTTTCTCGACGTTTCATCTTCTTTAAATAATGCCTCTTATTTCATAACATATACCTTTCTGAACTCGCCAGAACTTTGTCTTCCACCTCTCTCTCTTTCTGCATCAATGGCGCCTACTCCTGTTCAAACTGCCCTTATCAAAGCGATGAACGATGCTCTGGAAAATATTCTCACCGACTTCCAGACACGTCTAACCAACTTCTCCAATGAATGTGCCAATATGATCACCACCTGTGAAGCCAAATTGGCCACCCTATCTGCCTCTCTTCCTGAGCTTCATGCTCTTCATCGAGAAGAACCTCTGTCGCCACAAAGGTTTACATCCTTCCTGAAAGATATAAACCAGGGGGAGAGTTTCTCCAGAAACCCCTCTTGTCAGGTCTTTGATCTCACTTAAAGCTCAGGTTTAACTCTCTTCTCTCCAACTCTAAGTATTCTCTCTAACTATTACTCCAATTCCATTATAGGCTCCACTCCTCTCAAATCACTCTGACTACACCTTCATCAAACATTTTGGTGAATCCTCCTCTTACAACACTGAAGGGGAGCATGCTGTGGATTCAGCATTCAGAGTTGATGACCCATATAACCAGGGGGAGATTCCTATAGTAAAGAACCCAGAAATCCAGGGGGAGGAAGAAGCAGTCACCTCTGATGATTGGAATGGACAGATGTGGATTGATGCACCCTTATGTGAGGAGGAACTTCAACATCACTCCCCTGGCTTCTCTGCCAGTTACATCAAGCTGAAGACACCTCTACTTGAGAACATTCCTACAAAATAGCTTGGAGGAGACAATCATCCCTCAGCAGAGATCATTCTACCTGAAGTCATTCTGCCTTCTATTGCAGAACAGACTCCTCTTCTTGATATTGTTCCCTCTCCACCCAAAGAGAAATCTCACTCTCCTTCATCTCCACCTCTACCTCTACCTCCACTTCAACCTTCTTCTCTACCTCCTCTGCTACCTCTACCTCCACAAGTAGCAAGCTTCTCCAAACAAATCCTACCTAGGCAAAGTTCAGGAGGACAGATGAAAAGGAAAAGAGAAGCCATTCCCTACTGGCAAAACTTCTCCAAAGAAGAAAGGAGAGAGTATGCAAAAGAAAGGAAGTATAGAAAAGCATGTGAGCAAATAAAAAGATTTGAAAAGATGCCTATTATCACTCCTAATAGCCCTGTGAAGGAGTACCATGACCCTAACATGGAAAAGAGGCATGAAGAGATACGAGAAAGAGAACTGTATGAATATGAAGCAGCTAGGAAAGAAGTGGAAGATAAAAGGAATGCCTGGATGGAAAAGATCAACAAGGGAATGACTAAAGAACAAATTCTTGCTGAATCTTCTATCAGAATTCCAAAGAAGTTGTTTGATATTGAAGCTTATCAAAAGAAAAACCCTCAGGCAGGGATCATACTAGATAAAGGTCAAAAACACAAGAAGGGTGTAGGGTGTACAGAAGATACTTACATTCCCTACAAGAAGCCCAACAGACCTATAAAATTAAGTGGCATGCCTCACCCTGGAAAGGGAAAGGAAAAATGGCTGACATTCCAGAGAAGCAGCAATCAGAAAAGAAAACAAAATATAGGCCCAAGGTTGATAACAAGGGACCACCTGAGATCAAGCCTACTGAAAAGAAAGTTCAAAACATTACAATTGAGATGATTGATGAAAAGGCAGCAATCATCATCAGCAAAGGCTACTCCATAAATGACACAATCCCTGATGGTGATAAACTATTGTAAAAACTGCATACAATCATCAGGAATGTCCAGGAACGACCTGATAGAGTCAGGGGCTACATTCTTGATGCTATTGAAAACTTATCTAGGAAACTTTATTCTGCTTTTGTCAACTTCATGTATAAAAAGAAGTTTCTGGTTTAAATTTTTGTGAAAGACAAATACTTGTCATATGCTTTCTTATTCCAATTTCTCTTCTGATTATTTAATTTATTTCTTATCTTTACAAATACTGTGCTGGGTTAATTATATGCTAGTACAATTTCCCTCTAAATAGGGTTAAGACAAATAGGGGGAGATTGTTGGGAAAATGATTTCTCTTAACCCCTAAAAATAAGTTAAAGAAGAATTCTAAGAATGAAAAATAAGGCTAAGTAAATATGCGTCGAATACTATTCGACGCAACGTCGAAATGCAGTCGACGTTTCCTTCAGATTGAGTCGAAGTAACTTTAGGAAGATTTCGACGTATGTCTTGTCGACGCTACTCTGATTTCTAGTCACGCATCTAATGAAGTCGACGCATCTTAGTCGACGTACCTTCCATATTCTCCTTTCAACGTTCAGCCAAGAAGAACTCGACGTTTACGTCGAATGGTAATCGACGCACGTCGATTTATGTGACAGATTTAAATATGCGCCAGATCTCTTTCCTTCTTTCAGTAGATCTGATTTGTATGGAATAATGTTAATATTTTATAGCCGTTCTGAATCTTTCTTTTCCTCTATTAGATTCTTGGCTAATTTGCTAAAATTCATTATGGATATTATTTGAAATTGGAATGAATACTTTCCTTCTATGGATATAACTGTTATGTAAATTTCTCTTTCTTTCTAATACTCTGCCTGCTAATTGATTACTCTCCTATAGTGTTATCTTAATAAACAGAGCTATAAATAACCAAGGAGGTCGGCAGAGAAAGATAAGAAGTGATTCACCATTTTTACATTTGAAAAGAGGAAAAGCTCCCAAGTGAAAAAGAGAGAATTGAGAAATAGTCCTGCAGCAATATTCAAGCATTCTTCTTCCTCTGCTTCTGAAGTCACCCTGCTGCAAATTCTGGTAGGTCTCACATAAGAGAGAAAAGCTACAAATCTTCTTCTCTCTATAGAAGAAAGATTTATTTCACTTCTTGTGCTTCTAATCTTCTTGCTAGGAAGAAGATTCAATTTTGTTCTTATTTCTTTCTTCTTTCTTATTTTTACTTAAACATTGTAAAAGAGTTTTTAGAATCTCTCTTCAAAAAATTCAGTGTACTGGTTCTAAGAGTCTCCTCTTCAAAAGACTCAGTTGGTTCTAAGAGTCTCCTTGTCAAAAGACTCAGGGTGGTTCTAAGAGTCTCCTTATCAAAAGACTCAGTGCAAGATAGTGAATTCCTACCAAGGGGGTAGAAGAGTGGACTACCCAAAGTTTGGGGAACCACTATATTTTCTTGTGTTGTGCTGTGATTTCTTTTCTTGCATTTACTTTCTTTATTTGTTTAATTCTTGTTGGTGTGTGGGAAGCTATAATCTGTGATCATACACATATATATATTAACTTTGCACAAAATAATTTTTAATCTCTATTCACCCCCCCTCTAGAGAATTCTAGTGAGGTTAACTGTGCACTTTCAAAAGAGGTAGAGGGTCAGGCCCTGGAAAGAAGGGCAAAGGAGCTGATGGCGATCAGAGAAAAAGGAAGGGAGGAGGAGGCCGAGGCGTTTGCTAGCGGCGAGGGGAAGGAAGGAGATTGGGGATTGTAGTTCCGGCTGGAGGTCGTGGAGCTCGAGGTCACCACCTAGGCTGGGGTGGTGGAGAAGGTCCGAATCAGCGGAGAGCTCGGCCTGGAGGAGCAGGAGAAAATCCTAGTCTGCGTGCAAAAGAACGTGGATGTCTTCGCTTGGAGCACGACGGAGATGCCCAGGATTGATGCGGACGTGGCATGCCACCGTCTCAACCTCGATCCCGGCTCTCGACCCATCCGCCAAAAGAAGAGAGCCATCGTCGACAAGCTGGAAGGCCCCATTAGGGAGGAGGTGGGCAACTCATCCGAGCAGGTTTTGTATCGGAGATCCAGTATCCAGGCTGGGTATCCAATGTAGTTATGGTGAAAAAGGGGGGAGGTAAGTGGCGCATGTGTGTTGATTTCTCACTACTTAATAAATCATGCCCCAAGGATTGCTACCCCTTGCCTAGAATTGACGCGCTGGTTGATTCAGCCGTCAGTTTCTCTATAATGTCTTTTTAGATGTATTTTCAGGTTATCATCAAATCCACATGTATCCCCCCAACATCAAGGACATCTCCTTCATCACGAGGGATGAGTGCTATTATTATAAGATGATGTCATTTGGGCTCAAGAATGCAGGGGCCACATACCAACGAATGATGGACACGGTCTTCCGAGAGCAGAAGGGAAGGAATATGGAGGTCTCTGTTGACGATCTCATGATAAAAAGCTGGGACCTCGATTCCCACCTCCAAGACCTCAAAGAAATCTCTAGGACCTTGCGGAAGTATAAGATGAAGCTCAACCCCCTGAAGTGTGTCTTCGGGGCTAGCCGGGGAAAGTTCCTGGGTCACTTGCTCACCCCAGCGGGGGTGGAGCCTAACCCAGATAAGGTTAAAGCAATCATGGAGTTGGGGTCGCCAAGAAACTCGAAGGAGGTTCAGTGCCTCACGGGAAAGTTGGCCGGGCTCATTTTGGTCCTCTCTAAGGCGGGTGAGAAGTGTGCACCCTTCTTCAAGGTGCTAAGGGGAAACAAAAAATTCGAATGGACCTCGGAATGTGAGGAAGCTTTCCAAGCTTTGAAAGAGCAACTCACCCAGACTCCTCTACTCCAGGGGCCAAGACAAGGAGAGGATCTATCCCTATACTTGGTGGTAGGATCCAAGGAAGTAAGTTCGGTATTGGTCTGGGAAGAAGGGAGGAGGCAGTTCCCCATCTACTACGTCAGTCGAGTGCTGAGGAAGGCAGAGCTTCGATACCCAATTTTAGAAAAGTTGGCCTTCGCATTGGTGGTATCGGCCCGGAAACTCCGGCCTTATTTCCAAGCGCATTTGATCAAAGTAGTGACCGACCATCCGCTTCGCAAAGTCATGGAAGGGGTGGAGCATTCGGGGAGGCTGGCAAAATGGTCCGTGGAGCTGAGTGAGTTCAACATCGCGTGTGTGCCTAGGATGTCGATCAAGGCACAAGCGGTGGCAGAATTCATGGCGGACTACGCAACTGAAGTGGGGGAGCATGAATCACCTCCCCCGGTGGCATGGAAGATGCTGGTGGATGGTGCGTCAGGGAAGCACTCCTATGGAGGAGGAATCATCCTAATAAGCCCCCAAGGGACAAAGATTGAGCAATCCTTGAGCATCCATTTTCCAATTACCAACAACCAGGCCGAGTACGAGGCAGTGATAGCGGGCCTGCGGCTGGCCCGAGAGCTGGGAGTACAAGGCGTGGAGGTCTCAACGGACTCCATGGTGGTGGCATGCCAAGTTAGGGGGAATTTGAAGCAAAGGAGCCGACCCTCCAACGCTACCTGGAAAAGGTCAAGGGGGTCATCGGTCAATTTCGCACATTCTCCATCAAGCATGTGCCAAGGGAGGAGAGCACCCCGGCGGACCTCTTAGCCAGGTTTGGTCCCCGAGCTGGGGGGACGGTATCGGAACTCTTCCGGCCTTCCATCGAGGAAAGGGAGCTGATGGAGGTGGATCAACGAGCATCATGGATGGATCCCTTCATCACCTTCCCGACGTCGAGGAAGTTCCTTGAAGGGGATGTGGATAAACGATGCTTCATGTATAAGTCAGCTTATTATTCCTTGCATGCAGGGGGATTATATAGGAAATTACTCTCGGGGCTCCTGGCCTATTGTGTATCGGAGGAGGAGGTCCCGAGAGTCCAAAAGAAATCCACTCGGGGGAATATGGCAGTCACTTCGGGAGCCGAACCTTGGAAGGTAGAGTGTTGAAGCAAGGCTACTTTTGGCCTACCGTTAGCAAGGATGCGGCGGAGTTCACAAAGAAATGTTCAAATTGTCAGTTGTTTGCTCCCCTCCAGCGCTTGGCAACTCAAAGACTCTAAACCATCACACCTCCCTGGCCCTTTGCTATATGGGGTTTGGACCTGGTAGGCCCTTTCCCGCAAGCTAGTGGCCAAAGGAAGTTTCTGTTGGTGATGATTGATTACTTCTCCAAGTGGATAGAAGTAAAGGCGCTGGCCAAGGTAACGTCCCAAGTGGTAAGAAATTTTGTATGGGGGAGATAATTTGCAGGCACGGGTTCCCACTGGCCATAGTGACGGACAATGGGACACAATTTGCCAGCGAAGAATTTGTCAGTTTCTGCACCCAACTCGACATCGACCTCAGGTTCGCGTCGGTCCACCACCCAAGGAGTAACGGTCAAGTGGAGGCAGCAAACAAGATAATTGTCAACCTACTTAAGAAGAAAGTGGAGAATCTCAGGGGTAACTGGGTGGAGCAGCTGCCCTCGGTCCTTTGGTCCTTGAGGACTACTCCAAATACCGCCACCAGGGAGCCTTCGTTCAAACTCTCTCACGGGTCCGAGGCTGTCCTCCCGATAGAGTTTGAGGTGAAAACCCCAAGGGTGTTCGCCGCGGGTGAGGGGGATGAAGAATGGCTAGTGGAAAATGATGCAGAACAAAGGCTGTCCCTGGACCTAGTAGAAGAGCTCCAAGACCTCGCCACTGTTCGGTAGGAGGAAGTCAAGAGGCGGATGGCCAGGTACTTTGATCAACATATCATAGTAAAACAGTTCGAGAGAGGGGATTTGGTCCTGAAGAAGGTGGATGCGGCAGGGAGAGGAGCCGCAGTAGGTAAGCTTGAGCCCAACTGGGAGGGGCCTTACATTGTAAGCGAAGTGCTCAAGTCTGGAGGGTACCACCTCCAGGATGTGGAAGGGGTACCCCTCGGACGAGCCAGGAGTGGGGATGATTTTAAGCGATTCTATCCTTAAGAATTTTTATAACTGACTTGTTGTATGTTTCATTCTCCATACATAGATTTTGAAGTTGCTTTTGAGTAGGAATCTTCAAGTGTTGGTGCTGGAATGCCCCAGACCGATTCCGCTGTCGGGCTCTCATAGACGGTGGGTCAGGTAGATCTCTGGAGAGGCTGGCAAGGTAACAAGTCCTTTGGTGCTGGAATGTCCCAGATCGATTCCGCTGTTAGGCTCTCATAGACGGTGGGTCAGGTAGATCTTTGGAGAGGCTGGAAAGGTAACAAGTCCTTTGGTGCTGGAATGCCCTAGATCGATTCCGCTGCCGGGCTCTCATAGACGGTGGGTCAGGTAGATCTCTGGAGAGGCTGGCAAGGTAACAAGTCCTTTGGTGCTGGAATGCCCCAGATCGATTCTGCTGCCGGGCTCTCATAGACAGTGGGTCAGGTAGATCTCTGGAGAAGCTGGCAAGGTAACAAGTCCTTTGGTGCTTGAATGCCCCAGATCGATTCCGCTGCCGGGCTCTCATAGACGGTGAGTCAGGTAGATCTCTAGAGAGGTTGGCAAGGTAACAAGTCCTTTGGTGCTGGAATTCCCCAGATCGATTCCGCTGCCGGGCTCTCATAGACGGTGGGTCAGGTTGATCTCTAGAGAGGCTGGCAGGGTAGCAAGTCCTTTAGTGCTGGAGTGCCGCAGATTGATTCGGCTGCCGGGCTGAAAGTGCACAGGTAACCTCACTAGAATTCTCTAGAGGGGGGGGGGGGTGAATAGAGATTAAAATTTATTTTGTGCAAAGTTAATATATATATATGTGTATGATCACAAATTAGAGCTTCCCACACACCAACAAGAATTAAACAAATAAAGAAAGTAAATGCAAGAAAAGAAATCACAGCACAACACAAGAAAATATAGTGGTTCCCCAAACTTTGGGTAGTCCACTCTTCTACCCCCTTGGTAGGAATTCACTATCTTGCACTGAGTCTTTTGATAAGGAGACTCTTAGAACCACCCTGAGTCTTTTGACAAGGAGACTCTTAGAACCAACTGAGTCTTTTGAAAAGGAGACTCTTAGAACCAGTACACTGAATTTTTTGAAGAGAGATTCTAAAAACTCTTTTACAATGTTTAAGTAAAAATAAGAAAGAAGAAAGAAATAAGAACAAGAATGAATCTTCTTCCTAGCAAGAAGATTAGAAGCACAAGAAGTGAATTAAATCTTTCTTCTATAGAGAGAAGAAGATTTGTAGCTTTTCTCTCTTATGTGAGAGCTATCAGAATTTGCAGCAGGGTGACTTCAGAAGCAGAGGAAGAAGAATGCTTGAATATTGCAGCAGGACTATTTCTCAATTCTCTCTTTTTCACTTGGGAGCTTTTCTTCTTTTTCAATGTGTATATGGTGGATCACTTCTTGTATTTCTCTGCCGACCTCCTTGGTTATTTATAGCTCTGTTCATTAAGATAACACTATAGGAGAGTAATCAATTAGCAGGCAGAGTATTAGAAAGAAAGAGAAATTTACATAACAGTTATATCTATAGAAGGAAAGTATTCATTCCAATTTCAAATAATATCCATAATGAATTTTATCAAATTAGCCAAGAATCTAATAGAGGAAAAGAAAGATTCAGAACATCTATAAGACATAAATTGATTCTATATAAATCAGATCTATAAGATAAGGAAAGAGATCTGGCGATTTTGAATTCTGTCATAAAGATCGACGTGCGTCGATTACTATTCGACGCAAGCGTCGAATACATCCTGTCTGGACGTCGAGAGGAGAATAAGGAAGGTGCGTCGACAAAGGTGCGTCGACTACATTAGACGCGTCGACTAGAAATCGGAGTAACGTCGACAACACATACGTCAAAATCTTCCTAAAGTTACTTCGACTCAATCTGAAGGAAACGTCGACTACATTTCGACGTTGCGTCGAATACTATTCAACGCATTTTTACTTAGCCTTATTTTTCATCCTTAGAATTCTTCTTTAACTCATTTCTAGGGGTTAAGAGAAATCATTTTCCCAACAATCTCCCCTATTTTTCTTAACCCTATTTAGAGGGAAATTGTACTAGCATATAATTAACCCAGCACAGCATTTGTAAAGATAAGAAATATGTCACTCAATCAAAAGTGAAATTTAGAAGAAGTGATAAACAAATTTTTCAGAATCATATAAACAGATTTCATGTTCATACCGATTAGTATTCAACTATAGGGTAAAATATATCAGCATTGTTTTCAAATATTACTCAGGAGGGGTAGGAGGAGTCTTTCCCTTTCTCTTGAATACTACTGTTTTAGGAGAGGGGGGTTTCTCTTTCTCATTTGTAGGAAGTTCATTTAGCTCCCCCTGAGCAGGTAACTCCCCGTGGGATAGAACTTCTTTTACTCCTTCTACTTCTTCAGTATCTTTATCATCTCCAGCCCCAGTTGCAACTGGCTCCTGAGTCATCACATCATCTGGTTCATTTCTATCTTAATTTATGGTAGTATTCAGCTCTTTCTCACCATCTTCCTTTTCAGCCTCATTGTTTGCTCTGCTTCCCTCCCCTTGTAGTAGTGCCATTTGATTTGCAGCATCTCTTGCTATGTTGAGTACCTCTATTGTTTGTTCATCATGGTGTAGCTCAGGTACTATCTCATTCCCAAGGATTTTGTCAGATTTTGGAGAAGGAGGGGACTTGTGAGAGAGAGATTTAGGATTGGAGGGATGCTCTTCATCTAGATTCTCCCCTTTCTTGACCTTCTTGGCCAGGGAGGTTAAGAAAGACCTTGTCACTCTAGAGGAAGAGATGGAGGTCTTTAGGCCTTGCACAGAGGCACTGACCCCATCTATTTGGGTGTGCATGTGAAGGATGGAGGAATAAATTTGGGAGCAATGCTCATCCATCATCACTTGGAATTTTTCAGCTGCTGATTTGATGCACTGAGTGATGAGAGCCTCAGTGGATGCAGATGATTCATGGTGTGAAAGGTGAGGAGGTGATGGTGGAGGAAGAGGTGATAGAGGAGGAGAGAAGTGAGTTGATACATGAGGTATGGGTGATAATGGAGGTAGAGAAGATGGGGAAATAGGAGGAGGAAGAGAAGGAGAAACTGCTGTTTGAGCAGGTGTTTGAGAAGAGGTAGGTAGAGTAGGAGTTGTGAGGATAGTAGAGATTATTTGAGTGGATGATGGTGGTAGATAAGAATTGTCTCTTTGAGGAGAAGGAGGAGGAGATGGATGAGCAGGAGAGTTAAGAGGAGAGGGATTCCTTTCAGGAATGGAACCAGGCTTAGGGATTTGCCTGGTCCACTTAGAGAAGAGAGCAATGGACATTCTTTTGCCAGGAGGAATGGGAACTCCTTTTGACCTCCATAGGTCAGGGAAGGAGTGGAAGAGGACTTGACTCATGACCCTCATGCAGGCATTCTCTTTGTGAGAGTATTTAGAGCCTATCATCTTGAGTAGCCATGTGGCCCAGTCTACCTTCCTCTTCAGCACAAGGGCCCCCATGATGTTCAGTTGTTGTTTGGGTACTGCATCATGTGCTGAGATTTTGCATAGTAGAACTTTCCCTACTACATCAGCCAACAGCCTATATTCATCAGAAAAGTCTATTTTCTTTAGGTGGATTGGTCTATCTTTTGAGAACTTCATGGTGGTTAACAGAGTTTTGGTTTCATCAGGTGTGAGTTCTAAAGATTCATCACCTGATAAGGGAGTGATTGAAGGAGACTTTAATTAGTTTATTCTCTAGAGACTGATTTTCTTTCCCTATTTGAGTTGAGTAAAGATAGTATTTGACTGTACCTGATGGAAGATCATAAGTGGTCCTTATGTGTTCTGCAGAGATTGAGACTGGTGTCTCATAGATTGTTCCTTGAATTTCTCCTTGTTCAGATATCTGAACATGAGCTCTGTAAGTTCTATCTCCAGGAGCTTGCATCTTGTTGAAATGAGCTTATCCAGACCAGCTTCAGTGAACAGAGCTATTATGCTCTTAAAGTTGTCTGCGGCGGCTTGAAAGGATTCCAGGTCAATGTCGAAACCTTAGTTTATCTTGGGAGCCATTTTAGGTCAGTGAAAGAGAGGAGGAAATGGCTGGACTAAGGAACAAGAGGGATGAAGGATTCAGAGTAGTGAAGGTTTCTAACTGAAGAGACTTTTTAAGTCAGGTGAAGCGTCGAAACAGGACTCAATTCGAGGCTTATTCGGTACTTCAGTGGATGTGACCGAAAATATTTAAATATTGCCGCTCGTTTTTATGAGGTCGACGTTACGTCGAGTGTGAGCGTCGATTTAGTTCGTTCTGGGATGCAAGGGTTTCTAATCGACGTATGCGTCGATAGTAGTCGACGCATACGTCGATTGTACCTATTGATCTGAGTCATCGACAGTGCGTCGATTAGAGGTCGACGTGACTTGTAATTTACCTGAAAAATTCTAGGTGTTTATTCCTTTTTATCTCTTCTTAATCCTAAGGGTTTCTAAGTTAGCCTAGGACTGGGTTTTAAGACCAATTTGATTTATTATACCAACACTTTTTGGCAAGGTGGACATTTTTTTTGCATATGTAACACTTAAGTATCTTACTTTTGTGAGAGCTTGAGTTTAAATGGGGATAGAAGTGTTGACTAGGATACCAGTGTTGATTAGGATAGAAGGTTTGATTAGGATGGGAATTTTGGTTACCAAGTTTTGGGTGGAAATTTTGGTTGAAATGTTGATTAGGATAGAAATCATGATCAGGATGAATGAGTCCTGAATGGGGGTTAAGATGGAAGATTTTTGGAATATAGGTGTTCATGTTGCTCTGAGTTTTTATGCGTCGATATCTATTCGACGTATGTTGATAGTTGCATCGATTTATATTCGGCGCATTCCTCAGATTGCGTTGATCTGGTATCGACGCATGGAGAAAGTTGCGTCGATTGGATGTCGACGTATCTTTATTCAAGCGTCGAGTAGAGGTCGAGGCATCTGAGAGGTTACGTCGAGTAGAAGTCGACGCACTATCATTCATGCGTTGATATGAAGTCGACGCAACTGTGTCTTCATAAATTTTCATTTTACCTTTTTCTATTTTTACTCCTTTGTATGTTGTTTTTTTTGGTTTAGTTGTCTCTTCAGATGAAGTTTGTGAGTCATCAGCTGAATAATATGATGTTTCATCAAATTCCTTTATTTCCTTGAAGAAGTGTTCTTTCTTATGTTGTGATTCTTTTTCTTGGTTTGCTAATTTGATGGGTTTAGTGAATTTTACAGGGCTCATCCAAGCAGGCTTGTTGGATGGAATTAGGATGATTGATGGATCAGCCCCTAGCCCAAGATTTTTGTGTCTTATTGTTTGTTTTTTAGTGATTTCTTTAAGAGTTTGGCTTCTCATTTTTATTGATTCTTCAAAGGCCTTTGCCTGAGAAACCTTATCCTTAAGGAACTGATTTTCTATTCTAGCCCTTTCTATTTCATTCTCTCTTATGTTAGCCCTTAATACATGATCTATTGAGCTTATACCTTTTTTATTTCTTTGGTTCTTGACCATATGAATTTGTTCTTTTAGGTCCTTGATTTCTTGTTTAGCTTTTAATTGATCTAGACACATTCCCATAAAATCATTTCTGAATTTATCACTTTGAAAATCTATTTCATCAAAGATGCTTACCTCATCCTTATCCTCAGATTCCTCTATGAGAATAAGGCTATTTTCTTTTTCATCTTCAGAAGATATGCTTTCTTCTGATCCTGTCTCACTCCAAGATTTAGCACCATCATCATTCTTGGGGCCTTCAAAGGTCATCAAGCATAGGTCTTCTTGCATAGATTCTTCATTGTCACTCTTAGAGGATGAACTGTCCTCAGAGTCTGTTTCACTCCAGGCTTCTGCAATAAAGCCTCTTTCTTTCTTCTTCCCCTTTTCTTGAGATCTTTTCTTTTCAGATCTTTCTTTGTTTCAGCATTCTCTGGACATTCTGGGGCAATATGTCCAGGTTTCCTGCAAGAATAGCAAATAATTTCTTTTGTGGGAGTTTTGTCATACCTTGGTTTTGACTCCTTACGTTTTGATCTATCTGTCTTGACCCATTTCTTAAATCTTCTGGCTAGGAAACTGAATAATTCTTCTTCAGTGACAGGAGTCCTTTCTTCTATTGCCTTTAAAGCTATGTTCCTGTCTTTTGAGGAGATTGGAGTGTTTTCTCTTCTTTTCTTCTCTTCTCTAGTTTTCTGCAGTTGCTCATAGGATTTGAGTTTTCCTAAGAGAGCATCTGTAGAGATTTCCTTTTGTCCTCTTGTATCTCTTATTGCCCATATTCTTGAGTCCCATGAACTGGGGAGACTCATTAGCAATTTGTCATTAATCTCAGTGAGGGAGATCTCTCTATCCAAGTTTTTCAATTGATTGATGATTAGACTGAATTTGTCATACATCTCAGAGATACTCTCTTCATTCTTCTTTTGGAAGTTCTCATATTGGGAGATCAATAGGGCCTTCTTATCTTTCTTTTCATCAGCACTTCCTTCCACCATCTTTGTAAGAGCATCCCAAATTTCTTTGGATGATTCACAGTCAACAACCCTTTGAAAGATGTCATCTGAGAGAGTTGAGACAAGTATGTTCATGGCCTTTAGATCATATGTTCTTGCCTTCTTCTCATCTTCTGTCCACTCAGATCTTGGAACAAGTGTTTGTGTGACATTGCCACTTGCATCCTTTCTATAGGGCTTTGGGGGACCTGTCACAGTAATATTAAACAAGTCAGCATCAATGGAATTCATATAAATTCTGATTCTTGTTTTCCAAACTGCAAACTTTTCAAGATTGCACATTGGTGGTCTGGTGGAAGCATAATCTTTGATTTGTGCCATGAAAATATTTTTTTAAAAATATATATATATATAAACAAGAGGTAGGATCTTTTGATCAAGGGGTTAACCTTTTTAGATCAACCTAGCTCTGATACCAATTGAAAGTGCACAATTAATCTCACTAGAATTCTCTAGGGGGGGGGTGAATAGAGATTAAAATTTATTTTGTGCAAAGTTAATATATATGTGTATGATCACAGATTAGAGCTTCCCACACACCAACAAGAATTAAACAAATAAAGAAAGTAAATGCAAGAAAAGAAATCACAGCACAACATAAGAAAATATAGTGGTTCCCCAAACTTTGGGTAGTCCACTCTTCTACCCCCTTGGTAGGAATTCACTATCTTGCACTGAGTCTTTTGATAAGGAGACTCTTAGAACCACCCTGAGTCTTTTGACAAGGAGACTCTTAGAACCAACTGAGTCTTTTGAAAAGGAGACTCTTAGAACCAGTACACTGAATTTTTTGAAGAGAGATTCTAAAAACTCTTTTACAATGTTTAAGTAAAAATAAGAAAGAAGAAAGAAATAAGAACAAGAATGAATCTTCTTCCTAGCAAGAAGATTGGAAGCACAAGAAGTGAATTAAATCTTTCTTCTATAGAGAGAAGAAGATTTGTAGCTTTTCTCTCTTATGTGAGAGCTATCAGAATTTGCAGCAGGGTGACTTCAGAAGCAGAGGAAGAAGAATGCTTGAATATTGCTGCAGGACTATTTCTCAATTCTCTCTTTTTCACTTGGGAGTTTTTCCTCTTTTTCAATGTGTATATGGTGGATCACTTCTTGTATTTCTCTGCCGACCTCCTTGGTTATTTATAGCTCTGTTCATTAAGATAACACTATAGGAGAGTAATCAATTAGCAGGCAGAGTATTAGAAAGAAAGAGAAATTTACGTAACAGTTATATCTATAGAAGGAAAGTATTCATTCCAATTTCAAATAATGTCCATAATGAATTTTATCAAATTAGCCAAGAATCTAATAGAGGAAAAGAAAGATTCAGAATGGCTATAAGACATAAATTGATTCCATATAAATCAGATCTATAAGATAAGGAAAGAGATTTGGCGATTTTGAATTCTGTCATAAAGATCGACGTGCGTCGATTACTATTCGACGCAAGCGTCGAATACATCCTATCTGGACGTCGAGAGGAGAATAAGGAAGGTGCGTCGACAAAGGTGCGTCGACTACATTAGACGCGTCGACTAGAAATCAGAGTAACGTCGACAACACATACGTCGAAATCTTCCTAGAGTTACTTCGACTCAATCTGAAGGAAACGTCAACTACATTTCGACGTTGCGTCGAATACTATTCAACGCATATTTACTTAGCCTTATTTTTCATTCTTAGAATTCTTCTTTAACTCATTTCTAGGGGTTAAGAGAAATCATTTTCCCAACACGGGCTCTCATAGACGGTGGGTCAGGTTGATCTTTGGAGAGGCTGGCAAGGCAATAAGTATTGGTGCTGGAGTACCCCAGATCGATTCCACCGCCGGGCTCTCATAGATGGCGGGTCAGGTTGATATCTGGAAAGGCTGGCAAGGCAACAAGTATTGGTGCTGGAGTGCCCAGATCGAATCCGTTGCCAGGCTCTCATAGACGGTGGGTCAGGTTGATCTCTAGAGAGGCTGGCAGGGTAGCAAGTCCCTTAGTGCTGGATTACCCCACATGATTCCGCTGTCGGGCTCTCGCTAGCCGGTGGGTCAGGTCAATCTCACGGAGAGGCTGGCAAGTAGGTTATCCTTGATAAGAGGCTTGGTTCATAAAAATCTCAAGGCCCAAGGGAGGCGAGGTCGGAGGCTCGCTCGTGGGGAAGAAAAAAGACAACGGATTAGAAGTGCAAAAGTCCAAGGGTAAAGGCGGGGCGACTGAGCATGGTGGTCGCAAAGCTCACCGAGGCAGGCCCAGGCTCGCGAATATACTTATAAATTTCGCTGGCTTATGCAAAAGCAGCGAGCCAAGAAGGGCCCGTCGGTGCAACAATCAAAAAGAAGCTTGGGGAGCTCGCAAAAAGCGAGCGCGAGCGAGGTTGGGTAACGTTGATACCCGCTCGCAAGTTTCTCTAAGGGGCGAGCCGGAGGAGCGAAGCGGGCCCGACTTCACCTCGGCCAGAAAAGTTAGGCGGGTCTATCTAACGAAATTTCTTAGCAAAAGAGTTCAGAAATAAGGGAATCGATAAGACAAAAAGTCACGCGAGCATGAATAAATGTGCGAGTGCAAGTAAGAGATAAAAAAGAAATTACACTTAAAAGATAGACAAAATATTTCCTTCATTGCTCAAAGATGTTTATAGTTAACGGCGAACTCGCCGGTCAAAAAACAGAAGCTTTTACATTTGGCAAAAAATAAAAACATCAAAGCGGCCCGCCGAAGAATTCTTCAATCGCTCCCGCGATCTTCCAACTCAGAGACTGGCGTGAACAGGTCAGGGATCACGTCCTCGGCGGTGAACTCCATTGCGTCAGGGACGATCAGACCCGCTCCTTTGAGTGTGTCGAAGACGAGTTTGGCGATCCCCATCGAGTTCTTGCAGGCTGCCTCCTTCTCACCCCGCAAATGGCCTCGAGTCCCGGCTCGCGGAGGGGGCGGGGGAAGCACCGCCAGGGTCTGGTCACGAACCCGGGCCTTGAGGTAAGTGTTCTCCATTTATAGGTCGGTGATCCTCGCGGTTAGTTTGCTCACGAACTCAGCATCCTGTAGAAAGGAAGTTAGCAAAGGCAAAATGAAGCGAGACAGAAAAAGATTTTTGCAGACATTACTTACCAGGATGCTTTGTATGCTGGAGAGGAGGCCCTCAGACAAGGCCTCCTTTCCCTTAAACTCCGCGACCTCATCCGTCGCTTTCCGGAGCTCGCCATTGAGCTCCTTGATCTCCCTGTTCACGATGAAGTATCGGCGGCCCACCATATGGGTAAGCTCCGTCGCCAAGAGCTGGGCTCGCATAGCCTCATACACGAGCCCTTTGAGTGTGAAGGACCTGAAGAGGGAGGCGTCCTCGCGGCCGTAGAGCCCGAAAGCGAGGGCGAACGCCTCACCCCCAACTTTATTACTCTCCACCCAGGAGGGGAGGAGTGAGGAGCATACAACCTTATTTTGCTCGGGGTATGCGTCTGGGAGCTTAGCGCCGAGCCCAAAATTCTTGTGGCTCGTCGGATTGGGCTTATCGGCAGCTCCACCGGGCTCGCCACTCTCATCGACGGGCTTCTGGTTCGCCGACTGGGAGAGGGGGATCTCCGGCTCTGACAGATCCACGATGTCTTTTCCCTTAGGCGCGGGGGGAGGGGGTGCTTTCTTGGTCTTCTTCGCCAATCCCTGCGAGGCGAGTCGGCCTAGAGGAGGGGGACGCTTCTTTCCCAATGAAGAGCTCGGGAGGTCACGACATGCCTCAGCGGCCGTGCTCGCGAGCGAGCCAGTGGTGATGGTCGAGGACGGCGCGTGCGGGGGGTTGAGCGGAAGATCACGCTCTCCTGAAAAGAAGTTAGAAACGTTAGCAAAAAAGAAAGAAAGGGTGAGGGGAAGTCGGCGAGTGCGAGTCAAACCTGCTCCCTGGGGGACGGGCATCAGCGAGTCCACTCTCTGCCGGAGGAAGGCGACTTCGAAGTTCATCCCCGTCAGATATTGGTATAGCTTCGCATCATCGCCCCCCAGTGTGGCGGGCAGGCGGTAGGTGGCCTTGTCCTGCTGGAGGGGAGAGTAGGAGACGTTACTGAATGGACCCTTCACTAGGACATAATTTTGCGTCCAATAGTGAGTCTTGTTCACTGTCTCGCAGATGGTGATGCGCTGGCTCGTGAAGTGGGTCGTCCCGCCCTTGTAGGCATGGAAAGAGAGCACCTTGCGAAAGACGAGTAGACTGAACTCAATCCTCTCCGCCCGCAGATAGCTGGCGAAAGCGATTACCACTGCAATCACATTCGGCGTCAGCTGGCTCAGCATAACGCCAAAGTACTTGAGTACCTAAAAGAATCGATAAGGGTTAGAATACTCTTCGCGAGGCGAGCCAGGAATATTATGGTCATGAAAGGAAAAAATGTATATACACCTGGCGCACTTCGGGCCAGAGTGGGAGTCGTAGCCCATTTTCAAAATGGGCGATGGGGATTGCGAGCTCGTTGGAGTAGGGGTCGCTGATGGTGTCTCGCTCGGTAGGGCGGTGAGCCACAAATTCGGTTTGGATGTAGTTGTCCACCGTGGCAAGGTGTTCCTCCGTAGTGAGGTTGGCGGAGAAGAACAGGTCCTCGCGGAAGGCACTAGCGCACTTGGCCCGCCCCTCCGATTCCACATCTGCGACCATGATGATGTAGGGCTACGAGTCAAAAGTTAGCGAGCGCGAGCTAGGATCTGCGAGAGAGCCGGAAGAAGAGAAGAGCGAAAGAAGAGCAGTAAATGCAGTGGTTAGAAAGAAAAAGACGGAGACTATTTATAGAAATGAGAATGGAGGGAAGGATTCAAAGCGCCAAGGCCTGCGGATAGCGGATCCGCGCGGTATTTTTCCACCTCCTGGAGCCTTATCCGCTTCTGGCGAGTTGAGGCCCCGCAGAAAATCCCTCTGAAATGGTCACGGGCGAGCGAGACCTGTGCAAAAAATTAGAGCGAGTCGCGAGAGCAAGGCGGACAAAATACAATTATTAAGAGAAAAATCTGTGAGGGGCGGACGAGGTTGATATAACGACGGAAATAGTAAAAATAGAAAAAGCAGGCTCGCAAGCGAGTCAAAACTATTAATATTACAGATCGCCAAATTGTTTAAAACCCCTCATAAAGGGGGGAGGGGAAGTAAAAGCAAATCGTAAATTACAGAAGGCCTCTCAGTAGCAAACCCACTTCCAGCATCCGTGGCCCCTCACACCCGAGCGTGTGTGTGTGTGTGGGGGGGGGGGGGGGGGACTTGCGGGTAGTGATATTCACGAACCGACTGGGCCTCGCAAGTTAGCAACCGCGCGTAATCCTCAATCCGCACGATGTGCACCATGGGTGAGGTGACCTCGCTGCAGTCGACCGGCCGCACCTCGGCAAGGATGCGTGCATTTGCATCCTCCATCACAGCAAACTTCTCTTCATACGCGAGCCGATCCAGCCGATTCTGTTCATATAACTCCCGCAACATGGAAGTGTGTTTCTGGAATATCTCAGTGACCCGCCTCTTCATTTTCTCTGGATTGCCGGGGTCCCCCAGAAAATCCGCGACCTAGCCCGACGAGGGGGGGTGGCGACATCTCCACCTCTCCATGCTCGGATTCAGTAGGTGGGGTCGGAGGATCACCTACGAGGTAGAGATCAGCGGAGAGGATGAGAAAAAGGCACTCGGCAGGGATGGTCTAACCTGGCGAGGGAGTAAGGGCACTGGGCCGATGGAGAGAAGTGCCCGACTAACCCTTAAAAGCTTCTACGAAGGTTGGGGTAACAACCTTCCCTAGACCGGGACGGAACGTGGCTCTGGCAGTGAGCTCGGGATCGGCAAATAATGTCCCTCCGGGGCTCCTTTGTCCCAAAAGGCCGAACCTTGGGGTAATGATGGTCTGGTTCGGCGGGGGCGGCGGGGGCAGCGGATCCGCCGAAGGAGGACTCCGCTCCTCCAAGTTCGCAAGAGGAGACACTACATAAGGAATAAGGAAGACTTAGCGAGCAATGAAATGTATAATGAGGGGCGAGGCGAGCTACTCACCTGGTCGCAAAGGTGAGGCCCGCATATCAGAGGTCCTCATGACCCGGGATGCAGGGTCGATCCTCCCAGGGGTAGGAATGCGAGTCTCTGATGTTTTTTCTCCAGGGTATTCCCCCCGGGGGAGTGTTCTGCGAGCGAAGAAATGATGTTAGGTGAGAAAGACTTTAAGTTAGCGAACTTGGCGTTAGTACCTGCGAGGCGAGACCGTCGTTGGAGGAGGGAGACAGAGGAGAAGACTCATCCTCGCCGGGCGAGCGCCGGACGGTCTTCGCCATTTTTGTGAGGGGCTGAGGCGAAGCACGCTGCGGGGAGGCCCAAGAAGCATGCATGATTGCCTTGGCCTTCTGGGCCGCGTGTGAGGCCTTAAGGCGGGCCAACATCTCTTCCTTCTTGGACATCACACTAAGTCTCACGACGAGGGGAAAAGGGAGAAAGGGGAGAAAAAAGTTTGAGTGCCAGCTGGGATGAATGGTATTTATAGCAACAGGCCTGGGCCCCGCTAAAAGATTCACGCCACGTCATCAAGAGGCTGACAAATACTAGGGTTTGGATGTTTCTTCGCGAGCCTAAGTAGCCTCGCGAAGAGCGGGGATTGTGTACAACCCCCAATATTCGCCAAGAGATGAGCGCAGATCGGGGGGTCAGCGGGCGAGGGAAGTGATAAGGAGGGCGAGCCAGAGACCAACAAAGGGATCGCTCGTAGGAGTCAGGTGAGTAAGTCCCCTGGCAGCTGCTCGCATAGGGCGAGCGAGTCGGCTTCCCGGTGGATGCTCGCAGGGAGTGGGCGAGCTGGACTCTTGCCGGTAGCCCGCAGGAAGGCACGCGAGAGGAGGCCTCAGGTGCGACTCGCCCAGCAAGGGTCCAGAGATGTTTTTATCCAAATGCCCCTGGTGGTCTGCAGTTAGTGTACAACCCCCAATATTCGCCAGGAGATGAGCACAGATCGGGGGGTCATCGGGCGAGGGAAGTGATAAGGAGGGTGAGCCAAAGACCACCAAAGGGCTCGCTCGCAGGAGTCAGGCGAGCAAGTCCCCTGACAGCTGCTCGCTTAGGGCGAGCGAGTCAGCTTCCCGGTGGATGCTCGCAGGGAGTGGGCGAGCTGGACGCTCGCCGGAAGCCCGTAGGAAGGCACGTGAGTCAGGCTCGCGAGAGGAGGCCTTAGGTGCGACTCACCCAGCAAGGGTCCAGAGATGTTTTTACCCAAAATCCCCTGGTGGTCTGCAGTTAGCCTCTCCAAACAGCGGAGTTTGGCTGTTGGCAGACCATTTTGGGCTGCGTATAGTAAGAATGCAAGGCGGGATTCTGCTATTAGCAGACCACGAACAAAAAACTATAAATAGACCTTGATGGGCAACTTGGGAGAGGATTCCAATCTCAGACTCTGAGCTTCTTCCTACCTAGGTTACTTTGGTTTAGCTCTCTAGCTCTCCAAGGTGCCCAGTCTCAGCTTTGGCTTGGGAGGGGAAGCGCTCAACGATCTTCCGGGTTTGTGGTGGGACCTCCTCGCTGCGACTAAGGTCTAAGTCTAGTTCCGAATCTCTGGTCTGCTCTTTTTGAGGGATCAGTAAGGGCTAGCTGCCCCTCAACTAGTTGAGGGCCCGAGCATCACAAGAGACCAAGAAATTGGTTTCAACAACTAAACATCGCATGAGATATATTTTCTTAAATCTTCATTTTGACTTTTCTAAGGCTTGTGTTTATCAAAATATTGTAACAAAAAAAATAGGAACTGTAAACACAAGATATCATGTTTGAATAAGCCAAATAAGCATGATTTAAATGATTATAATGTGAAATGATGTTCATGCAAAGAGTAAAATAGGTATGCCCTAGATAAAAATACCCAGCCTGTATATCTTGACAAACATATACAACCTAACACAGATACTAGTATCTTTAGGTGGCACTGTTAGTATGTTAAGTTTGAGATTAATGTTATGCCAAAGTATGATAGTGTTTCAATTTATAGACCTAGACTAAAGTGAAGATTCTATTTGATTTGATCTTATTGATTTCAAGATGATTCTAAGGTCTAAACTTGAAATAAATCACAATACATACATAATACACTAACCATGGTATGGAATTATAATACCAATTGTCATAATATAATTCATATAAATGTGATAGGAATAGTTGTTTTTAGATGATTCTTGATATGAATTATGATATATGATTTTAGAGAATTTTAGCAAAGGACATCAATAGATCATGGTGGTGCATGTGAATTCAATATTCATTATGAAGGTAAATTCTTTCTATACATTTTAGCGATTTTCTATTTAGTTATGATTTTGAATATATATGTAATTTTTGATAGGTGAACAATAGTGATGGTTTAGATCATGTTTGACATCAAGAGGTGAACACCATACAATTTTTGTTTTGAAAAGAAAAAGGAACATATTGAAAATTGAACTTTCTCTTAGATCTTGAACTTTCTTCTAGATCATGTTATTTATGTTTTGGACTTCCCGAAACTTATGTTTGAGTAAAACATATTCGTGTGCGAAGAGTTCAAAAAATTAATCAAGACACAAAACAAATCAGAAATACATAAGTGATTAGAAAACATGGAATTTCAGATTTTTATAGAAATTTTGAAATCAACAGACTATTAAGTTAATTTCTAGCATCGACGCTAAGTGCTAGCGCTGGCGTTAGCTCACAGAGAGTGCCAATCGTGAGTATTTGGCCCAGATTTCCTTCGATTTCATTTTTGATTTCACTTAATTATGATTGAGCAATATAGGACCTATCTAATGCAGTGAAATTTTTTGAAGAAAATGCAAAAAGTTGCGGAAGTTAAATTTTAACTCATGAGGTCAAAACCCAAATTATGATTCGTGTGTTGTAAAGAGTTCTTGAGAGGATGTCCATACGTTGTCACATGTTAATTCTCCAATTTTGTTGAAGAAGGCTAAAGTGCTTAATAGCCTAATAACTTGATTTAATTAAAAATCTTATAGCAAATTTATAGTTCAATTTATATGAATACTATATGATATTTATAGGCAATGGTTTTAATAATAATAGATTGGTCATTTATAAATGAAAACCTGACTTTTACTTTTGATTTAATTTGATTTGTAAGCTTCATTTAGGCTTTAAGGGACAAAGTCAAATTTCAAATATTATATTAGGTGACCATGGCATGATGGCTTAAACAAAAAAATTAAAAGGAACATTAGGCATATCATGAAGTATAGAGTATTTTGTAATTCATTTTGATTTATTTCTACTTCATGCAAATGAATGATACTAGTAGATAAGAGGTTTAGGTATCCAAAGTTGACCATGTGAGATGGTTCCTTTGGGTACCCAAATACATCGTGATGATGTTTGGGAAGACAAAGATGAATGAGCCCTTTCAAGTGAGGGTAGTGTGTTCTTTTTAATTGTGGATCTCCATTCATATTTTGGTTTGATATTATTATAATTCACATTTCCATGATGGTTTTTAAAAGTATTACTGGTTGGAAATTTGTGAACATTCAAGTTAAAGTTGGGAGATACCAAATGAGGATCAACATTCATTATGCTTTTATTATTAAATATTTTACTAGATGTATGTTTTATAAAATTTGAAAAACTAGTAGATGGTTAACATAATTTTGAGGATAAAGTAGAGATAAGATATTTTAAATTATTTAATCCTTTTTGAAAGAGTGATTTTAAAAATTCTAGTTTATGAGATAAAATATTATTTCCTTTTATCAAATTTTCGTTATGCTATTTTGAAATCAAAAGTTCCTTTTCAAAATCCTTGAATTTTTCTTTAATATCATTATAATCAAAACAAGGTATATCATTTTCAAATGAAGAGCATGATGGAGATTCAAACACATCATTTTTGGATTCTACATTCACATTTGCTTTCAAAGTTTTATTTTCTAAATGTAGTCTTGCATTAGCCCATTTTAATTTCTTAATCTTATGTTTAATAGTATGTAGCAATTGTAATGTAGAGATTGAAGTACAAAAAATGGAATTTGATTGTCTTGCATTGCTATCGGAAGAGGCAAGATTTGAACATATAGTTCCTTTGACATCTTTTTGGCACTCCTCTTCCAAAGATAAGTTTTCTTCTTCTCTTCCACTTGATGTGCACTCCATTGATCCATTATGAGAGGAGCTTTCTTGAACATATGTGCAAGCTTGTATATTCTCCAATTCTTGCATTTATTCCATGCCTGTAGATAGAGAATCATAAGTTATTTCAAGAAAATTCCATATCTCATATGCAGTGGGAAAAGTATAAATGAGTTTGGAAATATTTTGATTAAATGCATAAAATAGACAATTCTTTGATTTAGCATTTAAGATACACTCTTCCCTACTCAACTCATTTGGTGGCTTTCT
Source organism: Dactylorhiza incarnata (assembly GCA_033032865.1). NCBI lineage: Eukaryota > Viridiplantae > Streptophyta > Magnoliopsida > Asparagales > Orchidaceae > Dactylorhiza > Dactylorhiza incarnata. The sequence goes on from JAWHQI010000130.1 coordinate 1,975,175, forward strand.
AATGGTAATATTCGATATTTCAATATCTAATGACTTAAGAAATTTTTCCATTAAAAATTTGCACCCTTTAAAATTCTTTCCTTCAAATAAGCGTGGTGCCGAAGATTTCCCCTCTATATAAATTTATCTCTCACTAGCAGAAGCGAGATCATGAGATGCCATTATTCCTGGTTGTTAAGCCGATTTGGAATAACCTGGCTCTGATACCACTTGTTGGATGGGTAGGTGCCCTTAGAGGGGGGGGGGGGGGGGGGGGGGGGGGGGTGAATAAGGGTTTTCAAACTTTTGTGTTATTTTTAAATACTTAAAATATTAGGAGATTGAAATAGTGCAAAACAAAGACAAGTTAATTGAAATAAAATAGAGACATGATTTTATTAATATGAAATGTAGTATTACAAAATTTGACTTCTTATAACGCTAGAAATCAAAGGCAAATATTAAAAAGACTTTTTCGTTTTCCATCCCGACTCGTATCCCCACGAACCGGTGGCTTTAACCTATCCTTCCCCTGATATGGCCTCAAGCCGGTCTAGCCAATCCTTCCCCGGATATAGCCTTGAGCACCCCCTAGATCTACACCCTAGACCTAGCCGCCAATACGAGGCAAATTTCTGCCCTAAGTCCTACCCAGAAATAGTCGCCAACACGAGGTGAATTCACTAAACGATTACAAGAATGAAAAGAACAACAATATTAAAAACTCCCTCTATGTGGATCTCTGAAGAAGTAGACGAAGACACGCAGAGTATGATCATAGTCGATGCGATCTTTCGTCACGATGATGAATCATGTTGAAATCTTCTCCACAGATCTCCTGAAGCTTTCATGGAGTTATGGGAGTATCTCTCTAAACCATTCTCTATATGATGTGGCACGAAGCTCTAGAATTTTGGGGTGTGAGAGGATGAAAAAATACGGAGCCAAGGGGTCCTTTTTATAGCTTTGGAGCTAGCGCCTGCGCTAGCGCTACCACTGATGAGTCCCATTTATATACACATTTATGGACTCATCTGGGCCGTATTTCTAGTCGATGCACTACACTTTAGGCATGCTTTCGATCATATTTGTTGTTCCTTGCTAGGTGCACTCTTAGGCCCGTTTCGGTGTGCATTTGCGCTCCTTGTTATTGGGGGTAAGCACATGGTGCTCCCCAATCCTTTTTCTGTGTTTATCTGGTGCTGGAGGTGTTTTCCCAGCTGTTTTGTCTTGTGTGCAGGCGGTCAGATCATCCAGTTTTCCCCCAGAATTCATGATTGTGTACAATGCACGGTCGTGCATTTCCTTGACGTACGGACAGTTGTACCCGTGCGTTCTCATCTGGGCAGAAAACGGGCGATATGAATTTACCCGTGCGTTTTACGCACGGGCGGATTTACTCGTGCGTGAGTAAAATGCACGGTCGCCTGTTTCTCCTTGTTTCTGCCTTTCCGAATTTACTGTGTTTTACACATGGGCGGGTTTTCCCGTGCGTGAGTAAATTGCACGGGAGGCGTAGCTTCATCTTCAAGACTGTTTTTATCATTAAATAACGCACGGGCAGCGCACGATCGTGCGTTCGCCCGTGCGTGACCAAAACTCTGCCTGTTTAGTATTTAAAGCAGGAAAAGATGCAGTCAACGGAGCCCCCGATTCCCCTCGCGGGAAAAGCCAAGAATCCCGCCATTTACGTCCTTTCCACCGGAGGAGACGAGAGGAGACCATTTCCGGCGATCTCCTTCACCATTCTTCCATCCGGGAGCATTTGCAAGTATTCTCCACCACTAGTTCAAGCGTTCTTCATCGTGGAGACCATAGAAATGCTGTAGATCGTTGGAGCGGTGACAACCTCCTTCGAGTCCGCACACCATCTGAGGGCCGAGCCCGGAGAGAGCCCGGCAACCTCTCATTCCGGCCGAGAACCCAAGACGCGGTGATATCCTCTTTTTGGTTCTTTCTAAACTTTGATGCTTGTGCTTTCTCTTTGTGTTGTTGTAATGAACACTTGTTAGATTAATGTTATAGATCCTTGCTTGTTGTTCATGTGCAATGATGTTGTGGTGGTGAGAATAGCTTTCCTTGTTGTTGTGATATTCTAAGTTGTTTGTGTGTGAAGCCATCTAGCAATAGCTAGTGGTGATGTTGGCGAAGAGTTGAATACGACCCTCACAAAACCTCGCTCTATGGCCATTCCACCTGCTTACCTAAGCGCGGCATCGCGACCGCTGCACTCACCCACACCTTGCGAGGCGGTGCTTTTCTACCCGCATTTCTCTCATTCCCGCAATAGCTTAGGACACCAATCACAACGCCCCTGTTTTATTTTATTCACTCGTGTAACAATCGATTCACCACACATTTTGTTCACCAGAACCTGCATTCCTCAAGAGATCGACATTCGGGGAAGCTATTCCCAAATTTATTACTTGATAGCGACCGGTGCACTTGCCGAACGCGCATCAAGTTTTTGGCGCCGTTGTCGGGGAATGTAGGCGTGATGAGATTTTGGTTGTGAATCGATTGTTTTCGATTGAGTCTTTTATTCTTTTCAATTTATTCTTTATTATGCAATTTTTTTCTTCTGTATCATGTGGGCGCATTTGAATATCCGATGTCGTTGGTGTGGGGACACATCCCACGCTAGTGATAGGTGTCCCATAGAGTATGGTGTCGTTCAGAAACCGTACGGAGCCCATAAATCTTATGGCAACTCTACTGCGCCTCTGTTGTCTCACTTTTACATGGATTCCGCACCATGGGTGCCGGCGAAGCCGGTGAAGCAGTATTTATTTTGCAAAAGTAGAGAGCATGCCTTGAAGGACTGTGCTGATTATCTTCGCCAACTAGAGGATGACGATGAGCCGGATATCTGGATCGTCCCATCTTCGAATTCTGCTAGCACAACCCCTTCCTCTGGTTACAGTCTCTGGAATCGACATGTGTATTAGTGTCCCTCATGACTCTATTTCTGATGCGCCCCCCATACCTCTTCGGTTCATGTACCACTTTGCATGGATTTGTGCCCTTATGTGAAGAGTGAGCCCGAACTCTCAAGTGGCACCTCTTATCACACTACACACGAAGCAACCATTTCCGTCTAGTGCGACAAAGTCCAAGTTATAGAGGAGACCATTGTGTGCGCTGTTGAGTCTAGTGAGATCTTCGACGATGACATCAGTTTGTCATTGCCGCATCCTATGGAGGATGAAGCCGGGATTATTCCCTCAGATGAGATTTCTTCTAGTTTTTCTTCTATTTTATTTCCTGACCCTGTTCTTGTATCTTCTCCTCTGCAGGACCACATTGTGGAGCCAGTTTCATTGGTGTATGAGTCTGTAACAAGGCCCAGCATTGAAAGGAATCAGGTGCAGGTGGAGCTAGATACGGTGAGCTTCACAACACATATTGTGCCCTTGCCTGACATATCAGACATTATTTTCTCACTGGTCTTTGGGCAACGGTTCTATCTCCGTTTCGGTACCTGTTGCCGAAACATGAGCGCGAACAGTTACCTGACCATTTTTGCTTTCATCCACCTATTAGTTAATCTGCATTTTAAATGCTTGAATAAGTCCCGTTGGGGGGACATGTAGCCCAACAGTTATCTAGGTATAGGAGTAGTTGATTTAGATTTTATCATCTTTAGTTTTTACTTCTTTTTGCTTTCTGCAATTGTTATCTCTTGTTTTTGTGAGTTTTTCGTGCGCCGTGCGACCTGTGGAGTTAGTAGTTAGGCAATTTTTTTCGTCGTGTTCTTCTCCGTTCTCTCCGTCCATGTTGTAGCGTGCAAAATTTTCTGATTCTGCCGGCCCGCAGAATTTGAGAATTTTTGGGAGAAATTTACAATCGCACGACCAGATTGTCCGTGCGCGAAGGGATCGCACGACCATGCGATTTTCTCTTTTTATAAACCAGCTCCTGCCCCGTCAAAAATCGCACGCTGACCCTAATTCCAGAGTTCCCTCCCGTCGTGCGATTCGAGAAACCCTCCTTTCCCATGCGCGATCCCCCTCTTTCCCATCCATCGCCTCTCGTTCTCCCTTCCTCTCCTCGTCTTCCTCCACTTCCAAGCTCTTAGGGCGCATTCATGGGTGTAAAGAAGGTCGTGAGCTTATTTTGCCGCAGAGGTGGAGCTTCTTCCTCAAGATCTGAGGATCCTAGTGTTGAAGTAATGCTGCAATTTGGGAGGCCAGAATTTCTGGAAAGGTACAATTTGCTGCGCCACAAAATGTTCCTCGATCATCGTTTTGTTTCGGTTGCGGACCTTCGAATTGTCAATTTGGATGCGGAGGTGGAAAGGTTACTCAATGTGGGATCATGGGGAAACCTCTTCTCCATCACCGAGAGGGGCTGCCGTGAACTCACTCTTGAGTTCCTTTCCACCTTCCGCATCATTGACCAAGTCGATGAAGTAACCGGAGAGCCCACTGCAGTCTCGTTTCGTATGAAGGGCCACACCCATACCATGAGTGTTGGCCGACTGGCTGTTTGTGCCGCGATTTACACCCACGACGAACTCTTACAGACGGACATTATCCACCGTCCGGATGAGTTCCCGGAGGGAGTGTCTCCCAGCGAATTCTAGCAGTCCATTACGGGACGGGATCAGCAGTATGAGGTTCGCGCTGCGAAATCTACCCACATTATCTCCCCCGCACTCCGATATGTCCACCACCTGATAGTGCACAACATCAATGCCCGCACCATGAGCCAGAATGTTGCGCGGTGGCAGGATCTCCTTTATCTCTACAGCATGCACCAGGGTGTGCCTCTCCATCTCGTGCGAGTGCTCGCCCAGTATCTTCTTCGCCAGGCCACTTACCTACCCCTGAAGTCGATTGGAGGCTCAGATTACATCACAAGGATCGCTAAAGGGCTTGACATCTGGGATTCGCTTCCACCCATGACTGATGTCTCCTGGGGTTATCACATCTCTTTCACCATAATGGTAGCGTTTAAGCTCATCCAGAAGGTACAGATCAAGAACAACTGGGGCTACCAAGTCCGTGAGGTTGGGTCAGGACGTGTGGAGCGTGCTGCTCATGCCGATGCTGCTGAGCCTAGCACCTCGGCTGGGATGAGTAGGCAGCCCTCTGATGCCCCCCATTCTGCATCTCCTGCTGCTCAATGGCACGCCCCGCGGTAAAGCATCGAGCAACAGTATCCAGATTTTTACGACAGGTTCGTGCGCACGGAGGATGCTATGGCCATGCAGTACGAGCTTTCTTCGCGGATTGGCGCCCATTTGGGAGTCGAGCCTCCCGTTTCCCCCTTCCCGTGCTTCTACATCGCAATCTAGGCGGATGCGCACTCCTCCTCCTCCTTCGCAGTCTCCTCCGCCATATTCCCCGTGATTGTTCCGATGCGGCTTCCTGGGCGTTTAGGTTTTTTGCAGTTTTATTTCCTTTAATCTATCTTGGATGTACTCTTTGTGGATTCTATTCCGGATATTATTCTGCTAGGGCATCGTCCCTAGGGTGTGGTTTTGAACAACTTCATTTCTCTGATATATATGTTTGTCATTGTTTTATTGATTGTCTCTGTCGCATATCCCTTATCTTGATGAATGTCAGTGTTGGCTGTATTATTTTTGTTTTTGCGGGTTTGGAGATGTCAGTTTCCATGTATGGCGACATTTATGGCGGACCCATTGAAGCTAATTCTCGCGTGGTGGATGAGGAAGGAGAAAATTTAAAGATGGAATTACCGCACTTCTGGCATGCTCATTCGTGAGCATAGGCCCACTCTACCCCTCTTTTCCTTATGTTTGATTTTTTTTTTATTTTTTTTGGTTTCGATCAAGTCTGGGGGAGAGAGCGAGTTGTGCACGTGCACACACTTTGCATGGCATGTTAGAATGTGCTGAGTTAGGAATTTTCAATTTTATTGTGCACATTGCATACACTTGCACCTAGTTCACGCGCACTTGATCACGCGCGCCTATTGGGTATTGCTGCGAGGTTCCCCGCTCATAAGAATTGGATTGTTAGTGTAGGAGTGAGGAGTAGAGAAAAATGTCGACTCGAGTAGTGCTCCAGTCGAGTGCTCCCGTCACGCCTAGAAATTCAATTAGAGTAGAATAAAATTCAATGTCAAAATTTAATTATTTCTGTTATAGTAGCTACAATTTATTTTACTTTAGTGGTGAATCCGGTGAATCCAACGGTAGCATAGGGTCGAGTGTAGCTGGACTAGTAGTAGCTTATTATTAGGGTCGGAAGGAAGGACAACCTTTCTTGGTGGCTAGAACTTGCACTAGGCGACTCTTGAAACGATTGCGTTGAAGTACTCATTATAAAGTGTGATTTAGGCCATTTCTTGATCCGTTTGTGCTTTTGAAATCCTTACCAATGTAATCAACATTGCAAGCCCACTTGAGCCTACCTGTCCTCCTTGTTTAGCTCCGCTAAAATATCACCAAAGGCATACGACCAAACCTATTTTTGCACCAACAAATGAGCTGAAAGGAATTTAGTTATCTATCACCTTTGGTGTTATCTCTGTGGTGTACGGTAGCCTTGAAAAAGCTGAAGGAGAAGTTTTTATTGTGCCTACAAAAGATATTCTGTCGAGAAGAGAAAAGGAAAGAAAAGAAAAAAATATGGTTAAAAAAAAGAACTTTCAATTACTTTCTCTCGAGAAAAACAAAGTATGATTGGCTTAGCACGCACCTAGTGTTCAGTTGAAGTCTGGGGGTGTTGTGTAGTTCTTGAAAATGTTGTATTGGTGATTTTTATTCTCTTGAGTGCTCAGGCTATGTTGAGTGCGATTCCCATCGTCCTTCTACTTATCTAGCCTAAGCTCAACCTAAGCCAAATCTTAACCTATAAGTCCTATTGATTTTAGAAACGAGTCGTCTCATGTAGTAGAGAGAGTGCGAACGTGCAAGCCTATGGACACCGACTTTGATGGATTTCTTAGGAGATTGTCAGTAATACTCTACTCAGTAGTCACGCTATTTTCCCTTGTGCGTGACAGAAAGATTCACCGGGATTCACCATCCAAGTAAAGTAGATTTCAAATTACTGTTCTAGAAATAGTTAGATATAATCTTGAGTTTAATTCTATTCTAATGTATTTTTACGCACGTGAGCATGCGACTTCGCATGAGTCTTCACCGCTCAATCACACTTTAACATCCAATTGTTCCGACCGGAGAGCTGAGTAGTTTGCCCGGGACGTGCAAATGGTTAAGTCTGGGGGTGTGATGAGTCCCATTTATATACACATTTATGGACTCAACTGGGCCGTATTTCTAGTTGATGCACTACACTTTAGGCATGTTTTCGATCATATTTGTTATTCCTTGCTAGGTGCACTCTTAGGCCCGTTTTGGTGTGCATTTGCGTTCCTTGTTATTGGGGGTAAGCACATGGTGCTCCCCAATCCTTTTTTCTGTGTTTATCTGGTGCTGGAGGTGTTTTCCCAGCTGTTTTGTCTTGTGTGCAGGCGGTCGGATCATCCAATTTCCCCCCAGAATTCATGATTGTGTACAATGCACGATCGTGCGTTTCCTTGACGCACGGACGGTTGCTCCCGTGCGTTCTCATCTGGGCAGAAAACGGGCGATCTGAATTTACCCGTGCATTTTACGCACGGGCGGATTTACTCGTGCGTGAGTAAAATGCACGGTCGCCTGTTTCTTCTTGTTTCTGCCTTTCCGAATTTACCTGTGCATTGTACGCACGGGAGGGTTTGCCCGTGCGTGAGTAAATCACACGGGCGGCGCAGCTTCATCTTCAAGACTATTTTTATCATAAAATAACGCACGGACAGTGCACGATCGTGCGTTCGCCCGTGCGTGACCAAAACTCTGCCTGTTTAGTGTTTAAAGCAGGAAAAGCTGCAGTCAACGGAGCCCCCGATTCCCCTCGCGGGAAAAGCCAGGAATCCCGCCATTTTCGTCCTTTCCACCGGAGGAGATGAGAGGAGACCATTTCCGGCGATCTCCTTCACCATTCTTCCATCCGGGAGCATTTGCAAGTATTCTCCGCCACTAGTTCAAGCGTTCTTCGTCGTGGAGGCCATAGAAATGTTGTAGATCGTTGGAGCGGTGACAACCTCTCATTCCGGCCGAGAACCCAAGACGCGGTGACATCCTCTTTTTGGTCCTTTTTAAACTTTGATGCTTGTGCTTTCTCTTTGTGTTATTGTACCGAACACTTGTTAGATTAATGTTATAGATCCTTGCTTGTTGTTCATGTGCAATGATGATGTGGTGGTGAGAATATCTTTCCTTGTTGTTGTGATATTCTAAGTTGTTTGTTTGTGAAGCCATCTAGCAATAGCTAGTGGTGATGTTGGCGAAGAGGTCAATACGACCCTCACAAAACCTCGCTCTGTGGCCATTCCACCCGCTTACCGAAGCGCGGCATCGCGGCCGCTGCACTCACCCAGACCTTGCGAGGCGGTGCTTATCGACCCGCATTTCTCTCATTTCCGCAATAGCTTAGGACACCAATCACAAAGCCCCTGTTTTATTTTATTCGCTCGTGTAACAATCGATTCACCACACGTTTTATTCACCAGAACCTGCATTCCTCAAGAGATCGACATTCCGGGAAGCTATTCCCAAATTTATTACTTGACAGCGACCGGTGCACTTGCCGAACGCGCATCAACCACCGACACTATCCTTATTTAGGCAATATTCTGCGTGTGAGTATCTTCATTCCAAGGAAACCTTTCTAAAAATCCACACTACCGCCTGGCGCTATCGCCTTCTATAATTCCCGCCTGAACTTGCATAATCAGAGCTAGCGCCCGCGTGAGGTGCTACCGCTGGCGCTAGTGAACATGTTGGAATTCTGGCTTCAAATTTGGGGGCAAACTTCATATGTAATCCTTGAGTCATATGGTTTTGTTTCCTGCACACTTAGACACACCAGATAAAATACACATAGGATTTTTTATTCTCAAACCTAGGAGATGCGGAATTCCATGTTCCAACAAAAATTATTATTTTTGTTTATTGGGATTGGTAACATCCCTATTCCTTCTAGACCCCTTGGTAGGGTTAGGACTTAAGATGCGAGTAGAAGTTATGGTATGACCCTATGTTAACTTGAACTTAGAAAATTGCTATAAGCACCCCAAAAGTGCATATGTCAACCTTGGCTAATTTACTTCAAATTAGACTCAACTACTCAAATTGAGCTTAACAATAGGTTCCTAACCCTAATAGAGACCCAAGTGACCCAAAATCCCCATCTTACGGTCACCAATTTTGGTCAATTTGGCCAAATCAACTATAGGTTAAAATAGGTTAACATATGTCAATTCGACACAAATTGGGTCAATTAGGCTTCATATGATTAAATTGACCCCACCACTGTATTAGAAACACTAATTGGGGTGCAATGGACTCAAAAGACCCATCAAGTGCTCACCAATTTGCCCAAATTGACCAAAGTACCATTTAGGTAAACATAAGTCAATCCTTTCACCAATAGGTCCAATTAACCCCCAAAACATGAAATTGACCTCACCCCTAGTCTTATAACATAATAGGGGACCAAATGGACCCAAAAGCCCATCAAGTGTGATAGTTTATATAGGTGTAGTCAATAATACCTAAAGGGGGGTGAATAGGTTTTACTTATTTTCTTTGTTTAAACCTAATGTTTCTAGCTGCAGAAAACACAATCACAGAAAGCACACAAGGATGTATAGAGGTTCCTCAAGACAGGGTGTCTTGAGTAGTCCTCTTCCCCCCTTCACCTTTCTAACAGTGAGTTAGACAAGGACACAAACTCCAATCTCGGCTCCTTGAGCTTACACCACAAGTTCATCAGAACTTCTCAGATCAAGGGTGATCCTACCTCAGGCACATCAGCCCTACACTTAGGCTCAGCAACCCTACACCTCAGGCTCAGCAGCCCTACACTCAGGCTCAGCAGCCCTACACCTCAGAGTTATGTAACTCCTACAACTAATAAATCACACAGATTTCCTACCTCAGACCTATCAAGAAGTCCTACCACTCAAGCTGTCAACACAGCTTTACACACAGGCTCAACAGCCTTTCACTCAGGCAACAATGCCTTACAAAGATATAATAGAGTTTGAACAAAATACAGAAGACAAAAGGTTTACTCTTAGGTCTTCTGAATCCTTTCTTCAGATCTGAAAACAGCAGCTTCAGATTTGTATCACCTTGATCTTCTCCTTCAGCAAAGCAGAAGATCAACTTGCCCTTCTTGAGTTTGTACAGGAAGAGCTAAATAATCTCCCTTAGAAGATTAACTTCAGCTTCAGAGAACAACTTCAACTGGCTGAAACGTGAATGCTCGATTGCGGCGTGCAACAAAAGCTTTTCAATAGAACAATACTTGTTGTTGTGCCCTAGCATCTTCTTTTATACCTCCAGAAGGCTTCGACGGCTATATCGATCCTCCTGACACAGTATGGGGCATATTGGAGTTGCTTTTCCCTCTCAATTGTCGCTTGCGCCAAAAGCAGATCCCATCAGCACATTTGGATCTATCTCAGCGGTTGGACTGAGACAGCATCCAGTCTCAGCGGTTGGGCTGAGACAGCTTCCAGTCTCAGCGGCAGCTCCAGTCCCCTTCTCAGCGGTTGCTCCAGTCTCCTTCTCAGTGGATCCGCTGAGATGGCTCCTCGTCTCAGCGGTGCTGACCCTTTGTCTCAGCGGTTATGCTGAGACAGATCTTCATCTCCTTGTAGATGATTTCTTCTTATCTAAGGCCATGTTTGGCCCTTCCTTTTGAGTCACCTGTGCCTGTATATCCTACACAAGTATAGCTTTGTTAAACATAATATGTCCTTAGCATTGAGAGTGATGCCTCTTCAAATCAAGGTAATATTGAGGGCAATATACCCAACAATCTCCCCCCATTTGAAGAAGGTAGAACATCCCCAATGCTAAGGTCCATTAACAATAGAAATCTTATCACAGAAAAGGTGATCTTATAGAAAGAGCAACTGTGAAGCATAAGACCTAACACCCTAGGCATTTGCACTGGCCCTTTCTCCCCTTTCTCCAGCATTGGTACCTGGCCCTATCTCCCCCTTTCTGGTTTCTTCATTCTTAACTTGCTATGGATAGAGGGACAACATCTATAGATCCCTTTGGATCAACCTATAGGCTATCCTATATAGTCTGAGCATTTGGCAACTACCCCTCAACATGAGCAGGGAATTTACTCCCCCTCAATTGGAGAGCTATTTTCTGTAATAGCTGATCCATTTCAATTTGAACATCCCATTTAAGCTACTAAATACTAGAGATAATAAATATAGAGTACATATATCAATAGTAACAGACACAATATTATGATCGGAATATGAAATATCATTCTTTTCTCATTGGACTGGATCTCCTGAGTCAATGCTGCTCTTGTTGTATACAACTCATTCCTTATCTGGGCAGAGACATCATGGACATTTTCAGCAACAATCTCTTTCATAGACAACATCTGACCCTCAATCATTGTTTGTATTGAGTTTAACAGGTCAGATGTGTCCAGAGCTGCAACTGGCCTTTCCTGAGCTAATACCTTTTCAACCATCTCTTCAGCTCCACTTTGAGCATTAGCCCTCACATCATCAGGGATCTGCTCCCCCTCAGATGGGGCATTAGGTGATACCAATTCCTGTTGATGTTCTCCCCCACTAGCATACCCACCTCTTCCTTCATAGGCTGGGCTATGCTCCCCCTCACTTGGGGCATCCATAGGAGGAGAATTTTGTCTAAGGTCACCTGAAAAATGATTGATGAGTTAGACACCTAGACTATACTATTGATAGAAAAGAGAGGCCTAACCTAAATCCTAATTTACCAGGGATAGGTGAATTGGGAAATTCATCTTCAGCTTGAGGAACAGCTGGATCAGCATTCATCTGAGTTGGCTCAGGATTGGGCTCAACTCTTCCTTGGGGCTCCTCATCTCTTCTTGTCCTGGGGACATCTTCATTATCTATGTTCATTGGGTTGCTGCCAGATCTAAGATCAGACCCATGAATGTCCTCATTTTCAGACCCATCTAACTTTGAGGATGAATCTGATTTCTGCTGGGATGACTCTTTCTTATTTTCCTTTGCCACAGATGGCTGGCTCATAGGGAGCACTCTAGAGAATCTATCCAGAGTCTTAATGTCCATTCTTTTGAGATAATGGAGATTTGACCCCTTGGAGTTTGCAAAGGTCTCTGAATGACTATTCTGTAGGCACAGAGATAGTATTCTTCCCATATTGGGGGCTTGTAGAGATTTCTTTATCCTTTGAAAAATAACTTCTCCCCATGAGGTTCTCTTAGACAGAATTATCCTAGTCATTAATTCAAACATGAACTGTGACAGTGTCATGTGAACCAGGCTTGCATAGAATGGCTTTGCCCACTATATCAGACATCAGCTTCCCCTGTTGATTGAAGAACTTCCTCCTTAGACAACTGGTTTTAGTATCACTGTATCCTGTCCATTTTAGGGCAGTCTGCTTATCCTCTTCAGATATCTCCTCCTCTTTAGTTTTACTGCAGGGAGATAATTTCAGTCCCTTCTCCAACCTTTTAGCTGTAATCTTTATCTTCTCACTTCCTATCTTGGACTTCAGGATGGTTTTTGAAGGAGATAATTTGACATTGTTGAACCATTCCAGAACTTCAGTTCTGAGAATGCAGCAGGGTTCAGACAGCATGTGCTCCATACCTTGAGCTTCCATTAGATGAATCACGTGTCTTATTTCTTCCGAGGCATGAGAGAATCCATCTCTGACGATTTCATAGCCCTCCAGGAGATCTTTTGAGCTTTTTGGCACCATGGAAGCAGAAAATCGAGGCGCTGAGACGGGAGAGTAGATGAATCGTCTCGGCGGCTAAGGGTTTGGCTTTGTGGTGTGTTTTAAGTTACAGTGTATCTATTTATAGAATTTCAGTTTCGTTTTTATTAACCCAAGGATTTTAGACTTAATTACCTTATTTGTGTTAAGGAGTTTTTGGGTTAATTATCAGATTTCATATTGAACATACCCCATCTCAGCGGTTCAGCTGAGACGGAGAACTAGGCCGCTGGGACAGTGAACTGTCAACCGCTGGGACAGTTTGCTAGTCTCAGCGGTTCCGCTGGGATATTGAACTGTCAACCGCTGGGACAGTTTGCTCGTCTCAGCGGTTCAGCTGGGATTTTTCTTAGCTGATTCAGCTGAACATACTTCTGCAGTTTAGCTGATCATAGGGTTTAGACCTAATGTAGATATTTTGTAAGAAGAAATGTCCTAGTCATGTCACTAAGTTGTAATGTATAATAATGTAAAGCTTCATAATTCACAATTCAGAATCAACAATAGTGACAGCTACTACTCATACATTTAGGACTATTCCATACTAAGCATGCCAAGATCAATTTTGAAGGTATTGAATTTAGATTCATCCAGTGGCTTTGTAAAGATATCAGCTACTTGTTTGTCAGTGGGGACAAATTCAAGACAGATATCTTTACATTCTACATGTTCTCTAATAAAATGATATCTAATCTCTATATGCTTAGTTCTGGTATGAGAGACATGATTTTTAGCAATAGAGATTGCACTAGATGAATCACAATACAAAGGAGATTCCCTTACCTTGAGGTTGTAATCCTCCAACTGATGCCGTGTCCAAAGGAGTTGTGCACAACATCTACCTGCAGCAATGTATTTAGACTCAGCTGTGGATATTGCCACACTGGTTTGTTTCTTGCTGCTCCAAGATATCAATCTTCTCCCTAGGAATTGACAAGTACCACTTGTACTCTTCAAGTCTTCTTTGCAACCTGCAAAATCTGCATCTGAAAAGCCTGTTAGTTCAAAGTCATTGTTCTTAGGGTACCAAAGGCCAAGATGCAAGCTGCCCTTAAGTTATCTCAAAATCCTCTTCACAGAGGTATAGTGAGATTCCTTAGGACATGCTTGATACCTAGCACAAACACATGTAGAATACATAATGTCTGGCCTACTAGCAGTCAAGTATAATAGGGATCCAATGATGCATCTATACATGGACTCATCAAAGGCCTTTCCCTTTTCATCCTTATCTAATGATACATTAGACCACATGGGTGTTCTCATGGTGGAGGCTGATTCCATCCCAAATTTCTTGATGAGCTCCTTAGTGTACTTGGTCAGTGAGATGAAAATTCCATCATTAGACAGTTTCACTTGGAGCCCAAGGAAATATTTGAGCTCACCCATACTGCTCATTTCAAACTCCCCCTGCATTAGATTGGCAAATCTCTTGCAGAGGTTGTCATCAGTAGACCCAAAGATTATGTCATCAACATAAATTTGGACTAAGAGACACTTGCCCCTTGTTTCCCTAAGAAATAATGTGCTATCAATCTTTCCCCTCATGAACTTGTTCTTAAGGAGAAAGTTGGACAAAGTCTCATACCAAGCTCTTGGAGCTTGCTTGAGACCATATAATGCTTTCCTAAGAAGATAAACATGAGAAGTTATGGTTGGATGCACAAAACCTGAAGGCTGTTCAACATATACCTCTTCCTTCAAGTCTCCATTGAGGAAGGCGGATTTGACATCCATCTGGTAAACTTTGAACCCCTTTGTGGGCAGCATAGGCAAGAAAGAGCCTAATTGCTTCCAACCTTGCAACTGGTGCAAAGGTTTGATCAAAGTATATACCTTCCTCTTGCCTGTATCCTTTGGCTACTAATCTGGCCTTGTTCTTGATGATTGTACCATTCTCATCAAGCTTATTCCTGTATACCCATTTGGTGCCAATCACATTGTGTCCCTGAGGTCTTGGCACCAGCTTCCATACTTTGCATCTCTTGAATTGTAGGAGCTCTTCTTGCATGGCTTCAATCCAGAAGGTGTCTTGATTGGCCTCTTCAAACTTCTTGGGCTCCATTTGAGAAAGGAAGCTCAAGAATAGTGCTTCATTATGAGCTCTACTTCTTGTCAATATGCCTTGGGTATGATCTCCAATTATTAGATCCCTTGGATGATCTCTCAGGTGCCTTGCAGCAGCTGGAAGAGGGTCCTCTGGAGGCTGTGGTTGTTCCACTGGTTCAGCTGTGATTTCACCCTCTTGTACCTCTTCTTCTTCTGGAATTGCAGCAGCTGTTGTGTTTTGCTGCTGCTGGGCCTGTCTTGGACAGTTAGCTCATGCATCCCTTCTTCATTTCCTGTGAAAATAGAAGAACTAGACCATTCTTTGTAGAGAAGGCTGGTCTCATCAAACACAACATGCATAGATTCTTCTACAACATGGGTTTTCTTGTTATAAACTCTATAAGCTCTACTATGTGAGCTATACCCAACAAGAACCCCCACATTACATTTTTCTGCAAACTTTGTTAATTGAGATTTTCCATTATTTAGAATGTAGCATTTGCAACCAAAGATTCTAAAGTAAGAAATTATAGGTTGTTTGCCTTTCAGAATCTCATAAGGGGTTTTCCCAAGGACCTTATTGATGGAGGCTCTATTGAGAACATAACAGGCTGTATTGACTGCCTCAGCCCAAAAGTATTTTGGGAGTGAGGAGTCACTAAGCAATGTTCTCCCAGCTTCTATCAAGGTCCTATTCCTCCTCTCAGCCACACCATTTTGCTGTGGAGTCCTTGGGGAGGAGAACTCTTGGGTGATACCAAATTCTTGACAAAATTTTGTCATGGCTTCAGATTGAAATTCCGTGCCATGGTCAGTTTTTGTCCTGACCTCAGTACATAGTAGATCATTCTGAATAGCCTTGACATAATTTATAAAGACATGTAAGGTATCTGACTTCTTCTTAAGGAAGAATACCCATGTATACTTTGAATGATCATCTACAATTACCAAGGTATACAACTTCCCACCTAGGCTCTGAATTGGCAAAGGACCAAATAAGTCCATGTGCAATAGGTATAAACACTTTCAGTATCCTTGGAGACAATACTTTTAAAGGTGGTCCTAGTTTGCTTACCCATTTGGCAAGCATGACAGGGACCACTTTAACACATTTTAGTTTAGGACTATATCTAACAAGGTTTTTAGAAAATAATCTATACATAGTCTTATAGTTAATGTGGGCAAGTCTCTTGTGCCATTGGACACAAAGAGACTCACTTTCATTAGATACAAGACACACAGAAGAGATTGAATAATTGCAAATGAAGTCTAAGCAATAAACATTTCCACTCCTAGTGCCTGAGAGAATGGTCTCCAAGTCATTAGACTTTTTGATCAAGCACTTGTCATTGTGGAATTCAATGACATAGCCTAAGTCACATAGTTGGCTTATGCTTGCAAGGTTGTGTTGCAACCCTTCAACATAAGCTACCCTTGTGATTGAGACTATGCCATTTGAAATCATACCATATCCTTTGGTGACTCCCTTTTCAGATCCACCAAAGATAACTTTGGGTCCATTCTTCACTAGATGGTAATCCTTTAGAAGATCCTTAGTTCCTGTCATGTGCCTTGAGCACCCACTGTCCAAGTACCATATTTAGTTGAGACTGGTACTTGAACTAACCTGCAACACAAAATTTAATGTACCTTAGGATCCCAACTAATTTTGGGTCCTAGGTTCATGTTAACACCATAGGGGATATTCCTAGAAGGGGCTGGTTTGGCTTTAGGTTCAATCTTTGCCTTTGGCAATTGGGGTTGTGCCAACAATCAATTGCAAAGTGTCCCACTTTGCCACAACACCAACACTCATGAATGTTGTATCTTCTCTTCTGAGCA
Source organism: Dactylorhiza incarnata (assembly GCA_033032865.1). NCBI lineage: Eukaryota > Viridiplantae > Streptophyta > Magnoliopsida > Asparagales > Orchidaceae > Dactylorhiza > Dactylorhiza incarnata. Next base: position 1,991,844 of record JAWHQI010000130.1, read on the forward strand.
TTTCTTGAGGATTGTGCAGCACAGTCCTTATGTCTAGGAATAGATACAACAGCATTCTTCCTGTTCCTCTCAGCAATGATTTGACTGAATGTCATTCCGTGTGCTGTTTTGATGCTCTTTGCCCTGATGGCATCAGCTTGCAATGGCTTGGCAGTCATACAAGAAGTGATGGCATCTGACACTGAGCACTCAGACATGTTTACAGATTTGGCAGCAGTCATTTTCTTGACTGATTTAACCTTAGAAGGGCTTGCCTTCTTATTCATGAATGATGTGGCTGAGGTACCAAAACAAATGGTCCATGTTGGGCCATTTGAATTTCCTCATGGGGAGCCTTCATGGCACTCAATCCCATTCCCTTTCTTCCACTATATGAAGGAGCATTTTCCTTCCTATAGCACCTCTCATTCTTCCAGTGACCATAAATGCTTTCATGGTCATACCTGTTGGAGGGAAGTATTACCTTTTGAAAGGTGGGTTGAGGCTTAGCTTTCTCCTTGCTCTTTACTCCACTCCCTTCTCCTACTTCCATTTTATTGAACCCTAATCCTCTCCTATTGGTTTGAAAGGAGAAGGTGTCAATAATAGATAGCACAGATTTGGGCTTGGAGAATTGAGCCACCAGCATCCTCTCCTTGAGGAGCTTTTCTTCAAGATCCTTAATGATCTTGTTCTTGTGGCTTATGGTGCCCACATGGATGATTGACATTCCCTTTAGCTTGCCAATCTCCTTGCTCATTAGAGCTAGCTGGGTAGCATGCTCAATGTACTCAGATTTTGATTGCTTTAGGGAAGTAATTTCTTGGGCTTGCCTCTTGGCTAGCTTTTTGCTCTTTTTCAGAGCTTCCAGGAGTGCACCATACCTATCAATCAATTGATTGAAATCCTCCTCAGAATCTGATTCACTTCCAACTTTAGATGGAGGAGATTCAGATTCTGGACCTGTTTCATAATCAGAAGAAGAAGAAATGTAGTGTATTAATACCTGCTCATGTTCTGAATTGCTGTGGCTGTCCTCATTTTCAGTTATAGCCATCCGCCCATGGTTTTATAGAGTGACCTCATCCTCCTCTACATCACTATCTGAATGTGATAGAGGGGCCCTGATTCCTATCCTGGCAGCAGGACAGTCTTCTTCCTCCTGATCAGCAAACAGCCCCAAGTAGGCTTCCTCCTCACCATCAGAATCTGAAGATGAAGATTCAGATTCACTCCAGCTTTTGCCTTTCTTAGCTAGGAAGGATTTTTCTCCCTTCCTCTCCTTCTGGCGATGAGGTTTCTCGTCACCTCTTTCCTTTCTCTTGACTGGACAGTCAGCAATGACATGTCCAGGCTTACTACAGCAATAACAAATTATGTTAGTTGAAACATGTTTACTAGACTTAGAGTCATACCTGTCCCCTTTGGGATGTTGCCTCTCAGATCTATAATGATCCTTCTTGGGATGAGAAGAGGAGGAAGGTTTGTTCTTCCATTGTTTTCTCTTGATCATCTTCTTGAACTGCCTTGTGAAGGCAGCAAACTCCTTATCAGAAGAGGAGCTGTCTGATTTGCTGCTCTCAGATTTCTCAGATTCAGCAGCCTTTCTTGGAGGTGACTGCACTCTAACCTTGTTCCTCTTAGAGCTTTCAGCTTTGAGAGCAACAGATCTCTCCCTTGTGTGAGCCCTGGAGGAGGAGTCCTCCTCCTTTCTTGCAGAAAGCTGCATCTCATATGAGAGCAGTTTCCCAAACAGTGTATGGGTGGGGGTTTCTCCAAGTCTTGCCCCTTCCCTGATTGCATAGATTTTAGTGTCCCATTCTCTAGTTAGAGATCTAAGGAACTTGTCATTGAGTTCATAATCTGTGAACACCCTTCCATAGGTTCTTAGTTCATTTACAATCCTAAAGAACCTTTCATAGCATATGGAGATATTCTCCTGGCTCAGCTGTATGAAGGTTTCATACTCTTGATTGAGGAGTGACTTTCTATCATCCCTCACTTCAGCTGTTCCCTCCATATAAACAACCAATGTGTCCCACATTTCCTTGGCAGTTTGGCTGTGGACCAAGTTTTGAAAAGTAGTGTCATCAATGGCATTTACTATTATGTTTTGGGCTCTCTTGTCCATAGTGTACAATGCTATCTCATCATTGGTCAGCTCAGAAAATACCTTAAGTACTTTTCTAGTAGGGTCAATAGTGGAGACTTTCTCAAAGGTATAAGGACCATTTTTGACAGTAAAAAAGATCCTTGGGTCTGAGGCTTCCATGAATAGCCTTACCCTTTGCTTCCATATCCCAAAGTTTTCTTTGGAGCATATGGGCATCTTCATTGACCCCAACTCCTTCTTCATTCCACTGTTGGCCATTGGATTTCAGATTTGACTACTCCTGTATAGGATCTGATCAGACTGTTAAGTCTTTTTGATCAACCTCCCTCTGATACCACTTGATAGTTTATATAGGTGTAGTCAATAATACCTAGAGGGGGGGGGGTGAATAGGTTTTACTTATTTTATTTATTTAAACCTAATGTTTCTAGCTGCAGAAAACACAATCACAGAAAGCACACAAGGATGTATAGAGGTTCCTCAAGACAGGGTGTCTTGAGTAGTCCTCTTTCCCCCTTCACCTTTCTAACAGTGAGTTAGACAAGGCCACAAACTACAATCTCGGCTCCTTGAGCTTACACCATAAGTTCCTCAAAACTTCTCAGATCAAGAGTGATCCTACCTCAGGCACAGCAGCCCTACACTCAGGCTCAGCAGCCCTACACCTCAGGCTCAGCAGCCCTATACCTCAGGCTCAGCAGCCCTACACTCAAGCTCAGCAGCCCTACACCTCAGAGTTATGTAACTCCTACAACTCAGAAATCACACAGATTTCCTACCTCAGACCTATCAAGAAGTCCTACCACTCAAGCTGTCAACACAGCTTTACACACAGGCTCAACAGCCTTTCACTCAGGCAACAATGCCTTACAAAGATATAATAGAGTTTGAACAAAATACAGAAGACAAAAGGTTTACTCTTAGGTCTTCTGAATCCTTTCTTCAGATCTGAAAACAGCAGCTTCAAATTTGTATCACCTTGGTCTTCTCCTTCAGCAAAGCAGAAGATCAACTTGCCCTTCTTGAGTTTGTATAGAAAGAGATAACTATTCTCCCTTAGAAGATTAACTTCAGCTTCAGAGAACAACTTCAACTGGCTGAAACGTGAATGCTCGATTGCGGCGTGCAGCAAAAGCTTTTCAATAGAACAGTACTTATTGTTGTGCCCTAGCATCTTTTTTTATACCTCCAGAAGGCTTCAACGGCTATATCGATCCTCCTGACACAGTATGGGGTAGATTGGAGTTGCTTTTCCCTCTCAATTGTCGCTTGCTCCAAAAGCAGATCCCGTCAGCACATTTGGATCTGTCCCAGCGGTTGGGCTGAGACAGCATCCAGTCTCAGCGATTGGGCTGAGACAGCTTCCATTCTCAGCGACAGCTCTTGTACCCTTCTCAGTGGTTGCTCCAGTCTCCTTCTAAGTGGATCCGCTGAGACGGCTCCTCGTCTCAGCGGTTCTGACCCTTCGTCTCAGCGGTTATGCTGAGACAGATCTTCATCTCCTTGTAGATGATTTCTTCTTATCTAAGGCCATGTTTGGCCCTTCCTTTTGAGTCACCTGTGCCTGTATATCCTACATAAGTATAGCTTTGTTAAATACAATATGTCCTTAGCATTGAGAGCGATGCCTCTTCAAATCAAGGTAATATTGAGGGCAATATACCCAACAAAGTGGTCATCAATTGGTCCAATTTGACCAAAGTCAACTTTTCCACAGTTTTTGTCAAAATCACACACATTGGCTAAATTGGCCCAATTAGGGCTTCACCATGAACCAATCAATATTGGGTGGTGTCAATGGACTCAAGACCAATAATTTGGACCATTCAACTCATCAGTTGACCAGGTCAACCCTGGAAGTCAACACCTAGTCAAATAAGCATAAATTGAGCTTAAGTGGGATTAAACCAAATTCCCATGGGCTAAGGCCTCAATAGGAGACCCACCCTGCAACCCATGACCTAATTATCATGAATGCCCTCAGAAATTAGGAGGAGATGATATGCAAGGGCTGAAATGGGAAAATCCCTAATTTTCACAAAGGGACAAACCATGAATTCCTGGAACGGGCTCCACATGGCTCCAATTCCTTCTCCCAACACCTTCTCTCAACTTCCGCCATGAATTCCAGCTGAATTCATGCAAGGGGATGGCCAGCTGGAGGGGAATTGAGGAGCCCATTGGCTAGCCGGGAGATGCCATTAATGGAAACCCATCAAATACTCTCCCCCTCTCTAAATTGAGCTCACCATCACTTTCAGAGAGATGAGAGGAGACGGAGCCCCAACTCTCAGAGAGGAATCGGTATCTGGTGGTAGAGATTGGCAAGGTCCTCTAATGGAGGTGGTCGGCCATGGCAAGTCCAAGATTACCTCAACCTCAAGCCAATCAAAGGTCTGGTTTCTCCTCCCCTCCCCTTGTGCTAGATCCTTAGATCATTTAGGTTTTGATTTGAGCACAATAGAGCTTGGATCAAGCTCTTAAAAATTCAGAGCATGGACGATTTTATCCCTCCCAGATCCCCTTATGCTAGATCCCTAGATCATTTAGGTTTTGATTCGAGCACAATAGAGCTTGGATCAAGCTCTTAAAAATTCAACGCCTGCCAATTTTCTCCCTCCCCGATCCCCTCTCTTGAGCACTGTTTTGGCTGAAAATTGCCTCCTCTCGACGACCACCACCTCTACGAAGGTGGTGGTGGTGGAGGTTGGCCATGGATGTAAGGTGGTGGCCGGGCAATTGGCTTTCAAAGCCACCCAGTTGGGATTAATCTCAGCCATCATCTGGAGGACAGGGATGAACTGATCTCATCCCTAGTGCATCTAGATTCGTTCAAATGATGAATTAAAATGCCTATGGATATTTAAATGATTATGTGATTTGTCACACCCTGCACAGATGTGTTCAAACCGATTTCTATGTACCTTAGGTTCAGATTCATGAGTAATGTAAAACATGAAAAAGGTAGCCCTTTGGGTCTACTTAAATTAGGAATTGAAATCAACCAATTTGGTGCCCTATAGCTCCCTTGGCATCCTTTTTTGTGAGGCATGTACATATGGAGCCTTTGAACTTTAGAAATTAATTTTGGGAGATATACAACTCCAAATGACTTGAAATTTGGTGCATGCATAAGTCAGGTCCTAAAGCACCCCCTGCCAAAAATTAGGGTTTTTCGAAAACAATTTTTCTAAAGTATTGTTCAGTATTTCATTTTCCATATGAGGCCTAGATATAATGTTATATTAGGCCAAATCAACTCAAATTTTCTCTTGATGGTAGATTAGGACATGACTAGTCACTAGTTAAAAGTTGAGCCCATTTAGACTCATTCATGTTAATATTTTCGTCATGCAATATAAAAATAGTATGAGAATTAATACTTATGATTCCAGAGTGCATTTTGTGATTTTTTTTGGAAAATACTTCATAGATGGGCATGAAATTTAAACTATAGCTGTAATATGAGCAATCACATAACCTGTCCAAAATTGGAATTTTGGGAGAATATTTTTCTTATGGTTTTATGAATAATTTAATAAAACATGAATGGTGTAATTTTTGGGTCAAATGGACTCAAATACTACCAAATCTTCTCTAGAAGATTAGTTAAGTGTGCACAAGTCTTTGGTAGAAAATTTAGATCAGTTGGCTTCATGCACAAGTGGGAATCCACCCACATATGCTAAGAGGGAGGTGCGGTGTGCATATAGCACTATTTAGAAGGTCTGAAATTTCATGATTAAATCAACTTATCTTAACTCAAATTTTGGGTGGCATGATAACAAGACCATCAATAGGCACTAGTTAAAGTTTGAGCACAATTGGGCTCTTGCATGTGAGGGAATTTCACATGCCATGGTGTAGGGGTTAAAATGGTGTTCATGAAGATAACTATGCAATAATGTTTTGAGAATTGAAGGGTGATCCTTTGGCCAATTCTTATGAAACTCAAAACATGAGCTTAGGTTCACGAGGTAATACACCTTAGAAAAAGTTAAGAAATTTGGGATTGCTTTCCCCAGGAATTTAGGGTTTATGTGATTTTGTCACATTGGGCTTAAATGGGAATTTTAGGGTCAAAACTTTCTGAAATATTATGAAACTCTGAGTTTACCTTGAAAGAGTGAGATTACAGTATGCAGATTTTTGGTGTAGTTCTTAGAAATAATATAGACCCTTATTCATTGATTATTCAATTACCCCCAATTTTCCTTACCCCACCTTTAAGAACGTTAATGAATTCACAGTTTCATGAAATTGGGTATTTGGGTTATGTGACCATCTGAATCCCCTGGAAATTTTTATGGAATTTATTGTTGATTATTAATGGCGCTTCCTTCACAAAGTAAAACCTTGTGATATAGTTTAAAAAGTATATATCATGAAATATTGATGCTGGAATGTTATAGAAATTTGTATATAGACTTGTGAGATCATTATGAACACATGGACATTTTGTTAGATTTAGTTACTGATAGGTCATCATACTTCCTTCACAAAGTAGAACCTTGTGATATGGTTTGAAAAATAGATATCTTGAAATATTGATGCTGGAATATTATAGAAATTTGTATATAGACTTGTGATATCTATATGAACACGTGGAAATTTTGTTAGATTTAATTACTGAGAAGTCATTATACTTCCTTCACAAAGTAGAACCTTGTGATATAGTTTGAAAAATAGATATCTTGAAATATTGATGTTGGAATGTTATTGAAATTTGTATATAGACTTGTGATATCTATATGAACATCTGGAAATTTTGTTAGATTTAATTACTGAGAAGTCATAATACTTCCTTCAGAAAATAGAACCTTGGATTATAATTTGAAAAATAGATATTTTGGAATATTGATGCTGGAATGTTCTAGGAATTTGTATATAGACTTGTGATATCAATATGAACATCTGGAATTTTTCATGGAATTATTTGCATGTGACAAAAGGTACCTCATATTCAAATATAGCCTCACCGGATTTATAAGAATTATTTAAATATGCCCAAATATGTACTTTTTATTATGAGAAAAATTTAGAAATCTGAAGGTTGTTGTACCTACAACTTCTGGAACTAGATCGGGCTCATACTTAGTTAGGAATCTTATAGTCAACCTCGTAGGACATGTGGTTTCACTTAAAGGCAAACCAGACTGCGAATAATAAAAACTAAATTGTGTGATTTAGACCACTCCTGATCATCACTCATAGAATTATTAACTCCCTGATTATTGTGTAGACACAGCTTGATTAAAGGATTAAACATTAGTGGCATGCACGAGAAGTAAGGGTTGGGGTGCGTTTAGCAAAACTATCAATTCGGGATTTAACATCGATATGATTGGAGATGTGAAGAGACCCACCAAAAACTAGAGGTCATGATTGATATCACGATAGAACCTTTGAATAAGGATTGAGAGCTAACGTGAATGAGTAGTTAGTCACTAAGAAAGGGCAAAGATTGATGTTCAATTGAATATCGTCGTTGTAAGATCCCTCTCCCGCACCTGGAGAGTTCCCGGATCTTATGCCCAGAACCACCGCCTTACGGTGGTGCTAACACGCGAGTTAGCCGCCTCTGTAAGATGCTGATCCTGCGGGCAAGAGAGATAAAAAGGCCAACAAGAGATAAGAAGAAAACTAAGTAAAGTAAACCAAGTCCACAATGACACAATTTTGTATATATATATCCAAATGAATACAGGTCCAACAATGAGTACAATAAATGAAAGAGAGTAAGGGCTTATGCTCGGTACATGCCCAAAATAAAGTAAAGCAACTGTCTCACTCTAAATTTATGCAGAAGCTACCAAACTTTTGTCAATGTGTCGTTAAGTATTGGTGTTGCGCGAAAACTGCTCCTCAAGTCTTGCCATAATGTCTTGTTGGTCGTACTGCTTCTCCAGCTCCTCAGAATCTTACGGTCACAATCGACCATTAGTCATAAAGACTAAGCCAGTTTTGTCCCTGCTTCCTCCGCGACTCCTAGACATCGTGCGGGAGGATGAAGCGGAGGACAGCAAGGGGTACAACAAGCAGGTGACAAGTGGCATGACTAGCAAGGCAAATGCACTAAACAAGTATTGAAAATGATTCTGAGCTAGCACAAGTATGGTATATCAACATTAAATAAAAGCACTACAAAAAGGATCATATATAATAATAAGGAAGAGCAGCTACGAAAATAACCTTAACTTATGGGAATGCCCAAACAAACCTATAAGTTAAGGGATTTGTCACTAAGGTAAACTCTTCGTATAAAAGCGCCCATACTAATTTATTTGATGAGGTCTTGTTTATGCAATGATTCTATGCTATACTGTGCAATGCAATGATGAAACTCACCCACCCGACTCTATACGTATAGACTTTTTTAGTTCATTTTGTTCAAGTATGACAACTCAGGTACCCGGTTGTGGCAAACATGGCAGTGGATCAGGCATGTCCACTTCTAAGATTATGTCACACATCTCCCAACCTAGAACTCTTGTACGCCACTAAGAACACACAGGGTATACATGTACTGCTTGATATAATAATGCATCTAAGTGAAATACCGAGCCCTCAGCTCGCAGGACACCCCGATCCTTTCTTATATAATACTGAGCCTATCGCTCGTCGGACTTAACCCGTGCTTATTTATAAAATATCGAGCCTACCGCTCACATGACTTAACCCATCCTTACTTATATAATAAGAAGCCTACTGCTCGCAGGACTTAACCCATCATTCCTTATATAATATCGAGCTTATCGCTCGCGGGACTTAACCCGACCTTCCTTATAATACCGAGCCTACCGCTCGCAAGACTTTCTTGCCATGTACCATTCCATCCCAAATTTGTGACGTGGTTTACCTTATCAAATTCTCCTACTTAGATTACTCTTGTCTACCGTTTAGTTATACTTATAAGTTTAGGGTGAACCCTGGACTTCCCGAGGGCTACCTGGCGAAGGGCTCGCAGCAGTACTAGGGAATACAATGGGCTGAAGCCCAAATCCCCCCTTTCCAAGATATTTACTCTTATTGCTGGCTACCCATTATTTTATACCCGTTTCCTCTTTTGTTACTCTAAAGTCCTAAGGTGGATTACAAATAGATCAGACAGACGAGTGTCGATGTTCAATTGAACATCGAACTCTGCCTTTTTTAGTGACCAATTATTTTGTATGTCATCACTCAATACCTACTTAAGGTCCCAATTCATACATCAATCACACTTATACTTGTTGATGGGTCATTCCTCACATCTACTATCATATCATTGTCAATTCCCGAATTGGTAGTTTTACTAAACGCAACCAACCCCTTTCTTCTAGTATATGTCACTAATGATTAATCCCTTAAACAATCTATGCTTTCATAATGATCGGAGGTTTAACAATTCTATGTGTGATGATCATATGAGGTCTAAGTCAATTATTCAGTTTTACTGTTCTCATACCCAATTGTCCTCAAGTGTGATAACATGACTTAGAAGGGAGACTACATGATCATCTATCTAATAAGTACTCAAACAAGATTCTAGGAGTTGTATAGATGATAAACTTTAGAATTTTCATTCTTTTCCTTTAATTAAATTATATCGGGCCTATAAATTAATTCCATATATTTAAGATATTTATCAATTTACACATGAAGTGTCAATTATCATGGTCCAAAGAGCCCAATAAATTTTCCGGAGGTTCATATTGCTATCAAAGGTCTATGTACAAATTTCTATCGCATTCTAGTTTCAATAATTCAAGATATAAATTTCTCAAGTTATAACTCCAAGTTCTACATTGTGAAGGAAGTATGATGACCTCTCAATAGATAAATCTAACAAAATTTCCAGAGGTTCATATTGCTATCAAAAGTCTATGTACAAATTTCTGTAGCATTCCAGTGTCAATAATTCAAGATATGCATTTCTCAAGTTATAACTCCATGTTCTACATTGTGAATGAAGTACTAAATATATATAACCATAAATTCCATAAATATTTCCAGAGGTTCATAATGTTATCACAAGTTTATGTCCAGATTCCTATATCATTCCTGTGTAAATAATTCAAGATATGAATTTCTCAAGTTATAACTCCATGTTCTACATTGTGAATGAAGTATGATGTCTTCTAAATAACTAAATCTAAAATAATTTCTAGAAGTTTATATTGCTATCAAAATTTTATATACAAATTTCTATAGCATTCCAGTGTCAATAGTTCAAGATATAAATTTCTCAAGTTATAAATCCAAGTTCTACATTGCGAAGGAAGTATGATGACCTCTCAATAAATAAATCTAACAAAATTTCTAGAGGTTCATATTGATATCAAAAGTCTATGTACAAATTTCTATAGCATTCCAGTGTCAATAATTCAAGATATGCATTTATCAAGTTATAACTCCATGTTCTACATTAAGAATGAAGTACTAAATATATATAACCATAAAATCCATAAAAAATTTCAGAGATTCATAATGTTATCATAAGTGTATGTCCATATTCCTATAGCATTCCAATGTCAATAATTCAAGACATGAATATCTCAAGTTATAACTCCATGCTCTGCATTGTGAATGAAGTATGATGTCTTCTCAATAAATAAATCTAATATAAATTCCAGAAGTTCATATTGCTATCAAAAGTCTATGTACAAATTTCTATAGCATTCTTGTGTCAATAATTCAAGATATAAATTTCTCAAGTTATAACTCCAAGTTTTACATTGTGAAGGAGGTATGATGACTTCTCAATAAATAAATCTAAGAAAATTTCCACAGGTTCATATTGCTATCAAAAGTCTATGTACAAATTTCTATAGCATTCTAGTGTCAATAATTTAAGATGTAAATTTCTTAAGTTATAACTCCATATTCTACAATTGTGAAGGAAGTATGATAACCTCTCAATAAATAAATCTCACAAAATTTATAGAGGTTCATAATACTATCAAAAGTCTACGTAAAAATTTCTATAGCATTCTAGTGTAAATAATTCAAGATATGAATTTCTCAAGTTATAACTCCATGTTCTACATTGTGAATGATGTACTATATATATATAACCATAAATTCCAATTTCCAGAGGTTCATAATATTATCACAAGTTTATGTCCAGATTCCTATAGCATTCCAATGTCAATAATTCAAGATGTATATTTTTTAAGTTATAACTCCATAATCTACATTGTGAAGGAAGTACCAAATATATATGACCATAAATTCCATAAAAAATTCCAGAGGTCTCAGGTGGCCTCATAAATCCAGATGTCCAATTTCTTGCGGCTTTAAGTTCATTAGCTTACTTAAATGTGGGGTGAAGTAAATTGGGATAATTAAGTAAATAATGAATAATGAACTACGTTATCTTCAAAAATTCCACCAAAAATCTACAGAGTGTAATCTCACTCTATTAAGTGAATCCCAGAAATTTATAACTTTTCAAGAAGTTTTGATCCTAAAAATACTCATTTATGGTCTATATGACAATTCACCTAAATTCTAAATTTTCTAGGGAAATCAACCCAAAAGTTTATGATTTTCTCCAATGGACATTATCTCATAACCCTAAATGTATGTTTTAAGTTTCATGAGAATTGACCAAGGGAATACCTTTAAATCCTCAAAACATTATTGCTTAAGAACCTTATTGATCACCTTTTAACACGTAGATTTTTGGCATGTGAATTTCATTCACATACAAGGGTCCAATTGGGCTCAACCTTTAACTATGGCATATTCATGGTATTATTATCATGCCACCCAAAATTTGGGTTAAGATAAGTTGATTTACCCATGTAAATCTAGATCTACTTTATAGTGCTATATGCACATCAAAACTCCCCTCTTGCATGCATGTGGAGATTCCTCCCCATGCACAAAGGAAAATGGTCTCAAATTTCTACCAGACACTTTTATTGACTTATTTGACCTTTCAAAGAAGATTTGGTGGGTTTTGAGTTCATATCACCCAATAATCACACCATGCATGATTAACTAAATTATTTCCAAAACTATGGAAAAATATTCTCCAAAAATTCCATTTTTTTGGGCAGAGGGTAAAAATAGGTAACATACATCTATGGTTAAAATCTCAGTTCAATTCACTCAATAATTTGAGAGATATACTGAAAAATACTATGTGATATGGGCACACCATTTCATACACCAGACAAAACTTGTATGTTGAAAATATCAATTTTCATAACTCCAAATGGTCCAAAATTTTATACATGGACTTATTTGACCTTCCAAAGAAGATTTGGTGGATTTTGAGTTCATATCACACAATAATCACACCATGCATTATTAACTAAATTATTTCCAAAAATATGGAAAAAAATTTCTCCAAAAATTCCAATTTTTGGACATACTATGTAATTGGTCCTATCTCATCTATGGTTAAAATTTCATGCCCATCTATGCAGTAGTTTTATATAAATTCACAAAAATACACTTGCAAGTGCACATAGTACACCTTGCACCAAAATAGGCGCCCAAGGAGCTGTAGTGCACCAATTCAGGTAAAATCAGTGCCCATATGAAGGTAACACCTAGGCTACATATTTGCTATTAAACACTTTTTTTGATTTTGCCCTTTTGGTGGTCAAAAATAGGGATAAAAGGGGCTGTTTAGGTGTGACAGATAATGTATTATTTTTGGCTACATGCACACCAACCTCCTTAAGCCTTAGCTTCATGCAAGCTGTTTTCACCAACATGCTGATGTTCAATTGGTCCCAAAATTTTACCAGGGTCTTATAATGACTTAATGGACCTCCCAACCAAAATTTAGGTCTATATGAGTTGAGTAACCACTTTTATTCCATTAATTCAATAAATCATATATTGGACAAAACTATAGGAAAATGTGCCCCAAAAATTCTGATTTTTGGGCACTTGGTATATCTGAGATACATACAAACATGGTCCAAATTTCAGCTTCATACAAGCTGCCATATGAAAGTTATTCATCATCAAAGTTCTGTCCTCCTCAAGGACCAGTCCCACTAGAACTGTCGTACAGGGAGTTGTAGGACCCTAAATGACTTGATTTTAATTTCTATAGAAAGTAGACTCAAAGGTCTACAAGAGTTGTCTCTACTCATTTTTCATTGTATGGCTTCTAAGGGCCTTAATGTTTGAGAACAAAAGAACACATATTATGTGAAATAATACACATTAAATTAAAAGTGGTTTGCATTTAACTGATCTCTAGGATAGGAAGGCGCTGGGTCATCGTCCCCAGGCAGACAATGACCCAGGTTGCTTGTGCCTGGGCTACCTTAGGCCTCGATTTCCCATCCACCCTCAAACCACCATGGCCAGCCACCACAGCCACCACCTTCGTCGAGGTGGGGGCTACTGAGATTGGGCTTCAGGCTAGCCGGCAGCGACCGGAACAGGGATCTAGAGCAGAGGCATTCTGACCGGAAAATAGTCAAAAAGTAAGATTGATCCCAGCTCAATTGAGCTGGGATCTTCATTCTAATAAGCTCTCAATCTAGCACAAGGGGAGGGGAGGAGAAACCAGACCAATATTGGGCTTGTTGGTGGATATTTCCCTGGAAAGCCATTTTTGACCTCCTTGCTCGAGCTCCTTGTCGATCTCCACCGTTTAAGCTCCTCTCCTTCAATTGACCTGGGGGTTTTCTTCCTCTCGACCATTTGAATCTATTAGCACCTTTATTGGCCGTATTAGAGGCTCACGCGCTGAATGCCATTAATGGGCAATTTTAGCTATATTGCCACCACCCTCTCCAGCCACTCCCAATGCTCCAGCTCACCCAGATTTTACTCCTCAGCTCGAATTCATGCTGGGGGGGGGGGGAGGTGAAGATTAGGCCCAATGGTAACTCACCTCTTGAATTGCCATTAATGTTGGCTGACCTCCTCTTTCCCATGTAATTCCTCCCTCTACTCAGCTGCCACCTCATTAAAATTTGCTGGGGAGTTCATGGGGAAGCTGAGAGGTGGCTTGGGGAGAGGAAAGGCATGCCATGTGGCATCAATTCCATTAATCCCTCCTTTGTCTCATTCAAAATTGGGGGAATTCTCTAAATTTACCCCTTGCATGTCTCCCCCATCTGAATTCAGTGAGCATGGTGTCATTTGGGCTGCTGGATAGGCTGAGATTGAGGGCCTTAGCCCAATGGACTTAGGTTAGCCCTTGAAAATCCATATTGTAGGTCAACTTGTCCTATGTTGTCTTTTTATGGTTGACTTGGTCAACTGAGGGGTGGACTAGTCAATGTGTTAGTCTTGAGTCTCTTGACACCACCCAATGTTGATTGGGTCATGGTGATGCCCTAATTGGGCCAATTTAGCCAATATGTGTGATTTTGACCAAAATTGGGGTAAAGTTGACTTTAGTCAAATTGGACCAATTGATGACCACTTGATGGGGCTTTTGGGTCCATTGGGTCCCCTATGATGTTATAGGACTAGGGGTGAGGTCAATTTCATGTTTTGGGGGTCAATTGGACCTATTGGTAAAGGATTGACCTATGATGACCTAAATGGTACTTTGGTCAATTTGGGCCAATTGGTGACTCCATGATAGGTCTTTTAGGTTCATTGCACCCAAATTAGGGTTTATAATATAGTGGTATGCTCAATTTGATCATATGAAGTCTAATTGACCCAATTTGAGTTGAATTGGCCTATGTTAACCCATTTTGACCTAGAGTTGATTTGGTCAAATTGGCCAAAAGTGGTGACCCTATGATGGGGCTTTTGGATCACTTGTGTCTCTATTAGGGTTAGGGACCTATTGGTAAGCTCAATTTGAGTTGGTGAGTCCAATTTGAAGTAAATTGGCCAAGGTTGGCCTCTGCACTTTTGGGGTGCTTATAGCAATTTTCTTAAGTCCAAGTTGACATAGGGTCATTCCATGATCTATACTCACAATTTCAACCATAACCCTAACCCAAGGGGTCTAGAAGGAATAGGGATGTTACAGTCGCTTCCCTGCTCCGGTATTTGTAAACCACCTTATGAAGTTAGAGTAACTCGAGAGGTAGTGGGTATGTAAGAATGGGTAGCCACCAACAAGATTTAAATATCTTTAAAAAGAGAGGTTTGGGATGTCACCCCATCATACCTCCTAGTACCGCTGCGAGCCCTTCACCGGGCAAGAGTAATTTAAGTAGGAGAACTTGATAAGATAATCCTCATCCCAAATTTGGGATGGATTGGTATAAGAAAGGACGGGTTAAGTCCTACGAGATGTAGGCTCGTTATTACATAAGGTAGGACAGGATAGTTCGGCGAGTGGTAGGCTCGATATTATAAGGAGGACTATATAGTCTGGTGAGCTGGAGGCTTGGGGTAAATATAACATAGAGGTGGTTCTTAGCGGATAGTAAGCGGATACCCTGTGTGTTCTTATGGGGTACGTAAGGTCTATGATGGTAAATGTGTGACATAAGCCTAGAAGTGGACATGCCGGATCAACTACCCTATTTGCCTCAACCGGGTACCTAAGTTGACACACTTGAACAGAGGGAACTAACAAAAGGTACGTACAGAGTCGAGTGGATGGGTTGCATCATTGCATTGCACATCATATCATAACATCATTGCATAAATAAGACCTCAACGTATAAACTAGTATGAACTATTTTATACAATGAGTTTACCTTAGTGCCAGATCCCTTAACTTATATGTTTTATAGGCATCCATAAAAGTTAAGGTTACTTTTGTAGCTACTCTTACCTTTTTCTCTTACACTGCTTGAGATATTTATAGAATTGCTAGTATAGCTCTCTTTTCTATAGTGATTTTCACATGTATATGCTTGTTAGCTAGTTCCATGTCACCTGCTTATTTTTACCCCTTGTTGTCCTCCGCTTCATCCTCCCGCACAGTGCCTAAGAGTCGCGGGGGGAGGCGAGGATAAAACTTGCTTAGTCTTTATGACTAACGGTTGATTGTGACCGTAACACCAATTGTACGAGGAGCTGGAGCAGCAGTAAAACTAGCAGGATGTGATGACAAGACTTGAGGAATAGTTGTCGCTCTACTACTACCACCCGACGATAGGTTGATGCGAGTTTGTAGCTTCCGCATAGAAGTAGAATGAGAGAGTGAGATTTTGTTCTAATTTTTGGTCATGTACCGGGCATAAGCCCTTACTCACTTTCACTTATTGTACTCATTGGTGGACTTGTATTATTTTGATATATATATATATATATGTATGGTTGTGGACATGTTTACTTAGTTTTTTTATCTCATGTTGGCCTGGTTGATCGTTCTTACTTGTAGGATCGACGTCTTGCGGAGGCGGCTAACTCATGTGTTAGCATAACCGTAAGGCGGTGGTTCTAGGCATAAGATCCGAGAACTCTCAGGTGCGGAGAGGGATCTTACATTGCCTATGCACTAAATATACGAAACAAGCCCAAATATCTTGGACTAAACTTCTTTAAACGTCGAATCCTTAATACGCACTTGAACGCATTGATCTTCAAGTACACCATATTGACAACCACAAACTATAAGCTATGATGGCGCGTGTATATCGCGTAATTCATCGAGATCAGAAATATATAAGGAGAAGACCTCATTAGAAGAGACATCATCATGGGAGAGCTCATCAACCTTCAGCTTGGTAGAATTTAGCTCGGAAGCCTTTATCTCATTATCCTGACCTTGACAATATTCAACTCATCAGCCTGACCTCGACAACCTTCAGCTCATCAGCCCGACCTTGGCAGTATTTAACTTGTCAGTCTGACCTCGATAACCTTCAACTTGTCAGCCTAAGCTCGACAGTATTTAGCTTGTTAGCTTGACCTCGGAAGCCTTCAGCTCATCAGCTTGACCTCGGTAATATTCAGCTCGTTGGCTTGACCTTGACAATATTCAGCTTATCAGTTTGACCTTGTCAGCCTTCAGCTTGTCAACATGACCTTAGTAGCCCTCAGATTGATAGCTTGACCTTGAGAGTATTCAGATTGTTAGCCCAACCCTGGCAGTACTCAGCTCATCGGCCTGACCTCAACAGTATTCAGCTCATCAGCCTAACCTCGACAGTATTCAGCTCATCACCCTTCAACTTTTCAACCTGACCTCAACACTGTTCATCTTGTCAGCCTAACCTCGATAGTATTCAGCTCGTTAGCCTGAACTTGGTAGTATTCAGCTCGTCAACGTAACATTGATAGTATTCAGTTTATAAGATTGACCTCAACAGTACTCAACTCATCTGCCCGATCTCGTCATCCTGAACTCATCAAGCTTTTACGACAACAGAATTCACTTTGCTGGGGGAGGGGGGGGGGGGGGGGGGGGGGGGGTTGCAGACCAGTATCCCCTTGGATTGCCTATAAATATGACCCCATGACATAAGTAGAATGCACATTGCCCCCCTCCAAGGTTCTTATTTGACGAGCTAGTGACTTCCATGTACCGAGCTCAACATTAGCTTTAGGAGGGGAAGTTCCTATAAACTTTAGGGTGTGTGTCAAGACGTCCTCGTTGCAGTATGTGGGTCCTATTTATAGGCCATCCAATGAACTCTCTCAGTTCTCTACTTTCATCAAGTTGTGGTTTGATCGGGTTGACCGCTAGACCAGTAGTCTTTGGTCACCCCTTGGTCCGAACTTTGTGAATGAAAGGTAGATACACCACAATCAAGAATTAGTATAGTGGGGGTGAATAAAGTTATTAAAATTTTATAAAACTAATCATAGTACAAACCACAGATTTCAAAACATTGCATGTATATAAAAATAAGAAAGTTATGTAAAAGAAATTATGCAACCTGAAGACACAAAATTATAATGGTTCCCCTAAATATTTGGGTACTCCGCTCTTCTTCCCCTTGGTAGGATATCCATTAATCAGTGCTTAGTCTTTTGATAAGTAAACTCTTAGAACCAATACAACTGAATCTTTTGTTAAGGAGATTCTAAGAACCAAGGAAACTTTTGAGAAGGTGTTTCAAACCACATAATCCTTTGATAAGGGAATTCTCAGGACTAAAAGCCTTTTGATAAGGAGGCTCAATAACCACTGAATTCTTGTAAGAAGAATTCTAAAGACTCTATTTGAATCCTTTATAGAGGGATTCTAAAAACTCTTTATGTTAGAGTGGTTGATCTTGAATTTCCACAATGTTGTCCTCTTCAACAAATCTATGATGATTTGATTCTTTGTAAGCACTGTGTGGATACTTGTTGTAACAGATAGAAGTTGCAGCAAATTCCCCTTGTAAGATCAGATTCAATAGAGAGAGATTTGAATCCGTAAGAGAGGAATATTTGATGATGAACTTTTTAATCCTCTAGAGAAAGAAAGCCTTCAAATCTAGAGAAGATGATCTTGTCGACTGTTATTGTTCTCTCAAAACTTTTTGAAGAAGAATAAGAAGAAGAAGAGACGGGAGAGACCAGAGAGAGAGATTCTCATATTGCTTCTATATTGTATATTTTTTCCAATCAGAATATATATATATATATATATATATATGTGTGTGTTGCTAAACAAATTTCTTACCAGATGTGACTGAATTAGGATGAAGATCTTCCTTAATTGGATCATCAACAATCACAATTTAATCCAAATCATTGTCTTAAACTGCTTAATCTTCATTCAAAATTATTCTGTAGAGAAGTCTACGCAAGGCTTCTTGAACGTTGATAGCTTGTCGACATAAGCGGAGATATATAGAGAAAGAATATCTCAATATATGCAGTCATACTTATGATCTGACTTCTTTATAAGAGATCTCAATGCAAGAAAATGCAATTGCTTGACTTCATGTGTTGACTACTAGCCAAAGCATAAAGTATGCTTCATGTTGTGCATCGACATCTCCTCAAAGAACAAAGTTTTACTTAGTCTTACTCTGACTTCCTAAGTGCACTGATTCTTTGCATGACGACTAAACGACTTTGGACTTACACTAGACAAGATACCATCTATACATACATATATTTTTAACCTATATCACTTTAATAACAAGATATGCCAAATCATAAATGTATTTTTCCCAACAATCTTCTCTTATTTGATATATCAGGTCATACAAATTAAGTGATTTCAAAAAAAAAAGAACATACACTTTGAGATGCATACCTGAATATACACAGATAATAGATAGAAAAAAAGATCTATGGACACTACCATTTTATTTCTTAATATATTATCATCATAATGCCTTTACATTTGAATAAAAGAGAGAGAAATGAGATACATTAAGAAGAGAGAGGGAGACAACTTCACTTAAGCTTATTCAGAAATGTAGACAAAGTAGAAATACGTGTTTTTTGAGAATCTTCAAAATCACAATGCATCCTTTTAGTAAGTTTTGGATGCTCCTGAATCATTCTACATACATGATGTAGCTTTTCTAAAGCATGTCCATCCTTCCAATGTACTCCTTTAACTGTATAACTTTTCTCAATAATCAAGTCTACCAACTCATCAATATATTCAATTTCTTTGTTAGGATAAACTATTCTAAGAATTGTTGATTCAGAAGAAGCTGGATATTTAGGCATATTAGGAAAAATATGAGAGTTAGAAGACTTTAAGAATGCCACCAGTGGTGGTGGTGGTAGAGGTTTACCATCAGGACCTTTTAATCTCTTAACATAGGGATTACAGACATCTGATTCACAACCCAGGTTTAATTTCTTACCCCTCTGAATAGCTTCCACAACATATACACATGGATTTTTGGATTTGTAAGCTTCTAAGTTAAATAACTTGCTTGTAATTTGAACTTTGATCTTCTTGGATTTCCCTTTCTTAAGGATTTCAACAAATTCAACTCTCTTTCTCAAAAGTTTTTGTTCATCAGCTTCAACTTCTACTTGCCTATTGGCAACAATCTTTTTCATGACCTCCTCAAATGCTGGATCAACAACAGGTGTAAGAGAGTATTCTACTGGATCCATTGTAACATTAGAATAGTGATTAGGAGCATTATAGAATTTTTCTTTCCTAAAAGATTTCTATTGCTCTTTAGAGAAATGTTGCCATTTGGATCCATAACCTTTTCCCCTCTTTCCCCCATTTCCTCTAATTGGAATTGATAGTCAATGAGATAGTCTAACCTTCACCTAAGGGGGGGGGGGGTGAATAGGAGATGATATCAATACCTTTACTCGACGATCTTTAAGCTTACCAAGATGATATTTGCCTTAGTGAAATTCTGATCTTCTCAACTCAAATCCTTTGCTTCAACTCACTTGATAGACCTTTATACTTGATGATTATGAGTTAGTGACAAGTCCAATATAGTCTAGATCATTGTTCGATATGGTGTTTTACACAATGATGGATTACATTGGCAAAACTATGTCTGATGACACTAAGTTTAGCCCTATGTTAGACTTGCACTGTCTAGTACCTGAAAATAATAATTTAGAACAAACATGTCAAATACAAAGTGTCCTTATCTTTGACTTGAGGACTTCTTTAAATTAGGAGCACTGTAGGTAGTGTTCCCAACAATCTCCCCCTATTTGAACTGCTCAGAACCCAATCAATGATAAAGATCCTATAGAGAATAATAGTTAGTTGAGCATTTTCTTTGTGGCTACACTCTCTCCATTCTCTCCCCTTTTTAGATTATATTCTGCTGTAATATTTTTTCTCCCCCTTTCTGACATCTTCATAGAACACTTATTCAGTCCCACATACTTAGCAAGTTCTTTGTCAGTAATATACTAATAATTCCTCTTAGACTTCAACCTAATTTGAACTGTCACTTCAACCTTTTAGTTCACACTAGCCATTTCAATATCTTGAGATGGCAGCTCAATGTGAGGCTCCCCCTCAACAAGGGAATTACCATTCTCCTTCCTCTTCCTCAACTGAGGCACATATCCCCCTCAACTTAAATAGGTTTACTTCAGATTAATTCATTCAATAATCTGAAATTTTATGGCTAGTCAGCTTACTAAGTAGTAAGTTACATACTTGTTGGGAAAAACATCCTTTGATTTATCTTA
The DNA here is from genome assembly GCA_033032865.1 of Dactylorhiza incarnata. Classification (NCBI taxonomy): domain Eukaryota; kingdom Viridiplantae; phylum Streptophyta; class Magnoliopsida; order Asparagales; family Orchidaceae; genus Dactylorhiza; species Dactylorhiza incarnata. The sequence continues at coordinate 2,012,896 of JAWHQI010000130.1, forward strand.
CAAATTATGTACAAGTGGTTCATTATCTAGGATTCATTACCCATGTTGTATAGAGAGGGTAATTTGGTCATAAGATGACTTAGGATGTCACACTCTCATTAGGGTGTCAAAGATCAGTCCAAAAGAGTCCAAAGTTCAGTTGAGTTAAATCTGGGTCGAATAGAAGTCGACGCAGCTTCGACTACAATTCAAAGTAACCTAGAATAGAAGTAAGAATAACTCAGATTGGTAGTCGATGTATAAGTTGAAGTCGACATAGCATGAAAATGTACTTGACGCAGAAGACAGAGTCAGTCAAAGCAGCATTTGAAGTCGACGCAACTTGAACTTACATTCAACGCAGAAGGAAGAGTGCAGAGTTTAGGCTTTCATTTCGATGCAACGTCTACTATAGAGTTTATTTCTAAGCTGAGGAGGATTTTGATGCAGCTTTTATTAGAACTCAGAGGTGCGTCGATAAGGAGGCAAATGTATTCGACACTACATCGAATACAAACATAATTAGAATACATTATGTATTCTTTTCTAAAGATGATTCAGAAGTTATACATGGAATTGTTTGATTTCTAACAAGTCGTTTATAACCAAGAATGGAAAGAAGGACTGCAGCGACATAATAAAGACATTTCTGGAAGATATTTAGAAAGGGATTGATAGGTAGTCAATAGAAATAGAAAGAGAATATTATTATCCTTTGGACATTCCTATTAGGGATACAACAGAAGAGGAAAAGAATTCAAATACTATTCGATGGAAGAATAAGTATACTCAGGAAGATTGAGAACAAAACAATTCTATCATTATTATTCTGTCTTCTTCTTCCTGAAGCTCTCTCTCAGATTACGCCACAACAACTCTTTGTACAGGAAACATTCAAAGGCTTCTTCTTCTTCTCTTACAACAAGAAGCGTACAAAAATACAAAGATTTTGAGGATCAAAGCTATAACAATCCTTGCTTCTTTCTCTCTCTCTCTCTCTCAAACAAGGATTCATCTACTGAACAGAGATCCTTCAAGAACATTAAGTGCCTGAATCCTCAGTGACTGCTGCAGGAGGATTCAACCAGAAGATTTATCTTCATTATTCTTCTCTTTTACTCTTTCTTTCTTCATTGTAATCTGAGTAAAGAGTCCATAGAATCTCTCTCCAAAGGATTCAGTGATTCAAGATCTCCTTACCAAAACATCTAGTTTGGTTCTAAGAGTCTCCTTAACAAAAGACTTAGTGATTATAAGAGTATCCTTATAAAAAGACTCAGTGGTTGGTGTTGGGAAAATTGCTCTCAATGTTCCTTTGATTTGAAGAGGCATCACTCACAATGCTAAGTACAAGATGTATTTTATAAAGCCATATTTTTGTAAGATATACAGGCTCAGGTAACTCAAGAGAAAGGGCCAATCATGCCCTTAGATCAGGAGAAATCAACTCCTAAGAGATGAAGAGTTGTCTCAGCTGAACCGCTGAGACGAGGACAGGTGCCTATGAGAAAGTCTCACTGTCTCAGCGGATCCGCTGAGATGGGAAAGAAGCAGCAAATATCCGCTGAGACTTGGCGAGTTCGTCGAACACTGAGACTTGGCGAGTTTGTTGAACGCTGAGACTTGGCAAGTTCATCGAACGAAGAAAGAAGTTTGTCGAACGCAGAGATGGGACAGAAGCAAACGCTGAGACTTGGCTTCTTCGTCGAACAAAGAATGAAGTTCGTCGAACGCAGAATGCAGTTCATCGAACGCAGAAACTTGGCGAGTTCGTCGACCGAAAGGATGAAGTTCGTCGAACGCAGAATGCAGTTCGTCGAATGTAGAAACTTCTCTGTAGATCGGCAGAATCCGCTGAAAAGAGGAAGCCATCTCATCCCAACCGATGAGAAAGTTCAAACGTGACATTGCGAGTTTTGCCCTTGGCGCAAGCTGTAGAAAAGCATTGTGGGGTCCACCAATCACTCCCATATCTGTCAGAAGGACGGCTGAGAGCCGTTGAAGATCGGGGATGTATAAAAGGGATAAATTAGGGTTGAGCAAACACTTCTTCTATCAACCTTTCTCTTGAGCACACAGAGAAGAGGAGGCGTACTGTTCCATTGTCGGCAGCCAAGAACTGTGCTAACACAAGGCTGCAAGGAAGAGATAGCTCATCTTGATTCATCTCAAGATAGAGCAAGTAGATCCAGTCCTTCATTTGAAGTGCTGATCAAGTAGAATCAAGATTGGAGCTGTATCACTCCTCCCTGATTCAAGTCTGCAACAGCAGCTAAAAAGAAGAAGAAGAATAGACTTGATCTTTTCTACTTTCATTCTGTAAACCTCATTATATCTTCTGTAGGTGCCTTTGGGTTCTGAGTTTGTAGGAGCCTTTGGGTTCTGAGTTTGTAGGAGCCTTTAGGTTCTGCGTTTGTAGGGCCATTTGACCTGAGGTTGTAGGACCAGGAGGTGGTATGTGTTGTAGGAGGTGGAGTTCTCTGAGGTAGGATCTGTGAGATCTGAGGTAGGGCTGAATAGCCTAAGTTGTAGAGATGAGACATCAGCTTGATGTAGGACCTAGAGGTGGTCTGAGCTGTAGGAGGTGGTTTCCTCTGAGGTAGGGATGTTGTGCCTGAGGTAGGGTTTGGGAAAACCTGAGAGATCTAGAGGGATCTGAGTTGTAAGCTCTTGGAGCTGAGTTTGGAGGATTTGGCCCTGTCTAACACACTGTTAGAAGGGTAAAGGTAGAAAGTGGACTACCCATAGACACACTGTCTTGGGGAACCACTATAAGCACTTGAGAGTTTTCTGGGTTTGCTTGATTACTTGCTTAGAATAATTTTAACTGTCCACATCAAACAAGTAGAAATCAAAAGACCTATTCACCCTCCCCCCTCTAGGTGAATTAGATCACATACCTATAATCTTTCAAGTGGTATCAGAGGGAGGTTGGTCATAAAGGGCTTAACTGTCTGACCAGATCCTACATAAGTATAATTATTTCTGAATCCAATGGCCTCTAATGGAGTTTATAAGGAAATGGGTTCAATGAAGCTCCATATATGCAAAAAGGAAACTGTTGGCATCTAGAAACAAAGGGTTAGGCTGTTCATGGAAGCTTAAGACCCTAGAATCTATATCACTGTTCAGGAAGGCCCCTTCATTATCACAAAGCCCTCCACCATTGATCCTACTAGGCAGGTAGGCAAGTCTTACACTGAAATGACAAGGGATGAGATAACATTGGCTACAATGGATAAAAGGGCTCAAAATATTATTGTCAATGCTATTGATGATTCAACTTTCCAAAACTTGGTGCACTGTGAGACTGCAAAGGAGATGTGGGATACTTTGATTGTGTACATGGAAGGGATTGAAGAAGTGAGGAATGATAGGAAATCTCTCCTAAATCAGGAGTATGAAGCCTTTAGGCAACAAAATCAGGAATGCATAGCTGATTCTTCAGAATAGTAAATGAGCTGAGGACCTATGAAAGGACCTTCACTCATTATGAGTTAAATGATAAATTCCTAAGATCTTTAACTAGAGACTGGGATACCAAAATCTGTGCCATCAGGGAAGTGGCAAAGCTGAGTGAAACTCCATCTCACACTCTGTTTGGAAAGTTGCTCTCATATGAGATGCAACTATCTGCTAGAAAGGAAGACGACACCTCCTCCAGGCCTCATGCTAGGGAGAAGGTTGTGGCCCTCAAGGCTGAAGGGTCCAAGAAGAGCAAGGCAAGAATTCCCACCCCTCCAAGAAGGGCTACTGACTCAAACAATTCAGATCACAGCTCATCTGAAAATAGCTCTTCTGATGAGGAATTTGCTGCCTTCTCAAGGCAATTCAAAACGATGATGAGAAGGAAGTAGTGGAAGAATAATCCTTCCTCCTCCTCACATCCTAGGAAGGATTCAAGCAGGGTTGACAGGAAGCACCCCAAAGGGTACAGGTATGACTCTAAACATGTTAAAAATGGTTTAACTAATGTGATTTGTTATTGCTGCAGTAAGCCTGGACATGTCATTGCTGACTGTCCAGTCAAAAGAAAGGATAAGGGTGATAACAAGCCTTATCACAAGAAGGGAGGAAAAGGTGAGAAATCCTTCCTAGCCAAGAAGGACAAAAGCTGGAGTGAATCTGAGTCATCATCAGATTCTGATGATGAAGAAGAGGCCTATATTGGGATGCTTGCTGTTGAGGAAGATGAGGACTTTCCTGCAGCAAAGGTAGGCATCAGGACCCCTCTATCACATTCAGACAGTGATATGGAGGTGGATGAAAATGTTGAAGAATATGTTGGCCTAATGGCCATAACTTCAGATGATGAAAATTGTCAGGACACACCTGACCAGGTTAGTTCAAATACCAGCCTTGGGCAGATTTGGTATTTGGATAGTGGGTGCTCAAGACATATGACAGGCACCAAGAGTTTACTACAGGAATACAAAGCAGTGAAGAATGGACCCAAAGTCATCATTGGGGGTTCAGAAAAGGGATTCACTAGAGGTTATGGTATGATCTCAAATGGCATAGTCTCCATCACTAAAGTGGCTTATGTTGAAGGGTTGCAACACAACCTTTTTAGCATAAGCCAACTGTGTGATCTTGGTCATGTCATTGAATTCCATAATGATAAGTGCCTAATCAAAAAGTCTAATGACTTGGAAACCATACTTTCAGGCACTAAGATTGGAAATGTTTATTGTCTAGATTTTATTTGCAAATCATCTTCCTCTCCTGTGTGTCTTATGGAAAATGAGAGTGAGTCTCTATGTGTTCAATGGAACAAGAGACTTGCCCACATCAACTACAAGGCAATGCATAGACCATTCTCTAAGAACTTGGTTAGAAATAATCCTAATTTAAAATCTGTTAAAAATGGCCCATGTCATGCTTACCAAATGGGCAAGCAAACAAGGGCCACTTTTAAAAGTATTGGCTCCAAAGACACTAAGAGATGCCTTTATTTATTGCACATGGACTTGTTTGGTCCTATGCCAATTCAGAGCTTAGGAGGGAAGCTGTATACCTTAGTGATTGTTGATGATCACTCAAGATATACATGGGTATTTTTCCTTAAAAAGAAATCATATACTCTAAATGTCTTTATAAGCCATGTCAAGGCCATTCAGAATGATTTGCAATGTTCTATGGTTAGAACTAAGTCTGACCATGACACAGAGTTTCAATCTGAAGCCATGACAAGGTTCTGTCAAGAACTAGGTATCATCCAAGAGTTTTCCTCCCCAAGGACCCCACAACAAAATGGGGTGGCTGAGAGGAGGAATAGAACCTTGATAGAAGCTGGGAGAACATTGCTTAGTGACTCTTCACTCCCAGAATATTTCTGGGCTGAAGCTGTCAATACTGCATGTTATGTTCTCAATAGAGCTTCCATCAATAAATTTCTTGGAATTACTCCCTATGAGATTCTGAAAGGCAAATAACCAATAATTTCATACTTTAGGATCTTTGGATCTAAATGCTACATTTTAAATAATGGAAAATCTCAATTAACCAAGTTTGCTGAAAAATGCTACTTGGGGGTTCTTGTTGGCTATAGTTCACATAGTAGATCATATATAGTATATAACAAGAAAACCCATGTTGTTGAAGAGTCCATGCATGTGGTGTTTGATGAGACCAGCCTAATTTATAAGGGCTGGTCCAGTTCTTCTGTTTTGATAGGAAGTGAAAGGGCCATGGAAGAACTATCTATACAAGAACCATCCAGCAACAGTAAAGCACATACTGATGCAGCAATTCCAGAAGAAGTAGAGGTGTAGGATGCTGAAGTAGCTGCTGACCAAGTGGAAGAAATTCAGCATGTAGAGGACAGACTGCCTGTAGCTACAAGACATCTAAGGGATCATCCCTTGGAGCAAATTATTGAGAATGTTCAACAAGGTGTGACAACTAGGAGCACGACTCACAATGAGGCTTTATTCCTCAGTTTCCTGTACAGGTAGAGCCTAAGAAGTTTGAAGAGGCCAACTTGGATCCATTCTGGATTCAGGCAATGCAGGAAGAACTTTTGCAATTCAAGAGATGCAAAGTATGGAAGTTGGTGCCAAGACCACAGGGACACAGCACCATTGGCACCAAATGGATCTTCAGAAACAAGATGGATGAAAATGGTACAAGAACAAGGCAAGGCTTGTTGCAAAGGGGTATAAGCAAGAAGAAGGAATAAACTTTGACCAAACCTTTGCCTCAGTTGCAAGGTTGGAGGCCATAAGGCTATTCCTTGCATATGCAGCCCATAAAGGCTTCAAAGTGTACCAGATGGATGTCAAGTCAGCATTCCTAAATGGAAATCTGAAAGAGGAAGTATATGTAGACCAGCCATTAGTTTTGTCCATCCTGCTCTTACATCTCATGTTTATCTACTTAGGAAAGCTCTATATGGTCTTAAGCAAGCCCCCAGGGCTTGGTATGAGACATTGACCAGCTTTCTCATCAAGAACAAGTTCTTGAGGGGAAAGATAGATAACACATTGTTTCTTAGGGAAACAAGGGGCAAGTGTCTCCTAGTCCAAATCTATGTTGATGACATAATATTCGGGTCTACTGATGACAACCTCTGCAAGAGATTTCCCAATCTAATGCAGGGGGAGTTTGAGATGAGTAGTATGGGTGAACTTAAATATTTCCTTGGGCTCCAAGTGAAATAATTTGATGATGTAATTTTCATTTCCCAAACTAAGTACACCAAGGAGCTCATCAAGAAATTTGGGATGGAGTCAGCCTCCACCATGAGAACACCCATGGGATCTAATGTATCACTAGACAAGGATGAAAAGGGGAAGGCCTTTGATGAATCCATGTACAGGTGTATCATTGGATCCTTGTTGTACTTGACTGCTATTAGGCTAGACATTATGTATTCTATATGTGTGTGTGCTAGGTATCAGGCTTTTCCTAAGGAATCTCACTACACCTCTTTCAAGAGGATCTTGAGATACCTCAAGGGAAGCCTAAATCTTGGCCTTTGGTACCCTAGGAACAATGACTTTGAACTGATAGGCTATTCAGATGCAGATTTTGCAGGGTGCAAAGAAGACTGGAAAAGCACAAGTGGCACTTGTCAATTCCTAGGGAGGAGGCTGATCTCTTGGAGCAGCAAAAAAATCAAACCAGTATGGCCATATCCATAGCTGAGTCAGAGTACATTGCTGCAGGCAGCTGTTGTGCTCAACTTCTATGGATCCAACATCAATTGGAGGATTACAACATCAAGGTAAGTCAATCTCCCCTGCTGTGTGACTCATCCAGTGCTATTTCTATTGCCAAAAATCCCGTCTCCCATAGCAGGACCAATCACATAGAAATTAGTACCATTTTATTAGAGAGCATGTAGATTGTGAAGATATCAAACTTGAATATGTCCCCACAGACAATCAAGTAGTTGATATCTTCACCAAGCCACTGGATGATGCCAAGTTCAATTCTTTCAAAATTGACTTAGGAATGTTGAATTTAGAATGAGTTCACTTATGAATCTATACCCACTATTAAACTGCTTATGTTCTCATCTGTATAATTCTCACAATATGTACTGTTATGATAAATTGAAATCTGAATTGATCAACTTTACATTATGCATAGTCCACATGATAGGATAGATAACCTCCCTAAAATGTGAAATACTTTGAATTCAGGGTGAGACCCATCTCAGCTGATCAGCTGAGACAGCCAAACCGTCTCAGTGGATAAGTCTCCAAAACAAACTAAAGCAGACTATGGCCTCAGCTTGGAAAAATCTGGGTTCGACGAACTCTTTCCTGAGTTCGACGAACGTCGACTTTGAGTACGACGAACTCAACATTATGACATAAGCTTAATTTACACTTACAATCATAAGTTCAATGCAAATGCTCCAAGTGAGCGGTAGCTAGAAAAGGTTATTCAAAATGAACAAGAACAACTAATAAAGCTAATAGTACTTACATTGAGGGGGAGCAAGTTCCTGCTCAGGTTGAGGGAGAGATGGCCAATGCTAAGAGAGTCAGAGAAGATGAAGGATGACCTAAAGGGAGTTTTGTAAAATGCTTTCTAAACCCTCTCAGGGTCTGTAGCTGCTGCCTCTCAATCCCTAGAGGGAAAAATAGTTGAAGAAACCAGAAAGGGGGAGATGGCCAATGCTAAGACCAACTCAGAGTTAGCTTTGAGTACAAGGATTGCCCTCTGAGTTAGTCAAAGCTTAATATAATCTTTCTTGATAAAATGCTTAAACAATCATGAGTTTTAATAGAATGCTTAAACAATCTTATCTTCTAGAAGCAATGTTATCATGAATGCTATATAGATCATTTTCTTGAAAGGTTTTTGTTGGCTATGTACCTTAGCATTGGGAATGTTCTGCCTTCTTCAAATAGGGGGAGATTATTGGGAAAATTGCCCTCAATGTTCCTTTGATTTGAAGAGGCATCACTCACAATGCTAAGTACAAGATGTATTTGATAAAGCCATATTTTTGTAAGATATACAGGCTCAGGTAACTCAAGAGAAAGGACCAATCATGCCCTTAGATCAGGAGAAATCAACTCCTAAGAGATGAAGAGTTGTCTCAGCTGAACTGCTGAGACGAGGACAGGTGCCGCTGAGAAAGTCTCAATGTCTCAGCGGGTCCACTGAGATGGGAAAGCAGCAGCAAATATTCGCTAAGACTTGGCGAGTTCGTCGAACGCAGAATGCAGTTCATCGAACGCTGAGACTTGGCGAGTTCGTCAAACGCTGAGACTTGGCGAGTTCGTCGAACGCTGAGACTTGGCGAGTTCGTCGAACGAAGAAAGAAGTTTGTCGAACGCAGAGACAGGATAGAAGCAAACGCTGAGACTTGGCTTCTTTGTTGAACAAAGAATGAAGTTTGTCGAACGCAGAATGCAGTTTGTCGAATGCAGAAACTTGGCGAGTTCGTCGAACGAAAGGATGAAGTTCATTGAACACAGAATGCAGTTCGTCGAACGCATAAACTTCTCTGTAGATCGACAAAATCCACTGAGAAGAGGAAGCCATCTCAGCCCAACCGCTGAGACATTTCAAACGTGACATGGTGGGTTCTGCCCTTGGCGCAAGGTGCAGAAAAGCATTGTGGGGTCCACCAATCACTCCCATATCTGTCAGAAGAACGACTGAGAGCCGTTGAAGATCGGGGATGTATAAAAGGGATAAATTAGGGTTGAGAAAACACTTCTGCTATCAATCTTTCTCACGAGCACACAAAGAAGCGGAAGCGTACTGTTCCATTGTCGGCAGCCAAGAACTGTGATAACACCAGGCTGCAAGGAAGAGATAGCTCATCTTGATTCATCTCAAGATAGAGCAAGTAGATCTAGTCCTTCATCTGAAGTGCTGATCAAGTAGAATCAAGATTGGAGCTGTACCACTCCTCCCTGATTCAAGTCTGCAACGACAGCTGAAAAGAAGAAGAAGAACAAGCTTGATCGTTTCTTCTTTCATTCTATAAACCTCATTATATCTTCTGTAGGAGCCTTTGGGTTCTGAGTTTGTAGGAGCCTTTGGGTTCTGAGTTTGTAGGAGCCTTTGGGTTCTGAGTTTGTAGGAGCCTTTGGGTTCTGAGTTTGTAGGGCCATTTGTCCTGAGGTTGTAGGATCAAGAGGTGGTCTGAGCTGTAGGAGGTGGAGTCCTCTGAGGTAGGATCTGTGAGATCTGAGGTAGGGCTGAATAGCCTGAGTTGTAGAGCTGAGACATCAGCTTGAGGTAGGACCTAAAGGTGGTCTGAGTTGTAGGAGGTGGTTTCGTCTGAGGTAGGGTTGTTGTGCCTGAGGTAGGGTTTGGGAAAACCTGAGAGATCCTGAGGGATCTGAGTTGTAAGCTCTTGGAGCTGAGTTCGGAGGAGTTGGCCCTGTCTAACACACTGTTAGAAGGGTGAAGGGGGAAAGTGGACTACCCATTGAAACACTGTCTTGGGGAACCACAATAAACACTTGAGTGTTTTCTGAGTTTGCTTGATTACTTGCTTAGAATAATTTTAACTGTCCACATCAAACAAGTAGAAATCAAAAGACCTATTCACCCCCTCTAGCTGAATTAGATCACATACCTATAATCTTTTAGTTGGTTCTAAGAGTCTCCTTATCAAAAGACTCAGTGGTTCTAAGAGTCTCCTTATCAAAAGACTCAGGCACTGGATAGTGTATTCCTACCAAGGTGGTAGTAGAGTGGAGTATCCATATTTTGGAGAACCAATATAGATCTTGTCTCATTTGTGCTGCAATTTTCTGTGTTGTCCATTTACTTAATTTTTACATTCTGGGCTTATTTTAATCTGGATTGGATAGCTGAATTGTTGGATCTGTAGGCGCCCTTAGAGAGGGGGGGGGGGGGTGAATAAGGGTTTTAAGACGTTTAATTTATTTTGAAATACTTGAAAAGCTAAGCGATCAAAATAATCAAATAAATCAAGTGAAATAAAATAGAGACACAATTTTATTAATATGAAATGTAGGATTGCAAAACTTGATTTCTTATGACGCTAGAAATCGAAGGTGAATAGTTGTCTTTTTCACTTTCTATCCCGACTTGTAACCCCACGAACCGGTGCTTTAGCCTATCCTCCCCCGAATACGGCCTTAAGCCGCTCTAGCCAATCCTCCCCCAGATATGGCCTCGAGCACACCCTAGATCTACGCCCTAGACCTAGTCGCCAACACAAGGCGAATTTCTGCCCTAAGTCCTACCCAGACCTAGTCACCAACACGATGCAAATTTACTGTACGAGTACGAAAGAGTAAAGAAATGAAACAACAACAACAATATAAAAACTCCCTATGTGGATCTCTTGAAGAAGTAGACGAAGTCCCGCAGAGTATGATCATAGTCAATGCGGTCTTTTGTCACGATGATGAAGCATGTTGAAATCTTCTCCAAGGATCTCCTTAAGCCTTCACGGACTTGTGGAAGCATCTCTCTAAAACTTCCTCTATACGATGTGGCACGAAGCTATGGAATTTAGGTGTGTGAGAGGATGAAGAAGACGGAGCCAAGGGGTCCTTTTTATAGCCTTGGAGCTAGCGCACACGCTATCACTACCGCCGACGCTATCCTTGTTTAGGCAATATTCTGCGTGTGTGTATCTTTCATTCCAAGGAAACCTTGCCGAAATTCCTCATTTGCGACGCACTACCGCTTGCGCTAGCCGCTACCGCCCGACGCTACCTCCTTCTATAACTGCTGTCCGAAATTGCCTAATCAAGACTAGCGCCTGCGTTAGTGGCTATCGCCGACGCTAGTTACCATGCTGGAATTTTGGCTTCAATCTTGGGGACAACCTTCTTATGTTGTCCTTGTGTCACATGCCATTGTTTCCTGCACACTTAAACACACAAGATCAAATACACATAGGATTTATTATTCTCAAACCTAGGAGATGCGGAAGACCATTTTCCAACAAACTCCCTTTTTTGATAATAACCAATCCATTAATGATAAATCAGAGCATTAATACATAAAGCATGATGAAACCTACTTGTGTGTGTGTGTGAGTGATGACTTAGGATAATTATCGATTTTGGAATTTAGAATTGCTCCCCCTAAATGCATGCTCCCCCTATGTGAATGCTCCCCTTATATGTAGGTCATCTTCTTAATCATTAATCATGCTAGTTTCCCCCCTTTGATAGCGTTTATTGTTTATCATGTTAGTTCTCCCCTTTTGTTATTAGCAAAAGTGGGTTAAGGTAGCACGAGACATATAAAGAGTTTTTTTTAGTAAAAGATAAGGCATGATCGAGCTTTTAGAGGAAATGAAATGATAAGGAGTTTTTAGCATAAAAAAGATTTTCAAATAGATCAGAGTTTTTAGCATAAAATAGTTTTCAAAACGATCAGAGTTTTTAGCATTAAATTAATATGCATGTTAGAATAACCAATATAAACTTTACAAAACAAGTCTACCACTTGTTGAAGAAACTGGAATTTTGAGGTTCAAGTGATGATACAGTACAAAGGAAAAGACTTTTAAATAAGCATGAAAGCGCAAGGTAAAAGTTATAAGGTAATATTGCGGAAGACTTATAGAAATACAAGAAACATCTTTTTGTGAACATGAAAATCATAAGAGTAAATATGAGTTTAAGTCAAAAATAAGAAGATGTTTTTGTAAGACATTGTTGTTTTAAAATCTTTAAGGTTTACAACAAATTAACCAAGCATGAAAGAAAGATATCAAAAAGAGACTACTACACTGTTATCTTCATTCACAAATTCAAGACATACCAAATATTGTAGAGAGCATGCTAGGTTATCTAGTGCATATATATATAAAGAGTATATAACTAGCATTATGATCCAATACTCATGATAAGAAGTGTTATCAAAAATAATGATGTGCACATAAGTATATTTTGAGTAGAGTAAACAAATGATTTAGTCAAAAAATACAAGACATATGTAGAGTAAAGTGCACAATAAAACACAAATAATTTTACTTTCACACACTTCAATGCACATAGAGAAAATGTACAACTACCAAGGTGCTTTGCACCCATAATGCTCATTAAGACTTATCAGGGTGCAAAGTAGTGTTTGGGGGATCACACACTTTATTTTTCAACATTGATTTCTGTGTGATCCGGTGTACTTAAGAATAAGTGGTATAAAGAAACAACTTATGGTTTGCACAAGACACTTTACTATTCTTTCCAAGGTGCTCAGCCTCACAATGATTATTAAGGCTTATCAAGAGGTTCAAGTAGTGCTTGGTGGAGTTATCTTTGTTAATTTATTTCTTGATTTTTGATTTGTACAAACTTCTCTGAATACACTTGTTTTGCAAACCAATGAAATTTTGAAAGCACAACCACTTTTCTTAATTTTTAAGAGTGCAAAAAAAGTAGTGTGGGTAAGATACTTATACAAATTTAATTCATTGTACAATTATTGTACACAAGCAAGCATTCTTAGAGTAAAATCACATGTAGACTTTGCCAAAATATGTTAGTGAAGAAATATCATTATCAACCATAAAACATTTACTCATACTTAGAGGCATGCTAAGCTTGGTTCTACACAACTTTTACAATACAATTGATGCACATGTGATTAGGTATATCAAAGCATGATAAAAACAATATTCAAAGTGATTTGAAAAGATGAATTACAACATTGTAGGAGGTCTAAATGATAGATTAAACCATGCTTGATATTAACAATAAAGTTCAAACACTTTTTTTGAAATTTTGAAAGAAAATTTTGTTTTAAAATTTTGAACTCATATAATTGATCTTGGACTTCCCGAGGCCTACCCCGTGAGGGGTTCGCACCGGTACTAGGAGATGTGATGGGGTGATATCCCAAATCTCCCTTTCGCAAGATACATGTAAATAGAAAAGTTAAGTTCAAAAAATAATTTTTAATAATTTATTTGTTTTATAATTTTGTATTTGATTTAATTTTTTTTGCATATAGAAATAGAGATCAGACAAATAAACAAAGAAAGGAAGAGAATACAATTTTTTTTTTGTAATTTGGCTTTTGTACTTTTTTAATTTTAATTTTTCAAAAATCAAATAAAGGCAGAAATGCAAAAATAAGTAGTACATATAAATAAGCATATTTTTAGGGATTTTTCAAAAAATTTAAACCATAGAAAATTAACATCACGCGATACCACCTGCGGTAACGCTGCTTTTGTTAAATCCCCTTTTCCTTGTCATTTTGGCAATTGCATCTCAAGCTCTCCCAAAAAACCCTATCAGATAGCTCAACCCACGGATAGATCTAAGGTAAATCTTCATCATTTCTTACGATTGTTGTTTTAATCTTTGATTTTGATGTTTGAGATGAAGATTTTTAAACTTATCTAGTGGTTTAGATGATAGATCTAAAAAGGTTTGATCTCTTCATTTTTAAAGAGAGGGACTAAGATAAATCTCCACCATTTTTTATGATTCTTGTTTTAAAATTTGATTTTGATGTTTGAGATGAAGATTTATGAACCTATTTGAGTTTTTTTTGCTATTTAGATGATGGATCTAAAAAAAAGGTTGGATCAAAGGTAGAACACCACCATTTTTATGGTGGATCCTTCTGTGTTTATCCGTCAAACATCTTTTCTGGCGTGAAGCGAAGAAGGCCGACGAGTTTCTCTCCACCCGACATGACTCCGGTGGAATCAATGAAGAGCAATTTGAGCGGTTATATGCTTGAGAAAATATCATCTCAAGCGGGGTAATGAAATTTCTACCTTGTGTGATTCTCTCTAGATAAATCTTGTGGTGGAATACTTTCGCGTTGATTTCGATAGCGTTGATTTTATCATGGTTTTCTTCTCTCGATCTTATTGTATATATTGATTTAATTTAAATTCGTGAGGATTGACGGACCTCGTTTTCTTTTTGTTGGGAGAGATCTACCATTTTCCGAACTCGTTATTTTTCGGTGGATCTCTTTTGGTACAACAATCGCTTGATCGGATCGGGTGAATCCATTTGGCAAGAAAGAATATTGGCCTATAGACATTATTTGATCACTAAGGGCGTTGCCAACCCGTACGTTAGCCTTTCATTGATAATTGATGCAAAGCGTGAGTGCAGTGAATAATTATTTGTGCAAACATAGGATTGGAACGTAGAGGGGAAATATGTGTTTGTCTGTATTAATCGTGTCGGGGAGCGTAACCTACATCAACAGAGGGTTATTCTACATAAATACCTTACAATTGAGATTGGTTTTTATTTAATGGATTGATTTCCTTCCCTCTATAACACCGCATACCTTCTAGCGAGATCACTCTCGGATGAGCCATCTTCATCCACTCGACCACCACTCCGGCGAGGAGCATCAGTCTGAGAGACTCAAGATGATTCATTTGATAATTTTCGAGATGATATTGGGGAGTGGTTGAAACGAGAGGAGGAGGATGTGTCAGAGGTAAAAAAAGGATGTTTTTGGCATTAGGAAGATGATGAAGTTTATGATAAAGGCCTTAAAGCCGAATTGATCATCACCGGAGCAGAGGGAATGGGATAGCCCGACACAGGATCTGTTACGACATTCTATTCAGAGGAGTCGCAGACGACGGTCACTAAGTCCTAGTGTGGAGGAGGTGGATGAGACTGAGTAGAGGAAGTGGGATGACCTGATGGTCACTATTATTTAAGTTTTGTAATGATACAGGGTTTGAAAAATAAGATTTAAAATAATTTCCACTACCGCCGACGCTACCAGCTAGCGTCGGCGCTATCTATTTTGTTTAATTATAAAGTTTTTGGATTTGTGGATATCTTTATTTGGTTCTTAAGATCCTTTTTAGTAATTATAATGTTTTTGTCTTATATTCTTATATACAAATTTTAGAATTATATGAAGTGGAGATGTTTAAGCAATTTTGGTATCCAATCATATTTTGGTGGATTCTTTATGATTTGTGATTTCTATATCACATAACAAATTTTGAATTCAATTTATGTGGATGATATGCGATATTTATAGGCAAGATCAGTCTAGCACTCAGGAACTGACATGTTCCTGAAGTCTTTTTCTATCCAGCCTGCATCCAATATAGTCTGCATCTGAATAACCAATTAAATCAAATCCAGATTCAACTGGATACCACAAGCCAAGTTCAGGTGTACCCTTTAGATATCTGAGTATTCTTTTTACAGAACTCATGTGGGATTCCTTTGGGTCAACCTGAAACCTATCACATATACAGGTAGCAAACATTATATCAGGTCTGCTAGTTGTTAGGTAGAGAAGAGAGCCAATGGCTGCTCTGTAAGTCTTCTGATCAAAGGACTTACCCTTTTCATCTCTATTCAAAACAACATTAGTAGCCATGGGGGTTTTCATAACAGAGGCATTTTCCATCCTAAACCTTTTGATGAGTTCTCTGGTATACTTGGATTGGGATATGAAAATGGCATCTGCATTTTGTCTTACTTGAAGACCATTGAAATAGGATAATTCCACCATGCCACTCATTTCAAATCTTGACTGCATTAGGTAAGAAAACCTTTTGCAGAGATATTGATCTGTTGACCCAAATATAATGTCATCCACATATATTTGTACTAGCAATAGCTGATTCTTATATGCTCTGGTGAAGAGAGTTTTATCCACTTTCCCTCTTTCAAATGAGTGTTCCAGAAGGAAAGTGGATAGGGTCTCATACCAAGCTCTTGGAGCTTGCTTGATACCATATAGTGCTTTATCTAACCTATACATAAAAGCGGTAAAAGATGGATTGACAAAACTTGGGGTCTGCTCCACATATACTTCCTCTTGTAGAGTTCCATTTAGGAATGCACTTTTACATCCATCTGATAGACTTTGAGCTTCATGTGAGTTGCATATGCCAAAAACATTCTGATGGCCTCCAGCCTTGCTACTGGAGCAAATGTATGGTTAAAGTCAATCCCCTCCTCTTTCCTGTATCCTTGGGCCACAAGTCTGGCCTTATTTCTTATTATGGCTTCTGTTGAGTCCATTTTGTTTTTGAATACCCATTTGGTGCCAATGACTGGGTAATTCTTTGGTCTTTCAACCAATGTCCAAACCTTGTTCCTCTCAAACTGGGTCAGCTCTTCTTGCATAACAGATATCTAGTGAGGATCATTGTCTGCTTCTTCAAACTTCTTGGGTTCATATTGAGAGAGGAAGCATTGTAGCATTGTTTCACTTGTAAGTTGTTTCCTTGTCTTGACTCCAACTGCCAAGTCTCCTATAACTTGTGATGAAGGATGATCCTTTAGGATCATCCTGGATCTTGTTGAGTTATCTAGTAGATTCTCTTCTTCGTGAGGAATCACTTGCTCAGTGACAGTGGGGAGTTTAGCCTCATTCACTGGAATGATCTTTGTTGCTGGCAACTCAGGTGCTGTGATTTTCTCTTCATCTGCTGCAAACTTTTCATCTGAATCAGTGTCAATCTTCTGTTTCCCTTTGTCTTGACACACTGATGGATGGTCCATTATGGTTAGCCTTTCAACTTGTTCTACTAGTTGATCTTCTTCCTGCAAAACAGTGGTGGTGGAAGTTTCCTTCCCCTCAAAAAACATGTTAGCTTCATCAAAAACTACATGCACAGACTCCTCAAATTTGAGAGAGCTTTTATTATAGCACCTATAGGCCTTTCTTGATAAGGAATATCCCAAGAATATCACATCATCAGCCTTCATGTCAAATTTGGCAAGATGACTTTTCCCATTGTGGAGGATAAAGCACGTACACCCAAAAATCCTAAAGTGACTATAGGTGCCTTTCCCTTTAATAACTCATAGGGAGTCTTCAACTTAGTCTTGTGAATGAGACTCCTATTCAGAACATAGTTGGCAGTATTTACTGCCTCAACCCAAAAGGACTTTGGCAAGTTGGATTCAGCCAATAATGTCATTCCTGATTCAATTAGGGTTCTATTTTTTCTTTTAGCCACCCCATTTTCTTGGGGGTTCTTGGAGCTGAAAAGCATTGTCTTATCCCTTCATCCTCACAAAATCTACACATTAACTGATTTTCAAATTCAGTACCATGATCATTACTGATCACGACAACCTGAGTGTTGAATGCAGATTGAATCTATCTAATGAATCTTAATAGGATCTTGAATTGTCGGACTTAGCTTTTAGAAAGAACACCCAGCTAAACCTAGAAAAGTCATCAACAATAACTAAAGTATAGGACTTCCCTGCTAAGCTTTGAGAGGAGATGGGACCAAATAGGTCCATGTGCAACAAGAATAGGATTCTGGGAGAATCATTCTTACCAATTAGTTTGAATGATGCTTTGATCTTCTTTCCTAGTTGGCAAGCTCTACAGGGATGGTCTTTATTGAACTTACCAATTGGTAAGCCCCTCACTAGGTTGAGCTTGGAGAGTTTGGCAATTGTCTTAAAATTAAGGTGATTAAGTCTTCTATGCCACAGCTCACTGTTTTCTAACTTGGAGTTGAATAAGCAGATCTCAGACTTTGTGTACTCAAAGTCTACAACATAGACCTTACCCTTCCTAAGACTAGTCAATACTATTTGGTCAGTTCTAGAGCAAACTATATGACCCAAAGACTTAGTTAATACAACTTTGTATTCACCATCACACAGCTGGCTAATACTGATTAGATTATGTTGAAGTCCTTCAACATAAGCTACCTTAGAAAAGGAGACTTCCCCAATCCTGAGCAAACCATATCCTTTGGTTTGTCCAGAGTGGGAATTCCCAAAGATTACCTTAGGCCCTTCCTTGGCCTTGAAGTTCTCCACTAGTTCTTTTGCTCCAGTCATATGCATGGAGCATCCACTGTCCAGATACATTAAGCAGGATTCTTCTGGTCCACAATCTTCATCATCATCAGATGAGGAGGAGCTTGATTCAGAGTATGAATCACTCTAGGTTTCAGCTATGAAACCTTTCCCTCCTTTCTAATCCTTCCTCCTGAAGGATTTCTTCTTGTGCTCATTCCTCTACTTGTTGTTCTTGTTCTTTTCTTCCTCAAGACACACAGTGGAAAAGTGTCCTGGTTTTCTGCAGGAAAAACAAATAATCTCCTGTTTAGGAGTTTTGTCATACCTTGGCGTGCTTGAACTCCTCTCTTTCCTTCTGGAGTCCTCTGTCCTGACCCACCTCTTGAATCTTTTGGCCAAGAGGTTGAACATCTCTTCTTCAGTGGTGGAGGACTCTGCTTCAGCAGTCTTCAACGCAAGAGTCCTTTCTTTAGGAGTAGATATTCTCTCTTGGGCTTCTGACTCAGCCCTGCTCTTCAGTAGAAAGTCATAGGACTTGAGCTTTCCCAGCAAAGCATCAGTTGTTATCTCTCTGAGGCATCTATAATATCTTATAGCCCAGATTCTAGAGTCTCATGTGCTTGGGAAGCACATGAGGAGCTTGCCATTAATTTATGTTAGAGAAATTTCTTTGCCAATCCCTCTCAGCTCATTTATGAGGCTGAAGCTATCATACATTTCTGTTATGCTTTCATCAGCCATTTTCTTGAAGTTCTCATATTGGGATATGAGAAGTGATTTTTTGTCTTTTCTCTCATCAGAGCTGCCTTCAACTGATCTGGAAAGAGACTCTCAGATTTCTTTGGCAGAGTTGCAATCAACAACTTTTTGAAATATGTCATCTGACATAGTTGAGACCAGGATGTTCATGGTCTTGGCATCATATGCCTTGACCTTCTTCTCAACATCAGTCCACTCTACTCTGGGGACTAAGGTTTGTGTGACTTTTCCACTAGCATCTTTCCTTACTAGGGCTGGGGGACCTCTAAGGATGACATTGAAAATTTCTTCATCAATGGAGTTCATATAGAGTTTTATTCTGTCCTTCTAGAGTGTGAACTTATTCAGATTACACACTGATCAACCTCCCTCTAATACCAATTGAAGGTGCACAGTGTGCCTCTGAATATACTCTAGGGGGGTTAATAGAGATTTAAAAATATTTTCTATCCTATTTGTGCACACACAATAAAAACATTAAGTGTTATGCTTCAACAATACCAAACACAGAATAAAATAAATGTTGTTAAAGTAAAGCAGAAAAACTGTAAGCTATATGGGACAGCACAAAAAATTAACACACATAGTAGACACAAGATTTTATAGAGGTTCTCCAAAATGTGGGTAGTCCTCTCTTCTACCACCTGGTAGGAATGCACAACCTGTGCCTGAGTCTTTCGATAAGGAGACTCTTAGAACCAAAGATCTTTTGATAAGGAGATCTTGAACCACTCAGATCTTTTGATAAGGAGATCTTTAACCACTCAGATCTTTTGATAAGGAGATCTTGAACCACTGAATCCTTTGGAAGAGGGATTCTTACAACTCTGTACAGTTGAGGATATTGAAAGAAGAAAGAAGATGGAGAAGAAGAATTATGTTCTCAGAATAATGTAGAAGCTTTCAGCTTCTATTTTTCCATTAAATGGATCTGCTAATGATGAACCCTTGCTAATGATTGTGATGATTTGCAAGGGTTATATTCTTCAGATCCTTTTGTATATCTTTTGTTTGCTATCTGTCTACTATATGATGTTGATGAAAGAGCAGCCTTCTATCTTTCAGTTATGAGATAGAGCACTTCTTTTGCTTATGTCTTTTTAGGGTTCCAGGAGGAAGAATAAGAAGTGGAAGCCCTAATTGACAAGTTGTAGCAGATTGTAATGAATGTTCTATATTTTCTCTCTTCTCATCCTATTTATTGTCTATGGTTAATTTTGAATTAGTTTCCTCTTTTGGGTTGTCCTGAAAAAGGCAAAGTCTTGGACAATTAATCTTTCCTTCTTCTTTTGTTCTCGACCCGTCTACCAGTTGTTTGAATACATTCCAAGAAAGCTTTTCCTGTCTTCTTGAATGCTCCTTTCCATTCTAGGCAATAAATAAGTCGTTGTAGAATGGTCTTTAGTGTTGTGGGCCTTCAGAGAGAGTTCTACAAGGACAACTGAAAAAGGTTTTCTTTTCAGACTGTATTCGATGCAGCGTCACCTTCATTTTCTCTCTTATCGATGCACCTTCGAGTTCTTGTAAGAGCAGCTTCAAATTCCTTCTAGCTCTGGTTGAACTCTGTTGTTGACGTTACGTCGATTACTTATCGATGTAACCGTCGAGTTGAAGAATTGTATTTGAACTTCATTATCTGCGTCGAGTTTTAGTCGGCATTACGTCGACTTCAGATGGCTTCAACAGACACTTCCTTCTGCGTTGAATTGAAGTCAAGGTTGCGTTGACTTCTAAGATAACTTCGACATGCTCCTTCATCTACATCGACTCCTATTCGACGTAGCATCGACATGATATACTTTGACAGAGAGATTGAGTTGCTTGGACTTCTAGTCTGAGTTGCGTCGACATCAAGTCGAAGTTGCGTCGACTTATATTCGACGCAAGTATTTAATTTAACTCAAATTGTACTTGTCCTGACTTGGTCTTGACACTCTAAGGTGAGTGAGACATCCTAAGACATCTAATGACCAAATTACCCTTACTATATAATGGGTAATAAACCTATAAGGTAAAATCACTTATAGTTAATTTGTTAAGTTAAATCAAAGGAGTTTTTCCCAACATAGACTATTTTAGCCTTCTTAGTGGTTCAACTAAGACTTTCTCAGCTGTTTCAGCTGACCTCACTGCCACACAGTGAACCATTTTAAATTGGATTGTCCTTCCCCCTTATCATGTCACAAAATGTTCCGAGGCAATATTATTTTCTAGCAATGCTTAGGAAATAATATAACAAATATGATAGACAAAATGAAGCGTTGAAGCCTATTCTAAGTTCAACATTCCTAACTCAATTTTGAAAGCATTAAATTTAGCCTCATCCAATGGCTTTGTAAAGATATCAGCTACTTGATTGTCAATGGGGACAAATTCAAGGAACATATCTTTACTTTCTACATGCTCTCTAATAAACTGATACCTTATCTCTATATGCTTAGTCCTGCTATGAGAGACAGGATGTTTAGCAATAGAGATAACACTGGATGAGTCACAATATAATAGAGAGTGACTTACCTTGAGGTTGTAGTCCTTTAGCTGGTGTTGTATCCACAATAGTTGTGCACAGTAGCTCCCTGCAACCATATATTCAGACTCAATAGTGGATATAGCCACATTGGTCTGCTTCTTGTTGCTCCAAGAGATCAACCTCCTTCCTAGGAATTGACAAGTCCTAATTGAGTTTTTCCTATCTTCTTTGCATCCTGCAAAATCTGCATCTGAAAAGCCAGTTAGTTCAAAATCATTGTTCTTAGGGTACCAAAGGCCAAGATGTTGGCTGCCTTTATGGTATCTCAAAACCCTCTTTGCAGCTGAGTAGTGTGATTCCTTAGGGCATGCTTGGTACCTAGCACAAACATATGTAGCATACATAATGTCTGGTCTACTAGCAGTCAGATATAATATGGATCCAATAATGCACTTGTACATGGATTCATCAAAGTGCTTACCCTTCTCATCCATATCCAGGAAAATGTTGGACCCCATGGGAGTTTTTATGGTGGAAGCAGATTCCATCCCAAACTTCTTGATATGCTCCCTAGTGTACTTGGTCTGAGAGATGAATATCCCTTCATCAGATTGTTTCACTTGGAGGCCTAAAAAGTACTTGAGCTCACCCATACTGCTCATCTCAAACTCCCCATGCATAAGGTTGGGAAACCTTTTGCAAAGGTTGTCATTGGTAGACCCAAATACTATGTCATCAACATAAATTTGGACTAGGAGACATTCGCCCTTTGTTTCCCTAAGAAACAATGTACTATCTATCTTTCCCCTTAAGAACTTGTTCTTGATGAGAAAGCTAGACAAGGTCTCATACCAAGCCCTAGGGGCTTACTTTAGACCATATAATGCTTTCCTAAGAAAATAGACATGAGATGATAGAGTTGGATGAACAAAACCTGTTGGCTGCTCCACATATACCTCTTCCTTTAGATTGCCATTTAGAAAAGCTGACTTGACATCCATCTGGTAGACATTGAACCCCTTGTGGGCAGCGTAGGCAAGGAATAACCTTATTGCTTCTAACCTTGCAACTGGGGCAAAGGTTTGATCAAAGTCAATACCTTCTTCTTGCCTGTATCCTTTGGCTACCAGTCTAGCCTTATTCTTGATGATGATGCCATTCTCATCTAGCTTGTTTCTGTAGATCCATTTGGAGCCAATGATGTTGTGTCCTTGAGGTTTTGGCACCAATTTCCATACTTTAAACCTTTTGAATTCTAGAAGCTCTTCTTGCATGGCTTGAATCCAGAATGTATCTAGATTAGCTTCTTCAAACTTCCTGGGCTCCATCTGAGATAGAAAGCTCAGGAATAGAGCTTCATTATGAGCCCTATTTCTGGTGATCACCCCTTGGTTCTCATCTCCAATTATCTGGTTCCTTAGATGATCCCTCAGATGCCTGGTTGCTATAGGAAATCTGACAACATTCTGCATCTCTTCTACTAGAGCAATAGGTTCTTCAGCAGCCTGCTAATCTTCATCTTCAGGAACAACAACATCTAAATAGATTCTGCCGGTGCTGGGTATGTCTTGGATAGACATTTCTTGCATCTTATTATCATTACCTGTCAAAATAGGAGAACTAGACCAGCCCTTTTAAAGTAGGCTGGTCTCCTCAAATACAACATGCATAGACTCTTCTACAACATGAGTCTTCTTATTGAATACTCTATAGGCTCTATTATGTGAGCTATATCCAACAAGAACCCCAACATTGCATTTTTTAGCAAACTTTGTTGTTGGACATGTGTGTCACATCCCTTTGTTTGAGAATAACAAATCACATATTGTATTTGATATTGCTTGTAGTGTGTTTATAGTGTGCAGGAACTATAGGTGCAATACTCCACAGGTAGAAAGCAGCTTGGAACAAACTTTTGAAAGGAGCAGAGCTACCATTGGCGCTATCACTAATGCCAGCGCTATCGCTAGCGCTACCGCTACCGCCAACACTACCGCCAGCGCTACCACTACCGCCAGGCGCTATCTCGAGTTCGTGCGCAGCGACGGTTTCGCAACCGCTACCGCTACCGCCAGCGCTATCTCCAGCTACCGCCAGCGCTACCGCCAGGCGCTATCTCCAGTTCGTGCACAGCGCCACGCCGCCGACAGTTTCGCAACCGCTCTACATGAACTCTACCGCAGGCGCTAGCTCCAAGTTCTATAAAAGGCTGGGCTCTCTCTCGTTTTGGCTAGACCTTCCAGAGACATTACTTGTGCCCATACTCTCGTGCTGCTACTCTGCCAAAACATCATCTCCCACTCAAATCCAAAGAAGAAATTCTGGAGAAGGAAGCCATCACGCTGCATCCGAAGAACGATCGCTTCGACCTCGCTTGTGCTTCAGCGATCCTTCATCCTCATCTCCAGAAATCTCAAGAGGGAGTTTGCTTGTTATTTACTTCATTTCTTTATTTGTATCTTGTAGTGAAATCGCCTTGTTTTTGGCGACTAGGTCCTTGCGCGGCTTAGGGGGAATTCGTCGTGTGAGTTGGCGACTAGGTCTAGGGGATTAGATCTAGGGGGTGCTCGAGGACATATCCGGGGAAGGATTGGCTAGAGCGGCTTGAGGCCTTATCCGGGAAAGGATAGGCTAAAGCCAACCGGTTTGTGGGGATACAAGTCGGTATAGAAAAGGAAAAGAAATCTACATTTGTACGCCTCCGATTTCTAGCGATATAGAAATCAAATTTTATGTAAACACTTTTTCATTTAATATAATCATGTCTCTTTTGTGATTACTTTGATTTCTATCATTTGGCGTAATCTCTATTATTTTGAGTTCTAAGTTTTCAATTCCTAATCTAAATTGTTTATTTCTAATTTGTCATCATTATTTCCTATTAATTAAAACAACTTAGTAATTTTCTTAAAATTTATAAAAAGAATTTTATTCCCTTATTCACCCCCCCCCCCCCCTCTAAGGGCGTTGTAAGATCCAACAAGTGGTATCAGAGCGCAGGTTATTCCAAATGGTTTAAAAACCAGGAATAATCGCGTCTTATGATCTCGCTTTTTCCGAGGGTCAGGGAATTAGTAGACCTCCACTATTTACTGGGTCTAATTATAATTATTGGAAAAATAGGATGCGTTGTTTTCTAATGACCCTAGATATTGAGGTTTGGAACATGGTAGAAGAAGAATACACTCCTCCTACATTTGTAGTTGGAGAGGTTATGTTAGAAAAACCCAAAGTTAAATGGGATGATCGGGATAAACTCAAATGTAAAAATAACGCAAAAGCCATGAATGCTCTATTTTGTGCGTTAGATACAAATGAGTTTAATAGAATTTCTGCTTGTACTACTGCATATGAAATTTGGAATCATTTGGAAGTTACTCATGAAGGTACATCGCAGGTTAAAGATTCCAAGCTTTTCCAACTGGAGTTGGAATATGAAAAATTCTGAATGAATGAAAGCGAAGATGTTGATGGTATGTACACGCGTTTCACCAAGATCGTCAATGCCTCAAAAGCTCTTGGAAAGACCTTCTCAAATGGCGACTTGGTCCGTAAGATCCTTCGTTCTCTTCCTCCAAAATTCAACCCGAAGGTGACGGCTATTTCGGAGTCACACAACTTAAGGATGATCCAAATTGAGAGCCTCATTGGGAATCTCAAAACCCATGAGGTAGAACTCAAAATCCAACATGATGAATACAACAAGGAGCCAAAGAAGAAGGCATTGGCATTAAAATCAAAGAAGGAGTGCCAAGAGGATGAGGATGAAGATGAAGAGAGTATTTTGGTAAAGAACTTCCGAAAGTTCATGCGCAATCCGGAAAGGAGAAACACCTTTCGAAAATATTTCCAAAAGGGTGAAAGATGGAAAGGGTCATCTTCAAAGAAGTAAAAAGAGAGCGACAATGAAGAAGAGAGACCTCCACCGGAATGCTATCATTGTAGGAAGATGGGGCACATTCGGAGCCAGTGCCCAAAGTTCTTGAAGGAGAAGAAAGAAAAATGGCACAAAGGGAAGGAGAAGAAGAAAGTACTAAAAGCTAGAACATGGGATGACTCTTCCTCCTCCTCCTCCGAAGAATCAAGTGGGTCTTCATCAAGCGAAGATGATGAAGCAAACATGTGCCTCATGGGACATGAAAACGACGGCGACGACACCAGTGTTCCTAGTGACACTGAGGTAACTCCTCCCACTTATGATGAATTGTATAATGAATTTCTTGAAACTTGCAAAGCTTTTGATAAAAATATGAAAGATAGTACTTTATTAAATCGTGAAAATGAATCTCTTATTAAAGAAAATCTAAAGCTTTCCAAAAAGGTGATTGTTTTAGAAAAGAGAAAGGTTTCTTGCCAAGAATGTGATCACTCCACAAAATTGGCAAAAGATATAGAAGAGTCACTTTCTAAAGCCCTCTCTCATGCCAAAACTCTTACAAAAGAGAAGGGGGAATTAGAAAGGAAATTGGAAGCCTCTCTTGTGCAAATCAAAAATAATAAAAAAGGTTTTGAAAATAGGTATGTCATGCTTGTGAAAGAAAATTCTTCACTTAAAGCACAAGTTCATGATCTCACCATGGCCATTAAAAAATTTGGTATAGGCCAAAAATCACTGGAAATGATTCTAGGGTACCAGTGCCATGGATCTGGAAAGTTTGGGCTCGGATATCGAGGTGAGAGCTACCGCCCAGCGCTAGCCACTAACGCCGGCGCTAGCACCTCATACCAGAAACATAAATTTTCTTTTTCAAAATGCTTTCCTTCTGTAAATCAAAATTATTCCAGCAAGAAAATTTTCCAGAAAAGGGTCTCAACCCCCTTTATTTCGTGTGCAAACTATTATAGGTTGGGTCACACAACTAGTTCTTGCAGGAAAATAAAACAAAATACTTTAAAGCAAATCTGGGTACCTAAGGCTTCCACTTATTCTA
The DNA here is from genome assembly GCA_033032865.1 of Dactylorhiza incarnata. Taxonomy (NCBI): domain Eukaryota; kingdom Viridiplantae; phylum Streptophyta; class Magnoliopsida; order Asparagales; family Orchidaceae; genus Dactylorhiza; species Dactylorhiza incarnata. The sequence goes on from JAWHQI010000130.1 coordinate 2,039,226, forward strand.
TGGGAGGTTCCACTTGGGTATCCGGATCTTTACTCTCATCTTCTTTCTAGATGTGCAGGCAGGCTAAGGACAATGAAGACGTGTGGTACTTGGATTCAGGATGCTCCGAGCACATGACGGGCAATAAATCAAAGTTCCTTAGCCTAGAAAGGAAGAAGGGAGGGATTGTGACTTTTGGCGACAACGGAAAAGGAAGAATCAGGGGAATTGGTACAATTGGTAACGAATCCTTCACTATATCAAATGTTCTTTATGTAAAAGGGCTAAAACATAATCATATTTCAATTAGCCAATTATGTGATAAAGGATTAGATGTTTTATTTGAATCTTCTACTAATCTATGCAAAATATCTAATCCTATTACAAACAATATTTTACTAACTGCACCAAGAATACACAATGTTTATATTGTTTCACTTCATGATCTTTCAAAATCATCATTAAAATGTTTTATTACCAAAAATGATGAACTTGATCTTTGGCATAGAAGGCTAGGACATGCTAGCACAAAGCTTATTGTAAAACTTGCCAAAAGAGATTTAATTAGAGGATTGCCTAGATTAAATGGAAATTTACCTTCACTTTGTTCAACATGTCAAAAAGGTAAAATTACTAGATCCTCTTTCAAAAGTAAAAATGTTATTTCTACTACAAGACCTTTGCAATTAATTCATATGGATCTCTTTGGCCCCGTTAGCACTGCAAGTCTTGGTGATAGATTGTATACATATGTTTTAATAGATGATTTTTCTAGATATTGTTGGACAATATTTCTCTCACCCAAATCCGAAGCGTTTTGTGAATTTTCAAAATTATGTACTCGTATTCAAAATGAAAGTGATTTAAAAATTAAATGCATTTGCTCGGATCATGGAGGAGAATTTGAAAATGAAAAATTTACTTCTTATTGTGATATGTTAGGCATAAAACATGAGTTCTCCGCACCACGCACACCACAACAAAATGGTGTTGTAGAAAGAAAGAATAAGACACTTCAAGAGCTAGCACGCACTATGTTATGTGAATATAAATTACCTAAGTCCTTTTGGGCTGAAGCCGTAAACACATCATGTTATGTTATAAATAGAATCATGCTTCGCCCATCTTTAAATCTCACACCATATGAACTCTATTTTCAAAAGAAGCCTAATGTGTCTTACTTCAAAGTTTTTGGTTGTAAATGCTTTATCTTAAATACAAAAGATAGCTTGGGAAAGTTTGATGAAAAATGTGATGAAGGAACATTTCTTGGATACTCTTCAACTAGTAAAGCTTATAGAGTTTTTAATAAAAGAACTAGAAAAGTTGAAGAGTCAATTAATGTGAAATTCGATGAGCTTGTTCCTTGTATAGAAAGACTTTCCGCAGGTAAAGAGGATGATCTATTACCTCCTTTGGAGCATGGTGATGAAGAACCTTCCAAAGAAGAAGAAGAGGAGGCCAAGAAAGATGAATATGTACCTCCAAGCGTCTTAAAATTCACAAAGGATCATCCACGGGAATTGATAATTGGTGAACCATCCATCGGGGTAAGAACTCGCTCTTCTCTTCATGAATCTTTTTCAAATATTTGTTTTGTTTCCGAAATAGAACCAAAAACCGTTACTACTGCTTTAAATGATGAATTTTGGTTTTTGGCTATGAATGAAGAATTAGAACAATTTGAGCGACATAATGTTTGGAAATTAGTAGAAAGACCATCTAATCACCATGTGTAGGTGTAAAATGGATTTTTAAAAATAAATTAGATGGTGAGTCTAGAATATCTAGAAATAAAGCACGCTTAGTAGCACAAGGATATTCTCAAATTGAGGGGACAGATTTTGATGAATCTTTTGCACCCGTTGCTAGATTGGAGTCTATAAGAATTTTTCTAGTATTTGCAAGCTTTAAAAGAATAAAACTATTTCAAATGGATGTGAAAAGTGCTTTTCTAAACGGGTTTGTAAAAGAAGAAGTTTATGTTGAACAACCCCCCGGTTTTATTAATGAAAAATTTCCAAATCATGTTTATAAACTAGAAAAAGCGCTTTATGGTTTAAAACAAGCGCCCCGTGCATGGTATGAAAGACTTACATCATTTTTATTAAAGCACGGTTATATTATGGGAAGTGCGGATAATACTCTCTTCATTAAGCACAATAATGATGATATAATTATTTTATAAATATATGTTGATGATATTATTTTTGGATCTACTAATGAAGAGATGTGTAAAGAAGTTATTTTAGTGATGAAAAATGAGTTTGAAATGAGTCTTGTAGGAGAACTTTCTTATTTCCATGGTTTTCAAATATCACAAAGAATTGATGGTATCTTTGTATGTCAAACTAAATATGTCCATGATATGCTTAAACGTTTTGGATTTGAAAACCTTAAACAAGCTTCTACACCAATGAGTGCATCACTAAAATTAGGAAAAGATGAATCAGGAGTTTCTATAGATCAAACTTTATATAGAGGTATGATAGGATCTCTACTTTATCTTAGTGCAACTAGACCTGATATTATGTTTGTCGTATGCTTATGTGCTAGATTTCAAGCCAATCCAAAAGAATCTCATTTAAAAGCGGTAAAACGAATTTTTAGATATCTCATTGGGTCATCTAGATTAGGATTATAGTACCCGCATAATGATTCATTTACATTGCATGGCTATTCCAATTCAGATTATGCCGGTTGTTCACTTGATAGAAAAAGCACTAGTGGTACTTGTCATTTTCTAGGACCTTCATTAGTTGCATGGTCTAGTAGGAAAAAAATTCGGTTGCACTCTCCACCACGGAGGCCGAATACATTGCATTAGGGAGTTGTTGTGCACAAGCTCTATGGATGAGCCAAACTTTAGAGGACTTTGGTTTTCATCTAAGAAAGATTGAAATTAAATTTGACAACAAAAGTGTCATTGATCTCACAAATAATCCGGTACACCACTCTAGATCCAAACATATAGATGTGCGTCATCATTTCATAAGGGATCTAATTAAAAAGGAAAATGTAAGGATTAATTTCATTGGCACGGACTCTCAACTTGCTGATATATTCACTAAACCTCTTCCCGATGCAAGATTTCAAATGTTAAGGTTGGAATTAGGAGTCTTAGACATCTTAGGATGAACAACATATAAAACGCTAATGTTTTATGCAATTTGAGCAATCAAGACATCTCTGATAATTACAAAACTTCTGCATAAGACTACTCTTAAAACCCCTAACCAATATCAAAAATTAAAAAATTTAAAATTCTTAAAAAATCGTGTACTGTTTCCAGCGCTAGCGCTAGCGTGGGTGTGTGATTTTTATGATTTTTAAAATTTCTAAAATTCAACAAAAATATGTTAGTTTATTTGTGCAAATTTATTTTTGTGTTACTGTCTATTTTATTTTTGTTTTGTTTGAATTATGAAAAATCAACTACAAAAATTCAAAATTCAAAAATACAAAAATATATTTTTGTTATTTGTGTTTTATTCATTCTTTGAAAAATCAACCATAAAAGTTCAAAATCTAAAAATACAAAAATACGTTTTTGTTATTTGTGTTTTTATCCATATTTTGAAAAATGAACTATAAAAATTCAAAATTCAAAAATTACAAAAATATGTTTTTGTGTTTTTCAGTTTTTATTTCACTAAAAATTTTCAAAACAAAAAAAAACTGTATAATCTTTATTGCCAATATCAAGCATGTATGAATTCTATTATTTAGAATTATTTATAATGTTAAAACATATTCTTTCAAATTACTATGAACATTGTTTTGCTTATCATGCTTTGATATATCTATTTAAAGTGCATCAATTGTATTGAAAAATGTGTAAAACCAAGCTTACCATGCCTCTAAGTATGAGTAAATGTTTTATGATTGATAATGATACATTTCACTCACTTATTTTGGTAATCAACATGTGTGTCTAAATCTAAAAATGCATGCTTGTGTATTATATTTGTACAATGAATTAAAACTTGCATAAGTTTATTGCCTACACTACATTTGAATTGCACTTATGAAATTTAGAAAAGTGGTTAAGTTAAAAATTTTGGTTTGCAAAACAAGTGTATTCGGAGAATGTTGTCTCACAAATGTGAACAAAAAAAATTATATATATGTAGACAAATATAACTCCACCAAGCCCTACTTGAACCTCCTGATAAGTCTTCATAAGCATTGTGAGGTTGAGCACCTTGGAAAGAATAGTAAAGTTACTTGTGCAAACCTTGGTTATTACACCACTTTGTTAAAAATTATGTGCATTAAAAGTGTGTGAAAGTAATTTACTTGTGTTTTATTGTGCATTTTACTTTACATATGTCTTGTATTTTGGTGATTTAAATCAATTGTTAACATTGCCCAAAATACACTTATGTGCACATCATTATCTTTCACAACACTTCTTCTCATGAGTATTGGATTCTAATGCTTTATCTATACTACTCTTTATATAAAAATGCACTAGATAACCTAGCATGATCTCTACAATGTTTTGCTATTTTTTGAACTTAGAATTAAGTAACATTGTAGCTTAATCTCTCTTTGATTTGTTCATTTCATGCTTGGTATTTTTATAAAAAACTTTGAGATTTCAAAAAGGTTACAACATCTTTACATTTTGAACTTAAACTCATATTTATAATTATGATCTTCATGCTTACACAAAGATGTTTTGTATAATCTTCCGCTTGCTTACAACTCTTATCTTTATATTTGAAATCTCTTATATATGCTATGATTAAACTCTTTATCATTCTTTATATTTCAACAAGCTCGATCATGATATATAAATGCCTCCTTACTACCCTCACCCCACCTTCTTTTGATAATACCAAAAGGGGGAGATTAATTGAAGAAATCTATATATGAGAAATATAGATAAATAAGGGGAGACTAATTCATGAAATCTATCATTTAGGGGGGGTAACACATAAATTGCATTTATGTAGGAGGAGCATTAAGATAGGGGGAGTATGCACATTATCATGCATATCATATACATACTATAGTTGCACTTTTATCTTGCTTAACTTATCTATAAACACTATTGTTGATTTCTTGTTTAGAGGATTTGTTATTATCAAAAGGGGGAGATTGTTGGACATGTGTGTCACATCCCTTTGTTTGAGAATAACAAATCACATATTGTATTTGATATTGCTTGTAGTGTGTTTATAGTGTGCAGGAACTATAGATGCAATACTCCACAGGTAGAAAGCAGCATGGAACAAACTTTTGAAAGGAGCAGAGATACCGCCAGCGCTATCACTAACGCCAGCGCTATCGCTAGCACTACCGCTACCGCCAGCACTACCGCCAGCGCTACCGCTACCGTCAGGCGCTATCTCGAGTTCGTGCGCAGCGACGGTTTCACAACCGCTACCGCCAGTGCTATCTCCAGCTACCGCCAGCGCTATCGCTACCGCCAGGCGCTATCTCCAGTTCGTGCACAGCGCCACGCCACCGACGGTTTCGCAACCGCTCTACACGAACGCTACCGCAGGCGCTAGCCACTACCGCAGGCGCTAGCTCCAAGTTCTATAAAAGGCTGGGCTCTCTCTCATTTTGGCTAGACCTTCCAGAGACATTACTTGTGCCCATACTCTCGTGCTGCTACTCTGCCAAAACATCATCTACCACTCAAAGCCAAAGAAGAAATTCTGGAGAAGGAAGCCATCACGCTGCAGCCGAAGAACGATCGCTTCGACCTCGCTTGTGCTTCAGCGATCCTTCATCCTCATCTCCAGAAATCTCAAGAGGGAGTTTGCTTGTTATTTACTTCATTTCTTTACTTGTATCTTGTAGTGAAATCGCCTTATTTTTGGCGACTAGGTCCTTGCGCGGCTTAGGGGGAATTCGCCGCGTGAGTTGGCGACTAGGTCTAGGGGATTAGATCTAGGGGGTGCTCGAGGCCATATCCGGGGAAGGATTGGCTAGAGCGGCTTGAGGCCTTATCCGGGGTAGGATAGGCTAAAGCCAACCGGTTTGTGGGGATACAAGTCGGTATAGAAAAGGAAAAGAAATCTACATTTGTACGTCTCCGATTTCTAGCGATATAGAAATCAAATTTTATGTAAACAATTTTTCATTTAATATAATCATGTCTCTTTTGTGTTTACTTTGATTTCTATCATTTGGCGTAATCTCTATTATTTTGAGTTCTAAGTTTTCAATTCCTAATCTAAATTGTTTATTTCTAATTTGTCATCATTATTTCCTATTAATCAAAACAACTTAGTAATTTTCTTAAAATTTATACAAAGAATTTTATTCCCTTATTCACCCCCCCCCCCCCCCCCCTCTAAGGGCGCCGTAAGATCCAACATTTGTCAGTTAGGATTTTCCATTATTTAAAATATAGTATTTGCAATCAAAGATTCTAAAGTATGAAATTGTTGGTTGTTTGCCTTTCAGAATCTCATAGGGGGGTTTTTCCGAGGGCCTTATTGATGGAAGCTTTATTGAGAACATAACAAGCAGTATTGAATGCCTCAGCCCAGAAGTATTCTGGAAGTGAGGAGTCACTAAGCAATGTTCTCCCATCTTTTATAAAGGTTCACTTCCTCCTCTCAGCCACACCATTTTTTTGTGGAGTCCTTGGGGAAGAAAACTCTTGGGTGATTCCAAATTCTTGACAAAACTTTGTCATGGACCCAGATTGAAATTATGTACCATGGTCAGTTCTAGTTCTGACCCAAGTACATTGTAGTTTATTCTGGATTTCCTTGACATGGTTTATGAAGATATCTAAAGTATCAAATTTCTTCTTAGGGAAGAATACCCAAGTATATTTTGAGTGATCATCAACAATCACTAAAGTACACAACTTCCCAGCAAGGCTCCATATGCAACAGATATAGGCACCTTTCAGTGTCTTTGGAGCCAATACTTTTAAAGGTGGCCCTAGTTTGCTTGCCCATTTGGCATGCATGGCAGGGACCACTTTTAATACATTTCAACTTTGGACTATTCCTAACAAGGTTTTTAGAAAATAGTCTATAGATTGTCTTGTTGTTAATGTGGGCAAGTCTCTTATGCCATTGAACACAAAGAGATTCACTTTCATTTGCTACAAGACATACAGGAGATAAAGAATTATTGCAAATAAAATCTAAGCAATAAACATTCCCACCCTGGTGCCTGAGAGAATAATCTTTAAGTCAATTGACTTTTTGGTCAAGCACTTGTCATTGTGGAATTCAATGACATAGCCCAAGTCACATAGTTGACTTATGCTTAAGAGGTTATGTTGCAACCCTTCAACGTAAACTACCCTTGTTACTAAGACTATGCCATTTGTGATCATACCATGTCCTTTGGTGACTCCTTTTTCAGAACCTCCAAAGATAACTTTTGGTCCATTTTCACAGGAGTGTAATCTTGTAGAAGGCTCCTTGTTCCTATCATGTGCCTTGATCACCCACTGTCCAAGTACCATATTTCCCTTAGGCTTGTACTTGAACTATCCTGCAAAATGCAATTCATTTTCCCTGAGGAGCCCAATTGTTTTTGGGTCCTAGGTTCCTGTTAGCATAAACAACCACTCTTCCACTCACTGCAACCTTTGCAGGAAAGCTCCTCTTTGCATTAGACACACTAGTGTTGTGCCAACAATCAATGGAAAAGTGCCCCACTTTACCACAACACCAACATTCATGGATGTTGTACCTTCTTTTCTGAACACTCTTTGAGGTGGAAGGAGCATCAGAATGTTTGTGTTCAGTGAAGAAGGCAGCAACATTCTTCCCATTCCTGTTAGCAATTACTTGGTTGGTTGACTGTCTATAATTAGTCTTAGCAGACTTTATCTGAATGACATCAGCTTGTCTTAGATTGGAAGCTAAGAAAGACTTGATGACATCAGATACTGAGTTGTTAGACTTGATTATAGGCTTGACAACAGCCATGTGTTTTGCTAAGAGGGATTTGGAAGAACCAGCTTCCTTATCCTTGAATGAAGGGGCTGAAGTACCAAATACAAATGGTCCAGATTGGGCCATTTGAATTTCTTGATGGGGAGCTTTCAAAGCACTCATCCCCATTCCCTTTCTTCTGATATAGTAAGGAGTACTTTCCTTCCTATAGGAACCTCTATTCTTCTCGTGACCATACTTATTGTCTTAGTCATACCTGTTGAAGGGAAGCAACACATTTTGAAAGGTGGTGTGAAACTTAGCTTTAGCCTGGCCCTTTCCTCCATTCTCGGCACCTATTGCCACCTTATTGAAACCTAGCCCTCTCCTATCAGTTTGGGAGAAGAAGGTGTCAATAATGGGCAATATGTATTTGGATTTGGAGAATTGAGCCACCAAGCTCTTCTCTTTGAAAAGCTTCTCCTCAAGGTCCTTAATGACCTTGTTCTTTTGGCTAATTGTGCTTTATTGGAATATTGTAATTCCCTTCAGCTATCTTATTTCTCCACTCATCTGAGCCCTCTGGGTAGATGACTCAGTGCAATCTAGCTTTGCCTACTGAAGGGGAGCAATCTGAAGAGCTTGCCTCTTGGTTTGCTTCTTGCTCTTTTTTAGAGCTTCCAAAAGAGCACCATATTTGTCAATCAATTGATTGACATCTACTTCAGAATCTGAACCACTTTCATCATTAGATGAGCATGCTTCAGAATCTGGTACTGACTCATAATTATAAGAGGGGATGAGAGGAGTTGATATCTTATCAGGATTATCCTGACTTTCTTCATCAACAGACATGGACATTAATCCATAACATTTATCTTCATCTTCATCCTCCTCATTGTCACTATCTGAATGTGACAGAGGGGCCATGATGCCAACCTTAGCAGTAGGATAGTCTTCATCCTCTTCAGCTGCAAATAACCCGATGTTGGTTTCCTATTCTTCTTCAAAATCTGAAGATGAAGACTCAGATTCACTCCAGCTCTTCTACTTCTTTGCAAGAAAGGATTTTTCACCTCTCCTTCCCTTCTGGTGATGAGGCTTCTTATCACCTCTTTCCTTTCTCTTGACTGGACAGTTAGCTATGATATGTCCAGACTTGCTGCAACAATAACATATAACGTTATTTGAAATACGTTTAACATGTTTAAGGTCAAACCTGTAACCCTTGGGGTGCTGCCTTTCTGCTCTGATGTGTCCATTCTTGGAATGTGAGAAGGAGGACGGTTTGTTCTTCCACTGCTTCCTCCTCATCAGCTTCTTGAAGTGCCTTGAGAAGGCTACAAACTCCTCATCCGATGAGTTGCTATCTTATGTGTTGGGCTCAGATTTTTCTGAGTCAGCAACCCTTCTTAGTGGAGAAGGCATTCTTTCCTTGCTCTTCTTAGAGCTTTCAGCTTTGAGATCAATAGATCTATCCCTTGCATGAGGCCTGGTGGAAGTGTCCTCCTCCTTCCTTGCAGACAGATGCATCTGATATGAGAGAAGCTTTCCAAAGAATGTATGGGGAGGAGTCTCACCCAGCTTTGCCACTTCTCTGATGAGACAGATCTTTTTATCCCAGTCTCTAGTTAGAGATCTCAGGAATTTATCATTCAGCTCATAATGGCTGAAGACCCTTCCATAGGTCCTCAGCTCATTCACCACTCTAAAGAACCTTTCATAGCAGTCAGCTATGCTTTCTAGGCTGTGTTGCCTGAAGGCTTCATATTCCTGGTTGAGGAGGGATTTCCTATCATCCCTCACTTCATAAGTGCCTTCCATATACACAATTAGTGTATCCCATATATCCTTGGCAGTCTCACAATGCACCAAGTTCTGGAAGGTGGAATCATCAATTGCATTGACTATTATGTTTTGTGCTCTCTTGTCCATGGTAGTAAGTGCAATTTCATCCTTAGTCATTTCAGCATATGACTTGGACACTTGCTTTGTAGGATCTATAGTGGAGGGCTTTGTGAAGACTAAAGGTCCCTCCTTGATAGTAATATATATCCTAGGGTCTGAGGCCTCCATGAACAGCCTTACCCTTTGCTTCCATATGCCAAAAGTCTCCTTTTTGCATATGGGTAACTTCATAGACCACATATCCTTCTGACCTCCAGTGGCAGCCATTGGATTCAAACTTGACTACTCCTTGTAGGATCAGGTCAGACTGTTAAGTTTTTATTGACCAACCTACCTATGATACCATTTGATAGTTTATTAGGTAGAAGTCTATTTCACCTAGAGGGGGGAGGGTGAATAGGTTTCTTTGAATTTTCTTATCTGCAGCTAGCAGTTGTTGGTGATTAAGTAAAACAAATGCAAACCACAGAAAGCACACAAGTGTTTATTGTGGTTCCCCAAGACAGTGTGTCTATGGGTAGTCCACTTTCCCTCTACATCTTTCTAGCAGTGTGTTAGACAAGGCAACCTCCTTCAAACTCAGCTCCAAGAGCTTATAACACGGATCTCTCAGGTTTGCTCCAAATCCTACCTCAGGGCCAACTGCCCTACCTCAGGCTCAACAACCCTACCAACTCAGAGTGCTCCAACTCTTACAACTCAGAAATCCTCCTGATTTCCTATGTCAGGCCTATCAAGAAGAACTACCTCAGATCTTAACAGAGATCCTACACCTCAAGCTGGGAGTACAGCTCTACAAGCTCAAGCACAATAGCCCTACACACTCAGGCTCAACAACCCCACAATCTCAGGTTCAACAACCCTACAAACTCAGGCACAAGGCCTTACACACTCAGAACAATAAGGTTCTTATAGAGGTTATAATGTTTGCTTACAACAGAGGACTTGTAAAGATAAATCTTTCAGTATTGGTCTTCTGTTGTTGATGCAGAGCAGGTGTTGTCTTGAAGCAGGGCTGAATAACAGTAGCTTCAGTCTTTGCTTCTTTCTGATCTTCTTCTTCAGTCGAAGAAGAATGATCTTCTTTCTCTTTTGGATTGACTCTGGAGGAGCTATCTCATCTCAGATACTTTCTTGTAGCTTCAGGAAGCAGGCTGAGAGATATCTGTGGAAGCCGTCAATGACACGGTAGTTTTCTTTTTGGATTATGTTCCACACCTTCTATAATGCCCTAACCTTTTCTTTAATACACCCTCCAATCTTCAACGGCTCTAAAGAGGGCCCTAACACAGTATGGAGAGGAATAAAAAACTTTATCTTGCTTTACATCCACTTGCGCCAAAAGCAGATCCCGTCAGTGCTTTATTCAAATAAGAATCTGTCTCAGTGGTTTGGCTGAATTTGTCTTCGTCTCAGCAGATCTGCTGAGACAGTTAGTCTTCTCAGCAGTTTCTGTTTAAATCCAGGTCAGCTGAGGCAGACTCCTTCTCAGTAGCTTTGGCTGCATCTCAGCGGTTCAACTGAGACCATGCTGCCGTCTTAGTGGTTTTGACAGTAAAACCACAGACCTATTCCATTGTTTGGAATAACCTAATTCTGAAGATACATGATGTAAAATTGGGTTTATCAAATACAATATGTACTTAGCTTTGAGTGTGATGCCTCTTCAAATCAAGGGAACATTGAGGGCAATATTCCCAACTTTCTTGGAAGTTATTCAAATCAGATGAACGGGTTAGGAACTAAATTAGAAGGAAATATCAATTGTCCAATGAACATTACTTCTAAGGACAGCCCAGAAGAAGAAAGAAATTCAAATTCAAATGATAGAGAATAAGTATGCTGAGAGGAGAAGAAAAGAAAAAAATTCAATTGATTCATTTTTCGTTTGTCAAAATAGGGCTTCTTCTTCCTCCTCCTCCAACCCTAAGACAGAATAGAAGAAAATCTCTCTCTACATAGGGAAATAACAACACAGCTGCTCTTTCTTCATCATCACATAGCAGCAAGTCTGCAAGAGTGCTCAGAGAATAAGTATCAAGCTTATAACCCTTGCAATCATCACTATCATAAGCAAGGGTTCATCATATTCAGATCCTGTGATAAGCAGAAGCTACAACAGTCAAAGAAACAACTTTTGAAGAATTCTGACAGCAGAATTCTCTTCTCTTCTTTCTTTCTTATCCTTTATTCCCAACTATAAAAGAGTTATAAGAATCCTTCTTTCAAAGGATCTAGTGGTTCTAAGAGTCTCCTTATCAAAAGACTCAGTGGTTCTAACAGTCTCCTTATCAAAAGACTTAGTGGTTATGAGAGTCTCCTTATAAAAATACTCAGTGGTTCTGAGAGTCTTCTTATCAAAAGACTCGGGCACAGTTAGTGGAATCCTACCAGGGAGGTAGAAGAGTGGACTACCCAAATTTTGGGAACCACTATAAAAATCATGTGTCTTTTGTTTTTTGTGCTGTCCCAGTTTAATGTTTTCTAGTTTATATTTTTTGCATTTACTTTATTATGTTCTGGTAGTGTTGAATGCATAATACTTAGTAGTTTTATTGTGTGCGCACATTTAGGGTATAAAAGATTTACAACTCTATTCATCCGCTGAGACTAAAGCCTGTCCCAGCCCAACTGCTGAGACAGACTCATATTTGAATAAAAGCCTGACGGGATCTACTTTTGGCGCAAGTGGGTGGAAAGCAAAGATAGCATTTTCTATTTATGTCCATGCTGTGACAAGGAACTCTTTGGAGCCATTGTAGGTTGGAGGAAGTATAAAAGAAGATGTTAGGGCATAATAGAAGGTGTGGAAAATATTCTAAAAGAAAGCTACTGTGCTATTGACGGCTTCCACAGTTATCTCAACCTGTTTCCTAAAGATACAATAAATCAACTAAGATAAGATAGTTCTTCCTAATTCAATCCAAAAGAACAAGTAGATCTTTCTTCATATACTGAAAAAGAAGATCAGATAGAATCAAGGACTGAAGCTACTGACATTCAGCCCTGCTTCAAGACAGCACTTGATGTGCATCAACAACAGAAGACCAGCTCTGAAGGATATATCTTTACAGTTCTCTGTTATAAGCAAACGTTATAAACTCTGTAAGAACATGATTGTTCTGAGTGTGTAAGGATTAATGCCTGAGCTTGTATGGTTGATGATCCTGAGTTTGTAGGGCTATTGAGCCTGAGTGTGTAGGGTTGTTGAGCCTGAGCTTGTAGTGATGTACTCCCAGCTTGAGGTGTAGGATCTCTATGGAGATCTGAGGTAGGGCTTCTTGATCCTGAGGTAGGAAATCAGGAGGATTTCTGAGTTGTAGGAGTTGGAGCACTCTGAGTGGTAGGGTTGTTGAGCCTGAGGTGGGGTTGTTGAGCCTGAGGTAAGGTTGGAGCAAACCTGAGAGATCCTGAGGAATCTGAGTAGTAAGCTCTAGGAGCTGCATTATTGGAGGAGGTTGCCTTGTGTAACAAATTGTTAGAAAGGTGTAGAGGGAAAGTGGACTACCCATAGACACATTATCTTGGGAAACCACTATAAATAGTTGTGTGTTTTCTGTGTTGTGCATTTACTTTATATAATCTCTAACGACAGCTAGCTGTAACTAAGAAAATTCAAAGAAACCTATTCACCCCCCTAGGTCAATTAGACTACTACCTAATAAACTATCAAGTGGTATCAGAGGTAGGTTGGTCAATAAGGACTTAACAGTCTTACCAGATCCTATATGGAGTAGTCAAGTTTGAATCCAATGGCTGCCACTAAAGGTCAGAAGGAGATGAGATCTATGAAGTTGCCCATATGCAAAAAGTAGACTTTTGGTATATGGAAGCAGAGGGTAAGGTTGTTCATGGAAGCCTCAGACCCTAGGATATATATAAATGTCAAGGAGGGTCCTTTTGTCTTCACAAAGCCCTCCACTATAGATCCTAAAATGCAAATGGCAAGGTTATATGCTGAAATAACTAAGGATGAAATTGCACTTGCTACCATGGACAAAAGAACACAAAACATAATAGTAAATGCATTTGATGATTCCACTTTCCAGAACTTGGTGCACTGTGAGACTACTGTTGGATCGGTCGGCGCCCTTAGAGGGGGGTGAATAAGGGTTTTCAAAAACTTTAGATTATATTTAAAAACTTTGAATTATTGCAAGATTAAAGACATGAAATAAGTGAAGTAAAACAAAAAAGAGACAAGCTTTATTAATGATAAATAAGTTTTACAAAACTTGATCTCGATGACGCTAGAGATCGGAGGCGAATAATAAAAAAGCTCTTTTTGTTTTCTATCCCGACTCGCTTCCCCACGAACCGGTGGCCCTAGCCTTATCCTCCCCGGATTCTGCCTCAAGCCGCTCTAGCCAATCCTTCCCCGGATGTGGCCTCGAGCACCCCTAGAACAAGCCTAGATCTAGTCGCCAACACGAGGCGAATTTTAGCCCTAAGTCTACCCCAGACCTAGTCGCCAACACGAGGCGATTTCACTACCGTTTACAATGAAGAAAGAGAAATAAAATAACAAAACCTCCCTTAAGATGAACTTCTGAAGTAGGAGACAAAGATCCGATGTAGAATCAGCATTTGTTGAAGCGGACTTCGTCTGGATTCAGCGTGATGGAATTCTCCTTCAGAAATTGGCAGAGCTTCGCTGGGACCTCAAATTTCGGCTAAGACAAGCCTCTGGAATTCTAGTACTCTCTCTCTGAGGTGTATGAAATAGATGTATCGAAAACAAGAGGAGAGGGGGTCCTTTTATATCCCAAGCGCTACCGCCGGCGCTAGCCAGGATTAGGAAACATTTTGCACGGCAGGATCTTCAATCCGTGGCAACATTTTGCTCTATGCCTCTTGTGCGCCAAGCTACCGCCAGCGCTAGTAGCTACCGCCGGGCGCTAGCTCTTTCTAAAAACACTGCTGGAATCGCGCTAATCATCGCTAGCGCCAGGCGCTATCGCTACTGCCGGCGCTAGTAAGCGTTTTTGAATTTTGGCCTCAATTTTGGGGGCAGTCATCAAGAGTACTCCTTGAGTCATATGGACTATGTAAACCTGCACACTTGAACACACAAGATCAAATACACATAGGATTTGTTATTCTCAAACCTAGGAGATGCGGAAGACCATGTTCCAACAAACTCCCCCTTTTGATAATAACAAATCCATTAATGATAAATCAAAGCATTAATAAATAAGCATGATGAAACTCTACTTGTGTGTGTGTGTGCGAGTGATGACTTAGGATAATTATTGATTTTAGCATTTAGAATTTCTCCCCCTAAATACATGCTCCCCCTAAGTGATTGCTCCCCTAATATGTAAGCTATCATCTGAATTTGTCATGTTGGGTTTATGATAGCGGGTTATATTTATCATGTTAGTTCTCCCCCTTTGTTATTAGCAAAAGAGGGTAGGGAAACAAAGCACCAAAGAATTTGTAAATAGAAGAGAAGGCATGATCGAGCTTTTTAAGTAAATGATAAGGAGGTTTAGAATTGTTTTTCATTGAAATAGATCAGAGTTATAAGCATTACAAAATATTCAGAGTTTTTAGCATAAAAGATTTTTATGTTTGAAGTAACCAATAAAAAAGTGTTCCAAGGAAATCTATCACTTAATGAAAGATAGGAATTTTTAAGAATAAGTGATGATGCAAAGAATACAAGATATTAAGTAAGCAAGGAAAGCGCAAGGTAAAACACTAATATGGTTAAGATGCGGAAGACTTATAGCAATACAAAAACAGCAAATAGTAATGATAATCCAAAAAAACATGAGTTAAAGATCACAAAAAATGATGTTTTTGAAAATCATTTTGCAGTTTTAAATTTTATAATAACCAAGCATGAAATAATGTTTATCAAAAAGAGATGACCACAATGTTACTTTAATTCTTAATTTCAGAAACATACAAAACATTGTAGAACACATGCTAGGTTATCTAGTGCATAAATAAAAAGTAATATAGAATTAGCATTAGGATCCAATACTCATGAGAAGAAGTGTTAGGGAAGATAATGATGTGCACATAAGTGTAATTTTGAGGAGAGTAAACAAATGTTTTAATCAAAAATACAAGTAATATGTAAAGTAAGAAGCACAATAAAACACAAATAAGATTACTTCCACACACTTTAATGCACAAAACAAAATGTACAACTACCAAGGTGCTTTGCACACACAATGCTCATCAAGACTTATCAGGGTGCAAAGTAGTGCTTGGGGGATCACATATTTTATTTTGAATTTAGAGACTAGTGATCCGGTGTACTTAAGAGAAAGTGGTTTTTCTTATTTTTGAAAGAAAGATTTGATTTGCACAAGACACTTTATTATTCTTTCCAATGTGCTCAACCTCACAATGCTTATTAAGACTTATCAGGAGGTTCAAGTAGTGCTTGGTGGAGTTATCTTTGTCATTTATTTTATAATTTTGTTTTGTACAAAGTTCTCCGAATAAACTTGTTTTGCAAATCAATAGAATTTATGAAAGATATAACCACTTTTCTTAACTTTTTAAGAGTGCAAAATAAGGAGTGTAGGTAAGATACTTGTGCAATTTTAATTTATTTGTACTAATACAAAACATACACAAGCATTCTTAGATTAAATACATATGTAGACAATGCTAAAAGAAGGTGAGTGAATAAATATCATTATCAAACATAAATCATTTCTCATACTTAGAGGCATGCTAAGCTTGACCCTACATAACTTTTAAACTATAATTGATGCACATTTGAATAGATATATCAAAGCATGAAGAGAGACAACGTCCAAAGTAGTTTGAAAAGATAAATTACAACATTGTAGAGTTTCTAAATAATAGAGTAAATCATGCTTGATTTTTCACAAAAAAAATCATACAGTTTTTTTTTATAGTTTTTAAAGTTTTATATTTTTGTATTTGATTTTTAGAAAAGCATATTTTTGTAATTTTTGCTTTTGTAATTTTTATATTTGTTTTTTGCATAAAGATGAACTTCAAATAAAAACATATTTGATTT
The DNA here is from genome assembly GCA_033032865.1 of Dactylorhiza incarnata. Taxonomy (NCBI): domain Eukaryota; kingdom Viridiplantae; phylum Streptophyta; class Magnoliopsida; order Asparagales; family Orchidaceae; genus Dactylorhiza; species Dactylorhiza incarnata. The sequence continues at coordinate 2,055,987 of JAWHQI010000130.1, forward strand.
TTTTTGTAATTAAACAAAGGAAAAACATTTAAACAACACAAGCGAAAAAGAAAAACATATTTTTTTGTAATTTAGTTTTTGTAGTTTTGTATTTGATTTTTCAAAAAACTAAAGAAACACAGAAGTGCAAAACTAAGTAGAAAATATAGATTTATATATTTTAAGGGATTTTTAGAAATTTAAAAAATACAGAAAAATAAACATGGACGCTAGCGCCTGCGGTAGTGCTAGCGCGGGAGACAGTAAGTGATTTTTGAAGATTTTGAAAATTTTGATTGTTGATTTTGATTAGGTGTCCCAATAGTAGTTTCATGCTGAAATTGCAGATTTTTAGGAGATGTTTTGGATGGTTAAAAATGAAGAAAATTGTATTTTTGAATTTGTGTTAATTTGAAAGATCTAGGACACCCAATATAGGTCAAAATAAACGAAATCCTGCCTCACCAACTAATACATATTGTAGAGAATAAATTTATGTAATTAATGGAATTTTGTTTTATTTAAAAATCAGAAGGGCCCGATACCGTCGGCGCTAGCGCTAGCGCTGGCGCTATCGAGGCTTTTGTTAAATCTGATCTATTCTTTCAGATCAGTCATTTCCTCCATTTTCTCCCGAAAAACCTCGAAGAACACTCGTTCCAATCGCCAAGATCTGAGGTAATATCTCATCTTTTCTTATAATTTTTGTTTTAAAGCTTGATTGTGATGTTAGAGATGAAGATATTTGAGGTTATTAGATGGATTTAGATATTAGATCTATAATGGTTGATTTTCATCAATATTAGGGTCTTTATGAGGATTTTGATCTTGATTTTTATGTGGATTTCTTGGATTTAGTAATTTTTTACTTAGTTTAAATTTTGAAATGTTGGAAAAATATTACTTTGATATTTTTAGATCTAACTTGATCTTGATGTTGATTTCCTAGATCTATCAAGTTAAAAAAATGAAAATATTTTATTTTAGGAGATATATAATTATTTTTGTTTTTAGAAAAAGAATATATTTCATTTTGGTTTAATAATAATTTTTTTGATAATGTGGCAGATGGCCCCTAAAGGAAAGAAGAGTACAGAGTTAGCAGTAGAGGCAGCAGTAGTGGGCGTTCCATACGTCGTGGAGTTTGACTTGCCACGACACTATCACATTATGCAGTTATTCGCTGCCTCCAAGGTGCTAAATTTATTTATTTCTGACGGATTTTCTTCCTAGTTAGTGCGAGAGTTCTATACGCATTTGGAAGACCCATCACAGACCACGCTGGATGGAGGAGTGCGGTCACAGGTGCAAGGGCAGGAGGTGACTATTACTCATGAGCAACTGAGACGCGTGTTTGGATTATCCCAGCATTCACATCGGTTGGAGATTGTGGAGAGTTTCAGGGTGGGCAGAGATTGGACTCAGGTGAACATGGTGCTACATAATAAGGAATGCAGAAGTCTGATCTCGTCGGTGTCTACACTCACTATGGATGCCCTAGTTGTTCAGGATGTATTACGCCACACAATTATGCTGAAGTTGGGTGACACAGCAAAGGTCACAGCCCAGCTCAATTATGTCACTTATTTTATTTTGGAGGAGGAGAAGTTCAACGTGGCGGACTTGCTACTTTCCCTGATTCGTTACTCCTACAAGTTGAGGCAACCCACCCGACAGAGATACAACAACTTGCCCCTGGGCGGCATCATCCAGCGGGTGATTCAGATGTTGTATCCTTCTATTGAGCTGGGTTTCTACTTGATAGATTGCTACCCTCCTATTTATAGTACCTCGCATTTGCGGGCATCCTTTGCCTCGGGTGAGCCATCATCATCAACTCAACCACCACTCCGGCGAGGAGCATCTTCTCGAGGGGATCGAGATGCTCCATATGGGTCCTTTCGAGAGGAGATGGGTGAGCGGATGACACGGGTGGAGGAGGATGTTTTTGTGATAAGGAAGGATGTCTCAGGGATCAAGAAAATGATGAAGTTTATGATGAAAGCTTTAAAGTTAAACCCATCTACACCAGTGCGGAGGGAATGGGAGAGTCCAGTTTCAGATCCGCCCCGCCACTCGATCCAGAGGTTTCGCAGGAGACGCTCCCCGAGTTCTAGTGTGGAGAACATAGATAAGGAGGAGTAGTTATGAGAGGAACAATTTTTATGTAATAATTCAGGAATTTGAACCTATGTCTTGGATGTTGTTGTTCTTTGAAATATGTTTATTTTGTTATCTTTTGGATGTTTGACTAGAATGTTTCATTTATAATTTGATGTTATGAAGTGGTGATATTTAAAAAAAAAATTATGTGGTATATTTTATTGAAATCTTATGATTAAATATTTTACCACCACATAGAAGATTTTGAATTTAATTGTTGATAAATATATGTATAATGAATATATGAATAATAAGTAGGTCATCTTAATAAGATTTTGAGTTTTGATTAATGTTATAGGCTAATTAAAATTTTTGATCATGTTTCCTATACAAGATGACCATAACATGATAGTTTCAAAGAAATAAGAAAACAAAGAAAATTGAAATACATTAAAGCACATCATGAAGTAGAGAAAAGTTGTATATTTCCCTTTTGAAAATATTCTACTTCATGCATTTGGAGGTACCTAATGAAAGAGAGATTTAGGTAACCAAAGAGGACCGGGTGTGATGGTTCCTTTGGGTACCCAAATACAACGTATTTGCTTTTGGGGAGATGGAAATGAATGGGCCCCTTTTTGTGGTGTTTGTGTTTCATCATTGGTTTTGGGCCTCCATTCAAACTGCGGTTTAATATTATTATTGTGAGTCAAATTTCTATTGTGATAATCTTTATTTTTAGGATTATAATTGTAGTGATTATAGAAAGCATTTTTCATAGGAAATTTGTGAAGTTTTATGTTGGGAGAAGTTTGATGATAATAATCATTGTACTTTGGAATTTCATTTTTAATTTGTTGATGTCTTTTATTTCCATTGCTTGATTTATTAATATTTTAAGAATTTATATTTAACTTGCTTTTAGATATATCTTGGTATTGTGAATGAGTGTTTTTCTTTATGATTTTCTTGAGCAAGTTGATTTTAGCAATTAATTGATCATTCTTAATTTGTAAATTGTGCCTGGCTTTATTGTAAGCGATTGTGCTATTTTTAAGAGTGGTAGCAATTGATTCAATATGTTTTTCATATTCATCCCTATATTCATCAAATGTTTCGTCCATCTCATTAATTTCAATCTCGTAGTCTTTACATTTAGCACAATCATTCTTCGATGATGAATTTTCTAAACATAATTTTTCATTGTGTTCTTTCACACAAATTATTTCTTTTTCAAGTTCTTTGACTTTTTCTTTAATATTAATACAATCAAAACAAGATTTTGTATTTTCAAGTAAAAAACAAGATGATGAAGACACATCACAATTTGATTCATTAGTCTTTAGCCTCTTATTTTCTAAACGTAAGTTTTTATTAGCAATTTTCAATTTTTTGATCTATCGTTTAGCTATTTTTAATATGTTGAAACTAGAGATAGAGGTTATTATACAAGACGAAGATTTAGTCTTTCTTACAGCGCTTTTGGAGGAGGCAAAATATGAGCATGAAGTTCCTTTGTCATCTTTTAGTCCTTCCTCGATCACAGATGAGTTTTCATCTTCTTTTGATGTATTGTTCTCTTTCTCTATTTCAATACTCTCCATGGCTTTGCTTCGAGAGAGATCTTCTTGGATGATAATGGATTCTTGTACGTTCTTTTCCTCTTGTGTTTGTTCCACACCTGCGAGAGGAAGATCATACATTTCTTCAAGAAAGTGCCATATTTTGTATGCACTAGAAAAACAATATATGAATTTGAAAATTTCATTAGATAGTGCACAAAATAGATAGTGTTTGGCTTTGGCATTTAGCTGACGTTCTTTTTTATTTGATTCATCGGCAAGTCTTATAATTGCTAAGTTTCATACTTCGATGTCTAAAGTTTTAATAAAATTTTAAATTAAGATTTTCCATCCTTTATAATTTGTTCCTTCAAACAAGGGTGGTTTATGTGATATTTCATTTTCACAGAAATTTGCCCCACTAATTGAAGCGAGATCATGAGACGCCATTATTCCCGGTTGTTAAGCCGATTGGAATAAAACCTAGCTTTGATACCACTTGTTGGATCGGTCGGCGCCCTTAGAGGGGGGGTGAATAAGGGTTTTCAAAAACTTTAGATTATATTTAAAAACTTTGAATTATTGCAAGATTAAAGACATGAAATAAGTGAAGTTAAACAAAAAAGAGACAAGCTTTATTAATGATAAATAAGTTTTACAAAACTTGATTTCGATGACGCTAGAGATCGGAGGCGAATAATAAAAAAGCTCTTTTTGTTTTCTATCCCGACTCGCTTCCCCACGAACCGGTGGCCCTAGCCTTATCCTCCCCGGATTCGGCCTCAAGCCGCTCTAGCCAATCCTTCCTCGGATATGGCCTCGAGCACCCCATAGAATTAGCCTAGATCTAGTCGCCAACACGAGGCGAATTTCAGCCCTAAGTCTACCCCAGACCTAGTCGCCAACACGAGGCGATTTCACTACCGTTTACAATGAAGAAAGAGACATAAAATAACAAAACCTCCCTTAAGATGAACTTCTGAAGTAGGAGACGAAGATCCATTGTAGAATCAGCGTTTGTAGAAGCAGACATCGTCTCGATTCGGCGTGATGGAATTCTCCTTCAGGAATTGGCAGAGCTTCGATGGGACCTCAAATTTTGGCTAAGACAAGCCTCTGGAATTCTAGTACTCTCTCTCTCTCTCTGAGGTGTATGCAATAGGTGTATCGAAAACAAGAGGAGAGGGGGTCCTTTTATAGCCCAAGCGCTACCGCCGGCGCTAGCGCTACCGCCGGCGCTAGCGTTACCGCCGGCGCTAGCCCGAATTAGGCAACGTTTTGCGTGGCAGGATCTTCAATCCGTGGCAACATTTTGCTCTATGCCTCTTGTGCACCATGCTACCGCCAGCGCTAGTAGCTACCGCCGGGTGCTAGCTCTTTCTAAAAACACTGCCGGAATCGCGCTAATCATCGTTAGCGTCGGGCGCTATCGCTACCGCCGGCGCTAGTGAGCCTTTTCGAATTTTGGCCTCAATTTTGGGGGCAGTCATAAAGAGTACTCCTTGAGTCATATGGACTATGTAAACCTGAACACTTGAACACACAAGATCAAATACACATAAGATTTGTTATTCTCAAACCTAGGAGATGCGGAAGACCATGTTCCAACAACTACCAAGGATATGTGGGATACACTCATAGTGTATATGGAAGGTACTGAAGAAGTGAGGGATGAAAGGAAATCCTTCCTCAATCAGGAGTATGAAGCCTTCAGGCATCGCAGTCTGGAATGCGTAGCTGGCTGCTATGAAAGGTTCTTTAGAGCGGTGAATGAGCTGAGGACCTATGGAAGGGTCTTCATTCATTATGAGTTGAATGACAAATTCCTAAGATCTCTAACTAGAGATTGTGATACAAAGATCTGTGCCATCAGAGAAGCGGCAATGGTGGGTGAGACTCCTCCCCATACAATGTTTGGAAAGCTGCTCTCCTATGAGATGCAGCTATTTGCAAGGAGGGAGGAGGATACATCCAGCATGCCTCAAGCAAAGGAGAGAGATGTGGATCTCAAAGCTCTAAGAAGAGCAAAGCAAGAATGCCTTCTCCACCAAGAAGGGTTGTTGACTCAAAAAATTCTGAGCCCAGCACATCTGAAAGCAATTCATCAGATGAGGAGTTTGCTGCCTTCTCAAGGCACTTCAAGAAGCTGATGAGGAGGAAGCAGTAGAAGAACAAACCTTCCTCCTCCTCACATCCCAAGAAGGAACACAACAGATCAGAAAGGCAGCACCCCAAGGGTGACAGGTATGACCCTAAACATGTTAAATATATTTCAAATAATGTTATATATGTTATTGTTGTAGCAAGCATGGACATGTCATAACTGACTGCCCAGTCAAGAGAAAGGAAAGAGGTGATAAGAAGCCTCATCACCAGAAGGGAAGGAAAGGTGAAAAATCCTTTCTAGCAATGAAGGAGAAGAGCTAGAGTGAATCTGAGTCTTCATCCTCAGATTCTGAAGAAGAAAAGGAAGCCTACATAAGGCTTTTTGCAACTGAAGAGGATGAAGATTATCCAGCCGCTAAGGTTGGCATAAGAGCCCCTTTGTCACATTCATAGACTGACATTGAGGAGGATGAAGATGACAAAGAATGTTATGGCTTAATGGTCATGTCTGATGATGAAGAAAATCAAGATCATCCTGATCAGGTATCAACTCCTCTCTTTCCCTCTTCTGATTATGAGTCAGTACTAGAATCTGCAGCAAGCTCATCTAATGATGAAAGAGGTTCAGAATCTGAAGTGGATGTCAATCAATTGATTGACAAGTATGGTACTCTTTTGGAAGCTTTGAAAAAGAGCAAGAAGCAAGCCAAGAGGCAAACTCTAGAGATTGCTTCCCTTCAACAGGCAAAGCCTGATTGCACTGAGTCATCTACCCAGATGGCTCAGATGAGTAGAGAAATAAGTCAGCTGAAGGGAATTACAATATTCCAATTAAGCACCATTAGCCAAAAGAACAAGGTCATCAAGGACCTTGAGGAGAAGCTTCTTAAACAGAAGAGCTTGGTGGCTCAATTCTCCAAACCCAAATCCATACTGCCCATTATTGACACCTTCTCCTCCCAAACTAATAGGAGAGGGCTATGTTTCAATAAAGTGGCAGTAGTTGCTGAGAATGGAGGAAAGGGCCAGGCTAAAGCTAAGCCTCATACCACCTTTCAAAAGGTGTTGCTTCCCTCCAACAGGTATGACCAGGACAACATGTATGGTCACTGGAAGAATGGAAGTTCCTATAAGAAGGAAAATTCTCCTTACTATAGCAGGAGAAAGGGCATGGGGATGAGTGCTTTGAAATCTCCCCATGAATAAATTCAAATGGCCCATCCTGGACCATTTGTATTAGGTACTTCAGCCCCTTCATTCAAGGATAAGGAAGCTGGTTCTTCAAAATCCCACTTAGCAAAACACATGGTTGTTGTCAAGCCTATAATCAAGTCCAACAACACAATATCTGATGCCATCAAATCTTGATTAGCTGCCAAGCTAAGACCAGCTGATGTCACTCAGATAAAGTCTGCTAAGACTAACTATAGACAGTCAACCAGCCAGGTTATTGCTAATAGGAATAAGAAGAATGTTGCTACTTTCTTCACTGAACACAAGCATTTTGATGCTCCCTCCACTTCAAAGTGTGTTCAGAAAAGAAGGTACAACATCCATGAATGTTGGTGATGTGGTAAAGTGGGACACTTTTCCATAGATTGTTGGCACAACACTAGTGTGCCTAATGCAAAGAGGAGCTTTCCTACAAAGGTTACAGTGAGTGGAAGAGTGGTTGTTTATGCTAACAGGAACCTAGGACCCAAAAACAATTGGGCCGAGAGGATTCCTATGCCCAGAACATCCGTCTTGCAGTAATGCCAGCACACAAGCTAACCTGTACCACAAGACGCCTATCCTGCCAGCTAAACCAATAAAAATATGCCAACCCATCAATAATAGAAAATAACAAAAACCATAAATTCACAATAAGTAAAAGTGTCCCAACAAAATATACAAAAGGACAGGTAGCTGCCATAAGCTCCTACAAAATATCATAGTATAAAATTGCCCTTAAGGATACATCTCAAATCTCTCACTCACATCTGTCACTGAGGGTAACGAAGGTAGCGTAGTCTCAGGACCTGTTACCCTGTCCTGGCTGTCCTCCTGTGACATACGTTGTTGTTCCACCTTCCTCTGGGTGTTCTCCTAAAAATAGTGACGTAGCAACTATTAGTCATAAAGACTAAGTGGCTTCACATCCTCATCCCCGATGACTCTTAGGCACCAGACGGAAGGAAAGAGGGAGAACGCTGCAATATAATCAGAAATATACAATATAACAGGTGGCAAAGAAATAGTCAGCAACGGAGTATAAGTAGAACATCAACTCTAGTAGTATAGTCAGCAATACAGTATAAGAAGAACCTCTACTCTAGCAGTATAGTCAGCAACATAGTATAAGTGATGAGTCCCATTTATATACACATTTATGGGCTCATCTGGGCCGATTATCTAGTCTATGCACTACACTTTAGGCATGTTTTTATTCATATTCGTTATTCCATGCTAAGTGCACTCTTAGGCCCGTTTTGGTGTGAGTTTGCGCTCCATGTTATTGGGGGTAAGCACATGGTGCTCCCCAATCCTTTTTCTTTGTTTGATTGGTGCTGGAGGTGTATTCCCAGCTGGATTGCTGTGCTTGCAGGTGGTTGGATCATTTCCTTTTGCCCAAAATTCATGAATGTGTATATCGCACGGTCGTGCGTTTTCTTGACGCACGGACGGCTGCGGTCGTGCACTTTCATCTGGGGAGAAAACCGGTGATCTGAATTTGATCGTGCGTTTTACGCACGGGCGAATTCGCCCGTGCGCGAAGGAATCGCACGATCACCCTGTTTAGCCTTATTTTTGGCCAATCTGAGTTTGTCCGTGCGTTTTTACGCACGGGCGGATTTGCCCGTGCGTGAGTAAAATGCACGGGCGCGGCTGCTTCTTCCTCAAGCCTTTTTTTATCGTAAATAATGCACGGGCAGCGCACGGTCGTGCGTTTGCCCGTGCGTGACCAAAAATCTGACTGTTTAGTATTTAAGGCAGGGAATCAGCTGCAGTCGGGGAGGATGATTCCCCTCGCGGGAAAAGCCAGAAAAGCCCGCCATTTTCACCCTTTACACCGTAGGAGACCACATCCGGTGATCTCCTCCACCATATTTCCTTCCGGGATCGTTTGCAAGCTTTCTCCACCACGAGTTCAAGCATTCTTCGTCTTGGAGACCATAGAAGTGCTGCAGATCGTTGGAGAAGTGACAGCCTCCTTCAAGTCTGCACACCATCTGAGGGCCGAGCCCGGAGAGAGACCGACAACCTCTCATTCCGGCCGAGAACCCAGGATACGGTGACATCTTCTGTTGGGTCCTTTCTAAACCTTGAGCTTGTGCTTCTTTTAGTGTTGTTGTAATGAACTCTTGTTAGATTAATGTTATAGATCCTTTGTGTGATGTTCATGTGCAATGATGCTATGGTTGTGAGAATCGATTTGCTTTTCGTTGTGATATTCTGAGTTGCTTGCGTGTGAAGCCATCTAGCAATTGCTAGTGGTAATGTTGGCGAAGAGGTGAATACGACCCTCGCAAAACCCCGCTTTGTGGTCATTTCACCCGCTTACCGAAGCGCGGCATCGCGGCCGCTGCACTCACCCCATTTTGCGAAGCGGTGCTTTCAACCCGCATTTCTCTTATTTCTGCAATAGCTTAGGACACCAATCACAACGCCCTTAGTTCTTACTTTCTTCGCTCGTGTAACAATTGACTCACAACGCAATTCATTCAACATATCTTGCATTCCTCAAGAGATCGACATTCGGGGAAACTATTCCCATAATTATTACTTGACAGCGATCGGTGCACTTGCCGAACACGCATCAAGTTTTTGGCATTGTTGCCGGGGAACGCAGGCGTGTAATGTTTTGTGTTGTGAACCATTGTTATAGGAGCAGTTGTTTTTTGTTTTTGTTTTTCTTTTTGTCTTCTTTTTGTGCATGCAGAGACAAGCCGGAAGGGAAGTAGTACCCTTCGATCCTGAAATTGAACGGACTGCTCGTGCACTAAGGCGTGTTGTAGCCGTGCAAGCGGCAATGGGAGATAACCTGAACCCCAGAGGTGAACCGAGAGCACCCAATGATAGAGAGGACGTGAATCCTAGAGTGCCCCATGTGGGGCAGAATCATCTGGGGGATGAGCAGGAGGCGGTTAGACCGAGACCCCGAACAATGAGAGATTATACCACTCCTGCAGCTGGGAGTGTGTATCCAGGGTTCGGGCCTAACATCATGAACAACCAGTTTGAGATCAAACCGGCCATCCTGAATATCATCCGCAACAATACTCAATTCTCTGGTATGCCTAGTGAAGACCCACATCTTCACTTGGAGGAGTTCGCAAATATTTGCGGGATCTTCCGTTACGCAGGAATTCCTGATGATACAGTCAAGCTGAGACTGTTCCCATTCTCGTTGCGTGACAAAGCAAAGGTCTGGCTCCACTCTATTCCCCCAGGAACTGCTGCAACATGGGATGCTCTCGCATCCAAATTTCTCGCTAAATTCCACCCGGTAGACAAAATCATGAGCCTTCGGCGGGAGATCGCCACTTTCCATCAAGCAGATCAAGAAACTCTCGTAGAGGCTTAGGAGTGTCTTAGTGACCTTCTTCGCAGATGCCCGAATCACGAGCTCCAGCCATGGAATATTATGGAAACCTTCTACTTCGCCATTGAGCCCAACCACCGGGCAATGATTGACGTTGCTGATGGAGGGACCTTGATGAACCATACGTCGAAGGAAGCTCTTAGGATTTTGCAAGACACCGCCTCTCACAGCACCTTCTGGACTGCGGGGAGAAATGCGTCGAGAAGCGCTCGGGGACTTTTTGTGGTGGATTCATTACCTCCTGTAGCTGCTCCCGCTACTAGCATTACTTGCGAAGGATGCGGAGGTGGTGGTCACCACGCATACGAATGCCCAGGTAGCGAGCTGTCAGGTGAATTTTCAGATTTTAATTTAAATGAATCTGTCAATTATGTTGGAAATCAAGCTAGGGGGCACCCTACGTCAATGTTTATAATCCTAGTGTGAGGAATCACCCGAATTTCTGATGGAACCCAAACGCAGCAGGCCAACGATGGCAACTGGGGTAGCAGCAAAATGAGGCTTTTGCCTCTGGAAGTCAACCGAGGCCACCTCATCCGGGTTATAATCATGGCGCCCCGACCCCCAAGAAAAGTAATCTAGAAGAAATGATGGAGAGATTTATGGAAGCTGCCAACTCTAATATGGCTAACCAAAACGCGTCCATGCGAAACTTGGAGACGCAATTGGGCCAATTGGCTCAAGTGCTGACCGAGCGCTCGCAAGGGACCCTTCCCTGCAACACTGAAAAGAATCCAATCAATCAAGGGAAGAGTCTCGCCGATGCGGAAGTAAGTGACCCAAGTGAGTTGGTGATCACATGCTCCATCAATAATGTTGAAACTACTGCCTTGTATGATTCCGATTCATCCCGCGACATCCTCACATTGCAAGATGTTGCTAAATTGCAACTTGAAATGAATACAGATGACCGGAAGTCCCTAGTGCTTGCTAACGGGACTGTCATTCAGGCGGAGGGAAAAGTGAAAAATGTTGAAGTCATAGTCGAGGGGACGGTGGTGGTCGCCGATTTCCAAGTATATTCGGACCCCATGAGAATCAATCTATTCCCATCTTGGGAGTGCTGTTCTTTAAAGAGTGCGGTGCCACTTTGGATTTCTCTGCGGGGTGTGTTATCTTACCTAATAAGGTAACACCCCCTACTTGCCCCAAGACTGCAGCTGAAACATTGTCTCGCTCCCCCCAATTAATTAATGATGAATCTCTGAGTAATGCAGAAGACAGAAAAGAAAAAGTATCGTTGGAGGGAGAAAAGGAAGAGGAGCAGTCGAGCGGAAAAGAAGAGGTTGACTTTCGAAAGGAATGTGACCCGAAAAGGAAGGAGAGCCGCGTTTCTGAACCTGCCAAGCAGAACTTAACTCGGGGCAACGTCCTATTTTATCTAGCAAAAAATCTTGTAATAAACTTCTTAAACAGTCTGTCTCTTGGGCTGATCCAGTTGCCACGGCGGCAATGGAAGTGATGCCACCCACCACCAAGGTGGGAAATTTTGAAGTTTATCAACGTTGGCGCTCTCCAACAGTGGAGAAGCTTAAACAAGAAAGATTGTTGCGCGATGCACGCTTCGCTGCCCTCCGGCGCGAGAAGGAGGAGGTTAGGGGCAAGGGGGAGACATCCTCCTTGGGCCCTAAAGCCTTCACCTCCCTTCCATCTCGCGTGGCTGGGGAGAACCACCACAAATCAGCATATAGTTGATACGTGATGGGGTCTCCGGGTTTTGGTTGTGCTGTGTCTTCTGCTCTGATTTTTGTGCTTCGTTAATCTGTCATGTTGTGTTGTGTTTTTATTTAGTTTGGAACATTTTTCATAACTGCTGCTATCAAACATTAATACAGGTATTTGGTCCACCTTTAAGTACGTTAAACAAAAGGGCTTCTTGGGAGACAACCCATGGGAACCACCCGGTTCGTTTGCTTATTTAATTTCTATATTGTTCTATTGTTTGCTTTATGCTGACATCGCAGGGTTAAGCTCTTGCTTGGGGATTGAGGAAGGAGAAAGTCAAAGAAGGAATTACCGCACTTCTGGCATGCTCATCAGTGAGCATAGGTCCACTCTACCCCTATTTTCCTTATTCTGAATTCTTTATTTTATATGGTTTGATCAAGTCTGGGGGAGAGATCGGTTATGTACGAGCACGCACTTTGCATAGCATGTTAGAATGTGCTGAGTTAGGATTTTCAATTTTATTGCACACATTGCATACAATTGCACCTAGTTCACGCGTACTTGATCACACATGCTTATTGGGACTCGCTGCGAGGTTCCTCGCTCGTAAGAATTGGATTGTTAGTGTAGGAATGAAGGGTGGAGAAAAATGTCGACTCGAGTAGTGCTCTAGTCGAGTGCTCCCATCACGCCTAGAAATTCAATTAGAGTAGAATAAAATTCAATGTTATAATTTAATTATTTCTATTATAGTATCTGCAATTTATTTTACTTTAGCGGTGAATCCAACGGTAGCATAGGGTCGAGTGTAGCTGGATTAGTAGTCGCTTATTACTAGGGTCAGAAGGAAGGATAACCTTTCTCGGTGGCTAGAACTTGCACTAGGCGACTCTTGAAACGATTGTGTTGAATAGCTCATTATAAAGCGTGATATAGGTCGTATCTTGATCCGTTTGTGCTTTTGAAATCCTAACCAATGTAATCACCTTTGCAAGCCCACTTGAGCCGACCTTTCCTCCTTGTTTAGCTCCACTTAAATTTCACCAAAGCCATACGACCAAACCTATTTTCGCACCAACAAATGAGTTGAAGGAAATATATATATCTTTCGTTTGTTGTTATCTCTGAGTTGTATGGTAGCTTTGAAAAAGCTAAAGGAGAAGTTTATATTGTGCCTACAAAAGATATACTGTCGAGAAGAGAAAAGAAAAGAAAAAAGAAAAAAATTTGTGCAAAAAGAACTTTCAAATACATTCTCTCGACAAAAACAATGTATTTTCGGCTTAGCACACACCTAGTGTCCAGTTGTATTCTGGGGGTGTTGTGTAGTTCTTTAATTTGTTGTTTTGGTGATTTTACACTCTTGAGTATTCAGGCTATGTTGCATGCGATGCCCATCGTTCTTCTACTTATCTAACATGAACTCAACCTAAGCCAAATCCTAACCTATAAGTCCTATTGATTTCAGATATGAGTCATCTCATGCAGTAGAGAGAGTGTGAACGTGCAAACCTATGGACACCGACTTTGATGGATTTCTTAGGAGATTGTCCCGAGCTTTGATTCGAGTAATACTCTACTCATTAGTCACGCTATTTTCCCTTGTGCGCGACTGAAAGATTCACCGGGATTCACCATCCGAGTAAACTAGATTTCAAATTACTATTCTAGAAATAGTTAAATATAATCTTGAGTTAAATTCTATTCTAACAAATTTCTACGCATGTGAGCATGCGACTTCGCATGGGTCTCTACCGCTCAAACTCACTCTAACACCCAATTGTTTCGACGGGAGAGCTGAGTAGTTTGCCCGAGACGTGCAAATGGTTAAGTCTGGGGTTGTGATGAGTCCCATTTATATACACATTTATGGGCTCATCTAGGCCGATTATCTAGTCTATGAACTACAATTTAGGCATGTTTTTATTCATATTCGTTATTCCATGTTAAATGCACTCTTAGGCCTGTTTTGGTGTGAGTTTACGCTCCATGTTATTGGGGGTAAGCATGTAAGACCCCCCCTCCCCAAACTGAACCGGGTTCAGGGAGGGGGGATTTTACTGCCCAAGGATGGACCACTTAGCGCTTTCCGGGTGGCAACGTCCCACCCTTTTAAGCACTGAGAGGTTTCTTTGTCAGGCACAAGAATCATAACATCACATCAGAACGCACAGCGGAAGCAATCGAAAGACAGAAAAACAAGCACACAGCTTATATTCACATATTTAAACAGGGCCGAAGCCTAATGTTTACAACTACTACCTCGGGGCTACATCAATGAAACAAAAGACACTAGTCTAGTCCAATAATCTAGGACTCACGTCGCGGAAGATAGGGGGCGAGGCTGGGGTAATCGAACGGGCCATCTCCAAGGCTGGTATCTCATCCTGCGGTGCGAGGGCTCCGCGCTGTCCCATCTCCTGTGATTGGTTATATGAAATAACCGTTAGTCATAGAGCTAAGTAGAAAATACATCCCCTCCCCGGATCCATATCCAGGGGGCGGCTAAAGGACAGAAATAAATAGCCGAAGCAAGGAAGAGAGTTAGCAACATGTATGTATATATATACAAGGGCTCCGCCCTATTATCCATAACCGCGCCGAAAATACACAACACTATCTCGCGCGTATACGCACCCAGGTATTCAAACCTGTACACACACAAAAACCCTGTGTCGACACAGTTTAGACCACTTTATTTCAAGCAGGGGAGCTAACCCCGCGGGCCTCACCGATGTGGCCGTCGGTGACAGTGGCCAGTCTTGCCACTTTTGAATGTAGTCGTACCGTATCACTCAGGCCCTCCTGTACAACTTGGTGTACTAATTGGATGTGAGCGACATCCGGCGAACCGATTTTTAGGCCAACCAGCGGAGGCAAAATTGCGGGTTCGGAGGGAAGGAAACCTGCTGCGCACATCTCCCTGTCGCCATGAGTCGTCAACCCTCCCACACCGAACGGTCCGTGGGCGTGACCGACCCGCCACTTTCAAACAATCTTCAAAGCTTAGTGCAAGTGCTTTAAAACTTGACGCGACACTCTTACTCGACTGGTCACGCAACTTCTGACCGGGAGGCTGGGCGGTATGAGGGCTCCTTATTTGGGGCTAACTTAGGAGGAGAAACTCAACTTCGGGTTTCCCCCAACTAAGGCCTCGCAGGAGGGAGGATAAGCACCGCTTGCCAGCGCAGGGCTGGAGTTAGAACCCCAATACGAATAAGTGCAGCAGCAAAATAGGCCGAAAGCAGAGGCCATAATGTCAAGCAGGAAATTAGGACGAAAAGCAGAGGCCATATTAAGTAGAAAAGTAGGCCGAAAGCAGATGCCATATTAAGTAGAAAAGTAGGCCGAAAGCAGAGGTCATATTAAGTAGAAAAGTAGGCCGAAAGCAGAGGCCATATTAAGTAGAGAAGTAGGCCGAAAGCAGATGCCATATTAAGTAGAAAAGTAGGCCGAAAGCAGAGGCCATATTAAGTAGAAAAGTAGGCCGAAAGCAGAGGCCATATTAAGTAGAAAAGTAGGCCGAAAGCAGAGGCCATAATAAGACCAGTGCGAGACTGGAGAATTGAAAGTACTGAAAGTAAATGCGGGGGACCAGTACGAAACTGGATTTAAAGAAAAGTACAGAAAGTAAATGCGGGGGACAAGTACGAGACTGGATTTAAAGAAAAGTACAGAAAGTAAATACGGGGGACCAGTACAAAACTGGATTTAAAGAAAAGTACAGAAAGTAAATGCGGGGGACCAGTACGAGACTGGATTTAAAGAAATACAGAAAGCAGTAAATAAGTAAATGGTTAGTAGTCCAATCACGCCATAAGAGGAGGCTTTAACGTCGACTCCGTTCATAGGAGGAGGTTCTTCTTTCTCCCCGTTCATAGGGGTTCTACTCCGTCTCGGGAGTTTATTTACATTTCATGGTATTTTTACTAATTTCCCCTTTGTCTTGGATTTATTCTTTTATAATTATCCCGGCGTTATTGGGTTGCGGCGTCGCACCGCGATTTTGTCCCGAGTTTTGCACCGATATTCTTAACTTAGTCGATTCCTCAGATCAATACGCGTAATCTTTATTAAACGTTTAAGAATTTTACGTCGCACGGACGGCGACTTTTTCCGATGGATTTCACTCCTTTTCGGGCGTTTATTTTGCTTGTAAAATGCTTTTGGAGGACCAAAGTAAGATGTCACACCTCCCAACTTTAATAGTAGTTGTAAAATACCTTTAATTAGAGTCCATAATTTTTGGGGATTTTTCCCAACTCATTTGGGCTTTTATTTCCTTAAAATGAACCTTATAAATAGGTTTAAAAATAGTAAATGGATTCCAAAAATTCCCAAAAAATTACAGGAGGTGCCCCTCAGGGTGGGGCACATTTTTCATCTTGGAGGTTTTGGCTGAAAGGGCCCCATTTTTCCTCAGAAAAATGGAGAAGGGAGGAAGGTGTTTGGGGTGCGGTTAGAGGCAGGGAAGAGGCGCAGGGGTTTTGCACCTTGCGCCCTCCCGCGGCTCCCACAGTGGATCTGCGACGGATCTGCTGTGGGAGCACTCAATTTGAGGCAGAGGGCGGGAGTTAAGGTTAGGGGAGCCGCCCGATTTCCTCGGGGAGATCGGGCGGCTCCCGTTAACCCTAACGGGAGGCGGCCGCTGCCGCCGCCGGGCAGCGGCCGGATGGGGCCAGCGCCGCCCCCGGTCGGTGCGCCGGGGGGGCGGCGACCACTCCGGTGTTGTTCCGGCGGCCTGGCGCCGCCGGCCACCACTAGGAGTGCTCGATGAAGGGTACGGGAGGCGGTGGCGTGGCCTGCATGCACCATGCACGCTTGCCACGCCGCTGCCTCCGCAGGGGAAGCGCCTGGCGCCGCCGGACCCCACCGGAAACCTGAGCAGAAGGGGGCGGGGAGGCGCGACACATCCTGCATGGGCCATGCATCTTGCTGCGCCGCCGCCTCCTCGGGGAGAGCCCTCCCTGCCGCCTCTGGTCAGGGCGTCAGGGAGGGGGAAGACCTCCGGCGGGGGTCCGGCGGCCTGGATCCGCCCGCCGCCACCGGGGTTGGCGGGATTCTCCTTACAGGAAAAGGAGGAGGGGGAGGAGGACTCGGGAGCCGCCGGGGCTGCATCCTCCGGCGGCCCGGCCGCCTCCCCTTCGTCGGCTCCGAGGTCCCCAAGTGGGGACCTGCTCCCCCAGCGCCACCACCAGCGCTGGGGGGGTTTGGCTTCCACGGCCAGTGCCTCCACCCGAGTAAGCTCGGGGTGGCGCTGGTGGCGCTCCGACGACGTGGAGGGGGCGGCTTGCCTCCGGGAGGTAAGAAGGAGGAGGGGGCGAGTCTCTACCTGTGGTGGAGGTTGGGCTCGAGAGGTAGAGGGGCGGTGGCTGGCCATGGAGAAGGAGGTGGCGGCTTGGGCTGGCTGGGCTGGCTCCGGCAGGGTGAAGGAGGAGGAGGAGGGGGTGGCTGAGCTTGCTGGCAGGGGATAAGGAGGAGGAGTAGGGGGGTTTGAGCTTTAGGGAGAGGCCGAGCCCCCCTTATATAGGGAAGGGGGAGACCTCCCCCCCCCCCTCTCCTTCTTTCCCCACGTGGGGATAAGGGAGAGTGAGTGGGGGGGAAGATATTTTCTCCCCCTCCCCTCCCTTCTCTCTCTCCTGCCCACTTTGCCCCAATAGAGGGCTGCCTATTCATGGGCAGCCCCCTTCCCTTGGGGGAGGGGCTTCTCTCCCCCCCCCCCCCCCTTTATTCAACAAATTCGAGCTTGGGAGGGTGGGGGGAGGGTTGACCAAGGTCAACTTAGGGCAGGGTCAATTAAGATTTGCCGGGGCCGATGCCGGGTTCGTGCACTTTACATTTCATGGGTTGCACTGAGGTGGTCTGCATAGTCCTAAAATGGCATACACTCCATACGACCTCGAATCGAGGCGCAACGAATTCCATTGCGCTTGTATTGTTCATACGAGTCTAATGGGACTGACCAAAGTCAATTCGGGGTTTGTACGGTCACTATTCATAATAATGAGGTAGTGGCGCGCTACGACACCCGAAATGGTCTTTTTCTCCAAACGACCTCGAATCGAAGTGCAACAAATTCTGTTGCGCTCGTATTGTTCATACGAGTCTAACGGAACTGACAGGAGTCAATTCGGGGTTCGTACGGTCA
The DNA here is from genome assembly GCA_033032865.1 of Dactylorhiza incarnata. NCBI lineage: Eukaryota > Viridiplantae > Streptophyta > Magnoliopsida > Asparagales > Orchidaceae > Dactylorhiza > Dactylorhiza incarnata. The sequence goes on from JAWHQI010000130.1 coordinate 2,074,138, forward strand.
CTATTCATAACAATGAGGTTGTGGCGCGCTACGGTACCCGAAATGGTCGTTTTCTCCAAACGACCTCGAATCGAAGTGCAACAAATTCCGTTGCGCTCGTATTGTTCATACGAGTCTAACGGAACTGACAGAAGTCAATTTGGGGTTCGTACGGTCACTATTCATAACAATGAGGTAGTGGCGCGCTACGACACCCGAAATGGTCGTTTTCTCCAAACGACCTCGGATCGAAGTGCAATGAATTCCGTTGCGCTCGTATTGTTCATACGAGTCTAACGGAACTGACAGAAGTCAATTCGGGGTTCATTTGGTCACTGTACCCCAACGACTTAGTTGCGGCGCGCACCACCACTTAAAAAGGTAGTTTTCTATTGCTCTGGCCTACTTTTATTGGGCTCACTAGGGTTTAGTGGCCCAATAAAAGTCGGGATGTTACAAAGCACATGGTGCTCCCCAATCCTTTTTCTTTGTTTGATTGGTGCTAGAGGTGTATTCCCAGCTGGATTGTTGTGCTTGCAGGTGGTTGGATCATCTCCTTTTTGCCCAGAATTCATGAATGTGTATATCGCACGGTCGTGCGTTTTCTTGACGCACGGACGGCTGCGGTCGTGCGCTTTCATCTGGGGAGAAAACCGGTGATCTGAATTTGATCGTGCGTTTTACGCACAGGCGGATTCGCCCGTGTGTGAAGGAATCGCACGATCACCCTGTTTAGCCTTGTTTTTGGCCAATCTGAGTTTGTCCGTGCATTTTTACGCACGGGCGGATTTGCCCGTGCGTGAGTAAAACGCACGGGCGCGACTGCTTCTTCCTCAAGCTTTTTTTATCGTAAATAACGCACGGGCAGCGCACGGTCGTGCGTTCGCCCGTGCGTGACCAAAAATCTGACGGTTTAGTATTTAAGGCAGGGAATCAGCTGCAGTCGGGGAGGACGATTCCCCTCGCGGGAAAAGCCAGAAAAGCCCGCCATATTCACCCTTTCCACCGTAGGAGACCACAACCGGTGATCTCCTCCACCATACTTCCTTCCGAGATCATTTGCAAGCTTTCTCCACCACGAGTTCAAGCATTCTTCATCTAGGAGACCATTGAAGTGCTGTAGATCACTGGAGAAGTGACAGCCTCCTTCGAGTCCGCACACTATCTGAGGGCCGAGCCCAGAGAGACCGACAACCTCTCATTCTGGCCGAGAACCCAGGATACGGTGACATCTTCTGTTGGGTCCTTTCTAAACCTTGAGCTTGTGCTTCTTTTAGTGTTGTTGTAATGAACTCTTGTTAGATTAATGTTATAGATGCTTTGTGTGATGTTCATGTGCAATGATGCTATGGTTATGAGAATCGTTTTGCTTTTCGTTGTGATATTCTGAATTGCTTGCGTGTGAAGCCATCTAGCAATTGCTAGTGGTAATGTTGGCGAAGAGGTGGATACGACCCTCGCAAAACCCCGCTCTGTGGTCATTTCGCCCGCTTACCGAAGCACGACATCGCGGCCGCTGCACTCACCCCCATTTTGCGAAGCAGTGCTTTCGACCCGCATTTCTCTTATTTCTGCAATAGCTTAGGACACCAATCACAATGCCCTTAGTTCTTACTTTCTTCGCTCGTGTAACAATTGACTCACAATGCAATTCATTCACCATATCTTACATTCCTCAAGAGATCGACATTCGGGGAAACTATTCCCATAATTATTACTTGACAGCGACTGGTGCACTTGCCGAACAATAAGCAGAACATCTACTCTAGCAGTCTAGTCAGCAACAGAGTATAAGCAGAGCAGAGTATATAATGAACTGAATTGAACTTAACTTATAAGGATGCCCATACAAGCTTATAAGGTAAGGGTCTTCCACAATAATAAGTAACTCATCATATAAAGGTGTCCATACAAGTTTATATAATGAGGATCTTTATGCGGTGCAATGCAATGAAATGCAATGAATGTAGGTATGATAACTCACCTATGATTTACGCACGCACTCTGATTTGCTATGTCGACAAAGACTTGCACTTCCTGCTTTTCGAGGGTAGCTAACCACTCAGGCACCTCATGTTGTGGCCAGACGGAGACAGTGGAATGAGCTTCTCCAATACTAGGTGGGTATGCACACTACCAGACCTAGGCCTTACGTACGCCTCAACGCTAAGAACACAACAGCAGATACCCTACGTACTCTTGCTCGGTAAACAAGCTGAGTCTTATGACGTGGAAGGGGTACTTGGGAAGTAAGCACCAAAGGACCAAGTCACCCCAGTTCTAGATCTATCTGCCAGCTCCCGTCGGTATGACGATCGGCGAGCCCATAGATCTGCCCCAAGTAATCCTCCAACAAGGACCATTATGCAATTGTGTGAATACTGTACACACCCAAGTAATTCCCATGCTCAACCCGTGCTATCAAGCACCCAAGGACTCCTAACCAACTCCATAACACATTTTACTGTTTGCAAGTTCAATCGATGCTAACTAGCATACATGGACCTACCAACCGGGTCCTTAACATAGAATCATAGGATATAACCATATCCTATAACCCACACTAAACCATCACTTTTACCCATACCGAGTTGGCATAACTCTTGTGCAGTTGTATATGTATGTAAGAGAAATAATCTCTTTGATCCTATAGGACTACTTGTGCATTTAATGTCATGTTCAAGTTTACTATATAAATCTGCCCATACATATTAACCATGCCAATCCTCATGCTCGATTCGCAACATGCTTTGAACACAATTGAATTCATAAGCACTACTCGATCACTCTTAGTCAATACCAATCACATAAGCACATGGATTCTGTCAAGACGACATGGATCCTGTCAAGACTATATGGATAATTCTGTCAAGACGACATGGACTCTGTCAAGACAACATGAATTTTGTCAAGACAACATGAATTCTATCAAGACTACATGGATTAATTCTGTCAAGACTACATGAATTCTGTCAAGACTACCTAAATTCTGTCAAGACTACAGGAATTCTATCAAGACTACATGAATTCTGTCAAGACTACATGGATTAATTCTGTCAAGATGACATGGATCCTATCAAGACTATATGGATGAATTCTATCAAGACGACATGGACTCTATCAAGACTACATGAATTCTGTCAAGATAACATGAATTCTGTCAAGACTATATGGATTAATTCTGTCAAGGCTACATGAATTCTGTCAAGACTACATGGATTAATTTTGTCACAACTACGTGAATTCTGTCAAGACTACATGAATTCTGTCAAGACTACATGAATTCTGTCAAGACTACATGAATTCTGTCAAGACTACATGGATTAATTCTATCAAGACGACATGGATTCTGTCAAGACGACATGGAACAATTCTGTACAGGGCCGACACTCGATGAATTTGTCGAGTGGTCTCGACAAATTCGTCGAGACCCACTCGACGGATCATCGAGACCATCTCGACGGATTTTTGAGACCAACTCGACGGACTGTCGAGACCTACTCGACGGATTCGTCAAGTCCTCTCAACGAACCGTCAAGACTGCCGAGTCCTACTCGACGGTTTCATCAAGTCTTTTTTTTTTACGCTGGCATTTTTCCTCGCTCAGGTGCAGCCTGGTCGTCAGTGCACCCCAAGACCGAGTCAACTCACTAAACACACACTCAAGGGGTCTAGCGCAAATCGAGATGTTACATATGGTATGATCATAAATGGCATAGTCTTAATAACAATGGTAGCTTATGTTGAAGGGTTGCAACACAACTTTTGAAGCATAAGTCAAATATGTGACTTGGGCTATGTCATTGAATTCCACAATGACATGTGCTTGATCAAAAAGTCAATTGACTTAAAGATCATTCTCTCTGGCACTAGGAATGGGAATGTTTATTGCTTAGATTTTATTTGCAATAATTCTTTATCTCATGTGTGTCTTGTAGCTAATGACAGTGAATCTTTTTGTGTTCAATGACACAAAAGACTTGCCCACATTAACTACAAGACAATGTATAGACTATTTTCTAAAAAACTTGTTAGGAATAGTCCAATTTTGAAATGTATTAAAAGTGGTCCCCGTCATGCTTGCAAAATGGGCAAGCAATCTAGGGCTACCTTTAAAAGTATTGGCTCCAAAGACACTAAAAGATGTCAATATTTATTGCATATGGACTTGTTTGGTCCTTTGCCCATTCAGATCCTAGGTGGAAAGTTGTATACTTTAGTGATTGTGGATGATCACTCAAAATATACATGGGTATTCTTCCTTAAGAAGAAATCTGATACTTTAGATATCTTCATAAACCATGTCGAGGCAATCCATAATGAACTACAATGTACTGTGGTCAGAACTAGAACTGATCATGGTACAGAATTTCAATCTAGGGCCATGACATATTTTTGTCAAGAATTTGGTATCGTCCAAGAGTTTTCCTCCCCAAGGACCCACAACAAAATGGTGTGGCTGAGAGGAGGAATATGACCTTAATTGAAGGTGGGAGAACATTGCTTAGTGACTCCTCACTTCCAGAATACTTCTAGGCTGAGGTAGTCAATACTGCTTGTTATGTTCTCAACAGAGCTTCCATCAATAAGGCCCTTGGAATAACCCCCTATGAGATTCTGAAAGGCAAACAACCAATAATTTCATACTTTAGAATCTTTGGTTGCAAATGTTATATTTTAAATAATGGAAAATCCCAACTAACAAAGTTTGCTGAAAAATGCAATATTGGGGTTCTTGTTGGATATAACTCACATAGTAGAGTCTATAGAGTATTCAACAAGAACACTCATGTTGTAGAAGAGTCTATGCATGTTGTCTTTGATGAGACCAACCTACTTTATAAGGGTTGGTCCAGTTCTCCTGTTTTGACAGGTAATGAACAAAAGATGGAAGAAATGTCTAGCCAAGACATACCCAGCACCAGCAGAACTTATTCAGAGGCTGCTATTCCTGAAAATGAAGATCAGCAGGCTGCTGAAGAACTTTCTGTTTTAGAATAAGAGCTGCAGAATGTAGACAGATTGCCTGCAGCAACCAGGCACCTGAGGGATCATCCAAGAAACCAGATAATTGGAGATGAGAATCAAGGGGTGATCACCAGAAGCATAGCTCATAATAAAGCTCTATTCTCGAGCTTTCTGTCTCAAATGGAGCCCAAGAAGTTTGAAGAAGCTAATCAAGATACCATTTGGATTCAAGCCATGCAAGAAGAGCTTCTATAATTCAAAAGGTGCAAAGTATGGAAGTTGGTGTCAAAACCTCAAGGACACAACATAATTGGCACCAAATGGATCTACAGAAACAAGTTTGATGAGAATGACATCATCATCAAGAACACGGCTAGACTGGTAGCCATGGGATACAAGAAAGAAGAAAGTATTGACTTTGATCATTACCTTTGCCCCAGTTGCAAGTTTAGAAGCAATAAGATTATTCCTTGCCTATGCTGCCCACAAGGGGTTCAAGGTATACCAGACGGATGTCAAGTCAGCGTTCCTAAATGGAGATTTGAAAGAGGAGGTATATGTGGAACATCCATCAGGTTTTGTACATCCGACACTAACCTCCCATGTTTATTTACTTAGGAAAGCATTATATGGTCTAAAGCAAGCCCCTGGGGCTTGGTATGAGACCTTGTCTAGCTTTCTCATCAAGAACAAGTTCTTGAGGAGAAAGATAGATAGCACATTGTTTTTAGGGAAACAAAGGGCAAGTGTCTCCTAGTCCATATTTATGTTGATGACATAATCTTTGGGTCTACTGATGACAACCTTTGCAAAAGGTTTGCCAACCTTATGCAGGGGGAGTTTGACATGAGCAGCATGGGAGGGCTCAAGTACTTCTTAGGCCTACAAGTGAAACAGTCTGATGAGGGGATATTCATCTCTCAGACTAAGTACACAAGGGAGCTTATCAAGAAGTTTGGGGTATAATCTTCTTCCACCATGAAAACTCCCATGTGGTCAAATATTTCCCTAGACAAGGATGAGAAGGGAAAACCCTTTGATGAATCCATGTACAAGTGTATTATTGGATCCCTGTTGTATCTGACTGCTAGTAGACCAGATATTATATATGCTACATGTGTTTGTGCTAGGTACCAAGCATGCCCTAAGGAATCTCACTACTCAGCTGCAAAGAGGATTTTGAGATACCTTAAAGGCAGCCAACATCTTGGCCTTTGGTACCCTAAGAACAATGATTTTGAACTGACTGGCTTTTCAGATGCAGATTTTGTAGGATGCAAAGAAGATAGGAAAAGTACAAATGGAACTTGTCAATTCCTAGGAAGGAGGTTGATCTCTTTGAGTAGCAAGAAGCAGACTAGTGTGGCAATCTCTACGGATGAGTCTGAGTACATTGTTATAGAGAGCTGTTGTGCATAATTGTTGTGGATACAACACCAGCTAGAGGACTACAACCTCAAGGTAAGTAATTCTCCAATGTTTTGTGACTCATCCAGTGTTATCTCTATTGCTAAGAATCCTGTCTCTCATAGTAGGACTAAACATATAGAGATTATGTATCATTTTATTAGAGAATATGTAGAATGTAAAGATATCTGCCTTGAACATGTCCCCACTGACAATCAAGTTGCAGATATATTTACAAAGCCATTGGATGAGGCTAGATTTAATGGTTTCAAAATTGAGCTAGGAATGTTGAACTTATAATAGGCTTCAACATTTCATTTTGTCTATCATTTTTGTTGTTTTATTCCTTAAGCTTTGCTAAAAGATAGTCATGATTTAAAACACTTAGTGACATGATTAGGGGGTAGACAATCCAATTTAAAAGGGTTCACTACTAGGCAGTGAGTTCAGCTGAGACAGTCTCAGCTGAACCGCTGAGACAGCTAAGTCATCTCAGGGTTAAGTTTTCCTTGTTCCAGCGGTCATGCTTTCCATCTCTGCGGATCCTCTGAGATGGGATTTCTTAATTAAAACATCAATTAATTAAGTCTAATCAACATCACACTTTAAGAATAAATTGTAATGCACCTATAAATAGTGCTATGTTGATTAAATCACACTTTTCACACTCTAAACCCTACCTAGCTGTCGAGACGACCCTTCATTTCCCGCCGACTCAGCGACTCGTTTTTCTTCAAGAATGACGCCAAAGAGTTCAAAGGATCTTCTGGAAGGGTATGAGATAATAAGGAATGGCTTTCAACATGCTCAACCAGAGATTAGAGAAGTGATTCAACTTCTGGAAGGACAAGGGTTAGAATATCTACTGTCAGAGCCATCAGCGATTCTCAGAACAGAAGTTCTGGAACTGTACAGTAAAGCAAGGCTTTCATCTTCCAAGTCCCCTATCAAGTCTAACATTGGAAGTTTGAAGATTAAGATATTTCCAAGGAAGATGGAGAAAGCATTTCAGCAGCCATCCTGCAGTAATGATGAGGAAGACAGTGTTGGAACCTTAGTTTTGATTTGAGTCAGGATCCATCTTTATGGTTTAAGTTTCTATCATAACACATCTTATAACTTAGATCAAATTCCCTTAAGTCAGAAGACTAAGAAAATAATATAATGCGATCGAATCAGAGAAAAATATAATGCGATCGAATTAGAGAAACTGCGATCGATGAAAAGCTAACAGCGCTCGACGAAATGGTTCTGAAGCTGTGTTCGACGGAATCCAAGCAGCGCTCGACGAAAAGCTGCGTTCGACGAACAGTTCAATATCTCAGCGGTCGACGATCCAGCCCATCTCAGCGGTCGACGAAAAAGCTGCGTTCGACGATCTCAAGTCTGCGTTTGACGAATATTCAGCAAAAGCTCAGAACGAGGAATTAAATGTTCAGATCGATGAACTTGAAGCTGAGCTCGATGAATTTCAACCAGCTTTATAATTTAGATATTCTCAGTTCGACTAAAATTCTTATATCTGATTAAAGCAATATTTTATCATTTCTATTTATATATTGTTATATATTGCTGCCTTAACATTATAGCCGTTGCATCACTAAATGTTATAGCCGTTGCAGAAAAGCTAAAAGACGGCAGTTTATCCTCTCGAGGAGTCAAGATAATTAAAGAGACTTTATCTCTTCTCTTTTCCCAAAGAGGAATTCAAAAATAAGAGAGAAGCTCTCCAGATTATATAAAGACAGAGAAAAGAAAAAGAAGAGAAGGACACAACACACAACACACAAATACAATATACATAACAGAGAACAACACATATTATCAATCTTGTTTGCTAACTCTTCTCTGTAGATCATCTTCATCCTGAGACACTTAAACAAGATCATTTGCTCGGGATCTCTACTGCAGAAGAAGAAGAAAAAGAGTTACCACATTCTAGAGAAGAAGCTTACTCAAACTGTCATCTAATCTCAATCAGACAGGGGGAGCTCTTCAACATCATATTCAAAGATCCAATCTCAACCACCCATCAAGATCATCAAAAGTCTTCTCAGAAAAGAGAAGAGCAATATATATATATATATATATATATATTTGCTTTCTTTATTCCCCTCTTGTAAAGGGTTATAACTCCCTTCAAAAGTTAACTCTCGGTGACAGGGCACCTTAGCAAAAACCTGTGATTTGGTTTTTGAGTTACATGATCAAAAGCTCATATGGTGGCAGGGCACCTGATCAAAAACTTGTAGTGGATTCCTACCCGTGGGTAGAAGAGTAGATGTACCCAGATTGATTGGGGAACTACTATAGCTCTTTGTGTCCTCTGGTTGCTTGTTGTTTATGCTTTTAATTCTTTATGTGTTGTGATGAAAATCTGTGATTTGTGTTTTATTTAGTTTTCATAACTCACTCAGCACTACACATATATATATCACTATTTTGAAATAACCAAAAGAGTTTTAATTTAAGAACTAAACCTCCCCTTTCAGACAGTGTGTCTGAAAAAGACAAAGAGAAAGCCCTCAAATGGTGTGAGTATAGTGATGCCAAGACTGACTCACTAAAGAGGAAATATTTCAATCAAAGAGGGAAGCTACTATCAGATATAGTAGGCAAAGCATTACTTTGCAAACCAGGGTCCCATGATACTATTTCAAAGTTTATGTTTGAGCTGATGACAAGAGTGGTCTTGAAGAAAAAGACCTTATGGGCTGATGTGATCTTCCAAAGGATCAAAGAATGTCTGCAGGCTCCATACCTAGGCAAAATTCTTTCTCTTTCTCATCTGAACTCATATCCTGAAGAATTTGATAGCTCCAAAGGATCTAACCTTCACTACCTGGAAAGAATGGACATAAGAACTCTGGATAGGTTCTCAAGGGTGCTCCCAATGAGTCAACCCTCTCAGGTTAAGGAGAAGAAAAGGAAGTTAGTCAAAGGAAAGAAATCTAGAATAGTAAGTTCTGATTCAAATTCAGAAGCTGCTAAAAATGCCCCTGCCGAGGTTGATCAAGGATCTGCCAGCAATTTAGACAAAGATGTTCATAAAGAGCATGACAGTGAAGAATATGAGGATTCTGCTGCTACTATAGAGCATAAGAAAGATGAGGATGATGTTGCCGATGAAGAGAAGTCTGATGGAAATGAAGGAGATCATACTCAAAGTGATGCTCTTAATCCTCAAGATGCTGATAACAATGCACACACTGTGCCCGCTGAGTCTGCAAGACATGAAGAGGAGCAATCAGATTTTCTAGGTGGTTTGTAAAGTAAGATTGACATAATTATTCTTAATCTTGAAAGAAGAATAAGTCTAATTCTTGATAACTGCCCAGATTTCTTGGATTCAACTGATCCAGAAAGGATGGATGCCCTATCTGAGGGGGAGGAGCAAGAGAACTTACCAAGTAATGGAGATGTCAGCATTGATAGTGATGATGGAATTGCTGCTTATAAGAATGAACAGACTGAGGGGGAGCATATCCCTGCTCTGGTTGAGGGGGAGCATGAAGAGCATGCAAAGGATCCATCCACTCTAAATGAGTATGTTAATCAAGCCCTCAAAGAGACCAGTGTACCCCCAAGTTGCAGCTGAACAATACACTTCCACAATTGCTGAAATACAACCCTCCACCTCTACTGTCTTAAATGAACTTATCCTAAGTTCCATCAGTACACTTATTGATGGTCATATGTCATCAATAAAGGTATATATTGACAAATATATCTCTTCAGTAAATAGTGAAGTGATGCTGAAATTCAGGTAATAAAGGAAGAAACTTCTTACCTTAATAGGCAGATGACCAAGTGGTTTGATCTAGCTAAAAAGTCAGTTGTAGCTCAGAATACAATACTGAGATCAATGGACAAAAGTCTGCAGCTCTCAGAGCAAGACATGACATATGTCAAGAATTATGTGAGCAAAACTGATGAAGTAATAGAGAAGGCCTCCAACCACATTTAAGAGTATGTGTGGTCAACAGCTGTTGGGAATATTACCATCAATGTTCCCTTGATTTGAAGAAGCATCACACTCAATGCTAAGTACAAGTTGTAGTTGATAAACCCCATTTCATCTCATGACTATGCAGGGTTAAGATATTCCAAGGTGTGGAGTGAGTTCAGTGGTTTACTCCCAAAACCGCTGAGACAAGTTCTCAGTCTCAGCTAAACCGTTGAGACAAGGCCAGGAGCCGTTGAGAAGGTGTCTGGGCCAGCTGAGCTGCAGATAGAGGAAAACCGCTGAGACAACTGTTTGTCTCAGCGGATCCACTGAGACGGAGAAATAAGTAGCCGCTGAGACTGGTAGTTGTCTCAGCCCAACCGCTGAGACAGATTCAAATATGCTGGCGGGTTTTGCTTTTGGCGCAAGTGGCAGAAAAGCAAGATAACGTGCTCTAATCACCTCCATACCCTTTCAGGGGTCATCTGATAGTCGTTGAAGAGTGGAGAAGTATAAAAGAATAACTTAGGGCTTTTAAGAAAGGGGCTTTTGGCAAAAAGAACACACAACTACTGTTACATTGTCGACTGTCAACAAGATCTCTCGATCTGCTTCCTGAAGCAGAAAAGGAGAGAAAGATTGTTCTTCATGTGTGATTGAAGAAGAACAAGTTGATCCTTATTCATCTACTAAAGACTAGGATCAGAAAGAGGCAGGATTGAAGATGTTGTTCTCTTCCCTGCTTCAAGACAGCAAGAGAAGATCAAGGCTTGAAAGAGTTAATATTCTATCTTCTGTTGTAAGCAACATTTATTACCTAATGTAGGAACATTATTTGTTCTGAGTTTGTAGGGCATTTTGCCTAAGGGGGTAGGGCTGTTGGACCTGAGTGTAGAGCTGAGAGTTCAGCTTAAGTGTAGGATCTCTATTGAGATCTGAGGTAGGACTTCTTGATAGGTCTGAGTTGGTAGGGCAGTTGTGCCTGAGTTAGGGTTGTTGAGCATGAGGTAGGGTTTGGGAAAAACCTGAGAGATCCTGAGGGATCTGAGTTGTAAGCTCTTGGAGCTGAGATTGGAGGAGTTGGCCTTGTCTAACTCATTGTTAGAAAGGTGAAGGGGGGAAAGAGGACTACTCAAGACACCCTATCTTGAGGAACCAATATAAATACTTATGTGTTTTATGTGTGCTTCATTTCTTACTAACATTAATTTAGAAAATAGCTAAACATTAGCTTAAAAGTAAAGAGACATATTCACCCCCCCCCCCTCTAGGTGATTAAGACTACATCCTTATAAACTATCAACAACAACAACAATGATTGGAGAGGCAGAAAAGATGAAGGATGAACTAAAATTAGACCTAGAGAATGCCTTTCAAACCATATCTGGGTCAGTTGTTGTTGCCTCCCAAAGTCTGGAACAAAAAGTAATTGAAGAATCCAGAAAGGGGGAGGAGACCAATGCTGAGACAAATTCTGAGTTGGCCCTCAAGGTTCTGCAAGGAACAAGAATAACACTGAACCTACCTCTACTAGATAAAATAAGAAAATAAGATTTTGATTTTGAGGCTCAAGCCATGGTTGCTCAAGATGCTTAACTTACAGCAAGGAGGAAAAGAGAAGGTGTCATGCTAGATGAAGAATTCATGGCAAAGAATAGAAGTGAGCAGGCCAAGGACCTTGATTATGAGCATTGGAGTGATGACTCCAAGAGTATCATTCTGAATGCATGGCGGAGCCATGGCCAGATCTGCAAAGATATTGACAGAATATATCCTGCAGAGGAATGGATCAAGCACCTTGAGAGGAATTCCCAGAGGGAAAGGGTATTCAAAGAGAATCTTGTAAGGAAGAACAACCCAAAGAGGATGCCTTCAAGATATATTCCCAAGCCATATCTTTATTTCAAAAGGCAAGAGAACAAGAGGAAGATAGCTGAGATGAAAGTTGCTGCTTCAAAACAGGAGGCTGATGATGGAGGTGCAGAATGCTCAAGTGCAGCAAAGAAAAGAAAAACTTGAACTTATGTATTTAGTTTTTCATTTGAATCAAATGTAAACTGAAAAAATGTATTAACAATTTATCATTAATGAAATTGTTTCTGATGATTGAAATGAAATCTTATGTTAATAGGCCAATTTTAGTCAAACTTAATATTGTTTTATATTAATGCTTAATATGTACTGTGGTGCCTATATGTAGTTAACAATGTTAATGTTATGTTGTCATGACTATTATTCATAATTTGTCATGATATCTTCTATGATGCTTATGCATAGTAAACAATGTTATTGTTATGTTATCATGACCTTAATTCTGATATTTCATTATTTGTCATGATATGGTTATTTGTGGTTATGTATCTTAGCATTGGTGTATGTTCTGCCTTCTTCAAATAGGGGGAGATTATTGGGAACATTTCCCTCAATGTTCTCTTGATTTGGAGAGGCATCACACTCACTGATAAGTACATATTATATTTGATAAACCCTCTTTTACATCATGTCTACGCAGGGTTAGGTTATTCCAATCATTGGAATAGTTCTGTGGTTTTACTGTCAAAACCGCTGAGACGACATCATGGTCTCAGCTGAACCGCTGAGACACAGCCAGAGCCGCTGAGAAGGAGTCTGCCTCAGCTGAGCTGCATTTAGACAGAAACTGCTGAGAAGTCTAACTGTCTCAGCGGATCCGCTGAGATGAAGACAGCTTAACCACTAAGACTGAAGACTGTCTCAGCCCAACCGCCGAGACAGACTCATATTTGAATAAAGGCCTTGCGGGGTCTACTTTTGGCGCAAGTGGGTGGAAAGTAAAGATAACATTTTCTATTTCTGTCCATGCTGTGACAAGACACTCTTTAGAGTCGTTGTAGGTTGGAGGAAGTATAAAATAAGATGTTAAGGCATAATATAAGGTGTGGAAAATATTCTAAAAGAAAGTTATTGTGCTCTTGATGGCTTCCACAATTATCTTAGCTTGCTTCCTGAAGCTACAAGTAATCAACTGAGATAAGATAGTTCTTCCTGATTCAATCCAAAAGAACAAGTAGATATTTCTTCATCTACTGAAGAAGAGGATCAGATAGAATCAAGGATTGAAGCTACTGCCATTCAGCCCTGCTTCAAGACAACACTTGATGTGCATCAACAACAGAAGACCAGCTCTGAAGGATATATCTTTACAGTCCTCTGTTGTAAGCAAACATTATAAACTCTATAAGAACATTATTGTTCTATGTGTGTAAGTCTTAGTGTCTGAGCTTGTAGGGTTGTTGAGCCTGAGTTTGTAGGGTTGTTGAGTCTGAGTGTGTAGGGCAGTTGAGCCCGGGCTTGTAGAGTTGTACTCCCAGCTTGAGGTGTAGGATCTCTGTGGAGATCTGAGGTAGGGCTTCTTGATAGGCCTAAGGTAGGAAATCAGGAGAATTTTTGAGTTATAGGAGTTGGAGCACTCTGAGTGGTAGGGTTGTTGAGCCTGAGGTAGGGTTATTGAGCCTGAGGTAAGGTTTGGAGCAAACCTGAGAGATCCTGAGGAATCTGAGTTGTAAGATCTAGGAGCTGAGTTTTTGGAGGAGGTTGCCTTATCTAACACACTGTTAGAAAGGCGTAGAGGGAAAGTGGACTACTCATAGACACACTATCTTGGGGAACCACTATAAACAGTTGTGTGTTTTCTGTGTTGTGCATTTACTTTATATAATCTCTAACAATAGCTAGCTGTAACTAAGAAAATTCAAAGAAACCTATTCACCCCCCTCTAGGTGAATTAGAATACTACCTAATAAACTATCACTACCCATTGCTAAGACCACTCTCATTGTTACTCTTAAACTAACCCTTGATGTCTTATGATACTTGTAGGGAGTGACAATCTTTCATCGGACACCAAGACTAGAACTCCCTTTAATGTACGTGTACACTAACACTTAACACCATTTGGTGCTTGACCTAGGACTTCAACTAGAAGTCTATGACTCTCCAAATGCCACTAAATTAGTTGAGGTTAACCCTTATGATCACCTTCAAGTTCTACCCTTATGCAAACGTTCTATTGAACAGTGCATACCCTTAATCTCAAATACTTGGTGTGAGATGCAAACCCTTAACATGTTCATCTACATGCCCCAAGATTTATTCTACTGATGCATCATGGTCATAATAACACCATAAATTGTTTTGATAATCTCTTAAGGTGGAAACCCCAAAATCATTCATTTATTCAATATGCGACATGAATCTATATTAATGTTCAACTATAGGACAAGTTCCCCAAAAATTCTACAACTTATAAAGACTGATATAAATGACGTCCTACATCTATGTTCCAAATTTCATTCAGATCCTAGGTATTCTTGATGGTCTATTCATTACATCATTATTTTACTAATCGCAGACCATCACACAAGATGAACTAGTTTTGATCTTAAAGATGTAACTATCACTAATCCTTGGCCAAATGATCCAAAAGTCATAACATAGGTTCATCATGACAAGGTTAAGAAATGACCAGAATTTCATAATATTTCTAATTAATTTGGCCATAAATAAAAATTCTGTAATTACATGATATATCTCATATACACATGAAGTGTCACTTCCAGAAGTTAAAATGTTCCAAATAATTTATTAGTGGTACATATTGATAAAATATTATGTTCGACAGAGTTTCATAATTTTTAATAATAATTATGACCAAAATTTCCAAACTTAAATGTTGCCATCAATTTGTCACATTGCACGGCAAGTACTAAAATAATTCATTCAAAAATTCTGGGAAAATTACAATAGTTTGACAGTATCATAAAAATAGCTTAACCACAATTTCAGAATTTTCCAAGTAATATTGACCACAAAAATATCAATAATACAAAAGTGTGACAAATAAAATTCTTGGTAATTCCCTGGGTAAATTATTTCCAAAAATCATACTGAAATTTCCAGGGATATAATATAATACAATTCACCATGTGACAGAAGATTGGATTTTTCCTAAGTCATTCGGGTATCTTTATTTTATTAATACGCTTATGTGACATAATTGTAATTTAGTAAATACCTAGGATTTCTGACTCCAAAAATCCAACTAAAATTTCCAGAGATGTAATATAACATAAGTCACTATGTGACAGAAGATTGGATTTTTTTTTCCTAAGTAATTAGATCATCATTATTTCATTAATACACTTATGTGACATAATTAAAATTATGTAATTACCTGGGATTTTTGACTCCAAAAATCCTAATTTTTACGTGGATGACTCCACTCATCATAATGGGTGCTTAATTGGCCAAAAAATTATGGTCATGCACCAAGTCATTTGTGTTGAATTCACAAAATACCAAAACTTGGCTAAGTGCACACTAAGTCACTTACACCATATGTGCACATGCATGTGTAATTCACCATCATGCAGAGTTTCAAATGACCTTAAATTTTGGCCAGAGACTAAACATAACTAAATTAACCTTGTGCCCAAAATTTGGGTTATTTTGAGTTGATTTAACCATGTAAATCTAGTAATACATCATAGTGTTATATGCACACCAAATTCCTCTTTACATGCATGAGGAATACACCAACATACAGAGGTACAATTGACCTTAAATTTTTACAAGTGACTATTTATGATCTAATTAACATGCCACCCAAGATTTGGGTCAATTTGAATGTCTAGTCACATTAATTTCATTTATATGAAAAATCATATTTCTAACAAACATATAGAAAAATATCATTCCCAAATCATGATTTTCGGTTGGTTTGTCCACCTAGATAACTCTCATGCTTGGCCAAAATTTTAGGTCCATGCAAGAAACCTAGGAAAAGTTAAGCACAAAATATGGTCTAGGGTACCTTTAGGACACCTCCCAGTAAAACTGAGATTTCGGGGGTTGTAGGGCACCAAATCAAGTGATTTAAAGTTCACTTAGAAGGTAAGACAAAGGTCTACAAATTTTATGTTGATCACTTAACCTGAATTTGACTGCATCATTCCTAAAGAGTGGCTTGAACATGATTGGGCAGAAAGGCAATGGACTGCACTTAGTTGATTTACACAGATCTTGAAGCAAAACAGACTGCTCCTGGTCATCTTCAACCTCCATCTAGTGGCTGTGATTTGCACGACCTGGATCTCCTATTTTTCACTCCCTATAACAACCCAAGCACCTACATGACCAATCAACCCCATCACCTCCTTCCTCTCGGCAAGGGTCATCGACGGGTGGTGGCCCGACGACTTGGGGTGGCCGGAGTGGTGTTTTTCGGCGAGAATTCAAACTTGGAATTTCTCCATTGATTCAAATGGAACCAAGCTCAATTGAGCTCGATCCTCTTCCTAGTTGATCTAAGGATCTAGCACTAAGGGAGAGAAGGAGAAACAGACCTCTAAATGAGCTTAGCGATGGATATTCCTCCAGTCGGACATGGATTTTACTTCCTCTGGTGAGCTTGCCCAATTTCTTGATTCTCCACTGATTCCTTTGATAAAAAGCTCGATTTTCGATTGATCTCCACCTTCTGAAGTTAACTGGAGGGTTAATTGGGGATGAGGAGGGCTTAAACCAGGGATGACATTAAGGGGCTCTCGGTTTTCCCTTGGTTGCTCCTCCTAGCTGCCAAGTGGAATGGGGGAGAGCTAGAATCCTGCTGAGAGCTTGATGGGGAGGTCTAATGAAGGCTTGGGAAGGGGAGAGGAGTGCCATGTTGAGGGAATTCCACATATTCCTCTCTTTTGTCCCATTCAAATTGGGGATTTTCCCAAATTTGCCCTTGCATGTCATCCCCCATTCAAAATCAGAGGGTATTGCTGGTCTTTTGGATTATGGTTGTAGGATGGGCTTGGGTTGAGGCCTTAGCCCGTTGGAAATTTACTTGGGCTCACATTTTCTTCTTTAGGCCTAATGTTGACCAAGGTTGACTTTGAGGTTGACTTGGTCAAATTGATGAGTGGGTTGACCCCACATAATTTTCATGAGTCCCTTGACATCCCTCAAATTTCATTGGGCTATGGTGGGGCCCCAATTAGGTTAATTGAGCCATAAGGTGTGATTTTGACCAAAATTAGGCTAGGCTTGACTTTGATCAAATTTGGTCAATTGATTGACCAATTGATAGGACTTTGGGTCAATTGAACCTCTTAAAGGGTTTTCCATGTAGTCGTGGGGTAAATTTGGCCGTATGAAGTTTAATTGAGCCAATTTGGCTTGAATTGGACTATGTTGACCTAAGTTTGACTTTGGTCATTTGGCCAATTTGGTTGACCAATTAATGGGGATTTTGGTCAATTGAGCCCCTTAGAGGGTTTTTCATGTAGTGGTGGGATCAATTTGACCATATGAAGTATAATTGAGCCAATTTGGGTTGAATTGTGTTAAGTTGACCTAAGTTTGACTTTGGTCAATTTGGCCAATTTGGTCGACCAATTGATGGAGCTTTTGGTCAATTGGGTCTCCTTTAGGGTTAAGGACATAGTGGTGAGGACATTTGTACTTGTGAGTTCAATTTGGGGTAGTTTGACCTAAGTTGACTTGTGCTTCCTTGTGGGCAATATGTGGGTTCACCTTAACTCAAAGAGTCATATGGTCACCTTCTTGCCTTAACTCACTAATCTCACCATATGTCATGCCCTAACACATACTAGGGGTCTAGAAGGAATAAGGATGTTACATGTTTATTGTTGGGAAAAACTCCTTTTGATTTAACTTAACAAATTATGCATAAGTGATTTTACTTCTTAGGATATATTACCCATATTGTATAGCAATGGTAAATTGGCCATTAGATGTCTTAGGATGTCACACTCACCATAGAGTGCCAAGGCCAAGTCAAGACAATCACAAAATAAGTTAAGTTAAGACTTGCAGCGAATGAAAGTCGGCGCAACTTCGACTTGATATCGACGTAACTCTAACTAGAAGTCAAAGCAACTTATTCAGTCTGTCAAGTATAAGTCAAGTCGATGCAACATCAGAAGGGTCTCGACGCAGAAGGAAGAGCATGTCGAAGCCATCTAAGAAGTCGACGCAGCTTCGACTACAATTCAATGCAGAAGATAAAAGCTCAAGTTCAAGGCTTCAACTCGACGGACACATCGATAAGGAATCGACGTAACGTCGACATCTGAGTTCAGCTAAAGCTAAGAAGGAATTCGAAGCTACGTCGATAAAAACTCAGAGGAGCGTCGACATGAAGAATGATGAAGTCAACGCAGCGTCGAATACAGTCAGAAAAAGGAAGCTTTTTTGATATCCTTCTGAGACCTTTTCAGAAGGGCCACCAGGCTAGAAACAGTTCTCCAATGGCTCATTTATTGCCAAAAATGGTGTGGAGCTTTCCAAGACACAGCAAAATCATTTTTGGAAAGTATTCAAAATGGATTGATGGGTCGAGAACAAAAGAAGAAAGGAAATTAGGTGAATTCCTTTCCAGGACAGCCCAAAAGAAGAAAGGTTTTTGAAATCCCAATCATACAGAATAAGTAGGCAAAAAGGGAAGAAGAAAAACAACAGAGTTATTACATTATTCTGTCTGTCAAATAGGATCTTTATCTTCTTCCTTCAAAAACCCTAAAAGACAGAAATATAGATTTGCTCTCTCTCTCTCTCTCTCTCTCTCTCTCTCTCTCTCTCTCTCTCTCTCTCTGCATAGGAATACATACAGCTGCTTCTTCTTCATCATCATATAACAACTGAATTTCAAGAAGTGCTCAGAGAAAAGGATCAAGCAAAACAACCCTTGCAAAGCATCACTATCATAAGCAATGGTTCATCATTTCAGATCCTCTGAAAGATAGAAGCAGCATCAGAGATTCTAATGAATTTTGAGAACAAAATTCTTTTCTTCTCCCTCTTACTTTCTTCTTACTTTCTTCTTCAATTGTAAAGAGTTCTATTAATCCACTTCCAAAGTATTCGATCAGTGGTTCTAAGGGTCTCCTTATCAAAAGACTCAGTGGTTCTAAGAGTCTCCTTATCAAAAGACTCGGTGGTTCTAAGAGTCTCCTTATCAAAAGAATCAGACATAGGTTGTGCAATCCTACCAGGGAGGTAGAAGAGAGCAGTACCCACATTTTGGGGAACCTCTATAAAAATCTGTGTCTTTTGTGTGTTGATTTTCTGTGTTGTCCCTATTTATTTATTCTGTGTTTATTTTCAGCAAACTGCATTTATCTTATTCTGACTTTGGCTTGGCTGATTGCATAATCACTTAGTGTTTTATTGTGTGTGCACAAATAGGAAGAAAATATTTAAAACTCTATTCATCCTCTCTCTAGAGAATACTCAAAGGCACACTGTCCACTTTTATTTATTGTTTAAATTTTATTTGTTCTAATTCTTCCATGCCTATGATGGTCCCTTGTGGGCACTATGTGGAGTTCAATTGAAGGGACTTTTTGTCCTTTCTTTCATCAGAATACCTTCTACTATTCTGGAAAGTGATTCCCAGATCTATTTTGCTGATTAACAACCAGCTAATTTCTGGAAGATGTCATCTGACATTGTGGAGACCAGAATGTTCATGGCCTTGGCATCACATGCCTTCTGCTTCTTTTCAGCATCTGTCCATTCATTTCTAGGCACAACTTGCTGAGTCACAGATCCACTGGCATTTTGTCTGACTGGAGTTGGGGGACCTGAAATGATAACATCAAAGATGTCTTTATAAATGGAGTTCATATAGAGCTTTATTCTGGCCTTCCAGAGTGTAAGCTTATTTATGTTACACACTGGTGGGCTTGTTGATGCATAGTTCTTAGAACTCATTTTTTTATAAAGTAGTTATGGAATATTTTAAATAAAGAAATAAGAGTAAGGAGATCTTTTGATCAAGGTGTTAACCTTTTAATGATCAACCTCACTCTGATACTAATTGAAAGTGCACAGTGTGCCTTTAAGTATTCTCTAAAGGGGGTGAATAGAGTCTTAAAACCTTTTACCCTAATTATGCACACACAATAAAACTACTAAGTATTATGCAGTCATCAACACCAAAACAGAATAAAGTAGGCACATGAAATATAAAACAGAAAACAGTAAACTGGGACAGCACAGAAAAGCAACATAGAAGACACAAAATTTTTATAGTGGTTCCCCAAAATATGGGTAGTCCACTCTTCTACCACCTTGGTAGGATTGCACTAAATATACCTGAGTCTTTTGATAAGGAGACTCTCAGAACCAACACTGAGTCTTTTGATAAGGAGACTCTCAGAACCACCAAGTCTTTTGATAAGGAGACTCTTAGAACCACTGAGTCTTTTGATAAGGAGACTCTTAGAACCATTGAGTCTTTTGATAAGGAGACTCTTAGAACCAATTGAATCCTTTGGAGAGGGATTCTTAGGACTCTTTTACAGTTACTGAAATAGAACAGAGGAAAGAAGAAAGAAGAAGAAGACTGAGATTCTATTGTTTGAATCCTATAACAGCTATCACACTGGATGTTATATTTTGGTATTCCTCGGGATCTGTATATGATGAACCCTTGCTTATGATTGAGAAGAATGCAAGGGATAATAGCTTGTGATCCTGTCAATCTCTGTACTATTATTGGCTTGCTGCTGTAAAATGTGAGGAAGAAGAAGCAACAACTATGTATATCTGTTCAGAGCAATTCTTCTGATTTCTTTCTAAGAAAACTTAAGGACGAAGAAGAAAATGCATAAGAATGACTAAAAAATCGTTATGTTGTCTTTCTTCCTCAGCATATTTATTCTCTGACCATTAGTGTTTGAATTTTTTTTCTTCTTCTGGTCTCACCTTAGAAGGAATGTCCTGTTGAAGCCAGGAAAATCCCGACTCCAAAATTCAGATCAATGCAGCCGGAGGTTACTGATCTTGCGATCAAACTCCACTGCTCGGATAGCTAAAACAGGAGAGAGAAAATGACTATAAGCACACCCCAAGTGCTCCAGCAGGGAGGTCCCACCACATACCCAGAAGTGTGGGAGAAACTTCCCCTACGCAACCAAAAGCTGGGCGAAGTACTAGACGGGCATGGACTTGGCGAGTATCCAGCTTGGGGGGACCTCAACCACTTCCAAAAGTGCCATTTCTAGTACCCTTAGGGGTCTATTTATAGAGAAATCCTGGGGGGGGATCCAGACGAGTATACTAGCTATGCTCGTGAGTTACAAGGTCTACTCGCCCATATTCGCGAGGTACTCTCCCAAGCTCGCCTCTTGCTCGCCCGTGCTCGCCTCTTGCTCGCCCATGCTCGCCTCTTGCTCGCACATGCTTCCCTCTTGCTCCCCATGCTCGCCTCTTGCTCGCCCATGCTCGCCCATGCTCGCCTATGCTCGCCCAGCGAGGTCTGCGAATAGGCGTATCCTTAGGCATTTCTGATCTCGACGAATTACGGGTTATACACAATCCCCGCTTTTTCGAGGTCGATACGAGCTCGAAAAAACAATGTTGAACCCCTAGTTCGGGGAGATGGGCGCTAGACGGTATATGTGTGAGGTCCTTCCCAGGAGGGGATCTCAACTGTAGGGGAAACGAGTCGACACCTCGCAGGAGCCGAGCTCAACTCGAGAAGGAGAAAAGGTCGATACGTAACAGGAGCCGAGCTCAACTGGAGGAGGAGAAAAGGTCAACACCTCACAGGAGCCGAGCTCAACTAAAGGAGGAGAAAATTTCAACACCTCACAGGAGCCGAGCTCAACTGGAGGAGGAGAAAAGGTCGACACCTCACAGGAGCGGAGCTCAACTGGAGGAGGAGAAAAGGTCGACACCTCACAGGAGCCGAGCTTAACTAGAGGCGGATAGAAGGTCGACACCTCACAGGACCCGAGCTCAACTGGAGGAGGAGAAAAGGTCGACACCTCACAGGAGCCGAGCTAAACTGGAGGAGGAGAAAAGGTCGACACCTCACAGGAGCCGAGCTCAATTGGAGGAGGAGAAAAGGTCGACACCTCACAGGAGCCGAGCTCAACTGGATGCGGATAGAAGGTCAACACCTCATAGGAGCCGAGCTAAACTGGAGGGGAAATAGAAGGTCGACACCTCACAGGAGCCGAGCTCAACTGGAGAAGGAGAAAAGGTCGACACCTCACAGGAGCCGAGCTCAACTTAAGGAGGAGAAAAGGTCGACACCTCATAGGAGCCCAGCTCAACTGGAGGAGGAGAAAAGGTCGACATCTCACAGGAGCCGAGCTCAACTGGAGGAGGAGAAAAGGACGACATCTCACAGGAGTCGAGCTCAACTGGAGGCGGATAGAAGGTCGACACCTCACAGGAGCCGAGCTCAACTGAAGGAGGAGAAAAGGTCGACACCTCATAGGAGTCGAGCCAAACTGGAGGAGGAGAAAAGGTCGACACCTCACAGGATTCGAGCTCACTGGAGGAAGAGAAAAGGTCGACACCTCACATGAGTCGAGCTCAACTGGAGGCGGATTGATGGTCGACACCTCACAGGATCCGAGCTAAACAGGAGGCGGATAGAAGGTCGACACCTCACAGGAGCCGAGCTCAACTGGAGGAGGAGAAAAGGTTGACACCTCACAGGAGCCGAGCTCAACTGGAGGAGGAGAAAAGCTCAACACCTCACAGGAGCAGAGCTGAACTGGAGGCGAATAGAAGGTCGACACCTCACAAGAGCCGAGCTCACGACGCCTCACAGGAGCCAAGCTCACGACACCTCACAGGAGCCGAGCTCAACTGGAGGAGGAGAAAAGGTCGACGCCTCACAGGAGCCAAACTCAACTGGAGGAGGAGAAAAGGTTGACACCTCACAAGAGCCGAGCTCAACTGGAGGAGGAGAAAAGGTTGACACCTCATAGGAGCCGAGCTCAACTAGAGGCGGAGAAAAGGTCGACACCTCACAGGAGCCGAGCTCAACTAGAGGAGTAAAAAAGGTCGACACCTCATAGGAGCCCAGCTCAACTGAAGGTGGATAGAAGGTCGACACCTCACAGGAGCCAAGCTCAACTGGAGGAGGAGAAAAGGTCGACACCTCACAAGAGCCGAGCTAAACTGGAGGAGGAGAAAAGGTCGACACCTCACAGGAGCCGAGCTCAACTCGAGGAGGAGAAAATGTCAACACCTCACAGGAGCCGAGCTCAACTGGAGGCGAAGAAAAGGTCGACACCTTACAGGAGCCGAGCTTTACTGGAGGCTGAGAAAAGGTCGACAACTCACAGGAGTCGAGCTCAACTGGAGGAGAAAAGGTCGACCCCTCACAGGAGCCGAGCTCAACTGGAGGCGGATAGAAGGCCGACACCTCACTGGAGCCGAGCTGAACTGGAGGCGGATAGAAGGTCGACACCTCACAGGAGCCGAGCTCAACTGGAGGAGGAGAAAAGGTCGACACCTCACAGGAGCCGAGCTCAACTAAAGGAGGAGAAAAGGTCGACACCTCACAGAAGTCGAGCTCAACTGACAGTGGAGAGAAGGTCGACACCTCACAGGAGCCGAGCTCAACTGACAGTGGAGAGAAGGTCGACGCCTGACAGGAGTCGAGCTCAACTGGAGGTGGAAAGGAAGAGTCATCCGAGGAGGCAAGTAGCTGGATTGCTGGAGAAGGGCTCGGGCAGAGACCTGGATTACGACAACTCCACAACTCGATAACTTTCTTTCACTCGAGGTTGCAAGTAGCCGGTATACAGGAGAGGAGCTCATGCAGTGACTCGCGCTAGGGCAACACCACGTTGAAGGACTTCTTTTCACCTGAGGGGGTGAGCAACTTCGTGCTAGGAGGGCGGCTTCCAATTCTACTCTGATAATCTCTCCAGATGGATGAGAAGTATAATGGGGGGGGGTAGCTCAGCCAGCGTGCAAGGGGGGAGCTGATCTCGACCATCAGTGTAGAGGCTTGGTCTTTGGAGGACGCATTAAAAAACCCGGTATACTGTCCCATCACCCGCTCTGGATGTTGTGAGAGCTAAGCAGGATACTCATCCTCTAACCCACTCGTAACGTGAATCGACGACCGCTTCAGCGAAATTTCATCGCATTGACTGGATAGGGCATGACTCTGGGGGGGGGGGGGGGGGGCGGTCCTTCTGGACACACACACTCGAGGTCTCCACTCCCTGCTGAGAAGTTTTCAAGAATCACAGTAATAATAACAGGAGTGAGAACATATTAAAGAAAGTAGGGAGTGACAGTCAGGGAGGTCCAAGGGGACACACCATCCCGAGGCCTTCATCGTACTCGGATGCTGGATGCTAACCAGTAAGGAATGACAGTCGGGGTGGTCCAAGGGGACACACCATCCCAAGGCCTCCATCCTACTCGGATGCTGGATGCTAACCAATAGGGAATGACAGTCGGGGAGGTCCAAGGGGACACACCATCCCGAGGCCTCCATCCTATTGCGTTTGCTGAATGCTGGTTGGTCAAATCAGTCATCTCTTCGTCAAGTTGGGGGGGGGGGGGGGTTGGTGTCCGGACTCTCCTCTGATAACCTCTCCAGTCGGATGGTAAGTGTAGTCGGGGGGTCATGGCCAACATCCAAGGGGGGAGCTGATCTCGACCGTCAATGCAGAGGCTTGGTCTTAGGAGAACTCACTCCCGAGGCGCTATCCCATCATCCGTTCTGGGTTTTTATGAGAGTCAAGTCGGAGGCCTGTCCCCCAATCGGTTGCCAGGTTGCAGAAGAGTCTTCATACTATCACTCAACAATCAGAGGGGATTAACCGCACCAACTCAAATGAGTGGACGAAGCAACAGAAATATTAGGCTTTGCCGCAAGAGGTCAAATGACACCTTTATACAATGGTCCCTCAGTCAGTTAAATCGATCATCTCTTCGTCGAATTGGGAGGTCGGCATCCAGACTTTCTCCTGATAATCTCTCCATTCGGATGAGAAGTACAATCAGGGGGGGGGGGTAACTACGGCCAACGTGTAAGTGGGGAGTTGATCTCGACCATCAATGCAAAGGCTTGGTCTTAGGAGAACTCACACCCGAGGCACTGTCCCATCATCCGTTTTGGGTTTTACGAGAATCAAGTTGGAGGCTCGTTTCCCAACCTGTCGTGGAGATCGGTTCACCTACTTTCTTTTCTTTTGAAAACACTTGCTGAAAGAGAAAGAAGACACACTCCTTCCCATATTTCAGGGGGTGGAGAATTTATAGAAAACATAACATGTTGAGTGGTCGCGGGATATCAACTTGAAGACCTTACAAGTAAGAACTCTCGTGAAACATAAGTCGATGGAAAGAGATCATCGCGAATAAGGAGCTTGTAGAATATCAACTGGAAGACGTCACGAGTAAGCATTCTCGTGGAATGTAAGCCCTTGATGAAGATCATCGCAAGTAGGAACTCGCAGAATACTAGCTTCAAGACATCACGAGTAAGCATCATCGTGGAATATAAGCCCTTGATGAAGATCATCGCGAGTAGGAGCTCGCGAAATCCTAGCTTGAAGATTGAAAACGTCACGAGTAAGCATTCTAGTGGAATATAAGCCCTGGATGAAGATCATCGCGAGTAGGAGCTCGCAGAATACTACCTTGAAGATGTCACGAGTAAGCATCCTCGTGGAATATAAGCCCTTGATGAAGATCATCGCGAGTAGGAACTTACAAAATACTAGCTTGAAGACATCACGAGTAAGAATCCTCGTGGAATACAAGCTCTTGATGAAGATCATCGCGAGTAGGAGCCCGCGAAATCCTAGCTTGAATATGTCACGAGTAAGCATCCTCGTGGAATATAAGCCCTTGATGAAGATCATCGTGAGTAGGAACTTGAAGAATACCAACTGGAAGATGTCACGAGTAAGCATTCTCGTGGAATGTAAGCCCTTGATGAAGATCATCGCGAGTAGGAGCTCACAGAATGCAAGCTTGAAGACATCACGAGTAATCATTCTCGTGGAATATAAGCCCTAGATGAAGATCATCGTGAGTAGGTGCTCGCGGAATACTAGCTTGAAGATGTCACGAGTAAGCATTCTCGTGGAATATAAGCCCTTGATGAAGATCATCGCGAGTAGGAGCTCGCGGAATGCTAGCTTGAAGACGTCACGAGTAAGCATTCTCGTGGAATATAAGCCCTGGATGAAGATCATCGCGAGTAGGAGCTCGCGGAATACTAGCTTAAAGACGTCACGAGTAAGCATCCTCGTGGAATATAAGCCCTTGATGAAGATCATCGTGAGTAGGAACTTGAAGAATACCAACTGGATGACGTCACGAGTAAGCATTCTCGTGGAATGTAAGCCCTTGATGAAGATCATCGCGAGTAGGATCTCGCGGAACATTCTATATGCTTTCCCTTGGTGGCGAACTCGTCATGGATCGCCATGTTTGTTACTCATACAAAAGCACTCGCAGGCTTTACCAAAGCACCCGTAAGTATAAACATGTATGGAAATCACTGGCATTAGAGAAAGAGGAAACTGAGGGGGGAGTGCCCCTTTTGACATTAGAACCACCTACGTAGAGTTTTCGGGGAAATTTTTTATTTTCCATACTCGTCTGGCCTTGAAATCGCCTCTCAGGAACTCGCCATCCTGAATTCGCCTCCCTTGAACTAGGCACCAGATTCTCACCAGCTTGCGAGTAGATAACCCACCCTCGCGAGTAGAGAACTTGCCTATGGGCGAGTAGAGATCTCGCATATGGGCGAGTAGAGATCTCGCCTATGGGCGAGTACAGATCTCGCATATAGGCATGTATAGATCTCGCATATGGGCGAGTATAGATCTCGCATATGGGCGAGTAAAGAAGAATCGTGCTCGCCTGCATGAAGTCGCCTCTGAAACTCGTCTGCATGAACTCGCCTCTAGAACTCGCCTGCATGAACTCGCCTGCATGAACTCGCCTATGGACGAGTATGGAAGGAGCTCGCCCTACGCGTGAGAACTCACCATACTCGCGAGTTGTCATCTTCGGCCTCTAGCTCGCCATCTTGAGCCATGCCGTCTTCTTGCTAGACTTTCCACCTCTGACTACGATCCACGCTCACCGCACCAAAGTGTTAAAGCCAGGAAAATCCCGACTCCAAAATTTGGATCAATGCAGCCGGAGGTTACTGATCCTGCTATCAAACTCCACGACTCGGATAGCTAAAACAGGAGAGAGAAAATGACTATAAGCACACCCCAAGTGCTCCAGCAGGGAGGTCCCACCACATACCCAGAAGTTTGGGAGAAACTTCCCCTCCGCAACCAAAAGCTGGGCGAGGTACTAGACGGGCCTGGACTTGGCGAGTATCCAGCTTGGGGGGACCTCGACCACTTCCAAAAGTGTCATTTCTAGTACCCCTGGGAGTCTATTTATAGAGAAATCCGGGGGGGGCGATCCAGACGAGTATACTGCCTATGCTCGCGAGTTACAAGGGTTACTCGCCCATACTCGCGAGGTACTCGCCCAAGCTCGCCTCTTGCTCGCCCATGCTCGCCTCTTGCTCGCTCATGCTTGCATCTTGCTCGCCTCTTGCTCGCCCATGCTCGCCTCTTGCTCGCCCATGCTCGCCTCTTGCTCGCCTCTTGCTCGCCCGTGCTCGCCTGTGCTCGCCTCTTGCTCGCCCGTACTCGCCTCTTGCTCGCCCGTGCTCGCCTCTTGCTCGCCCATGCTTGCCTCTTGTTCGCCTATGCTCGCCCATGCTCGCCTAATGAGGTCTACGAATAGGCATCTCCTTAGGCATTTTTGATCTCGACAAATTACGGGTTATACATGTCCATTGGATAATAAATGTTTCCTTCTATTTCTGTTTCCGACCCGTCAAGTCTGATTTGAATAACTTCCAAGAATGTCTTTGTTGTATCTCTGAAATACTTCATTCCATTCTTGGCAATAAACGAGCCGTTGGAGAACAAATTTCAGCCTTGTAGATCATCTGGAAAAACATCAGAAAGGAAAGCAGAAAACCTTCCTTTTCTGTCAGTATTTGACGCTGCGTCGAATTCATTATCCATCACATCGACGCACCTCTGATTTCTTATAGAAGTAGCTTCGAATTCCTTTTTAGCTCTGACTGAACTCAGATGTCGATGTTGCGTCGAGTTCTTATCGACGTATCCGTCGAGTTGAAGACTTGGATTTGAACTTCGTCTTCTGCGTCGAATTGAAATCGAAGTTGCGTCGACTTCTAAGATGGCTTCGACAGGCTCTTTAATCTATGTCGAGTTCATTTTGACATTGTGTCGACTTCACTTGATACTTAGACAAGCAGCCTGAGTTACTTCGACTTTCAGTCAACATTGCGTCGACTTCTAGTCTAAGTTGCCTCGACTTCTAGTTGAAGTTGCGTCAACTTCTATTCGACGCAAGTTTAACACAGCTATTTTGTAGTCATTTTGACCTGGTCTTGACACTCTAATGTGAGTGAGATATCCTAGGATAACTAATGACCAAATTACCCTTTCTATACAAGTAAGTAATTCATCTTAACTGATGAAATCACTTTTATATAATTTGTTTAGATATTCATCACTTTTATATAATTTGTTTAGATATTCATCACTTTTATATAATTTGTTTAGATATTCACTTTTATAAATCAAATGGTATTTTTCCCAACAGTATTTTTAAGCACTTCTAGATATTCATAATTCCCGTCCCAACAGTATTTTTAAGCACTTCTAGATATTCATAACTCCCGTCCAATGACCATCACCTGGATTTGACTGGTTTATACTAGTCATGCTCAACGCAAATGAGACATCTGAACTAGTGCATAACTTTGCATACAAGATTGATCCTATTACTGAAGCATATGGAATAAAACTCATGATATCTTTCTTTACCTTAGATTTAGGAAATTATATCTTAGAAAGACTCACACCATGATACATGAGTATGTACAACCTTCTTAGACTCAAATATGTTGAATCGCTTCAAGACCTTATCAATGTATGTTCTCTGAGTCAATCCGAGAAACTTCTTTGATCTATCTCTATAACTCTTAATACCACTATATTCTTCATAGAAAAGTAGTTCACTAGCATATTCTTAACAACTTGTAGGGATGAAATTTCATTCTCAATCAATAGTATATCGTCTGCATATAATATTAAGAATATAATTATGCTTCCACTAATCTTCTTGTAAACACAAGACTTATCTTCATTCTTAATGAAATCAAACTCTTTGATTTTTTCATCAAAATAAAGATACAAACTTCAAGAAGTTATTTCAATGCATAAATGGATTTTTTCAACTTCGAGAAAACTAGATTGCATGCATTGACAATGGAAGAACTGCCCAACAGCATGGGCATGTCACCAACAATTATTCCCGAGATAGTAGCATCGTATGACTTGTGGATATGACACGCATATTTCGATTGACCAATCTCGAACAATGATATCAACGTCCTGCATTCGTCCCATTTGTTTGCCAACTTAGCACAAAGTATTACACCTCCTACTCATTATAAAATCTTTGGAAAAATTATGATGTTGATTATTATTTAGCCGGTGGAATATATCTGAAATGGTCAACACTAATTCAAACGATTTCCAGTCATAAGATAAAAAACACTTCACAATGATGCAAGAAAAATGCCAAAAAGATGCATGTAGAGCGAGCATTTGAAGTTTTTCATTCAAAATTTGTGATTATTAAGGGGTCAGCCCGTTTTGAGGATAAACATATGTTACATGATATCATAACTGCTTGTGTTATAATTCCCAACATAATTGTCGAACACGAATGGGATGAAAATGAATATGTCATTATTTCTACTCCACCACCCACTCAAAATGTTGAAGAGATGGACACAAGTGAAGCCGAAAGATTTCATCAGTTCCTAAATCCGCATACAAAGATCAAAGACAGAGATGCACATTTTGCATTTCGAGATGCACTAATTGAACATTTATGAGTACGACATGATAATAAAGCAATGCACTATTGAATTTTTTTGCATATTAAATTGAATGTATTTTGATTTATATACAAGTAAAACTCATTCTCTTCTTCTTTGTCTGAATAGGTAAAATCAACCGGTAAAATTAATATGTAAAGTTCCTTCTCTTCTTATTTATCTGAACACGTAAAACTTCTAAAAATCTACAGATATAAATTTCAAAAATATGTAAAAAAAATACCCAATAAAATAATATTTTAATAATAATTAAAATGTATTCAATATTAGTCTCGTTTTGTGGGTCTCGACAAGATGAGTTCATTGATATATTATATATTATAATTGAAAAATTATATTAGGGATTACACAAGTTATAAATTAATAGAATAGTTTGATAAAAAAAATATTTAAATAATTAAATATAAAAATATATTATAATATTAAATAGAGCCCGTTCATTTTCTCTCTCCCTCCTCTAAATTTAGAGGAGGAGAGAGACCATCTCCATATTTGGAGCTTGGTATGGAGATCGATTGGAGCACAACCGATCAACATTCCCAAAGAATGCCGATTTTTTGGAGATGTATCGCCAATCAGACGGTAAAAACCTGCCCGACAGATGGACTCCAGCACTTGATACAAATGGAATCCCGTGGAATCAGGAAACTCGTCGGAAAACACTCTTCACCGATCGACTTTGCCTAATTAACCAAATCTCTCCCCCCTAGGCCTCCACATTCTTCCCCAAAGTCAGATCGCCCTTCAACTCAGTTTCCCTACCCGACTTACCTCCACCGTCTCCGCAGCAGATGGGCTGCGGAACGTCTAGGTTGGAGCCTGGGGAGGAGATCCCGACGGGGCTGCTTCCACTCCGGCGAAGAATATCAGAGCTGAAGTGGGCGCATCCTGAGGCGCACTTGCGGCAGCGGAAGGATTATTGCATAATACCGACCCCCAAGGTTCTCCGTCCCGAGGAGCGTGATAATGACGAATGTGACGCCGCCGGGGCAGAGAAGACGAAGGCAAAGGAGGCCCAGGCGCGCGATCCCGTGCAGGATCGGACGGCGGAGGATCAATCCGAGGAGGAACGGAGGCGGATAGGGTTCGGGAGAGACCAGAAGGAGGGGAACGAGGCTAAGGAGGAGCTTCTGGGTTCTCCGAGCTTCCGGTTTTATGTTACCAACGCGGTCGACCGGACCGATGATGATCATTCGGTCAACTCCCTCCATGACCAAAAACAAGGTTTTAAGTTTCATCTCTATAAGAAATTAATGGAAGATGCAGTCGCTTAAACATCCATGAATGCGAAAAAAGAAATATTTATATTAGGGAAATTCAAAATTATATTATTAATTGTAAGTTGTAAAGAATTTATTTAATAAATTATATATAGAATATTATTGACTAATATTTGTTTTTACCAGTTGTTAAAAAAAATTGGAAGTATTATTTTGAATATTGTATATTATATTAAACTTGAAGAATAAATATTTAAATAGCCAATTCATTTAATAATAAAAAATTAAAATTTCAAACCGTCTGCATGTGCAAAAGTGCATTGCAGCTCCTACTTCGACTGAAAAAGGAAAATCAAGATTGTTATACGCATATTTATCTTTTTATTATTATTTACCTATACTATTTATTTAACAATAACATCAACAAATTTATTATACTTCAATTATTATACCAATATTATTATAATTTAAAATGAGCAATGTTAAAAGCACATCAATTTTAGCTATTGACAGCCAAATTTTATTGTTACGCATATTGTTATTAACACACCAATACTAAAATATTTAAAATGCATATCAAAAATCAAATTTCATTTTTTCTTAAAGTGTCTTTTCATCTTGCTAGTATTACTAGTAAGTAATCGATTTGAAAATTGTTAAGTAATAACAACCATTCAAAAAAGATAATATATGTTTGACAAAATAGAAGATTCATCTCAATAATATATGTTAATCATCTTTGTTTCAAGCCTTCAAACATCCAAATCTCCTCCAAATTCATAGACCTGCAATCGACAGGGAGCGGCGGAGACGAAGAAGGGAAAGAGGGCGCTGTCGGGTTGGTGTGCGCCTTAAGAATTTGGTGTGTTTGGAGCCTTAGGGTTTTAGGTTATTTTAGGTTATATTATCTTCTTTGAATGATTGTTATAATTTAACAATTTTCAAATCGATTACTCACTAGTAATGCTAGCAAGATGAGGCACAATTTAAGAAAAAATGAAATTTCTTTTTTGGTATGCATTTTAAATATTTTAGTATTTGTGTGTTAATAACAATATGATTCAAACCCACAATTTAAGCTGACATGTTCTTATAAGCACTTAAATTATTATATATACGAAGTAAACTATAACTTTCATAACTAATCTAACTAAATATATTATACCTTATATTTCTATATTCTAAATATAGATTAGTATAAATATAGGTTTATTTTTAAACTTGTATAACTAATATACACAAATATAGTATAAACTTGGATGCATGTTAATCTAAATTAGTTTTTTAATTGCAAGTTGATTTTGTCTTTAAAATTAGTTTTAAATAAATAAATAATTGTATGTTTTAAAATAGTTGCTATGTTTATCATTCCAGCTGGCACTTTCTAACTCATATATTAACAAAATATAACTATAATTTGTGTTGCAGAGAAAGCCGTTGAACCGACGGAAGGTTTAGCTCTAGAAGGGGTAATGTACATATATTACTCTTAGATCTTTCAATATTAATTGATTTTTTTCATGATTTAAATGATTGATATTTAATTATGACAATTATTTTTCGGAGACCATAAATGTCTATCCGATCAACTTTTTCTCAATTTATTGAGTTTACAAATTGCTATCCGTAGACCAATTTTAAAATTGAGCAGCTGATGTCTTCGTTCTCCTGAGCAAGGCTCGACAACGAAGGAACATCTCTGACGACCTTATGAGCATCTCATTGTGTGCATGGATTGTGATTAATAAAATGAATGCGCGGATAGAGACCGAGTTAAAGAAGAAAGACGATCTCTTCGATGTTCTTGCGATTTCGGTTTGTTTGGAAAGATTTAGATAGCAAGGGTTACTGTCTCCCTGTGATGAGGAAGGCAAAGAGGGCGACCAAAGTTCTTTTTTTGCTAATCTGTGGATAACAAAAGTATCTTCGAATTACAAACTTGACTTCCTTTAGAGCTGCTGAGTAAACAAAATTTGTGAATAGACAAACGCGTTTTGTGAATAATAAACGCCTTAATTATTTCATTATTTAAAGTTTTTTTTGCTGAGAAAGGATTAATTAATATATAATTTGATTAATTTTATTTGTTGTTGGTGTAGGGATTGGGTTCGAAAACATTGAAGAAGGAGAAGGCAAGGAGGTTCATGGCATTGCAGAAGCCAAACTTTCTTAATGTTCGAGGCTGCTATAACATCAATTCTTGCTCCCTTCATCAGCAAGAAGCGGCCAGGATTTTGGACGGAAAGGACACGTAGACTGGATATTATAAGTGCAATGTTATATAAGCAGTCATATAACGATTAAACATAGTCTATTCATATTCACAGTCCAATGAATTTAAGTGTTTCAGGACTGCGAATAGCCATTTTATGTGTTTTTAAGACTGTGAATAACCATCGTAGGACTGCTAATGACATCGCCATGTTATAATTCTTCAAAATTGTACTAATCGGCGCATATTATGATGGATGGCGGAGATTATAATCCGTGTGCTCCGGAATAAATGATTTATTCATGTGCTATTTTTTCATTAGTTTCAAATATAATCATCTTTCTCATCTGGAGTCTTCTGCTTCATTTGGCGCGGTGGTGGCGGCGGTGGTGGCGGTCGTGAACGCGGGGTCATGAACCGTCCGTGAACGCCCGACCTCACCTAAAAAAAACTCATGCATTTTATGCTCAAAACTAGTTTACTTTCTTGATAGCGGGCATAACCTTTGTCTTGCCAAACATATAAGCGTTTTTGACACCTCACCGGAGTAAATAAGCCACTTCAAACGAAGCCTTAGTTCAACTACTTAGACTAGAGATTTATGGTTATTGATAATATATATTAGTTAATGCACTTAATTTATTAAAAAATATATCTAACATTTAAAGAAAAATAATTGAAGGAGAAGTCATATTCACTTGGATATTACTACAATAGAAATTGAGGAAATTAAAGAGTATGGTCCATGTGCACACATTTTTAGTTGGGCGGGATGGCAGGAGGATATGAAATGCGGCGCCATATTTGGGTTGTCTTTTATACGTGTACAACCCATATTTATTGATTCTGGACCCACCAACGGCCGTGTAAGCCGAACAGGACAAAGAGAAAGACAGAAGTGGGCCCAACATGTGGGCGAGCACATCGTGATGCTCGCCCAATATGCGAGCTCTCCAGGCGAGTGATCTGCATTACTCGCCCAATAGGTGAGCACTTGGTGAAGCTCAAGTCGAGCATCAACTGCAAGTCGTCGATTAGGCGAGCCCTCCCGAATGCACGACATTAGAGATTTCCTTTAAACTCGCCATAGGACGAGTATTCTCCAAGTCACTTACGAGCGAGTCACGTGGCCCCTCGGGCCAATGATCTTAGATGACTGGTTCTTCACCGGCCAGATCCTCCTTGTCACAACTTTTCATCTCGGCGAGGATCTTTTCGCCTGTTGGACGGGTTAGGTATTTTGCGGGGGCGACTATTCGCAGACCAATCCCCTTTTGATTTGTCTATAAATAGCACCCTAGGGGTACTAGGAATGACAAGTTGCCCCCCCAAGCTTCTTGCTCTTCAAGTATGTGTCTTCCTTGTATCTAGCTCAGCCTTTAGTTTTGGAGGGGAAGTTCTTCTAGACTTCCAAGTACGTGGCAGAACCTCCTCGCTGCAACACTCGGGTCATGTTTATAGACATTTCGTTCTCTTCCCTCTCTTGCTATTGACATCAGATTTGTGGCGTCGGATTGCATGATCAGTAACCTTGGGCTACCCATTTAGTCCGAACTTTTGTGAAGGGGTTTTTGGTTCCAACACTTTAGTGTGGTGAGCGTGGACCGTAGTCGGAGGAAAAAATTCTTGTACAATGATGACATGGATCAAGATAGTGAGTAGGAGGTGATCACTGACAACTCACAAGTAGAAGGCGTGTTCATGACAAGGGTGAATTTCAAGAAATTCAGTCGAAGAATGGAAGACACACTTCGAGTTTTGCTCGCTCCTCTCGCTGATGTAACAACGAGATCGTCTCGCCACATCACTTCTTCAGAAGATGCGTGAGCCATCCACGCGACCACGCAAAGAAGTCACCCATGAAGAGCCAGAGCGGCTTGTGCAGTCTCCTTTCACCCAAGCGAGTTCTCATGGAATCCATTTTTGAGAAGTCGATCCCCTGACGAGTTTTCAAGAAACTCGCTTAGGCGAGATGGGCTTAACTCGCGACCAGTTAGCTCGCCAATTTGGAAGAAGGAGCCCTTTCTATTGTACAACCCCGTATTCGCCGAGTGGGACCCCAGGTCCTAAAGGGTCAAGAGGCAAGATATATGTCAAGAGGAGCACTCGCCCAGGTTAGGAGAGGCAGGGGAGCCTCCAGGCGAGTGCGAGCCCCATCCGCAAGGCATTCGCTCGCTTAGGAGGGCGAGTGCGCGGGAGGCCAGATGAGTGAGGGCGGAACCCCACTCGCCAAGCGAGCCAGGTATCAGGTGAGTGGTGCCCCCACAGACCACTCGCCTGATGGAATCTAGTGTGCGAGAAGCATGGCGAGTGGTGCCTTCACGGACCACTCGCCCAGAAGGCTTTAGGAGGAAATGACCTAGATACCCTTCGTGGGCTGCAAATAGCCCTTCAGAATATCAGAGTTAGGCTGTTAGCAGACCAATTTGGGGTGTGATTAGTAAAACTAAAAGGCAGATTTATGCTATTTGCAGACCAGACTAGAAAATCTATAAATAGACCCTTAAGGGCACTTTGGAGGAGATCCGATCTTTTGGGGCTCTCTCCTCCTAGGCAGTTTTTGGTTGGCTGTTAGTGCCCTCCAAGGTGCCCGGCTGAGCATTGGTTTGGGAGGGGAAACTCTCTAAGATCTTCCGGGTGTGTGTGGCGGGACCTCCTCGCTACAGATTTGGGTCTGTTCGTAGTTCTTCATCCACAATCAAGAGTGCAAGTGCGGGAAAAGTAGGTGTAGGCTACACCCCCTGTGGGTCCGAACTCAAGAACAACATCCTTCTTGTTTGGTGAGGTTCTTGGTGAGCCTGAGTTGGTAAGATCTTGTAATATATCTGAGTGTTGGTAGGGTTCTGTGTGAGCCTAAGCTTGGTAGGGTTCTTTGTGAGCCTGAGTTTGGTAGGATCTTGGTGAAGATCTAAGTTGTTGTAAGACTTTGTAAAGTCTGAGTTGTTGGTAGGGTTCTTTGTGAGCATGAGTTGTAAGATATGCTTATTGAAAAGAGATCTGAGAAGTTGGAGAATTTTCCTAGTCTAGCTCTTTGCTAGATAGGTGTGAGAGACAGTGGACTACCTCTAGACACATTGTCTTGTAGGGAACCACTATAAATCTGATGTGTTTTCTGTTTTGTTTCTGTGCTGTGATCGATAGATTTTTAAAGTAGCATTTAACTTTGAAAACACCTAATCACCCCCCCCCCCCTCTAGGTGTAGTTTAATCAAACCCATAACTTTCAAATGTCATATTGCAGGAAGAAGAACAGCTAACAGATCAAGTTGAAAGGCTCAGCATCATAGATCACTCATCAGGTTGCGTGGACAAAGGCAAACCGCAAACTAATAATGAATCAGATGAAGACTCTGCTTCAGATGATAATAACATTCAGGCACCTGCTCTGCCTGACACAAAGATTATTCTAGAGAATGAAAATGGTGCTCCCACAATCAATGATGAAGAGAAAATTCATGAGGATGTCAATCCACTTAACAACTTAACAAGAAATAGGATGACCCTAAAGGATCACCCTCCAACTCAAGTTATAGGAGATATAATAGTGGGAGTGAAGACAAGAAACCAGATTACAAATGAGACTATGCTGCAGTACTTCCTCTCACAGTATGAGCCCAAGAAGCTTGAAGGAGCAGATAGTGATCCTCACTGGATAGCTATCATGCAAGTGGAACTTGCACTGTTTGAAAGAAACAAAGTCTGGTCTCTAGTTGAAAGACCAAGAAATTACCCAATTATAGGAACAAAATAGGTATATAAAAATAAGATGGACTCAAATGGAGTCATCGTCAGGAAGAAAGCCAGACTTGTTTCTCAAGGATATAGCCAAGAGGAGGGTATTGACTACAATTAGACATTTGCTTCAATGACTAGGCTGGAAGCAATCAAAATGTTCCTTGCTTATGCTGCACATATAAAGATAAAGGTATATCAAATGGATGTGAAGAGTGCTTTCCTAAATGGAACTCTTCAAGAAGAAGTATATGTGGAGCAACCCCCAGGTTTTGTCAATCCATCTCATCCCTCCTTTGTTTATAGATTAGATAAAGCGTTGTATGGCCTCAAGCATGCTCCAAGAGCTTGGTATGAGACATTATCCACCTTTATTCTAGAACACTCTTTTGTAAGAGGTAAGGCGGATAAAACACTTTTCATTATAGCACATAAAAATCAGCTACTCCTAGTACAGATCTATCTAGATGATATATCAAATGGATGATATAATATTTGGCGCGCTGAACACACTCCTTTTCAACGTTGCTTCGAATACAACCTTAAGTTTCCACGATTCATCTTCTCAAAGCAACACAATCGTTAGACTTTATTGTACATTTGAATTCTCTCCCATTCGCTCTCCTCCTTTTCTTCCTCTCTGCCTCTATCTTCTTCCTTTACTTGCAGGTATACTGTTGGGAATCTTGCCCACATGATTCCTGATTTGAAGAAGTCACTAAGTCAAGAAAACTTCACTTTGTATTTGATCACTTCTCTAGCTCATAATCTCAGGAAGTTAAAGGAATGTCGTCAAGAAGAATAAGAGATATCGTCGACAAAGTATGCTTGTCATCATGATGATGAGCAAAGCAAAAGCTAATACTTGGAGAGTTCGTCGAACGCAGAACGCAGTTCGTCGAACGCAGAATGCTGTTCGTCGAACGATAAAAGAAGTTCGTTGAACGCAGAGACAGGACAGAAGAATGAAGTTCGTCGAATGAAGAATACAGTTCGTCGAATGCAGAAACTTCTCTACAGATCGACGAATCCGCTGAGGAGAGGAAGCCATCTCAGCCCAACCGCTGAGACAGATTCAAGAGGAAGGAATGTCATCGAGAAGATGCAGTATCGTCGACATCATCAAAGAATCCTTGTCGTCGAGAAGAACAAATATCGTCGTAAAGAAGGTGTGACGTCGAGAAGACTGAACATGGACAACTGAAGACAAGCAGGTGCTAAAGCATAGTCTGTCGACATGATATCGCTCATGTCGTCGAAAGAACAAAGTGATTACGACGACAGTCCACAAGAAAGAAGATCACGACGACACAGTTAGAGATAACATATCGTCGTATATTCAGAAACGCTAGAAGTTCTTGTGTCGTCGAGATATCAATGATAGAGGCAGAAACTGGAAGACTTGAAGATCTACCATGGTCTAAGGCATCGACAAAGTTCTGTCGTCGAGATATTATCCATATCGTCGTAACAATGGAAATATCGTCGAGATGGAATTCAAATATTACGGACGCGCTGTCAGCATTTAATGCCGCCGTCTGATTGTCCAATCAGCACGTGCTCTTAAGGTACGGTGCATCTGACACTTAAGGAACTTTTTCAGAAGACCGTTGGGAGCCTCGCAGTCTTATAAAAGAGATAAGAGGATGCCCTAAAAACTAGCAATCTTGGTGAGAAAAGAAAAATGAAAAAGAATCCCGCCGTTGGCGGAGAAGAAGAAGCACAAGAAGTAGAGAACAAGAATCAAGAGTTCTAAGAAGAATCAGTCATCTCATTGACTGATAAGAAGCCATTCCTCATCTGGCTAAGAGTAGAGATTGAAGAAGAACTACGCTTTCAAGATCTGAATCAGAAACATCTTCTTCAACCTCAAGAAGCCGATCTCCATCAGGCTAAGTTGCCAATCTTCATCAGGCAGAAGAAGCAGTTGTCATTACTGTAATTTGTTGTAAGGCTTGCGGGCCTATGTGTCTAGCTTGAGGGCTGGAGAGCTGTGAGGCTTGAGGGCCAGGGCAGTGGACTTGCGGGTCCGACACCGTCTAGCTTAAGGGCTGGAGAGCTGTGAGGCTTGAGGGCCAGGGCAGTGGACTTGTGGGTTCGAACTTGTCGAGCTTGAGGGCTTGAGTGCAGTAAGGGCTTGCAGTCTTAGGCTGTATGCACAGGACTTGTGGGTCTGTGTTGTGTAGGGCTTGAGGGCCTGAGTGTCGAGCTTGCGGGCTCGGGTGCAGTAGGGGCTTGAGGGCCTAGGATGTAGGACTTGCGGGTCCGTGGTGTAAGGCTTGCGGGCCTGAAGATTTGGCAGAGTTTGCCGAGCCTAGCACACTTCTAGGTAGGCGCAGAGGGAAAGAGGACTACTCAAGACACTCTGTCTTGAGGAACCTCTATAAGTTCTTGTGTGCTTTTCTGTGTTGTGCTTTATAAGTTATAGATCTATTAATCAGAAATCAAGAACAACTAAAGGGGTCAAAGTAATTTGAAAAACCTATTCACCCCCCCCCCCCCTCTCTAGGTGGTAAGTCGAACGCAGAATGTTGTTCATCGAATGAAGAATGAAGTTCGCCGAACGCAGAGACGGGACAAAAGAATGAAGTTCGTCAAACACAGCATGATGTTTGTCGAACGAAGAATGCAGTTCATCGAACGCAAAAACTTCTCTACAGATCGATGAATCTGCTGAGGAGAGGAAGCCATCTCAGCCCAACCACTGAGACAGATTCAAGAGGAAGGAATGTCGTCGAGAAGATGCAGTATCGTCGACATCATCAAAGAAGTCTTGTTGTCGAGAAGAACAGATATCGTCGTAAAGAAGGCGGGACGTCGAGAAGACTGAACAAGGACAGCTGAAGACAAGCAGGTGCTAAAGCATAGTCTATCGACATGATATCGCTCATGTCGTCGAAAGAACAAAGTGATTACGACGACAGTCTACAAGAAAGAAGATCACGACGACACAGTCAGAGATAGCATATCGTCGTATATACAGAAATGCCAGAAGTTCTTGTTTTGTCGAGATATCAATGACAGAGGCAGAAACTAGAAGACTTGAAGATCTACCAAGGTCTAAGGCATCGACAAAGTTTTGTCATCGAGATATTATCCATATTGTCGTAACAATGAAAATATCGTCGAGACAGAATTCAAATATTGCGGACGCGCTGTCAGCATTTAATACCGCCGTCTGATTGTCCAATCAGCACGTGCTCTTAAGGTATGGGGCGTCTGACACTTAAGGAACTTTTTCAGAAGACCGTTGGGAGCCTCGCAGTCTTATAAAAGAGATTAGAGGATGCCCTAAAAATTAGTAATCTTGGTGAGAAAAGAAAAATGAGAAAGAATCCCGCCATTGGCGGAGAAGAAGAAGCACAAGAAGTAGAGAACAAGAATCAAGAGTTCTCAGAAGAATCAGTCATTTCCATTGACTGATAAGAAGCCGTTCCTCATCTGGCTAAAAGTAGAGATTGAAGAAGAACTACGCTTTCAAGATCTGAATCAGAAACATCTTATTCAACCTTAAGAAGCCGATCTCCATCAGGCTAAGTTGCCAATCTTCATCAGGCAGAAGAAGCAGTTGTCATTACTGTAATTTGTTGTAAGGCTTGCGGGCCTATGTGTCTATCTTGAGGGCTGGAGAGCTGTGAGGCTTGAGGTCCAGGGCAGTGGACTTGTGGGTCTGACACCGTCTAGCTTGAGGGCTGGAGAGCTGTGAGGCTTGAGGGCCAGGGCAGTGGACTTGCGGGTCCGATCTTGTCGACCTTGAGGGCTTGAGTGCAGTAAGGGCTTGCGTGCTTAGGCTGTAGGCATAGGAGTTCTGGGTCTGTGTTGTGTAGGGCTTGAGGGCCTGAGTGTCGAGCTTGCGGGCTTGGGTGCAGTAGGGGCTTGAGGGCCTAGGCTGTAGGACTTGCAGGTCCATGGTGTAAGGCTTGCTGGCCTGAAGATTTGGCGGAGTTCGCCGAGCCTAGCACACTGCTAGGTAGGCGCAGAGGGAAAGAGGACTACTCAAGACACTCTGTCTTGAGGAACCTCTATAAGTTCTTGTGTGCTTTTCCGTGTTGTGCTTTATAAGTTATAGATCTATTAATCAAAAATCAAGAACAACTAAAGGGGTCAATGTAATTTGAAAAACCTATTCACCCCCCCCCCCCTCTAGGTGATAAGTTGACACCCAATAAACAACATATATGCTGATAATCAATGGACCCAACTAAAGATCAAAAAGACATTCTCGATGCAGTTGAT
Organism: Dactylorhiza incarnata; assembly: GCA_033032865.1. NCBI lineage: Eukaryota > Viridiplantae > Streptophyta > Magnoliopsida > Asparagales > Orchidaceae > Dactylorhiza > Dactylorhiza incarnata. Next base: position 2,115,621 of record JAWHQI010000130.1, read on the forward strand.
TTGGCCTTAGAAACATTGTTGTCTAAGTTCTCTTCCCTATATCTCGAATTCTTAGAAGATTACTATCACAATTATGTACTCAACATCAAAGGCCACAGAACCTCACTGCCCAAATGAAAGCCATTGAAGAGGAGAAAAAATTTCCAGTGCTGCATGCTGAGGTCTTTATATCCTTCTTCAATGATATAAAGTAGGGGAGAAGTGCAACAATATGCCCCCTTCAAATTCAGTGTACACTTCCAATCTTCCTTCTCCTTATGTTTCTAAAGGAGAACCAGTTATCACCTCCAAGTTCTCTCTAACACAGGTAACATCCTCTCCGACCAGAACTTTGCCTGCAATTCAGGGGGAGTCATCAAAACTGGGGGAGTATAATCTATTTCCAAATGATGATGATTATTGGAGAAGTCTGAAGGAGTTTTTAGAATGGGCCGATTCACCCATTCCCGAGACAATAAAGATCAAGCTTGATTATGAAGATACAACAACAGTACCACCTGCAATGCATGCTACTCTTGCTTTTGATTCTATTTATCCTTCTCTTGATTCTACTCCAGCCCAGCTTCCACCTGCACCTATTCCAATAGTCCCAACACCAGCTCCCAGACAAAGGGACACATTCAAAGGAAGAAATACATTCAGAGGAAGGGGATATGTGAGAGATAATAAAGGAAGGGGATATGGGATAGATAATAAAGGAAGGGGATATGGGAGACATAGACCTATCTGGGAGAGATACATAAAAGAACAGAGAAAATAATTCAAAAAGAATAGGTCATACAACAAGACCTATGAGAAAATTAAAATACCTGAAAATCAGATGAAGTTATACACTGACCCAATTCTTGGGAAAGTCTTTGAAGAGACTAGAGAAAGAGAACAATACGAGTGTGAGTCCGCTCAAAGAGAAATTGAAAAAAAGAGAAAGAAATTCATTGAAAGACTGAAAAAGGGCAAAGGTGACGTGGAAGAAGAGCAAATAAAAGAGGCAATTCAAATTGGGTTGCATATAGCCAGGATGTTTGTAAGCCTTATATAAGGCCATGTTGTTGAAGGATTTAGAAGTTTTTGATGATAATAGAAAACCCTAACTTGGATTTCACCCTCTTGCTCTCTCTCTCTCTCTCTAGCCGCCCCTCCCCCCTCTTTCCCTCCAAGGGAATTTCGGCCACCCTCGTCTCTCCTCCCTTTATCTAATCTCTTCCACTAATCCTCATTCAACCTCTCGAATATTGCAAGCTGACGGGGCTCCTCCTACTCCCTTGAAGATTTCAGCCACTAAAGTTAACCCTCTAGGTGGGTTTTAGCAAAGGTGAAAGATCCATGGCTTCGGGAAAATCATCTTTGGCGTGAAGCGAGGAAGGTGGACGAATTTCTCTCCATTCGGCGCGACTCCGGTGGGATCGTTGAAGAGCGATCATATTTTGGCGAATCTATTTCCGAGCGGTGTAACGAAATCTCTACCTTTTGTGTGATTCCATCTAGATTGATCTTGTGGGTGGATTAGATTTAGCGTTTGTTAGAACCCGAGCCGGGGCCACAACCCCAAACTCGGTTGACTGCAGTCAAACGGCACAAGCATCCCCAACAAAATCTCCCGGGCGCCACCTGGGGGCCGCCCAAACATGGCATAATTCCCGGGTAGGTTGTTGAGGCCGGGGATAGAACCCACGACCACCTTTATTAGAGGATTTTAACATCTCCTCCTATACCCAAGTGTTCTGGAGATTTGGTTGGGGATGCTTGTGCCGTTTGACTGCAGTCAACCGAGTCTGGGGATGTGGCCCCGGCTCGGGTTCTAACAAAAGATGGACATCTTTTGTTAGAACCCGAGCCGGGGCCACATCCCCAGACTCGGTTGACTGCAGTCAAACGACACAAGCATCCCCAACCAAATCTCCCGGGCGCTACCTGGGGGCCGCCCAAACATGGCATAATTCCGGGGTAGGTTGTTGAGGCCGGGGATAGAACCCACGACCTCCTTTATAAGAGGATTTTAACATCTCCTCCTATACCCAAGTGTCACATCTCCTCCTATACCCAAGTGTGACACTTGGGTATAGGAGGAGATGTTAAAATCCTCTTATAAAGGAGGTCGTGGGTTCTATCCCCGACCTCAACAACCTACCCCGGAATTATGCCATGTTTGGGCGGCCCCCAGGTGGCGCCCGGGAGATTTGGTTGGGGATGCTTGTGTCGTTTGACTGCAGTCAACTGAGTCTGGGGATGTGGCCCCGGCTCGGGTTCTAACAAAAGAGTTAGAACCCGAGCCGGGGCCACATCCCCAGACTCGGTTGACTGTAGTCAAACGACACAAGCATCCCTAACCAAATCTCCCGGGCGCCACCTGGGGGCCGCCCAAACATGGCATAATTCCCGGGTAGGTTGTTGAGACCGGGGATAGAACCCACGACCTCCTTTATAAGAGGAATTTAACATCTCCTCCTATACCCAAGTGTTCTGCAGAACACTTGGGTATAGGAGGAGATGTTAAAATCCTCTTATAAAGGAGGTCGTGGGTTCTATCCCCGGCCTCAACAACCTACCCGGGAATTATGCCATGTTTGGGCGACCCCCAGGTGGCGCCCGGGAGATTTGGTTGGGGATGCTTGTGCCGTTTGACTGCAGTCAACCGAGTCTGGGGATGTGGCCCCGGCTCGGGTTCTAACAAAAGATAGCCGTCTTTTGTTAGAACCCGAGCCGGGGCCACATCCCCAGACTCGGTTGACTGCAGTCAAACGGCACAAGCATCCCCAACCAAATCTCCTGGGCGCCACCTGGGGGCCGCCCAAACATGGCATAATTCCCGGGAGATTTGGTTGGGGATGCTTGTGCAGAACACTTGGGTATAGGAGGAGATGTTAAAATCCTCTTATAAAGGAGGTCGTGAGTTCTATCCCCGGCCTCAACAACCTACCTGGGAATTATGCCATGTTTGGGCGTCCCCCAGGTGGCGCCCGGGAGATTTGGTTGGGGATGCTTGTGCCGTTTGACTGCAGTCAACCAAGTCTGGGGATGTGGCCCCGGCTCGGGTTCTAACAGCGTTGTCTTCGACAATGTTGAATTAATCGTTGTCTTTCTTCAATCGATCTTGTTGTTTATCTTGATTTATTTAATTTCGAGAGGGTTGACGAACCTCGTTTTGTTTTTGTTGGGAGAGATTTACCTTTTCCGAATCGTTAGTTTTTTGGTGGATCTCTTTTGGTACAACACTCGCTTGATCGGACCGGGTAGGTCCTTTTAGCTTGAGAGGATATTGGCTTATTGCACTTATTCGATCTCTAAGGGTGTGTGGCTAACCCGTACGTTAGCATTTGCTTAATAAAATTGCATAAATTGCATGGCTGCGTTTTCATTAGTGCGACTGTAGAATTGGATCGTGGAGAGAGTTCTCGAGTCGTTAATCCGTGTAATTGTGCCGGAGAGCGAGCCTACATCAATTTGGTATCAGAGCTAGGTTCGTGTCAATTTCTTAATTGGCACCATCCTAATATTTTCTTAGGACGCCGACACACACTTGTCGTGCACGATCCATTGTTCAAAACAACAAAATTTTTAATTGCTGGTTTGCAAATAGCGGTCTAAAAGTCTCATTTTCAGCGAAAATAAAAAAAAATTCTGGAAAATCTCCATACTTTTTTCAGCAAGAAAATAAAAAAAAAAATATTTTATTTACCTTAGTTATTAAGCGGGAACAAATCTATCTTTCATAAGATTGTTAGGTCATAATCAATTTTCTATCAGTATATGCGCACAAGACTAGGCACGGAGTATACCCCATCCTCCGCCCATATGGTGGATGACTGGGACACAGTTCACGGTCCAACAATGATTGATGAACTCTTCCAGAAGTTTACTAATCAGTTGACGAACATTAGGGAGATGCTTCACGAAATAAGGCTAAATCGATGGGCTCCCCGAAATCATGCCGCCAACCAACGTGAAGAAGGGAATAACCTTAATAATAACAATAATAATGAACCTGTCTACGAGCACCTACGAGTTTGATATCACCAGGGCCGTCCGGGTCAAACCCCCATCATATGATGGATTGGGTGAACCCCAAGTTTTCTTAGAATGGGTTATGGAAATAGAGTGCTAAATTGAGTGGCACAATCTGACTGACGTGGAAATGGTGCGAGTTGCGAGGATAAAACTGTTAGGCAGGACTAAGACATTTTGGTTGAATGAGGAACGACGTCTAGGTGCGGTAAACGGTTTACCCCCAATTGGTTGGGCAGGTATGAAAGCCATGTTGACAGACCAGTACGTCCATGCGTACCATCAGACGCAGATGTTTGATGAATTAGCTACCTTGAGACAAGGGAATAGGTCGCTCATTGAATACATGGGCCTTCTTAAGGACATGATGGTCAGGTGCGATGTTAGGTAGATGCCTGAGATCACCCTCTCACGGTTTTATAAGGGGCTTAACCCTGACATTTAGGGTAAACTCCTACGTTATGGTCACACTGATCTAAACACCACCTTTAACGCCGCATTGGATATTGAGAAGCACAATGCTCACAAGTCCAAGACTCGATCTTTTCAGAAGGTAAAGTCCATCTTAGGACCTCCCCCCCTTCACCCTGAAGGATATAGGTAAGTTACGGTCTGCTAACTCAAACTCTGTAGTCATTACAGCTAGGAATACAAGAAATCCGACTGGTGAGAGAGTGCCTGTGGGTAGGATCAGCAAAACGAACGCTACGTGCTTTGCTTGTGGAATTCAAGGACATTACTCTAGTGAATATTAAGACCAAGCCCCTAGCCCTTTTAGATACTTCGTCTGAGTCCGCCGAGCTTGTATATGAGGTCGGGGAAGAATATGATTCGGAAGGAGTGCCTAGTGATTTAGAGGATGATGTTAACATGATGGTGGTAAGGTGTATCTTGGCTGCTCCTCGTGCCTCGGATGATTGGAATAGGATGAATATTTTCTCTTTAAATTTCAAGAGCGGAGAGAAGTGGTGTAAGTTTATCATTGATAGTGGTAGCTGTATGAATGTGATTTCAAAAAATGCGGTGACCCGGATATATAACACATATTCATGCAAGATTGGGTAAGGGCAGGGAATGGTGTGCATATAACACATATTCATGCCTTGGGGATTTTCTATGATTCTCTTGCTTAGAGGATGAATCAGTGAAACTCACTAATATAAAACTTGTAGATCTATGTGTCAACTTTATTTAGAAATTTGAATCAGCTCATTTGGAGCATTCTAGAGCCCTCAACATCCATTTTAGTGAGACTGGTCATAATGAAAATCAGAAATTAGATTGTGTATAACTTTTAAATGATAAATTTGATGTAGCTGACATTTAGGTCTTGCATGCATGTGCCATATTTTTAGCTTGTGTCCAAAAATTAGAAATTTTGGAGATAATTTCCTCAGGTTTTGCTCAAAATATAATTAATCAAATAAATGGAATTTTTGGAGTTGCGTAACTCTAAATGACCCCAAATTTGGGTGTCATACTTATTTGGCCATTATTAGACTATGGTTAAAGTTTGAGAGCATTTGGACCTCTGCATGTAAGGTAATTTCACTTGCATGTCTCTACCTAAAATGTGTTTTGGTGTGCCAATAGCCGAAAGAGATATTTTGTGTATTCAGCACAAATGGCTTAGTGTTTGCTTCTGATATTTTGGCCACACCCTCCTTATGATATAGTACATTACCTCAGAAAAATTTAGGATTCTTGGGATCAAAAATCTTATGTATATGATCAACATGATTTATGTCACATTTTGGTATTTGTGAAATGTTCATCGCTAATACATTGTAGAAAATTGTGAAACTCTGGAGAATCACTTGTTATACCATTTAGAATCTCTGCAAATTGTTGTAGAAAATTTTAGAGATTATTTCTTTAGGAATTCTCAAATTTATCTTTGGACACAATTCTGAATATCTGAAAATTCACTGAGCAAAATATTTGAGAAATTTTTGAAACTCTAGAAAATAATTAGAAATCTAATTATGAACCTCTGGAATTTTTGGTAGAATTTTTGGATAGATTATTTATAGTAAAATTCCATATATTCATTTTGTCACACTTCTTATTTTATGAAATATCTATGGTGAAACAGTCCTAGAAAATTATGAAACTTTGGTTATGATGTTTTTAGGTCACTATAGTGGTATAATAATTTTCTCCGATTTTTTGGAAGGCATGAACAAGTACTTGATGTGTAAAGTCATACTTTCATCCCTTTTATGTTAAATGTAAATTGTGATTATAAATCCTCTGGAAAATTTTGGAATTTAGGAAATCATGTTATTATGTCACCTAGTATCTCTGGAAATTTTTGATTAAATTTATTGATGAATAATTTTGGCACATCCTTCACAAATTGGAATTTTGATGTTTTCATTGATTAATTAAGAATGTCTACTTACCGAATTTGGAAAATTATGAAATTGAGTATTTGATCTTATATGGTCAATATAGTCCTCTGGAAATTTTTGATAAGTTTATCGATGGATAATTATGACACTTCCTTTGTAATTTGAACTATGTCAAGGATTAATGAATTTTAATTAGAGGCCAAATTAATTTGAATTATGTCAAAATTCTGGACACTTCTTAAATTACCCAATATTAACTTATGATGTGAATTATAGCTCATTTGGACGTGGTATGTTTAAGGTTGCATCATAGGAGCCAAACCTAGTTCAATCTCATTTTGGTCTGCGGATAGTAGAACTGAAGTATTTGATCTAGACCCCATTTGATCTCCACACATTCAATTATTAATTCCTAGAACATTGGGTACATTATAGAGAGTGATTAGTGGTCAACCCAATTAGTGACAACACAGGATGTAGAGTTGGGTTTTTTTAGTAATTCATCGATTTGGGGTTTGCATCGATATGATGAGGGGACGGAACCATAGCAAGTAAGGGTGTGATGGTATAAGGATTGAGACCTTCAGTTGTAATTGAGATATAACACGATGAAATAGCTGACCACTATGAGAGGTAGAGTTTCAGTGTTCAACTGAACACCGATGCTCGTCATCCCGAGTCAAATGGTAGTCCACCCTAGTCTTTGGAGAAATTGAAGAGCAAATGGGTATATAAGAGTGGGTTGTCACCAATAAGAGTAAATATCCTAGAAATGGAGATTTGGTCTTCAGCCACCATCGCATTCCCTAGTACCGTTGCGATCCCTTCACTGGGTAGTCCACGGGAAGTCTAGGATTCACCCAAAGCTTCTAAGTTCAACTAACAATAGACTAGAGTAGTTAAATAGGAGAACTTGAGATATGACCCCCTTCCCAAATTTTGGATGGGATGAAATAAGGACTGGCATGGTCCTGCGAGTGGTAGGCTCAAGATATAAGGAAGGACTAGGATAGTCCTTTGAGCGGTTGGCTCGAATGGTTATAAAGATCGGTTTAGTATTGCGAGCTGGAGGCTCGGTGGTAAGAGATGATACATAGATGCATGTGCATAAGATGAGGTGGGTCTTCGGTTCTGGCTTAGTCGTCACACTGACAGCAGTTCGTTGACTCGACAGTGCTAGAGGTTTTAAAATGGGCCAGGTTGTTTTACTGCGCGTCCGACGGGACGAATTCCCTGAACCCTGCCTGGCCAAATAAAGGTCTGGTTTCTTCAGATCCAGCCTGAGTACGCAGGAGCTCGTGAGTACCGGGTATCGGTATCACATTGTACGTTAGGGCCTGGGTATTGTAGTGTGTCATACCCACCTAGGTGAGGAGACGCCCGCTCCTCTACCACCGTTTGACCATGACGGGAGGTGCCCGAGAGGTTAACTACCTCTGAAAAGAGGGAACTAAGGGTTTGTACATACAAAGTCATGTGGGTGAGTCGCATCATTGCATTGCATATCATAGCATAACATTCTTGCATAAAACAGAGACCTCATCATATAAACTAGCTTGGGATCCTTTAAACGATGAGTTTACCTTAGTGTCAGATCTCTTAGCTTATGTGCTTTTGTGTGTGCATATAAGTTAAGGTTACATTTGTAGCTACTCGTTATTACTATACCTGCTTCTTTTGTATTGCCTTTTATTTATTGTCGATATACTATACTCTTACTAGCATAGAACTATTTTCAATACTAGTTTAGTAATTATATACCTTGCTAGTCTCGCCACTCGTCACCTGCTTGTTATTACACTTTTGATGTCCTCCGCTTCCTCCTCCCGCACGGTGCCTAGGAGTCGCGGGTAGAGGTGGTGAGGAATATGCTGAGTCTTATAGACTGACGGTCGGTGAACCTCATTATTACATGAGAACCAGGAAGAGCAGACCCTCCACTAGAGGGAGGTACTTGATTCGGTGACCAGGCCAGGAGTCGTACTCTCCGCTGCCGCTGGGAGAGCACCGGTAAGCAACCCACATTGTTTACCAACTCTTCACATCTACCCAGGACAGAGGGAAGAGTTATATGCTCTTGAGGGCATCGAGCCATGTGAGTGTTTAGATTGTTATATCTTTGCCAAGAGAGAGGCAAAGAAGAGACTGATAGATCGAGCTTAAGTCCTAGTTGTACTTACATTACTATTTCCGCACTCTGATTAGTACCCTACTATTTATGATTATCTCATTTTGGACATGTATTATGTGATTTATTGTGGACATATACTTCTTGTTTGCTATATATATATGTGATTATGGTTGGCCTGGATGATGATGAATAGCCTACAGGATCAGCGTATTGTGGCAGCGACCATTTGGAGTAATGGTGTCACCGCAAGACGAAAGTTCTGGGCAGTAAGACCCGGGAAAGAATGAAAAAAATGGGTCTTACACATACTCCGAGGTCTGCGGAAGGAGTATGTTCCATTTATCACTTTTGTGCAAGGATGGGCTACTCAGCCCTCCTTATAGGAGCTAGAGAACCTGATGTCGTCACAGGAGAGCTTGGCGAAGTAGATCGATGGAGTATCTATCTTAGGGGGAGATAGTGAGGTGTTGTTCTCATGAAAGAGAAAGACCTGGGTCAAGAAGAAGAAGAACTCCGGAGATGGACCCTCAACGTCCTCTCAAGAAGATAAAGGGAAGTTACTCCCTACTCATGATGAGAGGGGCAGACCTCTTTGTTATGCATGTAAGAAGTACGGGCATATGACAAAGAATTGTCGGTCCAATCTTAAGGTTGGTCACGTTGCTGAGAGGGAAGGAGGCCACTGGAGAGGTGGAGCGAGAGGTATAGGTCACCAGGGTGGTGAAGGCAGAGACAACTGCTTCCTGGCTGAGATGACCGCAACGTCAGTCGATGTCTTAGCCTCCATCAACTTTGAGAATGACTGGATAGTGGACTCCGGTTACGGGAACCATCTCACTGGAGTTGTGTCCAAGTCTTAGCCTCCATCAACTTGTCCATCTCAATGAAGAAGAATCTCTTCTCAGTCGCAAATGTAGTGGATGCTGGATATCACATGTTGTTTGGACCGAATGAGGTGAAGTTCCTGAACAACGTTTTATTTGTTGATGTTGATATCACGCTCACCGGGAGGAGGGTGAAGGATTTGTATGTTCTTTCTACAAATGCCTATGTTGATAAGCTGAAAACAAATGATAGCGTTGCGATCTAGCATGAGAGACTAGGTCATGTGGGGATGGACAAGTTGAAGATGATGAATGCAAAGCGCCTGGTGACTGGCCTGCCTAATCTCTCTTCCTGCGGCGACGGCCATGTGTGCGAGTAATGTCAATATGGAAAGTCACATCGACTTCCATTTGACAAGTCAGAGACCAGGCGTAAGGCACCTCTTGAGTGCGTACATGCTGACGTGATAAGGTCGTGCGCCACTCTTACTTATGGAGGCAATAAGTATGCACTGGTTCTGGTGGATGACTACACCTGCTACACGTGGGTTTATTTTCTAAGGGAGAATTTAGAAGTGTTTGAGAAGTTCCAAGAGTGGAAGGAACTTGTGGAGGGGAGTCTGAACCTGAGGGTGAAGAAGCTGAGAAGTGATAATGGGGGAGTAGTTTACCTCTAATGAGTTTGCTTCTTTCAGCAGGAAATTCGGCATTCGGCGATAGCTCTCTTGCGCCCACACCCCTCAGCAAAATGGGGTCGCAGAGTGGAAGATCCGTCATCTGGTGGAGACAAACAGAAGTTGGCTACATGCCAAGGGGATTCCCAAGGCCTTATGGACGTAGGGAATGGTGTGTGCAACCCACGTGATCAACCAGCTACCTCTGAGTCCTAACAAGATGGTGTCTCCACACCAGCTCATGTTCGGGGAGAAGCCAAATGTGGGTCACATGAGAGTCTTTGGCTCTGCCTGCTTCGTGCACGTTCCGGATGCTCAGAGAACCAAGCTGGAGCCGAAAGCACGGAAGTGTGTCTTCATCAGCTATGATGAGAGGAAGAAGGGGTGGAAGTGCATGGATCCGTAGACCCACAAGTTCGTCGTCTCGCGCGACGTTGTGTTTGATGAACTGATCTCGTATCAGGGAGTCTCGTATGTTGTGCTACTGGAGAGTGAAGGTTCAAGCAGGAGGGAAGAGAGAGTCACTGAGGACTCTACTGCGGAGTTGGAGTTATCTCCCAGTGCCCCATCACCATCTGGCTTAGGGGGAGCTTCGTGCTCTAGAAGCTAGGGGAGTGGTGCTTCAAGAGACGTTGGAAGAAAAACTGAAGAGGATGAGTCTACCGGGGTGGTAGAAAGTGGCCAAGCCTTGAGGAGGTCGAAGCGGACCATCGTCCCGCCTGCTCGCTCTAAGGAGGGGAACTTCGTAAGTTTGGTCTCTTGCTTCTTTGCAGGACCACTCGACGAGAGGGAACCTGCCCGCTTTGAAGATGATGTTGGCACTACATAGTGAGACGTGGCCATGGATGAAGAGATGGAGGCCTTGGAGAAGAATGAGACATGTGACCTTGTTCCCATGGTGGAGGGCATCAAACCTGTCACCTGCAAGTGGGTGTACAAGGTTAAGAAGAGAGCTGACGGAGGAGTTGAGTGGTACAAGGCTAGGCTTGTCGCTCTAGGTTTCTCACAAACCTATTGAGAGGACTACGAGGAGATGTTTAGTCCGGTGGCGAAGATGACGTCTGTGAGGACGTTCATTGCTCTGACAACGTGCAGATGGTGGAAGTTGTGGCAGCTTGATGTGAAGAATGTATTCCTATACGGAGAGATTGACAATGCCATATTCATGGTGCAACCACCTGGATACGTGTCCAAGTCTCATCCACATCATGTGTGCAAGTTGAAGAAGGTCCTCTATGGGTTGAAACAGGCGCCGAGAGCCTGGTATGGGAAGATTGCAGAGTATCTGCAGTTCTGTGGTTATGATGCCCCAGACTTAGAATCTAGCATGTTCGTGAAGAAGAGTGGAGATCTTCATGTGCTGGTACTGTTGTATGTCGACGACATGATAGTGATGGGGAACAATAATAAGGAGGTCGCGACACTGAGACAACAGTTATCCATTCATTTTGAGATGAAGGATCATGGTGAACTGTACTATTTCCTTGGACTTCAGATAGAGAAGAGAAGCAGTGGACTGTTCATTTCCCAGAGGGCTTATGCTTAGAAGATCGTCAAGAGATTCAACATGAACGAGGGGAAGAGCAGCTTCGTTCCACTGGAGGTTGGGCTGATGCTTCGGAAGGAAGAAGTGAGGATTCTTCCTGATCCGAAGGTCTTTCGGGCACTGATGGGGAGTCTAATCTACCTGACTATTACAAGGCCTGACATCGCTTTTTATTGGAACAACCCTATTTCTGATTTGGGCTAGGATCACTATATGTTGACTAAGGACAAAGTTGACCCCAATATATAGTTTATGGGTCAAGAGATTTGGCTGTTAGAACTAGAATTCATTCAGATTCTGCGTTCGACGAATGGCTAGCTGCGTTCGACGAATGGCTAGCTGCGTTCGACGAACGACGAGCTTTCTGCATTCGACGAACGGCTTGCTTCGAGCCCGTCTCAGCGGTTGGCGATCCCGTCTCAGCGGTCGACGAACCCGTCTCAGCGGTCGAAGAATTTGTCTAAGTGCAGCGCTCGACGCTTTTGCTCAAGCTCAGCTCTCGACGCTTTTTTTCCCAGCTCAGCGCTCGATGCTTTTGCTCAATCTCAGCGGTCGATGCTTTTATCCAGGCTCAGCGGTCGATGAATACTTCCGGTCGACGAATCTGCGTTCGACGAATATCTTCAGTTCGACGAAAGTTCTCACAGATCAACAAAATTAATTATTCCTTTGAGGTCGACAAAGTAAATGCTGCGTTCGACGAAAATCTTGAGGTCGACGAATCTGAGTTCGACGAATTTTATTCAGTTCGAAGAAAATATTATTTAAGTGCAGATTTATTTCAGAATATTATATTTATTCATTCTCTGAACTCAGATCGATGACATCAACGACTCTTTTCTTCAAATCAAGTAAGGAAATACATTTCCTTTATTATTTAAGTTATAGCCGTTGACACTTCCAGCAGAAAAGGACAAATCGTGGAAAAAGGAAAGAGATTACGGCGTGCAGCTGTACTGTTCCCAGAATATCTTCTCAGATATAATATATTCCTTAATATAAGGGATTTGCATTTAATACCTGTCAATTTGAAAAGGCAGAAGATATACAACAAATTATATACAAGCTTACCCAACAGATCAAATATAGAATATATTACATATTTGATGTACAGAAAAATGACAGAAAAGGAAGAGAGAGATATACAGGAAGAATAGAAGAATAAAAGAACAGATCATCTTCTTCCTGCTGATGCAATTTCAGAACACAGAATTTCCTCTTCTTCCTCCTTTAGCAGCACACTATTTCTGAGAACATCTTCAACACCATCTCTCAGATTTGCTGCTGCAAGAATCAGATCAAGAAAGAAAGAAGAAAAGTTACAGAAAGAAGAAAGAACAGAAAAAGCTTATACACATCTTCTTCTTCCTCAAAGCAGCACTTTCATTTTCCTGAGAACAACATCATCAAGATCATTCTCTCAGATCTCTGCTGCAAGCATTCAGATCTTCAAAAGAGCAACAACAAATTGGAGAACTTGTTCTCTCAATTTAACCAGCTACAGGAAGATTATTTCTTCAAGAAAAGCTCCAGCAATTTCAACTGTCAAACATCTTCAATCAGACAGAGTTGTTCTTTTCTACATCAAATCCACTAGAGTCTTATCTATACATCTTGACAGAGAAGAACATTTAAACCCCTCTCTATTCCATTCTGTACAGGGTTAATACTCCCTTCAAAAGTGTATCCTACTGGTGGCAAGACACCTTATCAAAAAATCCTTGTGTGGTTTTTAAGCACCTTATCAAAAGCTTATCGGTGATTTGGGAACCTGATCAAACTCCCATTGGTGTGTGGACACTTTATCAAAAATCCCTTGGTGTGAGGGCACCTGATCAAAAATCCTAGTGGATTCCTACCAAGGGTGGTAGAAGAGTAGACGTACCCAGATTTATTGGGGAACTACTATAGCTCCTTGTGTCCTCTGTGATTGTTTATTTCTTTGTGTTGTGCTGTGTGATTTTATTTATTCTTTTTTTATTAATCACTCTGCTTACACATATATATATAACACTATTTTTAATTCCGCAAATAAAACTAAGGGAAAAAGTTTTAAAGTCTATTCACCCCCTCTAGAGTTAATTTAAGATCTAACCTCCACTTTCAATTGGTATCAGAGGGTTGTTGATCTTATTTACAGGCTAACACCTGGATCACAAAGATCAATTAGATATTAAATTATTTTAGAGTTTTTATTTATTTATTTTCTATTAAAAACTCATGGCACAAAACAAGGAGTATTCAAGCACAAGACCTCCTATGTGCAATCTCAGTAAGTTTGCACTGTGGAAAGCAAGGATTAGGTTATATATGAACTTAATTAATGAAGAAATATTTAATGTTATTCTGACAGGGCCTCCAGCACCTACAACATCAACAAGTACTGATGCAACACCAAACAATACTGCTGTCCCACCTCCTGAATGGACTGAAGCTCAAAAAAAGCAAAGAAGTGCTGATGCAAAAGCCATGAACATTCTGGCTCAAACTATGTCTGATGACATATCTCAGAGAGTGGTGGATTGCACCTCACCTAGAGAGATATGGACCTCTCTTAACAATATGGTTGCAGGCTCTGCTGATGAAAGAAAGGACAGAAGATCTCACATGATCTCTCTGTATGAGAACTTCAAGAAGGGTGAAGAAAAATCAGTTGCAGATATGTACACTAGATTAAGTGTAATCATAAGTGAACTCAGATCACTGGACAAGGAAATCTCATTAACTGAGATCAATGACAAAATCCTAATGTGCTTCCCCAGCACTTGGGACTCTAGGATCTGGCCTATCAAGGAAGCCAGAAGTCTTAATGAGATAACTACTGAGACACTGCTAGGAAAGCTCAAATCCTATGAGCAACTCATCAAGACAAGGGAAGCTGAATAAGTAAGCACCTCCTCTTCAACTAAGAAGGACATGAATATTGCCTTCAAAGCTACAAAAGAAGCAGGAAAGGCTCCTGACAATGAGGAATTGATGAGTCTGTTTGCCAAAATATTCTAGAAGATGGCAAGAAAATATTTCAGGAAAAAGTCATCCAGAAGCTATGAAAAGCCATGGTATGACAAAAACAATTCTAAAGAAATTATATGTTTTGGTTGCAGGAAACCAAGACACATTGCACCAGACTGTCCAGAAAACCAGAAGAAAGAAAAGAAAAAGGACAAAGAAGAGAAAAGAAACTCCAACAAGTCTTCCTCCCACAAACGCAAAAAGAAGGGAAGAGGATTTGTAGCAGAATCTTGGAGTGAAACTGAATCAGATCAGTCATCCAGCTCTTCAGATGATGAAGAAGAAACAAAAGTGAATGACCAGCGCCTGATGGAAATTTATGAATCAGACAGTGAGTCAGGAAATCTGTCATCATCCAGTGATGATGAAGACAATGAAGAAGAGAAGAACTTCTGCATGATGCCAATCAATGCCTCAGCCAACAATTCTGATGAAGAAGGATCAGAATTAGAAGCAGAAACTGATGCAGATCAGGTAATATCTACTTTTGATTTTACTTCAGTTGAATTCAAAGCTGAATTCAAAGTCCTTTGCTCAGACTTAATCAAATCTGATAAAGAAATAATCTCACTCAGACTTAAGTTAGCTGAAATGAATAATATAAGTGAAGAAAATGTAAATCTTAAGAAAAATTTGGCTGCTGTACAACCCATATTTGCCGAGTAGGCCCCCCGACCCAAAAGGGGGAAACGAGAGCACCCGCAGGGTAGAGACAAGTACGAACGAGAGAGGACAAACAGGGCTTCATCCGCCCAGCATGACCGAATGGCTGGCGGGTGGAGTGGACCACCCGCCGGGCAGAGCGCAGCAGACAGGAAGGCCCGCGAGTGGTGCCTTCACGGACCACTCGCCCAGAGCCCAGGAGAGCTCGACAAACGCTGGTCAGCGTTCGACGAATGTGAGCGGGTCGAGTATCGCGCGCGCGGGCATTTGCCCAGCCAATCTTAGCGAGAGAGCAGTCTGGCGAGTGGTGCCCTTGTCTTCGCGGACCATTCACCTAGATGGCTTTAAGGACAAAATGACCTAGATACCCCCTGTGGGTTGTTAATAGCCCTTCAGAACAGCGGAGTTAGGCTGTTAGCAGACCCATTTGGGGTGCGGTTAGTAATACTAAACAACGGATTCACGCTATTTGCAGTCCAAGATTAGAAAACCTATAAATAGACCCTTAAGGGCACCTTGGAAGAGGGCAGATCTTTTTGAGCTCCCTCCTCTAGAAAATTTCCAGGGTTGGCTGTTAGTGCCTTCCAAGTTGCCCGGCTGAGCATTGGTTTGGGAGGGGAAGCTCTCTAAGATCTTTCGGGTGTGTGGCGGGACCTCCTCGCTACAGTCTTGGGTCGGTTCCAGATTTTCCATCCTCGGTCTGAAGAGTTTGGTGAGGGAGAAGTAGGCGTAGGCTACACCCCCCAGAGGGTCCGAACTCAGAGACCGGTTGACGGTTTCAACATTTTTGGTGCGTTGAGCGTGGACCGTAGCCAGTGCAAGAAAATCCCAAGTTGAGTTCGATGACAGGAGATGGAGGAAATGGTTCTGACCCAGGCCACTGGCCGCCACCGACAGCAATAGAGTGGCTGGAGATGTTCGAGAAGTTCAAGCGAGAGGTCATGCAGACCATGCAAGTAGCTCTCGCCAGCAGGGGCGAGTGCGAGACACCCGTGGTCCCGGTGGTTCCGCCCCAACAGATCGACAAGAACGCTCCGGGCCAGCGGCTGGGAAAGGAGGTCGCGGCGGAAGCAAGCGCGCGGGATCTCCCCGGGCGGCAGCTGTTCAGCCGACCGGTGAGTGCGGAGGTGTGTGAGCTGACTCCGCGCGAGAGGACCACTCGCCGAGCAGGGGATGGGAGTCCTTTTTGTGAGTTGATCCTCCTGGCCCCGGTGCCGGAGGGGTTCAGGGGGCTGGAGATGTCTTACTACACCGGCAGAGACGACCCAGTCCTGCACCTACAGTGGTTTGAGGACATGGTCTCGATCCTTCCAATGACAGATGCCTTCCAGTGCCGGCTCTTTGCCACCACTCTGAAGGAGAAGGCGAGGGACTGGTTCCACCAGCTTCCCGTGGGTTCCATCTACGCCTTCGAGGACTTGCGGCGGAGCTTCAGGTTATGCTTTTCAACGTCAAAGAAGAGGAAGAAGGATGCAGAGGCGCTCTTTAAGATCAAGCAAGGGTCGGGGGAGTCGTTGGCCCATTACGTGGATAAGTTCCAGGAGGAGGTCCTCCTCGTGCAGGAGGAGGTCCTCCTCGTGCAGGAGGTGTCGGGGTTCACCCTCCAGATGGCATTCATAGTGGGGTTGTGAGATGGATTCTTTAAAAAGGATCTGAAGCGGAAGGCCCCCCTATCCTTCGAGGAACTAATGGAGGGAGCAGCAGAATAGATAGAAGGAGAGGCAGCCAACCCGAAGTTCTATAAGAGATTGGCAAAGATGAGCGAGCCGGAAGTGAGACGCCAGAAGGGAAGGAGAAAGGAGGAACCCCGAGGTCAGAGGATTCAGGGACAGCAACGGGATTGGGGCCACCAGAAGCCCAATAACTGGCTGACTTGGAGGCCCCAGGAGGGTCCAGGGAGGGCTCAAGAAAGAGATCACCAACGAAGGGGAGAAGGAAGGGTTCCGGGGTGGAGGCAAGATCCCAGGCCACCTCACCCCCCTCGAGAGCAAGCCATGGCGGTTGGCCGAGGAAGAGGAGTAAGAGGAGGAAGAAGAGGAGGTGGAAGAGGGGGCAGGGTGGTGTTGCCTTACTATAACTTTCATCAGGAAGAATGTCACGCAACGGACACATGCCCAAAATTTCTGGAGATGAGGGGAAGAGGCCAACAATAGCAGCGGCCTGTGAGGATCGAAGAGGTGCTACCCAGAGATGAAGAGGACAGATGCGAAGACAGGACGGATGTGGGAGCTAGGGGAGGGGTCAGAGTGATCCATGGTGGGGTGGGAATAGAAGCAACTCGTAAGAGAAGCTTCCAGACGATGTTCAGGAGAAGCGTCGCGTCGACCTCCCAAACCACACCCCCCTCGGAGAAGCTCACCTTCTCGACGGAGGATATGCCAGACTTTGAAGACCCGTTCTGTGATGCCTTGGTGATCCAGGCGGCGATTGAAAACTTCACCGTCACCCGGATTTTGGTAAACAACGGGAGTTCGGTGAATGTTATCTTCAAGAAGGCCTTTGACGCGCTAGAAGTGGAAGCAAAGAGAGTGCAGGCCTCAGATGGACCCTTGTTTGGATTCTCAGGGGAGAGGAAGGAAGTCGAGGGAGGAGTTGGCCTCCAAGTGACGTTGGGAGGAGTCCCCAGGAACTGTCGGTTCATCATTGTTGACGCTCCGAGTAGCTACAATGCCATATTCGGACGCCCTCTCATCAGCACCTTCCAGTGCGTTCCCTCTTCCTTCCATCAATGCTTAAAGTTCCGCAGCGGAGGAGTTCAGGTCCGAATCCGGGGGGATGCGAAAGTGGCAAGGCAGTGCTATGTGACTGCAGTCAACACTATCTCCTGGATAGCGGAGGCCGAAAAGATGGATAGGGAGATGAAGGGGCTGAGGGGGCCAAGTGAAGACAGAAGGGAAGAAGAAGAAGAGGACAACATCCCTGGAGGGGAAGAGGAATTGGCTCCGGGGGAGCAAGTCGAGCCGATGAAAGAGGAGGATCCGGAGAAAGAGAAGACCCAACCCGAGGGGAGGGAAGATAAGAGAAAATGGCAAGAGCCGGCCCGTCTTGAGGCGGCTGAAGAAGTGGTTGAGATGGAGGTCACCACCCAAGGAGGAAGGGTGGAGAAGGTGCGGATCAGCGGGGGCCTCGGCCCAGAAGACCAAAGAAGGATGCTGGAGTGCATCCAAAGGAGCGTGGACATCTTTGCATGGAGCGCGGAGGACATGCCAGGCATCGATGCAGACGTGGCTTGCCACCGGCTCAACCTTGAGCCGGGGACCCGCCCCATCCGGCAGAAGAGAAGGACCATCGCCGACAAGCTCGAAGGACCGATCCACGAGGAGGTGGAAAAGCTCCTCGAAGCAGGTTTTGTATCGGAGATCCAGTATCCAGGCTGGGTCTCCAATGTCGTCATGGTAAAGAAGGGCGATGGCCGCTGGCGTATGTGTATTGACTTTTCTTTGTTAAACAAAGCCTGCCCTAAGGATTGTTATCCCCTGCCTCGGATCGACGCGCTGATTGACTCAGCCGTCGGTTTTTCTGTGATGAGTTTTTTGGATGCTTTTTCAGGTTATCACCAAATCAGGATGCACCCCCCAGACGTTAAAGATGTCTCGTTCATCACTCGGGAGGGGTGCTACTGCTACAAAATGATGCCCTTCGGGCTGAAGAATGTCGGAGCAACCTACCAAAGGATGTTGGATCGGGTCTTTCGGGAGCAAAGAGGAAGAAACTTGGAGGTTTACGTAGATGACCTCATGGTGAAAAGCAAAAGCGTGAGTTCCTACATCCAGGACCTTGAGGAGACGTTCGCTACTTTACGCAAGTACAAGATGCGGCTCAACCCCCTGAAGTGCGTATTCGGGGCCAGCAAGGGAAAGTTCCTGGGTCACCTTCTCACCCCCTCGGGGGTAGAACCTAACCCGGACAAGGTAAAGGCCATAATGGAGTTGGGATCGCCGCGAAGCGCTAAGGAAGTTCAACGGCTAACTAGAAAGCTCGCAGAGTTAAGTAGGTTTCTCTCCCGGGCAGGGGAGAAATGCTCCCCATTTTTTAGGGTATTACGAGGCAATCAGAAATTCGAATGGACGGAGGAATGCGAGGAGCCTTTCCAGGCCCTGAAGAGCCAACTCACCAAGGCTCCGCTGCTCCAAGGACCTAAGGAGGGGGAGGACCTAGCCTTATACCTCGGAGTCGGGGCTGAAGCCGTAAGCTCCGTCCTGGTCCGGGAAGAGGGTAATAAGCAGCTGCCAATCTACTACGTGAGCAGGGTTTTGAAGAAGGCGGAGCTCCGATATCCGATTTTGGAAAAGCTAGCCTTCGCCCTAGTCATCTCGGCAAGGAAACTCAGGCCATACTTCCAATCCCACTCCATCCAAGTAGTGACCGATCACCCCTTCGAAAAATCTTCGAGGGGGTAGAGCATTCAGGGAGACTCGCGAAGTGGTCGATAGAGTTAAGTGAGTTCAACCTCAGCTTCCTCCCGCGGTTGTCGATGAAGGCCCAAGCAGTTGCAGATTTCATGGCAGACTTTGTGGTCAAGATGGAGGAGGAGCAAGTCTTACGCCACATCCCCTGGAAGCTGCTGGTCGACGAAGCCTCGGGCAAGAATTCTTTGGGAGGAGGGGTGGTGTTGGAAAGTCCTCATGGAGTAAGGATCGAGCAAGCACTGGTGATACATTTTCCCGTAACCAACAACCAGGCGGAGTACGAAGCGGTGATCGCCGACCTACGTTTGGCCCAGGAGATAGGAGTTCATGATGTGGAGGTTCTTACCGACTCAATGGTAATAGCCTCGCAGATTAAGGGAGAATTCGACGCAAGGGAGCCCACACTCGTACGGTATCTCGCCAAAGTGAGGGGTCTCATCGGAGCTTTCAAAACTTTCTACATCAGGCACGTCCCAAGGGAGGAGAGTGTCTCGGCCGATCGGCTGGCCAAGTCTGGTCCCAGGGTCGAGGGAACCTTGACAGATCTGTTCCGCCCTTCGATTGAGGAAGGGGAGCTCATGGAAATAGAACAGCGACCCTCGTGGAAGGACCCATTCGTGACCTTCCTATCAACAGGAAAATTTCCGGAAGAGGTTCCAGATCAAAGGCACTTTCGGTACAAATCCGCCTACTACGTGCTCATGAGGGGGACTTGTATCGGAAGACCCTCTCGGGATTCTTAGCACGATGCGTCTCAGAGGAAGAAGCTCCGAGGAACCTAGAGGAGGTTCACTCTGGCGAATGTGGCAGTCATTCAGAGAGCAGGACGTTGGAAGCAAGGATAATGAGGCAAGGATACTTCTGGCCGACCCTGAGCAGGGAAGCGGCGGCATTCGCCAAGAAATGCCGAAAATGCCAACTGTTCTCCTCACTTCAACTTTTGCCGGCTTAGAGACTAAGGAGCATCACCGCGCCCTGTCCCTTCGCTGTATGGGGTATGGATCTAGTAGGACCTTTTCCTCAGGCCAGTGAGCAAAGAAGATTTCTCTTGGTTATGATCGACTACTTTTCAAAGTGGTTGGAGGTCAAGGATCTAGCAAAGGTCACCTCCCAGGTAGTTCGCAACTTCGTATGGGGAGAGATTATCTGTCGGCATGGGCTCCCTCAAGCCATAGTCACAGATAACGATCCGCAGTTCGCCAGTGAGGAGTTCATAAGCTTCTGCAGCCAGCTGGGGATAGACCTCAGGTTCGCATCTGTCCACCATCCCAGGAGCAACGGGCAGGTGGAGGCAGCAAACAAGGTTATAGTGAACCTGCTCAAGAAAAAGGTGGCAAATTTGAAGGGGAATTGGGTGGAGCAGCTCCCGTCGGTCCTATGGGCTCTAAGGACTACTCCCAACACCGCCACTGGTGAGACCCCCTTCAAGCTCTCTCATGGTTGCGAAGCCGTCATTCCAGTGGAGTTTGAAGTCAAGACGGCGCGAGTAGGGGCAGCCTTGGAAGGCGATGAAAAGTGGAGGACAGGAAACGAGGAGGAGCTGCGGCTCTCCTTGGATCTGATCGAGGAGGTCTGAGATCTCGCCACCATTCGTCAAGAAGAAGTCAAGCGACGGATGACCAAGTACTTCGACAAGTATGTCAGGGTCAAACAGTTCGAGAAGGGGGACCTAGTGTTGAAGAAGGTCGACGCGGCCGGAAGATCTGCCGCGGTAGGCAAGCTCAACCCAAATTGGGAAGGTCAGGGGGGTACCGCGTCCAAAATGTGGAGGGCGAGTCCCTCAATCACACGAGGAGCGGTGATGATTTAAAACGTTTCTATCCCTAAGTCCATGTAATAAGAATGTTTCGCTTTACTACTTAATTTTCATATATGTGTATGGTAGGAGTGACTTGCAAGGGGAAGAGGGAAAGTTCCAAGGGTTGGCCCTTAGCAGACCCACTGTCCAGGATCTCACCTAGCTGGCAGGCCCGAAGGCTCACTCGGTGGCAGGTTCCAAAAGTTTCGAAGGTTGGCCCCGGGCAGACCCGCTGTCCAGGCTCTCACCTAGCTGGCAGGTCCGAAGGCTCACTCGGTGGCAGGTTCCAAAAGTTCCGAAGGTTGGCCCTGATCAGACCCACTGTCCAGGCTCTCACCTAGCTGGCAGGTCGGAAGGCTCACTCGGTGGCAGGTTCCAAAAGTTCCGAAGGTTGGCCCCGAGCAGACCCGCTGTCCAGGCTCTCACCTAGCTGGCAGGTTCGAAGGCTCACTCGGTGGCATGTTCCAAAAGTTCTGAAGGTTGGCCCTGAGTAGACCCGCTGTCCAGGCTTTTACCTAGCTGACATGTCCGAAGGCTCACTCGGTGGCAGGTTCCAAAAGTTCCGAAGGTTGGCCCCGAGCAGACCCGCTGTCCAGGCTCTCACCTAGCTGGCAGGTCCGAAGGCTCACTCGGTGGCAGGTTCCAAAAGTTCCGAAGGTTGTCCCCGAGCAGACCCGCTGTCCAGTCTCTCACCTAGCTGGTAGGTCCGAAGGCTCACTCGGTGGCAGGTTCCAAAAGTTCCGAAGGTTGTCCCCGAGCAGACCCGCTATCCAGGCTCTCACCTAGCTGGCAGGTCCGAAGGCTCACTCGGTGGCAGGTTCCAAAAGTTCCGAAGGTTGGCCCCGAGCAGACCCGCTGTCCAGGCTCTCACCTATCTGGCAGGTCCGAAGGCTCACTCGGTGGCAGGTTCCAAAAGTTCCGAAGGTTGGCCCCGAGCAGACCCGCTGTCCAGGCTCTCACCTAGCTGGCAGGTCCGAAGGCTC
This sequence comes from Dactylorhiza incarnata, assembly GCA_033032865.1. Lineage (NCBI taxonomy): Eukaryota > Viridiplantae > Streptophyta > Magnoliopsida > Asparagales > Orchidaceae > Dactylorhiza > Dactylorhiza incarnata. The sequence continues at coordinate 2,138,017 of JAWHQI010000130.1, forward strand.
ACTTGGTGGTAGGTTAGAAAAGTTCCGAAGGTTGGCCCCGAGCAGACCCGCTGTCCAGGCTCTCACCTAGCTGGCAGGCCCGAAGGCTCACTCGGTGGCAGGTTCCAAAAGTTCCGAAGGTTGGCCCTGAGCAAATCCGCTGTCCAGGATCTCACCTAGCTGGCAGGTCCGAAGGCTCACTCGGTGGCAGGTTCCGAAATTTCCGAAGGTTGGCCCCGAGCAGACCCGCTGTCCAGGCTCTTACCTAGCTGGCAGGTCCGAAGGCTCACTCGGTGGCAGGTGCCAAAAGTTCCGAAGGTTGGCCCCGAGCAGACCCGCTGTCCAGGATCTCACCTAGCTGGCAGGTCCGAAGGCTCAACACACGGAGGGGAGGGCGAAAGGTGTCTATTAGAAGAGCACTCGCCCGCGAAATGAACCATCCAAATAAGACACTCGCCTAATGAGTGTGTGGCGCGCGGATAGTCGGCCCCAAGGGGTGCGAAAACCTAACGATGCAGAGAAGGCTCTCGGCGCAGGCCTTGTTCTTGGCAGAGGTTGTCGAAATCTCAGGAACCCATAAGAGCGAGTGCGATTGCGCCAAGGTCGAGCACAGTGATGCGGGAACGCACTGACCACATAATTACGAGATCTACCGAGTGATAACCGCTATAAACGAGGGGAAGAAAATAACAATCACACATGGGAGTAGGAATCCTTTCTGCATCAAAATGATTACAAAAGAGGTTCGACCTCCTGCAACACCGTGAAGAAAGTTAAATAAAAGAAAAATCATCACGATCGATCATCATCCTCGTCCGAATAACTGCTGCTCTCATCTGACTGATGTCCGCCGAGTTCCAGCCTTAGATCAGCGAGATCTCCGAGACCATCCACAGGCTGGTAGAGCCACGGGAGCAGGTGAGGGGCGAGAATCCTCTCGCCCTCCTCCTTCAAAAGGCCAGCTCGCCGCAGCAACTCCAGCGCATGCTCCGCCGCGCTCTGGGACGTCTTCTGCATCATCCCCTCGAACTAGGCATGAGAGTAAAGGTGCCGAGTTTCCCTCTTCGCGAGAGGGGGCCGAGCGGCGGCATCTCACAACCTCTTGTTCTCGGCCTCCAGCTCCTTGTTCTGTTCCTCAAGGATGCGGGACCGAACAAGCAAGGCATCATAGTTGGCTATGTCCTGTGAAGGAAGGGAGGGTTAAACACACGGGAAATAAGAAGGTAAACATTGCGAGAGCTTGGATAGCATTGGAAGGGGTGGTCACCTCTCGGTCTGGGCGACTGGCGAGAAGAGCCTCGGCCGCAGCCAGTTTTTGCTTGGCAGTCACAGCCTCGGCAGCAGCGATGGAGCGGGTCCTTTCGACCTCAATGATGTTCCGCGCGAGAGTCATGCCGCGGCGAGAAGACATATGGGTCAGCTAGTGAGCCCGCATCATGGCTCTCGCGGCCTCGTGAGCGAGATACTGGGTAGATGCGGTGTCATAAGCAGCGGCGCTCTCGCGGCTGTAGAACGCGTAAGAGAGGCCGTAAGCGTGACCGTCAATGGTTTCCTTTTCCATCCAGGGGGAGGGAGAGAAGAGATGGAGACCCGGTTGGCCTGTCTGTCCCAGCAAACGAGGGGCTCGCCAACCGAATCAGTGTATCTCTCGCCGAGAAGAAAGTTTCGATGCCCTCTCGGTCCAGGTCCCGAAGAAGATGCCACCGGCGCGACGACGGGAGGGGCGGCCAGGCCCTCCGCCACAGGAACAGTTGGGCGGGAGGCACCCTCCTTCGTTGTTTTTCCCTTATCAGCGGCGAAGGGGTTAGTCCGCTTAGCGGAGGCACTCGCGGCCGGGTCACGCTTCCTCTTCAGCCTCACCTTATGATCGCCGGATTTCGCGAGAGGCGGATCCTCGCGGCACGCGGCGGCGGCAGACTTTGCGCGCTCAAGAGCAATGTCGGTAACGACCTCAACATTCGCACTCGGTGGATGGAGGGGTAGACTCCGAACCCCTGTTCCAGAAGGGTGAGTTAGAAGAGACATGAGCGAGTGCTAGAAAAAAGGGGGGGGGGGGGGGGGGGGAGGGATCTCGAGTAAAGATGATCCCGCCTACCTTCTCCTGGCGGGACCACAGGCAATGAACCAATGTGCCTTCGCAGGTAGACGACATCCATCTCTTGCTTTAGAAGGAAGGCGTGAAGCTTGGCCTCATCACCTCCCAGCGTTGGAGGACGGAAGGTTGATTCGTCCTCCTGCACCGGCGCGAGTGGCACGTTGCCAAACTTCCCGGTAACAAAAACAAACCGACGAACCCAGTCATGGTTTTTGTTGGCAGTGCCGATGACACTGAGGGGAGACTGCCCCGTGAAGAACGCAACCCCGCGGGTGGCCCTGAAGGTGAATAGCTTGTGGAACACAGGGAGAGAGAACTCGATTCCCTCCTCCCGTATGTAGCAAGCGAACGCCACCAGCATAGCGATTGAGTTAGGGTTGAGTTGCGCGGGAACTACCCCGAAATAGCGCAGGGTCAGACGCGCCTCTGGACACAGCGGGAGACGGAGCCCCACCTCAAAATGTTCAAGAGGAATGTCCAGGGTGTCGGGCGAGAACTGATTGATGTGGACTCGCTTCCCCGGGTGGCGTGCGGTAAAACCCGGCGGGATGTAGTCGGCGAAAGTCTGGTGGAAATCTGCTTCCGTGAGGTCGCATGTCTCGAAGTCTCGATTCGCAAATTCTAGGGCACAGTTGGCTCTACCATCCGCATCCTTCGGCATCACAGGTTGACGGAGTTCTCGCAGAAATTCTAGAGAGAAGGGCGAGTGGTAGAGCGAATGCAGGGAGGAGAGAGAATTGAAAGCGCAATTATGACAGTGGATGGACTAACTATTTATAGAAAAAGGGGGAAATTGGTCGAAGTGATCTACGCGCGGGGTGCAGAGAGCAGCCGCGATGTCCCTGCGCCTCGGGGTCTGGCCCACTCGTCTAAAATCCCGCCGCCCACCAAAGGAGAGAGTCCCACGCGAGATCCCTTCGGCGAATACAAACCATATATAGAGCAATAAGAGCGAGAGCACTTGCAGGACGATACCCAAAAACACATCGAAAAATAGAGTAAAACAACAAATCTTAGAAGTAATTCGCGAAACGCGATAGATCACGCCATAGTCCAGTGAAGGATAGAACAAAGAAAGAGAAAAAAGCAGGGGTACAGGAGAATACAGGGAGCGAGACCCGGTAGGCTTAGCCCTGATCCCACCGCCATCGGCCCCGGCCTCGCTTCCCAGTCCTCGGAGGCACTCGCAGGTGGTGGAACGCGCTAACCGCTGTCAGCTCCTGGCAAACCAAGCGTAACTGGTCCCTAGACCACGAGATGTGCCTCCCAGGCGAGGTCTCCTCACACCCAAACCCCTGGCGATCCATCTCCCCGATCAAGTGCCCATTGTCCCGCTCGAGGACACCTATCCAACGCTCGAAAGACGCCCGGAGCTCCTGCGTCAGACTAGATTGATCACGCAGCAACATGATCAGCTTGCCGAAGAGTTCTGTAGTTCATTCCTTCATATTCCTGGAGTCATCGTGGTCACCGAGAAACTCTGAGATCTCGCAGGGAGAGGGGGGGGGGGGGTGGCGAAATCGGCCCCTCCTCTTCCAGGTGGTCGGTCGGCGGCACCAGGCGATAACCTGCGCGACCATAAGTTAGTCTCTTTCGGGCGCAAAGCACAAAGTCGGCGAAAATAAGGCGGCTTACCGGGTACATATTCCTTGACGGGGGATCGGCGAGAGGTGCTGGGCTGCCCCACGAAAATTTGACCGGGAGGATGGAGTGACTTCCCCTTCCCGGGACGATGAACCTGGTCAGCGACACCCGGGGGGATGGTTAGGTCTGGTATAGAGGGGAGATCCTGGAGGCCCTCGCCAGCCGAGTGCTCCCGCTCGGGGGGTCCGAATGGTCGATGATCCTGCGGACCGGATGGTCCGGCGGAGGAGGGGGCAAGCCCGTGGTCCCAAAGGTAGGGGCTGAGAAATCCAATGACGGGTCAAAAAGAGAGGCAAAGGTAAGAAAAAGGCGAGAGGGTCATAGGATGCTCACCAGGGGCGAGCAATGTATCGCCAGGAGCAGTCAGGAGGAGGGGTTCGTGGGTCGATGGAGCACCCCCAAGAGCAGGCGGGAAGGGGTCGACACTCGCTAGGTTGGCCTCAGAAGCGCCTTCAGCCGCCTGCGGTTTCTGCGAATAGTTGGAAAGAGCGGGTTATCGCATTATCAGGGTTGATATAAGGCAGGAAGGGTCACATCACCTCGCCGGCATTGACAAGGGGGACGTTACAGAGAGGGGAGGTCTCTAATGCGGACTCCCTCTCAATCTGGTCTCGTCGGACCGACTTGGCCTTCCTAAGCCGGTAAGGTTGGGAGGGATCTCTCGGCGGCAGGAGCCACGGGGAGTATCGAGCGGCCTTAGGAGTCGCAACGGTCTGGGCCGCAGCAAGACGCGCCATCATCCCCTCAGAAAGCGGTCGCAACTCCGGTTTCATCACGGCGAGTGTTCCTAGGAGAAATGTGAGACAATTGATTGAAGGGTGAGGGCATATTTATAGCAAAATGAAGGGCCCCACCAGAAAGATTCCCTCCAGGTCAGCAAGGCACCCGTCAAATATTGGGGTTGTACTCTTCTTTCCGAGCGTGGGACTCGCTCGCAAAGAGCGGGGATTGTGTACAACCCATAATTGCTGAGTAGGCCCCCCGACCCAAAAGGGGGAAACGAGAGCACTCGCAGGGTAGCGACATGTACGAACGAGAGAGGACAAACATGGCTTCATCCGCCCAGCATGACCGAATGGCTGGCGGGTGGAGTGGACCACCCGCCGGGCAGAGCGCAGCAGACAGGAAGGCCCGCGAGTGGTGCCTTCACGGACCACTCGCCCAGAGCCCAGGAGAGCTCGACAAACGCTGGTCAGCGTTCGACAAATGTGAGCGGGACGAGTATTGCGCGCGCGCGCATTTTCCCAGCCAATCTTAGCGAGAGAGCAGTCTGGCGAGTGGTGCCCTTGTCTTCGCGGACCATTCGCCTAGATGGCTTTAAGGGCAAAATGACCTAGATACCCCCTGTGGGCTATTAATAGCCCTTCAGAACAGCGGAGTTAGGCTGTTGGCAGACCCATTTGGGGTGCGGTTAGTAATACTAAACAGCGGATTCACGCTATTTGCAGTCCAAGATTCGAAAACCTATAAATAGACCCTTATGGGCACCTTGGAAGAGGGCAGATCTTTTTGAGCTCCCTCCTCCAGAAAATTTCCGAGGTTGGCTGTTAGTGCCTACCAAGGTGCCCGGCTGAGCATTGGTTTGGTAGGGGAAGCTCTCTAAGATCTTCTGGGTGTGTGGCGGGACCTCCTCGCTACAGTCTTGGGTCGGTTCCATATTTTCTATCCTCGGTCTGAAGAGTTTGGTGAGGGAGAAGTAGGCGTAAGCTACACCCCCCAGAGGGTCCGAACTCAGAGACCGGTTGACGGTTTCAATAGCTGCCTCCAGGCAACACATTGTTCTCATTGAGAGCAAGTTGTCTGAAGCCAAGAAGTTTGAAGAATCCCTCAATGGGAGAAGCATCAAACTGATGGACATTACAAGCACAGTAAATGCTAGACTTAATAGCAAACTAGGCTTGGGCGCTTCATCAAGTGAGCCACCTTTAATTAAGAAGAACTTACTCTCTACACCTATAAAATTCATCTCTGCTAAGAGCAAAGAGGTTGTAGGAGCAAATAAAAACATTTCAAGTAAGACTGTCGAGAATAGCAGAATTCAGCAGAATTCGTCGAACGGAGCTCGACGAAATATAGCCACTTCGTCGAACGGAGCTCGACGAACTCTGAAGACAGATTTTCTATATAGTAATTATATGAACGGCGCTCAACGAAATATCAGTCATTCGTCGAACGGAGCTCGACGAACTCAGCCCACTTCATATAACAGAAACTATACAGCAAATCTGAACAATTCTCATTCTTCACATTCTATCAATCTTTCACTGAATAGATTATACCTCCAAGGAGATATCATCCACAAGGTTACAAGGACCAACCTGAAATGTCTTTTATTTCAGATTTTTGTGGAAATACAAAAAGACCCAAGGTAATCTGGGTCAGGAACAAATAGATTGTTTTCTTGTTTTTACAGGTACACAGCTGTCCAAGAATTAGTGAAAAATGATATTTGGACAGTGGCTGTTCAAAACATATGACAGGGAACAAGGCCAACCTGAACAACTACAAGGCAAAGATTGGACCAAAAGTTATATTTGGAGACTCCAACTGTGGACAGACCAAAGGCTATGGAAAAGTCAAGATTGGAGAAGTCACCTTCAAAGAGGTAGCTTATGTCAAGGGACTGAAGTATAACCTTATCAGCATAAGTCAATTATGTGATGAAGGGTATCAGGTAACCTTTAGTAAATTGACATGCCTTATTAAATCTGCTGATAATATTATTGTTTTATCAGGTATTAGGCAAGGTAATATAAATTTAGTGAATTTCAATTCATCTACATCAGAAGTTTGTTTATTTAGTGATTTAAGCAAACCTAGTGAACTTTGGCATAAGAGATTCGGACATGTAAATCTTAGGACCATTGATAAATAATCTAAGGACAATCTTGTTAGAGGTTTACCCTTAGGTTCATATAAGAAAGAAGGTCTTTGTAGGGCAGGTCAACTAGGCAAGCAAACTAAAAATAGTTTTAAATCATTATCTAAAAGTGATTCACCTAGAATCTTATATTTGCTACATATGGACCTTTTTGGACCTGTAGCAACAAAGAGTTTAGGGGGAAAGTCTTACACTCTAGTTATTGTAGATGACTTCTCTAGATTTACTTGGGTGTTCTTTTTGAGAGAAAAGTCAGATAACTTTAAAGTTCTTACAGAATTTCTTAAGAGCATAAAGATTGAGTACTCTACTGTAGTTGCATTGATCAGAAATGATCATGGCACTGAGTTTAAGTCTCTTCTCATGCAAGAATTCTGTGAGAAGGAAGGTATCAGGCATTGCTTCTCAGCTCCTAGAACTCCTCAACAAAATAGGATAGTTGAAAGGAAAAATAGAACTCTAATTGAATCAGTAAGAACATTGCTTACAGATGCTAATTTGCCCCTATCGTTTTGGGCAGAGGCTGTTAGCACAGCAAACTATGTATTGAATAGAAGTTTGATACACAAACTTAAGTGTAAGACTCCTTATGAATTACTTAAAGGGAAGAAACCTAAAGTTAATTATTTTAGAGCATTTCGCTGTAGATGTTCTGTTCATAATAATGATTAGAAATATCTTAAAAAATTTGAACCAAAATCTGATGAAGGAATTTTCTTGGGCTATTCACTAATCAGCAAAGCTTATAGGATTTATAATAAATCTTCTCTTAAAATAGAAGAATCTATGCATGTTTCCTTTGATGAAACTAATATGTTTTATAAGGAGAAGAATCCTTCTACCATAGAAAATCTGCCGGTACCTACACTATGTGAGCAGCTAGATCAATTAGCTCTACATAAAGAAGGATTTCTAAATCCTGAACAGCAGAATGCTGAAGAAAGTGAAGAGGAAAATCAACCAAATTTTGCTGAAAATTCAGTACAGATAACAACAGAACATACTCCAACAGAAGAACAAATTCCCCAAGTGGAAATTATTGCTGAACCCACTCCAACTGTTGATCACATCACAGTTAGAGATCACCCAATACCTCAAATTATTGGTGATATTTCAACAGGTGTGCAAACAAGACTTCAAGTAAATCAGAATATGATGCACACTTGTTTTCTCTCTCAGATTGAACCTCAATCCCTACAAGATGCAGAACAAGATCCCAACTGGATCATTGCTATGCAAGAGGAGCTCAATCAGTTTGAGACAAACAAAGTTTGGGATTTGGTTCCTAGACCAAAAGACCATCCAGTCATTGGAACTAAGTGGGTCTACAGGAATAAGCTAGATGCAGATGAAAATATTGTGAGAAATAAAGCAAGATTGGTAGCCCAAGGATATTCACAGGAAGAAGGGATTGATTATGATCAGACCTTTGCTCCTGTTGCAAGACTTGAAGCAATCAGAATTTTTCTTCCATTTGCTGCATATAAGAAGTTCAAAGTTTATCAAATCGATGTAAAAAGTGCATTACTGCATGGAGAAATCAAAGAAGAATTCTATGTGGAACAACCACCAGGTTTCATCTCTCCAACTCATTCCTCCTTTGTATTTAAGCTTAAGAAAGCTCTTTATGGTCTCAAACAAGCTCCTAGAGCATGGTATGAGACTTTAGCTTATTTTATTTTAGAGAATAAATTCTGTAGAGGCATAGTAGACAAAACCTTATTTTTCAGGATACATAAAAATCAAACTTTACTAGTTCAAATATATGTAGATGATATTATCTTTGGCTCTACTGATTCAAATTTATGCAAAAGATTTTCTAATCTAATGCAATCTAAATTTGAAATGAGTAGTATGGGTGAGTTATCATACTTCCTTGGTCTTCAAGTGAAGCAAACACCAAATGGAATCTTCATATCTCAATCTAAGTATGCTAAGGAATTAGTGAAAGATTTGGTATGTCTGATTCTTCCACAATGAAAACACCCATGCCCTCTAATTATTTTGAGCGAGATAGCAGATAACTCAGAGCGAGTTCGGCGAGTGACCTAGAGAGAAGGTCCCTTGAGAGAGTACTCGCGAGCTAACGCGGAGAGTTAGGAGTTAACGCCAGGCGTTAAGAGTGCGAGTGCGACTAGTGGCCAGTGAGTGTGAGTGCGGCCAGTAAGCTGCAAGTGCGAGGAGTGAGCTTGCGAGTGGGCTAACGCGACGCGTTAGAGTCAACGCCGGGCGTTAGCGAGCAGCGACCAGTCTTTTATTACTTCTATTTGGCTGTTGTAAATCGAGTTATTTTCACTTGTATTCAGTCTTGTAATCTTATAACTTTCTTTTGTAATAAAAGAGAAGTGTTTGTGTTTATTCTTGATGTTCGTGTCTTGGTGCTCCATCGGTCTGGAAAACTTCACAAAAACAACATATATAAATGGTGAGCGGAAGTCGACGTGCGTCGAAATGGAGTTGCGTCGAGATGGAAATGGAGTTGCGTCGAGATGGAAATGACGTCGACTTCACCATACGAAATGAGAGCAGGCGTCGATTTGATGAAGCTCCATATCAAAACATGCATTGAATTCTAATCAAAGCATGCGTTGAATTCTAATCAAAGCATGCGTTTGAATTCGTGAACAAAAAAAAAACATTATATATATTATATATATATATGAATAAAATCTGATTTCACTTCCAAAATTCAACACTTTACTAAAAATAATATGATTGAATTTGAGTTCCCTCCACCTGCAAACCTTGTCGGTGTGTATCCAAAGCTTTCTCCGCCCATTCTGTATTCTCTGGTTAATGGATGACAATGTACCAAATGGCTGCCAAAAAAATTACTTTAATATGCAAGTTGAAAACAATATTAGATATTGTTGGCACCGTGAATAAGAAATTCGAAGCAAAAATCAACCATAAGCATGAAAGTTGAAAATAAACAACTCATCCTCGTCTCCTCAATTCACGCAGAAAATGAGAGATGAGGAAGTAAGGACTGGTTCTTCAGAATAATCATGTCTGCTTCTTTATTTAAGAATGAATTGCTTCCCCTCAACTCACATGTTGGACCAATGGGAGAGATCGAGCTCTTCATTCCATGTTGATGTAGGGAAGAGATACGATAGATTAAATATTTGGAAAAATAATTGCTTAATCATGCTACAACAGATCTTGTTGAAGTGCAAGAAGTATCCTAGTAGGTTTGGGTTTATCAGATCACAAAAATTCAAATGGGGCAAGATAAGCACTGCATGATGCATAAGGTTAGCACTACATGAGAGAACAAAGAAAAATATGAACCTAATAATGGGGAGCCATGTTTGACGTTAAATCAAATGCTTAGAATACATGAATTCTTCAAAGTTATATCCAATGCTAGAATGATGAACTCCTGGGAATGCTTGAACTTTGCTATGGATGAAGAATGCTTACAAATTTATTTTAAAATGATTACGTAATTTGTTGTTAAGTTTGGTAATTATACACAGGTTGCGGTAGTGTTCCAACAATATTTGTTGACGCAATGGATGAACTCCCTGCTCTGCCGCCGCGCCGTAAACAGCCCACACTGCATTAAATAAAGTCGTCCCAAGTCACGGCCGTGACCCAACATATCACGCCCGTGACATGCCACTTTTCGCCGCGCCGTCCAGAATGCCCACGCCGCTGTCAGATCTGATGTGAATAGTGCAGTCACGCCCTTGGTCACGCCCGTGACCGAGGGCGTGTAATCTGAAATTTTTGCCTATAAATTCAGAGGCTCTCCTTGAGTCCAGGGTTCAGAATTTTGGAGTGGGGGAGGTGCTTCTAGAGCTGATAGTGAGTCTTTCATGTTCATGTTCTTCCTTAAGCTTTCATGTTCTCTTTTTTTTTTCATGTAATGTACTAGTTTTTATTTCTTGCTTGCACTAGTTAATTAAAGCTTGTAACTTTACTTTCCTAGCTTTGTAATCTCTCTTTAAGCTTGTAATCGTTTTGGTTTTCAATAAAATTAAGTTTCCTCTTTCATATTCTCTTTCTCTCCTTAGTATTTTCTCTTTTATGAATGTTAATTTTCCTTTCCCTTCATACAATGTTTAATCTTCTCATTTAGCTTGCAATTAGCTTCTCTTTTTAGTTAAGTAATCAAAACCACAAATTTTCGTCGATAAAATAATAGTGATTTTCCTCGAAGTAGATGTAATCAACGCGCCCCGTGGAATACTGATGAGTCCCATTTATATATATATTTTTGGACTCATTTGGGCTGATATTCTAGTGTTTGCACCACATTTTAGTTACGTTTTCATTTATATATACTATTCCATGCTAGGTGCACCATTAAGCCCATTTCGGTGTGCAATTGCATTCCTCGTTGTTGGGGGTAAGCACATTGTGCTCCCCTTCCTTTCTTTGATGTATTTCTGTGCTGGACGTGTATTCCCAGCTGGTATATCTTGTTTGCAGGTGACCTGATCGCCCCGTATTCCACCAAATGTAATTTCTGTGCATATCGCACGGTCGTGCGTTTCCTTGACGCACGGTCTGCGCGGTCGTGCGTTTGTGTCTGGGAAGAAAATGGAGCGTCAGAGTTTACTCATGCATTTTAACGCACGGACGAATTCGCCGGTGCGTGCGTAAAACACACGGTCGACCTGTATCTTTGTGATTTCAGAGCGTCGAATTTTACCCGTCGTTTGGACGCACGGGCGGCGTTGGTCGTGCGTGAGCAAATCGCACGGGCGGCGCAACGTATTTTACAAGCCATATTTTATCCGTTAATATCGCACGGTCTGCGCACGATCGTGCGTTCGACCGTGCGTGACCAATTTTCAGCCCGTTTCCTATAAAAAGCAGGAATCGAGGCAGTCAAAGTAGGATCGGGAGAGGACGACAGGGAGCGATTCGGAGAGCGGGAAATCTCTTCCTTCCCGCTGCTCTTGAGGGCTAAAGGCTTCCCCTTCATCTCCTCCACCATCAAGGCCATTTCCGGTGATTTCCACCTCCATCCTTCCATCCGGGAGCATTAGGAAGCTTCATCCACCATTAGCTCAAGCATTCCTCGCCAAGGAGACCAAGGAAGCGCTGAAGATCGTAGGAGCGGTGACAGCCTCCTTTGAGCCAAGCTCACCATCTGAGGGCCAAGTCCGGAGAGAGCCCGACAACCTCTCATTCCGGCTGTGAACCCAAGCCGTGACTTCTTCTTTGTGGTCCTCTCTAACCTTGAATGCTTATACTTCATTTTTGTGTTGTATGAACACGTGTTGAGCTAATCTTAAGGAGTTTTGCTTTCCTTCATATGCACTGATGTTTTGGTGGCATGAATATCCCCTTTGTTCCTAGTGATTTGTTGTGGGTGAAGCCACTAGCAATTGCTAGTGGTGATGTTTTGAGAAGAGGTGTGTGCGACCCTCAACCGTCATAGTGATTTCCCGTCCACGCGCCTTCCGAAGCACGGCATCGCGGCCGTTGTACCCATCTCGCCGTGCGAAGCGGAGTTTTGACCCGCATCTTTCTTCATTCTGCAATAGCGTAGGAAACCAAATCAAACCCCCCCGTTGTTACTTATTACTCCTTTTAACTGATTTCCTGTTTAGAGCAAATCGTACTACCCAACTTGCGGTCCTTGAGAGATCGATACTTGGGGATAACTTCCCATCTTTATTACTTGAGCGACCGGTGCACTGTCGTCGTATCGCATTTCGTGCCTGCTAATTAGCAGTGCCGAAATAGCGCATCAAGTTTTTGGCACCGTTGCCGGGGACTGCAAGCGTGTGTGATTTGTTTTTCTTTGGAGATCCGTTTTAAGGTCTTTTTGTTTTTTTTATTATCTGCTTTCGTGTTGAAGAAGTGTATGCATAGAAGAGATCCCGGTGAGTGTGTAGCATTTGACCCTGAGATAGAGCGTACTCTGCGGGCGCGTCTACGCGCTGCTGCCACCATGGATGTTAATGGAAATCAGGCTAATCCCGGAGTGGGAAATGCACCGGCTGTGGCTCAGGCTGCTGACGAGAATGAAGTGGCTAGGCCACGGCCTAAGACTATGAGAGACTACACTACACCCACTGTTGGGAGTGTGTACCCTGGATTTGGCCCAGCTATCACCAACAACAACTTTGAGATAAAGCCGTCCATCCTGAACATGATCCGCAATCAGGCCCAGTTCTCTGGATTACTAAGTGAAGACCCCCATCTTCACTTAATTGAATTTGCAGAAATTTGTGGAACATTTCGTTATGCAGGATTGGCTGACGAGACGGTGAAGCTCAGGCTATTCCCTTTCTCTCTACGTGATAAGGCAAAGGCGTGGCTCCACACGATCCCTGCCGGTACAGCTACCACTTGGGACGCCCTGCATGAAATTTTTTTGGCAAAGTTTCACCCTGTTGACAAAGTTGTGAACTTGCGGAGGGAAATAGCAACCTTCCAACAACTTGATCAGGAGGCTCTCTCAGAAGCTTGGGAGAGGTTCATGAACCTTCTCCGGAAATGCCCCCAGCATGAGCTGCAACCATGGGCCATAGTAGAAAATTTTTTATTTTGCTATTGAACCTAACTACAGGGCCATGATTGATGCTGCTGCAGGCGGAACTTTGATGAACCACATCCCTGAAGAAGCATTGCAGATCGTCCAAGACACTGCCATTCATAGTTCCTTTTGGACTGCCGGAAGAAACGCTCCAAGGAACACTCGCGGTCTTTTTGAGGTGAACACGTCTGGTACACCTGCTGAAAGTACCATGCTACTTAAGAGGCCTACCCCCCCTTCTGCCTCAGTGATGATGATCTCATGTCAAGGCTGTGGAAACCCAGGGCATCATGCATATGAGTGCCCCACAGGTGAGCAACCTAATGAAGTTTCTTTTGATGAAAGTGTTAATTATATTAATGATCAAACTCAAGGAGCACCGTTCAATAACACTTATAACTCCGGCGTGAGAAGTCATCCGAACTTCTCTTGGAGACAAAACATTCCAAGCCAACGATGGCAAGGAGGCTCGCATCAATACGATGCTCAAGCCTCCGGTAGCCAACCGCGGCCGCCTCAACCGAGTTATAATCATGGTGCCCCAACTCCTAAGAAGAGCAACCTTGAAGAAATGATGGAAAGGTTTATGCATGTCGCGAACTCTAACATGGTTAACCAAACCGCGTCCATGCGCAACTTGGAGACGCAATTGGGCCAATTGGCTCAATTGTTAACCGAGCGGTCACAAGGGACCCTTCCTAGCAACACAGAAAAAAATCCTATAAATCAAGGGAAGAGTCTCACCGACACGGATGTGGTTGACCCAAATGAATTAGTCATCAATTGTTCTATTAATAATGTCCAAACTGCTGCCTTATGTGACTCCGGATCATCCCGCAACGTCCTTGCATTGCAAGACGTGGCTAAATTGCAACTCGAGATGAACCCGGATGATCAGAAGTCTTTGGTGCTCGCTAATGGGACCATTATTCAGTCGGAGGGAGAAGTGAAGAATGTTGAAATCATGGTTGAGGGGACGGTGGTGGTCGCTAACTTCCAAGTGTTGGGACCCCAGGAGAATAACTCTATCCCCATCTTGGGAGTGCCGTTCTTGAAAGAGAGCGGTGCCACTTTGGATTTTTCCGCTGGGAAAGTTATCATCCCTACTTGCCCCAAAATTGTGACTGAAACATTGCCTTGCTTTTCCCAAAGTATTTCTGCTAAATCTCTTAGTGATGCAGGAATCAAGGTTGAAATAGTACTGTTGGACGAAGAAAAGGAGGAGAAACAATCATGCGGAGAAGAAGAAGTAGATTTGAGAAAGGAATGTGACCCGAAAAGGAAGGAAGATCTGGTGTCTGAACCCATTCAGCTGAACTTAACTCGGGACAATATCCCATTCTTTTCTGACAATAAATTTTGTAATAAACTTTTTAAACAGACGGTCTCTTGGGCTGACCCAGTTGTCACTATGGTAACTGGAGTGACGCCACCCACCACTAAGGTGGGAAAATCTGACGACTACCAACACTGGCGCTCTCCTACCGTGGAGAAACTGAAACTTGAAAGAGGAGAGCGTAGTGCTCGCTCCACTGCTTCCAGTGGCAAGTTGGCAGACGCTAGGGGAAAATTGGGTAATACCAATTTTGGCCCTAAAGCTTTCACCTCCAGCCTACAAGCCACTAGGGACGTGCACTACAAAAGATAGCTGAGTTCCTTTTTTTTGTGCTGTGATCTGTATCTGTGAAACTTTTCTCTTGATTCTCTGCTATTTGAACAATGATTAATACAGGTATTTGGTCCACCTTAAAGGACGTTAAACAAAAGGGCTTCTTGGGAGACAACCCATGGGAACCACCCGGTTCCGTCTATCTTTTTAATCCTTTTGCGTATTGTTATTTCAGTTTTGCTAACATTGTAGGTGAAGCTATGCTCTCGCGTGGAAGGAGATTTATTTTTAAAGAAATTGGGATTACCGCACTTCTGGCATGCTCCTTTGTGAGCATAGGTCAACTCTTCCCCTCTCTTACTTATGTTTGAATTGCTTATTTTAGATGTTCTCAATCAAGTCTGGGGGAGAGAGCCAGCTGTGCACGTGCACGCACGTTGCATGACATGCTAGAATGTGCTGAGTTAGGATTTATATTTGGTTGCATATACTTGCACCTAGTTCACGCGCACTTGATCACGTGTGCTTATTGGGTATCACTACGAGGTTTTCCCGCTCATAGGAATTGAATTGTTAGTGTTTGAGTGAGGAGTAGAGAAATATGTTGACTCGAGTAGTGCTCTAGTCATGTGCTCCCGTCACACCTAGAAATTCAATTAGGGTAGAATAAAATTCAGAGTTGTAATGTAATTATTTCTGTTATAGTAGATGAAATTGATTTTACTTTAGTGGTGAATCCGGTGAATCCAAAGGTAGCAATAGGTCGAGTGTAGCAGACTAGTAGTAGCTTATTACTAGGGTCGAAAGGAAGGACAACCTTTCTCGGTGGCTAGACTTTGCACTAGGCGACTCTCGACACGATTGTGTTGAGGTACTCGTCATGAAATGTG
This sequence comes from Dactylorhiza incarnata, assembly GCA_033032865.1. Lineage (NCBI taxonomy): Eukaryota > Viridiplantae > Streptophyta > Magnoliopsida > Asparagales > Orchidaceae > Dactylorhiza > Dactylorhiza incarnata. The sequence continues at coordinate 2,153,617 of JAWHQI010000130.1, forward strand.
ATATAGGCCATCTCTTGATCCGTTTGTGCTTTTGAAATCCTTACCTACGTAATCACCATTGCAAGCCCATTTGAGCCTACTATTCCTCCTTGTTTAGCTCCACTAATAATGTAACCAAAGCCATACAGCCGAACCTATGTTCGCACCAACCGTAGAGCTGAAAGAAATTTCTTTCTCGATCGCATTTGGTGTCATCTATGTTGTGTTTGGCAGCTTTAGTTTAGCTAAAGGAGTCGTTTTATTGCGCTTAAAAATGTTCTTTTGCCAAAATGAGGAAAGAAAAGAAAAGAAAGAAAAGAAAAGAAAAATAAAAGAGTTGTGCAATAATAATTTTCTCTCGGCAAAATTTTCGTATATTTGGCTCAACGCACACCTAATGTTCAGTTGAAGTCCGGGGGTGTCGTGTAAGTACTGAAAATGTTGTATTGGTGATTGTCATTCTCTTGAGTGCGACGGTTGTGTTGAGTGCGATTCCCATCGTCCTTCTACTTACCTAACCTATACTCAACCCAAGCCCAATAATTGCCTATAAGTCCTATTGATTTTAGATACGAGTCATCTCATGCAGTAGAGAGAGTGCGAACGTGCAAGCCTATGGACACCGACTTTGATGGATTTCTTAGGAGATTGTCCCTAGCTTCGATTTGAGCAATACTTTACTCATTAATCACACTATTTTCCATTTTTGCGCGACCGAAAGATTCACCAGGATTCACCATCCAAGTAAAGTAAATTCCAAACTACTATTTTAGAAATAATTAGATATAACCCTGAGTTTAATTCTGTTCTAATGTATTTCTACGTACGAGAGCATGCGACTTCGCATAATTCTTTATCGCTCAAACTCATGCTAACATTCAATTGTTCCGACAGGAGAGCTGAGTAGTTTGCCCGAGACGTGCAAATGGTTAAGTCTGGGGGTGTTATGAGTCCCATATATATATTTTTTGGACTCATTTGGGCTGATATTCTAGTGTCTGCACCACATTTTAGTCACGTTTTCATTTATATATACTATTCCATGCTAGGTGCACCATTAACCCCATTTCGGTGTGCAATTGCATTCCTCATTGTTGGGGGTAAGCACATTGTGCTCCCCTTCCTTTCTTTGATGTATTTCTGTGCTGGACGTGTATTCCCAGCTGGTATATCTTGTTTGCAGGTGACCTGATCGACCCGTTTTCCCCCAAATGTAATTTCTGTGCATATCGCACGGTCGTGCATTTCCTTGACGCACGGTCTGCGCGGTCGTGCGTTTGTGTCTGGGAAGAAAATGGAGCGTCGGAGTTTACTCGTGTGTTTTAATGCACGGGCGAATTTGCCCGTGCGTGAGTAAAACGCACGGTCGACCTGTATCTTTGTGATTTTAGAGCGTCGGATTTTACCTGTGCGTTTGGACGCACGGGCGGCGTTGGTCGTGCGTGAGCAAATCGCACGGGCGGCGCAGCGTGTTCTACAAGCCATATTTTATCCGTTAATATCGCACGGTCTGCGCACGATCGTGCGTTCGACCGTGCGTGACCAATTTTCAGCCCGTTTCTTATAAAAAGCAGGAATCGAGGCAGTCAAAGTAGGATCGGGAGAGGACGACCGGGAGCGATTCGGAGAGCGGGAAATCTCTTCCTTCCCGCTGCTCTTGAGGGCTAAAGGCTTCCCCTTCATCTCCTCCACCATCAAGGCCATTTCCGGTGATTTCCACCTCCATCCTTCCATCCGGGAGCATTAGGAAGCTTCATCCACCATTAGCTCAAGCATTCCTCGCTAAGGAGACCAAGGAAGCGCTGAAGATCGTAGGAGCGGTGACAGCCTCCTTCGAGCCAAGCTCACCATCTGATAGCCGAGTCCGGAGAGAGCCCGACAACCTCTCATTCCGGCCGTGAACCCAAGCCGTGACTTCTTCTTTGTGGTCCTCTCTAACCTTGAATGTTTACACTTCATTTTTGTGTTGTATGAACACGTGTTAAGCTAATCTTAAGGAGTTTTGCTTTCCTTCATATGCACTGATGTTGTGGTGGCATGAATAGCCCCTTTGTTCCTAGTGATTTTCTGTGATTTGTTGTGGGTGAAGCCACTAGCAATTGCTAGTGGTGATGTTTTGAGAAGAGGTGTGTACGACCCTCAACCGTCATAGTGATTTCCCGTCCACGCGCCTTCCAAAGCACGGCATCGCGGCTGTTGCACCCATCTCGCCGTGCGAAGCGGAGTTTTGACCCGCATCTTTCTTCATTCTGCAATAGCGTAGGAAACCAAATCAAACCCCCCGTTGTTACTTATTACTCCTTTTAACTGATTTCCTGTTTAGAGCAAATCGTACTACCCAACTTGCGGTCCTTGAGAGATCGATACTTGGGGATAACTTCCCATTTTTATTACTTGAGCGACCGGTGCACTGCCGTCGTATCGCATTTCGTGCCTGCTAATTAGCAGTGCCGAAATAGCGCATCAAATACTGTTGGAACATGGTCTTCCGCATCTCCTAGGTTTGAGAATAACAAATCCTATGTGTATTTGATCTTGTGTGTTCAAGTGTGCAGGTTAACATAGTCCATATGACTCAAGGAGTACTCATGATGACTGCCCCCAAAATTGAAGCCAGAATTCGAAGAGGCCCACTAGCGCCGGCGGTAGCACCTAGCGCCGGGCGCTAGCGATGAAGAGCGCAATTCCGGGAGCTGTTATAGAAGGCGCTAACGCCTGGCGGTAGCGGATAACGCTGGCGGTAGCGCTGAACACAGAAGGAATAAAAGCAAGGTTGCCACGGATTGAAGATCCTGCCGCGCAAAACCTTTCTTAATCAGGGATAACGCCGGCGGTAGCTACTAGCGCTGGCGGTAGCATGGCGCACAAAAGACATAGAGCAAAACATTGCCGCGGATGGGAGATCCTGCCGCGCAAAATCTTTCCTAATCCGGGCTAGCGCCGGCGGTAGCACTTGGGCTATAAAAGGACCCCTTCTCCTCTTATTTTCGCACACACCTATTGCATACACCTCAGAGAGAGAGTGCTAGAATTCCAGAGGCTTTTCTTGGCCGAAATTTGATGACACGCCGAAGCTCTGCCAATTTCTGAAGGAGAATTCCATCACGCCGAATCCAGACGAAGTCCACTTCAACAAACGTTGATTCCACAGTGGATCTTCGTCTCCGACTTCAGAAGTTCATCTTAAGAGAGGTTTTGTTATTTTATTTCTCTTTCTTCATTGTAAACGGTAGTGAAATCGCCTCGTGTTGGCGACTAGGTCTGGGGTAGACTTAGGGCTGAAATTTGCCTCGTGTTGGCGACTAGATCTAGGCTAGTTCTAGGGGGTGCTCGAGGCCACATCCGGGGAAGGATTGACTAGAGCAGCTTGAGGCCGAATCCGTGGAGGATAAGGCTAGGGCCACCAGTTCGTGGGGAAGCGAGTCGGGATAGAAAACAAAAAGAACTTTTTATTATTCGCCTCCGATCTCTAGCGTCATCGAGATCAAGTTTTGTAAAACTTATTTATCATTAATAAAGCTTGTCTCTCTTTTTGTTTTACTTAACTTATTTCATGTCTTTAATCTTGCAATAATTCAAAGTTTAATAAATATAATCTAAAGTTTTTGAAAACCCTTATTCACCCCCCCTCTAAGGGCGCCGACCGATCCAACAAGTGGTATCAGAGGGGTTTTGTTCCAATCGGCTTAACAACCGGGAACAATGACGTCTCATGATCTCGCTTTTCCTGAGGGTCAAGGGGTTAGTCGACCACCTCTCTTTACTGGGTCAGATTTTAACTACTGGAAAAATCGAATGATGTGTTTTCTTATGACCATGGATGTAGAAGTATGGAACATGGTAGAAGTACGGTACTCTCCGCCTACAACTATAGTAGGAGAGGCGACATTAGCAAAACCTAAAGATAAATGGGATGACAACGATAAACTAAGGTGTAAAAATAATGCTAAAGCAATGAACGCTTTATATTGCGCTTTAAATAGGACGGATTTTAATAGAATTTCTGCATGCACAACTGCTTATGATATTTGGAATCAATTGGAAGTTACTCACGAAGGTACATCGCAGGTGAAAGATGCCAAGCTGTTTCAACTGGAATCTGAATACGAAAAATTTAGGATGGACACGGAAGAGGACATCAACTCAATGTACACTCGCTTCACAAAGATTGTCAACGCATCAAAGGCGCTTGGAAAGACCTACTCCGACGGGGACTTGGTGAGGAAAATTCTTCGTTCCTTACCTCCAAGGTTCAATCCGAAGGTGACGGCCATCTCGGAGTCGCACAACTTAAGAACGCTCCAGATCGAGAATCTCATTGGGAATCTCAAAACCCATGAGGTAGAACTACAAATTCAACATGACGAATACAACAAGGAGCCGAAGAAAAAGGCGTTGGCGCTGACATCAAAGAAGGAGTGCAGCGAAGAGGACGATGATGATGAAGAAGGACTCCTGGTGAAGAATTTCAAGAAGTTCATCAGAAATCCAGAGAGAAGGAACACATTCTGAAAATTCTTCCAAAAAGATACTCGACGAAAGGGATCCTCCTCTTCATCGAAGAAAGAAAAAGGAAGCGATGACGAAGAAGAAAGGCCGCCTCCAGAATGCAATCACTGCAGAAAAACCGGGCACATTCGGAGCCAATGCGCAAAATACCAAAAGGAACGGAAAGAACAAAAGAAAGCAAAAGAAAAGAAGAAAGTGCTGAAGGCCGCTACTTGGGATGACTCTTCCTCTAAAGAGTCAAACGGTTCTGAGTCAAGTAGCGAGGAGGAAGCAAACTTGTGCTTAATGGCCAAAAGCGACGATGACGACACCAGTGTTCTTAGCGACACTGAGGTATCTCCTCCTACCTTTGAAGAACTTTATGATAAATTTGTTTTATTAAATCATGAAAATGAATCTATTATAAAAGAAAATCGTAAGCTCACAAAAAAATTAGTCTCTCTTGAAAAAAGAAAAGTTTCATGTCAAGAATGTGAGCACTCTTTATTTATGATAAAAGAACTTGAAGTTTCTCTCTCTAATGCCCTTTCACAAAACAAAATCATTGCAAAAGAAAAAAGGCACTTAGAGAGAAAATTGAAAACTTCTATATTACAAATTGAAAAGAACAAAAAAGGATTTGAAAACAAATGTGTTATGATTGTTCAAGAAAATACATCTCTTAAAAAACAAAATCAAAATCTCAATTTAGCCATAACCAAATTCGGGATTGGTCAAATATCCCTGGATATGCTTCTGGGTAATCAATGCTTTGGGTCTGGAAAAATCGGACTCGGATATAAAAGTGAACACCACCGCCCGGCGCTAGCTACTAACGCCGGCGGTAGCTCTAAAGTTAAAAATTCTTCTGGTTTGTCTAATGTACAAACATCATCCAGCAAGGGCAACGTAGAAACTCAGAAAAGGGTCTTAACCCCCTTTATTTCGTGTGCTAATTGTCTTAAATTTGGACACACGTCTGGCTCTTGCAGGAATATAATAAATCAACGATCATTAAAACAAATCTGGGTACCTAAGAAATCCACTTACTCTATGGGTGGTACCTCTTGGGTATCTGGGTCTTTACTCTCATCCTCTTTCTAGATTTGCAGGAAGGCTAAGGAAACAGAAGACGTGTGGTATTTGGACTCAGGCTGCTCCAAACACATGACGGGCAATAAAGCAAAATTCCTTAGCCTAGAAAAGAAGAAAGGAGGAATAGTGACGTTTGGCTATAACGGTAAAGGAAGGATCATGGGAGTTGGTACAATGGGTAATGCATCTTTTCTTATATCAAATGTGCTTTATGTGAAAGGATTAAAACATAACCTAATATCTATAAGTCAACTGTGTGATAAAGGTTTAGACATACTTTTTGAATCTTCCACTAACCTTTGCAAGATTGTTAATCCTAAAACAAAAGATGTGTTATTAACTGCACCTAGAATTCATAATGTTTACATAGTTTTATTTCATGATCTTTCTAAATCTTCTATAAAATGTTTTATAACGAAAAATGATGAATTAGAATTATGGCACAGACGCTTAGGCCACGCTAGTACAAAAGTCATCTTAAAACTAGCAAAAAGAGAATTGATTAGAGGATTGCCTAAGTTAAATGGAAAATTATCTTCATTATGCTCTCCATGCCAAAAAGGCAAATTTACTAAGTCATCTTTTAAAAGCAAAAACGAAATTTCTACATCAAAACCTCTGCAATTAATTCATATGGATCTTTTTGGTCCCGTTAACACTGCAAGTCTTGGTGGTAGATTATACACTTATGTTCTCATAGATGACTATTCTAGATATTGTTGGACTTTATTTCTCTCCTCCAAATCTGATGCATTTTGCAAATTTTCAAAATTATGTACTCGCATTCAAAATGAATTAGATTTAAAAATAAAATGCATTCGCTCAGATCATGGAGGTGAATTTGAAAATGAAAATTTTAAATCTTTTTGTGACATGTTAGGTATTAAGCATGAGTTCTCTGCTCCACACACACCTCAACAAAACGGTGTTGTAGAACGGAAAAATAGGACAATACAAGAACTTGCACGCACAATGCTATCTGAATATAAATTACCTAAGTATTTTTGGGCAGAAGCCGTAAGCACTGCATGCTATGTAATGAATAGAGTTATGCTTCGCCCATCATTAACTCTCACACCATATGAACTCTACTATCAAAAGAAACCTAACGTATCGTATTTTAGAGTATTTGGATGTAAATGCTTCATTCTTAATACAAAAGATTCTTTAGGAAAATTTGACGAAAAATGTGATGCAGGAATATTTCTTGGTTATTCTTCAACTAGTAAAGCATATAGAATATTTAATAAAAGATCAAGCAAGGTTGAAGATTCAATTAATGTCAGATTTGATGAGTTTGTTCCATGTGCAGAGAAGCTCCCTATAGGTACCGATGATGAACCTTTGCCATCCTTGGAGCACGACGAAGAAGAACCGTCCAAAGAAGAGGAGGAGAAGTCAACAGAAGATGAATATGTACCTCCAAGCATTCTAAACTTCTCCAAAAATCATCCAAAGGAGCTAGTCATTGGGGAACCTTCTACTGGGGTAAGAACTCGGTCCTCTCTTCATGAAACATTTTCAAATATTTGCTTTGTGTCTGAAATTGAACCTAAAAATGTTTCCACCGCTTTAAATGACGAATTTTGGTTTTTGGCAATGAATGAAGAATTAGGACAATTTGAAAGAAATAAAGTTTGGAATTTAGTAGAAAGACCATCTAATCATCCAATTATTGGCGTAAAATGGTTTTTTAATAATAAGCTAGATGGTGAATCTAGGATTGTAAGAAATAAAGCACGCTTAGTTGCTCAAGGCTATTCACAAATCGAGGGGGTAGATTTTGAAGAAACTTTTGCACCCGTAGCTCGCTTAGAATCTATATGAATATTTTTGGCATTTGCGAGTTTTAAAAGAATAAAATTATTTCAAATGGATGTTAAAAGTGCCTTTTTAAACGGGTTTATTAAAGAAGAAGTTTATGTAGAACAACCCCCCGGTTTCATAAATGAAAAATTTCCAAATCATGTTTACAAATTAGAAAAAGCGCTTTATGGTTTAAAACAAGCGCCCCGTGCCTGGTATGATCGTCTTACATCGTTTTTGTTAGATCACGGTTATGTTATGGGAAGTGCAGACAACACACTCTTCATTAAGCATAAAAATAACGAATTAATTATTCTATAAATATATGTTGATGACATCATTTTTGGAGCCACTAATGAAGAGTTGTGTAATGAAGTAGTCTTAATAATGAAAAATGAATTTGAAATGAGTCTTGTAGGAGAACTATCATATTTTCTTGGTTTTCAAATTTCACAAAGAACTGATGGTATTTATCTTTGTCAATCAAAATATGTTCATGATATGCTTAAACGATTTGAATTTGAAAATCTTAAACAAGCTTCTACTCCTATGAGTGCTTCTTTAAAACTAGGAAAAGATGAATCTGGAATTTCTATTGATCAAACGCTATATAGAGGAATGATAGGTTCTCTTCTTTATTTAAAGTGCATCTAGACCAGATATAATGTTTGCCGTATGTTTATGTGCTCGCTTTCAAGCTGATTCAAAAGAATCTCATTTAAAAGCGGTAAAACGTATTTTTCATTATCTAATAGGATCATCTAAACTAGGATTATGGTACCCACATAATGACTCTTTCACACTCCACGGCTATTCCGATTCGGACTACGCCGGGTGCTCACTAGATAGAAAAAGCACTAGCAGTACGTGTCACTTTTTAGGACCCTCTTTAGTTGCATGGTCTAGTATAAAAAAATCTTCGGTTGCACTCTCCACCACGGAGGCCGAATACATCGCACTTGGTAGTTGTTGTGCACAAGCATTATGGATGAGCCAAACACTAGAGGACTTTGGATTTCATCTCAAAAACATAGATCTTAAATGTGACAACAAAAGTGCAATAGACCTCACATATAATCATGTACACCATTCTAGATCCAAACACATCGACGTTCGTCATCATTTCATTAGGGATCACATTAAGAAAGAAAATGTAAAAGTAAGCTTCATTGGGACAGACTCTCAACTCGCTGACATATTCACTAAACCTCTTCCCGATGCACGATTTTGTTTATTACGACTTGAGTTATGTGTGCTAGATCTTACAAGTTAAAACATGCTCACAAATACAAGCTTCTTCACTTTTAACCATCAAAAACATCTCCTAAAAATCTGCACTTTCAGCATGAAACTACTATTGGGACACCTAATCAAAATCAAGAATCAACAATTTCAAAATCCTCAAAAATCACTTACTGTCTCCCGCGCTAGCGCTACCACAGGCGCTAGCGTCCATGTTCATTTTTCTGTATTTTTTAAATTTCTAAAAATCCCTTAACATATATAAATCTATATTTTCTACTTAGTTTTTGCACTTCTGTGTTTCTTTATTTTTTTTTGAAAAATTAAATACAAAACTACAAAAACCAAATTACAAAAAATATGCTTTTCTTTTTCGCTTGTGTTGTTTCCTTTGTTTAAAGTTCATCTTTATGCAAAAATCAAATATAAAAATTACAAAAATATGCTTTTATTTGCTAAAATCAAATACAAAAATATATAACTTTAAACTATCAAAAAAACTGTATGATTTTTTGTGTGAAAAATCAAGCATGATTTAATCTACTATTTAGAAATTCTATAATGTTGCAATTTATCTCATCAAACTACTTTGGACATTGTCTTTCTTCGTGCTTTAATATATCTATTCCAATGTACATCAATTATAGTTTAAAAGTTGTGTAGGATCAAGCTTAGCATGCCTCTAAGTATGAGAAATGTTTTATGTTTGATAATGATATTTATTCATTCACTTTTTTTGGCATTGTCTACATATGTATTTAATCTAAAGAATGCTTGTGTATATTTTGTATTAGTACAATGGATTAAAATTGCACAAGTATCTTACCTACACTCCTTATTTTGCACTCTTAAAAATTTAAGAAAAGTGGTTATGTTTTTCATAAAATCTATTGATTTGCAAAACAAGTGTATTCGGAGAACTTTGTACAAAACAAAATTATAAAATAAATGACAAAGATAACTCCACCAAGCACTACTTGAACCTCCTGATAAGTCTTAATAAGCATTGTGAGGTTGAGCACCTTGGAAAGAATAGTAAAGTGTCTTGTGCAAATCAAATCCTTCTTTCAACAATAAGAAAAACCACTTACTCCTAAGTACACCGGATCACTAGTTTCAATCTTAAATTTCAATATGTGATCCCCCAAGCACTACTTTGCACCCTGATAAGTCTTGATGAGCATTGTGTGTGCAGAGCACCTTGGTAGTTGTACTTTTTATTGTGCATTAAAGTGTGTGGAAGTAATCTTATTTGTGTTTTATTGTGCTCCTACTTTACCTATATCCTGTATTTTTGATTAAAACATTTGTTTACATTACTCAAAAATACACTTTTGTGCACATCATTATCTTCCATAACACTTCTTCTCATGAGTATTGGATCCTAATGCTAATTCTATATTACTTCTTATTTATAAAATGCACTAGATAACCTAGCATGTGTTCTACAATGTTTTATATGTTTTTGGAATTATGAATTAAAGTAACATTGTAGTAATTTTTTTTGATAAACATTATTTCATGCTTGGTTATTATCAAATTTAAAGATCTAACTGCAAAATGATTTATACAAACATCATCTTTTGTGAACGTTAACTCAGATTTTTTGGATTATCATTACTATTTGATGTTTTTGTATTGCTATAAGTCTTCCGCATCTTAACCATATAAGTGTTTTACCTTGCGCTTTCATGCTTACTTAATATCTTGTATTCTTTGCATCATCACTTATTCTTAAAAATTCCTATCTTTCATTAAGTGATAGATTTACTTGGAACACTTTTTATTGGTTACTTCAAACATAAAAATCTTTTATGCTACAAACTCTGAAAATTTTGTAATGCTCATAACTCTGATCTATTTCAATGAAAAACAATTCTAAAACTCCTTATCATTTACTTAAAAAGCTCGATCATGCCTTCTCTTCTATTTACAAATTCGGTGCTTTGTTTCCCTACCCTTTTTTGCTAATAACAAAGGGGGAGAACCAACATGATAAATATAACCCGCTATCATAAACCCAACATGACAAATTCAGATGATAGCTTACATATTAGGGGAGCACTCACTTAGGGGGAGAATGTATTTAGGGGGAGCAATTCTAAATGCTAAAATCAATAATTATCCTAAAGTCATCACTCTCACACACACACAAGTATAGTCTCATCATGCTTATCTATTAATGCTTTGATTTATCATTAATGGATTTGTTATTATCAAAAGGGGGAGTTTATTGGAACATGGTCTTCCGCATCTCCAAGGTTTGAGAATAACAAATCCTATGTGTATTTGATCTTGTGTGTTCAAGTGTGCAGGTTAACATAGTCCATATGACTCAAGGAGTACTCATGATGACTGCCCCCAAAATTGAAGCCAGAATTCGAAGAGGCTCACTAGCGCCGGCGGTAGCACCTAGCGCCGGGCGCTAGCGATGAAGAGAGCAATTCCGGGAGCTGTTATAGAAGGCGCTAACGCCTGGCGGTAGCGCTGAACACAGAAGGAATAAAAGCAAGGTTGCCACGGATTGAAGATCCTGCCGCGCAAAACCTTTCTTAATCAGGGATCGCGCCGGCGGTAGCTACTAGCGCTGGCGGTAGCATGGCGCACAAAAGGCATAAAACAAAACGTTGCCGCGGATGGGAGATCCTGCCGCGCAAAATCTTTCCTAATCCGGGCTAGCGCCGGCGGTAGCGCTAGCGCTTGGGCTATAAAAGGACCCCCTCTCCTCTTGTTTTCGCACACACCTATTGAATACACCTCAGAGAGAGAGTGCTAGAATTCCAGAGGCTCTTCTTGGCCGAAATTTGACGACACGCCGAAGCTCTGCCAATTTCTGAAGGAGAATTCCATCACGCCGAATCCAGACGAAGTCCGCTTCAACAAACGCTGATTCTACAGCGGATCTTCGTCTCTGACTTCAGAAGTTCATCTTAAGGGAGGTTTTGTTATTTTATTTCTCTTTCTTCATTGTAAACGGTAGTGAAATCGCCTCGTATTGGCGACTAGGTCTGGGGTAGACTTAGGGCTGAAATTCGCCTCGTGTTGGCGACTAGATCTAGGCTAGTTCTAGGGGGTGCTCGAGGCCACATCCGGGGAAGGATTGGCTTGAGCGGCTTGAGGCCGAATCCGGGGAGGATAAGGCTAGGGCCACCGGTTCGCGGGGAAGCGAGTCGGGATAGAAAACAAAAAGAACTTTTTATTACTCGCCTCCGATCTCTAGCGTCATCGAGATCAAGTTTTGTAAAACTTATTTATCATTAATAAAGTTTGTCTCTCTTTTTGTTTTACTTAACTTATTTCATGTCTTTAATCTTGCAATAATTCAAAGTTTAATAAATATAATCTAAAGTTTTTGAAAACCATTATTCACCCCCCTCTAAGGGCGCCGACCGATCCAACAAATACGACCTTGATATTCCTAAATATCCTATACTATAGACGATAAGGTACACTTGCCCTTATCAGATATAGTTTTGGAGAAAATCTCAAACCTTCACTAAATTTCAAAACCGCAAAATCTTTATCAAGTTTTTGGCGCCGTTGCCGGGGATTTTGCGTGGATATTTTGAAAATAGGATAGCTATTAATTTTATCATGCTTCTTTTTATTTTATTTTGCTTTTTCTAAATTTCAAAAAGAAATTTTTTTTTTCTCTTTTTCTTCTTCCTTTCTTCTCTTTTTAGTGTATGACCCGAGGTAGCACTTCGATTCTTCCTTTTGATCCGGAGATCGAGCGAACCCTTTTGAGGCACCGCAGTTCTCGTGATCAGGGAAATCAAGTAGAATCTGAATAGTCGACCGAGGACACTAACACAGCGAATATGGATCATAATCTTAATTCTCCTAATCTTAACGAGCCAAATCCTGATGAGGACGCGCAACGGACCATGTCCTATTATGTGCGGCCGAATTTGGAAGGCACACAATCGAGTATTGTTCGCCCCACGGTGGCGAACAATAATTTTGAGATCAAGTCCAGCATCATACAAATGGTGCAACAATCGGTGACCTTTGATGGTCAACCGGACGAGGATCCAAATTCACATATTTCTTACTTTCTTGAAATTTGCGACACTTTTAAGATCAATGGCGTCACCGATGACGCCATTCGACTACGTCTTTTTCCTTTTTCTTTGTGGTCTAAGGCCAAGTAGTGGCTGGGCTCCCTACCTAGGGGATCCATCACTACATGGGCCGAAATGGCAGAAAAATTTCTAAATAAATATTTCCCGCCTTCAAAGACCGCTAAATTGCGCACGGATATTGCGTCGTTCATGCAAATCGACTCGGAGACTCTCTATGACACATGGGAGTGCTTTAAGGAGCTTTTGCGCCGATGCCCTCACCACGCACTTGCCACTTGGCAACAAGTGCAAATATTTTATAATGGTTTAAATCTCCAAACGAGGCAAATGATTGATGCAGCCGCCGGGGGGACATTAAATAACAAAACCTCGGTCGCCACTCAAGAGCTTTTCGAAGAGATGGCCACAAATGCGTACCAATGGAACATGCCCCGAGCGCGGCCTAATAAGCCGGCCGGAATTTTTGAAATAGACGCAAACGCAAATTTGGCTTTACAAGTTGAGCGCTTAACAAAGCAAGTGGCGGAGTTGTCTGCTTCCTTCGCCACTCCTCCTTGGGCTAATAACGTTTAATTGAAGAACATGTTGGCTACATGGGAAATCCGCCTCGGCCTTCCTATAACCCCAACACCGCTCCGTATAACAACACATATAATGCGGGTTATAGGAATCATCCGAATTTCTCATGGAGCAACCAAGCAAATGCCCAGCATCCTATGAATTTAAATCAACCTCCCTCTAATCAACTTCTTAACTTAACTCCGCCTCCAAATTTGATTTCTCAAAATTTTAATCCACCCAGTTTTCCACCGCAACAACAAAAACTCTCTCCGATTGAAGAGGTTTTTGCAAAATATGTTGCTACAAATGAAACGAACATCCGAAACCTTACCGGATCGATCAAAAAATTAGAGAATCAAGTGGGCCAGCTCACAAAGATGATTTCTGAGCGTCAGCAAGGAGCACTATCGGGGAATACCGAGCAAAATCCAAAGGAGAGCGCGTACGCGATTACACTCCGAAGCGGGAAGGAGGTGGTTCAAAAATAGGACGAACCCAAGGTAATTTCCTCTCCTCCTCCTACTTTTAATTCATCTTCGAATTTGCCCGCTACGATAGCTCCGCACATTTCTATTTTAAATCCGCGCACTCTTACTTCTAATATTCCGTATCCATCTAAATTTAAAAATGAGTGCGCCGAAAAAAATTATAAAAAATTTTTAGATGTTTTAAAACAAATCCATATTAATGTACCTTTCTGCGAGGCTATCTCACAAATGCCTAAATATGCGAAATATCTTAAGGAGTTGCTCTCCAATAAGAAAAAGTTAGAAGATATTTCGCATATTTCTTTAAACGCAGAATGCTCCGCGTTTGTACTCAACAAATTGCCTAAAAAAGCAAATGACCCGGGACGGTTTTCCATCCCATGTCTATTTGGCAATTCGTTAGTAAAACACGCCTTAGCGGATCTTGGAGCAAGCATCAACCTTATGTCGTTTTCTTTGTTCAAAACGCTAGGTCTAGGAAATCCAAGGCCCACTCGAATGAGTATCCAATTAGCCGATCGTTCTTTAAAATATCCGATAGGAATAGCGGAGGACGTGCTCGTCAAGGTTGACAAATTCATCTTTCCGGTGGATTTTGTCATTCTTGACATCGAAAAGGATGCCGAAGTACCCCTCATACTCGGTCGCCCCTTCCTTGCCACCTCCCGCGCTATTATAGACATAAGTAACGGAAAGCTCCTCCTACGTGTTGGAGATGATGAAGTTACCTTCGGAATAAATTCCTCGATGCGGCACGCTAGAAAACGACGATTCGTGTTTTTACTTGGAAGAGTGTTGTGAGTTCGATTCATCCCTCGAGTTAGTTTCATCAGCAAGTAGTGATTCCGAGCCCGTAGAGCTCTTTTATGTTGAAGAAGAAGTTTCTCACCCCACTCCACCTGAACCGTTATTTCTAGAAAAATTGAAAATTAAAACTTCTTATGAAGAACCACCCGAATTAGAGTTGAAACAACTCCCCCCTCACCTTAAATATTTGTTTTTGGAAAAAGAGTCTAAGCTCCCTGTCATCATTTCATCCGATCTTAGCAACTCAGAAATTTCTGAGTTGACTATAGTCTTAAGAAAGCACCGCCACGCAATTGCGTGGCAATTATCGGACATTAAGGGTATAAACCCATCTTTCTGCACTCATAAAATATTTCTCGAAGAAAATTCCCGCAACTCAGTCCAGCCTCAACGACGAATAAACCCGAACATGAAAGAAGTCGTTAAGGCCGAAGTTATAAAAATTCTGGACGCGGGAATCATCTACCCGATATCGGATAGTACTTGGGTTAGCCCAGTACAAGTCATGCCAAAAAAAGGTGGTGTCACGGTAGTTGCGAACAAAAATAACGAATTGATCCCAACCCGTACGGTTACGGGTTGGTGGATGTGCATCGACTATCAGAAATTAAATGATCCCACCCGTAAGGATCACTTCCCTCTACCATTTATCGACCAAATTTTAGAGCGCCTTTCGGATCACTCCTACTACTGTTTTCTCGATGGTTTGTCGGGATATTTCCAAATCTCGATTTCGCCCGACGACCAAGAGAAAACCACTTTCACTTGTCCCTTTGGCACCTTCACTTATCGAAGGATGCCATTCGGTCTTTGTAACGCGCCAGCTACATTCCAAAGATGTATGCTGGCAATATTTGACGAGTTAGTGGAGGAGGTGATGGAAGTATTTATGGACGACTTCTCCGTGTACGGAAACTCATTTAAAAACTGTTTAAAAAATTTCGAGCGCGTGTTGCAGCGATGTGAGGAAACAAATTTAGCACTTAATTGGGAGAAATGTCATTTTATGGTCAAGGAAGGACTAGTCCTTGGCCATAAAATTTCGGGCAAGGGGATCGAGGTCGATAGGGCCAAGATCGAAGTAATTGAAAAGCTCCCCCCTCCAACAAACGTAAAAGCTATTAGGAGTTTCCTAGGCCACGCGGGGTTCAATCAGCGCTTTATACAAAATTTTTCCAAAATCACAAAGCCGTTAACCCATCTTCTCGAGAAAGAAACATCTTTTCTTTTTAACGATGAATGCAATTTAGCCTTTCAACTTATCAAAGAGAAACTTATAAACTCCCCGATTCTAGTCGCCCCAAATTGGTCGCTCCCTTTTGAAATCATGTGCGACGCGAGTGGTATTGCGGTTGGTGCCGTTTTAGGCCAATGGGTGAGTAAGTATTTTCACCCGATCTATTATGCGAGCAAAACACTCACATCGGCACAAGCAAACTACACCACGACTGAGAAGGAACTTCTTGCAATCGTTTTTGCCTTCGATAAGTTTATGTCGTATATCACTCTCTCAAAAGTTATCGTCTTCACAGATCACTCCGCGCTTAGGTATCTCTTGAGTAAATCGGACGCCAAGCCTCGTCTTTTGCGATGGATCCTCCTCTTGTAGGAGTTTGACTTAGAGATCCGGGATAAAAGAGGAGCCAAAAACTTGGCGGCCGATCACCTTTCTCGTTTAGAAAATCCCTCCTCGGAAGTATTAATAGAGGCCGACATTAACGATAAATTTCCCGAAGAATGCCTCCTAGCTCTCGAAAATATTAATTCATCTTCTACCCCCTGGTTTGCGGATTTGGCTAACAATTTAGTAGCCCGGGTCCTGCCAAAAGAATTCTCGAGTCAGCAAAAGAAGAAATTCTTTTCTGATTCAAAGAATTACTTCTGGGAGGACCCCTTTTTATTCCGTGTATGCGTAGACCAGGTTGTGAGAAGATGTGTTTCAAGTGAGGAAGACCTTAAAATTTTACGTCATTGTCATGAGGGACCCACCGGTGGTCATTATCATTCGAACCGAACCGCGAGGAAGGCGCTGGAGGCGGGCTTTTATTGGCCCACGCTCTTCAAAGATGCTCACACCCTTGTGAGTACTTGCGACAGCTGCCAGCGGTCGGGGAACATCTCTCGCCGGGATGAGATGCCCCAAAACATTTTCTTAGAATGCGAAATTTTCGACCTTTGGGGTATCGATTTTGTTGGTCCTCTCCCTCCCTCTTTTTCAAATAAATATATTCTAGTGGCGGTCGACTACATATCGAGGTGGGCGGAAGCGCAAGCTCTCCCCACCAACGATGCGCGAGTCGTCGTTAATTTCTTGAAAAAGTTATTTTCTCGATTTGGCACGCCGCGCGCTATTGTGAGTGATCGGGGCACCCATTTTTGCAATAGTCAATTTACAAAAATTTTAGCAAAATATGGTGTCACGCACAAATTATCCACCGCATATCACCCACAAACGAGCGGCCAAGTCGAAGTTGTTAATCGAGAATTAAAACGGATTTTAGAAAAAACAGTTTCTATTAATTGGAAGGATTGGGCAATAAAGCTCGATGACGCGCTATGGGCCTATCGAACGGCGTACAAGACCGCTATCGGTTGTACACCGTATCGAATGTTTTATGGCAAGGCTTGCCACCTTCCGGTCGAATTAGAACACCGCGCATTTTGGGCGCATAAAATTTTAAACCTCGATTCCAAATGAACGAATTAGATGAGTGGCGAGCGAATGCGTATGAGAGCAATAAATTATATAAGGAGCGAACAAAGTTTTATCACGATAAGCATATAAAATTTCCAAAAACTTTTTCGCCCGGCGATCTCGTCCTCCTTTATAATTCCCGCCTTCGCCTTTTTCCGAAAAAATTAAAATCCCGATGGTCCGGACCCTTTATTGTTAAAGAGGTTTGGTCCTATGGGACAATTTTAATTTCCCACCCGGAAAAAGGTACCTTCAAAGTTAACGGGCACCGTCTTAAATTATATCTTCCGGGAGAGTTAACTAATGAAAAGAGTGATTCGATTGTATTTCAACCTATAATATGATCGGCAAGTGGGTCAAGCTACGCGACCTTAAACAAAGCGCTTTTGGGAGGCACCCCAAAGTTATCTTTTTATTGTTTTCTCTTGTTCTTTAATATATTTTGTAGGTAATCGCCGCTTCCCCGCGCAAACTTCAAAAAAATCAGGGAAGTCCTTTCTCTTTCTTCCTTCCCTTTTTTCATGCATTTCCTTTTTGTTTTGTCTTGCACTTTATTTTCTTTTACTTCATACTTAGTTTTAAACATTGGGGACAATGTTTAACTTTAAGTATGGGGGTGTAAATAGTTCTTTGTAAATAGTTGTTAAATTAGAAAATTTTCAAAAAAAAAAAAAATTTCTTCTATTTTAGCACTTGTAAAACCCGAAAACTCAAAAAAAATTTAGAAAATAGAAAAATTTAAATCTTGGAAAGGGACGTTTGGGACCTCACCCCATCTCACCTCCTAGTACCGTGAGAACCCTTCACGGGGTATACCTCGGGAAGTCCAAGAATTAACAAAAAAAATTGTTAGCTTTTTAGTATATGTTTTTGTTTATTTCTTATCAAAAATCCAAAAAAAGATAATATAAAAATTCAAAAAAATATATGAAAAAAACTTAAAATACAAAAAAATTTAAATCTTATACCTCTCCTATTTGTTGTTTTTGTGATTTCTTAGAAATCTAGTTGAGAATGTTTATAAGCATATTTATGTTTTTAATTGGCTAAAATTTTGCTTATCATAGTTTGTAAATTTTAAATTTGAGGTAATCTTGATTTAAGAATCATCTTATGATTTTAAATTGATTAGAGAATTTATTTAGCGTGACTTCTCTTTTTATTTTTAAATGGCTTCATTTTGTAGTGAATTTCCTAAACCTCTTTAAATTTCAATTATATTTTCTTCTAACTTTTTAGATCTTAGGAAATTTAATTTTACTAGAATTTGCTCTCAAAATAATTTAAAGCTAGCTAGATTTATTTTCTCTACCCTACCCCTTTGATGACATAAAAAAAAGTATTTTAAAAGATCATATGTCATCGGAATAAGAGGATAAAATTCATTATTCCTTAAACATAAGCACCCAAAATCATTTAAAAGATTATATGGCATGGAGTAAGAAGATAAAATTCATTACTCCTAAACATATACATTTTGGGTTTTTATTAGAAGAGAAAAAAAAAGAAATTTCATGATGAGGATAAATTCCATTTCCTCAATTCAAAAATATCTCTTCTTATGCCAAATTTTATGAAATCCCCCTTAGCCAATTATCATTGTTCTAGTTTTAGTTGAAAATTATGGAGATAGCAATATTTAGTAATTTACTTTTCCTTAAGTTTCTTTTAAGGTAGAGTTCTTATAATTTTAATTTAATTTAGTTTTATAATTTCTACAATTTTGTCAAACTAATTAATTTTCTTGAGAAGTTCTTGCCTAAACATTTTTCCTCTTTTCATATCATCATCATAATTTAGGACTTAACTCCCCCTTGAACTTATTATTAATTTAACTTTTGGTTAAATGAAATTTTAGTTTTAAATTAAAATTTTTTAAGGATGTCTTATAAATTATGTCTCACACTTTTGCTCTGGAATAGCAAAACCTCAAGTATGGGGGTATTTGATAAGTAGTATTTTTATAACTTTTTAATAAAAAATTTTGTAAATATTTGTTTTGTATTTTCCTTTTTTATGTCATTTCTAGGTCATAAGTGTTTATTTTGAAATTCTGTTTCTAATTTAGCTTAATTTCAATTTTTGCAGAATTTTGGGACAAATTGGAGAAATTGACAAGTACACGCCCTCAGTCACGCCCGTGACCAAGGGCGTGTAACCTAAAGATCAGTCCAGACTCGATGCCGCGCCAATTGAGCTAGTCCATAGCGAGTCACGCCCTCGGTCACGCCCGTGACCCAGTGTCACGCCCTTGACTAGGGGCGTGTAATATTAGAATCTTCCAGCTGGCTACCGTCGAGATGTGGAGATGCTGTCGAGAAGTCAACCCTAGTCACGCCCATGACCCACATGTCACGGCCGTTACTTGCCCGCGTGATCCCTGCTCTGCCGCCGTGCCGTAAACAGCCCACGCTGCATTAAATGAAGCCGTCCCAAGTCACGGCCGTGACCCAACATGTCACGCCCGTGACATGCCACTTTTCGCCGCGCCATCCAGAATGCCCACGCCGCTGTCAGATCCGATGTGAATAGTGCAGTCACGCCCTTGGTCACGCCCGTGACCGAGGGTGTGTAATCTGAAATTTTTGCCTATAAATTCAGAGGCTCTCCTTGAGTCCAGGGTTCAGAATTTTGGAGTGGGGGAGGTGCTGCTAGAGCTGATAGTGAGTTTTTCATGTTCATGTTCATGTTCTTCCTTAAGCTTTCATGTTCTTTTTTTTTCATGTAATGTACTAGTTTTTATTTCTTGCTTGCACTAGTTAATTAAAGCTTGTAACTTTACTTTCCTAGCTTTGTAATCTCTCTTTAAGCTTGTAATCGTTTTGGTTTTCAATAAAATTAAGTTTCCTCTTTCATATTCTCTTTCTCTCCTTAGTATTTTCTCTTTTATGAATGTTAATTTTCCTTTCCCTTCATGCAATGTTTAATCTTCTCATTTAGCTTGCAATTAGTTTCTCTTTTTAGCTAAGTAATCAAAACCTCAAATTTTCGTCGATAAAATAATAGTGATTTTCCTCGAAGTAGAAGTAATTAACGCGCCCCGTGGAATACGACCTTGATATTCCTAAATATCCTATACCCATTAGTAAATTATAGTCAACAGATTGCATAGCCTAGATGAAAAAATAGTTTGGAATGAAGGTGCTCTGTTATATAATTTTATATATTTTGACTCTTAACTTGCAAAACATATTACCAATCAAGAACATTCGATTATTTTCCATGGTGGTTCTTACTTTGTTTTTTAAATTCCAGTCGATTTTTTTATAATGAACAAATATTTATGAATTCAAAATTGAAATGTAAAACGTAACCATGTGTTTGCACGTGATTATCGACAAAATTTAACTAATTCTTAGTGTGCAAGTTGATAGTAATTTAAGACCCTATGTCAATCAACAAGTATAATCCATTGCCATATCTAAGAATAGCCCTCACTTGATAGCTCCATTGCCTGAATGTATTTTCTCAATGCTCGCATACACAAACCATCGTTTCATTTTGGTAAGAGTTTCTTCTACTCATTTAACTAATATTAAAAACTTATTAACTAATATTAAAACTTCAGAAAACTAAAATACCAGAACACGAGCAATTTGGTTCTACTTCTATTACATTTGAATGCGCATCCAAATGACTGGCAACATCAAGGAGAATAGAGGCTCCACTATTGGGGTCCACAACATCATATGTCAAAGCATCTCTGTGGTTCCTGATTTATTTCATCACTGAAGACGTGTCTTTAGTGGCGAACTATATTTCGTCACTGAAGATATGTTTTTAGTGATGAAATATATTTCCTCACTAAGCTTCCGTCACCAAATGTCAAATTTTTATAGTACATTCCTTCCACTATACATTCTGCACCTCTAGAGATAGAAAGATTATATTTATTGGATTTGTAAAATGGAATCATATCATTGAAATACTAATGGATTAAAAATGTCTACTCCCACATGTTATCCAAAAATGAGGATACATTCTAAGAAAATGAAACTTCCTATGGATCTCATTTTTTTCTCTAATGGAAATACATGCGAATTTCATAATGAAGTCGAATGAGACCAAAATCTCATGTTTAGTTTTGAATTCTATGTGACAAAGATATCATGATTTGATAGCATAAACATTTGACATACCTTGTATATGCCACAATTTAGAGATGTGCACTCTAGTTGGATCGTTAACTTGACTAGATAATCTATTAAGTAAAGGTATAAACTGAGAATTTTTCAATTTATGTGTATTTCTTTGTAAATCACAGTAATTCCAAATCTAATTATCTATTTTTTTGTTGATATAGAGGGGCAATGTTGATATATATGTTCATAGTTTTGAAGAAGTTGGTTTAAACTCTAATTTTGCTATTTAGTCAAAGTATAAACTAAGAAGTTTCCATTTTCTACATTATTCTTTTGTATATATACTACATTATTTTTTATATTTATTATGTATTTCCTTGTTGATGTTGATGGACATAGTTTTCAAGACGTTGGTTTAAACTCACTAATTTTGCAATATTTATATTTTAGGAGATTGATGTTGTATTGTAATAATGAAAAATTATTCTTTATTTGAACATTTTCTTATGCAAAATGTTATTATATCCTATGTTGCTTCTATTGTGTATAGTTTTTTCATACTATTTTACTGAAAAAATTTAGGGTGTGAATAAAACATTGAATTGCAAATAGCTATGGACTGTAGAGAGTGAGAATAGGTTGCACTAATATCATCACTCAATTGCAAATCAACATCTTTTATATACAAATAATGCATATTTACCCTTTTTATTGTTTCAATGCCTTAGTTACTTTTTGGATATATAATGGCTAATTTGTAGGGTGGTGTAGCTTTTTGGGGTTCACTAGGACACTCAGGAGTATGAGGTCATTACACAGTTTTGGTCGGCCATAGTAGACTTTCATTTTAAATTGACTTGTGATTTTAGAAAAGCTAGCTCAGAGGATGTCTAACTAGTAAAAAGGGTCGATTTCATGAAGTGCATTTTGTAAATTTTTTCCTATTTTGGTAAAGATATTTAGTGGGTCATGAGGCCCGAAATGTGTACTTTTTGTTTACTTTGGGAACTACCATGAACCGTTCATAGAGCCTTATCATTATCTATTTATTTGATTATTATAACTAAAATTGTTCACAAGCCAAATAGTTCAAGAATAGATTCGAGTTCGATTTATTTAAATCTGAATCCAAAATTGGACTCACCTAGCTGTTGAATCAAAATCACACATTATTAATATATATTTAAATAATTTATTTTGTTATTTACCATTTTTTAAAATAAAAAATATAGATCGCATGGAATGCGAATTTGAACTCGAATTTAAATAATACATTCTTAACACAATTCTAAATCCAAACATCAATACAAAATTCAAACAAATCTGGATTTGAATACGTAAAATATATTGGAGATTTAGATTCAATTGATTAGATGTGATACCTAATTCTAATAGCATAGCAGTTTGACTTTTATCTTCTAGTTCACGTCTTTCCATTTTTTACTCAATAAGAGTGTAGTCGATTCTTTGGAGTTTATTTTTATCATCTTTTAATATCCTCTTTGATGAGGCTTTATGTAGCGATGATCGGTTGAACCTATATCATATTACAGATTCAGAAGAGGATCATACAACGTAAATGTAATTAAGGAACCCGAAGTATGCTCCGAAAAGTTCAGCGCAAAGACAACTTTGTGAACTTTCAAACTTCAAACTTTTTAATTTTCCCCGATTGCATTGGTCTCCTCTTCTATTGACTTTTTTGCCTTTACCTACATCGATAGTCTTCCACTAAATTTTTTTTCATCTAATTCAAGGAGGCGATTCTTCCCCATATCTGGTCGGTCGCCGACTAAGAATGCAAAGGGCAGGTGTGATGTCAATTACACAATCATCAATTATTCTAAAGGTGGAGGGTCGAGATAGCTAGTATTCCGACAAAGTTGTAGATGAGAGGAAGAGAATGTGGCTATTTGTGGATTGTTCACATTGGAGGAGCATTTGAGATGCAAGAGGATGAGGGAAGTTTGACGGCCGAGCTAAGAGGTAACGTGAAGGATCAATCCATTTAGGTGATATGGAAATCCGACTTGAAGGAACACCACAACTTGAAGTAGTTAATGGAATTTATGTTAGGAGGCACATATATTTCATATCTTTTATTAATTGATATTAGTTTAGATTGGCTGCTAGATATATAAATACTTGAAAATTAATACTCTCATCATCTCATTAATACGTACACACACTCCATTTTATATAATGAAAATAGGAGACCATTAAAACAATCCCCATCATGGACCTCAATTATGATCATCAAAATAGTCTAAGCACTTCAATTTTTATCTCACTAATCTAAAGAAATGCAAGAACTAGCATAATATATATATATGTAGTGATCGTGCACAGAATCCCCTGTGGGCAGTGTGCGGTGACAATAATATTTGATCGTCGCTCAAATGAAGGTCAGGTACTATCGTTGATGTTGTGCATAGGGGAAACTTGTGTACTAACAATAGCGTGTGTACATATATAAACGTTGATGTTGGTCCCAAGTTTTTTCGTTATACAATCTGGATGGCAAGTTTTTTAAGTGTGCGTGTGTGTTGCGAAGTCTCATTCAATCTAGGGCTCCAATTGGCGCGGTGTTTTTGCTCCGGTGAGTTTGGATAAAAATGTCACCGTCACAAAATGTATGTTTTGTGTGACAATGTCTATGATCACTATCAAGAAAAGAAAACTTAGTTTTGAACATGAAAGTGAATGAAGCTAGCTCCTCTTAAGAAATGTTTCTCATAGTTTCTTAGGTGAAGTCGGGCATCTACAAACGTCGGGTCTTAACCACTTTGTTAACAGCTGCAACCGCACCCACATTGTGGGCAAACGATGCAAAAATAGTTTCCATAGAGATCGAAAACATGATTTATAAAATGTCTGAAGCTGAAAACATAACCTTAGTGAACAAGTTGAGTCACTTTGCATGCTCCCAAGCGTGGGAGAATGAAGATGAAAACATAACCTTAGTGAACAAGTTGATACACTTTGCATGCTCCCAAGCGTGGGAGAATAAAGCATACGTAAAACATATTGTAGCTGAAAGCTTTTAGTCTCAAAAAGAGATGCGATGCCATCATTATATGTTTACTATTTGAAGGTGGCTCCCAGAAGATTGTTATGGTGGCTATACCCCTAGCCAAAAACCCCCAAAATCGCATGATATATATGTGATGCGCATGCTGTGTGCAATAAACATTGCAAAAATGAAGAAAACAGTGATAAGATTTGACCATGGAGTTGAAACATAAACTGGCCAAGTTGACAGCTCTTCACTTGTATTTTGTATACAAAATTACAATATCACAACCACCCGCTTCAGAGTGGCGGGCAGGACGAGCGGTAGGCCTAGTCGCTTAATTCCACCAGGCAGAGACGACAAAATCAAGATAGTACCCCTTACGGCAGGACGAGAGGCTCCCAGGACAAGAGGCTCCGCCCTTACGGTCAACCACGATAGTACCCCGACTGTGACAGTACTATGATCGCGACAGCCACGGGGCCCCGCCCATACGGCCAACCGCAACAGTACCCCGACTGTGACAGTACTCTGATCATGATAGGCACGAGACTCCGCCCCTAGCAATTAATTAATGCAGTTTAAAACAAAAACACTATTAACTAATTAATGCTGAAAACAGTTATAGACAATTTTCAAATTTTGTTTTTAAATTAATATCCTCATCATGATTCGTATATGGTTAATTTTTAATCATTAGTTTTCCAACTCGAATTGATGAATTATCATTATTACCTTTTCAAATCAATTTTAATAAAGTTGACATGCTTAATAATAACATATTAGTCTATCATAGTATGTATATGAGTTCTACTAAAAACTTTTTCAATTTTATGGATTTTCATTACTTTTAATTTTGGGATATGCTGTAATTACTTAAATAGGCATTGTATTTTTTTAATAAGTTATAATATATGTTAGGTCATTAGATGAAAAAAATAAGGTTATATTTGAAATTTTTGAATATTTCACTAAAGATAATTTTTCCCTTTTAATATATATATATATATATATATAGAGAGAGAGAAAGAGAGAGAAACTCATTGGGGGTTGAGTTTGATGCTTAGGTTCTAATGTGGCGCTAGCTAGGTGGACGCTCACACTAACATTATCAAATAAAAATAGGGTTATTTATCCGGACCTCCCCTCAATGTTTTGCGTAATTACAGCTTGCATTCCTCTAACTTTTGAAATTACAATTGCCCTCTGCTTTCAATGTTTACATTTCGTAATATCCATGCACAAAAAGAGCCCCCCTTGAAGATTTACTTCAAGGCGGTACTTTTGTGCATGGATGCTATGAAATGTAAGCATTAAGAGGAGGTTTTTGTAATTTCGAAAGTTAGAGAGGTGCAAGCTATAATTATGCAAACTTCGAAAGGAGGCCCCGGTAAATAACCCAATAAAAATAAAATAAATGTTTCGATTGTTAGAGGCCAACATGATGTACATACATGCATTGGATGAGGCATGTTGAGAATATGGCTAATATGGGAAATTAACTCATGCAACATTCAATACAGGCTCGGGGGGAGTAAAGTGCACCCCTATACTTTACGGTAAAGTGTGGGCATCCAACGGCTCGCGTGGATTCCCGCACACATCTCAAAGAGAATACATCTCAGCTCGCTTCGAGATGTGTGCGGGCATCCACGCGAGCCGTTGGATGCCAGCACTTTACCGTAAAATGCAGGGGGTGCACTTTACTCCCCCTTTCCGAACACTTAATTTATTTTAGTTTCTCTAGCTAGTTGGGTTCATGATCAGAATCCTTATGGACTATACCCTCGTCAATCATTGGTCCTAGGTCATCTCTCCCGGAAAGAATTTTTATTTAGTTAATAGAATTATGATAATTTTGTTAAGTCAAAAACCTCTGTGACGTAGGGTATATATACGAATGATAGGCACGAGGCTCCGCCCCTACGGCTAACCGCGACAGGTATAGGGCTCCACCCATATCAATTAATTAATGTAGCTTAAAATAAACAATCTATCGATTAATTAATGTAGCTTAAAATAAACGCACTATCAATTAATGCAGCTCCTCAAAAATATAGCTGACATGTCTAATGATAGTCTTTCTCGAAAATATCGATGATATGGATAATGAGAGCATACCATAGTAGGTATAGAAGCTCGACTATAAACTTTTAAGATTTTATTGATTTCCCTCGCTATTTTTAATTTGAGAATATAGTGTAATTAGTTGAATATGTATTGTATTTTAAGTTTTTTTTGAAATAGATTGTATTATATGTTAAGTCATTAAATTAAAATAATATGACTATATTTGTCCATTTTGAATGTTTCACCCACATTATGTATTACGGTCAGGGAAGGAGGTATTTTCTAAATTCAAAATTCGACAAAGAATTCCTGTAGTGACACCATTGCTCGAAAAAGAGTCATATGGAAAAGGATTGCAAAAAGAAAAAAAACCTCTAAAGAGGAATTAAAAGTTGGGGGAATTCTTAAGAAAAGAAATGGTGTTGTGATTGATGAGAATCAGAAAAATGCTAATGTTGATCTTAGAAATATGTGTTTTGGTCAGGATGGTGATACTGTGGAGCAGGAGATTGGAGTGCTGGGAATGGAGTGCAGGTCAAGTTTGCCTTCTAATGTTTCAGAAGAATTAGTTAGCAATGGTCAGATTGGTTTGGAAAAGAATGCAGTGCAGAGGAATGAAAGTTTTCCTGATTTTGTGGCCTCTACTGGTTTTAACATTGAGAAGTTGGGTAATTTGTTGTCTGCAGATGCCTCTCTTCCTGCTACCGGCAAGGAAAGACTATTTATTTCTGAGTCTGTTTTGCCTTCCAAAATGAATGACTTGGAGGAAGCAAGTGCATGAGGTGTTTTTCATGGCTGGAGATCCAATTATATCTAATAATAATGCTGATTTACAAATGGTAACTAACGGAGCTCAGGTTATATCCAATGATAATGAAGAACTACAAATTGTTGTTGTTTTACATGAACCGTGTCTTGGTCCAAAAGTGATGAAGTCCAAAGTGATAGAGTTTGAGAATCACACACATAATTACATTAATAATAGAGTATACATATACATGAGTGGGTGATCACAACACCCGAGGTGACTATAGGCTAACATTACTACTCAATATACAATATATCTAACACCCCCCACAAACACACGGGGGATCATACACCGAGAGTTTGGACAGTAGATAGGCATGTTGGGTCCTCGTCTGCGTCTTTGTCATCAAATCTGCAATCTGCTACTCGGAAGGAATAAAGGAAGGGGCAAGAGTGCCTTGACTATAGTGCTCGCGTAGGAAGAAAACAACCACCCCAAAAAGCTTGGAGAGAGAATACATGCCAACACTCCTCCTCATGGTGGGTGAAAGATGTTAACTAAACCCATCTTGTCACAATTCCTCATCATGTCATTTGAGCTGAGTCCCTTTGTCAAACAATCAGCAGCTTGATCCTTGGTGGTGACATAGCTAAGATCCAAGAGTCCACTATCAAGTTTCTCTTCTATAAAGAACCTGTCAATCTCGATATGCTTGGTCCTGTCATGGTGAACTGGATTGTTAGCGATGTTGATTGCTGCTTGACTATCACACCATAGCTTCATCCCATCTCCTCGATCCAACTTCAGCTCCATTAGCATTCCTTTCAACCAGAAGAGTTCTGCGACCCCTAGAGCCATAGCCCTACACTCAGCTTCAGTCGTTGATCGGGCTGCAACCGACTACTTCTTGCTTCTCCATGAGATCAGGTTGCCTCCCACAAAGATGCAATAACCCGAAGTTGATCTCTTATCATCAACACAACTTGCCCAATCTGAGTCGCAATATCCTTCGATCTTTACATGTCCATTCCATCTAAAGAGTATCCATTTTCCAGGAGCAGATTTCTCGTATCGAAGAATTTGGTACACAATATCCATGTAACCCTTCATGGGATCGTGCATGTAATGACTCACCACGCTCATCGTGCATGTAACGAGTCACCACGCCCACAGCGAAGGAGATGTCTGGACGTGTGTGGCTCAGATAGATCAATCGCCGGACAAGTCTTTGATATCTCTCCCAATCAACTGGTTCCCCTGCCTCAGAACTCACCTTCTCTTTAGTGTCAATAGGCGTTGCAGCTGGCTTGCATCCAAGCATCCCTATCTCGGTGAGGAGATCCAGGGCATACTTTCGTTGAGACAGAACAATTCCCTTCGCACCATATGCAATCTCTATCCCAAGAAAGTACTTAAGATATCCCAAGTCCTTTACCTTGAACATCTTCCCCAAGTCACACTTAAGATGCGCAATTTCCTTCTCATCATCTCCCATAATGATCATGTCGTCCACATACACAGCAAGTATGGTTATGTGATGTTTCTCATTATGTTTGAAAAACACAGTGTGGTCGGCATTGGTTTGCTGATATCCCATCCCAACCATGGGCCTTCTGAAGTGATCAAACCATGCACGAGGGGACTGCTTCAGTCCATACATTGCCTTCTTCAACCTACACACTCTGCCTTCCGTCACGGTTATACTAAATCCAGGTGGGACCTCCATATATACTTCCTCAGCAAGATCGTCATGCAGAAAAGCATTTTTCACATTCAATTGGTACATCTTCCATCCACCATTGGACGCCAGGCTGATCAGGGTACGAATTGTACTCATCTTTTCAATAGGTGCAAACGTCTCGTCATAATCGATGTCATACGTCTGGTTGTACCCTTTTGCAACCAATCGAGCCTTATAGCGCTCGATTTTTCCATCCGGGTTCTGCTTTACAGTAAAGACCCACTTGCGCCCAATAACCCTCTTCCCCGTCGGGAGCTGTGCTAGTTCCCACGTCTTATTCTTCTCTAGAGCGCGCATATCCTCCTTCATTGCTGCTTGCCAGTTGTGGTCGGCTTTAGCTACCTGCCAATTGTTAGGTACAATAATACTATCCAAAGATGCAATGATTGATCCGTGAGAATAAGAGATAGCGTCGTAGGAGTCAAATGAAGCAAGATCCCAACCATATCGATCAGGAGGATTACCCGAATTGTTGTGAGTGCTCCTTCTGCAGAAGTTGTCGGGGATGTGGGAAAGATATACTCACCAGGAGGTGGCAGTGGTTCAATTAGAGGTGCTTCCGGGATTGAGACTTGCATAGACGAGGGACTAGGCACTGTCGCTGTGGGTGTAGGTACGAGGTCAGGAGTTCTCCTTTCTCTTCTCTGATATGTGACAAGCTCCCCTGAAGTTGTGGGTATCACACCACTCACCTCCTCCTGCTCCTCATTCATCTCTTAATCCACAGTGTAAGGTTTTCCACTGTCTTTACTTAAATCTGTCACCAAGCTCTCCCATTCTCGGCCTCCATTCCTAAGATTGGGCTTTTTTCAGGTACGAGTAGAATCTCCTCTCGTGCTCTTGCTCTTGGAAGTGGACATCCATGCTCACGAAACACCTTTTCTCGATTATACTCCAACATACACATCCCTTCTGAGTACCAGAATATCCCACAAAGATACATTTAATTTCCCTGGCATCAAGTTTGTTAACGCTTGTCCTATTATCCTTCACAAAGCAGACGCACCCAAAAATCTTAAGTGGAAGAACACCTCCGTTATGCCCTTGCAGCTCCTGACATGGGGATCTCCACCCTAAGATCTTCGATGGAATTCTATTGATTAACTATGTTGTTGTTAACACTGCATACCCCCACAAGTGTTGGGGAACATTCATGTGCAACATCATACTTTTTGCCACTTCCATCAGATGTCTGTTTTTCCTCTCAGCGACTGAAAGTGCACAGAGTGCCTCTGAGAATCCTCTAGAGGGGGTCAGGGTGAATAGAGATTTAAAAATTTTCCTATTCTAGTTGTGCAAATACAATAAACCTAAGTTTTATTCTTCACCAAGATATATCCCAGAATAAAATAGCTGCAGTTAAGTAATGAAATAATAGACAGTAAATGAAATCTAATCTATGAGGGACAGCACAGAAAAGCAATCCAAAAGACACACAGAATTTTTATAGAGGTTCCACAAAATGTGGGTACTCCCCTCTTCTACCACCTGGTAGGGATGCACCACTGTGCCTGAGTCTTTTGGTAAGGAGACTCTTAGAACTACTGATCTTTTGACTAGGAGATCATGAACCACCAGATCTTTTGATAAAGAGATCTTGAACCACCAGATCTTTTGATAAGGAGATCTTGAACCATTGAATCCTTTGAAGAGGGATTAATAAAACTCTTTTATAGTTGGAAGAATGAAGGAGAAAGAAAGAGGGAGAGGAATGATTCAGAAATCTGTCTTTCAGATTTCTGTAATAGCAATCCTAAGCTGTTGTTTGAGTGCTCTTCAGGATCTGTATATGATTAACCCTAGCTTTTGATAGTGATGATTGCTAGGGTTGTTAAGTTGTTGATCCTTCTGCTTCCTGCTCTTAAAATAAAACTACTGCTATATGATTTTGATGAAGAAGCAACAGCTGTTGACACTGATCAGAGTATATCCTTTTTCATTTTCGTTCTTTCCTGTATGATGTCTATTAGGGTTCCTCAGAGAGGAAGAAGAGTAGTGCCTCAATAGAACAGTATGGCCGATTGTGATAAGTGCCTTCCTTTTCTCTTTCCTCTGTTGCATTTTATTGTCCTGCTATTGAATTTGAATTTGTTTCCCTTTCAGGTAAGTCCTGAAAGGGTATATTTGTCTAGACAATAAATCCTTCCTTCCTTCTTTAACTCCCGACCCGTCCACCAGAACTAAGCTTTTGTCTTCTTTTATCCTTCTTTCTATTTCAGGCAATTAATGTGTCGTTGGAGAACGGTCTTGAGAGAGGTGGGCCAAGAAAGAAGGACAAAAATGATAGCTGAATAGTTTCCCTTTTCAGACTGTATTCGACGTAACGTCGAGTTCTCTTCCTCTCTTATCGGCGCACCTTCGAGTTCTTGTAGGAGCAACTTCAAATTCATCCTTGCTCTGATTGAACTCTGCTAGTCAACGTTGCGTCGACATCCAATCGACGTAACCGTCGAGTTGATGGCTTGGTTCTGAACTTCATTATCTGCGTCGAGATGAAGTCGACGTTGCGTCGACTTTGAATGGATTCGACAGATACTTCCTTCTGCTCTGAGTTGAAGTAGAGGCTGCATAGACTTCTCAAAATACTTTGACCTTATACATGGCCTCTACGTCGATATCTATTCGACGTGACGTTGACTTGAATTACTTCAACAGAAGGGTGAACCACTTGGACTTCTAGTCAGAGTAGCGTCGCCAATAAATCTAAGTTGCGTCGAATTCAATTCGATGCAAATATTAACTTTATCCAAATTATGTTTCTCTTGATATGGTCTTGACACCCAAAGTTGAGTGTAACATACTAAGACATCTAATGACCAGATTACCCTCACTATACACTGGGTAATTCAATCCTAAGGAATAAACTCACTTTTAGGTAATTTGTTAAGTTAAATCAAAGGGGTTTTGCCAACAATCTCCCCTATTTATCTTAACAAATTTTACAATTTGAATAAAGTAATTTTACACATTCCTCTTATATAATCAAGATTAATACAGACAAGATAATCGGACATAAAATAAGTGACTAGATTGAATCAGTAAGCAGAAATGTATCTGATTGATTGTCACGGGAGTTTATCAGAGATTACCCAAGAATACATCTACTTTCTTCCTTTCAGAAAATTAGATAAGTCCTCATAGATCTTTCTGAACTTTCTTTGCACATACTTGAAATTTGCAGGAGTTGCCTTCTCTGTATTCCTTTGTATTCTTCCATGACCTTTGAAGAGTTTCTCCAAGTCCACTTCAGTGTTAGGATGAACATCTTTGAGTGTGTAACCCAGACCAAAGACTTTGGCTGTCAACATATTTATGAGTTCTAAATTTATATCATCTAACTCAGATCCTTTCTCTGATTTTGATTCAACAGCAAATGCTTGTGATTCACCAACTATTGCTTCTTCCTTCCCAGAAGTTGAGGCTTTTAAAAACATGATCTTCTTTTTCTTCTTTTCCTCTTCAGATGACTTTTCCCTTTTCTTTCTTTTCTATGTAAACTGTACTGCCTCCTCAGGATTGCATCCAATACCTCCTCTGTGGAGTTGACCTACCCCTTTAAGCATTTTTGCTTGAGGGTTCTTTGTAGTGTACTTTGTATGATCAAACAAAGTAGACTTAATTGGAATTGCCTTGGCTAATTCTTCCTTTTCAACCACCTGTACTCTGCGAAAAATTTCATGGAATGGCTCCACAACGCATCCAACATCAATACATTATGGGCCCAATGATTGGTTTGCGGTATTTATGAATATCAGGGCCATTGGATCTCGAGAATAAGATCCAACGGCACCTGTACTCCGGCGGTGGCCAAAACCTTGCTGGCTCTTTCCACCATCAGTCGACCACCATTTGGCCATGCCACTACCTCTGGTGGGCTTGCCAGAGGAAGGGGATTCCCTTAGTGGCACTCTATCGACTTAATATCCTTGACGATTGCCGAAGGAGGCAAACATAGGCTAAAATTATCGGGCACCGTCAGAGCTCTATTTTTCGGTTGTGTCGCCACCTCGAGGTTCCCTGAAAAAGGTAGTCAAGATTGCTACAGCTGTGTAGGGCTCCTCAACAAGACAAAAAATGGTTGGGGAGACACTACATTTGTCGGCCACCTGAACTCAAATAGAGCTCGAGTGGGTGGCGGCGGCGCTCCAGCAGTCGGAGGCCGCATGCAGATCAGCGACTCTAGGGTTTTGAAAGGGAGGAGTGGAGAAGTGTGTCCTCAACATGGGGTCGGGGGGGGGGGGGGTTATATAGGAGGATGTGGACCTCCACACTCCTCTTTCCCTCTCTCTCTCTCGACTGGGCATGATTTCGACCTGGTGTACATGTGGGGGCAGGTGGCACCGTCATAGTTGGATGATGTACTTAGGGGCTAGAGTTGCATGGTTAGAGGGAATAATGGTTTTCAATATTTTAATTAAAAAACCTTTTATTAGGAGGGTTTGACCAAAGTCAACCGTAGGGTGGAAGCCCCAATGTGTGTCAAAGTTAGGGTTAATCATAATTATCATGAAATGAGTGTTTACATTTTCTGGTCGTCGCATTGCTTGACGTGACCCATTTTGTTCAACTTGTCGAAACTTCATTGAATTTAATTGAAACGAGTTGCATTGCGTACGTATCGGTCATATGAGTTCAATGTAACTACATAGGGCCCATTCTGAGTTTAATTACTCAAAAAGTCATTTTAGAGTGGTTGCATTGAACAACGTGACCTAGTTTGGTCAAGTTATCTAAATCTAATCAGATTTGAACGAAGTGAGTTGCCTTGTATTTGTATTGGTCATACGAGTTCAATGCAACTAACAGGTCCATTCCGAGTTCATTTACTCAAAAAATCATATTAGGGTGGTTGCGTTGAATAACGTGACATAGTTTGGTCAAATTCTCTAAATCTAATCAGATTTGAACAAAATGACTTGCATTGCATTTGTATCGGTCATACAAGTTCAATGCAACTGACTGAGGTCCATTTTGAGTTCATTTACTCAAAAGCCATTTTGGGGTCATCACCAAACTTCTAGGGTACCTAAGAAGTGACCGGGTAGCCTTAATTAGGTCAGCTAGAGTCCTAGTGACCCAATTAAAGGTTGGGATGTTACATAAGGTTCAACAAGTCGGTGTTGGAGTTGACTCTACATGGGTTACTAGGAATTCCACTTCATCTACAATCGAGGCACCACCAACATTTGTGTTTAGAGAATTTAAAAACTATAGGAAGGTGGTTTGTAGGCTGACTACTCCATAGATTAGGAAGAATTCTTCCAGGTCTATTAGGAAGTTTATGACACACAACACTCTAAGGAAGACACGCCCACTAAGTGTCACTGAAGCTAATCTTAATCCTATTTCTATAGCTAGATATAAAACTATGGTTCAATATAACAAAAATAAAGGAAAGGAAAAGGCAGCAGGATTTTTTTTGGCCATGGAAGGGGCCAATGACCGTAGATCATTCGGTGGACGGGCATTGATTACTAATTTGTTAATCATCGACTGATCGGTCAACAATCACAGGTTTCTACTTAATCTCAAGCAGTTGGTCTATTCAAGATCATTGATCGTCGACCTCCTTGTGCTCTGCGATCTTCGATCATCGATGGGCCCCTTGGTTAACAATTGGTGACCATAAATCTATGCATTGATCAATGATCGATGGTCGCTGGCCGCTTTATAGATCAACGATCGCAGATCACAGATAACAAGTCAAATCTTCCCAAACTTATCCATAGATGACTCCTACCTTTCTCTCACACTTCTATAAGACCCCTAAGAGTTCAAGTAAACATGTACACCTTATATTGTTATGGAAAAGTAGACCACTTTATAGTTGTTTGTTGGCAGAATAACACAAACACCTTCACAAGGAGCTATCTAGTGAGAGGAAGGGTTTGTGATCCCCATCTGACTTTTTGCAAGGTTCTCAAATCTATATTGGAACCATATCTTATTTTATTATAGTTAATAGTAGGTACAATCTCAACTAAGATGTACACTTGGTACATGGACAGTGGTTGATACATGCACATGAATAGAGATAGAAGCTTGTTGACAATATATTGTGCAAAAAAGGACCCAAAGTCATCTTTAGAGATTCAGTAAATGGCTTCATAAGAGGTTATGGTAACTTTTCTTGAGATAAGAAAACCTTTAGTGATGTGGCTTATGTGAAAGGATTGCAACACAATCTTTTAAGCATAAGACAATTATGTTGTAAGGGTTATTTAGTTTCTTTTCTTAATAATAAATGTATAGTAAAAGAAAGTAGGTCAGAAAAAGAGGTTTTCACTAGACCTAGAGTTGATAAGATTTATCATGTTAATTTTAGTCTGGTTGAAAATGTGTGCATTATGGCCTACTCTCCAATTTAAGCCAACTTTGGCATAAGAGGGTAGCTCACATCAACTTTAACACATTAGGTAAGTTGTCTAGGTCAAAACTAGTTAGAGGTTTTCCTAATTCAAAATATGTTAAGGATAAACCTTGTAGAATTTGCCAACATGAAAAGCAAACCAAGGCCTTCCTTAAGAGAAAATCAATCCATAATATCCTAGGATGTAAGGGATAGTGGAGGTATGACATCCAGAGGAGGCAGAGACGAGATGGAGAGGAGAGGAAATGGCTTGCTCAATCGTGAACTCTAGAAGAGAAATCCCTTGCCTTGCAACACACAAGATTTAAAAAATTTTGTGGGGGGGGGGGGGGGGGGGGGGGGGGTTCTAGCGAGTAGGAGGGAAAATGAAATATTTGGCTCTAATTATAGTCATAACCCTTGTTTGTATCTTCATGAATTATCTCAACTGATGCATCTTTAGTGGCAAAAAGAATTGTCATGATATTTTGTCATTAAAAATGGATTTTCTTGTATTGTCATCCATCCTAAACCCGGTCACTCCAATCAAAACATATAAAAATAAAAATAGTGTTATGTCTACAAAGGAACAAATCATCTATCTACCAACCGCTTTTATAATATGACCTAACATATGATTGACAAACCCAATGAGGTCGAACCTCAAGCCAATATGACCAAAGCAACAGATCAACTTATCTTCAGTTTAGTTACACTAATATCCTTCTTCTTACTTATTCTTCTGATTGGTGGCTTGATTCTAGAGAAAATTTTCATACTTATTATGATTGTTCTTGCTTTGCCACCTTTCAAGGCATCAGTGGATGAAGTGTGATTCTAGGTGATGCCTCTTTCATACAAGTTCTTGGATGCAAGCGAATGGACCTTAAGATGATATCTGAGAAGACTTTGCCACTGCATGATGTTATATTTTTGCCAAAAGAAAAATAAGTAAGGATCCTCCGTTAAGCATGAGATCATTCATCATGTAACCAACGTTGAAAATATACTTAAAATAAATTAACTCAAAATTTTCAAGAGCATGAGATCATTCATCATGTAGCCACTCTTTCACCCCAATTGAATAGTCTAAAACAGAATGAAAATATTGGATTTTAATGAACACGATCAATGCCGTGATAGTTGAGTCTGTTGCTCCAAAAAAACATTGGGGAGAAATATTAATTCTTACTTTTTTAAAATCTGTAAGCGCCCGTTCGTTTGGACGGAATTGAAATTTGATATTGAGATTCGATATTCAGAATTGGAATTGGTCTAATTCCAATTCCAGGGTTCGCCTAATAAACAATATTGCTGAATATTGTGGGATTGATTAAATCTTTTGTTCGATTATTAAATAAAATTCAATCTAAGAATTGAAAAATATTACGAAAAAACTAATATTTTTACATAAATAATAAAAAATACACCTGTTGAAAAACAAAACGCTCCCGGGTACAAAACGCTTGCCCGGACAAAAAACACGCGCTCGGGCGCAAAATACGCAACATGGCAAAAATCTCGCGTCCAGGCACAAAACGCACCCCCCCCCCCGGCGGAAAATGAGCGCTAAGGCGAAAAACGCGCGCTGGGCGAAAAATGCGCGCCAAGGCAAAATACGTGTGCTCGGGTGACAATATGCACGCCCGGGCGAAAACGATCGCACGAGCGACAAAAAGCGAGGCTTGTCGAAAAACGCTCGTCCGGGCGAAAAAGGCGCACTCGGGCGAAAAAAGCGCGACCCGGCGAAAAATGGTCGCCCGGGCAAAAACTGCACGCCCGGGCGAAAAACGCGCCCAGGCAGACAATATGCGCGTCCAGGCGAAAAATGGGGGCCCGGGCAAAATACGCGCGCCCAGGCAAAAACGCACGCACGGGCAAAACACGTGCGCCCGAGTAAAAAAATGAGTGCCCGGGTGAAAAACGCGCTCTCGTACAGAAAACGGGCGCCCCGGCAAAAAATGTACGTCCGGGCAATAAATGTGCGCCCTGCCGAAAAAACACAAGCCCGGGCGAAAAACGTGCGCCCAAGCAAAAAATGCGCGCTCGGACGAAAATAGGTGCGCCCGGGCGAAAAATGGGGACCCAGGCGAAAAATGCGTCCCCAAGCGAAAAATGCGCGCCCGAGCGACAATAGGTGCGCTCGGGCAAAAAATATGGGCCCTAGAGAAAAACGCACGCCCGGGCGAAAATTGTACGCTCGGGCGAAAAACGCGCGCTTGGGTGAAAAAATGTGCGCCCGGGCGAAAAATGCGTGTCAGGCAAAAAAACACGCATTGGGGCGAAAATATGTGTGCCACTGCTGGATCATCGGAATATCGCGAGTCGCTGCTGGAAAGTAGAGGAGGAGCCCGAGCATGTCAGAATGTCAAGGAGGAACGTGAAGCGCAGTTAAGGAGTCGCTCCTCTTTTTTTTATCGGGAGTAAATTGAGCAAGTCAGACTCGCCAATTCCGATATGTCCACTTAGATTTTGTGAGTAGGCTAAAATCAATTCCATGATATTCAACTCAAATTCCAATTATTAAAGCTACCAACAAACGAACGACGTAATTGAAATTCGTCGTCGAATTTCAATTCCAATTCTCCAATTCCGTGCAAACTAACGGGCCCTAATAGAATTCCTGCGAAATATAATTAAAGTATCATCGAACTATTTAACTTAAGAGAGTCTAACCTTAATATACTTTGAGTATGGGATGTTTAGCCGAGATAACTATTATGCATCGAATAATAGGATGAATAGATTTCTTATTATTAATCACATGTTAGTGGGATCTCTAACAATGTTATCCTGGAAACTAGAGATGCAGACTATTTTGAAGATAAATTTTTATATAATGCAGAAAACTCGTCCTAACCTTCTAGTAGTTCTGTCTAGTCTTCTTCTAATATTGACTCATTAGAAGTTCATGAACTTAGGTGGAGCAAACGAGTTAGAACTGAGAGGCCTTATAGAGAAAATTACTTCACATATTTAGTTGAAGGAGATCATGACCTCATCTGATACACTTTTTTGGATGGAAACAATAAATATGGAAATTAACTTTATATTAGCTTGAGAACAAATTTGAATTCAAACCGACCTACCTCCCGATAATAAAATAAAAGGTTTTAATTGGATCTTTAATAAGAAGCTTAGGTCAAATGGTTCTATAAAATATAAAGTTTGCCTCATTGCTAAAAGCTATTCGCAAATCGCTTACAATCAAATTGAAGTTATCTTTTCATAGGATAATTCTCTAAAGTCAACCTTTCTTTGACACCCCAAGTTTTAACGGCGGGTGTTTCCAATGAATTTTGTTATCATTAAGATTGCTTCTATAAATAGATCAAATTTGACTGAGAATGAGGGAATAGACAGAGCTAGATCCTGAGAAAGTAGGATGGAGAGCTCTTACAAAGATTTTCGAGTATGTGGTTGGATCTTCGCCAACCTCCGCACCAATAATTCCCAGCAAGTAAAGTCTACTTTGATTATGGTCAAATCATGGTTGAACAATATGGGATTCTCAAAAATAAGATTGACACCAAAGTAAAGCATAGAGACTCTTATAAGTGTCATTTCTTTTAGAAAGTTCATACTTTGATTGAACCCAATTCTCTTATTGGTCATCGCATGGTTGGGAATGGATATAGAAATAAATATTAATCATTTTTCACATGAATTGAAAGAATGTTGTTATACTAATGCCAAATCAGCCCAATATTAATTTTTCTTAAAAAAATACGCCCGGGCAAAAAAAATGTGCGCGGGCGAAAAAATTGCGTCCGGGCAAAAAAAAAACGCGGCCGGCCGAAAAAAAGCGCGCCCGGGTGAAAAAATCCCGCTCGGGCAAAAAAAGCGTGCCCTAGCGAAAAATACGCGCTCTTGCGAAAAATTCGTGCCCGGGCGAGAAAAAACACGGTCGGGCAAAAAAATCGCGACCGGGCGAAAAAAAATGCGTCCGGGCAAAAAAATCGCGCCCGGGCGAAAAAAATTGCGCCCGGGCGAAAAAATCGCGCCCGTGCGAAAAAAATCGCGCCCGGGCGAAAAAATCACGCCCGGACTAAAAGTCGCGCCCGGGCGAAAAAAACTGCGCCCGGGCAAAAAAAATGCGCTCGGGCGAAAAAGTCGCGCGCCGGGCTAAAAAATGCGCTATTGTTATGATAATTTGCAGGAATTAGCTTAAAGCTCAAAATTGATGAATGTCAATTCCTATGAAAAAAAGCCTTTTTGCAAACGAACAGTAAAAAGTTATGAATATCAATTCCTATCACAGAAAATCATCATACAAACGAACAAAAGAATTGGATTTAAACTAAATGTCATTTTCCGTGTGTATTGATATTCTCAATCCGGGCTAATTCTAGCCGACCACCTACATATTCTCAGTCTTGCTACTTCATTCACCTCCGACTGCACGTTCATGTGCTCGTATAGCCAATGTTGAAGATAATCTTGCCATAATGCAGTTTTTTTTTGTTTAGGCGCCTTTTTTCTGCTCAAGCCCTGCTCCATGTCCTCCCTGTTATGGCGCCGCTGCTGCTGGAGCCCCTCCTGTTCCCAAGGAGTTCTGTCTTCTGCCATATTTATGTACTTGCTTTTTGTTGTATTTTCCTCTCCAAGCTACTATATATAAAGCTTGGATGAGCTTCTTTTCTGCATTCTTTTTTCAGAAGTTGTGTTCCTGCATTTTGTAAGAGTCAATCTATGTAATCTTTTGTTAGTAAATGGAAAATCAGTAGTACCGTCTACTTTCTCCCCTCCTCTTGTTTCTTGGTTCTTTTGGTCTCTTTTCTCAACATGGTATCAGAGCCGAGGTCGTAGTTGCTATCTGCCATCAGAATAAATTGTTTTGGTGCATATGTGCTGCTACCCGGTCTTGTGTTGACATCTTTCTATTCTTGTTTGTTTTAATCATCATATGGCATCATCTAGCAACAATGTTTCCCCTCAAAATTACTCACCCAATGGAGTACCTATCTTTGAAGGAGATGCATACGATTTTTGGCATGTCCAAATGAGAACCTTGTTTATCTCACAAGGACTTTGGAGTATTGTTCAAGATAGATACAACAAGCCCACTGCTGAGAACCCTTTGACTGGGTGGGAGGCTGCCACAGTTACAACCTTTGAAGAAAACTATAAAAAGGATGCTAAGGCCCTGCTGTACACAGTAAGGGGTAACAAGAAGCCTGTTTCCAAGAGTCATGGGAGCTGGAACCTCAAAGGAAGCATGGGACACCTTAAAAACTGAATTCCAAGGATCGGCCAAGGTAATTTCTATCAAACTCTTAAATTTATGGCAAGTGTTTGAATCCCTCAAGATGAGGGAGGATGAATCATCTCAACAATATTTTACCAGAATCTCTATTATTGTGTATCAAATTAGAATCTTTGGAGAGGTTTTAGAAGAAAACAAGATTGCTATAAAAATTTGACGAACTCTTACACAAAAATATGAATCAGTAGTCTCAGCCATTGAAGAATCCAAGGTCTTAAGCAATCTCACAGTTATTGAACTAATGGGCTCTCTTCAGGCTCATGAAGAAAGGACCAAGAGATATGAAAATACTTCCTTAGAAAAAGCCTTTCAAAGTAAAATGAATCTTCAAAACACCTATGAGAAATTTCCTGATCCTCAAAAAAGAGGACAGACCAACTCTCAAGTGTTCTGCCACTTATGTAAAAGATCAAATCATGAAGCCCATGACTGTTTTTATAAGTGTAAAAGGTGCAAAAAACCTACTCACCTCAACAAAAACTGTTGGTTTCAGCAAAAACCAGTCAAGGATGATGTTCCTCATGAAGACAAGGATCAGGATCGAATATTTTACACCAACTCCGGCTGTGAAATTGATGACAATGATATGTGGTATATTGATAGTGGTTGTTCTGACCACATGACAAATCAAAAAACTTATTTTGTTAGCCTTGATGACACCTTAAAATCTGAAGTTCTTATGGGAGATGGTAAGTCAAAGAAGATAGAAGGAAAAGGGGTGATATCAGTTAAAACCAAAAATGGTCAAATCAAATATATCCATGATGTTCAATTTGTTCCTGATCTTGCTCAAAGCTTATTAAGTGTAGGGCAACTTGTCAAGAAAGGATACAAGCTAATCTTTGAAGAATCACAATGTATCATTTTTTACAAGTATTCTTTTCACATTGCTGCCATAAAAATGACCTCCAATCAAGTGTTTCCCATGAGTCTGTCTACTTTCAAAGATCAAGCTTTAGTTAGTAAACAAACTGACAAAACAAGAATATGGCATGAGAGATATGGGCACCTTAATCTCAAGGACTTAAGAAGGCTGGAAAAAGAAAACTTGGTAGTAGGTCTCCCCTCCATTGTAGAAGAAACAACTATATGTGAAGACTGTTCTTTGAGCAAGATACATAGAGCACCTTTTCCCCATCAAAGCTACCATAGAGCAGGACAACCTCTCAATATTATCCACATAGACATCTGGGGACCTGCCCTCATTCCTTCCCTATCAGAAAAACATTATTACTTATTGATTGTTGATGACTTCAGTCGATTCATGTGGGTTTATTTTTTAAGACACAAATCTGAAGCCTTCAACAAATTCCAGTTGTTCAAAGCTCAAACTGAAAACCAGCAGTGTAGTAGAAAAGAGAAATCAAACTATCATAGAAATGGCAAGGTGTATGCTGAATACAAAGCAATTACCAAAAGCATATTGGGCAGAGGCAGTAAACACGGCGGTTTACTTACTAAATAGAGCACCCACTCGTGCCTTAGTTAACAACACTCCTTATGAACAATGGAATGGTACTAAACCACAAATTTCTCATCTTAAAATATTTGGATGCATTGCCTATAATCTGGTACCAGCAGAAAAGAGAGATAAGCTGGGGGAAAAAACAATATTCTTGGGATATAGTGAAGAATCAAAAGCTTACCGACTATACAATCCAAGAACAGACAAACTCATCATAGCTAGAGATGTTATAATTGATGAAAACAACATCTGGAGCTGGACAGGAACTGTGGATCAGAATCAGGAACTGTGGATCAGAATCCATGTCCTCAGGTGGTTGCAGATTTCTTCTCCAATGA
This sequence comes from Dactylorhiza incarnata, assembly GCA_033032865.1. Classification (NCBI taxonomy): domain Eukaryota; kingdom Viridiplantae; phylum Streptophyta; class Magnoliopsida; order Asparagales; family Orchidaceae; genus Dactylorhiza; species Dactylorhiza incarnata. The sequence continues at coordinate 2,195,935 of JAWHQI010000130.1, forward strand.
AGATAATCATCAGCCTAGTTCAATCAATCAAGTCATCAACCCCATCGAAGAAGAAATGCTACCATCCTCACCTGAAGACAACAACCTCCAATCTCCTGAAACTTCTCAGAACTCATCATCTCCGGATTCATCATCTCCAAAGAAGTTTAAAAGTATCACTGAAATTTATAGTAACTGCAATATAGCCCTTCTCCCAAAAGAACCAATGACTTACAAAGAAGCAGTTAAAAATCAGAATTGGATTAGTGCCATGAATGAAGAAATTCAAATGATTAAAAAAAACAATACCTGGGAATTTGCCTCCTTGCCTTCCAACAAGAAATCCATAAGGCTCAAATGGTTTTATAAAACAAAATTTAATGAAGATGGATCAATCCAAAAATATAAAGCTCGATTGGTAGCAAAAGGCTACTCTCAAGTTCCAGGGACAGACTACTTGGAGACATTTGCCCCCGTAGCACGATTTGAAACTATAAGAATTGTGTTAGCTATAGCAGTTCAAAACAATTTCCCTGTCTTCCAAATGGACGTAAAGTCTGTGTTTCTAAATGGAGACATTAAAGAAGAAATTTATGTTACACAACCTGAGGGTTATGAGGTTAGTGAGGAAAAAGATAAGGTATATCGTCTAAAAAAGACCTTGTATGGGCTCAAACAAGCCCCCCGTGCATGGAATTGCAAGATTGATGCTAGCCTTACCATCAATGGATTCAGAAAAAGTAACTATGAATCAGCTTTGTACTTAAAGAAAGAAGAAAGTGGAGGTTTGATTATCATCTGTGTGTATGTAGATGACCTACTCATCACAGGATCCTCTCACCAATCCATCTGCCTTCTCAAAAACAACCTCGAAAAGGATTTTGAGATGACTGATCTAGGTCAAGTCAGACACTTCCTTGGCTTACAGATACTTAGAGAATCATCAGGATTACTAATAACTCAAGCCAAATACCTGAATGATCTGCTTATAAAATTTGGTATGGAACATTCCAAACCTGTCTCTACCCCTCTAATTATACATGAAAAAATGAAAAAAAAAAGATGGAGAAGAGAAATGCGATGCTGAAGAGTACAGAAGCTTGGTTGGGTCCTTAATATATCTGACCAATACCCGCCCAGATATAGAATTTGCTGTTAGTCTGGTTTCTAGATTCATGAGTTCCCCTAGTATCAAACATCACACAGCAGCTAAAAGAATTTTGCGTTGCCTCAATGGGACCAGGGATTATGGGATAAAATATGAGAAAGATAAAAGTAGTCATCTTCATGGATATTCCGATAGTGACTGGGGAGGTTGTGCTGATGATAGAAAAAGCACAAGCGGATTCATGTTCTTCCTAGGCAACAAGCCTATTTCATGGTGTTCCCGCAAACAAAAAAGTATTGCCCTTTCATCCACTGAAGCTGAGTACTCAGCCCCGTGTGAAGCTGCTAGAGAAGGGATCTGGCTCAAGAGGCTAATAGAAGAAATTCAAGAAGAAACAGGAGCAGTATATATCTTGGTGGACAATACCTTCGCCATTGCCTTGGTCCACAATCCAATTTTCCATAATAAAACCAAGCATATTGAGCTAAAGTTGCACTTTACCAGGGAGCTAGTTCAAAATTGTGACATTACTGTGAACCATTGCAGTGCCAAGGATCAAGTCGCCGATGCCCTAACAAAGCCCCTTGCTGCGGAGTTCTTCAAAGAGATTAAGAAAAAGATGGGACTGCAAACATGCTGCGATTAAGGGAGGGTGTTAAAGATAATCTTGCCATAATGCAGTTTTTTTTGTTGAGGCGCCTTTTTTCTGCTCAAGCCCTGCTCCATGTCCTCCCTGTTATGGCGCCGCTGCTGCTGGAGCCCCTCCTGTTCCCAAGGAGTTCTGTCTTCTGCCATATTTATGTACTTGCTTTTTGTTGTATTTTCCTCTCCAAGCTACTATATATAAAGCTTGGATGAGCTTCTTTTCTGCACCCTTTTTTCAGAAGTTGTGTTCCTGCATTTTGTAAGAGTCAATCTATGTAATCTTTTGTTAGTAAATGGAAAATCAGTAGTACCGTCTACTTTCTCCCCTCTTGTTTCTTGGTTCTTTTGGTCTCTTTTCTCAACAGCCACACCCGCAAGTCAATATGATATTAATAGAATATTATTAGAAGAAGAAAAATATGAATTTTAGTTTAAATGTCTTGCCAATAAAACGGTAGAACATCTATCCCTCAATATACTCAAGATTGTTAGTGAGTTTTTTCACTGCACTTGCTTGGCTTAAGGCATCATCTTGCGATAGTACAAAATAGTGAATTGCCTTCGGCCAGTTTTACTTTGTAAATGATGATAGACTGTTGATGTTATGTAATGAAGTTGTCAGCGGGAAGAAGAAAACAACTACCAAATACTTAACAAGAGCAACAACACTCCTTCTCTCCAAAGTAGGAGACCACTCGTCAATATAGAGAATCTGCATCTCCTCATTTATATGTTTATGAATTAGCTCTATACAACCCCGTATTCATCGAGTGGGTCCCCGGGTCCCAAAGGGTCAAGGGGCATACAAGGTAGGTCAAGAAGAGCATTCGCCAAGAGTGTTGGGGGATCACTCGCCCAGGTCAGGAGGGGCAGGGAAGCCTCAAGGCGAGTGCAAGCCTCATTCGCAAAGCACTCGCTCGCTTAGGAGTGCAAATGAGAGGGAGGTCAAGCGAGTGAGGGCGGAACCCCACTTGACGAGATTAAAATTAGACAGGTGTTTTCGAAGAGTTTTGCAAGTACTCCTACTTTAAGAAACTAACCGTTATCCTATCGAAAGATAGAAGTAACCGTCTTTTTCTTCTTTCGAAGTATGGACAATTACGCCCCAACTACGACGCCGAATTCTATTGATTTTTTTTAAAATAGCAAATGAGAGTTTTGCAAGTTTTGGATTTGAAAAGCTTTTGTTTAATTATAATCCAAACTAATCATTTGATAAAGGCAAGTATACCTTATCGCGTGTAATACAAGATATTTTGTTTTAGAAAATATCGAGGTCGTATATTTCCACGGATCTTGTTGATTACTTCTACTTTTAAGGAATAAACTATTATTTTATCGGAGTAATATTTTGAGTTGATTTATAAATAATGATAATAAGCGTATAACTAGAGTTCTAAACGATGATGACGATAGCGCCGGATGTCGAATTACCTTGAGACGAAAATAGTCTTTTTTAGAAGTAAAAGATATGAATTTTCAAAACATTAAAATGGGTTGGCCGTAGAGGTTCCATAAGTATGAACGCACCTCTCTCGAGGGTACGATCACCTGAGATTACGAATATTCGACCGAACTCTCGTTCTTTAATCGAATCTTCTTAATACTTGCTTTATGTTGTGAACTCTGCTATTGGGTCTTTATTTTCAATTTGGGAGACTTACCTCATCCTCTCTCGAGGGTAGAGCGCACTTCTCTTTACCCGTGAGTGATCAGTCCATATGCACGAGCTCTTGGCTAACTAGTGTACGGAAATGGAAATGAAAACCACATATCGATTATATGGTTCCACTCAACGTTTTTCTCAAGTAAACCTTAAGCTCGTTAATAATTTTGGAAAGAGATGTTTTATCTTTTAAAAAATCATTTATTTGTCCCAATGCTCTTCGACATCGTGCGCTAAAGGAAATTAGCCACTCATCGAAATGGAGATGACATTAATAATTAGAAAATACATGTTAATAATTTAAGCGAATATAAGCGTGAAAGAAAGATTAAAAGACTTATATAAAAACAGAAATAGTATCCATCCCAACCGTCTTAATCAAGTGCTAAAGAAAATTAGACTCTCATCCGGGACGGGGGTGGTATAGAAATGAAATACTTATAAAAGTGCAGAAATAATATCCGTCCCAACCATCTTAATCAAGTGCCAAAGAAAATTAGCCTCTCATCCGGGATGGGGGTGGTAATAGAACATTTATATAATAATTTAAAGACTGAAAATTAAAACTGAAAAAAGTGTTACACACTTAGAACCCAAAATAGGGTTTGGAAAATATCACTCGAAGACTACTTCTAAACATTCAAAGACAAAGTTGAGATAAGAAAACAAACTATTTTATTACCAAAATGAAGATTACAACTAGACTAGGAAAGAGAAAGTAGCTAACTAGAAATGCAGGAAATACCTCACTTACAAGTCCTAAACTACTCCAGAAAACTAGCTAACACACAAACTTCTGGATGAGAAATGCTTCAGCCGACCCCTCCTATTTATAGGAAAAAAAATTATTTTTACACGCCCTCAGTCACGGGAGTGACCGAGGACGTGACTTCTGCGTGTGCGATTGCAGTCGCTTCAGCCGTCTTCTGGAAGGATCCGCCGTCAAATATGGTTGCACACGGGCGTGACTTGTAGTGTCACGACCGTAACATGAAATGTCACGAGCGTGACCTTGGGCGGCAGACGTCAGCACCATGGGTCATGACTTCAGGCATGTCATGCTGGCTGATTGGCGGAACACAGGCGTGACAATTTTTGACACGGGCGTGTCTTGATTTGTCGAGAAATCAGGCCGATTCGGCTTGATCGCGTGGCCAATTCATCTTGACCATGAGTACATGGGCGTGACCCAAAATGTCACGAGCGTGACCAGGAGTGTCACTGTACAGCCCTCATATTTTCCGAATCGGTGTGACCCAACACAGATGAGGTCGTGATAGAAAGGGCGACCATGACGCAACAGACCGAACCGTTGGAGGCCGTTAAGACCTGAAAGAGAAGGCCTAGGGGGTTGACCTCCTTGGACAAGTGGACCTTGGGTCCACTCGCCCATGGCCCCGGGCGAGTGGACCCTTGGTCCACTCGCCCAAGGACCCCCGGCGAGTGGACCATTGGTCAACTCACCCAAGTGGGGGGGGGGGGGGCGAGTAGACCATGGGTCCACTCGCCCAAGGGTAGGGGCGAGTGGACCTATGGTCCACTCGCCCCGTGCAGCTGGGCGAGTGGACCAAGGGTCCACTCGCTTGGTGGGTTGAGTGGACCGTAAGGTCCACTCACCCAGTAAGGGCGGTGGACCGTAAGTTCCACTCGCCCAGTAAGGGCGGTGGACCTCGGTCCACTCGTTCGACCCCCGATAAGGGGGGAGTGGATGTCTCTCCTCCACTCGCCCCCTCTCATTTTGACCATCCAGGTTCATGGTTGAGCTGTAGATAGCAGAATTTTAGCTATCTGCAGCCCAATTTTGGGAAGTCTATAAATAGCCCCCCATGGGCACCTTGGGAAGGGATGTTGATACCCCCTCCCTCGCGTGAGTGTTGTGAGCAAGCACTACCCCCTCACCCTGTCAGTGAAGGTTGACGGTGAGGTGGTCCTTAGTGCCCTCCAAGGTGCCCAGGCTCAGCATTGGCTTGGGAGGGGAAGCTCTCTGTTTCTAGACTCAAGTGTTCTTCAAGGGAAGGTCTTTCGGTTCTTAGCAACTGGTCAAGGGTTCTAGCTCAGGTCAAGTAAGGGTTAGCTGCATCCCCCTTGCGAACGTCGAGACCAGTTTTCTGGTTTCAACATTATGGTGCGGTGAGCGTGGAAGCAGCATGTTCGGAAAGCTCTGGAGAAGTCTCATGGCTGGGAGCGATGAGCTGGGGGACTCACCCCTACCAGCAAGTGCGTGAAGAAAGGTGACTTCTAGGAGTTCAGGAAGTCAATCTAGGAAGTCTTCTGGGTCGCACTCCTCCCTTAGGGCGAGTGCTCGGCATCGCCAACATCTGTGCTTGCCTCGTCGTCTTTGATTGAGATAGAGCAAGCATGTCGGCAAGGGAAGGGGCCAGCCTCGAAGGAAGGCGTGAACCTCCAAGCGCAAGCACTCTTCAACAGCTCTCCTAGGGCCAGCTGCCCCGAGTGAGGGGGTAGGGAGGATGCCTCCCTCTCACCAGGAAGGGGGCGGAGTCCCTGTTCCTGATTCAACAAAAGCACGGGGAGACGCAGGGAAGATACGCAGATCGGTTCCAGGGGCACGTCTTCCACCTCTAGGTTGACCAGGGAAGCAGGAAGGACCAGGAGAAAGAGAAGGAATGAGAAGACAGAGAAAGTGGAGGAGGTGATAAAAGAGATGGCCGAGATGCATGTGGCCGAGTAGGCGCAAGAAGGCGCATTATAATAGATATGTAACCTCCCCATGTGGAATGAAAAGTAGGTAGAGATAGAACCTTAGGTAAAGCCTCTGGGAAGGTGTTGGGTTCCTCCGCCTCTAGGTGAAGGTAAGCACCTAAGACGTGGATGGGTACTCCGCCTCCAGTTGGTAAAATACCCGACTAGAGAACATTCTCCGGGCTCAGTCATGCCGGCAGATGGGAGACTCATCGGGTCGACTCGCTACTTGACTAAGTGGCTTAGGAAGGTGTTGAGTTCCTCTTCCTCCAGGTGAAGGTAAGCATGTTGGAACATGGTCTTCCGCATCTCCTAGGTTTCAGAATAACAAATCCTATGTGTATTTGATCTTGTGTGTTTAAGTGTGCAGGAAATCAAAGTCCACATGACTCAAGGATTACAAAAGAAGGTTGCCCCCAAAGTTGAGCCATCAAATCCAAATCTTCCACTAGCGCTGGCGGTAGCACTAACGCAGGCGCTAGCTGTCGTTCGACGAACTGTTAGCGGCTAAGTCTATTCGTCGAATGTTCTCGTGAACTCCCGACGAATATCGACGAACGCAGACAGATGCCAAAAAGGCAGACTTATGAAGGAAATTGTGCGGCTAAGTCAATTCATCGAATGTTCTCGAGAACTCCCGATGAATTCCGACGAATGAAAACAGAAGACAGTACTCCCACTAGCGCCGGCGGTAGCACTTAGCGCCTGGCGCTAGCGATGATAGCGCAATTCTGGGATTACATATGGAAGGAGATAACGCCTGGCGGTAGGCGATAGCGCAGGCGGTAGCGACGCACACGTCTGGCAAGAAGGAATTGTTTCCTCGGATTTAAGATTCTGCCGCGCAGAATGTGTCCTAATATGGGATAGCGCTGGCGGTAGCCGATAGCGCTGGCGGTAGCGCGGAACACAAGAGGAATCTCAGCAGAGTTGCCACGGATTAAAGATTCTCGCGCGCAAAATAATACTAAATATGGGATAGCGCCGACGGTAGCACTAGCGCAGGCGCTAGTGCTAAGTCTATAAAAAGAACATCTTGGCTCCGACTTCCTAATCCTCTTGAGATCCAGAATTCTAGAGCTTCGTGCCAAAACATAGAGAGAAAGGTTCAGAGAGATACTCCCACAAATCCATAAAGACTAAAGGAGATCCGTGGAGAAGATTTCAACACGCGTCATCATCGTTACGAAAGACCGCATCGACTACGATCATACTCTGCATCTTCGTCTACTTCTCCAAGAGATCCACATTGAGGGAGTTTTATATTATTATCTTTTCATTTCATATCTTTTCTGTAAACGTTTAGTGAATTCGCCTCGTGTTGGCGACTAGGTCTGGGTAGGACTTAGGGCTGAAATTCATCTCGTGTTGGCGACTAGGTCTCGGGTGTAGGTCTAGGGGGTGCTTGAGGCCATATCCGGGGAAGGGTTGGCTAGAGCGGCTTGAGGACGGGGCCGGGGAAGGATCGGCTAAATCCAACCGGTTCGTGGGGATACGAGTCGGTATAGAAAACAAAAAGGAGTTTATTTCTATTAGCTTTGATTTCTAGCTTCGATAAGAGATCAAGTTTTGTAATCCTCCTCTCAAGTTAATACAATCATGTCTTTACTTTTACTTCACTTGATATGTCTTGATCTTCTTTAGTTTAATAATCAAAGCCTTTTCAAAGTTATTCAAAATATATTATAAGTTTTAAAACCCTTATTCACCCCCCCCCCCTCTAACGTGCCTACCGATCCAACAAAGCACCTAGGACGTGGATGGGTACTCCACCCCCAGTTGGTAAGATCCCTGACTAGAGACCATTCTCCGGGCTCAGCCATGCCGGCAGATGGGAGACTCATCGGGTCAACTCCCTACTTGACTAAGTGGTTTAGGAAGGTGTTGAGTTCCTCTGCCTCCAGGTGAAAGTAAGCACCTTGGACATGGATGGGTACTCCACCCCCAATTGGTAAGATCCCCGACTAGAGACCATTCTCCGGGCTCAGTCATGCCGGCAGATGGGATACTCATCACGCTACTTGACTAAGTGGCTTAGGAAGGTGTTGAGTTCCTCTGCCTCCAGGTGAAGGTAAGCACTCTGCCTCCAGGTGAAGGTAAGCACCTAGGACATGGATGGGTACTGCACCCCCAGTTGGTAAGATCCCCGACTAGAGACCATTCTCCGGGCTCAGTCATGCCGGCAGATGGGAGACTCATCGGGTCGACTCGCTACTTGACTAAGTGGCTTGGGAAGGTGTTGAGTTCCTCTGCCTCCAGGTGAAGGTAAGCACCTAGGACGTGGATGGGTACTCCACCCCTAGCTGGTAAGATCCCCGACTAGAGACAATTCTCCGGGCTCAGTCATGCCGGCAGATGGGAGACTCATCAGGTCGACTCGCTACATGACTAAGTGGCTTGAAAAAGTATTGAGTTCCTCCGCCTCCAGGTAAGTTAGGCCCCTAGGATGTGGATGGGTATTCCACCCCCAGTTGGTTTGAAAAAGTGTTGAGTTCCTCCGCCTCCAGGTAAGCTAGGCCCCTAGGACGTGGACGGGTACTCCACCCCTAATTGGTTTGGGAAGGTGTAGGGTTCCTCTGCCTCCAGGCAAGCTAAGCCCCTAGGACATGGATGGGTACTCCGCCCCCAATTGGTTTGGAAAGGTGTGGAATTCCTCTGCCTCCAGGTAAGTTAAGCCCCTAGGACGTGGACTGGTTCTCTGCCCCCAGTTGCTTTGATAAGATGGTTGAGTTCCTCTACCTCCAGGTGAGGTAAGCACCTAGGACGTGCACTGGTTCTCTGCCCCCAGTTACTTTGATAAGATGGTTGAGTTCCTCTGCCTCCAGGTGAAGGTAAGCACCTAGGACGTGGACTGGTTCTCCACCCCAATTGGTTTGGGAAGGTGCTAGGTTACTCTGCCTCCAAGCAAGCTAAGCCCCTAGGATGTGGACGGGTACTTCGCCCCTAATTGGTTTGGAAAGGTGTGGAATTCCTCTGCCTCCAGGTAAGCTAACCGCCTAGGATGTGGACTAGTTCTATGCCCCCAGTTGCTTTGATAAGATGGTTGAGTTCCTCTGCCTCCAGGTGAAGGTAAGCACCTAGGACGTGGACTGGTTCTCTGCCCTCAGTTGCTTTGATAAGATGGTTGAGTTCCTCTGCCTCCAGGTGAAGGTAAGCACCTAGGACGTGGTCTGGTTCTCTGCCCACAGTTGCTTTGATAAGATGGTTGAGTTCCTATGCCTCCAGGTGAGGTAAGCACCTAGGATGTGGATTGGTTCTCTGACCCCAATTGCTTTGATAAGATGGTTGAGTTCCTCTTTCTCCAGGTGAAGGTAAGCACCTAGGACGTGGACTGGTTCTCCCCCCAAGTTGGTTTGGGAAGATGTTGATTTTTCTCCACCTCAGGTCAGGTTCAGTTCGACCTAAGGTGTTGAGCTTTCTCCACCTTCAGTTGAGCTCGACTCACACGAGGGTTGTTAAGTGGACAAATGTTTGCCTTCCACCTCAGGTCGAGCTCGGCTCGACTAGAGGTGTTGAGTTTTTCTCCACCTCAGGTCGAATTCTGCTCGACTAGAGGTGTTGAGTTTTTCTCCACCTCAGGTCAAGTTTAGTTCGACCTAAGGTGTTGAGCTTTCTCCACCTCCAGTTGAGCTCAGCTCACAAGAGGGTTGTTAAGTGGAGAAATGTTTGCCTTCCACCTCAGGTCGAGTTCGGCTCGACTAGAGGTGTTGAGTTTTTCTCCACCTCAAGCCAAGTTCAGTTCGACCTAAGGTGTTGATCTTTCTCCACCTCCACTTGAGCTCGGCTCACAGGAGGGTTGTTAAGTAGAGAAAGGTTTGCCTTCCACCTCAGGTCGAGTTCGGCTCGACTAGAGGTGTTGAGTTTTTCTCCAATTCAGGTCAAGTTTAGTTCGACCTAAGATGTTGAGCTTTCTCCACCTCCAGTTGAGCTCGGCTCACAGGATGGTTGTTAATTGGAGAAAAGATTGCCTTCCACCTCAGATCGAGTTCAGCTTGACTAGAGGTGTTGAGTTTTTCTCCACCTCAGGTCAAGTTCAGTTCGACCTAAGGTGTTGAGCTTTCTCCACCTCCACTTGAGCTCGGCTCACACGAGGGTTGTTAAGTGGAGAAAGGTTTGCCTTCCACCTCAGGTCGAGTTCGGCTCGACTAGTGGTGTTGAATTTTTCTCCACCTCAGGTGAAGTTCAGTTTGACCTAAGGTGTTGAGCTTTCTCTACCTCCACTTGAGCTCGGCTCATAGTAGGGTTGTTAAGTGGAGAAAGGTTTGCCTTCCACCTCAGGTCGAGTTTGGCTCGACTAGAGGTGTTGAGTTTTTCTCCACCTCAGGTCAAGTTTAGTTCTACCTAAGGTGTTGTGCTTTCTCCACCTCCACTTGAGCTCGGCTCACAGGAGGGTTATTAAGTGGAGAAAGGTTTGCCTTCCACCTCAGGTCGAGTTCGGCTCGACTAGAGGTGTTGAGTTTTTCTCCACCTCAGGTCGAGTTCGGCTCGACTAGAGGTGTTGAGTTTTTCTCCACCTCAGGTCAAGTTCAGTTTGACCTAAGCTGTTGAGCTTTCTCCACCTCCAGTTGAGCTCGGCTCACAGGAGGGTTGTTAAGTGGAGAAAGGTTTGCCTTCCACCTTAGGTCGAGTTCGGCTCGACTAGAGGTGTTGAGTTTTTCTCCACCACAGGTCAAGTTCAGATCAACCTAAGGTGTTGTGCTTTCTCCACCTTCAGTTGAGCTCGGCTCACAGGAGGGTTGTTGAGTGGAGAAAGGTTTGCCTTCCACCTCAGGTCGAGTTCGGCTCGACTAGAGGTGTTGAGTTTTTTCTCCACCTCAGGTCAAGTTCAGTTCGACCTAAGGTGTTGAGCTTTCTCCACCTCCAGTTGAGCTCGGCTCACAGGAGAGTTGTTAAGTGGAGAAAGGTTTGCCTTCCACCTCAGGTCAAGTTCGTCTCAACTAGAGGTGTTGAGTTTTTCTCCATCTCAGGTCAAGTTTTGTTTGACTTAAGGTGTTGAGCTTTCTCCACCTCCATTTGAGCTCGGCTTACAGGAGGGTTGTTAAGTGGAGAAATGTTTGCCTTCCACCTCAGGTCGAGTTTGGATCGACTAGAGGTGTTGAGTTTTTCTCCACCTCAGGTCAAGTTTAGTTCGACCTAAGGTGTTGAGCTTTCTCCACCTCCAGTTGAGCTCGGCTCACAGGAAGGTTGTTAAGTGGAGAAAGGTTCACCTTTCGCCTCAAGTCAGGTTTAGCTGAAAAACTTGGCAAGAGTGTCCCGTTGGCAGGGCCCTTCGTGGATTCCCCTAAGGTCCCACCTACTCGTCAAATAGGTGGGTTGGACTTTCTTTCCGAGCTTAAGGCAATCTCGAAAAGAGCGGGGATTGTGTACAACCCTCATATTTTCCGAGTCAGTGTGACCCAACGCGGATGAGGTCGTGGTAGAAAGGGCGACCATGACGCAACGGACCGAACCGTCGGAGGCCGTTAAGACCATAAAGAGAAGGTCCGGGGGGGGGGGGGGTAGACCTCCTTGGACGAGTGGACCATGGTCCCACTCGCCCAAGGCCACGGGCGAGTGGACCCTTGGTCCACTCGCCCAAGGACCCGGGCGAGTGGACCATTGGTCCACTCGCTCGAGTAGGGGGGGGGGAGGGGGCGAGTGGACCATGGGTCCACTCGCCTAAGGGTAGGGGCGAGTGGACCTATGGTCCACTCGCCCAAGGTTACGGGCGAGTGGACCTATGGTCCACTGGCCCCGTGCAGCTGGGCGAGTGGACCAAGGGTCCACTCGCCCGGTGGGTTGAGTGGACCGTAAGGTCCACTCGCCTAGTAAGGGCGGTGGACCTCGGTCCACTCGTTTGACCCCCGGCAAGGGGGGGGGGGGGTGAGTGGACGTCTCGTCCTCAACTCGCGCCCCTCTCGTTTTAACCGTCCAGGTTCGTGGTTGAGCTGCAAATATCAGAATTTGGCTATCCGCAGCCCAATTTTGGGAAGTCTATAAATAGACCCCCATGGGCACCTTGGGAAGGGATGTTTATACCCCCCTCCCTCGCGTGAGTGTTGTGAGCAAGCACTAACCCCCTCCCCTGTCAGTGAAGGTTGACGGTGAGGTGGTCCTTAGTGCCCTCCAAGGTGCCCAGGCTCATCATTGTCTTGGGAGGGGAAGCTCTCATTGAACTTCCGGGTGTGTGGTGGAACCTCCACGCTGCAGCTTAAGGGGTCTGTTTCTAGACTCAAGTGTTCTTCAAGGGAAGGTCTTTCGGTTCTTAGCAACTGGTCAAGGGTTCTAGCTCGGGTCAAGTAAGGGTTAGCTGCATCCCCCTAGCGAACGTCGAGACCAGTTCTCTAGTTTCAACAGTCACGGGCGTGACTTGATCAATTTGTTGGGATTTGTTCTGAATTTGGCCGGGACCGTCTAGATTGCTCTTTTAAATTTACACGCCCTTGGTCACGGGCGTGACCGAGGGCGTGACTTGACAAAAATTGCCAAAATCTGCAAAAACAGAAATAAGGCTAAGTTAGTAAGGAAAATAATAAAATAAGCAATTTATTCATTAATTTACATAAAATATTTACAATATTATTTACAATAATACTAATAACTATACTAAAAAAAATATTTTACTACTTATCAAATACCCCCAAACTTAAGCTTTTGTTATTCCAGAGCAAAAGTTAGAGAGATTTATACGGGATTAACATAAGTTCTAATTTTTAGCTATCGTTTTATTTGATCATAAGAGATTGAAAAATAATAATTCGAAGTAATAAGAGTTAAGTCCTAAATTATGCAAATGATTCAAGTAGAAAGAAATGTCTTAGCCAAAAGACTTTTTAATTAAACAAATAATAAGCAAAATTGCAATCATTAGTAAACGAGATTAGATCGATATTATATGAACCTTTGTTAAAAGAAACATGAAGGAAAAATACAAGTTACTAATTATGCTCTCAAATGATTTTTTGAATTAAAACTAGAAACAATAAATTGGCTAAGGGAAAGGGGGTAAAAAGCTTTGGCAAAAAGAAGAGTTTTTGACTTAGGGGTGATGGTTTTTATCCTTCCACCCATTCTTAATAATTTTATTTGGTGCCCCCGTGGTTTATGAGGGAAAACTAATTCTTTTGTTTTTATTAACCCAATGCTTATGTTTACAGAATGAAATCTTATTCTCATTGACATAAGATCATTAAAAGTTTTTATTGGGTGCCTATGTTTACAGAATGAATTTTTATTTCCATTGACATAAGATCTTTTTCTTCTTTTATTTTTTTATTTGCCGTGCTAAATTGGTGCATAAAAGGGGTTTCAAGAGAAATTCTAGAATAATAAAAAAAAGGTTTGAGAGCAACCTTAGTATTTTGAATATTCCTAGATTCCTAAGGACATAAAGTAGTGATAATTGCAGTCTAAAGTTGTTTTGCCAACATAATACACATGTCTCTATTTTAGCTAGTAGAAGTAGTGCTTGAAAACAAAGTCTCTATTTAAATTAAAAATACAAGATATTCTTTAAAACTTAACCCCGAACGTTTAAATCTATCGATCTTAGAAAAACGATCGAATAGTAAAACTAGAGATTATAAAAAACCACAAATAAATATTCTCGAAACTAAATGCACTTTATAAAAGTAAAAGTAAAGTAGGGCTTTATTATTGTTTTTTGTGGGTGTTTTATTTTGTTTTTGTGTTTTTTTGTAACTACTAAATAGACTGTATATATATTTGAAAAGTTTTGGAGTTTTGCAATATTTATATTTACATGAAATAAGCAAGACTAAATGCATAAGTAAATAAAATGGAAATTTTTTTTGGAACTTTTGTAAATTTGTTTATTGTTGTTTTTATATAGATATTTGTACTACGAAAAAAAGATGTTTTTGGAAATTTTGTGTATTTAAAATTTTTTTGTAGTTTTGTTCAAGTTTATATTTACAAAAGTAAGCAAGATGAAATGCAGAATAAAATAGGGATAACTCTAAATATTTTTGGATTTTTTTCTAAGTTTGGTAATTATGAAATAAAATAAAATAAATTTTTTTGAAAAGTTTTGTTTGTTTAAATGAAAACGGTAAAACACCCCTATACTTAAACCTAATATTGTCCCCAATGTTGTAATGTAAGTATGAAGGAAAGAAAATAAAAATGCAGTATGTACAAAATGAAAGAGGGAGCAAAAAGGCTTCCCTGAATTAAAGCTAGCGAGGTCGTAAGAAACTCTGCAAAAACATGTAAAAAGGACAAAACATAATAAAATATTAGATAAATATGTGGTGCCTCCCACAAGCGCATTATTTATCATCACGTAGCTTGACGAATGTGGCATGGGGAGATTACAAATTGGGGAAGGTTAAGGATTCGATAGTATCGCCCACTAGATCGCCCGCAGTGTAAAGTTTTAAACGATGCACATTGACTTTAAATTTGCCTTTTTCGGGGTGGGAGATAAGAACGGTCTCATACGACCAAACCTCTTTGACTTTAAAGGGTCCGGACCATCGGGATTTTAGCTTACGCGGAAAAAGACGAAGACGGGAATTATAAAGAAGGACAAGATCGCCCGGCGTAAATGTTTTGGGAAATTTTATTTTGCGATCATGGTAGAACTTAGAACGCTCCTTATAAAATTTATTACTCTCATAAGCGTTCGCACGCCATTCATCGAGTTCATTTAGTTGGAATTTCCTATTCTCAGAGGCTAAGTTCGAATCGAGATTTAAAAATTTTAAGGCCCAAAAAGCGCGGTGCTCTAACTCTACCGGTAAATGGCACGCTTTGTCGTACACTAATCGATAGGGCATACAACCTATAACGGTCTTGTATGCCGTACGATACGTCCACAACGCGTCGTCGAGTTTGATGGACCAATCTTTCCTATTCAAAGAAATAGTTTTCTCCAAAATGCGTTTAATCTCGCGATTTACTACCTCTACTTGGCCGCTTGTTTGGGGTGATAGGCGGTGACGAGCTTGTGTGTGATGTTGTATTTAGATAAAATTTTTGTAAATTGGTTGTTGCATAAGTGCGTACCCCTATCACTTACAATTGCGCGGGGCATGCCAAAGCGAGAAATTTTTTTTTTTAAAATAGACAACGACTCGCGCAGCGTTGGTGGACAGATCTTGCGCTTCCGCCCACCTAGATACGTAGTCGACAACCACTAAAATATAGCGATTATTAAAAGATGAAGGTAGGGTGCCTACAAAATCGATGCCCAACAAATCAAAGATTTCACACTCGAGAAAAAGTTTTGGAGCATCTCATCACGACGAGAGATGTTACCCGATCGCTGGTAGCTATTGCATTTACTCACAAAATTGTGAGCATCTTTAAAGAGAGTGGGCCAATAAAAGCCCGCCTCTAATGCCTTCCGCGCGGTCCGGTTGGCTTGATAATGCCCCCCAGTCGGCCCCTCATGGCAGTGTCGCAAAATTTGCGCAGAGATCTACAACTTTTTGTTGAACACTTTTCCTAAAAATGCATGTACACGACGCAGAAGTAAAGAACCATTGGAGTGTATTCATGGTGATCTGTTTGGACCTACCGCAACTGTCAGTCTTGCAGGTAGCAGGTATATGCTAGTTCTGATTGATGACTTCACTAGATATACTTGGGTATATTTTCTGATGGAGAAGTCGGAAGCATTCACGAGGTTTGTGGAGTTCAAGGAGCTAGTGGAGGGTCGGCTCAACCTGCGGGTCAAGAGGTTCAGAACTGACATTTGAGGGGAGTTAACCTCCAAAGCGTTCTTTAACTTCTGCAGGAAGCATGTCATCAAGAGAGAGCTTTCTTGTGCTCACACTCCACAAAAGAATGTTGTTATAGAGCGGAAGATCATTCATCTGACGGAGACCTGCAAATGTTGGCTTCATGCCAAGAGTATCCCAAAGTCTTTCTGGGCAGAGGGAATGTCTTGTGGAACTTATGTCATCAATCGAATGCCTCTCAGTCCCATTAACATGAAGAACCCTCATGAGTTGATGTTCAAGATAAAGCTTACAGTGGAATACCTTCGAGTGTTCGGTTCTACCTGCTACGTGCATGTTCCTGATGCCCTCAGAACGAAGCTAGACGTGAAAGCAAGAAAGCTAGTCTTTGTCAGTTATGATGACCGGAAGAAGGGTTGGAGATGCATGGATCCAGAGACACAGAGAGTTGTGGTCTCAAGGGATGTGGTATCTGACGAACTGACGTCATACCAGGGTAGCTCTTCTGTTGAGTTACAAGGAAGTAGGGTAGATTGTGGACCAGGTGAAGCTACAAAGGAGGTTCTGGTGGAGTTGCATGTTTCTCCAGGTGCTTCAGGTGCTTCAGGTGCTTCTAGCTCTGGGTCAGGTGCTTCAGGTTCTGGAAGCAGGGGGAGCGATGCTCCAAGTCTACTTGAGAGGAGAGCTAGTTTAGAACAAGTAGCTGAAGAGGTGGATCAGAGTAAAGCTCTGAGAAGGTCCAAGAGGACCATTATTCCACCAGATCAGTATAGGGGGGGGACTTGGTGAGCTTCGTCTCATGTTTCTTCGCAGGTCCCCTGGATGAGAGAGATCCATCTTGTTTTGAAAATGCCGTTGGAGTCAAGGAGTGGGAAGGAGCCATGGATGAAGAGATGGCTGCTCTCAGGAAGAATGAGACTTGGGACTTGGTGCCTGTAACACCCCCATCCGTTCGGGAGCATATAATAGAGGGTCCGGCCGGGGCCCCACGCCATATACTACAAAACAAACGGGAACGTCACTTAATTGAAATATCGAACGACGCTATACAGCGAAGCCTAACTCAGAGCATTCTATACGGAAGCTGAAAAGAGACAAGATAAACCCCAAAACCCGTACCCGGGTATGTCCACTTTTACTAAATAGAAATAAATGTTTTACAACACAAAAAATTAGGCACGACGACCTTACAAATTACCAACATCGGCGTGCAGGCCGGCCATATATGAAAACAAGAGAACATCAAAAAGGCCTTCAAGGGCCGCAGCAGCGCAGGGCTTCAGCCCGCTATGAGCCCGCTATGAGCCCGCTATGTTCCCGCTCGGTCCAGCACCTGTACAACAAGCCCACCAAAAACGGTGGCAAAACAGGGCAATGGTCAGCAACGGCTGACCAAAATATAACGACCCCACCCCTTCGAGGGGGTGGCAGTTTCCCGTCCCTGCAAGAGCATCACAGCATATGTA
This sequence comes from Dactylorhiza incarnata, assembly GCA_033032865.1. NCBI lineage: Eukaryota > Viridiplantae > Streptophyta > Magnoliopsida > Asparagales > Orchidaceae > Dactylorhiza > Dactylorhiza incarnata. The sequence goes on from JAWHQI010000130.1 coordinate 2,213,185, forward strand.
TATACCAAAATGAAGCGGCTGACACGGCCCACAACAATTCATACATATGCATCAATCACAAACGTGGGAATGGCCTCCACGTCTCGTGCTCTCAGGCACTCTTTGGTGTACTCCGCCTTCCACCACCATCCACTCTTGATGGCTTTGCCCTTCGAGGCTAAAGTCGGTGGCCCGAATACCATGGATCTCCTGTGCTTTAATTGTGAACATCCCGTGGTCCAAAGACTCTTTCCCATTGCTTCCAGACATGCTGTACGAGGCTCACTAATCAGGTGCTATAATGGTGCGGTTTCAGGTTCGCCAAATGCCCGTTGTTCACAGCTCTCGTTGTACAACACGAAAAGCGGGTATGGCATCCCCTCAGCCCAGGTATTCTCAATTAGCCGGCTCTACGGGCCGCTAAGTTATCCACCAGGACACCCTCACAGGTCGGGCACACAGGCCTCAGGTCCTCTCAACAGGTAGGCACAACAACATCACCAGAACTCAGTCTGGGAGCTGTCGCCAGCGTTAACGCTAATGCCTGGCGATAGCGCACAGAAACCCCATTTTGGCTTCTAGCTGTGGGTGCTTCCTGGGGCACACCCCCAGGCATTGCTGCACAAGCAGTAGCACTCCCACTGCCTCAAAACGCACAAAATCACCAAAACCAAGTCTGGGAGCTACCGCCCGGCGATAACGCTAATGCCAGCGGTAGTGAACAGAAACTCCATTTATGCTTCTAACTTCGGGTGCTTCCCGGGGCACACCCCCAGGCATTGCTGCACATGCAGTAGCACCCTCTAGTCCTACAAAGCAGGATATCAACACGGAGTTTTCCCCGGCACGCATAATATCAAAAAGAATTACCAATCCGGACGAACCGTCTCGGATGGGCTTCACACAGCGCGCCTATGTCCATTTCACGCGTGGACTCTACATGAATGCAAGATCTGACGGGGATAACACGAATCCACCCGTCGGAGGTCACGACCTCACCCTTTTGGGTAGGGACCTCAAAGATGCACGAAAATAGACTAACACATGTCCAAAAGAGGGTAGAAAGGATCGTTACCCTTAGACGTCGCTTCGAGGCCATAGCTTGATTTTTGGCACGGATGGAAAGGAGCGTCTAGCCCTCCTCTACGCGTAGCCACCAACGTTGAGGGATTCCGATGAGTGTAGCTCCACCAAATCCAATCCCTAGGGTTTAGAAACCCTATTCATCATCACTTTGGAGCTCTCCCTCTCTCACAAAACAAAACCCTTAGTGGAATGAGGAAAACAAGAGGGTTTCGGCCACCCTATGCCAGCTCCCGAGCCAAGTCCGTCCAAAACCGACCCAAAAGTCCAAGTGCCATCAATGCCCACGATTTCAGCCGCAAAGTACATTTTGCCGTTGTCGCCGGGCGGTAGCGCTATCGCCTGGCGATAGCTCTAAAGAACCGACTACGACCGGTCAACGCCACCACTTTGATCAGTGACTACCACGCGTCACGCTGTCGCCGGCGTTAGCACTAACGCCGCGCGATAGCCTCTAGACAGAGGCCTTCTCGACAGAACGCTATCGCCAGGCGATAGCGCTGGATTCCAGAAATCCAACTTTCTGTTTTGAGGTCTTACAACCCTCCCCTCCTTATAAAAATTTCGTCCCGAAATTTGTAAAAACAGGCATATATATATATCCAAAAAGGTTTTTACAAAAAGGGGAAAAAGAGAGATAAACGTCACCGAAACAGCTTGGGGAACTCCTCCATCATGGCCAGCTCACGCTCCCATGAGAGTTCCTCGCGACCGCAGTTGTCCCAACGGATCTTTACCATACGGATCGCCCTATTCCGCATCTGACGCACCTCAGCATCCTCGATGCTAACGGGCCTGACCGCCGTCTTAAGCCCACTATCCACGGGCACCTGATCCGCCGCGACCACATGCGTAGGCTCTTGCACTGCCTTCCGCAACACGGAGATGTGGAATACATCGTGTAGCCCGCTCAGTTCCGCCGATAGTGCAAGCCTATAAGCCGCCTCGCCAACGTGCTCGATGATCTCAAACGGTCCAAGGTATCTCGGACTCAGCTTTTTCAAGCGTCGAATCCTGGATACACCATTGAACGGCCTGATCTTCAAGTAAACCCAATCGCCAACGGCGAACTGGACGTCGCGGTGCTTCGCATTATAGTACTTCGCCTGCCTATCCTGCACAACCAAAAGCCTCTCCCGGATCATACGTACCGTCGAAGTCGCCTCTTCGACGTCTGTCCTCTTGAAGAGCTTCGTCTCGCCCGTTTCCGCCCAAGCTAAGGGAGTGCGGCACTTCCTGCCATAGAGGGCCTCGAAAGGCGCCATCTGAATACTCACCTGGTAGTTGTTGTTGCACGCAAACTCAACAAGAAAGAGGTGATCTTCCCACCCCATGCCGAAATCCAGGACGCACATTCGGAGCATGTCCTCCAACGTCCTATTGGTACACTCAGTTTGGCCATCCGTCTGAGGATGAAAGGCCGTGCTAAACTGCAGCTTCGTACCCAATAGACGGTTGACTACCCTCCAGTCGCTCAAAGTAAAGCGTCCATCTCGATCACTGACGATGCTACGGGGCACACCGCGCAGTCGTACTACTGTATCAACATACAACTTCGCCAGCTTCTCCACCGAGTCATCCCTCCGATTGGGGATAAAGTGCGCCACCTTCGTCAGCCGGTCTACGACTACCCAGATGGCATCGTTCCCGCGCTGCGATCTCGACAGCCCATGCACGAAATCCATGGAAACGTCATCGAATTTCCACTCCGGAACCGGTAATGACTTCAAAAATCCACCGAGCTTCTGACATTCCGCCTTCACTAGCGCACAAGTGTGGCACTTGGCCACGTAGTGAGCGATGTCCCTCTTCATACCCGGCCACCAGAAAAGGGCCTTCATGTCCTTGTACATCTTCGTGCTCCCCGGATGAACTGAATACCTGGTATGATGCGCCTCGTACATCAACTCATCGCGCAGCTCACCCACCTTGGGGACGCACAAACGGTCGCCTCTCCACAACAACCCGACACGCACCTGAAACTGGGAATCCGGCCCACCACCAGCCTCCTCCGCATAGCGCTTTAAACTCGGATCGAGTTCTAAAGCCTGGCGGACTCTATCTGCGAGGTCGTACTGCACCTCAGTCCAACTCAAACAGGCACCGGCACTGCTCCTCTTCTCCACGCAAGAAATATCCAAGGCCTCCAGGTCACGCATCAGGTGCGCATCATGCATCTGAATCCAGTTGGCCTGCGTTGGAGCCCTGCGACTAAGCGCGTCCGCGACAACATTCCCCTTCCCGGGAGTGTAATGAATTTCAAAGGTGTAGTCCCCAAGGAACTCCATCCACCTCTGTTGTCGCATATTCAGCCCCTTCTGCGTCAAAAGGTTCGTCAGGCTCTTATGGTCCGTGAAGATGTCGATCTTCACGCCATACACATAATGCCGCCAAAGCTTCAGGGCAAATATCACGGCCGCCAACTCTAAGTCGTGGACCGGATAGTTCCGCTCGTGCACCTTCAGCTGGCGAGAGTCGTACGCTACTACCTTGCCATGCTGCTGCAGAACACAGCCAAGGCCGCTCCCAGAAGCGTCGATGTAGATATCAAAGCCCTCCGTGCCGCAAGGCAAACATAAGATCGGAGTCGTGGTAAGCCTCCACTTCAAATCCTCGAAAGCTTGCGCACACGCGGGCGTCCAAATAAACTCCTGCATCTTCCGTGTCAGCGTCGTAAGAGGCAGCGCGATCTGTGAGAAGTTCTCCACGAAGCGCCTGTAATAGCCGGCCAGCCCGAGAAAGCTACGGACCTCCGCTACAGAAGAAAGAAAAGGCCACTCCCTGATGGCCGCAACCTTCACCGGATCTACCGCCACATCCGCTCCACTAACCACATGGCCTAAGAACGCCATGGAAGGTAGCCAGAACTCGCACTTCGAGAACTTGGCATACAGCTGGTTCCTCCTCAGAACCTCCAAGACTACTCGCAGGTGATCACCGTGCTCCTCCGCGGACTGAGAGTAGACCAGTATGTCGTCAAGGAAGATGATCACAAATCGGTCGAGGTACACTCGGAAAGTCTGGTGCATCAAGTCCATAAACACTGAAGGCGCATTAGACAGCCCAAACGGCATCACAGTGAACTCATACTGCCCGTACCTTGTACTGAAGGCAGTCTTCGGGATGTCGCACTCCCTGATCCGCACCTGATAATAGCCGGACTTTAAGTCCAGCTTCGAGTATACTGTCGAACCAACGAGCTGGTCGAACAAGTCGTCTATCCTCGGAAGAGGATACTTGTTCTTCTCGGTCAGCTTGTTCAGCTCCCGATAATCGATGCAAAGCCGCAGGCTACCGTCCTTCTTTTTGACAAAGAGGACCGGTGCACTCCAAGATGAGGAGCTCGGACGTACGTAGCCCTGCTGAAGCAGCTCCTGCAACTGCAGCTTCAACTCCGCCAACTCCTTCGGAGCCATACGATACGGCGAGCGGGCCACAACTTTAGCGCCTGACACCAACTCAATCGTGAAATCTATCTCCCGCTGCGGTGGAGCACCGGGGAGATCGCTCGGGAACACATCGGGGAACTCTGAAACTACCGGAACATCCACTAGGCTGGGCCTTGGTGTTGAAGCCTCCACTAGAGCAAAGAATAACTCTGCTCCCTGTCGCACTGCCTTGGACACCTGGAGAGCAGACATCAGCATCTTGCTCGATCCACGCATGCCCGCAAAGACCATCTCACGATCGGCACACTGCCCAAACCTCACATCCTTAGTGGTGCAATCGATGCACGCATGCTGTTCCAACAGCCAGTCCATACCGAAGATTACATCGAACTCAACCAGGGGGAGTAACGATGCTTTCATGTCATACTCCTGGCTTCCAACTAGAACCTTCACGCAGCAACTCCTCTCCACACGCATCGAATATCCATTTGACATTAGGACCTCCAGTCCATCTGTAGAAGCAATTGCCGGCGCACCAATACGTTGGACGAAGTCCAACGACAAGAAGGAGTGCGAAGCTCCAGTATCGAAAAGCGCTCTTGCAGGAACGCCTAAAACATTTACAAAGCCTACGTCGCCAAACAAGGTTAGCATGAACACTAAAATAGGTATATAAAACAGTAAGGACTGTATCTTAAATTATACCTGTCACGACGTCCTTGGCTTTGATAGCCTCCTGCTGACCAAGACTGAAGACTCTGGGCTGCGGGGGAGCCATACGGGAGGCAGTGGACTCAGCCGCCTTCCCCTTCTCAGAATAACATGGCCCAGTCTTCTTCTCTGACCTTGGAAGCCCACTGCGGCAATCCCGAGAGAAATGGCCAGGCTTGCCACAAGTAAAACAAATAAGAGGGCCACGCCCAGACGACGCGCCCGAAGCAGAGGGAGCTGGCCCAGATAATCGAGCCTTCTTCCAGTGATTCAACCTCCGCAACTTCGCCGCACTCGACGCCTTGCCCTCCGGCACTGCCTCAACCACAGCCACCTTGCCCTTCTCCCTGAGCATGTCCTGCTCAAGCGTTCGGGCTGAACTAACGAGGGTCGTAAAACCCTGTGTCAACGGCCCTGTCAGAAGGTACCGCAACTCACTAAGCAAGCCTCCGTAGAACCTGTTCACCCTTCTCCCCTCGTCATCGAAAGGAGTTCCAGCGTAACGCCCGAGGCGGGTGAACTCATACAGGTAGTCATCAACCAGTCTATCACCCTGCGTCAGAGCCAGGAACTGGTTCTAAATCGCGATCTGCTGCGATGGAGGCACATACCTTGCCAGGAAGATTCTCGAGAACTCTTCCATCGGCACATCAACCAGTCGCCTTCCCACAAACTGGCGCCTCTCTACCTCATCCCACCACCGCCTGGCTTCCTTTTCCAACAAGAAAGTAGTGAAGGTAACTTTCTGTGCTTCATCCGACTGTGTCGCTGTCAGAATTCGCTCCATATGCGACAGCTAGTCCTCGGCCTCAGCTGGGGATTCAACCCCGGTAAACGGAGGAGGTCGAAATCCCAGGATGTGCTTTAGCTGGTGCTCAGCAGCACACCTCACGGGGACTTGCTCCACTCTTAGTGGCTCTGGGGCCACTTCCTGCACCGGCGGTTGACCCTGCCCTCCAGGCTGGCCATTCAACACAGCTAGAACGGCTTCTATAACTCGCTGAACCATCTCAGCAGACGGAGGTGTAGGAGCCTCAGCAGACCCGCTACTCTCAACCACGTCACGGGGACGCGATGATCCCGCTGCAATTCGAGTGCCCTACACGAGTGCATCACACAGTTAGGCGACATCACAGTCGCAACTAACAACAAAAGGAACACTCAGGTTCCAAAATCATGCAATAATTGTTGGTTTGTTGTTACATTTCATTCCTAAGTGGACATTTTTGGGTTTATTTTACGTCTCGACGGTAGCGCACACACGTGCTCACCACCCCTTAAAAGAATTCATCCACGAATTCCTTAGAAGGACACGGAACCCTAGAAGCTGATACCAATTTGTAACACCCCCATCCGTTCGGGAGCATATAACAGAGGGTCCGGCCGGGGCCCCACGCCATATACTACAAAGCAAACGGGAACGTCACTTAATTGAAATATCGAACGACGCTATACAACGAAGCCTAACTCAGAGCATTCTATGCGGAAGCTGAAAAGAGACAAGATAAACCCCAAAACCCGTACCCGGGTTTGTTCACTTTTACTAAATAGGAATAAATGTTTTACAACACAAAAATTAGGCACGACGGCCTTACAAATTACCAACATCAGCGCGCAGGCCGGCCATACATGAAAATAAGAGAACATCAAAAAGGCCTTCAAGGGCCGCAGCAGCGCAGGGCTTCAGCCCGCTATGAGCCCGCTATGTTCCCGCTCGGTCCAGCACCTGTACAACAAGCCCACCAAAAATGGTAGCAAAACAAGGCAAAGGTCAGCAACGGCTGACCAAAATATAACGACCCCACCCCTTCGAGGGGGTGGCAGTTTCCCATCCCTGCATGAGCATTACAGCATATATATATACCAGAATGAAGCGGCTGACACGGCCCACAACAATTCATACATATGCATCAATCACAAACGTGTGAATGGCCTCCACGTCTCGTGCTCTCAGGCACTCTTTGGTGTACTCCGCCTTCCACCACCATCCACTCTTGATGGCTTTGCCCTTCGAGGCTAAAGTCGGTGGCCCGAATACCAGGGCTCTCCCGTGCTTTGATTGTGAACATCCCGTAGTCCGAAGACTCTTTCCCATTGCTTCTCGACATGCTGTACGAGGCTCACTAATCAGGTGCTGCAATGGTGCGGTTTCAGGTTCGCCAAATGCCCGTTGTTCACAGCTCTCGTTGTACAACACAAAAAGCGGTATAGCGTCCCCTCAGCCCAGGTATTCTCAATTAAACGGCTCTACGGGCCGCTAAGTGATCCACTAGGACACCCTCACAGGTCAGGCACACAGGCCTCAGGTCCTCTCAACAGGTGGGCACAACAACATCACCAGAACTCAGTCTGGGAGCTATCGCCAGCGTTAACGCTAACACCTGGCGATAGCGCACAGAAACCCCATTTTGGCTTCTAGCTGTGGGTGCTTCCCGGGGCACACTCCCAGGCATTGCTGCACAAGCAGTAGCACTCCCACTGCCTCAGAACGCACAAAATCACCAGAACCAAGTCTGGGAGCTACCGCCCGGCGATAACGCTAACGCCAGCGGTAGTGAACAGAAACTCCATTTCTACTTCTAACTTCGGGTGCTTCCCGGGGCACACCCCCAGGCATTGCTGCGCATGCAGTAGCACCCTCTAGTCCTACGAAGTAGGATATCAACACGGAGTTTTCCCCGGCATGCATAATATCAAAAAGCATCACCAATCCGGACGAACCATCTCGGATGGGCTTCACACAGCGCGCCTACGTCCATTTCATGCGTGGACTCTACATGTATGCAAGATCTGATGGGGATAACACGAATCCAACCGTCGGAGGTCACGACCTCACCCTTTTGGGTAGGGACCTCAAAGATGCACGGAAATGGACTAACACATGTCCAAAAGAGGGTAGAAAGGATCGTTACCCTTAGACGTCGCTTCGAGGCCATAGCTTGATTTTTGGCACGGATGGAAAGGAGCGTCTAGCCCTCCTCTACGCGTAGCCACCAACGTTGAGGGATTCCGATGAGTGTAGCTCCACCAAATCCAAGCCCTAGGGTTTAGAAACCCTATTCATCATCACTTTGGAGCTCTCCCTCTCTCACAAAACAAAACCCTTAGTGGAATGAGGAAAACAAGAGGGTTTCGGCCACCCTATGCCATCTCCCAAGCCAAGTCCGTCCAAAACCGACCCAAAAGTCCAAGTGCCATCAATGCCCACGATTTCGGCCGCAAAGTACATTTTGCCGCTGTCGCCGGGCGGTAGCGCTATCGCCTGGCGGTAGCGCTATCGCCTGGCGATAGCTCTAAAGAACCGACTCCGACCGGTCAATGCCACCACTTTGATCAGTGACTGCCACGCGTCACGCTGTCGCCGGCGTTAGCACTAACGTCGCGCGATAGCCTCTAGACAGAGGCCTTCTCGACAGAACGCTATCGCCGGGCGATAGCGCTGGATTCCATAAATCCAACTTTCTGTTTTGAGGTCTTACAGTGCCTAAGGTTGAGGGTGTTACTCCGGTGACTTGCAAGTGTTTAAAGCTGAAGAAGAAGGCTGATGGTAGGATTGAGCGGTACAAGGCTCGCTTTGTAGCTCGAGGTTTCTATCAGAAGTATAGGGAGGATTATGAAGAAACCTTCAGCCCCGTTGCCAAAATGACTTCGGTTCGGGTGGTGATCGCATTGGCAGCTTGCCAGGGATGGAAGATTTGGCAAGTCGACGTAAAGAATGCTTTCTTGTATGGCGAGATTGACAAGGATATCTTCATGGATCAGCCACCTGGTTACATTTCTGAAGAGCACCCACGATATGTGTGCAAGCTTAAGAAGGCTATTTACGGCTTGAAGCAGGCGCCTCGGGCGTGGTATGGAAAGATAGCAGAATACCTCCAGTTCTGCGGATATTTTGCTTCTGGCTATGATTCGAGCTTGATTGTAAAGAAGACCAGGGAGCTTCAGGTCTTGGTGCTGTTGTACGTTGACGATATGATTGTCACCGGGAATTCTGAAGTGGAGGTAGCTAGGCTTCATGCTGAGCTAGCTATCAGATTTGAGATGAAGGACTTGGGTGAGCTCCACCATTTCCTTGGCTCGAAGTGGAGAGGTGAAAGTGTACAGTTAACCTCACTAGAATTCTTTAGAGGGGGGGGGGGGGTGAATAGAGATTAAAAATACTTTGTGCAATGATATATATATGTGTAATAATCACATATTTAAACTTCCCACACACCAACAAGAATTAAGCAAGTAAAGAAGAAAAATAACAAGTAGAAAATCACAGCACAACACAAGAAAATATAGTGGTTCCCCAAACTTTGGGTAGTCAACTCTTCTACCCCCTTTGGTAGGAATTCACTATCTTGCACTGAGTCTTTTGATAAGGAGACTCTTAGAACCAGCCTGAGTCTTTTGATAAGGAGACTCTTAGAATCAGCCTGAGTCTTTTGAAAAGGAGACTCTTAGAACCAGTATAACTGAATTTTTTGAAGAGAGATTCTAAAAACTCTTTTACAATATTTGAAAATGAAATTAGAAAGAGAAGAAGAAGTATTTGAAACAAGAAAGAATCTTCTTCCTAGCAAGAAGATTAGAAGCACAAGAAATAGTGAATGAAATCTCTCTTCTATAGTGTGAAGTAGATTGTGAGCCTTTTCTCTCTTTTAGTGAGAGCTATCAGAGTTTGCAGCAGTATGGCTTCAGAATGAGGAGAAGAAAGCTTGATCTTTGCTGCAGCACTATTTCTCAATTGTCTCTCTTTTCACTTGGGAGCTCTTCCTCTTTTTCAAAATGAGTATGGTGGTACACTTGTTTTCATTCTCTGTCGATCTCCTCCTTATTTATAGCTCTGTTTAAAAGATATTGCTAAAGGGGAATAATTAATTAGCAGACAGAAAATTAGGAAGAGATAAGAGTTTCCATAATGAATATTTCTGTAGAAGGAAAAGAATTCATTCTGATTTCAAATAATATCCATAACAATCTTAATCAAATTAGCCAAGAATCAAATAGATGGAAAGACTGATTCAGAACGGCTATAAAAGAATAATATCATTCCATATAAATCAGATCTACAGAAAGAAGGAAAGAGATCTGGCGTGTTTTTGAATTTCTTGTAGGTATCGACGTGCGTCGATTACTATTCGACGTAAGCGTCGAATTCATCCTGACTGAACGTTGAGGGGAGAATAAGGAAGGAGGTGCCTCGACTTCACTAGATGCGTCGACTAGAAGTTAGAGTAACGCTGACATAGAATGCGTTGAATTCTTCTAAGAGTTACTTCGACTCATTCTGAGAGAGACGTCGAATGTATTTCGACGTTGCGTCGAGTACTATTCGATGCATATTTACTTAGCCTAATTTTTCATACTTAGAATTTATATTCTTCTTAATTCTAGGGGTTAAGATAAATCATCTCCCCAACAATCTCCCCCTATTTGTCTTAACCCTACATAGAGAGAAATTGTATCAGTCTTTTAATCAACAAGGCAAAGCATTTATATAGAGAGGAAATATGCCAAGCAATCAGAATCATATAAACAGACTTCATAATTTAAGCATGGAGAAGAGAAATATAGATTGTATCAATATTGTTCAACACATCATTCAGGAGGGGTAGGGGAGTTTTTCTTTTCCTAGTGAATACTACTGTTTTTGGAGAGGTAGGTTGCCCCTTCACAGTAGCAGGTAGTTCACTCAACTCCCCCTGAGTTACAGCAGGTTGCTCCCCCTGGGATGGAACTTCTTTTGAGCCTTCTACTTCGTTTTCAATTTCTTTCTTATCTCCATTTCAGGTATAACAGCATCTGGCTCCCCCTGAGCTTCAGCTTCCTCTTCATTCTCTGCTCTACTTGCCTCCCCTTGTAATAGATCCACTTGTTGTGCAGCTTCTCTTGCTATAATCAGTACATCTGATGTCTGCTCTTCAGTATGTAGATCTGGCACTACTTCATTTCCAATGGTCTTGAGCAGTGCAAGACTATCAGTTTTTGAGGTAGGAAGAGACTTGTGAGAGAGAGATTTATGACTAGAGAGCTGTTCTTCTTCTAACTTCTCCCCCTTCTTGACCTTCTTGGCCAAGGAGGTTAAGAAAGACCTGGTGACCTTAGAGGAAGAGAGAGAGCTCTTCAGACTTTGCACAGAGGCACTGACCCCATCTATTTGGGTGTGCATGTGTAGGATGGAGGAATGAATCTGGGAGCAGTGCTCATCCAGCATTGCTTGGAATCTTTGAGCTGTGGATTGGATGCACTGAGTGATGAGGCTTTCAGTGGATGGAGATGGTTCAAAATGTGGTGGTGGAGGAGGAGATAATGGTGGAGGTGAATGTGATGAAGGTGGAGAGGGGACTGTATCAAGTTGATGAGGTGTATTTGATGGAGGAGGTGGAGCAATAGAAGAGGGTTGAGCAGGTGACTGATTTGGTATTTGGGAAGGTGTGGATGATGGTGGTACAGAAGAGATATTTGTATGAGGAGGAGGAGGAGGTGAAGATGGATGAGCAGGAGAGTTGGGAGGAGAGGGAGTCCTTTCAGGAATGGCACCAGGCTTGGGAATTTGCCTGGTCCATTTAGAGAAGAGGGCTATTGACATCCTTTTTCCTGGAGGGATAGGGATTCCTTTTGACCAACATAGGTCAGGGAAGGAGTGGAAGAGTACTTGACTCATGATTCTCATATAGGCATTCTCTTTATGAGAGTATTTGTAGCCTATCATTCTGAGCAGGAGGCTGGCCTAGTCTATCTTCTTCTTCAACACAAGGGCCCCCATGATGTTCAATTGCTTCTTGGGTACTGCATCATGGGCAGAGATCTTGCATAGTAGAATTTTTCTTACTATATCTGCCAGTAATCTATATTCATCAGAAAAGTCAATTTTCTTCAGGTGGAATGGTCTATCTTTTGAAAACTTCATGGTGATTAACAGATTCTTGATTTCATCAGGGGTGAGTTCCACAGGTTCATCACCTGATAAGGGAATGATGAAGGAGACTTGTTTAGTTGCTCTTTAGAAACTGATTTTCTTTCCTATTTGAGTTGAACAAAGATAATATTGGAATATACCTGATGGAAGATCAAAGGTGGTCCTAATGTGTTCTGCAGAGATTGAGACAGGTGTCTCATGGATTGTTCCTTGGATTTCTCCTTGTTCAGATATCTGAACATGAGTCATGAGCTCTTCGAGTTCTGTCTCCAGGAGCTTGCATCTTATGGAGATGAGCTTGTCTAATCCAGCTTCAGTAAACAGAACTATGATACTCTTATAATTTTCTGTGGCGGCTTGGAAAGATTCGAGGTCAATGCCACAGCCTGAGTTGGTCTTAGGAGCCATTTTAGGTCAGTGATAGAGAGGAAGAAATGGTTGGGCTGAGGAGCAAGAAGGGTGAAAGATGCAGAGATCGTGAAGGTTTCTAACTGAAGGGTCTATTTAAGTCAGGTAAAACGTCGAAAAGAGGCACAATTCGAGGCTTATTCGGTACAACAGTGGATGTGACCGAAAATATTTTAGTATTGCCGCTCGTTTTCATGAAGTCGATGTTACGTCGAGTGGAATTCGACGTGAGCGTCAATATAGTCTGGTTTGGGATGATAGGGTTTCCTATCGACGTATGCGTCGACTGGAGTTGATGCATGTGTCGATTTTATTTATTTATCGACGGTACGTCGATTCGAGGTCGACGTGACTTTATTTGACAGATTCTGGGTTTTCCTTGAGAAATTATTTCTTCCTATTCCTAAAGTTTTCTAAATTACTCTAGGACTAATTTTAAGAACAATTTGATTGATTATGCCAACACTGTTTGGCAGTGTGGCCAATTTTATTGCAAATATAACACCTAATTTTCTTTTGACTAAGGAAATTTGAGTTTAGGGAGGAATAGAGATGGTGATTAGGATAAAAGTTTTGATCAGGATAGTAATTTTGGTTATTAAAAGATTTTTTATTAGAATAGAAGTTTTGATCAGGATAAAAATTTCGATCAGGATGAAAGGGTCCTGAATTGGGGTTAAGATGGAAGGTTTTTGGAGGATAGACATTTAAGTTGCTCTGAGTTTTTATGCGTCGATATCTATTCGACGTATGTTGATAGTTGCATTGATTTATATTCGGCGATTTCTTCAGATTGTGTTGATCTGGTATCGACGCATGGAAGAAGTTGCGTCGATTGGATGTCGACGTACTTTTATTCAAGCGTCGAGTTGAGGTCGAGGCATCTGAGAGATTGCGTCGAGTAGAATTCGGAGCACTATCATTCATGCGTCGATATGAAGTCGACGCAATTGTGTCTTCACAGATTTTATTTTTCCCTTTTTATGATTTTATTTCTTTATAAGTTGTTTCTCTTGGCCTAGTTGCCTTCTCAGAAGAAGTTTGAGAGTCATCATCTGAATAGTATGATGTTTCATCAAATTGGTTTATTTCCTTGAAGTCTTCTACCTTATTTTGTGAGTCTTCTTCTTGGTTTGTTGATTTGATGGGTTTAGTAAATTTACCAGGGCTCATCCAAGCAGGTTTGTTGGATGGAATTAGGCTGGTTGAGGGATCAGCCCCTAGCCCAAGATTTTAATGTCTCCTTGTTTGTTGTTCAGTGATTTCCTTAAGTGTTTGACTTCTCATTTTTATTGATTCTTTAAAAGCTTTTGCCTGGGATACCTTATCCTTAAGGAGCTGGTTTTCTATTCTAGCCCTTTCTATTTCCTTTTCTATGATGTTAGCCCTTAATTCATAGTTTTTAGAGCATGTAGCCTCTCTATTTCTCTGGTTTTAACCATATTAAGTTGTTCTTTTAGATCCTTAATTTCTTGCTTAGCTTTTAGTTGATCTAAACATAATCCTCTAAAGTTGTTTTTGAAATCATCACATGAGAAGTCTATTTCATTAAAAATGCTTACCTCATCCTTATCCTCAGATTCATCTATGAGAATAAGGTTGTTTTCTCTTTCATCTTCAGATGATATGCTTTCTTCTGATCCTGTTTCACTCCATGATTCAGCAACATCATCTTTCTTTGAGCTTTCAAGAGCCATTAAGCATAGATCTTCTTGCTTAGACTCTTCATTGTCACTTTTAGAAGAGGAGCTGTCCTCAGAGTCTGTTTCACTACAGGCTTCTGCAATAAAGCCTCTTTCTTTCTTCTTCCCCTTTTCTTGAGATCTTTCTTTTTCAGATCTTTCTTTGTCTCAGCATTTTCTGGACATTCTGGGGCAATATGTCCAGGTTTCCTGCAAGAATAACACACAATTTCTTTAGTGGGAGTTTTGTCATACCTTGGTTTTGACTCTCTCCTTCTAGATCCATCTATCCTGGCCCATTTCTTGAATTTTCTAGCCATGAAACTGAATAGTTCTTCTTCAGTGACAGCGGTTCTTTCTTCTGTTGCTTTTAATGCAATGTTCCTGTCTTTTGAAGAGGTTGGAGTGTTTTCTCTTCTTTTCTTCTCTTCTCTGGTTTTCAGCAGTTGCTCATAGGATTTGAGTTTTCCTAAGAGAGCATCTGTTGAAATTTCCCTTTGTTCTCTTGTATCTCTTATTGCCCATATTCTTGAGTCCCATGAACTTGGGAGACCCATTAACAGTTTGTCATTGATCTCTGTAAGAGAGATCTCTCTATCCAGGCTTCTTAATTGATTAATGATCAGACTGAATCTGTCATACATCTCAGAGATGCTTTCTTCATTCTTCTTTTGGAAATTCTCATATTGAGAGATTAATAGAGCCTTCCTATCTTTTCTTTCATCAGCACTTCCTTCTACCATATTTATGAGAGCCTCCCAGATTTCTTTGGCTGATTCACAGTCAACAACCTTTTGAAAGATTTCATCTGAGAGGGTTGAGACAAGAATGTTCACAGCTTTTTCATACCATGTTCCTGCCTTCTTTTCTTCAACTGTCCACTCAGCCTTTGGGACAAGTGTTTGAGTCACTTCACCACTTGAGTCTCTTCTATAAGGCTTGGGAGGACCTGTCAAGATAACATTAAATAATTTTTCATCAATAGAATTCATATAAATCCTAATTCTTCTTTTCCAAACTGCAAACTTTTCAAGATTGCACATTGGCGGTCTGGTGGAAGCATAATCTTTGATTTGTGCCATGTGAAAAATAATTTTTAGAAATATATATATATATATATATAAGAGGTAGGATCTTTTTGATCAAGGAGTTAACCTTTTTAGATCAACCTGGCTCTGATACCAATTGAAAGTGCACAGTTAACCTCACTAGAATTCTCTAGAGGGGGGGGGGGGGGGGTGAATAGAGATTAAAAATACTTTGTGCAATGATATATATATGTGTAATAATCACAGATTTAAACTTCCCACACACCAACAAGAATTAAGCAAGAAAAGAAGAAAAATAACAAGTAGAAAATCACAGCACAACACAAGAAAATATAGTGGTTCCCCAAACTTTGGGTACTCCACTCTTCTACCCCCTTTGGTAGGAATTCACTATCTTGCACTGAGTCTTTTGATAAGGAGACTCTTCGAACCAGCCTGAGTCTTTTGATAAGGAGACTCTTAGAACCAGCCTGAGTCTTTTGAAAAGGAGACTCTTAGAACCAGTACAACTGAATTTTTTGAAGAGAGATTCTAAAAACTCTTTTACAATATTTGAAAATGAAATTAGAAAGAGAAGAAGAAGTATTTGAAACAAGAAAGAATCTTCTTCCTAGCAAGAAGATTAGAAGCACAAGAAATAGTGAATGAAATCTCTCTTCTATAGTGTGACGGAGATTGTGAGCCTTTTCTCTCTTTTAGTGAGAGCTATCAGAGTTTGCAGCAGTATGGCTTCAGAATGAGGAGAAGAAAGCTTGATCTTTGCTGCAGCACTATTTCTCAATTGTCTCTCTTTTCACTTGGGAGCTCTTCCTCTTTTTCAAAATGAGTATGGTGGTACACTTGTTTTCATTCTCTGCCGATCTCCTCCTTATTTATAGCTCTGTTTAAAAGATATTGCTAAAGGGGAATAATTAATTAGCAGACAGAAAATTAGGAAGAGATAAGAGTTTCCATAATGAATATTTCTGTAGAAGGAAAAGAATTCATTCTGATTTCAAATAATATCCATAACAATCTTAATCAAATTAGCCAAGAATCAAATAGATGGAAAGACTGATTCAGAACGGCTATTAAAGAATAATATCATTCCATATAAATCAGATCTACAGAAAGAAGGAAAGAGATCTGGCGTGTTTTTGAATTTCTTGTAGGTATCGACGTGCGTCGATTACTATTCGACGTAAGCGTCGAATTCATCCTGACTGAACGTTGAGAGGAGAATAAGGAAGGAGGTGCGTCGACTTCACTAGATGCGTCGACTAGAAGTCAGAGTAACGTCGACATAGAATGCGTTGAATTCTTCTAAGAGTTACTTCGACTCATTCTGAGAGAGATGTCGAATGTATTTCGACGCCGCGTCGAGTACTATTCGACGCATATTTACTTAGCCTAATTTTTCATACTTAGAATTTATATTCTTATTAATTCTAGGGGTTAAGATAAATCATTTCCCCAACAAGAGGAAAGAGTGCGGAATGCTTGTTTCCCAAAAGGGGTATGCAGAACAAATTGTGAAGCCATTCAACATGGAAGGGGGGAAGAGCAGCTCTACTCCACTGGAGGTTGGTATTCTTCTTTGACGTGATGAGGGGAAGGTTCTTTCTGATCCTTTAGTGTTCCGGGCTTTGGTCAGAAATTTGATATATTTGACTATCACTAGGTTGGATATCGCTTATGTGGTTGGTCGGGTGAGTCGGTATATGGCAGAGCCACGAAAGCCTCATCTGATGGCGGCAAGGAGCATTTTGAAGTATGTCAAGACCACCTCTGATTTGGGTCTCTTCTATGGGAAGGACTCGGACTTTTGCTTGCATGGATACATGGATGCTGATTATGGAGGAGATTCAGATGATCGGAGATCGACTTCTGGATACATCTTTATGACGGGCTCTACAGCTATATCATGGTGCAGCAAGAAGCGGGATTCTGTGTCTATCTCTACCACAGAAGCAGAGCTTCTGCTTTGGCCGCTCAGGAAGCCATATGGCTTAGGAGGCTTGTGGAGGACATTCATAGGGAGGTGCATGGTCCTACTCTGCATGTGGGTGACAATGAGAGTGCCCTCAAACTGGTGAACAGTCCAGTTTGTCATGCGCGAACCAAGAACATAGAGATTCAACATCATTTCATTCGGGAAAAGGTGTTGGAGGGATATCTTATGGTTGAGCATGTGCAGAGAAAGGAGAATGTCGCGGACATATTTACAAAGCCGTTGTCGAAGGAACTGTTCACACGGTTGAGGAGGTTACTTGGGCTAACTTTCACTTCCCACTTCAAGGGGGAGTGTTAAATTTTTGAAGTGGAAGTGGTTTAGTCGGGGCGGTCTGTTATTGGAGACCGCAGAGACCGCGCGACCTGTGTTGCAGTTTACCTCTGGAATCTGCGAGCTCAGTGTGGCGACCTGGCTGGTGTGGTCACGTGTCTCTAGTGTTTGGCGACCTGTGTTTGGTCTGCTGGTTTTGCCCAAGTATCTCTGTTCTGGTATAGACCTGGCGGTCTTGTATTGTGGGTTGCATGAGCTTGTTCTGGCGGTCTGCTCCTAGTCGGTCAGATGCTCATGTCTGTTCTTACAAGAGACTGGGCGGTCTGCCGGGTTGTCTTGGCTAGCTGTCTTTCTTAGACAGTTTTGCCTAAGTGTAATAAGGTCTTGAAGAGACCGCGTGGTCTGTTTCTGGAGACCGCGTGATTCAATAAGGAAGGTGACTGTATCCCTTGGGGTGGTGACGACATCCATTCGTTTGCCTATAAATAAGGACGTCGGGGTAGCCATTCATAAGCAAGAACTGTAAGAACCAAAGTTGGCTTGATTGTGCCGGTCTCATTTGGAGGTCGCGCGGTTTGGGTTTGTCTGACCGGTTTGTTAGTTCGCAGGTTAGCGGCTAGTAGTCACCGTCAGCCTTCTCCTTTCTTCCATCTTTGAATAAACCAGTTCGGCAGTGGTCTGTCTGTGCGGACTGTGTTTAGGTGTTCTTGGACTGTACAAGCGGACTCAGTTGATGCATGCGGCCTTAATTGGTCGAGCGGTCTTGAGTTGCGGTTTGTAGCAGGAAGCAGTTCTTCATCAAGTGTTCGCGGGTTCTTCTGTGATCTTGAGACCGTGCGGTCTGGGCGATCAAGAAGTGCGAACTATTTTTCAGCAGTTGAATAAAGCAGCAAGTGTGTGGTCTGTGGTTGCGGTCTGACAACAGTGGCTTGTGCTCTATTCGCGGGGTCTCAGGGTTAGCCATGCAGCTTGCCTGTTCGAGCGATCTGGCGGTCTCTGCCTTGGCAGTTCGCTGACGGCTTGTTTTTGTGTCTTGTGCTTCTCTCCTTTGTGATTCTTATGAATCATGTCTCGCCATGTATGTCTCGAGCTGTAAAGAGATGGTAAATAACAAGAGCACTATTCTGTCTTCCCATTGTCATTGATTGCCACGCTTGTGGATTGTGTGAAGTGTTCCGCATTTTTACTTCACTCCGGATCTCTAAAATTTTTATCAGAACATACTGGTCTCAACCATGTCTAATGATATATTCCAGAAAGTTGCTGATTGCAACTCTGCAAAAGAGATCTGGGAATCTCTCTCCAGACTAGTAGAAGGAAGCTCTGATGAGTGAAAAGAAAAAAAATGCTCTTCTCATATCTCAATATGAGAATTTCAAGAAAAAGGCTGATGAAAGCATAACAGAAATGTATGACAGATTCAGCCTCATCATGAATGGGCTGATAGGGCTTGACAAGGAAATTTCTCTGACAGAAATTAATGACATGCTCCTCATGTGCTTCCCAAGCACATGTGACTCTAGAATCTGGGCCATTAGAGATTCTAGATGCCTCAGAGAGATATCAACTGATGCTCTCCTGGGATAGCTCAAGTCCTATGAGCTTCTACTGAAAAGCAGGGCTGAGTCAAAAGCCCAAGAAAGGACATCAACTCCTAAAGAAAGGACTCTTGCATTAAAGACTGCAGAAGCAGAGTCCTCCGCCACTGAAGAAGACAGGTTTAATCTCTTGGCTAAGAGATTCAAAAAGTGGGTCAGGACAGAAGATTCCAGAAGGAGAGAGAGGAGCTCAAGCAAGCCAAGGTATGATAAAACTCATAAACGGGAGATTATTTGTTTTTCCTGCAGAAAGCCGAGACATATTTCTACTGAATGTCGTGAGGATGAAAAGAACAAGAAAAACAAGCAGAGGAAGGAGCATAAGAAGAAATCCTATCTGAGGAAGGATAAGAAAGGAGGGAAGGTTTCATAGCTGAAACCTGGAGTGATTCAGACTCTGAATCAAGCTCCTCCTCCTCTGATGATGATGAAGATGGGGACCAGAAGAAGCCTGCTTCATGGCACTGGAAGACTCCTCTGTAGAGATTGAGGTAAGCATCTTTGAAGCCCTTGACTTTTCTTCAAAAGATTTCAAAGAATGCTTCAAGGAATTTTGTAAGGACTACATTAACAATCAAAAGGAACTTGAAATAATCAAATCAGAACTAGAAGTTCTTAGGAAATATTCTTTTTTCTCAGTCAACTATGATCTAAGAGGTGAATTATTGAGAAAAGAAAAAGAAACATACTTATTAGATATAGAGAACTCAGACCTAAAGAAAGAACTCTCAAAGGCAAATTCCTTTGAGGAATCCCTAAATGGAAGGAATCAAAAGATCAAAGATATCTCACAAAATCTCTCCAAGATATTTGATCATTTTGATCAGGAATCACAACCATCCACTAGCACCCAGATCCCTAGCAAACATGCTTGGGAAAAACCTGTAGCATTATTTAGATCTAGACCTAATAATTGCTTAGAATCATGTAAAGATCATAATAATAATAACCCTAATAAACTCACCATATTTAATAGGGTAAACATGAGTGATCAACCAGGAATCTTAGGCAAACATCCCTTAGAAAAATCAATTGAAATTGTTAATGGCAAAAATCATACGTCGAATAGAACTCGATGCAATTTTATGAATGCGTCGAATGTAACTCGACGGAATCCAACATATGCGTCGATATCATTTCAAAGCAACTATGTGGGTGCGTCGAATTACACTCAATGCAACTAGTACCATGCTGCGAATGACTATCAACGGGACTATGCAAACACGTCGAAGTCCATTCGACGCAACTCTAAAAATGCGTCAAATTCTTCTCGACGCATATTTTCTGCACAAAATTATCAAACATCAAAATCTCTTTCTACTTCTATTTCTAGATGTTTTTGCTGCTCTAAACTAGGACATATTGCCAAACATTACTGCATAATTATGCAGCACTTCTTCACCTAAACGGGAACAATGGAAGACCATCTCAATCTTTCATGTCTCCATATGATGATAGAAGAAAGAGACCCCAACATAAGAGGGTCTATACTAATGTTTAATTCAATGTGCAAAGAGAAGATTATTCAACCACAAACCAACAGTGGTATTTGGACAGTGGCTGCTCCATGCATATGACTGGAGCAAAAGAATTGCTGGAGAATTTCACGGCCAAGGAAGGGCCAAAGGTAATTTTTGGGAACTCCCACTCTGGTCAAACCAGAGGATATGGTTTGCTCAGAATATGGGAAATCTCTTTTTCTAAAGTAGCTAATGTTGAAGGACTTCAACATAATTTGATTAGCATTAGTCAGCTGTGTGATGGTGAATACAAAGTTGTATTCACCAAATCTCAGTGTCATATAGTCAGTTCTAAGACTGATCAAATAGTATTGACTGGTCTCAGAAAGGGTAAGGTCTATGTTATAAATTTTGAGTACACAAAGTCTGAGATCTGCTTATTCAATTCCCAATTAGAAAATAGTGAACTGTGGTATAGGAGACTTAGTCATCTTAACTTTAAGACCATTGTCAAACTCTCCAAACTTAACCTAGTTAGGGGTTTACCAACTGGTAAATTCAATAAGGACCATCCTTCTAGAGTCTGCCAGCTAAGAAAGCATATGCTGCCCACATGAAGATCAAAGTATACCGAATGGATGTCAAGAGTGCATTTCTCAATGGACAACTTCAAGAAGAGGTGTATGTGGAGCAGCCACCAGGTTTTGCCAATCCAACTTTTCCCTCTTGTGTATATAGACTAGATAAATCACTATATGGTCTCAAGCAAGCTCCAAGAGCTTGGTATGAGACCTTGTCCACTTTTCTCCTGGAACACAACTTTGAAAGAGGAAAAGTGGATAAAACCCTTTTCACAAGAGCACATAAAAATTAGCTACTACTTGTACAAATATATGTAGATGAAATCATATTTGGATCTACTGATCGGTCTCTCTGCAAAAGGTTTGCCTACCTAATGCAGTCTAGATTTGAAATGAGTAGCATGAGGGAATTATCTTATTTTCTTGGTCTTCAAGTGAGACAAAATGCAGATGGCATTTTCATATCTCAATCAAATATACCAGAGAACTCATCAAAAGATTTGGGATGGAAAATGCCTCTGTCATGAAAACCCCCATGGATACCAATGATGTTTTGGATAGAGAAGAAAAAGGTAAGTCCTTTGATCAAAAGATTTACAGAACAACCATTGGCTCTCTTCTCTACCTAACAGCTAGCAGACCTAATATTATGTTTGCTACCTGTATCTGTGCAAGATTTCAGGTTGACCCAAAGAAATCCCACATGAGTTCTGTCAAAAGAATTCTTAGATATCTAAAGGGTACTCCTGAGCTTGGTTTATGGTATCCAGCTGAATCTGGATTTGAATTGGTTGGTTATTCAGATGCAGACTATGCTGGATGCATGATGGATAGTAAAAGCACTTCAGGAACATGTCAATTTCTGGGTGCTAGACTGATTTCATGGTTTAGCAAGAATCAAACCACAGTCTCCACTTCTACAGCTGAAGCTGAGAATATAGCTGCAGAAAGCTGCTGTTCACAAATTTTGTAGATGCAAAACTAGTTGATGGATTACAACTTTTCCCTTGACAATTCCACAATTTATTGTGACAGCTCTAGTGTTATTTCCATTGCTTCCAATCATGTTCTTCATAAAAGAACTAAGCACATAGAGATAAGGCACAACTTTCTCAGAGACAATGTAAAGAAGGGTAAGATCAACCTTCAATACATATCTATTGACATTCAAAGGGATGACATCTTCACTAAGCATTTTATTGAAAGTAAGTACAAGTTCATCATCAATGCACTAGGTATGCTTGATGGAGCATTATAGGCCACGTCGACTGCAACTCGACGCTCCATCGATTTGATAGATCGCGCGCATTTAAATGTTTTGGTGCGCTGACTTCTGCTCAATTCGACGTTGCTTTGAATAAACCCTAAGTTGCGTTGATTCATCTACTCAAAGCAAATTATGTGTATACTTCTATTGTGCTATTCGAATTTTCTCCCTCTTGCTCTCCCCATCTTCCCTTTCTTCATCACTTTCTTCGTTGTGTGCAGATACTCGCAGCACATTAATGGCATCTCTTCAAGACGTTGCCGACGTAGTTGATCAGGCCATGGAAACTCTTCTCTCACAGTTCAACTCTCTCTATCTAGACTACTCAAAGGGTTATTATCGCAAGCTCTGCGCCCAACACAAAATATTGAAAGACCTTAACTCTGAAATCAAGGCTCTTGACGCAGAGATCAGGTCGTCGGTTGTGCCTGCTGATGTCTTTATATCTCTCGTTAGAGATATAAAGCATGGGGGAGAAGGGTATCAGCAGGCAACCTCTCCAAAACATAGTATATACAACAGTACTTCCTATCTCTTTTGTGTTTGAAGGAGAGCCGGCCATCACATCTAGGATGCATCATGAAAGTTCATCAACTCAGGGGGAGCCAATCCTTCCAAGCATCCTGCCTGTTGCTCAGGGGGAGTCCTCAATTCAGGGGGTGATTCCTCTAATTTCAGATGATCAGGCCTACCTCAATTCTCTACGGCCTCGTTCGTTTGGACGGAATTGAAGACTTGGAATTGAAATTCGACGTCGAATTTCAATTACGTCGTTCGCTTGTTAGGTAGCTTTAATAATTAAAATTTGAGTTGAATATCATGGAATTGATTTTAGCATAAGCACAAAATCTAGCTAGACATATCGGAATTGGGCGAGTCTGACACGCTCGATTTATCGCATTTTTTGCAGGGGCGCGCGTTTATGCGCCCGGGCGCACGTTTATGCGTCGCGCACAATTTTTCGCCCGGACGCGAATTTTTCGCACGGACGCGAGTTTTTCGCCCGAACGCGCGTTTTTCGCCCGGACGTCCAAATTTTGCCCGTGCGGAAATTTTCCGCCCTAGCGCATGTTTTTCGCCCTGACGCGCGTTTTTCGCCCTGGCGCGCGTTTTTCGCCCGGGCGCATAATTTTTCTCCCGGGCGCGAGTTTTTCACACGGACGCGAGTTTTTCGCCCGAACGCGCGTTTTTTCGCCTGTACGCCCAAATTTTGACCGGGCGGAAATTTTCTGCCCTAGCGCGTGTTTTTCGCCCTAGCGCGCGTTTTTTTGCCCTGGCGCGCATTTTTCGCCCGGGCGCACAATTTTTCGCCCGGGCGCGAGTTTCTCGCACAGACGCGAGTTTTTCGCCCGAACGCGCGTTTTTCGCCCAGATGCCCAAATTTTGCGCGGGCGGAAATTCTCCGCCCTAGCGCGCGTTTTTCGCACTAGCACGTGTTTTTCGCCCTGGTGCACAATTTTTCGCCCGGGCGCAAGTTTTTCGCACGGACGCGAGTTTTTCGCCCGAACGCTCGTTTTTCACCCGGACGCCCAAATTTTGCCCGTGCGAAAATTTTCCGCCCTAGCGCGCGTTTTTTCGCCCTGACGCGCGTTTTTCGCCCTGGCACGCGTTTTTCGCCCGGGAGCATAATTTTTCTCCCGAGCACGACTTTTTCGCACGGACGCGAGTTTTTCGCACGAACGCGCGTTTTTCGCCCTGGCGCGTGTTTTTTGCCCTGGCGCGCGTTTTTTCGCCCGGGCGCGGGTTTATGCGCCCGGGCGCACAAATTTTTGCCCGGGCCCGAGTTTTTTACACGGACGCGAGTTTTTCGCCCGAACGCGCGTTTTTCACCCGGACGCCCAAATTTTGCCCGGGCGGAAATTTTCCGCCCTAGAGAGCGTTTTTCGCCCTGGCACGCTTTTTTCGCCCTGGCGCACAATTTTTCGCCCGGGCGCGAGTTTTTCGCACGGACGCGAGTTTTTGGCCCGAACGCGCATTTTTGGCCCGGACGCCCAAATTTTGCCTGGGCGGAAATTTTCCGCCCTAACGCGCGTTTTTCTCCTTGGCCCGCGTTTTTCGCCTGTGCACGCATTTTTCGCCCGGGCGCACAATTTTTCACTTGTGCGCGAGTTTTTCGCAAGGACGCGAGTTTTTCGCCGGGACGCACAAATTTTGCCCGGGATGAAATTTTTCGCCCTAGCGCGTGTTTTTCGCCCTGGCGCGCATTTTTTCCACGGGCGCGCATCGGGCGCACAATTTTTCCCCCTCTCGCGAGTTTTTCGCACGAACGCCAGTTTTTCGCCCGAACGCGCGTTTTTCGCCCGGACGCCCAAATTTTTCCCGGGCGGAAATTTTCCTCCCCAGCGCGCATCTTTCGCCCCGGACGCGAGTTTTTCGCCCTGGAGCGCGTTATTCGCCCGGGCGCGCGTTTTTTGCCCGGGCGCGCGTTTTTCGCCCGGGCGCGCGTTTTTCGCCCAGGCGCGCGTTTTTCGCCCGGGCGCGCGTTTTTCGCCCGGGCGTGATTTTATCGCCCGGGCGCGATTTTTTCACCCGGGCGCGATTTTTTTCCCCCGAGAGCATTTTTTCGCCCGGACTCGAATTTTTCGCCCGGACGCGAATTTTTCGCCCGGGCGCGAATTTTTCTCCCATGGGAGAGTTTTTCGCCCCGACACGATTTTTTCGCTCAAACGCGATTTTTCGTTAGGGAGCGATTTTTTTGCCCGCGCGCAATTTTTTCGCCTGGGCAAGATTTTTTTGGCCGGGAGTGATTTTTTTGCCCGGGCGAGTTTTTTTCGCCCTACGAGATTTTTTTGCTCGGGGGCTATTTTTCGGGCGCGATTTTTTCACCGGGAGCGGTTTTTTTCTGGGACGCGCTTTTATCGCCTATGCGAGTATTTTTCGGCTGGGCGGTAGGAAACATCGTACCCGGGGGAAAAAATTCTGCCTGGGCCAAAAAATCGTGCCCGGGACACAGAATCGCGCCCGGACGAAAAAATGAGCCTGGGCAAAAAATGTGTGCCCGGTCGAAAAAATCGCGGTTGTGCGAAAAAATTACGCCCGGGCGGAAAAAATTATTCTCGGGCGAAAAAATCGTCGCTGCATACAAACTTTATGATATATGTGATAAATATTAGTTTCTTTGTAATATTTTTCAATTCTTAAATTGAATTTTATTTAACAAACGAACAAAAGTATTGATTAATTCCACAATATTCAACAATACTGTTTATTAGGCGAACGTTGGAATTGGAATTCATCATCAATATTTAATTCCACAATATTTAGCAATATTCAATTCCAATATCGAATTCCAGTTCCAATTCCGTCCAAACGAACGGGCCCTACAAGAATTCCATGAAGACACTGAACAATCTATTCCTAATCCACTTTCATTCAGAGTGTCTTCTGAAGATTCCTCTACAACACCCTCTCCAGTCAAGGTGGCTGATCAAGATCCTGTTTCATCTGATCCAGCACCAACTCAACCAACACCTCCAGCTCAACTTCCACCTTCAGTTCAGATCCTATCTTCACCTGCTCCAATTCACCAATCAATTCTTCCAACACCTGTAGTCAGGGGAAGACCTCCATACAGAGGTAGAGGAAAAGGAAGAGGAAGAGTGCCTATTTGGCAGATGTACTCAAAAGAACAAAGGAAGGAGTACAAGAAAAACAAATCCTACCACAAAAAATATGAGAAGGTTGGAGTCCCAGTGAATACAATGAAATCTACAATGATCCAAAGTTTTATGAAGCTTTAAAGGACATTGGTGATAGAGACAGATATGAGTATGAAGCAGCTCAGAAAGAAATTGAAGATAAGAAAAAGAGGTTCATTGATATCCTAAAAAGAGGAAAAGAGGTTGTTGAGAAAGAAGAGTTGGCCAAAGCAATTCCAATTAAATCTACTCTATTTGATCATTCAAAGTATACCACAAAGAATCCCCAAGCCAAAATGCTAGAGGGAGAAGGCTAACTCCACAGAGGAGGTATTGGATGCAAATCAGAGGATGTAGTACTACTTCCTCAGAAAAGAAAGAAAGGTGAAAAGTCACCTGAAGAGGAGAAGAAGAAAAGGAACATTATGTTCACAAAAGCTTCAACCTCTGGGAAAGCACATGCAACTACTGCTTGACCAAACCTTGATGAAGAATCCGATTCAGGTGATTTAAATCTAGAAATCATAAATTTGATGACAGCAAAAGTTCTTGGTCTTGGCTTCACACTCAAGGATGTTCATCCTAATATTGAAATGGATTTGGAGAAATTGTTCAAAGGTCATGAAAGAATTCAGAAAAATCTAGAGAGAGCCACTCTTGCAAATTTCAAATATGTGGAAAGCAAATTCAGGATGGTCTATGAGGACCTATCTACTTTTCTTAAAGGAAGGAAGCAGATTTTTTCCTGGGTAAAACTCTGATAAACACTTATTGATATTTAATCAGATGTTTGTTTTGGTACAGCCTATTCAGCTTTTTGTTTTGATATTTCTTATGTCTATGATGTCTTGAATGTATTTTTGTTTATATAAACAGGAATGTGTAAAATCACTTTATCTAATCTGTAAAATTTGTTAAGATAAATAGGGGGAGATTGTTAGGAAAAACTCCTTTGATTTAACTTAACAAATTATCTAAAAAGTGATTTTGTCTCTTAGGTTATATTATCCATTGTATAGTGAGGGTAATCTGGTCATTAGATGTCTTAGGATGTCACACTCAACCTAGGGTGTCAAGACCATATCAAGAGAAGCACAATTTGGGCAAAGTTAACATTTGCGTCGAATAGAAATCGACTCAACATCGAGTTAATTTCGACGCTACTCTGACTAGAAGTCCAAGTGGTCCAACCCTTTTGTCGAAGTTATTCAAGTCGACGTTACATCGAATAGATATCGACGTAGAAGCCATGGACTTGTCGAAGTACCTTAAGAAGTCGACGCAGCTTCTACTTCAACTCAACGCAGAAGGAAGTATCTGTCGAAGTCATCTGAAGTCGACACAATGTCAACTACCATTCGACGCAGATGATGGAGTTCAGAGTTAAGCTTTCAACTCGATGGTTACGTAGATAATATATCGATGCAACGTCGACAAGCAAACTTGAATCAGAGCAAGAATGAATTCGAAGCTGCTCCCACAAGGAATCGAAGGTGCGTCGATAAGAGAGGAAGAGAACTCGGCGCAACGTCGAATACAGTCTGAAAAGGAAATCTTTTCAGCTATCATTTTTGGACCCTCTCTCATGGCCCACAATACTGAAGACCATTCCCCAATGGCTCCTTAATTGCCTCAAATAGAAAGAAAAATTAAATGAGGATAGAAAAGCTTTCTTGGAAACAAGATTACAGTTGGTGGACGGGTCGTGAATTAAAGAAGGAAAGAAAGAGAAATTATCCAATGTAAAATACCTTTTCAGGACTTACCAGAAAAGAAAATCAATTCCAATTAAAGAGGGACAATATAAGGGATGAGCAGAAAGAGAAATATAGAGCATTGATCACAATCGGCAATAGTTTTGAATTAGGGCTTCCTCTTCTCCTTCTTCCTCCTGGAACCCTAATAGAGAAAACACAGAAAAGAAAGAACTTCTTTCTCTCTCAGTCAAGGATCTTCTTCTCCTCAAAACAAACCTTTGAAGAAAGATCTACTGAAGAATATACTCTGCTCAGAGAAACAACTGTTGCTTCCTCATCAATATTATATAGCAGCCGCACTATCATAAGAGCAGAGAGAAGAAGGATCAAGAGCTTACAAAAACCCTAGCAATCATCACTATCATAAGCTAGGGTTAATCTGATATAGATCCTGAAGAGCACTCAAAGAATAGCACCTCAAGGATTGCTGTTATAGAATTCTGAAAAATAGATTTCCTGAATCTTCCTCTCCTTCTTACTCTTCTTTCCTTATACCCCCATGTACAGAGTTTTGAGAATCCCTCTTCCAAAGGATTCAGTGGTTCAAGATCTCCTTATCAAAAGATCTGGTTGGTTCAAGATCTCCTTATCAAAAGATCTGGTTGGTTCATGATCTCCTTATCAAAAGATCAGTGATTCTAAGAGTGTCCTTGTCAAAAGACTCAAGCATAGGTGGTGCAATACTACCAGGTGGTAGAAGAGAGGACTACCCACATTTTCGGGAATCTCTATAAAATCTTTGTGTCTTCTGGTTGTTTATTTTCTGTGTTGTCCCATATAATCTAGATTTATTTTATTGTTTTCTAGCTTTATATTTCAGCACTTGGATTTATTCTGTGTGAGGATTTGTTGAAGCATAAACACTTAGTGTTTTATTATATTTGCATAAATAGGATTGAAATAATTTTAAATCTCTATTCACACCCCCTCTAGACTATATCTCAGGGGCACACTGTTCACTTTCACTATTTATAGAAAAATAAACAAATCAAGAAGTTTCTGAGGCGTGGGGGTGCGGATAGTGATCGCGATACCACGACGCGTCGGGATTCGAGCAAACCCCACCACCGTCCCACTCGCCAATGGGGGGCGAGGGTCACGCGTAGAGTCCTCTATAAAAAGGCGAAAGCAAGATAAAGCGAGGTGAGATCAAAGCATTAAACAAGACACCACTCGAGAAAACGTGAAAGATTATGCGAAATGGAAATGCGATTAACATCTAAATATACAAGGTTTTTCACATTACAGGGCCGGTCTCGGCATGCATTACAAAAATAATTTTGTTGCGCGGGGTGAGGGGATACGGGGGGTGAGTGCCGGTAGGATTAGTATTGAATCTATTGCCATCGACCCCGGCCTCGCCTCCCCATCCTCGGTGGCACTCGCAGGTAGTAATATGCGCTTACAGCTGTGAGCTCTTGATTGACCAAGCGCATTTGATCCCTAGCCCGCGCAATGTTCCTCCCGGGGGAAGTCCCTTCATACCCACCTCCCTAATGCTCTATCTCTCCCATGAGATGTGAGTATTACATCTCGAGAGCACTCAGCCTGCGCTCGAAGGCCGCCTAGTGCCCGTGCATCTGGCTGGCTTTCTCTCGCTGCATCCAGATCATCTTGTCGAGGACCTCCGTAAAACTCTCCATCATCCTGGGGTCAGCAGGATCTCTAAGGAAGTCCAAGAGGTCGCTGGGGAAGGGGCGGCGAGACCACCTCCTCCTTAAAGTGAGGGTCCATCGGCGAGGTCTCCCGGTAGCTTGCAGGAGCAAAAGTTAGATAATCTTTTATACTTGTTCACGAGTAGTGTCAAAGCGAATGAAACAACTAACCTGGTACATATTCTTTGATTGGGGACTGGCGAGATGAGCTAGGTTGCCCTACGAATGGTTGGATGGGGGATGAAGTGATTTCCCCTTGCCAGGGCGAGAAGCAACCTGGTTGGTGGTGGAAGTGGTGGCTAATTCTGTGACAGGGGAATCACGGTGGAGGTCCCTCCCGACCGAGTGTTCCAACTCCTATGCTAGAAAAATGATGATGGTAACGCGGGCTTGAGATCTGTGCGGGACCAAGGATATCCCTGTGGTTACGAAGGTGGTGGCTGTGGAAGACAAGTTAAGAAAGATGGCAAGAGGTAACAAGGTAAGCGAGAAAGCAATAAGCGGCTTACCGATCTCCGGCAGGGTCCTGCCGAGGGTGGCCAGAGGGAAGGACTCCTAAGCTGGCGGAACGTCCTTAACGATAGGTGGAGAACGTCAACGCCCGCCTGACTAGTCTCGGGGTCACCTCCCGTCCCTAGCACGTCCTGTGAATGGTCCTGAATGTTGAGGCATCACATCACCAACATTATTCATAGAACAAGCTAGTTCATATTACCTCGGCGATGTTGTTAGAAGAGATGTGAGAAGGAGGCAGAGTCCTTGAGGCGGATTTAGTCGCCAAGTTGTCCCACCAAACCACTTTGGCCTTTTTCGGTCGGTAGGGTAAGGTTGGATCCCTATTCGACGAGAGCTAGGGGCATATCAAGCGGACTTGGAGGTCTTCTCCCGCGTGGCGGCAAGACGCTCCAACAGTCCTTGCGAAAGCGGTCTCGACGATGGCCTCATGAACGTCATTGGGATGGTGAGAGCTCTAAGGGTAAAAGAGAGACAGTAAGTGGAAGACGGACACCCTCAATGCAATGGCCTGAGATGTATATATAGCAGAGGGGTGGGGCCCACCAAAAATATTCCATCCAGGTCAGCAAGCACTCACCGAATACCAAGGGTTGGACTTTTCTTTCCGAGCGTTGAACTCGCTCGCAAAGAGAGGGGATTGTGTACAACCCCATATTCATCGAGTGGGTCCTGAGTTCCCAAAGGGCATACAAGGTAGGTCAAGAAGAGCATTCACCAAGAGTGTTGAGGGATCACTCGCCCAGATTAGGAGGGGCAGGGAAGCCTCAGGGCGAGCGCAAGCCTCATCCGCAAAGCACTCGCTCGCTTAGGAGTGCGAATGAGTGGGAGGTCAGGCGAATGAGGGCGGAACCCCACTCGCCCAGCAAACCAAGCTTCTGGCAACTGGTGCCCCTATGGACCACTCACCTAGTGGAACCTGGAGGGTCCAGTGCACGATAAGTCTAGCGAGTGGTGCCTTCACGGACCACTCGCCCAGAAGGCTCTAGTGAGGAAATTACCTAGATACCCTTTGTGGGATGCCAATATCCCTTCAGAACAGTGGAGTTTGGCTGTTAGCAGGCCAGTTTGGGGTGCGATTAGTAAAACTAAATGACGAATTTATGCTATTCGTAGACCAGACTAGAAAAACTATAAATAGACCCTTAAGGGCTCCTTGGAGGAGATCCTATCTTTTGGGCTCTCTCCTGTTGGTTATTTTTAGTTGGCTCGTATTGCCCTCCAAGGTGCCCAGTTGAGCATTGGTTTGGCAGGGGAATCTCTCTAAGATCTTCTGGGTATGTAGTGGGACCTCCTCGCTACAGCTTTGGGTCTGTTCATTTTTCTTCATCCACAATCAAGAGTGTCAGTGAGGGAGAAGTAGGTGTAGTCTACATCCTCTGTGGGTCTGAACTCAAGAGAGTGGTTGACAGTTTCAACAAGCTCCATTCTTAAAAGTCTAACAAACTTAAATACCTAGCCATGGTTTGGTAGCCCCAAAATCAATGCTACCTCATTAACAGTCAATCTCAAGTGGTATTTTCCTAATAAAAAAGATTTTTATCCCTATTGTAAGACCTTATCAAAACATATAGTACAAGAATGTTTTGAGGAAGATTGACCAATTCTAAGATAGGAAGCACTCCAACACCCTTCAGGACTGACTTGGATTCCTCTGAGAGAATGTCCAACAAAGGGCGAGCATTTAACTTAAAACTAGACACTGCACATCTACAACTTAGATAGTTAGTCCCAAGCATTATACAAGGGATTGAACATAAACTAATGAGAATATTGTTGGGAAAAACACACTTGTGATTTATCTTACAAATTAGCTATAGGTGATTACATAATCAAGAATGTATTACCCATGTTGTATAGAGGGGGTAATGTGGTCATTAGATGTCTTAGGATATCACACTCCCGCTAGAGTGTCAAGACCAGTCCAAATTAAGCACAAAATTCAGTTGAGTTAAACTTGCGTCGAATAGAAGTCGACACAACTTCGATTACAAGTAGAATTAACTCAGGTTGAAGTCGAAGTATAATTTAAGTAGATGCAACATCGAAATGTTCTCGACGTAAAAGACAGCACCTGTCAAAGCAATATCAGAAGTCGATGCAACTTCGACTTGATTTCGACGCAGAAGATGAAGTTCAAAGTCTAAGTATTTAACTCAACAGATACGTCGATTAGGATTCGAAGCAACATCGATATCTGAGTTCATTCAATTCTATGAAGGAATTCAAAGCAGCTTCTATTTAGAACACAGAGGTGCGTCGAATGGAGGGAAAAAGAATTTGACGCTACGTCAAATACAGATAGAAATAGAATGTTTTCTGCTATCTTTTTTAATGCTTTTCCAGAAGGTATCCAAGGCTATAATCTGATTTCTAATGGCTCGTTTATTTCCAAGAATGGAATGAAGTACTCCAGAGAGACAACAATAATATTCTTGGAAGTTACTCAAATTCAAAAGAACGGGTCATGAACAGAAATTGAAAAGGACATTTATTGTCCAATGGGCATTCCTTCTGTGTACAGAACAAAAGAGGAAACAAATTCAAATACTATTCGAGAGAGAATAAGTATGGAGAAGGTGGAAGACAACGATAACATTTAATCATGCTATTCAGTCTTCTTCTTCCTCAAGCTCTCTCTCTCTCTCTCTCTCTCTCTCTCTCTCAGGAAAAACAAGAAGAACATTTCTGTCCAAGAATAATACACAGGCTCCGCTTCATCTTCACCTTACAGCAGGGAGCCAACAAGAGTACAGAGATTATCATAATCACAAACAAAATAACTCTTGCATTCTTCATTATCTTATGTAAGAGTTCATCCTATACAGATCCTGAAGAACATCAAGTGACAACATCCTGAGTGATATATAAAGAAGGATTCAAACAGAAGAATCTTATTCTTTCTTCTTCTTCTTCTTCTTCTTCTTTACACTCACTTCTTTTGTTATAACTGAGTATAGAGTCTTAAGAATCTATCCCTCTACAAAGGATTCAGTGGTTCAAGATCTCTTTATCAAAAGATCTAGATTGGTTCTAAGAGTCTCCTTATCAAAAGACTCATTGGTTGGTTCTAAGAGTCTCCTTAGCAAAAGACTCAATGGTTCTAAGAGTCTCCTTAACAAAAGACTCAGGCACTATTTAGTGTATTCCTACCAAGGTGGTAGAAGAGTGGATGTAACCATAGTTTGGGGAACCACTATAACTTTTGTCTTGTGCTGTGATTTTCTGTGATGTCCCATTTATTATTTCTGCATTATGCATTTATTTTATTTTGGATTAGCTTTGCTGATTGCATAGTTGTTCGAAGTTTTATTATGTATGCATATTTATGGTAAGAGTTTTAAATCTCTATTCACCTCCCCCCCCCCCCCACCTCTAGAGAATACTCAGAGTCTACACTATGCACTTTCAATTGGTATCAGAGGTTGGTTGATCATAAAAAGGCTAACACCTTGATCAAAGATCTCCTCACTCATATTTCTATATTCAAAAAATGTTTTCAGAAAGATAAGTTCTAAGGACTATGCATCAATAAGAAAACCAGTGTGTAATCTTAATAAGTTTACACTTTAGAAGGCCAGAATAAAATTGTATATGAACTCTATTGATGAAGACATCTTCGATGTCATTATCTCAAGTCCCCCAGCACCAGTCAAAAATGATGCCAGTGGATCTATGACTCAGCAAGCTGTGTCTAGAGCTGAATGGATAGATGCTGAAAAGAAGCAAAAGGCATGTGATGCCAAAGCAATGAATATTCTGGTGTCTATAATGTCTGATGACATTTTCCAAAAGGTGGCAGACTGCAACTCAACCAAAGAAATTTGAGAATCCTTTTCCAGATTGGTTGATGGAAGTTCTGATGAAAGAAATGACAGAAAGTCCCTTCTCATATCCCAATATGAGAATTTTCTGAAGAAGACTGAAGAGAGTGTTGCTGAAATGTATGATAGATTCAGCACCATTATTAATGAGCTAAGAAATCTTGATAAGGAGATTTTTCTTACAGAAATCAATGATAAGCTTCTCATGTGCTTCCCAAGCTCATGGGACTCAAGGATCTGGGATATCAGAGAGTCCAGATGCCATAGAGAGATCTCCACTAATTCTTTGCTTGGAAAGCTTAATCCTATGAGCTACTACTAAAAAGCAGGGCTGAGACAGAGGCTAAGGAGACAGTCTCTACTCCCAACCAAAGGAGCATTGCTTTGAAGGCTACTGAAGGAGAGCCTTCCGCTCATGAAGAAGAGGTGTTCAGTCTCTTAGCCAAAAGGTTCAGAAAATGGGTCAAAAAAGAAGACTCAAGAAGAAAGGAGTAGAGCTCAAGCAAGCCCGGGTTTGATAAGACTCCAAAATAGGAAGTGATCTGCTTTGCCTGCAGAAAACTAGGGCACATAGCTCCTGAGTGTCCTGAAGAACAAAGAGACATGAGCATCAATAACAAGGAGCATAAAAAGAAGAAGACCTTCAAGAAAAAGGACAAGAAGAAGGGAAATGGTTTCATTGCTGAAACCTGGAGTGACACAGAATCTGACTCAAGCTCCTCTTTATCAGAAAGTGATGAAAAAACTGTTGTTGAAGATGCCTTCTGATGGCCTTGGAAGCCTTCTCAGGTGATGAAGAAGATCAGGTAAGTCTCTTTGATGACTTTGATTTTGATTCAGAGGAATTTAAAAATTGTTTTAAGGAATTTTGTAATGATTACCATAAAGTTCAAAAAGGAATAGAAATAATTAGGGAAGAGTTAGAAGACTTTAAGAAAGATGGTTTGTATTCTATAAATTATGACATAGAAATCAAATTTGTAAAAAGGAAACAATAATCACTAATCTAACAAACGGAAACCCAAAACTAAAAGAAGAGCATACAAAGGCAAAAACCTTTGAAGACTCACTCAATGGGAGGAGTCAAAAGCTCAAGGATATTACACAAAATCTCTCTGTAAGATTTAAACACCTTGGGTTAGGAGCAGATCCATCCACTAGCATAGAAGACCCTAGTAGACCTGCCTGGAAAAATCCAGTCACCTTTGTTAGACCTAGTGACTTTCAAATAAGTGAGACCAGACCATTAATTGAAACTCTAGACAATAATAACCCTACAAAACTCACTGTATTCAATAAAACAAATCTTACTAGTGAAAAGAGAACTCTAAAGGAAAACAATTCAAACAAATCAATAAATTTCAATCAAAAAGCTAAAGTCAAAAGTAGAATCATTAGACATTCTGCAAATTTATTATATTTCGATAAATTCTATGCACACTTCCAGTACCAAGATAATAAACCTATGTTTAATTAACCTATTCTATACCATCCAAAAGGATATCATAAGAGACCATTTTATTCTTTCATATCACCCTATAATGGTAAACGCAAAAGGCCCAAGGTAGTCTTGATACCTTCTAATGTTTGAGTTACTTGTGCTGGAAAGGTTATGAATCTTTCCTTAGAGATAATGTAGGGAAAGAAAGAACTCAATCCTCAACAAGAAAATATAAATATTCAAAGTGGGTGATCTCTTTTCTAAAAACCATATGATATTTTATAGTTCATAAAAATAATCTTATAAATGCTAATTTCAAAAAACACTATTGCTGGGAAAAATAATAGAAATTTTCTAAAGGAATACAACTGTATATTAAGAGTTGCATCGAATAGATTTTGACGCACCATCAAGTTCTACTCGAAGCCAGCTTCGAGAGCCACCTAAAGTGGAGCATTCGAATAGCATTTGACGCATCGTTGGATTAATATCGACGCATGCGTCTACTTAATAATTGTTGTACAAACTCAAAATCACGTCGATTATAATTCGACGCAACGTCGACTTTGCAAAGCGCATGCATAATAGCTTCTAGAAGCGACTTCGACATGTTTTGGCGCGCTGAATTCACATCTTTTCGATGTTGCTTCGAATACAACACTAAGTTGTGACGAATTATCTTCTTTTAAGCAACTTATAGGTTGAATTTGTTTTGCTTTCGATGCTCCAGCTCAAGACTCCCAATTCACTCTACCTGATACAACACCAGAGCCTGCACCGCAGATTCTCACCCCACAATAACAGCAACCATCTATCACTTCATCTGCTGAAAATTAACCAGACATCCATGGAGATAATCAAGGGCAATCCTCTATCTACCACAATCTTACAGACATCAATGTTGATTCAACTATAATTCCTCCAGTCAACATATCCACACCTCAAGTTGACATTCTACCCTCTTCTACCTCCCAATCAATACATCCATTTGATGTTGAACAAGTAATTGCTAAGGCAGTGGGGTTGGCCACTGGTACATTTGCTGATCTGATTATGAATCAAGTAAGGAAATTCAATAGAATGTATTCTCAGATGGAGACTGAGCTTCAAGAATCAAAGGAGTCACTCCTAGCACTCAAAGATTTTGTGTCCTCCTCATTGGTAACAAAATCTTTCTTAACCTCCCTTGTTAGTAAGGGTTAGAAGGGGAGAATATCCATGAGGAGGAAGTGGTTAACCAAGAAAATGAGAGTGGCCAGGAGAAGGACAAGATTGCTGAAATTTCTGCTCTAGAAAAGGAAGTCACTACTGAACCCAATAAAATCACTGTATTCTAGACAGAAATTGTTCATGTGGAGCTTCCTACAGTAATCCAGGGGGAGATGCCTATATTAAACCAGGGGGAGCCCTTGGGAGATGATCAGCTCTTGGAAGATGTATCAAAGATTGCTAAGGATGATGCTCAGACTGCTGAAAAAGATGCACAAACTCAGGGGGGGCCTCCCAAAGAAGATGGCATTCATCAAGAAACCAACTGGACTGTTGAAGAGGAAGATGAGCTTCTGGTGTTTTCACCAAGAAAAGTAACACAATAGTTTTTCTCAAGGAAGAGAAAAACTCCTCCAAAGGAATAGCACAATACATGTAACCAGCTAATGTACAATTTCTTTGATAACATCTTACTAAACATATTTGAGGATATGGTGATGGAAGACAATCTGATCAAATTGGAAGTTTATCTTAATGGTCTATGCTTCGGTACAATGATGATATTTTGTGTCTTTATATATATTTTTTGTACTTTGTCTTTTATTTAAAATGTTTGAAATTACTTAAATTATTTGTAAAATTTGTTAAGATAGATAGGGGAAAATTGTTGGGAAAATCACCCTGGTGATTTATCTTACAAATTAGCTACAAGTGATTTCATAATCTAGGATGTATTACCCATGTTGTATAGAGAGGGTAATGTGGTCATTAGATGTCCTATGATATCACACTCACACTAGAGTGTCAAGACCAGTCCAAATTAGGCACAAAATTCAGTTGAGTTAAACTTGCGTCGAATAGAAGTCGACGCAACTTCGACTGAATGTCAAAGCAAATTCGAATACAAGTAGAAGTTACTCAAACTGAAGTCGAAATATAAGTGAAGTCGACGCAGCGTCAAAATGTTCTCGACGCAGAAGACAGCACCTGTCAAAGCAATATCAGAAGTCGACGCAACTTCAACTTGATTTCAACGCAGATGATGAAGTTCAAAGTCCAAGTCTTCAACTCGACGGATGCGTCGATAAGGATTCTACGCAACGTCGATATATGAATTCATTCAATGCTAAGAATGAATTCGAAGCAGATTCTATTTAAAACTTAGATATGCATCGAATAGAGAGAAAAAAAATTTGACGCTACGTCGAATACAAGATAGAAATAGAATGTTTTCTGCTGTCTTTTCTTATGCTTTTCCAGAAGGTATCCAAGGCACTAATCTGATTTCTAACGGCTCATTTATTGCCAAGAATGGAATGAAGTACACCAGAGAGACAATAAGGACATTCTTGGAAGCTATTCAAATTCAGAATAACAGGTCGTGAACAGAAATGAAAAAAGACATTTATTGTCCAATGGATATTCCTTCTGTGTACATAACAAAAGAGGAAACAAATTCAAATACTATTTGACAGAGAATAAGTATGGAGAAGGTGGAAGACAATGATAACATTTAATCAAGCTATCCAATCTTCTTCTTCCTCAAGCTCTCTCTCTCTCTCTCTCTCTCTCTCTCTCTCAAGAAAAATAAGAAGAATATCTCTGTACAAGAATATACATAGGCTCTGCTTCTTCTTCACCTTACAGCATGGAGCCAACAAGACTACAGATATTATCATGATCACAAACAGAATAACTCTTGCATTCTTCTTTATCTTAAGCAAGAGTTCATCATTTACAGATCCTGAAGAACATCAAGTGACAACATCCTAAGTGATATCTGAAGAAGGATTCAAACAGAAGAATCCTATTCTTTCATCTTCTTCTTCTTTACTCTAACTTCTTTTATTGTAATTGTGTATCGAGTTTTAAGAATCCCACTCCAAAGGATTCAGTGGTTCAAGATCTCCTTATCAAAAGATCTAGATTGGTTCTAATAATCTCCTTATCAAAATACTCAGTAGTTGGTTCTAAGAGTCTCCTTAGCAAAAGACTCAGTGCTTCTAAGAGTCTCCTAAGCAAAAGACTCAATGGTTCTAAGAGTTTCCTTATCAAAAGACCCAAGCACTGTTTAGTGTATTCCTACCAAGGTGGTAGAAGAGTGCATGGTGGATAGTTTGGGGAACCACTATAACTTTTGTCTTGTGCTGTGATTTTCTGTGTTAGCCAGTTTATTTTTTTATGTACTCTGCATTTATTTTATTCTGGATTGGCTTTGATGATTGCATAGTTGTTAGAAGTTTTATTATGTGTGCATATTTAGGGTAAAAGTTTTAAATATCTATTCACCCCCTTCCCACTTTAGAGAATACTCAGAGGCTACACTGTGCATTTTCAAATATTAATGGGAATATTAAGAAGATAGATTGCCAAAAAGGAATAAAAGCAAGTACGCATAATTAATTTTACTTGTAGTTTTTTTATTTGATGAAAGACAAAAACCTCAAAAACTTAAATTGGATCACACATATACACAAAATATATTTTATAAGAGAACTTTAATTAATTTAGCATATACAACTAGAATATTGAATACAACTGTCAAAAAAAATTAGCAGTAATATTAGAACTTCTCCACAGACAGGGCCTTTGTCATACCATCAACAAATAGATCTTTGGTGTTACAATACATAAGCGCAATCTCCCTTTTCTCTACTAACTCTCTCACAAAGTTATACTTGATTTGCATGTGTTTTGTGCAGTTGTGAAAGACAAGATTCATGCTGATGGAGATGGCTGAGTTGTTGTTGACCATTAGAGTAATATGCAGTTGTTTCTTCCTTCTTAATTCTTCTAGGAGAGGGTTTAACCAAACTGCTTCTTTTGTCGCTTCCCCTATTGCCATATACTCTGCCTCTGTGGATGAGAGGGAGATGCTCTGTTGCTTTCTGGAGTTCTAGGAAATGGATTTTTCTCCAATCTGGAAAACAAGCCCGCTGGTACTATTGCGATCATCGGCGTGGTCGGCCCCATCGCTGTCGGAATAACCAATCAACCTCACTTCCTCATTCTCTTTTCTGGTATAAAGTAACCCAAAGTCCCTAGTGCCTTATAGGTATCACAATATTCTTTCTACCGCCTTCATGTGAGTGAAGCTTGGCTCGCTAACAAACCTGGAGACAATTCCTACAGAGTGCTCGATGTCGAGTCTGTTATTGCTTAGATAGATAGGTGAACAACTATGCTGAGATAATTCTCTTCACTGGTTCTCTCTTCTCCATCTTCTTTAAGCAATATTTAACCTGTGGTCATGGGTGTTGAGGTTGGTTTACATTCCTGCATACCAAAAAATTTTAGCAGTTCTTGGAGGTAATTTCTTTGATGCACAAAGATGTCTCCAAGAATTTGGTATATTTAGAGACCCAGGAAATACTTCATCAGTCTTAAATCACACAACTCAAATTCCTTTTCCATAACACTCTTGAACTCATATGTGAGTTGAGAGCTATAATGATGAGCAAATCGTCCACATAGATGCAGACCATTACAAAATTATTATCTAGAAGATGTTTGTGTCTTCGTATGGACTTCTGATATATCCAATTTTACTGAAAAAGGTATCAATTGTGGCATTCCATGCCATTGGGGCCTGTCGTGGTTCGTACAAAGCTTTCTTAAGATTATAGACTTTCTCTTCCTCTCCCTCCACAACATACCCCTCTGGCTATTGCACAAAAATGTCTTCACTAAGGTCACCATTCAGAAAGACAGACTTCACATCAAGTTGATGAATGTTTAACTTCTGTTGTGCAGCAAAAGCAAGTCGAGTGTGTATTGTTTCCATTCTTGACACAGGAGAAAACATCTATAAGAAGTCTCTCCCTAAGTTTTTTGATTACCCTTGGCTACGAGACATGCTTTGTGTTTCTGAACTTCTTCATTTTCATCCAGTTTAACTTTGAAGTCCCACTTTAGACCAATGATTGTATGATGAGGTAGATTGGCAACCAATGTCCATGTTTTTTCTTGGATCATGTTGATCTATGAGTCCATTATTTCATCCCATTTTGGTTGAGTGATAGCTTCAGGATATGATGTGGGTTCTTTGCATAGGAGAGCTATGTTGCACGATTTATAGATATCTGCTATAGTACAAAATTTTCTTGGAGATGATGAGTCATACCTGGGTTCAGGAGGAGAATCCTCTAAGAAATGTGGACTAGGTAGCTGTCTGGGAGCATCAGCTAGTGAGGTCCAGTGGCTTACTCCCCAAGATCCGTGAATAAGAGACTCTAATCCTCGACTGTTTGCCAATCCCACAATCCTTCTTCATCAAAGATGGTATCTTTACTAATGATTAGCTTTTTTTGTATGAGGATTATAGAGTCTATAACCTTTTGATTCTTGGTTATAACCAACCATGATACACTTCCCTCCCTTCTTTTCTAGCTTGTCTATGTGTTCTTTTATTGTTAGGGTATAAGCAATGGAACCAAATATTTTGAAATGATGGATTGATGGCTTCCTTTTGTACCAGGATTATTCATAGAGTGTAGAGATCAGAAGAGCTTTTGTCGGAGCCCGGTTGAGTATGTGCACATCAGCACACTTGGCTTCCCCCTCCCCCCCCCCCCCCCCCCCCCCCCCCCACACACACACACCAAAATTCTTTTGGTAGCTTCTTTTACTGCAATAGTCTTCTCCCCATCTCCACAACCATTCTGTTTTTACGTTCCACAACACCATTCTATTGAGGGTTGTATGTAAGGGTGTTCACGAACCGAATCGAATCAAAAAGCTCTTTAATCAAATCCAAATTTGATATAGAATGGAAAGATTCAGATTTGAATTCATCATGAAATGTTGGATTCAAATTTGGGTTCGAATTTTCATATTTGAATTCGAATTCGAATTCAAATTTTATAATATTTAATTATATGTAATGTTCAAATATAATTATATTTAATAGCGTATATAAATTTTATTTAACTATATATTCAACTATTCATGAAATATTCACGAATCCTTCGATTAGGAATAAAATTATTCGGATTCAGATTCAAAAATTATTCGAATCCGAATTCGGATTCGAATTCGAAAAATATAAATTTTAATCGAATCTTCACGAATCAAATCCCAAATTATTCACGAACTATACTAGTGAACGACCCTAGCTGTAAGGGCATGTAAGGTGCCATTTTATATCATTTGAGTCACAAAATGAGGTAAACTCGGTGCTGAGAAACTCTCCCCCCTAACCATCTTGAGACACATAATTTTGTGATCTGATTCATTCTCCACAAGGGTTTTAACTGAGTGAACTTTTGAAAGGCTTCAGACTTCTGGGTAAGAAAGAAGATCCACATCATGTAACTAAAATCATATATGAACAATAGGTTGTAACGATTGCCAGACCAAATGGACGTGGAGGCAGGTCCTCAGATGTTAGCATGAATCAGTTCAAGTGGATGAGTTGCTCTCCAGTGAGCTTGCTGGGGGAAAGGTGTTTTGTGAATCTTGTTGAGAGCACAAATCTCATAGAAAGCAGTTTTGGTCACAGCACCTTGCACACCATACACAAAATTTTTGAGCTTGGCTAGATCACCAAAATTCAAATGGACACACCTGAGATGCCAGATCATGGAGCCTGCCAGGCTCTGATAAGCAGAGTTGTCTAAAAGTGTTGAGTCACCAGGAGGCTGATTGGGGTGGCTTAACAGCATCGATAAGGTAAATTTTTTATTTTTGGACATCTTTACCACATTGATCAGTTGTTGTTTTTGTTTATCAAATATGGTGCATTCATCTTGATCAAAAATAAGCTTGTACCCTTTGTTTAGAAGCTGCCCAAAACTAAGAAGGTTTTGGGATAAGCCGGGAACATACAACACATCATGAATGTAATTCATTGCTCCCTTCTTCAGCTTAACATCCAATGTCCCTCTGATGCGATGATTCGGCAAGTGCACCGGTCGCGCAAGTAATAATAATGGGGAAAATCCCCGAGTGTCGGTCTCTTGAGGAACACAGTAAGGTGGAGTTAGGTTTCGAGGAAGGACTTGAGATTGAAGTCCTTAAATCGGATGGAATGCGGGGGAGTTGGGTTGGCTTTTGGAAAATAAAATAAAAGCTATCAACTACTCCTATGCAATGCCGCTATGCAATGCTTCGCTTGGCGGGATGGAGACTAGGCAGGCCTTGAGCGCGGTGCGTCGAAAGGGCGGATGGACGAGTAGGCAGCGGAATCGAACTATGCAGGCCTTGAGCGCACTGCTTCGTTAGGCGGGATGGAATACGGGCCGCGATGCCACGCTTCGGTAGGCGGATGGACGAGTAGGCTAGCGGAATGAGGGTCGCAAGCACCTCGTCGACAAGCACGCCACTAGCAATTGCTAGTGCGGCACCGGACACGGTGGTGGAGTGGAAAATGGATGGTGGCGCACCTCATAAACACATAAACCACAAAAGCATTTCACAACAACATGAAATATATATATATATAAAAGCAAGGTTAAGTGTTCTTCATCAAAATACACAAGATCTAGCTATTAAAACAATCAATAAGAGAAGAATAAGGCAAGAAATCGACCGAATCCGAAGGCTCGTTGTAGATTCACGGTTGGAATCGCCGGGTTGTCAATCCGCGTCCAAGCTCGGTCCGCAACTACGTCTGGGGTAGAGAGAGCTGTCACGACTCTCCAATGAACCCGTCTTCTTCGTGTCACGATCCGGTGGAGGTTGCAAACTTCCTCTTGCTTGACGGTAATGGCGGCTAGGTCTTCCTTTGGAGCTCGTGGATGAAGGAGGAGGCCGAGAGGAAACTCCGGCAAAGATTTGGCGTTGAAAGCTTGCCCGGAGATCCTCCCTATGGTGGGCGGCGATGGAGGGGCGAAACTGGGCGAAACGGCGGAAGAACGGCGGAAAAATGCGGAGGGCCCGACCTAAAATTGCGAGCAGCATTATTTATAGGCGCTGGAATAAACAGTGCACACGGTCATTGGCGCACGACCAGTGGTCGTGCGCACTAGAATCCGGTGATCGTGCGCTCTGCTTGGACGGGACCTGCAAAGACAGAAATTATGAAATAACATGTTCGCACGACCAGTGGCGCACGACCGGTGGTCGTGCGCACTAGCGTCGGTGGTCGTGCGCAATAGATGAAACAGAACTCATAAAATTACTGTTAAGTGCGCACGAATAGTGGCGCACGACCGGTGGTCGTGCGCACTGGAGTTGATGGTCGTGTGCACTACAGCAAACAGAACTCGGAAATTAATTGGTAAGTGCGCACGCGCAGTGGCGCACGACCGGTGGTCGTGCGCACTGGCATTGATGGTCGTGCGCACTGCACCAAACAGAACTCATGAAAAAAGTGTTAAGTGCACACGATCAGTGGCGCACGACCAGTGGTCGTGCGCAATAGAACCGGCGATCGTGCGCAGTGTTCCTGTGCAGAATTGCACCGGGAACACCTGCACGACTCCAATTCCAGCACAACCACGAATCCAGCCACTGAAAGTGGCACCTAACAGCGCATGAAAACTACTAATGAAGAAAAGCAATGAAATCACACCAAAATGGGCCTAGAAGTGCACATAGCAAGGAATAACAAATATAAGCTAAAACAAGGCTAAAGTGCAGTGGAATGACTAGATAAACGGCCCAGATGAGTCCCTAAATGTGTATATGATCAGGACTCATCACACCCCCAGACTTAACTGTTTGCGCGTCCCGAGCAAACAAATTCTAAGCGAACTAGGAAAGAACAGTAGATGGCTTAATGATTACACTACAGAGTACCATGCGAAGTCGCATGCTCACGTGCATGAGAAAAATAGTAGAAAAGATTTCTGATTATAAAAATAGTTTATATATTTCTAAAAGAGTAAAAGCATATTACAACCACTCATAATGGTGAACTACGGTGAATCATTCGGTCATGCATACGGAGAAAGTAAACTAAGCGCTGAGACGAGCATTGCTCAAGATCGGGATGCGGGAAAAACTCCACTGAAATCCATCAGTGTCGGTGACCATAAGCTTGCCCGGTCACATTCTCTCCACGGCACTGGTTTGACTCAAATGCGTGAATCAATAGGACTTTAGGTTTTAAATGAGGCTTGGGTCAAGGTGAGGATAAACAAAGATAAAAACGACGGCTCAAACACTAAACCCAAATGAGCTAATGCAGGAAACTATCCTCATTCACCACACAAACACGCGGGTACACAACACCCCCAGACTTGGACTTAACAGCATGGGTGCGTGCACCGCCTACTCCCCAAACATAAATCTATACATAAAGATTTTCAATTAAACACTCCTTCTCTTTCCTTTCTTTTTAACTTCTTTTCTTTTTCTCATCATTTTTTTTTCTTTTCTTATCATTTTCAGCAAATAAACAAAAGGACACATCCACATCTTCACAAACATATTACCACATCAACAACCCA
The DNA here is from genome assembly GCA_033032865.1 of Dactylorhiza incarnata. Taxonomy (NCBI): domain Eukaryota; kingdom Viridiplantae; phylum Streptophyta; class Magnoliopsida; order Asparagales; family Orchidaceae; genus Dactylorhiza; species Dactylorhiza incarnata. The sequence continues at coordinate 2,257,992 of JAWHQI010000130.1, forward strand.
ACTCGTGAAAATAATAAACAGCTAAAGCTCAGATTTGGGTGTGCGACTAGGATTGGCTTTTGGGCTTTGGTGAAATAAAAGTGGGGCTGAATCAAAGAACGGGTAGGCACAACTGGGCTAGCGAGGATATAGTGGTAGGGATAGGCACAAAGGCTCAACCGGGCCAAAATGATGGCCTATATCACATTCACACAATTGACTAACCGTATACCCATGCTTCAAGAATCGCTTGGGGCAAGTTCTAGCCACCGAGAAAGATTCTCCTTTCTCCCGACTCAAGCAATACGAATCTAGCGATCGTTTACACACATCCCTATGCTACCGTTTGATTCACACCGGATTCACCATTTGAGTAGAGTAAACAACATTTACACTAATAGAGAAAAATATAAAACCATAATTATAAAGAGAAGTCTACTCTACACAAATTTCTATGCAACCGAGCACTCGACTAGGAGCACTACGGGAGTCAACATTTTACTCTGCTACATAGTCCTAAGCCATCACCTAGACTTTCCCAAATAAGCAGAAGAATTAAATTCACAACAGAGCAAGCAAACAGATGAGTACGCGCTCAAGTGGGTGTTGTGGTGTGCAATGAAAATGAACAAATAATAAAACTGAAAATAAAATTCTTCTGGCATGCTATGTATGAGTGCACGTGAGTGGGTGCAAAAACTGCTCTCCTCCAGACTTAAACTAAACACTCCAAAGAATATATGACATGAAAATCAGAAAAAGCTAGGGAAAGAGAGTACCCAGTGCTCAGAAATGAGCACACCAGAAGATTGGCATGTAAGCTAAAATGAAGCAGCAGCATCCGCCATCCAGAAAAGATACCTGCAAGGGTCAGCTCCGCAAAACAAAAGAAAAAGACAAACAAAAATAAACTACAGCTAACTAAACAGGATTAGAAAAAATAAAAATGCAGGAAAAGTAAGATAACTACTGGGGTTATTGTCATCCCAGCACGACTTATTCAAAAACATGAAGGTTCTAGATAATGGGTCTATGAAAAAGGAAATGCACAGGTAACTGCTCTAATATGCGCATCGGTAGCGGGTACCGATACGGAGACAGAGCAGTCACCCCTCTACCTAAATATAAATAAAACCTGTCCACCACAGGTAGAGGGAAAAGAAAGTAAGAAGAGGAGGAGGCCTGGTCCTCACTCATCTCACCAAAACTATCCTTGCCTAGCAAGGTGTCGTCAACAGGGAGGCAGCAGGAGGCGAAGGCAATGAGTGGAGCTTCCTCTATGGAGGAGGGATGAACCTCCTCACATGAGAGGATGCTCTCATCATTGACTTGAGCAAAAAGCTCCAAGTCCTCCTGGGATACCTGTGAAGACTCAACCTGCACAGGCTCGGATGAAGAAAGGGGATCAAGAAATAAAGAAGACGAAGAACATAAATAAACATCAATCGGGGGAGTGATCCCGGTCTCACTCCCATCAGGTTGGGGAAGTAACATAATGTTAGCATTGTCATCAATGCTACAAGATTCGGCGGGATCAATGGTGGCCAGGCTTAGGATTTGGACTTCCTCCACCGGTGTTGAGGAAAACTCCTCTTCACCTAGAAGGTTGTCCTCCTTCATAAGAATAGGCACAACACTCAGATCACCCACCTCATCCTGCGACACATCATCAACAATGTCGTCGGAGACGAGAGTAGTATGCACAACAGGGGGAAGAATCGAATCCACTAGAAGTGGTGGATGCACATGGAGAATAGGCTCAGCAGTGTCGGTGCATAGATCAACCGCACATCCGGTGACCATGCCCATGCCATACCCTTCAAGATGTGAAGGTGACAAAGACACATAACCGGATGTTGAAGGTGTGCCGCCAGAGTTAGGAGTTGGGACGATCCGGATATCCGGTTCGTCATCCTCGTCCAATTGGCGAAGATACTCGGCACAGTCCTTCAAGACATGATCAGTGCTCCGACAAAGCCGGCACTGCCTTGCGGGCTTCTTTGGCACAGCGGGGGCTGGAGCCGAAAAGAAGTATGACGGTAAAGGCTCAGCAGAGTAGCCATAAGACTTACGCGCACCATATGGAGTACCAGACGAAGTCGGTGCTCCATATGCTGGGCTATAAGAATTATGCCTACTATTCTCCGTAGGGCATTCATCACTAGAGTGGGAGGTAGCTCCACACCAACGGCAACGAAAATTAAGATGTGCCCACATAGTGCAAAGATAAAACGATTCAAAAATAAAAATGCTATTGTGCAAAATACTATACCTAACAAAAATTACTAAAGCAACCTAATTAAAACAGGAAAATGGAATAAAAAGAATTAAAACAAAGAAATGCAATTTACAAATGGAAGGGCTTCTCTCTCAGGTTCTCCCTCTCTAGAAAACTCACACGACTATGTTCCCCGGCAACGGCGCCAAAAACTTGATGCGATGATTCGGCAAGTGCACCGGTCGCGCAAGTAATAATAATGGGGAAAATCCCCGAGTGTCGGTCTCTTGAGGAACACAGTAAGGTGGAGTTAGGTTTCGAGGAAGGACTTGAGATTGAAGTCCTTAAATCGGATGGAATGCGGGGGAGTTGGGTTGGCTTTTGGAAAATAAAATAAAAACTATCAACTACTCCTATGCAATGCCGCTATGCAATGCTTCGCTTGGCGGGATGGAGACTAGGCAGGCCTTGAGCGCGCTGCGTCGAAAGGGAGGATGGACGAGTAGGCAGCGGAATCGAACTATGCAGGCCTTGAGTGCACTGCTTCGTTAGGCGGGATGGAATACGGGCCGCGATGCCACGCTTCGGTAGGCGGATGGACGAGTAGGCTAGCGGAATGAGGGTCGCAAGCACCTCATCGACAAGCACGCCATTAGCAATTGCTAGTGCGGCACCGGACACGGTGGTGGAGTGGAAAATGGATGGTGGCGCACCTCATAAACACATAAACCACAAAAGCATTTCACAACAACATGAAATATATATATATAAAAGCAAGGTTAAGTGTTCTTCATCAAAATACACAAGATCTAGCTATTACAACAATCAATAAGAGAAGAATAAGGCAAGAAATCGACCGAATCCGAAGGCTCGTTGTAGATTCACGGTTGGAATCGCCGGGTTGTCAATCCGCGTCCAAGCTCGGTCCGCAACTACGTCCGGGGTAGAGAGAGCTGTCACGACTCTCCAATGAACCCGTCTTCTTCGTGTCACGATCCGGTGGAGGTTGCAAACTTCCTCTTGCTTGACGGTAATGGCGGCTAGGTCTTCCTTTGGAGCTCGTGGATGAAGGAGGAGGCCGAGAGGAAACTCCGGCAAAGATTTGGCGTTGAAAGCTTGCCCGGAGATCCTCCCTATGGTGGGCGGCGATGGAGGGGCGAAACTGGGCGAAACGGCGGAAGAACGGCGGAAAAATGCGGAGGGCCCGACCTAAAATCGCGAGCAGCATTATTTATAGGCGCTGGAATAAACAGTGCACACGGTCATTGGCGCACGACCAGTGGTCGTGCGCACTAGAATCCGGTGATCGTGCGCTCTGCCTGGACGGGACCTGCAAAGACAGAAATTATGAAATAACATGTTCGCACGACCAGTGGCGCACGACCGGTGGTCGTGCGCACTAGCGTCGGTGGTCGTGCGCAATAGATGAAACAGAACTCATAAAATTACTGTTAAGTGCGCACGAATAGTGGCGCACGACCGGTGGTCATGCGCACTGGAGTTGATGGTCGTGTGCACTACAGCAAACAGAACTCGGAAATTAATTGGTAAGTGCGCACGCGCAGTGGCGCACGACCGGTGGTTGTGCGCACTGGCATTGATGGTCGTGCGCACTGCACCAAACAGAACTCATGAAAAAAGTGTTAAGTGCACACGATCAGTGGCGCACGACCAGTGGTCGTGCGCAATAGAACCGGCGATCGTGCACAGTGTTCCTGTGCAGAATTGCACCGGGAACACCTGCACGACTCCAATTCCAGCACAACCACGAATCCAGCCACTGAAAGTGGCACCTAACAGCGCATGAAAACTACTAATGAAGAAAAGCAATGAAATCACACCAAAATGGGCCTAGAAGTGCACATAGCAAGGAATAACAAATATAAGCTAAAACAAGGCTAAAGTGCAGTGGAATGACTAGATAAACGGCCCAGATGAGTCCCTAAAAGTGTATATGATCAGGACTCATCACCCTCTGCCTTCAATAGATTTAGCATGCCCATCCCCCATGATTACTTTTGACTTGTCATCTTCATTGATCTGAATAAAGGAGCTCCTGTTGTTGGACATATGGTTGGAACAACCACTGTCGTGGAACTAAATTTCACTCTCTGACACCTCATTGCCAAGAGAAGAGTAAAACAGTGATTCGTTGTGATGAGAGAAGTTGGCTTCCTCCTTTGGCTTGGCATCACGATACCAACAATCCTTTTGAAGATGATTGTTCCTCTTGCATTTTTTGCCTTTGGAAAAGCAGTTTTTGGTATGGTGGGTATTTTTGTTACATAGTTTGCAGTAAGGAGAATTACCTCTGTCGTCGATTCCTTTGTCTCTCAGATACATGGGTGTGGATGCATGGGAGGATTTCTGAGAGTCGATAGAAAGTTTGCTTTGAAATGCTTGCTCAAATGGCACATCTTTGCGCTTCATCCTTTCTTCATGACCAAGGAGGGAGCTCATCAGCTTTGTTGTTGATAATTTGGTAATATCTTTTGCTTCTTCAATAGCAGCAACCACTTGCTCAAATCGTATGGTATAGCTGCTTAGAACTTTAGAAATCACACATTTTTCAGGTAGATCGTCTCCATAAGTCCTCGTTTGGATGACAATGGAGGAGGTCCTTGAGAAGTAGCTTTGCACAGACTCCCCTTCTTTCACAGTAAGCTTGACAAAATCCCATCAGAGAAGGGTGAGTCTAATGGAGATAACTCGTTCACTGCCCATGTACTCTATTTTTATGATTTCCCATGCCTCTTGAGACGTTGCTGCGTCAATGATTAGAGGAAGAATCGTTTGTCCAACACGTTGTTGGATATATAGGATGGTTTTAGCATCTCTTTTCTTATTTTCCAACTGAAGTTGTGTGGCGGCCGCATCCCTCTTAGCCGCAGGAGTAGTCTCAAAGGGCTGTAGATATCCATTTTGGATAAGATCCCATAGTCCCTGTGAGAGGAAGTATATTTTCGTCTGTTTGCTCCAATAATCGTACTCAAGGCCTTCAAAGATGGGGATGCCTGTCTGTGTATAAGAAAAGGTTTGACTGGTGGTGGATGTTGCCATATGATAAGGATCACAGAGTAATCGAGAGACAAAAATAAAGATACTACACTCGATGTTCTCATGGCACGAGTCGTATCCCTCTGATACCAAGTGTGAGAAAATACGCTAACACAATCTCCTATGATTGCAGGTATTTGTGTATAGATTCATGGAGATGATGACAAACAGTAGAGGATAAAACAGTAGAGACGGGAAAAACGGTGGTACCACACATTCAAGGTAAAGGATATCATCCAATGACCTAGTCGTATGAGAGTTAACGGTTTATACTCCATACGGAAAGGTCAAACAGTCAACTACAATAAGTATTACAAGATATGCCCCTGGATTAGAAAGACAAAGGCTTCATTTGGTTTAGCGGTTGCGGTTGTAAAGGGAGCTGTTGGAAAGGGAGGTTTGTAAATGGAGCTGGTGGAAACTGACGGGTGGAAATGGAGATCTGTTTGGGTAATCTCTGTTTTCAGAGCTGTTCAAAACAGAGAAGCATTTGGAAAAACTGTGGTGGCGTTTTGTTAATAAATTTTATAATTTTTTTTAAAAAAAAATTTATAAGAAAAAAAAATTATATAAGAACATATACACGAGTCACAGTTCAAACATATACAAGAACACATGCCACAGTTCAAACATATACAAGAACTCCAAATACTTCTAATAAGATGTAAACAACCAAATAGTGAATAATCAAAATACAACAAGTTACTACGCATCAGCGGCCACATCAGTTCAAGCTCTTTGTAGTTGTTCGGCAATGGAGTCGCGCAATGCCATCATCTCATCCACCCCTACCCGAATCCCTCTAACATGGTCTCCACCCTCACTTTCATTAATCTGTCCTGTTGTTCTCTGAAGGCCCACCGGGTAAATGAAGTTCTCGTCTTCATCGCAGGCACGAAAATGGGTGTCTGAGCGGGATGGATGCCTTCGAATGTAATTATGTAAAGCCATTGTTGTAATGACAATGTCCCGTTGTTTTGCCAAACTGTACGGTGGCATATCTCTCAGTATTTTCCACTTCTTCTTCCATACACCGAATGAACGTTCTATGACACTGCGTAGTGACGAGTGAGCCTGGTTGAATAATTCCTGTCGCCCTTGTATTGGCCTACTGCCCCGTCTAAAATCCGGTAAATGATATCGTGTGCCTGAATATGGTTTTAAAAACCCACGTTGTAATGGATACCCGGCATCCACTACATAATATTTGCCTGCGAAAATTTATATTGAATGTTATATGTCAATATTATAGATTACAAGTGTCAAAATTATTTTTAAAAATGTAGTGAATATTAAAAGCTCACCAGGTGGCGGATATGGAAAATTAAAACTTGGGTCCATAAGAGCCTGCTGAAATATACGGCTATCATGAGTTGAACCCTCCCAGCCTGCTAATGCAAAAGTATAGCACATGTTGAAATCACACACCGCCATGACATTCTGTGTAGTGTTACCATGCCGGCCAATGTAAGCAACTTGTTGATCAGCAGGAACTCGAGCGTCAACATGTGTTCCATCAATCGCTCCTATGCAATCTTTAAAGAATGGCATGTAGCGAGCATCATTTAAGATTTGTGGGGGAATATTCATAAAAAGATGATCTGCAGGCCTAATAACATCAGCAGACATTATCTTAATTGCTATGATACCCCTTGCAAAAAATCTACTGATCGTTTCTGTGGAGTGTTGAAATCGCTCGCTAGCAAGTTGCATGCTTACGTTATGACCTAAAATGTGCAGAGTTACCGCGAGCACTTCACGTGCTAGAGTTCTCCTGCTTCCTTGCAACCCATATTGTTGTGTGAGTAGTAGAAGCAAGTCATTGAAAATTACCTTGGACATTCTAAGGGCACTAAAAAACCTGACCGGGTGGCCATTGAGTAGTTCACCAATCCATCTTGCCCCTGTTTGAGTAGAAGTCATGCAAGGTGTAATAGAGGATCCTGTAGATCTGCTCAAGTGATAATTAGTTTCTAACACCGTCTGAAGCCCAGCCACTACTCTAGTACGGTTATACCGGCCAGCTACTTGTACTTGAATCTCCTCATCAGAACTATCGACATCATCACTGGAGGCCATAATCTGTGTCAAATACATACAACATCATTTGCGAACAAGTATTAATAAGATCTATTATAGAACACAACATATAAAATAGTCCAACACAGCATATAAAATAGTCCAACACAGCAAATAAAATGTCCAACACATGACACAATAATAGAAGATGCAAGTGAACCAAAGAAATCAACTAATTTGTCTTGTTGGCAAAAGAAGACTCCAGCCACTCCACGCATCGATCCTGTCACATGCTCATGAAAGTCTCGCGGTTGTGTTTGTCCCTCAGAAACAGAAGACAGTAGTGGTAGAAGTCTTTTCTAGCAACATCCATAACCTCTGGAATGTTCTCGATCTCCGAGATAGCCTCTGGAATGGTGTACAATGAGGAAGAAATCTGAATAGGTGGGGGCTCCATCATGCAACGCCCAATAATGCGTGAAGTTTCTGCTAGCTCGTCCATCGTGGAACTCCTCGCCCTTTTGAAGCTATTCTTGTTTTTCCCCTTGGCCGGTCGTTTCTCCCTCGCATCTACAGAACCAGGAGAGTCGAAATTGTCTTGTGTGGCATCTCCGTCAGGCAACGCATGTTCATCGATAGATTCATGGTCGAAATTCCTAGAATTTGGTGCCCAAGCCAGATCTCCACCTGTTACTACCTGCCCAAACATCATGTGTAGCTTTTCCTCTAGCTCTGGAGCAATGCCTGAAAACTGAAATTTTCTAGCTCCATTAACAACCTGAAATGAAAATCAGGATTATTAGTACATAAAAATCTACAATAATAAAGTTAAAAAAACAATCCTTTAAAAATAATACCTTCAGGCGTTCCTTCCACCAATCTTCTGAAGCGGCTATAGTCTTCCGAATAGGATCCCATCCCAAACCTGTTTCACGGCCCTTAAGATCGCGCCATAATTTCCAATCCTTTTTAAGCTGATCCCACTTATTTTTCATTTGAGTTCGATCATAAGCCTTACCGGTCCGAGCAAAGAAATTGGTTGTTAGGTTATTCCACCCATCCCTACTAAAGTGGGTGGTGGGACGATTACCCAGCTCTATTTCTTTCAAACATAAGTCACAAAAAATCATAACATCATTGGAGTCCCAATTTGCACTCACACCACCTTCTTTGTGTTTACCCATATTCCTACAAAAGTCTTTTAAAACATCACCCACAACACACAGTATAATCACATAAAAAAGTAAACACTTAACACACACAATCACTTTTAGGCACACACACAATCACTTAACACACACAAAAATACTTAACACACACACACACACACACAAAAATACTTAACACACACACACACACACACACAATCACATAAGCAATCACATACACACACACACACACACAACAAATCACATAACATAAACAATCACATACACTTAACACACAACTACACACATAACACTCAACTAAACATAAACACTCACATACACACATAACACTCAACTACACACACAAATACATACAATCACACATACACTCACAAATACATACAATCACACATACACTCACAAATAAATTCAATCACACATACACTCACACACAAACACAATCACACACACACACACCACACACATACACACACACAAACACAATCACACACTCATACACATATAAATAATCACATAAACATAAATACTCACACACACATAAATACTCACATACACAAACCACTCAACTACACACACAAATACATACACAATCAAACATACACACACAAATACATACAATCACATAGACACACACACATACACAATCAAACATACACACACAAATACATACAATCACACACACTCACAAATAAATACAATCACACATACACTCACACACAAACACAATCACACACACACACACACCACACACATACACACACACACAAACACAATCACACACTCATACACATATAAATAATCACATAAACATAAATACTCACATACACATAAATACTCACATACACACACACACCACTCAACTACACACACAAATACATACACATACACACATACACACATACATACACATACACACACACACATACACACATACATACACATACACACACACACACACACACATACACACACACATACACACACACACACATCATTCAACACACAAACACACACACATTCACACTAAAATAACACACACTCACATCAACACACAAACACACACATTCACATAATCACATACAAACACACACATAACATTTAACACACACTCTTTCAACACACACACACACACACACATATCATTTACACACAAAAATAACTCACACATTCACATTCTAAACAAAAAACAAAACACTCACAATCATTCACACACATAAATAACACACACACACTCACACATTCACACACAAACACAAACACAAACACACACATTTCACACAAACACACACATTCACAAACAAATACACACAAAATTCACACTTTTCAAACAATCAAACACACATTCACAATAAAATAACACTCACAAAAAAAATACACACATCATTCAACACAAAGCATTTGGATCACAAAATATTGCTAGCATTCAAAACAAAATTCTACAGAAATTAGCAATGCATATTGCACGGAATGAGAAATAGGAAGCCGCAAGATACCTGCGCTCGGTCGGCGTATGTGCAGCTCCTAGAAGATCCGATAACGGCAGATCCGGTAGTGCGAAAACTGGATAAGGGCAGATCTGATCGCTTCACTGTAATGGCGCCGGAGTTCCGCCGTCGTCGTCGGGCGGGATGGAGAAAACGGCGAAGGAGACGATCTGCGAAGGGAAGACGATCTGTGAAGGGAAGACGATCTGCGAAGGGAAGAAGACGATCTGCCGAAGAGGAAGACGATCTGCGAAGAGGAAGACGATCTGCGCCAGGGAAGAGGAACGATCTGCGCGCGAAGACTGCGGCTGAGAGGAGAACCCTCGCTGCGATGGAGGTCGGCGGCAGAGAGGCTCGAGAACACTCGCTGCGATGTTTCCGCTCAAAACGCCCTAAACTGGAGGTTGTCCCGAGTGTTTCGAACAGCGGCTGTTTTTCGAAAGCCAGCGATTGATCGCTTATGGAAACGGAGGCGGCAAAACAAATGGGATAGTGGGAGTTTTTGCGTTTGACCTTAACGTGATGGAGCAAAAACGCTAAACCAAATGGGCCCAAAGTCTAATTCAAAGGATAAATGAATAAGAGAGATTATCCAACAACGGGGTCGGCGGAGGCCAGTTTTTAATTTTTTTTGGAGAAAGCTAGGGGGAATGAGGTGGGGCCGGTCTTAAAGCCCGTCTATTTATCGCCGCACGATGGCTACATACGATTATTTAATATACCGTATGCAAATACTATTTGAGATATTTATGGCTTTTTAGTTGAGCTAGCTGCATGTAACCATTTGAGATATTTATGGCTCTAATTAGATTGCCTGCATGCACTGTTTGAGATATTTATGGCTATCTGCATGTAGTGTGAGATGATAGAGCCATGTGATCAGCATAATAATGGAGTTTTTTCTATTAATTAGAGAGAGAGAGAGAGAGGGGATTAATAGATAAATTAAGCACTCAGATATAAAATATTTATTCCTTACAATTTTCTTCATGCTAACCCCGAAAAGTGATGAGCAAGTTTAATTAAATGATCCCATTTCATGAAGCATTAGGACCATGACAGAGAAGGCTTGCTTTCCACTAACTTATCAAAAGCATTTGCATGATGATTATCTTATGCTAGCAACATGCATGCACCGGGACGATATGTTGGAGGTGCGGAGTCTGATGCAACTGTGGGATGAGTTGTCTAAGGGGAGCGGGCAGAACCTCCGACGCAGGTTTTAGGAGTATTTTTATCATGCACTGTAACCCTGGCGAAATGATCACAATGCAATTCATTGGAGGTGGGATCGAAGTTGTCGAATCACTTAAATTGTTTTATATTCTTTGCTCCACAAGTAATTATATATGTTCTATAAGGTGAGGGAAATATTAATCACTTAGGCCCAATAACCCACACAAAGTTATGTTAGAAATTCCATATAGTTTTCACTCAAGGAGCTAGGGGCTCTTAGAAAGACACTGTAAATGTGAACAAGAGCTAACAAATAAAGTAATTGTTAATCATATTTACGCGCAAAACCAAATATTATTCACACTACAATAACTAGAACAAACTAAAGCCCTGTTTAGAAAATTAAGCGGCTTCGGTTGTGAAAAAAGTAAGTATTAATTGTTTGAATACGTGTTGTAAAACTACGTTGTATAACAAAATGCCACAATAGTTTTGCAGGCGGGCTCAAGCGCCAATAGTCATGAGCGCCTATATTTGTAAGTAAAATTTATATCAAAAAAGTTCATTATCACCAAAATTTCAAACGCATTGTGTCCAAATTGTCACAAACATAACTTTATTTTCTCTAAGGATCCGATCGTTTGGACGGAATTGACTTTCTATAATTTGCTTTTCGATGAAAATCAATAACTGCTGGAATTGACTTTGGGCTGAATTTCAATTATTTTGTTCGGCTGCATGATTGATTTCAGTCAACAGAATTGGAATTGAGGTACTAAGTCGTTCGACTGAAGAAATGGAATTGGTATTGGAATAAACATTATATAATAATTTTATAAAATACAAAACGTGCATCAGCGCCGAATCCATTAAATTGCATAAGATGCTTTAAGACGCGTGTTTTTCTCACATGCTTGTTTTTTTCGCACGGGCGCGCGTTTTTCTCCCGAGCGTGTGTTTTTCTGCCAAACACGGACCCGCCCAGGCTAAAACTTCTGCCCAGGCCGAAAAACGCGTGTCGGGGAGAAAAACGCGTGTCGAGTCATAAAACGCGCGTCCGGGAGAAAAATGCGTGCTCGAGCGAAAAAATCGTGCCCGAGCGAAATATACCCGCCCAACCGAAAATGTGCGCCCGGCCGAAAATGCGCGTCCGGCCGAAAAACACACTTGTGCAAAAAACGTGCGTCTTAAAACATCTTATGCAATTTAATGAGTTCGGCGCTGATGCACGTTTTTTATTTTATAAATTAATTGTATAATGTCAATTCTAATACCAATTTTTTCAATCAGCTGAACAATTTTTTGCTTTAATTCAAATTATGTTGACTGAAATCAATCATGCAGCCGAACAACATAATTGAGATTATGCAGAAAATTAATTCTTGCAAATATTAGTTTTCATCGAAAATAAATTCTAGAAAGTCAATTCCGTCCAAACTTTGGCAATTGGGTAACAAGGTTTGATTAAATAATAATTCCGTCCAAACTTTTTTATGTTCAATGTATCATGAGAAAAGCCCAAGATTATCTAGCAAAAGTAAATATACCCCCTTTACAATCGTGTAATCGTTATCAACATCAAATTTTTTGTGCAGCATTCAATGAATAGAAAAGCTGTTAGGATTTCTTATTTTAATCTAATTTAAAACATGCTTTAACATAAACCCACATCAAATTTATCATACAAGGATTTCTTCTAAGTATTTCAACAATCGTGTTATGAACGCTGCTAAGAAAAAAAACTAGTTTTGAACATAAAATGGATAGAAGTTATTTTGGTGATGTTGGACGTTCACGTTCGTCACCGGCCGTAATGCTTCAGAAAATTATTATTTTTTTAATTATCTAATAAAAATATTTATTAAATTTTTGAATTTATAATTTTTCTTACTAATTTTTCTTAATACAGTTTAAATTTATACTCTTCCATTAGAAATAAATAACAAAAAAATTTATAAAAGTCACCACACATAGCCGTGAACAAAAAACCCAATCGTGCCGGCCAGGACCGGGCCCGATCAGGCTTTTTCCTACATCGGGCCGGGCCGGCCCGGTCCTCCCCTGGAATCGGGCCGGTCGGGGCCAGGCAGGCAGCACTTATGTGCTGCCTGCTCCGGCCCTTCAGGCCGGGCCGGGCAGGACCGGGCCGGTCTCGGGCCCGATCCGGGCCGGCCCGGTTTTTTTATTTTTTAATTTATAATTTATATTTTTTAATTTTTATTTTAATAAATAATTAAATATTGAAAATTTAAACAAAAATTTAAAAAAAATTGAAAAAATTTAAGGTTAGAATTAGATTGTATTAATATTGAACAATTTGAACGAAAAATTTGGAACAAAAAATTTTATTAATATTGAAAATTTGGAACAAAAAATTTAAAAAATTACAAAATTTAAGTCGTACAATTGTACAAAATACAAAATTGAAAATACAAACTTATGAAGGCTATGATTCTTATAAAATTTAATTAAAAAAAATTTACATATATAAAAAAAAAGTACATTTAGAGACTAGAGTTCGATTTAATCATCTTGTAGATTCAACGCGTCCATTTCGTCTTCTAACTCCTCCGAGCTATCCTCCAATGCTGTTATGTGTTGCTTCCTCTTTAAACTGTCCAAGTAGTCCTTGTAGCATATGCAAATCTCCAGCGAATCTTCGTTAAGCCGACTCCTCCGCTCGTTCAAAACCCTGCCACTAAGAGAAAAAACGGACTCCGAAGCTACTGTACTAGCTTGGACAGTTAATAAACACGGGCCATATAGGCCAAAACCGGATAGGTATTAGCTTTACCTTTCCACCAATTTAAGAGATCGAAGTTTTCGATCTTGTCCGAAGTCATAAAATCGCTAAATTGAGTTTTTGTATATAATCCTAATTCATCTAAACTACCAGATGTACGCGCTTTTTTCCTAGAAGCTAAATCTAAAATTTTATTTTTAAGACTATCCTTCGTTTTGGGTTGCGTTATTTCTTCGCGGGGTCGTGACCCGTATAAGTTATTGTAATAATTATAACTTTGCATAAAAAAAGTAGTAAAACTTGTAGTACTAACGGGGTCATCCTCATCATAATTTATATTTAAGGTTAGATTAGTATTGATTTCGTCGATCAAATTTTCTACGCCTTTTACGTTAAGTAGAAGATTTAAAGCGGCGGCGCACGAAAATATAGGCGGTATTTCTCTATAATATTTTAAAAAAATTTCTTCCATTATTTTAATTAAAGGAGCACAACCTTGGTGTTGCCTATAATAACTAAATCTTTCTGTGATATGTACGAAATGTTCAATTACTAATGCGCTCGTTGGATAATACACTCCAGATAAAGAAACAGTGGCCCTATAAAAACACTTTAGTAGATCTATATAATGTTCTATAATATCCCAATCATTTTCACCTAAATCGTGTTCAATATTAAGCAAACTATAATATTCCATTAGAAGATCTTTTTGTAGAACGGCTCTTATTAACATTTTATAGGTTGAGTTCCATCTAATAGGCATATCTAATTGTGGTTTCAAATATTTCTGATTTTGTGCTTTACAAAATTTCTAAAATCTTGAGCTCGTAGTTTAGTACAATAAATTGTTTTTAACATGTCGCGAATTTTATTAATATATTGTGTCATTGCCTTTAAACTATCCTGTACCACTAAATTTAGAACGTGACAAACACATATAGTATGAAAAAACGCGCCGTTGAGAAATGATTTTAAATCTCGTTTTAACAATTCAATTGCGGCGCCATTATTGGAGGCGTTATCAAGAGAAAAACTAAGTATTTTATCGTTAATTTTAAATTCCCACGCACATTTCATAATAACTTTATATAAAGCTATAGCCGTGTGTGGGAATTCAAAACCAGTAAAACATATTACGCGTTTATTTTGCTCCCACGAAATGGGATCAATCCAATGACAAGTGATGCAAAGATAAGCTAATCCTAAATTTAAATTACTCGTCCAAACGTCGCTCGTTAGACTCACACGTTCTTCGAAATTTTCAAAATACCTAATTAATTCTTGTTTTGCTTCTAAATATAACCTAATCGTGTCGCGCCTTAAAGTAATTCTACTAACCTTTTGGTATTTGGGCTGAAGCCCCCATGTATGTACTCTGTGCCGTCGTCATTGTCGAAGACGTTGAATGGCAGCCCACGTTTGATGACGAACTTCGCCTGCAGCTCTCGCTGTCGCATTTGATCGTACGTCCAAATCTGTTCGGCTCCAGAAATTTGGGCTTGACTTGACTCGGGAGGAGCTTGTTTCGACTCGCAAGACTTCTGGTGTCTAACGAGCGTCGAGTCGCCGCTGATGGATAGCAACTTCGAGCACATCTTGCTGCGCGCTTTTCTTTCGGTCCCGACTAGGACCATCTCGAAATGCTCCCAAATACTCGCTCTACGGTTGTGCTCCACCACCGAAGTCGTACTTTGGGAAGACAACGCTGGAGTTGTGGAGGACGACGCCATTGGGAGAGCTAAGAGAGAGAGAGAGAGAGAGAGAGAGGTGGGGTATGAGAAAAGAGAGAGGGGAGGGGGGTATTAATAGAAATTTTTTGGGATTTTTTTTATTATTATTAAAAAATAATTAAAATAATTTTTTAATTTTTTTTTAAAAAAAAGCAGCAGCCAACGGCTCTCTTGAGAGCCGTTGGCTGCTCTCATGGCAGCATGGCTGCCACGTGGCAGCCATGCTGCCATGAGCCTAACGGCTCTTAATAAAAAGAACCGTTAGGCTCAATCGGGCCTAGCCCGAGACCGGATCGGGCTATGGCCGGCCCGGTCTCGGGCTAGCCCGATATTCGGGCTTTACCGGGCCCGGACCGGGCTGGGTACCGGGCCGGGTAACAGCTCCAAACCGGGGCCCTTTCAGGGCCCCGGGTAAGGGCTCGGCCCGGTTCGGGCCTGAACCGGGCCGGGCATGACCGGGCCTTGACCAAGCCGGGCTCGGGCCAGCCCGTCAGGCCCGGTTTTTTTGTTCACCATTAACCACACAATTCAAATATAAAAAATAAAAGAAATTTAAAATATAGCCTTCTCGGTAGCACTTAGTTCTATCAATTAGCATCTCTTTTATATATTTTGGTAGAATAAGTGTCATCGTGAATACTTCATTTTGAATTTCTTTCATTTTCTTAATATTTTATTTGTGTGTTGGCATTTATAATCCCTAATGTCTTATCATTTATTTTTAATAGAATGATATAAATTCGAAATATGTTAAGAGAAATTATAAATTCGAAAAATTAATGATTGTTTTATTAGATAATTACAAAATATTATGTTATTGCTATATAAGTGACGTCAACGTCAGTATCTCGTCAACTTCTAATCTTCTTAAGCTGTTAGATAGTTAACGGTGTTAATTTAGAGACTTATTTCAAATAAAGTATAAAGTTAAGAAATTTATTTGAAGCAAATAAAAATTAAATGACTTATTTGAAACTGTTGCGGCAAAACTCGCCGCTCTGGTATGTAACGCCTAAAATTAATTGAAACTCATGTTGGGGTGCGAATAGGAGGGTATGTTCTGCGAATATCGACTCTAGTTGAGGGTTTTAAATAAAAACCTAAAGCATCCCTCTACCCATTACCCGATCCCCCCTCTCCCTCTCAGTTCGCGAGAAGACCGCCGCCCTCTCCCTCTCGTTCTCGCACGAAGACTACTGATGACGTGCCGGAGAAAGGAAAGGAGATCCTCCTTCACCCCCGCCCCCCCCCCCCCCCCCCCCCCCACCCGTCACCGACTGCTGGTGGCTGAGCTTTCCCCTTCCTCCTTGCTTCCTTTCGCACAACCCGGCGTCGTCGACCCCTTTGTTGCATCGTCGAGAGGAAGAGGAAGAGGAGAGACCTTTGTCTTTCTCGCCCTGTTGTGTGCGTCGTTTACCGAGCGAAGGGAAGGGTGTTTCCCCTCGATTCGCCGCCGGCCCAGAAGAAGGAGAGGAACTTGTCGTGAACTTTTCCTCCCGTGCTGACTTTCTCTTGAGTTTGTGTTGTCGGAGGTGAACCTTCTCCTTGTCGTGAGAGAAATAGAGAGTTGAAGGGAGTTTTATTCCTTTTTCTTGGGTTTGCCCAAATCTTGTCGAGAATCGTTTGCGTAGCCGAGTCGAGGCTAGAATCGTCGAAAGGAAGTCAAAAGAGTGGAAGGGCAGTCACTATAGTCGTTCTTTGTGCAATTTCCTATGCCTCCAAGACGTAGTACAAGGGTAACGACTCTTTTCCCCAGTCTTAGGACCGTTATTTATACATTTCTGTGCTTAAGTTTATTTTCGTGCAATGAGATTCCCTTCACGCCGTTTCTGTTGATGTTGGGGACTCCTCCATGGCGTAGAATTGCGACCCTGGCGTATGTATGTGTGAGTTGCACGTAGAGTCCCTCTCCCACAATGCAGTGGAGAGCATGGACTCTGCCAGGGTGTGGGATTGCGACCCCGGTGTAATCTTTCTGTCTTTATTTTGCTTAGAAGGGCCACCCGCCTCCAATTGGACGCGACGAGTGTTTCTCTTGGTTCATTACGAACCTCTGGGTCGATTGTGTCCATCCCCGGCATAAATATGCATTAGTGATCTGACACGTGTCTAGATTTAGGCATGCTGTTTGAAGCCTACCTGTGACGATATGCCCGGTTCGGTGATGTTTCTGTGATGTGCATTGCAATTAGCCTTAGGTACGCGAATGGGAATGTCCCGTGCTATTCGTCATAGTGATTGCAGAAATTCATGGGTTTTATTCGTGAATGGCCCATTCCTAGGAGGGCCTGTGTTGGGCTTTATAGAATGACATTTTGTGGGCTTTCGTAGGGCAGGTGGTTTCCCATATCGTTGTATTTGTATTCATAGACCTGTTAGTTTATGTCACGTCACGAGTACATTTTAGAGCCTCTTTAGGCTGCGTGAGAATTTATCACTTTTAGATCAGAGACGAGATCGTACATCCCATCATGACATTCCGGGACCGACAGTAATGTTATACTCCCTATCACGGTCCTTCAAACAGTTGCAGACTATTTTTCTCCTCTGTCGCGCTCAGTTGGGCAGTTGTGGAATTCATTCCTCCCTGTCGCGCTCTTTTGTACAAATGCAAAATCTATTTCCTCTTATCGCTATGGTTGAGTGCAGCATGGGATCACATGCCTCTCGTCGTGGGTACTCGATTTTGAGTGTCTTCAGAGTCTTGGTCATATGACTTTGGGTGTCAGCGAAGCATGCGTGATGATATGCCTTTGGCGACCCCTTGTGTACCCATTTGTCCCTTGTTTCCATGCTTTGGTTTTTCATGTGTACTTGCAGGAGAGCGATGTACTCGCCCCGAAGTCTGCTAGGATGGTCGGAGGGAGGGGTCGTTACGTTGTGTTGGTCAGCCCCATGCTGAATTTTGTTTGCTGCATGTGTATTATTGGTTTCAGGTGGCGTAGCTCATAACGGTGTGTAGTGAGTCGGAGCCCAAGAGCTGCCGAGGAGCTGGAGATGCTTTTCTCCCTTTTTGGTTTTCTTTAGCCGTACTCTTACTCAATTTTGAAAGTCATGTAAGGCCTTAAGGCTGAGTACCTCTTTTATGCACGTATCATTCCTAGTAGGTGTGGACATTTGGGCCCTTTTGTTTTGGTCTTTTGTTTAGCTTCCGTTTACTCTGAGATGTTGATTAGTTTTCTTTTTTCTACTGTCTTTTACTAGCATTTTAGGTTCTTGGATATTATATGTCGTGGGGTCTCGGTTGGACCCATGTTGTTGGGAAAATGATTTCTCTTAACCCCTGAAAATGAGTTAAATATGAATTCCAAGAAAGGAAAATCAAGGTAAGTAAATATGCGTCGAATAGTATTCGACGCAACGTCGAAGTTGTATCGACGTTCCTTTCAGAATGAGTCAAAGTAGCTCCAAGCAGAATTCGACGTATCCTATGTCGACGTAGCTCTGACTTCTAGTCGACGTATCTTGAGAAGTCGACGCACCTTCCTTATTCTCCTCTCGACGCTCTGCCAGGATGAATTCGACGCCTACGTCGAATAGTAATCGACGCACGTCGATTTCTATGATTAATTCAAAAATCGCCAGATCTCGTTCCTTCTTTTATAGATCTGATTTATATGGAATCAATTTATTCTTTATAGCCGTTCTGAATCATTCTTTCCTCTAATAGATTCTTGGCTAAATTGATTAAATCCTTTATGGACATTATTTGAAATCAGATTGAATACTTTCCTTCTATGGATATAACTGTTATGGAAATTTCTCTTTCTTTCTAACACTCTGCCTGCTAATTGATTACTCTCCTATAGTGTTATTTTAATAAACAGAGCTATAAATAACCAAGGAGGTCGGCAGAGAAAAATAAGAAGTGATCCACCATTTTTACATTTGAAAGAGAGGAAAAGCTCCCAAGTGAAAAGGGAAAATTGAGAGATAGTGCTGCAGCAAAGATCAAGCTTCCATCTTCTCCTGCTTCTGAAGCCACTCTGCTGCATACTCTGATAGCTCTCACAAAAGAGAGAAAAGGGTTACAATCTCCTTCCCACTACAGAAGAGAGATTTTATTCACTACTTCTTGTGCTTCCAATCTTCTTGCTAGGAAGAAGATTCTTTCTTGTCTTTTTTATTATCTCTCTTTCTTCTTTATCTTATTTTCACATATTGTAAAAGAGTTTTTAGAATCTCTCTTCAAAAAATTCAGTTGTACTGGTTCTAAGAGTCTCCTTTTCAAAAGACTCAGTTGGTTCTAAGAGTCTCCTTGTCAAAAGACTCAGGGTGGTTCTAAGAGTCTCCTTATCAAAAGACTCAGTACAAGATAGTGAATTTCCTACTAAGAGGGTAGAAGAGTGGACTACCCAAAGTTTGGGGAACCACTATATTTCCTTGTGTTGTGCTGTGATTTCTTTTTTTGCATTTATTGTCTTTACTTGGTTAATTCTTGTTGGTGTGTGGGAAGCCTTAATATGTGATCACCACATATAAATATATATAATTATTAACTTTGCACAAAAATATTTTTAATCTCTATTCACCCCCCCTCTAGAGAATTCTAGTGAGGTTAACTGTGCACTTTCAATTGGTATCAGAGCTAGGTTGATCTAAAAAGGTTAACTCCTTGATCAAAAAGATCATACCCCTTATTTTTATATATATATTTCTCTAACAATTATTTTTCACATGGCACAAATCAAAGATTATGCTTCCACCAGACCACCAATGTGCAATCTTGAAAAGTTTGCAGTTTGGAAAACAAGAATTAGGATTTATATGAACTCTATTGATGAAGATTTATTTAATGTTATCTTGACAGGTCCTCCCAAGCCTTATAGAAAAGACTCAAGTGGTGAAGTGACTCAAACACTTGTCCCAAAGGCTGAGTGGACAGTTGAAGAGAAAAAGGCAGGAACATGTGATGCAAAGGCTGTAAATATTCTGGTCTCAACCCTCTCTGATGAAATCTTTCAAAGGGTGGTTGATTGTGAATCAGCCAAAGAAATTTGGGAGGCTCTCATAAAGATGGTAGAAGGAAGTGCTGATGAAAGAAAAGATAGGAAGGCTCTATTGATCTCTCAATATGAGAACTTCCAAAAGAAGAATGAAGAAAGCATCTCTGAGATGTATGACAGATTTAGTCTGATCATCAATCAACTAAGGGACTTGGATAGAGAAATCTCTCTTACATAAATCAATGACAAATTGTTGATGAGTCTCCCAAGCTCATGGAATTCAAGGATATGGGCAATAAGAGACACAAGAGGACAAAGGGAAATTTCAACAGATGCTCTTTTAGGAAAACTCAGATCCTATAAGCAACTGCTGAAAACCAGAGAAGAGAAGAAGAGAAGAGAAAACACCCCAACTTCTTCAAAAGACAGGAACATTGCATTAAAAGCAACAGAAGAAGGAAGCACTATCACTGAAGAAGAACTATTCAGTTTCCTGGCCAGAAAATTCAAGAAATGGGTCAGGACAGATGGATCAAGAAGGAGAGAGTCAAAACCAAGGTATGACAAAACTCCTACTAAAGAAATTATTTGTTATTCTTGCAGAAAACCTGGACATATTGCCCCAGAATGTCCAGAAAATGCTGAGACAAAGAAAGATCTGAAAAAGAAAGATCTCAAGAAAAAGGGGAAGAATAAAGAAAGAGGCTTTATAGCAGAAGCCTGGAGTGATACAGATTCTGAGGATAGCTCCTCTTCTAAGAGTGACAATGAAGAGCCTAAGCAAGAAGATCTGTGCTTGATGGCCCTTGAAGGATCAAAGAATGATGATGGTGCTAAATCATGGAGTGAGACAGGATCAGAAGAAAGCATATCTTTTGAAGATGAAAAAGAAGATAGCCTTATTCTCATAGAGGAATCTGAGGATAAGGATGAGGTAAGCATTTTTGATGAAATAGATTTTCAAAGTGATAATTTCAGAAATGATTTTATGAGAATGTGTCTAGATCAACTAAAAGCTACACAAGAAATTAAAGATCTAAAGGAACAAATTAATGTGGCTAAAAACCAGAGAAATAGAGAGGATAAATGCTTTAAAATTTTTGAAGTAAACATCATAGAAAAGGAAGTAGAAAGGGCTAGAATAGAAAACTAGCTTCTTAAGGATAAGGTATCCCAGGCAAAAGCCTTTGAAGAATCAATAAGCATGAGAAGCCAAACTCTCAAGGAAATCACTGACAACAAACAAGGAGACATAAAAATCTTGGTCTAGGGGCTGATCCCTCAACCAGCCAAGTTCCATCCAACAAACCTGCTTGGATGATCCCTGTAAAATTCACAAAACCCATCAAATCAAACCAAGAAAAATACTCACTAAATAAGGAAGAAGACTCCCTCAAGGAAATAAAACAATTTGATGAAACATCATATTATTCAGCTGATAACTCTCAAACTTCATCTGAAGAAGCAACTAAGCCAAAAGAAACAATACATAAAAGAACAAAATCAGAAAAAGGGAAAAAGAAAATGTGTGAAGATACATTTGCGTCGACTTTATATCGACGCATGAATGATAGTGCGTCAACTTTTACTCAACGCAACCTCTCAGATGCCTCGACCTCTACTCGACGCTTGAATAAAAGTACGTCGACTTCCAATCGACGCAACTTTTTCCATGCGTCGATATCAGATCAACGCTATCGGGAGAAAGCGCCGAATATAAATCGAAGCAACTATCAACATGCGTCGAATAGATATCGACGCACAAAAATTCAGAGCAACTTAAATGCCAATTCTCCAAAAACCTTCTATAATTCCCATTCAGGATCCATTCATCCTAACCATGATTTCCATCATAATAACCAAAATTTCTACCCTAAACCTGGTAACCAAAATTCCCATCTTAATCAAACTTTCTATTCTAATCAACCCTTCTATCCTTCTCTAAACTCAAATTACCATAAGAATAAGATAATCAAGTGCCATATATGTAACAAAACTGGCCACCTTGCCAAACAATGTTGGCACAACCAATCAAACTATCTGTAAAAATTAGTCCAAGACTGACTTAGAACTAGGAAGAGATAAAAAAGAAAAAAAAATATACACCTAAAATTCTTCAGGAAAATCAAAAGTCACGTCGACTTCTAATCGACGCACCGTCGATGTCTCAACTCAATAAGTAAAATCGACGCATACGTCGATACGAAACCCTAACATCTTAACGCGGGCTGTATCGACGCTTACGTCGAATTCCACTCGACGTAACGTCGACTTCATAAAAATGAGCGGCAATGCTAAAATATTTTTGGTCACATCCACTGAAGTACCGAATAAGCCTCGAATTGAGTCCCGTTTCGACGCTTCACCTGATTAAAAAGACTCTTCAGTTAGAAACCTTCACTACTCTGCATTCTTCATCCTTCTTGCTTCTTAGTCCAGCCAGTTCCTCCTCTCTTTCACTGACCTAAAATGGCTCCCAAGATAAACTCTGGTTTCGACATTGACCTCGACTCCTTCCAAGCCGCTGCAGAAAATTATAAGAACATCATAGCTCTCTTCACTGAAGCTGGATTGGACAAACTCATCTCCACAAGATGCAAGCTCCTGGAAACAGAGCTCACAGAGCTGATGACTCATGTTCAGATATCTGAACAAGGAGAAATCCAGGGAACAATCTATGAGACACCAGTCTCAATCTCTGCAGAACATATTAGGACCACCTTTGATCTTCCTTCAGGTATATCCTAATATTATCTTTGTTCAAATAAAATAGGGAAAGGAAATCAATTTCTAAAAAGTAACCTGATAAGTCTTTATCATTCCCCTATTAGGTGATGAATCTATAGACCTCACACCTGATGAAATCAAGCATCTGCTAACCACCATGAAGTTTTCAAGGGATAAACCAATCCATCTAAAGAAAATAGATTTTTCTGAGGAATACAGACTGCTAGCAGATATAGTAGGAAAGATACTACTATGCAAAATTTCAGCCCATGATGAAGTTCCCAAGCAGCAACTGAACATCATGGGGGCCCTTGTGCTGAAGAAGAAGGTGGACTGGGCCACATGGTTGCTCAAAATAATAGGCTCCAAATACTCACACAAAGAAAATGCATATATGAGGATTATGAGTCAAGTACTCTTCCACTCCTTCCCTGACCTCTGTAGGTCAAAAGGAATCCCCATTCCTCCAGGGAAAAGAATGTTAATAACCCTATTCTCCAAGTGGACCAGGCAAATCCCTAAGCCTGGTTCCATTCCTGAAAGGACTCCCTCTCCTCCTAACTCTCCTGTTCATCCATCTCCTCCTCCTCCTCAAAGAGACAATTATTCTCTACCTCCATCATCCACTCAAATAGTCTCTACCACCCTCACAACTCCTACTCTACCTACCTCTTCTCAAACACCTGCTCCTCAAACAACAGTTTCTCCATCTCCTCCTCCTCATACTTTCTCATCCTCTTCACCTCCATTATCACCAATACCTCATACATCAACTAACCTTTCTCCACCTTCATCACCACCTCCACCACTCTCTCCTCATCACCAACCACAACATGAACCATCTGCATCCACTGAAGCTCTCCTCACTCAGTGCATTGCATCAGCAGCTCAAACATTCCAAGCAATGCTGGATGAGCACTGCTCCCAGATTCATTCCTCCATCCTACACATGCACACCCAAATAGATGGGGTCAGTGCCTCTGTGCAAAGTCTGAAGAACTCTCTCTCTTCCTCAAGAGTTACCAAGTCTTTCTTAACCTCCTTGGCCAAGAAGGTGAAGAAGGGGGAGAAGCTAGATGAAGAGCAGCCCTCCAATCTTAAATCTTCCGCACACAAATCCCCTCCTTCTTCAAAATCTGACAGTCTTGCACTGCTCAAGACAATTGGAAATGAGAAAGTACCTGAGCTACATATTGAAGAACAAACAATAGAGGTACTCAATATAGCAAGAGAGGCTGCAAATCAAGTGGTACTATTACAAGGGGAGGCAAGCAGGGCAGAAAATGAAGCTGAAAAGGAAGATGTGGCAGAAGGTGAGAAAGACAAAGAAACTAAAACTCAGGGGGAGCTGGATACTGCTATGAATGAAGCTGAAAATGAAAAAGGATAGCCAGATGCTGTGTTGGCTGAAGCTGAAGCTCAGGTGGAGCCAGATGCTATTTTAACTAATGCTGAAATAGAAATAGAAGGCTCTGAAGTTCCATTCCAGGGGGAGCACACCACTGTGACTCAGGGGGAGCTGAGGGTACAATCTGCTACTGAGAAAGAGCAACCCACCAAAGTATTCAAAAGAAAAAGAAAGATTCCTCCTACCCCTCCTGAACAATGATTAAAAATAATGCTGAAATACTTTACCTTATAATTGAATACTAAACATGAAGTCTGTTTATATAATTCTGGGAAGCTTGTTTATATGATCTCTCTTTCTAATTTCTCTTCTGATTGTTTGACATATTTTTGTTCTATATAATTGCCTTGCTGAGTTGATTAAATGCTAGTACAATTTCCCTCTAAATAGGGTTAAGACAAATAGGGGGAGATTGTTGGGAAAATGATTTCTCTTAACCCCTGAAAATGAGTTAAATATGAATTCCAAGAAAGGAAAATCAAGGTAAGTAAATATGCGTCGAATAGTATTCGACGCAACGTCGAAGTTGTATCGATATTCCTTTCAGAATGAGTCGAAGTAGCTCCAAGTAGAATTCGACATATCCTATGTCGACGTAGCTCTGACTTCTAGTCGACGTATCTTGAGAAGTCGACGCACCCTAGTCGACGCACCTTCCTTATTCTCCTCTCGACGCTCTGCCAGGATGAATTCGACGCCTACGTCGAATAGTAATCGACTCACGTCGATTTCTATGATTAATTCAAAAATCGCCAGATCTCTTTCCTTCTTTTATAGATCTGATTTATATGGAATCAATTTATTCTTTATAGCCGTTTTGAATCATTCTTTCCTCTAATAGATTCTTGGCTAAATTGATTAAATCCTTTATGGACATTATTTCAAATCAGATTGAATACTTTCCTTCTATGGATATAACTGTTATGGAAATTTCTCTTTCTTTCTAACACTCTTCCTGCTAATAGATTACTCTCCTATAGTGTTATTTTAATAAACATAGCTATAAATAACCAAGGAGGTCGGCAGAGAAAAATAAGAAGTGATCCACCATTTTTACATTTGAAAGAGAAGAAAAGCTCCCAAGTAAAAAGAGAAAATTGAGAGATAGTGCTGCAGCAAAGATCAAGCTTCCATCTTCTCCTGCTTCTGAAGCCACTCTGCTGCATACTCTGATAGCTCTCACAAAAGAGAGAAAAGGGCTACAATCTCCTTCTCACTATAGAAGAGAGATTTTATTCACTACTTCTTGTGCTTCCAATCTTCTTGCTAGGAAGAAGATTCTATCTTGTCTTTTTTATTATCTCTCTTTCTTCTTTATCTTATTTTCACATATTGTAAAAGACTTTTTAGAATCTCTCTTCAAAAAATTCAGTTGTACTGGTTCTAAGAGTCTCATTTTCAAAAGACTCAGTTGGTTCTAAGAGTCTCCTTGTCAAAAGACTCAGGGTGGTTCTAAGAGTCTCCTTATCAAAAGACTCAGTACAAGATAGTGAATTTCCTACCAAGGGGGTAGAAGAGTGGACTACCCAAAGTTTGGGGAACCACTATATTTCCTTGTGTTGTGCTGTGATTTCTTTTCTTGCATTTATTTTCTTTACTTGGTTAATTCTTGTTGGTGTGTGGGAAGCCTTAATCTGTGATCACCACATATAAATATATATAATTATTAACTTTGCACAAAAATATTTTTAATCTCTATTCACCCCCCTCTAGAGAATTCTAGTGAGGTTAACTGTGCACTTTCACATGTTATATTCTATTTGTAGACCAGGGATGTTACAATTGTTATTGGACTTTAGGTTTTGTGATCTGCTAGTCTTTAGGATTCGAGACGAACCTTTTTAATTGGTGGTGAGCACATGTAGTGCAAGAGCCTAAATAACTAATATTAAGTAGAATGTACACTTAGGATTGACCGAAGCGTGTGTTTACACTGTTTTGGGGAAGTTGAACGTTCCAAAATATCTATTTCGCATAATTTAGACCGCTAAATGTAGGATTTTTGTGTGTTTAGGAACTAGAAGTGGTGTGGGAACTTCCCGCGACGCCGCCGACAACAATGCTTCTGGGTTTACTGCGACTAGTTTGTTGTCTGCTGAGATGGTTAGAATAATCGTTGAGGTAGTACCTGCTGCTATGGGTGCGATAAAAGCCAGATTGATACCAAATGACACACCCGCTATACCTGCCACTCCTTAAGTGGCCCCGATTCCCGCTGCTACTGCGGTACCCATTGATGTTTTAGTACTCGTTGTTGAAGTTGTTCCTGCCACTACTGTGGTACTTGTTGTTGTTGTCGTTGCGGTACCTGCTATTGTTGCGACACCTGTTGTTATTGCTGTGTCGTTGGATGATCCCCGATAGATTACTTAGTAGTAGTCTAACTCACATAGAGGGGGTGAATAGGTTCCTTTGATTTTTCTACTTATGAAGACTGTTTTTGAATGTTTTAGCAAGATATAATCAAGCACACAGAAAACACAAAGCAATTTATAGTGGTTCCCCAAGATAGTATGTCTGTGGGTAGTTCACTTTCCCTCTACACCTTTCTAACAGTGTATTAGATAAGACAAACTTCTCCAAATCTCATCTCAATGAGCTTACAACACAGATCCCATAGGATCTCCCAGGTTCCTCCAAAACCCTACCTCAGGACAGCAACCGTACTACTCAGAGTTGTCCAACTCCTACAGCTCAGAAACACTTCAGGTTTCCTACCTCAAGTCTATCAAGAAGCCCTACCTCAGACTGGGAGTACAGTCCTACACTCAGGCTTATAGCCCTACACACTTAGTCTTACACCCCTACACACTCGGAACACAATGTTCTTACAGAGTAGGAAGAGATTTAGTTTCTCCAATAAAAATGAAATATAAAGACCTTCAGCTCTTGACCTTCCGATGTAGAATCACAGCAGATGTTGTCTTTGAGCAGAGATAGCTAAAGCCTTGTTCGGCTCCACTTGATCTTCCTCTTCAGCTGAAGGAAAAAAATCTTCCTGTTCTTCTGAGCTTTGATCAGCAAGAGCAGCAGGTTCAACTTGCCTTTGGTCACGGTCAATGTCTTTTCTTTTTAGTTGGGCAAGCTTACTGCTTTCTGGACAAGAATAGAATACTTTATCTATTATAACATATGCTTGTATACCTCCAATAGGCATCAACGACTTTTTCCATATCCTAGTCACAACATGGACAAGAATAGAATACTTTATCCTGCTTTCTGGCCACTTGCGCCAAAAGTAGATCCTGTCAGGCAACATTCAAATATGAATCTGTCTCAGCGGATGGGCTAAGACAGGCTCCAATCTAAGCGGCAGAGAGGACTTCATCTTAGCGGATCCGCTGAGACAGATAGTCTTCTTAACGGATTTTCTCTATCTGTAGCTCTGTTGAGACAAACTCTTTCTCAGCGGTAGTACAGCTACATCTCAGCAGTTTAGCTGAGACCATACTGTTGTCTCAGCGGTTTTAATAGACAAATCAAAGACATATTCCAATGTACGGAATAACTTAAGCCTTCATAAACATAATACATAAAGGCTTATCAAATACAATATGTACTTAGCATTGAGTGTGATGCATCTTCAATAGGCATCACATTGACCTAACATATGCTTGTATACCTCCAATAGGCATCAACAGCTCTATCCATATCATAGTCACAACATGGACAAGAATAGAATACTTTATCCTGCTTTCTGGCCACTTGCGCCAAAAGTAGATCCCGCCAGGCAACATTCAAATATGAATCTATCTCAGCGGATGGGCTGAGACGGGCTCTAGTCTCAGCGGTAGAGAGGACTTCGTCTCAGTGGATCTGCTGAGACAGATTGTCTTCTCAATGGATTTTCTCTATCTGTAGCTCAGTTGAGACAGAGTCTTTCTCAGCGGCAGTACAACTGCATCTCAGCGGTTTAGCTGAGACCATACTGTTGTCTCAGCGATTTTGACAGACAAATCAAAGACCTATTCAAATGTATGGAATAACTTAAGCCTTCATAAACATAATACATAAAGGCTTATCAAATACAATATGTACTTAGCATTGAGTGTGATGCATATTCAAATGTAGGGACCATTGAAGAGCAATATTCCCAATAATCTCCCTATATTTCAAGAAGGCAGAACATACACCAATGCTAAGGTACAAAAACACAATAAACATATCATGACATATAAAGATATCGTAAGATGATAAGTCATGACAACATAACAATATTATTGCTATCATTTATATAGACAATATATCATGTAATGAATATTCATACACAATATGTTAAGCATAAATACACAACACATGTTAAGCATTAACACACAACATAGATTAAGCATTAATACACAATATATATTAAGCTTGACTTTAATTAACTAATAAACACATGAGTCTCAGAAATTGACTGAAGATCCAAATGTATCAGGTATGAAATGTCAATAGGCATCAATACATTATCCAATCGACAACATTATCTATTATAACATATGCTTGTATACCTCCAATAGGTATCAATGACTTTTTCCATATCCTAGTCACAACATGGACAAGAATAGAATACTTTATCCTGCTTTCTGGCCACTTGCGCCAAAAGTAGATCCCACCAGGAAACATTCAAAT
This sequence comes from Dactylorhiza incarnata, assembly GCA_033032865.1. Taxonomy (NCBI): domain Eukaryota; kingdom Viridiplantae; phylum Streptophyta; class Magnoliopsida; order Asparagales; family Orchidaceae; genus Dactylorhiza; species Dactylorhiza incarnata. Next base: position 2,287,259 of record JAWHQI010000130.1, read on the forward strand.
ATAAATTTGTCTCAGCGGATGGGCTGAGACAGGCTCCAATCTCAGCGGCAGAGAGGACTTCATCTCAGTGGATCCGCTGAGACAGATAGTCTTCTCAACAGATTTTCTCTATCTGTAGCTCTGTTGAGACAGACTCTTTCTCAACAGCAGTACAGCTGCGGCTCAGCAGTTTAGCTGAGACCATACTGTTGTCTCAGCCGTTTTGACAGACAAATCAAAGACCTATTCCAATGTATGGAATAACATAAGCCTTCATAAACATAATACATAAAGGCTTATCAAATACAATATGTACTTAGCATTGAGTGTGATGCATCTTCAATAGGCATCACATTGACCTAACATATGCTTGTATACCTCCAATAGGCATCAACAGCTCTTTCCATATCATAGTCACAACATGGACAAGAATAGAATATTTTATCCTACTTTCTGGCCACTTGCGCCAAAAGTAGATCCCGCCAGGCAACATTCAAATATGAATCTGTCTCAGCGGATGGGCTGAGACAGGCTCCAGTCTCAGCGGCAGAGAGAACTTCATCTCAGTGGATCCGCTGAGACAGATAGTCTTCTCAATGGATTTTCTCTATCTGTAGCTCAGTTGAGACAGAGTCTTTCTCAGCGGCAGTACAACTGTGTCTCAGCGGTTTAGCTGAGACCATACTGTTGTCTCAGCAGTTTTGATAGACAAATGAAAGACCTATTCAAATGTATGGAATAACTTAAGCCTTCATAAACATCTTACATAAAGGCTTATCAAATGCAATATGTACTTAGCATTGAGTGTGATGCATCTTCAAATCTAGGGAACATTGAAGAGCAATATTCCCAACAATCTCCCCATATTTGATGAAGGCAGAACATACACCAATACTAAGGTACAAAACCACAATAAACATATCATGACATATAAAGATATAGTAAGATGATAAGTCATGACAACATAACAATATTATTGCTATCATTTATATAGACAATATATCATGTAATGAATATTCATACACAAAATATGTTAAGCATAAATACACAACACATGTTAAGCATTAACACACAACATAGATTAAGCATTAATACACAATATATATTATGCTTGAGTTTAATTTACTAATAAACACATGAGTCTCAGAAATTGACTGAAGAACCAAATGTATTAGATATGAAATGTCAATACTTAATGTTTACAGAATTCAGTGCTCAATTTTGTCTAATGAAAATTTAAACATAAGTTCATGTTTTTCTCTTCTTTGATGCACTTGAGCTTTCAGATTGATCAGCAACCACCTCCTTTCCAGCAGCAACAACTTTCATCTCAGTAACCTTCTTCTTGTTCTCCTGCCTTTTGAAGTATAAGAATGGCTTTGAGATATTTTTGGATGGCATTCTTTTAAAGTTGCTTTTTCTTACTAAGTTTTCTTTGAATATCCTTTCCCTTAGAGAATTCCTTTCTAAGTGTTTGATCCAATCCTCTGATGGATACATCCTATTAATGTTTTTGCATATCTGACCATGGTTTATCCATGCATTCAGGATTATGCTCTTTGAATCATCACTCCAATATTCAAAGTCAGGATCTTTGGCCTGATCACTCTTATTTTTGTCCATGTACTCCTCAGCAAGCATGACTCCTTCTCTCTTCCTCTTGGCTGCAAGCTGTGTACCCTATGCAATCTTTGCTTGAGCTTGAAAGTCAAAATCTTCTTGTCTCAGATTATCTAGTAGACGAAGATTTAATGCAATTCTAGTTCCTTGCAGTACTTTGAGGGTAAGTTCAACATTGATCTCCTCCCCTTTCTAGCGTCTTCAAATATTTTCTGTTCAATATTCCTTAAGTAGCAGCTGTCACTAAGCCATAAAGGGTTTGGAATGCATTCTCTAGATCAGCCTTCAGATCCTCTTTCATCTTTTCAGCTTCTCCTATTATGGTGGTACCCGTGAACCACACATATTCCACAATGTGATTTGTAGCTTTTTCTATCACTTCATCTGTCTTGCTGACAAAGTTTTTGACATATCTCATGTCAGATTCTGCCATCTTAAGATCTTTGTCCATGGATTTGATAATAGTGCATTGAGATACTACATTGTTTTCTGCCAGATCAAACCATTTTGTCATCTGGGAGTTTCGGTAGGCAGTGTCTTCCTTTAGTCCCTTGATCTCATTCATCACCTCATCCTTCACATTTGAGAGTGATTTATCAATGTCTCCTTCATTGATGACACTTGGACATCAAGCAGTGTCTTGATTGAACTTAGGAGAAGGTCAATTGATTATTGTGGTTCAGCAACTACTGCTGGCAGACTTGTAGAGGGTTGTATCACTGGAGGTGGGGTCATTTCTTGAGCAACCAGAGTATCACACTCAATTGGAGTGGATGGATCAACTGCAGGGGTGGATGTGATATCATGAGCAGGAAACTTTGTAGGCTCCCCCTCAGCCTGATCATGCATCTTATCAGCACCATCATTGTGCTCATCATCATCATCATCATCATCTTGATCAGCATCATCATTATATCATCATCATCATCATCTGCCTCCTGGCCTTCTTCTCTAGTTGATCCTTCTTGCTCCCCCTCAGATGGAGCATCTTCAGAATTATGCTCTAAGAAACCTATTGGTTCATCAAATATTAGACCGATCCTTCTTTCATGAGCAGAGATGACGAGATCAATCTTACTTTGTAGTTCAGTAGGAGAGTCTAGTTGATCCTCTTCATGACCATCTGCTGCAGCATGTAGATCTTGTGCACCTTCATTGGTTGTGAGGTTCATAGGATTGGGAGCATTGTTGTCTTCTTGGTCTCGAGCATCACCTACACCTTCACCTTCAATCCCTCCTTGATCAGAGATGTTGCCTGATCTTAGATTTGCAGCATCCTCTTCTGAATCTGATTCAGAACAGACCATCCTAGCTTTTCTTGATCCCTTGATCAACCTTTTCTTTTTATCTTTTGCCTCAGAGGGCTGGCTCATAGGGACCACTCTTGTGAACATGTCCAAGGTTTTGATATGCATTCTCTTGATATAATGGATGTTTTATCAAACAGATTAGGGTAATTTTAGAATAGATAGAGTGACAGTATTCATCTCATATTGGGGTTTTGAAGGCATTCTTTAATCCTTTGAAAAATGACCTGTGCCCAGGATGTCTTCTTCTTCAGTACTATCCTAACCATTAGCTTAAACATAAACTTTGATATTGTGTCATGGGAGCCAGGTTTGAAGAGAATGGCCTTCCCAACAAAATCAGCTAATAGTTTTCCTCTTTGATTGAAATACTTCCTTTTTAGTGAGCTAGTTTTGGCATCACTATACTCACACTATTTTAATGTTTTAACTCTGTCTTTTTCTGAAACATCATCTTCTTCATCTTGGCTTATTGATGGCAACTTCAGTGCTTTCTCCAGTCTTTTAGTGGTAATTTTTATCTTGTCACTACCAATTCTTGATTTCAGATAGGTTTTGGTAGGAGATAACTTGATATTTCCATATAATTCTAGCACTTCGGTTCTCAAAATAGTTGACGGCTCTGACAGCAAAAATTCCAATCCTTGAGCTTCAAGTGATTGAATCACATCCTTTATTTCTGGAGGGGCATGCCGAAATCCATTCCTGACAATTTCATAACCCTCCTAAAGATCCTTGGCAGACTTTGGTGCCATTTTCTGAGAAAGACAAGTCACTGAGTCTGGATTGGAAAGGTCATCTCGATGGCTGGGGTTTAGGGTTTGTAGCCTTATTATAGTTATTACTCTATGTATAGAGATTTTAGTTTAATTTTAGGTTTGAGATTACCCTAGAGATAATTATTGATTTATCTTATTACATTAATTTATTTAACGCCTCTGGATTCTTAATTAGGATTTGATTTTACTTAAACAGCCCGTCTCAGCGGATCCGCTGAGACGGACTGATAAACCAGTGGGACAGGGTATTGCTGAAACCATTCAGCCTTCTCTGCGGTTCTGCTGAGACCAGATGTTTGTCTCAACGATTCAGCTAAAACTTTCTCAACTGTTTTAGCTGAGCACACTGCATAGCAGTGAACAATATATGTTCTAGTATAAGGAATAACAACAGCATACAAATCATCAATTGAAAAGTAAGAGATTAATCAACACTTAACATTCCTAACTCAATTTTAAATGAATTGAACTTAGTCTCATCCAATGGCATAGTAAATATATCAGCCACTTGATTATCCGTGGAGACATATTCAAGGTGGATATCTTCACTTTCTACATGCTCTCTAATAAAATGATATCTAATTTTTATATGTTTAGTCCTGCTATGTGATACAAGATTCTTAACAATAGAAATTGCACTGGATGAGTCACAATACAGTGGAGAATTACTTACCATGAGGTTGTAGTCCTCTAGTTGATGTCGTATCCATAGAATTTGTGCACAACAGATTCTTGCAGCATTGTATTCAGACTCAACAGTGGATATAGCCACACTTGTCTGCTTCTTGCTACTCCATGAGATCAACCTCCTTCCTAGAAATTGACAAGTCCAACTTGTGCTCTTCCTATCTACTTTGCAGCCTGCAAAGTCAGCATCTGAAAATCCAATTTGTTCAAAATCATTATTTTTAGGGTACCAAAGGCCAAGTGTTTGGCTGCCCTTAAGGTATCTCAATATCCTCTTAGCAGCTTAGTAATGAGATTCCTTAGGGCATGCTTGATACCTAGCATAGACACATGTATCATACATAATATCTGGTCTACTAGCAGTTAGATATAATAGGGATCCAATAATGCATCTGTACATGGATTCATCAAAGGGTTTTCCCTTCTCATCATTGTCCAGGGAAGTGTTGGACCCTGTGGGAGTTTTCATGGTAGACGCTGACTCCATCCCAATTTTCTTTATAAGCTCTCTAGTGTATTTAGTCTGAGAGATAAAAATCCATTCATCGGACTGTTTCACTTGGAGGCCTAGAAAGTACTTGAGCTCTCCCATACTGCTCATCTCAAACTCCCCCTGCATAAGGTTGGCAAACCTTTTGCAAAGGTTGTCATCAGTAGAGCCAAAAATTATGTCATCAACATAAATTTGGACTAGGAGACACTTGCCCTTTGTTTCCCTAAGAAACAATATACTGTCTATCTTTACCCTCAAGAATTTGTTCTTGATGAGAAAGCTAGACAAGGTCTCATACCATACCTTAGGGGCTTGCTTTAGACCATATAAGGCTTTCTTAAGTAAATACACATGAGAGTTTAGAGTTGGATAAACAAAACCTGAGGGCTGCTCTACATATACCTCTTCCTTCAGATTTCCATTCAGGAAGGCAGACTTTACATCCATTTGGTAGACCTTGAATCCTTTGTGGGCAGCATAGGCAAGGAATAACCTTATGCCCTCTAACCTTGCAACAAGGGCAAAGGTTTGGTCAAAGTCTATACCTTCTTCTCGCATATACCCTTTGGCTACCAATCTTGCCTTGTTCTTGATGATTACCACATTCTCATCTAACTTATTCTTGTAAATCCACTTGGTGCCAATTATGTTGTGTCCTTGAGGTTTTGGCACCAGCTTCCATACCTTGCACCTTTTGAATTGTTGAAGCTCCTATTGCATAGATTGAATCCAAAAGGTGTCTTGGTTGGCTTCCTCAAACTTTTTGGGCTCAACCTGAGATATGAAGCTTTGGAATAGAGCTTCATTGTGAGCCCTGCTTCTCGTAATCACACCTAGGTTCTCATTTCCAACAATTAGGTTCCTTGGGCGATCCCTCAAATGCCTGGTTGCTATAAGCATGTCAGCATTATGCTGTACTTAATTTGCAGCAGCTACATCTTCAACAACTTGATCGTCTTCATCTTGAAGAACTTCAATCTCTAAATTGACTCTGCTTGAGTTCGGTTTGTCTTGAATAGACAGCTCTTGCATTTTCTGAATATTTCCTATCAAAATAGGAGAACTGGACCAGCCCTTGTAAAGTAGGCTAGTCTCATCAAAGACAACAAGCATAGATTCACCAACTACATGAGTCTTCTTGTTGAATACTCTATATGCTCTACTATGTGAGCTATATCGAACAAGAAAACTAACATTACATTTTTCAGCAAACTTTATGAGTTGGGTTTTTTCCATTTTTTAGAATGTAGCATTTGCATCCAAAGATTCTAAAATATGAAATTATTGGTTTTTTGCCTTTCAAAATTTCATTGGGGGTTTTCCCTTGGGCCTTATTAATAGATGCTCTATTCAGAACATAACAAGCTGTATTGATTGCCTCAGCCCAAAAATATTCTGGGAGTGAGGAGTCACTGAGCATTGTTCTGTCAGCCTCTATTAAGGTCATATTTCCTCTCTCAACCACTCCATTTTGTTGTGGAGTTCTGGGAGAGGAAAATTTTTGGGTGATACCAAGATCTTGAAAAAAGTTTGTCATTGCACCAAATTGAAACTCTGTGCCATGGTCAGTTCTAGTTTTGACCACAATACATTGTATGTCATTCTGAATTGCTTTGACAAAATTTATGAAGACATCTAAATTATAAGATTTCTTCTTAATGAAGAATACCCATGTATAATTTGAGTGATCATCAACAACCACTAGAGTATACAACTTCCTACCTAGGCTTTGAATGTGCATAGGACCAAATAAGTCCATATGTAACAGATATAGACATCTTTCAGTGTCTTTGGAGCCAATACTTTTAAAGGTGGCCCTAGTTTGCTTACCCATTTGGCAAGCATGACATGGAACAATTTTAATACATTTTAAATCTGGACTATTTCTAACCAAGTTAATAGAAAATAATCTATACATAGTCTTATAGTTAATGTGGGCAAGTCTCTTATGCCATTGAACAAAAAGAGACTCACTCTCATTAGCTACAAGACACACCAGAGATAAAGAACTATTGCAAATGAAATCTAAGCAATAAACATTCTCACTCCTAGTGCCTAAGAGAATGACTTCTAAGTCAGTTGACTTTTTGATCAAACACTTGTCATTGGGGAATTCAATAACATAGCCCAAGTCACATAGTTGACTTATGCTTATAAGGTTGTGTTGCAATCCTTTAACATAAGCTACCCTTGTTATTGTAACTATGTCATTGGTAATCATACCATAGCCTCTTATGATGCCTTTGTCAGATCCACCAAAGATCACCTTTGGTCCATTCTTTGTTGGTATGTATTCCTTGAGTAAGCATCTTGTTACAGTCATATGTCTGGAAAAACCACTGTCCAAGTACCATATCTGATTTAGATAGGTACTGGAACTATCCTGCAAGAGAGATTTTACTTAGCCTTAGGTGCCCAATTCATTTTGGGCCATAGGTCCTTGTTAGCATGGTAAGAAACATTTCTACCTACAGCAGCTTTAACATGAAAGCTTTTCTTTGCATTAGGCACATTGGGGTTGTGCCAACAATCAATGTTAAAGTGTCCCACTTTACCACAACACCAACATTCATGGATGTTGTACCTTCTATTCTGAACATTTCTTGAAATGGAAGAAGCATCAGGATGTTTATGTTCAGTGAAGAAGGTACCAACATTCTTCCTATTCCTGTCAGCAATCACTTGGCTTGTTGACTGTCTATAATTTGTCTTTGCATCTTTTATCTGATTGACATCAGCTGGTCTTAGTTTGTCAGCTAAGCATGAGTTGATGGCATCAGATACTATGATGTTAGACTTGATTATAGGCCTGACAGCAGCCATGGGTAGTGCTGGATGAGATGTAGGAGAAGCAGCTTTCTCACCCTTGAATGTGAGGGATGGAGCACCAAACACAAATGGTCCATGATGGGCCATTTCGATTTCTTCATGGGGATCTTTCAAAACACTCATCCTCATGCCCTTTCTACCATTATAGTTAGGAGCATTCCCCTTACTATAGAATCTTCCATTCTTCCAGTGACCATAAATACTATTATGGTCATACCTGTTGGAAGGAAGCACAACCTTTTGAAAGGTGGATTGAGGCTTGGATTTAGCCTTGATCTTTCCTCCATTTCTATCTTATGCTGGTCCTTCTTTGAAACCCAAACTCCTCCTATCAGTTTGGGAGGAGAAAGTGTCAATGATGGGCAATACAGATTTGGGCTTAGAGAATTGAGCCACCAAGCTTTTCTCCTTGAGAAGCTTTTCTCCTTGAGAAGCTTTTCTTCAAGATCCTTGATGATCTTGTTCTTCTAGCTTAAGGTGCTCAATTAGATAATTGTGATTCCCTTCAATTGACTAATTTCTCTACTCATTTGAGCAAGCTGGATAGTAGACTCAGAATATTCAAGTTTTGTCTGCTGAAGGGAAGCAATATCCATAGCTTGCCTCTTGGCTAGCTTCTTGCTCTTTTTCAGAGCATCTAAGAGGGCACCATAATTGTCAATCAATTGATTGACATCCACCTCAATTTTTAAACTACTTTCATCACTAGATGAAGCAGATTTAGATTCTGGAATTGACTCATAATCTGAAAAGGAAATGGAATGGATTAGTACCTATTAAGGATCAGAATTGTCCTGACTATTTTCTCCTTTAGATATGGCCATCAAGCCATAACAATCTTTGACATCTTCATCCACCTCTATGTCACTGTCTGAATGTGACAGAGGGGCCATGATGCCAATCCATGTAGCTAGGTAGTCCTCATCCTCAGCAGCTGCAAACAACCCAATGTAGGCTTCTTTATCTTTATCAGAATTTGAAGATGAAGATTCAGATTCACTCCAGCTCCTCTCCTTCTTGGCTAGGAAAGACTTTTCGCCTTTCTTGCCTTTTTGGTGATGCTTCTTATCACCTTTTCCTTTCTTTTGGCTGGACAGTCATCTATAATATGTCCAGGTTTGATGCAACAATAGCAAACCATATTACTAGAATTATGTTTAACAGGTTTAGATTCATACCTGTCACCATTGGGGAGCAGCCTTTCAGATTTGACATGCTCCTTTTGGGGTCACGAAGATGAGGAAGGTTTGTTCTTCCACTACTTTCTCTTCATCATCTTCTTGAAGTGCCTAGAGAAGGCAGCAAACTCTTCATCTAAAGATGTGCTGTCAGATGAAATGGCCTCTGAACTTTTTGATTAAGCAGGCCTTCTTGGAGGAGAGGAATTCTCTCCTTACTCTTCTTAGAGCTCACAGCTTTAAGAGCCACTGATCTCTCCTTGGCATGAGTTCTGATGGTGGTCTCCTCCTCCTTCCTTGCAGATAACTGCATTTTATATGATAACAGTTTTCCAAAGAGGGTGTGGGTAGGAGTCTCAGCAAGTTTGGCCCCTTCTCTGATGGCACAGATCTTTGTGTCCCATTCTCTTGTTAAAAACCTTAGGAACTTATCTTTTAGTTCATAATTGCTGAAGACTCTTTCATAAGTCTTCAGTTCATTAACCACCCTGAAAAATCTTTCATAGCACACAACTATGCTTTCTAGACTATGCTGTCTGAAGGCATCATACTCTTGGTTGATGAGGGTTTTCCTATCATCTCTCACTTCTGCAGTGCCCTCCATGTACATAATGAGGGTATCCCACATCTCCTTTACTGTTTCACAGTGCACCAAGTTTTGGAATGTGGAATCATCAATTGCACTTACTATGAAATTTTGAGCTCTCTTATCCATAACAGCAAGGGCAATTTCATCCTTGGCCATTTCATCATAGGTCTTGGGCACTTGCCTAGTTGGATTTATAGTGGAGGCCTTTTGGAATATAAATGGACCTTCCTTTACTGTGATATAGATCCTAGGGTCTGAGGCTTCCATAAATAGCCTTACCCTTTGCTTCCATATGCCAAAGGATTCTTTCCTGCATATGGGAAGCTTCATGGAGCCCATCTCCTTATGAACTCCAGGGTAAGCCATGAAGCAGTATTAGACTACAATAAGTAGGATCTGGTCAGACTGTTAAGTACTTTTTGACCAACCTCCCTCTGATACCACTTGATAGATTACTTAGTAGTAGTTTAACTCACCTAGGGGGGGGGGGGGTGAATAGGTTTCTTTGATTTTTCTACTTATGAAGACTATTTTTCACTGTTTTAACAAGATAGAATCAAGCACACAGAAAACAAAAAAGCAATTTATAATGGTTCCCCAAGACAGTGTGTCTGTGGGTAGTCCACTTTCCCTCTACACCTTTCTAACAGTGTGTTAGACAAGGCAAACTTCTCAAAATCTCAGCTCAATGAGCTTACAACACAGATACCACAGGATCTCTCAGGTTTCCTCCAAAACCCTACCTAAGGCCAGCAATTCTACTACTCAGAGTTGTCCAACTTCTACAACTCATAAACACTCCAGGTTTCCTACCTCAGGTCGATCAAGAAGCCCTACCTCAGACTGGGAGTACAGTCCTACACTCAGGCTTACAACCCTACACACTTAGAACACAATGTTCTTAGAGAGTAGGAAGAGATTTAGTTTCTACAATCAGAAGATGAAATATAAAGACCTTCAGCTCTGGATCTTCTGATGTAGTATCATAGCAGATGATGTCTTTGAGCAGAGATAGCTAAAGCCTTATTCTGATCCACTTGATCTTCCTCTTCAGCTGAAGGAAAAATCTTCTTGTTCTTCTGAGCATTGATCAGCAAGAACAGCAGGTTCAGCTTGCCTTTGGTTGCCGTCAATGTCTTTTCTTTTTACTTGTGCAAGCTTACTGTTAAATTGACTTAACATATGCTTTTATACCTCCAATAGGCATCAACGGCTCTTTTCATATCCTAGTCACAGCATGGACAAGAATAGAATACTTTATCCTACTTTCTGGCCACTTGCGCCAAAAGTAGATCCCGCCAGGCAACATTCAAATATGAATCTATCTTAGCGGATGGGCTGAGATAGGCTCCAGTCTCAGCGGCAAAGAGGACTTCGTCTCAGCAGATCCGCTGAGACAGATAGTCTTCTTAGCAGATTTTCTCTATCTGCAGCTCAGCTGAGACAAACTCCTTCTCAACGGCAGTACAACTGCATCTCAGCGGTTTAGCTGAGACCATACTATTGTCTCAGCAGTTTTGACAAACAAATCAAAGACCTATTCCAATGTATGGAATAACTTAACACTGCATAAATATAATACATAAAGGCTTATCAAATACAATATGTAATTAACATTGAGTGTGATGCATCTTCAAATCTAGGGAACATTGAAAGGAAATATTCCCAACAATCCCTGAGCCTGAGATGACCATTTGAAGCATTTCTTGAGTTTCAACCCACCATCTTTCTCGGGGAGTGAGACAACAATTGAAGTTGAGGATTGGTTGTCCAGAGTTAGGAGAACACAAACTGACACTCAGACTATTAGAGAGTAGATGGTGACCCTGACCACCTTCCTACTCAATGGGGTGGCGTGGCTTTGGTGGAAAGAGAAAGCAGTGATGAGTTTCCATGGTAGAGAGCTGGCATATATGGAGGAATTCTCCGAGTCCTTCTTGGAGCGCTTTATACCTGAGGCAACTGGTCTGCAGCTGTAGAACCGATTCTTCCATTTGCTGCAGAGGGACATGAAGGTGGATGAGTATCTCCACGAGTTCACCCGCCTGTGTCGCTATTCTGATGGATTACTAACCACGAAGAAGACCAAAACTCATAGGTCCTTTGATGGTGTACGTGATAACCTGAGGCTGAGTTTGTCAGGGACTAAGGCCCTTGGATTTAGTGCCCTGGTGGATTAGGCAAGAGCGTTAGAGATGGACTTGGAGAGTGTCCAACTCCGCAAAGGATTTCAGTCAAAGAGCACAAAGGTCAAGGCACTGAAGTCCTAGGGTAGGTTGGAGTCCAAGAGGTATAACAAGAGGTAGAAATAGTACACTCCAACTCAGTCTACCGCTTTAGTGGTAACTGTTGGATCGTATAGCGCCCTTAGAGAGGGGGGGGGTGAATAAGGGTGTGTTTAAAAAAAAATTAAATTTTTACTTAGTAATTTTTAAAGAGATTTTACTTTACTAAAAAATTACTTCTAAATACTTTCAAACCAATGTAATTTTAGTATTAAATCAAAACACAAATTTCTAAGATAAAGATTATGCCATCAAATATGTAATTAAAGAAAAAGACATAATTATATTAATCATGAAATTTGAGTACAATAAAAATGATCTTAACAATGCTTAAGATCAAGGCACAATTATATTAATAAAAAATTCTACAATTTTGGTTTACCAATCCTTCTCCCAAGGATCGGAAGGCTATCTCTTGTCTCTCCCAAGACCAAGCCCAAGCCTATCCTCTAGATCTTCCCAAGATCTAGACGTAGCACACAAGGCCACGATTTCCCACCAAGCCACGCAAGGACTTGGACGCTCCGCACAAGGAAGCGATTTTACCCTAAGCCGCGCAAGGACTTAGACGCCGCACGCAAGACGACGATTTCTCTACCAATACAAAATGAAAAGTATGTGAATGAAAATACAATATGAAAAGAACAACTCCCTAGAAAATCAGATCTCTGAACGGATTGTTGAAGCCTCGAGATGATTGATGATGTAGAAGCGCGCCCGATCTCGTCTTCAATCTTCAATCCTTCTTTGCACAAATGGGAGTTGAGGAGGTTCTGGAGCTCTCTGGTTCGTATGCACTCAGGAAGGGACTGGAATTCTCAAAACCTTGGAATGAACGAACCAAAGGAACCAATTTATAGAAATTCACTGTCGCCTGGGTGATGGTGACTGTCAGAATTTTCCGACAACGCTAAACTGCCGCTGGAGTGCCGTCGTGGGTGGAGTCATGGGCAGTTGTTGTAACCGCCGAGCTGTCGCCTGGGCGACATCGATGTCGGATTTCCGACAGCGCAAAACTGCTTTTCGTCGATCTGCCGTGGAGGGAAGTAGTTGTAACTTCTCTGCTGTCGCCTGGGCGACAGTGGCTGTCGGAATTTTCCGACAGTGAAATTTTCCCACATTCAATTTTAGCTCCAGCAGCAATGTGAACATCTCATACCTGTTATCTGCACACCATTAATGAAAATAGAATCAAATACAAATGGGACTTTGTTATTATCAAACCGGAGGAGTGCGAAACGCATGCTCCAACAATCTCCCCCTTTTGATAATAACAAATCCGTATAAAAAGAAATCATGTCTATTTAGATTTGATTTTAACCTTTGGTGTGTGCACAAAAAATAACATGATGTATTTTTCTTAAAAATAAATAATCTACCTCTAGATGAAAGCTCCCCCTAAATGAATGCTCCCCCTAAATATATGCTCCCCCTAAATATATGCTCCCCCTAAATATATGATGTATTGTGTAGGTGGAATATTTAGGTGTAATAGATTTGTGATTGTTCTTTTTATACTTTTAATTCTCCCCCTTTTGATATTAGCAAAAGTTAATATTAGAGAAAAGAGTAGTTCTTAAGGGAATGGATATAGGATATAGAAAGAAAGAGTAAGCGGAAGCACTTTTTTGTGGAAATGATTAAAGTCCATGAAATAATAGGAATATGCCATAGTATGAATAAACTCATGAAGTGGCGATAAAGCCATATGAAGTAATGAAAGAAAATAACTTAAACATGAGTAAGATCATTTGAAAGTATCATAGAAAAACACAATAGTGTATAGAATTATGGAATATTTTCGGTCCAATTCTCATGAGATGAATATTTATATAACATAATGATGTGTACATGTGATACTTAGATCAAACATATGAAGTTATTTAATTTACATGATCATTGAAATGTAGAACATAATAAAAGCATATAAAGTCAACTTTGACTTTGAAGATATAGCACAAGATGATTAGAAAACCATTTTTCTTTTGCACAAGACACTTTACAATTCTGTCCAAGGTGCTTAACCTCACAATGCTCATTAAGACTTATCAGGAGGGTAAGTAGTGCTTGGTGGAGTATCCTTGTCTTTATTTTAAAATTTTGATCACAGATGTGATATCTTAATTTTGATAGATTGATATTTTTTTTTGTAATTGACCAAGGATCTCCGAATTCACTTGAATCGCAAAAGATGGTGTAATTTTGTTGTGCTAACAAATCAAGGGTGAAAGTTGTATTTAAGAAGCGCTATTTTATTATGTTAAAGCAAATATGATCCATGTATATATTAAAGAAGTAGACATATGTATTGATCAAAAGAAGTGAACGTGATAGTTCATTATGATAAATAAACAATTTCTCATACTTAGAGGCATGCGAAAACAATTTCCAATGGTCTAAACAACTAAGTAGAAGTGTCAATACGATGATAGCTTGGAAATGAAATCATATAAACATGTAAGTCATTTTTTTTAAATAAATAGCACATGGTTTATCATCAAGTCATGAGGTGAAGCATTAATAATGACATATAACTATTGTAAATCATCAAAGGGACCCAAAATTTAAGTTTTGTCAAAATGGGAGCTGTCGGAAATTTCCGACAGTCACTGTCGCCTGGGCGACAGTGAAAAATATCAATAGGGCTGGGGACCGAGTCAAACCCTATTGTGCATCATTTCCTGGAGTTAAAAATGAGAGGAAGGCTGTCGGAAGTCGGCGACATCCTTAGATCTAAGGTATGGGTTTTTGATTTTGGTGTTTTTAACTCAAAATTTTTTAGGGATTTGTGATTTTGATAGTAGAGAAGAAGGAAAATGTAGTTGTCATTTTGATTTTTGATGAATGGTGTAGGTTTTTTTAAAAAAAATTTTGATCTAGTTTAAAACAAGTGGATCTTGTTGGATTTTTGTTAAAAAAGTTATGATTGTTTGATTCTTGTGGTTGAAGGTTTCCATTTGTTCATTCTCTAAAGGATTTTTGTAGATCTAGTTTAGTGAAGAAGGTTGAAGATGATGAATAGTAAAGGATTTGGAGAATATTTTGATTTGAAAAACATATATATAATTTTTTTTAAACTTGATGTTGAAATAATATTGATTTTGAGTAGATCTGGAAGTGTATGTAAAAATTTTGAGAGAAGTTCACTTGGAGAGCTGTCGGAAATTTCCGACAGTCACTGTCGCCTGGGCGACAGTGTTCCAGTGCATAACACATGTGTAATCTAAATTTTTTTGTTATTTGCAGAATGGCTTCCAGTTCCAAAGCTCGAAGGAGTACTTCGAAAGATGCACATAGTTCATATCAAGTTTTTCCTGGGGTGGAGAAAGCTATTGTTGGAGTTGCGAAATATATTGAATTTGATTCGCCAAAGCATGATCATATCTATGATCGGCTTGCGAATGCAGGTATTCTCTCAATAATTTCACCAGAGGGGTTTTCTTCCTTTTTTATTCGTGAATTTTATAACCATTTGGAAGACCCAAATTTTACTGAATTGGATGGAGGAGTGAGATCAAGGATCCAAGGTCAACATGTGGAAATAACACATGTTGATCTAAGAGAGGAATTCGGACTAGTGATGTGTGAAAATATGCCTGATATAGTGGAGAATTATCGAAAGGATAGAGATTGGACCCTTGTAAACATGAGTTTACATGGGAATCAAAAGAAGACTCTTACCACTGAAGTTACATCACTCACTCCGGATGCTTTCTTAGTGCAAGATATATTAAGGAATTCAGTGATGTTGAAGAGTGGAGATACAAGAAGTATTACGGCTCAGTTGACCCTCTTTATATACTACATTATGGAGGATGAGCTTTTTGATGTGGCGGACTTCATACTCTCCCAGATTAGGTATGCGTATAGATTAAAGCATCCAAGATGGGTGAAGGTTCATACGCTGCCAATGGGGGTGGTAATTCAGCGTGTACTCTATAAGAAGTACGGATGGATAGTGCAAGGTTCTTATTTGGATGATTGTTATCCGGAGATATATTATACGGGTTCAATGAAAGTGAAGAAGCCGCAGAGAAAAGCCCATCCGGGGATTGAGATTAGAGAGCCGCCATTGCCTAGGGCAGGATCACTACGAGAGTCCATTGATGATTTACGTGATTCACTAGAGGATCACAAGAGGGAAGTGAAGAAGGACCGTAGTCGAATGCAGAAATTTATGAAGTTTCTCATCAAAGGTCTGAAGTTAAAGCCAACTCCGGAGGAAGAGGCCGAATGGCAAGTTCCGGACGAAGAACTGCCATGCGAATCGGTGAGGCGGACTCGCCGTGGTAAGGCCGTGAGACGAGGACCTCCAGAAGATTGTCCAGAGAGCAGCGGGGCTGGTTATGAAGATTCAGAGTAGTTTCTTCAGGTTGCTGCTGCTGGGAGATGTCAGAAATTTCTGACATCCACTGTCGCCTGGGCGACAGTGAACTTCTGCAGATTTCTATGAATTTGATCCTTATGTTGTTCTATACTGTTTTAATTTGAACAATATTGATGTAATATTAATGATGTTTGAATTTTGTTAACTCTTTTGAATTTCTATTTTTTGATTTTTAAAATTTAGGATTTTGCTTTTTAAATTGTTTAGGTTTTGTGATTTTTTTTTTAATTTTATAGGCTTTAAATAGTGATATATTCATTGTGAAATGTCTAGAATTCCCAATTCTAGCCTAAGCATAGAAAAACGGGAATCCGGTAACGGCTTAGTGAATATATCCGCTATTTGATTTTCCGTGCCTATAAAGTTGATTTTTATATTACCCTTCTTAATATGATCCCTTATAAAATGATGTCGGACATCTATATGCTTAGATCTAGAATGTAATACGGGATTGTTAGTTAAGTCTATAGCACTTTGTTTTGTCACACTTCAATTCTACACTACTTTGTTGCATGCCAAAATCGTCTAATGTTTGTGACATCCAAAGAGCTTGGGCACAACAACTACCTAGTGCAATATATTTGGCCTCGGTAGTAGAGAGGGCAACAGAATTCTGTTTCCTACTCGACCATGAAATAAGTGAAGGGCCGATAAAGTGACAAGTGCCACTAGTGCTTTTCCTATCTAAGGAACATCCCGCATAATCCAAATCCGAAAAACCATGTAAAATAAAAGAATCATTATGAGGATACCATAAACCTAATTTTGATGTGCCTATGAGATATCTAAAGATACGTTTCACCGCTTTTAAATGTGACTCTTTAGGATTAGCTTGAAATCTAGCACATAAACAAACGGCAAACATAATATCAGGTCTAGATGCGGTTAAATACGATAAAGACCATATCATACTTCTATAAAGGGTTTGTTCAATTGAAACACCACTTTCATCTTTTCCTAATTTTAGTGAAGTACTCATAGGAGTGTTTGCATGCTTAAGATTTTCAAATCCAAATCTTTTTAACATATCATGAATATATTTGGTTTGACATATAAAAATACCATCATGTTTTTGTGTAATTTGAAAACCTAGAAAATATGAAAGTTCTCCAACCATGCTCATTTCAAATTCATTTTTCATAATTTGAACTACTTCATTACACAACTCTTCATTAGTGGCTCCAAAAATAATATCATCAACATAAATTTGTAAAATAACTAAATCATGATCAATTTGCTTAATGAAGAGAGTAGAATCAGCACTTCCTATTTTATAATCGTGCTTTAACAAATATTGAGTTAATCGATCATACCAAGCACGAGGCGCTTGTTTTAATCCATAAAGCGCTTTATCTAATTTATAAATATAATTTGGATATTTCTCATTTATAAAGCCAGGGGGTTGTTCTACATAAACCTCTTCTTTTATATACCCATTTAAAAATGCGGTTTTGACATCCATTTGATATAATTTAAATCCTTTAAAACAAGCAAATGCAAGAAATATTCTAACCGCTTCTAATCTTGCTACGGGTGCAAAAGTTTCATCAAAATCTACCCCTTCAATTTGTGCATAACCTTTTGCAACTAATCTGGCTTTATTTCTAACAATTCTAGATTCATTATCCATTTTATTTTTAAAAATCCACTTAACACCAACTACAGGACGATTTTTGGGTCGTTCTACAAGATTCCAAACCTTATTACATTCAAATTGATTAAGTTCTTCATTCATAGCTAAAAACCAAAATTCATCATTTAAAGCGGTGGAAACATCTTTTGGTTCTATTTCAGAAACAAAACAAAGGTTTGAAAATAAAACATGTAGCGATGAACGAGTACTAACCCCTTTTTGCGGATCTCCAATGATAAGCTCCTTTGGATGATCCTTTGAGAATTTCAAATCACTTGGAGGCACATATCCTTCTCTTTCTTCTTCTTCTCTATCTTCTTCTCCTCTTTCTTCTTCTCTTTCTTCTCCTTTTTCTTCTTCATTTTCTCCAAGTTCTTCTTCATCATTCTCCACCGTGGGAAGGAGTTCATCTTCTTTTCCTGTAATTTTCCTTTCTACACATGAAGCAAACTCATCAAACCTAACATGAATAGATTCTTCAACTATTTTTGTTCTCTTATTAAAAATTCTATAAGCTTTACTAGTTGAAGAATAGCCAATAAAAATACCTTCATCACATTTTTCATCAAATTTTCCTAAGGAATCTTTAGAATTCAAAATAAAACATTTACAACCAAAAACTTTGAAATAAGAAACATTTGGTTGTTTACTAAATATTAATTCATAAGAAGTTAATTTTAAAATAGGGCGAAGCATTACTCTATTAATTACATAACATGCCGTGCTAACCGCTTCAGCCCAAAAAGATTTTGGTAATTTAAATTCAGATAACATTGTACGGGCTAACTCTTGAAGAGTTCTATTTTTCCTTTCCACTACACCATTTTGCTGTGGTGTGCGTGGAGCGGAAAATTCATGTTTAATTCCCAACTCCGTACAAAAAGAAATAAACTTTTCATTTTCAAATTCTCCTCCATGATCCGATCGTATGCGTTTAATTTTTAACTCCAATTCATTTTGAATACGCAAACATAATTTTGAAAATTCTGAAAATGCTTCGGATTTGGAGGTTAGAAATAAAGTCCAACAAAAACGAGAATAATCATCAATCAAAACAAATGTGTATTTTCTACCTCCTAAGCTAGAAATTCCAATTGGCCCAAATAAGTCCATATGTATTAATTGAAGTGGCCTAGTGGTAGAAATAATGTTTTTACTTTTGAAAGATGATTTTGAAAATTTTCCTTTTTGACAAGGCGCACATAGTGAAGAAGATAAATTTCCATTTAGCAAAGGTAAACCTTTAATTAATTTATCTTTTGAAAGTTTTGAAATTAACTTGGCACTAGCATGTCCAAGTCGCCTATGCCATAAATCTAATTCATCATTTTTTGATAGGTAACATTTCATAGTAGAATTTGAAAAATCAAGAAATTTAATCATATATACATTATGACATCTAGGTGCGGTAAAAACAATTTCATTTGTTTTGGAATTAATAATTTTGCACAAATTTGTAGAAGATTCAAATAAAACATTTAAACTCTTATCACATAATTGACTAATAGAAATCAAATTATGCTTTAATCCTTCTACAAATAAAACATTTGAAATTGAAAAATTTTCGTTACCCACAACACCGATGCCGATGATTTTTCCTTTTCCATTGTCACCGAATGTAACAACTCCTCCTTTCTTCATCTCCAGGCTAAGGAACTTCTCTTTATTTCCCGTCATGTGCTTTGAATAACCCGAGTCCAAGTACCACACGTCTTCTTTGTCCTTAGCCTGCCAACACACCTAGAAAGAAGAGGTGAGTAAAGATCTGGTTACCCAAGTGGTTCCACCCATAGTATAGGTAGAAGCCTTAGGCACCCAGATTTGTTTAATTTTGCTTTTTCCTTCCTTCCAGCAAGAGTCCGTAGTGTGACCAAATCTATTGCATTTGGCACAAGTAATGTATTTAGAAGAGTATAACTTTTCTGGACTTTTACTGGATGAGGATGCAGTATTTGATGATTCATTAATTTTAGAATTTTTTAAAACAAATTTTCTGGACTTTTCACTGTCGCTGGCGACAGTGGTTGTCGCTGGGCGACAGCTTCCAGACGTGTATCCGAGTCCAAACCTTCCAGATCCATGGCGTTGGTATCCTAAGATCATATCCAGTGATCTTCGACCCATTCCAAATTTTTTCATGGCTAGTATTAAGTCATGAATCTGGTTTCTCATTTTTGTATTCTCGGATACTAGATTTACGCATCTACGTTCAAAAGATTTCTTTCCCTCATGGACTTTGGAAATTGAAGATTTCAGATCTCTCTCTAAAATCTCATTCTTTTTAGTAAGTACTTTTATTGTAGAATGAGATTTGGAAAGAGATTCTTCAAGTTCATTAATTCTTCCCAAAAAGTGATCACACTCTTGGCAAGAAATATCTCTTTTTCCAATAGTCTTAATTTCATTTAACAATTTTTTGTTTTTTTAAGTAAAATTCCATTTTCAGATTTTAGAAGATCATTATCTTTTAAACTTTTTTCAAAAAATTTGCAAGTCTTTAAAAATTCAGAAAATAATTCATCATAGGTTGGAGGAGTTACCTCAGTGTCGCTTTGGACACTGCATTCGTCATCAGATATGACGCTCTTTCCCATTAAGCATATGTTGGCCTCCTCTTCTTTACTTGAGTCGGAACTGCTTGCATCCTCAGACGTAGTATCATCCCAGGTTTCCGCCTTCAACACCTTCTTCGACCCTTTGTGCTTCTTTTCTTTAAGTTCTTTCAAGTACTTTGGACACTTGCTTCGAATGTGTCCTAACTTCTTGCAGTGATAGCACTCCGGTGGCGGTCTCTCTTCCTCCTCATCGCCTTCCTTTCCTTTTTTCTTCCTAAAGGTTTCCTTCTTAAAATACTTCTTAAACGAATTCCTTCTCTCCGGATTTTTCATAAATTTTCTAAATTTTTTAACAAATAAACTTTCCTCATCTTCTTCATCCTCCTCAGAATCACTAGTTTCTTCCTTCTTTGATCTTAGAGCCAATCCCTTCTTCCTTGGCTCCATATACTATTGTTGTTGAATTTTCAATTCAACTTCATGAGTTTTCAAGTTCCCAATGAGGCTCTCCAATTTTAAGGTCTTAAGATCATGTGACTCGGAAATTGTAGTCACTTTAGGATTGAACTTTGGGGGAAGTGATCTTAAGATTTTCCTTACCAAATCTCCATTTGAGAACACCTTTCCTAGCACCTTTGAGTCGTTCACGATTTTTGTAAATCGTGTGTACATCGTATCAATCTCTTCATCTACCTCCATTTTGAACCTTTCAAATTCAGATTCTAGTTGAAATAGCTTTGAATCCTTTACCTGCGAAGTACCTTCATGAGTGATTTCTAATAAATTCCAAATTTCAAATGCAGTATTACAAGCACAAACTCTATTAAATTCAGTGCGATCTAGTGCGCAAAATAAAGCATTCATGGCTTTTGCATTGTTCTTACATTTTAATTTATCGTTGTCATCCCACTTGTCTTTGGGCTTATCCATGGTTACATCTCCTACAACAAATGTTGGAGAAGCGTAACTAGATTCTACCATATTCCAGACTTCTATATCTAGCGCAATTAAAAAACAACGCATACGTGTTTTCCAATAATTGTAGTCTGTGCCCGTAAAAAGTGGTGGCCTACTAATTCCTTGCCCCTCAACGAACGCGTGATCGTTGTGCGCCATCACTCCGGGTGGTAAAACCGTTTTGGAGTAACCTCCCTCTGATACCACTTGTTGGATCGTATAGCGCCCTTAGAGGGGGGGTGAATAAGGGTGTGTTTAAAAAAAAATTAAATTTTTACTTAGTAATTTTTAAAGAGATTTTACTTTACTAAAAAATTACTTCTAAATACTTTCAAACCAATGTAATTTTAGTATTAAATCAAAACACAAATTTCTAAGATAAAGATTATGCCATCAAATATGTAATTAAAGAAAAAGACATAATTATATTAATCATGAAATTTGAGTACAATAAAAATGATCTTAACAATGCTTAAGATCAAGGCACAATTATATTAATAAAAAATTCTACAATTTTGGTTTACCAATCCTTCTCCCAAGGATCGGAAGGCTATCGCTTGTCTCTCCCAAGACCAAGCCCAAGCCTATCCTCTAGATCTTCCCAAGATCTAGACGTAGCACACAAGGCCACGATTTCCCACCAAGCCACGCAAGGACTTGGACGCTCCGCACAAGGAAGTGATTTTCCCCTAAGCCGCGCAAGGACTTAGACGCCGCACGTAAGACGACGATTTCTCTACCAATACAAAATGAAAAGTATGTGAATGAAAATACAATATGAAAAGAACAACTCCCTAGAACATCAGATCTCTGAACGGATTGTTGAAGCCCCGAGATGATTGATGATGTAGAAGCGCGCCCGATCTCGTCTTCAATCTTCAATCCTTCTTTGCACAAATGGGAGTTGAGGAGGTTCTGGAGCTCTCTGGTTCGTATGCACACAGGAAGGGACTGGAATTCTCAAAAGCTTGGAATGCACGAACCAAAGGAACCAATTTATAGAAATTCACTGTCGCCTGGGCGACAGTGACTGTCGGAATTTTCCGACAGCGCTAAACTGCCGCTGGAGTGCCGTCGTGGGTGGAGTCGTGGGCAGTTGTTGTAACCGCCGAGCTGTCGCCTGGGCTACATCGATGTCGGATTTCCGACAGCGCAAAACTGCCTTTCGTCGATCTGCCGTGGAGGGAAGTAGTTGTAACTTCTCTGCTGTCGCCTGGGCGATAGTGGCTGTCGGAATTTTCCGACAGTGAAATTTTCCCACATTCAATTTTAGCTCCAGCAGCAATGTGAACATCTCATACCTGTTATCTGCACACCATTAATGAAAATAGAATCAAATACAAATGGGACTTTGTTATTATCAAACCGGAGGAGTGCGAAACGCATGCTCCAACAGTAACTACGGGTCGTGGTCTTATTTTTTATAACTGCGGGATGGTAGGACCATTGCATGATCATGTCGTTAGCCCCCCCCACCCCCCCCCCCCCCCCCCCCCCCCCCCCCCCCCCCCCCCCCCCCCGAGGACTAACCGCTTAGTGTTGGAAGCTCCTAGAGTGGAAGGGTCCAGCTATTTAGAAAAAGGGAAGACTGTAGAGTCATCATCCTCAAAGTACCCTCCCCCTCCCCCGATACAGCTGAGGGTCTTTGCTCTTGATCTGCAGGATGCCATTTGGTAGAAAGATGTTGTGACAGGTACATTTATGTTTTAATTACTATCATGTATATTTCTTATAATGCTTATGTATGCTTAATCCTCGTGTACTCATTAGGATTCATATTGGTCATTAATCATCCTACGTGAGCATTGTTCGACACCAGCACATCCCACTCTATTTTATCAGAATAATTCATGGGGAGAGTCAGAGTGTCTTGTTTATTGGCAGAAGAGAAGTTGGATGCACTCTTACCCAATGGATGCTTAATGAGTACAAGGAGAAAGAGCTGTGCGAAGGTTCGTATTGGAGAACAAGACTTTGATTTGGAAGCTGTACTACTACCATTGTTGGAGTTTGACGTCATCTTCGGCATGGATTGGCTGACCAAGCAGAACGCATGTGTTGATTGTAAGTAAAAGTAAAGTCTTGTTAGGCGGAGGAAGCTGAAGAGGAACTCTTTTTACTGGTTTGTGGGGTGCGAACAAAACCCTGATGACCGCCCTCTAGCTACTGAAAGCAACTCGGAAAGGTGGAGAATTATTTCTAGCATTAGTAGAGGCTTCAGAGAATAAGCCCAAACTGTGTAACGTGCCAGTTGTAGTGGAATTTGCGGACGTCTTTCTGGATGAGCTTCCCAGGGCTCCACCCTAGAGGGAAATTGACTTTTGCATTGAATTGGTGTCGGTTCCAAACCCGTGTCACGCTCTCCCTATCGTATGGCGCCAAAAGAGATGGCGGAGTTGAAGGTGCAACTGTAGGAATTGCTTGAGCAAGGATATAGGCATCCGAGCTCGTCACCATGGGGTGCCCAGGTCCTTTTCGTGAAGAAGATTGATGATAGTTTGCTCCTGTACATAGATTATAGGGAGTTGAACAAGTTGACGGAAAAGAATAAGAATCTAATTCCCCGCATAGACGATCTATTTGATCAATTGGTAGGATCCACAGTGTACACGAAGCTGGAGTTGAAGTCTTGATACTACCAGCTCATGATACGGGAGTCTAACATCCCAAAGACTGCTTTCAGCACACGTTATGGGCATTATGAGTTCATGGTGATGCTCTTTGGGCCCACGAATGCGCCATCTATATTTATGGATCTGATGAATAGAGCTTTTCGAGAGTACATGGATCTGTTTGTTATGATCGATATTTTGGTAAAGTCTTGACAGTCCGAAGGAGTCTTCAGTTATATGCAAAATTCTCCAAGTGCGAGTTCTAGATATCGCCTGTGGCATTTCTAGGTCACACCATCACTGGAGAGGGTATTGTGGTAGATCCAGCAAAAGTTGCGGCAATCCGAGAGTGGCCTGAGCCGAGGAGTGTAGCGAAAGTCTAGAGCATTTTAGGGTTCTCCGGTTATTACATACGCATTGTGGAGAACTTTTTGTGGATTGCACTTCCCCTCACTACGTTGACTAGGAAGGATCAGAGGTTCATCTGGATGCCAGAGTGTGCTTGTACTTTTGAGGAGCTGAAGAGCTGACTGATTTTTGCCCCGATTCTGTGTTCTCCTCATGTGATTGAGGGTTACCAGGTGTACAGTGACACCTCGAAAGTGGTCTGGGCTACATTCTATGCCAGTTTGGAAAAGTTATCACTTATGATTTGCATCAGCTGAAGGTACACGAAAGAAACTACCTGGTTCATGACCTAGAATTGGCGGCCGTGGTGTTTGCTCTGAAGTTATGGAGACATTATCTATATGGTGTGAGAATTGAAATCTTCACGGGCCATAAGAGCCTGAAGTGCCTACTAGATCATAAAGATCTGAATATGCGCCAGAGGAGGTGGATGGAGTTCTTGGGAGACTACATATTCAATATATATTATACCCCTGAGAAGGGAAATGTGGTAGCCAAAGCTCTGAGTCATCGGGCACCGACGCAAGCAAGTTGGATTCTGGCTCACGATGAGCGTTTGGCATGTGAGTTGGAGGCCTTGAAGATCTCCTATGTAGATCGAGGATCGTCTTCCAGTGCTATTCTGAGTTGGATGGAAGTGCAGTATGGCATTGGTGATCATGTGAGATAGGCCTTGGAGTTTGATCCGAGCATGCATCATTATTTGGTAGAGTTCGCTGAGGGACCGAATGCCGAGTTTTCCTTTAAGGATGGACAACTACGAAAGGATGGCAGACTATGTATCCCTAATCATGGGAAACTACGAGATGAATTGATGTACGAGGCTCATTTCACCAAGTACTCGATTCATCCCGGGAGTACCAAAATGAACCATGACATGAAAACATTGTTTTCGTGGCCAGGCATGAAGAAAGATAGAGCTCTTTACATGGCAAAGTGCCAAACGTGCGATTTAGTGAAGGTCGAGTGTCAACGACCAGGAGGATTTTTGAATTCATTCGCAATTCCAGAGTGGAAATTTGATGATATTTCCCTGGACTTTGTACATGGGTTGCCAAAGTCGCTGCAAAAAATGACTAAATTTGGGTGATTGTTGATCGGCTGACTAAGGTTGCGCATTTCATTTCGAATTAGAAGAGCATTTCCATAGAGAATTTGGTAAAGCTACATGGGGAGAACATCATTCGATTGCATGGCATCCCTCACAGTATTGTTAGTGACCATGATGGACGGTTCACATCTGGTGATTGGAGGCATGTTCATCGTCTATTGGGCACAAATATCAAGTTTAGCACAACCTTCCATCTGCAAACAGACGGACAGACCGAAAGGACCAATCGGACAATGGAGCATATCCTTTGTGTGTGTGTTTTGGACTTCAGTCAGCGTTGGGAAGATCACCTTTACATAGTAGAGTTTGCCTATAACAAACATTTATCAGGCGAGTATTCATATGGCCTCGTTCAAAGTGTTGTATGGTAGGAGGTGTCCTACTCCTTTAGCATGGGCGGAGATCAGTGATACCAAGCTTTTGAAGTGCAAAGAGGTTGATGATGTGAATGAGTCGATACAGACCATTCGAAAGCGGTTGTTGACTTCCCAAGATTGATAGGTAAAGTATTACAACGCCAAACACTGGAACGTGGAGTTTGCGGTTGGAGATTGGGTTTATTTGAAAATAATGCCTTTTAAGAGAGTGTCGAGAACTCAATGGTTGAAGAAGCTGAGTCTGAGGTATTTATTGGCATTCGAGATCACTGAGCGCATCGGCGAGGCAGCATATCGACTTGCGTTGTCAACAGAGCTGAGTGGGTTGCACAACATCTTTCATATTTCTTTGTTGAGGAAGGCGGTGAGGGAGCCCAAGTCTGTGTTGGAGGCTAACAGTGTGCCAGTGGGTAGTGGATTATCCACCAAGGTGATGCCGACTTTCATCATCTATTCTGATAGTAGGCAATTGCATAGAAAGGCCATCAAAATGGCGAGAGTTCGTTGGGATAATTGTGGTCATGATGAACTTTCTTGGGAGCCTGAAGAGGTCATACGCGAGGAGTACCCCAACCTTTTCACTCAGGTATGATGAATTTCATTTCGTTGTTTATGCTCTAAATTTTGGGACGAAATTTCCTTAAGGGGGAAAGAATTATAACACCTTAAATTAATTGAAACTCATGTTGGAGTGCGGATAGGGGTATGGTTTATGAATATCGACTCTAGTTTAGAGTTTTAAATAAAAACCTAAAGCATCCCTCTCCCCATTACCTAATCCCCCTCTCCCTCTCAGCTCGCGAGAAGCCCGCTGCCCTCTCCCTATCGTCCTAGCATGAAGACTACCGCTGTCATGCCAGAAAAAGGAAAGGAGATCCTCCTCCCCCCGGTCACCGACTGCTGGTGGCTGAGCTTTCCCCTTCCTCCTTGCTTCCTTTCTCACAACTCGATGCCACCGGCGCCTTTGTTGCACCGTCGAGAGGAAGAGGAGAGACCCTTGTCTTTCTCTCCCTATTGTGTGCACCATCGACCAAGAGAAGGGAAGGGTGTTTCCCCTCATTTTGCCACTTACCTAGAATTAGGAGAGGGTCTTTTCGTGAACTACCTCCCCTACTGATCTTCTCATGAGTTTGTACTGTCGAAGGTGATGCTTCTCCTTGGTGTTAGAGAAAGAGAAAGTTGAAGAGAGTTTTTCCCCTTTTCTTGGGTTTGTTAGAATCTTGCCGAGAACCGTGTGCGGAGCTGAGTCGAGGCTAGAATCGTCGAAAGGAAGTCAGATCAGTGGAAGTGCAGCTGTTATATTCATTCTTTGAGCAAGTTCATATGCCTCCAAGACGTACTACAAGGGTAACGACTCTTTTCCCCGATCTTAGGACTGTTATTTCTACATTTCTTTGCTTATGTTTATTTTTGTGCAATGTGAGTCCCCTCACGCCATTTTGGTTGAGGATGGGGACTCCTCCAGGGCATGGGATTGCGACCCCGACATATGTTTGTGTGAGTTGCACATAGAGTCCCTCTCCCACTACGTGGTGGAGAGTGGGGACTCTGCCAGGGCATGGGATTGCGATCCCGGTGTACTCTTTCTGTCATTATTTTTCTAAGGAGGGCCACCCACCTCCAATTGGATGTGGCGTGTGTTTCCCACTATTCATTGCAAACCTCCAGGTCGATTGTGTTCGTCCCTGGCATAAATATGCATTAGTGATCTGACACATGAGTCTAGATTTAAGCATGGTGTGCGAAGCCTACCCATGGCAATAAGCCTGGATCCGTGATGTTTCTGTGATGTGCATTGCGATTAGCCCTAGGTGCGCGAACAGGAATGTCTCGTGCTATTCGTCACAGTGATTACAGGAATTCATGGGATTTATTCGTGAATGCCTTATTCCTAGGTGGTCTTGTGTTGGGCCCAGTAGAACGACATTCTTGTGGGCTTTCATTGGATGGGTGGTTTTCTCATCTTGTTGTAGTTGCATTCATAGAACTGTTAGTGTATGTTACGTCGTTGTACATTTTAGAGCCTCTTTAGGCTGCGTGAGAGTCTATCATTTTTAGACCAGAGATGAGTTCGTACCTCCTGTCACTACACTCTGGGTCCAGGAGTAATGCTAAACTCCCTATCGCGCTCCTTCAGACAGTTGTGGACTCCCCCCAGTTGCGCCTATTTGGACAGTTGCAGATTGTTTTTTCCCTCTGTTGTGCTCGTTTGGATAGTTGTGGACTGTTTTCCTCCCTGTCATGCACTTTTAGACAAATGCAAAATCTATTTCCTCCTATCGTTATGGTTGAGTGCGGAAGGCGATCACACACCTCTCATCATGGGTACTCGATTTTGAGTGTCTTCAGAGTCTCGGTCATATGACTGTGGGTGTCTGTGATGTGTGTGTGATGATATGGCTATGGGGACCCCTTGTGTGCCCCTTTGTTCCTTATTTTTATGCTTTGGTTTTTCGTGCGTAATTATAGGAGAGCGATGTACTCGCCCCAGAGTCCGCTAGGATGGACGGGTGGGAGGGGTCAATACGTTGTATAGGTTAGCCTCATGCTGACCTTCGTTTGTCACTCATGTGTTCTTGGTTTTAGGTGACATAGTTCATAGCGGTGCGTAGTGGGCTGGAGCCCATGAGCTGGTGAGGAGCTGGATATGCTTTTCTCCCTTTTTGGTTTTCTTTGGCCCTACTCTTATTCTATTTTGAAAGTAATGTAAGGCATTAAGGCCAAGTACCTTTTTATGTATGCTTCATTCCTATTAGGTGTGGACATTTGGGCCCTTTTGTTTTGGGCTTTTGTTTAGCTTCTGTTTAATATGGGATGTTGATTAGTTTTCTTTTTCTGCTGCCTTTTACTAGCATTTTAGGTTTGTGTATATTATATGTCGCGGGGTCCAGCCGGACCCATGTTATATTCTATTTGTAGACCAGGGATGTTACATGGTAGACCAAACTTAAATTTAAATGTCTTAGCTCGGGGAGTGGTCTAGCGCGCAAACAGTCAAAGTAGAAGTGATTGAAATGGCTGGCAAGGAGATTTTTTTTTGGCGTGGAAAATCCCGAAAAGAGGTGAAAAAACACTTGGTAGGGACTGTGCCAACCAAATGTCCACTATATTCTTATGCTGTTACAGGGCTCTTTTGAGAACTCGAGGGTTACAGCCGCCTCTCATTACAATTATTGGGGAAGTGAGAGAAGGGTTCCTAGGGTGACGGGTCACCACTCGCTGAGCTAAGTATTTACTTTTGTGTGGAGGGGAGTGATGCGCTCTGTTTGTTTTGGAGTCTTTGGTTGCAGTTCGGAGGCTGGAGGGGCATGCTCTGCGCATTCTAAAGTCTTCGATTGTTTTTTGGAGGCTGGAGGGGCGTGCTCAGAGTGTTTTCTCATATGTGGCTTATTTCCTATTGTACGCGGAGAAGTTTGGAGCGGAGGACTTGCTGTTAAGTGGAGTGCACACTATGCGCAGAAGGTGTTGCTTTCATGGCGAAGTGCTCGCATGGTGGGATGTGCACGAAGTTGAACAATCGCAGGGTGGACTGTGCGTAAGGTGGAATGTGCGCGAGGTGAAATGTGTGAAGGGGCACTTGAAGGAGATCGAAGATCTTTGAGTGATCTTCGAAGATGCTAGAAGATCTTCGAAGGATTCTTCAAAGATGCAAGGAGAACTTCGAAAGAGCTCTCTCGTACATAGGAGGAGAAGTGTGAGGAGGAGAATATGGAAATGAAGGAGGGCCATGGAGTCCTGATGACTCCAATTTATATAGGGTTTTTCGGACTCATATGGGCTCATTTTCACGCACTTGCACTTCACTTTTAGTTCATTAATGCTTACATTTCACTTGTTCACTCTTCTCACACGAAGTGCACATTTTGGCTCATTGTGGTGTGCAATTGCGCACTATTCTGCTGGGGGTAAGCACATGGTGCTCCCATGTCTTTATTTTGTTGTTATTATATATTTCTGTATGCTGGTGGTATGTTCCCCAGCTTGTTAGTTTATATTGCAGGTGGGCAGATCTTCATTCTATGCGAATTGTAACCTGGAGAGATCGCACGGTCGTGCGTTTATCCTTCACGCACGATCGGGTTGATCATCCGTTTTCATTTCGCTCAAAATCATGAAAATCTGCAGTTCTGAATTTGCCCGTGCATTTTCTTCATGCACGAGCATTTTGCCTGTGCGTGAGTAAAAGACACGAGCAGATTGCTGTTTTCTAAAATATTACGTTTCTTCTCCGCCCGTGCGATTCCTTCGCGCACGGTTGACTATGAACGTGCGTTAGGTCATGCGTGGAGGATTTTCTGGCATTTTTTCTATTTGTCCCGATTTTTAGGTCATTTGGAACCCGAACAGCTCCGCGATTTCTTCCACCGGAAGGGGCTGACTGCTCCGTTTTTCTACTTCCAAGGGAGGGTATCACTCCATAGTGTTTCCCCATCATCCTAAGCTCTCAAAAAGGTGATCTCCACTCCATATTAGCCGAATTGCAAGGAAGAACAAGGGGATTGACGTGGACAACGTAGACACTCGAGAAGACGGGCTAGAGGTGGTGAGAGCTTCAGAGATCCCGGACACAACCGATGAATGGAATGTAGGACATGGATTGACAACCCAGTGCATCCTCCCATTTCTACGGCATAGTCTCGATCGTTGTTTGTATTTCTACCCTTATTTTCCTATTTAAGGTTGTATGGTATGAAATCACCTATACTTTGATGATGAACCTTGCTTAAACCTATTTTAATTGCTATTTGCTTTCATTATGATTTTATGAAAGTTCATTGTGTTTATGCTTGGTGTGTGGAATCATTATAGAGTGGCATGCCTGTGATCTTGGTTGAGCTTTGTTAGATGTGATTGCAACCCTCCTTTCCGCAAAGTGTTTTCACTCCATCCGCTTGACTACTCGTCCATCCATGTTGTGAAGCAGTGCTAAAAGGCCCGTGTAATCCACCTCGACTCTGTCGGTGTGAACCATTCCATCTGCAAGCCTTCTCGTCCATCCGCCCTTGCGAAGTAGTGCGTTCAAGGCCTACGTAGTTTCCATCCCACCTAGCAAAGCAGTGTGCTCAAGGCCTGCATAGGAGTAGTTGAGTAGTTGTTTTCTTTTATTTTC
Organism: Dactylorhiza incarnata; assembly: GCA_033032865.1. Taxonomy (NCBI): domain Eukaryota; kingdom Viridiplantae; phylum Streptophyta; class Magnoliopsida; order Asparagales; family Orchidaceae; genus Dactylorhiza; species Dactylorhiza incarnata. Next base: position 2,318,155 of record JAWHQI010000130.1, read on the forward strand.
CACAATCCAAATCACCCCCTTTTCCGCAATCCATTCGACCTAAAGGACTTCAATCTCAAGTCCTTCCTCGATAATAAACTCCACCTTACCGCGTTCCTTTGAGATTCGATACTTGGGGATTCACTCCCACATTTTATATTACTTGAACGATCGGTACACTGCCGTTTCGTGCCGCAGTCTTACTACCGCCTATAACGGTGTGCTAGATTTGCACATCATGTTTTTGGCGCCGTTGCCGGGGAACACAGACGTGTGAGTTGCTGTAGAGGGAGACAAGAGATAGTAGTTCTTCCAGTGTGTATAGCCGCCTAATTATTTTTGTTTGCTTTTTAGTTATATATTGTTTGTTATTATTTCATTCTCTCCTATTTTACAGTTTTAGGCAAGTTTAATCCAAGGAGTTTTATTAGTTTGTGTAAATTTCCTTGCAAAGAATTTCAGTTTCGTTATATCTGCTTTAATTATTGAAAATGTCGTCATGGGATATTTCTCCTAGCACTTACGACAAGATGATTTATTATATAGACCAAATGAAGGAGTTAAATGTTAGGCAGTGTAGGAACTTTGTTTGCTTGTTGTGTCGAGGAGAGGGTCATGAATTGAAGGACTGTCCTAGTCTTTTCTATCCTGATCGCTGCTCCTCACTCATGACAACATTGTCCCTATCACTCATTCTTTACCCATGGATGCAATCGTGCCCTCTACCCCCGAGCTTATCTCATGCATGGACTCCTCACTCCCTGTGTATGGCTTCACTCCTAGTGATGACGACCACTCATTTGTTGGCTAACAAGGAGAGGAATGGGAGCTCCTAGATGCACCTGAGTGTGATGCGGAAAGTATTCTTTCCATCGGAGAGGCATTAGCGGATCTTTTTGCGGAGGAACCAAATCTTTTTGTTCCTCCAGTTTCTTTGCAAGATTTTTCTACACACATTTTTATGATCCCATCAAAGTAATTGAGCAGGGTGATGATTCTGAGCCTGAGGCTGCACCCCGGTGGGATGATGAGGGTGCTCTTTCTGATGTGGAGGTTTGCACTTCCTCATGGGACGAGGAGGTCCAACACACCACCGAGGCCATTGAGTTCTTGGGTTCCCCTTGCTATGATATTTACGATGATGACAGTGTTCTATCCTTGGATCCTGCTAGGAGTGAGACCGGGACCACTCCTCCTTTAGTTGAATCTTTTAGTTCTTCGTCTATTTTATTTCCTAATCACCCTTCTTTTAATGATGATATTGATATGTTCACCCTTCCTGCTTCCCCTCCTGCTTTAATTTTCTGATATTTCGTATATCCCCCTGCAGGAGCATGAATATTTGGACCCACATTTGGGTAATTTTGAGTGGCAGTCTTGGAAGGAGAAGAAAATGGCAATGATGAAATCAATCGCATGTTCCACCTCATCATCATTGCCTGCGTTCTCCTTGAAAGACTGGGTGCAGGCGGTAAACGCTACTTCATCCATGACCGCCGATTGGAGGAGAGGAAGAGAATGAAGAAGGATGAAATATGGAGATGGAGGGCTCCTAATCCTCTTGAGAGCTGCTTTTGGGTCTTTGGATCCATTTCTTTTATTTTCAGTTACTACTTTAAATCAACTTACAGTTGATCATTTTGGCATGCATGTAATAATTAGGATTTATTAACTTTTGCGTTTATGCTTAGACAATCTTATAAAACTGCATAATACAGGTATTATGTCCAGCTTAAGGATGGTACACAAAAGCGCTACTGGGAGGCAACCCAGTTTTGGTTGTTTTTATTTCTCTAATCCGCTAATAATTTAGTATTTATATTAGCTTTTGCTTGGAGTTGTCTCCCCTGCAGGTACTTTTTCTGGATGGCGGATGCTGCAACTTTTCTTTGGTTTACACGCCAATCTTCTGGTATGCTCACTTCTGAGCATGGGTAACTTTTCTCCCCCTAGTCTTTTATTTAATTTTCATGGTTACATTATTGTGTCTATTGCTTAGATTAAGTCTGGGGGAGAGCTGCGATGTGTTACCCACTGCACGTGCACATCTCAATGCATGCTAGAAGTATTTTATTTCAGTTATATTATTTGTTCATCTTCATCGCACACCACTACACCCACTTTAGCGCGTACTCGCTTGTTTGTATGCTCATGTATATTCAATTCTTGGTTGTGATGTAGAAATTGCTGTATTAGCCTAAAAATTGCAAGATGGAGTGGCATGTTGACTCTTGTAGTGCTCTAGTTGAGTACTCGTGTCTTGCGTAGGGATTTGAGTAGAATTAGTTTTTATTTATGCTTCTAATTTATAATTAGTAGATTTGCGTAGATTTTAATTTATTTTACTCAAAATGGTGAATGTGATTGAATCTAGTGGTAGCGGTGTATTGTGTGTATGCGAGCGCGAGGTTCGTGTTGCTCGAGTCGGGAGGAAGGATTACCTTTCTCAGGGGCTAAGAACTTGCCCCAAGCGAATCTCGAAGCATGGGTGCGAACGATTTGCAAGTTGAGCAAGACATAGGCCATCTATTTGGCAAGCTTGAGCTTTGTTCTACCATTCCTATACGCTAACCGTTGCTAGCCTATTTTTGTGCCTACCCGACCTTTTGGTTCAGCTCCACCATACTTCACCAAGGCCTAAAAGCTAATCCCATTATCGCAACAAAAAATAAGCCAAAAGCATTAACGAATTATAATTTGCCAATGTGGTGCGGCGATGAGAAATTTTAGTGTTGATGTGGATTTCTTAAAAATTTCTATATGCTGAGATTTTTGCAAATATATTTGGGGATTAAAAAAAAGAGAAAGAAAAAGAAAAGCAAAGAAAAAAATATATCCCTAGCGTTTTAAATGAAAAATATAGTTCTATCGATTGGAGTAGGCCGTGTGCACACCCGGTTTCAAAGTCAAGTCTGGGATTGTGTTACACGTGTATCATTGGGGCTGCTATGATTTAGCACTTTTGTATGCTCATTTGGGTTGTGTTTAGCCTTCACATTTATTTTGCATTCCAAACCATAACCTAAGCCTCGTATTAACCAAAAAAGTCTTATTGATTCATCTTGTGAGTTCACTAGCGTCGTGGAGAGAGTGTGACAGGGCGAGCTTATGGTTCTCGACGTTGATGGATTTCAACGGAGATAATTCCGAGTTCCAGTCTTGGGTAACACTCCCCTTCGCGTCTTGCTTACTTTCGTACTATGTGTGACCTCGCGATTCACCAGCATTCTATTTTTGAGTAAAAATAAATTTCTTTTTACGCATTTACACTTTTATAAATTAGCAATCATATGTAGAAACTTCTTCTAATGAACTTCTATGCACACAAGTATGCAACTTCACATTCTATTCCATGTTTGCAATTTTTTGGCTAGCTATGCTTTTCCTACTCCGCCGGATTTGTTTGCTCGGGACGCGCAAACAGGTAAGTCTGGGGGTGTGATGAGTCCAATTTATATAAGGTTTTTCGGACTCATATGGGCTCATTTTCACGCACTTGCACTTCACTTTTAGTTCATTAATGCTTATATTTCACTTGTTAACTCTTCTCGCACGAATTGCACATTTTGGCCCATTGTGGTGTGCAATTGTGCACTATTCTGCTAGGGGTAAGCACATGGTGCTCCCATGTCTTTATTTTGTTGTTATTATATATTTCTGTGTGCTGGTGGTATGTTCCCCAGCTTGTTGGTTTATATTGCAGGTGGGCAGATCTTCATTCTAAGGGAATTGTAACCTGGAGAGATCGCACTGTCGTGCGTTTATCCTTCACGCACGATCCGGTTGAACGTGCATTTTCATTTCGCTCAAAATCATGAAAATCTGCCATTCTGAATTGCCCGTGCGTTTTCTTCATGTACGAGCATTTTGCCCGTGCGTGAGTAAAACGCACGAGCAGATTGCTGTTTTCTAAAATATTACGTTTCTTCTCTGCCCGTGCGATTCCTTCGCGCACGGTTGACTCCGAACGCACGTTAGGTCATGCGTGGAGGATTTTCTGACATTTTTTCTATTTAAGTCCCGATTTTTAGGTCATTTGGAACCCGAACAGCTCCGCGATTTCTTCCATCGGAAGGGGCCGACTGCTCCATTTTTCTTCTTCCAAGGGAGGGTATCACTCCATAGTGTTTCCCCATCATCCTAAGCTCCCAAGAAGGTGATCTCCACTCCATATTAGCCGGATTGCAAGGAAGAACGAGGGGATTGACGTGGACAACGTAGACACTCGAGAAGACGGGCTAGAGGTGGTGAGAGCTTCAGAGATCCCAGACACAACCGATGAATGGAATGTAGGACATGGATTGACAACCAAGTGCATCCTCCCATTTCTACGACATAGTCTCGATCGTTGTTTGTATTTCTACCCTTATTTTCCTATTTTAAGGTTGTATGGCATGAAATCACATATACTTTGATGATGATCCTGTTGAAATTATTGAAGTGGAAGTGGAGGAGGCTTTTGGACCTGGGCGGTCTGGGAGGAGACCGGGCGGTCTGGCGTGACCGCACGGTCTGGCGGTCTGACAATGGCGATCTGTTCTATTGGTCAGCTGCGGCTTCCAGGGTTGACCGCTGGTCTGGTCCAAGGGCTGCTGGAGGTGGAGGTCGTGCGGTCTGGCTGTGACCGCATGACGTCTGATCATCCTCAGGGTCGCGCGGTCTGTCTCTGACCGCGTGACAAGTTGTTCTCTTCAAGGACGTGCCGGTCTGGCGTGACCGCACGGGTTGGCTCTTGAATCCAGTCTGGTGGCTTTCCAGAGGGTTCTGAAGGAGTTCGCGGACTAAGTCATTCTAGTCGCGCGGTCTCAGTTCGCGCTCTCAGGAGGAGACTGGTATGCGAGCTGGTTGCTGTTCGCGGTCTCAGGAGGAGATTGGCATACGGACAGGAGTTCGCGGGTTGATGGCGGACTGGCTGTGTTTGCGGTCTCGAGCGAACACATGTGGTGGGTGACTTCTAGGCGGTCTGGCGATCTCCGTGTGGAGTCGTGTTCAGACCAAGGGAGTAGCGATCTCCCGCGGTCTGGAGTGAAGTCGGCGCTCACCAAAATGAAGCAGGAGGGTTGCCGTGATTGCGCGGGTTGACCGGTAAGGTCGCGCGATCTGATGGGTGGTGACTCTATCTCATGGGGTGGTGACTGGATCAGGTCTCACGCCTATAAATAGGGAGCCACTGTAGCAACAAACAGGAACACACCAAGTGTAAGCTGAGTTCGCTTGTTTCCTGCGGTCTGGTTTATTCTGACCGTGCGGTCTGCTGATTGAATTCCTCTTGTGCAGCTTCTGCGGATAGTGTGGGCGGCAGCGATCACCTCTTCCTCTGAAAGTGTTCGGGCGGTCTGCGGCTTGGAGTTGTGGTGCTGGAGTTCGGGAGAATCAGGAGGTCGGACAAAGGGAGCGGTCTGATCAGCGGATTGGTGGTGTGCTGTGATCGGCAAGGCGCTGCGGTCTGGCAGTGTGTTGAAGTCGCAGGGAGGTCGCGCGGTCTGGAGCGATCTCAAGTTATCCTCATCTTCTTGTATTTCTGTTTGGTATCTGTGCTGGCGAAATCATGTCTCGCCAAGCATGTCTTGCCCTGTAATGAAGTTTATGCTATCAATAAAGATCAATTGCTTGCCTAAAGTTTGTTTCTGGTTGTTTGGCTTGTATCTCTAAGTTGCATAATCGATTCCTGCTTGCTCTCACAAGGTCCTTAGAAAAATTTTCACATGGTATCAGAGGTAGGTTGGAGTGGATAGAGCAGGTTGCAACTTAGAGTAGCCATCGCCTTTGTGAAGAAGGAACCAGAGGAAAACCAATGGAAGGTGGATTTGCAAGAGGTCTTGGTATTGAGATGCTTACATCGACTAACTTCAAGAAGTGGAAGTCATGTATGCAGAGCTATCTTCTGGGTGAGGATCTATGGGAAGTTGTTGGAGGAGATGAGACGGAAGAGGTGAAGGCAACAGAAGCTGGTGATAACGGTCCGGCCGTGAGAGCTTGGAGAAAGACCAATGCCAAGGCCGAGTTCACTTTGAAGCGTGCCATTTCACCTGATCTCTTTGATCACATTTTGGGATGTGGATCGGCTGCAGAAATCTGGAAAGCCATGGATGGGCTGTTTAACAAGAAGAATGTGGCAAGGCTGCAGTTCTTGGAGAATGAGCTGGCAAGGTCGGCTCAGGGTGATCTTTCTATCTCAAACTTCTTTCTGAAGATGAAGAATTTGTGCGCTGAAATCTCAGCACTGGATCCTGATGAGCCTATCTCTGAGGCGAAGCTGAAGAGGCACATCATCCGCGGCTTGCGGAAGGAATATGTGGCCTTTGTGACGTCGGTGCAGGGATGGGCAAATCAGCCGTCTCTGTTGGAGCTGGAGAACTTGCTTGCATCGCAAGAAAGTTTGGCAAGGCAGATGGCGGGGGTGTCGGTGGCTGGGGGAGATGGCGAAGTTCTCTTTTCAGGGAAGAAGAAGAAGTGGGACAAGAAGAAGAAGACCGCTGGAAGTGGCTATGGGCCTTCAACTTCTGGGCAGCATGAAAGGGGGTATGCTCCCAAGGCTGACGGGAAGAAGAAGGGTGAAGGTCCGAAGTGCTACAAGTGTGGCAAGTTTGGCCACATCAGGAAGGATTGCAAGGTGGTCACCCAAGCTGGGCATGCTGCGGAGAAGGAGGAAGCTGAGGCCAGGCACATTCAAGGAGGTTGGGGAGGAGCCTTTTCGGCTTCTGTTGGAGCTTCTGCTCCTATCAACTATCTGGAGGATTGGATCGTGGACTCGGGGTGTGGTCATCATCTCAGCGGAGATGGGACCAAGCTTTCTTCTGCACAGCCCTATACAGGTAACAATGCAATCATTACTGCTGATAATACTGTACATCCAGTGGAGAAGGTGGGGGTTGTTTCTTTGGGCAGTGATAGAGGGCCACTTACTTTGAAAAGTGTCTATCACGTGCCTGGTATGAAGAAAAATCTCTTCTCCGTGACCAATGCTGTAGACGCCGGGTATCACGTTCTGTTCGGCCCAACAGAAGTGAAGTTTCTACGCAATGTTGAGGCCGTAAAGGCCGAGGTCGTCCATGTCGGGAGACGGGCAAAGGACTTGTTTGTTTTATCAACAAGTTCCTACGTCGACAAGATGAAGACGAATGATGGTGCCGTTATATGGCATGAGAGGTTGGGGCATGTAGGAATGGATAAGCTGAAAGCAATGGCGGTGAGAGGCCTGGTCAAGGGCCTGCCAAGTCTATCTTCCTACGGAGAAGGTCATGTTTGCGCAGGATGTCAGTTCGGCAAGTCTCATCGACTACCGTTTGACAAGTCGCAGACAAGGAGTAGTGTGCCGTTGGAGTGCATCCACGGTGACTTGATGGGACCAACTGCTACCCCAAGCCTCGGAGGCAGCAGGTATATGCTGGTGTTGATCGATGATTACACCAGATATGTCTGGGTATTTTTCCTGAAGGAGAAGGCGGAGGCGTTTGCCAAGTTTGTGGAGTTCAAGGAGCTCGTGGAAGGTCGGCTGGGACTGCGGGTGAAGAAGCTGAGGACTGACAACGGAGGGGAGTTCACCTCCAGTGAGTTCTCTACTTTTTGCAGGAAGGCGGGCATCCGGAGAGAGCTCACTTGTGCTCATACTCCACAACAGAACGGAGTTGCAGAACGGAAGATCCGTCATCTGACGGAGACCTGCAAGTGTTGGCTGCATGCCAAGAGTATCCCAAAGTCCTTCTGGGCGGAGGGAATGTCTTGTGCTGCCTACGTCATCAACAGGATGCCTCTGAGCCCCATCAACATGCTGACTCCACATGAAATGATGTTCAAGGAGAAGCCAAGTGTGGCACACCTTAGGGTGTTTGGTTCCACCTGCTACGTGCATGTTCCAGATGCTCTTCGGACGAAGCTAGATGCGAAAGCAAGGAAGCTAGTCTTCGTGGGATACGATGAGCGGAAGAAAGGGTGGAAGTGCATGGACCCGGAGACGCGGAGATTTGTTGTATCTCGCGACGTCGTGTTCGATGAGGTGACATCTTACAAGGGGTCTTCTGATGTGGAGTTACCAGAGAGCAGGGTGGAGATGCCAGAGAAAGCTGTGGAGAATCTTCAGGTGGAGCTACCTGTGTCACCAGGTGGTCCATCTCCTTCTAGTTCCGAGACGGGGGCTTCTGGTTCAGGGAGCAGGGGGAGCGATGATCCTAGCACGTCTGGAAGGGGAGCTAGGGAAGAAGCAGCGGATGACATTGCAGTTCAAGGGAAGGAGCTGAGGAGGTCGAAGCGAGCGATCATCGCCCCTGATCGCTATACAGGAGGAAACGCAGTGAGCTTCGTCTCATGTTTCTTCGCTGGTCCCTTGGATGAGAGGGAGCCGTCGAGCTTTGAGAAGGCCCAAGGCGTGAAGGAGTGGGACGTTGCGATGCAAGAAGAGATGGCAGCTCTTGAGAAGAACGAGACCTGGTCTCTTGTGCCCAAGCCCAAGGGCATCACTCCTGTGACATGCAAGTGGGTCTACAAGCTTAAGAAGAAAGCTGACGGCAGTATCGAGCGGTACAAAGCTCGTCTTGTAGCTCGGGGGTTCTCGCAGCAATACGGTGAAGACTATGATGAGACATTCAGTCCGGTGGCAAAAATGACTTCAGTTCGGTTCATCATTGCCTTGGCGGCGTTCAGTGGATGGGAGATTTGGCAGCTCGACGTCAAGAACGCTTTCTTGTAGGGCGAGATTGACAAGGACATCTTCATGGTCCAGCCACCAGGTTTTGTGTCTGAAGATCTTCCGGAGCATGTCTGCAAGCTGAAGAAGGCCCTGTATGGGTTGAAGCAAGCGCCGAGGGCGTGGTACGGGAAGATCGCAGAATATCTCCTATTCTGTGGATTTGTTGCTTCAGACTCAGATTCGAGCTTGTTCGTCAAGAAGAGCGGGGAGCTTCAGGTCATCGTGCTGCTATACGTTGACGATATGATCGTGACGGGGAACTCGAAGGAGGAGGTAGCACAGCTTCGGGCTGAACTATCTATCAGGTTCGAGATGAAGGATCTTGGTGAGCTTCACCATTTTCTTGGACTTGAGGTGCAGAGGAAGGAAGGTGGAGTGCTGGTGACCCAAGCCGGATATGCGGAGCGGATCGTGGAGCGATTCGGCATGAAGGAAGGGAAGTGCACTTCCACACCTCTGGAAAAGGCTATGAAGCTTCGGAAGGATGAGGATCATGCAAGATCCGTTGGTGTTCCGAGCTCTGGTTGGGAGCTTGATTTATCTGACGATCACGAGGCCAGATATTGCATATGCAGTAGGCAGGGTGAGTCGGTTTATGGCGGAACCACGAGTACCTCATCTGCTAGCGGCCAAGAACATTCTGAAGTATGTCAAGGCGACCTCGGACATGGGTCTCCTATACAGGAGGGATGCGGGCTTCGAGGTGCATGGATACATGGATGCTGATTACGGGGGAGATTCGGATGATCGGAAGTCGACATCTGGATTCGTCTTCATGGCGGGCTCTACGGCTATATCATGGTGCAGCAAGAAGCAGGATTCCGTATCGGTCTCCACCACAGAAGCGGAATACAAGGCTTCGGCCTTGGCAGCTCAGGAAGCCATCTGGCTTAGGAGATTGGTGGGAGACGTCCACAAAGAGGTTCGGGAGCCGACTCTGCTACGCGGTGACAACGAGAGTGCTCTCAAACTGGTAACCAATCCAATTTGTCACGCGAGGACCAAGCATATCGAGATCGAGCATCACTTCATACGGGAGAAGGTGCTGGAGGGGTCTCTTTCGGTCGAGCATGTGCGGAGTGCGGACAATGTCGCAGACATCTTCACTAAGGCGCTGGCAAAGGGGCCGTTCACACGGCTAAGGGAACTACTTGGGTTGGTTTCCACTTCCCACTTCAAGGGGGAGTGTTGAAATTATTGAAGTGGAAGTGGAGGAGGCTTTTGGACCTGGGCGGTCTGGGAGGAGACCGGGCGGTCTGGCGTGACCGCACGGTCTGGCGGTCTGACAATGGCGATCTGTTCTATTGGTCAGCTGCGGCTTCCAGGGTTGACCGCTGGTCTGGTCCAAGGGCTGCTGGAGGTGGAGGTCGTGCGGTCTGGCTGTGACCGCATGACGGCTGATCATCCTCAGGGTCGCGCGGTCTGTCTCTGACCGCGTGACAAGTTGTTCTCTTCAAGGACGTGCCGGTCTGGCGTGACCGCACGGGTTGGCTCTTGAATCCAGTCTGGTGGCTTTCCAGAGGTTTCTGAAGGAGTTCGCGGACTAAGTCATTCTAGTCGCGCGGTCTCAGTTCGCGGTCTCAGGAGGAGACTGGTATGCGAGCTGGTTGCTGTTCGCGGTCTCAGGAGGAGATCGGCATACGGACAGGAGTTCGCGGGTTGATGGCGGACTGGTCTTTCTTGGGGCAGTGCCTCTTAAAAATATTGGGCCTAGCGACACCTTGTGCCCCGGGGACCCACTCAGCGAATACAGGGTTGTACACAATCCCCGCTCTTTTAGAGCGGGTCACACGCTCAGAAAGAAAAGTCCATCCCTGCATATTCGACGAGTGGCGCTGAGTGAAGTTGAGAAGACTCCACATCGTCCCGGGAAAATATTACTTAGCCTCTGAGTGAGGCCAATCCTGCCCTGCTGGCTAGTGAGATCCCGGTCAGCGGTACCATTTCGGGGGAAAAATTACTTATCTTCCCCGAGAGGTTAATCTGCCCTGCCGGCTAGTGAGAGCCCAGTCAGCGGAACCATTTCGGGGGAAAAATACTTAGCTTCCCCGAGAGGTTAGCCTGCCCTGCCGGCTAGTGAGATCCCGGTTAGCGGAACCATCTCGGGGGAAAAATTACTTGGCTTTCCCGAGATATTAACCTGCCCTGCCGGCTAGTGAGAGCCCGGTCAGTGGAACCAACTCGGGGGAAAAATTACTTAGCTTCCCTAAAAGGTTAACCTGCCATGCCGGCTAGTGAGAGCCCGGTCAGCGGATCTATTTCGGGGGAAAAATTACTTAGCTTCCCTGAGAGGTTAACCTGCCCTGCCGGCTAGTGAAAGCCCGGTCAGCGAAACCATTTCGGGGGAAAAATACTTAGCTTCCCCGACAGGTTAACCTGCCCTGCCGTCTAGTGAGAGCCCGGTCAGCGGAACCATCTCGGGGGAAAAATTACTTAGCTTCCCCGAGAGGTTAACCTACCCTGCCGGCTAGTGAAAGCCCGGCCAGTGGAACAATCTTGGGGGACAAATTACTTAGCTTCCCTGAGAGGGTAACCTGCCTTGCCGGATAGTGAGAGCCCGATCAGTGGAACCATCTCAGGGGGAAAATTACTTAGCTTCCCCGAAAGGTTAACCTGCCCTGCCGACTTAATGAGAGACCAGTCAGCGGAACCATCGCGGGGGAAAAATGACTTAGCTTCCCCGAGAGGTTAACCTTCCCTGCCGGTAGTGAGAGCCCGGTCAGCGGAACTATCTCGGGGGAAAATTTACTTAGCTTCCCCGAGAAGTTAACCTGCCCTGCCGGCTAGTGAGAGCCCGATCAGCAGAACCATCCCGGGGCTAAGTACTTTTGAAAACATTTGGCCACCGACCGATCCTCGGCCCTGCCAGCATGGTGGGAGCCAGATCAGCGGGCCAACATCCGGGCTAAGTACTTTGAAAACCTCCTTCCACCGAGCAGTCCTCGGCCCTGCCAGCTTGGTGGGAGCCTGGTCAGTGGGCCAACTGTTAAATTTTTTGATGTGAATCGTTTAGGAGTAAGCAGGAGTTGCAACAACTGAGTTATAGCCAAACAACCACAATATGCCACACAGCAACACAAAGCTTTATTGAATCACAATACTTGATCACAGTGCGAGACATACATGGCGAGACATGATTCATAAGAATCACGAAGGAGAGAAGAACAAAACACACCAAAAAACAAATCTGGCGGTTTGACAAGCAGAGACCGCACAGACCGCTCGACTCCAGATATCGCCCGGCTTGACCTGAGACCGCGCGAACAGACAACAAACAGACTGCCTGCACTGAAAGACTGCCACCTCAGACCGCACGAACTGGAGCTTATTGAATTGAACGAAGAACAGCTGTCGCCTGATCGCTGAGCTCGATGCGAACAGCACAAGAACACCATAAACCAATTCGCAGATTGACCGCTGCCGAACTGTTTATTCAAGCCGTTGGGAATCACCAAGGAAGGAGACCGCAACCTGCTGACCGCAAACCTGTGAACACAACAAACAGTCAACTCGCTTCCGAGACCGCCCGACCTCAAAGTTGAGACCGCACGAATTAACCCAGGCTCTAGTTCTTACAGTTCTCGTTATGAATGACGGGCCATGCACCCTATTTATAGGCGGGTAGATGGATGTCGTCACTGCACAGGAGAGATACAATCACCACCCGTCAGATCGCCAGCGGTCTCACAAAGTAGACCGCACGATCAGACCACTTGGAGAACCTTCCGTCCAAGACCGCAAATCAGCAGGCAGATCGCGCACAAGTCGCGCGAACACATGACCGCGCACAAGCCGCGCGGACACAAGACCCTCCTTCCTTAGATCTCCAAGAGCAAGCCAAGGACAACTGGCCGACTTCAGACAAGTCGCCAGACCGACCTGCATAAGCCGCCCGGACACAGCGGTTACACAGAACAGACCGCCCGGTCTTCCAACAAAGAAGACAGGCCAACCAAGCAGAACAACTCGGGAATAGACCGCAGCAAACAAGAACAGACCGGCCAACCAGCAGATCGCCAGAACAGACCGGCAGAGCCAGACCGGCAGATCACTAACACAGACCGCGCTGTCTCTGCGGTCACCCAAATTCAGACCGCCCGGTCACCTCCACTTCACTTCAACAAATTCAACACTCCCCCTTGAAGTGGGAAGTGGAAACTAGCCCGAGTAAACTCCGCAACCGAGTAAATGGTCCTTTTGCCAGCGGCTTTGTGAAGATGTCTGCAACATTGTCCACACTCCGAACATGCTCGACCATAAAAGATCCTCCCAACACCTTTTCACGAATGAAATGGTGTTCAATCTCAATATGCTTGGTCCTCGCGTGACAGACTGGATTATTAACCAGCATGAGAGCACTCTCATTGTCCCCGCGTAGCATAGTGGGACCTCGAACCTCCTCATGAATGTCCTCCACCAACCTCCTGAGCCAAACAGCTTCCTGAGCTGCCAAGGACGAAGCCTTGTATTCCGCTTCTGTGGTAGATACAGACACCGAGTCCTACTTTTTGCTACACCAAGAAATAGCTGTGGGGCCGGTCATAAAGACAAAACCAGACGTTGATCTCCGATCATCCATGTCTCCCTCGTAATCAGCATCCATGTATCCAAGCCACTCCAAGCTTGACCCTCTCCTATATAGGAGACCCAAATCAGAGGTCGACTTCACATATTTCAAAAGTCCTTTTGCCGCTAAAAGATGAGGCTTCCATGGCTCCGCCATGTACCGACTCACTTTGCCAACTGCATAAGCAATATCAGGCCTCATGATGGTCAAGTAGATCAAGCTCCCAACCAGAGATCAGAACACCAACGGATCAGATAGAACTCTCCCCTCATCTTTTCGAAGTTTATGATGCTGTTCCAGAGGTATAGAGCTGCTCTTCCCTTCCTCCATGACAAATCGTTGAACTATCCGCTCCGCATATCCGGCCTGAGAAATGAGCACTCCGCTCTCCCACCTCTGAACCTCGAGTCCAAGGAAATGGTGAAGCTCACCCAGATCCTTCATCTCAAATCTGATGGCAAGCTCGGCTCTCAGCCTTGCTACTGCGTCCTTCGAGTTCCCAGTGACAATCATGTCATCCACATACAGCAGAACAATAACCTGAAGCGCCCCCTCCTTCTTGACAAACAAGCTAGAATCAGAGTTTGAAGCAAAGAACCCGCAAAATAGAAGATACTCCGCGATCTTTCCATACCACGCCCGAGGCGCTTGCTTCAACCCATACAGGGCTTTCTTCAGTTTGCAGACGTAGTCCGGACACTCCTCCGAGATGAAGCCCGGCGGTTGGATCATAAAGATATCCTTGTCAATCTCTCCATATAGAAAAGCATTCTTCACGTCGAGCTGCCAAATCTCCCATCCACTTGAAGCCGCCAAAGCAATAACAAATCGAACCGAAGACATCTTTGCCACTGGACTAAACGTCTCATCATAATCTTCACCATACTGCTGTGAGAACCTGCGAGCTACAAGGCGAGCCTTGTATCGCTCGATCGTACCGTCAGCCTTCTTCTTGAGTTTATAGACCCACTTGCATGTCACATGGGTAATGCCCTTGGGCCTGGGCACTAGAGACCAAGTCTCATTCTTCTTGAGAGCATCCATCTCCTCTTGCATAGCAATGTCCCACTGCTTCACGCCTTTGGCCTTCTCAAAGCTCGACGGCTCCCTCTCATCCAATGGACCATCAAAGAAACATGAGACGAAGCTCACCATGTTTCCTCCTGTATATCGATCTGGTGGCTTAATAGTCCTCTTCGGCCTCCTAAGAGGTTGCACCTGACTAGCCACCTCCTCAACTGCTTATTCTGTGCTAGATCCTCTTCCAGATGAACTTGGAGCATCGCTCCCCCGGATTCCAGAACCTAAAGCCTCCATCTCTGAGCTGGACACAACAGGAGCTCCTGGTGAAACAGGCAACTCAACTTGAAGATTTTCCGCAGCCTTCCCTTCTTCATCAACCCTGCTCTCCGGTAGTTCAACTCCTGAACTCCCCTTGTTGGAAGTCACCTCATCGAACACCACATCCCGAGATACAAAAGATCTTCGAGTCTCAGGATCCATGCATCTCCATCCCTTCTTCCGCTCATCATATCCAACAAAGACTAGCTTCCTTGCTTTCACATCTAGCTTTGTCCGAAGAGCATCAGGAATATGCACATAACAGGTTGACCCAAACACCCGAAGGTGTGCAATACTTGGTTTCTCCTTGAACATCAGTTCGTGAGGGGTCTTCATGTTGATAGGACTTAGAGGCATCCTGTTGATGACGTAAGCCGCACAAGACATTCCCTCCGCCCAGAAGGACTTTGGGATACTCTTGGCATGAAGCCAGCATTTGCAAGTTTCTGTCAGATGACAGATCTTCCGTTCTGCAACGCCATTTTGCTGTGGAGTATGGGCACAAGTGAGCTCTCTCCGAACGCCGTGTTTCCTGCAAAAACTTGAGAACTCACCAGAGGTGAACTCCCCACCATTGTCAGTTCTCAATTTTTTCACCCGCAGACCTAACCGACCTTCAACCAGCTCCTTGAACTCCACGAACCTTGCAAAAGCTTCCGACTTCTCTTTCAAAAAATACACCCAGACATATCTGGTGTAATCGTCAATCAACACCAACATATATATGTTGCCTCCAAGGCTTGGGGTGGCAGTCGGTCCCATCAAATCACCATGAATGCACTCCAACGGCTCTTTGCATCTTGTTTGCGATTTATCAAATGGAAGTCGATGAGACTTACCAAACTGACATCCCGCACAAACATGACCATCTCCATAGGAGGACAAGCTAGGCAAGCCCTTGACATGGCCCCTTACCGCCATAGCCTTCAATTTGTCCATGCCTACATTCCCCAACCTTTCATTCCAAATAGCCGCGCTATCATTGGTCTTCATCTTATCAACACAGGTACTTGTCGACAAAATGAACAAGTCCTTCACCCACTTTCCAACATGAATAACATCTCCCTTTATCTCCGGTTGAGTTTTAAGAAACTTCACTTATGTTGGGCCAAACAGAACGTGATAACCGGTATCGACCGCATTGGTCACAGAGAAGAGATTCTTCTTCATACCCGACACGTGATAAACACTCTTCAAGGTGAGTGGACCCTTATCACTGCTCAAAGATACAACTCCTTTTTGTTCTACTGCATGAACAGAATTATCAACCGTAATGATTGCATCATTACCTGAGTAAGGCGCCAAAGAAGAGAACTTTGATTCATCCCCGGTGAGGTGATGCCCACACCCTGAATCCACGATCCAATCCTCTTCGAATTTGATGGCAGCCAAGGACTTAACAGGCATAGCCGTCATATTAGCCGCAAAGGCTCCTCCCCATCCAGCTTCATCAGACTTTGGCTTCTCCTTCTCCGCTGCTTGTCCCGGCTGAAGATTAACCCGACAATCTTTCTTGAAGTACCCGGTCTTATTGCACCTGAAGCACCTTAGTCCCTCTCCCTTCTTCTTCCCATCAGACTTAGGAGCATAATCCCTATCCTGCTGACCTGAAGTAGAGGGTCCATCATGACCTGACTTCTTCTTCTCCCACTTCATCTTCTTCTTCCCAGAGAACAACACATCACTATCTCCCCCAGAGATAGAAGTCCCCGCCATCTGTCTTGCCAAACTTTCTTGTGAAGCAAGTAAGTTCTCCAGCTCCAACAGAGATGGTTGATTTGCCCAACCCTGAACTTACGTCAAAAAGGCAAGATACTCCTTCCGCTACCCGCGGATGATATGCCTCTTCAGTTTTGCCTCCGAGATGGGCTCATCAGGGTCCAATGCAGAAATCTCTGCTGCGAGGTTCTTCATCTTGAGAAAGAAGGTAGAAATAGAAAGATCACCTTGAGAGGCCTTCGCCAACTCATTTTCAAGAAACTGTAGCCGAGCTACATTCTTCTTATTGAACAACCCATCCAAAGACGTCCAAATCTCAGCAGCAGATTTACATCCAATGAAGTGATCAAATAGCTCTGGTGAGATAGCCCTCTTGAGTGTGAACTCTGCCTTTGCATTAGTCCTCCACCAAAGTCTCACCTCTGCCATATTATCTCCTGCTAGAAATATTTCTTGTGTGTCTTCTCCTCCAACTATCTCCCATATATCCTCGCCAAGTAAGTAACTCTCCATACATGACCTCCATTTCTTATAGTTAGTCGATGTGAGGAGTTCAATACCAAGCCCTCTTGCGCATCCACCTTCCATGGCAATCTATGTGGTCTCTTCTTCACAAATACGATGGCAACTCAAGTTGAACACGGCTTATCCACTCCAACAACCTCGCTTTGATACCATGTTAAATTTTTTGATTTGAATCGTTTAGGAGTAAGTAGGAGTTTTATCAACTGAGTTATAGCCAAACAACCACAATATGCCACACAGTAACACAAAGCTTTATTGAATCACAATACTTGATTACACTGCGAGACATACATGGCGAGACATGATTCATAAGAATCACGAAGGAGAGAAGAACAAAACACACCAAAAAACAAATCTGGCGGTTTGACAAGCAGAGACCGCACATACCGCTCGACTCCAGAGATCGCCCAGCTTGACCTGAGACCGCGCGAACAGATAACAGATAGACCGCCTGCACTGCAAGACTGCCACCTCAGACCGCACGAACTGTAGCTTATTGAATTGAACAAAGAACAGCTGTCGCCAGACCGCAACTCAGATCGCCTAACCGCTGAAGGTCGCCTGATCGCTGAGCTCGATGCGAACAGCACAAGAACACCATAAACCAGTTCGCAGACAGACCGCTGCCGAACTGTTTATTCAAGCCGCTGGGAATCACCAAGGAAGGAGACCGCAACCTGCTGAATGCAAACCTGCGAACACAACAAACAGTCAACTCACTTCCGAGACCGCCCGACCTCAAAGTTGAGATCACACGAATTAACCAGGCTCTAGTTCTTACAGTTCTCGTTATGAATGACGGGCCATGCACCCCTATTTATAGGCGGGTAGACGGATGTCGTCACCGCATAGGAGAGATACAATCACCACCCATCAGATCGCCAGCGGTCTCACAAAGTAGACCGCGCGATCAGACCACTTGGACAACCTTCCGTCCAAGACCGCAGACCAGCAGGCAGATCGCGCACAAATCGCGCGAACACAAGACCGCGCACAAGCCACGCGGACATAAGACCCTCCTTCCTTAGATCTCCAAGAGCAAGCCAAGGACAACTGGCCGACTTCAGACAAGTCGCCAGACCAACCTGCATAAGCCTCCCGGACACAGCGGTTACACAGAACAGACTGCCCGGTCTTCCAACAAAGAAGACAGGCCAACCAAGCAGAACAACTCGGGAACAGACCGCAGCAAATAAGAACAGAGCAGCCAACCAGCAGATCGCCAAAACAGACCGGCAGAGCCACACCGGCAGATCACTAACACAGACCGCGCATTCTCTGCGGTCACCCAAATTCAGACAGCCCGGTCACCTCCACTTCACTTCAACAAATTCAACACCAAAATCGGGGCTAAGTACTTTTGAAAACTTCCCACCACCGAGCGGTCCTCGGCCCTGCCAGCTTGGTGGGAGCCTGGTCAACGGGCCAGCATCGGGGCTAAGTTCTTTGAAAACCTCCTGCCTCTGAGCGAACCTCGGCCCTACGAGCTTGGTGGGAGCCTGGTCAGCGGGCCAACATCGGGGTTAAGTACTTTTGAAAACTTCTCACCACCGAGCGGTCCTCAGCCCTGCCAGCTTGGTGGGAGCCTGGTCAGCAGGCCAGCATCGGGGCTAAGTACTTTGAAAACCTCCTGCCTCTGAGCGATCCTCGGCCCTGGCAGCTTGGTGGGAGCCTGGTCAGCGGGCCAACATCGGGGCTAAGTACTTTTGAAAACTTCCCGCCACTGAGCGTTCCTCGGCCCTGCCAGCTTGGTGGGAGCCTGGTCAGTGGGCCAGCATCGGGGTTAAGTACTTTGAAAACCTCCTGCCACCGGGCGGTCCTCAGCCCTACCAGCTTGGTGGGAGCATGGTCAGCGGTCCAGCATCGGGGCTAAGTACTTTAAAATTTTCAAAACATTAATTATCATATTACATGCAAGAAAAACTATGTTTGAAAGTAAACCATCGTACTACATGGACTTAAGGGTAGAAACATTTTTGGTCATCACTGCTCAGCTCAGGACATCCCTTCTTCGTCTCAAACATCCCTGGCCTGGTCCTCCTCGATCCTCTTTGGTTGTTGTTGTTGCTGCATCGGACCCCTTGGCTCCCTTATTTCCAAAAACTCGGGGCAGGCGGACGTCATGTGACCTTCCTCCTGGTGGAAGTCACAGTAGGGTGACCCTATCCACTCCTCTTCCTCTTCTTTCTGCCTTCCTGGCTCTCCTCCTTTTTCCCCAGCCAATTGCCATGGTTTGCTGAGGTGGTGGAGGGAGTGCCCTCGGTCCCTTCCTCCACCTTGGGGGGTCGGGTCTCTCCCCTTGGAAGTTGCCCTCTCCTTGGTCAAACTTTCTTTCGGGACCTTCCATGCCCCCTCCCTGCTGCCTTGCCTCCAGCTCACCCAGCTTACCAAACCTTTTTGCGGACTCCGGGTTAGCCTCCTCTCCCTCAATTTTTTCTGCCACCCTTTCCATCAATTCTTCGAAAGATAGGGGGGTCTTTCGCTTTAAGCTCATCTTGAAGAACCCCTCTCGTAGCCGCACTATGAAGGTGAGCTGGAGGGTGAACCCGGGCACCTCCTGGGTGAGTAGGACCTCTTCCTGGAACCTGTCAATGTAGCGAGCCAGCGACTCCGTTCGCTCTTGCTTAATCTTAAAGAGTGCTTCGACATCCTTCTTCCTCTTCTTCGACATCGAAAAGCGCTACAGGAATCCTCGACGCAGATCCTCGAAGGCATAGATAGACCCCATGGGGAGCTGGTGGAACCAGTCCCTTGCCTTCTCCTTCAGAGTGGTGGCAAAGAGACGGCAATGGAAGGCATCTAACATAGGTCTAATAGAGACCATGTCCTCGAACCACTATAGGTGCAGGACTGGGTCATCCTTGCCGGAGTAGTCAGACATCTCCGCCCCCCTGAACCCCTCTGGAACCAGGGCCGAGAGGATCAACTCACAATAGGGACTCCCCCCCCCCCCACCCGGCTCGCCGAGTGGCTCGCTCTCGCGGAGTAAGCTCGAAGGACTCTGCTCTCGCCGGGCTACTGGATAGCCGCTGCCCAGGGGGGTCTCGCCCACCCACATCTGCTCAACCACCTTTGGGGCAGGGCGAGTGGGGGCCGGATGCCTCCCCGTTCGCCCCCCTTTGGGTCTGGGCGAGTGGGGGTCGGATGCCTCCCCACTCACCCCCTTGGGGCGGGGCGAGTGGGGTAAGGCCACCTCCCACTCGACCCCTTGGGGCTGGGCGAGTGGGGTAAGGCCGCCTCCACACTTGCCCCATTGGGGATGAGCGAGTGGGGGAAGGCCGCCTCCACACTCACCCCCTTGGGGGGGAGTGGGGGCAGACTGCCTCCCCACTCTCCCCCCATTTGGAGGCCAGCGCAAGTGGGGGCCGGATGCCTCCCCACTCACCTCCAACGACACCTCCTTCCCATATTGCTGGTCGGGAGTGTTCTCGCCCATATGCTGGGGCGGGACCTCCGGACTGCCTCCTCTCTCGCATTTGCCTATCGTGGCAAAAGCTAGCTGCAAGGTCTGCAGGACCTCCCGCTTAAAGTTTTCGAGCATCTCCATCATCACCACAGCCACCGGCGGCTGCGAGTGGCCTGGGTCGGGTCAATGTCCTCCATCTCCAGCCATAGAGCTCAGCTTGAGATTTTCTATGTTGGTCACTCTCCACGCTCACCGCACCAAAAATGTTGAAACCAATCCTTGGTCTCTTGTGGAGTTCGGGGTTCCCAAAGAAGGGGGTGACCTTACACTTACTTCTCTCAAGGGAGAGCACTAGGCCGAAGACATAAGGAACTAGAAACAGGACCGAGGGTTCAGCGAGGAGGCCCCACCACACACGCGGAAGATCTCAGAGCGCTTCCTCTCTCAAGCCAATGCTGAGCTTGGGGCACCTTTGGAGGCACTCTTCCCACACCCAAGAAACCTATGGGGAGAATAGCCCCAAGAGAGTGATGCACCAAATGGTGAACCCTAGGTCCTATTTATAGTTTTTGAACTTGGTCTGCCAATAGCCAGATTCCGGCCTAAGTGATTACGAAAATACCCCCAGGTTTGGCCTGCCAACAACCAAATCCCGCCATTCCGAGATGCTAAATGCAGACCCCCCTCATGGGGCGTGGCGAGTGGGAGTCGGATGCCTCTTAGCTCACCCCTCTTTGGGGTCGGGCGAGCAGGGGGCATGCCGCCTCCCTTGCTCGCCCTCCTACTGAGGTCGGGCGAGGAGGGGGTAGGATGCCTCCCTCGCTCGCCCCCTAATGGGGCCGGGTGAGCAGGGGGCAGGCCGCCTCCCTCCCTCACCCCCCTACTGGGGCCGGGAGAGCAGGGGCAGGCCGCCTCCCTCGCTCACCCCCAATTGCGGTCGGACAAGGAGGGGGCAGGCTGCCTCCCTCGCTCGCCCCCCTAGTGGGGTCAGGCGAGCAAGGGACAGGCCGCCTCCCTCGCTTGCTCTCTACTGGGACCGGGCGAGCAGGGGAAGACGGCCTCCCTCGCTCGCCCCCATTGGGGCCGAGCGAGCAGGAGGCAGGCTGCCTCCCTCGCTCGCCCCCTACTGGGACCGGGCAAGCAGGGGGCAGGTCGCCACCCTCGCTCACCCCCTACTAGGGCCGGGCGAGCAGGGGGTAGGCTGCCTCCTCCGCTCGCCCCCTACTGGGGTCGGGCGAGCAGGGGGCAGGGCCCCTCCCTCGCTTGCCCCCCTACTGGGGCCGGGTGAACAGGGGGCATGCCGCCTCCCTGCTCGCTCCCCTTTTGGAGCCGGGCGAGTGGGAGACCGACTGCCTCCCCACTTGTCCCTCTTCTGGGAAGAACCTTGAGCCCGCCTAAAGGCTCACCTGCCCCTCTTTCCTTGGGCAGTGCCACTTAAAAATATTGGGCCTAGCGAAACCTTGGTCCCTGGGGACCCACTCGGCGAATACAGGATTGTACACGGATGGTGGAGATTTGGCGGCGGCGAAGGGGGCCGATCAGAGGAGAACCGGCCGGCGGCGGAGGAGGAGCCGACCGGTGATGGAACCTAGACGACGAGGGCCGACCGGGAAGCCGACCGAGGAGGCTTCCCAAGCGTCCGCTCAGGTGAGAGGGCGCACAATGGCAGCCAAGAGGTCACACGGCGGCGGCCGAGAGCCCGAACAGTCTCATTGGCTGCTTAGCCTTGCATCCCTGCGGTCAGCGGCCACTTGACCTTGAGGCCATTCAGTCGATCGTGCGCAGGGCACACACCATGCGACCATGCACATAGGGCGCACGTCCACTCGACTGTCCTTCCAAAGGGTCGCGCGGCGGTGGCTGACCATGCGGCGGCCGGCCAGGTGGACGACCATCAGCTTGGCCTTGCGACTACATTTATGGGATGCGCGTCCATACGGTCGGGTGGCCAGCCGACCGCTGGGCCTCGCATGAGGTGCGCACAGTGGTGTGACCATGTGACCAAAGAGCAGTGCAGCCATGGCCAGGAGTGAGGCGGACGACCTCCCGCTCTGCCTCAGTCATGCACACGGAGCATGTGGCCATACAGTCGCGTGTCCAAAGGGTCACGAGGTGGCGGCCATGCGGCGGCCGGCCGGGTGGCCCTCTGTCCCTTCGGCCTTGTGCGCGGGGTGCGTGGCGACGCGACCATGCGGTTGCGGTGACAATTAGGGAGGTTCTCTTCCTTGGGTTAGTGGGAATGACTTCAATCAACCCCACATAAGCCCCATGACCACCACTAAGTTAGTGGCGGGTGCGGGGATTCTAGCTATTCACAGTCAGGAATCACTATAAATTAAGGGTGCCCACATCATTTGCCCCCGGTTCCTGGAGTCTGGAGCTGGAGCGAGAGGAGGGAGGGAATGTTTCACTAAGCTACGTGTGTGGATGATCCGTTGCAGCCATGTCGAAGGTGGTGGAGGCGCGAACGGTGGTACGTGGTTGTGGAAGGCGGCGGGAAGACCGAATGCATGCATGTGTGAGGTGCGCGGGTTGCGCCTGCATGGTTGCGCACGGGCTGTCCCTACGCATTTGTGTGTGCTCACGCGTGGGCGTGCGTGGGGGTCCCGCGTGCTTGCATGTGGGGAACTTGTGCGCATGCGCGGACAGGGCCAGAACACGGGGTTTACCCATGCACTCGCACGTGGGGATGCGCCAATGCATATGCAAGTGGGGCTATGCCCCCGGGCTTGCGAGCAAGTCCTTCACATGCGGGGTTGCGCCCATGCGCTTGCGCCAGGCTGTGCTTTTGCACCGATTGTGCGCTCACGCCGGGCTACACTTGGGCGCGGGTCCTGCGCTCGCACCGAACTGCGCCCGTGATGAGCGAAATTCATGTTGTGTTTTATGCCCTTTTCTAGCATAGTTTTCCTGTCTTTTGGCTCATGCTTTAGTCATTTTCATCATAAAATTTATTATATTCAAATTGTGTGTCATGTGAATGCATTTGAGCTAGATAGAGCATTTCTGGTCATTTCATGCATTAGGGTTCTCCCTCTCATTTCATTTATATATTTAGATATTGTAGTTTTGGCTGTGCGGATGTGTTTTTCGGAGAATGTTGAATGTTTTTCCTATAGGTAGTGGTTGTGGCATTGTCCTCGCGTGTCACAATCATTTTTTTTAAGGAGGAGTCTACCGGTCATGCGTATTCCTTCTCGCACGAGCACTAGCCCCCTCTGCGCATGGGCACTGGTCGTGCACCGTTATTTTGCGCTATTCAGTTTGATCTCCTCAAGATTGACTTGATCGTGTACACGACACTTGCATTTTTATTAGCGCACAAGTCGTGTACTGGCATTTTGTATAGATTGGCTTGATTGTGTACACGATAAGTGCATTTTTCTTAGTACACGACCACTGGTCCAGCACGACTTATTGCAAAAAATGACCTGATGATCACACGAATGTATGCACGAGGATAATAACACGACCACATGTCATGCGAGGTCAATATTTTTCCGCCCAAAATCTCAACTTTTCTCGCCAGTCTAGGTTCCTTCTCGCACAAGTAGACGATTTTCCTTCGCGCACGACCACTGGTCGTGCACACGACCAATGGTCGTGCGCCGACTCATGCACTAGTCAATTTCCTTCTCTGCCTAAATATCATGTTTCGAGATCTATCGCACGAATTCATTTTAGGTTCATCGTTTCAACACCGTTTCGCCATTTTTTGCCCCTCCAAGCTAGGGTTCGCCCCTAGGATCCTCCCTATCATCCACGCTTCAAAAGGATTCAAGCTATATTGAAGGTGATTTTGTGAATTTTGACGTGATCGCAGCAAAACCACTAAGAAGATGGGCGAGAGGTAGTGACATCTTCATAGACCCCGGACGACAGTCAAGGATCGTGCTAGGAGCCTTGCTACCTCCTTCACTTCCGAGGAAGAGACTCGGGCAACGTTTGTGTTGCTTTCCTATTTTTCATCCTATTTAGGTTTGCCCCTTTTGGATTTTTTCTTATATGGTGATAGTGGAGTTTGTATGAACATAACATGCACTTATATTCATTTATATTTTCTTGCTCTTAATGGAAAATCATTATTATTATGTTCATGAGTCTTAGCTTGGAGGTGGTGTTGTGGTGATATTCTTGTGGCTGTGTTGTGTTGTAACGACAACGAGCAAAGCGGAGGCTTACGACCCGTAGAAGTGCAAAGCGGAGGAAGGAGACCCACGTAAGTGCAAAGCGGAGGAAGGTGACCCGCGGAAGTGCGAAGCGGAGGAAGGCGACCTGCGGATGAGTGAAGCGGTGTCAGCCACCCACATAGTTAGTTAGTTTCTTTACTTGCAAGTAGTTGTTAGCCACAATAAAAAAACCCACAAAATACCGACATAAAAAGACTTCTATCTCAAGTCTAGTTTCAATAGATTACTCCACCTTTCCAAGTGAGATTCTATATTCGGGGATTTATTCTCATTTTATTATTACTTGATAACGACAGGTTCACTATTGTTCGCACCGCACTCTCACTCCCGCCTATAGCAGTGTGCCGAGATTGTGCGTCAAGTTATTGCCGATAGCGGTGTGTCGAGACGTGTGAGTATCTGGAGAGAGAGTTGAGAGATAAAAGCCTTTTTATTTGTATATACCACTTATTTTGATTTTGTTGTTTTGATTCTGTACTTTTTTATTTTCCTCATTTTTAATTTTTAAATAGCACCTTGTAAATTTTATTTATTCCTATTCTTATTTTATAATTTATAGTAGGTTATCCTTATTTAGAAAAAATTATTATGTGTGTACTTAACCTGTGCAAAGATTAATATTTTCTTTTGAATCATCCCACATCATTATGTATTTAAATTCGCAATGCTGATTGTGCGAGCCATCCAATCATCTATCTGGAGAATGTCCTTTCAGAAACCGTAGTTATGATTCTTACGGCTCTTCCTATGGGAATCAGTATCATACGGTTCCTCATACGATCAGCCTGATTATCATAACCACGTCCCTCCACCATAAACATTATCCCAATATTGTATCGTGCCTCTTCCGAGGTTAGGGGTTAATCGTGTGTGCTTGTTTTGTCACAATATGAATCATGTTTTGAAGGATTGCGTCGCTTTTAAACAACAAATGAAGTAAGATGATGAATCGGCTATCCAGATCGTGTCTTCCTCCCTCTTGATTGCACTCTTTCAACTCTTGATTCGTACTCTGATAATGTGGAGTGGTCTCATATTGTACATTCTTCACCTATTTTTTATTCACCTGCGAAGAAACCAACTCATATATTCTCTGATTATGACATTACCATTGTTCCTCCATCTTCTTTGCATAGTTTTTCTAGCCTGAGGTTGCACCAAAGTGGGATGAAGATGTTCTCTTCGATGGGGAGAATAACTCCTTCGAGCACGAAGGCACGCCGAGGTGGGATGAGGAGGATATCCTTTCTAATGAGAAGGTTTGCACTTCTTCATTGCACGAGGAGTTCCAACTCACCACTGAGGCCCTTGAGCTCTCGGGTCCCCCTCGCTATGATTCTTATGACACCGACAACGATCTATCTTCGGATCCTTCTAGGAGTGAGACCGGGACCACTCCCCCAATTTCTGTTTATTTATGTCTTTTAATTCTTCACAGGGACACCGGGAGGAATTGGAGCATTTTGCTCATGCCAATGAAGTGCGAATCCACTTATGTGAGGAGGTTGATCCCCCTCCATAGAGAAATCTCCACTCATTGTCTTCTCCTCCTGCATCCGTCCTGAAGAAGACGACACCTTGATGGGCAAGGACATATATTTTGGTGAGAATAGTGAGGAGGACTCCTCCACTTCTTACTTTATGTTTCCTCTACCTGTGAAGTACATGTATTATTATTTAGGTAGATGAGTAACTATTTTATCGCTGTATCGGTACCCGTTACCAACTAGGATATCAAAATAGATACTTGTGTATTTTTCTTTTCATACTCCCAGAAGCTAAAACCTTTCAAATTTTGAATAAGTCGTGCTGGTAGGACAATAACCCCAGTATTTGTCTTATTTCTGTTTGCATTTTAATTTTTCTAAGTCTAGTTTAAGTACTTTATTTTCATTCTTGTTAGTACATTGCAGGAAATTATGAACGTCTTAAGCTGAGCCAGAGTCGGGAGCAAAATTCAAGTTCAGATTTGGTCACTTCCGGAATGCCCCATTCTCGGGCATTGGGTAACACATTTCTACCCCGCTTCATTTTCCTGCATTCCACATGATTCATTCACATATATATTTTCATTGAGGACAATGTATCATTTAAGTCTGGGGAGTAGAATATGTCATCTGATTGCTCGAGCACACACCATTTTGCATTCCATTAGTGCCTACATTTTAATTTTGCTCCAATTTTAAAAATTTAGAATTTTTATCGCTCTCAGGCATTTCATTTCCCGCACCCACTACAATTTTAACTTGAATTTTGTTATTCCTCTATTTTCCAATTTTTATAGGTGTGTAAGTTAGATTAATTTATAATCAAAAAACTGTAATTGGGTAGTGAATTATAAACTCAAGGAGTGCTCCTATTTGAGTGCCCATGGTCTCAGATAGAAATAGATTTAGAGTTAATTTTTCTGAATATCTTAAATACATTGTAATTCTACTTACCATCATTGGTTGTATATCCAGTCCTTGTTAGAACATGATCGATTCTGACGCTAGTGTAGAGTTGTATGTAGTTTCGCTAGTGTTGTAGTATAGGCTCACGAGGAGAGAGTGTCCTTTCTCGGTGTCTAGAATTCGCCCCTAGTGATCTTCAAAACATGTGCACTAAATAGTAATTAACTCCACGAAAATGATTTAGGCCTTTAATTGGAATTTTGAGCCTATGTATCCGAGCCCACCTTCACTACCTTTGCAAGCCAAATTTGTGCCTACACCCCTCCTCTTGTTGCACCTCCACCTAACTAACACCAAAGCCAAAAAAAAATCCAAAATCTCTTTCACACTTAGCATTGAGCTGCATTTAAAATTTTATTTTTGCTAATTGCGATGGTGGATTGAAATTAATTAGTTCGGTGTATTTCTATTGCTTATTTGGGTGTGTTAAATAAAAATGAAAATGAAAAGAAAAAAAATGAAACAAAAATATAGAAAAAGAAAAAGAAAAATTTAGAAAATTATTATTGTGTGTGGTGTTTGGCAAGTGGTGAGTGACCCCATACATCAAAAGCTAAGTCTAGGGGTGCCACTCACCCAATTTTGCCTTCGGTAGCTATTTTCTTGCAAGCTCAAAAAAAATTATACTTAAGTGTGAGTTAGCCCATCCTTCCTTTATTTGAAATCATTACCTTAAGCCTAAGACAAAATCTCACCCTATTTAGGCCCTAAGGATTCGTAGAGTAGGTTAGTATTGAGTGTAGTAAAGAAGGTGTGATTAGGCTCTGATCTTATGATATCACACTCAGCGTTGCTACTTTCGCTTACATTATGTTTAGGATGGATCACTTAGTTCTTTCGATTATGATTGGATATAGCGATTTGATAGTTGGTTTAAATACAGTGTAATTATTCTATATTCTTAGAAATTTTCTTTAACCAATTTTTATTCTTCATGGACATGAGACTTCTCGGTCTACTTTCTTATTTCGATTTTTATTTATAATTAGCCTTTCTTACTCCATGTAGGTAGATGGATTACTCGGGACGAGGAATAATTCAAGTCTGTGGGTATTTGATGAGTGAAATTTATATAGTGTTTTAGGCTCTTTTCTAGCTTAGTTTTTCTGTCTTTTCGCTCATGCTTTAGTCATTTTCATCATAAAATTTGTTATATTCAAATTTAATGTCTTGTGAGCGAATTTGAGCTAGATAGAGTATTTTTGGTCATTTTATACATGAGGGAGACCTTTTCTCCCTATCATTCCATTTATATATTTAGATGTTATAGTTATGGCTGTGCGAATGTGTTTTTCTAGGAATATTAAATATTATTCCTGCAGGTACAGTGGTTGTGGTATTTTACCTGCGAGCCTCCGTCATTTTCTAAGGAGGAGGCCACTGGTCATGTGTATTACTTATCGCATGAGCATTGGCCCCCTCTACGCATGCCATTGATTGTGCACGGTTTTTTTATGCTATTCGGTTTGATCTCCACATGATCGGCTTGATCATATACATGACGCGTGCATTTTTCTTAGCACGCGAGGAGTGTGCACGACCATTGGTCGTGCATTAACATTTTGCACGGATCGACTTGATTGTGCACACGATACATGCATTTTTCTTAGCGAACAAGGAGTGTGCACGACCACTGGTCGTGCACGGCTTCATACAAAAAATGACCCCGATGATCGCACGAGTGTACGCACGAGGATAATATCACGACAACTGGTCGTGCGAGGTCAATATCCCCCCCCAAACCCTCAAATTTTCCCGCTAGACCAGGTTCCTTCTCGCACGAGTAGAGGACTTTCCTTCGCACACGACCACTGGTCATGCGCCTACTCGTGTGCTAGTCAATTTCCTGCTCCGCATAAATATCATGTTTCTCAATTTCTTTCACACGACTTGATTTTAGGTCCGTCTTTTCATCATCGTTTCGCCATTTTTCGCCCCTCCAAGCTAGGGTTCACCACTAGGCTCCTCCCTATCATCCAAGCTTCAAAGATCAAGACGTCCTCCAAGGATTCAAGCTCTATTGAAGGTGATTTTGTGGATTTTAACGTGATCGCTGCAAAACCATCGAGAAAGATAGGCGAGAGGTAGTGGCAGCTTCATAGACCCCGTACGACAACCAAGGATCATTCTAGGATCCTTGATACCTCCTTAACTCCTGAGGAAGAGACTCGGGCAAAGTTTGTATTATTTTCTAATTTTTCATCCTATTTAGGTTTGCCCCTTTTTGGATTTCTTCCTATATGGTGATGGTGGAGTTTGTATGAACATAACATGCACTTATATTCATTTATATTTGCTTGTTTTTAATTGAAAATCATTATTGTTATGTTTATGAGTCTTCGCTTGGAGGTGGTTGTTGGGGAATATTGTCCACAAGATTTCCGATTTGAAGAAAACCATAAGATGACAATAAACATCGTGTAATTGATGCATATATGAGTTTTGATGTGTACAACAAAAATTCTTGGATAATATAATGTTAGGCATATGGTCACCCAAACAGTATTTTCCCTTGTAATCCTTCAAGGTGCAAAACTCATGTTGACCTATGATCTAATCCTATTTTAGACATGTCATTATAATGAGGAAACGTAGCATAGATAAAAGAAATTAAAGGAAGCAGCAAAGATTAGTCTAAGTTAAATGTCGACTACATCGACTGAATGACTAAGGAAAATATCGACTGCATTGATTGGAAGCTAAGTAATTTGTCAACTGCACCGACTGGATAGTTGAGTAATTTTTCGACTGCATCGACTAGACAGTTAAGTAATTTGTCGATGGATCGGCTGGAAGACTACTTGATTTATCAACTGCATCATCCAGACTGTGACAAGTGAATCTTTCCAGGATTGATTGCTCAAGTATGGACTACATCAGGTCATGCTTTTAAGGTGGAGGTTGTCGACTACATCATGTCTATAAGTACCGAAAGATTTTATCGACTACAAGTGATGAAAGATTTTATCGACAACATTAATTATTTTGTCGGCCTGAAGCGTGTTCTAACGGCCCTATGCTGAAATTTAGCCAAAAAATTGTGCAGTCATTCAAATTGATTTGAATACCATCTTCTGCTGCAATAATCAAAGTTCTTTAAGAAGAAATAAACTATACTCATTGATTTCAGATTGTTATCATTTAAGGGACTTTCCTTAGGGAAAATTTCTAGCCGTTGAAGCATTCCTTTTTCAGAAGCTAGGTCTCAATCGATCTAGTATTCTATATAAAGAGATATGGAAATTGAACAAGACATACATACATTTACAAGAAGGCACACATGCATATACTTAGAAAGATTTTATCTGCAAACAGTTTGTAGTGGTCAAGCTATTGAATTTTGTCTAGTCTACAACCACTGCAATCCTGAGAAAGGTTTCTTCCAAGCCTCAACAGAACTATTCTCTTTCTGAAGAACATTTCTCCCTTGAGTAAGTCTTCTTAATCCAACCAAATTCATTTTAAGCAAATACATTCAAATGTTGATTAAGGAAGAAGAAGCTTTCATAGTGCTTCTATTGAAGACTCAAGTATTATTGGTTGAGTCAAAATTTGTACAAATTTTTTGTAAGTGCAGGATCTTTTTTGTATCTGAGTTTGTTGTAGGATTCCAGTGGGAATCTGAGCTATAGGATCATTGTGATTTGAGGTCAGGTCTTTGAAATGATTTGAGTGTAGATCTCTTGTTTGAGAGATTGACGTAGGGCTGCTTTTGGCCTGAGTGTAGGATCTTGTGTTGTAAGATCTGAGTTGTTAGACCTTGTGTTAAAGGTCAGAGGTAGGGGACTATTATTTCTGAGTTGTAAGAGTCAAGGACTCTGAGTGTAAGATCATTTGATCTGAGAAATTTGGAGAAGTTGGTCTATGCTAGCACTCTACTAGATAGGTAAAGGGGGAAAGTTGATGTACCCATAATTGGGGAACCACTATATATCTTGGTGTACTATATTGTGGATTGTGCTTCTCTGTTGCTTTGTTGTGCTTAAAAATAGATGCTTGAAAATAAATCATAAATCTTTTAAAGCACATATTCACCCCCCCCCCCTCTAGGTGATTAGACATCAACCCTCATCTTTCATGTGGTATCAAAGCTAGGTTGTTCAAAAAGGCCTCACAGCTGAACAAGATCCTTTAAGGGTTAAAAGTCTAAAAGCATCATGTCTTCTGGAGAGAGCTATAAGGAATTAAGCTCTATGGAGTTTCCTATCTGCAGGAAAGAAAGTTTTGGTATATGGAGAAGCAAAGGGTTAAGCTCTATATGGAGGCCTCTGACCCTAATATTTTCACAACCATTTAAGAGGGACCTTTCATCCCCATGAAGGTCTCAACTCTTGATGCAAATCTCAGAGTGCCAAAGAAACTCTCAGAGATGACAAAGGATGAGGTCATCTTGGCCACTATTGATAAAAGAGCTAAAAAATAGTTTAGTTAGTGTCATTGATGTCTCCATATTTTAAAACCTCATTCACTATCAAATAGCAAACGAAATACGGGACACTTTTGATTGTGTAAATGGAAGTTACGAAGGAAGTGACGGATGACTAAAGTCCTTATTGAATCAAGAGTATGAAGCCTTTATGTAAGAAAAGAAAGACACTATAGCTGATTGCTATGAGAAATTCTTCAGGATAGTGAATGGACTGAAGAACTATGGAAGAACCTTCACAAATTATGCACTCAATGACAAGTTCTTAAGGTCCCTAAACAAGGAATGTGACATTAAGATATGTGCAATAAGAGAAATGGGAAATCTGGGCAATATCCAGCCATAAAACTTGTTTGGGAAATTGTTGTCCCATGAGTTGCACTTGAATACCAGGAAAAGTGAAGGAGGGCATATCAAAGAAAAATCAGTGGCCCTAAAAGCTGAGAGCTCTAGAAGAGGCAAATAGAAGGCCTCATCCCCTACCAAAAGAGCAGCTGAATCGGAGGAATATGAAACCAGCACTTCTGAAGAAGAACTGTCAGATGGAGACATGGCCTTGTTCACAAGCCAGCTGAAGAAGATGTTGAGTAGGAGGAAGTAATGGAAGAGTAAACCTTCTTCCTCCAACTCTAGAAAGCATCACAAAAATTTAGACAGATCCAGTAGAAACCCTAAGAGAAATAGGTGTGAATCTAAACAAAAAAAGTCTATTTCTGATGACGCAATTTGCTTTGGGTGCAGAAAATTAGGACATATGATTGCTGACTGCCCATCAAAAAGAAACAGCAGCAACAAGTTTGAGGAGAAGTGGTATCACTCAAACAAAAAGTCTGAGAAGAGCCTCTTGGCAAAGAAGGTAAAGAGCTTGAGTGACAATGACACAAGATCTTCTGAGTCTGATGATGAGAAAGTCTATGTTGGACTGACTGCATTAACAGAAGAAATAGAGCAAATTGCTGTCAGGATAAGCATCAGAGCACCACTGTCACTATTTGATTGTGACACTGAAGAAAATGATGATAGATGTGGGCATATGGCTATGACTGAAGGGGAAGATCAGGATGACTCCCATCCTGATGAGGTTAAAGTCAAAACTTCTTTTACATTATCTGAATATGAGACTGATGCTGAGTTAGAGGCAAACTCATCACTCAATGATGAGAATGACTCTGAATCTGAGAACAAGTTTGATGAGATGGTTGAGAACTACAATGCTCTCCTTGAGGCATTAAATAAAAGCAAAAAGCTTGTTAAGAAGCAGATCGGGGAGATTGAGCATCTCAAACCCCTGAAGTCTCAACTTGATAAGAAGATAGATAAAATCTATCAGATGAACTCTAAGATAATTGAGTTCAAGAAAATAACTGATTTTCAAGTTGAACTATTGGTTCAAAAAGAAAAGACCATTAAGAAATTAGAAGGAGAGCTCCTCAAAGAGAGGAAGCTAGTGGCTAAGTTTTCTATGCCATAGACTATTCTTCCCATTATTAATATCTTCTTAGCACCATATTGAAGTGGTGTATGATATGAGAGAAAGGGAGGAGAGAAGGTTGATGTCAAGGGAAAAATGCAAATTTAACTAACCATCTTTCAAAAGGTTCTACTAGCCTCAAATAGCTATGACTAAGACAGTGTCTATGGACACTAGAAAAATGAATGCTCCACAAGTGGAACAGAAGAAGTGCACAATGCAAAAAGTGTCTTCAAAGGAGATCATGAAGAAATTGAACTAAAAGATCATGGCCCTTTTGTGTTTGGTGCCAACACCAGAACCAAGGGCATATAAAAAGCATCTAAAAGGAGATCTACAAGGAAGGGCAAGGCAGTGGCTGTGCAACCTAAGACATAATCAGCACATCACCATATGCCATGCAAAGATTCACATGACTATTCAGATATCCTTCTAGCTATAGGAAAACCTATTCAATTCCTATTGTGAGCTCAAAAAGAAGGTACAACAAGTTTGAATGTTGGTGCTATGGAAACGTTGGCTACTTTGTCATTGACTGTTGGTATAATCCAACAGTTCCAAGAGCAACTAATGACAAGCCATCATATAAATCTGGAGTAGTCCATAATGCATTTCAGATTGGCTAGAAGCTGCAGAAAGTCTATTATGATAACAAGAATCTAGGACCCAACAAGATTTAGGTGCCTAAGAAGAAGTGATTTTCTATTTGCAGGTATGTCCAAAGACCAACCACACTCCTATCTGTTATTTGGATAGTGGATGTTCCAGGCACATGAATGGAACAAGAATCCTATTAACTAAATATTCCTCAGTATAAGATGGTCCAAAATTAAATTTTGGAGGATCTAACAGCGGAAAACTAAAGGCTATGGTAAGATCTCAAATGGCATAGTCATCATCACAAGGGTAACTTATGTAGAAGGATTGCAACACAATCTGATCAACATAAGCCAACTGTGTGATCTTGGTTATGTGATTGTATTCCATAAGGATGAGTGCCTAATTAAGAAATCTGAAGAGATTATACTAACTGGCATTAGGAGTGGAAATATTTATTGTCTTAATTTCCTATGTGCAAATTCAGATTCTTCTATCTATATTATGGCTGAGAGTAGAGCAAAGCCTTTGAGTGCAATGGCATTAGAGACTAGCTCACATTAACTATAAGACTTTCAACAAGCTTTTATCAGAAAATTTGGTTAGAGTTGGCCCCAAATGGAAATATGTTCAGGAAAGCCTTTGTCATGCATTTAAATGGGCAAGCAAATAAAAGCCTCAATCAAACAATTGGAGTTAAGTATTCCACTGGATGTTTATATTTACTGCACATGGACTTGTTTGGTCAAATGCCCATTCACAGCTTAGGAGGGAAAATCTATACATTTGTAATTGTTGATGGTTTTTGTAGGTTTACATGAGTGTTCTTTCTTAAGGAAAAGTTAGACACTCTAGACATATTCACTAACTTTGTCAGGCAAATCTAGTATGAAATGGGCAGTTCCATTGCCAAAATCAGAAGTGACCATAGAGCTGAATTTCATTCAGGAGCCATGACCAAGCTCTATGAAAGCCTAGGTATCTTTCAGGAGTTTTCCTCTCCGAGAACTCCTCAACAAACTGGAGTTACAGAGAGAAGGAATAGAACCCTTATTGAAGCTAGTACAACTATGTTGAGTGACTCCTTACTTCCATAATACTTATGGGCTGAGGCTGTCAACACAGCTTGCCATGTGCAAAATAGGACATTAATCAATAAGAATTACAACAAAACTCCCTATGAACTTGTGAAAGGTAGAAAAACAACTCTAATATACTTCAAGCTGTTTGGAAGTTCTATGTACTAAACAATGGGAAGCACTATCTAACCAAGTTTGATGAAAAGGCATTTGAGGGTGTTTTTGTTGGATATAGATCCCACAGTAGTGCATACAGAATATTCAACATAAAAAACTTAAGTAGTAGAATAATCCATTCATGTTGTATTTGATGAGATCAGCCTGATCTACAAAGGCTGACATAGTTCTCTTAGTGCTGCAGGTACTGAACAAAGACTAGAAAAGCTGTCCATCAATGATAAGCAAGAAGAAAGTGAGATAACCTCACCAGATGCACTAATCAGAGAAAGCTGTCAAGCAGAAAATGTACTGGAAAATGCAAAAAGAATACAACGGGCTTGGGAACAAGATGGGCCTAAATCACAAGAGATTTTAGGAAGAATGCCAACAACTAAAAGACACTTTTGAGATCATCCACAAAATCAGATTAGTGGTGACATAGGTCAAAGAGTTCAAAGAAGGAGAAGCACTATAAATGAAGTACTCCACCAGATTTTTCTCTCTCGGGTAGAACCCAAGAATTTGAAGAAGCCAACTCAAATCCATCCTGGATCTTGGCTATGCAAGAAGAGTTGAACCAGTTCAAGAGGTGTAAAGTCTGGAAGCTTGTCCCAAGGCCCCATGACCACATTGTTATTGGAACAAAGTGGGTATTCAGAAACAAGATGGATGAACAAGGAGTCATCATTAAGAATAAATCAAGGTTGGTTGCAAAGGGATATTGAAAGGAAGAAGGAATCAATTTTGATCAAACCTTTGCACCAGTAGCAAGATTGGAGGCAATAAGGTTGTTTCTAGTATATACATCTCACAGAGAATTCAAAGTATATCAAATGGATGTGAAGTATGTCTTCCTCAATTGAGATTTAAAAGAGAAATTATATGTAGAACAACCTCCAGGTTTTGTTAATTCATCTCACCTGGTCATATTTACTATTTAAGGAAAGCTTTATATGGTCTAAAACAGGCATCTAGAGGTATGAGACTTTGTCTAACTTTCTCATTAATAACAAGTTTTCAAGGGGAAAGATAGATAAAACATTGTTCCTAAGGGAAATAAGAGACAAGACTTTTCTGGTCCAGATATATGTAGATGACAAAATCTTTGGATCTATATATAACAACCTTGGTTACAGATTTCCCAATCTTATGCAAGCGAAGTTTGAAATGAGCAGCATGGGAGAGCTAAAATACTTATTAGGACTTCAAGTGAAATAATCTGACGATGGTATATTCATCTCTCATACCTAGTTCACAAAAGAACTAATAAAGAAGTTTGGAATCGAGGCTGCAACCTCAATGAAGACCCCAATGGGCTCCAATGTATCTCTGGACAAGCATGAGAAAGGGAAACCTTTCAATGAAACCAAGTACAGATGCATCATTGGGTCTCTACTCTACCTAACTGTAAGTAGACCGTACATTATGTTTTCTACCTATGTTTATGCCAGATATCATGAGAACCCCAAGGAATCTCACCACTCCCCTGTGAAGAGGATTTTAAGATACCTTAAGGGTACACCAAATCATGGCTTATGGTACCATAGGAGCAATGATTTTGAGCTAACAGGATTCTCAGATGCAGACTTTGCAGGATGCAAGGAAGACAGGAAAAGCACCTCAGGGACATGTCAATTCCTTAGGAGAAGACTAATTTCATGTAGCAACAAAAAGCAAACTAGTGTGGTTATCTAAACAGCTGAATCAGAATATATCTCCGCTGGAAGTTGTTGTGCCCAATTACTTTTGATACAACATCAACTACATGATTACAACATACAGCTAAGTAAAACTGCATTATTCTGTGATTCATCAAGTGCAATCTTAATTGCTAAAAATCCCGTGTCACACAGCAAGACAAAACACATTGAGATTAGATATCTCTTCATCAGAGAGCATGTTGAGAAAGAAGATATTTGCCTTGAGTTTGTCCCCACTGACAAACAAGTGGTGGATATTTTCACCAAGCCTCTAGACGAGCAAAAATTCAATTTCCTTAAAATTGAATTAGGCATGTTAAATTTAGAATAATTTTCATGTCTATCCTATCTGTCATATTATCTACCATAATTTAGTCCTACAAATTATTTGTTTTCATGCCTTAGTTCTATTAAATTATTTGCTACACAAATATCATATTGTGCAAATTAGTAGATATTAGGCACTCAATAAAGATTGCAAAAAATAAGCCCAAAAAAGAAAGAATATCGGCTTGATGGGGATGCACATACACAAATTACCATATACTAGGAATGATATCGGCACACCACATAAAAGGATATTCTCAAATCTATTACTTAACAAGGTATGTGTCTATTCAACTTCCTTTTTATATACATAAATTAGAAATTACGGAAAACAATTAGGATAAATAGGCAATAAAATCCCAAAAGTCGGTACCAAGTCTTTCGCACTCTCTCCTTCCCATAAAATCTTTCTCCTCCTCTCCAAAAACCTTCTGCAACTCCAATGGCGCCAAAGATAAATTCTTCAGACAAAATCAACACTGGTACTAAAGTTGTAAGGGGCGGCTTCAAAAATTGTCGAGAAGAGATACATAATGTTGTATTCCTTCTCAGAGTAGCAGGACTTGAAACATTATTATCATAACCTACAAGGAATGTGCCAGAATGTATAGAAGAGTTCTTCAAAGGAGCAGAGGTCAGTGCATCAGGTAGAAAAATTAAAACTACTATCATTGGGAATAATCTGAGAATAACACCCAGAAGCTTGAGTCTGCTGCTTGAACTACCAGCCCTCTTTGAAGGAAAAGAAGAAGATGAACTTTCTAGGGCAGATCATGAAGCAGCCCTAGAATGGTGTGACTATTCAGCAGCAATATATGGTTCTCGGGAAAGGAGCGACATGAACCCTCCAGGGAAGTTATTAGCTGACATTGTGGGCAAGGTACTCTTATGCAAACCAGGCTCACATGATAGAATCTCAAAGGAAATGTTCAATCTGATGACTGCAATCATTCTCACCAAGAAGATTGACTAGAGTCAGATCAGCTTCAAGAAATTAAAAGATTGCTTAACAGCCCCCAACATAGGGATAATTGTTTTCATATACCTCTATAAATACCTAAGAGACAAGCTCAATGAGTCACCTGAGGTACTAATACACTATCTAAAAAGAATATAATACAAGACAATGGGGAGGTGGGAAAAGCCCTTTCCCAAATTAGAAAAAGCTGGAGAAAGCTCCAAGCCCCATCAAGCTGAGAAAATGAAAAGTGAAGGCAGTCCTAAAAGAAAGTTGGGACACAAGAAGAGAAGACTGAAGAAGAAAGAACATGTTCCAAGTCCCATCCAATCCCCCAAACATGCTGAGGGGAAGCATACAGGAGAAGCTAACCTAAATATAGTCCCAGAAGATGAAGAAAGCTCAACAGCTATGGAAGTGTTTAGGGTAACTGCTGAAAAAGAAATTGAGAATATGGGAGAAGTTCATCTTGAACTTGCTCCTCAGTATACTGAAACTGTGGATCTGTGATAGTACAATATTTATAGTTATTTTTATATAATATTTTAGTAATAAATTGTTTATTTTTATTTAGTTTTAGTTTAATTTATGACTAATTTACTTTGTTTTGTATTTTCAGGTAATCTGGGGCTGCTAATAAAAATGGTAGAATAATTCGACCATGGAGGTTCCCAAATTATGAAAGCGTCACTCTCGAGAATACACAACCAATTAACCTTAGGTTGATCGATTAAGACCCCTCAGACAGTCGAAACCCCTAAGCCTGCTTTACGAGGTGAACCCCACTATTGGATTTAACTCCAATCCGGAAGATTTATGTCGTCCTCTCTTGAGGAGTGCATGCAACTCCTTTCACCCTTGATCGATCTTCTCGTATTCCGGGATCTCTCGATCAACTAAAATATGGATCATTAATTGAAAAGCATATGTCGACAATATGAAATTAATAAGATTAAAATCAAAGGTGAATCGTAATAATTCTAAATCTAAAGTTATGAAAATGAGAAATTACAAAATAAGAAACTCAAGAATTCTTCCAATCGAATGCTATAAAACTAGCTACTCATAATTAAAGGAAAAAAATATTTTTATATCTAAGAAAAGAAATTACGATTGCAAGAAATTAAATTCTAAACTAGGAATTAAAATTACATAAAGTAAAATGCAAGAAAGAAAAGTACAGAAAATGAAGCTAAAAATGATCCAATCAAAGCATGGACTGGATGTGGATCACTTTGGCAGCAGCTGGTTTTTATAGGCAGAAAATTGGAGAGTCACGCCCTTAGTCATGCCCGTGACCAAGGGCGTGTAAGGTGTGTAACTGCTGTCTTGAATGCCCGAGAACATTGGGGAGAAAACCACCAAAAATCAATTACTTGGCGGGTCACGGTCTGGGTCACGCCCGTGACCTAGGGCGTTGATGAATTACTTTGGGATTTGTTTTGTAAAGTTTTGGTTAAATTATCCAAACTAAAATCGATGAAGGCAATTATACCTTATCGTGAATAGTATAGGATATTTTATAGAAAATATCAAGGTCGTATTTAGTCCTGGGTCTTGTTGGTTACTTCTACTTATAAGGAACGAACTATTATTTTATCAGAGTAATATTTTGAGTTGGTTTTTAATTTTTATAGAGCGATAATATGTGTATAACTAGAGTTCTAAACGATGATGATAATAACGCCCGATGTCGAATTACCTTGAGACAAAAATAGTCCTTTTTAGAGGTAAAAGATATGACTTTTTAAAACATTAAAATGGCTTGGCCGTAGAGGTTCCATAAGTATGAACGCACCTCTCTCGATGGTACGCCCACCTGAGATTAAGAATATTTGACCGAACTATAGTTCTCTAATCGAATCTCCTTAATACTCGCTTTATGTTTTGAACCCCTCTATTGGGTTTTTATTCCCAATTGGGGAGACTTACCTCATCCTCTCTCGAGGGTAGAGCACACTTCTCTTTACCCGTGAGCGATCAATCCATACGCATGAGCCTCTCGACTAACTAGTGTATGTAAATGGAAATGAGAACCATACATCGATTATATGGTTCCACTCAACATTTATCTCGGGTAAACTTTAAGCTCGTTAATTATTATTAGAAAAGATATATTTTAATTTTTAGAAAACCATTTATTTGTCCCAATGCTCTTCGACATCGTGCGATAAAAGAAATTAGTCACTCATCGAAATAGAGACGACATAAGTAATTAGAAAAGACATGTTAATATTTTAAGCAGATATGAATGGGTTTAATAAAGAAAATTAAGACTTATAAAATGCGGATAAAGTATCCATCCCAACCATCTTAATCAAGCGCTAAAAAGTTCTTAGCCTCTCATACGGGATGGGGGTGGTATAGAATTGAAAGACTTATAAAAATGCAGAAATAATTTCCATCCCAACCATCTTAATCAAGCGCTAAAAGTATTTAGCCTCTCATCCGGGATGGAGGTGGTATAGAACAATTATAGATTAATTTGAACACTAAAATTTTATAACTCAAGAGTGTTACACACTCAGAACCCAAAATAGGGTTTGGGAATATCACTCAAAAGCTATTTCTAAACATTATATAGAACTATGTAAAACTATGTTGCAATGAGAAAACAACTATTTTATTGCCAAAATAAAGGTTACAACTAGACTAGGAAAGCGAAAACAACTACTTAGAAATGCAGAAAATAACTCAAAAATGCTCTACACTACTCCAGAAAAATACTAAACACACAAAATTCTGGATGAGAAATGCTTCAGCCGACCCCTCCTATTTATAGGAAAAAATTTATTTGTACATGCCCTCGGTCAAGGGCGTGACCGAGGGGCGTGACTCTGGGGCGTGTTGGGAAGATAGGCTCAACTGCCTTCTGGAAGCATTTTGTAAAGAAAATAGGGTGTG
This sequence comes from Dactylorhiza incarnata, assembly GCA_033032865.1. Taxonomy (NCBI): domain Eukaryota; kingdom Viridiplantae; phylum Streptophyta; class Magnoliopsida; order Asparagales; family Orchidaceae; genus Dactylorhiza; species Dactylorhiza incarnata. Next base: position 2,358,642 of record JAWHQI010000130.1, read on the forward strand.
CCTAGATGAGAAATTTGAAAGAAAATAAATCACAGGAATCACAGAAGACACATGGATTTTCAGAGGTTCACCCCAATCCGGGCTACGTCCCCTATCCCCTTCCTCTTCTCTTTGATCTATTCACCAAGACAGATTACATCATACAAGGTTACAAGGATCAAAACCGATCCTACCTCACTTAACCCACTTCCGACAAGAACAGAGGAGCTGCCGCCAAGAACAACCGTACAAAACACTATTGCACTCTCTTAGGCTTATTGGCTTAACCCTAAACCAGGGTTACGCACCCTATAAATAGGGCGCCAAACCGGACTCAGAACCACATACGCTGAGATAGTTCAACAAAATCCGCTGAGATGGCACAACAACATCCGCTGAGACAGCATGTATAACCGCTGAGACGGTCCAGCAACATCCGCTGAGATGGCACAACAACATCCGCTGAGACAGTATGTATAACCACTGAGACGGTCCAGCAACATCCGCTGAGACGGCTTGTCTTAAGGACCTGTTTGACAAATGCAGGCGGAGGTCGACGAACCCTTCACCGTTCGTCGAACGCCGTTCGACGAACCCATCTCCGTTCATCGAACGCCGTTCGACAAACCCTGACCAGAAGTGTTCTCCAACTCAAACATTCTCCCACTTGGTGAACATCTTCCTCCGACGAGAGATGCTCCTCCAACCTTCCTCTTCAACCCTACGACAGTTGCACACCATTGAAATTTGGCAACAGGAACCGCCTTGGTAAGAAAATCAGAGTTGTTCTCCATATGTCCACCTTCTCCAATTGAACTACCTTCTTCTCCATCCTCTCCCGGATGAAATGATACTGGATGTCAATGTGTTTGGTTCGTGCGTGGAAGGCTGGATTCTTGGCTAGCTGAATAGCCCCTTGGCTGTGACAACACAGCTTCACTGGCCCCTGCTCAAACCCGAGCTCCAAACTTAGCCTCCTCATCCATATGGCCTCCTTGCTTGCATGAGTAAGAGCCATGTACTCTGCCTCCATCGATGAGAGTTCCACCACGCATTTCCTCCGACTCATCCAGCTGATAGCACCTCCAAACAGTGTGAACACGTACCCACTAGTGGATCTCCTGCTATCCAGATCACCTCCCCAATCCGAGTCCACGTGCCCAACCACGTCCAGGACTCCTCCTTCACCAGCTCCTTCAAAATATAGGGAGTAATTCGAAGTGCCTCGGAGATACCTGAACACACGCTTCACAGCGTTCCAGTGTTTCTTTCCTGGTGTAGCCATATACCGGCTCAACACTCCCACTGCTTGAGCAATGTCAGGGCGAGTGCAGACCATGGCGTACATCAAGCTTCCCACAGCACTAGCATAAGGGACCTTCGCCATGTCCTCGACCTCATCTTGTGTCTTTGGGCTCAGCTCTGCAGATAACTTGCACCCAACTAGCATTGGTGCTCCCACTGGCTTGCAGTCCATCATATTGAACTTCTTCAACATCTCCTCGACGTACCTCTGCTGCCCCAACCAAGGCTTATTCTTGCTTCGATCCCTGGAAATCTGCATTCCCAAGATGACACTTGCTGGCCCCAAATCCTTCATATCGAATTTGGCTGAGAGCAGCTTCTTCACTTGTTGGATCATCCTGACACTATTGCCCACCAGTAGCATATCATCTACATAAAGTGTCAGGAAGATGAACTGCTCTCACTTTCTCTGGATGTACACACAGTGGTACGAATTCGATCTTTCAAAACCTAACTCCAGCATGTAGGTGTCGAATTTCTGGTACCACATCCATGGAGATTGTTTAACTCCATACAGGGACTTATTCAGCCTGCAAACCTGATCCTCCTTGCCCTTGGCTTCGAATCCTTCAGGTTGCTTCATGTATATCTTCTCCTCCAGATCACCGTGAAGAAATGCTGTCTTCACATCCATCTGCTCAATTTCTAAACATGCGCCCCGCAAAAGAGAGAACCAGTCTGATCGACGTCATCTTGGCTACCGGTGAGAAGATCTCATCATAATCCACACCTTCGACCTGGGATAATCCTTTAGCAACCAACCTTGCCTTGTACTTCTCCACAGTGCCATAAGCCTTCACCTTCTGCTTGAAAACCCATTTGCTTCTAATGGCCTTCCTCCCTTTTAGAAGCTTACACAGACACCAAGTCTGATTCTTCCTCAAAGACTCCATTTCATCCACCATGGCTAGCTCCCACTGATTTGAATCAGCCCTTGATCTAGCATCTCTGGCAGAGATTGGATCTTCACCAAGCATACTTAGGCAACATTGTGCAGCCACTGCACATTGGGGATATCTCACTGAGTCACTGGTGCCCTTCTTTCCCTTTTCAATCTCCTCAGAAGTGGAATTTCCTCAGCTTCATCTTCTGTTTCATCAACACTTCTCACCACCTCCAAATCATCTGATTCAGAATTAGATTCAGCCCCAATAGTAGTAGCTTCTTTCTCAAGACTTCCTTCCACCACCACTGTCTCTTTTCTTGCTTCCTTTGCCTTCTCAGCTTGTGTGACAGCCTGTGGACTGGTTTCATGAAACACCACATCCTTGCTGAATGTTACAGTCCTGGTCACAGGGTTCCAAAGCTTGTACCCTTTTATGCCTTCTTTGTAACCCACAAAGATGCACTTCTCAGATTTAACATCAAGCTTCCCCCTCTTCTACTTTGGAATGTGAACATATGCATCACACCCAAACACACGAGCATAGGCCAAATTTGGCTTTCTCTTGAAGATGGTTTCAAAGGGAGTACATCCCTCCACAATAGATGTAGGGGACCTGTTCTTCAGGTAATTTGCAGTCGGCGCTGCTTCAGCCAAGAACTCCTTCCCCAAGCCTGCCCAATTGAGCAAGAACCTAGCCTTCTCCATCAAGGTTCTGTTCAACCTCTCCGACACTCCATTCTGCTCTGGAGTATACGGTAGGGTCTTCTGCCGTGCAATCCCCTGCTCAGTACAATATTGCTCAAAAGCATCAGAGCAGTACTCACCTCCATTGTCAGAGCGGAGGACCTTCACCTTTCTCTCCAACTGGTTCACCACCAGGTTCTTAAATTCCTTAAACCTGTCCAGAACCTCTGACTTGGACCTGAGAAAATAGATCCAGGAGTAACGTGAGAGGTCATCAGTAAAAGACACATAATACCTTGCGCCGCCAAGAGATGGAGCTGGAGTTGGCCCAAACACATCACTGTGTATCAACTCCAGCACTTTATTTGCCCTCATGCCCGTCCCACAAAAGCTTACTCTGGTCTTTTTGCCAAGCAGGCAATGTTCACAGAACCCAAAGCTAGTGGAGCACCCCGACACCCCTTCCACCATCTGACCAGATGCCATGGCCGACATCCCCTTATCACTGATATGCCCAAGCCGATGATGCCACAGCCTGGACACCTCCTCCTGGTCAACCTCCTGGCTCTCAGAGATAAGAGCCCCACTTGGAACCATTGTATCAGCAAGTAAAGTATAACAGTGTTCCATTTCTTACTCCACTAGCAATCACCATTGCCCCTCTTATCATCTTGCAAGATTGCTTGTCATAACTGAAGTGCACTCTTGCATCCGCCATGGAACCCACCGAGATTAAATTTCTGCTCATCCCAGGAATGTGCATCACATTGGGAAGAGACCTTGTGATCCCATTAGACAACTTCAACATCACCTTGCCATGCCCAATAATCTGCACAGTAGAATCATCTCCCAGCATGACATCTCCACCATCAAACCTCTCATACTCACAGAACCAGTGCCTATGAGGGGTCATGTGGTATGATGCTCCTGTGTCTACATACCACATATCAGAATCTCTCTGAGCAATGCACGCGACAGCGATGTACATGTCACCGCCGTCGCCCTCCTTCTTCGTACCAGAAGTTGTCGGTGTCTCCTTGTTCTGAATGGCCTTGTTCGGACATTGAGACTTCACATGACCAGTATCATTGCACTTCCAGCACCGAATGGGCTTCTTACTCTTTTCCCTCTCCTGGCTCTTGGATCGACCTCGAGACTTATCTCAATATCCACCATGCTTGTTCTCCCTTCGTTGAGAACGGGATCTAGATACACTCAAAGCACCTTTGCTCGTCGCCTCAGAGCCTCCTCTCCTGGTCTCCTCAGATAAAAGAGCTACATATACAGTATCATATGACAGTTCCTTGTCTCCACTCCCCCCAATCACGACAATCAGATTGTCCCATGAATCTGGCAGTGAGCACAACAAGGTGATGGCTCTATCCTCATCCGAGATCTTCTCACCAATAGATTAACTGACTCACAATGGTATTGAATTGAGTCAAGTGCTCTGAAAATGAATCGCCCTCACGCATCTGAAGTTTATACCATTTCTTCCTCAAGAGCAATTTGTTTACCAGGGACTTGCTCTGGTAAAGGGACTCCAACTTACGCCACAGACTTCGTGCTGAAGTACCCTCCATGACATTAGTCAAGATTGAATCTGCAAGGAATAACCATATCAGGACCTTTGTCTTCCGATCAGTTTTCGTCCAGGTCGCAGCCTCCGCTGCAGCATCTGCAGATTTCCCCTTCGATGCGCTCGCATCCTTCTCTGCAACCTTAGGAATGGGAGGATCATCTTTGATCGCAGACCATGGATCTCGATCAATCAACATATCCTCCATCTTCATCTACCATAGATTGAATCTACTTCCGTCAAACTTCTCGATCTCGATCTGCACGCCGCCAGAACCCATTTCCAGGATCAAGAACCTCCCTCTGATACCAAATGTAAAGAAAATAGGGTGTGCCGAGATGAGAAATTTGAAAGAAAATAAATCACAGGAATCACAGAAGACACATGGATTTTTAGAGGTTCACCCCAATCCGGGCTACGTCCCCTATCCCCTTCCTCTTCTCTTTGATCTATTCACCAAGACGGATTGCAGCATACAAGATTACAAGGATCAAAACCGATCCTACATCACTTAACCCTCTTCTGACAAGAACAGAGGAGCCGCCGCCAAGAACAACCGCACAAAACACTATTACACTCTCTTAGGCTTATTGGCTTAACCCTAAACCAGGGTTACGCACCCTATAAATAGGGCGCCAAACCGGACTCAGAACCACATCCGCTGAGACGGTTCAACAACATTCGCTGAGACGACACAGCAACATCCGCTGAGACGACATGCATAACCGCTGAGACGGTCCAGCAACATCCGCTGAGACAGCACAACAACATCCGGTGAGACGGCATGTATAACCACTAAGATGGTCCAGCAATATCCGCTGAGATATCTTGTCTTAAGGACCCGTTCGACAAACACAGGTGGAGGTTGATGAACCCTTCACCTTTCGTCGAACTCCGTTCGACGAACCCATCTCCGTTCGTCGAACGCCGTTCGACGAACCCTGACCAGAAGTGTTCTCCAACTCCAACACATTTATCATGATATATGGCTGCATACGGGCGTGATTGAGGTGTCATGGGTGTGTCTCTGGGGCGTGTTCGGGGTGTCACAGGCGTGACTTGATCAATTCATTGAGTTTTGTCCTGAAATTGGCTGAGAGCTGGAAAGTGGCATTTTTAAGATTACACGCACTTAGTCACAGGCATGACTAAGGGGCGTGACCTAACAAAAAATGCTAAAATGATAAAAACAGAAATAAAGCTAAGTTAGTAAGGAAAATAATAAATCAAACATATTACTCATTAATTTACATACAATATTTACAATATTACTTAAAATTATACTAGAAACTATATTAAAAATACCTATATTTTACTACTTATCAAATTCCCCCATACTTAAGCTTTTGCTTTTCCAAAGCAAAAGTTAGAGAGATCCATACAGGATTAACATAAGTTCTAATTTTTGGCTATCGATTTATTTAATCATAAGAGACTGAAAAATAAAAAACCGAAGTATAAAGAGTTAAGTCCTAAATTATGCAATTGATTTAAGTAGAGAGAAATGTCTTTGCCAAAAGACTTCTTGATTAACCAAATAGCAAGCAAAATTACAATCATTAGTAAACGAGATTAGATCAAAATTCTAAGAACATTTGTTTAAAGAAATGTGAAGGAAAAATATAAGTTACTAATTATGCTCACAAATGATTTTTTTGAATTAAAACTAGATACAATAAATTGGCTAAGGGAAAGGGGGTAAAAAGCTATGGAAAAAAGAAGAGTACTTGACTAAGGTGTGATGGTTTGTATCCTTCCACACCTCCTTTTTAGTTTTCTTTGGTGCCCCCGTGGTTTACGAAAACTAATTCTTTTGTTTTTTATTAATCCAATGCTTATGTTTACGGAATGAAATCTTATTCCCATTGACATAAGATCATTTAAATTTTTTTTATTGGGTGTCTATGTTTACGGAATGAAGTCTTATTCCCATTGACATAAGATCTTTTTCTTCTTCTATTTTTTTATGACATGCTAAATTGGTGCATACAAGGGGGTTTTCAAGAAAAAATTTCTAGAATAATAAAAAAAGGTTTGAGAGCAACCTTAGTAAATTGAATATTCCTAGATTCCTAAAGACATAAAGTAGAGATAATTGGGGTCTAAAGTTGTTTTGCCAACATAATACACATGCCTCTATTTTAGCTAGTAGAAGTAGTGCTTGAAAACAAAGCCGCTATTTAAATTAGAAACACAAGATATTCTTTAAAACTTAACCCTGAACATTTAAATTTATCAATCTTAGATAAACAAACAAATAGTAAAACTAGCGATTATGAAAAGCCACAAATAGATATTCTCGAAACTAAATGCTTTAAGAATAAAAGTAAAGTAAGGGTTTTATTATTTTTTGTGTTATGTTTTGTTTTATTTTGTTACCATTAAATATACTATATAGATGAAAAGTAGAAACAAACATTTATATATTTTTTATTATTTTTCTTTCTTTTTGTTGTGTAAAAATAAACAAGCGTATATTTACATAAAAAGTAAAACATTACGATGTTATATTTACATTGGTTTGGTTATTTTTGTTGTGAAAATTTATTTGAATCGGGAAAAACACCCCAGACTTACAACCCAACATTGTCCCCAATGTTGTAAGTTAAGTATGAAGAAGGGAAAATGAAAGTGCAGTATGTACAAAAAAAAAAAAAAAAAGGCTTCCCTGAACTAAAGCTGGCGGGGGCGGAAGAAACCCTGCAAAAACACATAAAAAGCATAATAAAATATTAGATAGATATGTGGTGCCTCCCACAAGCGCTTTGTTAACCGTCGCATAGCTTGACTAATCTGGCATGGTGAGATAATAAATTGGGGAGGTGTAAGGATTCGAGATTATCGCCCACTGGATCGCCCGCAATGTAATGTTTTAAACGGTGCCCATTGACTTTAAATTTGCCTTTTTCGAGGTGGGAGATAAGAACGGTCCCATACGAGCAAACCTCTTTTACTTTAAGGGGCTAGACCATCTTGATTTGAGCTTACCCAGAAAAAGACAAAGGCGAGAGTTATTAAGAAGGACAAGATCGCCCAGCGTAAAAGTTTTGGGAAATTTTATTTGTCGATCATGGTAGAATTTAGAGCGCTCCTTATAAAATTTATTACTCTCATAAGCGTTCGCACGCCATTCATCGAGTTCATTTAATTAGAATTTCCTTCTTTTGGAGGCTAAGTTCGAATCGAGGTTTAGAAGTTTTAAAGCCCAAAGAGCGCAGTGCTCTAACTCCACAAGTAAATGTCACGCTTTCCCATAGACTAATCAATATGGCGTACAACCGATGGCGGTCTTGTATGTCGTACGATACGCCCACAATATGTTGTCGAGTTTGATGGACCAATCTTTCCTATTCAAAGAAACAGTTTTCTCCAAAATGCGTTTAATCTCGCGATTTACTACCACTACTTGGTCGCTCGTTTGGGGGTGATAGGCGGTGGCGAAGCTTGTGTGTAACGCCGTATTTAGATAAATATTTTGTAAATTGGGCATTGCAGAAGTGCGTACCCCTATCACTAATTATTGCGCGAGGCGTGCCGAAGCGAGAAAATAGTTTTTTTAGAAAATGGATGACAACTCTTGCATCGTTGGTGAGGAGAGCTTGTGCTTTCGCCCACCTAGATACGTGGTCGACCGCCACTAAAATATAGCGATTATTAAAAGAAGAAGGTAGGGGGCCTACAAAATTGATGCCCCCGCAAATCGAAGATTTCACACTCGAGAAAAAGGTTTTGGGGCATCTCATCATGACGAGAGATGTTACCCGACCACTGGCAGCTATCACATTTACTCACAAAATTGTGAGCATCTTTAAATATAGTGAGCCAACAATAGCCCGCCTCTAACACTTTTCGCGCAGTCCAGTTGGCTTGATAATGCGCCACATCCGGCCCCTCATGGCAGTGTCGCAAATTTTGCGCACCCTCCTCGCTTGAAACACATCTCCGCACTACTTGGTCCGCACAGATGCGAAAGATAAAGGTGTCCTCCCAAAAGTAGTTTTTTAAATCAGAAAAGAATTTCTTCTTTTGCTAAATCGAAAAATCTTTTGGAAGGACCCATGCGACTAGATAGTTCGCATAATCTGCGAACCAAGGTGTGGAAGTTTTTATATTATTTACAGTGATGAGGCGATCCTCAGGAAATCTATCGTCTATTTCGGGTTCGATGAGCACTTCTGCGACGGGGTGATCTAAACACGGGAGGTGGTCGGCTGCCAAATTTTCAGCCACTTTCTTATCCCGGATCTCTAAGTCAAATTCCTATAAAAGGAGGATCCATATAAGCAAGCGGGGCTTAGCATCTACTTTGGACAAAATATATTTGAGGGCAGAGTGGTCAGTAAAAATGATTACTTTTGAAAGCGTTATGTAGGGCCTGAACTAATCAAAGGAAAATATGACGGCAAGAAGTTCCTTTTCCGTCATTTTGTAGTTAGCCTGTGCGACTGTGAGCGTGCAAGAAGCGTAATAGATTGGATGAAAATATTTATTAATGTGTTGGCCTAGTATGGCTCCTATCGCAATATCGCTCGCATCGCACATTATTTCAAACAGATGCCACCAGAATGGGTGAATTGATAAGTTGTTTTTTTATAAAATTGAATGCCTCTACACATTCGTTATCAAAAATGAACGGAGAATCTTTCTGCAAGAGGTGGGTTAGCGATTTCATTATTTTAGAAAAATATTGTATAAACCGCCGGAAGAAACCTGCGTGGCCTAGAAAACTTCGAATAGATTTTACATTTGAGGGTGTGGGAAGTTGTTCAATTATTGCAACTTTGTCCTTATCGACCTCCATCCCCTTGGAAGAAATTTTATGGTCAAGGACTAAGCCTTCTCGGACCATGAAATTGTATTTCTCCCAGTTCAAAACTAAATTCGTCTCTTCACACCGCTGGAGAACTATATCTAAATTTTTCAAGTAGTTTTTAAAATAGTTTCCAGAAATGGAGAAGTCATCCATAAAGACTTCCATGATATCTTCTATGAGCTCGCCAAATATCACCATCATACATCTTTGCAATGCAGTTGGAGCGTTGCAGAGGCCAAACAGCATCCTTCGATACGTGAAGGTGCCGAAGGGGCAAGTAAAACTTGTTTTCTCCTGGTCTTCGGGGGAAATAGGGATTTGGAAAACCCCGAGAGACCATCGAGAAAATAATAAAAAGGATGACCTTAAAGGCGCTCCAGGATTTGATCGATTAATGGTAGTGGGAAGTGGTCTTTTCGTGTGGCATCGTTTAATTTTCGATAGTCGATGCACACTCGCCAACCCGTAACAATATGGGTTAGTATCAATTCATTGTTCTGGTTTGCCACGATCGTTATACCACTCTTTTTGGGGACGACTTGCACGAGGCTTACCCACGTACTGTCGGATATAGGATAGATAATTCCCGTATCGAGGAGTTTTATAATCTCAGTCTTAACGACATCCAACATATTCGGGTTAAGTCATCGTTGAGGCTTAATATTTTGTTGGGGTTATCTTCTACAAAAATTTGTAGGTACAGAATGAGGGGTTTATTCCCCTGATATCTGACATTTGCCATGCAATTGCACGATGATGTTTGTTTAAAACTTCCACTAATTTGGATGTCTCCAAATCACTTAGAGAAGAAGAGATAATAACAGAGAGTTTTAAATCTTTTTCGAGAAAAACATATTTCAGATTATCGGGGAGTTGTTTTAGTTCAAGGACTGGTGGTTCTTCAAAAGTTGGTTTAATGGTTAAAGCTTTTGAATCGAAGGGTTCGAATGGAAAATCTATCGGCATGTCATCGAGACAAGATATATTCGCCAAATTCGAATTATCTAATGCTAAGGAGAGAAATTCAAAAAGCGAAGAGCATACCTCTTCAAACGCAGGTTCCAGGATAAAACCAGAATCATCATTCGATAGGGAGTTCTGCATCAAGGGATTAATATGTAAAGTAACTTCATCGTCTCTGACCCAAAGGAGGAGGCGACCGTTACTAACATCGATTAACACACGGGAGGTTGCGAGGAAGGTGCGGCCGAGTATATTAGGTACCTCAGCGTCCTCCTCTATGTCCAGGATGACGAAGTCTACCAGAAAGATAAACTTGTCGACCTTGACCGGAACATCCTCCACTACCCCTATTGGGTATTTTACTAAGCGATCCGCGAGTTAGATGCTCATCTTTGTCGGTCTCGGGACGCCCAAATCGAGTTTTTTGAAAAGGAAAAAGGGCATCAAATTGATGTTGGCGCCTAAGTCTGCTAGAGCCTACTTGATTAACAAATTGTCGAAGAGACACGGGATGGAAAACCGTCACGGGTCATTAAGTTTTGGTGGTAATTTGTTAAGGAGAACAGCTGAGCATTCCGTGTTATGGGAAACATGCGAAACATCCTCGAGTCGCTTTTTATTAGAAAGCAACTCCTTAAGATATTTCGCGTATTTCGGCATTTGGGAGAGTGGCTCACAGAATGGAACATTTATGTGAATTTGTTTTAAAATTTGTAAGAATTTTTTATATTGCTCGTCCTTCCGCTTGTTGTTTAATTTTGAAGGATAAGGAAGAGACGGGCTAAAAGTGTTCGGCACAGTCGGAATACTCGGTGATTTATCTATCGAGAGAGAGGGTGGAGGGGTCGGTGTCAAAATATGTACCTTGGGCTCAACCCATTTTGGGGAGGTTACCTCCTTGCCGGTGCGAAGGTTTATGGCATTGGCATTTTCTCTGGGGTTCGGCTCCGTGTTCCCTGGTAGAGCTCCATATGTCCGCTCGGAGACCATCTTTGCAAGCTGCCCAAACTAATTTTCCAAGTTTTTAATCGATCCTATAATATTCTAGATATTTGACTCGGTGGACGCGATGTATTTAGCAAAAACGTCTTCGAGCGGAGAAGGTTTTGGAGGAGGAGGCTGGAATCTGTGCGGAAATCCTTGTGGAAATCCTTGCGGAGTCACAATTGGGGGCCTCTAAGCTTGTTTGGATTGCTCCAGGATAAGTTTGGGTGGTTCCTCCAACCCGCATTATAATTATTACTATATAGGTTGTTGTTAGGGTTGAAGGGGGCTGAACTGGGTTGCCTAAGTAATTTATAGTTTCTTCGACAAAATTATTATTATTATTTGGAGCCCAAGTGGGCGTGGAGGAGGAAATAGTCATCTCTGCCACTTGTTTACTTAACCTCTCGACTTGAGAGGCTAAGTGAGAAGTGGCATCCACTTCATATATCCCAGTTGGTTTGTTAGGGCGCGATCTAAGTGCATTCCATTGATAGGTGTTCATGGCCATTTCTTCGAACTAAGCTTGAGCGGCCTCCGGGGTTTTATTGTTTAACGTTCCCCCGGAGGCTGCATCGATCATCTGTTGCATTGAGAAATTTAAGCCATTATAGAACATCTGGACCTACAACCAAGACGGCAGCGCGTGATGAGGACACCTAAGCAAGAACTCTTTAAAATGCTCTCAAGTCTCGTAGAGAGACTCAAAATCGAACTGAATGAAAGAGGCGATATCTGTGCGTAATTTAGCGGTTTTAAATGGGGGAAAATACTTTATTAGAAATTTATCCATCAACTGGGCCCATGTAGTTATGGATCCTCTGGGGAGAGAACTTAACCACGCCTTGGCCTTTGTCCATAGTGAAAATGGAAATAAGCGTAGAGGAATAGCGTCATCAGTAACGCCATAAATCTTAAAAGTGTCACAAATTTCCAAAAAACTGGAAAGGTGTAAATTCAGATCCTCATTCGATAAACCGTCAAATTGGACTAACTATTCTACCATTTGAATGATACTAGATTTTTTTCAAAATTATTATTAGCCACTGTTGGGCGTGTAATACTCGATCCTGTATCTTCCAAATTCGTCCGGGCATAATATTCCATGGTCCGTGGCGGGGCCGCATCTGGAGTTGGATCGATCATAGCTTTAGTGTAAGTATCTATGATAGACTCTTCGGGAAACTCGAGTAAGTTTGATCACGAAATCGATGTTGGATCGGTAAGCGCCCTTAGAGGGGGGGGGGGTGAATAAGGGAAAAAATTTATTATATTGTGTTATATTTGAAATTATAAGAGAGGAAAATAAGCAATCAAACACATTAATTGAAATAAAATTGAGACATCATTTTATTAATATGAAAAAGGAGAGTTTACTAAACTTGATTTCTTATAATGCTAGTAATCGAAGGCGAATAATAAAAACTCCTTTTGTTTTCTATCTCGACTCGCCTCCCCATAAACCGGTGGCCCTAGCCTATCCTTCCCCGGATACGGCCTCAAGCCGCTCTAGCCAATCCTTCCCTGGATATGGCCTTGAGCACCCCTAGACCTAACCTAGATCCAGTCGCCAACATGAGGTGAGTTTCTGTCGTAAGTCCTACACAGACCTAGTCGCCAACACGAGGAGAATTCACTAACGGTTTATAAAAGATATGAAATAACAATAATAAAAACTCCCTCTAAGAAACTTCTGAATTCGAGGACGAAGGACCGCTATAGTATAAGCATTGATGAAGCAATCTTCGGTCGGTCCGGCATGAAGAAATCCTCCTTCAGAAATTCACGGAACTTTGGTGGGAGATCACTTTTCGGAAGAGTAAGGGTCTGGAATTCTAGCACTTCACCTCTCTCAAACTTGTGTCATGAAAATGAGAGAAGAGGCCTCCTTTTATAGGAGTGAGCGCTAGCGCGTGCGCTATCCCATATTAGGAAATATTCTCCGCATGCGTATCTTCATTCCAGGGAAACTCTACCGCCTTGCCTCTTGTGCTCCTCGCTACCGCATGTGCTATCCGCTACCGCCTGGCGCTAGCATCTTCTAAAGATGCTCCCAGAATTATGCTTATCATTGCTAGCGCCTGTGCTAGGTGCTACCGCCGGCGCTAGTGGGCATGTTGGAATTCTTGGCTCAATTTTGGGGGGCAACCTTCTTATGTTATCCTTGAGTCATATGGACTTGTTTCCTGCACGCTTATGCACACAAGATCAATTACACATATGATTTATTATTCTCAAACCTAGGAGATGCGGAAGACCATGTTCCAACAAACTCCCCCTTTTGATAATAATAAATCCATTAATAATAAATCAGAGCATTAATATATAAGCATGATGAAACTTACTTGTGTGTGTGTGAAAGTGATGACTTAGGATAATTGTTGAATTTGGTATTTAGAATTGCTCCCTCTAAATACATGCTCCCCCTAAGTGAATGCGCCCCTAATATGTAAGCTATCATTTTAATTAATCATGTTAGTTTTCAATTTTGATAGCGGAGAATATTTATCATGTTAATTCTCCCCATTTTGTTATTAGCAAAAGTGGGTAAGGAAGCAAGAGACGCAAAAAGGATTTTTGATAATAAGATAAGGCATGATCAAACTTTTTAGAGGAAAGGAAGTGATAAGGAGCTTTATAATAGAAATAAATCAGAGTTTGTAGCATAAGTATTTAAATAGAAATAAAATAGAGTTTTTAGCATAAGTATTTTCATAGAAATAAATTAGAGTTTTTAGCTGAAAAGGAATAATATAACATTTACCACGCAGGTCTACCATTTGGTTGAAAAAAGAATTTGGAGTTTGAAGACTTGAGATAATCATAAAAAGAACACAAGGTAAACGTAATGTTGTGGTAGACTTATAAAAGTACGGCAAACATCTTTTTGAAAGACATGGCGATGCAGAAGAAGAAATATGAGTGAAAGTCAAAAAAGAAAAGGTTGTTTGTAAATAATTTTTCTTTTAAGTTTGATAATAAAGTACCCAAGCATGAAAGAGATGTATTAAAAAGAGACTACTACAATGTTATTCCAATTCACAAATTCAAAACATACCAAACATTGTAGAGAGCATGCTAGGTTATCTAGTGCATTCTATATATAAAGAGAGTATAGAATTTTTGCATTAGGATCCAATACTCATGAGAAGAAGTGTTATGGAAGATAATGATGTGCACATAAGTGTATATTGAAGAAAGTAAACAAATGTTTTAATCAAAAATACAAGACATATGTAGAGTAAAGTGCAAAATAAAACAAAAATAATTTTACTTCCACGCCCATTAACGCACATAGAAAAGAACAAGTGGTGTAAAAAACTTGTATGGTTTGCACAAGACACTTTACTATTTTTTCCAAGGTGCTCAACCTCACAATGCTCATTAAGACTTATCAGGAGGTTCAAGTAGTGCTTGGTGGAGTTATCTTTGTTATTTTATTTCATTCATTTTTTGTTTTGTACAAAGTTCTCCGAATACACTTGTTTTGCAAACCAATAAAATTCTGAAAGCACAACCACTTTTCTTAATTTTAAGAGTGCAAATAAATGGAGTGTAGGTAAGATACTTGTGCAAATTTAATTTAATCTACAAGTACAATTCACAAGCAAGCATTCTTAGATTAAGAGCATATGTAAACTTTGCTAAAATAAGTGAGTGAATAAAGGTCATTATCAAACATAAAACAATTACTCATACTTAGAGGCATGCTAAGCTTAGTTCTACACAATACTTTTTTTCAGTACAATTTATGCACAGGTGATTAGATATATCAAAGCATGATAAAAACATTGTTCAAGGTAGTTTGACAAAATAAATTTTAACATTGAAGAAGGTCTAAATGATAGATTAAATTATGCTTGAATTTCACAATATAGTCCATACAGTTTTTTTGATAGTTTTTATATTTTATATTTTTGTATTTGATTTTTATATTTAGGAATAGAAATCAGACACATAAACACAGAAATAGAGTGAAATTTTTTTTTTGTAATTTCGCTTTTGTATATATATATTTTTGTTTTAATTTTTCAAAAATAAAAAAAACAGAAATGCAACAATAAATAGTACATATAATAAAACATATTTTTAGGGATTTTTTTTAAAAATTTAAAAATACAGAAAAACAGAACCATGCGTTGTCGCCCACGCTAAAGATAGCGCTAGCACTAGCACTACTTTAGTTAAATCTCCTTTCCCTTGTCATTTCGTCCATTACACCTGAAGCTCTCCCGAAAAACCCTAGCAGATAGCGCAACCCACATATAGATCTAAGGTAAATCTTCATCATTTCTTATGATTTTTGTTTTAAACTTTGATTTTGATGTTAAAGATGAAGATTTTTGAAATTATCAAATGGTTTAGATGATTGATATAAAATGTTTTGATCATTTTGATTTTGAAGAAAGGAACAAGGACAAATCTTCATCTTTTTTATGATTTTTGTTTTTCATTTTGAATTTTCATAAAGATTTCTACTTTTAATTTTAGCTTAGATCATGTGGGATTCTTGGATCTAGCTATTTGAGAAGGTTAGGATTCGGTAAAATTGTATAGTAGATAGATCTTAGTATTTTAGATCAGAGGACTAGCGTCGGCGCTACTGCAGGCGCCTGGCACTAATATTAGAGCTGGCGCTAGTGGTTCTTGTTTAATTTTAATTTTTATAATATTGTGGCAGATGGCTCCTGGATCTAAGGGGAAGAAAACAGCAAGACTAGCCACTGGCGGACCCAAAACGATTTCTCAGTGTGGGCGTTCATTTAGATAACAATAAAGTATGTTTTGGCAATTCATCAAATAGGTTTATTCCTGATTTCATTTAGGAAATTCATCAAACAGGTGATACACAAATATGTAATTGTAGTATGAAGATGGGCCGGATAAATCCAGGAAGAATGAGACATGAGCCTTAAAACAAAAACAAAAGAAGAAAATGATATGTTGTAAATGGTTTAATTTTTGCAAGGAGAAATGAGCGTTAAACAAAAATTAAACAAAAAATAAATAGAAAATCCTTTCCCGAGAGAAGAAATAAGTGCTAAGACAAATTAAAACGAAAAATAAATAGAAAAAGTGCTTATATCCTGCAAGAAACAGAGAGATACCCTTGTTTTGCCTCTCCACATAGACCACATCACAACAGTTTGTCTCTCCAAGTCACAACATTCCATCTCTGTCGACAGATATTACAGACGTGAGCTCGCTGGTCATGCCGCCTAAAATCAGAAGGGAGAAAGCTCGAGTGGAGCCGTAGGAGAAAATGAGGAAACGCCCCAGGCGCGAGTTCGCGGAAGGGAGAAAGCTCGCTCGGGCTTTTAGGTTTTAACGCCTCTTTATTTTAAGGTTTTTTATTTCCATTTAGAAGTATTAGCCACGGTTTAAACTGTGGCTAATACTGAAAATAGTATTTGCCATGGTTATAAACCGTGGCTAATACTACTTCAAAAAAAAATCAGTGTGGGCGGACGCCCACACTCGGCCTATGGTAGGTCCGCCCATGGGACTAGCAGTGGAGACAGCCACAGTGGGTGTCCCATATTTTGTGGAGTTTGCCATGCCAAGACACCACCACATCATGCAGTTGTTTGCAACCTCCGAGGTATCAAATGTGTTTCTTTCGAAGGGGTTTTTCTCAGAGTTTGTACTAGAGTTTTATAGGCACTTGGAAGATCCATCTCATGCAGGTTTGGATGGAGGAGTGCAGTCCCAGATGCAGGGACAAATGGTTACTATTACCCATGATGATTTGAGGGAGGTGTTTGGGTTGACAGAGCACCCGAATAAGTTGGATGTAGTTGAGAAGTTTCGTGCTACCAGGGATTGGACGCAGCTAAATATGCTACTCCACCAAAAAGAATGTAGGATTTTGATCCAAATGGTGGGGTCACTCACAGTGGATACCCTTACTGGACAGGATGTTTTACGCCATACTATCTTGCTGAAGTTGGGTGGCATGGCCAAGATTACAGCACAGCTCAGCCTTGTCTCGTATTTTATTCTTGAGGATGAGAGATTTGATGTGGCAGGCTTGTTGCTTTCATTGATTAGATATACATACAAGTTGAGGGATCCTTCTCGTCAGAGATACAATAACCTCCCACTTTGTGTCATAATACAGAGGGTTATTCTTCATAGGTACCATTCTATTGAGATTGGTTTTTATTTGATGGATTGTTTTCCTCCTATCTACATTACCTCACCCCTTCGAGATACATCACTCCCCGATGAGCCATCAACGCCCACTCGACCACCACTCTGGCAAGGAGCGTCATCCCGAGGGACTCGAGATGATTCTTTTGAAGATTTTTGAGAAGAGATGGGAGCCCGGATGACACGAGTGGAAAAAGATGTTTCCAGTATTATGAAGATGGTGAAGTTTATGATTAAGGCTTTAAAGCTGAATCCATTGACACCAGAGCGAAGGGAGTGGGATAGCCAAACACAAGATCCATCACATCATTCAATTTGGAGGAGTCGTAGAAGACGATCCCCAAGTCCTAGTGTGGAGGAGATAGACGAGACAGAGTAGAGGAGTAGGAATGTCCTGAGGGTAGCTAATATTTGAGTTGTGTAATAATATAGGAATCGAACACATGTTCTTAGATACTGCCTGCTAGCGTCGGCGCTACCAGCTAGCGCTAGCGCTATCTGTTATGTTTAATTTTGTTGTTTTTGGATGTTTGGCTATTTTTATCTGGTCCTTCTTTGGTAATTTTTGAAGATTTTGTTGTACGTTTTTATTTATAAATTTGAAATCAGAAGTGGAGATGTTTAAGCAAATTTGAGATCATATAAAGTAGTGTAAATTTGAAATCATATGACTTGAGATTTTAATATCACATATAAAATTTTGAATTCAATTTATGTGGATGATATATGATATATATATAGGCAATGAGTTTAGGAAGAATAGATTGGTCATTAGAAATAAAATGTATGACTTTAAATTTGATAATTTGATTTATTAATTTTTTAAGTGATAAGGTCTTGTGTCTATATGATAACCATACCATGATAGTAAATCAAATAAGAAAAACAAAAAACAATAAATTAGGGCATATCATGAAGTAGATATTTGTATATTTCATTTTGAAAATATTATACTTCATGCATTTGGTAATACCTAATGAATAAGAGATTTAGGTATCCAAAGAGGACCAAGTGTGGTGGTTCCTTTGGGTACCCAAATATAACGTGTATGTTTATGGGTGGATAGTGATGAATAGGTCCTATCATGTGAAGTTAATGTTTCATTTTTAATTTTGGGTCTCCATTCAAACCTAGGTTTAGTGTTATTCTTATGCATCAAATTTTCATGTTGATAATCTCTATATTGAAGATTATGGTTATAATGATTATTGAAAGTATTGTTCATCGGAAATTTGTGTAATTTTAATTTTAAGTTGGGAGAAATATGATTTTGTAAATATTGGTGATTTTGACTTTGATTTCCAAATACTTTGTGTTTCTTACTCCCATTATTGGGTTTAGGTAAGATATTCATATTCATATTCAACATGCTTTTAGATATTTCTTGATATTGTGAATTTTTATTTATAATTTTCATAAGCAAGTTTATTTTTGATTTGAATTCATCATTCTTGATCTTTTGGTTATGCCTAGCTTTATTATAAGCTATTGTGCTATTTTTAAGAGTGAAAACAATATATTCAATATGATTTGATAGTCATTTCTAAATTCCTCAAATGTTTCGTCCATCTCCTTGATTTCAATTTTATAATTTTGGCACATAGCAAAATCACTTTTCAAAGATGAATTTTCTAAAGATAAATTTTCACTGTGTTCTTTTACAACAATAAGTTCTTTTTCAAGTTTCTTGAATTTTTCTTTAATATCATCACTCAAAACAAGGTTTTGTATTTTCAATTGAAGAGACATGACTAAAACTAGATGAATCAAGATTTGATTCTGCTTTAGCTTTTGCTTTTAAATCTTTATTTTCTAAGCCCAGTTTGTAATTTGCATTTTTCAATTTCTTACTTTTGCGCTTTGTAATATATAGCAATTGGAAAGTAGAAATAGAATTGCAAACAGTAAGAGAATTTGATTTCCTTGTAGTGCTTTTGGATGCGGTGAGGTTTGAGCATAGAGTTTCTTCGTTATCTTCATCTTTTTGGCACACCTCTTCCAAATATAAGATTTCTTCTTTTCCACTTGATGTGCACTCCATTGTTCCATAATGAGCGGAGCTTTCTTGACCATTTATGCAATCTTGTATGTTCTCCACTTCTTGCGTTTGTTCCATACCTGTAGATGGAGTATCATACATTTCTTCAAGAAATTTCCATACTTTGTATGCACTAGAAAAACAATATATTAATTTGAAAATTTCTTGAGATAAAGCACAGAAAATACTATTTAAAGCTTTTGCATTTAGATGACGTTACTATTTATTTGATTCATTTGCTGGTATAACTATTGTTATATCCCACGCATTGATGTCTAAATTTTTAATAAACTTTTCCATTAAAAATTTCCACCCTTTATAATTTCACCCTTCGAATAACGGTGGTTTAAGAGATTTTCTTCTTCATAAAAATTTACCCCACTAATAGAAGCGAGATCATGAGACGCCATTATTCCTGGTTAAGCCGATTGGAATAAAAATGCTCAGATGCCACTATTGGATCGGTAGGCGCCCTTAGAGGGGGGTGAATAAGGGTTTTAAAAACTTTTACTATATTTTGTTATATTTGAAATTATAAGAGAGGAAAATAAGCAATCAAGCACATTAATTGAAATAAAATTGAGACATCATTTTATTAATATGAAAAAGGAGAGTTTACAAAACTTAATTTCTTATAACGCTAGAAATCGAAGGCGAATAATAAAAACTCTTTTAGTTTTCTATCCTGACTCGCATCCCCATGAACCAGTCGCCCTAGCCTATCCTTCCCCGGATATGGCCTCAAGCCGCTCTAGACAATCCTTCCCCGAATATGACCTTGAGCACCCCTAGACCTAACCTTGATCTAGTCGCCAACATGAGGCGAGTTTCTGCCCTAAGTCCAACCCAGACCTAGTCGCCAACACGAGGCAAATTCTCTAACGGTTTACAAAAGATATGAAATAACAATAATAAAAACTCCCTCTAAGAAACTTCTGAAGTCAGGGACATAGGACCGCTGTAGTATAAGCGTTGATGAAGCGATCTTCGGTGGGATCCGGCGTGAAGAAATCCTCTTTCAGAAATTCACGGAACTTTGGCGGGAAATCACTTTTCGGTAGAGTAAGGGTCTCGAATTCTAGCACTTCACCTCTCTCAAACTTGTGTCATGAAAATGAGACAAGAGGCCTCCTTTTATAGGAGTGATTGCTAGCGCCTGTGCTAGCGCTACCGCTGGTGCTATCCCATATTAGGAAATATTCTCTGCGTTCATATCTTCATTCCAGGGAAACTCTACCGCCTTGCCTCTTGTGCTCCTCGCTACCGCCTGCGTTATCCGCTACCGTCTGGCTCTGGCGCCTTCTAAAGATGCTCTCAGAATTGCACTAATCATTGCTAGCGCCTGCGCTAGGTGCTACCACCGGTGCTAATGGGCATGTTGGAATTCTTGGCTCAATTTTGGTGGCAACCTTCTTATGTTATCCTTGAGTCATATGGACTTGTTTTCTGCACACTTAAGCACACAAGATCAAATACACATAGGATTTGTTATTCTCAAACCTAGGAGATGCAGAAGACCATGTTCCAACAATCGGAGGCGCTCACGAAGGGTGTGCTCGATTTTGGGGTCAAAAGGGATGTTTGAATCGTCCGAGGAGTTTCCTCGGGTCATATACTAATAATAAAAATTATTATATTTTGTTTTGTTTTGGCTTTTTCTATATTTTAATGTTTTTTTGTATAGTTGTAAATATATAAGTAATAAAATTAATAGTGATTCCTTTTTCAAAAGAACAACAATATCCCCGACAACGGCGCCAAAAACTTGAAGAATTACTTTGGGATTTGTTTGTTAAGTTTTTGTTAAATTATCCAAACTAAAATCGATGAAGGCAATTATACCTTATCGTGAATAGTATAGGATATTTTATAGAAAATAACAAGGCTGTATTTAGTCCTGGGTCTTGTTGGTTACTTCTACTTATAAGGAATGAACTATTATTTTATCAGAGTAATATTTTGAGTTGGTTTTTAATTTTTATAGAATGATAATATGTGTATAACTAGAGTTCTAAATGATGATGATGATAGCGCCCGATGTCAAATTACCTTGAGACGAAAATAGTCCTTTTTAGAGGTAAAGGATATGAGTTTTCAAAACACTAAAATGACTTGGCCGTGGAGGTTCCATAAGTATGAATGCACCTCTATCGAGGGTACGCCCACCTGGGATTAAGAATATTCGACCGAACTCTCGTTCTTTAATTGAATCTCCTTAATACTCGTTTTATGTTGTGAACCCCTTTATTGGGTTTTTATTCCCAATTCGGGAGACTTACCTCATCCTCTCTCGAGGGTAGAGCACACTTCTCTTTACCCATGAGCGATCAATCTATACGAACGAGCCTCTCAGCTAACTAGTGTATGGAAATAGAAATGAGAACCATACATCGATTATAAGGTTCCACTCAACGTTTTTCTCGGGTAAACCTTAAGCTCATTAATTACTTTTTGAAAAGAGACATTTTAATTTTTAGAAAACAATTTATTTGTCACAATGCTCTTTGACATCGTGTGCTAAAGGAAATTAGTCACTCATTGGAATGGAGACGACATAAGTAATTAGAAAAGACATGTTAATATTTTAATTGGATAGGAGCGAGTTTAACAAAGAAAATTAAGACTTATAAAATGCCGAAATAGTATCCGTCCCAACCATCTTAATCAAGCGCTAAAAAGTTCTTAGCTTCTCATCCGGGATGGGGGTGGTATAGAATTGAAAGACTTATAAAAATGCATAAATAATTTCCATCTCAACCATCTTAATCAAGCGCTAAAAAGTACTTAGTCTCCCATCCAGGATGGGGGTGGTATAGAACAATTATAGATTAATTTGAACACTAAAATTTTATAACTTAAAAGAGTGTTACACACTCAGAACCCAAAATAGGGTTTGGGAATATCACTCAAAAGCTACTTCTAAACATTATATATAACTATGTAAAACTATGTTGCAATGAGAAAACAACTATTTTATTACCAAAATAAAGGTTACAACTAGATTAGGAAAGAGAAAATAACTGCTTAAAATGCAAAAAATAACTCACATACGCTCTACATTACTTCAGAAAAACACCAAACACACAAAATTCTGGATGAGAAATACTTCAGCCGACCCCTCCAATTTATAGGAAAAACATTATTTTTACATGCCCCCGGTCTTGGGCGTGACCGAGGGGCGTGACTCTGGGGTGTGTTGGGAAGATAGGCTTGTTGGATCTTACGGCGCCCTTAGAGGGGGGGGGGGTGAATAAGGGAATAAAATTCTTTTTATAATTTTTATGATAATTACTAAGTTGTTTTTGATTAATAGGAAATAAGATGACAATTTAGTAATAACAATTTTGCAATAATGAAATTTTTCGCCAATTGAGAGAAATCTAATAAACACAAATATAATCATGATTGCATTATATAAAAAGGGTGTTTACAAAATTTGATTTCAATATCGCTAGAAATCGGAGGCGTACAAAAGTGAATTTCTTTTCCTTTTCTATACCGACTTGTATCCCCACAAACTGGTTGGCTTTAGCCTATCCTTCCCCGGATAAGGCCTCAAGCCGCTCTAGCCAATCCTTCCCCGGATATGGCCTCGAGCCCCCTAGATCTAATCACCTAGAACTAGTCGCCAACACAAGGCGAATTTCCCCCTAAGTCCTACCCAGACCTAGTCGCCAACACAAGGCGAATTCTCTAAACGGTTACAAAAAGTATGGAATGGAAATAATGAAAACAATAATAAAAACTCCCTATATGAGATCTTCTGAAGTTGGAGATGAAGGATCGTTGTAGTATAAGCGAGGTCGAAGCGATCGTCCTTCGGATGTAGCATGATGTAGTCCTCCTCCAAAATTCTCCTTAAGCTTTTTGTGGGAGATCCATCTTCGGCAGCATAACAGCACTGGAATTGTGGCACAAGCAACCTCTCTGGGATGGATGATCAAAATGATCGAAGTTGGCTTCAATTTATAGACCTTGGCGCTAGTGCCTGCGGTATCGTTCGTGTGGAGCGGTTGCGAAATCGTCAGAGGCGTGGCTCTATGCACGAACTTGAGATAGCGCCTGCGGTAGCGATAGCGCTGGCGGTAGCGCTCGTGTGGAGCGGTTGCGAAACTGTCGGCGGCGTGGCGATCTACACGAGCTCAAGCTAGCGCCTGGCATTAGCGTTAGCACTGGCGGTAGCACTAAGGAACCGCCGAGACGAGGCTAACCGCTGAGATGGAAGCTGAGATGAAATCGCTGAGATGGAACCAACTGAGCTAGCGCCTGGCGTCAGCGATAGCGCTGGTGGTAGCGCTAAGGAACCGCTGCTTTCAAAAATTGTTTCCATGCTGCCTTCTACCTGTGGAGTATTGCACCTATAGTTCCTGCACACTATAAACACATTACAAGCAATATCAAATACAATATGGGATTTGTTATTCTCAAACAAAGGGATGTGACACACATGTCCAACAATCTCCCCCTTTTGATAATAACAAATCCTCTAAGCAAGAAATCAATAATAGTGTTTATAGATAAGATAAGCAAGATAAAAGTGCAACTATAGTAAATGATATGCATGATAATGTGCATACTTCCTCTATCTTAATGCTCCCCCTACATAAATGCAATTTATGTGTTACTCCCCCTAAATATAGATTTCATGAATTTATGTGTTACTCCCCTTATTTATCTATATTTCTCCTATATAGATTTCTTCAATTAATCTCCCCCTTTTGGTATTATCAAAAGAACGTGATATGAAATGAATTAGTAGTTCTTAAGGGAAGAGATAAGACGGAGAAAATAAGAGTAAGCGGAAGCACTTGTTGGGAAAATGATTGAAGGTCTTGAAGTAATAGTGAAAGAAATTCTCATTCGTCAGAATTCGTCGGAAGTTCTCGAGAACATTCGACGAATTGACTTAGCCATTGAAAAATACTGAACAAAGCTTGAAAACTGTCTTCTGTTTTCATTCGTTGGAATTCGTCGGGAGTTCTCGAGAACATTCGACGAATTGACTTAGCCGCACATTTTCCTTCACAAGTCTGTCTTTTTGACTTCTGTCTGCGTTCGTCGACATTCGTCGGGAGTTCATGAGAACAGTCGACGAATAGACTTAGCCAAGAAATTTCTTCTTTAAACTAGAAATTTGGCTTCTGTCTGGATTCGTCGAGATTCATCGGAACTTCACGAGACATCTCGACGAATTGACTTAGCAAAATTTTTTTTTCCTGAAAACCTGCTCCACTCCTCAAACTTGAAAAACTTTCAGTTATGAGTATATGAAGTACACCCCAAAAGAGAGATTAAGACAATTTGTGTTTATAGATAAGTGCGGTAACAAGATATGCATGAATAACATATTAAGAGCGTGATAGAATTGAAAGCGATAATGCCTACTCTTTCTATATCAAGTCCTCTCCCTACATTAGTGTCTCTTATAAACTACTCCCCCTAAATATCTATTTTACTAGATTTCTCAATTTCTTCTCCCCCTTTGTTATTAACAAAAGTGGGTAGGGATGAGTGTATATCTTTTAAGATAGGTAAGGAACCATTTATTGAAGGATTTTCATGATCGAGCATATGATAGTGTATGCACCTCCTATATGATTACTCCCCCTACAAATATACCCATTTTTTGAGTTTAATATCATTATAATGCACTCCCCCTAAATATTAGATTTATGCAATTTAATCTCCCTTTTTGGTAGAATCAAAAGAGGGTTTAGGAGTGAGTATGTATAATAAAGAGTAATATATTTTATGTCGAGAAGAAAAATAGGACGCAATCAAAAGCTTGTTAAATACTACTTGTTGAGAAAAATATAAGCATGATGTAATATAAAGTAGTAAGCAACATAGCTAACATGATAAAGTAAGCATTCTATTTTAAGATACCACTTGCTTAAAGGAAAAACATGGTGTTAAAAATAATAAGCACTCTTAAACATAAACATCATTTTAGAAGATAAAACCATATAAAGGATAATGAGTTTTAAATTTGAAAAGTTTATGTTTGAGTTAAAGATTGAAGAGATGCTATTCCATTAAGATAAAAATTGCAAGCATGATTTCATAATATTAAGAAAAGATACACAAACTACAATGTAATAAAATTTGCATTTCAAGTAAACATAAACATTGTAGCGGTCATGCTTTGTTATCTAGTGCATTTACTTATATAAAGAGTAGTATAGATAAAGCATTAGAATCCAATACTCATGAGAAGAAGTGTTATGAAAGATAATGATGTGCACATAAGTGTATTTTGGGCAATGTTAACAATTTATTTAAAACACAAAATACAAGACATATGTAGAGTAAAGTGCACAATAAAACACAAGTATATTTACTTTCACACACTTTAATGCACACTATTTTATAAAAAGTGGTGTACTAATCAAGGGTTGCACAAGACACTTTACTATTCTTTCCAAGGTGCTCAACCTCACAATGCTTATGAAGACTTATCAGGAGGTTCAAGTAGTGCTTGGTGGAGTTATATTTGTCTACATATATAAAAAACTTTTTAACATTTGTGAGACAACATTCTCCGAATACACTTGTTTTGCAAACCCAAAAAATTTTAACTTAACCACTTTTCTAAATTTCACAAGTGCAATTCAAATGTAGTGTAGACAATAAACTTATGCAAGATTTAATTCATTGTACAAATACAATACACAAGCAAGCATTTTTAGATTTAAACATACATGTTGATTACCAAAATGAGTGAGTGAAAGGTATCATTATCAATCATAATACATTTACTCATACTTAGAGGCATGCTAAGCTTGGTTCTACACATATTTTTCAATACAATTTATGCACTTTAAATAGATATATCAAAACATGATAAACAAAACAATGTTCATAGTAATTTGAAGGAATAAATTTTAACATTTTAAAAAATTCTAAATAATAGAATTCATTCATGCTTGATATTGGCAATAAGGATCATACAATTTTTTTTGTTTTATCATTTTTAAATCAATTAAAAAAAAAGAAAATCACAAAAAAAAATATTTTTGTAATTTTTGAATTTTGAATTTTTTATTTGATTTTTCATAATATGAATAAAAACAAAATAACAAAAAATCAGAAACACAAAAACTAAGTAGTACATATGAACTAAAATATTTTTATTGATTTTTAGAAATTTTAAAAATCAGAAAAAGATAAATTATGCAAACACAAGAGGACATTTTTGATTAAATAACCCAAAATATGCATGATTTAAGTGATAAATAAATAAAATGATCATGCAAAGAGTAAAATAAGTATGTCCTAAGATTCAAGACTACCCCGACTAAATGTCTACACCCTAGCCCCGTACTAAGTGATGGATGGGCATGAGTAGCTGCACACATGCCGTAGGTTGGGGTGTTAGTCCCATATGCACACACTAGAGAACACTCAACCTAGCACTCTTTCCCTTCAGTGCCTCGCAAGGCCCCACTAGAACCCTCCCCGGTTAAGGACAAGACATGACTTAGAGGTTAGGTCTCTAATGCATACAACCCTATTCCCCTGCTATTGTGAGATATGAAGTCAAAGGTGAATAATCTTTTGACAACCTATGCCTTTCAAACTATGGGTTAATTTATAAACTATGGGTTTTGTTTAATGTGATGAGTTATAAAGCCGCATAGTTTTTCTATTTTTATGAGATGACGATATGTGATAACTAGCACAATTACTAATATTCAATAAGTGATAAAGCTAGTATGATGAGTTTTGGCTTTAATGTCATGTCATAAGATTTATATTAATATTGCATGTATTTCCAAAATAGAATTTCAAATTGTAGATCTAGAATAGGTGATGATTAAATTTGATTTATACTTTCGTTACAAAGTTGATTCTAGTGTCTACATATATGTGAGATAAATGCAATCAATATCAAAGCATATCCATACACCAACTAATGTAAAGAAAGCAATATTCATATTTTTATCATAAGATTCATAATTCTTATTATTGATTTGAGATATTTCTTGATAGAACATGAATTATGATTTATGATTATAGAGAATTTTGCATAGAATATATGTTAGATCATCATGATGTATGTGATTTCTATTCTTTCTAGACTTATGGCAATATGATTTGGTGATTTTCTTTTGAATAAGCATGTTTGATTTTTAAGTCTAGAAAATGATGATCATGTAATCATATTAAAGACAAAGATCACATATATAATGTTTTGAAATTTATAATAAAATTTGCATTCAATAATTGAATCTATTGATCTTTGGTTTTGCATGATAATATATGATTTATGATACAATATTCATATATATTCTAATGATTAATCCATAAACTATGTGTTTGTTGGAATTTTAGTATTCTATTATAATTTCAAATCACATAGTTATCATGATATTTTCATAACATTGTAAATGTTATACCTAGCATATAAAATTAAGCATAAACCAAGAAGTGATGCTAGAATGATGAGTTTGAATGCAATGTTATTACATAGGATTAATGAAGATAATGTTGCATGCAATATGAGAAGTTTTCAAATTAATTTTCTTTAGACCTAGAATGAAATGATTAAGCTTTTGATTTGAGCTTAATGATACATGACGATTCTAAGGTCTAAATAACATGCAAACAATGGTGACACACATTACACACAATATACAAAGGATATCATGTGATGAAAAATCCATAAACACAGAAATTTCCAAACCAAGCCAACTAAGTTTTTTTTTAAACGGAGTTGAAATTTGGCAAATTGACAGCACCAAACAAATTTGAATGAACAAGTTTGGTTCTCCGTTGGATGGATATTTCTGTGCTCTTTCCAAAAAGATATTAAATGCGAAAAATCGGACGAGCGGATCAAAAGATATGGCTTTTGAAGTTTTGATCTAAAACTCGCATCTTTTTTTTAAAAAAAAATTAAACACGCGTTTTGTGAATGTTTGTTTTCGATTTTTTTTATAATATTTTTCATTATAAGGGCTATCAAATGCAACAAATAGAAAAATAATTAAAACGTTGCGCATTTTAATTTTTAGCTTAAGCCCTTTAATAAACCATTTAAATCCATATTTTTTTTAAAATAATTTCATTAGTCTTGAAAATAATTTCAATATTCAAATGATAATGTTAATTCAAGACATTGATGGGTAAAGGATTTAAAATGATATATTTAAATAATTTAAGATGAGAGATAGATCACTTTGAAAAATATATGACTTAATGTTCAATTGTAATTCAAATTTGATTTGATAAACATTAGGCTTAATGTATGAAAGTCATATTTCATGATATATAAAGTGATCATAGCATGTTTGTTCAAAAAAAAAAAAGTAAAACAAAAGAAAAGAGACAATAAGCCTATCATGAAGTAGAGTATTGATATTTCATTTTTAATTGTTTCTACTTCATGCAAATGATTGGATACTAATTAATAAGAGATTTAGGTATCCAAAGGGGACCATGTGGGATGGTTCCTTTGGGTACCCAAATACATCGTGATGACTTTTCGGAGGATAATGATGAATGGGCATTATCAATTAAAGATGATACATCATTTTTCTTTATGGGTCTCCATTCATACATTGGTTGTTTATCATTTAAATTCATATTATGATTATGTGACATCTTTATATGATTATATTTATTTGAAAAATAATTCATTTGGGATTTATGTTTATTCAAATTATTTTTCAAAATAGATTGATGTTGATAATCATAATGAATTTTATTATAGAGATTTTTTGAAAGTTTATAAGAGTGATTGTCTTTCTTAAGAAGTGATTGTTGAAAGAGTGGGTTACAATATGTTTTAAATGATTGATTCTTATTTTGATAATTTTCATTTCCACTCTTTCTTATAGACATACTCTTATAGTATGAAGGATAATATTTTATAGTTTGATTTTTATGAAAAGGAGTTTTTAAATTTGAGTCATGATTGAAAATATATTGAGACTTATAATAATGACTCTTAAGAATTTTGTGAGGATCATAATTCTTTTTGAAACTAAACTCCTTTTGATTTAATATGTGAAAATGGTCCTTTTTAGAAATGATTTTGTAAGTTAATTTATCCTTGTTATTCAAAATCTTATGATGAAATTCATTACATGACATTTGAAATTTTTCAACAAAAAATTTTAATTGTATTAACTTACAAGTTAAAGCATCATTTTCAACAATCAATTTTTCATTATATTCTTTAGAAACTAAGAGCCCTTTTTCAATATCCTTGAATTTTTCTTTTAATAGATTCCAATCTAAACAAGGAATAGGAATTTTACCTAAAGAGCATGAAAGAGAATTTATCACATCAATATTTGATTCTACGTTATCGTTTGCTTTTAAAGATTTATTTTCTAAACGTAATTTGGAATTAGCAATTTTTAACTTTAAAATTTTATGTTTAGCAATTTTAAGCATACGAGATGTAGAAATGGAATTTGTTACAAAAAGAGGAGTTTTTGATTTTCTTACATTGCTATGGGATGAGGCAAGATCTGGACCAACGATTCCTTTGACATCTTCTTTGCATTCCTCTTCCATAGTTGAATTTCCGTCTTTTCTTTTGCTTGATGTGTTGCTAACAAATGAGTCCAATATTGTGACGTTGTATTCTTCTTCCTCCAAGCATAAGTCCTCATCGATTTCTTCTCTTGGATCCATAAGGAATTCCTCGTCGATTTCTTCTCTTGGATCCATAAGGAATTCCTCGTCGATTTCTTCTCTTGGATCCATAAGGAATTCCTCTTGTTCATCATCTGTGGAAGGAAGACTATAAGTATTCTCAAGAAATTTCCAAACTTCATATGCAGTAGGAAGTGTATAAATAAGTTTGAAAATATTTTGATCTAATGCACAATATAGACTATTCATAGATTTGGCGTTTAAAAACATTTCATTTTTATTTAAAATACTTGGGGGCATTTTAATTGTAATATTCCATACTTCAATATCCAAAGATTTAAGAAATTTTTCCATAAGAAATTTCCACCCATTAAAATTTTTGCCTTCAAATAAAGGTGGTGCTAAAGATTTTTCATTTATAAGAAAGTTTCCCCTACTAGAAGAAGCGAGATCATGAGACGCCATTATTCCTGGTTTTTAAACTGTTTAGAATAACCTACCTCTGATACCACTTGTTGGATCTTACGGCGCCCTTAGAGGGGGGGGGGGGGGGGGAATAAGGGAATAAAATTCTTTTTATAATTTTTATGATAATTACTAAGTTGTTTTTGATTAATAGGAAATAAGATGACAATTTAGTAATAACAATTTTGCAATAATGAAATTTTACGACAATTGAGAGAAATCAAATAAACACAATATAATCATGATTGCATTATATAAAAAGGGTGTTTACAAAATTTGATTTCAATATCGCTAGAAATCGGAGGCGTACAAAAGTGAATTTCTGTTTCTTTTCTATACCGACTTCTATCCCCACAAACCGGTTGTCTTTAGCCTATCCTTCCCCGGATAAGGCCTCAAGCCGCTCTAGCCAATCCTTCCCCAGATATGGCCTCGAGCCCCCTAGATCTAATCACCAAGAACTAGTCGCCAACACAAGGCGAATTTCCCCCTAAATCCTACCCAAACCTAGTCGCCAACACAAGACGAATTCTCTAAATGGTTACAAAAAGTATGGAATGGAAATAATGAAAACAATAATAAAAACTCCCTATATGAGATCTTCTGAAGTTGGAGATAAAGGATCGTTGTAGTATAATCGAGATCGAAGCGATCGTCCTTCGGATGTAGCGTGACGTAGTCCTCCTCCAGAATTCTCCTTAAGCTTTTTGTGGGAGATCCATCTTCGACAGCATAACAGCACTGGAATTGTGGCACAAGTAACCTCTCTGGGATGGATGATCAAAATGATCGAAGTTGGCTTCAATTTATAGACCTTGGCGCTAGCGCCTGCGGTAGTACTTAGCGCCCGCAGTATCGTTCGTGTGGAGCGGTTGTGAAAACCGTCGGAGGCGTGGCTCTATGCACAAACTTGAGATAGCGCATGCGGTAGCGGTAGCGCTCGTGTGGAGCGGTTGCGAAACTGTCGGCGGCGTGGCTATCTGCACGAGCTCAAGCTAGTGCCTGGAGTTAGCGTTAGCGCTGGCGGTAGCGCTAAGGAACCGCCGAGACGAGGCTAACCGCTGAGATGGAAGCTGAGATGAAACCGCTAAGACAGAACCAACTGAGCTAGCGCCTGGCGTTAGCGATAGCGCTGACGGTAGCGCTAAGGAACCGCTGCTTTCAAAAATTGTTTCCATGCTGCCTTCTACCTTTGGAGTATTGCACCTATAGTTCCTGCACACTATAAACAAACTACAAGCAATATCAAATATAATATGGGATTTGTTATTCTCAAACAAAGGGATTTGACACATGTCCAACAAGGCTCTGCCGCGTTCTAGAAGCATTTGCCGTGATATATGGCTGCACATGGGCGTGATTGAGGTGACACATGCGTGTCTCTTGGGCGTGTTCGGGGTGTCACGGGCATGACTTGATCAATTCATCGAGTTTTGTCCTAAAAATTGGTTGAGAGCTGGAAAGTGGCATTTTTAAGATTACAAGCCCTTAGTCACGGGCGTGACTAAGGGGCGTGACCTAACAAAATGCCAAAATGCTGAAAAATAGAAATAAAGCTAAGTTAGTAAGAAAAATAATAAAACAAACATATTACTCATTAAATTACATAAAATATTTACAATATTACTTAAAATTATACTGGAATCTATATTAAAAATATGTATATTTTACTACTTATCAGGCGTGTCTTAAACGAGCCTGGAAACGGAGGGAAACAGCGCGATCAGGAGTTATTTGACAGTTGCGGGAATGGTCATGGCCTCGGTCATAGGCGTGACCTGGGGCGTGACTAGTGTCATAGGTCATGCCCCGCCTTAGGTTAAACTAAATAAATTTACCAAAACTAAATAAAAATAAATTAATTATTAATAAAATATTATATAAAAATAACTATAATTAATGTACTATCAAATACCCCCATACTTAATCTTTTGCTATTCTAGTGCAAGACTAATTTATAAATATGAGAAGAATCTATAAGGCATTTCAAAAAGAGTTACTTATAATCATGCACTCTAAATATTATATGACCAAATTCAAAACAACTTAGAAATAAAATTTAGACTCATAAGAAAGAACTTATAATTTATATATTGAATTGAGTAGAATAAATATTAATTTCAAAATTCGCTAACTAAATTTTCATAATCAAAATTGCATTGAATTGAGCAAAATAATCTATGATTAATTTTATAGAAATTTTAGATTTCATGAGAAACTTTTTAGAAAACTTCAAAATATTATCGAAGCTCTCATATCAGTCTTGGATTAGCAATTGATATTGGATAAATAAGGTAAAAATTGGCATAGAAAAAATATCTTCATTGGGGAAATGATGGGTTTTATCCTCTCAATTCCATCTTTTATCAAAATTTCTTCTTCTTTTGAAATATCACAAATGTATATGTTTAGGAGTGATGAATTTTATCCTCTCAACTTCATGCCATATAATCTTTTACAAATTTGGGAACATATGTTTAGGAATGATGAATTTTATCCTCTCATTCCATGACATATGATCGTGTATATGGTTTTTATTGCCAATCAAAAGGGTTAGGCAAAAGGTAAATTATACTCACAGGCAGCAATCTTGTATACTTTATGTAATTTTATCAAAATTAAATGATAGGTACACTTTCCTTATCAGATAAAATTACATGCCCCCTATCACGGGCGTGACAGAGGGCGTGACCTTCAGGTCACGGGCATGACTCACCCGGATAAGCTTTCAATGCATGCAGTTTCCAGTCGCACCATTTCCAGCTTACACGCCCTCAGTCCTGGGCGTGATTGAGGTCGTGACTCTTCCCGCAACTGCCAGAATTACTCCAGATCGCATCGTTTCCCACCATTTCTAGATTCGATCAAGACACGCCCCAGTCACGGGCGTGACCAAGGCTGTGACCCCCAGATAATTGATTTTTGGCAGTTTCCTCTCAACATTCCCGGGCTTTCAAGATAGCAGTTACACACCTTACACATCCTTGGTCACGGGCATGACCAAGGGCGTGACTCAATTTTCACCTATAAAAGGCAGCAATCTCCAGAAGTCTAGGAGTTCGATTTTGGTGTCCATTTTCAGCTTTATTTTACTATTTTCATGTACTAGCTAGTTTATTTACAAGTTGTAAGTTTTGATTATCGCAATTTTCAATTCAAGTATTGTTGCTTATTTTTATCATATCTTCTTGATCTTCTACTTGTATTTCCAACATTATGATGAGTAACTAAATTTCCTTTAGCACTTGGTTATGATGAACTTTGGAATGAAATAAAATATGTTTTGAATTTTTCTAAATTAGCAAGCTCGTCTTTTGAATATCTTCGATTTATCATTGATATACTTTGCTTTGATTTCATATTTTTGGTATATAATTTTCAATCTAAGATCCATATTCTAGTTGGTCGAGAGATTTGTGCGTACGAGGAGATCACTCAAAGATAAAAGGAGTTGCATGCACTCCTCGAGAGAGGACGACGTAAATCTTCCGGATTGGAGTCAAATCCAATAGAGGGTTCACCGCTTAAAGCAAGCTTAGGGGTTTCAACTGGCCGAGGGGTCTTAATCGATCAACCTAAGGTTAGTTGGTAGTATTCCTCGAGAGAGGTGCTATCATGTTTTGGTAACCTCCACGGTCGAAGTTATTTTAATAAGAGTTTGTGGTTTTATCTTTTATAAAATTCTATTTTATTCCAAAGGGATTCTAGATAAAGTGTTAATCTTTTAATCATCAAATTTCTTCTTAGTTGAATTACTC
The DNA here is from genome assembly GCA_033032865.1 of Dactylorhiza incarnata. Taxonomy (NCBI): domain Eukaryota; kingdom Viridiplantae; phylum Streptophyta; class Magnoliopsida; order Asparagales; family Orchidaceae; genus Dactylorhiza; species Dactylorhiza incarnata. The sequence goes on from JAWHQI010000130.1 coordinate 2,392,857, forward strand.
TTAATCGTTTCTTGAAACAAACCCGAATTTTCGATCGATAAAATAATAGCTCTTCTTTGTGAGTAGAAGTACTCAACAAACCCGGAAATAATACAAAACTTTATTTTCTTAATCCAATACTATAAAATGATAGGTACACTTGCCTTATCGGATTATATGTGGATCATATCTTAATTTTACGCAACACCATTTAGTTATCAATCTGGAAGAAGGTCAATAAGAATTCTCAACCTAGCATACTGAAATAGTGGAAGAAAAAGAAGTTCACCAAGAATCTGCTGCCCAAGGCATTGTAATAGTTGAGTGGGAGTTCTTCCTGGAAAACTTTGCCCAAGAGACTGAGCTGCAGGAAGAAGGTGAGAGGTCAATCACTGAGGTAATTGAGGGGGAGTCTCATCAACAAGAATCTGCCCAGAATGATCTTGACCTGGATGAAGTTAACCGGGTCATCAAGAAAATTGTAGAGGAATAACCAGAAGAACTAGTCTCCACAGGGATGGAGATAGTTCTATGGAAAGGAAAGAGTGTGCTGGAAGAGACAGCCACTCCCATGCTCACCTCTCAAACTTCTATTCATGATTTTCTTTATGAGGACAATGAGCCTTATATAGGTCCATCACACAGTGCTGTTGTAGAAGAGCCAAAGCTTCAATCTCCATCAACAAGTGAAGTACCTCGTTGTTCTTTACTAGCTTAACTGCAAGTCCTACTAGACAATCAATGAAGTCAAATAGAAGGCTTTGTGCACAAAATAGTCCAAGGACTGAGGACTGAGATGAATGCAAAGATTATAACTCTATAAGAAGAAATGCACCATCTGAATGCTCAAGCATTTCATTTTTCCATTAAAGCTGCAAATGTTATAGATGCCACTACACAACAAAATGACATGACTCACCAAGGAATACAAGAAATAGTGGAAAATCAAGTTGCCACTGGAGAAAATATTCACTTAGATTTTCAAGAAATATCTAACCACATGGCAGAAGACAAGAAAAATATACTGAATAGAATGGACTTATGCAGTCAATTGTTGGATAAGCATCTGCTGCAAACAAAGAACACCAGGGGTGAACATATTGGAACAAAAGATAGTTGATTCTCAAGAAGTTATATGCTAACATGTATTTGATGAAATCAGAAAGTAGGAAAAGACCATCACTCAATAAAATGCTAAACAAGTTATATGAATGTCCAATGCCACTAGGGAGGCCCTAGATTTATTACCAAAATTTTACTCTCCAGAACAAGAATTTGCACCAGCTGCTTATGATTACACTCCGCCACCTAATTATGAAGAGTCTTGGAATGACTATGTCTCCTCACCTCCAGCTGATCAAGTAGGACCATCTTCATCTCATAAGAGGGAGATTGTCCCCACTGAAGAAGAATTGATGGACAGATAAAGAAGGATATTAGAAATACAGAACTTACCTGATTATGAAGTATAGAGCCCTGAGTCCAAGACCATCATCTTGTACACATGGGAGAATTTTGGAAAGTTAGGCATCAACACTTCTAGATACTATAATTCAATAGTGTGGGACAAATATGAAAAATAGGAGTCAAAGAGGAGGATTCACAGGAGGAATCATCCAAATGGACCACCTCCTCCTCCAAGATATATTCCAAAGCCCCTGGGTTATTTCTAAGGACAGAAGAGGAAAGTTGTTGGAGAGAGCTGAAAAATTTTATAGCTTGCCTTAAACTTTTGTGGTATTCACACTTATTTATCTTATTGTTGAACTCTATAACGTCTGGACCTATTTATTTATATAATCTGGAATGTTCTTGCTCTCTAAGGATTTATGTCTTATTTTCAGTTTTATGTCTATATGTTTATTGTCATATGAGGTTCTAACTTATTCAAATAGGGGGAGATTATCGGAAATATTGTCCACAAGATTCCTGGTTTGATGAAGGCCTTAAGATGATAATAAACATCTTGTATTTGATGATTGTATGAGTTTTGATATGACAGGTACAACAGAAATGCTTGGCAAATATAATGTTAGACTTATGGTCACCCAAATAGGGTTTTACCCTTGTAATCCCTCAAGGTGCAAAACTCATGTTGACATATGATCTAATCCTATATTAGACATGTCATTATCATGAGGAAATACAGCATAGATAAAAGAAATTAAAGGAAGCAGCAAAGATTAGTTTAAGTCAAATGTCGACTGCATCGACTGAATGACTAAGAAAAATATCAACTGCATCGACTGGAAGCTAAGTCATTTGTCGACTACATCGACTGGACAGTTAAGTAATTTGTCAATTGCATCGACTAAACAGTTAAGTAATTTGTTGACTGCATCGACTGGAAGACTACTTGATTTATCTACTGCATCGTCCAGACTTTGACAGTAGGATCTTTCCCGGATTGATTGCTCAAGTATGGACTGCATCAGGTTATGCTTTTAAGGTGGAGGTTATCGACTACATCATGTCTGTATTGAAAGATTTTATCGACTACAAGTGCTGAAAGATTTTATCAACTGCATAGATTATTTTATCGGCCTGAAGCATGTTCTAATGGCCCTATGCTAAAATTAAGCCACAAATTACGCAGTCATTCAAATTGATTTGAATTCCACTTTCTGCTGCAATAAACAAGGTCCTTTAAGAGGAAATAGATTATACTCATTGATTTCATATTGTTATCATTTAAAGGACTTTTCTTAGGGAAAATTTCTAGTCGTTGAAGCATTCCTTTTTCAGAAGCAAGGCCTCAGCTGATCCAGTCATCTATATAAAGGGATATGAAAATTGAACAAGACATACATACATTTACAAGAAGGCCCATGTGCATATACTTAGAAAGATTTTCTGTGCAAGCATTTTGCAATGGTCAAGCTATAGAATTTTCTATAGTCTACAGCCACCACAATCCTGAGCGAGATTTCTTTAAAGACTCAACAAAACTATTATCTTTCTAAAGAACATTTCTCTCTTGAGTAAGTTTTCTTGATCCATCCAAATTCATTTCAAGCAGATACATTCAAAGGCTAATTAAGCAAGAAGAAGCTTTCATAGTGCTTCTTTTGAAGACTCAAGTATTGTTGGTTGAGTTAAAATCTATACAAATTCTTTATAATTGTAGGATCTTTTTTGGGTCTGAATTTGTTCTAGGATTTCAGTGAGAATCTGAGCTGTAGGATCATTGATGAGTAGTTTATATACTCATCTTTTAGTATAGTTTTAATATATTTTTAATATAAAATTATAAAAATTATACGAATTATATGATATAAATCTTTCTTTTTATATATATACGTATATATGTGTTTATATATATATATATATATGTTATATATATATATGTTTATTTATATATATATATATATGTATGTTTATTTATATATACATATATGTTTATTTATATATATATGTTTATATATATACGTGTATATATATATCAGATATTTTTTTAACGTAGTTCGTCGATCGGAGGCCACAGTTCATCGATCGGAGGCCGCCAGGCGACAGCTCGTCGATCTCCCGCCCATTCATCGAACACAGTACGTCGAACTCTTGCCCATTTGTCGATCGGAGGCCGCCATGCGACAGTTCGTCGATCTCCCGATCGTTCATCGATCGGAGCCCGTCTTCGTCGATCGGAGCCCGCGTTCGTCGATCGAAGCTCGTGTTCGTCGATCGAAGCTTATTCATCGATCGTGGCCATTCATCGTTCATCGATCGCCCATCAAAATAGCTCTGTCGGCCACCTCCAGCTCCTCCACCATACAAGCAGTTCTCCTGTGAACCTTCCATGCAAGCCTACAGCCACCACCATGCAAGCAGCTCTCCACCGTCCACGTCCACCTCCATGCAAGCCGCTGGACACCTTACAGTAATCCGCCCAAGCTCCTCCACGTCAGCGGTCCGGCTACCTCTACTCCCATGCATGCCACGTCAGCAATCCATGTGCGCCTCCTCCAATGTCCAGCAAGCATCAGCACCTCCTCCGCCCAAGCTCCACCAGCTGTCCGGCCTGCTCTAAGAAATGTCTCCATTAAATCATCCATGGTCCCACCCCTTATTGATTACCTTTCTTCAAATGCTTGGGCCGGTTGTTATTGTTTTGCATCTATAAATAGGGCTCATTGGTGGAGATGTGAAGGGAATTATTATATTTTTAGTGAGGAATTTTGGAGATGAATTTTTAGGATTATAATTTCATTTTCTTATTTTATTTTTATGTCTTTAGTAGTTCTTATAATCATCCTTTTACTTCTTGCAAATTGTACTTTTCAATTCAATAGTTGTAATTTCCTGAAGGGAATAATAGAGATTTTCTTGAAGAGTACTCAACCACCCCGAGTCTAATACGACCTTGGTTGTATAACTTATACTACATTCGATACGGTACACTTACCGTTGTCGTTTGCAAGCATAGTTTCTGCGCATCAAGTTTTTAGCGCCGTTGCCGGGGACACAGTTGATATTACGAAAAAATAAATATTTATTAATTTTATCGTTCTCTTTCTTCTCCCCCTTCTCTTTAAAATTTTAAAAAAATCTTAAAAAGCGTAATCTAAATTCTCGGAAAGGACGCTTTGGGCTTGAATTCCCATCACAGCCTCTAGTACCTTGCGAGCCCTTCACCGGGTTGATCTTGGGAAGTTCGGGACTAACTTAACCCGCTTTTTGAAAAAAAAAATTATTATATAATTTTTTATATATTATAATTATTCTCTAAAATTCAATTCATTTAAGTGAAGGTTGTTCTCTTTTTATTTTATTAAATGAAGTTATCTGATTTGGCCGTAAAAGTTGCTGAGCTTCAAAACCAAGTTAATCTTTTGGAAGTCGTACGAAAACGCCAAATAGTTGTTATTATTGTGGTGCGACTCATCAAAGTGAGGAATGTTATTTACATTCATATTCTAAAAATAATTATTATGAAAATAATTTTCCTCAATATTATGCAAATAATCTTGATTATAGTTATGATCAAAATATGTCCTCTTTTAATGAAAATAATTTTTCAAACTTTGATGAAAATGTTTTTTCTAATTGTCATGAGAATAATTTTTCGGCATTTAATAATTGTTCTTCTAGCTCTGAAGTAGATTATTCTTGGTGGCAAGCTCATCCGGATAGTTCTCGGAGCGGTGAAGAAAAATCTTTATATCCGAATTTTTATTCTTCTTCTTATGCGCCGCAATTTTTTCTCTCTAATTTTGGGGAATTTTCACCGATTCAATTTAATACTTCCCCCAAAAATGTAGAGGAGAATTTTACTTCTTCTAGTGCTTTTTCTCCATCCTTTGATAATTTAGTTATGGAGGAACATGTGCTTTCATGTAATCCCATAACTTCTTTTACCAAAGATGTAGAAAAATTTTCTTGCCAAGATTTTCTTCATGTTGTGGGCACCCCGGATGAACTAGAAGAAGAACAAGTTTCTTCCCCTACTTCACCCAGATCTTCTTTTCTTTGTCATGAATTTTTGCAAATCTCTTCTATTCAACCAAAAATTCATGAAAATTTAGTGTCCGAAAATTTTATTCCTATTGGTAATGCACTAGATTTTTCAAAAGAGAATTTTATTTTAGAAAAGGAACAACTGGAGTTTAATCATATATTTTCGCAAGCACCTCCTCCTTGCGAAAAAATTTCTGACACATTTAATTATGATTCTCTATATACTAATAATTTTCAGGTTGAAGATGAGTCGTTGCTACCCAATTAATTGATGATCCATATGTCACTCATCTTTATATTTCCAAATCACCTCAGGTATGTATAGGTGATTTGGATTTGCATATTCAAGTCCAATGACAAACGGAGAATCACACGTTAAGCGGAGGAATCGTCGGGCAACGGATGACGGCATACTCACCTCAGCGTGAATTAAGGGAGTTGCCAATACATTTTAAATTTATATATCTATTTAGCTAACACTAACTTTCTAGCTTAAAGACCGGAAAAAGAAAGCACTCTTGGGAGGCACCCCCTTGCTTATCTTTAATTTTATGAATTTTCTTTTACAAGTTTATTTTTCAAGTGTTCTTCATACTTAGTTTTAGACATTGGGGACAATGTCTAATTTTAAGTATGGGGGTGTAGCTTTGCGTTCACTGTATTTTTATTTGAAAAAAAAAATTTAATAAAAATCTAATTTCTTGGAAAGTGTGCTTTGGCCTTGAACTCCTATCACAGCTCCTAGTACCTTGCGAACCCTTCACCGGGTAGCCCTCGGGAAGTCCAAGAAATAATATTTATAAAATAATAATAATAATAATAATAAATATGCCTAGTCGTCGATCGGAGGCCACGGTTCATCGATCTCCCGCCCATTCGTCGAACACAGTTCGTTGAACTCTTGCCCGTTCGTCGATCGGAGGCCGCCAGGCGACAATTCGTTGATCTCCCGCCCATTCGTCAAACGCAGTTTGTCGAACTCTTGCTCGGTCGTCGATCGGAGGCCGCCAAGCAACAGTTTGTCGATCTCCCGCCCATTCGTCGAACGCAGTTCGTCGATCGCTCGCCCGTTCGTCGATTGGAGGCTGTCAGGCGACAGTTCGTCGATCTCATGACAGTTCATCGATCTCCCGACCGTTCGTCGATCGGAGCCCGTGTTCGTCGATCGGAGCCCGTGTTCATCGATCGGAGCCCGTGTTCGTCGATCGGAGCTCGCGTTCATCAATCGAAGCTTATTCATCGATCATGGTCATTCGCCGTTCGTCGATCGCCCATCAAAATAGCTCCGTCGGCCACTTCCAGCTCCTCCACCATGCGAACAGCTCTCCCGTGCACCTTCCATGCAAGCCTCCGACCACCACCATGCAAGCAGCTCTCCACCATCCACGTCCACCTCCATGCAAGCCGTCGGCCACCTTACAGCAATCCGCCCAAGCTCCTCCACATCAGCGGTCCGGCTACATCTACTCCCATGCATGCCACGTCAGCAATCCATGTGAGCCTCCTCCAATGTCCAGCAAGCAGCAGCACCTCCTCCGACCAAGCTCCACCAGCTATCCGGCCTGCTCCAAGAAACATCTCCATTAAATCATCCATGGCCCCACCCCCTATTGATTACCTTTCTTCAAATTCTTGGGCCGGCTGTTATTATTTTGCACCTGTAAATAGGGCTCATTGGGGAGATGTGAAGGGAATTATTATATTTTTAGTGAGGAATTTTGGAGACGAATTTTAGGACTTAGACTCTTCTTTTCATGTTTTAGTATTTCTTGTAGTTTTCTTTCTTCCTCGCAATAGTACCTTCAATTAATTAATATGCAGCTTTCAATTCCTATCTTGTAACTTTTCTTTAGCAATTTAATAAAATAGTTCGTTTATTGTCTCATTTTCCCCTCTTATTTTATTATATACTCTTTTACCTTTGTTAATTCCTTAATCTCAATGAGTAACTAAAATATTGTTAGTACTCGATCAAGATGATCCAAGGAATAATAAAGATTTTGAATTAATTTATAATTGCACTTTCTCTTTTCTAAGCTTAAGATTTATCCTTGATTTTAAGATTACGAGATTATATTTCAATATATAATTCTTGTTCTTGTTTTTGTTCTTTAGTTAACTGAGAGGCTCGTAAGACGAATCGATCACTCAAGGATGAAGAAGAGTAGAATGCAATCCTCGAGAGAGGATGACGTTACCCTTCCGGATTGGAGTAAAAGCCAATAGCGGGATTCACCTTGTAAAGCGAGTATTAGGTTATCGACTATAGAATGAGAATTTGGTTGATATTTCCTAATCTTAGTTGGGCGTATCCTCGACCCAAGGTACGTTCATAATTCGGGAATCTCCACAGTCATAGCTGTTTTATTAAGAGAATGCGATTTTCTTCTTTCTTCTTATTTTTATCTCCAAGGTGATTCAAAGATCGAGTGTTAATCGTCCTTTTAATTCTTTATTTTAATTCTTCTCTCTTTAGTGCAAAAACCAAATCCTAAACTTTTAATTGATAAAATAATAGAGATTTTCTTGAAGTAAGAGTACTCAACCACCCCGAGTCTAATACGACCTTGGTTTCTTTAACCTATACTACATTCGATACGGTACACTTGTCGTTGTCATTTGAGGATATAGTTTTGCGCATCAATCATTATGATCTGAGGTAGGATCTTTGAAAAGAACTGAGTGTAGATCCCTTGTTGGAGATATTAATGTAGGGTTGCTTTTGGCCTGAGTGTAGGAACTTATGTTTTAAGATCTGAGTTGTACGATCATGTGTTAAAGATCTGAGATAGGAGACTGTTGTTCCTGAGTTGTAGGAGTCAAGGACTCTGAGTGTAAGATCATTTGATTTGAGAAATTTGGAGAAATTAGTCTAAGCTAGCACTCTACTAGATAAGTGAATGGGGAAAGTGGTTGTACCCATATTTGGGGAACCACTTTATATCTTGGTGTGCTGTGTTGTGGATTGTGCTTCTATGTTGCTTTGTTGTGCTAAAAATAGATACATGAAAAGAAAGCATAAATCTTTTAAAACACATATTCACCCCCCCCCCCCTCTAGGTGATTAGACATCAACCGTCATCTTTCAGTGGTGTTGTGGTGATATTCTTGTGGTTGTGTTGTATTGTTATGACAATGAGCGAAGCGGAGGCTTCTGAACCGCGGATGTACGAAGCGGAGGAAGGCATCCCGCAGAAGTGCAAATCGGAGGAAGACGACCCACAGATGTGCAAAGTGGAGGAAGATGACCTGCGGAGGAACGAAGTGGTGTCGGTGACCCGTATAGTTAGTTAGTTAGTTTCTTTAATTGCAAGTAGTTGTAAGCCACAATCAAAAACCCCCCTCAAAACACCGACATAAAAAGACTTCTATCTCAAGTCTTGTTTAAATAGATTACTCCAGCTTGTCATGTTCCATGTGAGATTCAATACTCGAGGATTTATTCTCGTTTTATTATTACTTGACAACGACCAGTTCTATGTCGTTCGCACCGCAGTCTCGCTCCCACCTATAGCGGTGTTTCGAGATTATGTGTCAGCCTGCGCACTTGCGTGCAGGTCTTGTGCACGAGGGGATACACCCGCGCGCTTGCGCGCAGGACTGCATATAAATAGGATCCTATACGTGCGTGGGACTACATCAAAATGCTTGTGCGTGGGTCCTGTGCATCCACACACTTATGCGCGGGGTTCCGCGTGCAAGCGAGTAATGTGCTTGCACGCTGGGTGCGAGCTAGCACTCATGTGCTTGTGTGCGGGGCATGGTTGACATTGGTCGTGCGACCGTGCAAGATCGTGCATGGTACAGTGGTGTATTTGTCGCTTCGCCTTCACAAATATTTTTGCGAATAACCCGTGACTTGTATTTTTTCAGGTGTCAAAGCACGGCTCTCAAGGTAGGCCAATGCAGCTGCGCTCCACGCTTACTGTCGAGCAAACTGATGTCTGCAGGAGACATTATGGGATATATGCATTGCTGGAGGTGAAGATCCCTTGTATTTAAGAACGTGCGCAGAACCTTCTAAAGGGTAGCATGATGATTTGTAATTTGTGCCAGAAGTCTGGGTTCGGCCTTCTACCTTGTGGGGAGGCAATTGAAATTTTCAAGTTCTGTGGTGTGTCGATCTCCCAGTTTACTCATGCTGGAATGACGAGGATTATGGGGTTAATTGTCTTATTTCAGGAGCTTGGTTCGTGGTTCACCTTGGACCTGCTCAAGGAATGGTGCGAGGTATGCACTGATGGAGGGGGGCAAATTGAGGTGCACAATAACAAGAAGTTGATTTAGTTTGAGGATCGAGTAGACCACTATCATGGGAATACCCTGTATTGTTACTTCAGGAATTCATGGGGTCTGCTGGAGTTGTGGAGGTCTCTTCCTGGGTGATGTCGTCGCGTGGTGGGATGGGAGCGAGAGTTTATGCCAATGATGGGATTCACTAATCTAGTCGCGATGTGGAAGACCCTTTTCCATATTTCTTCCATTGTGGAGGAGAAGTGGTTGTTGTTGTGCGGGCTTTCTATGGATACAAAGCATTCTACTGTGATTCCTCTAGATCCTGAGAGGAAGAGGAAGTTAGTCTTCAAAAGAGGCAGCTCGGAGTCTGTATCCCTTTCTTCTTGGCTGAGGGAGCATAATGGTGAGGCGGCTCCCTGCAGTTCCAGAGTGGACGTCGTGCCTGCTAATCTTGATGTTGACGTCATGGGTTTTGCTGTCCCCCAGGCGTCTCCCAAGACTGTTTCCATTCCGCTGCAAGCTAAAGCGAGGCGGATTTCCTCTTCTCTCAAGTCTATGACGGTTGCGGTGAGTGTAGCACTTTTGCTTGGATGAGCTTGCTATTTTGAAAGGAATTTGACTTCTTCCTTTTTTGCAGATCAGAGTTCAAACCAGCATTGACCTTACGTAGAATGATTACTATGTGGGCCTGAAGGACGGGTACTTCAAGCTTCAGGAGGATCTCAGCGGGGTGAAGTGTTCCCTGTCTGACTTGAGGAAGATGCGAGACTGCAATGTATCTCGCTTTCGGCATCTAGAGGATGAGTCGCAAGCTGAACTAGGGAAGTCATAGGAGGAGCTTAGTTATGAGAAGGCTCTTATTCATAATACGGTCCGTCTGTTAGAGGATCCATAGGGTGAGGTGACCTGCCCGGACGCCGAGCTGGGATCCCTTAGGACCGAGTTGGAAAAGATTTCCTCGCTAGAGCAGGCTGTAGAGGAGATGAAGGCGGCGTGAGTGGTTGAGTACAAGGACTCCCTAGTCTACATGCAAGAGTATTCCCTGCTTTTAGAGGAGATCCGTGAAGAGGTCATAACCAAGGAGGTGTAGCCCTTGCTGGAGGACGTGCGCGAGAAGGCCTTCAAGCAAGGGATGGCGAAGACCCACCACATGGTTGTGCGAACATGAGGATGCGATTTTTCTGAGCTTGGTGTCGGAGATTTCTCCGAGGATGAGTGCTCTGATGTTGACGTCAAGGAGTAGCTCCTAGATTTTGTACCTTTGTATTTTTGTGTGCCATTTGTTTCTTTGTATTTGTATTTTCATTGTATAATGTTGCGCCTAGGAATATCTTTATGCTGATTGCATAGTTGTTTGTGGATTGTTCTAGCTTGTGGAATTACTTGTGTAATGGATTTGGATTTGTGGTGTAGACACTATTGTTTTATGTGCGACCTTGGTTTGCTTTGTAATATTCTTTTGCGCCAACTGCGCGGAGACAAGGCCTTAACGGTGCGGCTGTTGGTGCAAAAATTATACCTCCAAAACTCACACTAAAAATAGATAAGGGAGACTGTGAACTGTAGGTTACTTGAGATGGAAGATGCTAGAGGAGAGACCTCTAACGGGAAAAACTGCTTGAGTAGATCTCAAGAGAGGTTATAGGATGGAGGTCTAGAACAGGCCAGAGGAAGAGGTAGAAAAGTGAGAGAATTCGAGATCGCTTACACAGGTTATAAGCTGGAGCCTCGAAGCAAAAGTTCCTTTTCAGGTACCCCTACCGCTCTATTAATAGGCGTGGAGGCTACCCTAACGGGCAGATCCAATAATTACATGTTGCCCGAGATATAGGAGAGTCGGTACAGAGATAAGGGGTGCTAATAACAAAAAGGTGAAAAAAGGACCAGACCGCCCGGTCTGGCGATCTCAACTGAGCCTGACCGCGCGGGCCTTAGACGAAAAACTAGTGGAGGATGGCGATCTGGGTGGTATCCCAAAACTGAGACCGTTGGAAAGGGCCATTCTGACTGGAGAGGAGAAGTCGCGGATTTCCGGGCAAACATGATCCCCGCACACTTTCAATTTTCACTGGAACTTCAGAAATGTTTGCTTTGACCGCTGAGACTGCAACCGTCATAAATGCGAGGGAAACTATAAATATGGCTTATGGGCTCCAGAGTTCAGAAACTTCTGGAAAGAACTGCAAGCTTACTCTTCAAGCGGTTACCACTTCTAAGTTCAGGATGAAATCTGAGATGGTGAGCGTTCTGGATTGAATATCTAAGCGATCACCCAAGGTGGCTTCTCCGAAAGGGAAGAAGAAAGAGACCGCTAGCTCCAAGAAGTTAATGGCGGTCAAGGCTTCCAAACATTTGGCAACAACTGACGTGGAGAAGAAGACCGCCGATGCTCTCCCGGAGGTGAAAAAGCCTGACTTGGTGGAAGGCAAAGAGGTCTTGTCGGCCTCTGATGTTGTTGATTTGTCGGCCAACTCTTAAGAACCTCATGTGTTGAATCTTCAGGATGTCTCTATCACCTTTGACTACCATAAGTCAGAGGAAGCTCTCAGCCAGGTCGCCGTGCAGGCTGATGAGATCGCTTCTTTTGAGGCAATCAAGGCTCGGTTTCAAGAGAAGAAGGTTGCAACTGAGAAGATCAGACAGCAGATCGTGGACAAGCACGATGCTGCAAAAGAGAAAAAGAGGAAAGGTTCAAGCTCTTCTGTTCCTCCTGCCAAGAGAAAGAAGAATAATGAATACAAAGATGTGACCGCCAAGACGACAATCACACTCCCTGAAAGTAGTGGTCCCGATCATCCTGCTGGGGCCGCTCCTGAGACAGTAAACGACCGAATCAATCTCTCCTTCCTTCCTGCGGGCTCAACTTATTCAAGAGGAGCGGACTCAGAGTTGACCGCTGATGATTCCCATTCTTATAGGGTTTTTCAGACTCATCTGGGCCTGTTTTCTCACTTGTGCACTACACTTTTACTTGTAAATCGCTCATATTTATCTTTGTTAGGATTGTACACTTAGTGCACTCTTTTCTCCTATCGGGGTGTGCAATTATGCATTTTGTGTTAGGGGTATGCCTTTGGGGGCTCCCATGCCTCTTCTTGTTTGTATTATGGATGATATGTGATTTATTATGTGGTAGGAGCTTTTATTTTGATTGTGTACAGGTGGTTTATGCCCTTGAGCTGAGCATTGTAATCTGGGTAAATCGCACGATCATGCAATTATTGTTAATGCACGATTGAAACGATCGTGCGATTTACTCATAGATGTTTGTGATGATGCTCATCGTGCATTTTCCTTAAACACACGATTGAATCCAATCGTGCGTGAAGGAAAACACACAACCTACCTTGAAGCAGGAAAAATCTGCAGCCTGTCTTACCCCGTGCATTTTTGGTCACGCACGAGCATTCTGCTCATGTGTGAACAAAAACGCACGACCTTCCTGTAGCTCCAGGCGTTGTTTATCCATGTAAATCGCACGGCCCAATATGTACGGTCGTGCGTTTTGATCGTGCGTTACTTAAAATTAACACCTCTATTTAAGCGTGCAGGATCTTCCGACCTAAAGGTTCTTTATTCGGCTTTTTCATCGGCAAGCCGTCAGGAGGAGCGGGAGAGCTCCATTTTCGCTCTCAACTGAGCTCCACCTTGGGAGAGAAGCTTCGACCACCATTTCCTTGTAGAAAACTCGTGAGAGTTTTGTCTCCGACCACCGCCATTGTTGCCACCTCTCAAGCTCCATTTCCGGCCATTTCGTGCTGCATTTTGGGAAGTTTCCATCAAGAGTACTACCATCAAAGACCAGTGAAGAAGATGGGCTCAATAGAAGGAATTGACAACTCCTCTCCGTACCCCGGATATCAACCGTAGATCGAGCTTGAACAAGGACTGACAACCCTTGTGTCCGGCCGCGAATCCCGGCAGGCCTTCGTATGCTCGGTTGTATTTTTTCCCCTTCTCTTTATTGGAGTATTGATAATGTATGTTGAGATGTTGCAATGATGTATAAAAACCCTAACCTTACTCTAAATGATAATCATGTTTTTGTGATTATGGTGATGGTTTTTATATAAGTGGTGTGCTTTGTTCTTTGTTCTTGGTTTGCAACAGGCTGTGATAGTGCCATCCTAGCTATTGCTAGGAGCGTGCTTGGTGAAGAGGTGATTATGACCCTCATTGTTCTTCCATCCAGTCTATTACCCATTTGGGTAATCCATCCAAGTGACGTGGTGACGGCGACCCACATTTTATTTCCTGTTGTAGAGTAAAAACACAACCACAAAACCCCCCGTTTGGCTCGTTTCACCCTTGCAATTATTCTTTCGAATAGTGAACTCACACCTCCTACCTGCACTCCTCAAGAGATCGATACTTGGGGACTTGCTCCTCAAGATATCGATTCTTCCAATAATTTTGTCCCTTTGATCTCACAGGTGCTTGACCCTTTCGAAGCTCAGAGCCTTCAGGAGGCCGCTGAGGAGGAGAAGAAAGAGAACGAGGAGAAGGAAAGGGAAGAAAAAGAGGAGAAAGCTAAGCAGATCGCTGCTGAGCAGAAGAAAGATGATGAAGCGAAGGTAGCACAGATCACTGCCAAGAAGAAGGAGGAAGAAGCGAAGGCAGCACAGATCGCTGCTGAGAAGAAAAAGAAGAAGAGGAGAGGGGGATGATGATCTCCGCTGAGAAGAAGAAAAGGGAGGAAAGGGAAAAGGCAGTGCTGATTGCTGCTAAGGGGGAGAAGAATGATAAGGAGAAAAATAAGAAGGCTTCTGAGGAGGAAAAGGAGAAGATAGAGAAAATTCGGCAAATCAAAAAGTAGAAAATCGTGCTCTCTGTCGATCTGATGAATCTCTCCGCTTCCCAGGAGAGTCAGATGGAAAAAGCAGCAGAAGACCGCGCGGCAGTGGTCTCTATTCTGGGAACTAGTAAGAGGAAGATGACCGCGAGATCATTGGAAACTTTTCCTCTGCCCACTCCTCGTCTTAGGTCTTCTAAAGAACGACGTGAGATCTTTATCATTGAAACCAATGACATCCTCATCAGCAATGCAGAATTAAAAAGAAAAAAGAAAAGAAGGAGAGAGGTCGCAGATGAAGGAATTGGAAAGAATGGACCTTAAGCGCTTCAGGGCATGAGACTGCCTTTTGCTGACCGCAGGCCATACAGTCACAAACGATGTTGAAAATACCTTACGTGACTGCGGTCTCGATTTCTTTTCAGGTATACTCTTTACGCAGACTCTTCTACTCTTAAGATGTTACAGTTGAGCTAACTATTTTCTTTCTTTGATCGCAGATGCTGATGAGGTCGATGCAACTCCTGAAGAGGGGGAAATCCAACAGTAACCACTGATGTTTCCTCCTCAGCTTGTTGATGTCCTCAAACCCATATTTGAGGATGTCAAAACAATGTGAGCTCGGGAGCGGGCTCATGATGATCAACTATGGGTGTTGATCGCTCATTATGAAGAGAATCTACGAGCTAAGGAGAAACAAGTTTGCGAGGAGGGCGATCTGAAGATTGGAGATCTCACCAAGGCGCTTCGTATGGCAGAGAGATGCTGAATATTATAAGGGGAAGTGTGATGCGCTAGCCGCTGAGGTCGCTTCTCTTAGAGTTGGCTCTGCTCCAATGATGATGAACCAGAGACTTCTAGCGGTCACCTAGAAGAGAGACCGACTTCAGAGATCATGGTCATCCCTATGGAGCAGGTAGACAGGGAGGTCATGAAGATTCAACGCGCTGCAATGTTAGCAAACCAAAGCATGTCGACCGCTCTGTCCATTGTTAATGAAATGCAAGATGTCGCAGCCTTTATTGGAAGAAAATGTCAACTAAGGAGATAGATTTTTATTCTTGATTTTGCGTGGTCTTGAGACATTAATTCAGAACAATTTGATCTTATTGTAATATATTACGTCAATTTAACTTTGACTTTATGCGATCTCTATAATTGATGTGATGCTGATCTCTTTCCATTGCTTATTTTTGAGTTGCTATTAGATATTTATTGCGATCTCTACTTTTTGAGATCGTAGCTATTGCACATTTCATTTTCACTTTTAAGCAGGTTCAGCAGTCTGGCGTGCTTCCTGGGCGGCCTCCCACAATTTAATGATTACAATACCACCCTTCCAGTTCTATAAATAGCTGGATTTAGTTTCTTCATTTTATGCTTTTTGAATGCGCCCAAAACATCGATTTCGGCGAACTCTCAAAATGGTGTCCTCTATAGCTTCTTCTGCCGAGATTTTTCTAAATGCCGATCATAAACTGTAACACCCCAGATTCTTCTTTTGATTATTTTAGCAAAGCACGTGAAATTAAGAATAATTATCCGAAATCGAGGTTTTTATTTAGGGCGTTACCTTTCTCAATCGACGTCGTCGTCCGGCGAGTTAGCTCTTGTGGGGGGCGTTATTTCGGTAAAGTGTAAGTATATGTATACATATATATATATATACGTTACACTATATAAATTAAGGTACCAAGACGTATATAAAGAGCTATATAATATGAATATGATATGTACATGTATATATATACGTATATGCGTAAAGGTTTGGGGTACTTTTAGCCTTATGTTCGTGTGCGGGTGGTCACATGTGGGTTTAACCATATATCGTATGTATACATAGCAACTTATGACATATATATATACACATAAATTATTATTATTATTATTATCATTTTCTTATAATTAATATCATCCTAATACTAAACCCTCCCCCTTATATCTCCCTGCTGGCATCATTCCCAACCGATCCCTCCAGCTTTTATTTCTTCTCCCTCCCCGATATCTTTGGCTGTCGTGCGCGACGAGGAAGGCGATATAGGGTTTCGGCGTTGGGATCGCCGGAGGAGGCATTTTGGAGGTCGTCGGAGCTTGGTTCCTTCGTCGGGGTGGTGAATCGGTGAGCCCTCGTTGCCGGGGCTAAGGCTTTGGTCGGCTATCGGCAAGTTGGTCGCGATCCGGCGAGTCGCCGGTTGGATCCGAGGCAAGAAAACCCTTCTTCTCCTCCTACTTTCCCCCCTTTCCTGTTACCTTTCTAGTATGGTGCTTGTGTTGGGATTTAGCTTACCCTATTTTGGTGCTTGGGGGAAGTGGTTCTGATGAAATCCTTACCTAATTGATTTTGATCCCCTACTCTAGATTTAAATTTTTTTGTGATAATCTGAGGGGCTGCTGCCCTCTTGGTTTTCTTGATTTGGGGAAGCTGTTGTTTTTTTTTGGTTTTCCCTTGAATTGAGGGGGTGGCTGCTGTTGCTATTTGGTTGGTCTGCTGCTGCTATTTTTGTAGTTGGCCTGCTGCTGCTATTTTTGTAGTTGGCCTGCTGCTGCTATTTTTGTAGTTGGCCTACTGCTGCTGTCTTATTGGGACTGCTGCTGCTGTTTGCACATTATAATTGGGGCTGCCTCTTATGCTCTTTGTTGGGTTAATTTGAGGCTGCTGTTATTTGATTTTCTGCTGCTATATAACCATCCTTGTTGGGTTAATTTGAGGCTGCTGTTATTTGATTTTCTGCTGCTATATAACCATCCTTGTTGGGTTAATTTGAGGCTGCTATTATTTGATTTTCGGATGCTATATAACCATCCTTGTTGGGTTAATTTGAAGCTGCTGTTATTCTGTTTTGGGGCTGCTCCGTGGGTTGGGTTATGCTAGTCCCGAATCATGTTTTACTTGGCTACTTCTGCATATTTACTTGGCTAAATAGTGATGGACTTGTTTGAAACGAAAGGGTGGGTACAGGGAACACTGGGTTCCCCCATCACAGTTCTTTTAGTAGTGGTTGGTAGGATGATCAGACCACCACCACGGCGCCTATTTCTTATTTGGGGGTGAATGTCCCCTTTATGTGTGTGGGTAGTGACATTGTTTGGGTCCGCCACCACTGGTCCATTTTTGCACTATATGCCAAGTTTAGTCATGCACTTGCTTATCGGGCTGGTTCTATGCGGGATCTTCCTAACCTTCTATTACTGAAGTCTTTATATAAGCGTATATATATAGATATATATATGTGTATATGTATATATATATGTATTTATATACCCTCTTCAGCTTGGTTATGTCACTTGTTACTTCTCCTGCTCTTACTTTTACCTATGCTGTTTTCTTGCACCCTTTGGGCTGAGGCATTCTTTTCTTATGAATGCCTCAGGTTCAGGTTTGTAGCGGCCGCCGGAGTTCGAGTGGGGACGTACTGTTCGCTGTTGAGGCCTTCCCTCTCTAGTGGGTAAGGATGCTGTTGGTTCAGTTTCTGTCGTGTAGCTTTTCTTTTGGACTGTTGACCTTTCCCTGCGGGTTCGTGTCAGATGTTGACGCACGTACGATTTTGCTTAGCTTACTTGCTTACGCTGCTGCTAGTTCTTTTTGCTGCTTAGTATTTTTGTACTCATTAACTCTGGGAAAAGCTTATTTTGCTGTATATTAGCGCAGTTCCTTAGCTTTATAAAAAGTTATTTCTATAGCAGTTTGTCACATTTACTATTAAATATCACCTATTTGCGAAACGTAAACCAAAGTAAAAATGATACTTATTTATTATGTACTAAATTTAGACCGGCGATCGCCCTGGGGACATCTCTAGTCTCCAGCGCCGTTAGGAATAAAATGAACCTACTTTCTTCCGTTGTATACGCATGTTTTTATAAAACGCGGCTTAGTAAACCGCAGGGCCGAGGGACACGGTCTCCTAACCCAAATTAAATAAACCATAAAAGATAATCCTTTTATTAATTTGTACCTGTTTGTAAAAGAAAAGGCTCGTGTAAGTGCTCGCCTGAACGTCTGTAGTTGTCCCCTACCGGACGTGGCATCATGACGCGTGTTTTCCCCTTCGCTCTGATAATATAAATTATTTCGGGAAAATACGGGTTATGACAGTTAGTATCAGAGGGAGGTTAGTCGGGTTGCTGGAAATGGTCTGGTTGGCCCGGTTAACCGTCCAGTGAGAATCGTTAATCATTGCATACACTCACCGATGGGTCATCGGTAGATCTCGGCTGAAGCACGAACACTACACTCATAAGCATGAAAGAAGTATACGGGGTATATTATGTAGTATGGGATGCATAATATGTGTCTGTATATGGATCCTCATAGGTGACAACATGCGACTGTTATGTAGTATGGGATGCATAACGTAGGTCGCATGCGTGTCCATTAGAATTTCTTTTTTGTTGCATGCGATAATATGTAGTATGGGATGCATAAGATCGCATGTGTACGCTGCTCATAGCATGCATTAAGTCCTTTTCTTAGTTTGCATAGCACTGCATGCATAGCATAACATTGCATAAGCACACGTGCCAAGCTAGAGATCTACACGATGACACATGTACACCCATGATTTCAAAGGTAAGATTTTAAGTTTATGTGCATACGGGAGAGGTGCACGAGAGGTAAAGGATGGTATACCATCCTGAGTATGACGTAATATTATGTATTTACTTTTCCCATAGAAAAAGCAGTAGCAAAAGCAAGTATTTGTATGTCCTCTCTTCCTAGAGGTTTGAGTCCAGTCTTAGTAGGCTGTTTGTATCAGGTTCATCCTCGTTCTCGTTGTTGTCCAATCTTTCTGTGGTAATTTAGTCGCTATAGCAGCGTTCTATCTTTGTTATGTCATGTGTCTCCTGCTTTGTTAGGCGAGTTTAAGGTTCGAGATTGTTGGGCGCACGTTCTGTTTGACTCTGGTGCCACTCACTCTTTTGTGGCCAAGAAGTTGTTGATCGGTATCGCTGGGCCTTGGAGCGTGTTGGTGATCCGTTTTGTGTCAAGTACCCGTCCGGAGATTCGGTGGTGTCATATCTGTGCGTGAGGCAGTGTCCGATTATTTTGAATGGATTTTTGGGATATGCAGATCTGAAGGTGATCGACTTGGAGGATTTTGACGTGATTTTGGGCATGGATTGGCTTGCCCGTTCGACGTTGTGATCCAATGTAGGGATAAGCGCTTTGATTTCCTGATGGATGATGGCCAGCCCAGGAGTGTGTTCGGTTTCCCGCGTCAGACTTCCTCAGTTATGTCAGTAGTCTGTGCCCAGGCTTTGGCGGAGTTTGATGGTCGTGTCTGTTTTGTTTCTGTCTTGCTCGCGGCCTGCGCATCGTCGCCTTGTGTTGAAGATATTCCTGTGGTGCGGGAGTACCCGGACGATTTTCCCGACAACTTTCCTGGTCTCCCTCCTGAGTGAGAAATAGAGTTATGGTAGATTTGGAGTCTGGGACTCGCCCTATTGCAAAGGTACCTTACCGTATGGCACCGCGGGAGCTGGAGGAGCTGCACACGCAGTTGGATGAGCTACTTCAGCTTGGATTTATTAGGCCGAGTTCGTCGCCTTGGGGTGCGCCGATTCTGTTTGTGAAGAAGAAGGATGGGTCGATGAGGCTGTGCATCGATTACAGAGAGTTGAACAAGGTCACTATTAAAAATAGGTATCTGCTTCCACAGATTGATGACTTGTTCGACCAGTTGCAGGGTAGCTGCGTGTTCTCGAAGATCGACCTCTGGTCCGGTTACCATCAGCTGAGGATTCGCGACTCAGACGTTCCGCGGACTGCTTTCCGGTCGCGTTATGGACATTTCGAGTTCCTGGTGATGTCCTTTGGGCTGACGAATGTGCCCTCTACTTTCATGGATCTGATGAACAGGGTGTTCTGAGACTTCCTGGACCAGTTCGTAGTGGTCTTCATTGACGATGTGCTGATCTATTCTTCGAGCAAGGAGGAGCATGCTCGACATTTGCGGTTGGTGCTGTCTACCTTGAGGGCACACAAGATGTATACCAAGCTGAGCAAATGCGAGTTCTGGCTTTCGCAAGTTTCATTTTTGGGTCACGTCGTGGGCAAGAGTGGCATCTCTGTGGACCCAGCGAAGGTCGCTGCTGTTTTGGACTGTAAGAGGTCGTCGTCGCCGAAGGAGATCCGCAGTTTCCTGGGTTTAGCTGGCTACTATCGGAGGTTTGTGGAGGGTTTCTCAGGCATTTCCGCGCCTCTGACCAAGTTGACGCGGAAGGAAGCGGCTTTCGATTGGAGCGAGCAGTGCGAGGAGGCCTTCCAGGAGTTAAAGAGGAGGCTGTGTTCCGCACCGGTTTTGGCTCTCCCGGTTGAGGGAGTGGAGTTCCAGGTCTATGTCGATGCTTCGCTGTAGGCCTTGGTTGTGTCCTCATGAAGGAGGGCAAGGTCATTGCGTACGGGTCGCGGCAGCTAAAGGTGCATGAGCGGAATTACCCGACGCATGATTTGGAGTTTGCTGCGGTGATCTATGCCTTGAAGCTGTGGAGGCATTTCTTGTATGGAGTGGAGTGCAAGATCTACTCAGATCACAAGAGCTTGATTTACGTATTCTCACAGCGAGAGCTGAACCTGCGCCAGCGTCGATGGATGGAGTATGTGGCTGATTATGATGTGAAGATCCTCTATCACCCCGGCAAAGCAAACGTAGTGGTGGATGCCCTGAGCAGGAAGTCAGCTTCTGTTTTCGGACTCTCTGTGCAGTCCCTGGTGGAGGAGTTCTTTCTGATGAGCATCGCGGTGAAGCCCAGTGGTGGTCCGTCTCGTTTGGAGGTTGAGGAGCCGTCCTGGATTGTTTTGGCGAGGTTGCACCAAATGGATGATCTGGATTTGCAGCACCTCCGGAGTCGAATGGAGAGGGATGAGTTGCCAGATTTCTCGATTGATGTGGAGGGTACCTTGAGGTACCGTGGCAGGCTGTGCATACCCGCGGTGGAGCAGATTCGGGCGAAGATTTGTAAGGAGGCTCACGACTCCAGCCTATCCTATCACCCTGGCTCTACCAAGATGTATCGCGACCTGAAGCAGATTGTGTGGTGGCCTGGCATGAAGGGCGATATTGCGAGATTCGTGGCGCAGTGCTACACTTGTCAGCGCGTCAAGGAGGATCACAGGAGGCCTGGGGGCAAGTTGTCGTCGTTGGATATTCCCTTGTGGAAGTGGGAGAGCATCTCTATGGATTTCATTACTGGATTGTCGAGATCTCCGCGGGGGCATGATGCAGTCTGGGTCATCGTTGACAGGTTGACCAAGTGTGCTCATTTCGTGCCGTACAAGACTGGTTATTCGATGGAGAAGATTGCGTCTCTGTATGTGCAGGAGGTCATTAGGCTGCATGGGGTTCCCGCAAGCATAGTGTCTGGTCGCGATTCCAGGTATACCTCTCGTTTTTGGCAGAGTTTGCAAGGGGATTTGGGCACCGATCTCAGGTATTCTACAGCCTATCATCCGCAGACGAATGGGCAGACAGAGTGGGTTAATCAGATCGTGGAGGATATGATCCGGTGCTATATTCTAGAGCATGGGGGAGCTTGGGATGAATGCCTTGGGCTCATGGAGTTCGCGTACAACAATAGCTACCAGGAGAGCTTGCAGATGGCTCCGTTTGAGGCGCTGTATGGGAGGAGATGTCGGACTCCGCTATTTTGGGCTGAAGTGGGCGAGAAGCCTATTCTGGGTCCCGAGGCTTTGGAGGAGATGAGCGTTGCTGTGACGCAGATCCGAGAGAAGCTGCGGATAGCGCAGGAGCGCTATAAGAAGTACACCAATCGGCATAGGAGTGATCTGGAGTTTGCATTAGGGGACCTGGTGTTCTTTAAAGTGTCCCCGATGGCGAGCGTTAAGCGATTTGGAAAGAGCCACAAGCTGGACCCCAGGTATGTAGGCCCATTCGAGATCGTCGAGCGCATCGGGGTCTCCGCTTACAGGTTGTTGTTACCTGCCTCCTTCCCCGGCGTGCACGACATTTTCCATGTGAGCCAGCTGCGGAAGTGCGTCCGCAGCGATCGCCATGTTCTGGATTCCGTGCCGGCGCTGCAGCCCAATTTGTCCTTTGTGGAGCAGCCTGTTCGTATTTTGGAGAGGCAGGATCGGGTGTTGCGAAGGAAGTCCATCCCAATGGTGAAGGTCCTCTGGGACAATCAGGATGTTCGGGGTGCGACCTGGGAGCTTGAGTCAGCGATGAAGGAGTCCTACCCTCACCTTTTCGACTAGTTTCCCCGGTAAGTTTTCGCCTCCTGAGTTTTCTTTCTTTTTCGTGTTTACCTCGTTTCGAATTGTCGCTGCAAAGTTTCGGGTCGAAACTTTTTGTGAGGAGGGGTGACTGTAACGCCCCAGATTCTTCTTTTGATTATTTTAGCAAAGCACGTGAAATTAAGAATAATTATCCGAAATCGAGGTTTTTATTTAGGGCGTTACCTTTCTCAATCGACGTCGTCGTCCGGCGAGTTAGCTCTTGTGGGGGCGTTATTTCGGTAAAGTGTAAGTATATGTATACATATATATATATACGTTACACTATATAAATTAAGGTACCAAGACGTATATAAAGAGCTATATAATATGAATATGATATGTACATGTATATATATACATATATGCGTAAAGGTTTGGGGTACTTTTAGCCTTATGTTCGTGTGCGGGTGGTCACATGTGGGTTTAACCATATATCGTATGTATACATAGCAACTTATGACATATATATATACACATAAATTATTATTATTATTATTATTATTATTATTATTATTATCATTTTCTTATAATTAATATCATCCTAATACTAAACCCTCCCCCTTATATCTCCCTGCTGGCATCATTCCCAACCGATCCCTCCAGCTTTTATTTCTTCTCCCTCCCCGATATCTTTGGCTGTCGTGCGCGACGAGGAAGGCGATATAGGGTTTCGGCGTTGGGATCGCCGGAGGAGGCGTTTTGGAGGTCGCCGGAGCTTGGTTCCTTCGTCGGGGTGGTGAATCGGTGAGCCCTCGTCGCCGGGGCTAAGGCTTTGGTCGGCTATCGGCAAGTTGGTCGCGATCCGGCGAGTCGCCGGTTGGATCCGAGGCAAGAAAACCCTTCTTCTCCTCCTACTTTCCCCCCTTTCCTGTTACCTTTCTAGTATGGTGCTTGTGTTGGAATTTAGCTTACCCTATTTTGGTGCTTGGGGGAAGTGATTCTGATGAAATCCTTACCTAATTGATTTTGATCCCCTACTCTAGATTTAAATTTTTTGTGATAATCTGAGGGGCTGCTGCCCTCTTGGTTTTCTTGATTTGGGGAAGCTATTGTTTTTTTTGGTTTTCCCTTGAATTGAGGGGGTGGCTGCTGTTGCTATTTGGTTGGCCTGCTGCTGCTATTTTTGTAGTTGGCCTGCTGCTACTATTTTTGTAGTTGGCCTGCTGCTGCTATTTTTGTAGTTGGCCTACTGCTGCTGTCTTATTGGGACTGCTGCTGCTGTTTGCACATTATAATTGGGGCTGCCTCTTATGCTCTTTGTTGGGTTAATTTGAGGCTGCTGTTATTTGATTTTCTGCTGCTATATAACCATCCTTGTAGGGTTAATTTGAGGCTGCTGTTATTTGATTTTCTGCTGCTATATAACCATCCTTGTTGGGTTAATTTGAGGCTGCTGTTATTTGATTTTCTGCTGCTATATAACCATCCTTGTTGGGTTAATTTGAGGCTGCTGTTATTTGATTTTCTGCTGCTATATAACCATCCTTGTTGGGTTAATTTGAGGCTGCTGTTATTCTGTTTTGGGGCTGCTCCGTGGGTTGGGTTATGCTAGTCCCGAATCATGTTTTACTTGGCTACTTTTGCATATTTACTTGGCTAAATAGTGATGGACTTGTTTGAAACGAAAGGGTGGGTACAGGGAACACTGGGTTCCCCCATCACAGTTCTTTTAGTAGTGGTTGGTAGGATGATCAGACCACCACCACGGTGCCTATTTCTTATTTGGGGTGAATGTCCCCTTTATGTGTGTGGGTAGTGACATTGTTTGGGTCCGCCAACACTGGTCCATTTTTGCACTATATGCCAAGTTTAGTCATGTTCTTGCTTATCGGGCTGGTGCTATGCGGGATCTTCCTAACCTTCTATTACTGAAGTCTTTATATAAGCGTATATATATAGATATATATATGTGTATATGTATATATATATGTATTTATATACCCTCTTCAGCTTGGTTATGTCACTTGTTACTTCTCCTGCTCTTACTTTTACCTATGCTGTTTTCTTGCACCCTTTGGGCTGAGGCATTCTTTTCTTATGAATGCCTCAGGTTCAGGTTTGTAGCGGCCGCCGGAGTTCGAGTGGGGACGTACTGTTCGCTGTTGAGGCCTTCCCTCTCTAGTGGGTAAGGATGCTGTTGGTTCAGTTTCTGTCGTGTAGCTTTTCTTTTGGACTGTTGACCTTTCCCTGCGGGTTCGTGTCAGATGTTGACGCCCGTACGATTTTGCTTAGCTTACTTGCTTACGCTGCTTCTACTTCTTTTTGCTGCTTAGTATTTTTGTACTCATTAACTCTGGGAAAAGCTTATTTTGTTGTATATTAGCGCAGTTCCTTAGCTTTATAAAAAGTTATTTCTATAGCAGCTTGTCACATTTACTATTAAATATCACATATTTGCGAAACGTAAACCAAAGTAAAAATTATACTTATTTATTATATACTAAATTTAGACCGGCGATCGCCCTGGGGACGTCTCTAGTCTCCAGCGTCGTTAGGAATAAAATGAACCTACTTTCTTCCATTGTATACGCATGTTTTTATAAAACGCGGCTTAGTAAACCGCAGGGCCGAGGGACACGGTCTCCTAACCCAAATTAAATAAACCTTAAAAGATAATCCTTTTATTAATTTGTACCTGTTTGTAAAATAAAAGGCTCGTGTAAGTGCTCGCCTGAACGTCTGTAGTTGTCCCCTACCGGACGTGGCATCATGACGCGTGTTTTCCCCTTCGCTCTGATAATATAAATTATTTCGGGAAAATACGGGTTGTGACATAAACCTACTAAGCTTTCAAAAGATGAGTACTTATCTTTTCTCGGGAAGCACATGGTTCAAAGTCTGATTGTTGTGAGACCGCCCAAGGAGGGTGAAGGGCTGAATTTCGGAGAGGAGAACAAGTACATCATTCTCATCGATCAATTTGATTATGGCCTGAGGTTCCCTCTTCCTTGGGAAATTCTTGAAGTGATGGATTACTATGGTTTTGCGCTCGCCCAACTGCCTCCCAATTCTATCGGTCTCGTTATTATTTTTACAAACTATTTGAGATCGGAAAGAATAAAGTTCTCCATGGCTCTATTTCACGCAACCTTCACTGTGAATTCGCTGAAAGAAGGGCAGAAAAAAGAAGAGTTTAAGGGATTAGTATATTTTTTATGTAATGGAATAAAAGTACTGAATCTCCCTAATAAGGTCCCTTTCTGGACGGAGAGATTTTTGGTTTTTGAAGGCGATCTTGGCGGTCTTAGAAGCCAACCATCCCCAAGAGCAGAAAAGATTTTCAGAAATCTCAAGACGTTCTTAGAAGGGGAGCTCGAGATCTTATCCTTCCTGGAGGGCAAGCGCCTTGATCTCTTTCACTATCTGGCAATCTGGCCTCAGATCGTTGTGGTCTCTCCAGAAGAGAGTAAGTAGTTTTACCTACGGCCTCCTGCGATCTCATCATAGTTACTTTTTCCTATTTCTTCTAACTGTTTTCAAAAATAGCGGCCTTTATCGTCCCCACGGCTAACCCTGTGGCACCAGCTGAAGTGCTTACCTAAAGGGAACAAAGAAATAAGAGAGACTGCGAACGCGAGATCGCGGGGATCGGTGGTGAGTCTGAGACCGCCAGCGAACCATTTCCCCTGATCGATTTTTCGAAAGATACCAAGGGAAAGCCCCTTCTCAAGTTAGGCGCAAAAGGAAAAAAATGTGAAAGTATCAACCGATCTCCCCCTGTGGTGGAAAGCTGATGCGCCATGCTTTTGCAGTCACTGCTGCTCTTTATGGAAAACATAATGCCAAGGAGGCCTACCATATTGAGACCGACATGCTCCCTGATATGTGTGTGCAAGCGACCGCTAGGAGCACGGTCTTAAACCACCACATGGGGCGATCTCTGCGAGGTTCCCTGAGAGACATTGAACGCCTACAGGAAGAGCTAAATGTAAAGCAATTTTACCTGAGGTTTCCATCTTTTCTTTTTTGTGACCGCGCGATCTGACTATTTTTTCTCTTGCGGTGATCAAGGAGAGCAGCATATGATGCAGATAATAATGATTTCCAGAATTCTTTGATGCATCACGTGAAAGAGACCGTCGAGCAGACGATCTCAGAGCTTCATGCCTGCAGCACTCTCACTAATGAGTTCAGAGATGTCAAGTTCGCCGATCTCTTCCCGGACGCAGCAACAGTAATAGACGAGCAGTTGATCACCACAGGTGAGATCGCTACTGAAGAAGAAGAAGAATAAAATGTAGATATTGAGGGAGATGCCGATGAAGCGAGTGGAAGCCAGTATGTTGAAGGCAATGACATAAGCTCTGCTGCGGGCTCAAGTTCAGGGTCTAAAATCTCTCCTAGAAATTCAGAAGAATCCTCAGAAAAGACCAATTCTTCTTCATCAGATGAGCGGTCTCTGAAGAGATCGAAGAGCAAATAGATTCTTTTGTAACTGTTTACTTTAATTTCCGATCATCAGTATTGAGACCGGCCGAACAATGTAACCAAACCATGAAATATAAATAGAATTTTGACATACCTTTCACTTTAGTGGATGAATGCTCATATTATTTACCTGTGTTTATGTCGATCACTTTATTTTTGCGAGCTCATTCTAATATTGTAGCGAGAAAGAATTAATCTCGGCGGACTAATTTTCATCATTTGCGGTCTCATTAGGTAACTTTCATCTCAGTGATAATCTTCATCTCAGCGGTAATCCTTATCTCAGCAATAATATTCATCTCAGCGGTCTACATTTTGCAAGATAGAAAAAGCATTCGATCTCAATGCTTTAGGTCTTGTTGAGCTCGAATAAGCAATCAAGTAAAGGAATGATGTATAATAGAGAATTTGATAATCAAATATAGCGGTCTCGTACTTGTTAAACCACCTGAAGTATGATGAGAAATTGTGCGAGTTTCACTATAACACAACTGTATGAGATCGCTTGTCATATTGCGATCTCCAGATTTTAAGATCTGCAGAGATAAAAGATTATAATTCACAAATGTTGATTCCTGAATAACCTTTAGCAAGAATAAAAGATGCGATCTTCAATAATTTAGACCGCTCCTTCCTTAGATATTTAGATAGGAGAAAAAATGACCCTTTCACGATAGATAACCAGCGATCTCCTATTTTTCAGGTCGCTATACTAGGGTATTAGTAAGGTAGCTTTGCGGTCTTCATTTTGCCAGACCGGTTGATATGAGAGCAGATATTTAGAAAAGTTGTAAATGATCTACTTTCTCAAGACAATACTTAGTTGAACACAGAAGAACCCTGGCGGCGACCGTAGATTTTTCAGACCGCCCTTCCACAGATCAGATCCATAAACATACAGTAATATTTTAGATCACTTTTGATTTTTACAAAGCTCTGAATAACTTAGGCGGCGATCTCAATTGTTCTAGACCGCCCCATTTCCAAAATAGTCCTCTTTAAGATTGGCAGTCTCCACAAACCTCAAACCCCCATTCAGAAATAAGAAGCTTGGGAGGTGTAGAATCTGTAATGATCGAAAGGGCAGGTGCGACCATGCCTGAAAGCTACGCCAGCATTGCTTTCCTCAAGGGATCATCACAATTCTAACACTTTTTAGAAAGAGAGAGAGTGAGAGAGAGAGAGAGGTGAACAACTCTAAATGATCAAAAGGGCAGATGCGGTTACGGCGCATAGGCATACCGGCATTGCTTTCCTCAAGAGATCATTAAGGTTGTAACACAATAAATAGAGGGGGAGAGAATAGAGGCGAACAACTCTGAATGATCAAAAGGGCAGGTGTTGTTATGCCGCGGAGGCTATACTGGCATTGCTTTCCTCAAGAGATCATTAAGGTTGTAACACCCTAGACAATCAAGGGCTCTGATAATGGACATAGATGCAACCGACCTCCTCTTGGCTATCCTTACACCAATGAGTATTCGAGGGTTATAGGGCATTATGATCAGTAGGGCAGGTGTTGCTATGCCGCGAAGGCTATACCGACATTGCTTTCCCTGAAGGATCATCAAGACTGTAACTGTTGGAACCAGTATCTGGCCCAACGAGGAGTTCAGACCGCTGTGAAGGGGGGAAGCTAGCAACTACTAATCCCAATGGGGAACCTGACCAGAGACTTGGAGCTAGACACAGACCCTTGGCTATAGCGTGGAGGTCCTACCACACAACCGGAAGATCTTTAAAGTGCTTCCCCTCCCAAGACAAAGCTGAAGCTAGACACCCTTGGAGAGCCTGAGTGGCTAACCAAAGAATCTAGGGAGGAAGAAGCCCAGAGTTGGAATTGGAATCTTCTCCAAAGGTGCCCTTCAAGGTCTATATATAGATTTTCTCTTTTGGTCTGCTAATAGCGGGAATTGGCCTTTCGGTTTTACTAAATGCACACCAAAATGGTCTGCTAACAGCCAAACTCCGATGTTCTAAGAGGCTATGGGGAGACCACCAAGGGTATCAGGGTAGATGCACCTGAAGACCCTTGCTAGGCGAGTGGCCCGTGAAGGCGCCACTCGCCTCTCTCCCCGCGACCTAGGCTCGCGAGATATCCTCTTGCGAGTAGGGGCGGGCATCCACTCGCCTAGCCATGCGCCACTCATGAGTCCATCCGCGAGTGAGGCTCGCGAGATCCCCTTCTGCGAGTGGCCCATGAGGGCACCGCTCGCTAGCCCCTTGGTTCCATACAAACATGCATGGCCTGCTTGCATGAGGAGGCGAGCCCTTCCTTTCCTCTCCACTGCTGAATGCACCCCAAAAGCGCTGAGCCCAAAGTTGTTTCGCTCTCGTATGACACTCGCACAGATATCAGCCTAGCTCGATGATGCGCAAAACTATATCCGCAAACGATAACGGCAAGTGTACCGTATCGAATGTAGTATAGGTTATAAGAAACCAAGGTCATATTAGACTCGGGGCGGTTGAGTACTCTTACTTTAAGAAAGTCTCTATTATTTTATCAATTAAAACTTGAGGGTTGGTTTTGCAAAAAGAAAATAAAAATAAGATTAAAAAGATGAGTAAAAAGGCTAGCACTCGATCTTAGAATCACCGCAGAATAAAGACCAAGAAGAAATAAAATCGCATTCTCTAACTAAAATAACTTTGACCATGGGGATTCCCGAATTATGAACGTACCTTGGGTCGAGGATACGCCCAACTAAGATTAGGAATATCAACTGAATTTTCATTTTATAATTGATAACCTAATACTTGCTTTACGAGATGAACCCCTCTATTGGATTTGACTCCAATCCAGGAGATTTATGTCATCCACTTCCGAGGGTTGCATGAAACTCTCTTTATCCTTGAAGGATCGATTCGTCTTATGAGCTTGTTCGGCTTACTTAAGAACGAAAACAAGAACGAGAATTATATATCGAAAATATAATCTCCTTTCATTAAAAATCAAGGATAAATCGTAAGCATTTTAGAAAAGAGATGGAGCGATTCTAAATTACATCAAAACCAATATTATTCCTTGGATCATCTCGACCGAGTGCTAATAGAAATTTAGCTACTCATGGAGATTGAGGGATCAAAAGAAATAAAAAAAAGTACACGAAGAAGGAAGAAGAAAATGAGAGAATAAAACTATTTTATTAATTGAGGCAAAATGAATTACAAACTATGATTTGAAAGCTACAAACTATTTAATTGAAAATATAATTTTGCATAAAGAAAAAGGATTACAAAAACTACTAAAACATGAAAATAAAACGTGAATTGAAATGTCTAATCCTAAAATTGTCTCCCAAAATTCCCCCCAAAACATCTTGTGAAGCTGGCTTTAAATAGGCAGAAATTTGGTGTTACACGCCCTTGGTCACGCCCGTGACCAAGGGGCGTGTAGGGGGCGTGATCGGTGCTGGCGGAGATGGTGCGTTCTGGCTTCAATGCAGGCATTTCGGGCGCATCACGCCCGTAACCTGGGGCGTGTAATCTTTGAATGTGTTGCTGGCAGGAAATCTTTGGCGGGAAGGCGCATGGGGCGAGTCATGCCCATGACTGGATGTCACGCCCCTGGTCACGCCCGTGACCTGGGGCGTATAATTTTAATTGATGTGGCAGGCTTGAACTCAACGGTTCTGATTCATCTCAGCGGGTCGTGGCCGTGACATTGGGTCACGCCCTTGGTCATGCCCGTGACCTAGGGTGTGTACTTGGCGCTTTCTGAACATTCATCAAACTCTCGCCTGTTCATCAATCTCCGCGGTTCGGGGCTGTGACATTGGGTCATGCCCTTGGTCACGCCCGTGACCTGGGGCGTGTACTTGGCGAATTCTTCACGGAATGACTCTGGGTAGTTGAGGCAGGTTTGGAACACCGCGCAGGTTACACGCCCATTGGTCACGCCCGTGACCTGGGGCGTGTACTTGACATTTTTGCTCGAAGTGTCCAGAAAACCTGAAAAACATAAACTAAGCTTAAATTAGTGGCAAAAAATATAAAAGGAGTGAATTAGATAAGATAATACATATAATTTATATAAATTCATATTAAAACTATATTAAAATTATACTAAAAGATGAGTACAAAAAGTACTCATCAAACACCCCTATTCTTGAGCTTTTGCTATTCGAGAGCTAAAGAGTGAGGAAAGAATTACAAGACATCGATATTATTTCTAATTGACTAAAATTTTATTAAACCTAGAATAAGTCAAAAGCAAATTTTAGGAATTCAAGAATTAAGTCATAAATTATGTTGATAATTTAAAAAGAAAAATTTGTTTAGCTAACTACTTCTCAAGATAACTATTTAGCAAACAAAATTATAGAAATCTTCAAACAAGAATAGATCGAAATTATAAACACTTTAACATAAAAGAAACTTAAGGAAAAGACACCTACCAAAATTTTGCTCTCTTAATAATTTAGTTTAGGACTAGAAATAATGAAATTGGCTAGGGATGGGTTTAAACGAAAGGGCAAATGAAGAGTTTTTTAATAGAGGTGATGAATTTTATCCTCTCACCTCATTTGAATAGGAATTTGTATATGTTTAGGAAAATAATGAATTTTATCCTCTTATTTTCCATGCCATATAATCTTTTAAAAAATTCTCTTCAATTAAAAACCCAAAATGTATATGTTTAAAAGTAATGAATTTTATCCTCTTACTTTATGACATATAATCTTTTAAATGATTTTGGGTGCATATGTTTAGGGGATAATGAATTTTATCCTCTTATTCCCATGACATATGATCTTTTTTCAACATTTTTTTATTTGCCAACAAAGGGTGAGGGGGAAGAAAACTTCTAGTTTATAAATTAAACTATTTTGAGAGCAAATTTTTTAGTGGAATGAAATTTCCTAAGATCTTAAAGTTAAAAGAGAATATAATAGAAATCTAAAGATGTTTAGCCAATTTACCACAAAGTGAAGCTATTTAAAATTAAAAGGAGAAGTAGTGCTAAATAGATTCTCTAATCAAATTAAAAACATAAAATGTTTCTTAAAACCAAATTACTTCAAATTTAAATTTAACAAATTCTGATAACAAAAAAATTAGCTAAATTAAAAATATAAGAATACTTATAATCAAACCTCAAACTAAATTTCTAGAACAATAAAAACAACAAGGCTAGGCATATTTAATATTATTCTTTTTATAAATATAATATTTCTTGGACTTCCCGAGGGCTACCCGGTGAAGGGTTCGAGAGGTACTAGGAGCTGTGATGGGAGTTCAAGCCCAAAGCGCCCTTTCCAAGGATTTAGATTTTTATAAAATTTTTTTCAAATAAAAATACAGTGAACGCAAAGCTACACCCCATACTTAAAATTAAACATTGTCCCCAATGTTTAAAACTAAGTATGAAGAAAACTTGAAAAATAAACTTTTAAAAGAAAAATACATAAAATTAAAGATAAGCAAGGGGTGCCTCCCAAGAGCACTTTCTTTTTCCCATCTTTAAGCTAGACGGTTAGTGTTAGGAAAAAGGAAAATAAAAAGAGAAGTGGACAGGCAACTCCCCTAATTCACGCGTAGGTGAATATGCCGGCGTCAGTCGCACGGCTACTCCTCCGCTTAACATGTGATTCTTTGTTTGTCTTTGGTCTTGAATTTGCAAATCCAAATCACCTATACATACCTGAGGTGATTTGAAATTATACAGATGAGCGGCATATGGATCGTCAATTATTTGGGGTAGCAACGGCTCATCTTCAACCTGAAAATTGTTAGTGTATAAAGAATCACAAATAAACGATTCAGATAATTTTTCGCAAGGAGGAAGCGCTTGCGAAAATATAAGATTAAGCTCCGACTGTTCCTTTTCTAAAATAAAATTTTCATTAGGAAAATCTAGTGTATTATCAAGCGGAATAAAATTTTCGGACACAAAATTTTCATGAATTTTAGGTTGGATAGAAGAAATTCACGAATATTCATGACAAAGAAAATAAAATCCGGGTGGAGTAGGGGAAGAAACTTGTACTTCTTCTATTTCATCCGGGGTGCCCATAACTTTAACAAATTCTTGGTATAATAAGTTTTCTTCATCTTTGGTAAAAGAAGTTATGGGATTACAGAAAACCACATGTTCCTCCATAACTAAATTATCCAAAGGTGGAGAAAAAATACTAGAAGAAATAAAATTCTCTTCCAAATTTTGGGGGGAGTATCAAATTTATTCGGTGGAGATTCCCCAAAATTAGAGAAGGAAAATTGCGGCACAAAAGAAGATGAACAAGAATTCGGATCGAAAGATTTATCTTCATCGCCCCGAAAACTATCCGGGTGACCTTGCCACCAAGAATAATCTACTTCGGGGCTAGAAGAAAAATTATTAGAAGACAAAAAATTATTCTCGTGAAAATTAGAAAAAACACTAGACGAAATAAGATTTTCCTCTAAATTTTGGGGGGAAGTATCTATTTGGATTTGTGGAATTTCCCCAAAATTAGAGAACAAAAATTGCG
Source organism: Dactylorhiza incarnata (assembly GCA_033032865.1). NCBI lineage: Eukaryota > Viridiplantae > Streptophyta > Magnoliopsida > Asparagales > Orchidaceae > Dactylorhiza > Dactylorhiza incarnata. Next base: position 2,426,458 of record JAWHQI010000130.1, read on the forward strand.
GTGTACAAGAAGAAAAACAAAAATTTTGATCTAAAGATTTATCTTCATTGCTCCGAGAACTATCCGGGTGAGCTTGCCACGAGGAATAATCTACTTCGAAGCTAGAAGAACAATTATTAAACGCCGAAAAATTATTCTCATTAAAATTAGAAAAATTATTTTCATCAAAGTTTGAAAAATTATTTTCATTAAAAGATGAATAATTATGTCATAATTATTATCAAAATTATTTGCATAATATTGAGGATAATTATTTTCATAATAATTATTTTGAGAATATGAATGTAAATAACATTCTTCACTTTGATGAGGCGCACCACAATAAAGATAACTAAATTGGCGTCCTCGTGCGGCTTGTAAGAGATAAAGTTGGTTTCGAAGCTCGGCAACTTTAACGGCCAATTCAGATAATTTCATAATAAAAAAAATAAAAAGGAAACAACTTTTACTCAAATGAATGGAATTTTAAAAAAAAAATTATTATATAAATTTTTTTTCTAAAAAGCGGGTTAAATTAGTCCCGGACTTCCCAAGGTCAACCCGGTGAAGGGCTCACAAGGTACTAGAGGTTGTGATGAGAATTCAAGCCCAAAGCGTCCTTTCCGAGAATTCAGATTACACTTTTTAAATTTGTTTTTTAAATTTAAAGAGAAGAGGGAGAAGGAAGAGAACGATAAAATTAATAAATATTTCTTTTTTCGAAATATCAACCGTGTCCCCAACAACGACACCAAAAACTTGATGCGCAAAAGTATATCCACAAACGATAACGGCAAGTGTACCGTATCGAATGTAGTATAGGTTATAAGAAACCAAGGTCGTATTAGACTCGGGGTGGTTGAGTACTCTTACTTTAAGAAAGCCTCTATTATTTTATCAATTAAAACTTGAGGGTTGGTTTTGCAAAAAGAAAATAAAAATAAGATTAAAAAGATGAGTAAAAGGGCTAGCACACGATCTTAGAATCACCGCAGAATAAAGACTAAGAAGAAATAAAATCGCATTCTCTAACTAAAATAACTTTGACCGTGGGGATTCCTGAATTATGAACGTACCTTGGGTCGAGGATACGCCCAACTAAGATTAGGAATATCAACTGAATTTTCATTCTATTATCGATAACCTAATACTTGCTTTACGAGATGAACCCCTCTATTGGATTTAACTCCAATCCGGGAGATTTATGTCATCCTCTTCTGAGGGTTGCATGCAACTCTCTTTATCCTTGAAGGATCGATTCATATTACGAGCTTGTTCGGCTTACTTAAGAACGAAAACAAGAATGAGAATTATGTATCAAAAATAGAATCTCCTTTCATTAAAAATCAAGGATAAATCTTAAGCATTTTAGAAAAGAGATAGAGCGATTCTAAATTACATCAAAACCAATATTATTCCTTGGATCATCTCGACCGGGTGCTAATAGAAATTTAGCTACTCATGGATATTGAGGAATCAAAAGAAATACAAAAAGTACACGAAGAAGGGAGGAGAAAATGAGAGAATAAAACTATTTTATTAATTGAGGCAAAATGAATTACAAACTATGAATTGAAAGCTACAAACTATTTAATTGAAAATACAATTTTGCATAAAGAAAAAGGATTACAAAAACTACTAAAACATGAAAATAAAACATGAATTGAAATGTCCAATCCTAAAAATTGTCTCCCAAAATTACCCCAAAACATCTGGTGAAGCTGGCTTTAAATAGGCAGAAATTTGGTGTTACACGCCCTTGGTCACGCCCGTGACCAAGGTGCGTATAGGGGCGTGATCGGTGCTGGCATGTTCTGGCTTCAATGCAGGCATTTCGGGGGCGTCATGCCCTAGGTCACGCCCGTGACCTGGGGCATGTAATCTTTGAATGTGCTGCTGGCGGGAAATCTTTGGCGGGAAGGCGCGCGGGGCGAGTCATGCCCGTGACTGGATGTCACGCCCCCTGGTCACGCCCGTGACCTGGGGCGTGTAATTTTAATTGATGTGGCAGGCTTGATCTCAGTAGTTCTGATTCGTCACAGCGGGTCGCGGCCGTGACATTGGGTCATGCCCTTGGTCACGCCCGTGACCTGGGGCGTGTACTTGTTCATCGATCTCCGCGGTTCGGGGCTGTGACATTGGGTCACGCCCTTGGTCACGCCCGTGACCTGGGGCGTGTACTTGGTGAATTCTTCACGGAACGACTCTGGGTAGCGGAGGCAGGTCTAGAACACCGCGCAGGTTACAGGCCCATTGGTCACGCCCGTGACCTAGGGCGTGTACTTGACATTTTTGCTCGAAGTGTCCAGAAAACCTGAAAAACATAAACTAAGCTTAAATTAGTGGCAAAAAAATAAAAGGAATGAATTAGATAAGATAATACATATAATTTATATAAATTCATATTAAAACTATATTAAAATTATACTAAAAGATGTGTACAAAAAGTACTCATCACTCAAAGACCCCCTCACGGCCTGCTCGCCATGAGGTGGCAAGCCCTTGCCTACCTCGCCCTCGCAGCCCGCTTGTCGCGAGACTGCGAGCCCTTGCCCGCTTTTGGGGCCCTGCGGAGATGGAAACCTGAGATTTTGCCGAGCCAGCACCCTGCGAGATCCTCTCTACTCGCCCCCGGTGGGCGAGATCTTTTGAGCCACCATCGATCTTCTTTGAACTCGACAAATTACGGGTTATACATAATCCCCGCTTTTTTTGGACTCGGCATGAGGTCAGAAAGAACAATGGAGAACCCATGGTTTGGAGAGATTAGAGCTAGACCACACACCACTCCGGGTGAGGGCTTGATGAGTCGGCACTACCCTGCTTCCTTACACCTCTGGGCGAGTGTCTGATGGATCCGGTACTCGCCTTGCTTCCCTTTTATCTATGGGTGAGTGCCTGATAGAGTCGGCACTTGCCTGCTATCCTTACACCTCCGGGTGAGTGCCTGATGGAGCTGGCACTCGCTTGCTTCCCTTTCAGCCTTTGGGTTATGCCATTTCTCTTTTCATCCCGCCACCTAGCGCTAGCTCAAAGGCCTCATTCATCCGTCTGTCGATTTTTGTATAGCCATGCGTGGGCTGAGACCTTGACCACCCGCCCTGCTCAACTCGCCTTAAATCAAATGGACGACCTTACCACTACTAGCGCAAGACTTGCTTCCCACTCGCCGAACGGTACTATATTGGCGAGTGGGCGAGATCTCGGCCGGCGAGTGGTTTGTTGTACTTCACTCACCCCCTTTGTTTCCTTCTTGTGCTAATTGAAGTTCTCCTCCTCTTGAGTGTTGCTCGTCCTTTGCAAGCTAGGTGAGAGCCTGGTCATCGGGTCTGCACCAAGCCAACCACATTTTGAAACTTGCCTTCCACCGAGCGATCCTACAGCCCTGCTAGCTTGGTGGGATCCTGATCGGCGGGACAACATCGGTGATAAGTACCTTTTGAAACCCACCTGCAACCAAACAATCCTATGACCCTGCCAACTTGGTGGGATCCTGGTCAGCGGGTCAGCATCGGGGCTAAGTACCTTTTGAAATCTTCCTGCCACTGAGCGATCCTACGACCCTGCCAGCTTGGTGCGAGGCTGGTAATCGGGTCAGCATCGGGGCTAAGTACCTTTTCAAACTTTCCTGCCATTGAGCGATCCTACGGCCCTGCCAGCTTGGTGGGAGTCTGGTCAGCGGGTCAGCATCGGGGCTAAGTACATTTTGAAACCCACCTGCCACCGAGCAGTCCTACGGTCCTGCCAGCTTGGTGGAAGCCTGGTCAGCGGGTCAGCATCAGGGCTATGTACCTTTTGAAACCCACCTGCCACCGAGCGATCTTACGGACCTGCAAGCTTGGTGGGAGCCTGGTCAGCGGGTTAGTATCGGGGCTAAGTAACTTTTGAAACCCACCTGCCATCGAGCGATCCTACGGCCTTGCCAGCTTGGTGGGAGCCTGGTCAGCGGGTCAGCATCGGGGCTAAGTACATTTAAAATCTTCCTCCCACCGAGCGATCCCACAGCCCTGCCAGCTTGGAGGGAGCATGGTCAGCGGGTCAGCATCGGGGCTAAGTACCTTTTGAAACCTTCCTGCCACCAAGCGATCCTACGGCCATGCCAGCTTGGTGGGAGGCTGGACAGCGGGTCAGCATCGGGGATAAGTACCTTTTGAAACCCACCTGCCACGGAGCATTCCAACGGCTCTGCCAGCTTGGTTGGAGCCTGGTCAGCGGGTCAGCATCGGGGCTAAGTACCTTTGAAACCTTCCTGCCACCGAGCGATCCTACTGCCCTGCCAGCTTGGTGGGAGCCTGGTCAACGGGTCAGCATTGGGGCTAAGTACATTTTGAAACCTTCCTGTCACCGAGCGATCCTACGTCCCTTCCAGCTTGGTGGGAGCCTGGTCAGCAGGTCAACATCGGGGCTAAGTACCTTTTGAAACCTACCTTCCACTGAGCGATCTTACATCCCTGCCAGCTTGGTGGGAGCCAACTGTAACGTCCCTGATTTTCGTTAACTATTTACGTGGCCGCTGTGGCATAATTTTTTGCGTAAGGGCATTATGTCAGCTCATCAGGTTTATTTTTGAGCCTTAGCTTGGTTAAAGTATGTAAAACAGATCGAGCGTGAGAGATTTCACGCCGTTTCGAGTTGTAGAGGAGATTTTGTGTAGTTATCGAGATCTTAGCTTCGAGAAGCTTTACCCCGAGTTTGGCTCGTTGGAATTAAATTCTGACTTCGTCGTTGGATTCGTAGCGCTGAATTTTAGTTTAGGGCCGAATTTCGTAGATGTCCGCATTTATTTAGTCGTCGTAGTTTAAGTAGAAGGGGAGGTTGTTTTTGTAATTCCCTGTCTGCGTTCGACGAACGGCATGCAACCTGCTTTCGACGAACGGCAGGCAGCTTGCGTTCGACGAATGGCAGGCAGCCTGTGTTCGACGAATGGCAGGCAGCCTGCGTTCGACAATCTGCTGGCTGTGTTCGTTCGACGAACTGCTGGTTGGGTTCAACAATTTCCTGGAAGCTTAGTACATATGCCTTAAGTTTAGGTTTTATTCTTTTCATCTCCTTTCCTGTCGGCTGACCTAGAGTTCTTGCGGGCGAGCGAGCGAGAGCGGCCTGTCGAGGAGTTCCGGTGATTTCTAGGGCTGTTGTAGTCGGAATCGTGTTTGGAGTATAGATTTGGAATGCTCTCGGCGAGATCTTCGCTCTAGTGGTAAGCTTTTCCCTATTCTTGGATTTTTGGGGTTTGAGGTAGTGACCTAACTCCTCCTTTAGATCCGAAAGGTTCCAGGTTGTGTGCTCGGGTATGTTCTTGTCCAGATCATTAGCCTTTGGCTTGGAGAAATTCGTGGTTCCCCTGGTTTTGAGGCAAGTGGCTTTCTCCTCCTTCTTTCTTATTTCTTGCAGCAGTATTTCCTTGTTTATGGGTTCTGGATGTGCTTTTGGCTTGTATTTTGAGTGTTTGCTTGATGGTTAACAACTCCCCCTTTCTGTCTCGATTCTCCCCTATGTATCTGATATTTTTCCCCGGTTTCCTGTTATCAATTAATTCTCGAGAAATTTGTTTACCTGCCCTTAACTTCTCGAGAAATCCCTTTTACCCTGCCTTTAATTTCTCGAGAAGGCTTTTACCCTGCCTTTAATTTCTCGAGAAGCCTTTTTACCTGCCTTGGGGATTTCTTGAGAGCCTGGTCTTTTCTGCCTTTAATTTCTCGAGAAGCCTTGGTTCCCTGCCCTTATTTTCTCGAGAAGTATTTTATCCCTGCTCCTTTCCTTCTCGAGAAAGGCTTGATTCCTGCTTTAATTTCTCGAGATGCAGTTTAATTCCCTACTTTTAATCTCTCGAGAAATGATTGTCCCTGCACTTGGATCTCTCTATAACCTCTTGTTCTTTGTCTTTGACTTCTCTTGAACCCTTGTATTTTGACCATTGGGTTCTCAAGAATTGCTCTCTACTTCTTAGTGCGTGAGTTATGCCTCTGATTACTTCTATTCTTTGAAACCTCGTACCCGTTGTGGTTAAATAATTTATGTCTTCTTTTGTTTACATTATTTGTGACCCTATCCTTAGGGTATCCTGGTGATTATTTCTCGTGCTACGCCCCATGTTTTAAATAAAAATTTAATTAATAAGAACCATTGTCTTTAGCCTTGCACGGTAGTCTTGTTTGGGGACAGTGGGTGGAATGCTATAGCCTTGCACGGTAGTAGTGTTTGGGTGGTTGGGTCTAGTGACACCCCCACCCGATTTTGGGCTTGGGTGGCGGAGGTAAGTAACCGCTCCCGTTTAATTTGAGCTGATCAGTCTCTTTAATTAAATTTAACAAGATAAATGAACTTTGTTTGTTCCTCTTTATGGCATTTTGGTGCACTTGGTGCTTTGTTTAGTTCTTTGTTTTGAGCTTTTCTTTCGATAAATCTGGCTTGGGTTGGTACCCCTTATGCCTTATTTACTTTCCTGCTTGTTTTTCTGCCACTTCTAATTCCTTGCTGAGGTGTTCTTGTTTTATTGAATGCCTCATGTTCAGAGCCTTAGCTGCTAGTGGTGTAGCCCGGAGTCTCTGGGAGTTGTAGTTGTTGTTTTACCCCACTACTGCGAGGTAGTTGTGATTAGTTTTCTTCTTGTGTTCAGACATGCTAGTGGAGCCAACGGGTTAGTGTCAGGTTGTTGATGCCCGTTGTGCCCCTTTTGATACTTTATAGCTTACTTGCCAGTTGATTGCTACTACTTTTTTTTATCTTGAGTATCTTGCTTTGTGGGAATGATTTACGTCTAGGTGCATTATAGTTATAAAATGGTTTTTCTTCCATCCACATTGCATACCTTTTAACTGAAATCCTTATCTTTAAAGCCGCCTAAAAGATATTTTTTGTACTTATACTACGCCTAGATATGTGCATGTCATTTACTTTATGTCCTGTCATCACGTGCATTTAGGACCTTAAGTGAACTAAATCAAGTATTTTCCGATGCAATTACATATATTTTCTCGGTGGACTAATTGATCCACGAACTGAGAGACACAGTTCTTACCCCCCAAACTCAAATAAATGATTTCAAATGATGATTTATCATGTAAACAAGTTTTGATTATGCAAGTAATAGGTTCCCGCCTGAGCGTCTGTAGTTGTCTCCTGCATGACGTGGTATCATGACGCGTATTTTCTCTTACTCTGATATTCCTAAATTCGGAGAAAATGCGGGTTGTGACAGTTGGTATCAGAGCTAGGTTGTTCGATAAGTCGGTCGGGCAACAAATTCTAATATTGTATTTGTTTTGGTTTCATTGCATACACACACCGATGTGTCATCAGTACGTCTTAGCCGAAGCATGAACACTACACTCATAGCATGATAAGAAGTATACGGGGCATATTATGTAGTATGGGATGCATAATATGTGTTTGTATATGGATCCAACATAGGTGGCAACATGTGACGGTTATGTAGTATGGGATGCATAACCATCATTACATGGATGCCCATTAGCACATTTTTCTCTTTCGGTACATGCAATATTATGTAGTATGGGATGCATATTATTTCATGTGTACGCCGCTCATAACATGCATTAAGGCCTTTATTAGAATGCTTAGCACAACCTACATTACATAGCATTACATAAGCACACGTGCGAAATTAAAGACTTATATGATGACACATGTGCACCCATGATTTCAAAATGAACAGAAAATTCATGCATTCATGCCCTTTGCACATGAGTCAAGAGGGACGATGTTGTATCGTTCCCGAATTTAGCATATCATCATGAAAATCCCAGAGCAAGGTGGTAGCAATGGCAAGTATCTTTACATGTATGTTCTGAACCAAGCGGTGTAGTTCTAGTGTAAGGTTAAGTTTTAATTATAGGTTTTTGCGTACTAGCAGAGATGGTGCATGAGCTAGTCGCGACTAGGTCGACTCCCCAGTCGGAGGGCGAGTCATCCGGAGCGCATAGTGAAGCTTTGATCGAGAGTCTGCGCCAGAGCACTGAGGCTCTGACTAGGCAGATGGTTACGATGCAATCGCAAGTTGAGGCGTTGTTGTCTGTTGGTGCTAGGCAGCAACCCATAGTGCAGGCCCCTGTAGTAGGACAGACAATACCTACTCCTCCTGCTCCCTTGGTACCCCCTGTAGCGATACCTCCGGAAATGAATTTCATATCGCACTTTCAGCGATTAGGACCCCCTATGTTTGGCGGAAGAGTTGATTTCATGGCTTTGGATGACTGGTTAGTTGCCATCGAAGATATTTTTTAAATACTCGGGAATCTCTGCGGGCCAAAAGGTGATAGTCGCCCGCTTACCAGCTGAAGGTTCTTGCTAAGAGCTGGTGGTTCAGGGAAAGGGAGAACCTCGTAGAGTGGTGTTCATGGGAGTCGTTTAAGGCGGTGTTGTCAAGAAAGTTTTTGCCGTCAGTAGAGCAAGACCGATTGATGAAGAAGGGAAATAGAAAGGCTGGAGAAGAAGGAAATTTTGGTGCGCCTGCCCCGGTCTTGAAGAAAGGAGGTGGTAAGGTCTGCAGTTTTTGTGGCCGCCCTGGCCATCCAGTTGAGAAGTGTTTCAAGAGGAAAGGAGTTCAAAAGTAGCAGCGAATGCTGGCAATTCAGGGTGCTCCGAAGGGAGAGGTGATTTGCCCGTAGTGCAAGCGGAAGGGGCATGATGTGGCCCAGTGTTGGACCAAAGACAAAGTCTGCTTCCAGTGCAGACAGAAGGGGCACTTGAAGTTTCAATGTCTGCTAGTTCAACCCTCATTGCAGCCAGTTCCGCTTCGAGCCTTGCAGCCGCCGCAGCATCATGATAAAGGAAGAGGAAAGATGAACGTGTTAACCTAAGAGCAAGCACAGTCTTCGACCCGAGTGATCGCGGGTTAGACCTTAAGCCATCTGTTTAGTCTTGATTCTTTTTGTTTCGTTGTATTAGACTAGTTTCTTTTTCGCGCTTAAAGGGAGATTTAAGGTAAAGAATCATTGGGCGCATGTTCTGTTCAATTCGGGTGCTACCCATTCGTTCGTAGCAAGGGCTTTCGTCGAGCGTCACCGTTTTATCCCTGAGCTGGGCAATGATTCATTCCTCGTTAAGTTCCCTTCTGGTGATTTGGTATCCTTGAACCAATGCGTCCGAAGTTGCCCCGTTCTCTTAGGAGATTTCTTGGTTGTTGCTGATCTCAAAGTGTTGGACTTAGAAGACTTTGACGTGATATTGGGTATGGACTGGTTGTCCAGTTAGGATGCAGTCATCCGGTGCAAGGAAAAGTGTCTGGACTTTGTGATGGACAACGGCCATCCCATGAGCATTTTTGGTTCTCCATACCAGTGTTCACCGATAATTTCTGTGGTATGTGCTCGGAAACTGTTAATTTCTGGTTGTTTGGCTTACCTTATTTTTGTGGTAGAAACTGTTGCTGGATCGCCGTGTATTGAAGGTGTTCCGGTGGTGCGAGAGTTTCCTGATGTCTTCCCTGACAGTATTCCTGGTCTTCCACCTGATAGAGATGAGGAGTTCATTATTGATCTTAAGCCTGGTACTCATCCTATCGCTAAGGCACTGTACCGTATGGCCCCGCGCGAGTTAGAAGAGTTGCGAACTCAGTTAGATGAGTTGTTGTTTTGTGGTTTTATTAAGCCAAGTTCTTCGCCCTGGGATGCTCCAGTTTTGTTCGTGAAAAATAAGGATAGTTCCATGAGGTTGTGCATAGATTATAGAGAATCAAACAAGGTAACCATCAAGAACAGGTATCCGTTGCCGAGGATAGTTGATCAGTTTGATCAGTTGTGTGGTAGCACGGTGTTTTCGAAGATTGACCTTCGATCAGGCTACCATCAGTTGAGCGTGAGTTGGACGTTCCCCGGACTGCCTTTCGTTCCCATTATGGTCACTTTGAGTTTCTGGTTATGTCTTTTGGTTTGACGAATGCACCCTCTGCGTTTATGGACATGATGAACCGTGTGTTCAAAGATTTTCTGGATCATTTCATTGTAGTCTTCATCGATGATGTGTTGGTATATTCCAGAAGTGCTGAGGAGCATGCTACGCATTTGCGCTTAGTATTGTCTACTCTTATAGAGCACAAGTTGTATGCGAAGCTGAGTATGTGCGAGTTCTGGCTTCCTCAGGTATCCTTCTGGGTCATGTAGTGAACAAGAATGGAATTACTGTGGACCTCGCTAAGATTTCTGCTGTGTTGGATTGGAAGACGCCTTCAACGCCTAAGGAAATAAGGAATTTTTTAGGGTTGGCTGGGTACTACAGGGGATTTGTTCAAGGGTTCTCAGTGCTGTCAGCACCATTAACTAAGCTTACCCAGAAGAATACCGCTTTTGTTTAGAGCGATAATTGCGAAGAAGCCTTTCAGAAATTAAAGAGTTGTTTGTGCAGTGCTCCTATTTTGGCTTTCCAATCGAAGGAATAGAGTATGTTATTTATGTGGATGCATCTCACATTGGGTTAGGATGTGTCTTGATGCAAGAAGGAAAGGTGATTGCTTATGGGTCTAGACAATTGAATGTTCATGAAAGGAATTACCCTACGCATGACTTAAAATTTGCTGTAGTGATTTATGCCTTAAAGCTTTGGAGACACCTTCTTTATGGAGTGTCATGCAAGATTTACACGGATCACATGAGTCTGAAGTATGTCTTTACCCAGAAAGAGCTGAATTTGTGCTAGCGTAGGTGGTTGGAGTATGTTGCGGATTATGAGGTTGATATCCTGTATCATCCGGGTAAGGTTAATGTGGTGGCCGATGCCCTGAGCAGAAAGACCGCGCATATCTTCAACCTTTCTGTGCAGTCCTTGGTAGAAGAGTTTATGTTGATGGATATTTCAGTCGGTAGTTGTACCGCGCCTTCGAGCTTAGAGGCTGGAGAGCCTTCTTGGATTACCCTTACGAGATTGCATCAGAAGGAAGATCCTGACTTGCAGCATCTCCGGAGTAGAACCGAGAGAGGAGAATTACCGAATTTTTTCGATCGATGATAAAGATACTTTGAAGTACCGAGGTAGGTATTGTATCCCCGCATTGGATGATATTCGGGCAAAGATCTATAGTGAAGCACATGACTCTGGTGTTTCCTATCATCCTGGTTCCACGAAAATGTACAAAGACCTGAAGCAGATCGTTTGGTGGTCAGGTATGAAGAATGATATAGCCAGATATGTTTCTGAATGTTTAACTTGTCAGTGCGTGAAGGCGGGTCATAAGAGTCCTGGAGGTAAGTTAAACTCGTTGGATGTTCCAAGCTGGAAGTGGGAGAGTATTTCAATGGACTTCATTACCAGTTTGCCGAGGTCTCCCGGAGGACATGATTCTGTGTGGGTTATAGTTGACAGATTGACAAAGTGTGCTCACTTTGTGCCTTTTAAGACCGACTATTCTATGGAGAAAATAGCATAACTTTATTTGGATGAAGTTATTAGATTGCATGGTGTGCCCGTGAGCATTGTGTCAGACCGAGATTCAAGGTTTATGTCTCATTTCTGGCGGAGTTTGCTGGGAGCCTTGGGCACTGACCTTAGATACTCTACCGCTTACCATCATCAAACCAATGGTCAGACAGAAAGAGTAAATCAAATTTTGGAAGGTATGATCAGGTGCTATATTTTAGTTCATGGAGGAGATTGGGATAAGCGTCTTGGATTGATGGAGTTTGCCTATAATAATAGTTATCAGGAGAGTTTGCAAATGGCACCCTTTGAGGCTCATTATGGGAGGCGTTGCCGAACTCCCTTGTTTTGGGCTGAGGTTGGCGATAGGACGTTGTTAGGCCCAGAGGCTTTGGAAGAGATGAGCGTTGTCGTGACTCATATCCGCGAGAAGCTTCGTATCGCTCAGGAGCGGTATGAGAAGTATGCCAATCGGAGAAGGGTGGATCTTGAGTGTGTCGTTGGAGACTTTGTGTTCTTGAAAGTTTCTCCGATGTCGGGCGTTAAGAGATTTGGAAGGAACCACAAGTTGGACCCCCGGTATGTGGGACCTTTCCAGATTGTTGAGCGCACCGGAGCGTCAGCTTATCGATTGGATTTGCCTGTTTCCTTCCCTAATGTTCACGGTGTGTTTCATGTGAGCCAGCTGAGGAAGTGTCTGCGTAGTGATCATCTTGTTCTTGATTCGGTGCCCGTATTGCATCCCAATATTTTGTATATTGAAGAGCCTGTCCGAATTTTGGAGACTAAAGAGCGTGTGTTGCGGAGAAAGATGATCCTGATGGTTAAGGTTCTTTGGAAGAATCAGGGTGTCGAAAGCGCAACATGGGAGCTGGAGTCTGCCATGAGAGAGACTCATCCTAGCCTCTTCTCTTAGATTTCGGGTAAATCTTCTGTCTGGAAACCTTCGGATTTGATTCAGTATCTTTCTTAATCTTTGGATTTCATGTTTCGGGATGAAACTTCTTTTTAGGGGGAGTGACTGTAACGTCCCTGATTTTTGTTAACTATTTACGTGGCCGCTGTGGCGTAATATTTGGCGTAAGGGCGTTACGTCAGCTCGTCAGGTTTAGTTTTGAGCCTTAGCTTGGTTAAAGTATGTAAAACAGATCGAGCGTGCGAGATTTCGCATCGTTTCGAGTTGTAGAGGAGATTTTATGTAGTTATTGAGATCTTAGCTTCAGGAAGCTTTACCCCGAGTTTGGCTCGTTGGAATTAAATTCTGACTTCATCGTTGGATTCGTAGCGCTGAATTTCAGTTTAGGGGCGAATTTCGTAGATGTCCGCATTGATTTAGTCGTCGTCATAGTTTAAGTAGAAGGGGAGGTTGTTTTTGTAACTCCCTGTCTGCGTTCGACGAACGGCAGACAGCCTGCGTTCGACGAATGGCAGGCAGCCTGCGTTCGACGAACGACAGGCAGCCTACGTTCGACGAACGATAGGAAGCCTATGTTCGATGATCTGCTGGCCTCGTTCATTCGACGAACTACTGGCTGGGTTCGACGATTTCCTGGAAGCTTAGTACATATGCCTTAAGTTTAGGTTTTATTCTTTTCATCTCCTTTCCTGTCGGCCGACCTAGAGTTCTTGCGGGCAAGAGAGCGAGAGCGGCCTGTCGAGGAGTTCCGGCGATTTCTAGGGCTGTTGTAGTCGGAATCGTGTTTGGAGTATAGATTTGGAATGCTCTCCGCGAGATCTTCGTTCTAGTGGTAAGCTTTTCCATATTCTTGGATTTTTGGGGTTTGAGGTAGTGACCCGACTCCTCCTTTTGATCTGAAAGGTTCCAGGTTGTGTGCTCGGGTAAGTTCTTGGCCATATCTTTAGCTTTTGGCGTGGAGAAATTCGTGGTTTGCCGGGTTTTGAGGCAAGTGGCTTTCTCCTCCTTCTTTCTTATTTCTTGCAGCAGTATTTCCTTGTTTATGGGTTCTGGATGTGCTTTTGGCTTGTATTTTGAGTGTTTGCTTGATGGTTAACAACTCCCCTTTCTGTCTCGATTCTCCCCTATGTATCTGATGTTTTTCCCTGGTTTCCTGTTATCAATTAATTCTCGAGAAATTTGTTTACCTGCCCTTAACTTCTCGAGAAATCCCTTTTACCCTGCCTTTAATTTCTTGAGAAGCCTTTTACCCTGCCTTTAATTTCTCGAGAAGCCTTTTTCCCTTCCTTGGGGATTTCTCGAGAGCCTGCTCTTTTTTGCCTTTAATTTCTCGAGAAGCCTTGGTTCCCTGCCCTTATTTTCTCGAGAAGTATTTTATCCCTGCTCCTTTCCTTCTCGAGAAAGGCATATTCTTGCTTTAATTTCTCGAGAAGCAGTTTAATTCCCTGCTTTTAATCTCTCGAGAAATGATTGTCCCTTCCCTTGGATCTCTCTAGAACCTCTTGTTCTTTGTCTTTGACTTCTCTTGAACCCTTGTATTTTGACCATTGGGTTCTCAAGAATTGCTCTCTACTTATTAATGCTTGAGTTATGCCTCTGATTACTTCTATTCTTTGAAACCTCGTACCCGTTGTGGTTAAATAATTTATGTCTTCTTTTGTTTACATTATTTGTGACCTTATCCTTAGGTTATCCTGGTGATTATTTCTCAGGCTACGCCCCGTGTTTTAAATAAGAATTTAATTAATAAGAACCATTGCCTTTAGCCTTGCACGGTAGCCGTGTTTGGGGGACAGTGGGGAAAATATTATAGCCTTGCACGGTAGTCGTGTTTAGGTGGTTGGGTCTAGTGACACCCCCACACGATTTTGGGCTTGGGTGGCAGAGGTAAGTAACCGCTCCCATTTAATTTGAGCTGATCAGTCTCTTTAATTAAATTTAACAAGATAAATGAACTTTGTTTGTTCCTCTTTATGGCATTTTGGTGCACTTGGTGCATTGTTTAGTTCTTTGTTTTGAGCTTTTCTTTCGGTAAATCTGGCTTGGGTTGGTACCCCTTATGCCTTATTTTCTTTCCTGCTTGTTTTTCTGCAACTTGTAATTCCTTGTTAAGGCATTCTTGTTTTATTGAATGCCTCGGGTTCAGAGCCTTAGCTGCTAGTGGTGTAGCCCAGAGTCTCCGGGAGTTGTAGTTGTTGTTTTACCCCGCTGCTGCGAGATAGTTGTGGTTAATTTACTTCTTGTGTTCAGACATGCTAGTGGAGCCAATGGGTTAGTGTCAGGTTGTTGACGCCCGTTGTGCCCCTTTTGATACTTTATAGCTTACTTGTCAGTTCATTGCTACTACTTTTTTTTATCTTGAGTATCTTGCTCTGTGGGAATTATTTATGTCTGGGTGCATTATAGTTATAAAATGGTTTTTCTTCCATCCACATTACATACCTTTTAACTGAAATAATTATCTTTAAAGTCGCCTAGAAGATATTTAATGTACTTATACTACGCCTAGATATGTGCATGTCATTTACTTTATGTCCTATCATCACGAGCATTTATGACCTTAAGTGAACTAAATCAAGTATTTTCCGCTGCAATTACATATATTTTCTCGGTGGACTAATTGATCCACGAACTGAGAGACACAGTTCTTACCCCCCAAACTCAAATAAATGATTTCAAATGATGATCTATCATGTAAACAGGTTTTGATTATGCAAGTAATAGGTTCCCGCCTGAGCGTCTGTAGTTGTCTCCTGCATGACGTGGCATCATGACGCGTATTTTCTCTTACTCTGATATTCCTAAATTCGGAGAAAATGCGGGTTGTGACACCTAGTCAGCGCGTCAGCATCGGTGCTAAGTACCTTTTGAAACCCACCTGCCACCGAGAGATCCTACAACCCTGCCAGCTTGGTGGGAGCCTGGTCAGCGGGTCAGCATCGGGGCTAAGTACCTTTTGAAACCCACCTCCATCGAGCAATCCTACGACCCTGCCAACTTGGTGGGAGCCTGGTCAGGGGGTCATCATCGGGGCTAAGTACCTTTGAAACCTTCCTGCCACCAAGCGATCCTATGACCCTGCCAGCTTGGTGGGAGCCTGGTCAGCGGGTCAGCATCGGGGCTAGGTACCTTCTGAAAACCACCTGCCACTGAGAGATCCTACGACCCTGCCAGCTTGGTGGGAGCCTGGTCAGCGGGTCAGCATCGGGGCTAAGTACCTTTTGAAACCCACCTGCCACCAAGCGATCTTACGACCCTGCTAGCTTGGTGGGAGCCTGGTCAGCAGGTCAGCATCAGGGTATAGTAACTTTTGAAACCCACCTACCATCGAGCGATCCTACGGCCCTGCCAGCTTGGTGGGAACCTGGTCAGGGGGTGAGAATCAGGGCTAAGTACCTTTGAATCCTTCCTGCCACTGAGCGATCTTATGGCCCTACCAGTTTGGTGGGAGCCTAGTCAGCGGGTCAGCATCGGGGCTAAGTACCTTTTGAAACCCACCAACCACCGAGCGATCCTACGGCCCTGCCAGCTTGGTGGGAGCCTGGTCAGAGGGTCAGCATCGGGGCTAAGTACCTTTGAAACCCTCCTGCCACCGAGCGATCCTACGGCCCTGCCAGCTTGGCGGGAGCCTGGTCAGTGGGTCAGCATCGGGGCTATGTACATATCAAACGTCGTCATCTTATAAATTGATACCACCCATTCGTAAAAGAAAAACAAAGTTTGAAAGCACATAGTTTTACTGTTGAAAATCAAGGATAGAGATATTCCAAGTCCTCATCGCTTAGCTTGGGATATCCCTTCTACCTCTCATTCATCTCCTCCTCCCAGGAATGGACCTCCTCAATCCTCACCGGTTGTTGTTGTTGCTGCATTAGATCCCTTGTCCCCCCTCATTTCCAAAAACTCTGGGCAGGTGGCCGTTGCATGACCTTCCTCCTGGTGGAAGTCATAGTAGGGTAACGCCACCATGCCCCTCCTATTCCTCTTCTTTCTTCTTTTCTGGCTCTCCTGCCTCTTCCCCGACCAATCGCCATGGTGTGCTGTGGAGGGGGGAGGAGTGGCCTCGGGCCCTGACTCCACCCCGACTCTGGGTCCCTCAGCTCGTCCCTCCTCCTGACTCCCTATTACCTCGTCTCCGGCTCACTCAACTTTGACAACCTTCTCGCGAACTCTGGGTTGGCCGCCTCCTCTTCGATCTCCTCCGCCGCCCTTTCCATCAACTCTTCAAAGGACAAGGGGGTCTTCCGCTTCAGGTTCATCTTGAAGAATCCCTCCCGCAGCCCCACTATGAAGGCAAGCTGGAGGGTGAACTCGGGTACTTCCTGAATGAGCGGGACTTCCTCCTGGAATCTGTCCACATAATGGGCCAACGACTCCCCCGTCCCCTGCTTGATTTTGAAGAGTGTCTCGGCATTCTTCTTCCTCTTCTTTGAGGTCGAGAAGAGAAGCAAAAAGCTACGGCACAGGTCTTCGAACACGTAGATCGACCCTCTTGGGAGCTGGTGAAACTAGTCCCTTGTCTTCTCCTTTAGGGTAGTTGCGAAGAGTCGGCAAATGAAAGCGTCCGACATGGGCCTAAGGGAGACCATGTCCTTGAACTAATGTAGGTGCTGGACGAGGTCATCCTTGTCAGTGTAGTACATCATATCCGGATCCCTGAACCCCTCCGGGAGTGGTGCCGAGGGCACCAGCTCATAGAGTGGGCTCCCCTCGCTCACTACTCTCGCCTGCTCGACCCTTCCCACAAGATCCCTAACTTGACCAGCACTCGTCGGACCCTCACTCGCTGGGGGACCACTCGCTGGGATGGCACTTGCCTGAACCCCACTCGCCTGGATCCCGCTTGCCTGGATCCCACTCGTCGGGATCCAACTCGCCGGGCTGGGGAAGATTTCTCGCGTGGCAAGGTCTTGCCCTGGTGCCTCGGATGCTGTCTCATTGCATGCCCTCTCCCCCGGGACATTCTCGCGGACTCCCGGCGGCGGAACCACCTGGGGCATTGGGATTGCGAAGTCGCCTCGCACCAACATGAATGTGAGATGGATGGTCTCGAGCACCTCCCTTCGAAGATCTGCCAGCGTCTCCACCATCACTGGTGAGCCGTATGGTGGTGGGCCGCTATGGCCGGCATCTCGCCCGTCCTCTCCAACCATGTTATTTCCTTGGGAATTTCCTGTACTAGCTGCTCTCCACGCTCACCGCACCAAAAATGTTGGAACCAGTATCTGGCCCAATGAGGAGTTTGGACCCCCATGAAGGGGGGAAGCTAGCACCTGCTAATCCCAAGGGGGAACCTGACCGAAGACTTGGAGCTAGACACATACCTTGGCTGCAGAGTGGAGGTCCCACCACAAACCTAGAAGTTCTTTAGAGTGCTTCCCCTCCCAAGCCAAAGCTGAAGTTGGGCACCCTTGGAGAGCCTGAGGAGCTAACCAAAGAACCTAGGGAGGAAGAAGCCAAGAGTTGGAATTGGAATCTTCTCCAAAGGTGCCTTCAAGGTCTATATGTAGATTTTCTCTTCTAGTCTGCTAATAGCGGGAATCCGCCTTTTGGTTTTACTAATCGTACCCCAAAATGGTCTGCTAACAGCCAAACTCCGCTGTTCTAAGAGGCTATGGGCAGACGACCAAGGGTATCTGTTGGAACCTTAGTTTTGATTTGAGTTAGGATCCACCTTTAATGTCTAAGTTTATATTATAACATATCTTATAACTTAGAACAAATCCTATTAAGAAAGAAGGCTGAAAAGAGATATATTTAATAGGCTGAAAAGAATATATATATATAAATAATATACTAAGAAATATATATATATATAAATAATAGGCTGAAAATAAGAGAAAGATAAAATTTACATAAGTTCTCTGCGTTCGACGAATGGCCATCTGCGTTCAACGAACGGCTTGCTTCAAGCCCGTCTCAGTGGTTGACGATACCATCTCAGCAGACGACGAGCCCGTCTCAGCGGTCAACAAACTCGTCTCAGCGGTTCAGAGGTTGACGAACATATTATCTCAGCGGTCGACGAACCAGTCTCAGCGGTTGAAGAATTTGTCTAAGTGCAGCGCTCGACTAATTATATTCAGCGATCAACGATTTTATCAAAGCTTTAGCGGTCGACGAAATCATTCAGGCTCAGCGGTCGACAAAATCCTGCATTCGACGAACTCAAGTCTGCGTTCGACGAACAACTCAATATTCAGCGGTCGACGATCCAGCCCGTCTCTGCGTTCGACGAAAAGTTCTGTTCAACGAACTCAAGTCTGTGTTCGACGAATCTTCAACAAAAGTTCAGAACAGTGAATCAAATGATCAGGTCGACGAATCAAATGATGAGGCCGACGAACTTGAAGCTGAGCTCGACAAAATATCTGCAGCATTATTTTAATATCATTCAGCTCGACTAAAATATTATATATATGTTGTCAGATTTATTAAAGCAATATTTTATTAATTCCATTTATATATTGCTATATATATTGCTGCCTTTCCTTTGTTTGAAATAGCCGTTGCAGCATTAATTAATAGAGTCATTGCAGCAAAGCTAAAGACGGCAATTTGTCTGCTCAAGGATCTGGGAAATAAAAGAGATATTATCTCTTTCCTATCTTGTCGGCAAGAATTCAAATCAGCCACAAGATCTCCAGATTATATATTCAGAGAAAAGAACAAGGAAGATAGAACTGAACATATTATATTTGTTGTACAGGTAAAGAAAGAGGAAGAAAAACAGAGGAGCAAAAAGAAGAATCTGATCAATATATTATATCTTTTTTTGCCTAACTCCTTCTTTGCAGATCATATACATCCTGAGACACCAAATCTATATCAATTGCTCAGGGATCTAAACTGCAAGAAGAAAAGAGGAGTATTACAATCTAGAGAAGGAGCTCCATCCACAAGCTGTCATTAATCTAAATCAGACAGGGGGAGCTCTCTTCAACATCATCATCAAGATCAAACTCAACTACCAATCAGGATCTTCAAGAGTCTTCTTACAAAGAGAAGAACACCATAACATTTTCTGTTTTCTTTATTCCTTCCCATCTTGTAAAGGGTTATAACTCCCTTCAAAAGTTAACTCCCGGTGACAGACCACCTTAGCAAAAACCTGCATCTTGGTTTTGAGCACCTGATCAAAAGCTCTATGGTGTGTGGACACCTGATCAAAATCACCTTGGTGTGAGGGCACCTGATCAAAAGCCTCCAGTGGATTCCTACCAGTGGGTAGAAGAGTAGATGTACCCAGGTTGGTTGGGGAACTACTATATATCTTGTGTCATCTGGATGCTTGCTTGTTTGCTTTGTTTTATTTCTTATTGGTGCTGTGTTTACTTATGCACTCTTACTGTTTGTGTTTATTACTCAATCAGCACTCATATATTTATATATATCATCACTTTGAAGTACAACTTAAATAAGAGCTTTAATAATATTAAGAACTAAAACTCACTTTCAATTGGTATCAGAGCATATCAATTGACTTTCAATTGGTATCAAAGCAGGTTGATTTTTCACACAGGCTAACACCTGAAATCACAAAGATCACTTAGTTCTTAAAAATATTTTTTTTAATGGCACAATCAGATTTTTCATTTTCAGATCCACCTATATGTAAATTGGATAGATTTGATTTATGGCAAGTTAGAATCAGATTATATATGAATGCAATAGATGAAGAAATCTACAATTCCATTTTGACAGGACCTTCATCATCAACATCAACATCAACAGATGATCAAGAAAAGCTGAAAAGTGCTAATGCCAAGGCCATGAACATATTGGCTAAATCAATGTCAAAAGACATTCTTCTCAAAGTGGCTGATTGCACTTCAGCAAGGAGCATCTAGAACTCCCTCTCAAGGATGGTAAATGAATCCACATTTACTTCTTCCACTAACTCTTTGTTTGATGAAGAACCATCATTCAGTCTAACTGAAGAAGAAGAACAAAAAGCCAAAGCTTTCTACATGATGGAAATATATGGCTCAAACTACAAATCAGATGCTGAATCTGAAACAGAAAAGGTAACTGAGGTAACTTCTATTCCTAATTTTACCTATGATACATTTCAATCTGTTTTCACATCTTCAGGTACAGATTTAATAAAATCTAAAAATTACCAATCAGATTCTAAGTTAATATATACAGATATGATAAAATCTGACAAAGAAATAAAAGAGTTAAAAATAACTTCTGAACACACTAAACTTAAAATAGATTTGAAAACATCAGAAAAGAAAATTATTTTTTTGAAAAATAAATTTGAACAATCTTTTAAAAAGAAAATTTTTCATGTTCAGCAATATCAAAGAAACTCTTCAACTTTATATTTCAATGAAATAAAAAGGCCAACTTATCTATCTATAAGGCAATTTTGTTTTAACTGTTTAATATCTTTACTTAAATTATAATTAAATTAAACAGCAGTTAAATGATTCTCTTGAATTTTTCTATCTTAATACAATGTCAGATAACCTTCACATTCTTCCAGATTTTCTCCAAAATTAGTTGAGCATTCTACTCAAATTGCATAGATCAGAAATGATCAGAGCACTAAGTGTGAGTCACTTCTGTTTAAGGGGATTCTATAGAAAGAAGGTATCAGGCAATGTCTTTTTTATTTTAAAATTCCTTAGAACCCATTAACAGCTAGCAATTCATTTCATTAAAAATCCTATTTAAATCAAAATTTAGGAAAATCAGAATTGCTTAAATAATTTTAAAAAGGAAGTAGAAAACAATGTAATTTATGATTTAAATGTTTTCAAATAGAACAATAATTTCCTAAATATTCTCTGACCCTTAAGCCTTAAGTTATTCAATACTTTTTATGCTTAGGTATCCTAAATCAATTAGGGGGAGATTATTAGAACCTAGTCTTAATTTGGATTAGGATCCCAACTCAAATAGGGGGAGATTGTTGGAACCTTAGTTTTAATTTGAGTTAGGATCCACCTTTAATGTCTAAGTTTATATCATAACATATCTTATAACTTAGAACAAATCCTATTAAGAAAGAAGGATGAAAAGAGATATATTTATTAGGCTGAAAAGAATATATATATATATAAATAATATACTAAGAAATATATATATATATAAATAATAGGCTGAAAATAAGAGAAAGATAAAATTTACATAAGTTCTCTGCGTTCGACGAACGACCATCTGTGTTCGACGAACGGCTTGCTTCAAGCCCGTCTCAGCGGTTGACGATCCCGTCTCAGAGGACGTCGAGCCCGTCTCAGCGGTCGACGAACCCGTCTCAGCGGTTCAGAGGTTGACGAACAGATTATCTCAGCGGTCGACGAACCCATCTCAACGGTCGAAGAATTTGTCTAAGTGCAGCGCTCGACTAATTATATTCAGCGGTCAATGATTTTATCAAAGCTTCAGCGGTCGACGAAATCATCCAGGCTCAGCGGTCAAGGAAATCCTGCGTTCGACGAACTCAAGTCTACATTCGACGAACAGCTCAATATTCAGCGGTCAACGATCCAGCCCGTCTCTTCGTTCGATGAAAAGTTCTGTTCGATGAACTCAAGTCTGCATTCGACGAATCTTCAGCAGAAGTTCAGAACAGTGAATCAAATGATCAGGTCGACGAATCAAATGATGAGGCCGACGAACTTGAAGCTGAGCTCGACGAAATATCTGCAGCATTATTTTAATATCATTCAGCTCGACTAAAATATTATATATATGCTGTCAGATTTATTAAAGCAATATTTTATTAATTCCATTTATATATTGTTATATATATTGTTGCCTTTCCTTTGTTTGAAATAGCCATTGCAGCATTAATTAATAGAGCCGTTGCAGGAAAGCTAAAGACGGCAATTTGTCTGCTCGAGGATCTGGGAAATAAAAGAGATATTATCTCTTTCCTATCTTGTCGGCAAGAATTCAAATCAGCCACAAGATCTCCAGATTATATATTCAGAGAAAATAAGAAGGAAGATAGAACAGAACATATTATATTTGCTATACAGGAAAAGAAAGAGGAAGAAAAACAGAGGAGCAAAAAGAAGAAGCTGATCAATATATTATATCTTCTTTTTGCCTAACTCCTTCTTTGCAGATCATATACATCCTGAGACACCAAATCTATATCAATTGCTCAGGGATCTAAACTGCAAGAAGAAAAGAGGAGTATTGCAATCTAGAAAAGGAGCTCCATCCACAAGCTGTCATTAATCTAAATCAGACAGGGGGAGATTCTTCAACATCATCATCTAGATCCAACTCAACTACCAATCAGGATCTTCAAGAGTCTTCTTACAAAGAGAAGAACACCATAACATTTTCTGTTTTCTTTATTCCTTCTCATCTTGTAAAGGGTTATAACTCCCTTCAAAAACCTGCATCTTGGTTTTGAACACCTGATCAAAAGCTCTATGGTGTGTGGACACCTGATCAAAAACCTCAAGTCGATTCAAACCAGTGGGTAGAAGAGTAGATGTACCCAGGTTGATTGGGGAACTACTATAGATCTTGTGTCATCTGGATGCTTTCTTGTTTGCTTTGTTTTATTTCTTATTTGTGCTGTGTTTACTTATGCACTCTTATTGTTTGTGTGTATTACTCAATCAGCACTCATATACTTATATATATCATCACTTTGAAGTAAAACTTAAACAAGAGCTTTAATAATATTAAGAACTAAAACTCACTTTCAATTGGTATCAGAGCATATCAATTGACTTTCAGTATCAGGGTAGATGCACCTGAAGACCCTTGTTGGGTGAGTGGCCCGTGAAGGCGCCACTCGCCTCTCTCCCTGCTAGCTGGGCTCGTGAGATCTCCTCTTGCCAGTAGGGGTGGGCCTCCACTCGCCTCTCCATGCGCCACTCGCGAGTCCTTCCGCGACAAGGCTCGCGAGATCCCCTTCTGCGAGTGGCGTGCGAGGGAACCGCTCGCTAGCCCCCTGGTGCCATACACACCTGCCTGGCCCGCTTGTGTGAGGCGGTGAGCCCTTCTTTTCCTCGCCACTGCTGAATGCACCCCAAAAGCGTCGAGCCCAAAGCTGTTTCGCTCTCGCATGACACTCGCATGGATATCAGCCTAGTTCAAAGAACTCCTCGTGGACCGCTCGCCGCAAGGCGGTGAGCCCTTGCGCGCCTCGCCCTCGCGGCCCGCTTGCCGCGAGGCGGCGTGCCCTTGCCCGCTTTTGGGGCCCTGCGAAGATGGCAACCTTAGATTTTACTAAGACTGCACCTTATGAGATCCTCTCTACTCGCCCAAGGTGGGAGAGATCTTTTAAGAAACCCTCAATCTTCTTTGAACTCGACGAATTACGGGTTATACACAATCCTCGTGAAGGGGGCAGCTAGCACCTACTGATCCCAAGGGGGAACCTGACTAGAGACTTGAAGCTAGACGCAGACGCTTGGCTACAGCGTGGAGGTCCCACCATACACCCGAAAGATTTTTAGAGCGCTTCCCCTCCCAAGCCAAAGCTGAAGCTGGGAACCCTTGGAGAGCCTGAGGGGCTAACCAAAGAACCTAGGGAGGAAGAAGCCAAGAGTTGGAATTGGAATCTTCTCCAAAGGTGCCCTTCAAGGTCTTTATATAGATTTTCTCTTCTGGTCTGCTAATAGCAGGAATCCACCTTTTGGTTTTACTAAACGCTCCCCAAAATGGTCTGCTAACAGCCAAACTCCGTTGTTCTAACAGGATATGGGCAGAACACCAAGGGTATCACGGTAGATGCACCTGAAGACCCTTGTTGGGCGAGTGGACCATGAAGGCACCACTCGCCTCTCTCCCTGCAAGCTGGGCTCGCGAGATCTCCTCTTGCGAGTAGGGGCGGGCCTCCACTCGCCTTGCCATGCGCCACTCGCGAGTCCTTCCGCTAGCGAGGCTCGCGAGATCCCCTTCTGCGAGTGGCCCGTGAGGGCACCGCTCACTAGCCCCCTGGTGCCATACACACCTGCCTGGCCTACTTGCGTGAGGCGGCGAGCCCTTCCTTTCCTCTCCACTACTGAATGCACCCCAAAAGCATCGAGCCCAAAGCTATTTTGCTCTCGCATGACAGTCGCACGGATATCAGCCTGGCTCAAAGACCCCATCTCGGCCCGTTCGACACGAGGCGGTGAGCCCTTGTGCGCCTCTCCCTCGCGGCCCGCTTATCGTGAGGCGGCGATCCCTTGCCCGCTTCTGAGGCCCTACAGAGATGGCAACCTGAGATTTTATCGAGCCAGCACCCTGCGATATCCTCTCTACTCGCCCTAGGTGGGTGAGATCTTTTAAGCCACCCTCGATATTCTTTGAACTCGACGAATTACGGGTTATACAGTAACGATGTCCTGAAATGCATAACATAGCTGAACATTCACCCGGACCTCCCTTGATGCAGAGGTGTGTCAGATATTAGAAAGGACCAAGCATCCTAAAGTTCCTCCGCACGAGCTTGGCGAGCTACTACTACACAAGTGCGAAATCTCCCCGCTACTTATGTTCATGGTAGATTTACATCTCAATCTTCAAGTCGAAGGGACCGCAAGTTGGTTCCATCGATATCATTTCGATGCTTCCTTTCCGATATACATAATGCAAGAGGTTACAACCACATCATCATGATACTTGCAAAAAGGAGGGAAAGAAAGAGACGGGAGAAAAATACAAGTTTTTAAGAAAAGAAACGCTACTTGTGGCCCTGTCCAATTTGGATTAGCTTCCCAACCGAGCCAGATCTTGTTGCCACGTCTACCTTCTTATGGACAAGATCACTGATAGCAAACTCTTTAACTCTAACAATTTTGTCGAAATATCTGGCCATTCTCCTTTCTACTTCTTCCTGCCTGTTGGTTGATGTATCCCTTAGTTCTTCAATGAGATCAAGGCTGCATCTCAACTCTTCATCATTTCCTTCCATCCAGCTATATCTTGATGTTGTTGAGATAATAATACCCTTGGACTCTTAACTTCAAACTCAACGGGAATGAGAGCTTCCGAGTTGTGAGATAGTTTGAAGGGAGTTTCTCCGGTAGTCGAGGTTGGAGTCGTCCTCAGAGCCCACAACATCGAAGGTAATTGCTCTGCCCAATTACCTCTGAGATTCTTAACTTTCTTCTTCAATAGGTTGATTATGAGTTTATTGGCGGCTTCTACCTGATGATTACTCCGTGGATGATGCACAGAAGCAAATGGCAACTCAGTGTCGATTTGGTCAAAGAAATTTATAAGACTTGAGTTGTTGAATTGTGGACCATTATCTGTGATAATTGCCATAGGAATTCCGTGCCTACATACTATCTCCCCTACATAAAATTCCTCACAACTTGAGTAGTAGTTTTAGCCAGCGTCTTTGCCTCGATCCATTTGCTAAAATAATTGATCATTACTAGAATAAATTTGCGATGTCCACTAGCCAAGGGAAAAGGTCCAATCAAATCCATTCCCCAAACTGCAAATGGACATGGAGTTGCTATTGACTTAAGTTGTTGAGCTAGTTGATGCTGAAGAGGAGCGAACTTTTGGCATTGAACACATTTCTTTGCGAACTTCTCTGCATCCTTCCTCATTTGAGGCCAGAAATAACCTTGCCTTATAATCCTTTTTTCCAGGGTTCTAGCTCTAGAGTGACTGTCGCACTCTCCGGAATGAACTTCTCGAAGAACAACTGGAATTTCTTCTTCAGAGACGCATCTTGCCAAAGGTGAGAGAAAAGTCTTCATGTAGAGAATTTCTGCAACAAGATAATAATAAGCTGCTTTTAACTTAAACCGCTTGTTATCATTTACCGCCGGATGGAATTCTCCATTTGAGAGATAGAGAACAAGGGGATCCATCCAGGATGGTCGTTGATCAATCAGCATGATGTCTCCTTCTTCAACAGCTGGATAAAATAATTCTGAAGTAGTTCCTCCTAAAAGGAGACCGTATTTGGCCAACTCATCAGCTTCTGCATTCTCTTCTCTTGGAATATGTTGAGTTGTGAAACTTTTGAACTTTCCTATCTCAATCTTTACCAACGTTTGAATTGCTTTAAAATAGAATCTCTAGTTTCATAGGTTCCATTTGCTTGAGACGACATCACCAAGGAATCAGTTTTAACTTTGACATCCTCGATCCCTAGCTCTCTTGCAAATCTAAGACTAGCGAGCAAGGCGTCATACTCTGCCTGATTGTTCGTTGTTGGAAAGTAGAACTTGAGAGGCTTATCCAATCTAATGCCATTGGGATTAATTAACACAACTCCAGCTCCTGATGAATTTCTCCCGGAAGCTCCATCCATGTAGATTGTCCTTGCCAAAGGTTTTCCAAACTTTTTTTCTGAGCTAACTTCCTTTGCATCAATCATAAAATTTGCTAACACTTGAGCTTTGATCGCCACTTTAGGAATGTAAGAGATATCGAACTCGCTGAACTCTATCGTCCACTTTGCCAATCAACCCGAATGTTCTGGTTTTTCCAACACGCTCTTCAATGGAAGATCAGTGACAACTTGAACATGATGAGCTTGGAAATAAAGTCTTAGCCTTCGCGCTAAGATCACGAGCATCAAAGCCAACTTTTCAAGGATCGGGTACCGAGCTTCCGCATCCTTCAAGATTTTACTCACGTAGTAAACTGGATATTGCTTCTTCTTTTCTTCCCTTTCCAACACGGAGCTGATGGCATCAGAACTGAATCTAAGACATAAGAAGAGATCTTCTCCCTCTCTCGGGCTTTGGAGTAAAGGGATAGATATTAGCTGCTTTTTGAGTAGATCAAAAGCATCATCACATTCCTTTGTCCATTCAAACTTAGCTCCTCCACAGAGAGTTTTGAAGAAAGGAGCACTCTTATCTCATGAGCGGGACATGAAATGACTCAATCCTTCCATCCTCCCACTCAGCTGCTGAACTTCCTTGGGGGTCTTGGGAGGTGACATTTCTAGGATAGCCTTCACCTTATCGGGATTCGGCTCCAGCCCTTCCGGAGTGAGGAGATGGCCGAGAAATTTTCCTTTGCTAGCTCCAAAAACACATTTCAATGGGTTCAACCTCATATTGAAGGTTCGAAGGGTTGCGAATGTTTCATTCAGGTCGTTAAGATGAGTTGAGAAAAGCTTGCTTTTTATTAAAAGATCATCGACAAAGACCTCTAAAGTTCTTCCTTTTTTAGTTTTGAAAATGGTGTCCATTTTTTGATAGGTAGCACCAACATTCTTTAGCCCGAAAGGCATTATGAGATCACAAAAACAACCGTCATTTGTGATGAATGAGGTGTGAGGGATATCGGGCTTATGCATTCTTATTTGTGATAATCGGAGAATGCATCTACAAAACCGTTGGGAAAACCCCTTTTGATTTAATTTAACAAATTATCAATATGTGATTTTAATTCCTAGGTGTATTACACTCATTGTATAGTAAGGGTAAATTGTTCATTAGATGTCTTAGGTTGTCACACTCACATTAGAGTGTCAAGGCCAAGTCAAGACAATCAAAAAATCAGTTAAGTTAAGACTTGTGTCGAATGAAAGTCGATGCAACTTCGACTTGATGTCAATGCAACTCTCACTAGAATTCCAAGCAACTTGATCAGTCTGTCGAAGTATAAGTCAAGTTAACGCAATGTCAAAAGGGACTCAACGGAAGGAAGAGCTTTTCGAAGCCATCAGTGAAGTCGACGCAACTTCGACTTCAACTCGACACAGAAGATGATGTCCAAGTTCAAGCCTTCAACTCGACGTATACCTCGAGAAGTATTCGACGCTACGTCGACATCTAAGTTCAGCCAGAGCTAAGAAGGAATTCGAAGCCTACTCCGATAAGAACTCAGAGGTGCATCGATAAGAAAGAAATTTAATTCGACGTTACGTCGAATATAGTCTGAAAAAGGAAACTTTCTATGTTGTCCTTATAACACCTTTTCAGAAGGACCACCAAGCAAAAGACAGTTCTCCAATGGCTTGAATATTTCCTAGAATGGAATAGAGTACTCCAGGACACAGCAAAAGTATTCTTGGAAGGTATTCATGGCTGATGCACGGGTCGGTATCCAAAGAGGAAAGGAAAATCAAAGGTCCAATAAGAATTCCTTTTCAGGACAATCTAAATACAGAAAGAAATTCAAATACCAATTATACACAATAAGTATTGTGAAAAAGAGAAGAAAGATAGAGATGGATAACATTATTTATTTTATCGAATAGGGTTCTTCTTCCCCACTCTTCTCTAACCCTAAGACAGAAAACTCAAGTGCTCTCTCTACACAGAAAAGACAGATAACTGCTCCATCATCATCATATAGCAGCTAGATTACAAGAAGCACTCAGAGAAAAGGATCTGAAAATAACCTTTGCAAATCATCACAATTATAAGCAAGGGTTCATCATCAATAGATCCAGTGAATGAAAAACAGAAGCTGAAGTTCTTGAGAAATTACTTCTGAAGAATTCTGAAAACAGAATTCTTATCTTCACCTTCTTTCTTTCTTCTTATTTTCTTCTCACTTTTCCTTCAACTGTAAAAGAGTTTTGTTAATCCCTCTTCCAAAGGATTCAGTGGTTCTAAGAGTCTCCTTATCAAAAGACTCAGTGGTTCTAACAGTCTCCTTATCAACAGACTCAGTGGTTCTAAGAGCCTCCTTATCAAAAGACTCGGGCACAGGTTGTGCAATCCTACCAAGGAGGTAGAAGAGAGAACTACCCCCATTTTGGTGAACCTCTATAAAATTCATGTGTCTTTGTGTGTGATTTTCTGTGTTGTCCATACTTTAGTTTTTTTGTGTTTTATTTTCAGCAATCTGATAATACTTTATATATTCTGTCTTTGGTTTTGTTGGATGCATAATACTTAAAGTTTTTATTGTGTGTACATAATTAGGGTAGAAAATATTTTAAACTCTATTCACCCCCCCCCCCCCCCCCCCCCCCCCCGAGAATACTCAGAGGCAAATTGTGCACTTTCAAAAACTCATGCAAGAATACCTTACCGCAGAATCAACTAAAGTATCTATCTGAGGCAAAGGGTAGCAATCTTTAAGGCAAGCTTTATTAAGTTTGGTAAAGTCCACACACATTCGCCACTTCCCACCAGCTTTTTTCACCATTACAACATTTGATACCCAATCTGGGTATTGAATCTCCTTAACAAAATTAGCCTTAAGAAGCTTTTCCACCTCCTCCCGGATGGGTTGAGCTAAGGTCATTGCAACCTCTCTTTTCTTCTGCCTGACAAGAGTAAAAGTTGGGTCAATGTTGAGGTGATGGCAAGCGACATCCGGATCAACTCCTGGCATATCATTCGCTGACCAAGCAAATATATCCAGATTCTGCAGGAGGCAGGAAATGAGTTGACTTTTTTTGGCTTCAGGCAATACTGCATTGATTGAGAGTTTTCTACTTTCATCTTCATTGCTGATAGGCACAGCTTGAGTAGCTTCGGCAGGTTCCTAGCGAACTCCATCTCTTGTCTCTTCCTCTACGGCCTCTTCCATTGCTTCGTCATGATTGGAGACTTGAAAAATTGAAGAGGCTTCATCTACATGAGGGGGAAAGATTCAGTCATATTAACTGACTTAACATAACATTCCCGAGCATTCTTTGGATCGCTCATGATCCGGTATTGCTTTGCATTCAAGGCAAACTTCACCGCTTGATATTCATTGAGAATTGGTCTTCCAAAAATTGCTTTACTCGGAGCTTCAACGACTATGAACTTGACAAGCTTTATAATGCCTCCAAGCGTCACTGAGAGAGTGAAATTTCCTTCCACTTCCTTCTTCTCTCCAGAGAAAGCATTGAGCGGCCCTTCGATGGAAAGAAGAGCTTGCCAGTCTTCAGGGACTCGAAAGTTGGTTTGAAGAGAAGATTCACTGAGCTCCCGGTATCGATCAAAATATTTTCAATCGTATAATTTTCAATGACCGCCTTTATAATGACTGCATCGTTGAAAGGGTTGGCGGTTGCAGGAAGGACTTCTTGCATGAAAGTAACCATCCCTCGGACCGGAGCACAGGAGGAGGTAACAACTACTTCTGATCTAAAAAATTTAGCCAGGCTAGCCTTCTTCGATGATTCTAGCCCTGCTCCCCCGTGAATGCAAAAAAGATAACCTAAAGTTCCTTCATCATTTGCATCCACTCATTCACTTGGATAACCAACGTAGCCAAGGAGGCCAACATTGTAAACCTCTTTACACTCCCAGTGGACCTCTGCCACGTCCTTACTCTTGGAGGTGGAGGCTTTGGAAGGATCTGCTTTCTGCACTAGCCCCTGCAACTTTCCCTCCTTCACAAGCTTCTCCATCAACATTCGGAGAGCCCTGCAATTTTCTGTCAGGTGACCTTTCTCCCTATGATGCTCACAGTAGAGAGAAGGATTCCTAAATTTTGGGTCAGATTGCATGGGGGTGGCCTTTTGTAAAAAGGTTGCTTATGGAGGATCTGGATTACCTCACTCATTGGGATATTGAGTTTGGTAAATGATTCTTGAGAATCATTATAAGAATGCTAAGGAAGCGGGGGAGGTGGCTGAACAAAATGGATTTGATGAATTGGGACTTGCTGGGGAGCTGGGGTGACTGGAGCTGGCAACAGAGGCACTTGAGGTTGGAACTGCTAATGCCCCTGGTAAGGACGATGATGATGAAAATTCCTTCCTCTTTGAGCTGGAGGTTGGAAATCTTGACACGGTGTCTTTGATGATGGAGGGGCTGGAGGAATACCTACGGAACCTTTCTGAACGGCCTTGCATGTTAAATTGGAAACGTAGATGGGGTTGTTGACTTCCCCTTCTATGAACCTATTCGCGATGCTGATTAGTTCTTGATAAGAGATGGGCTCTCTGGTTGTGACCTCAAACTTGAGAGGTCCCTCCTGCAAATCATTTATTAAGGCTACCAAATAAAATGAGGGATCAACATCCCTTATTCCCAGAATCTCTCTCTGGAAACGGTCAATGAAGCAAGATGTGGTCTCTCCTTCATTATGCTTAATCTTGAAGAGGGTCGTAGGACCACTCTTCCTCTTCTTTGAGGTAGCAAACCTCATAAGAAGCTTCTGCCTCAAAACAGTGAAGCAGGAGATGGACTGGGGAGGTAAATTATAAAACCACTCTCTAGTCTTCCCATCCAGAGAGGTGATTAACAACTTGCATCTCATCGCATCTGAGAGAGTCCTCAGAGCGACTGCGGATTCAAAGGCTTGAAGATGAGAACTGGGATTGCTATCTCCAGTAAACATGGGGATTCTTATCTCTCTAAAATTATGGGGAGTTGGCTCCTAACGGATTCTATCAAAAAAAGGAGAAGGCTCTTCTGCTTCATAGTGTTAAATTTTTTGAAGTGGAAGTGGATTGATCGGGCCGTCTATTCTTGGAGACTGCAGAGACCGCGCGACCTGTGTTGCGGTTTACTTCTGGAATCCGCGAGCTCGGTGTGGGAACCTGGCTGGTGTGGTCGTGTGTCTCTGGTGTTGACGGCCTGTGTTTGGTTGCCTGCCCAAGTATCCTATTCTGGTTTAGACTGGGCGGTCTGCCAGTTTGTTCCTTGCAAGCTGTCTTGGACAGTTTTGCTTAAGTGTAATAAGGTCTTGAAGAGACCACGCGGTTTGGTTCTGGAGACCGCGTGCTTCAATAAGGAAGGTGACTGTATCCCTTGGGGCGGTGATGAGATTCGTTCATTTGCCTATAAATAGGGGCGTTAGGGTAGCCATTTATACGCAAGATCTGTAAGAACAAAAGTTTGCTTGATTGTGCGGGTCTCTCTTTGAGGTCGCGTAGTTTGAGTTTTCTGATCGGGTTGTTCTATTCGCAGGTTAGCGGCTAGCAGTCACCGTCAGCATTCTCCCTTCTTTCCAGCTTTGAATAAACTAGTTCGGCAACAGTCTGTCTGTGCGGACTGTGTTTAGGAGTTCTTGGACTGTGCAGCGGACTCAGTTGATCAGGAGGCCTTAAGTGGTCGGGCAATCTTGAGTTGCGGTGTTGCAGCAGGAAGCAGTTCTTCGTCAAGTGTTCATGGGTTCTTCTGTGATCTTGAGACCATGCGGTGTGGGAGATCAAGAAGTGCGGACAGTAGTTGTTTTCAGTAGTTAAATAAAGCATCATGTTGTGCGGTCTGTGATTACAAGCTGACAGCAGTGGGTTGTGCTCTATTCGCGCGGTCTCAGGGATAGCTGTGCGGCTTGCCTATTCGAGCAGTCTGGTGATCACTACTTTGGCAGTTTGCTGGTGGCTTGTTTTTTGTCTTGTGCTTCTCTCCTCTGTGATTCCTATGAATCATGTCTCGCCGTGTATGTCTCGAGCTATAAAGAGATAGTGAATAACAAGAGCACTATTTTGTATTCCCATTGTCATTGATTGTCACGCATAGATTGTGTTGAAGTGTTCCGCATTATCACTTCACTCTGGACCTCTAAATTTTTTAACATGGTATTATAGGAGGTTTTCTGAGTAGTAATCAGGCATTGTCTTCTGCTTGGATTTTTGCAAGTTGGTTGTCAATCAGTGAGATAGCAATGGGAGGAGGATATGCTAGAGGTCTTGGTATTGAGCTCCTTACGCAGACTAACTTTAAAAAGTGGAAGCCGTGCATGGAGAGCTATCTTCTTGGCGAGGACTTATGGGAGGTAGTCGGAGGAGAAGCAAGACAGGTTGTTATTCCTACTGAGGGGAATGTTGAGCTCGTGAAAGCTTGGAAGAGAACAAATGCAAAGGCTGAGTTCAGTCTCAAGCGAGCTATCATTCCAGAGTTGTTTGTCCACATCATTGGATGTAGGTCAGCTGCTGAAATTTGGACAGCCTTGGATGGCTTGTTCAATATGAAGAATGTAGCTCGGCTACAGTTCTTAGAAAATGAGTTGGCGAAAGCAACTCAGGGAGACTTGTCCATTTCAACGTTCTTCTTGAAGATGAAGAACCTATGCGCAGAGATATCAGCATTGGACCCAGATGAGCCTATCTCAGAAGCGAAGCTGAAGAGGCACATAATCCGCGGCTTGCGGAGGGAGTATGTGGCCTTTGTTACTTCTGTGCAAGGCTGGGCCAATCAGCCATCATTGCTGGAGCTGGAGAACTTGCTTGCATCGCAAGAGAGTTTGACTAAGCAAATGGCAGGGATGTCAGTCTCTGGGGGAGAAGATGAGGTTCTCTTTTTTAGAAAGAAGAAACGCTGGGACAAGAAGAAGAAGACATCTGGAGATGATGGTCCATCTACTTCATATCAATAGGAGAGGAGCTATGCTCCTAAGCATGATAGGAAGAAGAAGAAAGGACCTAGATGTTTCAGGTGCAATAAGCTTGGTCACTTTAAGAAGTACTGTAGAGTCAATCTTCAGCCAGGGCATGCTGTAGGAAAGGAGGAGGCTGGTTCCAATGCTAATGTTAGTTGGGGAGATGGAGCCTTTATGACGGGCACTTGTGTTCGGGCTATGGCTTCCATTAACTATCAGGATGATTGGATACTGGATTCTGGGTGTGGTCATCACCTCACCGGGGATGAATCCAAGTTCTCTTCTTTGCAGACATATACAGGTAAAGATGCTATCATTACTACTGATGATACTATACATGCAGTAGAGAAGGAGGGTGTAGTTTCTTTGAATGGAGATAGAGGTCCTCTTACGTTTAAGAGTGTCTATCATGTTTCGGGGATGAAGAAAAACCTCTTCTCGGTGACCAATGATGTTGATGTTGGCTATCACGTTCTGTTTGGTCCAACAGAAGTGAAGTTTATTTCAAAACGTGTCAGCGGTGAAGGCCGAAGTCACTCATGTTGGTAGAAGAGCGAAGGACTTGTTTGTGTTATCAACAAGTTCCTATGTTGATAAGATGAGGACTAATGATAGCGCTGCTATCTGACATGAAAGACTCGGACATGTTGGGATGGACAAGTTGAAAGCTATGCAGGGAGAGGCCTTGTAAGAGGTTTGCCTAGTTTGTCATCCTTCGGTGATGGTCACATTTGTGCAGGTTGCCAATATGGTAAGGCTCAACGCCTTCCATTTGACAAATCACAAAGCAGATGTAAATCACCATTGGAGTATCCATGGTGATCTGTTTGGACCTACCGCAATTGTCAGTCTTGGAGGAAGCAGGTATATGTTAGATTTGATTGATGATTTCA
The DNA here is from genome assembly GCA_033032865.1 of Dactylorhiza incarnata. Classification (NCBI taxonomy): domain Eukaryota; kingdom Viridiplantae; phylum Streptophyta; class Magnoliopsida; order Asparagales; family Orchidaceae; genus Dactylorhiza; species Dactylorhiza incarnata. The sequence goes on from JAWHQI010000130.1 coordinate 2,460,781, forward strand.
CTAGGTATACTTGGGCATATTTTCTGAAGGAGAAGTCGGAAGCGTCCGGGAAGTTTGTGGAGTTCAAGAAGCTCGTGGAAGGTAGGCTTAATTTGCAGATCAAGAAATTCAGAACCGACAATGAAGGGGAGTTTACTTCCAATGCGTTCTTCAACTTCTGCAAAAAGCATGGCATCAGGAGAGAGCTTTCTTATGCTCACACTCCACAACAGAACAGTGTTGTAGAGCGAAAGATTAGTCATCTGACGGAGACCTGCAAGTGTTGGCTTCATGCCAAGAATATTCCAAAGTCCTTCTGGGCAGAGGGAATGTCTTGTGCAACCTATGTCATCAATTAGATGCCTCTTAGTCCCATCAACATGAAGACCCCTCATGAGTTGATGTTCAAGATAAATCCCATGGTGGAACACCTTAGAGTGTTCAGATCTACCTGATATGTGCATGTTCATGATGCCCTTAGAACGAAGCTAGATGTGAAAGCAAGGAAGCTAGTCTTCGTCAGTTATAATGACCGGAAGAAGGGTTGGAGATGCATGGATCCAAATACATGGATAGTTGTTGTCTCAAGGAATACGGTATTTGACGAGTTGACGTCATACCAAGGTAGAACCTCTGTTGAGTTACAAGGAAGCAAGGTAGATGGTGGACCAGAAGAAGCTGCAACGGAAGTTCTGGTGGAGTTGCATGTGTCTCTAGGTGCTCTAGTTGCTTCTAGCGCTAGGTCAGATGCTTCAGGTTCTGGAAGTAGGGGGAGTGATGCTCCAAGTGCCCCCGGGAGAAGAGCTAGTCCATAAGTTGCAGTGGTAGAGGTGGATCAGAGTAAATCTCTGAGAAGGTCCAAGAGGACCATTATTCCACCAGATCGGTATACAGGGGGATATCTGGTGAGCTTCGTCTCATGTTTCTTCACAGGTCCCCTGGATAAGAGAGAGACATCTTGCTTTGAAAATGTTGTTGGAGTGAAGGAGTGGGAAGGGCCATGGATGAAGAGATGGCTGCCCTCAGGAAGAATGAAACATGGGACTTGGTGCCTAAGGTTGAGGGTGTTACTCATGTGAGTTGCAAGTGGGTTTTCAAGCTGAAGAAGAAGGCTGATGGTAGCATTGAGCGGTAGATGTCTCGCCTTGTAGCTCGAGGTTTCTCTCGTAAGTATGGGGAAGATTATGAAGAAACTTTTAGCCATGTTACCAAAATGACTTCGGTTCGGGTGGTGATCGCATTGGCAGCTTGCTAAGGATGGAAGATTTGGTAACTCGACGTGAAGAATGCTTTCTTGTATGGCGAGATTGACAAGGATATCTTCATGGATCAGCCACCTGGTTATGTTTATGAAGAACACCTAAGATATATGTGTAAGCTCAAGAAGGATCTTTACGGCTTGAAGCAGGCGCCTCGGGCGTAGTATGGCAAGATTGCAGAATACCTCCAGTTCTACGAATATTTTGCCTCTGATTCTGATTCGAGCTTATTCGTAAAGAAGATGGGGGAGCCTCAGGTCTTGGTGCTGCTATACGTTGATGATATGATCGTCACAGGGAATTCTGAAGTGTAGGTAGCTATGCTTCAGGCTGAGCTAGCTATCAGATTTGAGATGAAGGACTTGGGTGAGCTCCACCATTTCCTTGGACTCGACGTGGAGAGGAAAGAGGGTATAATGCTTGCTTCCAAAAAGGGGTATGCAAAACAAATTGTGAAGCGATTCAGCATGGAAGGGGGGAAGAGCATCTCTACTCGACTGGAGGTTGGTATTCATCTTCGACGTGATGAGGGGAAGGTTCTTTCTGATCCTTTGGTGTTCCGGGCTTTGGTTGGAAGTCTGATATACTTGACAATCATGAGGCCGGATATTGCTTATGCGGTTGGCCGGGTGAGTCGGTATATGGCAGAGCCATGGAAACCTCATCTGATGGCGGCGAGGAACATTTTGAAGTATGTCAAGACCACCTCTGATATGTGTCTCTTCTATGGGAAGGACTCGGGCATTTGCTTGCATGGATACATGGATGCTGATTATGGAGGAGATTCAAATGATCGGAGATCAACTTTTGGATATGTATTTATGACAGGCTCTACAGCTATATCATGGTGCAGCAAGAAGCAGGATTCTGTGTCTGTTTCTACCACGGAAGCGGAATACAAAGCTTCGGCTTTGGCAGCTCAGGAAGCCATCTAGCTTAGGAGGCTTGTGGAGGAAATTAATAGGGAGGTGCATGGTCCTACTCTGCTTCGGGATGACAATGAGAGTGCCCTCAAACTGGTGAACAATCCAGTTTGTCATGCGCGAACCAAGCACATAGAGATTCAACATCATTTCATTCGGGAGAAGGTGTTGGAGGGATCTCTTAAGGTTGAGCATGTACAGAGCAAGGATAATGTCGCAGACATATTTACAAAGACGTTGTCAAAGGAACCGTTCACACGGTTGAGGAGGTTACTTGGGCTGACTTCCACTTCCCACTTCAAGGGGGAGTGTTAAATTTTTGAAGTGGAAGTGGATTGTCCGGGCGGTCTGTTCTTGGAGACCGCGCGACCTGTGTTGCGGTTTACTTCTGGAATCCGCCAGCTCGGTGTGGTGACCTAGCTGGTGTGTGTTGGAGCCTATGTTCTGCATCTCTTGGTTTGAGAATAACAAATACCGTCTTGTATTTGATCTTGTATTTTGTGTGTTTATAGTGTGCAGGTTGTACAGGAACTATAACTACACATCCCTATGAATAGTTTGCTGATTGGAAATGATTCTCTGGAATATGAGCTAACGCCCCACGTTAGTAGTTAACGCCCAGCATTAGCAAACCGCTGAGAAGGAAAACCGCTAAGATGCAAACTGCATTTGACGAACTGGAAGCTGCGTTCGACGAACTCTGAAGGCGCTCGACGAACTTGAGTTCGACAAGCTGCGTTCGACAAATGAGGGGTTCCGTTCGACAAAATCTTCTGCGCTCGATGAATTTGCGCTCGATATGCTGCATTCGACGAATGAGGAGCTCCGTTCGATGAACTGAGCTTGCGCTCAATGACATTGCGCCCAACAACTACGTTCGAAGAATGTGAAGCTCCGTTCGACGAAATCGATTCCGTTCGACAAAATCTATTCCGTTCGACGAAAGTTGGTTCTGTCACGATCCTTGGCGGTTTGCACGATCCTGACGGTTGCTGTTTTTCATTCGACGAAGGGTGCGTTCGACGAAGGCGCGTTCGACTAAATTTGTTTTCGTTCGACGAAATTTTGTTCAGCCACGCTCCCGAGTTTATGCACGATCCCATCAACTGCCTCACTAAAGTCGCGCATTAGCCTTAACGCACGCGTTAGCTTCCGAGGTTATTTAAAGTACAGCCCCTCTCATTCCAAATGGACAAGAGATGATTCCAGAATTCTGATACTTTGGAGAGAGGTTCGTGTGCAGTAAATTAAGAGATTTCCCTTGGGCTAACATGAAGATTTAAAGAAGATTTTGAAGGAGAAGGTCTACAACGCATATTCCATACGAAGGACGATCGTTTCAAGAACGCCAACATATACATCGACTTCGTCTTCACCTTCAGAATTTATTGGGGAGTTTCTCTTTACTTATCTTGTAATCTTTTATTTTTCCTTTTTGGTATTTTGTGTGGAGAAATCGTTCGGTGAGAACGTCGGATTCCGGGAAGGATTCGGTGAGAACATCCTTGTGAAGCTTAGGGGTAATTTGTCGCCTTGTGCGTGGTGACTAGGTCGAGGGTAGATCTAGGGGGTGTCTAGAGGCCTCATCTGGGGATAGATAGCCTATAGCCAACCGGTCCATGGGAGAAGGACCGGTGAAACAACAAAAAGAGTTTTTACATATTTTCGCCTTGATTTTTAGCGTTATAGAAATTAAACATTTGTGTATTCAATTTATTATGAAATAAAATCATGTCCTTTAATGTTCTATTCAATTGATTTTATTTCCTCTTCAAGAATGTTTTAATTTCTATTTTCAACAAAGTATTAAATTTAACATTTGTATAATTATCTTTGAAATACAATAATAATTTTCATTATCTCTGATGTTCTGGAATTGTATTTCATTTAAGATTTCATAAGTAAAATCACTGTGGCAATCTTTTTGTTCTGAAGAATATTCTCTGGAGAGCTAACGCCCAGCGTTAAGACTTAACGTCAGGCGTTAGCAACAGTTAACAAAAAGTTTGTTTCAATTATTTAAAAAGGAATCTTCAATATAATCTTATCTGGAATATTTAAATATATTTTCTTATAAAATATTCTGAAACTTCAGTTGCAAACTCTGATAAACTTAATTAAGATTAAATTCCATAAAACCCTTATTTACCCCCCCCCCCCCCCCTCTAAGGGCGCTGTAAGATCCAACACGTGGTATCAGAGGGTAGGTTATTCCAATACGGCTTCACAACCGGGAATAATGGCGCTTCATGATCTCGCATCTTCTAGAGGGGATAATTTCTATGAAAATGAAAAATCTTTATGTCCACCATTATTTATGGGTGAAAATTATAATGGGTGGAAAACACTTATGGAAAAATTTCTTAAAACTTTAGATATTGAAGTTTAGAATATTACAATTAAAATGCCCCCAATTATTCTTAATAAAAATGAAATGTTTTTAAATGCCAAATCTATGAATAATCTATTTGTGTGCTTGATCATAATATTTTCAAACTTATTTATACGCTTCCTACTGCTTTTGAAGTTTGGAAATTTCTTGAGAATACTTATAGTATTCCTTCCACAGATAATGAATATAAGCAATTCCTTATGGATCCAAGTGAAGAAGACAACATCACAATATTGGACTCATTTCATGACAAAACATCAAGCAAAAGAGAAAATGGAAATTATAGCAAGGTAAGAAAATCTAAATCTTCTCTTTTTGTAACAAATTCTATTTCTATTTTTCGTGTGCTTAAATTTGCTAAACGTAAAATTTCAAAGTTGAAATATGCTAATTCCAAATTACGTTTAGAAAATAAAACTTTAAAAGCAAATGCTAAAGTAGACTCAAGTATTGATGTGTTAAATTCTCATTCATGATCTTTAATTAAAAATGCTAAACCTTGTTTTGATTATAATACTTTTAAAGAAGAACTCAAGGTTTTAGAAAAAGGACTCTTAATTTCAAAAGAGCATAATGAAAAATTTAAAAGAAAATGATAATTTAAAGGATAAACTAGAATCATTAAAATTGTTTATTGAAAATTTTTCAAGTAATAAAAATTCTCTTAACTCTAGTTTATTAAGAAATCTAAATTTAAAGAGCTTAACTTCATATTATAAGAGTATGTCTATAAGGAAGAGTGGAAATGAAAATCATCAAAATAAGAACCAATCATTTAAAACATACTGTAACCCACTCTTTCAACATTCAATTCTTAAGAAAGACCATCACTCTAATAAACTCTCAAAAAATCAATATAATAAAATTCATTATGATTATCAACATCAATGTATTTTGAAAAATAATTTGAATAAACATAAATCCCAAATGAATTATTTTTCAAACAACTATCATTCCAAAAAGATGTCAAATAATCATAATATGAATTTAAACGATAAACAACCAAAGTATGAATGGAGGCCCAAAAATAAAAATGAAACACTAACTCCACTTATAAAGGCCCATTCATCACTATCTCTCCAAAAGCCTACACGATGTATTTGGGTACCCATGGGAACCATCACACATGGTCCCCTTTGGATACCTAAATCTCTCATTCACTAGGAATCATTGTATTGCATGAAGTAGAAATAAATTAAAAATTAAATATCATTACTCTACTTCATGATATGCTTAATTGCTTCTTTTTTTTTGAGCCAACACACTATGATCACTTTATATATCATAAGATATGACTGTCATTTTAAGCCTAATGTTTAACAAATCAAATTGAATTAAATTGAATATAAAGTCATAATTTTTAAGTGATCTATCTTTCCTTTTTATATATTTTATCCTTTTTAAATCCATTGCCTATAAATGTCTTATATTATAATTATAAATTGAATGCTAAATTTTCTAAATGATATTATCAAGACTAATGAAATTACTTTCAAAATTGGATTTAAATGGATTTTTAGGGGTCTTAGGCTAAAATATTAAATGCACAACTAATTGCATATTTGTCTATTTTTCGTTGCTACATATAATAGCCCCTATATTGAAAATCATAATCGAGAAAAATCAGAATCAAATAATATCAAAAACTATGTGTTTTAAATCAAATATAGTAACTCTGTTGCTAACACCAGGCATTATCACTAACGCTGGCGGTAGCATATTTTCCTAAAAATTCTGATTTCTCTATTTATTATTTTCTGAAAAATTATTTTACTGTGTTAAGTATCATTGTCTTCTACTTTCAGATAACAAAAACATTTTGTTTGTCTCTTTAAAAGGATGAATATGAACTATACACACACCACCATGACCTATTAATATCCTATGCTAAAATTCACTATTATCATATATCATAATTCATGATCTATCAAGAATTATCATAAATCAACCTTAGGAATTATGAAATATATGATGGCTATTGGTATTATAGTTTTATATCTTATTTTGTGTGTGTAATTTGTATCTCTACTGTTTGCATGTATCGCATTATCTTTAGACCTAAGAATTAACTTGATATCAACAAGATGAAATCAAATAGAATTGTCACTTATTTCTAGGTCTATGAAAATTCAAAACTCTATGTATGAATACATGCAACTCAATCTTATATTTGTCCATCTTTACTTAGCTTTGCACCATGTTGTCCTAATTCATCACACTAGCATTATCACGTACCATAGATAGAAATCAATGTTCATGCTAGTTATATCTTACAATGCTAAAGTAAATTATATCATTAAAATCTGAAAATCATATTTTCCTTTGTAGTTATTTGCATGAATAAAACTTTTCTAAATGGATTTAAAATCAACAATCTTCGATAAAATTGTAAATCCAAAACTAATCATGCAATTATAACATAGTTTATATATTTAAGGCTTACACGCTTAGTATGTCCATAATCATTAAACCAATGACTTGTGTCTCACAATAGCAAGGGCGTAGGATTGTGTGCATTAGAGACCTAACCTCTAAGTCATGTCTTGTCCTTAACCGGGGAGGGTTCCAGTGGGGCCTTATGAGGCACTGGGGGGAAAGAATGCTAGGTTGAGCGTCGTCTTTTGTATGCATATGGGATTAACAACCCAACCTACGGCATGCGTGCAGCTCCTCATGCCCATCCGTCACTTAGTATGGGGCTAGAGAGTAGTCATGTTGTTGAGGTATCTTGATCTTAGATATACTTATATTATATTCATTGCACGAACATTGTCGCACTCTTTATACATAAATCATGCATATTTGTTTTTGTTTTAACATTGCATCTTGTGTTTGCATATTTTATTACTTTAAGCTTTAATGATTTTACAAAACACAAGTATTTGAAAAATCACCAAATACATGCTAAAAGAGCCTTCAAATCTAATCAATATACTCTGAAATTTCAACTAAAGTAATGTCTCTTTATAATACAAATGAATTGAGAAAAATATTTTTCAAAACATCAAGAAATGCAGTTCTGTTTTGGCGTTAAGAAGTTAACGTCTGGCGTTAGCTCCTTTGCTCCAAAATATATTTTTGTTTTTGAATTATTTCTGGTATTATTTTAATATTTTGTGTGTTTGTAAAAAGTTTTCTATCTTTTTATTCCTTTTAAAACAAAATTTTATTTCTTTTAAAAATATATATATGTATTTTCTCATACATTATTTTTGTTTATTTGTCTGGCATAGAATATCATTTACTGAAAGGGCTATTAAAGACTTCTATGATTTCCAGAGAATATATATAAAAAAAACAAATACAAAATTACAAAACAATTTCAAAGAACAAAAATATGTTTTTCTTTATGTGTGTTTATTGTTTTGTGCATATATAAAAAAAATCAAAAAAATTTATAAAAACTGATTGTTATTCATTGTCATTGTCAAGGATGATTAATTATATCAATTAAAGATTAAATACAATGTTTAATTTAACTTTCAAATTTCTTAAAAGCATTGTTTTGTATTTATCATGCCTTAAATATTATCGTGTTATGTGCAATGAAATTGATTGTAGATAAACATGTGTAGAAACGCTTAGCATGCCTCTAAGTATGAGTAATATATTATGTTTGATAATGATTCATTCACTCACTTATTTTCGATAACCTACATGTGTTTACAATCTTATTCTTACATGATTGATTAGTGTAATAACATAAATAATTAAAATGCTTAAATAGATTACCTACACAACATTGAATTGGTTATTATAATTCTTTGTCTTTCATGCACTTATTCTTTAGAGAAATGTGGTTTAAAAAAAATGCTATGTTTGCAAATCAAGTGAATTCGTAGTCCTTAGTCACTAAACTAAAAAGCAAATAATAAATGACAAGGAAAACTCCACAAAGCACTACTCACCCTCCTGATAAGTCTTAATGAGCATTGTGAGGTTGAGCACCTTGGCTAAGAATTGTAAAGTGTCTTGTAGCAAACAATTTATACACCACTTCTCTTAGTACACCGGATCATAAAAAATTGAAAATAGAGCTAAAAGTATAAAAGTGATCCCCCAAGCACTACTTTGCATCTTGATAAGTCTTAATAAGCATTGTGTGTGCAGAGCACCTTGGTAGTTGTATTATTTATTCATGTGCATTGAAATAGTGTGGAAGTAATATTATTTATGTAGTTTAATGTTGTGTTATTTCATTATATATGTCATGTGTTTTTGATTGATTCACTTGTATACTTTATCAAAACACTACTTTGTACACATCATTATCTTTCATAAAACTTCTACTCATGAGAATTGGATCCTAATGCTCATCTATTCAAATCTCTACAAACTTAAGTAAATGCACTAGATAACTAAGCATGATCGCTACAATGTTTATGTTTACTTGAAATGCAAATTTTATTACATTGTAGTTTTTGTATCTTTTCTTGATATTATGAAATCATGCTTGCAATATTATCTTAATGAAATAGCATCTCTTCAATCTTTAACTCAAACATCAACTTTTCAAATTTAAAACTCATTATCCTTTATATGGTTTTATCTTCTAAAATGATGTTTATGTTTAAGAGTGCTTATTATCTTTGACACCGTGTTTTCCTTTCAGCAAGTGGTATCTTAATATAGAATGCTTACTTTATCATGTCAGTTATGTTGCTTACTACTTTTTGTTAAATCATGCTTATATTTTTCTCAACAAGTAGTATTTAACAAACTTTTGATTGCATCCTATTTTTCTTCTCGACATAGAACATATTACTCCTTATTGTATACTCTCACCTAAACCCTCTTTTGATTCTACCAAAAGGGGAGATTAAATTGCATAAATCTAATATTTAGGGGGCGTGCATTATTATAATATTAAACTAAAAAAAGGGTATATTTGTAGGGGGGTACTCATATAGGAGGTGCATACACAATCATATGCTCGATCATGAAAATCCTTCAATAAGTGGTTCCTTACCTATCTTAAAAGATATGCACTCATCCCTACCCACTTTTGTTAATAACAAAGGGGGAGAAGAAATTGAGAAATCTAGTAAAATAGATACTTATGGGGAGTAAATTATAAGAGAACACTTATGTAGGGGGAGGACTTCATATAGAAAGAGTATGCATTATCGCTATCAAATCTATCTTGCTTTTAACCTGTTATTCATGCATATCTTATTACCGCACTTATCTATAAACACAAATGGTTTTAAGTTCACTAATTTCTCATACAGGTATTTGTTATTATCAAAAGGGGAGACTGTTGGAGCCTATGTTCCGCATCTCTTGGTTTGAGAATAACAAATACTGTGCTTATTTGATCTTGTATTTTGTGTGTTTATAGTGTGCAGGTTGTACAGGAACTATAGCTACACATCCCTATGAATAGTTTGCTGATTGGAAATGATTCTCTGGAATATGAGCTAATGCCCCGCGTTAGTTGTTAACGCCCAGCGTTAGCAAACCACAGAGAAGGAAAACCGCTGAGATGCAAACTGCGTTCGGTGAACTAGAAGTTGCATTCGACGAACTCTGAAGGCGCTCGACGAAATCTTCTGCGCTCAACAAACTTGAGCTCGACAAGCTGCGTTCAACGAACGAGGGGTTCCATTCGATGAAATCTTCTGCGCTCGACGAATTTGCGCTCGACATGCTGCGTTCGACGAATGATGAGCTCCGTTCGACGAACTGAGCCTGCGCTCGACGACATTGTGCCCAAAAACTGCGTTCGACGAATGTGAAGCTCCGTTCGACAAAATTGATTCCGTTCGACGAAATCTATTCCATTCGACGAAAGTTGGTTCTGTCATGATCCTTGGCGGTTTGCACGATCCTCACGGTTGCTATTTTCTGTTCGACGAAGGGTGCATTCGACAAAGGCGCGTTCGACAAAATTTGTTTTCGTTCGACGAAATTTTGTTCAGCCACGCTCCCTAGTTTATGCACGATCTCAGCAACTGCCTCACTAACGCCACGCGTTAGCCTTAACACACGCATTAGCTTCCGAGGCTATTTAAAGTACAGCCCCTCTCATTCCAAATGGACAAGAGATGATTCCAGAATTCTGAAAGTGGAGGTCAGATCTTAAGTTACTCTAGAGGGGGGTGAATAGAGTATTAAAACTTTTTCGTTTAGTTTTATAGCGGAATTTAAAATACTGAGTAAATATATATGTAATCAGTGAGAGTTAAAGATAGAGGCAGAATTAGTAAAGAGCACACAACACAAGCACACAGAAATAAGCAAGCACAGAAGACACAAGGAGCTATAGTAGTTCCCCAATAAATCTGGGTACGTCTACTCTTCTACCACCCTTGGTAGGAATCCACTAGGAGGGTTGATAAGGGGCCCAGACACCAAGGGGTTTTTGATAAGGTGTCCACACACCAATAAGCTTTTGATAAGGTGATTAAAAACCACACAAGGATTTTTTGATAAGGTGTCTTGCCACCACTGGGTAAACTTTTTAAGGGAGTATTAACCCTGTACAGGATGAGATAAAAGGTATATAGTGTTCGTCTCTGTCAATGATCTGAGAGAAGACAAAAGGTGTTGAAGCTGAAAGCTCCCCCTGTCTGATGAGAGTTGATGACATCTTTATGGACAGAGCTTTCTCAAACAGAAGTCTTTGTAGCAGATTATCTGGAAGAAGTTAATCTTCAGATTGTTGTTGCTCTTGAAAGACTTTATTTTATAGCAGATCTAAGAGATTGAATCTTGTTCTCAGAATGAAGAGGATACAGCTTTTATGAAGAAGAAAGCTGCAGAGAATAATATATTTTCTTCTTCTTCTTCCTCTACAAACTTCTTCTGATCTCCTTGTTCTGTGATAACAGAGAGAGAGAGAGAGTAAAAAGATGGTGAAGTTTTCCTTTTTCTTTTCTTGTAAAAAATCGACTGTCTTGGTTCTGCACTCTTCTTCTTGTATCACTTGCATATATATTCAAATTCAAATCTTCTATCTTTTTAAGGAATGTCTTCTTCTGACTTGAATCCTTCTTGGAACCAGGTAGCCACCCAAAACAATTTTGGCAGGTCCTTTCAATTCCTTTTGTCGAGAAAGATGCCTTGGCATTAAATGTCAACGGCTATCTTTATTCTTGGAATAGAGGGAATATAAGGATATAATAAATAAGAAAGATATCCTTACATGGCTGCCTGAATACGTCCAAGGAGAAATAAATATATCCGTTATTATGCTGATTTGAGTTCAGAGAACTGACATCCACTGAGAATATTAATCTGAACTTCAGAGAGGAATTTGTCGAACGCTGGCTAGAATTCGTCGACCGCTGCTAGTCATTTGTCGAGTGCTGGCTTAGAATTTGTCGACCGCTCCTAGTCATTTGTCGAGCGCTGGCTTAGAATTTGTCGACCGCTGCTAATCATTTGTCGAGCGCTGGAACTGTGAATTCCTTCAGTCTGCTGAAAACAATTTGTCGAACGAATCTGGTCATTCGTCGAACACCACTCGCCATGTGTTGAGCTTGAATTTTCCTAAGTTCTGCTAATCTAATCAGCCTAAAACTTGACCCTAAGGCTATACAATGGGGTCAATACAGATCCTAATCAACATATAGTGATCCTAGCCCAAATCAGTAATAGGGTTGTTCCAACAATCTCCCCCTATTTGGGTTAGGATACTATTTGACAAATAATTGAATAGATACAGCTGAAAGTATAATCAACAGAGCAATAATGAAATGAAATATATCTGATAGATTAAAATAGATCATCAGATAAGATAAAAAAAATGCTCTGAGTTTAGAAACTTTATATTCATAAGCAAGCAAATATTTAAGACTTTTTGTCCTGAGAGGGTGGCTTGAATATGATTTTCATGTTAGGGTCTTCTGATTTCTTTTTGCTGATAAACAAATCCTGAGCTCCAATGATTTTCTGTTCTTTGACATGAGGGATAAATGCTTCTGGGTGCATATCAATATATTCCTCAGCATTGAATGCTTTAACTGGTTTGTATTTTTCAAGTTCTTTTCTTCTGTATTCTGACATGGTTGAGATATTTGAGAAGTTTTTGCCTTCTGCTTTAGCTTTGTTAATCTATGCAGATGCAATTGTTTCTTTCAATCTTGTTATCTGACAGATTTTCTCTTCTTCTGGATCTGGAAAGTAATAAATATCTTCTGAATCATTTTTATCTTGAATGACCTTTTGAGGTACTTTATCTCTGTGAAGAGATCCATCAGAAATATGAAGTTTGTATTCTGAAGATATTTGAGAAGAAGACATGGTTTGACTTTCTTGAAAGATAGGTGCTTATTTCTTAGAAGGAGGAGCACTGGCTGATCCAGAGGCTTGAGAACCACTAGAACTACCAGGTCTCCCTGAATGTTGAGAACTTGGCTTCTGAGAGGAAGATGATACACCTGCTGATCCTGCTACACCAGCTGCTGGAGGAGGAGGAGGAGGAGGGTGACTGTGCTTGACTGGTTTGTCAGGGATGTAGCCAGTCTTCTTGAATTTCTTCCTCCTGTTGTTCTCATTTCTAGAGAGCTTCATCCAGTGAGGAGTTTTCTCATCAAGAGGAACATTATACAAAATGTATAAAGGAATGTCATTATTTGGATTTGGAGGCTTGGGAGCAGCCTTTGACTTAGCTGTTCTTTTCTTTCTTTTCTTTGAAAGTGTATCATCAGAATCACTGTTGTCATCATCATCTTCAGAGTCAGAAGAGGAGATTGGCTTATTATATAAATCATAAATTCTTTTGATTGCTTCACGAGCTTTTAGTCTTTCTTCTTCAGCTTTGTTAAACTCTTCATCTGCCTCTTTCCAGATTTCATCAAAGCTTAGCATTGGTTCTTGATTCCATACAGGGATTGGAGGTGAGGAAGCAATGACTGTTGTATCTGGTGAAGTGGGGTGATCTTCTATATCATCATGGAATTTTGCAAGATCATCTTCATGTTCTGCAGAAAGATCCTTCATCTGAATGTCTTGATCAGTGGATGAAGGAATAGAGGAGATGTAATTTTGTATGATATCAGAATGAGTCTTCTCAGGAAGGCATATCAGAGCCTTTGATAGATCCTCTATGTATACTTTTGGTGAAACCTTTAAAGTATGTGTGACATCAAATTTTGATAGTAAACAATATAGGTCACAAGATGGATGAATGCATATACTATTTATTTCTTCTATAACTTGTGTATCTGTTATATCTATATCAAAAACTATAACTTTTGTATCTTCTGATTCTGGAGCTTCTTCATTGGACATCTCCCCCTGCCTAGCTTCAGGACAGCCTGAATCTAGGCCCCTAGAAGAAGGGACAGCAATAGAGGAAGAAAGAGAAGCTATTTTAGCAGATAGAGTAGATATTGCCTGAAGAACTGGAGCAAATTTTGCATCCAGGAGTTGGCTTATTTTAGGAAGGATAAGATCAAAAATCTGATCAGCAATGGAGGTGATGTTGAGAGATAGATGATCTTGTGGATGAATAGAGGATGGTTGTGAAGTGGATGGAGATGAGATTGGAGGAATGATATTGCTGATGTTGGTGGTATGTGTGGGAATGTCTAGATGGATTGGACTAGGAGAATGAATGGGTGAATGATATTCATTATGTATTGGAGATGGAGGTGTGGTAGGTAGTGGTTCTGGAGATAGAGGTGGAACATCATTGATGTGGGCAGGTGAAAGTGGAATATCATTGATGGGTGATATTGCAGTTGAAGGAGGTGGTGAAGAATGAGAATGTGCAGGAGATTGTTGAGCAGGAGGAGAGGGGATATGAGAGGAAGAAGGAACTGAGGAAGGAGCTTCTAGAAGGGTAGAGGGAGTGACTTGATCAGTCCTTGTGTCCTCAGAAGTTTTCCTTTTTCTAGAGGCATCAGCTCATGTATTCTTCTTAGGAATTACCCTATCCCATTTAGCAAAGAGTGCTGAGGTCGGCCTCTTGCTGGCATTTATTGTCACTTTTGGTGACACCAGAAGCTCTGGATGCTTTTCCTGCAGAAAGATCCCTATAACTCTTCCAAAGCATACATTATCTTTAGAGTTTTTCTTTTGAATCAATTCAAAAAGAATTGATCCCCAGTTGACTTTCTTCTTATCCATTAAGGCCACCATTAATAGAAATTGGTGCTTATTGATATAGTCATGCCCAGAAGTCTTGCTCAGCAAGACTTTTCCAACAATATCTGCTAAGAACTTGTAGTCCTGAGACAGGTTCTTTTTCAGAAGGTGGCTAGGGTTTCCAGTCAAATGGCCCATTTTGACTAAAGCTTCATCAAATTCATTTGAGCTTATGTCTAAGTCATCTTCACCATTTTCAAAACCAAAGATTTCAGAAAAGATGGTGGGAGAGAGAGACATGATGACCTGAGATTGTTCCCGACAAGCTTTCATCGACTGGTTTTGCTGTGTAAACCCATTCTTTTATCTCTGCAACAGCTATCTTCTGCCTGGTGCTTAGAAACTTCCTTAGACGTTGTTCATCCAGCATTTGAAGAATATCCTTGAAGATTTGGTCCGACTGTGCAAACGACTCCATGTCAATGTCGAAACCTGCGTCAAACTTCATTAGGTGCAGAGAGGCCTGAGGAATCGCCATTGTTCCTGCAAAGAGAGTTGAAGATCAAGTGCAGAGGGGAACTGGAGGGAAAAACGATTTCTGTAGGCGCAAAGCTTAGAATAAGATAAAATAAGGCTTATACAGAAGGGTCGAAGAATGAGGGCGCATTCGTAAACCACTGTTCGACAAAACCTAATAAAATTAGAAGTCGAAAAGGCTTTATTTCATTGTCTAAAAGCGTTCGACGAGAACACCTTTTTCATCGACCGTCGTTCGACAAATGAAATTGCCTTAACCGACTCTGCGTTTAAGAGGTTTCAGAGACCACCGTTCGTCAAATGATTAAAATTTGTCGTTCTTCGCTCGACGAATTTGTGAGATAAATAGAAATACTTAATTTTTAGCAGATTGAGTCTCCATCTATCATTCCTAGTTGATTTATAAAGAAGATGTGCTTCTTTTTATCCAGGGGCTTGGTGAAAATATCAGCTCTTTGCAAATCAGTAGAAATGAATTGTAGGCAAATTTTGTTTTTATCCACATTGTCCCTAAGGAAGTGGTGTCTAATTTCTATTTGTTTAGTCCTACTATGGAGAACTGGATTTTGTGCTATAGATATTGCACTGGTGTTGTCACAAAATATAACTGAATTATTTAAGTTGACACCATAGTCTAGGAGCTGATTTTGTATCCACAATATCTGTGAGCAGCAACTGCCAGCAGCTAAGTATTCAGCTTCAGCTGTTGATGTAGACACAGATGTTTGTTTCTTACAAAACCAAGACACAAGCCTATCACCAAGAAATTGACAAGTTCCTGATGTGCTTTTCCTGTCTACCCTGCATCCAGCATAATCTGAGTCTGAGAATCCAGTTAATTCAAATTCAGATGTTGTTGGATACCAAAGTCCTAGATTAGGGCAACCCTTTATATATCTTAAAATTCTTTTCAGAAAAGTAAGATGAGATTCTTTAGGATTAACTTGAAACCTAGCACAAATGCATGTAGCAAACATTATATCTGGCCTACTGGCTGTTAAATAGAGTAGAGAGCCAACAATTGCCCTATACAATTTCTGATCAACAGGTTTCCCTGATTCATCAGTATTAATAACAGCATTAGAGGCCATGGGTGTTTTCATATTAGAAGAATCAGACATTCCAAATCTTTTCACTAATTCCTTAGCATACTTAGATTGAGAGATGAAGATTCCTGATGGGGTTTGCTTCACTTGAAGACCAAGGAAGTATGATAATTCACCCATACTACTCATTTCAAATCTTGATTGCATTAGATTAGAAAATCTTTTGCACAAATTTGAATCAGTAGATCCAAAGATAATGTCATCTACATATATTTGAACTAGTAGAGTTTGATTTTTATGTACTTTGTAAAATAATATTTTGTCTACATTGCCTCTACAGAAATTGTTTTCCAAGAGAAAGTTAGCTAAAGTCTCATACCATGCTCTGGGAGCTTGTTTGAGACCATAGAGAGCTTTATTAAGTTTAAATACATAGGAGGAATGAGTTGGAGAGATGAAACCTGGTGGTTGTTCCACATAGACTTCTTCTTTGATGTCTCCATTGAGAAAAGCACTTTTCACATCCATTTGTTATACTTGAACTTCTTGAATGCAGCAAAGGCCAAGAAAATCCTTATAGCTTCAAGCCTTGCAATAGGGGCAAATGTCTGATCATAATCTATGCCTTCTTCCTGTGAATATCCTTGAGCTACCAATCTTGCTTTATTTTTCACAATATTTCCTTTATCATCAAGCTTGTTCCTGAAGACCCACTTGGTGCCAATAACTGGATGGCCTTTTGGTCTTAGAACCAAATCCCAAACCTTGTTTCTTTCAAACTGGTTGAGTTCCTCTTGCATTGCAAGGATCCAATTTGGATCTTGTTCTGCATCTTTTAGGGTTTGAGGTTCAACTTGTGATAGAAAATAAGTATGCATCTGATTTTGGTGTAGTTGATGCCTTGTTTGAACACCTGCTGTGATATCACCAATCACTTGTGAAATTGGATGATCTCTAACTGTGATGTGGTTAGCAGTTGGAGTTGGTTCAGCAGCATTGTCCACATTGGGAATTCATTCAGCTATTACATCCTGTGGAGGATGTTCTGCTGTTGCTTGATTCAGGTAATCAACAAGATCTGGATGATCTTCTTCTTCACTGTCTTCAAGAGTTTGAGGTAATGGATGCAGTGAGTCTCCTGTCTGTAGATTTAACCCTTTAAGCTCTTCACATAGAGCTGGTACCTGCAAAATGTTCTTGGTAGAAGAGTTCTTCTCCTTATAAACATGTTAGTTTCATCAAAGGAAACATGCATAGACTCTTCTATTTTAAAAGAGGATTTGTTAAATACCCTATATGCTTTGATAACTATTGAATATCCTAAGAAGATTCCTTCTTCAGATTTTGGTTCAAATTTTCTAAGATATTTCTTATCATTGTTATGAACAAAACATCTACATCCAAAAGTTCTACAATAATCAACTTTAGGTTTCTTCCCTTTAAGCAATTCATAGGGAGTTTTACCCTTAAGTTTGTGTATCAAACTTCTATTCAGAACATAATTTGCTGTGCTAACAGCCTCAGCCCAAAAAGATAGGGGCAAGTTAGCATCTGCAAGCAATGTTCTTGCTGATTCAATTAGAGTTCTATTCTTCCTTTCAACTACCCCATTTTGTTGAGGAGTTCTAGGAGCTGAAAAGCAATGCCTGATACCTTCCATCTCACAGAATTCTTGCATGAGAAGAGACTCAAACTCAGTGCCATGATCACTTTTGATCAATGCAACTTCAGTAGAGTACTCAATCTGTATGCTTTTAAGAAAGTCTGTAAGAACTTTAAAGTTATCTGACTTTTCTCTCAAAAAGAACACCCAAGTGAATCTAGAGAAGTCATCCACAATAACTAGAGTGTAAGACTTCCCCCCTAAGCTCTTTATTGATATAGGTCCAAAAAGGTCCATATGTAGCAAGTATAAGATTCTAGGTGAATCACTTTTATATAATGATTTAAAGCTATTTTTGGTTTGCTTACCTAATTGACATGCCCTACAAAGACCTTATTTCTTATATGATCCTGATGGTAGACCTCTAACAAGATTGTCCTTAGATAGTTTGGCAATGGTCCTAAGGTTTACATGTCCTAATCTTTTATGCCATAATTCACTAGATTTGCTTAGCTCATTAAATAAACAAATTTCTGATTTTGATGAATTGAAATTTACTAAATATATGTTGCCTTGCCTAAAACCTGATAAAACAATAATATTATCAGAAGTCTTAATAATACATTCTGATTTATTGAATGTTACCTGATAACCTTCATCACATAATTGACTTATGCTGATGAGGTTGTGCTTCAGACCATTGACATAAGTTACTTCCTTGAATGTCACTGCTCCAACTTTAATTTGGCCATAGCCTTTGGTTTGTCCACAGTTGGAGACTCCAAAGATCACTTTGGGTCCAAGTTTTGCCTTGTAGTTGTTCAGGTTGGCCTTGTTCCCTGTAATATGCTTTGAGCATCCACTGTCCAAGTACCATTTTTGATTTAATTTTGGATAGATGTGTACCTGCAAAGACAAAAACATAAACTAGTTGTTTTTGACCCAGACTATCATGGGTCCTTTTATGTTACCACAAAATTCAGAGATAAATGTCATTTCAGGCCGATCCTTGTAGCCTTGTGGATGATATCTCCTTGGAGGTATAGTCCACTCAGTAAAAGGATTTTTAGTATATTTGGGATTAGAATTCTTAGAGTTTTTTGTATAGTGCTTGTTCGAGGAATTTGAATAAATTCGTCGACTACTGTTCATATTATAACTATACTGAAAATCTGTTCTCAGTTTTCGTCGAGCCTCGTTCGACAGATTTGAATCCTTTTGTCGAGCTTCGTTCGACGAATTCTTCTGAATTCTCTTATCCTTAACAAACTTGCTTGAAATGTCTTTATTTCTTTCTGCAGCCTCTTTGCTTTTAGCAGAAATGAATTTTATGGGTGTGGAGAGGATGTTTCTCTTAATCATAGATGGCTCACTTGATGAAGCACCTAAGCCCAGTTTGCTATTATTAAATCTAGCATTGACAGTGCTTGTGATGTCCATCAGTTTGATACTTCTCCCATTGAGGTATTCTTCAAACTCTTTGGCTTCAGATAACTGATGAGTCCTGATCATATACACTTTTATGGACTCATCTGGGCCGATTTCCTAGTTTATGCACTACACTCCAGGCATGTTTTCGCTCATATTTGTTATTCCATGCTATGTGCACTTCTAGGCCCGTTTTTGGTGTTATATCATGTTTTTCTTCATTAGTAGTTTTCATGTACTGTTAGGTGCCACTTTCAGTGGCTAGATTCGTGGTTGTGCTGGATTAGGAGTCGTGCAGGTGTTCCCGGTGCAATTCTGCACAGGAACACTGCGCACGATCACCAGTTCTATTGCGCACGACCACTGGTCGTGCGACACTGATCGTGTGCACTTAACCCTTTTTTCATGAGTTCTGTTTGGTGCAGTGCGCACGACCATCTACGATAGTGCGCACGACCACCGGTCGTGCGCCACTGTTCATGCGCACTTATCATTAATTTTATGAGTTCCGTCTCAACCAGTGCGCACGACCACCGACGATAGTGCGCACGACCACCGGTCGTGCGCCACTGGTCGTGCGAACATTATATTTTATAAATTTCTTCTCTTGCAGGCTCCGTCCAGTCAGGCGCACGATCACAGGATTCTAGTGCGCACGACCACTGGTCGTGCGCCAATTCTAGTCGCCTCACTCGTTCTGTTTTCATTGGATCGATCAAGACCTTAGAAGATC
This sequence comes from Dactylorhiza incarnata, assembly GCA_033032865.1. NCBI lineage: Eukaryota > Viridiplantae > Streptophyta > Magnoliopsida > Asparagales > Orchidaceae > Dactylorhiza > Dactylorhiza incarnata. The sequence goes on from JAWHQI010000130.1 coordinate 2,480,716, forward strand.
TGATTTGTGCCGATTCGATTCTTCTTCTTCAACATCAAGCCGAAGCCATTTCTGTCGCAAGAAGGAAGAAGATCATCATCAAATTATTCAGATCTGATCGTGATTCGTTAAGTATTGTTTCAATCTAAATTTACATTTGATTGTAGGAGAGATTGTTCTCCGAGTTGTAGGAGAGGTATTCTCCGAGTTGTAAGAGAAGGTTATCTCTGAGTTTGTAGGAGTTTGATCTCCGAGTTGTAAGAGTTTTGACTCTGAGGATTATAGGATCGTTCTTGATCCGAGATTTAGTGAAGTAGTCAAGTCTAGCTGTGGTGCTAGATTGGCGAGGCCGGCAAGTGGAGTACCCAAGAACGGGGAACCACTATAAATTTCTTGTGTCGTCTGTGATTGTGATTTGCATTCTGTACGTTCTTTATTTTCAAGATTTTCAATTCCGCAAAAGACGCAATTATCACCTATTCACCCCCCTCTATGTGATTTTGGTTGGCAACTAGATATTACAATTGGTATCAGAGGAGGTTATTCTTGAAAGGTTACCACCTTGAATAGGATCTCTCCATTCTAATTGCTAACAAATCATGGAAAAGTGCAAGGAATCGTCTTCGTTGAATAACCTCCTCTGATACCAATTGTAATATCTAGTTGCTAACCAAAATCACCTAGAGGGAGGTGATTTTGTAGCAAGGATGTTGCTACAAATCCGCTTCCCTTCTTTTTGTGAGAGTGGGAGGAAGATTTGATGGAGCCCTTCTTTTCTTCCTTTTCTTTTCTTCTTTCCTTTTTGTCCTTCTTGTGTTGAATCTCTGGACATTCAGGAGCAATGCGTCCTGGTTTCCTGCAACTAAAACATATAATTTCATTAGAGTAATTTTTATCATATCTTGGCTTATCATGACTTCTGGATAGCTGTTTGCTGATGTCTTTCTTAGCCATCTTGTAGAATCTTTTGGCAAACAGATTCATAAACTCCTCTTTGTCAGGAGCTTTTCCTTTATCTTCTGCAGCCTTGAAGGCTATGCTTCTTTCCATCTTGGGTGCTGGGGATGAAGTAGATTCTTCAGCTTCCCTAGTTTTGATGAGCTGCTCATAAGACTTGAGCTTGCCCAACAAAGCTTCAGTGGTGATTTCATTGAGACTTCTGGCTTCCTTGATTGGCCAGATTCTGGAGTCCCATGTGCTGGGGAAGAACATAAGAATTTTGTCATTAATCTCTGTGAGTGAGATCACTTTATCCAGAGACTTCAGCTCATTTATTATGAGGCTGATCCTATTGTACATGTCAGCAACATTTTCTGATTCTCCCTTCTTGAAGTTCTCATATTGAGAGATCAGGTGAGATCTTCTATCTTTTCTTTCATCTACTGAGCCTGCCACCATATTTTTGAGAGATTCCCAAATTTCTTTTGCTGAGGTGCACTCAACAACTTTCTAGAATATGTCATCTGACATGGTTAGGGGCAGAATGTTCATGGCCTTTGCATCTGCATTTCTCTGCTTCTTCTGAGCTTCAGTCCACTCAGGAGGTGGAACAGCTGTATTGTCTGTTGTTGCTGCAGTACTGGCTGATGCTGTAGGTGTTGGAGGGCCTGTTAGAATAACATTAAAAATCTCTTCATCAATGGAGTTCATATAAAGCCTAATCCTTTCTTTCCATAGTGCAAACTTATTGAGATTGCACATAGGAGGTCTTGTGCTGGAATATTCCTTGTTTTGTGCCATGAGTTTTAAATAAGATAAATATCGAGAGAAGGAAACTCTTAGAAAGATTAAGATCTGGTTGATCTTTGTGATTCAGGTGTTAGCCTGTAAAGAATCAACACCCCTCTGATACCAATTGAAAGTGGAGGTCAGATCTTAAGTTACTCTAGAGGGGGGGGGAATAGTGTATTAAAACTTTTTCGTTTAGTTTTATAGCGGAATTTAAAATACTGAGTAAATATATATGTAATCAGTGAGAGTTAAAGATAGAGGCAGAATTAGTAAAGACCACACAATACAAGCACACAGAAATAAGAAAGCACAGAAGACACAAGGAGCTATAGTAGTTCCCCAATAAATCTGGGTACGTCTACTCTTCTACCACCCTTGGTAGGTGTTGGGAAAATGATTTCTCTTAACCCCTGAACATAAGTTGAATATGAATTCCAAGAAAAGAAAATCAAGGTTAAGTAAATATGCGTCGAATAGTATTCGACGCAACGTCGAGATAAAGTCGACGTTTCTATCAGAATGAGTCGAAGTAGCTCCAAGCAGAATTCGACGTATCCTATATCGACGTAGCTCTGACTTCTAGTCGACGTATCTTGAGAAGTCGACGCACCCTAGTCGACCTTATTCTCCTCTCGACGTCCAGACAGGATGTATTCGACGCTTGCGTCGAATAGTAATCGACGCACGTCGATCTTTATGACAGAATTCAAAATCGCCAGATCTCTTTCCTTATCTTATAGATCTGATTTATATGGAATCAATTTATGTCTTATAGCCGTTCTGAATCTTTCTTTTCCTCTATTAGATTCTTGGCTAATTTGATAAAATTCATTATGGACATTATTTGAAATTGGAATGAATTCTTTCCTTCTATTGGTATGCTAACTATGGAAATGTTTCTATCCTTCTAATTCTCTGTCTGATAATTAATTTTCCTCCTATGAGTATTATTTGAATAAACAGCGCTATATATATATGAAGGAGTTCGACAGAAAAACCAATGAGGGATCCACCATTTTACTCATTGAAAAAGAGGAAAAGCTCCCAAATGATAAAGAGAGAATTGGGAAATAGCCCTGCAGCAATATTCAAGCATTCTTCTTCTCCTGCTTCTGAAGTCACTCTGCTGCAAATTCTGATAGCTCTCACATAAGAGGGAAAAGCTACAAATCTTCTTCTCTCTATAGAAGAAAGATTTAATTCACTACTTCTTGTGCTTCCAATCTTCTTGCTAGGAAGAAGATTCATTTTTGTCTTAAATACTTCTTTTTCCTTTTCTCATTTTCATTCTCACATATTGTAAAAGAGTTTTTAGAATCACTCTTCAAAAAATTCAGTTGTACTGGTTCTAAGAGTCTCCTTGTCAAAAGACTCAGTTGGTTTTAAGAGTCTCCTTATCAAAAGACTCAGGGTGGTTCTAAGAGTCTCCTTATCAAAAGACTCAGTGCAAGATAGTGAATTCCTACCAAGGGGGTAGAAGAGTGGACTACCCAAAGTTTGGGGAACCACTATATTTTATTGTGTTGTGCTGTGATTTCTTTTCTTGCATTTACTTTCTTTATTTGTTTAATTCTTGTTGGTGTGTGTGGGAAGCTCTAATCTGTGATCATACACATATATATATTTACTTTGCACAAAATATTTTAAATCTCTATTCACCCCCCCCCCCCCCCCCTCTAGAGAATTCTAGTGAGGATAACTGTGCACTTTCAGTAGGAATCCACTAGGAGGGTTGATAAGGTGCCCAGGCACCAAGGGGTTTTTGATAAGGTGTCCACACACCAATAAGCTTTTGATAAGGTGCTTAAAAACCACACAAGGATTTTTTGATAAGGTGTCTTGCCACCACTGGGTAAACTTTTTAAGGGAGTATTAACCCTGTACAGCATGAGATAAAAGGTATAGAGTGTTCTTCTCTGCCAATGATCTGAGAGAAGACAAAAGGTGTTGAAGCTGAAATCTCCCCCGGTCTGATGAGAGTTGATGACAGCTTTATGGACAGAGCTTTCTCAAACAGAAGTCTTTGTAGCAGATTATCTGGAAGAAGTTAATCTTCAGATTGTTGTTGCTCTTGAAAGACTTTATTTTACAGCAGATCTGAGAGATTGAATCTTGTTCTCAGAATGAAGAGGATGCTGCTTTTATGAAGAAGAAAGCTGGAGAGAATAATATATTTTATTCTTCTTCTTCCTCTAAAAACTTCTTCTGATCTCCTTGTTCTGTGATAACAAAGAGAGAGAGAAAAGATGGTGAAGTTTTCCTTTTTCTTTTCTTGTAAAAAATCGACTATCTTGGTTCTGCACTCTTCTTCTTGTATCACTTGCATATATATTCAAATTCAAATCTTCTATCTTTTTAAGGAATGTCTTCTTCTGACTTGAATCCTTCTTGGAACCAGGTAGCCACCCAAAACGATTTTGGCAGGTCCTTTTAATTCCTTTTGTCAAAAAAGATGCCTTGGCATTAAATGTCAATGGCTATCTTTATTCTTGGAATAGAGGGAATATAAGGATATAATAAATAAGAAAGATATCCTTACATGGCTGCCTGAATACGTCCAAGGAGAAATAAATATATCCGTTATTCTGCTAATTTGAGTTCAGAGAACTGACATCCACTGAGAATATTAATCTGAACTTCAGAGAGGAATTTGTCGAACGCTGGCTAGAATTCGTCGACCGTTGCTAGTCATTTGTCGAGCACTGGCTTAGAATTTGTCAACCGCTGCTATTCATTTGTCGAGCGCTGGCTTAGAATTTGTCGACCGCTGCTAGTCATTTGTCGAGCGCTGGAACTGTGAATTCCTTCAGTCTGCTGAAAACAATTGTCGAACGAATCTGGTCATTCGTCGAACACCACTCGCCATGTGTTGAGCTTGAATTTTCCTAAGTTCTGCTAATCTAATCAGCCTAAAACTTGACCCTAAGGCTATACAATGGGGTCAATACAGATCCTAATCAACATATAGTGATCCTAGCCCAAATCAGTAATAGGGTTGTTCCAACAAATTCTAATACTTTGGAGAGAGGTTCGTGTGCAGCAAATTAAGAGATCTCCCTTGGGCTAACATGAAGATCTAAAGAAGATTTTGAAGGAGAAGGTCTACAACGCATATTCCATACGAAGTACGATCGGTTCAAGAACGCCAACATCTACATCGACTTCGTCTTCACCTTCAGAATTTCTTGGGCAGTTTCTCTTTACTTATCTTGTAATCTTTTATTTTTCCTTTTTTGTATTTTGTGTTGAGAAATCGTTCGGTGAGAACGTCGGATTCCGGGAAGGATTCCGTGGGTAAATTCGCCTTGTGTTGGCGACTAGGTCCTTGTGAGGCTTAGGGGGTAATTTACCGCCTTATGCGTGGCAACTAGGTCGAGGGTAGATCTAGGGGGTGGGTAGAGGCCTCATCTGGGGATAGATAGGCTATAGCCAATCGGTCCTTGGGAGAAGGACCGGTGAAACAACAAAAAGAGTTTTTACATATTTTCGCCTTGATTTCTAGCGTTATAGAAATTAAACATTTGTGTATTCAATTTATTATGAAATAAAATCATGTCCTTTAATGTTCTATTCAATTGATTTTATTTCCTCTTCAAGAATGTTTTAATTTCTATTTTCATCAAAGTATTAAATTTAACATTTGTATAATTATCTTTGAAATACAATAATAATTTTCATTATCTCTGATGTTCTGGAATTATATTTCATTTCAGATTTCATATGTAAAATCATTGTGGCAATCTTTTTGTTCTGAAGAAAATTCTCTGGAGAGCTAACGCCCAGCGTTAAGACTTAACGCCAGGTGTTAGCAACAGTTAACAAAAAGTTTGTTTCAATTATTTAAAAAGGAATCTTCAATATAATCTTATCTGGAATATTTAAATATATTTTCTTATAAAATATTCTGAAACTTCAGTTGCAAACTCTGATAAACTTAATTAAGATTTAAATTCCATAAAACCCTTATTGACCCCCCCCCCCCCCCCCCCCCCTCTAAGGGCGCCGTAAGATCCAACAGTATGGTTGTGTGTCTCTGGTGTTGGTGGCCTATGATTGGTTGCCTGCCCAAGTATCCTGTTCTGGTTTAGACCGGGAGGTCTGCCAGTTTGTTCTTGGCAAACTATCTTGGACAGTTTTGCTTAAGTGTAATAAGGTCTTGAAGAGACCAGGCGGTTTGGTTCTGGAGACCGCGTGCTTCAATAAGGAAGGTGACTATATCCCTTGGGGCGGTGACGACATTCATTCGTTTGCCTCTAAATAGGGATGTCGAGGTATCCATTTATACGCAAGAACTGTAAGAAGAAAAGTTGGCTTGATTGTGCCAGTCTCTCTTTGAGGTCGTGAGGCTTGGGTTGTCTAACCGGGTTGTTCTGTTCACAGGTTAGCGGCTAGCAGTCACCGTCAGTATTCTCCCTTCTTTCCATCTTTGAATAAACCAGTTCGACAGTGGTCTGTCTGTGTGGATTATGTTTAGGAGTTCTTAGATTGTGCAGCGGACTCAGTTGATCAGGCAGCCTTATGTGGTCGGGCAATCTTGAGTTGCGGTCTTGCAGCAGGAAGCAGTTCTTCGTCAAGTGTTTGCGGGTTCTTTTGTGATCTTAAGACCGTGCGGTCTGGGCGATCAAGAAGTGCGGACAGTAGTTGTTTTCAGTAGTTGAATAAAGCAACAGGTTGTACGGTCTGTGATTGCGGGCTTACAGCAGCAGGTTGTGCTCTGTTCGCGCAGTCTCACGGATAGCTGTGCGGCTTGCCTGTTCGAGTGGTCTGGTGATCACTGCTTTGGTAGTTCGCTGGCGGCTTATTTTTTGTCTGGTGCTTCTCTCCTCTGTAATTCCTATGAATCATGTCTCACCATGTATGTCTCGAGTTGTAAAGAGATAGTGAATAACAAGAGCACTATTATGTCTTCGTATTGTTATTGATTGTCACGCTTGTAGATTGTGTTGAAGTGTTCCGCATTATTACTTCACTCTGGACCTCTAAATTTTTTAACACATAAACACCAGAAGGAGCAAGAGGGGCAGCAGTGGGAGCTGGAGGATAGACATAATCCTCTTGGAAATTTAGGCATGAGCCGGAGATCCCTGGGCTGCTCCTCTGAAAAAAGCTTGACGGGCAGCGAACTCTTCACCTTGATATCGCAAGGGAGCTACGGGCTGAGAGCTCGCGCGGTCTAGAGGGAGACCGGTGGCGAACCAATCAGGGGTCGCGACCTGATCGGCTTGAGGCATCAATCTCTTGGACAGCTCGGACAACAATTGATTCATTGACTCAATCTATCGAGCATTCTCCTAGCGAACTTGAGCGGCCTCCCAGCGGGCTTGAACGAGGTGAAGCTCCATTCAAAGCTCAAGAGCTTCTAAATAGGTCGCTCTCACTGAAGAAGGGAGACCGCCGACAACTTGACTGGTCTGACCATCGCGGTCTGACATCTCTAAAGTCTTCTGATTTCACCTGGACACTTCAAATCTTAAGGTCGCGTGTTCGTTCTCTTGGTGCAAAAATTGTACCTCCAAAACTCAAACTAAAAAGAGATAAGTGAGACTGTGAAGTGCAGGTTACTTGAGACGGAAGATGCCAGAGGAGAGACCTCTGACAAGAAAAACTGCTTCAATCAATCTCAATAGAGGTTACAGGATGGAGGTCTAGAACAAGTCAGAGGAAGAGGTTGAAAAGTGACAAATTCGAGACCGCTTACACAGGTTGTAAGTTGGAGCCTTGAAGCAAAAGTCCCGTTTCATGTACCCCTACCCCTCTATTTATATGTGCGGAGGCTGCCCAAATGGACAGATCCAAAAATTATGGAATGCCCGGGATACAGGAGAGCCATGGCAGAGATAAGGGGTGCTAATAACAAAAAAGAGAAAAAAAGGACCAGACCGCCCGGTCTGGCGATCTCAACTGAGCCTGACCGCGCGGGCCTTAGACGAAAAACTAGTGGAGGCTAGAAATCTGGGCGGTCTCCCAAAACTGAGACCGCTGGAAAGTTCCATTCTGACTGGAGAGGAGATGTTGAGGATTTCGGGGCAAACAACGGCAACCCACTACAAGGGCGAAGGGCGGACCTTCGAGTCGTGGTAGTAAGAGGTCGAGGCATCTGTGCTATGGGCTTTCCTTGGAAGTGGTGTGGCCTACTAAAAGGATGAAGGGCGGACTTTCGTATCGTGGTAGTGAGAAGTCAAGGGGACTGGACCCAAAGTTTCAGTGAAGGGTGTACATTCAAATCTTGGACAACCGTGAGGGGGGCAGACCCTGGCGGTGTCATGACCTACTACATGGGCGAAGGGTGGACCTTCGAGCCATGGTAGTGAGAGGTCCCTAGAGGACAGGACCCACAGTTTCAGAGAAGAGGCGAGCCTTCGAACCATGGGCAACGCGATGGGGGCAGGCCCTGGAGGTGTCGTGACCTACTACAAGTGCGAAAGGAGGACCTTTGAGCCGTGGTAGTGAGAGGTCACTAGGGGACAGGCCACGGTGGCGTCGTGACCTACTATAAGGACGGAGGGAAGACTTTCGAACCGTGATAATGGGAGGTCGCCGTTGTGAGCATTCCTGCAATGGAATAGAGTTAGAAACAATTTTTAAAGCACGATTAATTACCAAAAGTAAGAGTATGTGCGCAAGTGCGGACTTGCGACTTAGAGTAGCGATTGTTCATAAATACATATGAAGAATAAAGGTAAGGCAAATCCAATAAAGCATGGATACAGTAGGGCTCCCTTACCCATTCCCAGATTCAGGGCTGTCTCCGGAGGGAATTGTAGCAACGAGCACTGGCCAGGAAAGCGTCAAGGAATGTTCATTTGAGTATGACACTGTAATTGGAGCCGACTTGTATGATGGTGAAATGTATGTCGCAGATTACTTGGATGGGAGGCTCTCCCAGAGTGATCGGTAGGGTGACGGTTCCCAGGACTGGTGCATGGAGTTCGCCTAGGACACATGTGCTGACCGCATTTAGTTTGATGCTCCCACTCACCAGTTTGAGGTGCAACAATGTTGACATAAATAGCACATTGTCTGTTACTTTGTCATCTTCCAGGATCCAATTTATTGCTGGGTTGGAGGTTCCCTAATAGCTGCACTGATGATCATTGGGCTATGGTGTGGAGCATGTTCTCCGGAGGGGCCTGGTTCATTTATGGTGATATGTGCAATTTTGTCTCTTTCCTACTTTTGTGTGGGTATATTTGGGTCATGTCGTCCATGTTTGAGATTGCCAAAATTTGTCGATGAATCCCAGGGGAATGAATCGTTCGATCTCTTCCTTTATGAGCCTGCACTTTTACATGTCATGCCCGTGGCTCCGATGGTAACTACAATACTGAGAGTGGTCCCCTCGATTTGAGGTGAGTCGCCTAGGCCTTCAAAGAGCAGGGTGACTGTAGATGGCAAGCAAAACTTCTCCCCAAGTGGTATTAAGTGGGGTGAAGCTCTGATGTTGGGGATGCACCCCGGGTTGACGGATGTCATCGTGATGCTTGCAACCCCTTTCGAGTGTCATTTGTGGCCCTTGTTTTCATTTCTTACTTTGTCGTCGGCACTGCTATGTTCCGGGCCTGGTCGGAGTGGAGGTCGGAGTGGCGGGTCGGAGACGAGGAAGATGGCAGAGATACCGTGGAGCCCTAACCACGGCTGCCTAAGCAGGGTGAATCGGGTTGAAGCTAATCTTGATGGCAAGCTCAGAAGTTGAGAGCGGCGAGTGGAAGAGGCTTTGAAGTTGAGAGGGGGTGCGAGGACTCTGAAGTTGAGAGCGGGTGCGAGGACTCTGAAGTTGAGAGTGGGAGAGTGGAAGAGGCGGTCGATGAAGTAGAGCGGAGAGGGGATGCAACGGCTAGAGGAGGAAGGGAGCTTGCGGCTGGGCTCTGGATCTGGGTTCGCTAGAGAAATGGTGTTAGTTTTGCTGGAGGCGGTGACAGAACAGGGAGGTGTTGGAGAAGACGTATGCTGGATGGGAGGGTGATGCAGCAGCTACGTCGGGCTGGAGGACGATGGGCAACAGTAGGTTAAAGGGGAGGAAAGATCCTCTAATACCAAAGTTTTTACGGGCCTGGTCGGAGTGGAGGTCGCAGTGGCGGGTCGGAGATGAGGAAGATGACGGAGATACCGTGGAGCCCTAACCATGGCTGCCTAAGAGGGGCGTGCTCATTGGAGGAGAGTGTTGGATCTGTAGGCGCCCTTAGAGGGGTGTAAGGGTTTTAAAAACTATAAACTTTAATAGAAAACTTTTGATATTTTGGTCGAAGTAAGTTAAATCAAAAGTAAAGAGATAATGAAATTAGAAATGAAATCAATTTTATTAAACAAGAAAAGACATGATTATCATTTATAAAATTGATTACAAAATTTGATTTCAATGACGCTAGAAATCGAAGCGAATAATATGAAAACCCTTTTCGCTTTCTATACCGACTCGTATCCCCACGAACCGGTTGGCTTTAGCCGATCTCTCCTCAGATACAACCTCAAGCCGCTCTAGCCAATCTATAACAAGAAAGGCCTCGAGCACCCCCTAGATCTACTCCCTAGACCTAGTCGCCAACACGAGGCGAATTCCTCCCTAAGTCCTACCCAGACCTAGTCTCCAACACGTGGCGAATTCACAAACTGATTACAAAGATGAAATAAAGAACAAATAAAAAATGCAAATATAAAACTCCCTATAAGGTAATCTGAAGGAGACGCCGAAGAATCGCTGAAGATCGTTGAAGTCCAAGCGTGCGTTCTTCGCGGTGAGTTAGCGTGTTGATCCAAGCCTCCTTTGATTCCTCCTTTTGAAATATGAGTGGGAGATGTGTTTGTCTAGAAATATGGCCCTCACAAAGTTTCTGAAGTGCTGGAATAGGGCTCTTGGCAATCCGTTGTAAGAGACGTCAAAATCATCAAATTTATAGACTTTGAGCTAATGCCGGCGTTAAGTGCTAACGCCTGACGTTGACCATGTATAGCAACATATTGATGGCTCGGATATTCAGAAGAGGAAGGAGATTCTGCACTTTAGGAAATGTTTTATTTTAGGTAATACTAACGTTGGCGTTATGGCTAACGCGGGGCGTTGAGCAAATCATTCCTAAAGTTCCTCCTACAATCACGGCTGCTTTCTCCTTGCCAAATTCGTCGACCGGATAGCGCCCAGCGTTAAGACTAACGCCTAGCGTTGAGTTTCTTTCTTTAATCAGCTGGCACGCCATTTCGTCGAACGGCTTCTCCTTTCGTCGACCTCCATTTCGTCGAACGGAACTTTCGTCGAACGTATTTCGTCGAACGGGCTTCTCATTTTGTCGAACACAATTTTCGGCGAACACCGTGATATGCATTTCATCGAATGTCGTGGTATGCAATTCGTCGAGCGCAGTAGTATGCATTTCGTTGAATGGGCTTCTTCTTTCGTCGAACACAATTTCGTCAAACGTCAGATCGTCGAATGCAGTTTCCATTTCGTCGAACGTAGCTTCCATTCTCAGCGGTTTCCTTCACAGCAGTTTCCATCTCAGTGGTTTCATTTCATCGAATGCCAGTTCCTCGAACGCCAGTTCGTCGAACGCAGCTTTCAGTTCGTCGAACGCAGCTTTAATTTCGTCAAACGCTGGCGCTCAGCGATAAGTCATAACGCCTGGCGTTAGACAACTTTCAATCCTTCTACTTGTGTTTAGTGCCAGACCATTGTTTCAGCAACCTGTTGTCATATCTGTCCAAACCTACATGCTAAAAACACAATGGCAAACAAGATCAAATACAAGTAGTATTTGTTATTCTTAAATCAAAGGGATGCGAAAAACCATATTCCAACAATCTCCCCCTTTTGATAATAACAAATCCAATAGAGATAAATCATATTCATAGATAAAGAATTTGTGTTTTTATAAGGATATATGACACTCAGCAATTATAAGATAATGATAGGAATTATAGTTCATCGAACATTGTGCTCCCCCTACAAAAATGTTCCCCCTTAGTGTATACTCCCATAAACTAGATACATGCTCCCCCTTAATCTAGTGAATCCTACTCCATTAATCATTACGATTTATCATTTTATTCTCCCCCTTTGTTATTAGCAAAAGAGGGTGGAGTGAAACAAAACTAGAATAAAGAAGACAAGAGTTGGGACATAACTAAGAGAGGATTAAGAGTTTTGTGAAAACAAAAAGTAAGTCATGATCGAGCTAAGGAAGAGAGTAGCACAGCGGAAAAATATATGATAAGCGTGAAAGAACATTAATGAAAATAATCACTTGCCTTTTTAAATTAATTTTAAGAGTTGTAGTACTTGTGTAAGTGAGATGCAATGTTGTGTGACAAGTACAAGTAAAACATAAGCATGAAAACAAATGTAGGCAAGTATGGAATGCGGAAAGAAAAAAAAATTAAAAAGATTAATATTTTTGAATAGTTTGGCCATTTCAACATTTGAGCATTTGAACTTTGAAAATTTTCATAACAAATAGGCTGCATGAATTAACATATTCAAAAAGATAATAACTACAATGTAACCAATTCGTATTTCAAGTAAAGAAAACATTGTAGAAACCATGCATTGCAATCTAGTGCTTTTACTCAAGGTTTTAGATAATTATGTAATTTTGCATTAGGATCCAATTCTCATGAGTAGAAGCTTTATGAAAATCAATGATGTGTACATTAGGTGTTTTGATAAAAGTATACAAGTGAAATAATCAAAACACATGACATATGTAGTGAAATAGTAACAACATTAAGATTGTAATCATATAATTACTTTCACACATCACATTTAGAATAAAATTTCAATGCACATAACATACGTACAACTACCAAGGTGCTTCGCCCACACAATGCTCATTAAGACTTATCAGGGAGCGGAGTATTGCTTGGGGGATCACATAAGCATTTTTTATAAAAATTATATTTTTAGTGATCCGGTGTACAAATAGAAGTGATAAAAAGAAATATGTTTGCACAAGACACTTTACAATTCTTTCCAAGGTGTTCAACCTCACAATGCTCATTAAGACTTATCAGGAGGGTGAGTAGTGCTTGGTGGAGTTATCTTTGGCATTTTATTTCAGATTTTTATTTTGGGCCGAAGGTCTCTGAATTCACTTGTTGTTGTAAACAAAAATATTATTGAAATAACACTTCTATGTGTGCAAGAAATTTATTTTTAAAAGATGATGTAAGTAATTTAGACATACAACTCAAGGTGTTAAAATTATTACACTACACAATCATGTAAGACTAAGATTATGAACACATGTAGATTATCAAAGTAGTGAGTGTATGAATCATTGATAAACATAAAACATTACTCATACTTAGAGGCATGCTAGGCAATCATACACAATTATCTATAGATTGTTTTATTGCACATAATCAGGTCAAGGAATGAAGATAAAACAATGTTTAGGAAATTTGAAATTAAAATTAGATATTGAAGGCTATCTTTAAGTGTATGCCAAAAACAATTTTGACCCTTTGAAACAAAAATAACTAAGATGTTTGCTCTTGTGAAATTTTATAGTCAAACTATAATTTTGTAAAGAGTTAAAGAAAAACAAATAACAAAAACATATTTTTGAGCATTTTGAATTATTTGATTTTTTTGTATTTCGAAAGAAAACAACAAAATTAATAACAAAACAATTTGAAATCAGACACAATAAACTCAGAAAAACATTAGAAAAATACCAGAAAGAGACTAGTGAACGCAGAATTTTCATCTGGAGAAAAAGGCTAATGCCTGGCGTTAAGTAGTTAACGCCGAAACAGTATTCGATTTTTGGGATTTTTGAAAAAACTTTTCTTTGGCATAGGTAGTATATATATAGACCTTCTTAGTGTAGAAATTTTAGAAAAGTTGGAAATGATTAGAAGGCTATTTAAGCATGTTTTATTTGTTCAAAAATGGTTTTTATATTTTTATTTTGGTTTTCATATATTTGTGTTTTACAAGATCATTAGAGTTTAAAAATGATAAGATATGCAAAACACAAAATAAGCATGTTCGATCAAACCAAGAATGCATGAATAATATAATCATATAGAGTGTATGTAATATATATCATATAGGTATGTCCTAGATTATAATACCCTAACTGTATGCCTACACACTAGCCCCGTACTAAGTGACGGATGGGCATGAGGAGTTGCACACATGTCATAGGATGGGGTGTTAATCCTATATGCACACACTAGAGAACGCTCAACCTAGCACTCTTTCCCCCCAGTGCCTCGCAAGGCCCCACTGGAACTCTCCCCGGTTAAGGACAAGACATGACATAGAGGTTAGGTCATCTAATGCATACAATCCTACGCCCTCGCTATTGTGAGACACACTGTGGGTGAATAATCATGGACATCCTAAGCATTTTGTTCTATGGAATCAATTTATAAACTATGGCTTTTATGCGTGATTAATTTCTTATTATATTTGATATTAAAGCAACATAGTTTATTATGAGTTTTAACTTTCAATTGTTCTTCTTTAAGATTGATTCATTATGGTAATAATAAGATATCTAACATGGATGATAATATTTATTTGTTGATAATGCTAGATATGATGAGTTTGAATGTAGTGTTATCCCATAAGGTTAATTGATATAATGTTGCATGTATTTAACAATAGTGATTCAAATTTTAGACATAGAATAAAGTAATGATTCTAATTGATTTATTCATATAGATATAGAGTTGATTCTATGGTCTAAAAATAAATGTGATGCATGCAAAACAATAGATTCATATAATAATCATGATCACATACAATATGTTTGGAAGGAATAAGATCTCTTGTAGTTATATTTGATGTTTGACTTAACAGATCATATGATATTACATAATATAATTATGATCATTAATTTTATCACATGGAGATTTTGATACTCATAATTAATTATTATAGGTGAAATATATAAAACAATTCATATTCAACCTTTTCAAAATATTAAAGAGAAAGATTGCAAGGTGAATGATGAATACAATGAGAAACTTTTTTTTTTGGTTATTTTTGAAAGGTTTTATAAATTTTCTCTTTGGTTTTCGAATATTAAACAAAAACATATATTTTTAGTGATTTTCAGAATTTTAAATTTACAGAAAATCGGATATTTGAGCTAGCACCGGCGTTAGGTCCTAGCATGTGCGTTAGCTCACAGAGAGTGCTTATTTTAATCATATAGCCTAGATTTTCTTCGATTTTGCTTCCGATTTTGCTTAATTATGTTTGTGCAATGTAAAGCCTGTCTAATGAAGTGAGGAGACGAGAAGAAATTCCAAAAAGTTGCGGAAGTTAAAATTTTAGTACATGAGTTTCATATTCATTAAAGCTCCATAATCATTAAACCTTAATTCTTGAGTTTTGCACAACATATGCATGAGTGAAATTATCATAAATAAGTGAAATAATATTCATGCAATTTTTCAATTCCGGTTTGATATGATTATGATTAAGCATACTAGGGGTAATAAAAAATGATGCAAATATATTAAATACCTAAGCAAAAAACTTGCGCATTTTATAAATTTAGCCTAATACCCCTAAAATACCTTTTAAATCTATTTTGACACTTATTTCATTTAGTCTTAATAATATCATATGACAAATTTAGTTTTTCAAATTTTATAAGACTTTTAGGAAATGGATTTAGAAGGATAAGAATAAAAAGGATAAGTAGATCACTTGAAAAATGATATGACTTTTTATTCAACTTTGTTCAATTTGATTTATTTAAGAATTTCGGTTTAATATGTGAAAGTCATGTCACATGTTATATAAAGTGATCTTATCATGATGGCTCAAAGAAATAAAAGCAAAAACAAAAAAAAAATTAAGCATATCATGAAGTAGAGAACTGATATTTTATTTTTGGTTGATTTCTACTTCATGCAAATGATTAGATGTTAATGAATGAGAGATTTTGGTATCCAAAGAGGCCCGGGTGTGACGGTTCCTTTGGGTACCCAAATACATCGTGTTTGCTTTTGGGGAGATATGATTGAATTGGCCCTTTTGAGTGGAGTTGGTGTTTCATCTTTAACTTTGGGCCTCCATTCAAACCTTGGTTTAATATTGTTTTTATTTGTCAAATTTCCATGATGATTTTGTAAAACATTCTTTATAGGAAATTTGTGAACATTTAATTTTATGTTGGGAGAAACATGATTTTGTAAATAATGGTGATTTTGACTTTGATTTACAAATACTTTGTGTTTCTTACTCCCATTATTTGTCTTAGTTAAAATATTCATATTCATATTCATATTCAACATGCTTTTAGGTATTTCTTGATATTGTGAATTTTTATTTATAAATTTCTTAAGCAAGTTGATTTTTGTTTTTAATTCATCATTCTTCATTTTTAAATTATGTCTAGCTTTATTATAAGCGATTGTGTTGTTTTTAAGAATGGAAACAATTGAATCAATATGATTTTGATAGTCATTTCTATATTCATCACATGTTTCATCCATCTCTTTAATTTCAATTTTATAGTCTTTACACTTAGCACAATCATTTTTCAAAGATGAATTTTCTAAACATAATCTTTCATTTTGTTCTTTTATAAAGAGAAGTTCCTTTTCAAGTTCCTTGCATTTTTCTTTTAAATCATCAAATTCCATACAAGGTGTAATGTTTTCAACTAAGGATCCATGGGTAGAACTAGATAAATTAGAATTTGATTCTTCGTTAATTTTTGCCTTTAAATTTTTATTTTCTAACCGCAGATGTTTATTAGCATTTTTTAATTTCTTAATTTTGCGCTTTGTAGTTTGAAGCAATTGTAATGTAGAGATAGAAGTACAAAAAATGGAATTTGATTTCCTTACATTGCTTTCAGGAGAGGCGCGATTTGAACATATCATTTCTTTGACATCTTTTTGGCACTCCTCTTCCGAAGATAGTATTTCTTCTTCTCTTTCACTTGATGTACACTTCATGGATCCGTCATGAGAGGAGCATTCTTGAAGACTTGTGCAGGCTTGCATATTCTCCGGTTCTTGCGATTGTTCCATACCTGTAGAAGGAGAATCATAAGTTCTTTCAAGAAAATTCCAAATCTCATATGCGGTAGGTAACGTATAAATAAGTTTGAAAATATTTTGGTCTAACGCACAAAATATATTATTCATAGATTTTGCATTTAAAACAATTTTGTTTCTAGTTAGTATGCTAGGTGGCTTTTCAATAGTAATATTCTAAACTTTTTCATCTAAGGCCTTAAGAAAAATTTTCTTTAATATTTTCCACCCTTTATAATTTTTGCCCATAAATAGAGGTGGTGATAATTCTTTTTCATTTACATTAAAATTTTCCTCATTAGTAGAAGCGAGATCATGATCAAGAGACGCCATTATTCCCGGTTGTTAAGCCGATTTGGAATAACCTCCCTCTGATGCCACTTGTTGGATCTGTAGAAAACTTTTGATATTTTAGTCGAAGTAAGTTAAATCAAAAGTAAAGAGATAATGAAATTAGAAATGAAATCAATTTTATTAAACAAGAAAAGACATGATTATCATTTATAAAATTAATTACAAAATCTGATTTCAATGACGCTAGAAATTGAAGCGAATAATATGAAAACCCTTTTTCGTTTTCTATACTGACTCGTATCCCCACGAACCGGTTGGCTTTAGCCGATCTCTCCCCAGATACGGCCTCAAGCCGCTCTAGCCAATCTATCACCAGAAAGGTCTCGAGCACCCCCTAGATCTACTCCCTAGACCTAGTCGCCAACACGAGGCGAATTCCTCCCTAAGTCCTACCCAGACCTAGTCGCCAACATGCAGCGAATTCACAAACCGATTACAAAGATGAAATAAAGAACAAATACAAAATGCAAATATAAAACTCCCTATGAGGTAATCTGAAGGAGACGCCGAAGAATCGCTAAAGATCGTTGAAGTCCAAGCGTGCGTTCTTCGCGTTGAGTTAGTGTGTTGATCCAAGCCTCCATTGATTCCTCCTTTTGAAATATGAGTGGGAGATGTGTTTGTCTGGAAATACGGGCCTCACAAAGTTTCTAAAGTGCTGGAATATGGCTCTTGGCAATCCGTTGTAAGAGACGTCGAAATCATCCAATTTATAGACTTTGAGCTAACGCCGGCGTTAAGTGCTAACGCCTAGCATTGACTATGTATAATAACATATTGACGGATCTTCAGAAGAGGAAGGAGATTCTGCACTTTAGGAAATGTTTTATATTAGGTAATACTAATGCCGGCGTTAAGGCTAACACGGGGCGTTGGGCAAATCATTCCTAAAGTTCCTCCTGCAATCACGGCTACTTTCTCCTTGCCAAATTCGTCGACCGGATAGCGCCCAGCGTTAAGACTAACGCCTAGCATTGAGTTTCTTTCTTTAATCAGCTGGCACGCCATTTCGTCGAACGGCTTCTCCTTTCGTCGACCTCCATTTCGTCGAACAGAACTTTCGTCGAACGCATTTCGTCGAACGGGCTTCTCATTTTGTCGAACATAATTTTCATCGAACGTCGTGATATGCCTTTCGTCGAACATCGTGGTATGCATTTCGTCGAGCGCAGTGGTATGCATTTCGTCGAACGGGCTTCTTCTTTCGTCGAACACAATTTCGTCGAACGCCACATCGTCGAACGCAGTTTCCATTTCGTCGAACGCATTTTCCGTTCTCAGCGGTTTCCTTCTCAGCAGTTTCCATCTCAGCGGTTTCATTTCGTCGAACGCCAGTTCGTCGAACGCATCTTTCAGTTCGTCGAACACAGCTTTCATTTCGTCGAACGCTAGCGCCCAGCGATAAGTCGTAACGCTTGGAGTTAGACAACTTTCAATCCTTCTGCTTGTGGTTAGTGCCAGACAATTGTTTCAGCAACCTGGTGTCATATCTGTCCAAACCTGCATGCTAAAAACACAATGACAAACAAGATCAAATACAAGTAGGATTTGTTATTCTCAAATCAAAGGGATGCGGAAAACCATGTTCCAATAGAGAGAGCTACCAAGACCTCACACAAGAGAATATGAAATTGGAGTGATTTCATTCATAACCATACAAGACCCTAAGGTTCCCTTAAATAGAACATACAGGGCAGTACCGTAAATACCCCGACACACCTAATAATAACAATATAATAAAGAGAACAACATATGATTTGATAATAAGATAACTTTATGAACACATTGCCCATAACATGCTGTCTAGGATCGATCCTTCCTTCAGCTTCCACGATGTTTGGGAATTTGGCTTTGTGTAGCTTTTGGCTCTTTCTCTTATTTGGTGTCTGCTGCAACCTGTATCTGGCGTGGAGTGGCTGCCCAGCACGGAGGCTGATTGTGAGGCTGCTAAATCCTTTAGCAAGGAGAGCACCTGATTCTAGCAATCCTCCATCCAACAGATGCGCTCCTCTAGGAACGCGGGTAGCGCGATGTCTTCTTCTTCGAGGAGTTGTGTGATATTGACAGGCATGCTGTTGGAGGCTTGTTCGATGAACTCTTTAAAGAAGTTCTCGCTAGGAGCGCGAGCCCTTGCATTCTTCATTGTTGTTAGTCATGAGTACTGCTCTCCGGCAAGTACTGTCTTCAAGAGTCTTTGCAGAGTTTTTGGAACTATTCCCATAAATGGCAGGTGAGTGCTCGCAGGGTGAAACGTGCACGGAGAGGAACGTTCGCAGGGTGGAATACGCGCAAGACCGAACGTGCACGGGGTGAAACGTGCGAAGGGGCGCTCGAAGGAGATCGAAGATCTTCGAGTTATCTTCGAAGATGCTCGAAGATCTTCGAAGACGCAAGGAGAACTTCAAAAGAGCTCTCTCGTGCGTAAGAGGAGAAGTGTGAGGAGGAGAAGATGAAAATGAAGGAGGGCTCTGGGGGTCCTATTTAAAGTTTTTGAGAGTAGTTATGGTGGTTACGCGGTTATCCGCACACACCATAACCGCTTTATGTGTTATACGCACACCAACTATCTTGTATTTTAATGCGCGTATATTATTGATATCTGCTATGCGCACACCATTATGACATCCGGCTATACGCACCTAATTAATGGGCGGTTACGTGACGATCGGACGGTGGAGATTCGGCGGAGGCGAGGGGGGGTCGGAGGAGAACCGGCCGGCAGCGGCGGAGTGGCCGGCCGGTGACGGTACCCGGCTGTGGAGGGGCCGGCCGAGGAGGCCACCCAAGCGGCCGAGAGGATCTCTCTCGCAACGGTTTGGCCGCGCGCGGCGGTTGGGGCGGTTCACTTCCTGGGTTAGTGAGGTTGACTTTGATCAGCCCCACATAGGCCTATGACCCTCAATAAGTTAGTGGAGGGTGCGGGGATTTTGGCTATTCGCAGCCCGGAATCCCTATAAATTAATGATGCCCACATCAGAAACTAGGCCCAAATTTAAGAATGCATTGCTTCTTAAAATACAAGAGTATTATAATCTTAATTGAAAGCAGAATAGAATGCATGCATTGCTTCTTAAAATACAAGAGTATCATAAATTGTTATACAGCCGATAACAAACATAACATTTCATATCATATTATAAATGTCCATGTTGTCTTATATATAGATTTGATTTATCAATATAAATGTAAAATTGCAAACTAAGGAAGCATGCAAACTTGTCTGTTCAGGGAAATACTTCACTCGATCGCCCTTATCCTCCCATAATCTTTTCATTGTTCTAACGATATTTCATTAAATTATCGCCCGTGTTCTCATCGCAAGAGTTTCACCCATGGATCTCTCTCAGAGTTGTGGCGGGAAGGTTATATATATGCAGAGTAACGCAACCTCTCAACAGATTGGATTGTCAAAATATTGCTTCGCTTTGAGGACTATTGTTGTCTTTTGTTAATGCATGATGTACTCTTGTAAATAAAATTATGAAGTTCTTGTAATATCGAATATCGATTATTCCTTGACGTAACATTCTAGCAAATATGATGTGTGATTTCATCGATTCCGATTCAAGCTTGATGTCAACTTGAGTCTAAGACGGTTGATGCCCCCTAACAAGCTAAGAGAAATTAGCGGTTGAGATTTGTTTGGGTGTTTTGCGCGCTCGTCAAAAATCTAGATCCAATGCAGTGATTTTTGAGTTTAAGTGAACCGTGTTGAACTAAATTGAGTTTTCCATTTGAATATGTTCTGCCTTCATTGGACGACCACAAATAATCAGAACATGTGGTAAAATAATTAAAAAATCACGTCTGAGTAAGGCATGTGATCACTGTCGTAAAAAAGTTGAATCATCCTTCGGCACTCTAGTATCCTCTCCATTCGAGACCAAATGAATAGTATCTATTTCAAATTCATGGTCAAGATCTATTCTTAGGGAATCCAACAGGTTAAGTAATCTCATTCTTCTATATTTTTCATATATACAAAAAAAATTACATCATTGGATAATATAAGGATTAATTTTGATCATGAAGCATGGATCCAGCCCGTGCCCCATGACATACAATATTCGCAAACCTAAAATACTAGTAATTGATATATGAAATAAAACATACTAACCATTTCAGAGTTAAAATGAAGTGGAAGCTTAACCAGCTCAAAGAGTAGAGATCCAAATATCCACAGCTATTAGAAATGTAAAAGTTAAGGGCTTACATTACTTTTAAATAAAAGTACTCAAAAAGAAGCCGAAAACTCCACCGTCACCGCGCGACTTGGGCCCCGAACCACTAAGCTCCAATGCAAGCTACTACACCTAAAACCATCAACAAACGAGTGGAAAATGAAGGTTAGCATGGTGATGACCAACACAATGTAACGACACCCCTCCTCCCGGGCCATCACAACAGACTCTGGGGAAAGTACATCGCTCTCATGCAAGTACGGACATAAAACAAGCACAAAAGAACACAGTAAGTGGCACATAAACCATACAATCAACGCATATGTAGTGGACACCCCAAGGTCGCACGACCTAAGATCTAAAGACAAACAATCCTTAGTACCTGCGATGTGAGGCGTGAATCACCTTCCGTCCTCAATTATAGCGACGGGAGGGGCAAAACCTACAACTGTCCAATCTGAAGTGACAGGGGACCAGCTTGGCCCATGTCCTCGAATGTAGCGACAGGAGTGTTTGATCGTCAAGCGCCCTTAGAGGTAGGGGTGAATAAGCGTGTTTATTAAATTTCGTTTTAACTTACAAACTTATATCAAAATATTTATCGAAATTATTTTAGAGAATGAAATACAAAACCATATCAAAGTAATAAAACAAGTTGCATGATTTTATTTTACTAATATTTTGATTACAAAAAAGTGATTTTCATGACGCTCGAGATTAAGACTCTGTTTGGCGCAGCTGTTTAGAAGATGCACACCGCTGATGATCAAAAACCTGAGCCAAATGATAATTCCACGCGCAAATTCTTCCATCGCCGACCGCAATTTTTTGCGTTTTCCCGGATTTTCCAGTCGCGCTCCCTCTCAAGCTTCTCCCACGGCGCATCTCCCACGGCGCTATTTTTCTCTTTCGATCTCACCAGGCGCAAGTACAATCAGGCCATGGCCATGGTAGGAGGAGGATCTCATCGTCTTCTCCCACAATGCTTCCGATTATCAAATTCCATAATTATTTTCTTATTGGATCTCAGCAGGCTGCAAGCTTCCATTGTTGTCATGGCAAGAGGATCAAAATGGAGGATCATCGCCTCCCTCGCCCTCCGCCTCGCTTCTTCGGAGAAGTACTCTTTGGTGCAATATTCATGGGACTATTTTGCCCTTGCACCAAAGGGTATTTCCCTCTTATACCATAGGAAAGGCGGCTGGGCCGGGCGGGCTTTGCGGGCCCCTTCTATTGCTTGGCGTAGCTTGTGCGGAGGCGGGCGAAGCCCGCCTGGATGCGGCGAGTCATTTGGGCGGCCGGGGGCCGCCGTCGGGGAGCAGCGAGCACGGGCGAAGCCCGTGCGGAGCTTCCATTGTGCTCGCTGACTTTTAGCGGGCTGCGCCAGCATTCGAGCGGGTTGCACCCGCATTTGCTCGTTGACTCTTAACGATCGGATTGCACCCACATACGACAGTACCCGGCCGGCGACGGCGGGTTTCGCCCGCAATATATACATATGAGTACTCAAAATGACCGTAAAAAAATATACATCAATATTTCAATATTTATTTTGTAATAAAATATTAGTATATACGTAAAAACTTTAGATTTAGGACAATAACCTATTATAGATGTAGGAGTTCTAGTCAAAAATAAATTAGATTTGATGAATTTTTTATTATTTAGATATTATGTAATTACATAATTGGGCATAAGATTTATATAATTACAAAATTTTATTAATATATGTTAAGTAATTAGCATAAAAGAAGAAACTTATATTGAGCATGTTTTGAATGTTGCACCAAAGGCAACTTTGCCCCGCGCGACAGTACCCGGCCTCTGATCGGCGGGCCTCGCCCTCCCCAGATCGATGCATCGCTGCGGGCTTCGCCCGCATTCAAGCTGATCAGTTAAATCGATGTGTTGTTGTGAGTTGCTCACGCATAAGGCGGGCTGCGCCCACATCAATTCGGGTTCCACTCTTAACATATACATATGAGTACTCAAAACGACCGAAAAAAATATAAATTAAAATTATATTTTTTATTTTAAAAAAAATTTACGCTTATGTAAATTTTTTTTTCATCTCTCTCCCTCTCTCTCTCTTTCTCTCTCTCCTCTTCCTCTCTCTTCGGCCATCTCCCTCTCTCCCTTTCTCTCTCCCTCTCACTTTCTTTCTTTCTCTCTCTTTCTTCCTCTCTCTCCACGTCTTTCTCTCTCTCTTTCTTTCTCTCTCTTTCTTTCTTTCTCTCTCTCCCTCTCTCAGGTCGTGCCAATTTTTTTTCCTTTTGTTGGAATCGAGAATGGGAGAGAGAATGAGGGAGGTGAGATTTTTGATCTAACGGTCCCTATTTATCACACCATAATTGACGGTGCAGATTTTTGTCCATGGATTTTTATTTCGAGCTATTCGCAGGCCGCAATATTTGTTTAATATAGTATATATATATAATATATATAATAAAGATATGTTATTAATATAACTTATAAAATATAAATAAAATAATAATCAAAATATACTACTATTATAACTATTAATATACTTTATAAAATATAAATAAAATACAATAATCTTATGTAATATTAATATTTGATAAAATATTTAGATTTTCCTAAATATTTTTGATTACTTTGATAGACAGACGTTTTTAGCTCTTACAATAGATGACATAATATGTTTCGGTGCTTTGGAGATGTTGCCATTAAGGCTTCGTTTGGCTCAGCTTATTTGCTCCGGTGAGTTTGGACAAAATCGTCATTGTCATAGAATGTATGTTTGGTATGACAAATGTTACTACCATTATGAAGATAAGAAACTAGTTATAAGATAAAATGTTTGGTATGACGATGACGTTTTATCCAAACTCACCGGAGCAAATAAGCCGAACCAAACGAAGCCTAATTTGCTATAAAAATTTGTTGTCATAGTTCCTTGCTTATGTTTTTTATTTTTTGTAGGTTTCATTTTTTTGCTAGTCATATTGAAGTTTTTTTTATCAAAGAGGTATTTTGAAATCTTTTTAAGAAACTCGATAACAATTACCTGATTTTGCATGGGGTGATCGACCAATTTCAGGACGGCATAAGATTTTCAATAAAGCTCACTCAACAATTCATGGGGTGATCGACCAATTTCAGGACGGCATAAGATTTTCAATAAAGCTCACTCAACAATTCATAGTGTGATTGAGAGAACGTTTGGTGTGTGGAAGAAGAAGTAAGGCATACAATTATGTAATATTAATATTTGACAAAATATTTAAATTTTCATATTCATTTAGAATTACTTTAGTTTTCAATAACCATCACACGACTACTCTACTGAGTTTGCACAGGATGTCCTCAATGTTGAAACCGATTTCTCGGTCTCAAGTGGAGCTCGGGGCCCTCACCGAGATGAGGGGCAGCTAGCCCTTACCGGTCCCTCGGGAGAGGTAAGGTTGACGACTCGAACAAAGAACAAAGACCCTAGTCTCAGCGAGGAGGTCCCTCCACTAACCCGGAAGATCGTTGAGCGCTTCCCCTCCCAAGCCAAAGCTAAGACTCGGGCACCTTGGAGAGCTGGAGAGCCCAAACCAAAGCGACCTAGGGAGAGAAGAGCTCAGATAATGAACCGATCTCTTCCAAGGTGCCCTTTGAGGTCTATTTATAGATTTTAGTTTTGTGGTCTGTCAATAACCAAATCCCGCTGTCCATTCTCACTATCGGCACACCGGATTGGTCTGCTAACAGCCAAACTCCGCTGTTTGAGGAAGCTAACCGCAGACCACCAGGGGCCTCTCGGTAAAAATCCCTTCCCGGACTTCTACGGGGCGAACCGGCCTGCCCCGAGGCCT
The DNA here is from genome assembly GCA_033032865.1 of Dactylorhiza incarnata. Taxonomy (NCBI): domain Eukaryota; kingdom Viridiplantae; phylum Streptophyta; class Magnoliopsida; order Asparagales; family Orchidaceae; genus Dactylorhiza; species Dactylorhiza incarnata. Next base: position 2,505,782 of record JAWHQI010000130.1, read on the forward strand.
TCCTCGCGAGAGGAGCTCGCAAACCTCTGGGCCAGCGAGCCCCCGAATTACTATCGCCATATTGCCTGGCTCGCTCGCCCGCACCACCTCGGCGCATCCCGGAATGGCTATCCGCACCCCAAAATGGCTAACTGTACCCCAAGATGGCCTTCCTCGCGAGTGGAGCTCGCGAGCCTGCGCCACCTCGGCGCATCCCAGAATGGCTATCCGCACCCCAAAATGGCTAACTGTACCCCAAGATGGCCTTCCTCGCGAGTGGAGCTCGCGAGCCTGCGCCACCTCGGCGCATCCCAGAATGGCTATCCGCACCCCAAAATGGCTAATTGTACCCCAAGATGGCCTTCCTCGCGAGTGGAGCTCGCGAGCCTGCGCCACCTCGGCGCATCCCAGAATGGCTATCCGCACCCCAAAATGGCTAACTGTACCCCAAGATGGCCTTCCTCGCGAGTGGAGCTCGCGAGCCTGCGCCACCTCGGCGCATCCCAGAATGGCTATCCGCACCCCAAAATGGCTAACTGTACCCCAAGATGGCCTTCCTCGCGAGTGGAGCTCGCGAGCCTGCGCCACCTCGGCGCATCCCAGAATGGCTATCCGCACCCCAAAATGGCTAATTGTACCCCAAGATGGCCTTCCTCGCGAGTGGAGCTCGCGAGCCTGCGCCACCTCGGCGCATCCCAGAATGGCTATCCGCACCCCAAAATGGCTAACTGTACCCCAAGATGGCCTTCCTCGCGAGTGGAGCTCGCGAGCCTGCGCCACCTCGGCGCATCCCAGAATGGCTATCCGCACCCCAAAATGGCTAATTGTACCCCAAGATGGCCTTCCTCGCGAGCGGAGCTCGCGAGCCTGCGCCACCTCGGCGAGCTTCAAGGAAGCTGGTTAACTCCCCTCTGCTGGGCTCGCTCGCCTGCGCAGTCTCTTGCCCTTCCTTGACCTACCTCGCCGGAGATCAGGGTTCGCCCCTCTGGGCTCGCTTCCTTGAGCGCGAGTGGCGAATATCGGGGTTGTACACAATCCCCGCTCTTCGCGAGGTTGTTCTAAGCTCGCGAAGATACATCCAACCCATGATGTTCGCTGATTCTGCTGACGTGGCGGGAATCCTTCCGGTGGGCCCCATGCCTGAAACTATAAATACCGTCCACCGTGGTTAGTGATCGAGCCTTTCCTTCCCCTTCCTCCTCGCCGAAATCCTTCTTCCTTTAGGATGTCTTCCAAGCAGAGCGCGTTGGAACGGCTGAAGGCTTCCAGGGAGATGGCGAAAACTCGGGCCGCCGAGCACAACGCCTGGATATTCAACCCTGCCGCCTCTTCTTCCCCCCAGACTAAGAAAGCTAAGTCGGTTAGGAGGTCGCCGGAGGAGGACGCGACATCGCCACTTGACTCGTCCCCTCCGCCGAATACCGAGCTCGCACAACAGGTATCTTTTGCCTAAAGCCTTTCCCTCGACTCCTTGCTCATTCTCTTCCTTTTCGCAGAATTTTCCACCCGAGGACCGCATGGCGGGCCTCGCGCTGACGACTTCCCATGCTTCGTCCCCCGCGAAGCTGGGATCGCTAGATGCTGGGGTCGGGACCTCGTCCCAACAAGCGCCTCTCTCGCGACCTCGTAAGTCGCTCGCCTCCCCATTATTCCTGCATAAGTCCAGGCGATATCTACGCGTTTGTGGTCCATGTAGGTACCCCCCTCGCCGAGCCCCAAGGAGAGAGGCTCTACACCGGCGAACTCGCCGGTCCCGCCTAAGGTTAGCGTGGTGACCCCTGGCTTCGGTCTGATGGGGAAGCGAAGTCCAGGTGGCTCGCTTCTCGACGGTGTCAAAGTCGCGGAGAGAGTGGTATACCCTCCTGGTCTGGGGAAACCCCACGTCTCGGGATTCCGCGAAAACTTCCGGGGTCGGCCGGAGTCCTCGTGCAAGCCCCATCGCGAGTCCCCCTCCTCGCCAGGTTGGCATGTTTTCTCGAGCTCCCATCTCTTGCTTGCCTTCAGCTCCTACTAACTCTCTCCGCTGAAATCCCAGGGGCCACCCCTGAGTCAGAGCACGGGAGGATGGAGATGTCACCACCGCCTTCGCCCAGCCAGATTGAAGATTTCTTGGGTGACCCTGGCGACCCCGTGCGGATGAAGAGTCGGGTGTCCGAGGTGCTTCAGAAGCACGGCATGATGTTACGCGAGTTGGAAGAGCGGTATGACGCGGATCGGGCTGTCTTTGACGAGAGATTCGCCGTGTTGGAGGACGCGAATGCGCGCTTGATCGCCGAGGCGGAGCCGGTGCCTCGCGCCGATGTTACCTCACCCGGCGTGCACATCTCGCGGGGCGAGGATCAAGCGCACCTGATCCTGCGCGAGTTTAAAGCGCTTCGCGACTACCATTATCCGAGAGTGCCGCCGCGTGCGGGGAAGCGAGGCCGGGGTCGCTGGAAGTGGCTTCCTTACCCCTGAGACCGCCGCGGGTTGAATGCTACTACCCCGCTGTTTTTGCTTCTTTTATGACGTCTGTATGAACAATAGTTGGTGTGGTAATACTCGCGAGTCTATCGTGACTCGCCTTTTATCGTTTTTCTTTTATTGTTCTATTTGTTTCGGCGGTGTGCCTGTGGTTTGTTTAGTCCGTTCGCTGTGTTTGATACGTTCGCCCTCGTGGAGCGTTTGCGAGTTTTTATGCAACGCTAGGCATAGACCCTTTTTCCTCGCCGGCTGGCCGCGGCGAGCTTGGGTTCGCAAGACTACTGTACTATTGGGTAGGATTTTACTTTATTTCCGTTATCCGCACTCCTGACGCTTCGATTCCCGTGCTCATCAGAGCCCTCTATAAATAGTTTGAATTTAATCCTCTACCCGTCGCATTTATTTCTCCCGTCTTCTCGCGCCTACGCTCATCTCCGTTCTCGCAAGATCGTGTTCGCGTTCGCTGCTCGTAGGCCGTCTTTTCCTGACTCGATGCGGACGAATCAGCAAGTGGGAGCGGATGGCGAGAGCGAGGGGCGGTCAAAATGCGCCTCAGCGTTTCAAGCCCACGAGTTCTACTGCGCGAACATCACAGCCGAGGAGTATAAGCTCGCGGTGGACCGCTATCTCCCGGAGGGTTACTCGGCTCGCTGTCCAAGCGAGAACTCCACCTTAAACGAGACCGAGGCTGACGAGCTCGCGATCCCCATCGCGCATTTTGAGAATGGGTTGCGACTCCCTCTGTGGCCTGAGATCCGTCAGGTATTTCGCCCGGCCTTCTCGCTGCCTCGTGTTCGCTATCGCAACTTTCTCATCGTTCTTTGTAGGTGTTGCGATATTATGGGGTGTTGCCGAGCCAGTTGACCCCAAATGCGATTGCGGACATTGTCGCGTTCGCCTGCTATCTGCGGGAAGAGAGGATCGAGTTCAGCCTCCTCGTCTTCCGCAAGGTATTTTCTTTCCGCGCCTTCCGAGATGGGACTACCTATTTCGCGAGCCAGCACGTCACCGTCTGCGAGACGGTGAACAAGAGCCACTATTGGACCCAGAAGTTCCTCCTAGTGAAAGGACCCTTCGGCAACCTCCACTTCACCCCCATCCAGCGGGATGACGCCACTTACCGCCCTCCAAGCTCGCTGGGCGGCGCCGACGCCAAACTCCTCCAATACCTCTCCGGCAAGAACTTCGAAGTCGCCTATCTGCGGCGCAGCGTCGATTCGTTACTCTCCGTTCCTCAAGGGGAAGGTAGGGTTCGCTCGCGCCTCACTTTCTTTTCCCTTTCTTCATCGTATAACGCTTACCTTACAGGTGAGCGCGAGGTCCCCGTCAATCCCCCGCACGCGCAGGGCATCACCCTCACGGTGGATACTCTCGCGACCGCGGCGGCAGAGGCTTGCCGCGACCTTCCCGCCGTTGGGTCCGGCAAGAAGCGGCCCCCTTCTGCGAGTCAGCCGAGTTCGCGCTCCTCCAAGAAGCTGAAAGGAAAGACCTCCGCTGTTAAGGATAGGAGCGCAGTCGTCTACCTGAGCGAGACCGACGGCTCGCCTCCTTCCCCTGCGGAAAAGCTTGACCCCCCGGTGAACCAGGGTGCTGGGAGTTCCTCCGTGACCCCTCAACCCAAAGGTCACAGGAACTTTGGTCTAGGCGAGAAAGTTTCCGACCTCCTTGGCGAGCCCCTGCTCGCCTGGGACCCCAACGCCAACCGAATTTCCTGCTCCACCCTTCACCCTTCCTGGGTGGAGCTCGGTAAGGCCGGGGAGGAGGCGTTCTCCATCTCCTTCGGCTTATATGGCCGCGAGGACGCCGTCGCCTACAAAGAGATGGGGCCCAGACAGTTGGTCTATGAAGAAATGCGAGCCCAATTCTGCTCGATGGAGCTCGCACATATGGCGGGGCGTCGATATCTGCAGGCGGACAGGGACATCCGCGCGCACAGGGAAGAGTTGAAGAAGGCTCGCGAGGAAATCAAGGGCCTCAAGGAGAAAGAAGAAGTGACGGAAACCCTTCTCGCCGGGATGCAGGGCAAGATGGTACGCGACCCCCGGGTTTCTTTTCTTTGCTGTTTACGATCTCTGGCCTTCCCCTAACCCGTTTGATGCTCAGGATGCCGACGTGGCCACCAAGCTCCTCGCTCGCAACGGCGAGCTGGAGTTGGAGAATATCATGTTGAAGGCTCGAGTGGATGAGCTGGTTTGCGGCGCGCTACCTCCCTCTCCTGGGCGAGTCGGCTCTCAACAGAGGGCTGCCGAAAGTGAGGAGCAGAGGCGGCGGGATGCACAGGAGGTCGCCAACCTTGTTTTCACTACCCTTAAGGATGCAAGCCTGCTAGCCGAGGACGCGATGGAGTTCACAGCGGAAGACGTCTGTCCGGACCTCTTCGCCATGGCGCCCTGGTTGGGGACTCGCAAAGACGGCGAGGGTCCTCTAGGATGAATTCTTTTCTTCTTTTCCCCCTTTTCGCCAATGTATATCATTTTTGGGCTGGCGAGATTGCTGCCGAACATATAGTTATAACTTTTTGTTAATCTTTACGATCATGCTTGTGTTTATTTCTTCTCGTGGATTTCTTTTCCAACCTCATAACTAATCGTCACGTGGTGGTGCTCCCGGAGAGTTCGCGAGCGCGCGCGCCTGGGCTCGCCTCGCCGAGGTTTTCTTTTCCATGGGTCTCGCGAGCCCGGGTTATCACCGCCCGCGAGCACTGCCCGGCGAGCCTAACTTTGGTGAGTATGGATAGTCATCCCGTGAGCTGAGATTCCCTGACTAGTATTCCAACCTGTTATCTTAGTCCTTGACCCTTATTGCTAGCCTTGCCAGCCTTTCCAGGGGTTAACCAGAACCCCCCGTCTAGGTGAAAGCCCGGGAGCGGAATCGATCTGGGGCATTCCAGCACCAACATATCCAACCTTGCCAGCCTCTCCAGAGATCAACCAGAACCCCCCGTCTAGGTGAAAGCCTGGGAGCGGAATCGATCTGGGGCATTCCAGCACCAACATATCCAACCTTGCCAGCCTCTCCAGAGATCAACCAGAACCCCCCGTCTAGGTGAAAGCCCGGGAGCGGAATCGATCTGGGGCATTCCAGCACCAACATATCCAACCTTGCCAGCCTCTCCAGAGATCAACCAGAACCCCCCGTCTAGGTGAAAGCCCGGGAGCGGAATCGATCTGGGGCATTCCAGCACCAACATATCCAACCTTGCCAGCCTCTCCAGAGATCAACCAGAACCCCCCGTCTAGGTGAAAGCCCGGGAGCGGAATCGATCTGGGGCATTCCAGCACCAACATATCCAACCTTGCCAGCCTCTCCAGAGATCAACCAGAACCCCCCGTCTAGGTGAAAGCCCGGGAGCGGAATCGATCTGGGGCATTCCAGCACCAACATATCCAACCTTGCCAGCCTCTCCAGAGATCAACCAGAACCCCCCGTCTAGGTGAAAGCCCGGGAGCGGAATCGATCTGGGGCATTCCAGCACCAACATATCCAACCTTGCCAGCCTCTCCATAGATCAACCAGAACCCCCCGTCTAGGTGAAAGCCCGGGAGCGGAATCGATCTGGGGCATTCCAGCACTAACATATCCAACCTTGCCACCGCAGCAGTCAAAAACACAACAAACGAAAGTAAGATATTGATTGAATGACATAATAAAGTTTTTAAGGGTAGAATCGTTTCAAATCATCCCCACTTCGAGCTCGGTCAAGGGGTATCCCTTCCACATCCCGGAGGTGATACCCCCCCGACTTGAGCACCTCGCTTACGATATATGGGCCTTCCCAGTTTGGGTTAAGCTTACCCACTGTGGCCCCTCTGCCGGCCGCATCGACCTTCTTCAGGACTAGGTCCCCCTTCTGAAAGTGTTTGACCCGGATATGTTTGTCAAAATATCGAGCCATCCGCCTCTTGACCTCTTCCTGCCTGATGGTGGCCAAGTCTCGGAGTTCTTCCACCAGGTCCAGGGATAGCCTCTGCTCGGCACTGTTACCCTCTAGCCACTCTTCATCCCCCTCGCATGCAGCGGTCGCCCGGGGGGTCTTCACCTCGAACTCTATGGGGAGAACGGCCTCGGACCCGTGGGAGAGCTTGAATGGAGTCTCCCCGGTGGCGGTGTTCGGAGTAGTCCTCATGGCCCAGAGGACGGAGGGTAGTTGTTCCACCCAACTTCCTCGTAGGTTTTCCACTTTCTTTTTTAGCAGGTTGACGATTATCTTATTTGCCGCCTCTACTTGACCATTGCTCCTCGGGTGGTGGACTGAGGCAAACCTGAGGTCAATGCCGAGCTGAGTGCAAAAGCCGACGAACTCTTCACTCGCGAACTGTGGCCCATTGTCCGTCACTATGGCTAGAGGGAGTCCATGTCTGCAGATTATTTCCCCCCACACAAAATTCCTTACAACCTGAGAGGTCACCTTAGCTAGCGCCTTCGCCTCTACCCACTTGGAGAAGTAGTCGATCATGACTAGCAGGAACTTCCTCTGACCGCTGGCTTGGGGAAAGGGGCCGACCAGGTCTAACCCCCATATGGCGAAAGGCCAGGGAGCCGTGATGGATCGGAGCCTCTGGGCGGGGAGGAGTTGGAGCGGAGCATAGAGTTGGCACTTCTGACATTTTCTTGTGAACTCTGCTGCATCCTTGCTGAGAGTGGGCCAGAAGTAGCCTTGTCTCAACACCCTTCCTTCCAGGGTCCGACTCCCGGAGTGACTGCCGCACTCCCCGGAGTGAATTTCTTCCAGCACCCTCGGGACCTCTTTCTCGGAGACACAACGAGCCAGAAGTCCTGAGAGAGTCTTTCTATATAGCCCCCCTGCATGCAAAGAGTAATAGGCGGACTTGTACCTGAAACGCCTCTTGTCCACATCCTCTCTAGGGAACTGTCCGGAGGATAGGAAGGTGATGAATGGATCCATCCATGAGGCCTGCTGATCCACTTCCATCGACTCTCCTTCCTCGATGGAGGGTCGGAAGAGTTCCGAAGTCGTTCCCCCCGCTCGAGGACCGAACTTGGCTAGGAGGTCCGCCTGGGTGCTCTCCCCCCTCGGCACATGTTTGATTGAGAAGGTGCGGAACTGCCCGATGACTCCCTTAACCTTCTCCAGGTATAGCAGGAGGGTTGGATCCTTTGCTTCAAACTCGCCTTTGATCTGGCATGCCACCACCATGGAGTCTGTGGAGACCTCCACGTCCTGCACACCCAGTTCCCGGGCCAGCCGAAGGCCCGCTATCACTGCTTCGTACTCCGCCTGGTTGTTGGTAATTGGGAAGTGGATGTTTAAGGCTTGCTCAATCCGAGTCCCCTGAGGACTCACTAGGACTATTCCCCCCCCCCCCCCCCCGAAGGAGTGCTTTCCCGACGCTCCGTCCACCAACATCTTCCATGCTTCCGGGGGAGGTGGCTCGTGCTCCCCCACTTCGGCCGCGTAGTCGGCCATGAAGTCTGCCACTGCTTGAGCCCTGATGGATGTCCTGGGTACGAAGGTGATATTGAACTCGCTTAACTCCACGGACCACTTTGCCAACCTTCCTGAGTGTTCCACCCCTTCCATGATTTTGCGGAGCGGATGGTCGGTCACTATTTTAATTGAATGGGCTTGAAAGTAAGGCCGGAGCCTCCGGGCCGATACCACCAAGGCGAAGGCTAACTTTTCTAGGATTGGGTATCGGAGTTCCGCCTTCTTCAGTACTCGACTAACATAGTAGATTGGGAACTGTTTCTTCCCCTCCTCCCGGATTAGCACGGAACTTACTGCCTCGGATCCTACCCCTAGGTATAGAGATAGGTCCTCTCCTGGTCTCGGTCCCTGGAGTAGAGGGGTTTGAGTGAGCTGTTCTTTCAGGGCTTGGAAGGCCCTCTCGCACTCCGGGGTCCATTCGAACTTCTTGTTTCCCCGCAGTACTTTGAAAAAAGGTGCACATTTTTCTCCCGCCTTGGAGAGGAACCTACTGAGCCCAGCCAATTTCCCTGTGAGGCTCTGGACCTCCTTCGGGTTCCTCGGCGACTCTAACTCCATCACCGCTTTAACTTTGTCTGGGTTGGGCTCCACTCCCGCGGGGGTGAGCAAATGGCCCAGGAACTTCCCTCGGCTTGCCCCGAAGACACACTTCAAGGGATTGAGCTTCATCTTGTACCGCCGCAGGGTCCCGAATGTCTCTTCGAGGTCTCGGAGGTGGGTCCCGAGGTCTCGGCTCTTAACCATGAGGTCGTCGACATAGACCTCTAAATTTCTTCCTTTCTGTTCGCGGAAGACCCTATCCATCATCCTTTGGTATGTTGCCCCTGCGTTCTTGAGCCCGAAGGGCATCATCTTATAGCAATAACATCCATCCCCCGTGATGAAGGAAACGTCCTTAATGTCCGGGGGATGCATGCGGATTTGATGGTAACCTGAAAAAGCATCTAAGAAGGACATTACAGTAAAACCGACGGCTGAGTCAACCAGCGCGTCGATTCTGGGCAAGGGGTAGCAATCTTTCGGGCATGCTTTATTAAGAAGTGAAAAATCGATACACATACGCCACTTACCTCCTCCCTTTTTTACCATAACGACGTTGGAGACCCAGCCTGGATACTGGATCTCCGATACAAATCCGGCCTGCAGGAGTTTGCCCACCTCTTCGCGGATGGGTCCTTCTAGCTTGTCTGCGACGGCCCTCCTCTTCTGACGGATGGGGCGGGCACCGGGGTCGAGGTTGAGGCGATGGCACGCCACATCCGCGTCGATCCCGGGCATTTCCGCGGCACTCCAAGCGAAGACGTCCACGTTCTTTTGTACGCAAGCCAGGATCTCCGCTTGATCTCCTGGGCTGAGTTCTCCGCTGACCCGTACTTTTTCCACCACCCCTAGCCGGGTGGTAACCTCGAGCTCCACGACCTCGTCCACAGCCTCCAACCGGGACTGCTCTCCCCAAGCCCTTTCTTCCTCGGCACGAGCGGGAGCCGGGATCTCTTCCTCGACTCCCTCCCCTAACACCATCAGCTCTTCCGCCCTTTCCTCCTGGGCCTTCTCCTCTTCTCCCTTTTTCTCCGCCCGGGGTACCTCAGCCACCCCTTCCTGGGCATGAACTTCACCTCCCTTCTTCTCTTCAGCCACCTCCAGACCTCCGGCTCCGGCTACCTCCTCCATCACCTTATCCCACTCCTCGGCTTCTCCCATCCAGGAGATGGTGTTGACGGCCGTCACGTAGCACTGTCTTGCTACCTTGGGATCCCCCCGGACCCGCACCTGGACCCCTCCGTCGTTGAACTTGAGGCACTGATGAAAAGTGGAGGGGATGCAACGGAACGCGCTGATGAGTGGTCGTCCGAAGATGGCGCTGTAACTGCTCGGGGCGTCCACTATGACAAAGCGACAGTTCCGAGACTGCCCACCCAGGGTCACATGGAGCCCTACCCCTCCTTCTACTTCCTTCCTCTCTCCCGAAAATCCGAACAGAGGGCCATCCGAGGCCAGCACCCTTCTGGGCTCCACCTCCATCTTGTCGAATGCCTTCTTGAAGATGACATTGACCGAACTCCCATTGTCCACTAGGATCCGGGAGACGGTGAAGTTCTCGATCGCCGTCCGGATGACCAGCGCGTCGCAGAACGGGTCTTCGTAGCTCGGCATGTCCTTTTGGGTGAAAATAATTTTCTCGGTCGGGGGTGGAGCGGTGGATGTTGACGCCACGCTCCGGCGGTAAATGGTATGGAGACTAGCCTTGCGGGTCGCCTCCACCCCTACCCCCCCATGGATCACTCCGATCCCTCCTCTGTTCCCCAGATCTGCTCTATCCTCACATCTTTCATCCTCCTCCCGAGGTTCCACCTCCACGATCCTTAATGGCTGCTGCGGTGGTGGCGCGGGTGCTCGGCCCCTCTTCACCTCCAGGAATTCCGGACAGGTGTCCGTGGAGTGGCCTTCCACATCGTGGAAGATGCAATAGGGCACCGCCGCTTCCCTTGCCCCGGCCTCTGCTATCCTGTTCCTTCTTCTCCTAGCGGCCGCCGCCTCCGCTTCTCCTCTTCCCCTTGCTCTTCCCCGGCCAATTGCCATGGCCTGTTGAGGTGGGGGAGGCAACTGCATTGGGCCTTGCCTCCACCCCAACTGGGGGGGTCTCCATTGTCCCTCGAAACGGTTACCCCTTCCTGGGCCATAACCCCTTCCTTGCCCCTGCACTCCTCCACCCTGCGGCCTCCATCCCCCCTCCGGGGCCCGGAGCTCTTCTCTTCTTCTGACCTCTTGCTGCCTCACCTCCGGCTCACCGAGCTTGGCCAGCCTCTTGGTGAGCTCTGGGTTGGCTTCTTCGCTTGCTACTTCCTCCGCCACCCTCTCCATCAGCTCCTCATAGGAGACGGGGGCCTTTCTTTTCAATGCCATCTTGAAGAAACTTTCCTTCAACCCGACCGTGAAGGCGAGTTGAAGTGCAAACCCGGGCACCTCCTGAGTGAGCTGCACTTCCTCCTGGAACCGATCCGCGTACTGAGCCAACGTCTCCCTGGACTCCTGCTTCACCGCGAAGAGGGAATCAGCGTCCTTCTTCCTCCTCTTTGAAGTTGAAAATCTCAACAAGAAACTACGGCGCAGGTCCTCGAACGCGTAGATGGAGCCTGCCGGAAGTGAATGAAACCAGTCCCTGGCCTTCTCCTTGAGAGTGACGGCGAAGAGCCGACATTTGAAGGCATCGGACATCGGCCTGATGGAGACCGAGTCCTCGAAAGACTGCAGATGCTGAACTGGGTCATCTCTGCCATTGTAGTACACTCTATCCCATTCTCCGAATCCCGCTGGAACGGGTGCAGACAACACCAACTCGCAGAAGGGGCTTCCCCCTCCTACCATCTTCTCTCGCTCGGCTCGCGGACCCAGCTCGCTCGCCAAGCTTGGGATCGCACTCGCGAGGGCGACGCTCGCCTGAACCACCCCGACTGTCGTCGCGTCTTCCTGGCGTGCGCTCGCCTGTGTCGTGCTCGCTGGGGCAGAGCTCGTCGGCACCGAATTCGCCGGCGCGGAGCTCGCTAACACCGGGCTCGCCGGACTGGCGAACAGCACTCGCCCTTCCCTGTCATGTCCTGGTTCAATGGCGACTTCTTTTCCAGCCCTTCCTCCTGGTGCCCTCTCGCCGACTGCTGTTGGGGGAGTGGTCGCCTGAGGTGCCGGGGTCGCAAACTCATTTCGCAAGGCCGTGACCGTGAACCCCAAGGTGTCGAGCACCTCCTTCCTGAAATCCGCGAACATCCTAGCCATTGCCTCTTGAGGGGTCTCGCCGAACTCCTCGCCCTGCTCTTCATCTCCAGCCATAACTCTTCTCTGGGACTTTCTTGAACCAGCCGCGCTCCACGCTCACCGCACCAAAATGTTGAAACCGATTTCTCGGTCTCAAGTGGAGCTCGGGGCCCTCACCGAGATGAGGGGCAGCTAGCCCTTACCGGTCCCTCGGGAGAGGTAAGGTTGACGACTCGAACAAAGAACAAAGACCCTAGTCTCAGCGAGGAGGTCCCTCCACTAACCCGGAAGATCGTTGAGCGCTTCCCCTCCCAAGCCAAAGCTAAGACTCGGGCACCTTGGAGAGCTGGAGAGCCCAAACCAAAGCGACCTAGGGAGAGAAGAGCTCAGATAATGAACCGATCTCTTCCAAGGTGCCCTTTGAGGTCTATTTATAGATTTTAGTTTTGTGGTCTGTCAATAACCAAATCCCGCTGTCCATTCTCACTATCGGCACACCGGATTGGTCTGCTAACAGCCAAACTCCGCTGTTTGAGGAAGCTAACCGCAGACCACCAGGGGCCTCTCGGTAAAAATCCCTTCCCGGACTTCTACGGGGCGAACCGGCCTGCCCCGAGGCCTTCCTCGCGAGAGGAGCTCGCAAACCTCTGGGCCAGCGAGCCCCCGAATTACTATCGCCATATTGCCTGGCTCGCTCGCCCGCACCACCTCGGCGCATCCCGGAATGGCTATCCGCACCCCAAAATGGCTAACTGTACCCCAAGATGGCCTTCCTCGCGAGTGGAGCTCGCGAGCCTGCGCCACCTCGGCGCATCCCAGAATGGCTATCCGCACCCCAAAATGGCTAACTGTACCCCAAGATGGCCTTCCTCGCGAGTGGAGCTCGCGAGCCTGCGCCACCTCGGCGCATCCCAGAATGGCTATCCGCACCCCAAAATGGCTAATTGTACCCCAAGATGGCCTTCCTCGCGAGTGGAGCTCGCGAGCCTGCGCCACCTCGGCGCATCCCAGAATGGCTATCCGCACCCCAAAATGGCTAACTGTACCCCAAGATGGCCTTCCTCGCGAGTGGAGCTCGCGAGCCTGCGCCACCTCGGCGCATCCCAGAATGGCTATCCGCACCCCAAAATGGCTAACTGTACCCCAAGATGGCCTTCCTCGCGAGTGGAGCTCGCGAGCCTGCGCCACCTCGGCGCATCCCAGAATGGCTATCCGCACCCCAAAATGGCTAATTGTACCCCAAGATGGCCTTCCTCGCGAGTGGAGCTCGCGAGCCTGCGCCACCTCGGCGCATCCCAGAATGGCTATCCGCACCCCAAAATGGCTAACTGTACCCCAAGATGGCCTTCCTCGCGAGTGGAGCTCGCGAGCCTGCGCCACCTCGGCACATCCCAGAATGGCTATCCGCACCCCAAAATGGCTAATTGTACCCCAAGATGGCCTTCCTCGCGAGCGGAGCTCGCGAGCCTGCGCCACCTCGGCGAGCTTCAAGGAAGCTGGTTAACTCCCCTCTGCTGGGCTCGCTCGCCTGCGCAGTCTCTTGCCCTTCCTTGACCTACCTCGCCGGAGATCAGGGTTCGCCCCTCTGGGCTCGCTTCCTTGAGCGCGAGTGGCGAACATCGGGGTTGTACACTCAACATATTTACTTTGTGAAACATAAGTGACATTTGGAGTTTGAGATATTTGTTATCCCAGAAAATAATGAGTAAGACGTAGATCTATCATTTCAATTCTAGTCTTTATGTATTCCCAAAAACTGGTGATTGTGCATATATCAGAACCAGTGATCAGAAGATTGTCAACATATATGCACACAATTAAAATCCCTTCTTTTCCCTTTTTAGCATACATCCCTGGTTCACTTACTATGTTGTTGAAGTCAGTGTGCAGAAGATTGATATCAATCTTGGTGTTCCATGCTATTGGTGCCTATTTCAGGTCGTATAGAGCTTTGTTGAGGTGAGACACTTTACCTTCTTTGCCAATGATATCATAGTCAAGTGCCTGCTCCACATAGATCTCATCTTGTATTTCACCATTCAAAAAGGCTGACATAACATCCATTTGACAAATTGGGTATTGGTATTGAGTGACAATTGCAAGCAATACCCTGATGGATTCAAATTGAGCTACATGTGAGAACATTTCAAAGTAATTAATCTACATTTCTTTGATCATACCCTTTTGCCACAAGTCAGGCTTTGTATTTTTTTATGTTTCCTTCTTCATTATACTTAACTTTGAAAAGCCATTTAAGGTCAATGGCAGATTTATCAGGAGGCGACTTAGTGAGCATCCAGGTTTTATTTTTTTTCTATCATGTGGAGTTCATCATCCATAGCTTTGATCCACTTGTGATCTGTAGCAGCTTCATGATAGTTGATGGGTTCTTTAACAAACATAGCAAGTTGACATTGATCATATAACTCAGAAATAGATCGATATGTGTGTGGCGATGATGGAGATGATGCTTCAGGAAGTATAGCTGAATCCTCTTTTGTGGTTGATAATTCATGATTGGGTGTCGAAAAGGATTGCAAAGGATCTGAAGGAGAATCTTCAGTAATTTTCTCTACAATCGCCGGCATATACAGTTGATCCTGAACAAAGTCCCAGGTCCAGCTCTTGTTTCATCAATGATGATATTTCTGGTTATTTGGAATTGTTTGGTAGCGGGATTGTACATTCTCTAAACTTTGGAGGTATTTTTATAACCAAGAAGTATTCTTTTTATCCCTTTTTTGATAGTTTGTCTCTATTTTGAGAGTTATCTAGGCTATACGCGATACTGCCAAATATCCTTAGATGTGCAAAATTCAGTTTATTTTTTATCTAGGATTCATATGGTGTAGTATTAGTTAGAGCACGACATGGGCCCTATTTAGAATATAAACAGTAGTGTTAACTGCTTTCCCCCAGTATTACTTTGGCAGATTTTTATGCAGCATCATGCACCTTGCCATTTCTACTATTGATTTATTTCTCCTCTTAGCTACTCCATTCTATTCAAGCATGTATTTGATTGCGAGTTCTCGTCTTATTCCATGCTCATAACAGAAGGTGGTGAATGCCTTACTCAAAAATTTATCCCGTCTATCTGTTATTAAAGACGTTATTCTTGTGTTGGTTTCATTTTCGAATTGAGCTTTAAACTGTTTGAACATTAGAAAAGCATCTGATTTATTTTCTAAAATGTAGACCCACATCATTCGGTATAGTCATCTACAATGAGAGGGTAATAATGCTTCCCAAAGATGGAGGGAGTCCTGGATGGGCCACAAATGTTAGCATACAAAAGTTCTAGTGGAGTTGATGTTTTCCCGGTGGAGATCAATTAGAGGATGTGGTAAATTATGTATTTTATGCATAGCACATTCATGACATATATTGGTCTTTTCTTGCAATTTATGTAGACCAACGACTAATTTTTATCTTGCAACTTCTATAAATCTCCATGATTCAGGTGACCATACCTTTGGTGCCACTTCGTGATTTCCGTGCAGATTTCAGCTTTCATACCTTTTTCTTCATGAGGAAGGGTGAGGAGAAACACTTGTTGTGAGACATTATGATTTTGGCTACAATTTGTGAAGTCCCTTTATCAATGAGGATGTAACAAGGGTCATCAAAGATAAGTTTATATCCTTTTTGGAGTAGTTGTCCTACACTTGAGAGGTTTTGAGCAAGTTCAGGCACATATTGAACTTCATTAATATGTCTATACTAGCCTTTTTTATATTCAACTGCAATGGTCCCTTTCCCTTTTATTAATTTGGAGGTTCCATATCCTATGATGACTTGAGATTTAACATTTTCATCTAAGTAACCAAATGCATTCTTGTTATTTGTCATATGATTGGAACACCTACTATCCAAGTACAATATATCATCTAACATTTTCCCACCCCTATCACATGTCCAGAATACATAATCTTCATCAGCCTCTTGCTCACCATAGTGTGCTTCTTCTGTTGATGGAGAATTTCGTTTTTGAAAGGGCCAGTCTTTATTGAAGTGAGTGGGCTTGGTGCACCTCTTACATTTGTAAAAGCAGCCCTGAGCTTCATGGTTGTTTCGTCTACATAAGCTACAAAACTTAAGTGGACACTGAGGTTGCTTGTTTTGTTTCATTTCTTTTACATGTGCGGGTATTATGTTGTCAGTTTGAATAAAAAGTTTGCTCTGAAAGGCTTGTTCTATAGTTTGATGTTCAAACCTCTTCAATCTTTCTTCATGGGCCTGAAGTGATCCCATGAGGTCAGACATGGTGAGAGTGTTGATGTATTTAGCCTCTTCTATAGCAGTTACAACATATGCATAGTTTTGAGTAAGAGTTTTGAGGATTTATAAAAAAAATCATCCAGCGTGTCTCCATAACTCTTAATTTGATTAGTGAGGGTAGTGATTCTTAAAAAATAAGAATGGGTATTATAATCTTCTCTCATATTTAATGTATCAAACTCTTGTAATAAGTTTTGGAGTTTGAAGGGCACTACCTTTGAGGATCCTTGGAAGTCAGTCTTGAGGGTGTTCCATGCTTCTTTAGCCGTAAGGGCACTCATGATCCTTTCGAATATGCTCCATCCTATTCCTTTTTGGATATAGAGGAGGGATTTAGAATCCCTCTTCAAATTTACTGAGTATTCCTTAACATGAGTAGCATCCCAAGCTGTCACTGGATTCTCAGCTGTTGGATGAGAAAATCCATCTTGTATTAAGTCCCACAGTCCTTGTGACATAAACAAAGCCGCATTTGCACATGCCAGAAGTCATATGCCTCACCATATGATGAAGAAGAGGAGAACAAGGAGGGCAAGAAACAAGAAAAATGGTGTAGAGAACTACTCATCGGATTTCTGATGGCAGATAGTACACTAACACCAGCCAAGCTCTAAAACCATGTAAAAATTAGTAGAGATGAGAAGAGATTGAGGGAAGGTAGCCGGTACTACCACTCTTTCATTCATTATAAAAGCACACTCTTACACAGCTGACTGAGCTAGTTGAGTCAGGTCTTACATAGAAACTAAATCCACACTGCCTCACGGGAAAAGACACAAGGCTTTATATATATAGCCTTAAATACAGAAACAAACAAAATTAAAACAAGGCCCACATTGGGAGACGGGCACACAAAAGATAACTATGGTTAAAGATATTCTGACTTGTTATTTCTTCAATGCAGGGGGGCTTTCGGTGGTTTACTGAATCTGGTCCTGCTCTTCATCTTCCCTCTTCCGATGATCACACATGTTTTTATGGCGTTGATGGGATTATGTTCTAACACGTTGATTGGATTATGTTCTAACAGATAGATGGTAGGGGTAGCAGCTGAAGTCACAAGAGACCATATGTGAAATCATAAGCAAGCTTATGTGAGGTCATCCGTGAGCTATTTTCTCCACCTTCTTCTTATTACAATGAGTCGTATTTATAGATAACTGAGTATGTGGATACCCTATTGTAAGAGAGTGGGTCCCATCTCATGTGAAACCCAACAAGTCGTTGGAGAGGTCCAACATTGTGATTAACTCATCGACGAGATGCTCGTGATGCACGAGGTGGTCATGAGCTACGTGTGAACTCCTCTCGGTGTCATCTCTGGCATCTCTGTCTTCAATGTTTGTGTCTCTATAAATAGGGCGTCTTAGGTCTTCTTGCCCAATCTACTGCTTATAGTTGGCAAGATAGATTCTTTGTGTGTGTCTTATGACTCACCTTAGAGTGTCTCCACGAAAAAGCCACGAGGAGAGGAAGAGGGAGAAGAAAAAGCTTGGAAGATGACAATTGCCTTAATTAGGAATAATTTTTTCACACTTATTGACGGACAATGGTAAAAAATGTTTTGTTTAATTGATTTCGATAGTTGTGAAAATATGTTGTCTACAGAAATGTTTGAGAAACTTTAATTAAAATGTGAGAAACATCCAAAACCTTATAAGATTTCATAGTTTAAGAAAGGGGGGAGTTCTCGATTAGCTAAAGATGTTTAATTAACATTTAAATAGGAAAATATTTTGATGGAATATGATTTGATGTATTGTTTATGGACTAAGTGTCATATTTTATTAGGTTGACCTTGGCAAGATAATAGGAATGTGCACCATGATGGTAGACAAAAATTACTTTTCACATTTAACAGCATTAAGTGCATTTTGACTCCTTTGAAAGAAGTTTCACAAAAACCCACAATAAGTGATAAAATTAACTTGTTAACTCTAAAACAATTTGAGAGAACATGTAAAGAAGAACCAAACACTTATACTTTAATCGCCCAATTGAAAAAGAATGATGATATGATTGAAAAGGTTCCTAAGCACATGGTCGAACTCCTTGAAGAGTTTTTTGGATATTGCACCCAGAGAGCTTCCAAGTAAGCTCCCACCCATGCGTGACATACAACACCAAATTGAATTATTACCGGGTGCTACTTTACCCAATCTCCCTCACTATAGGATGGGCCCTAAGTAACATGCGGAATACGAAGACAAGTAAAAGAATTATTAAATAAAGGATTAATTCAAGAGAGTTGAAGCCCATATTTCCTACCAGCCTGCTCTCCTCACACATACGAAATGGATGTTAGTACAAAAAATGTACCTCCAGGCTCACACTAAAAGAAAAGAGGAAAGGTGAAAGTGCACTGTGTGCCTCTGAGAATACTCTAGAGGGTGGGGGGGGGGGTGAATAGAGATTTAAAATATTTTTATCCTATTTGTGCAAATACAATAAAACACAAGTGTTTATGCTTCAACAAATCCCACATAGAATATAACTCAAGTGCTGAAATATGAAACAGAAAAATAGTAAAGTAAATCTAAACTATATGGGACAGCACAGAAAATAAACAACCAGAAGACACCAGAAAATTTATAGAGGTTCCCCAAAATGTGGGTACTCCCCTCTTCTACCACCTGGTAGGGATGCACCAACTATGCCTGAGTCTTTTGGTAAGGAGACTCTCAGAACCACTGATCTTTTGATAAGGAGATCATGAACCACCAGATCTTTTGATAAGGAGATCTTGAACCACCAGATCTTTTGATAAGCAGATCTTGAACCACTGAATCCTTTGGAAGAGGGATTCTTAAAACTCTTTTACAGGGAATGTAGGAAAAGAAGAGTAAAAAGGGGAAGAAAGATTCAGAAATCTGTTTATCAGATTTCTGTAACAACAATCCTTGAGGTGTTGTTCTTTGAGTGCTCTTCAGGATCTGTATCAGATTAACCCTAGTTTTTGATAGTGATGATTGCTAGGGTTTTTAAGCTCTTAATCCTTCTGCTCTCTGCTCTTAAAATAGTACTGTTGTTATATGATATTGATGAAGAAGCAGCAGTTGTTTCTCTGTGCAGAATATATTCTTCAGTTATTCTTTCTGTTGACGCCAGGAAAATCACCGAAGTGTTGACGCCAGGAAAATCCTGACCTCAAAATTTGGACCGATGCAGGCGGAGGCTACTCGCCCAGCAGTCCAACGAAATGACCTGACTGACGACTACTACGGAGCTAGAAGAGCAACGAACCGGACCCTAGGTGCTGCGGCAGGGAGGTCCCACCACGTACCCAGAAGCTCAAGAGAGTCTTCCCCTCGGAAACCAAAGTGGACGAGCTTGGTACAGGGAAGGCACCGACTTGGCTGAAAGCAAGGGTGACGGGTTCGAGAGTTCGGGAATCGGGGTCCAAAAGCTCAAGTCCAGGTGCCAATCCAAGTACCCCTGGGGTCCTATTTATAGGAAAACCAAAGGGTAGGGGTGCCTTTTATAGTCCAGCCCCCAACCCGGCAACTATGGGTTACTCGGTGAGTATGGTGCCATAGTCGCCCATCTGGCGAGTACTGGGTGTTGCTCGCACACGTCGGGCCAATACTCGCCCAGGGCTTCTGCTGTCTTCTGCGCGCGGCGAGCTCTTCTGGTTGATACTCGCCTACCTGGCGAGTATTGCCTGCATACTCGCCAGGGTCTCTTCTGCTTCTACCTTGGATTGCTGGTCTCTGTGTTGACCCTTTGACCTTGACTTTTGTCTACGTGGTCTTAGCGGGGGAGAGTCCACCCTCGGAGAATGAGGGTTGTACACAATCCCCGCTCTTTACGAGTAACGTAGTTGCTCGGAAAGAATCATCCAACCTTTATTCGACGAGCTTGCCCACTGGCGACTATTGGCCTATACTCGCCATCTCGCTGGCCGATGCTCGAGCTCTATAAATAGAGGGGTAGGGGTCTCTGATGGCACGTCTTTTCTGAACTCGCTCAAGATGGCGCGCGACTATGATGCAGAGGCTAAGGCGGTCATGGCTGGTCTTGTTGGCCTGTTCGACGGTCCTTCGCTCCCTCCGCGCCTAAGTCCCGAGGTTGAGGACTTCCTCGCTTCTAAGAAGAGGAAGAGGCTTGCGAAGAAGAAGAAGAAGAAAGGGAAGAAGAAGGTCGCTGAAGAGGAGGTCGCCGCCCCTTTGGGCGACCAACACCAGCAGCTGCTGGACGTGTTGGGGCTCTCTAACGAGGGCAACTCGTCGGCCGCTGATCCTCCTGCTCCAAATGTCGCCGAGGAGGCGAGCATGCCTGGGACCTCCACCCAGAATCAATCGGATAATCCCGTTCCTGCGCGAGGTGGGAGCTACCTACTCGCCACCTTCTTTGATTGACCTCGACTTGGTCCGAGTTGCTGAATGTTTCTTCTATGCTCGCAGATTCGTCCGCCAGCGGTGCTCAGGAGGAGCCTTTGGTCGTGCCTCCTCTGAGATCGTCGTCCATGGTCTCGCCTAGGGGTGGTGGGCGCTCGACGCAAGTTCTCCATAGCTCCTTGCTGGAGAAGAGGCCGATGAGCGAGCAATGGGCTCCTCTGGAGGGCAGCGTACTTCCGCCACTACCGCCTCTTGATTCTTCGGGGTTGGCGAGCAGCTCGCAGCTGCCCGTGTGTGGGCTTCCGCCACCTCCTCCTTTTCCTCCTCCCGTCACGACTCAGGGCGAGCAGTGCCCTTCGACTTCGACTTCTACCTCTACTCACCAAGGCGAATCCTCGCGCCGTGGCGGGACTGAGGGCCCTTCGGGCTTCTTTCCTCCGAGGGGGGGGGGGGGGGGGAGGGAGACCATCTGATAGTCGCGGTCGTGGGAACGCGCCTCCTAGCTGGGATCAGACCGCCGGGTCCCATCCTACTCGGCGAGGCGATCATCATCACAACGCATCTCCTCAGCGAGGCAGGGGCTCTCCTCTCCGTCATTCTCGCAGTCCTCGGCCAGGTATTTGGTCGTCATTTGTGATAGTCGCCACTATCTTCACTCGGTTCCTTTAGTCATCAAAGCTCTGAAATTTTTACCCTTTTTTGCAGCTCGCGCTCGCACTCCCATAGGATCCTTGATTGATGTCGTCGGGCTTCCTTCTCGCGAGTACCAGGAGAGGGCTACTCGCACGATCCTGGATCTGGAGGCGAAGCTAGAGCGCTTGGCGGTCAGCGAGCCCCATCGCCGCCTGAATAACATGGAGTCACGGGTTGAGCGCCTGGCGAGCACTGACGCTCATCGTCGCTTGACCGAGCTGGAGGTGCGAGTATCTCAGCTGGAAGAGTTCGATACTCGCCTGGCTGGTGCAGAATCTCGCCTTCACACCGTCAGCGACCTAGAGTGCCGAGTTGCGAGGCTCGAGCATCGCCAGCAGCTGCATCATGATGAGACGGTGGGGATGCGCGCGAGCATGGGCTCGGTCGGTCGGCTGGCGAGGATTGAAGACCAGCTGCGGCAGGGCAAGGACGCGATGTCCGTAGCCTTTGAGCACTTCAAGCGAGCTCGCAGCTTGGGCTGGGTCGGGCGACATCCTCAGCCTCCAGATCCTCAGGCGAATATTCAGGCGCCTCATTAGATGTTGTCCTTCTTTATTTTCTTCTTTCCATGTTATGTCGCCCTTGGCGAGTATCCCTGTAATTCTTGAACACTTAAATTTTTCTGATGTAATATTATTTGGCGAGTATGGGAAACTCGCCCCCCATTACTTGCTTTGCTTTCTTCTTTCTGTGATGGATTTTTTGTCTTGATTTTTTCTATCTTCTTTCATCGTGGCGAGTATTGTCTGCATGTCGCCTATGTTTGCCGAGCTTCTTTCATGTTTTTTCTTGCAGGTCTTCGCGCCTTGGAGGTCGACTCCTTGCTGACGCGCGTTGCTGAGTTGGCGACTTTAACTTAATACTCGCCACCCCCTTATTCCTGATCGCGCCGTCGTGCTCGATAAGCCAAGCTACCCGACTACTACAAATAGGGGGGGTGGGTGAGTCTTTATTACGCTTTCGGCGACCTTCTAACTCATATGCGAGTATCTTCCGTCTTCCTCTCCTCTTCTTGTCTTCTTTAATACTCGCCTCTCTTCCCTTCTCTCCTCCAAGATGTCTGACGAGGCGACTGTTCGGCGTGCCAATCACGCCAAGAACTTCGCGGCGACCACCTTCAAGAAGTCTGTCACGACTGAGAAGGACTTAGAGATCTTCAAGTCGAAGTACATCCCGCCAGGGTTTGTCGCTCGGCTTCCTCGTCAGGGCGAGCGACTAAACACCGTCTTGACCTCCGAGTGGGTGTTCCCTACTCGCCACTTCGAGGTGGGCTTGTGACTACCATTGTGGATGGAGTTCTCTCAGATACTCCGTTACTTTGGGATAGTCCCTGCCCAGATCAACCCCAATGGGGTGGCGATGATCGTGGGGTTCCTCTGCTATCTGCGCGACCATGGGATCGCCTTCGACCTCTCCGTCTTCAGGCGGATATTCCACTTCATGGCGACAGGCGAGGGCGTCGTCTTCTTGTGCAGCCACGTCTGCACGCTGGTCGGCACAGCAAATAAGAATCATCGCTGGGAGAGCGACTAGTCGTCATCACTGGCGACTTCCAAGCCATTCTCGACAGGTCCTTCCAGCCACCGGAGACCGTCTTTGGGGCTTCTCTCCTAAGCGAGGGTGGCGAGAAGCTGTTCGAATCCTTCAAGAATCGCCGCCTTGATGTGGTGTTCTGGAGGAGGCGAGTAGATGAACTCGCTGAGGTTTTCTCGGGCGAAGGTAACCTACCGCGCGAGTATTCGCAATACTCGTTCTTCGTCTTCGATTTGGCGACTAACTGGAGACATCTCTCTTTTTGTTGCAGCAGTCCATGTTCTGCTGCGCGAGCTTCTTCCCGTGGTGGTGAAGGCGACGGATTCCACACAGGGAGGTGCGGGGACCTATGTTCGCGGGGATGGGGTCTACTCACCCATAGACTTGTCGCCAGGAGGCGATGAGCCCTTGATCGTCGGCGAAGGATCTGGGCCTTCGAAGAAGCGGAAGGAGAGGGGCGAGCCCTCCGAGCTCTCGAGGAAGAAGAAGGAGGTCGCTCACAGGGACCTTGGTAAGAAGGCGGACGCTTCTGAGGCTGGCGAGCCTTACGCCCACCCAAATTTTAACCTCGGCGGGTGTGGCGAGGACATCTATGGTCGCCCCTTGGTGACCTGGACGGAGAGCTCCCACGAGGTGACTCTAAGCTCCAACCTCCCCGCCTGGTCGGAGGACTGGGAGGACAAAGGCGAGGCTTACGACGTGACCTTTGCCATCTACGGTCGCGCGGACGCCGAAGTCCTGTCGGACGCTTCTGCCGAGTATCTGGCTCACCAGACCTTGCGCTCCTTACTGCGATTTGCCGAGCTGGTCCATTCGATGAGCCAGATGCTGATATTGATGGCGAGGATGACGCCTAGTCGCCTAGGCACCCTTTTTTGCTCGCCTGGGCACCCTTTTTTGCTCGCCCGATGACCTTTTGTAAACCCTTGGAAGATTCTCTTGTAATTTATACCGGATATATAAAGGGACAAGATTTTGCTCGCCTATTTCTTCTGCCTTACTTCCTGTCTTGAATGTCGCTTAGGCTCTTAGGCTCGAGGCGAGGTTGAGTGCTCGCTAGGCTCTTAGGCTCGAGGCGAGATTGAATGCTCGCCAGGCTCTTAGGCTCGAGGCGAGGTTGAGTGCCCGCGCCTGTATGCTCGCACGTGTATACTCGCCTATCAGGCGAATATTACCTTCATACTCGCCTTTTCAATGGTTCCTTCTGTTTGAGTCGAGTTATGAGGGGCACTTGGAGGGTCCCGAGTGACACATGCTCTCAAGGCCTTGCCTTGCACCTGGTGAAGGGCTCATTAGAATCATTTAATAATAATGGATTTTTTACGAGGAAAGAGAGGGAATGGCAGTCGGGGAGGTCTGGAGGGACACATCTTCCCGAGGCCTACATCCTACTTGGATACCGGATGTTTGACGAAGAATGTCATCAAGTAAGGAATGACGGTCGAGGTGGTCCAAGGGGACATACCATCCCGAGGTCTCCATCTTACTGGGATGCTAGGATGTATCCGTTCTTTGGTCGATCGGATCGGTCTTGCCCTTTCCCAAGTTGGAATGTCGGTTTCCAGACTCTCCCCTGGTAATCTCTTCAGTCGGATGAGAGATGCGGTCGGAGGGTAACTCGACCAACGTGCAATGGGGGAGCCGATCTCGACCGTCAGTGCAGAGTCTTGGTATTAGGAGAACGCACTACCGAGGAACCGTCCCATCATCCGTTCTGAGTTTTTATGAGGGTGAAGTCGGAGGCTCGTGTTTCAACTTGCGGCGGTGAATGTTGATGCAGGACGACGTCAAGAAGGGAGTGGCAGTCGGGGAGGTCCAAGGGGACACACCATCCCGAGGCCTCCATCCTACTTGGATGCTGGATGTGGATCAAACCTACTTCTTGTTGCTCAATAATTTAGCAGGGAGTTAAGCACACTTAAGCACATCAACTCACACAATTGGAGGAAATAATTGGAAACACATCGCTTTGTTACGGGCTCTCAGCCCTCGAGGGTACACATCACCTTTATTTAAGGGTCCCCTGAGCTCAGTTAAATCGATCTTCTCTTCGCCGAATCGGGAGGTCGACGTCCAGACTTTTCTCCTGGTAATATCTTCAGTCGGATGAGAAATGCGGTCGGTGGGAACCGCGGCCAACATGCAAGGGGGGAGCTGATCTCGGCCGTCATTGCAGAGGCTTGGACTTAAGGGAACGCACACCCGAGGCACTATCCCATCATCCGTTCTGAGTTTTTACGAGGGTTAAGTCGGAGGCACATTTCTCAACCTAGCGTGGAGATCGACTATACTGGCCTTCTTCCTTAAAAGACTTTTCTGAGATAGGAAGGACTGCCTCATCCCATATTTCAGGGAGATGTAAATTTTTATTCATAAATGAATTTACAAAAGAAGGGGGGCATCTACATTCCCTTTAGGGATAAAACCTTTTCAGGTCATCGCCGCTCCAGGTGTTCCCTAGCAGCTCGCCTTCCTGGTTCTGCAAGTGGTACCCTCCGGTCAGGAGAGCTTCCTGGATGATGAAGGGTCCTTCCCAGTTCGGGTTGAGCTTCCCGACGGCTGCTGACCTGCCTGCCGCGTCCACTTTCTTTAGGACCAGGTGATGCGATGATTCGGCAAGTGCACCGATCGTTCAAGTAATATAAAACGAGGAGTAATCCCCGAGTATCGAATCTCTCAAGGAACACAGTAAGGTGGAGTTAACGTTCGAGGTAGGACTTGAAATTGAAGTCCTTAACGTCGGATGGAATGCGGGGGAGTTGGGTTGGCTTTTGGAAAATAAAATAAAAGCTATCAACTACTCCTATGCAATGCCGCTATGCAATGCTTCGCTTGGCGGGATGGAGACTAGGCAGGCCTTGAGCGCGCTGCGTCGCAAGGGCGGATGGACGAGTAGGCAAACGGATCGAACTATGCAGGCCTTGAGCGCGCTGCTTCGTTAGGCGGGATGGAATACGGGCCGCGATGCCACGCTTTGGTAGGCGGATGGACGAGAAGGCAAGCGGAATGAGGGTCGCAAGCACCTCTTCGACAAGCACGCCACTAGCAATTGCTAGTGCGGCACCGGACAACCAACAATCCACACCACAAGGCACACCTCAAAATAATAAGCAAGAATACTCAAATCACATAGACATAATCAAGTATAAATGCTAATAATCAAGCACGCTTCATCATAATGTTAAATCTAACTACATAGACATCAATAAGAGAAGAATAGAGCAAGAAATCGACCGAATCCGAAGGCTCGTTGTAGATTCACGGTTGGAATCGCCGGGTTGTCAATCCGCGTCCAAGCTCGGTCCGCAACTACGTCCGGGGTAGAGAGAGCTGTCACGACTCTCCAATGGACCCGTCTTCTTCGTGTCACGATCCGGTAGAGGTTGCGAACTTCCTCTTGCTCGATGGAGATGGCGGCTAGATCTCTCTTCGAAGCTCTTGGATGAAGGAGGAGGCCGAGAGGAAACTCCGGCTCAAGATTGGCGTGAAGAACAAGCCCAGAGCACCTCCATATGGTGGGCGACGGTGGAGGGGCGAATCTGGGCGAACTGGAGCAGAAAACGGCGGAATACGGCGGAGTCCGACCTAAAATCACGAGCAGGGAAATTTATAGGCGCTGGAATAAACAGTGCGCATGGTCATTGGCGCACGACCAGTGGTCGTGCGCACTAGAATCCTGTGATCGTGCGCTCTGCCTGGACGGAACCTGCAAAGACAGAAATTGTGAAATAACATGTTCGCACGACCAGTGGCGCACGACCGGTGGTCGTGCGCACTATCGTTGGTGGTCGTGCGCATTAGACGAAACAGAACTCAGAAATTTAATGATAAGTGCGCACGAACAGTGGCGCACGACCGGTGGTCGTGCGCGCTATCGTAGATGGTCGTGCGCACTGTACCAAACAGAACTCATAAAAAAGGGTTAAGTGCACACGATCAGTGGCGCACGACCAGTGGTCGTGCGCAATAGAACCGGTGATCGTGCGCAATGTTCCTGTGCAGAATTGCACCGGAAACACCTGCACGACTCCTATTCCAGCACAACCACGAATCTAGCCACTGAAAGTGGCACCTAACGGAGCATGAAAACTACTAAAGAAGAAAAGCATGAAATCACACCAAAATGGGCCTAGAGGTGCACATAGCAAGTGATAATAAATATAAGCTAAAACGAGGCTAAAGTGCAGTGGAATGACTAGATAAACGGCCCAGATGAGTCCATATATGTGTATATAATCGGGACTCATCACACCCCCAGACTTACCTGTTTGCGCGTCCCGAGCAAACAAATTCTAAGCGAACGGGGAAAGAAAAGTAGATGGCTTAAAACTACAATATAGAGTACCATGCGAAGTCGCATACTCACGTGCATAAGAAGAACAGTAGAGAAGATTTCTGATTATATAAACAGTTTATATATTTCTAAAAGAGTAAAAGCATATTACAACTACTCAAAATGGTGAACTACGGTGAATCATTCGGTCACGCATACGGAGAAAGTAAACTAAACGCTGAGATGAGCATTGCTCGAGATTGGGGTGCCGGATAAACTCCACCGAAATCCATCGGTGTCGGTGACCATAGGCTTGCCCGGTCACATTCTCTCCACGGCACTGGTTTGACTCAAATGCGTGAATCAATAGGACTTTAGGTTTTAAATGGGGCTTGGGTTTAGGTGAGGTATACAATGATAAAGACGATGGTTCAAATACTAAACCCAAATGAGCTAATACAGGAAACTATCCTCATTCACCACACAAACACGCGGGTACACAACACCCCCAGACTTGGACTTAACAGCATGGGTGCGTGCACCGCCTACTCCCAAACATAAATCTATACATAAAGATTTTCAATTAAACACTCCTTCTCTTTCCTTTCTTTTTAACTTCTTTTCTTTTTCTCATTTTTTTTTCTTTTCTTATCATTTTCAGCAAATAAACAAAAGGACACATCCACATCTTCACAAACATATTACCACATCAACAACCCAACTCATGAAAATAATAAACAGCTAAAGCTCAGATTTGGGTGTGCGACTAGGATTGGCTTTTGGGCTTTGGTGAAATAAAAGTGGGGCTGAATCAAAGAACGGGTAGGCACAACTGGGCTAGCGAGGATATAGCGGTAGGGATAGGCACAAAGGCTCAACCGGGCCAAAATGATGGCCTATATCACATTCACACAATTGACTAACCGTATACCCATGCTTCAAGAATCGCTTGGGGCAAGTTCTAGCCACCGAGGAGGATTCTCCTTTCTCCCGACTCAAGCAATACGAATCAAGCAATCGTTTACACACATCCCTATGCTACCGTTTGATTCACACCGGATTCACCATTTGAGTAGAGTAAACAACATTTACACTAATAGAGAAAAATATAAAACCATAGTATAAAAAGAGATCTAACCTACACAAATTCCTATGCAACCGAGCACTCGACTAGGAGCACTACGGGAGTCAACATTTTACTCTGCTACATAGTCCTAAGCCATCACCTAGACTTTCCCAAATAAGCAGAAGAATTAAATTCACAACAGAGCAAGCAAACAGATGAGTACGAGCTCAAGTGGGTGATGTGGTGTGCAATGAAAATAAACAAAACATTTTAAATGAAATCTTCTAGCATGCAGTGCAATAGTGCACGCGAGCGGGTAAACAAAACTACTCTCCCCCAGACTTAAACTAAACAATCCGCATAATATATGACATGAAAATCAGCATAGGCTAGGGAAAGAGAGTACCCAGTGCTCAGAAATGAGCACACCAGAAGATTGGCGTTTAAACCACGACTAAGCTGCAGCATCCGCCATCCAGAAAAAGATGCCTGCAGGGGTCAGCTCCGCAAAAAGAAAATAGAAAACTGAAAAAGAAATACTACTAACTAAACATGATTAGAAGAAATAAAAATGCAGAAAAGAAAGATAACTACTGGGGTTATTGTCATCCCAGCACGACTTATTCTAAAATAAAACAGTTCTAGCTAATGGGCCTATGGAAGGAGAAGTGGACAGGTAACTGGCCTAATATCCGTGTCGGTAGCGGGTACCGATACGGTGATAGAACAGTCACGCCTCTACCTGAATATAAATACCTGCTCCTCACAGGTAGAGGGAAAAGAAAGTAAGAAGAGGAGGAGGCCTGGTCCTCACTCATCTCACCAAAACTATCCTTGCCCAGCAAGGTATCGTCCACAGCAGGTCCGCAGGAGGAGAAGGCAACGAATGAGGCTTCCTTAATGGAGGAGGGATCAACCTCCTCGCATAAAAGGACACACTCATCATTGACTTGAGCACAAAGCTCCAAGTCCTCCTGAAGTACCTGTGAAGACTCAACCTGCACAGGCTCAGATGAAGAAGGGGGGTCAGGAAATAAAAAGGAAGAATGACATAAATAATCAACAATCGGGGGAGTGGTCCCGGTCTCACTCCCAGCAAGATCCAAGGGTAGATCGCTATCATCATCGTAAATATCATAGCAAGGGGGACTTGAGAACTCAGGATCCTCAGTGGTGATTTGGACCTCCTCGTCCCATGAAGAGGTGCAAACCTCCTCATCAGAGAGAGTATCCTCCTCATCCCACCGAGGTGCATCATCGTGTTCAAAGTATTCATTCTCCCCCTCAGGGAAAATGACATCCTCATCCCACTTTGGAGCACCCTCCGAGTCAGAAGCATCACCCAGCTCCTTTACTTCGATAGGATCATAAAGAATATGTGTAGAAAAATCTTGCAAAGAAACTGGAGGGACAAAAATATTCTGTTCCTCCGCAAAAAGATCTGCTAAAGCCTCCCCGATGGAAAGAATACTTTCCTCATCATACTCAGGTGCATCTAGGAGCTCCCATTCCTCTCCTTGTTGGCTAACAGATGAGTGATCATCATCACTGGGAGTGAAGCCATAAACAGGGAGTGAGGAGTCCATGCACGAGACAAGCTCAGGGGTAGAGGGCACAATTGCCTCCATGGGTGAAGAATGAGCGATAGGGACAATGTTGTCTTGAGTGGAGGGGTGGCGGTCAGGCTTGAAAAGACTAGGACAGTCCTTCAATTCATGACCCTCTCCTCGACATAACAAGCAAACAATGTTCCTACACTGCCTAGCATTCAACTCATTCATTTGGTCTAAATAATAAACCATCTTATCATTAAAGCTAGGCGAAATATCCCATGACGACATTATCAATAAAAGAGCAGATACAATGAAACTGATATTCTTTGCAAGGGAATCTACACAACTAAAAAAAAACTCCTTGAATAAAACTTGCCTAAAACTTCAAAATAGGGGGGAAAGAAATAAAAACAAACAACAGAAGATTAAAAGGCATACAAAAATAATAATGCGGCTATTCACAAAGAAAGAACCTCTATCTCTTGTCTCCCTCTCAAGAAAACTCACACGACTGTGTTCCCCGGCAACGGCGCCAAAAACTTGATGCGATGATTCGGCAAGTGCACCGATCGTTCAAGTAATATAAAACGAGGAGTAATCCCCGAGTATCGAATCTCTCAAGGAACACAGTAAGGTGGAGTTAACGTTCGAGGTAGGACTTGAGATTGAAGTCCTTAACGTCGGATGGAATGCGGGGGAGTTGGGTTGGCTTTTGGAAAATAAAATAAAAGCTATCAACTACTCCTATGCAATGCCGCTATGCAATGCTTCGCTTGGCGGGATGGAGACTAGGCAGGCCTTGAGCGCGCTGCGTCGCAAGGGCGGATGGACGAGTAGGCAAACGGATCGAACTATGCAGGCCTTGAGCGCGCTGCTTCGTTAGGCGGGATGGAATACGGGCCGCGATGCCACGCTTTGGTAGGCGGATGGACGAGAAGGCAAGCGGAATGAGGGTCGCAAGCACCTCTTCGACAAGCACGCCACTAGCAATTGCTAGTGCGGCACCGGACAACCAACAATCCACACCACAAGGCACACCTCAAAATAATAAGCAAGAATACTCAAATCACATAGACATAATCAAGTATAAATGCTAATAATCAAGCACGCTTCATCATAATGTTAAATCTAACTACATAGACATCAATAAGAGAAGAATAGAGCAAGAAATCGACCGAATCCGAAGGCTCGTTGTAGATTCACGGTTGGAATCGCCGGGTTGTCAATCCGCGTCCAAGCTCGGTCCGCAACTACGTCCGGGGTAGAGAGAGCTGTCACGAATCTCCAATGGACCCGTCTTCTTCGTGTCACGATCCGGTAGAGGTTGCGAACTTCCTCTTGCTCGATGGAGATGGCGGCTAGATCTCTCTTCGAAGCTCTTGGATGAAGGAGGAGGCCGAGAGGAAACTCCGGCTCAAGATTGGCGTGAAGAACAAGCCCGGAGCACCTCCATATGGTGGGCGACGGTGGAGGGGCGAATCTGGGCGAACTGGAGCAGAAAACGGCGGAATACGGCGGAGTCCGACCTAAAATCGTGAGCAGGGAAATTTATAGGGGCTGGAATAAACAGTGCGCACGGTCATTGGCGCACGACCAGTGGTCGTGCGCACTAGAATCCTGTGATCGTGCGCTCTACCTGGACGGAACCTGCAAAGACAGAAATTGTGAAATAACATGTTCGCACGACCAGTGGCGCACGACCGGTGGTCGTGCGCACTATCATTGGTGGTCGTGCGCATTAGACGAAACAGAACTCAGAAATTTAATGATAAGTGCGCACGAACAGTGGCGCACGACCGGTGGTCGTGCGCGCTATCGTAGATGGTCGTGCGCACTGCACCAAACAGAACTCATAAAAAAGGGTTAAGTGCACACGATCAGTGGCGCACGACCAGTGGTCGTGCGCAATAGAACCGGTGATCGTGCGCAATGTTCCTGTGCAGAATTGCACCGGAAACACCTGCACGACTCCTATTCCAGCACAACCACGAATCTAGCCACTGAAAGTGGCACCTAACGGAGCATGAAAACTACTAAAGAAGAAAAGCATGAAATCACACCAAAATGGGCCTAGAGGTGCACATAGCAAGTGATAATAAATATAAGCTAAAACGAGGCTAAAGTGCAGTGGAATGACTAGATAAACGGCCCAGATGAGTCCATATATGTGTATATAATCGGGACTCATCACCAGGTCACCTGCTTGGAAGTGCTTGAGGCGGACATTTTTGTCAAAATGTCTTGCCATTCGGCGCTTGATCTCTTCTTGCCTAGCTGAGGCTAGGTCTCGGTGCTCTTCGATGTAGTCGAGGGACAGCTTCTGGGCTTCCTCATTTTCCAATCGCCATTCTTCGTTTCCGTCTTCCGCGGCTACCACCCTTGGGATTCTGACTTCAAACTCTACTGGAATGAGAGCTTCCAACCCGTGAGAGAGCTTGAATGGTGTCTCCCCGGTGGCTGAGCTAGGAGTGTTCCTCAAAGCCCAAAGGACCGAGGGGAGCTGGTCCGCCCAATTACCTCTCAGGTTCTCAACTTTCTTCTTTAGCAGATTGATGATCAGCTTGTTGGCGGCCTCCACTTGACCATTGCTCCTGGGATGGTGTACGGAGGCGAATTGAAGATCAGTTCCCAGCTGCCTGCAGAAATCTTCCAATTCCAAGCTGGCAAACTGGGGACCGTTGTCGGTGACGATGGCGAGAGGGATTCCAAATCTGCAGACGATCTCTCCCCAGATGAAATTCTTCACGACTTGAGAGGTGGTCTTGGCCAAAGCCTTGGCCTCGATCCACTTGGAGAAGTAGTCGATCATGACGAGAACGAACTTCCTCTTGCCACTTGCTTGAGGGAAAGGGCCGATCAAGTCCATCCCCCAGATGGCAAACGGCCATGGGGCGGTGATTGATCGGAGCTGTTGGGCCGGCTGTAACTGAAGAGGGGCGAAGAGCTGGCACTTCTGACACTTCTTCGAGAAGGTCTCGGCATCCTTCCGGATAGTAGGCCAGAAGTAACCTTGCCTTAGGATCCTTTGTTCCAAAGTGCGAGTCCCAGAATGGCTTCCACACTTTCCCGAGTGGATCTCTTCCAACACTCGAGGTACTTCGTCTTCAGAGACACATCTGGCCAGGGGGCCTGAGATGGTTTGCGGTACAGCTCTCCATTTTGCAGTAAATAGTATGCCGCCTTGTATCGGAATCTTCTTTAATCACCTTCGTCTGCCGGGAGCTGGCCGCTGACCAGGAAGGCCACAAAGGGATCCATCCACGAAGGGCGTTGCTCGATCTCCATCATCTCCCCTTCTTCAATGGATGGATGGAAGAGTTCGGTAATAGTTCCTCCAGCCCTCGGCCCATTCTTGGCTAAGCGATCTGCTGCTGAGTTCTCCTCTCTCGGCACATGCTCGACGAAGAAGGACTGAAAGCCTCCAATCAGCCCTTTCACCTTTACCAAGTACTTCTGCAGGATGGTGTCGCGCACCTCGAACTCGCCTCGAATCTGCGACGCGACCACCATTGAATCCGTGAAAGCCCGGACATCACGGATCCCCAACTCCTTGGCAAGGCGCAAGCCTGCCACTATGGCCTCGTACTCTGCTTGGTCGTTTGTGACGGGGAAGAGGATCTCGACGGCTTGCTCGATCCTTGTTCCCTGTGGGCTGACCAGCACGATGCCCACCCCCACAGAACTTTTGCCCGAAGCTCCGTCCACAAACATCTTCCATGGGATCGGATTGAGAGCTTCTTCTCCTGGCTCCGTTTCCACTGAGAAGTCAGCCAGGAAGTCTGCTACTGTCTGGGCCTTGATCGCCACCCGGGGTGAGAAAGAAATGTCGAACTCGTTGAGTTCTACCGACCATTTCGCTAACCTCCCAGATTGTTCCACTCCCTCTAGGACATTTCGGAGAGGATGATCAGTCACAACCCAAATGGAGTGAGCTTGAAAGTAAGGCCGGAGCTTCCGCTCCAACACCACCAGGGCGAAAGCAAGCTTCTCCAGGATTGGATATTTCAACTCCGCCTTCTTCAACACCCGACTGACATAGTAGATGGGCAGCTGCTTCCTTCCTTCCTCTCGGACCAACACGGAACTCACTGCTTCTGCTCCTACTCCCAGATAGATGAGCAGGTCTTCGCCTTCCTTTGGGCTCTGAAGGAGAGGTGTCTGAGTCAACTGCTCCTTCAATCTTTCGAACGCCGTTTCACATCCTTCAGACCACTCGAAGCTTTCAGTTTTGCGGAGTGTCTTGAAGAATGGAGAGCACTTCTCTCCGGCTTTTGAGAGGAAGCGGCTAAGACCCGCCAACCTTCCTGTCAACCTTTGGACTTCCTTCATCGTCTTTGGGGATGGCATCTCCAGGATCGCCCTAACCTTGTCGGGGTTAGGCTATACTCCCTCTGGGGTAAGTAGATGCCCCAGGAACTTTCCTCTTCCAGCTCCGAAGACACACTTCGCTGGATTGAGTCGCATCTTGAATTTCCTTAGCGTCGCGAAGGTCTCCACTAGATCGGCCACGTGTTCCTGGACGCTCTTGCTTTTGATTAAGAGGTCGTCCACGTACATTTCCAGGTTCCTCCCCTTTTGCCCCTTGAAGATGTGGTCCATCATCCGCTGGTAGGTGGCTCCCGCATTCTTCAAACCGAAGGGCATCATCTTGTAGCTGTAACAGCCATCATCGGTGATGAAGGAGACATCGCGACAATCGGGGGGATGCATCCTGATCTGGTGATATCCTGAAAACGCATCAAGGAAACTCATCACGGAAAAACCGACGGCTGAATCAACCAGCGCGTCGATTCGAGGCAGGGGATAACAATCCTTCGGGCAGTTTTTATTCATCAAAGAAAAGTCAACACACATTCTCCAGCTACCCCCCATTTTCTTCACCATTACAACATTGGAGACCCAGCCTGGGTACTGGATCTGCGATACAAAGCCTGCATCGAGCAGTTTTTTCACCTCCTCCCGGATCGGTTTGGCCAAGATGGTGGCGATCCTCCTCTTCTTCTGGCGGATGGGCTGGACCGCGGGATCCAGGTTGAGGCGATGGCATGCAACCTCAGGGTCGACTCCTGGCATCTCGGCGGCACTCCAAGCGAAGATGTCGACGTTCTTTTGCAGACACGCCGCCATCTCGATCTTCTCCTCCATCTTCAGCGACCCGCCGATCTTCAGCAACTCAGGTACTCCCTCTGCGGAGAGTACCTCGATTTCTTCAACTTCTTCGGCCACCTCCAGCCTGGCCGGGCTCTCCAGTACCCTTCCGAACTCTTCTGCGCCAGCCATCCAGCTGATGGTGCTGATGGTGCTGACGGCGCTGAGATAGCACTCCCGAGCGGCTCTTGGATCGCTCCTGATTCTCACCTGGACATCTCCCTTGCAGTACTTCAAGCACTGATGGTAGGAAGATGGGACGGTGATGAGTCCCGATTATATACACATATATGGACTCATCTGGGCCGTTTATCTAGTCATTCCACTGCACTTTAGCCTTGTTTTAGCTTATATTTGTTATCACTTGCTATGTGCACTTCTAGGCCCATTTTGGTGTTATTTCGTATCTTTCTTTGTTATTAGTTTTCTTGCGATGTTAAGTCCCACTTTCAGTGGCTAGACTGGTGTCGTATGCTGGAACAGGTGTCGTGCAGGTGTTTCCGGTGCAATTCTGCACAGGAACACTGCGCACGATCACCGGTTCTATTGCGCACGACCACTGGTCGTGCGCCACTGATCGTGTGCACTTAACCCTTTTTTATGAGTTCTGTTTGGTGCAGTGCGCACGACCATCTACGCTAGTGCGCACGACCACCGGCCGTGCGCCACTGTGCGTGCGCGCTTATCATCAATTTCTTGAGTTCTGTTTCAATCAGTGCGCACGACCACCTACGATAGTGCGCACGACCACCGGTCGTGCGCCACTGGTCGTGCGAACATTTAATTTCATAATTTCTGTCTTTGCAGGTTCCGTCCAGGCAGAGCGCACGATCACCGAATTCTAGTGCGCACGACCACTGGTCGGGCGCCAATGATCGTGCGCACTGTTTATTCCAGCGCCTATAAATTGTCCTGCTCGCGATTTTAGGTCGGACCCCGATTTTCTTCCGCCGTTTTCTCGCTCCAGGGCTCCGATTTCGCCCCTCCATCGTCGCCCACCATCTAGAGGTGCTCCGGGCTTGTTCTTCACGCCAATCTTGAGCCGGAGTTTCTTCTCGGCCTCCTCCTTCATCCAAGAGCTCCAAAGGAAGACCTAGCCGCCATTGCCATCAAGCAAGAGTAAGTTTGCAACCTCTACCGGATCGTGACACGAAGAAGACGGGTCCATTGGGAGGTGTGACAGCCCTTCTCTACCCCGGACGTAGTTGCGGACCGAGCTTGGACGCGGATTGACAACCCGGCGATTCCAACCGTGAATCTACAACGAGACTTCGGATTCGGTCGATTTCTTGCCTTATTCTTCTCTTATTGATGTGTGTATGTAGTTAGATCTATGTATTAAGATGAAGTTGCACTTAAACTTGTTTGTTTTTATATATATTTCATTTCTATGTGGAATACTTTTGTGGTTTGTGTGCTTGAGGTGCGCCCCATTCCATCCTCCATCCCGCCGTCACGTCCGGTGCCGCACTAGCAATTGCTAGTGGCGTGCTTGTCGAAGAGGTGCTTGCGACCCTCATTCTGTTAGCCTACTCGCCCATCCGCCTACCGAAGCGTGGCATCGCGGCCCGCACTCCATCCCGCCTAACGAAGCAGCGCGCTCAAGGCCTGCATAGTTCGATCCGCTTGCCTACTCGTCCATCCGCCCTTACGAAGTAGCGCGTTCAAGGCCTACGTATTCTTCCATCCCGCCGAGCGAAGCATTGCATAGCGGCATTGCATAGGAGTAGTTGTAGCTTTTTCTCTTTATTTTCCACAAACCAAATCAACCCCCGTGTCCGCAATTCATCCGACCCAAAGGACTTCGATCTCAAGTCCTTCCTCGAGCGTTAACTCCACCTTACTGTGTTCCTTGAGAGATCGATACTTGGGGATTTACTTCCTCATATTATTACTTGACAACGACCGGTTCACTGCCGTTCGGATCGCAGTCTTGCTACCGCCTATAGTGGTGTATAGGATTTGCGCATCAAGTTTTTGGCGCCGTTGCCGGGGAACACAGTCGTGTGAGTTTTCTTGAGAGGGAAAGCCGAGAGATAGTAGTTCTTCCAGTGTGTATAGCCGCTTTATTATTTTTGTTTGCCTTTTAATTATCTTTTGTTTGTTTTTATTTTTCTCCCCTATTTTAAAGTTTTAGGCAAGTTTTATTCAAGGAGTTTTTCTAGTTGTGTAGATTTCCTTGCAAAGAATTTCAGTTTCTTTTTATCTGCTTTGAATTTTGAAAATGTCGTCATGGGATATTTCACCTAGCTTTAATGATAAGATGGTTTATTATATAGACCAAATGAATGAGTTGAATGCTAGGCAGTGTAGGAACATTGTTTGCTTGTTGTGTCGAGGAGAGGGTCATGAATTGAAGGACTGTCCTAGTCTTTTCAAGCCTGACCGCCATCCCTCAACTCAGGACAACATTGTCCCTATCGCTCATTCTTTACCCATGGAGGCAATTGTGCCCTCTACCCCTGAGCTTGTCTCGTGCACGGACTCCTCACTCCCTGTTTATGGCTTCACTCCCACTGATGATGATCACTCATCTGTTAGCCAACAAGGAGAGGAATGGGAGCTCCTAGATGCACCTGAGTATGATGAGGAAAGTATTCTTTCCATCGGGGAGGCTTTAGCAGATCTTTTTGCGGAGGAACCGAATATTTTTGTCCCTCCAGTTTCTTTGCAAGATTTTTCTACACATATTCTTTATGATCCTATCGAAGTAAAGGAGCTGTGTGATGCTTCTGACTCGGAGGGTGCTCCAAAGTGGGATGACGATGTCATTTTCCCTGAGGGGGAGAATGAATACTTTGAACACGATGATGCACCTTGGTGGGATGAGGAGGATACTCTCTCTGATGAGGAGGTTTGCACTTCTTCATGGGACGAGGAGGTCCAAATCACCACTGAGGCTCCTGAGTTCTCAAGTCCCCCTTGCTATGATATTTACAATGATGATAGTGATCTACCCTTGGATCCTGCCGGGAGTGAGACCGGGATCACTCCCCCGATTGATGTTTATTTATGTTCTTCGTCTTCTTTATTTCTTGATCCCCTTTCTTCATCTGAGCCTGTGCAGGTTGAGTCTTCGCAGGTACATCAGGAGGACTTGGAGCATGATGCTCAAGTCAATGATGTGTGTCCTCATATGTGAGGAGGTTTATTCCCCCTCCGTTGAGGAAGCTCCACTCATTGCCTTTTCCTCCTGCTGCCTCCCTGGTGACGATACCTTGCTAGGCAAGGATGTGTTTTGTGAGATGAGTGAGGACCAGGCCTCCTCCTTTTCTTACATTCTCTACCCTCTACCTGTGAGGAGCAGGTATTTATATTTAGGTAGAGGGGTGACTGCTCTGTCTCCGTATCGGTACCCGCTACCGATGCGCATATTAGAACAGTTACCTGTGCATTTTCTTTTTCATAGGCCCATTAGCTAGAACCGTTTTAATTTAGAATAAGTCGTGCTAGGATGACAATAACCCCAGTAGTTATCTTTCTTTTCTGCATTTTTATTTCTTCTAATCATGTTTAGTTAGCTGTAGTTTATTTTAGTTTGTCATTTTTCTTTTGTTTTTGCGGAGCTGACCCCTGCAGGTATCTTTTTCTGGATGGCGGATGCTGCAGTTTTGTCTTAGCTTACACGCCAATCTTCTGGTGTGCTCATTTCTGAGCACTGGGTACTCTCTTTCCCTAGCCTTTTCTGATTTTCATGTCATATATTTTGTGGATTGTTTAGTTTAAGTCTGGGGGAGAGTAGTTTTGTTTACCCGCTCACGTGCACTTTTGCACTGCATGCTAGAAGATTTCATTTAAAATGTTTTGTTTATTTTCATTGCACACCACATCACCCACTTGAGCGCGCACTCATCTATTTGCTTGCTCTGTTGTGAATTTAATTCTTCTGCTTATTTGGGAAAGTCTAGGTGATGGCTTAGGACTATGTAGCAGAGTAAAATGTTGACTCCCGTAGTGCTCCTAGTCGAGTGCTCGGTTGCATAGAAATTTGTGTAGATTAGACTTCTTTTTATATTTATGGTTTTATCTTTTTCTATTAGTGTAAATGTTGTTTACTCTACTCAAATGGTGAATCTGGTGGAATCAAACGGTAGCGTAGGGATGTGTGTAAACGATAGCTAGACTCGTATTGCTTGAGTCGGGAGAAAGGAGAATCTTTCTCGGTGGCTAGAACTTGCCCCAAGCGATTCTTGAAGCATTGGCATAGGATAGTTCTAGTGCGTGAGAATGACGTAGGCCATTATTTTGGCCCGGTTGAACTTTTCATTTCATGCCTATCGTCTACCCTTGCTAGCCCCTTTGTGCCTACCCTTTTCTTGATTCAGCTCCACATTTATCTCACCAAAGTCTAAAAGCCTAGCCTAGTCGCACACCCAAATCTGAGCTTTAGTTGTAGTCTCATTTATATTTTGGGGGGGTGTTGATTATGGTGTCTATTTTGTGAATCTGTGGATGTGCTCATTTGAAAATTTTGCTGAAAGAAAAAAAAGACAAGAAAAAGAAAGATAGAAAGAAAAATGAAAAAAAAAAGAGAAGAAAGAAAAATGAGTTTTATTGAAAAATCATGTAGAAATATTATGTATTGGGAGTAGGCGGTGCACACACCTATGTTGCAAAAATCCAAGTCTGGGGGTGTGGTGCACTTGCATTCGATTTTGCTGCGCGGGTAGTTATTTTTAAAGCTCATTTGGGTTATGTGTTTAAGCCATTTTGTTTATCATTGTTTACCTCACCGTAACCCAAGCCCCATCTCTAACCTAAAGTCCTACCGACTCGCGCTATGAACCAATCTAGTGTCGTGGAGAGAATGTGACGGGGCAAGCCTATGGTCACCGACACCGATGGATTTCGGTGGAGTTTGTCCGGCATCCCAAGCTTGAGCAATGCTCATCTCAGCATTTAGTTTACTTTCTCCGTATGCATGACCGAATGATTCACCGTAGTTCACCATTTTGAGTAGTTGTAATATGCTTTTACTCTTTTAGAAATATATAAACTGTTTTTATAGTCAGAAATCGTTTCTACTATTTTTCTTATGCACGTGAGCATGCGACTTCGCATGGTACTCTGTATTGTAGTTTTAAGCCATCTACTTTTCTTTCCCCGTTCGCATGGAATTTGTTTGCTCGGGACGCGCAAACAGGTAAGTCTGGGGGTGTGATGAGTCCCGATTATATACACATATATGGACTCATCTGGGCCGTTTATCTAGTCATTCCACTGCACTTTAGCCTTGTTTTAGCTTATATTTGTTATCACTTGCTATGTGCACTTCTAGGCCCATTTTGGTGTTATTTCGTATCTTTCTTTGTTATTAGTTTTCTTGCGATGTTAAGTCCCACTTTCAGTGGCTAGACTGGTGTCGTACGCTGGAACAGGTGTCGTGCAGGTGTTTACGGTACAATTCTGCACAGGAACACTGCGCACGATCACCGGTTCTATTGCGCACGACCACTGGTCGTGCGCCACTGATCGTGTGCACTTAACCCTTTTTATGAGTTCTGTTTGGTGCAGTGCACACAACCATCTACGCTAGTGCGCACGACCACCGGTCGTGCGCCACTATGCGTGCGCGCTTATCATCAATTTCTTGAGTTCTGTTTCAATCAGTGCGCACGACCACCTACGATAGTGCGCATGACCACCGGTCGTGCGCCACTGGTCGTGCGAACATTTTATTTCATAATTTCTGTCTTTGCAGGTTCCGTCCAGGCAGAGCGCACGATCACCGAATTCTAGTGCGCACGACCACTGGTCGTGCGCCAATGATCGTGCGCACTGTTTATTCCAGCGCCTATAAATTGTCCTGCTCGCGATTTTAGGTCGGACCCCGATTTTCTTCCGCCGTTTTCTCGCTCCATGGATCCGATTTCGCCCCTCCATCGTCGCCCACCATCTAGAGGTGCTCCGGGCTTGTTCTTCACGCCAATCTTGAGCCGGAGTTTCTTCTCGGCCTCCTCCTTCATCCAAGAGCTCCAAAGGAAGACCTAGCCGCCATTGCCATCAAGCAAGAGGAAGTTTGCAACCTCTACCGGATCGTGACACGAAGAAGACGGGTCCATTGGGAGGTGTGACAGCCTTCTCTACCCCGGACGTAGTTGCGGACCGAGCTTGGACGCGGATTGACAACCCGGCGATTCCAACCGTGAATCTACAACGAGACTTCGGATTCGGTCGATTTCTTGCCTTATTCTTCTCTTATTGATGTGTGTATGTAGTTAGATCTATGTATTAAGATGAAGTTGCACTTAAACTTGTTTGTTTTTATATATATTTCATTTCTATGTGGAATACTTTTGTGGTTTGTGTGCTTGAGGTGCGCCCCATTCCATCCTCCATCCCGCCGTCACGTCCGGTGCCGCACTAGCAATTGCTAGTGGCGAGCTTGTCGAAGAGGTGCTTGCGACCCTCATTCCGTTAGCCTACTCGCCCATCCGCCTACCGAAGCGTGGCATTGCGGCCCGTACTCCATCCCGCCTAACGAAGCAGCGCGCTCAAGGCCTGCATAGTTCGATCCGCTTGCCTACTCGTCCATCCGCCCTTACGAAGTAGCGCGTTCAAGGCCTACGTATTCTTCCATCCCGCCGAGCGAAGCATTGCATAGCGGCATTGCATAGGAGTAGTTGTAGCTTTTTCTCTTTATTTTCCACAAACCAAATCAACCCCCGTGTCCGCAATTCATCCGACCCAAAGGACTTCGATCTCAAGTCCTTCCTCGAGCGTTAACTCCACCTTACTGTGTTCCTTGAGAGATCGATACTTGGGGATTTACTTCCTCATATTATTACTTGACAACGACCGGTTCACTGCCGTTCGGATCGCAGTCTTGCTACCGCCTATAGCGGTGTATAGGATTTGCGCATCAGACGGCCTTGAAGGTGTTGAGAAGCGGCCTCCCAATGATAGCCCTATAACAGCTCGGGGCTTCGACGATGACAAATCGACAGCTGATGGAGGTGGCACCGAGCATTACAAGGAGATCTGCTCCTCCTTCTACTTCCTTCTTCTCTCCGAAGAAGCCGAAGAGGGGACCATCAGCTGCCCGAACCCTTGTTGCTCTGACTCCCAGTCCGCCAAACGTCCCCTTAAAGATGACGTTTACGGAGCTACCGTTATCGATCAGGATTCGATCAACGGTGAAGTCCTCCACTGCGGCTTGAATCACGAGGGCATCATGGAAGGGATTCTCATTCCCCAGCATGTCCTCCTCAGAAAAGGTGATCTCCTCCATCGGGGGTGGTGCTTGTGAGGTCGAGGCGACACTCCTGCGGTAGATCTGATGGAGGCTCCCCTTGCGGGAAGCTTCCAGTCCCGCTCCCCCATGGATTACTCCGACTCTGCCTCCCTAAACCAGGTCTCCCCGACCTCCCTGGTCGACCCGGTCCTCGTTCCTCCTTCGAACGACGGCAGCCTGCCCTGCCTGCGGTTCGGCAGGGGCCTCTATCCTCCGCTGCTCCCCTCCACCTTCTCCTACTGCTAGCCTCCTCCGGACTTCCCAAAAGTCTGGGCAGGCAGCCATGGCATGCCCCTCCGCCTGGTCGAAGTCACAGTAGAGGGAACCTCTTCTGCTTGATGCCTCCTCTGCTTCTGCTTCTTCCTTCCTTGACGGCGGCCACGCCCGGCTACCGCCATCGCTTCGTCTCTCCTCCTCTCCTGACGCCTCTCCGGCTGGCAAAAAGGCCTTCTCTCCGGGGATCTCCCCCTTTGGTCCCGACGCTCGTGCCGTCCAGCCGGCCTCCAAGGTGGCTGGTTGACGGGGACCTGATAGCGCCTTTCCTCCTCCTGACGCTTAGGGGACTCGGCGGGCCTCCTCTCAACGCTCCTCCTGGCTTCCTTCCTCCTGGGCTCCTCCCTATTCTTCTCTTCTCTCCTCCTTTCTTCTCGCCGCTCCGGCCTCTTCTTTTCTTCCCTCCGGGGCTCTTCTCTCTTCCTCTTCTCAGGGATCCTATCCCTCTCTTCTTCCTCGCCTCCGGTCACCTTAGCAAGCCTTGCCAAGAAGTCAGGGTTGGAATCCTCTCCTCGGACAAACTTGTTGGCCCTCTGAATGAGGTTATCGTAGGAATAGGGAGGATTCTCACTGAGTTCCAACTTGAAGAGGCCTTGACTTATACCGAACGTCAAGGCCAGCAATAGGATGTTGCTATCTACCTCCTGGATCTGCAGAACCTCCTCCTGAAAGCGCTCGATGTAGGGTCCCAATGCCTCATCCGGCCTTTGCACCAGATAGAACAGGGTCGTTGCCTCCTTCTTCAACTTCCGGGCCGTGTCGAACCGGGTCGTCACTCCACGGCACAGGTCTTCAAAGCAGTAGATCGAGCCGGCGGGCAACTGGTGGAACCAGTCCCAGGCCTTTGCACGGAAGGTGATGTCAAACAGCCTGCACTTGAAGGCATCCGACATGGTTCGAATAGAGACTATATCCTCGAACCACTGGATGTGCCGGACAGGATCCTCCTTCCCTGAATAGTAATTCAAGACGGGCTCCCTGAACCCTTCTGGCATTGGCGCGGCAAGAATCTCCTCGCAGAAGGGGCTCCTCCCTCCTACCCGGCGACGATCCTCCACCTGGCGAGTATCACCTCCATACTCGCCATATGGGCGAGTATCCTGGTACCTCGCCTGCTCGCCCGGCTCGCGGAAGCGAATCCCTTGCGAGGTTGGCTGGTTGAACTGCGACCTCCTTGGTCGCTCGGTCTCATCCTCCACGTGCTCCTTTCCTGCTCGCCGAGGGGGACTCCCTCCCTCGGACGGAACTGGGCGATGCGGCGAGTTCGCTATGACCTCGGCGCGAGGCTGAAGCGCTGCTCGCATGGTTCCCTCTATGCGATGCGCGAAGGCTTCGAAAACTGCCAACATCACGAACTCGCCACTCGCAGACGGGTTGCCGACTACCTCCTCATGGTCGCCAACTACGACCATCTCGCCTTCTTACTGAACTTTCTTCCAACGACTACGGTCTACGCTCACCGCACCAAAGTGTTGACGCCAGGAAAATCCTGGCCTCAAAATTCGAACCGATGCAGCCGGAGGCAACTCGCCCAGCAGTCCAACGAAATGACCTGACTGGCGACTACTACGGAGCTAGAAGAGCAACGAACCGGACCCCAGGTGTTGCGGCAGGGAGGTCACACCACGTACCCAGAAGCTCAAGAGAGTCTTCCCCTCTGAAACCAAAGTGGTCGAGCTTGGTACAGGGAAGGCATCGACTTGGCTGAAAGCAAGGGTGACGGGCTCGAGAGTTCGGGAATCGGGGTCCAAAAGCTCAAGTCCAGGTGTCAATCCAAGTACCCCTGGGGTCCTATTTATAGGAAAACCAAAGGGTAGGGGGCTTTTTATAGCCCAGCCCCCAACCCGGAGACTATGGGTTACTCGGCGAGTACCATGCCATAGTCGCCCATCTGTCGAGTATTGGGTGCTGCTCGCACACGCCGGGCCAATACTCGCTCAGGGCTTCTGCTCTCCATAGTCGCCACTTGCTCTCCATAGTCGCCACTTGCTCTCCATAGTCGCCACTTGCTCTCCATAGTCGCCCCTTGCTCTCCATAGTCGCCGCGTGCTCTCCATAGTCGCCGCGTGCTCTCCATAGTCGCCACCTGCTCTCCATAGTCTCCACCTGCTCTCCATAGTCGCCACCTGCTCTCCATTGCCGCCACCTGCTCTCCATACTCGCCCCCTGCTCTCCATAGTCGCCACCTGCTCTCCATATTCGCCACGTGCTCTCCATAGTCGCCACCTGCTCTCCATACTCGCCACCTGCTCTCCATACTCGCCACTTGCTCTCCATAGTCGCCAATTGGGCCTTTCTGATCTCGATGAATTACGGGTAGTACACAATCCCCGCTTTTTTCGAGCTCGCTTGCGAGGTCGGAAAAACAATGTAGGACCCGTGGTTCGGAGAGATGGGTACTAGAGAGTAAAGGCGCGAGGTCCTTCCCAGGAGGGGATCTCATATGTAGGAAAAAAGAGAGTCGATACCTCGCCGAGCTTAACTGGAGGAGGAGAGAACGATACCTCCACGCTCACCGCACCAAAGTGTTGACGCCAGGAAAATCCTGACCTCAAAATTCGGACTGATGCAGCTGGAGGCTACTCGCCCAGCAGTCCAACGAAATGACCTGACTGGCAACTACTACGGAGCTAGAAGAGCAACGAACCGGACACCAGGTGCTACGGCAGGGAGGTCCCACCACGTACCCAGAAGCTTAAGAGAGTCTTCCCCTCCGAAACCAAAGTGCCCGAGCTTGGTATAGGGAAGGCACCGACTTGGCTGAAAGCAAGGGTGACGGGCTCGAGAGTTCGGGAATCGGGGTCCAAAAGCTCAAGTCCAGGTTCCAATCCAAGTACCCCTGGGGTCC
The DNA here is from genome assembly GCA_033032865.1 of Dactylorhiza incarnata. Lineage (NCBI taxonomy): Eukaryota > Viridiplantae > Streptophyta > Magnoliopsida > Asparagales > Orchidaceae > Dactylorhiza > Dactylorhiza incarnata. The sequence continues at coordinate 2,550,662 of JAWHQI010000130.1, forward strand.
TATTTATAGGAAAACCAAAGGGTAGGGGGGCCTTTTATATCCCAGCCCCCAACCCGACGACTATGGGTTACTCGGCGAGTATGGTGCCATAGTCGCCCATCTGGCGAGTACTGGGTGCTGCTCGCACACGTCGGGCCAATACTCGCCCAGGGCTTCTGCTGTCTTCTACGCGCGGCGAGCTCTTCTGGTTGATACTCTCCTACCTGACGAGTATTGCCTGCATACTCGCCAGGGACTCTTCTGCTTCTGCCTTGGACTGCTAGTCTCTGTGTTGACCCTTTGACCTTGACTTCTGTCTACGTGGCCTTGGGGGGGGGGGGGGGTCCACTCTCTGGGTTGTACACTTTCTTTCCTGTCTCTTGTCTATTAGGGTTCCTGAGAGAGGAAGAAGAAGAAGAAAGAAGACCCCAAAAGAATAGTATGGCCGATTGTAATGAATGCCCTGCTTTTTCTCTTTCCTTTCTGCCCTTTTATTGTCCCTGTTCAATTTGAATTTGTTTCCTTTTCTGGTAAGTCCTGAAAAGGTATTTTTTTCTGGACAATTACTTCTTTCTTTCCTTCTTTAATTCCCGACCCATCCACCAACATTAAGCTTGTATCCAAGAAAGCTTTTCTCCGTCCTATGTTAATTCTTCATTCTATTTGAGGCAATTAACTAGCCGTTGGGGAACGGTCTTGAGTGAGATGGGCCATGAGAGAGGGTCCAAAAAGACAGCTGAAAAGGTTTCCTTTTTAGACTATATTCAACGTAACATCGTGTTCTCTTCCTCTCTTATCGATGCACCTTCGAGTTCTTGTAGGAGCAGCTTCGAATTCATCCTTGCTCTGATTGAACTCTTTTGTCGACATAGCGTCGATATCTTATCGACGTAACCGTCGAGTTGAGGGCATGGATCTGAACTTCATTATCTGCGTCGAGATGAAGTCGACGTTGCGTCGACTTTAGATAGCTTCGACTGATACTTCCTTCTGCGTTGAGTTGAAGTAGACGATGCGTCGACTTCTCAAGGTACTTCGACAAGTCCAAGGCCTCTACATCGATATCTACTCGACGTAACGCCGACTTGATCTACTTCGACAGAAGGGGTGAGTTGCTTGGACTTCTAGTCAGAGTAGCGTCGACAATAACTCGATGTTGCTTCAAATTCTATTCGACGCAAATGTTAACTTTGCCCAAATTTTGCTTCTCTTGATCTTGTCTTGACACCCTAAGTTGAGTGTGACATCCTAAGATATCTAATGACCAGATTACCCTCATTATACAATGGGTAATTCAACCTAAAAGATAAAATCACATTTTAGATGATTTGTTAAGTTAAATCAAATGGGTTTTTCCCAACAAAAGGGACTGCGGAGTGCAGGTTACTTAGGACAGAGAATGCCAGAAAAGAGATCTCTGAGGGAAAATTTCTTTGATTTATCTCAAAAATGGATTACAGAGGGGGGGAGTCTAATACAGGCCAGGGTGAGAGATAAAAAAGTGATAGAATTTGAGACAGCTTACACAGGTTGTAAGCTGGAGGCTCGAAGCAAAAGTCCCTTTTCAGGTACCCCTACCCCTCTATTTATAGACGTGGAGGCTGCCCAAATGGTCAGATCTAAAAATTACGGGTTGCGCGGGGTACAGGAGAATCGCGGCATAGGAAAGGGGGGGTGCTAATAACAAAAAAGGAAAAAGGGACCAGACCGCGCGGTCTGGCAGTCTGGCTGGGGCTTGATCGCCTGTGCCTTGGAGAAAACACCAGGGGAAGAGCAGGCGATCTGGGCGGTCTCGTAAAACTGAGACCGCTGGAAGGGCTCCTTTCTGACTAGAGAAGAGGTCGCGGGAATTCCAGGCAAACATGATCCTCGCACATTTTCAGGTTGCGCTGGAACTTTGGAAATGTTCTCTTTGATCGCTGAGACCGCGACCACCATAAATGCGCTGGGCTCTATAAATAGGGCTTCAGGGCTTCAGAAATCATAATTTTTTGAAAAGAACAGCGGACTTGAACCTCAAGCGATCACCAAAAACTGCACAAAAATGATCTCTTGGAATGGTGACTGTTCTTTCTCGACTGAACAAGCGATTGCTAGGAGCGGCTTCTCCAAAGAAAAAGGAGACCGCCAGCCTGAAGAAGAAAATGGTCAAGGCTCCCCAAACTCTGGTTGAGGCGAGCACATTAAAAGAGACCGCTCAATCTTCTCTGAAGAAGTAACCCGACTTGCTAGAGAGCGCGGTCTTGCTGGTCTCTACCGTTGTTGATTTGTCAAGTAGTTCTTCGGGTCCTCCCGTGCTGAACTTTCCTGATCTCTCTATTTCTTTTGATTATCAGAAAATCATTGAGGTCCTCAATCAGACTGCTATCCCATCTGGAGAGACCGCTTTGACCGAGGCCATTTTGGCTAGAATGCATGAGTAGAAAGTTGAGGCTGAGAGGATTAGGCAAAAGATCATTGATTCTCAAGAAGCTGCAAAAACAAAAAAGAGAAAGAAGTCAGGTTCTTCTGCCAAAACTGCGAAGAAGAAGAAGAACGAAGAAAGTAAAGGTGTGACCGCTCCAGAAACGGTCATTCTTCCTGAAAGCAGCGGTCTTGAACATACCGAGGATGCTCCTGAGATGACAAGTAGTGGGGTTGGTCTCCATTTCCCTTATGCGATCTCAGCTTCTTTAAGAGAATCGGGCTCCGAGCTGATTGCTTATCTTGATGAAGATTCTTCTAATGACTTCTCTTGTTCGATCTTGCAGGTGTTGGCCCCTTTTGAATATGAACGTCTCCGGGAGGATGCCGCGGAGAAGGAGGTCGCCAAAAGGGAGAAGGAGACCGATGCAGAGGCGGCCAGTTTAAAGGCGGAAGCCGAGAGGGAAGAGAGGGAAAGGAGAGAGAGGGAAGCGCGAGCTGCTGAGAAGAAGGAGGAAGAAAATAGAGCTGCTCTACTCGCCGCAGAGAAGAAAGAAGAGGAGAAGAAGGCCGCTCTACTCGCTGTGGAGAGGAAGAAAGAAGAGGAGAAGAAGGCCACTCTGCTCGCTGCAGAGAAAGAAAAGAAAAAGACCTCTGATGAGGAGAGTGCCCGCCAGATTGAAAAGGACAAAATTGCACTTTCTGGCGGACTGGCGAACCCCTTTGCTTCTCAGGCTGACAAAATAAACAAAGTGGCGGCAGATCGCGCATCGATGGTCTCTGCCTTGCGGACTAGTAAGATAACGAATGTTGCAAAATCGTTGGAATTCCTTCCTCTGCCTGGTGTTCGACCTAGATCTCCAGAGAAAAGGCATGAGATCGTCATCATTGAAACAAATGACATTCTTGTTAGCAACACAAAGCTGAAAAGGAGGAGAAAAAAAGGAGAGAAATCACAAAAGAGGGAATTGGAAAGAATGAACCTTTAGCGCCTAAGGAGATCAGACCGTCTTTTTCTGACCACAGAGCCCGCGGCCACAAAAGATAACGAAAGTACCTTACATGACTGCGGTCTTGATTTCTTTCCAAGTATTCTCTTTTATGTGAAAACTTCTATCTTTGAACTGTTTGTAGTTGAGCTAACTATAGAACTTTTATGATCGCAGGTACTGAGGTCGCGGAGGTTCCAGAGGAAGGAGATCTCCTTCCACAAGAGATGGTGGGTCCAGCTCAGCTCGCTGACATTCTCAAGCCAATGTTTGAGGATGTCCGCTCCATGCTGATTCGAGAGCGATCGCAAAATGATCAACTTCGTGCTCGAGATGACCAGCTCCGGGTTCAGACCCCTGACTTTGAAGAAAGGTTGCGGGCTAATGAAAAACGATTCTGCGAGGAGTGCGACCAGAAGAATGTCGAGCTCGTTCGGGAGCTTCGGAAAGCTGAGAAGGACGCTGAGTATTACAAGGGAAAAGTCGCAACTCTGTCCACTGAGGTTGCTATCCTGAGGGGCGGCCCTGCAAAGATGACAAAGATGCCGGGGACTTCTGGCGATCACGCGGAGGAGAGACCGGCTTTTGAAATCATGGTTATCCCTATGGAGCAGGCGGATAAAGAAATGTCAAAAATTCACCTAGCTGCAATGTCTGCTAATCATAGCCTGGCGTTTTTTCTGACCGCCGTGAATGAGATGCAAGACATTGCGGCTTTTGTAGGAAGAAATCATCCAAATAGGAGATAGATTATTTCCTCATGCGATCTTGAACTTTCGAAAACCTGAAACCATTTGAACGTGTTGTATTATATGTCGACAATAATTTTTATTTATGCGATCTCTGTGATGTCGTGACGTCGATCTTTTATTATTGTATGTTGCTTTTTTTTCTTTTATTCATATACTTGTCATGCTCTGGGATTTCACGGTCTCTCTTTAATGAGACCGAAAATATAGCGACATTCCTAATCTTATGCTGGTATTCCATCGGTCTAAGAGAGGAAGAAGAAGAAGAAAGAAGACCCCAATAGAATAGTATGGCCGATTGTAATGAATGCCCTGCTTTTTCTCTTTCCTTTCTGCCCTTTTATTGTCCCTGTTCAATTTGAATTTGTTTCCTTTTCTGGTAAGTCCTGAAAAGGTATTTTTGTCTGGACAATTACTTCTTTCTTTCCTTCTTTAATTCCCGACCCGTCCACCAACATTAAGATTGTATCCAAGAAAGCTTTTCTCCGTCCTATGTTAATTCTTCATTCTATTTGAGGCAATTAAGGAGCCGTTGGGGAACGGTCTTGAGTGAGATGGGCCATGAGAGAGGGTCCAAAAAGACAGCTGAAAAGGTTTCCTTTTTAGACTGTATTCAACGTAACATCGTGTTCTCTTCCTCTCTTATCGATACACCTTCGAGTTCTTTTAGGAGCAGCTTCGAATTCATCCTTGCTCTGATTGAACTCTTTTGTCGACGTAGCGTCGATATCTTATCGACGTAACCGTCGAGTTGAGGGCATGGATATGAACTTCATTATCTGCGTCGAGATGAAGTCGACGTTGTATCGACTTTAGATAGCTTCGACTGATACTTCCTTCTGCGTTGAGTTAAAGTAGACGATGTGTCGACTTCTCAAGGTACTTCGACAAGTCCAAGGCCTCTACATCGATATCTACTCGACGTAACGCCGACTTGATCTACTTCGACAGAAGGGGCGAGTTGCTTGGACTTCTAGTCAGAGTAGCGTCGACAATAACTCGATGTTGCTTCGAATTCTATTCGACGCAAATGTTAACTTTGCCCAAATTTTGCTTCTCTTGATCTTGTCTTGACACCCTAAGTTGAGTGTGACATCCTAAGATATCTAATGATCAGATTACCCTCATTATACAATGAGTAATTCAACATAAAAGATAAAATCACATTTTAGATGATTTGTTAAGTTAAATCAAAGGGGTTTTTTCCAACAAAAGGGACTGCGGAGTGTAGGTTACTTAGGACAGAGAATGCCAGAAAAGAGATCTCTGAGGGAAAATTTCTTTGATTTATCTCAAAAATGGATTACAGAGGGGGGTCTAATGCAGGCCAGGGTGAGAGATAGAAAAGTGATAGAATTTGAGACAGCTTACATAGGTTGTAAGCTGGAGGCTGGAAGCAAAAGTCCTTTTTCAAGTACCCCTACCCCTCTATTTATAGACGTGGAGGCTACCCAAATGGTCAGATCTAAAAATTACGGGTTGCTCGGGGTACAGGAGAACCGGGGCAGAGGAAAGGGGGTGCTAATAACAAAAAAGGAAAAAGGGACCAGACCGCGCGGTCTGGCAGTCTGGCTGGGGCTTGATCGCCTGTGTCTTGGAGAAAACACCAGGGGAAGAGCAGCGATCTGGGCGGTCTCGTAAAACTAAGACCGCTGGAAGGGCTCCTTTCTGACTAGAGAAGAGGTCGCGGGAATTCCAGGCAAACATGATCCTCGCACATTTTCAGGTTGCGCTGGAACTTCGGAAATGTTCTCTTTGATCGCTGAGACCGCGACCACCATAAATGCGCTGGGCTCTATAAATAGGGCTTCAGGGCTTCAGAAATCATAATTTTCTGAAAAGAAAGCGAACTTGAACCTCAAGAGATCACCAAAAACTGCACAAAAACGATCTCTTGCAATGGTGACTGTTCTTTCTCGACTGAACAAGCGATTGCTAGGAGCGGCTTCTCCAAAGAAAAAGGAGACCGCCAGCCTGACGAAGAAAATGTTAAGGCTCCCCAAACTCTGGTTGAGGCGAGCACATTAAAAGAGACCGCTCAATCTTCTCCGAAGAAGTAACCCGACTTGCTAGAGAGCACGGTCTTGCTGGTCTCAACCGTTGTTGATTTGTCAAGTAGTTCTTCGGGTCCTCCCGTGCTGAACTTTCCTGATCTCTCTATTTCTTTTGATTATCAGAAAATCATTGAGGTCCTCAATCAGACTGCTATCCCATCTGGAGAGACCGCTTCGACCGAGGCCATTTTGGCTAGAATGCATGAGTAGAAAGTTGAGGCTGAGAGGATTAGGCAAAAGATCGTTGATTCTCAAGAAGCTGCAAAAACAAAAAAGAGAAAGAAGTCAGGTTCTTCTGCCAAAACTGCGAAGAAGAAGAAGAACGAAGAAAGTAAAGGTGTGACCGCTCCAGAAACGGTCATTCTTCCTGAAAGCAGCGGGCTTGAACATCCCGAGGATGCTCTTGAGATGACAAGTAGTGGGGTTGGTCTCCTTTTCCCTTCTGCGATCTCAGCTTCTTTAAGAGAATCGGGCTCCGAGCTGATTTGCTTATCTTGATGAAGATTCTTCTAATGACTTCTCTTGTTCGATCTTGCAGGTGTTGGACCCTTTTGAATATGAACATCTCCGGGAGGCTGCCGCGGAGAAGGATATCGCCAAAAGGGAGAAGGAGACCGATGCAGAGGCGGCCAGGTTAAAGGCGGAAGCCGAGAGGGAAGAGAGGGAAAGGAGAGAGAGGGAAGCGCGAGCTGCTGAGAAGAAGGAGGAAGAAAAGAGAGCTGCTCTACTCACCGTAGAGAAGAAAGAAGAGGAGAAGAAGGCCGCTCTACTCGCTGCGGAGAGGAAGAAAGAAGAGGAGAAGAAGGCCACTCTGCTCGCTGCAGAGAAAGAAAAGAAAAAGACCTCTGATGAGGAGAGTGCCCGCCAGATTGAAAAGGAGAAAATTGCACTTTCTGGCGGTCTGGCGAACCCCTTCGTTGCTCAGGCTGAAAAAATAAACAAAGTGGCGGCAGATCGCGCATCAATGGTCTCTGCCTTGCGGACTGGTAAGATAATGAATGTTGCAAAATCGTTGGAATTCCTTCCTCTGCCTGGTGTTCGACCTAGATCTCCAGAGAAAGGCATGAGATCGTCATCATTGAAACAAATGACATTCTTGTTAGTAACACAGAGCTGAAAAGGAGGAGAAAAGAAGGAGAGAAATCACAAAAGAGGGAATTGGAAAGAATGAACCTTTAGCGCCTAAGGAGATCAGACCATCTTTTGCTGACCGCAGAGCCCGCGGCCACAAAAGATATTGAAAGTACCTTACATGACTGCGGTCTTGATTTCTTTCCAAGTATTCTCTTTTACGCGAAAACTTCTATCTTTGAACTGTTTGTAGTTGAGCTAACTATAGAACTTTTCTGATCGCAGGTACTGAGGTCACGGAGGTTCCAGAGGAAGGAGATCTCCTTCCGCAAGAGATGGTGGATCCAGCTCAGCTCGCTGACATGCTCAAGCCAATGTTTGAGGATGTCCGCTCCATGCTGATTCGAGAGCAATCGCAAAATGATCAACTTCGTGCTCGAGATGACCAGCTCCGGGTTCAGACCCCTGACTTTGAAGAAAGGTTGCGGGCTAATGAAAAACGATTTTGCGAGGAGTGCGACCATAAGAATGCTGAGCTCGTTCGGGAGCTTCGGAAAGCTGAGAAGGACGCTGAGTATTACAAGGGAAAAGTCGCAACTCTGTCCACTGAGGTTGCTATCCTGAGGGGCAACCCTGCAAAGATGACAATGATGTCGGGGACTTCTGGCGATCACGCGGAAGAGAGACCGGATTTTGAAATCATGGTTATCCATATGGAGCAGGTGGATAAAGAAATGTCAAAAATCCACCTAGCTGCAATGTCTGCTAATCATAGCCTGCGTTTTTTCTGACCGCCGTGAATGAGATGCAAGACATTGCGGCTTTTGTAGGAAGAAATCATCCAAATAGGAGATAGATTATTTCCTCATGCGATCTTGAACTTTCGAAAACCTGAAATCATTTGAACGTGTTGTAATATATGTCGACAATAATTTTTATTTATGCGATCTCTGTGATGTCGTGACGTTGATCTCTTATTATTATGTGTTGCTTGTTTTTCTTTTATTCATATACTTGTCATGCTCTGGGATTTCACGGTCTCTCTTTAATGGGACCGAAAATATAGCGACATTCCTAATCTTATGCAGGTATTCCATCGGTCTAAGTGATTTTACTGGGCGGTCTCAGAAAAAGTTAACATTGCGAAAATATCCTTGGACTCCTATAAATTGTTGGCCTTTGATTTTTCATTCCATACTTTTCGAATGCGCCCTAAGCATCGATCTCAGCGAACTTCAATTATGGTGTCCACGCGAGCTTCCTCTGCCGAAGTCTTCTTGGAGGCTGATCATAAACCAAGTCGTCTTTCCAAGGATGAATACCTATCCTTCCTAGCAAAGCATATGGTCCAAAACCAGATCGTGGTGAGACCGCCTAAAAAGGGTGAAGGATTAAATTTTGGAGAGGATAACAAATTCGTCATTCCCATCGATCACTTCGACCATGGGCTGAAACTTCCTCTTCCTTGGGAAATTCTAAAGGCGATGGAGTATTACGGATTTGTGCTCGCTCAGCTGCCTCCAAATTCGATCGGTCTCATCAATGTCTTCATCAATTACATGAGATCGAAAAGAATTAAATTTACTATGGCACTCTTCCACGCGACCTTTACTGCAGGAGTACTGAAAGAAGGACCAAAGAATGAAGAGTTCAAGGGGTTAGTTTATTTTTCGTGCGAAGGAGTAAAGATTGTGAATCTTCCAAATAAGGTTCCTTTCTGGACGGAAAGGATCCTTATTTTCGAAGGTGACCTCGTCGGTCTCAGCAGCCGACCATCTCCGCAAGCAGAAGGCGTCTTCATAAAAAGCAAGACGATCTCAAAAGAGGAGTTGGACATTTTTGGCCTTTCTAGCGGGCAAACGACTGGACCTCCTCCAATATCTAGCGATCTGGCCTGAGATCGCTTAGATTCCTCCGGCAGAAAGTAAGTATTTTCCCTACGGTCTTATGTGTCCTCTCCATTACTTGGTGTTTCTAACCTTTTTTCTTTTTTCAGTGACCTTTGTGATCCCTACAGTCGACCCGGTGGCACCAGCTGAAGAGGTGCTCACCCAGAGGGAAAAAAGAATAAGAAGGGAAGAGGAGCGCGAGACCGCTAGGGTCGGTAATACATCTGAGACCGCCAGCGATCAGTTTTCTATGGCTGGTTTCATGAAAAAACAAAAGGATATCAAGGGAAAAGACTTCTTAGATAGGGTGCCAAAGGGAAAGCCATGAAGGTGCCCACCGATCTCCCTCTTTGTAGCGGAAAATTATCTTGTCATGCCTTTGCGGTCACCTCGGCCATATATGGAAAGAAAAATCTTGAAGATGCATATAATTTTGAGACCGAGATGCTCCATGATGTCTGCGCTCAAGTGAACGCTAGGAGCACGGTCTTAAATCATCACATGGGGCGGTCTCTGCGAAGGGCCTTGAAAGAGATTGAAATCCTGCACGAAGAGCGAAAGGTAAAACAATTTTTCTTGAGGCATCTAGCTCTCTTTTATGTGACCGTGCGATCTAATAATTTTCTTCTGCAGCAATCAAAAGAGGAAGCATACGATCCAAACAATCCTGAATTCCAGAATACTTTAATTCAACATATAAAAGAGAGCGCAGAGCAGGTGATCTCAGAACTTCGCGATCGCGGCGGGCTTACTGAGGAGTTCAAGGATATCAAATTTGCCGATCTCTTCCCCGATGCTGCGAGGGTAATAGATGAACAGTCAATCACGACTGGTGATGTCGCTGCTGGTGGAGAAGAAGAGGAAGTAGATGTTGATATTGAAGGAAATGTTGATGAGGCGAGTGGAAGTCAGTATGTTGCTGGTAATGATACGAGCTCTGCTGTGGACTCAAGCTTGGGATCTAAAGTTCCTGCTAGAAATTCGGAAGAATCTTCAGATGAGACCAGCTCCTCTTCAGCTGATGAGCGGTCTGCCAAAATATCAAGAATCAAGTAAACCCAGCTGTAATTTTTACTTCTTGCATTCTGCGGATTTTGTGACCGCACGATCTGATGTAATGAACATGAAATAGAAGAAATCGAAATTTGATATACTTTTGTCTTCTCTGCGAATGAGTGTTTTTCTTGTATTTTTCTTTTAAATGTCGATTATACTATTCACGATCTCGTTATTAAAATATAGAACTGGCATTCTATCTCAATGCCCTAGATGCTACCTAGCTCGGGGTAATTACCTTATATATTTCATATTGAGTGATTCAATAAGGGCGACCTCATACTTCTCAGATCGCATTATCGGGAGGTGAAATATCAGTTTTAATTAAGTAAGAATGAAATCACGAGAGCCAAAGATGGGCAAGATATGTTAATACTGGCGGTCTCTGTCTATAACATACCTATACGAGACCACTTATTATATTTCTGGTATGCGGTCTTTAAAATCTTGTCAAGATAACACTAATTTGTAGATATTATTTCTTAATAACTTCGAGCAAGAACATAAGATATGATTTATCACGGTTGAGACCACTCCTTGGAAAAATACAACCCTTTCGTAGTGAATAGTCTGCGATCTTTAATTCTCCAGGCCATTCCTTGGATATTTGGAAAATATCTTCTTATGATAACCAGCGATCTCCCATATTTAAGATAAATAAGTTGAATCCACGACCTTTATTTTTCCAGACTGGTTGACATGGAAGTAAATAACAATTTTGGTTAAACAAAAATGAGATCATGAGGTCGCTGAGGATGAACAAGATCGCTTATTCCTGACGGTCTCTGGTTATAATATGTCTTCACGAGGCCGCTTATCACTCTTGCGATTTCTGGCTTTGAACACTTGTCAAGATAAGAAGTGACAATTCATTCATGTTGATTCTAAAATAAATTAATATAAGATGTGATCTTCAACATTTCACAGACTGCCTTTCTTTAAGCTGGTGATCTTGAATATATAAGATCTCTTGGAGATAAAAAGTCAAAAATCCATGCGATCCCTGAATAGCCTTCAATGGGAACTAGAATGACGATCTTCTAATAATTCAGACCGTATCTTCCTTGGCTTAGAAACATAAAACATGCTGTAAAACTCGGTCATTTGAAAATTTTATAAGGTCTAAAGACTTTTAGGCGGCGGTCTCAATTTCTTTCAGACCGCCCCATGCTTAATACTATCCATCATTGAGACTGGTGGTCTTCAAAAACCTCAGACCGCTCCCTTATAATAAGAGCTTGATGGAAAATAATTTGTAATGATCTAAAGGGCATGTGCGGCCATGCCAGCATTGCTTTCCTCAAAAGACCATCACAATTCTAGTATCTTCAGAAAAAGAGAGTGAGGAAAAGAGAAAACCATCTCAGGATGATCAAAAAAGGGGTAGGTGTGGTTATGCCGAGGAGGCCATACCGACATTGCTTTCCCCAAGAGACTACTTAAGGTTACATCATACAACCATTTTTTCTCTTGTCTATCCTCACACTAATGAGCATTCGAGGGTCACAAAATAAGATGATCCATAGGGCAGGTGTGGTCATACCGCGGAGGTTACACCGACATTGCTTTCCCCGGAAAGATCATCAAGACTATAACGATGTCCTCCTACAATGCATGACAAAGCTGAACATTCACCTAAAACCTCCCTTAATGTAATGGTGTGTCAGATGTCAGCTAGGACCAGGCATCCTAAAGTTCCTCCGTGTGAGCTTGGCGAGACACTGCAACACAGATGCGAAATCTCCCCGCTACTTGTGGTCCTGGCAGATTTTACCACTCAAGCTTCAAGTCGAGTGGGAATGAAGTAGGAGCCGTTGATACCTCTCTTGGTAGGACCTTAGCCTTTAATAGTTAAGTAATATATCTCAACGTTTTCTTTCTAATATGCACGAGGTAAGAATTTACATCCACATCATCATAATGCTTTTCAAAAAGGAAAAGAATGAAAGAAAACAGGAAAATACAAGCTTTAAGAAAAGAAATGCTTGAGGTCATCCCCACTCCAAGTGTGAGATAAATCCTCCCCTTCATAAGATTGGAGACGATATGCTCCATTCTTGAGAGCTTCTTTAACAATGAACGGCTCTATCCAGTTTGGATTAAGCTTCTCAACTGAACCAGATCTTGCTGCTGCGTCAACTTTCTTGAGGACTAGATCTTCAACAGCAAATTCCTTAACTCTTACATTTTTGTCTAAAAATCTGGCCATCCTTCTTTTCACTTCTGCTTGTCTGATAGTTGTCGTATCCCTTAGCTCTTCGATGAGATCAAGGCTGCATTTCAACTCTTCATCATTTTCTTCTATCCAACCATCTTGATGTTGTTGGGATAATAATACTCTCGGACTTTTAACTTCAAATTCAACGGGAATGAGAGCTTCTGAACCATGAGATAATTTGAAAGGAGTCTCTCCAGTGGCCGAAGTTGGAGTTGTCCTTAGATCCCATAATACTAAAGATGGTTGTTCTTCCCAATTCCCTCTAAGATTTTTCACTTTCTTCTTCAAGAGGTTGATTATGAGTTTCTTAGCGGTTTCTACCTGACCATTGCTCCGAGGGTGATGCACATAGGGAAACCGTAATTCAGTGCCGATCTAATCACAGAAATTTATAAGACTTGATTTGTTGAATTGCGGGTCATTATCTGTGATGATCGTCATGGGAATTTCGTGTCTACAAAAAATCTCCCCCCAGATGAAATTCCTCACTATCTGAGTAGTAGTTTTAGCTAGCGCCTTTGCTTTGATCCATTTACTGAAATAATTAATCATGACTAAAATGAATCTGCGCTGCCCGCTTGCCAAGGTAAAAGGTCCAATCAAATCCATCCCCCAAACTACAAGTGGCCATGGAGTGGCTATAGACTTAAGCTGCTGAGCTGGCTGATGTTGATGGGGGGCAAACTTCTGGCATTGAAGACATTTTTTTGCAAATTTTTCTGCATATTTCCTCATTTGGGGCCAAAAATATCCTTGCCTTAGAATCCCTTTTTCCAAGGTTCTAGCTTCTAAATGACTACCACATTCTCCCGAATGGACTTCCTGAAGGATAGTTAGAATTTCTTCTTCGGAAACACATCGTGCAAGAGGTGAAAGAAAGGTTTTCCTGTAAAGAATTCCTGCAACAAGATAATAATAGGCTGCTTTAATCTTAAACCTTTTCTATCTTTTACAGTTGAGTGAAAATCTCCGGTCGAGAGGTAAAGTATGAAAGGATCCATCCAAGATGGACACTGGTCTATCTGCATAACTTCTCCCTCCTCAACAGCTGGACGAAATAACTCCGAGGTAGTTCCTCCTGAAAGAAGACCGAATTTTGCCAACTCATCCGCTTCCTTATTCTCTTCTCTCGGTATATGCTGGATTGTAAAGCTCTTGGACTTGCTTATCTCAATTTTTACTAGAGCTTAATACTACTTCAAAATATGATCTCTGGTCTCGAAGATTCCATTTACTTGAGACGCCATCACCAGAGAGTCTGTTTTAACTTGAACATCCTCGATTCCCAATTCTCTTGCAAATCTGAGACCGGCGAGCAAAGCTTCGTATTCTGCTTGATTGTTTGTTGTTGGAAAATAAAACTTCAAGGCCTGATCTAATCTAACCATAATTGGATTGATCAGAATAACTCCAGCTCCGGAGGAATTTTTTCCTGAGGCTCCATCAACGAAAATTGTCCAGGCGAGAGGGGCTCCGAGCTCCTTTTCAGAATTAGCCTCCTTCGCATCAATCATGAAATCCGCTAGTGCCTGATCTTTGATTGCTAATCTAGGAATATAACAGATGTCAAACTCGCTGAGCTATATCTCCCACTTCGCCAATCTACCTGAATGCTCCATCTTTTCTAAGACATTCTTTAGCGGAAGATCGATGACAACTTGAATTGAATGGACTTGGAAATAAGGTATCAATCTTCGTGTTGAAGTCATGAGCATCAGGGCTAGTTTCTCAAGAATTGGGTAACGGGTTTCTGCATTTTTCAAAATTTTGCTTACGTAATAAACTGGAAACTGCTTCTTCTTCTCTTCCCTGACTAAAATCGAACTGATGGCATCAGAGCCGACTTCGAGGTACAGTAAGAGGTCTTCTCCTTCTTTGGGGCTATGGAGTAAGGGAGTTGATGTCAATTGCTTTTTGAGCTGATTGAAAGCATCATCACACTCCTTTGTCCATTCAAACTTGGTCCCTCCTCGAAGAGTTTTGAAGAAAGGAACACTCTTATCTCCAGAATGGGAGATGAAATGGCTTAGACCTGCCATCCTCCCACCCAGCTGCTAAACTTCCTTAGGGGTCTTGGGAGATGACATTTCTAAGATAGCCTTTACTTTATCGGGATTCGGCTCAAGCCCTTCCGGAGTAAGGAGATGGCCAAGAAACTTTCCTTTGCTAGCTCCGAAAACGTATTTTAATGGATTCAATCTCATATTGAAACTTCGAAGGGTTGCAAATGTCTCATTTAGGTCATTAAGATGAGTTGAGAAAAGCTTGTTTTTAATTAAGAGATCATCAACATAAACCTCTAGATTTCTCCCTTTTTGGGTTTTAAAAACAGTGTCCATCATTTTCTGATAAGTTGCACCGGCATTCCTTAGCCCAAAAGGGACTACGATGTAACAAAAACATCCGTCATTTGTGATGAATGAGGTGTGAGGAATATTGGGCTTGTGCATTTTTATTTGATGATAGACGGAGAACGCACCTAAAAAACTCATGAAAGAAATTCCCACCGCAGAGTCTACTAAAGAATCTATCTGAGGCAAGGGGTAGCAATCTTTAGGGCAAGCTTTATTAAGTTTGGTGAAGTCTACACACATCCACCATTTTCCACCAGCCTTTTTAACCATCACAACATTTGATACCCACTCAGGGTATTGAATCTCTTGAACAATTTAGCCTTCAACAGTTTCTCCACTTCCTCCAAGATTGGCTGAGCGAGAGTCTCTGCCACTACTCTATTCTTTTGCTTGATTGGGGTGAAGTTAGGATCGATGTTGAGGTGGTGGCAGGCAACATCTGGATCAACTCCTGGCATGTCAGCCCCGACCAGGAGAAGATATCCAAGTTCTTCAGAAGGCAAGAGACAAGTTGATCCTTATCATCTTTGGGCAATTCAGCGTTGATTGAAAGCTTCCTACTTTTATCTTCTTCGCTTATCGGCACAGATTGAATCACTTGGGCGGGTTCCAAGCAAGCTCCATCTCTTGCATCTTTCTTCTTCCATCTCTTCTGCCACTTTGACTTGATCAGGAATTTGAGGTATTGAGGAGATATCAA
This sequence comes from Dactylorhiza incarnata, assembly GCA_033032865.1. NCBI lineage: Eukaryota > Viridiplantae > Streptophyta > Magnoliopsida > Asparagales > Orchidaceae > Dactylorhiza > Dactylorhiza incarnata. The sequence goes on from JAWHQI010000130.1 coordinate 2,566,124, forward strand.
TTACCTGAAGAGGAGATGATTCAATCACATTAACCATCCTAACATAATATTCTCTAGCCTTCCTCGGATCGCTCCTGGTCCGATATTGCTTGCCATTCAAAGAAAATTTAACGGCCTGATAGTAGGTCAAAAATTATCGCTTGATATTCGTTCAGGACTGGCCTTCCAAAAATTGCATTGTAGCTGCTCGGGGCTTCAACGACTATGAACTTTACCAATTTTACTATTCCTGCTAGCGTCACGGAGAGGGTGACAACTCCTACCACCTCCTTTTTCTCTCCTGAGAAACCATAGAGCGGCCCTTCAATTGAGAGAAGAACTTTCCCGGTCTTCAGCGCCTCGAAAGCAGGTTTAAAAAGAACATTAACCGAGCTTCCAGTATCTACCAGGATCTTATCCACGGTATAATTTTCGATTACTGCCTTGATAACGACTGCGTCGTTGAAAGGATTGGCGGTCGGGGAAAGGTCTTCCTTCCCGAAGGTGACCATTCCTCATACTGGAGCAGAAGAGGAGGTAGCTGCAACCTCGGATTGATAGACTCATGTGAGACTAGACTTCCTGGAAGATTCAAGTCCTGCACCTCCATGAATGTGATATAGATTTCTCGGTTTTGAAATTTAGTGAAAGATTGAGATTTTCTCCAAAACTATATCCGATAAAGGCAAGTGTACCTTATCGTCTATAGTATAAGATATTTGGAAATACCAAGGTCGTATTCCACGGGGCGCGTTGATTACTTCTACTTCGAGGAAAATCACTATTATCTTATCTAATGAAATTTTGGAGGTTTTGATTACTTAGTTAAAAAGAGACATTTTGCAAACTTAGTGAATGATTAAAACGATAATAAAAAGACTTAATGCTCAACATAGTGGAGTGGAAAAAGGAGAGAAAACTTAACGTTGCATGAAAGGAGAAGTACTTAAGGAGAAAGAGCAAATGAAAGAGAGCAAGCTAATTTTTATTGAAAATCAAAACTATTACAATCTTAAAGAGAGATTACCAAGCTAGGAAAATGAAGATTACAAGCTTAAAAAGAGCTAGTACATGAAAGTTAAACTAAAACATTGCATGAATTGAAAAGGAAGACATGAAAGCTTAAAGACATGAACAATTGCATTGAAGAACTCACTAACAGCTCTAGCAGCACCTCCCTCACTCCAAAATTCTGAACCCTGGACTCAAGGAGAACCTCTGAATTTATAGGAAAAAATTTCAGATTACACGCCCTTGGTCACGGGTGTGACCAAGGGCATGACTGCACTATTCACATCGGATCCGACAGCGGCGTGGGCTTTCTGGACGGCGCGGCGAGAAATGACATGTCACGGGCGTGACATGTCGGGTCACGGCCGTGACTTTGGACGGCTGCATTAAATGCGGCGTGGGCTGGAATTCGGCGTGGTGGCGAAGCAGAGATCACGCTGGAAAGTCACGGTCGTGACATGTGGGTCACCGGCGTGACTTAGGTTGACTTCTCGACAGCATCTCCACATCTCGACGGCGGCTCCACGTGGAAGATTCTAAGTTTACACGCCCTTGGTCACGGGCGTGACTTTGGGTCACGGGCGTGACCTGGGGCGTGACTTGGTGTGGGCTAGCTCAGACAGCGCGGCATCATTCTGGACTGATCTTTAGGTTACACGCCCTTGGTCACGGGCGTGACCGAGGGCGTGACATGCCATTTTTCCCGATTTGTCCAAAAATTCTGCAAATATTGAAATTAAGCTAAGTTAGAATCAAAATTACAAAAAGAACTACTTATAACCTAAAATTATCATAAAAAGGAAAAATCATATTAAATATTTACAAAATTTTCTATTAAAAAGTTAAAAAAAATACTACTTATCAAATACCCCCATACTTGAGGTTTTGTTATTCCAGAGCAAAAGTGTGAGGCATAATTTATAAGACATCCTTAAAAAAAAATTTAATTTAAAACTAAAATTTCATTTAACCAAAAGTTAAGTTAAGAGTAAATTCAAAGGGGAGTTAAGTCCTAGATTATGATGATGATTTGAAAAGAGGGAAAATGTTTAGGCAAGAACTTCTCAAGAAAATTAAGTAGTTTGACAAAATTGTAGAAATTATACAACTAAATTAAATTAAAATTATAAGAACTCTATCTTAAAAGAATCTTAAGGAAAAGTAAATTACTAAATATTGCTCTCTCCATAATTTTCAACTAAAACTAGAACAATGATAATTGGCTAAGGGGGATTTCATAAAATTTGGCATAAGAAGAGAAATTTTTGAATGGAGGAAATGGAATTTATCATGAAATTTCCTTTTTTTTCTCTCTTTTTTTTTCTCTTCTAATAAAAACCCAAAATGTATATGGTTTAGGAGTAATGAATTTTATCCTCTTACTCCATGCCATATAATCTTTTCAAATATTTTGGGTGCATATGTTTTAGGGAATAATGAATTTATCCTCTTATTCCCATGACATATGATCTTTTAATACATTTTTTTATGCCATCAAAGGGGGTATGGTAGGGGAAAATAAATCTAGCTAGCTTTAAATCATATTGAGAGCAAATTCTAGTAAAATTAAAATTCCTAAGATCTAAGAAGTTAGAAGAAAATATAATTGAAATCTAAAGAGATTTAGGAAATTTACTACAAAATGAAGCCATGCTAACAAAATTCTCTAATCAATTTAAAATCATAAGATGATTCTTAAATCAAGATTACCTCAAATTTAAAATTAACTAACTATGATAAGCAAAATTTTAGCCAATTAAAAACTTAAACATGCTTATAAACATTCTCAACTAGATTTCTAAGAAATCACAAAAACAACAAGGAGGGATATAAGAATTTTTGATATTATCTTTTTTTTGAATTTTTTGATATTATCTTTTTTTTTTGAATTTTTGACATTAAAAACTATTTACAAAGAAAGGAAACTAGCTTTAAAACTTAACAATTTTTGCAAGTCTTGGACTTCCCAAGGGCTACCCGGTGAAGGGTTCGCAAGGTACTAGGAGGTGTGATGGGATGAAATCCCAAACGTCCCTTTCCAAGATTTAAATTTTCGATTTTTTAAAAAAAATTTGAGTTTTTGGATTTTACAAGTGCTTAAATAAAGGAAATCATAGAAACAAAATTAAAATTTTCTTTTTGTTGTTTTTTTTTTGAAAAGTTTCTTTTTAAAACTATTTACAAATATTTACAAAGGGCTATTTACACCCCCATACTTAAAGTTAAACATTGTCCCCAATGTTTAAAAATAAGTATGAAGTAAGAAAAGGTAAAAAGAAATGCAAAAACGAAAGAAGAGAAGGAAAAAGGGCTTCCCTGATTTTTTTTTTGAAGCTTTTGTGGGGAAGCTGCGATTACCTGCAAAAGTTGTTAAAGAAGAAAAGAAAAGACAAGAGAAAATAACAAAAGATAACTTTGGGGTGCCTCCCAAAAGCGCTTTGTTTAAGGTCGCGTAGCTTGACCCACTTGCAAATCATATTATTGGTTGAAATACAATCGAATCACTCTTTTCATTAGTTAATTCTCCCGGAAGATATAATTTAAGTCGGTGGCCGTTTACTTTGAAGGTACCTTTTTCCGGGTGGGAAATTAAAATTGTCCCATAGGACCAAACCTCTTTAACAATAAAGGGTCCGGACCATCGGGATTTTAGTTTTCCCGGAAAAAGGCGAAGGCGGGAATTATAAAGGAGGACGAGATCGCCCGGCGAAAAAGTTTTTGGAAATTTTATATGCTTATCGTGATAAAACTTCGTTCGCTCCTTATATAATTTATTGCTCTCATACGAATTCGCTCGCCACTCATCTAATTCGTTCATTTGGAATTTTCTTTGTTCTCCCGCTAGAGTGGAATCGAGGTTTACAAATTTAAGCGCCCAAAATGCGATGTGTTCTAATTCGTCCGGAAGGTGGCAAGCCTTGCCATAAACCATTCGATATGGTGTACAACCGATAGCGGTCTTGTACGCCGTTCGATAGGCCCATAGCGCGTCATCGAGCTTTATTGCCCAATCCTTCCGATTGATAGAAACTATTTTTTCTAAAATCCATTTTAATTCTCGATTAACAACTTCGACTTGGCCGCTCGTTTGTGGGTGATATGCGGTGGATAATTTGTGTGTGACACCATATTTTGCTAATATTTTTGTGAATTGAGTATTGCAAAAATGGGTGCCCCGATCACTCACAATAGCGCGCGGCGTGCCAAATCGAGAAAATAATTTTTTTAAGAAATTAACGACGACTCGCGCATCATTGGTGGGGAGAGCTTGCGCTTCCGCCCACCTTGATACGTAGTCGACCGCCACTAGAATATATTTATTTCAAAAAGATGGAGGGAGAGGACCAACAAAATCGATACCCCAAAGGTCGAAAATTTCGCATTCTAAGAAAATGTTTTGGGGCATCTCATCCCGGCGAGAGATGTTCCCCGACCGCTGGCAGCTGTCGCAGGTACTCACAAGGGTGTGAGCATCTTTGAAGAGTGTGGGCCAATAAAAGCCCGCCTCCAATGCCTTCCTCGCGGTTCGGTTCGAATGATAATGACCACCGGTGGGTCCCTCATGACAATGACGTAAAATTTTAAGGCCTTCCTCACTTGAAACACATCTTCTCACAATCTGGTCTGCGCATACTCGAAATAAAAAGGGGTCCTCCCAAAAGTAATTCTTTAAATCAGAAAAGAATTTCTTCTTTAGCTGACTCGAGAATTCTTTTGGCAGGACCCGGGCTACTAAATAGTTAGCCAAATCCGCAAACCATGGGGTAGAAGATGAATTAAAATTTTCGAGAGCTAGGAGGCGCTCTTCGGGAAATTTATCGTTGATGTCGGCCTCTATTAATGCTTCCGAGGAGGGATTTTCTAAACGAGAAAGGTGATCGGCCGCCAAGTTTTTGGCTCCTCTTTTGTCCCGGATCTCTAAGTCAAACTCCTGCAAGAGGAGGATCCATCGCAAAAGACGAGGCTTGGCGTCCGATTTGCTTAAAAGATACCTAAGTGCGGAGTGATCCGTGAAGACGATAACTTTCGAGAGGGTGATATACGACCTAAACTTATCGAAGGCGAAAACGATTGCTAGAAGTTCCTTCTCGGTCGTGGTGTAATTTGCTTGTGCCGACGTGAGTGTTTTGCTCGCATAATAGATAGGGTGGAAATACTTACTCACCCGTTGGCCTAAAATGGCACCAACCGCAATATCACTCGCGTCGCACATGACTTCAAAAGGGAGCGACCAATCCGGCGCGACTAGAATCGGGGAGTTTATAAGTTTTTCTTTGATAAGTTTAAAGGCCAAATGACATTCATCGCTAAAAATAAATGAAGATTCCTTTTCAAGAAGATGGGTTAACGGCTTTGTGATTTTGGAAAAATTTTGTATAAAGCGTCGATAGAACCCCGCGTGGCCTAGGAAACTCCTAATAGCTTTTACATTTGTGGGAGGGGGAAGTTTTTCAATTACTTCAATCTTGGCCCTATCGACCTCGATCCCCTTGCCCGAAATTTTATGGCCAAGGACTAGTCCTTCCTTGACCATAAAATGACATTTTTCCCAATTAAGCGCTAAATTCGTTTCCTCACATCGCTGCAACACGCGCTCGAGATTTTTTAAACAGTTTTCAAATGAACTCCCGTACACGGAAAAATCGTCCATAAATACTTCCGTCACCTCCTCCACTAAATCGTCAAAAATTGCCAGCATACATCTTTGGAATGTAGCTGGCGCCTTACAAAGACCAAATGGCATCCTTCGATAAGCGAAGGTGCCAAAGGGACAAGTGAAAGTGGTTTTCTCTTGGTCGTCGGGCGAAATCGGAATTTGGAAGTATCCCGACAAACCATCTAGAAAACAGTAGTAGGAGTGACCCGAAAGGCGTTCTAAAATTTGGTCGATAAATGGTAGAGGGAAGTGATCCTTACGGGTGGCATCATTTAATTTCCGATAGTCGATGCACATCCGCCAACCCGTAACAGTACGGGTTGGGATCAATTCGTTATTTTCGTTCGCAACTACCGTGACACCACCTTTCTTTGGCACGACTTGTACTGGGCTAACCCAAGTACTGTCCGATATCGGGTAGATGATTCCCGCGTCCAGAAGTTTTATAACTTCGGTCTTAACGACTTCTTTCATGTTAGGGTTTAGTCGTCGTTGAGGCTGGACTGAATTTCGGGAATTATCTTCGAGAAATATTTTATGAGTGCAGAAAGATGGGTTTATACCCTTAATGTCCGATAATTGCCACGCAATTGCGTGACGGTGCTTTCTTAAGACTATAGTCAACTCAGAAATTTCTGAGTTGCTAAGATCGGATGAAATGATGACGGGTAGCTTAGACTCTTTTTCCAAAAACAAGTATTTAAGGTGAGGGGGAAGTTGTTTCAACTCCAATATGGGTGGTTCTTCATAAGAAGTCTTGATTTTTAATTTTTCTAAAAATAATGGTTCGGGTGGTGTGGGGTGAGAAACTTCTTCTTCATCACAAAAGAGCTCTACGGGCTCAGAATCACTACTCGCCGATGAAACTAACTCGAGGGATGAATCGAACTCACAACACTCTTCTAAGTAAAAAACATGAATCGTCATTTTCTAGCGTGTTCCGCATCGAGGAATTTATGCCGAAAGTAACTTCATCGTCTCCAACCCGTAGGAAGAGCTTTCCGTTACTTACGTCGATAATAGCGCGGGAGGTGGCAAGGAAGGGCGGCCGAGTATGAGGGGTACTTCGGCATCCTCTTCGATGTCAAGAATGACAAAATCCACTGGGAAGATGAATTTGTCAACCTTGACGAGCCCGTCCTCCACTATTCCTATCGGATATTTTAAAGAACGATCCGCTAATTGGATACTCATTCGAGTGGGCCTTGGATTTCCTAGACCTAGCTTTTTGAACAAAGAAAACGGCATAAGGTTGATGCTTGCTCCAAGATCCGCTAAGGCGTGTTTTACTAACGAATTGCCAAAAAGACATGGGATGGAAAACCGTCCCGGGTCATTTGCTTTTTTTCGGCAATTTGTTGACTACAACCGCGGAGCATTCTGCGTTTAAAGAAATATGTGAAATATCTTCTAACTTTTTCTTATTGGAGAGCAACTCCTTAAGATATTTTGCATATTTAGGCATTTGTGAGATAGCCTCGCAGAAAGGTACATTAATATGGATTTGTTTTAAAACATCTAAAAACTTTTTATAATTTTTTTCGGCGCTTTCATTTTTAAATTTCGATGGATACGGAATATTAGAAGTAGGAGCGCGCGGATTTAAAATAGAAGTGTGCGGAGCTATCGTAGCGGGCAAATTCGAAGATGAATTAAAAGTAGGAGGAGGAGGAGAGGAAATTACCTTGGGTTCGTCCTGTTTTTGAACCACCTCCTTCCCTCTTCGGAGTGTAATAGCGTGCGCGCTCTCCTTTGGATTTTGCTCGGTGTTCCCCGGTAGTGCTCCTTGTTGATGCTCAGAAATCATCTTTGCGAGCTGGCCCACTTGATTCTCTAAATTTTTGATCGATCCCGTAAGGTTCCGGATGTTCGTTTCATTTGTAGCAACATATTTTGCAAAAACCTCTTCAATCGGAGAGAGTTTTTGCTGTTGCGGTGGAAAACCGGGTGGATTATAATTTTGAGAAATCAAATTTGGAGGCGGAGTTAAGTTAAGAAGTTGATTAGGGGGAGGTTGATTTAAATTCATAGGACGCTGAGCATTTCCTTGGTTGCTCCATGAGAAATTCGGATGATTCCTATAACCCGCATTGTAGGTGTTATTATACGGAGCGGTGTTCGGGTTATAGGAAGGCCGAGGTGGATTTCCCAAGTAGTCAACATGTTCTTCAATTAAAACGTTATTAGCCCAAGGAGGAGTGGCGGAGGAAGCAGACATCTCCGCCACTTGCTTTGTTAAGCGCTCAACTTGTAAAGCTAAATTTGCGTTTGCGTCTATTTCAAAAATTCCGGCCGGCTTATTAGGCCGCGCTCGGGGCATGTTCCATTGGTACGCATTTGTGGCCATCTCTTCGAAAAGCTCTTGAGCGGCGATCGGGGTTTTATTATTTAATGTCCCCCCGGCGGCCGCATCAATCATTTGCCTCGTTTGGAGATTTAAGCCATTATAAAATATTTGCACTTGTTGCCAAGTGGCAAGTGCGTGGTGAGGGCATCGACGCAAAATCTCCTTGAAGCGCTCCCATGTGTCATAGAGAGTCTCCGAGTCGATTTGCATGAACGATGCAATATCTGTGCGCAATTTAGCGGTCTTTGAAGGCGGGAAATATTTATTAAGAAATTTTTCCGTCATTTCGGCCCATGTAGTGATGGATCCCCTAGGTAGGGAGCCCAGCCACTGCTTGGCCTTAGACCGCAAAGAAAAAGGAAAAAGACGTAATCGAATGGCGTCATCGGTGACGCCATTGATCTTAAAAGTGTCGCAAATTTCAAGAAAGTAAGAGATATGTGAATTTGGATCCTCGTCCGGTTGACCATCAAAGGTCACCGATTGTTGCACCATTTGTATGATGCTGGACTTGATCTCAAAATTATTGTTCGCCACCGTGGGGCGAACAATACTCGATTGTGTGCCTTCCAAATTCGGCCGTGCATAATAGGACATGGTCCATTGCGCGTCCTCATTAGGATTTGGCTCGTTAAGATTAGGAGGATTAAGATTATGATCCATATTTGCTGCGTTAGTGTCCCCGATCGACTCTTCGGATTCTATTTGATTTCCCTGATCACGAGAACGGCGGTGCCTCAAAAGGGTTCGCTCGATCTCCGGATCAGAAGGAAGAATCGAAATGCTACCTCGGGTCATACCACTAAAAAGAGAAGAAAGGAAGAAGAAAAACTAAATTTTTTTTTTCTTTTTGAAATTTAGAAAAAGCAAAGTAAAATAAAAAAAGCATGATAAAATTAATAGCTATCCTCTTTTCAAAATATCTACGCAAAGTCCCCGGCAACGGCGCCAAAAACTTGATATAGATTTCTCGGTTTTGAAATTTAGTGAAAGATTGAGATTTTCTCCAAAACTATATCCGATAAAGGCAAGTGTACCTTATCGTCTATAGTATAAGATATTTGGAAATACCAAGGTCGTATTCCACGGGGCGCGTTGATTACTTCTACTTCGAGGAAAATCACTATTATCTTATCTAATGAAATTTTGGAGGTTTTGATTACTTAGTTAAAAAGAGACATTTTGCAAACTTAGTGAATGATTAAAACGATAATAAAAAGACTTAATGCTCAACATAGTGGAGGGGAAAAAGGAGAGAAAACTTAACGTTGCATGAAAGGAGAAGTACTTAAGGAGAAAGAGCAAATGAAAGAGAGCAAGCTAATTTTTATTGAAAATCAAAACTATTACAATCTTGAAGAGAGATTACCAAGCTAGGAAAATAAAGATTACAAGCTTAAAAAGAGCTAGTACATGAAAGTTAAACTAAAACATTGCATGAATTGAAAAGAAAGACATGAAAGCTTAAAGACATGAACAATTGCATTGAAGAACTCACTAACAGCTCTAGCAGCACCTCCCCCACTCCAAAATTCTGAACCCTGGACTCAAGGAAAACCTCTGAATTTATAGGAAAAATTTTCAGATTACACGCCCTTGGTCACGGGCGTGACCAAGGGCGTGACTGCACTATTCACATCGGATCCAACAACGGCGTGGGCTTTCTGGACGGCGCGGCGAGAAATGACATGTCACGGGCGTGACATGTCGGGTCACGGCCGTGACTTTGGACGGCTGCATTAAATGCGGCGTGGGCTGGAATTTGGCGCGGTGGCGAAGCAGAGATCACGCTGGAAAGTCACGATCGTGACATGTGGGTCACGGGCGTGACTTAGGTTGACTTCTCGACAGCATCTCCACGTCTCGACGGCGGCTCCACGTGGAAGATTCTAAGTTTACACGCCCTTGGTCACGGGCGTGACTTTGGGTCACGGGCGTGACTTGGGGCGTGACTTGGTGTGGGCTAGCTCAGACAGCGCGGCATCATTCTGGACTGATCTTTAGGTTACACGCCCTTGGTCACGGGCGTGACCGAGGGCGTGACATGCCATTTTTCCCGATTTGTCCCAAAATTCTGCAAATATTGAAATTAAGCTAAGTTAGAATCAAAATTACAAAAAGAACTACTTATAACCTAAAATTATCATAAAAAGGAAAAATCATATTAAATATTTACAAAATTTTCTATTAAAAAGTTAAAAAAATACTACTTATCAGAATGCAAAAGAGATTACCTAAATTACCTTCGTCATTTCTGTCTATTCATTCACTTGGATATCTGAGGTTGCCGAGAGAGCCAACATCGTCCACTTCTTTGCATTCCCAGAGCACTTCTGCTACCTCCTTGTTCATGGAGGTCGAAGCTTTGGAAGGATCTCCCTTCTGGAACTGATCTTTGAATTTTAATTCCTTTAGGAGCTTCTCCACCAGCAAGCGGAGAGCTCTGCAATTCTCGGTCACATGGCCTCTTTCCCTGTGATGTTCACAGTAAAGAGCCGGATATCTGGTTCTTGGGCCAGAGCTGATCGGGGCAGTCCTTTTGTAAAAGGGCTGCTTTTGAAGAACCTGAACTACCTCACTCATAGATACGCCAAGGTTGGTGAAGGATTCTTGAGAATCGTTGAAAAGTTCTGAGGGGGTAGAGGTGGATGAGGATATTGGATCTGAAGGACTGGTGTGGGTGGCTGAATTGAAGCAGTTGGGGTTGGCAGCGAGGACCCTTCAGGTTGGAACTGCTGATTCCCCTAACGAGGTCGGTAATGACGGAAATTCCTTCCCTTTTGATAAGGGGGCTGGAGCTCTTAACGAGGTGGCTTGGATGATGGTTGGGCTGGATAAAAACTTGTCGAGCCTTTCTGGATGGCTTTACTCGTCAGATTGAAAACATAGACAGGGTTATTGATCTCCCCCTCTATGTGCCTGTTGGCAATACTAATAAGCTATTGATATGAGCTGGGCTCCCTGGTCGTGACCTCAAATTTAAGAGGTCCTTCTTGTAAGCCGTTGATCAAAGCTACCATATAGAAAGAGGGATCTACATCCCTTATTCCGAGAATTTCTTTTTGAAACCGATCAATAAAGCGAGCTAAAGTCTCGCCTTCTCCCTGCTTGATCTTGAAGAGGGCTGCAGGGCCACTCTTCCTCTTCTTAGAGGTTGCAAACCTCAAAAAGCTCGTGCCTTAGGATAGCGAAGCTCGAGAGGATTGGGAAGGCAGCTTATAAGACCACTCCCGGGCTTGCCCATCGAAAGAAGTGATCAAGAGCTTACATTTCACAGCATCGGATAGAGTCCTTAGAGCCACAACGGTCTCGAAGGCTTAGAGATGGGCGACTGGGTCACTCTCCCCCGTGAACATGGGCAGACGGGGTTCCCTAAAGCATTTGGGAATTGACTCCCAACAAACTCTATCAGAAAAAGGGGAAGGCTCTTCTGCTTCAACAGTGTAAAAAGAAGTAGGAAGGGCAAAAACAGGGGCTGGAGGATAGGCACAATCCTCCTGAAAAATTCAGGGTCTGAGCAGGAGGTCCCTGAGCTGCTGCTCTGAAGAAATCATGGTAGGCTGCGAACTCCCCAACTTGAGGTCGCACAGGAGCTGCAGTCTGGGAGGTCGCGCATTCAAGAGGGTGATCGCCAACTAGGAGATCAGGGGTAGCTGTTTGACTAGGTTGGGGAAGAAGATTCTGAGAGATTGCGGTCAGGGTCTGACTCTGAACTTCAAACTGCCTAGCGGACTCTTGCTGAGCCTGAGCGGTCTCTCGGCGAGCTCGGGCGGCCTCTCAAAGAGCTTGCTCGACGCGAAGCTAAAATCGGTGCTCTAAATATTCTAAGGAGGTCAGATTGATCGAGGGGAGACTGCTGTGAGACCGACGAAAATGATGTCTGTGATCTGGAAAATCCAGTGATTTCACCTAAACACTCTGGATCTGAAGGTCGCGTGTTCGTTTCGTTGGTACAAAAATGTACCTCCAAGACTCACACTAAAAGAAGAGGAAAGGGACTGCGGAGTGCAGGTTACTTAGGACAGAGAAGGCTAGAAAATAGATCACTGAGGGAAAACTTCTTTGATTGATCTCAAAAAAGGATTACAGAGGGGGTCTAAAACAGGCCAAGGTGAGAGATAGAAAAGTGATAGAATTCGAGACCGCTTGCACAAGTTGTAAGCTGGAGGCTCGAAGCGAAAGTTCTTTTTTCAGGTACCCAACCCCTCTATTTATAGACGCGGAGGCTGCCCAAACGGGCAAATCTATAAATTACGGGCTGCCCGGGGTCTAGGAGAACCAGGGCAGAGGAAAGGGGGTGCTAATAAAAAAAAGGGAAAAGGGACCAGACCGCGCGGTCTAGCGGTCTGGTGGGGTCTTGATTGTCTGTGCCTTGGAGAAAACATCGAAGGGAGAGCTGGCGACCTGGGCGGTCTCGCAAAACTGAGACCGTTGGAAGGGCTCCTTTCTGACTAGAGAAGAGGTCGCGAGAATTCCAGGCAAACAATGGAGAATGTGTATTGATAGTTATACTATAAACAAAATAACAACTAAGTATCGTTTTCCAATATCACGACTTGATGACTTGTTAGATATGTTGCATGGAGCCCAAATATTTTCAAAAATTGACCTTAAAGGTGGTTATCATCAAATCAGAGTAAGACCTAACGATGAGTGGAAACTTCTTTTAAAACATGGGATGGACTTTATGAATGGCTCGTTATAACATTTGGACTCTCAAATGCACTTAGCACCTTCATGCGTCTAATGAACCAAAATTATGATCATTTATTGGGAAGTTTGTTGTTGTTTATTTTGATGATATTCTTATTTTTAGTAAAAAAAATATTGATGGTCATATTGGGCACATCCGCAAAAAATTTCATACATTGAGAAATGAAAATTATATACTAATATGAAAAAGTGTTCAATTGTAAGGAATATTGTAGTTCTCTTGGGACATGTTATAACATTTGAAGGAATTAAGAATGATGATGAAAAAGTCAAAGCAACTGTGGAATGGTTGTTACCATAATCTATAACTGAGGTAAGAAGTTTTCATTGTTGGGTTTCAATGACATCAAATACGGAGCAGAAACTTTGAGAAACCCAAGAGAAATGATCTTGCAAAAACCAATAAATCAAGAAAAAACTTGTACCTGCGTCTGAATCAAATTCCATAAAGGGGGATGTTGTTTGAGTACTCAAACATAGAACTATATCCACGTCTCTAGGAGTATCCACACAAACGCCAGAAACACCTCACCAATCGTCCAAGGAATGCGGGCTAGAGAATGATCGTCCTCTACGTCTCCACGAAGTACTATCTTCGATTCTCGAAGAGGGAATGGCTGCCGAATTCAGGTCTCACGAATGAGAAGACACGTGATGTGCTTTTTGAAAGCTAAGACGTCGGCGGCTGCGGGTTCTCTATTTCGAAAGAGTCAAACTCTTAATTTTTTTTTGGCATAATGGAGAACCTTAAACACTCCATATATATGACGGTGTTTAAGAACCACAGATTCTCTGAACCATAGATCCATGACCTAAGAGAAGAGTAAATAGAATATCGACTTGATGTCTTTAAGATATCGACTTGAAGTCTAGTCGATATTCACAATATCGGCTTGATGTTTAGTCAATATTCACAATATCGACTTGATGTCTAGTCAATATTCACAATATTGTCTTGATGTGTAGTCGATATTTATCTAGTCAATAAACATGATGTCGACCTGACATCTAGTCGATATTCATAATATCAGCTTGATGTATAGTCAATATTTATCTAGTCGACATCCAAAATATTGGCTTGTTATCCAGTCGTCATTCATAATATCGACTTGATGTCTAGTCGATATTCAGAATATTGACTTGATGTCTAGTTGATATTTATCTAGCCAACATACACACAACCATACAAGGTCTATCCGATATAGTTTTACTCCTATCGGCATAAGCTTGGTCCTTCACTCATATCCAATATAAATAAAACCAACACGATCATTTGTCCAATTTTCCATATATATTTGTGTGCGACCTCATATGCTCATATTACGTTGGTAGTGAGACTTACTCCTTAATTACTTCTAGATCATAGAAGATTCCAACAATCTTCCACTTGAGCTAGAACGTATCAATTATAGTCTAACATGCAACGAGCGACATCTAGCAATGCATCACAGCTACCCAAGTAATACAAGAGTTTGTAACTCAATGAAACCTATCAGTGACCAATGTATCAGTGTTATCTAGTCTCTTTGTCTCTTATATCCAAATTGAACTCGAGGCATGGAGTGTATCACCCTCTTAATTATTCAATCTTTATTTCTTGATCTAGAATATACTATTAGAAATAAGTGAGTCCAATATCATATATTGATTCAACTTAGCATGGTCATGCATTTTATAGTCTCATTCCATCAAGGGGAACATGGATGTAACTCATGTCATATAGGAGGATAAATTCCATTTACATCAACTTACAATCACCTACATGATTTGTAACGTACCCAATAACCACCCTTATCATCGACCTTTCCCAAGGAAGACATTAGATGACATCAAAGTATGTTCCTCCTCACGTAATGACTTTAGTGACTTCGGGTCAAAGAACCACAAACACCATTATCACTTTGAGACCTACTTGTAACATGTTCATATAACAATCCACAAAGTAGTCTCATGGTGGGTCTGTCCAGTACAACTTGTTCTCTAATATGTATTTATGTGATGACTTGATATACAATATCATGACCTATGAGAACCGGTCATCAGTCAACCAATATAGTAGTCTCAACGTATCATCATTACCTTAATTTTCTATGATGACACCTTGACTAGGGACCTTTTAGGAATGGTGCTTCATAAAAACACATGATCTCACATTCAAGTCACACACTTGAATTCCTATGAAAGCAAACACTTCAAGAGCATTTAACATGTTTAAATAATCTATCTGTAGAGTAATAAGTATACACAGTAAAAGAATATGTCATAAATGTAAAAGAAAACACATAGTATAATTCATTGTATGAACATATATCCGACATAACCAAACTCCAGAAGTCTCCCATTAGAGTTAATCATGCATGTATCGAATACCTAATGATCTAGTATGACTATCATGCTTCCTCTGAGGTAAAGGCTTTGTCAGTGGATCTATTATATTCTCATCAGTCGGTACCCTACAAATGTTCATATCTCCTCGATCGACTATCTCTCAAATAAGATGTAACCATAGAAAGAAGTACTTGGAGCGCTAGTGAGAACTAGGTTCCTTGGCCTGTGCAATGGCGTCGTTGTTGTCATAGTAAGGAATCACTGGATCAACAATGCTAGGAACTACATCAAGCTCGCTAATGAATTTTCTAATCCATACAGCCTCCTTCGCTGCATTAGCAACAACAATATACTCAGCCTCTATTGTAGAATCGACAACTAACTCTTGCTTCAAACTCTACCAGCTCTGCCTCTCCACCATACATCAAGAATACATCATTAGTCCTTCTCAAGTATTGTATGATATTCTTAACTGTCATCCAGTGACCAACACCCAGATCAGACTGATATTTGCTAATCATGCTCAAAGCATATGAGACATCGGGACGAGTACATAGCATTGCATACATGATTGATCCAATTACAGAAGAATATGAAATCAACTTCATGTGGTCCTTATCTTCTAAAGATGTAGGGCACTGCTCCTTAGAGAGACTTACAAAATATAACATGATTACGAATCCTTTCTTAGACTCAAGCATGTTGAACCACTTCAACACCTTCTCAATGTATGCATTATGGGTCAAACTTAGCAACCTTTTCGATCTACGTCTATAGATTTTAATAACTAGTGTGTAGGTCACTTCTCTCAAATCTTTCATATCAAAGAAGTCACATAACCTGTTCTTAACATCTTGTATGGTTGGAATGTCATTCCCAATCAATAGTATGTCATCTACATACAATATCAAGAATACTACAGTGCTCCCACTAATCTTCTTGTAAACACAAGGCTCATCTTCATTCTTGATGAAATCACACTTTTTGTTTTTTCTCATCAAAATGAAGCTTCCAACTTCGATAAGCTTGCTTCAATCCATAAATGGATCGGTGCAACTTATATATTTTAGTGGCTTCATGTGGAGATACAAAACCCTCGGGTTATGTCATGTATACTTCCTCAAGGAGGTTTCAATTAAGAAAAGTCATTTTGACATTTATTTGCCTGATCTAGTATTCATAATACGCAGCAATAACAAACATGATTCTGATGGACTTGACCATGACAACCTGGGAAAAAGTCTCAACATAGTCAATTCCATGAATTTGCTTGAAACTCTTAGCCATTGGTTGTCCTTTGAATGTATGTACATTCCCATCCATGCTGATCTTCTTCTTGAAAACCCACTTCCACACTATGGGTCGTACCCCTTCAGGTGGTTCCACCAAGGTTCAAACTTGGTTTATATACATGAAGTTCATTTCATATTTCATGGCCTCAAGTCATTTCTCAGAGTTCGGTCCATTCATAGCTTCTTGGTATGTCGCAGGATCATCATCATGATCCATAAGCTACACATTACCTATTTTATATGAGAAATTCATATCTCTCATGCTCAAATCTAGGTCTAACAGATCTATGTAGGACTTGTGTCTCTTGAGCAGGTTCTCTAGCTACAACAACTTGTAGTCCTTGCTCAGGTTCCAATTCTGGTCCATTCATTGTTTGTGGTTCTTGAACCTCTTCAAGTTCTATCTTGGTAGTCTTTCTAGATATGAACTCCTTCTCTAGAAAGATACCAGTCCTTGCAACAAACACTTTGCCCTCTGATGTATTATTGAAATAGTACTATTTAGTTTCCTTAGGATACCCCATTAGATAACACTTATCTGATTTGGCCTCAAATTTTTTAGGCATTTGACGTCTCACGTATGCTCACAACCCTAAATATTTATGAAAGATGTGCTAGAACGCTTCCCAATCCATATCTCATATGCTGTCTTTTGAACCGTTTTAGTTGGAACATGATATAGTGATCAAACAGTCATCTCCATAGTATATCCCCAAATGTAAATAGGCAGATATGCATGGCTCATCATCAATCACACCATGCCCAATATGGTAAGATTTCTCCTCTCAAAAACACCATTATGTTGTGGTGTCCTAGGTGGAGTGATCTAGGTACAATACCACACTCTCTGATGATCACAAAACTCCTGACTCAAATATTCGCCACATCGGTCAAATCAGAGTGCTTTAATTATTTTTTCGAGTTGGTTTTGTACTTCATTCTTGAACTCTTTGAACTTTTCAAAGGATTCAAATTTGTGCTTCATAAGATACACATATTCATATCTATTGAAATCATTTGTAAATGTAATGAAGTAGTGAAACTCACCTCTAGCCATATAACTCATGGGTCCCCATACATCACTATATAGTATACCCACAAGATCAACAACCCTCTCAGTATGACTAGTGGAAGGGGTTTAGTCATTGCCTAATAAACAAGACTCACATCTCTCAAATGATTCATAATCGAATGAGTCCAATAGTCCATCTTTATGGAGTTTGGATATGTTTTTCTCATTTATATGGCCTAAACGACAATGTCAAAGGTACGTAGGATTCGAGTCATTTGTTTTTAGTCTTTTAGTATTTTTCAATGTTATAGAGGGGTGGTCTAAGTTCAAAATATATAAACCATTAAATATCTAAGCAACATCATAACAAACATCATTCATATAAATCAAACAATAATTGTTCTTAATCATAAATGAAAATCCTTTCATGTCTAAACATGAAATAAAAATAATATTTTTAGGTATAGTTGGTACGTAATAGCAATTCTCTAATTTTATTACAAGCTCAGTGGACAAAGAAAGATGATAAGTTCCTGCGGCAATGACAACAACTCTTACTCCATTTCCAACATGTAGGTCTATCTATCCTCTAGCTAGCATTCTTCTCCTTCTCAATTCCTGCGTATTTATACAAATGTGAGAACCACATCCAATATCCAATACCCAAGATGAAGGAGTAGAAAGAATGATCTCTATAACAAAAATACCTGAAGTGGAAGTCATACTTCCTTTCTACTTGTGTAGATAGTCAATGTAAAGAAGTCAATTCCTCCTCCAGTGCCCTGCCTTTCTACAATGGTGGCAATTCCCTTCCTTAGCCAACCCTTTCTTTTTTAGTGTTGAAGGCTTGGGAATAAGATATAACTCAGATCCTATCTTACTCTTCTTGAATCCCTTATCTTTGCCCTAACCTTTATGCACCATCAATATGAGGCTAGTAGGCTTGACTTTCTTCATGTTATTTTCGGCAGTTCACAACATGCCTAGGAGCTCGGACTATGTCTTGTCAATTTCAGTGATATTGTAATTTAAGACAAACTACTCATAAGTATCCGGTAACGATTGCAGGATTAAGTCAGTGGACAACTCTTGGCCTAAGGGAAAACCCAATATTTCATGGTTCTCAATATACTCAATCATCTTAAGTACTTGAGTTCCTATTGGGTCATAAGATCTCATCTTACACTGAAGCAATGCCTTGGATACATCAAACCTCTCTTGTCGAGCTTTCCCTTGAAACATTTTCTTCATATGATCGATTATATCATAACCACATAATGTCTCATGTTGCTTCTAAAGCTCATAGGTCATAGTGGCAAGCATGGGGCACTTGACATCCAAGGAGTCATCTTGATACTTCTTATAAGCTTCTTTATCTGCTCGAGAGGCAGATCCGAGTGGATCTTCAGGGGGATCATTATCCTTAAGTTTCTTTACCAGTCCAGGAAGTTTATCTCATTGAGCTTCTCCTTCTCAAGGATAGCTCTCAGGGACAATATGGAATATGAATTGCTTGCCATGGAAATTCTATAATAATTATGCAAAGCCTATTAGTACTATATTTCAAAATACATTTTAATTAATAAGAACTTTTATTAAATACTCCCACTATTTCCTTCAAATTAATAACCCTTAATGTCAATTCTGAGAGTTTATGCGAGCTACTCTCTAGTGGTACAAGATCTATATTTCACCCTCATCATGAGTCAACTTTGGTTGATCACCCATAATGTGACTATTTAGGTAGACAAAATTTGTCAATTGTATCATATACAACTCTTGTATGGCTGGTGAATAAATATTATTCACATCCATCTCATGGTGCATGCCAACCTTATGCCTTTAGGCACTCAACCATTATGGTCACCTAGTTATGTTAGACCTGATGTCGATAGCAGGATATCACTATTATCCACTCGCACCCTGCTAAGATAGATTGATGAACCTTGCTTTGGCAAACCCACACTTCATCGATCAAGGCAGGAAAAGTATCATCCATCGAAAGACATTTGAATGCTTAATATAAAAGTTAAGGTATTTTTTTATGATTGATGATTAACCTTTAATCATGATGAACACTTAATCATTTGCACATATTGAAATAATTATGAAAGAATATTACAACATTCACATTGCAGATTCAACCCAGATATACACATATTGTTGAATTTTTGAAGTAGAAGTGGAAGTGGTTCTGGGCGGTCTGAATAAAGGAGACCGCAGAGACCGCGCGGTCTGCACGAGTGTTCTGGCCGGGGTTTTGCCTTGGGCGGTCTGTTCTGGGAGAGCCAGGGTTTTGCCTTGGGCGGTCTATTCTGTGAGACCGCAGGTGACCGCGTGACTTGCGCGATTGTCTGATGACTTGTTCTGGTCGGTTAGGGTTTTTGAAAAAGTGTTTTGATCTTGTTATGAGACCGAGCGGTTTGTTTAGTAACCGCGCTATTTAATAAGGCAGACTAATGGCCATGCTGAGTTCGGGCGGTCTGTCCTGTGAGACCGCTCGCGATCTGATGGACGGTTAGTGTAACTCGTTTTGGGCGGTGACGACATCCATCAGCTTTCCTATAAATAGAGGTGCAGGGCCCATCATTTGTAGAGTGGACTGTAATAACTACAACTTGGGTTGGTTGTGCCAGTCTCATCTTTGAGGTCGCGCGGTCTGGAAGTGTTTTGACTGGTTGTTGTGTTCGTAGGTCAGCGGCCAGCAGGGTGCGGTCTTCTTCCTTGGTATCTTCCCAGTTGTGAATAACCAGTTCGTAAGCGGCTTTCCTCTGGGCGATCTGTGGTGTAGTTCCTGAGCTATTCACGGTGAACTTGGCGATCAGGCGACCTCAGCGGTCAGTCGATCTCAGTTTGTGGTCTGGCGACAGTTTGTGAAGTTCTAGTTATTTGTTCGCTGAAGATTCTATGATCAGGCGACCTCGCGGTCAGGCGGTCTCGAAGTGCAGACAGGTTTGGATTTCAGCAGTTGAATAAGGAAGCAGGTTGTGCGGTCTGTGGTTGTGGTCTGGCAATTCGCAGGTCATCAAGCCTGCTCTGTTTGCGCGGTCTCAGGGATAGCCATGCAACTAGGCTGTTCATGCGGTCTGGCGGTCTCTACTTTGGCAGTTCGCTAGCGGCCTATTTTTTGTCTTGTGCTTCTCTCCTTTGTGATTCTTATAAATCATGTCTCGCCATGTATGTCTCGATCTGTAAAGAGATAGTTAATACAAGAGCACTATTCTGTCTTCATATTGTCATTGATTGTCATACTTGTGGATTGTGTTGAAGTGTTCCGCATTTTTACTTCACTCTGGACCTCTGAAATTTTAACATGGTATCAGAGGGAGGTTCCTGAGCAGTAATCAATGTTGTCTTATGCTTGGATTTCTGCAAGTCGGTTGTCAATCAGTGAGATAACAATGGAAGGAGGATATGCTAGAGGTCTTGGTATTGAGCTCCTTACGCAGACTAACTTTAAAAGTTGGAAGTCGTGCATGGAGAGCTATCTTCTTGGCGAGGACTTATGGGAGGTAGTCGGAGGAGAAGCAAGACAAGTTGTTGTTCCTGCTGAGGGGAATGTTGAGCTCATGCAGGCTTGGAAGAGAACAAATGCAAAGGCTGAGTTCACTCTCAAGCGAGCTATCATTCCGGAGTTGTTTGACCACATCATTGGATGTAGGTCAGCTGCTAAAATTTGGACAGCCTTGGATGGCTTGTTCAATAAGAAGAATGTAGCTCGGCTACAGTTCTTGGAGAATGAGTTGGCTAAGGCAACTCAAGGTGACTTGTCCATTTCAACGTTCTTCTTGAAGATGAAGAACCTATGCGCAGAGATATCGACATTGGACCCGCATGAGCCTATCTCTGAAACGAAGCTGAAGAGGCACATAATCTGCGGCTTACAGAGGGAGTATGTGGCCTTTGTTACTTCTGTAAAAGGTTGGGCCAATCAGCCATTGTTGCTGGAGCTGGAAAACTTACTTTCTTCGCAAGAGAGTTTGGCTAAGCAAATGTCGGGGATATCAGTCTCTGGGGGAGAAGGTGAGGTTCTCTTTTCTAGCAAGAAGAAGAGATGGGACAAGAAGAAGAAGTCTCCTGTTGGAGATGGTCCATCTACTTCATATCAGCAAGAGAGGAGTTATACTCCTAAGTCTGATGGAAAGAAGAAGGAAGGGTCGAGGTGTTACAGGTGCAACAAGCTGGGTCACTTTAAAAGAGACTGCAAGGTCAATCTTCAGCCAGGGCATGTTGTAGGGAAGGAGGAGGCTGGTTCCAATGTTGAAGGTAGTTGGGGTGGTGGAGGTGCTTTCATGACGGGCACTTGTGTTCGGGCATTGGCTTCCATCAACTATCAAGATGGTTGGATAGTGGACTCTGGGTGTGGTCATCACCTCACCGGGGATGAGTCGAAGTTCTCCTCGTTGCAAGCATACTCAGGTAATGATGATATCATTATAGCTGATGATACGATTCATGCAGTAGAGAAGGAGGGTGTTGTCTCTTTAGGCAGTGATAGAGGTCCACTCACTTTGAGGAGTGTTTTCGTTGCAAGCATACTCAGGTAATGATGCTATCATTACATTTGATGATACGATTCATGCAATTGAGAAGGAGGGTGTTGTCTCTTTAGGCAGTGATAGAGGTCCACTCACTTTGAGAAGTGTTTATCATGTGCCGGTAATGAAGAAGAACCTCTTCTCAGTGACAAATGTTGTTGATGCTGGTTATCACGTTTTGTTTGGTCCAACAGAAGTGAAATTTCTCCGAAATGTTTCAGCCGTGAAGGCTGAGGTCATTCATATAGGGAGACGGGTGAAGGACTTGTTTGTTCTATCAACAAGTTCCTATGTTGATAAGATGAGGGCTAACGACAGCGCTGCTATTTGGCATGAAAGACTTGGGCATGTTAGGATGGATAAGCTAAAAGCTATGGCGGGAAGAGGCCTTGTGAAAGGTCTGCCTAGTCTATCATCTTTCAGTGATGGTCACATTTGTGCTGGTTGTCAGTTTGGTAAGGCTCAACGTCTTCCGTTTGACAAATCATAAAGCAGATGCAAAGCACCATTGTAATGAATTCATGGTGATTTGTTTGGACTTACCGCAACTGCCAGTCTTGGAGGTAGCAGGTATATGCTGTTCTTGATTGATGACTTCACTAGATATACTTGGGTATATTTCCTGAACGAGAAGTTAGAGGCGTTCGAGAGGTTTGTGGAGTTCAAGGAGCTGGTGGAAGGTCGGCTTAACCTGCGGATCAAGAAGTTCAGAACCAACAACGGAGGGGAGTTCACCTCAAATGCGTTCTTTAACTTCTGTAGGAAGCATGACATCCGGAGAGAGCTCTCTTGTGCTCACACTCCACAACCGAACGGAGTTGCAGAGCGGAAGATCCGTCATCTGACAGAGACCTGCAAATGTTGGCTTCATGCCAAGAGTATCCCAAAGTTCTTCTGGGCAGAGAGAATATCTTGTGCGACCTATGTCATCAATCAGATGTCTCTCAGTCCTATCAACATGAAGACTCCTCATGAGTTGATGTTTAAGGAGAAACCAAGCGTGGAACACTTTCGAGTGTTCGGATCTACCTGCTACGTGCATGTTCATGATGTGAAAGCAAGGAAGCTAGTGTTCGTCGGTTATGATGACCGGAAGAAGGGCTGGAGATGCATTGATCCTGAGACACGGAGATATGTGGTTTCAAGGGATGTGGTATTTGACGAGCTGACGTCATACCAAGGTAGCTCTTCTGTTGAGTTACAAGAAGACAGGTCAGATAGTGTACTTGGAGAAACTGCAAGGGAAGTTTTGGTGGAGTTGCATGTTTCTCCAGGTGCTCCAGGTATTTCTAACTCTAGGTCAGGTGCTTCAGGTTCTGGAAGCAGGGGAGCGATGCTCCAAGTATGCGTGGAAGAAGAGCTGGTTCAGAATAGGTAGCTAAAGAGGTGGATCAGAGTAAAGCTCTGAGGAGGTCCAATAGGACTATCATTCCGCCAGAACGCAATATATGGGAGAAAATTGGTGAGCTTCGTCTCATGTTTCTTTGCAGGTCCCCTGGATGAGAGAGAGTCATCTTGTTTTGAAAATGCCATGGGAGTCAAAGAGTGGAAAAGAGCCATGGATGAAGAGATGGCTGCCCTCAGGAAGAATGAGACTTTGGACTTGGTGCCTAAGGTTGTGGGAGTTACTCCAGTGACGTACAAGTGGGTTTTCAAGCTGAAGAAGAAGGCTGATGGTAGCATTGAGCGGTACAAGGCTCGCCTTGTAGCTCGAGGTTTCTCTCAAAAGTATGGGGAGGCTTATGAAGAAACTTTCAAACCTGTTTCCAAGATGACTTCGGTCCGGGTGGTGATCGCGTTGGCAGTTTGCCAATGGTGGAAGATTTGGCAACTCGACATGAAGAATGCTTTCTTATACGGCGAGATTGATAAGGATATCTTCATAGATCAGCCACCTGGTTATGTTTCCGAAGAGCACCCAAGACATGTTTGCAAGCTCAAGAAGGCTCTTTATGGCTTGAAACAGGCGCCTCCGGCGCGGTATGACAAGATTGCAGAATACCTCAAGTTCTGCAGATATTTTGCTTCTGATTCTGATTCGAGCTTATTCGTAAAGAAGATGGGTGCTTCAGGTCTTGGTGCTACTGTACGTTGATGATATGATCATCACGGAAAATTCTGAGATGGAGGTAGCTAGGCTTCATGATGAGCTAGCTATCAGATTTGAGATGAAAGACTTGGGTGAGCTCCACCATTTCCTTGGACTCGAAGTGAAGAGGAAAGAGAGTGGTATGCTTGTTTCCCAGAAAGGCTTTGCAGATCGGATCGTGAAGAGATTCGATATGGAAGGATGGAAAATCAGCTCTACTCCACTGGAGGTTGGAGTTCATCTTCGATGAGATGAAGGGAAGGTTCTTACCGATCCTTTGGTGTTCCGGACTTTGGTCGGAAGTCTGATATACATGATGATCACGAGGCCAGATATTTCTTATGAAGTTGGCATGGTGAGTCGGTTTATGGCAGAGCCTCGAAAACCTCATCTTATGGCAGCTAGGAGTATTTTGAAGTATGTCAAATCCACCTCGGATTTGGGTCTCTTTTACGGGAGAAATTTGGGTTTCTGCTTGCATGGATACATGGATGTTGATTATGGACGAGATTCAGATGATCAGAGATCAACTTCTGGATATGTATTTATGATAGGCTCTACAGCTATATCATGGTGCAGCAAGAAGCAGGATTCTGTGTCTGTCTCTACCACGGAAGCGGAAGACAAATCTCCGGCTTTGGCAGCTCAGGAAGTCATCTGGCTTAGGAGGCATGTGGATGACATTCATAGGGAGGTGCGAGGTCCTACTCTGCTACGTGGTGATAATGAGAGTGCTCTCAAACTGGTGAACAATCCAGTTTGTCATGCGCGTACAAAGCACATAGAGATTCAACACCATTTCATTCGTGAGAAGGTGTTGGAGGGATCTCTGATTGTGGAGCATGTGCAGAGCAAGGATAATATTGCTGACATCTTTATAAAGCCGTTGTCGAAGGGACCATTTGGTCGATTGCGGAGCTTGCTTGGATTGACTTCCACTTCCCACTTCAAGGGGGAGTGTTGAATTTTTGAAGTAGAAGTGGAAGGGGTTTTGGGCGGTCTGAATAAAGGAGACCGCAGAGACTGCGCGGTCTGCGCGGGTGTTCTGGACGGGGTTTTGCCATAGGCGGTCTGTTTTGGGGAGCTGGGGTTTTGCCTTGGGAGGTCTGTTCTAGGAGACCGCAGGTGACCGCGCGACTTGTGCGATTGTCTGACGACTTGTTCTGGTCAGTCAGGGTTGCTGAAGAAGTGTTTTGCTCTTGTTATGAGACCGGGCGGTTTGTTTATTAACCGCGCGGTTTAATAAGGCAGACTGAGAGCCATGCTGAGTTTGGGCGGTCTGTCCTGTGGGACCGCTCGCGATCTGATGGGCGGTTAGTGTATCTCGTTTTGGGCGGTGACGACATCCGTCAGCTTGCCTATAAATAGAGGTGCAGGGCCCGTCATTTGTAGAGAGGACTGTAAGAACTACAACTTGGGTTTTTTGTGCCGGTCTCATCTTTGAGGTCGCGCGGTCTGGAAGTGTTTTGACCAGTTGTTGTGTTCGCAGGTCAGCGGCCAGCAGGGTGCGGTCTTCTTCCTTGGTATCTTCCTAGTTGTGAATAGCCAGTTCGCCAGCAGCTTTCCTCTGGGCGATCCGTGGTGTAGTTCTTGAGCTGTTCGCGGTGTTGGCGATCAGGCGACCTCAGCGGTCAGGCGATCTCAGTTTGTGGTCTGGCGACAGCTTGTGGAGTTCTAGTTTTCTGTTCGCTGAAGCTTCTATGATCAGGCGACCTCGCGGTCAGGCAGTCTCGAAGTGCGGACAGGTTTGGATTTCAGCAGTTGAATAAGACAGTAGGTTGTGCGGTCAGTGATTGCGGTCTGGCAGTTCGTAGGTCATCAAGCCTGCTCTGTTCGTGCGGTCTCAGGGATAGTCGTGCGACTTGGCTGTTCGTGCGGTCTGGCGGTCTCTGCTTTGGCAGTTCGCTGGCGGCCTGTTTTTTGTCTTGTGTTTCTCTCCTTTGTGATTCTTATAAATCATGTCTCGCCATGTATGTATCGAGCTGTAAAGAGATAGTTAATACAAGAGCACTATTCTGTCTTCCCATTGTCATTGACTGTCATACTTGTGGATTGTGTTGAAGTGTTCCGCATTTTTACTTCACTCCGGACCTCTAAAATTTTAACATATATATCACAACGAAATCACAGGCACTCCTGGTGGGGTTCCAAGGGGCTACCCCCTGGTAGAGTCTTAGGGGTAGAGCCCCTAATAGGGTCCAAGGGGCAGTGCCTCTAGCGATGATCCCACTGACCAATCAGCGAGCTGGGTCAAGGGGCAGAGCCCCAACCAATTTTTTGAAAAACTACCATCGTTTTCTCATAGAAAATACATCAACTTTGATATTCTAGGACTAAATCTGAATATTCAGAACAGTTCTAATCTTTATATTTACACGCACTAGATCAACTCTGAAAAATGATAATCGCACAACTTAGCACTAATACCACTATTGGGTTTCTATGGCATCAAATGCACATTAGAAATTTTGAGAAACCTAAGAGAAATGATCTTGTGAAAACCAATAAATTAAGAAGAAACTTGTACTTGTGTCGGAATCAAATTCCGTGAAGGGGGGAATATTGTTTGAGTACTCAAACGTAGAACTACATCCACGTCTCTAAGAGTATTTACACAAACGCTGGAAACACCTCGCCAATCGTCGAACAAATGTGGGTTGAAGAATGATCGCCCTCTATGTACCTACAAAGTACTAGCTTCGATTCCAGAAGAGAGAATGACTGCCGAATTCAGGTCCCTACGACGTCGGCTGCTGCGGGTTCTCCTTTTTCGAAAAAGCCGAACTCTTAATTTTTTTGCATAATGGAGAACCCTAAACATTCCATATATATATATGACAGTGTTTAAGAACCGCAGATTCTCTTAACCACAGACCCATGACCTAAGAGAGGAGTAAACAGAATATCAACTTGATGTCTTTACGATGTCGAAGTGGCGTCTAGTCGATATTCACAATATCGGCTTGATGTCTAGTCGATATTCACAATATCGACTTGATGTCTAGTCTATATTCACAATATCGACTTGATGTCTAGTCGATATTTAACTCAATAAACACAATGTCGACCTGGCGTCTAGTCGATATTCATAATATCGGCTTGATATCTCGTTGATATTTATCTAGTCGACATCCACAGTATCGCCTTGTTGTCTAGTCTTCGTTTATAATATCGGCTTGATGTCTAGTTGATATTCACAATATCGACTTGATGTTTAGTTGATATTGATCTAGTTGACAGACACACAATCATAAAAGCTCAAGCCGACATAGTTTTTACTCCCATTCGGCATAGGCTTGATCATTCACTTATATCCAATATAAGTAAGGCCAAGACGAACATTTGTCCAATTTTCCATAAGTTTTTATGTGCAACCCCACATATGCTCATATTAAGTTGGTACTGAGACTAACTCTTTGATTACTTCTAGATCATAGAAGATTCCAACATTCATGACTCTGCAACATGTTATCGATGTTTCATCAAAAAATTTAGTTCTATTATTGTGCCATTAAGTGATTGTATGAAAGTTAAATCCTTTATTTGGACGTACAAAGGATGCGGAAAAGTGTTTTCATTTAATAAAAGAAAAATTAACTAATACTCCTTTACTTCCTTTACCAAATTTTGACGATAATTTTGAGAGTGAATGTGATGAGTCACATGTAGGCGCGCATATCGAAACAGTTCTAAGATAAAATAGGCATCTGATAGTTTTCTTTAGTGACAAACTTAACGATACAAAAAACATTATTCTACTCATGATTTAGAATTTTATGTTCTAGTTCAATCCTTACGTTTTCGCGTCATTATTAATCGATAAAGATTTAGTTTTGCATTCTGATCATGAAGCTCTTAAGTATATTAATGCTCAAAAAAAGTTAAACTCTGGAATTGCTAAATGAATTTCTTATCCTCTAGAATTTACCTTCTCTATTCATCATTAATTTGATGTTTTAAACAAAGCAGTCGATGCTTTAAGTAGAAAACTTTGTCTATTGAAAATAATGACATAATATTGTTGGTTTTGATTTGCTTCCGGAACATTATGAAAATGATCCATACTTCGCCGTTATTTATTAATCTTATCAAGAAAATAAAGACAACAATTTTACAATTATCAATGGGTATCTTTTTAAAGACAACAAATTGTGTACCCCAAATGAATCATTACGCATACAAAACATTCATGAAGTGCATGATGGTGATTTATGAGGTCATTTTGGGAAGGATAAAACACTACATAGCAATGAATCAAGAAAATTATTTTTTGGCCAAAATTTTATAATGATGTTGGAAAGTTTGTAAAGTGATGTATGATTTGTCAACAAGTGAAAGGTACAAAGCAAAACCAAGGGCTTTTTCAACCACTTCCCATTTATGAGCCTCCATGGGAAGATATAAGTACGGATTTTATTATTGGCTTACTGAGGACACAAAGAGGCAATGATTATTGGTCTATCTCATTTTATTGCTTGTAGGAACACTATTGATGCATCATGAGTTGCAAATATCTTCTTTAAGGAAATTGTACGTCTTCATGGAGTACTCAAGACGGTTACCTCTGATCGAGATAGATGGTTTGTGAGCCACTTTTGGAGAACTCTATGGAGACTTTTGGGTACAAAACTTCAATGCTCGAGTGGCTACCACCCGCAAACTGATGGTCAAACAAAGGTGGTCAACTGTTCTCTAAACAACTTACTTCAATGCATTGCAAGTACTGATCAACCTCGCCAATGGGATCTAGCACTTACTCAAGCGGAATTTGCCTGCAACTTATCCAAGTGTTGCTCTACTACAAAGACACCATTTGAAGTGGTTTACGGAAGAAGACCACAACAAATATTAGACCAATTCCCAATCTTGAGTCTTGGGAAGACTAACAGTGATAGTGAAGATTTTGCAGACTACATCAAAAAGATTAAGACGAAGTATGAAGGACACTAGAAAGCACCTATGCAAAGTACAAAGAAGATGGCGACATGCATCGCCGTCATGTAGAGTTTGAAGAAGGAAACTTTGTGATGTTCTACTTACAAAAAGAGAGATTTCTCGCTGGCACCTGCAATAAACTCAAAAGCAAAAAAAGATTGGCCATGTCGCATTATCACAAAACTCGGATCCGATGTATACTGCATCGAGTTCCGAGAAGGATTTGATAGATCCAACCTTCAATATCTCGGACCTCTATATATCCATACCACTCGAGGATGAGTTCTTTCAAAGTCTGGGAGAATGATGTAGATGAGGTTGAATAGCCTTTTGCAGCCATAATTATGAAATTATCTTGCATTTAATTAACTAGACGTTATAGTTTCTTTGTTTTCATCTATATATATGAAGAAGTTGTAATGAGAATGAGAATGAATGAATTAGTGTTTTTTATCCGACTTTTCTTTAATGAGTCATTTGGGTGAGTGAATCCTCATTCATCTTGGGTGAGTGGGTCCTCACTTCAATCTCCAACTATTTTTGGCTTAGGGTCAACTAGTTCTTAGAAAGAGTAAGTATACAAAAAGAGAGTAACAAATATCGTCTTTGATCTTAGCATTATAGAGATCAATTTTTTGAATATTGAAAGTTTTTTTATAAAGATGATTTAATTTTTTTCTCTTCTTTAATTTTGAAGGTTTTAAATTCATATTTTTACTGTGCTTAAACTCTTATCACTACTAGAAAAGTGATTTTTAGCCACACTTTTTGTCATGGGTCAAAAAATGTGGCTAATAATGAAGAATATATTAGTCACGGCCTCTAATTCGTTGCTAATGAACAACTATTGGCCACAAATGTCAAATTCGTGGCAAAAAAAGAAATCACTAGCCACGGTTTACCAAATTTGTGGCTAAAAATATACTATTAGCCTAAGTTTTCTAATTCGTGGCTAATAATTTAGCAAAATTTTTAAGTCGTGTCAAATACAAAAGTATTAGCCACCGCTTTTGGTCGTGGCAAAAAATTAGTATGCGATAATTGACTAAATTTAGTTTTTTTATTCATGGCATATACGTAAATATATTAATATTAATTTAAATATTAATTCTCATATACTTAATTAATTTATTTCTCATACAATTCAATCACATCACGTTCTATGAGGAGATCAATAACACTTAATCTAAGGCCAAAACTATTGTCGAACCATAACAGTCAATATCTACTGATGAATAATAATCCAAAGTGGATCCATTATAGAACAAGTACCAACATTGGCCTCTAATAGCTTGTTTTTGACGATTTTCATAAGCTCTGGATAGAGTGTCTTTTTCGTTGCGTAACGATTACTATATAAGTTATATACAATACTCATAGCTTAATTCTAATAAGGTACGTATGTTATTCTTATAGAAAGAGGCGAACAAGATGAATTCCACGTACGAGTAGCTATAGTTTCATTAGACAAGCTACGCGAAGGAATAATTGAAGATGTAGACATTCAGAGCAATGTCGAAGTAGGCAAATGGTCCAAAGAATGAACTTAGTCACAATAACGACAAAAATGACTACGTCGATGCGCCAATAGACGAATGGTCTAATGAATGAGCTGAGTGAGGAATTCCCCACAAAATATTAATTTCATTAATTCTATCACTTCAACATGGATCCGGCTGCCTTCTCAATCTTCACGGTAGGGTTTTGAATTAAAAATTGCCTCCTTTTAATATGCACTATTTTGCTACCATATGTTTCTCAAAAAATTATGTATTTTGCTAGATAGGAGCTCGTAGTACGTATTTTTTTTTGGAAGATGCAAATAGCATGTAATTAAAAACCAAAACGAAAAGAAAAAAACTACAGCATGCCATCTAAGTCCACCCGAACAAGCTCGGCAAACTCAGTCTGGGTGCTATCAACGTCCATCCAAAAAAAATTTCCCCGAAGGGCAAAACGCGCACAAAAATCAGCAACTTTATTGCCCTCACGGCCAATATGCTGGAACCGAAGCTGGGGAAAGCCGCTCAGAAATGAGAAGTCCTCGTCGCCATTCACTGTCACGCTCCAATCACCCCGTCTCATCCCAGCAGCACAGCTATCCATAAGGGTACGACAGTCGCCCTCTATAATAGCTCCGCGAGTCCCATATAAAGAAGGGGCAATCTGATCCTTCAGCGCCAAAATCGCCGCCAGCTCCACTCCCCCAGGATCCCAATGAAGCATCGAGATCCCAGCAGCAAAGACAAGAGCACCTCGATCGTCACGAGCCACCATCCCAAGCCCAG
The DNA here is from genome assembly GCA_033032865.1 of Dactylorhiza incarnata. NCBI lineage: Eukaryota > Viridiplantae > Streptophyta > Magnoliopsida > Asparagales > Orchidaceae > Dactylorhiza > Dactylorhiza incarnata. The sequence continues at coordinate 2,597,313 of JAWHQI010000130.1, forward strand.
CAAGCCCAGACGAGGAAAGCGAACAATCCACATTGAACTTTATCCATCCAGGGGGCGGGGGGCACCAAGAGAGTGGTGTCGACAGCCGGTGAGGCTGGGTGGTACCCCAGTGCCCCTGTGCTCGTAGTACGTATCTGGGAGTACACAAAAAGTTCGTCAAAGAGAAAAGGAGATAAAATAAAAGAATTTGAATACCTATTTGTGGGTTTTAACTTGCTTAATTTATTAGTAATTTGATGATCATTGTTAATTGTATTTATTTTTTAAAGATTACTTATCATTTTAATAAAAAAATTATAATGAAACATGCAAAAAAACATGATGCACGGGGAGTGGTGGACCAAAAAAAGACTTGGAATGAAACTATAGGGAGAGACATGATGTACTTAGGCATTAGTGAGACTATGATTAAAGAAAGGACGCAATTGCGACAGATGATCCATATAGCCGACCCCACTATGGTGGGATAAAGGCTTGAGTGTTGTTGTTGTTATAATGAAACATGCAAAAACTTTTAGCCACGGGGTGAAATCGTGGCAGATAGTATAAAATTAGGTATTTAGCCACGGGAAATAAATTGTGGTAAATAAATAATATATCAAATTTGAGTTTTTGTAGCCACGTGATTAAGTCGTGGTGAATAACTATAAAATTAGACTATTAGCCACGTCAAATGGCCGTGGTAAATAGTTACACGATTATAAAAGTTTTAGCCACGGGTCGAAATCATGACGAATAATAAAAGAAAATGAACTTTTAGCCATGACAGAGGAACCGTGGTAAATAACTACTGAAAGCAGGACTTTTAGTCACGGTTAAAAGTCGTGGCAAAAGAGTATTTGACACGAAATGAGCATGACGAATACTTTTTGTCACGCTCGCATTGCACACGCTCCTTTGCCGTGACAAAAAATCTATTGCCACGGTTTTAGACCTTCAGCCACGACAATTTGCTGCGGCTAAAAGTCCATTTTCTTGAGAAAAGAAAAGTTAATGTTTTTTTGTAATATTTCTTATTCACCCACTCCCTAAGAAAGCATCTCGATTCAACAACACGTACGGACGCGCACGCACAAATAGTAAAGGTCATTCTCATTAATTTTCATTTGATTAATTTCAGCTTTCTACACGTATATCCTCTTTAACCTCTTTCTTTTCTCAATCAGGTAACATGAAAATTAAATAGCCGTTGGGCCTAACCAATACCATATAAGAACCCTATACATGCAGGTGGCTGCAGGTGGACCTGCACAGCATCTATATCAAACTCATAACAATAAACGACTACTACTCTCCACAACATCAGCTTTTTAAAGATTTGTATGCTATCTCCATGATCGACTTCGAACGGCCAGGATTTGTCAATCACAGTAATTCCCAGGATACAATCATTAATGAATATCATGCTCTCTCACTCTCTAGCAATGTTATGTGCAGGCTAATTTTGACTATGCGCATACAACAAAATATAATATTTTACTAAATTTCTCCTTTTAAAAAAAATTTTACGTGCAAACAAACTTTAGCCTCTTGTTCCTCCGACCAAAACAGGTGAGGTGTAGCCTCTTCTTCCATGCAGAGAAATTGGACAGAAGAGATCTGTTGAATATTTACTAGATATTTTTATAATAATATATATTTTTTCATTTTGAAAACACTGATAAAATAATTACAGATCTTGAAAACAGGATTCTAATGAAAACCTTTAGTATTGCAAAACAATTTTGACAAAGTTTAAAGCAGAGGGGTGAGAAATAAAAGAATTCAGAACAATATATAGTTTATAATCGAACCTGGGTAAGGCGTGTAGTCACTGCCTTAAAGAAGTTGCACCACCCTCCGGCAGGCTTTCAACCGATGCTCACTCCTCCAAGATATAGTACAACACCCAACTAGATCCTGAAAACTCCGATGTGCGCTGACACCGAAGAAACACAGATCACCCGAACTCCCACTTGATGAAGCAAATGTCAAGAAAATGGAATCACTGTAAAATCGTTGCAAGAACTAGAAAGAGAGACAGATTTCTGAAAGCGACAAAAGTGTGTAAAATGATTCAGGAAAAAACTCCTATATAAGAGTCTCGTAAAATCAATACGTAATTAATTACAACGGTTATAATTGGTAAGAGATAATTGTGCAGAGAAACGTGGAAAATTTCCAACGTGAGTGAGTTATGGCGAGAAAATGCGTAAAAGAAACGGTTAGAAATTACGCGTCATAATTGCGAAAAGAAAACGCAAAACGACAGGTCGCGTCGAAATCATATCGATGCAACTCCGACTTCAATTCGACGCAACTCCAAATAAAAAGAACTGAAACTATATTGTAGAAAAAATACACTTCAATTCAATTATTCCCCAAATCCGAAATCTGGTTCGGTGCGTGCGCGAGCGTGTGTGGTTCACAGATCCTCCTTATGTTCCTTAGAACAAATAAGAAAGTGTGAAGATATATATATATATACTTATTAACACGAATGTAAAATGACAAGGTGGGACTAATGTGTTCATCATTTCCTTCATGAAAGGTTCCCTTCAAATATTTGGATTCCCTCTATTTGGTTTTGAAACTTTTCATTAATTATGAGGAGTCAAACACCAAACACCATACAAGGCTCTAATAAAACATTATAAATTAAAAGTTTTAATTACAAAATTTCTAACAAGATCTGTAGAAGTTGTTGAGCTGGACATGTAGCCTCGTTACGACAGTGAAATGGGAGAAACCGACTGGAAAGGGACTGATGATGCCATTGAGGGAAAACTCGGTTTGGCCAGCGAGGTCGTTGGGGCTGCCGAGGAATAAAACGGAGGCAGTGAGGGAGCTGTCGAGACGGGACGGAGCTGCAAAAGCGGTGCTTGTGGAAGGGATCATAGCGTTGAGGGAGCTGCCACAGAGCCATCCAATCCGTGCCTCCGGCAATCAGTGGCGGACTCAGGATTTTCATCCGACCCGAGCACCAATTAAATATGTAGATTTTTGATTTTTTTTAATTCAAAAATTAAAAATATATTATTGCAAACTAAGTTCTTTGGTGCTAATTTTGAATAAAATTTCTCCATCACAATTCAAAAAAACACAACAATTGAAATCTAGTTAAAAACAATTAACATTCAACAAACTAACTAAGAAAACACATAGTAGAAGAACATGCTGATAAATCTGAATATCTGATCAATAATAGAACAAATACAAAATCGAAACTAGTGTGAGACATAAGTTGAGAATAAACCTCTAGTAAGGAGAACGTTGAACGCAGGGAATTAAGAAAAGTTTTGCAAGTACCCGGCATACCTTGAGTTCAGCACCAGCATAGAAAACCCTAAGAACAGAGTTGCTGATCAGAACGACCTTGGCCGATGAGTCCTTATCAATCTCCTCTATCGCGGTCTGCAATCCCCTCGGCATCTCTTTGCTAATCGCATTCTTCGCGTCAGCTCTCTCTAGCTTCAGATCTATAATCCCTGAGAAACAATCGCCCATGAGGTGGAGATTTACCTCAAAATCGAACAAATGGAAACATGCTGAGGTACTGGAAGTTTTACCTGACTCAGACAGTCGGACGCCTAGCGCTCGCGTCGCAGAAGACGAGAATCAACTATGGAAGCGAACCAGCCTGGAAGAAGAGAAATTTTCCCCATCAGGCGTCAGCACCGGAGAAGGATCGCCGTTTGGAGAAGGATCGCCCTTGCTGTAACGCCCCTGATTTTCCGATAATTATTTAATTCGTTAATGACATAATTATGACGTCAGGGCGTTACCCCGTTTAGCGTGAGTTGACGGCGCGTCGCCGTTAGTGCACTTTATGCATCCGTTAGGATGAGCCAACAAGATGTTGGAAATCATATTGGAATCCAAATTTGTAGTGTGAGTAGATTTAAGTGGGTAGTGTTGGATGTGCACGTAAATTTCATGACGTTCAGAGCTCGTTTGAGGTCTCGGTAATTTTGTGGGTTTTACGATGGATTTATCTTCGGGAATTTTTATCTCGAGTTTGGCTCGTCGGATTCAGATTTTGACTTCGCAGTTGGATTCGCAGCCCCAGTGATTAGTTTTGGCGCGAGTATCGTTTAATCCGAGGTGGTACGGCCACGCTCGCAATTTTTTTGCGTGATTTATTTAATATAACAATATAATATTTTAATCCTAAACCCTCATATAAAAGCCTAAGAGAAAAGAACCCCTAATCTCATCTTCCCCAAAATATTTGTTCTGTACGAGAGAAAGAGCAGTGATGGTGGTGGCGGTGATTTCGTGAACCTTCCGACATCGATTGCGGGAGCTCCGGTGGACGAAATCCTTCGCGGGTCATAGATCCGGAAAGCTCTCGCCGTGGTCTTCGTGTGCGTGGTAAGCATGTCGATTTTCGTTGAGTTTTGAGAATTTAGATGGAGACCTAATCCGTATTCCTCCGCGAAAAGTTTCAGAAAACGTAGGAAGGGTGTTCTCGTAGCCGATTCTCGCATTTGGGAGCGTGGAGAGGTGTTTCTCCGGAGATATAAGGCAAGTGGTGTTTTCTTGATTCCCTTGTTTGATCCCCTTATACTTCTGATATAGATTTCCTATTGCCTTGTTGATCTCTTAGAACTTCCATTACGATCTTGGTTTTCCCTAGTTTGTGAGTTGATAATCCATGGTTTTCAAATAAATGGTTACCCCTGAACTATATGAGTATTTCTGCGTTTTCCTGTGTGCGAAACCTTCCTGGAATTACTTGGTTCTGCTGTTGGTTGAGAAATGCGTCGAGAAAGGAGGTAGTCGCGTCGAGTAGCTACCGCCCGGTGGTAGCCCTCGTTTCCAGTGTTGGGCTGGGTTATATAGGGTCCAGTTCTGGTGGACTTAGGAGTTCCCTTGGTATGTTTTTGGTGAATCCTATCTGGTTGGTTTTGAATAATTTTGGAAATCATAATAATAAAAATTCTGAAAGATAAATTTTGGACTGCGAGTGTTAGCGGATTATACCGCCATCACAGTGCCTGTTTTTTGTGGATCATTGCACCTGGTGGGATGTTATGGACTGATGGTTGGCAGTGGATAAAGGACCACCACCTCAGTGCCTTGTTATTCCAGGTGTTGGTGGGTCCTGTTTTGGAGCTGATCAGTCTCCCTCACTAATAATATAACAAATTACTTAAACCTAATGGTTAGTGCATGTTGGCATATGATAAATTAATATTGATGTACCCTGTTCATGGTGCAAGTCTTCCCGTTTGGAAGCTCCTTATACTTTGTGACCTATTTGGCAGACAATCATACTAATGTTTTCCTTTTTAAGCATTCTTGCAGTTAGTCCTTGTTGAGTTGGTAAACTCCTCTCCTCTTTACTTTAATCCTTGTGCTGTATTTATCATTTCTACCGCCACTTGTACTTTCTTGCTGAGGTGTTCTTTTCTTTTGAATGCCTCAGGCTCGGAGCTTTAGCAGGTCGGGCTAGTAGATTGGTGCTCCTAGGCTTGGAGCCGGTAGCAGTGGTTAGTTTTCTTGTTTTACCCTTCTGGTTCAGATGTACTTTTTACTCTATGGGTTCGTGTCAGGATGTTGACGCCCGTAGTGGTTTGTTGGTAGACGTTAAACTCTTGCCAGCTTTATGCTTTTACTTGTTGTTTTAGTTGGTTTACTTGCTCTCTGGGAAGGATTTATGTTAGGATGAATGTTAGATATTTTAAGTATAAAAAGTTGCATTTTAGTATAGATACATAGCATGTTTCTAACTAAAGCCCACAATATCTTTAAACAATGCATAACTTTTCTTATATATATAATAAATCTAGAGTCGTGCATAATATTAGTTGTATGTTAGGTCTTCATGTTCATATAGGACTATAAATGAAGTTAATCAAGTATTTTTCCGCTGTGTTCACTTATACTTTTTCTCTCCTCGTGGACTAGTTAATCCATTGGACCGAGTGACACGGTCATCAACCCAAAACTTAAATATTGTTATATCATAATAACTTATGTTCTCATAAAAGAGCTTTGGATTTGAGAGTCTGCCTTAGCGTCGGCAGTTGTCCCCTGCGCGGCGTGGCATCACGGCGCGTATTTTCTCCCACTCTGATATATTTTGAATATTGAGAAAATGCGGGTTGTGACAGTTGGTATCAGAGGGAGGTTGGTTTGACAAGTTGGTCGAACCAGCCAACCTGATAAGTGTTATTTCCTCCACTCATTTGCATACACACACCGACGTGTCATCAGTACATATTAACTAAAGCATAGTCACTACACTCATAGCATGATAAGAAGTATACGGGGCATATTATGTAGTATGAGATGCATAATATGTGTTTGTATATGGATCCACCATATGTGGCAATATGTGACGGTTATGTAGTATGAGATGCATAACCACCATCACATGGATGCCCAATAGCACGTTTTTCTTTTTCGTTACATGCAATATTATGTAGTATGGGATGCATAATATTTCATGTGTACGCCGCTCATAACATGCATTAGGGCCTCTTTTTTAATGCATAGCACTGCATACATAACATATCACCGCATACGCACGCGTGCTAAGTTAAAGTTTACATGATGACACATGTATACACATGATTTTAAAAGAGAATAAAGAATTCATACATTCATATCATAGGCACAAGAGTCAGTAGGGTGAGAGTATATCACCCTAAGTAGGACATAACATCATTTATAAAATCCCAGAGCAAGTTAGCAGCAAGAGCAAGCGTCTATTCATGTATGGTCTGAACTAAGTTGTGTGGTCCTAGTTTTAAGCTAGGGTATTAACAAGTTGTTTGTTTATAATTCTAGATATGTCGTGAAAGGGCCCTGCGACGAGGTCGACTCCTCAATCTGAGGGCGAGTCGTCAGGAGCGCAAGGTGATGCTGTGATCGAGAGCCTGCGACAGAGTAATGAGGCTCTGTTACAGCGAATGGCTGATATGCATTCGCAGATTCAATCGTTGTTGGCTGCCCGTCCAGTGCAGCAGCCTGCATTGCAGGACCCTGCAGTGGTTCAAGCGGAACCTATTCGTGCTGCTCCTCTGGTGCCCCCAGTGTTGCTACCACCAGAGATGAACTTCATATCGCACTTTCAGCGATTGAACCCCCTACCTACGTTGGCAGAGCTAACTTCATGGCGTTGGACGATTGGATCATCGCAATAGAGGAGATGTTTTCCTACTCAGGGATTTCTGCGGACCAGAAGGTCATGATAGCTGCGTATCAGTTGAAGGGTCTTGCTAAAGGCTGGTGGATTAGAGAGAAGGAGAGCCTCACTGATGGGTGCTCTTGGGAAAAGTTCAAGGCAATGTTGCTGAAGAAGTTTTTACCCTCTGTTGAGCGAGACCGTTTGATGAACAACTTTCTGCATCTGAAGCAGAGGCAGCTCACAGTTGGAGAGTATGAGGTGGAGTTCAGCAAGCTGAGCAGGTTTTCTCCTGACTTGGTGGCCACCGAGGATGGCAGGGTGAAGCGTTTTATAGGAGGATTGCGCGGTGACATCCATCAGTTGGCTAGTGTGTACCGGTCTGAGAGTTATGTTGAAGCAGTTGAGGCAGCTTTGAAGGTCGAGGCTATTGATGATGCGAAGAACCGAGGTGCGTTGATAAGGAAGGAAAAGAGGAAGACGGATGAAGGTGGAGACTCTAGGGCATCTGGCCCTGTTTCGAAGAAGGGGAGTGGCGAGGTTTGTAGCTTCTGTGGTCGTCCTGGCCACCCCTTTGAGAAGTGCTTCAAGAGGTTGGGAGCTCGGAAGCAGCAACACGTTCATGCGATTCAGGATGCGCCGAAGGGAGATACCGCTTGCACCATCTACAAGCGGAAGGGGCATATTGCTGCTAGGTGCTGGAGGAAAGAGAGAGCCTGCTTCCAGTGTGGCCAGAAGGGCCACTTGAAGTCTGAGTGTCCGCAGTATCAGGCGACACTGCATGCGGTCCCGCTCCAGACCTTGCCCCCGCCACCGCAGCAGCCGGATAGAGGGAAGGGAAAGTTGAATGTGGTGACCCGGGAAGAGGCGCACGCGTCCACTCAGGTGATTTCAGGTTAGACTCTAGTCTAGTTTTCTTCTCCTCTACTTCCTTTTGTAACCTTAAAGTTCGCTATGTTAGTTACTTATGCAACCTTGTAGGAGAGTTCAAGGTAAAGAACCGTTGGGCACGTGTTCTGTTCGATTCTGGTGCTACCCACTCTTTTATGGCTAGGACTTTCGTGGATCGTCATCGATTGACCCTCGATCAAGCTGAAGACTCGTTTCGGGTTAAGTTTCCCTCCAGTGACTCGGTGGCGTCGGATCAAGTTGTTCAGAATTGTCCTATTCGTTTAGGAGGTTTCTTGTCTTATGTCGATCTGAAGGTGCTGGACTTGGAGGACTTTGATGTGATTTTGGGCATGGATTGGCTGTCCAGATATGATGTCGTTATTCAGTGCAAGACAAAGCGGTTGGATTTCAAGACAGACAAGGGCCTTCCCTAGAGTGTTTATGGATTTCTGCGCCAGGATTCCCCAGTTATTTCAGCGGTACGTGCTCGGAGCCTTATAGCTTCCGGATGTTCTGCCATTCTTGTTTCTATGATAGGAACGGGTAGTGCTTCGCCGCCCCTTGAGGAGATTCCTGTGGTGCGGGAGTTTCCGGATGTCTTCCCCGCTAGTCTTCCTGGTCTTCCTCCTGCGAGAGATGTAGATTTCGTGATCGATCTTGAGCCCGGTACTCGCCCTATGTCACAACCCGCATTTTCCCAACATTTAAAATGCTATTAGAGTAGGGAAGGCTACGCATTGCGATGCCACGTCACGTAAGGGACGCCTACTAACGTTAAGGCAATTCACCCTTCTTCGCAGTCAATCAAATATTATTATTAACTCAAAGAGATTTAAATATAATTTATGCAAAAAGATTAACAAGACACGTCCCTCGGCTAGGTGGATCAACTAGTCCACGCTTTTAAAAATATAGTTTTATGCGGCGGAAAAATACTTGATTTAATTACTTAGTGACCTAAGTGAACATGAAGACCTAGTGAGGTGCACTATGCAAGATCGAATGTGTGGATTTACTATATATAAAAATAAATTTATCACGCGCGAAAAGTAGTGAGATTAGCATTTCTAAACATGATATGCAATGCAACAATTACCTTAACATACCTAACAAGAGACCATAAAGCCAACCAATGTCTAACCATTCCAGAACAAGTGTTCAAAAGTGAACCACAAGCAACAGCAGTAGTGAAACGAAAATCTAACTAAACGGCACCACGGGCGTCAACACCTGACACGAACCCATGGGCCGACAAGTCCACAGAATACTCTACCTCAAGAGAGTCAGGAGACAGCAACTAAAGCAGCTCTGCACTAACACCTGCTACTGTCCAGAACCTGAGGCATTCAAAGAAAGAACACCTCAGAAACAAGTACAAGTGGTGCAGAAAATAAGAAAGTAAGCAAACCTCCGCGAGACCGGAGGGAAACAGAAGCTGCAAGGGTCAGTCATGACAAAGCTAGCAGCAAGAAATCGACAGGAAATGAAACAGCAGGAGTATCTAATCATCAGCAGAAAAGGAAGCAGCAGAGCAACTAAAATCAGCAGAATATGCTCACCAAACAAAGGTGAGAACATAAGCGATGACAAAACTCGCCATAAGCAAAAGAAAAGTTATCCGTTTTCAAATTATTAATCATGTTACTCTTGTTCAGAATTATAGAGACTGATCAGCTCATCCAAAAGAAGAGCACCGCACCGGGGGCAAAAACTACACCGCGTACGGACTCCCAATCAAAATGCTTAAGAGGACGCCGCACCGGGGGCAAAAACCACACCGCGTACAGCCTCCTAATCAAAAGCTTAAAAGAGCACCGCACCGGGGGCAAAAACCACACCGCGTACGACCTCCAACAGAATGTATTAAATTAAAGAGCATCGCACCCGTGGCTCCGCCAACATCATGTACAACCTCCAACAGAATTCATATTTTCATGCAATTTCGAAGAAATAGGGACGAGACCCGTCAGAACATTAGGCAACATTTTTGGTTAACGAGCTGAAAAAATTTATATTGAGTAAAAATGAGCAAAAGTGAGGCAGATGATAAAATTTAGCATAAAACCAATTACTGGAAGCAAAAGCGAGAAACAAAAATGAAGGGATTTTAGCAAAGAGAAGGAGAAAGATCACCACTTGCCTTCAAATCACCGGAATCGTTCTCCGAACAACTCCTCGTCGTAGATCGGCCCAAAAGGAGGCACGACGAGGCGAGATCTACAGAAAAATGACCAAAACGAAGGTTAGGGCCGAAAACCCTAACGAAAAAGTTTCACGAAACGGAAGGAAATTACCACGAGGACGAAGCTCTCGTCGAGAGCTTTCCGAATCTATGCTCGGCTCGCGATTCCGACCACCGGAGCTCCGTCGGCGGCGTCCGGAAGATTCGAGAAATCGCTGTCCCCGTCGCTCGATTCTACTCCCTGGTTCGGACAGAATGAAGAAGGAGAAGAGGACTGGGCTCGTTTTCTTTTATGCAACATAACATAATTTTAATAATAATAATATCATTATTATTATTATTAATAATAACAGGAGCTGAAGTCGTCGACGCAAGGGGGGAAAGAAATCGACGCATGCGTCGAAAGGAAGTCGACGCACGGCAGTCAACGCAAGGCTGCTGGGGAAAGTCGACGCATGGGGGGAAAGAAGTCGACGCATGCGTCGAAAGGAAGTCGACGCACGGCAGTCGACGCAAGGCTGCTGGGGAAAGTCGACGCATGCGTCGAAAGAAAGTCGACGCAAGTCAGTCGACGCAAGAGGGGGAGAGGAATCAATCGCATGCATTTTTCATGAATGCCTAAGTATATAAGTTTTGATATTTTTTTATAATAATAATAATATTATTATTATTATTATTATTATTTTATCACTAAAAATAACGAACGCCGAATCCAACGATAATTCCGCCTTAGGGGAACGGCGGCGCTACGAATTCAACGGCGAAGTTGGAATCAAAATCCGACGTGTCGTTTTCGAGATATGAATGGCGGAAGTTACGACGAGCTTTAAATATATACAAAACTTCTAAAATGCGTCGAGGCTCCAAAATGGCTCGGAACGCGACGAAACTTGATAGACAAGTCTAAAATTAAATAATCTAATTTCCTAACGTAAAATTTTCCAATTCCGGGTCGTCGCAAAATTTGGTCGACTTGACCCAAACGGACGCGAAAACGCGCAAACGGCAACGCGCCGCTAACTTGACGTTAGAAGTAACGCCCCGACGTCATTAACACGTCATCACTGAATTAAACAAATACCGGAAAAATCAGGGGCGTTACAGCCACTCCCCCTAAAAGAAAGTTTCGTCCCGAAACTTGACATACGGCCAGAAAACAACACTTGGACAAACAATGGTGCAGGAGACAATATTTGGTCAAATAAGTAGTGCAGGAAAGGAAATCTAGGATAGATAATCAAATGGTGCAGGACAAGGAATGAAGATTTTTACCCGAGCCATTAAAAGAAGAGGTGCGGATGAGATTCCCGCATAGCCGATTCCAGCTCCCATGTTGCGCTCTCGACGTCATGATTTCGCAAAAACTTTCACCATGGGAATAGATTTTCTCCGCAAGACCCGCTCTTGGGTCTCCAAAATGCGAATAGGCTCCTCAACATAAGACAAATTGTGCTGAATCTGAGGCACCGAATCGAGGACTTGACGATTGCTGCGGACACACTTCCTTAACTGACTCACATGGAACACATCATGGACACCAGGGAAGGTAGCAGGTAACTCTAATCTATAAGCGGACACTACGATGCGCTCAATGACCTGAAATGGCCCAACATATCTGGGATCCAACTTGTGGTTCTTCCCAAATCTCTTAACGCCTGGCATCGGAGAGACCTTCAGAAAAACACTGTCCCCAACCACAAACTCCAGATCTGCTCTTCTTTGATTGGCATACTTTTCGTACCGCTCCTGAGCAACGCGGAGCTTCTCCCGAATATTAGTCACCGCCTCCTCCATTTCCATTAAAGCTTCCGGACCTAGCAACGGTCTCTCACCGACTTCGGCCCAAAACAAGGGAGTCCTGCAGCGCCTCCCATACAACGCTTCAAAAGGGGCCATCTGCAGACTTTCTTGGAAGCTATTATTATATGCAAACTCCATGAGTCTGAGGCGCTCGTCCCAAGCTCCACCATGCTCCAAAATGTAACACCTGATCATGTCTTCCACAATATGATTAACTCGTTCCGTCTGACCATTGGTTTGCGGATGGTATGCGGTCGAAAACCTGAGGTCGGTGCCCAAAGCTCCCTGTAAGCTCTGCCAGAATCGCGACGTAAACCTGGAGTCTCGATCTGACACGATACTCACTGGCACTCCATGCAAACGAATGACCTCATCCAAATATAACTCCGCTATCTTCTTCATAGAATAACCGACTTTGAAGGGGACGAAATGCGCACACTTCGTCAATCGATCAACTATAACCCAGACTGAATCATGTCCACGAGGGGACCTCGGCAAACCCATAATAAGGTCCATCGATATACTTTCCCATTTCAACATGGGGATCTCCAAAGGGGTCAGTTTTCCGCCAGGCCTGCCATGATCGGCCTTCACCCGCTTGCATGTGAAGCATTCCGATACAAATTTGGCAATGTCGTTCTTCATGCCCGACCACCACACAATTTGCTTTAGATATCTATACATCTTGGTGGAACCCGGGTGGTAGGACACACTAGATCCGTGAGCCTCCCTGCAAATCATAACTTGAATATCTTCCACCGCCGGAATACAGAATCTACCTCTATACAAGAGGGTACCAAGCACATCAATGGAGAAATCAGATAATTCTCCTTTCTCGGTCCTTTCTCGGAGATGTTGAAGATCTGGGTCTTCTTTCTGACACAACCTTGTGAGAGTGATCCACGAAGGCTCTTCTGCCTCCAAGCGAGTGCGCTCGTCACGGCTCACCGCCGAAATATCCATCAAAAGAAACTCCTCAACTAAGGCTTGAACAGACAAATTGAAGATCTGAGCCGTCTTCCTACTCAACGCATCGGCCACCACATTGGCCTTACCGGGATGATAAAGGATGTCCACTTCATAATCAGCAACATACTCCAACCACCGGCGCTGGCGTAAATTCAGCTCCTTTTGTGTGAGCACATACTTCAAGCTTTTATGATCAGTATAAATCCTGCACACAGCACCATACAATAAGTGTCTCCATAGCTTCAGGGCATAGATCACCGCCGCAAACTCCAAATCATGAGTAGGGTAATTTTTCTCATGAACCTGTAGTTGCCTAGATCCATAGGCGATCACCTTCCCCTCTTGCATCAAAACGCATCCAAGTCCGATGTGGGAAGCATCAACATACACCGCAAACTCCACTCCCTCAATAGGCAGAATGAGAATTGGGGCAGAGCACAACCTTCTCTTCAGCTCTTGGAAAGCCTCCTCACACTTATCACTCCAAATGAAGGCGGCATTCTTCTGCGTAAGCCGGGTCATCGGAGCGGACAATGTGGAGAAACCCTCCACAAATCTCCTATAATATCCGGCCAAACCCAAGAAACTCCTGATCTCCTTTGGAGTAGAAGGTCTCTTCCAATCCATCACCGCTGAAATCTTGGCGGGATCAACGGAGATTCCATCCTTGCTCACCACATGTCTTAAAAAGGACACCTGAGGCAGCCAAAACTCGCACTTGCTCAGCTTAGCATACAACTTATGCTCTCGCAAGACAGACAGAACCTGACGCAAATGATAGGCATGCTCCTCATTACTACGAGAATAGATGAGAACGTCGTCGACGAAAACGACCACAAAACGGTCGAGAAAGTCCTTGAATACTCGGTTCATCAGATCCATGAACGCAGAAGGCGCGTTGGTCAAACCAAAGGACAACACGAGGAACTTGAAATGCCCGTACCGGGATCTAAAAGCCGTCAGAGGAATGTCTGACTCACGAACCCTCAACTGGTGGTAGCCTAAACGAAGATCAATCTTCGAGAATTTGGTGCACCCACGCAGCTGATCGAATAAATCATCAATCCGCGGCAACGGATATCTATTCTTGATCGTCACCTTGTTCAACTCCCGATAATCGATACACAGCCTCATGGAACCGTCCTTCTTCTTCACGAAGAGAACAGGAGCAGCCCATGGAGAAGTGCTCGGTCTGATGAAACCACACTCCAAAAGTTCATCCAACTGAACACGCAATTCTTCTAATTCACGAGGCGCCATGCGGTACGGTGCATTGGCAATGGGCCGGGTGCCTGGTTCGAGGTCTATGGAAAACTCCACCTCTCTTTCGGGAGGAAGAGCGAAAAGCTTGTCCGGAAAAACATCGGGAAACTCTCGCACCACCGGGATACCCTCCACGGTTGGTTCCACACGAGAAGCATCCACAACGCAGATAGAAACCAGAAAACCCAAACAACCAGAGGCTAAAGCTCGGCGGGCACGTACCGCAGAAATAATCGGAGAACTCTCCCGAGGTAAACCATAAACGCTCAAAGGACGTCCGTCACCCAACTTGAAATCTAGCCGCTTCTCCTTACACTTGATCACGGCATCATACTTGGACAACCAGTCCATCCCGAGAATCACGTCAAAATCTACCAAATCTAGCATCTTCAAATCTGCCAGAACCTGGACACCACCCAAAGAAATGGGGCACTCCCGGATACCCCGATCTGACGTAACTTGATCTCCAAACGGAAACTTAACGGACAAGGCACCATCCAACCGATCAACAGACCATCGGTGCCTATCAACAAAACTTCTAGCAACAAAAGAGTGAGACGCTCCCGAATCAAACAGGACACGCGCCCACTTATTCTTCACCTTGAATTCACCTAAATAAGCGTGCGTCACTAGACAACTAGTAAGCTAACTAAATTCAGAAAAAAGAGAACAAGTTAGGAGGAAAGAAACTAACCGGATATCACGTGCGCTGAGGTTTGAGCTTCCTCTCTAGTCAACACATTAAGCTTGCCTTTAGTCTTGCCCACGAACTGCGGGGGCGGCGGCAAGGTCTGCAGAGGAACCGCTGAAGTCACGGTCCGCGAATTCGGGCAGTCGGCCCTACGATGTCCTTTTTGCCCACACAGGAAACAACAACCGACCTTCTTGTAACATCGGGCCGCCTCATGCCCGGGCTTGGAACAGAAAGAGCACACTGGGATCGCCTTAGGTGCGTCCTGAATTGCACTAACCTTTAACGGCTCCAGCGCCTCGAGCCTCTTGAAACACCTTTCGAACGGGTGGCCCCGCTTGCCACAGAAGCTACAGTGCCCCACACCCCTCTTCTTCGAGTCCGAGTGAGACGCCTTAGAACTCTCCCGATCATCAGATTTCCTCTTATCACTCTTTATCTGCTGCCCACGAATCTTCGTCTTCTCAATAGATTCGGCCTTCAATGCGGCCTCCACCGCTTCAACATAAATCTTTGACCCATAGGCGCTAGCCCACTGCTGGACGTCGCCAGTGAGACCACCCAAAAACCGCTTCACTCTACCTTCCTCCGAGGCCACCAACTCGGGGGCGAATCTGCTCAACTTGCTGAACTCGATCTCGTACTCACTGACGGTGAGCTGCCTCTGCTTCAGATGCAGAAAGTTGTTCGTCAATCGGTCGCGCTCAACCGAAGGGAGGAACTTCTTAAGCAACAACCCCTTAAACGTCTCCCAAGAGCACCCCTCGGCGAGACCTTCCTTCTCCCTAATCCACCAACCTTTCGCCAAACCCTTCAACTGAAAAGCAGCCACCATCACCTTCGAAGCCTCCTAGACACCTGAATAGGAGAACATCTCCTCCATGCTGATCTCCCAATCATCCAGGGCCATGAAGTCTGCCCTACCATCATAGGTAGGAGGTCCCAACCGCTGAAAGCATGAAATGAAGTTCATCTCCGGTGGCAATGCCACTGGAGGCACTAGGGGAGCAGGAGCGGCTGGACTCACCGCCGGTTCTTGCACAACAGGCTGCTGCACCGAGGAAGCAGACACCAAAGACTGAATCTGAGCCTACATCGCGACCAACTGTCTCGTCAAAGCCTCATTGCTCTGCCGCAGGCTTTCGATCACGGACTCACTTTGACCACCAGAAGACTCTCCCTCAGGCAGGGGAGTCGATCGTGTCACTCTCCTACGAGACATGTCTACAAGAAGGATGGACATTCAATCAGAAACAGGCTTACAAAGCTTAAGCCAATAGACTCGAAGAAATCCACGGATTGATTCGGAACAGGAAAGAAAACAACCTGCTATTGCTGTTACCTTGTTCTGGAATTTCATGAAATGATGCCATGATTAACTTAGGATGATGTACCATCATCCTATTGACTCTTGTGCTATGACATGAGTGCATGAACATTTAAATTTCTTTTCAAATCATGTGTGTACATATGTCATCTGGTATGTCTTTAACTTGGCACGCGTGCTTATGCGATGATATGAATGTATGCAGTGCTATGCATTCTAGAAAGAGGCCTTAGTGCATGTTATGAGCGGCGTACACATGTAATGTTATGCATCCCATACTACATAACATTACATGTAACGAAAAAGAAAACGTGCTAATGGGCACCCATGTAATGGTGGTTATGCATCCCATACTACATAACCGTCACATGTTGCCACCTATGGTGGATCCATATACAAACACATATTATGCATCCCATACTACATAATATGCCCCGTATACTTCTTATCATGCTATGAGTGTAGTGACTATGCTTCGGTCAAGACATATTGATGACATATCGGTGTGTGTATACAATGAAATGATCTTATGAGGTTCTGCTTAGGATAGCGGTTGTTTGGCTCACACGCCAAACCACCCAACTACCTTTTTCACAGAACCTAGCTCTGATACCAACTGTCACAACCCGCATTTTCCCAACATTTAAAATGCTATCAGAGTAGGGAAGGCTACGCATTGCGATGCCACGTCACGTAGGGGACGCCTACTGACGTTAAGGAAATTCACCCTTCTTCGCAGTCAAGCAAATATTATTATTAACTCAAAGAGATTTAAATATAATTTATGCAAAAAGATTAACAAGCCGCGTCCCTCGGCTAGGTGGATCAACTAGTCCACGCTTTTAAAAATATAGTTTTACGCGGCGGAAAAATACTTGATTTAATTACTTAGTGACCTAAGTGAACATGAAGTCCTAGTGAGGTGCACCATGCAAGATCGAATGTGTGGATTTACTATATATAAAAATAAATTTATCACGCGCGGAAAGTAGTGAGATTAGCATTTCAAAATATGATATGCAATGCAACAATTACCTTAACATATCTAACAAGGGGCCATAAAGCCAACCAATGTCTAACCATTCCAGAATAAGTGTTCAAAAGTGAACCACAAGTAACAGCAGTAGTGAAACAAAAATCTAACTAAACGGCACCACGGGCGTCAACACCTGACACGAACCCATGGGCCGACAAGTCCACAGAATACTCTACCTCAAGAGAGTCAGGAGACAACAACTAAAGCAGCTCTGCACTAACACCTGCTACTGTCCAGAACCTGAGGCATTCAAAGAAAGAACACCTCAGAAACAAGTACAAGTGGTGCAGAAAATAAGAAAGTAAGCAAACCTCCGCGAGACCGGAGGGAAACAGAAGCTGCAAGGGTCAGTCATGACAAAGCTAGCAGCAAGAAATCGACAGGAAATGAAACAGCAGGAGTATCTAATCATCAGCAGAAAAGGAAGCAGCAGAGCAACTAAAATCAGCAGAATATGCTCACCAAACAAAGGTGAGAACATAGGCGATGACAAAACTCGCCATAAGCAAAAGAAAAACTATCCGTTTTCAAATTATTAATCATGTTACTCTTGTTCAGAATTATAGAGACTGATCAGCTCATCCAAAAGAAGAGCACCACACCGGGGGCAAAAACTACACCGCGTACGGACTCCCAATCAAAATACTTAAGAGGACGTCGCACTGGGGGCAAAAACCACACCGCGTACAACCTCCTAATCAAAAGCTTAAAAGAGCACCGCACCGGGGGCAAAAACCACACCGCGTACGACCTCCAACAGAATGTATTAAATTAAAGAGCATCGCACCGGTGACTCCGCCAACATCGTGTACGACCTCCAACAGAATTCATATTTTCATGCAATTTCGAAAGAATAGGGACGAGACCCGTCAGAACATTAGGCAACATTTTTGGTTAACGAGCTGAGAAAATTTATATTGAGTAAAAATGAGCAAAAGTGAGGCAGATGATAAAATTTAGCATAAAACCAATTACTGGAAGCAAAAACGAGAAACAAAAATGAAGGGATTTTAGCAAAGAGAATGAGCAAGATCACCACTTGCCTTCAAATCACCGGAATCGTTCTCCGAACAACTCCTCGTCGTAGATCGGCCCAAAAGGAGGCACGACGAGGCGAGATCTACAGAAAAATGACCAAAACGAAGGTTAGGGCCGAAAGCCCTAACGAAAAAGTTTCACGAAACGGAAGGAAATTACCACGAGGACGAAGCTCTCGTCGAGAGCTTTCCGAATCTATGCTCGGCTCGCGATTCCGACCACCGGAGCTCCGTCGGCGACGTCCGGAAGATTCGAGAGATCGGCGTCCCCGTCGCTCGATTCTACTCCCTGGTTCGGACAGAATGAAAAAGGAGAAGAGGACTGGGCTCGTTTTCTTTTATGCAACATAACATAATTTTAATAATAATAATATTATTATTATTATTATTATTAATAATAACAGGAGCTGAAGTCGCGACGCAAGGGGGGAAAGAAGTCGACGCATGCGTCGAAAGGAAGTCGACGCACGGCAGTCAACGCAAGGCTGCTGGGGAAAGTCGACGCATGGGGGGAAAGAAGTCGACGCATGCGTCGAAAGGAAGTCGACGCACGACAGTCGACGCAAGGCTGCTGGGGAAAGTCGACGCATGCGTCGAAAGGAAGCCGACGCAAGGCAGTCGACGCAAGAGGGGGAGAGGAATCAACGCATGCATTTTTCATGAATGCCTAAGTATATAAGTTTTGGTATTTTTTTATAATAATAATAATAATATTATTATTATTATTATTATTATTATTTTATCACTAAAAATAACGAACGCCGAATCCAACGAAAATTCCGCCTTAGGGGAACTGCGGCGCTACGAATCCAACGACGAAGTTGGAATCAAAATCCGACGTGCCATTTTCGAGATATGAATGGCGGAAGTTACGGCGAGCTTTAAATATATACAAAACTTCTAAAATGCGCCGAGGCTCCAAAATGGCTCGGACCGCGACGAAACTTGATAGACAAGTCTAAAATTAAATAATCTAATTTCCTAACGTAAAATTTTCCAATTTCGGGTCGTCGCAAATTTTGGTCGACTTGACCCAAACGGACGCGAAAACGCGTAAACGGCAACGCGCCGCTAACTTGACGTTAGAAGTAACGCCTCAACGTCATTAACACGTCATCACTGAATTAAAGAAATACCGGAAAAATCAGGGGCGTTACACCATATTGCTAAGGCGCCGTACCGCATGGCCCCCCGTGAGCTGGAGGAGTTGCGTACCCAGCTTGATGAGCTGTTGCAGTGTGGATTCATTAGGCCGAGTACTTCACCTTGGGCTGCCCCTGTGTTGTTTGTGAAGAAAAAGGATGGGTCTATGAGGCTGTGCATTGATAATAGAGAGCTGAACAAAGTGACCATCAAGAACAGGTATCCATTGCCGCGGATAGATGATCTGTTTGATCAATTGTGGGGATGCTTTGTGTTTTCGAAGATTGATCTTCGTTCTGGCTACCACCAGTTGCGGGTTCGTGCGTCTGATATACCACGAACGGCTTTTCGCTCCCGGCACGGGCACTTTGAGTTCTTGGTAATGTCCTTTGGTCTGACGAATGCACCTTCTGCCTTTATGGACTTGATGAACCGAGTGTTCAGAGATTTCTTGGATCGCTTCGTGGTGGTATTTATTGATGATGTCCTGGTATATTCTCGGAGTGAGGAGGAGCATGCCCAACATTTGCGATTGGTGTTGTCTACCCTGAGGGAGCACAAGTTGTATGCGAAGCTGAGCAAGTGTGAGTTTTGGTTGCCTCAGGTATCCTTTCTGGGGCATGTGGTGAGCAAGGATGGGATTTCTGTGGATCCAGCAAAGATCTCTGCTGTGATGGATTGGGAGAGACCTACTATGCCTAAGGAGATTAGGAGTTTCTTGGGGCTGGCATGGTATTATAGAAGGTTCGTGGAGGGTTTTTCTGTGATATCAGCTCCGATGACCAAGCTGACTCAGAAGAACACAACTTTCATTTGGAGTGATAAGTGCGAGGAGGCCTTTATGGAGTTGAAGAGGAGATTGTGTTCTGCTCCTGTCTTGACCTTGCCGACCGAGGGAGTGGAGTATGCGGTGTACGTGGATGCGTCGCATGTCGGCCTTGGTTGCGTTTTGATGCAGGAGGGTAAGGTGATCGCGTATGGATCGAGGCAACTGAAGATTCATGAGAAGAATTATCCTACGCATGATCTGGAGTTTGCGGCGGTGATTCATGCTTTGAAGCTCTGGAGACATTTGCTATATGGTGCCTTGTGCAAGATCTACACCGATCACAAGAGTTTGAAGTATGTCTTCACGCAGAAGGAGCTGAATCTGCGTCAGCGTAGATGGCTGGAGTATGTTGCAGACTATGAGGTGGAGATCCTTTATCATCCTGGCAAGGCTAACGTGGTAGCCGATGCCTTAAGTAGGAAGACCGCCCAGATATTCAACCTTTCGATGCAGTCTTTAGTGGAGGAGTTCTTGCTGATGGACATCTCAGTTGGGAGAGGTGGCAAGCCTTCTAGCTTGGAAGCTGAGGAGCCTTCATGGATTACTCTCACCAGATTACATCAGGAGGACGATCCGGAGCGGCAACATCTTCGAGTCAGGACCGAAAGGGGTGAGTTGCCAGATTTCTCCATTGATGATGATGGTACTCTGAAGTACCGAGGTAGGTTCTGTATTCTCGCGGTGAGTGATATTCGGGCCCGGATTTACAGTGAAGCGCACGGATCTAGTGTTTCCTATCACCCTGGCTCTACCAAGATGTATTGAGATATGAAGCAGGTTGTGTGGTGGTATGGTATGAAAAATGACATAGCCAAGTTTGTATCGGAATGCTTCACGTGCAAGCGTGTTAAGGCGGATCATGGAAGGCCTGGTGGCAAGTTGCTCCCTTGGAGATTCCGAGTTGGAAGTGGGAGAGCATATCCATGGATTTCATTACCGGATTGCCAAGGTCTCCCCGAGGGCATGATTCGATATGGGTCATAGTGGATAGGTTGACAAAGTGTGCGCACTTTGTGCCTTTCAAGATCGGTTACTCTATGGAGAAGATAGCAGAGTTGTATCTAAATGAAGTCATCCGTTTGCATGGTGTGCCGGTGAGTATTGTTTCTGATCGAGACTCGAGGTTCATGTCGCGTTTTTTACAGAGTTTGCAGGGAGCCTTGGGCACTGATCTCAGATTTTCTACAGCCTATCATCCGCAGACAAATGGCCAGACGGAGAGAGTGAACCAGATCGTGGAGGATATGATTAGATGTTACATCTTGGATTATGGTGGAGCATGGGATGAGCGCCTTAGACTCATGGAGTTCGCTTATAACAACAGCTATCAGGAGAGCTTGCAGATGACCCCTTTTGAAGCTCTGTATGGGAGGCGTTGCCGAACTCCCTTGTTTTGGGCCGAGGTTGGCGAGAAGCCGTTGTTGGGCCCAGAGGCTTTGGAAGAGATGAATATTGCTGTTACGCATATCCGAGAGAAGCTTCGTGTGGCTCGGGAGAGATATGAAAAGTATGCTAACTGGCGAAGGAACGATCTGGAGTTCGCAGTTGGGGACATGGTGTTTTTGAAAGTTTCTCCGATGCCAGGCGTTAAGAGATTTGGAAGGAACTATAAGCTGGATCCGTGGTATGTGGGACCTTTCCAGGTTGTCGAGCGCATCGGGGTGGCAGCCTATAGGCTTGATTTACCTTCTACCTTCCCGTGTGTCCATGACGTGTTTCATGTGAGCCAGTTGCGGAAGTGTGTTCGTAGCGATCGACATGTCCTTGACTCGGTGCCCCAGTTGCAGCCCAACCTGTCGTATGTTGAGGAGCCAGTGCGGGTTATGGAGAAACAGGATCGTGTGCTGCGGAGAAAGACGATCCCTATGGTCAAAGTTCTTTGGCGGAATCAGGACGTCGAGAGCGCGACTTGGGAGTTGGAGTCAGCCATGAGGGAATCTCACCCGCACCTCTTCATCTAGCTTCCTGGTGAGTCTTCCTTCCGTTAGTTTTTGTAACCTCCTCTTGTAATTTAATTTTAAATTATGTACGTTTCAGGATGAAACTTCCTTTTAGGAGGGGTGACTGTAACGCCCCTGATTTTCTGATAATTATTTAATTCGTTAATGACGTAATTATGACGTCAGAGCGTTACCCCGTTTAGCGTGAGTTGACAGCGCGTCGCCGTTAGTGCACTTTATGCATCTGTTAGGATGAGCCAGCAAGATGTTGGAAATCATATTGGAATCCAAATTTGTAGTGTGAGTAGATTTAAGTGGGTAGTGTTGGACGTGCATGTAAATTTCATGGCGTTCAGAGCTCGTTTGAGGTCTCGGTAGTTTTGTGGGTTTTACGATGAATTTATCTTCGGGAATTTTTATCTCGAGTTTGGCTCGTCGGATTCAGATTTCGACTTCGCAGTTGGATTCGTAGCCCCGGTGTTTAGTTTTGGCGCGAGTATCGTTTAATCCGAGGTGGTACGGCCACGCTCGCAATTTTTTTGCGAGATTTATTTAATATAACAATATAATACTTTAATCCTAAACCCTCATATAAAAGCCTAAGAGAAAAGAACCCCTAATCTCATCTTCCCCAAAATATTTGTTCTGTGCGAGAGAAAGAGCGGTGATGGTGGAGGCGGTGATTTCGTGAACCTTCCGGCATCGATTGCGGGAGCTCCGGTGGACGAAATCCTTCGCGGGTCATAGATCCGAAAAGCTCTCGCCGTGGTCTTCGTTTGCGTGGTAAGCATGTCGATTTTCGTTGAGTTTTGAGAATTTAGATGGAGACCTAATCCGTATTCCTCCGCGAAAAGTTTCAGAAAACGTAGGAAGGGTGTTCTCGTAGCCGATTCTCGCATTTGGGAGCGTGGAGAGGTCTTTCTCCGGAGATATAAGGCAAGTGGTGTTTTCTTGATTCCCTCGTTTGATCCCCTTATACTTCTGATATAGATTTCCTATTGCCTTGTTGATCTCTTAGAACTTCCATTACGATCTTGGTTTTCCCTAGTTTGTGAGTTGATAATCCATGGTTTTCAAATAAATGGTTACCCCTGAACTATATGAGTATTTCTGCGTTTTCCTGTGTGCGAAACCTTCCTGGAATTACTTGGTTCTGCTGTTGGTTGAGAAATGCGTCGAGAAAGGAGGTAGTCGCGTCGAGTAGCTGCCGCCCGACGGTAGCCCTCGTTTCCAGTGTTGGGCTGGGTTATATAGGGTCTAGTTCTGATGGACTTAGGAGTTCCCTTGGTATGTTTTTGGTGAATCCTATCTGGTTGGTTTTGAATAATTTTGGAAATCATAATAATAAAAATTATGAAAGATAAATTTTGGACTGCGAGTGTTAGCGGATTATACCGCCGTCACAGTGCCTGTTTTTTGTGGATCATTGCACCTGGTGGGATGTTATGGACTGATGGTTGGCAGTGGATAAAGGACCACCACCTCAGTGCCTTGTTATTCCAGGTGTTGGTGGGTCCTGTTTTGGAGCTGATCAGTCTCCCTCTCTAATAATATAACAAATTACTTAAACCTAATGGTTAGTGCATGTTGGCATATGAAAATTAATATTGATGTACCCTGTTCATGGTGCAAGTCTTCCCGTTTGGAAGCTTCTTATACTTTATGACCTATTTGGCAGACAATCATACTAATGTTTTCCTTTTTAAGCATTCTTGCAGTTAGTCCTTGTTGAGTTGGTAAACTCCTCTCCTCTTTACTTTAATCATTGTGCTGTATTTATCATTTCTACCGCCACTTGTACTTTCTTGCTGAGGTGTTCTTTTCTTTTGAATGCCTCAGGCTCGGAGCTTTAACAGGTCGGGCTAGTAGATTGGTGCTCCTAGGCTTGGAGCCGGTAGCAGTGGTTTCTTCCCTCATTGTAGTGAGGTAGTTTTCTTGTTTTACCCTTCTGGTTCAGATGTACTTTTTACCCTATGGGTTCGTGTCAGGATGTTGACGCCCGTAGTGGTTTGTTGGTAGACTTTAAACTCTTGCCAGCTTTATGCTTGTACTTGCTGTTTTAGTTGGTTTACTTGCTCTCTGGGAAGGATTTATGTTAGGATGCATGTTAGATATTTTAAGTATAAAAAGTTGCATTTTAGTATAGATACATAGCGTGTTTTTAACTAAAGCCCACAATATCTTTAAATAATACATAACTTTTTTTATATATATAATAAATCTAGAGTCGTGCATAGTATTAGTTGTATGTTAAGTCTTCATGTTCATATATGACTATAAATGAAGTTAATCAAGTATTTTTCCGTTGTGTTCACTTATACTTTTTCTCTCCTCGTGGACTAGTTAATCCATTGGACCGAGGGACACGGTCATCAACCCAAAACTTAAATATTGTTTTATCTTAATAACTTATGTTCTCATAAAAGAGCTTTGGATTTGAGAGTCTGCCTTAGCGTCGGCAGTTGTCCCGTGCGCGGCGTGACATCACGGCGCGTATTTTCTCCCACTCTGATATATTTTGAATATTGAGAAAATGCGGGTTGTGACACCTGCATTGTTAGAAATCGGAAGAAGTCTAGCTGGTGGATCATCCAAACTTAATGGTTGAAGCTTGAATCTAGAGCCTAGAGGAGACTGAGAGGAGAAACTATTTACCCTGCTTGAAAGGAGAAACCGTTGAAGCTTGAAGCTAGGAAGCAGGGCAGGCAGGCGGTAGAGGAAGTAACCAGCAAAATCAGCGAATAGCGATGGCAGCAAACCAGCAGGAGATCGCCGTTTGGAGAAGGATCGCCCCTTCTTTCATCGTCCTTGGGAAGAATCGAAAGTCTCTATCTCTCCGTCTCTCCGTCTCTCGCAGTTGCAGCCCTCAGTGGCGCTTCTTTCTCGTCAACGCGAAGCCTCCAGAAGCCCAGCTCCAAGTCACGGGTGAGGGAATTAGGGCAGGAATGAGGAAACGAGCGGGATAAATTACAATTCGTGAAAAAAAATCGAGCGGGCAGCAGGCAACAGCGATTTTACGCCAAATTTTCAACCCGGGCACGTGCCCGGGTGTGCCTTTGACTGGGTCCGCCCCTGCCGGCAATGACTGCCGCTCGTGCGGCCGACCACTGCAAGAGAGATTTCTTTACC
Organism: Dactylorhiza incarnata; assembly: GCA_033032865.1. NCBI lineage: Eukaryota > Viridiplantae > Streptophyta > Magnoliopsida > Asparagales > Orchidaceae > Dactylorhiza > Dactylorhiza incarnata. The sequence continues at coordinate 2,622,664 of JAWHQI010000130.1, forward strand.
GGCGCCCTCTACCACATGGTAATTCGAATGAGGAACGAGATTGTATAATTCAGTTTCTCGTAGGTGAAGCAGTTGATGATGACCGACGGAGAGCTCTCTAGGCACCTGCGCAAGTGCGAGTATCTACTACATTCGATCGACGAAGAAAGCCACCTGGCGCCGGACTCCATCCTCGAGTCTCCCTGCTTCGACTCCTCCTGCTCACTCGGAAGCAGAAACCTCGGTGCATGCCGCCGCAACGGAATCCTCATCTAGACGGAGACCACTCCCTCCGGTTCAACAATGCGAGAACTTTCTTTAAAGCGGGCTTTGAATGCAATAATTGACGACTAGAGTAACTCCGAGAAGGAGAAGAGGAGAACAATCCGAACACCCAAATTTTTCTGATGATGAGAAGTGTTTGTGTGCCCATGCAAAATTTGACCGTAAATAAAATTAACTCATTTGGACATAACATTTGTGTGCACATAGTCAAAACTGATTTGCACGTGACATTGCTCCCTCTGTCTATATAGATATTGATAGACAGATATCTTCAAACGGTAGTGCTCATATTTCATAAGCGCAAATGGAGATTATCTTTACCAAACAGTACATCTATCTGGATTTAGCTTTAATTTCTGGTACACGCAAAAGCCACTAGTAATTAATATCCAAATGGATTGTGGAAGATTAACCCCACCCCGAGCGACCTCCCCCTCCTTATAAATCTGGCTTGAACTCCAGTGGTTGAAATTCAAGTCTTTCATTGCTTCTTCAGAAATCTTTCGCTTCTCTATTTCTGAATTAATTATAGCAAAACATATATACACGTGGAGAGAGAAAGAGAGAGATGGCTGGCGGCTTGTCTTTGGATCATCCCTGCGCATTTGCCTTCGGCATTCTTGGTATGACCAAATTACTAACTACGAACGGTTTCTTTTCTTCATGAGTTCCTCTGTTTTCTTAGTGTCCCATTCTGTTCTTGGTACTGAAATTTGGAGGAAAAAAGGTTGAAAATGGCCTTTGCACACCAGTAATGTGTGTGTGTGTATATATAATAATAATTTTCATCATAAAGAATGAAGAGATAGGTACGCAATAGATTTGTGTATCTTGTATTGATAGTTCTAGAGATATGATTAAGGCTTAGGCTTATTTGTTCCGGTGAGTTTGGCCAAAAACGCGATGATCATAGAATGTATGTTTGGCTGCAAGACAAAGGTTACGATCGCTATTAAGAAAATAAATTAGTTTTGAGCATAATATGTATGAGTTTTTTTAGGTGAGGTCGGGCATTCACGAACGACGGTTCATGACCACGGCGTTCACGACCGCCACGACCGCGCCAAACGAAGCCTTAGTTTGGTATGGCGGCAGCGGTCATGAACACGGTGGTTATGAACTGTCTGTCGTTCATGAACGCTCAACCTCACTTAAGAGAATTTAACCACTTTTATGTTCAAAACTAGTTTTCAATTTTTTTTTTATAAATTTATTATAATTATATGCGAAAAATATCACACGAGTCTAATTATTGAGATAATTAAAAGAGAGCGATGTTAAACGCAGGCCAGTTTTGGCTATATGCAGGCCAAATTTTTTTAAAAAGAGCGATGTTAAACGCAAGCCAGTTTTGACTATATGCAGGCCCACAGTTTTTTTAAAAAAAAGTATCATTTTTTCTTTTTAACCTGCAGGCCATAGAACTAGACTTATACGCATCGCCATCAACCACGACCTGTGCAGCCGCCGGACAAGATCGAGCTTCTTCTCTTCTCTGATCTCCTCTCCCTCCTCCGGCGACTCCGGCCGGTGATCTCCACTTCAACCAACAACTTTGTGTATATAAATAAAAAAATAAAAAAAATAAAAGCTAAGATCGAATTAACCATTTGGGTAGATTTGAGAGACCGCTCCAAAAAAAATGAAAATATTTTAAGGTATATTGCAATTGAATTGGCCCCGCCACTCGATCAACTATAACACCTCATTATTTATTATTAATTAATTTCATGCTTACAACTTATCCAGATAAGAAAAGGTTGTCTCTCTTTAATGTGTATTTTATATTATGGAAATACTTATATATACATATATGGCCGGAATTTCCTTCAATTCATATACATGTGTTAACGCATGTGCTCATTGTTCGTACACATTACACATTAGGCCAAGTGTATGCGCGTATACACATTCTGTGCTTCGACGAGGTAATCATGGAGGATGAGGTTGGATAAGGAGGCGTCAGAGGCGGGGCGGTGGTTGAGGAAGGTGGTGGCCGGGCGAGTTCATGTGCAAAGTTGGAGAGGAAACTCATCAGTCTAATCCTGCTTTTAAAAACTTTTAACGGTGCCAAAAAAAATTGGAATATATATATTAAATTTGGCCTGCATGAATAATTTTTTGGCCTGCATATATTCATGGCCTGCATAAAGCCAAAACAGGTCTGCATATAACATTGCTCTTAAAAAATCTTGACATTTGAATTTAGGGTGCTCATTCAAATGAGAATGTCAGTTCAAATGAGATAAATATAGTAGTAAATAACTACTACAAGACAAAGTGATTATCTATATATCTTATTATAGAGAATAGTAGGACATGTAACTAGCTAGGTAGGTCATAAATATTTATGCATCTTGATTCTTGAATATAATGCATTGATTGTTCGTAAAATTGGGAAAATTGAATATAAATAAAAAGGTATAGTTCAGAGTTATCAAAATTAATTTCATCGAAAGTGATAGCTTGGTCATATATATATATATATAAGAGTATTATTATAATGATAAAAAAATTTTAAAGCTTGTAAGATTATTATTATATGCCAATAATACTTTGCTGATCTAAGTATAGAGAAAAGTAAAAAAAAAATAGAGAAATAATGTGAGTGATCTGATCTATTACTTCTGCCTGGTCCAATATTGATTCATTTCTATTATGTGCAGGCAACGCCGTCTCCTTCATGGTGTATCTTGCTCCGCTGTAAGAATTCTTTTCCCCAGCAACTCCATTATCATTTTGAAACTTACGTACTGCCGTTCAATCTGATATGAATAAACTTATCATAGACTGATCAAATGTTTTGTTATTCGCAGGCCAACATTCTACCGTGTGTACAAGAAGAAGACGACTGAGGGGTTTCAGTCGGTGCCGTATGTGGTGGCCTTGTTCAGTGCCATGCTTTGGATCTACTACGCTCTTATCAAGACCAATACATACCTTCTCATAACAATCAACTCATTCGGGTGTGTTATTGAGACTATATACATCGTTATGTATCTTGTTTATGCCACGCGGACGGCTAAGGTATGCATACATATGTTAATAAATTCTACCTTAGGTCTTTTATTGGGAGAAACGAAGGCGGTTGTGAATGATGTTATGAAAAACGAAGATTATTCAGGGATATTTTCGTTTCAAAATGACATTTTAGACTAAAGTGCCACCTCATTCATGTGGTTTTGATTAATCATTAGTCGTGGTAAAAAAAGGCAGTTGTTATTAATTAGCACAGTATTTTTGGCTATCCGCAACTATTTGATAACCGCAAACAACTGTTTTTTTTTCAAATGGCTATCCGCAAACAAATTTTTTTGAAAAATAAAAATTTAAAGATTTGTAAATAATATCACCACAAATACATTAATACAAATAAACTATCCAAAACACCATCAAAATATAACTAATTTCAATTATTTTAGAGTCCATAAGAAAAAAGTTTAAGATTCAAAACAACTCATGATTGCTCCTAATTTAACATTGCTTCACGCAAATCTTTTAGCCTGCAAACAATAAGATAGTTTGAAATATCTGTATCCTTCATATGAAATTGCAGAATTTAAATTTTCACAAAAAAATAACATTCACCCTAAGTCCTAACATAGCAGTTAAGCACCTAACTTTCCAAACAATAAAATAGTTTCAACTATAAAAATAAGAATGGTTTTGCAACTTCATTGCTACATCAGCCCTAAATAGACTCATAAGAGCAAAAAAATTTTATTCGCATTATTCCCAAAAGAAGCTTTACTGGCATGTTCGAAAAAAATGATGAACGGGAGAAGCTACAAATGGGGAAAACAGGCCCACCGGAAGCGAATGGGAAAACAGGTGATTTACTTCGGCGCTCTTTTTCCGTTATCGAGCGACGACGGCATTCTTCTTTGCTCCTTGATCCTCCGCTGGCGCGACGAAGGAAAGCGAACGGGTGGCGGAGAAGCTACAGTGGCGAAATAGAAATCGCAAAGGAGGAGCGGCAGAAAAGAAAGAGTGCGGTTAGTTTTTTTAGGAAGCCCTACAAATACCTTAAAGGGGATGCGAATATCCAATTTCGTAGTGCAAATAAATTGTTCCAAAAAATTCTGAGGGAAGTTGTAAACGCCTGTAAACTGCCACCATGCATTGCATTTAATTACCACAACAAATTCACATTGTGGCTGCTGCTCAAACGCTAGAGCTATACCAAACATGGTATTATGCATTAATTGCGGTTAAAAACAGTACTTTTTTATTTTGAAAATAAGATTTTATGCAAAAACATCATTGCAGTCATGCATATGTGATCAACTGAATGGGCTAAGGGGACCAAAAAATTAAATTTTGGCACACAAAAATTTGCAAGAAAGCTTCACACAAGTAAACTTCCATCATTGATTGACTTTACTAAAACAAATTGAATAAGTAAGAAATATAAAGTAGAGTTTTTTTTAATCAGACACCACGCTGAAATATGAGTAAATTGGGAGGAAAAAATTTCAGATTTTTTTCTTCATGAAACATCTACATGCTACGTACGTAGCATAGATATAACTAATCAACCGGTTGACATTTTATTTATATTAATACTGCAGATATACACTACAAAGATGATCCTGCTGTTGAATGTCTGCCTATTCTCGTCCATAGTTCTCTGCACTCTCTTCATCTTCCACGGCTCAACCCGCCTCAAAGTTCTGGGATGGATCTGCGTCGGCTTCTCCGTCAGCGTTTTCGCCGCTCCTCTCAGCATCATAGTAAGCTAGCCCATTCAACCACATGCATCATCCCATACAATATTCCTCATTAATTTCTGCAAATAAATTAAATGCAGAGACTTGTCGTTCGAACCAAGAGTGTGGAGTTCATGCCCTTCTACTTGTCATTTTTTCTCACTTTGAGTGCTGTCGTGTGGTTCTCCTTCGGCCTGTTCAGCAAGGATATATATGTTGCAGTGAGTAACTTTCCTAATTACATTTGAAATTATGACCGTTAGAGATTATTTGAAATTTCTTTTGATGCTAATAATTACTTGTGCTGAAATTTGTCTGGGTGCGTAGCTCCCGAACGTGCTTGGATTTGCTTTTGGTGTCGTTCAGATGATACTTTACATAGTGTATAAGGACGTCAAGGTTCCTGAATCTGCCATTGTTTCTGGAAAGCTTGTTCATATGCCTAGTGATGGCATCAATAGGGAGGATAATGCGAACAAACCCGCCATTAATGGTGGCAATATTGTGCGCGTGGATTCTCAGATGTGCCCAGTGTAGCTAGGAGAGAAGTAGAATTTATATTATGATATGTTGTATGAATCAAGCACGTAGTACTGGTGATAACCTTATGTCTTTCTCTCTCTCTCTCTATCCCCCAATTCTCTCTCCCCCAACTCTCCATCTTTCTCTGTCTCCCTAGTGAGCTCAAAATGTGGGTATTGTGTGATCTCATCCTTTTGTTATTTATGGAAATGTGATTAGCAGTTCTTCCAATCCTTGACCCATTGAAGCATTGTCTTATCATTAACTTTCGCGATGTGGGATTTTTTTTGGTGCTTGTAATGCAACATTCTCCGCATGCTGGTCTGTGGTATTTTTACAATCATTTTAAGTGTTGGTTTAATTTGTCCACATTATGATAATATCTGGAAAAAATTATAAGATACGAATATTTTGATACAATTGAATTTTTTTAGATATTACCAAAATGTAGATAAATACTTAAAATAATTATAAATATATCATAATGCATATTTCGTTTTTTTTTTTGCAAAAGAGACTGGTGTGTTATATGTGTTGAAACCCGGGTACCGGTTCAACTGAGTTCGAACCAAGAGAGAGTAGCTTGAGTTACTTGACCCATTGTAGGACACATGAGACTGAGTATTCAGAGCCTACAACTGACCCTCACCGATAGAAGATTGGCTTGCCTACACACAGACCCGCGAGGTGCAGCGAGGAGGTCCCGCCACACACCCGGAAATTCTCTTCTTAATTTCCCCACCCTAAACCAAGAACTAAGCTCGACACCTCGGACTGCACGAAGAAAAAAAACTCAAAAGATGTGAGCTCTAGGAGACTGGGTTTGCCTTCTCCGAGATGCTATGGGGTCCTATTCATAGGCAAAATATCCAGAGGGTATATTGGTCTTATTGGTCTGCGGGTAGCGGCCTCGTCCTTAACAAAAATGTTATTCCCAGACAGAGATGGTTTGCGGACAGCCCTCCCCGCCTTAATGAGAATACTATTCACAGACCTTGACGGTCTATAGAGAATCATTCTGGACTTCAATATATTGTTGCTCACCGACCTAGGCGAGCCCAAGGGTTGGACCGACTTGAACTTGCCTCGCCTACTCGGCGGCGAGTCTGACTATGCTACTCGCGACTCGCCATTACTACCTTCCCTTGCGACGAGTCCGATTATCTTGTCGGGCTCGCCCCATAGAACACGGGTTAGAACCCGCTTTTGCTATGGTTTACAGGGGTGAACCAACTTCTGCTCACTAAATACGAGTTGTACATAATCTCCGTTGTTTGCGAGCTCGCTAGAGATTAGAAAGAATCGTTTAACCATTATTTGGCGAGCTCAGATCGTGAAGGGAAATGATTCGTGGGTCCACCCACTCCCCTCCCCTATAAATAAAAGGGCGCTGCTACCTTCCATCGACAGTAACATGTCTTCAGAGGTAGTCCATTCCACTGGCGCGAAGTCATGGTCTAGAGGTGAAGAACTCGTGGCTGTAAGACCCTCTTTTTTGCATTCTTTCCCGGGTCTTACCGCCCAGAACCGCCGTCTTGCGGTGACGCCATCTCACGGGATTGGTCGCCACCACAACACGTCGATTCTGCCGGCTAATCAAAATCATCCAGGCCAACCACAATTCACAGTAATAGAGGCATTAAAAGAAACAATTCCACAAATCACATTAAATATATAAATTACAAGATTATACTGTCCACGATGAGAAAGAACTAAAAAAGAATAAGGGCTTATGCCCAGTACATCAATATCCTTACTACAAAAGTCTCTCGTCTCTACATCTATGCGGAAGCTATCAAACTTTGTCATTGCGCGTCTATAGCTGCTGCTGCAACAACGGGTAATGGTTACTTTGCTTCATCCCGTACTCCTGACCTGTTTCCTGAACGGGGTCCTGCTGCTCCGCCACACCATCCCTAAAATGAGGTCCACCGACCGTCAGTCTATAAGACTCAGCATATTCCTCCCCGCCTCCACCCGCGACTCCTAGGCACCGTGCGAGAGGAGGAAGCGAAGGACATCAAAGGGTAACGAATCAAGCTGGTGACAAGGGGCTAGACTAGCAGAGTATATAAATACTAAACAATTAATGATAACAATTCTATGCTAGCAGAGTATAGTATAACTAAAATAAATAAAAGACATTACAAGTAAAAGAAGCAGGTATAATAAATAAAGAGCAGCTACAAATGTAACCTTAACTTATATGCACACACAAAAGCACATAAGCTAAGGGATCTGACACTAAGGTAAACTCATCGTATAAAATAACCCATACTAATTTATACGATGAGGACTCTGTTTTATGCAAGAATGCTATGCTATGATATGCAATGCAATGCAATGGTGCAACTCACGCACATGACTCTGTATGTACAGACCTTTAGTTCCCACTTTTCGGAGGTAGCTATCCTCTCGGGCACCTCCCGTCGTGGTCAAACGGTGGCAGAGGAGCGTGCGTCTCCTCACCTAGGTGGGTAAGTCACACTACCAGACCTAGACCCTAACGTATGTTGTGATACCAGTACCCGGTAATCACGAGCTCCTACGTACTCTACTGAATTTAGTCAGGCAGGGTTTAGGGAATCCGTCCCTTCAGTCGCGCAGTAAAAACAACCTGGCCCCTAATCAAACCACTAGCACTACCGAGTCAACGAACTGTTGTAGGTGTGACGACTAAGCCAGAACCAAGACCCACCATATCTTATGCACATGCAAATATGTATTATCTCTTACCACCAAGCCTTCAGCTCATAATTCTAAACCAACATTATGAAAATCGAGCCAACCGCTCACAGGACTATCCCAGTCCTTCCTTATATCATTCCTTCCCAAATTTGGGAGGGAGATTATATTTCAAGTTCTCATACGTTATTACTCTTGTCTATTGTTAGTTGATCTTAGAAGCTTGGGGTGAATCTTGGACTTCCCGCGGATTATCCGGCGAAGGGCTCACAACGGTACTAGGGAATGTGATGGTGACTGAAGCCCAAATTCCCCCTTTCAGGATATTTACTCTTATTAGTGACTATCCATTCTTATTTACCTATTTGCTCTCCAATAGCTCTATATCCTATGATGGTTAAACATTTGACTCGGACTGACAAGTATCAGTGTTCAACTGAACATCGAAAGTCTACCTCTCCTAGGGACCGACTACCTCATCATGTTATCTCTTAATTGCTACCGATGGTCCCTAACCTTATACCATCACTCCTTACTTATCATGGCTCCGTCCCCTCCTCATCTCGTTGTATACACATAATCGTTGAATTACTAAACGCACCCCAACCTTACATTATGTGTTATCACCAATCAGATTGCCCTCTAATCGGTCTCTATGATGCACCCAATGTTCCAGGGATTAATTCTTGAGTATGTGGGGATCAATTGGGGTCTAAATCAAATACTTCCGTTCCTACTATCCGCAGACCAAGAGGGGATTGAATTAGGTTTGACTCCTATGATGCAATCTTGACCCTATCATGTTCAAATGAGTTCTAAGTTTTTACCTTAGGTTCATAATGAGTAAATTAGGGGTTTACCAGAGTTTTGACATATTTCAATTAGATTTGGATTCCATTTAAAATTCATTACTCAATTGTCTTAAGCTAAATTACAAAGGAAGTACTCTAATAGTAAGCTAAATCTTGCTGATAAAATTACTACATCATCATAATGGTCTAAAAAGCATCAACTCCTAAGTTTCATAATTATCTAGTAGATTTATAACCAGGATCTCCATTTAATATAAAGGATGTGAAAAGAGGATTTTACTCATCAAATACTAGTTCAGGTCTCCCAAAAATTCTAAGAAAATTACTATAGCATCATACTGATATAAAAACATCACCTCTAAGGTTTCATAATTTTCCAGTAAGTTTATAACCATAATTTCCATTTAATATAAAGGATGAGCAAATAGGGCTTAACATATCAAGTACTATCTCATGATCTCTACAATTTCTGAGAAAATCAACATAACCCAATAATTACTTCAAAACATCAATTCTTAGTTTTCATAAATTTCCAGTGAAGTTATACTCCTATTTTCCATTTAATATTGCAATTAGAGTTTTACACATCAAGTACCATCTCATGATCTCTAAAAATTCTGAGAAAATCAACATAGCACCATAATGACCTAAAAACATGGAATCCTAGTTTTCATAATTTTGCAAGCAAGTTATACTCCTATTTTCCATTTAATATAAAAGGTATGCAATTTATGTTTTACACATCAAGTACCATCTCATGATCTCTAAAATTTTTGAGAAAATCAACATAACACCATAATGACCTACAAACATGGAATCCTAGTTTTCATAATTTTCCAAAGAAGTTATACTCCTATTTTCTATTTAATATAAAAGGTGTGCTCTTAATGTTTTACACATCAAGTACCATCTCATGATCTCTAAAAATTCTGATAAAATCAACATAGAACTATAATGACCTACAAACATGGAATACTAGTTTTTCATAATTTTCCAGAGAAGTTATACTCCTATTCTTTATTTAATTCAAAAGGTGTGCTATTAGGGTCTTACACATCAAGTACCAACTCATGATCTCTAAAAATTCTGAAAAAATCAACATAGCACAATAATGACCTAAAAACATTAAATCCTAATTTTCATAATTTTCCAGATAAGTTATACTCCTATTTTCTGTTTAATATAAAAGATGTGCTATTAGGGTTTTACACATCAAGTACCATCTCACGATCCCTAAAAATTCTGAGAAAATCAACATAACATAATAATGACCTAAAACATTAACTTCTATTTTTCATATTTTTCCATAGAAGTTATACTCATATTTCTCATTTAATATAAAAGGTGTGCTATTAGGGTTTTACTCATCAAGTACCATCTCGTGATCCCTAAAAATTCTGAGAAAATCAACATAGCCCAAGAATGACCTAAAAACATTAAGTCCTAGTTTTCATAATTTTCCAATGATTTTTAGTCATATTTATTTCATAAATTAAGGAGTGTGACATAACTCGTTTTAGTGGTATACCTAATAATTTTGATCCTATAAACCCAAAGTTTCTCTGGGTTAGTATGTTATACCATAAAGAGGGTGTGGTCAAAATTTCAGGGGACAAAAATTAGCCATATGAGCTAAATACCCAAATTCACCCTTTTGGCTATTGGTACACCAAACACCCTTTTAAGTAGGGACATGCAAGTGTAATTAACCAATATGAAGTAGTCCATTTGCTCCTAAATTTTTACCAAGGTTAATTGATGCCATGACAAGGGTACCACCAAAATTTGGGGTCAACTTGAGGTGTCTAGCACCCTAAATCACATTAATTTGATAAATCAACTAATGGGTAAAACTATAGAAAAATATTCTCTTAAAAATCTGAATTTTTGACACATGGTAGTCCTATGGGACATACATGCATGGTCTAAATTTCAGCATCATTGGAGTTACCATTGGAGAGATATTACCATTTTAATTTCTGATCTACTCTAAGACCAGTCCCACCAAAAATGATGCTGAGGGAGCTACACTGATTCTATTGACATGAAATCAGTGGCAAATTAAAGATAAGACCAAGACCTACAATTGTTATGTTGGTTACGTCTTTTGATTCTGGGCCTAAGAGGACTAAATATTTATTTGAATGTGAGAACATTGTAACAGATTTTGATAAACTATATAACATTTATTAAATTTACTATTCATCATCCCTGCACCCGTAAAACGGCAAAAATGCCATTTCTGGTGTAAGACCCTCTTTTTTTGCTTTTAAATCAGGTCTTACCGCCCAGAACCGCCGTCTTGCGGCGACACCATTACACCCAATGGTCGCCGCCACAAGACGCCGATCCTGCCGGCTTTTCATCATCATCCAGGCCAACCATAATCACAGTAATTGAAGTAATAAATGAAACAAGTCCATAAAATCACATTATATATTTATCATATAATACATGCTTACAATGTCCACGATGAGAAAGAACTAAAAGAAAAAGGGCTTACGCCCAGTACATGTTAAAATATAGTGCAACAATCACTCTCACTCTATATCTATGCGGAAGCTATCAACCAATATCTTCATGCATCTGTAGCTGCTGCTGCGGCGACGTGTAGTGACTGCTCTGCTTCATCCCATCCTCCTGTCCTGTCTCCTGAACAAGGTCCTGCTGTTCCGACACATCATCCCTAAAATGATAAGGTCCACCGACCATCAGTCTATAAGACTCAGCATATTCCTCACCGCCTCCACCCGCGACTCCTAGGCACCGTGCGGGAGGTGGAAGCGGAGGACATCAAAGGGGTAAATTAAAAGCAGGTGACAAGCGGGTATTACTAACCTAGCAATTATATAAATAGCTAACAACATGTATATAAAAGCATTTACATCTAGCAATTATATCAATAGCTAACAACATGTATATATATACATCAAGCACCTTTCTAGCAAATCTATCATAATAAATCAAGGGGCCACAAAGAAACCGAGTAGTATATAAATGAGCGTCAAAGTGAGTATACACACGCAGTTATAAAATAGTCTAAGCAGCTAGAAAAGTACACCAGAGTAGTTATAAAGAAAACTAGAGCAAGTAAAGAAACAACTAGAGCAGCTATGAAAGTAACCTTAACTTATGTGTATACACACACAAACACATAAGCTAAGGGATCTGGCAAGAAGTAAACTCATCGTATAAAAGAGCCCATACTAATTTATATGATGAGGTCTCTGATTTATGCAAGAATGCTATGCTATGATATGCAATACAATGCAATGGTGCAACTCACACACGCGACTCTGTACGTACAGACCTTTAGTTCCCACTTTTCGGAGGTAGTTTAAGAAATCTGTGACGTGACCCCGTTATTTTACAATATAGGAGGAGATTGTTAAAGTATATTTAATATAACGGGTTAATGGATGCTTAGCGGTCGGTTAGGACCCATTAGCGATCCACGCACCCACCGGGGAATTAGGGTTTGCCTATAAATACCCTGCTAGGGGCAACGAGTAGTGTTCCAAACTAGACACTCACGCGGATGTTTCGAGCATCATTCTAACAATTATAAAGTGTAAGACAAATGTATAATAGTTATAAACTATTAATTATTGAAATTTTCTCCCAGAGTTAGCATAATTACAGGTGGCACCTTCTATCTTTTGAATATACATAACCTTTCCTCTGTGTTACATTTTATAACATGCATGCAAAAAATACACCCATGAAGATCTCTTCCAACACTATAAGAAATTTGGCATTTAGTGAAAAAATATATGTGACAATATATTTCATCACTAAAAATATACTTTTTGTGTCAATCTTCGAATTTGTCCTCTAAATAGTGTTTTTCATTCAATTAGTGTCAAAATATATTTTGTCACAACAAAATATTTTTAAAAAAAAACATCACTAAAAGTTATTATTTATTGACCAAAAAATTTATTTGTCACTGAAAGTTATTATTTATTGACACGGTGAGCGCGGGAGCACCATGAGCGCAGGAGCACTGTAAGCGCGGGAGCATGCCGTGAGCGTGGGAGTGCACCAAGAGCGCAAGAGCACACCGAGAGTGTCGTAAGCGCACCGAGAGCGCCGTGTGCGCGAGAGCGCGCCGTGTGCGCGGGAGAGCAACGAGAGCGCCATGAGCGCGCCAAGAGGGTGCGGCTGGAGCAGTCCCGTTATTGCGTGCCCGCAAAGTCGCATATGAAGAGGTGCTCGCGCACTCCGTGCCTTGAGTATCCACCCTGGGCGCTAATGTCAGTACCCAGTTTGGGACGCTGAGACCAACATTCACTTTGGGTGCTGACCAAGTCAGCGCCCAAGGGTTGGGTCGCACATCATGCGTCATAACTCCCCAATTGGGGAGTGTTGGGCTGCACTCCCTTATTTATGGGGAGTGTTGGGCCACACTCCCCATAAATAGGGGAGTGCTGGACCGCACTCCACATAAATAGTGTTGGAACAATCCTATTACTGATTTGGGCTAGGATCACTATCTGTTGACTAGGACTAAGTTGACCCCAATGTATAGTCTAAGGGTCAAGGTTTTAGGCTGCTGTAACTTAAAGAAAAGAATAAGTTTCTGCATTCGACGAACTCCATACTGCGTTCGACGAACTCCATCCTGCGTTCGACGAATGACATGCTCCAGTTCGACGAACTTGCCAAGGTTCTGCGTTCGATGAACTCTGTTTTGCGTTCGACAACTTCTCTCTGCGTTCGACGAACTTGCTCTCCAGCTCGACGCACTCAGTTCTTCAGCCAGTCCAGCAGTTTATCTCTTCAGTTCGACGAACTTCATTCTGCGTTCGACGAACTCATCTCTGCGTTCGAAGAATAAGTATCAAGATGTTCAGATCCATGAAAGTGCTTCTCAGATCGACGAACTCAGTTCTTCCAGGTAGACTCAACAAATTATCTCTCAGTTCAACGAACTCATCATTCTGTTCGACGAACTCAGTTCTCAGATCGACAAAATTTCTCCTCAGTTCATTATTTCAGAAGGATCAGTTTTATTTTATTCTCTGATTTCAGATCAACCTAAATCAGCAACGGATCTATTTTATTTATTCCAGATAAGTCAAGGATTATATCCTTCCTTTTTATGTTATTCCTTTCCATTGTCTTCTCTCGAGAAAATAGCCATTTGGCTAATTGGAAAAGGATATCATTTATTAAAAAGGAAAAGAAATTAAAGAATCAGATTGCAGTTCCAAGATACAATCAATTCTGATTATTCTATTCCTTATTCAGAGGACTTTTAATTGGTATCAGAGGTTGGTTGATTTTTTACAGGCTAACACCTGAATCAAAAGATCAATTAGATCTTAAATTTCTTCTAGAGTTTTATTTTTCTAAATACTCATGGTACAGAATAAAAAATACTAAAGCACAAGACCTCCTATGTGCAATCTAAATAAGTTTGCATTATGGAAGGCAAGGATCAGGTTATATATGAATTCTATTGACGAAGATATTTTCAATGTTATTTTGACAGGACCTCCTACTCCTACATCAACAACAAGCACTGAAATAACAACAAACAATAATGTTGTTCCACCTCCTGAGTGGACAGATGATCAAAAGAAACAAAGAAATGTAGATGCCAAAGCAATGAACATATTGGCACAAACAATATCTGATGACATATTCCAGAAGGTTGTGGACTGCAACTCAGCCAGGGATATCTGGAATTCCCTCAACAACATGGTTGAAGGTTCTGCAGAAGAGTCAGAGTCATCATCTAACTCATCTAAAGATGATGAGAATGAATCAAATGACAGATCAATGTTTGATGGCTATCTATGACTCAAGCAGTGAGTCAGAACATGCATCATCATCCAGCTCTAGTGATGATGAAGATAATGAAGAAGAAAACATTTTCTGCATGATGGCTATCAATGCCTCAGGAAACAATTCTGAAGAATCAGAATCTGAAAATGGCAGTGATCAGGTAATATCTACCTTTGACTTTAATTCAAATGATTTTAAAAATGAATTCAGAGCTCTTTGTTTAGATTTAATTAAATATGAGAAAGAGATAATCTCTCTCAGAGGCAAGTTGGCTGAAATGAACCACCTAAGTGAAGAAAATGTCAATCTTAAGAAAGATTTGGCTGCCTCCAGAGAACACATTGTTCTCATTGAGAACAAGTTATCTGAAGCTAAGAAGTTTGAAGAATCCCTCAATGGGAGAAGAATCAAACTGATGGACATCACAAACACAATGAATGCCAGACTAAGTGGCAAACTGGGCTTGGGTGCATCATCAAGTGAGCCACATCTTATTAAGAAAAACATGTTATCTGCACCAGTAAAATTCATTTCTGCTAAGAACAAAGAGGTAGTAGATGTTAGTAAGAATATTTCAAGCAAGAATATTAAGAATAAAGGGATTCAACAGAATTCGTCGAACAGAGCTCAACGAAATCAGACGAATTCATCGAACGGAGATCGACGAACTCTGAAGACAGATTTTCAGCATAGTTATTATTCGAACAGCGCTCGACGAAAGCACTTCACTTTGTTGAACGACGATCGACGAACTCACCAGAATTCGTCGAACGAAAAATGTACTGAATTTTAGAAGAATTCTTATTTTCAATATACTAAAATCCTTTTACTGAGTGGATAATTCCTCCAAGGAGATATCATCTACAAGGCTATAAGGATCAGCCTGAGATATCTTATATTTCAATTTTTTGTGGAAAAACAAAAGGACCCAAAGTAGTCTGGGTCAAGAACAACTAACATATTAATTAAGGAGAGGAACACCACCTCTACCAGAGACATTTTGCAGGTACAGGATCACTATCTGTTCCAAGACATTCTTCATTTGTTTGAAGAACAACAACTTAATAAGTTCATGAACACCAGGATCAAACTCCACTACAACAAACTGCACCTGTTGTAAGGACTGGAATGTAACTGAAACACAGTTTGTTACTAATAGTTATATTTAGTAACAAAGTTTTTTTTTGTTACAAAAACTAACTTTGTTGTAACGAATATTTTAAATTTTGTTACAATAATAATTAATTCGTTACTATAACTATAAGTATTTGTAACAACACCAATGTTACGTTACAAATAGAAAACTTTTCTCACAATAAGTATCAATTGTAACGACATCATGAAAGTTTTTTGTGACAAAGACATTGTCCTTACTAAAAGTAATATTTTATTATTAAAGTTTTGTTACAAAAAATATATCATATTTTATTTTCAATTTTTGTACAATTTTATTATCAAAGTTTTGAATTATTATTTTTAAAAAAAAAAAAAATTGTATGCGCGCGACAGTACCCCGCCTCGATAGTGCTCTAACGCGACGACAGTACTCCTACAGCTCGCAAACATTCGTGCACGGCTGTCGCAGATATGTGGTACTATTGCGATATGTATTTTTGCGCGTATGGGGTTTTTTATAAATCTTTAACTTTTTATAAAAGTTTTTCTGCCTCTCTCCCATGCAGCTCTATCTCTCTCTCACATGAATGAATGAAATATACTGATGAAAATTTCCCTCCATAAAATTTTGAACAAAACAAAAATAAAAATTAAAAATATATTAAATGTAAAAATGAATGCAAATTAATATAACATTAATTTTTTAATATAATTTTGGAATTAAAATAAAATCACGCACGAACCCGCGTGCACGCAAATGTGCACTCTCGCGTGCACGCAAATGTACTATTGCGCGCACGCAAATGCACTCTCGCGCGCACGCGAATACATGTGCGCCCAGCCGCGTTGCATGTGTCCGTGTTGTGTGTGCATGTGTCTGTGCTTGAGCCCCGCGCTTGTTGCATGTGTCGCGCGGGGCTCACATTAATGAATTATATATATAACGATTTTTTGGAAATACGCATTGTGCATGCATTTTTAGGAAAAATGTGCAACACAAAAGTTGTAGATCTCGACGATATCTACAACTTTCCTGTTGAAGTACACTTTTCCTAAAAATGCTTGTACAAGGCGTATATCCAAAAAAAACGCGTAATAATTCATATAAATCATGAGTTGCGGATAGCCAAAACTGGGGTGCGGTTAACAATTGTCTTTTTGATTGATGGATGACACGCGCTTTAATTTAATGAAAATAAATGTGTAATGGAATTCATAAATACAACGTGTTGTTCAATAAAATTTACTTTTTTACATAAGATTTATGTTTTTTTAAAAATAAGAATTACACCCGCTCAATTTTGTCCGCTCTCAGGAGCTCGATCAACTGACAATGCACGTACATGAGGCCCATGTTCCTTGCTCGACAATACCCCCGCCTCGACATTGCCCGACTGTGTACATGAGCTTTAAATACACAAACACGCACAAACACACAGACACAGATTGGGTGTAACACACATAGATACGCAACACAGACGCACACAAGAACAGACAAACATGCATATAGACAGACAAACACTCACACACAACCCAAATACACAGACACAGACAAGCACGTGTACATACAGACATAGATACATAGACACAAACACATGGACACAGACACAGACTTGTATAGATACATGGACACATACACAGACACATGGACCGACACACATACGTACGTACACATACACATACACATACAGACACAAACACATGGACACAAACACAGACACATGGACCGACACATATACGTACATAGACATTCAAATACACAGACACACACAGACAGTCACAGACACATGCACACACACACACACACACACACACACACAAAGACACACACACACAAAGACACACACACACACACATACAAACAAAGACACACACAGACACATGCAGATACACGTAAACACACAGACACACATACATACAGATACAGACACACACATGCACAAGCAAATATAGATTACGCACAGACACAGACACAGACTCCATGCAACATGCACACACACACACACATATGCACAATCTCGATTTTGAGTCGAGATCGAGTTCAATGAGCTCAATCTCGAACTCGAGTTCAATGAGCTCAATCCCGGAGGTGCGCGAGCAGATTCGACCGTAGGATATGATTGCGAGATCCCACGGTGGATAAAGCAGTATAAAAGAAGTATTTCAGATGTTTTTGTGTTGAACACTTCCTAAAAATGCATGTGCAAGACGTATTTTCAAAAGGCGCGTAATAACCCATAGAAATTGGTTTGCGGATAGCCATTTAAGATTTGCTTTTAACAATTCCCTAAAACTAAGAGCTGAATTATTTGGAGGGAAATTTCCCTCCATAAACATATATTCTCTAATTTCCCGTCCTTCATCCTGGCATATTCTCGAAACCCTCGACCCCCATCCCGTCCTTGATCGCGGCTCCTCACGATACCCTCACGATACCCTCTCCGGCAAATCGGCACGACTCCTCACGATACCCTCTCCGGCGTCTCTTCTCATACTCCTCACGACTCCTCACGATCCAGCAGTGTAGTGTTCTTGATCCAGCGTTCTTCATCATCTCCTTGAGGTATACCTAAACTCGTAGAGTGAAAATGTCTGTGTAAGTGTGTGTGAGCGTTCTTCAGTCACTGAACGCATGGATTAGGAGTGCCGATATATGGATTTCATACAATATGAATGGGTGGGCGTCTACGATATCTGGCTTGACTTTTGGCTAGGTTTTTACTCTTCTGGGTATACGTTCTTGTCATAATTTTTACTTTGTTGGATGAAATTTAGTCGCCTTAGAAGTTTTTTAAGTTCTGAGATTCTATGGGTGGGTGTCTACTAAAGAGTCTGATTAGGAATTGAGTGTTGAAAGGGTGAAGTGTTCTGAATCTTTGTGTGTTCTGAATCTTTGTGTTCTGAATCAATGTTTTTCACCCACTGAAAAACATTGATTTGCTGGTCAATGAAACACTGAAAGGGTGAGAGCATGGGTTTGGAAAGGGTGAAGTGTTCTGAATCTTTGTGTTGCTTTTGAAATTTATGGAACTCGTATGCCCTTTTTTGATTGTTTGAATAAAAATTCTAAACCACTGCAAATGGGCTGAACATTTACTTATAACAGACAAATGAGCTTAGATTAAAAGATTAAATGACCATATATAATCATTCATTATATGTCCATGATTGGCTACGCGAATGGTTTATTTTCTTCTTTCAATCTGATAGTTTCTAAGATAGATAAGTAGTGCCAATAAGTTGTTTGAATTTTTTACATGCTATGATTTTCAGTATAGTAATCAATTCTCGAGTCCAATGTAGTCTCTTAAAATAATGATCTTATGTAAAATCAAAAAAGAAAATTTTCAACGTGACCTGTCCTTGGGGAAGGGTTGAGGGTTGAGATTATGATTCATACATCAATATGTGCATCCCATCTTAGGGCTTAGAAAATATGTAACATACTAATGTATAAGAATTCAAAAAATCTTTTTAAAATATCTAAAAGAATAGTGAGTAATTAATAATATCATTAATTTTCAAAATCTAATTTATATGTGCAGTGTATTTAGCATAGCATACTTTGCTGATATTGTCTTATCCCATTCTTTTTTTGTTAGCTATGGATAAAAGCTGGATTTATGAAGCAGATAGATTCAGTTCTACCTATACTAGAGGCGTGGATTTATTTTTAGAGTTTGCACGGGCAAATGCTATTTACTTTGAAGATAAAATTCTTTGCCCATGCAATGTATGTCGAAACACTAAAACAAAGAGCCTCATTGAAGTTAAAGCAGACTTGCATTTGAAAGGGTTTTACAGATATTATAAGGAGTGGATACATCATGGAGAAGCTAAACTGACTAGTTCTTTTGTGTTCAGTTCGAATGGTAACAATAGTGGACCTTCTCAAAGTCATGAAAGTAACGATGATATTGAAGCCATCGATGATTTAGTTGATTTGATACATGAGATTGGAGATGCAGAACTTCCAGAACATTCTAACGAAGATAGTACGGGAACTTTTTCAAGTCTATTATGTAATGTCAGACGTGAACTATACCCAGGTTGCAAAAAATACTCTTTGTTAGCATTCATTGTTAAACTGCTGCATATCAAAGTAATGAACAAGATGTCAGATAAGTCAGTTAACATGCTTCTTGAATTGCTAAAGGACGTGATGCCAGAAGGTAATCTTATTCCAAAATCTGTTTACTGGGCTAGGAAACTTCTTTCTGGTATAGGTTTGGGTTATAAGAAGATAGACGCGTGTAGACATGATTGTGCACTATTTTGGAAAGAGAATGAGAAGAAAGATGTGTGTCCTGTGTGTGAAGAACCACGTTGGAAATATAACGAAGGAAAAGGAAAATTAATTGCTCAAAAGGTTTTGTGGCATTTCCCCTTGACACAAAGGCTACAAAGACTTTATATGTCTTCTAAAATAGCAGCTGACATGAGGTGGCATACTGAGAAGCATATAGAGATAGAAGGTACGTTGAGTCATCCGGTAGATTCACTTGCATGGAAGAGTTTTGATGCACATTATCCTAGTTTTGCTGCAGATCCACGCAATGTTAGGCTTGGATTGGCTACTGATGGGTTCAATCCGTTTGGAAATATGAGTACTTCTTATAGTATGTGGCCAGTTGTGCTAATTCCATATAATATGCCGTTATACAAAGGTATGAAAGATGAGTTTCTTATGATGTCATTATTAATTCCTGGCCCACGTGCGCCTGGAAAAGATATTGATGTTTATCTTAGACCACTGATAGAAGAATTAAAAGAATTATGGAATGGTGTTGAGACTTTTGACACATACACCAAAGAGACTTTTAAAATGCATGCTGCTCTTATGTGGACAATCAATGATTTTCCAGCTCTTAGTAATTTATTTGGGTGGACCACAAAGGGTTACGGGGCATGCCCAACTTGTTTATATGATACAGATTCTAAAAGAATTCGAAGTAAGATATGCTACATGGGACATCGTCGTTATCTACATAATGACCACCCTTATCGAAGGAGTAAATTGTTCGATGGAAAGTCAGAAAGACGTTCAAAACCAAGGGAGTGGAGTGGCGCACAATTGCTTTCAGATTTAACCAAACTCGAACATAACTTTGATAAATTTGGAAAACACCCAAGCAAGCGGAAGAGGAAGCACAACAATGAAGAAGGGAATTGGGTAAAGAGAAGCATCTTCTTTGAACTACCTTACTGGCATAAGCTTTTGATACGACACAACATTGATGTAATGCATGTTGAAAAAAATATTTGTGATAGTGTTTTGGGCACATTGATGAACATTGATGGAAAAAACAAAGATACGGAAAAAGCGCGAGAAGATTTGCGAGACCTTAACATCCGGAAGGAGTTACACTTGATTAGAAATGGAAGTACTATAATAAAACCTCAAGCATGTTATAATCTATCTTCCGATGAGAAAAAAAGGTTTTGCAATTTTTTAAAAAATGTCAAGTTTCCAGATGGATATGCGTCAAATATTTCAAGATGCGTAAAGGATGGGAAGATTTATGGACTTAAATCTCATGATTGTCATGTTCTACTACAACGGTTAATTCCTATTGGCATTCGTGGGTTTCTACGCGCAGATGTCGTTGAGGCACTATACGAGCTAGGAGATTTTTTTAAAATTTTATGCTCAAAGACACTAAAGGTAGAACATATCGAGAAGTTGGAGAGTAATATCCCAATTATTTTGTGCAAATTGGAGAGAATATTTCCTCCAGCATTTTTTGATGTAATGATTCACTTGGCTATTCACCTTCCGAAAGAGGCAAAGATAGCTGGCCCAGTTCACTCACGTTGGATGTACCCGATTGAAAGGTACTTGTTCTTTATGCATTTATACTTTATTATCTTACATAGCATAAATGAACAATTTTGTTATTATGATCATTGAGTTTTCCTTTTAGGTTTCTTAAAACTCTTAAAGGATACGTACGTAATAAAGCTCGTCCAAAGGGTTCTATAGCTGAAGGATATATTGTAAAAGAGTCTTTGACCTTTGTGTCAATGTACATAAATGAAATAGAAACAAGGTTCAATAAAGAAAATAGAAATGAAGATTCAGTGGAGCATCAACAAGAGTGTGAATTGTCGGTTTATGCATCAAAAGTGAGACCCTTTGGACCTCTTCGCCGTTGCAAAGCACTTTCTAAAAAAGATCTAGATGCAGCTCATAATTTCATATTAAACAATTGTAGCGAAGTAGATGATTTTCGAAGGTTCGATTCATGAAAGAGCTCAATTTCCTTACTTAATTTGTAACAAATTTTGATGTACATTTTTTTAAATAGTAAGCACATGGAGGAGCTTAAAAGAGACGAAAATGAAAGAAACATTGACAAAACTCATCAAGAGCAGTTTCATCATTGGTTTCATGCGCATGTAAGCTCCAAATACGAAGATACCCTTGAAGATTGTTAATTTATAGTATCATCTATCTAATTAGCTTCCTATTGTATTTTGTATAGATAAATAGAGTGCATAACACAAACTCGGGCGAAGTCTCCAAAGAATTATGGGCATTGGCAAATGGTCCACAATCATACTTAACAAAATTTTACTCTGGTTGTATTGTTAATGAAGTACGATTTCATACACATGATCGAGATGATCGCCGAACAACACAAAATAGTGGTTTACTTGTTGTGGGGGAACAACAAAATATCTTGGTAGAGTTTTATGGAGTATTAAGTAGGGTCGTTGAATTGACCTATCTTCATGGATATAAAGTAGTATTATTTTGGTGTGAGTGGTTTGACACTGGTGGGAAGAAGACTATGCATAAAGATAATTATTTTTTGAGCATCGACACAACTTCTCGTTGGTGTGAAGATGATCCATTCGTTCTTCCAAACCAAGTGCAACAACTGTTCTATGTCGATGACACAAAACTCGGCGATCCTTGGAAAATTGCACAACTTGTATGTCATAGACACCTTTGGGACATAGAGGAACACGCTGACCTAGAAGTGGAGGAGATGCATGATAACATAGTTCAACAACACGAGTCCTCAGAAACTGAATTAATATATGCTACCGAAGATCAAAACTTGCAATTCCTAGGGAGAGATGATATAGAACCTGATATTATAAATATAGAAGTTCTAACTAGAATCCAAGAAGAGGAAGAAATTAATAATATTGTTGATGGAGATGAGTCAATAGATGAGGATGATGAAACACTAGTGCAATATTGTGACGACAGTGATCATAACATGTAAAGCTAATCCAAACGGTACGTTAAGTTTTTTCTTATTCATTAGATCGAAACTGTAATGCAATTCTTCCATTTTATGATATCTCTAAATAATTTAATGTGATGTTTAACGTTTGCATCTTATTTACTTTGCAGTAATATGCCTCCAAAAAATGCTATCCTACGGCGCCCTACGACAAGGAGCAGAAAACAACTGCTTGTTGCTGAAAAACCAACAAATACTGAGGTTGTTGAAATGTCACCTACACCAAATACACCTTCACCTCCACCAAATACACCTTCACCTAATCTGCAGCAATCACAAAGTGCATCAGTTGCCACCATTAATGATGATGATACCACTATTAATGAAGGAAATGATGAAAGTCCAATACAGGGTTCTGATAATAGTAGTAAGTATACCTTATTTTATTTCACAAGTTTGTATCATTTACTTGAATCATATATTTATTAAGGATTTTTAATTATGCAGTGGGAAGCTCATCTATAAGAAGAGGTCGTGGGGTGACCACCGGAAAGTCGATTGAGAAAGCAATACTAGAAAATGTATGCTTTATTTAGGTATATTAAAACTTACATACACTTACTATATGTTAACATACTTTTATTTGTTTTGTTAGGACAAGAAACTACTTGAGATTGAGTTTCCTGAAGGTTTTAAGAAGCCGCATCGCTATGCAAAGCACCTTGCAAATGGTATAGGTGTTATTGTAAGACACAGTGCGGGTTTGGATTTTTTGAACCCATGGAGTGAATTGGGGGAAGAGCTGAAACTTACTTTATATGCTGCATTAGGTGTAAGTAATTAATATTTATATACCATATATGTGAATTTGTTTGGGATAACCAAATAATTTATTCTTTTGTAGCAATGGTTTGTGATAAAGAATTGGGAAACAGATAAAAGTGTGCAAGAGTTCATGGAGGAGATGTTTCAACGTAGCTACACACATTGGAGAGGAAGATTATCTGCAAGGCATAGAGATTATATTGTGGCAGGAAAGAATCCAAGAGCTAGTAGCCCATTTGAGTGGATCTCAATCGAGAATTGGTGTCAGTTGTGCGATCTCTTTGAAAGTGAGACTTTTAAGGTGAATGTGACTACTTAAGTAAATTCTGTTTAATACATATGTTATTAATCACACATTCAATGACTAGAGTCCAATACTTTTGTTTGCTTGCAGAAAAGGTCCAAGACAAATGCTGATAATAGATCACACATGCCGTTTACTCATACGTCGGGTTCTAAATCCTACCATTCCCGACTGCTGGAAATGGTAATGCAATAAATACATGTGAGTTATTGATTACTATGACATATTCTCAAATATTTTTTTGATATACAGGTTAATCAAAGCCCGGTTGAGAACATTGCGAACACCCATAAGAAGAATGGGGTGTTTGTCAGCGAGAAAGCAGAAGCGGCATACGTAAGTCAAAATATATTTGAAACTTTCGCAAAATTGATTGATAACATACGTTTCTATTATAACACTATATTTTACAGCGTGAAATGGAAAGGCTGAGGACAACAACAGATTCTGACAGTGATCTCATATGCTCTGAGAGAGAAATTATAAAGACTGCACTTGGAAACAAGTCTGGTTATGACAAAGGGCTAGGCTATGGTGTTGTGCCTTCAAAATGAATAAAGAAGACATTGAATGTGACTACTCAGTTGAAAGAGAAGTTGAATGTAGCGGAAGAAGAATTGCGCGATGCCACGACTCGTCTAACAGCACAAACAGAGCTTATAGATAAACAGGAAGCTTTGATTCAAACACACAATGCAGAGATTGCGGGATTAAAGGAGGGGCAAAATGAGCTGAAAGAGCAGCTGGCATTCGTTCTGCAAAAATTTGGGGCAATTCCTTGACTTTGATGCACACACCATTTACTTTTTGGTGCACTTTTTTGTTGTCAAATGGTTTATGACTGTTAGGTATTTAGTTTACTGCTTTGTGACTATTTTATTACTTTTGCTTGGTTTATGACTGTTAGTATTTTGGTTCCAAGCTTGGGAATCTGCTTGGTTTGCTGGCTTGGATGATTCTGTTTTGCCGATTATATACTGATTAGTAGGTTTTGTTAGTGGGGTGTTAGACTATTTGGCATTTTGCTGCTGGGTATGTGTTGCAGGTCTTGCTTTGGCCAGAACAGTTTCACCAGGTATGCATATTGTATTTGTTTTCATTAAGCTTAATTTACAAATCACTTCTTTAATTCTTTAGTGATGAGGTATCGGATGATACAAAAACAATCATATATGTTTGCTTCCAGTTCAGCTTGACCAAATTTTCTATTTGAAAATTAGTTGGACACCTGTTGTGTTATCCTATTGCTTACTGGTAAAATCTTGCATGCTGAATTATAATTTCTTGATGATTTTGCATCATGATGCCAATCCAGATTAATAAACTTTGAATAAGCTTATTGCATCATGATGCCAATCCAGATTAATAAGCTTACTACAGTACATGCTTTGAATAAGCTTCCTTATTCAAAGCTGGACTCCAAGGCTATTGGCATCAAGGATGGAGTGATTTTTCTTACTTATAACAGCCTCATTGCATCATCGAAGAAAGGTCGTTCCCGCTTACAGCAGCTGCTGCATTGGTGTGGATCTGATTTTGATGGTCTTATAGTATTTGATGAGGTACGCTCCACATAAGCATATACACAATATTAATTACAAGACAAATCACAATCAAGTAGATATTCAAAAGTATGAGAGCACGTAATGTTTTATAAATACAAGAGAGCTAGAAAGAAAACTACACAACAACAACACTCATGACTTTATCCCAGTTTATCTTTTAATTTACAGGAATTTACAGGAATTTTAACTTTCAGTTTATCTTTTAATTTACAGGAATTTTAACTTGCCTAATCCAAAGGAAGAAACATTATCCAAACACTCCATTCTCAAGTATTCAAATCTCATTCCAGTTAACTCTTTCTCTGGCTTTATCTGATTAATATTTAACTCATGTTCAAATACTAAGTTTTTTCTTCATTAATGGCTTAGATTGAGAATGAGTTTGGGCCGCTTGAGTATGGGGCCGGAGCTCCGATGAAAGCTTATGCAAGCTGGGGTGTTGGCATGGATGTTGGCCTGGAGACCGGGGTTGTGTGGGTCATGTGCAAGTAAAATGATGCATCTACTTCCTGGTTAGTGCTCCCAGCTCAATATGTGTGGGTCATGTGCAAGTAAAATGATGCATCTACTTCCTGGGTCATGTGCAAGTAAAATGTTGTCATGTGCAAGTAAAATGATGCATCTACTTCCTGGGACAAATAGCAAGCCCACTCAATATTTGTTATGGTTATGCACTAAATTTTCTATTTGTTGGGATCGCTGTAGCTGCAGCGAACTGCAGCAGCGGGTTTGCTGCAGCTGCAGCGAACTGCAGCAGCGGGATCGCTGCAGCTGCAGCGAACTACAGCAGCGGGTTCGCTGCAGCTGCAGCGAACTGCAGCAACGGGTTTGCTGCAGCAGCGGGTTTGCTACAGCTGCAGCGAACTGCAGCAGCGGGTTCACTGCAGCTGCGGGTTCGCTGCAGCTGCAGCGAACTGCAGCAGCGGGTTCGCTGCAGCTGCAGCGAACTGCAGTTTGCTGCAGTTGCAGCAAACTATTTGGTGTGAGTGTTGTGTGTGCAGTTGTGCTGAGTGTTGTGTGTGCAATGGTTGTATCCTGCTTTACTTCTTTTGATACTTATGCTCATGTTAATTATACATTTTTGCATGAGCATGTGCATGCTTATGAGGAGTGAATGAATGAATGCCTGAGTGGTTGATGCATATTGAATAATAAGTGATACGCACAAAACTGCATTATTTTTGCATGAGCATGTGCAGTTTTGGGAAGTATGAACTGCAGCAGCGGGATCGCTGCAGCTGCAGCGAACTGCAGCAGCGGGTTCGCTGCAGCTGCAGCGAACTGCAACAGCGGGTTCGCTGCTGTTCGCTGCAGCTGCAGCAAACTATTCGGTGTGAGTGTTGTGTGTGCAGTTGTGCATTTGTGTTGTGTGTGCAACTGTGAGTAATGTGTGTGCAGCTGCGTTGAGTGTTGTGTTGTGAAGTGCGTGTTATTTTTTGTCCAGTGAGTGTGTTGTGTTGTGAACTGGCAGAAGATTGAGTGAGTAACGGAAAAGGAGTAACTACTATTTCATCAGACCTTCATGGGGTAATATAGCTCAGGAGAGAACAATGATAATTACTAGCATTCACTATTGACACTTTTGTTGGTTAATTACTCCGGTTTTGTGCTGTATTCAGTATTATTTACTGAATAATGTTTTGCTTCATGTAGTATAGGAATTAATCACTTGATTTGCTTCATGTTGTTTGTTGCAACTGCTGCTATCATTGTATTACTCAAATGAACTTGCATGTTTAGGGTTCTTCAACTACTTATTCAGCTACTTTATTCAATGCTTATGTATTGTAATGATCAAATGAACTATTTTTGTATTAAATTTCATCTAAGTTTTAGTTTTAAACCTTTATGTCTTGTAAAGCTTACACATTTTCACATCACACCCATGAATCCTCTTTATATTATCTTTTTGCCCCTTTAAAGTGTTGCTGCCCCCTTTAATAATTGCTCTCTTTTATTTCTAGGGAGTTGGAGCTTGGAGCGAAAAGTGATGGAAGAAGATGCATTAGTCAAAAAGTGTAGAAGTTGATGTGTTTTGTAAAACATCTTGATCTTATTGTTGTTATGTAATATTGTTTTGTAATAGATGAGATGACACTTGTACTCTATCTAGCTACTGCAAGTAATTCAAATTTAATATTTGTAATGCATTTTCTTTTTATTAATTTGGCATATTTTTTCCCTTCTCGTACTTGATTCAAATTTTATATATGAAAAGTATATTAGTTCTTTAAACCTATAATGATTTCTATTTTGAAATATTTTAATTACAAATTATATATCAATGAGTATAAAATATTATTATATAATATAAAACTATATTATACTTTAAATAATATTTCATATTTATAATAAAATCATGCGTACCCATCTAAATTATGAATTGGTTATAGTAAGAAGAATGGAAAACAAATGTAACGATTTTTTCGTTACTATTGTTTAATCTATTGTAACGAAATAATGTTTATTATACTTTATTGTAACGAAGTTATTTTATTTTTAGTGAGGAAAAAAAAACATTTGCAACGAAATAGTTGTAATCATAACTCTTTTTTTGTGAGAAAAAAATAACATTCGTAACGAAATAATATTTATTGTGACCAATTTATTGTGAGGAAGAATCTCTTTTTAGTGAGAAAGTATCATTTGTTACAATTACTTTATTTGTAACGAAATGCATACATTCGTTACAATAACCTTTAGCGTCGAGCTTTAGAGGAGGACCGTTACTTAAAGTATTTTTCGTTACCAAAGAGTTTTTGTAACGAATTTTGGCACTTATTGTAACGAATTAGGTCCTTACTATAAGTGCAGTTTGTTGTAGTGCTCCCAGTAGCTGATAATAAAGGAATGGGAACAGTGGCAATATTTCTTCTTAAATTGCATCCTTCCCTACCTCCTATACAATTGTCCCTTCTTTTAGCGGCCTAGCTTCAGGTCTTCCTGAAACTAGGCAGGGGAAGATGTTTCATGAAGAAGCTCCTTTTTGACAGGGGGAGATGCTTTATAAAGAAGCTCCAGTTTCAGGAGGAGATACTTCATGAAGAAGCTCATTTTGATGCAGTGATTGATGTTTTCAGTTCTTGATGAAGAAGCTATGAAGCAATTCCAAATTAAGAAATAATTTTTGATATAGCAGTTTCAGTTTGAAGATTCAGATATGACAGATGAAGATACAGTTTTTAACAAAGCAGTTCCAGTTAGTGCTACAGCTCAGATTAACAAAAGCAAAAGCTGAAGACAAAGATTTCTTTCAGTTCTCTACAATGTCAGAATTCAGAAAGCAAGAATTTGAAAGGCAAATCACATTCAAGCCTCCTTCAGAGAAAGACAAAAGGTTTTGATTATTTGTTTTTATTATTTTTGTTTTCAATGTAAAATTTCAAAACTCAGAGTATCATATTTTATATCTGCTGAAAGGTTTAAAATCTGTCAGATATATATGCTCTGTTGTTTATTTTATTATTTGATTTTTGTCAAATAGTGTCCTATCCCAAATAGGGGGAGATTGTTGGAACAAACCTATTACTGATTTGGGCTAGGATCACTATCTGTTGACTAGGACTAAGTTGACCCCAATGTATAGTCTAAGGGTCAAGGTTTTAGGCTGCTAGAACTTACAGAAAAGAATAAGTTTCTGCGTTCGACGAACTCCATACTGCGTTCGATGAACTCCATCCTGCGTTCGACAAACGACATGCTCCAGTTCGATGAACTTGCCAAGGTTCTGCGTTCGACGAACTATAGTCTGCGTTCGATGAACTTCTCTCTTCGTTCGACGAACTTGCTCTCCAGCTCGATGCACTCAGTTCTTCAGCCAGTCCAGCAGTTTATCTCTTTAGTTCGACGAACTTCATTCTGCGTTCGACGAACTCAGCTCTACATTCGAAGAATGTATCAAGATGTCCAGATCGACGAAAGTGCTTCTCAGATCGACGAACTCATTTCTTCCAGGCAGATTCAGCAAATTATCTCTCAGTTCGACGAACTCATCATTCTGTTCGACGAACTCAGTTCTCAGATCGACGAAATTTCTCCTCAGTTCATTATTTCAGAAGGATCAGTTTTATTATATTCTCTGAACTCAGATCGACTATCAGCAATGGATCTATTTCTATCAGATAAGTCAAGGATATTATCTTTCCTTTTATTATTCTCTTATTTTGAGAAAGTGGCCGTTGACACATTTTGAAAAAGGACACTTTCATGGAAAAGGAAAAAAATTAATGGATATAGTTCCAAGAAAATCTTTTCAGATTATTCTATTCCTTATTCAGAAGATTTGTTTTCAATATCAGTCAGAATATTTCAAGAAAAAGAAAGAAGAAGTTTTACGACAGGATAACAGCAGCAATATAAGAAAAAAGGTGAGAGGAAGAAACAGTCGAAAAAATATACAAGAAGAAAAAGAAAAAAGTTTTTACAAAGATCATCTTCCTCAAGCAGCACCTTCTCAATCTCTGAGAACATCAACAATCTTCATACTCTCAGTTCTCAGCTCCTGATCTCAAATCTTCAAGAGCAACAACAAATCTGAGAAACATTGTCTCTCAGATTCATCAGTTATCTGGAAGATTTTCTTTACATTCAAGTGAAAACTCCATCCTCAACTGTCAACCATTTCTATCAGATAGGGGGAGCCTTACAACAACAAATCCACTAGTCTTCTCTAAGCTTATTGACAGAGAAGAACTTCATAGCCCTCTTTATCCCATCTTGTATAGGGTTCTAACTCCCTTCAAAAGTTAACCCTTTGGTGGCAGGGCACCTGATCAAAAACCTGTGGTTGGTGGCAGGGCACCTGATCAAAAAACCTGCAGTTGGTGTATTGGGCACCTGATCAAAAACCTAGCGGATTCCTACCAAGGGTGGTAGAAGAGTAGATGTACCCAGGTTTATTAGGGAACTACTATAGATCCTTGTGTCTTCTGTGTTTGTGTTTATTTTTCTATACTGTGATGTGCTGTGTGTTCTTTATTTGGTTTCATAATCACTCTATTATACACATATATATATCACTATTTTAACTCAGCTATAAAAATAAGTGAAAAACTTTTAATACTCTATTTACCCCCCTCTAGAGTAAATCTAAGATCTAAACCATCCTTTCCTTTGATATCAAGGATTACTTTCAACTGATATCAGAGGTCTTTCAAATAGGGGGACTGCCGAGTATTCCCTCATTTGGGGAGTGTGGCACACCCCAAAGTGGGAAGTGTTGGACACTCCCCAAAGTGGGCAGTGCACAAGGTCGCACCCTCAAATAGGGGTGAGGCGGGCATGCGCGGGGGAGTGCTTGTCATGCATAGGAGAGAGCACATTTGCGCATTGCGTGCATGGGCACAAGCGGGGGTGTTCAGGAGCGGTGCCAGAATGAGCCCGTTCAAATTGCATCGGCGAGCCGATCGACTGAAATATTTTTGAACGTGCGATTTTGCTGTAGGTGAGTTGTCGCGTCTCGTACAGTTATGAGTTTGCCACTTTGTGTAGATGCCGAAAGTTGCCGTAATCTTGACGATTGGCGTTAGTGTTGGAGAGCGTTGCTCGGCGATGGTGTAGAGGGACATTTGTCCTCCCTTACTGGTTGCAAGCTTGTTACTTCGGATGTCGTTGTTCAAGTTATGGCGTAGATGTGCCTTTGTCCTCCCTTATCAGGGTTTGTTGTGTTTGTTGCTTCAGATGTATTTTTTGACAGAAGTGGCGTTGGAGTGGGAGGTTTGGGCAGGGCATGAGCGGGAGGATTGGGCAGGGCACGAGAGGGAGGCTTGGGCAGCGCAGGAGCGATATGCCCTGACAATGCGGTGGAGGGATGCTCAATCAACACGGTGGCTGGATGCCCAAGGAGCGTGGTGGCAGGATGCCCAAGCAGCGCAGTGGCGGTATGCCCAAGCTACGCAGTGGCGGGATGCCCAAGCTGCGCGGTGGCAAAATGCCCAAGCAGTGCGGTTGCACGATGCACAGCTGGGCGGTGGCGAGATGACCAAGCAGCTCGGTGGAGGGATGCCTAAGCAGCGTGATGGAAGAATACCGAAGCAGTGCGGTGGCGAGATACATGCTTATAATTTCGGTGTAGGGATGTATCACCCTGTCCAACCTGAAGTGCAACCTTTCCCGAGTTTGTTGGTGCCGACCACGAGGGGGGCAGGCCCTGGCGATGGCATGACATAGACTTTTTGTGTTGGTGAATGTCTCTCTCGTTCGAACCAATAGTGCGGCCATATCTGAGTTTGTTGGCGCCGACCGCGAGGGGGGCAGACCCTGGCGATGGCAGGGTGTAGCCTTGTTCTGTTGGTGAAGGGATTTCACGTTCGAACCAATAGCGTGTCCTTACACGAGTTTGTTGGCACCGATTGCGAGGGGGGCATGCCCTGTTAATGACATGACGCAAACTTACTATGTTGGTGATCCCGTCGAACCAATAATGCGGCCTTACCCAACTTTATTGGAACCGACCGTAAGGGGGGCAGACCCTGACGATATAAACTTGCAGTGTTGGTGAAGGGCTCTCCCGTTCAAACTAATAACCAGGCCTTACCTGAGTTTGTTGGCGCCGATGGCAAGGGGGCAAGCCCTGGGAATGGCCAGGCACAAACTTGATGTGTTGGTGAAGGGCTCTACTGTTTGAACCAATAACACGGCCTTACCCGAGTTTGTAAAGTCAAAAACAGTTGTAATACTATTAAAAGCAAAATGGATATATGTCAACTGGATTGTGAGGATGTTGGATGGAGAGCTCCCATGCAATTTTCGTTCTTAGGTTTAGGGCTATCTCATGAGGGAATGGTAGCATCAGGCACTAGCCAGGAATGCGTCTAGCAATGGGCATTGGAGTGCGACATTGTAGGAGGAGTTGTCTTGTACGACAATGAACTGCACGTCATAGGTCACTCGTACGGGAGGCTCCCCCAGAGTTACGCGAAGGATGACGATTCCCAGGACTGGAATGGGCAGATTGTTCGCGACACTTGTGTTGGCCGCCTCTAGTTTGATGCTTCCGTTAGCAAGCCTGAGTTGTACTAAAGTTGACATGCATAGCACATTGACGGTCACGAAATCATCGACCAGAATCCGACTTATCTCGGTGGGATCTCCGATAGTTGCGCTGATGCTCAACGAGCTGATGAGTGGAGCACGTTCGTTGAAAGGGTTTGTCTCGTTCACGAGGCTGCGAGAAGCGTCTTCGAGGCGAGGGGCATAAATCTTAAAGGGGTTGTTGGAACAACCCTATTACTGATTTGGGCTAGGATCACTATATGTTGACTAAGGACAAGTTGACCCCAATGTATAGTTTATGGGTCAAGAGTTTTGGCTGAAAAATGAGAGAAAAATAAAAATATCACATGTTCTCTGCGTTCTACGAACGGCTACCTGCGTTCGACGAATGACGTTCTGCGCTCGACAAATGGCATGCATTCTGCGTTCGACGAAATCCAGCCCGTCTCAGCGGTCGACGATCCCGTCTCAGTTTGTTACAGCGGTCGACGAACAGTTTGTTACAGCGGTCGACGAACAGAACCCGGCTTAGCGCTCGACGCTTTTGCTCAGCTCAGCGCTCGACGCTTTTGCTCAGCTCAGCGCTCGACGCTCTTACTCAAGCTCAGCGGTCGACGAATTTATCCAGGCTCAGCGGTCGACGAATCCTTTCGTCTGACGAACTCCAGTCTGCGTTCGACAAATATCCAGCAGATGTTCAGAATAGTGAATTAAATGTTGAGGTCGACGAAATAAATGATGTGTTCGACTAAAATTTTGAGGTCGACGAATCTGCGTTCGACGAATTTTATTCTGATCGAAGAATCGTTGTTTAAGTTCAGAAATTTCAGCAGGTTTATACTTATTTCATTCTCTGATCTCAGTTCGGTGACAGTAACGGCTCTTTCGATCAGATCAAGTAAGGAAAATATATTTCCTTTATTATTTAAATTATTGCCGTTGACATTTCCTCGAAAAAGGACATAATCATGGAAAAGGAAAGAATTGAATGGTGCAGCTGTTTTATGTTTTCAAAATAACTCTCAGCGTGTTATATTCCTTAATTTAAGGAATCAGCATTTAATGTCAGTCAGAGATTTTTAAAAGAAAAGGAAAGAAATTACAGTAGAATAATTTTTACAGCTTTCACGACAGCATAATACAGATCATTATCAGTTTTGCCGTACAGATTTTCAGAACAGAAAAAGGAAAAAGGAAAAGGAGAAAGGAAGAAAAGAAGAACAAAAACACACAACTTCTTCTTCCTCCTTATCATTTTTCAGAGAACATAACATCATCTTCCTCCTCTTCAGCAGCACACATTTTCTGAGATCATCTATACTATCTCTCAGATTCCCTGCTGCAAAGAATCAGAAAAGAAAGAATCATTAGCTGCAAGTGTTCAGATCTTCAAAAGTGCAACAACAACCTGAGAAGCACTCTTGCCTTTCAGTTTTATCTGCTACAGGAAGATCAAATCTTTCAAGAAAGGCTCTAGCAAAATCAACTGTCAAACATCTTCAATCAGACAAAGTTCTTTTCTACATCAAATCCACTAGAGTCTTCTCTATACATCTTGACAGAGAACATCTAAACCCCTCTCTATCCCATTCTGTACAGGGTTAATACTCCCTTCAAAAGTGTAACCCACTAGTGGCAAGACACCTTATCAAAAAATCCTTGTATGGTTTTTATGCACCTTATCAAAAGCTTATCGGTGATTTGGGCACTTGATCAAACTCCCATTGGTGTGTGGACACCTTATCAAAAATCCCTTGGTGTGAGGGCACCTGATCAAAACTCCTAGTGGATTCCTACCATGGGTGGTAGGAGTAGACGTACCCAGATTTTGGGGAACTACAATAGCTCCTTGTGTCTTTTATGTTTGATTTCTTTTCTGTGTTGTGGTGTGTTGATTTTCTATTTCAGTTTTTATTACTCACTCTCATATACACATATATTTATATATCACTAATTTTTATTCCGCAAATAAAACTAAGGGAAAAAGTTTTAAACTCTATTCACACCCCCTCTAGAGTTAATTTAAGATCTAACCTCCACTTTCAATTGGTATCAGAGGGCTGTTGATCTTATTTACAGGCTAACACCTGGATCACAAAGATCAATTAGATCTTAAATTATTTTAGAGTTTTTATTTATTTTCTGTTAAAAACTCATGGCACAAAACAAAGAGTACTCAAGCACAAGACCTCCTATGTGCAATCTCAGTAAGTTTGCACTGTGGAAAGCAAGGATTAGGATTTATATGAACTCAATTGATGAAGAAATTTTTAATGTGATTTTGACAGGACCTCCAGCTCCCACAGCAACAACTAGTGCTGAAACCATAACTGCCAACAATGCTGTCCCACCTCCTGAATGGACAGAAGCACAAAAAAAGCAAAGGAGTGCAGATGCAAAAGCCATGAATATTCTGGCTCAAACAATGTCTGATGACATATTTCAGAAAGTGGTGGATTTCACCTTAGCTAGAGAGATATAGACCTCTCTCAACAATACAGTTGCAGTCTCTGCTGATGAAAAAAAGGACAGAAGATCTCACTTGATCTCTCTGTATGAGAACTTCAAGAAGGGTGAAGAAGAATCAGTTGCAGATATGTACACTAGATTAAGTGTAATCATAAGTGAACTCAGAACACTGGACAAGGAAATCTCATTAACTGAGATCAATGACAAAATCCTAATGTGCTTCCCCAGCACTTGGGACTCTAGGATCTGGCCTATCAAGGAAGCCAGAAGTCTTAATGAGATAACTACTGAGACACTGCTAGGAAAGCTCAAATCCTATGAGCAACTCATCAAGACAAGGGAAGCTGAACAAGTGAGCACCTCCTCTTCAACAAAGAAGGACATGAATATTGCCTTCAAAGCTACAGAAGAAGAAGGAAAGACTCCTGACAATGAGGAGTTGATGAGTCTGTTTGCCAAAAGATTCTACAAGATGGCAAGAAAAGATTTCAGGAAAAAGTCATCCAGAAGCTATGAAAAGCCAAGGTATGACAAAAATAACTCTAAAGAAATTATATGTTTTGGTTGCAGGAAACCAGGACACATTGCACCAGACTGTCCAGAAAACCAGAAGAAAGAAAAGAAAAAGGACAAAGAAGAGAAAAGAAACTCCAGCAAGTCTTCCTCCCACAAACACACGAAGAAGGGAAGAGGATTTATAGCAGACACTTGGAGTGAAACTGAATCAGAATCATCATCCAGCTCATCTGATGATGAAGAAGAAGCAAAGGAGAATGACCAATGCTTGATGGCCATTTATGACTAAAGTAGTGAGTCAGAATATGCTTCCTCATCCAGCTCCAATGATGATGAAGAAGAAAGAACCTTCTGCATGATGGCTATCAATGCCTCAGGACATAATTCTGAAGAATCAGAATCTGAAGCAGAAATTGATGCAGATCAGGTAATATCTACCTTTGATTTTACTTTAGTTGAATTCAAAGCTGAATTCAAAGTCCTTTGCTCAGACTTAATCAAATCTGAGAAAGAAATAATCTCACTCAGACTTAAGCTAGCTGAAATGAATAATATAAGTGAAGAAAATGTAAATCTTAAGAAAGATTTGGCTGCTTCCAGGGAACATATTGTTCTCATTGAGAGCAAGTTGTCTGAAGCCAAGAATTTTGAAGAATCCCTCAATGGGAGAAGCATCAAACTGATGGATATCACAAGCACTGTTAATGCTAGACTTAATAGCAAACTGGGCTTGGGTGCTTCATCAAGCGAGCCACCTCTAATTAAGAAGAACATACTCTCTACACCTATAAAATTCATCTCTGCTAAGAGCAAAGATGTTGTAGATATAAATAAAAACATTTCAAGTAAGACTGTCAAGAATAGCAGAATTCAGCAGAATTCGTCGAACGGAGATCGACGAAATGCATCCACTTTGTCGAATGGAGCTCGACGAACTCTGAAGATAGATTTTCTATATAGTAATTATATGAACGACGCTCGATGAAATATCAGTCATTTGTCGAACGGCACTCGACGAACTCAGCCCAGTTCGTCGAACAGAAACTATACAACAAATCTGAACAATTCTTATTCTTCACATTCTAAGAATCCTTTCACTGAATGGATTATACCTCCAAGGAGATATCATCCACAAGGTTACAAGGACCAACCTGAAATGTCTTTTATTTTAGATTTTTATGGTAATACAAAAAGACCCAAGGTAATCTGGGTTAGGAACAAATAGATTGTTTTCTTGTTTTTGCAGGTACACAGCTGTCCAAGAATAAATGAGAAATGGTATTTGGACAGTGGCTGTTCAAAACATATGACAGGGAATAAGGCCAACCTGAATAACTACAAGGCAAAGCTTGGACGAAAAGTTATATTTGGAGACTCCAACTGTGGACAAACAAAAGGCTATGGAAAAGTCAAGGTTGGAGAAGTCACCTTCAAAGAGGTAGCTTATGTCAAGGGACTGAAGCACAACCTCATCAGCATAAGTCAATTATGTGATGAAGGGTATCAGGTAACCTTTAATAAATTGAAATGCCTTATTAAATCTATTGATAATGTTATTGTTTTATCAGGTATTAGGCAAGGTAATATTTATTTAGTGAATTTCAAGTCATCTACATCAGAAATTTGTTTATTTAATGAATTAAGCAAACCTAGTGAACTTTGGCATAAATGATTAGGACAT
Source organism: Dactylorhiza incarnata (assembly GCA_033032865.1). Lineage (NCBI taxonomy): Eukaryota > Viridiplantae > Streptophyta > Magnoliopsida > Asparagales > Orchidaceae > Dactylorhiza > Dactylorhiza incarnata. Next base: position 2,660,117 of record JAWHQI010000130.1, read on the forward strand.
GTAAACCTTAGGACCATTGCTAAATTATCTAAGGACAATCTTGTTAGAGGTTTACCATCAGGTTCATACAAGAAAGAAGGTCTTTGTAGGGCATGTCAACTAGGCAAGCAAACTAAAAATAGTTTTAAACCATTATCTAAAAGTGATTCACCTAGAATATTATATTTGCTACATATGGACCTTTTTGGACCTATAGCAACAAAGAGTTTAGGGGGGAAGTCTTACACTCTAGTTATTGTAGATGACTTCTCTAGATTCACTTGGGTGTTCTTTTTGAGAGAAAAGTCAGATAACTTTAAAGTTCTTACAGACTTTCTTAATAGCATAAAGATTGAGTACTCTACTGAAGTTGCATTAATCAGAAATGATCATGGCACTGAGTTTGAGTCTCTTCTTATGCAAGAATTCTATGAGAAGGAAGGTATCAGACATTGCTTCTCAGCTCCTAGAACTCCTCAACAAAATAGGGTAGTTGAAAGGAAAAATAGAACTCTAATTGAATCAGCAAGAACATTGCTTGCAGATGCTAATTTGCCCCTATCTTTTTGGGCAGAGGCTGTTAGCACAACAAACTATGTGCTGAATAGAAGTTTGATACACAAACTTAAGTGTAAGACTCCTAATGAATTACTTAAAGGGAAGAAACCTAAAGTGAGCTATTTTAGAGCATTTGGTTGTAAATGTTTTGTTCATAATAATGATAAGAAATATCTTGGAAAATTTGAACCAAAATCTGAACAAGGAATTTTCTTAGGCTATTCACTAATCAGCAAGGCATATAGGATTTTTAACAAATCTTCTCTTAAAATAGAAGAATCTATGCATGTTTCTTTTGATGAAACTAACATGTTTTACAAGGAGAAGAATTCTTATACCATAGAAAACCTACAGGTACCTACACTATGTGAGCAGCTAGATCAATTAGCTCTACATAAAGAAGGATTTCTAAATCCTGAACAGCAGGATGCTGAAGAAAGTGAAGAGGAAAATCACCCAGATTTTGCTGAAAGTTCAGTACAAATAACAGCAGATCATCCTCCACAGGATATAACAGTTGAACAAATTCCCCAAGTGGAAATCATTATTGAACCCACTCCAACTGTTGATCACATCATAGTTAGAGATCACCCAATATCTCAAATAATTGGTGATATTTCAGCAGGTGTGCAAACAAGACAACAAGTATATCAGAATATGATGCACACTTGTTTTCTCTCTCAGATTGAACCTCAATCCCTACAAGATGCAAAACAAGATCCCAACTGGATCATTGCTATGCAAGAGGAGCTCAATCAGTTTGAGACAAATAAAGTTTGGGAATTGGTTCCTAGACCAAAGAATCATCCAGTCATTGGAACCAAGTGGGTCTACAGGAATAAGCTAGATGCAGATGGAAATATTGTGAGAAACAAAGCTAGAATAGTAGCTCAAGAATACTCACAAGAAGAAGGAATAGACTATGATCAAACTTTTGCACCAGTTGCAAGGTTAGAAGCAATCAGAATTTTCCTTGCATTTGCTGCATACAAGAAGTTTAAGGTATATCAAATGGATGTAAAGAGTGCATTTTTAAATGGAGAAATCAAAGAAGAAGTCTATGTGGAACAACCACCAGGTTTCATCTCTCCAAATCAATCCTCTTATGTATTTAAGCTTAAGAAAGCTCTTTATGGTCTCAAACAAGCTCCCAGAGCATGGTATGGGACTTTAGCTAGTTTTCTTTTGGAAAACAATTTCTGTAGGGGCATAGCAGATAAAATTTTATTTTACAGGATACATAAAAATCAAACTTTACTAGTTCAAATATATGTAGATGATATTATCTTTGGCTCTACTGTTTCAAATTTATGCAAAAGATTTTCTAATCTAATGCAATCTAAATTTGAAATGAGTAGTATGGGTGAACTATCATACTTCCTTGGTCTTCAAGTGAAGCAAACCCCAAATGGAATCTTCATATCCCAATCTAAGTATGCTAAGGAATTAGTGAAAAGATTTGGTATGTCTGATTCTTCCACCATGAAAACACCCATGCCCTCTAATGCTGCTGTTGATGCTGATGAATAAGGGAAACCTGTTGATCAGAAGGTATATAGAGCAATTGTTGGCTCTTTACTTTATTTAACAGCTAGTAGGCCTGATATAATGTTTGCTACATGTATTTGTGCTAGGTTTCAAGTTAACCCCAAAGAATCTCATCTAATTTTATTAAAAAGGATTTTGAGATATATAAAGGGTTGCCCTAATCTAGGACTTTGGTATCCAACAGCATCTGAATTTGAATTAACTGGATTCTCAGATTCAGATTATGCAGGATGCAGAGTAGACAGGAAAAGTACATCAGGAACTTGCCAGTTTCTTGGTGATAGGCTTGTGTCTTGGTTTTGTAAGAAACAAACATCTGTGTCTACATCAACAGCTGAAGCTGAATATATAGTTGCAGGCAGTTGCTGCTCACAGGTATTGTGGATACAAAATCATCTCCTAGACCATGGTGTCAACTTAAATAATTCAACTATATTTTGTGACAATACTAGTGCAATATCTATAACACAAAATCCAGTTCTCCATAGTAGGACTAAACACATAGAAATTAGGCATCACTTCCTTAGGGATAATGTGGATAAAAACAAAATTTGCCTACAATTCATCTCTACTGATTTGCAAAGAGCTGACATTTTCACCAAACCCTTGGATGAAAAGAAACATATTTTCTTTATAAATCAGTTGGGAATGATAGATGGAGATTCAATCTGTTAAAAAAATTAAATTTCTACTTACCCCTCATTCCTTATCATATCAAACTAAGTGTTTTTCTATTATATAAATGCCTACAGAATTATTTCTCTTTCTAGTTCCCATTTGCACTTGATCTCTATTTTATTGTGTAGGAATAATATTAATGACAATCTTGCATCCTTCCCTACCTCCATCAAATGTCCCTTCTTCAAGGGGCCTAGCTTTAGCCTTCCTAAAACTAGGCAGGGGGAGAAGTTTTCATAAACACGCTCCATTTGATGCAATTACTCAGGGGGAGTTGTTCTATGAACTAAGCAAGGAGAGAAAGCTGAAGAACCTCCAGAACTCAGGGGGAGACACTCTCAAGGGGAGTTGCTATATGAAGAAGCTTGATAAAGCTCACAGCAGTTGGCTGTTTCAGAAAAATTTAGATACAGTTCATGATCAAGTTCAGATCAGATATTGCTACAGCTAAGCTCAGAAGAAGAATTTTGATATAGCAAATTCAGTATCAGTTATTGCTACAACTCAGCTAATCAGAAATTCAGAAATCAGATAAAGATTAAGATCAGAATTCATAGCAGATACAGTTCAGTTCAGATCAGAATTTCAATCAGAATTTCAGAATTCAAAAAGTCAGAATTCAGAGAAATCAAGGTTCTGATTGTATTTGTATCAGTTTTATGTTCATTAAAATGTTTCAAAAACTCAGAGTACTATTTATTTTATATCTGATAAAATATTTAAAATATATCAGATATATTCATGCTCTTTTGTTTTTGCTGTTTTAGTATTTGTTTATTTTCAATCTTTGTCAAATAGTGTCCTAACCCAAATAGGGGGAGATTTTTGGAACAACCCTATTACTGATTTGGGCTAGGATCACTATATGTTGACTAAGGACAAGTTGACCCCAATGTATAGTTTATGGGTCAAGAGTTTTGGCTGAAAAATAAGAGAAATATAAAAATAACACATGTTCTCTGCGTTCGACGAACGGCTACCTTCGTTCGACGAATGGCATTCTGCGCTCGACAAATGGCGTGCATTCTGCGCTCAACGAAATCCAGCCCGTATCAGCGGTCGACGATCCTGTCTCAGTTTGTTACAGCGGTCGATGGACAGTTTGTTACAGCGGTCGACGAACAGAACCCGGCTCAGCGCTCGACGCTTTTGCTCAGCTCAGCGCTCGACGCTTTTTCTCAGCTCAGCGCTTGACGCTTTTACTCAAGCTCAACGGTCGACGAATTTATCCAGGCTCAGCGGTCGACGAATCCTTTCGTCCGACGAACTCCAGTCTGCGTTCGATGAATATCCAGCAGATGTTCAGAATAGTGAATTAAATGTTGAGGTCGACGAAGTAAATGATGTGTTCGACGAAAATTTTGAGGTCAACGAATCTGCGTTCGACGAATTTTATTCTGATCGAAGAATCATTATTTAAGTTCAGAAATTTCAGCAGGTTTATACTTATTTTATTCTCTGATCTCAGTTCGATGACAGTAACGGCTCTTTCCATCAGATCAAGTAAGAAAAATATATTTCCTTTATTATTTAAATTATAGCCGTTGACATTTCCTCGGAAAAGGACATATTCATGGAAAAGGAAAGAATTGAATGGCGCAGCTATTTTATGTTTTTAAAATAACTCTCAGCGTGTTATATTCTTTAATTTAAGGAATCAATATTTAATGTCAGTCAGGGATTTTCAAAAAAAAAAAGGAAAGAAATTACAGCAGAATAATTTTTACAGCTTTCACGACAGAATAATACAGATCATTATTACAGTTTTGCTGTACAGATTTTCAGAACAGAAAAAGGAAAAAGGAAAAGGAGAAAGGAAGAAAAGAAGAACAAAAACACACAACTTCTTCTTCCTCCTTAGCATTTTTCAGAGAACAGAACTTCATCTTCCTCCTCTTCAGCAGCACACATTTTCTGAGATCATCTATACTATCTCTCAGATTTCCTGCTGCAAAGAATCAGAAAAGAAAGAATCATTAGTTGCAAGTGTTCAGATCTTCAAAAGAGCAATAACAACCTGAGAAGCACTCTTGCCTTTCAGTTTTATCTGCTACAGGAAGATCAAATCTTTCAAGAAAGGCTCCAGCAAAATCAACTGTCAAACATCTTCAATCAGACAGAGGAGTTCTTTTCTACATCAAATCCACTAGAGTCTTCTCTATACATCTTGACAAAGAAGAACATCTAAACCCCCCTCTATCCCATTCTGTACAGGGTTAATACTCCCTTCAAAAGTGTAACCCACTGGTGGCAAGACACCTTATCAAAAATTCCTTGTGTGGGTTTTAAGCACCTTATCGAAAGCTTATCGGTGATTTGGGCACTCGATCAAACTCCCATTGGTGTGTGGACACCTTATCAAAAATCTCTTGGTATTAGGGCACCTGATCAAAACTCCTAGTGGATTCCTACCAAGGGTGGTAGAAGAGTAGACGTACCCAGATTTGGGGAACTACTATAGCTCCTTGTGTCTTCTGTGTTTGATTTCTTTTCTGTGTTGTGCTGTGTTGATTTTCTATTTCAGTTTTTATTACTCACTCTCATATACACATATATTTATATATCACTAATTTTTATTCAGCAAATAAAACTAAGGAAAAAAGTTTTAAACTCTATTCACCCCCCTCTAGAGTTAATTTAAGATCTAACCTCCACTTTCAGGGGCCCAACTCCTTTGTTATGCTGCGAGTGCCTTTCTCCCTTTACTGTCTCCACACCTCCTTATTCAAGGCAGGTTGTCCCTGTGTCTGAGTTTGCAAAAATTTTCCAAGGAGTCCTAGATGGACGAACCATTCAATTTCTTCCTTCAATCGCCTACAAATTTTTGTGTCTTGTCTGCAACTTCTTCCTGAGAGGTGTTGAGGCGGGTGGAGCTCTGATGCTGGCGGTGCCCTCCCCCCCGAGTTGATGAGCATCACCGCGATTCCCGTCACTGCTTTTGGGTGCCGGTGGCTGTCCCTACACTTTCTTTCTTTTCTTGCTTTGTTGTTGGCGCGATTCTTCATGAACTATTCCTCTGTTGGTTTTCGTGGTGTTGGGCAACTTATTTTTGGTGGAACCTTTGGTTCTTGTGGTCCCTTCAGGCCTGGCTCAATCTGAATATAATAAAAGTTGGCTGCCTAGCACAGAAGCTGGGTAGGGGGTGCGAGGGTCCCCTAAATCCCTTAGTAGGACGAGCGCCCGATCCTGTTACTCCTCCATCTGGCGGATGCACTCTTCTAGTGACATGGACAACGTTGCGATGACTTTTTCGAGAAGTGTGTGGTGTTGAAAGGCGTATTGTTGGAGGCTTGATTGACGTATTATTCGGAGAAGCTCTCGCTGGGTGTGTGAGCGCTTGCCATTTCCATAATTGTTAGTCACGAGTACTGCCACAAATCAGTTACTGACTTCAAAAGATCTTCAAAGTTCTGGGAACACCTTTCCCACAGATGACACGAAAATGTTGTGGGTCGCTCGATGCTCTTAACGACCAGTCAAATTAAACCATCTCAGCTCAAGAGTGAGCTGAGCGTGTAAATAGTCACAGATTGAACAAACAGTTGACAACAAGGCTTTTGACGTGGAGTAACCCGAAAAGGGGAAAATTACAGGGCCAGATCTGTGCCCACCAAGATCCACTATTCTTTAGAGTATTATAAGTAGCAGTTTCTCGATGATGTCAATCCACCGCTCATCACAATGAGATTTTAGAGAGCTTAAATGTTTTCAAGGCCAGATCACAGAGAAGTGCGCTCAGAAGCAATTGAGATGTCACATGCAACAAATTATGTTCTGGACTAATGGCTTGAAGCTGTTGGGATGATAAACACAACAACTAGAATTCTCGGCTCGGAGCTGAAATCCGAGTGAGATCTTTGAGTCATCTTCGAAAGAGATCTTCGAAAGGATGAAGATCTTCAAAGACCGAAGGAGATCTTTGTAAGACCCCCTTCCAAAATTGGCACAAAAGTGAGCCTTATCGCACACCGTACCCAAACCACATGATCGAAGTGGCTAATATAGGTGAATAAAGATAGATGTCTCACCCATCCTCCACTACACACTCCTACCACACGATACAGACACGATGCTAAGCAAAGTATCTAAACACGATTCAACCAATCATATATAAAGCAGAAATAATTGCTGAAGTAAAATAGCAGTACCGCGAGATATAAGTAAAGGAAATGACAGTGCAGAATAAATAAAAAAGGCTCGATGGCCTATATAGTACAAAATAGATCTGGGGCATTTGCCCACAACGGATCGAACAGTCCATCTACAGTACTAATAAAAGACTAAAAATAAAAGTACTAGCAACCTCATGCAGAGGTGCAAAGTTCACCGCCTCAGGTCTTGTCTGTGTATCATGCCTCTGAGGCTCAATCTGCAAGTCTTTCCTCTGGTGCTCCAACTGTGTAGCCTCCATGGTCTCCGCTTAAAATAGTAAGCGTGAACGCATCAGTCAAACTAGACTCAGTGGACTTCCCGCTCCCCCTAAGTCCTAACACTCAATGGAAGGTAAATACCACGCTACAGAAAGTGACAGACAGTATATATGCAATAGTAACAGACGATGATAACATAATAATAAACGAGTAAACTAGCAACCTATCAAATATGAGAATATAAGTAAGCACTGTATAAAATCCAATGTTTCAAACCTAGCGGTGTCCACACTCACGCACCTAACGATGAAGCTAACACAATATAGAAATGCTATCAGATAAGAACAACAATAGTAAATAAGTAAATGCTCAAATAAAACTATATAATATCATTACGAGTGCAATTGATTTTTATGTCAACATATACTTACAAACACACATTGTCGAGACGCAGGTACTCGATCGAAATCAAGTACAAACTAACGATTGAGACACTTATTCGTGGGGTAGCTAAGCCCATAGGCACCACCGTCGTGGCCAAACGATGGTAGTGATACGTCCTGGCCACTTCTAGGGTCTTTAAGCATTATCACGTACGTCCGTCTGAGCCCGTACTCAGTCATCGCCCATACTGGTGGCATAAACAAGGAACCGAGGCATAACTCAAGCCGAACTCTGGGTGGCTAACACCTACACAAACAACAAACTAGGCTAGGGCGCATACTGTCGCCCAACCATGACGCTATCCTAGAGTCTCTGTACTAACCCTCCGGAGTGTGCCACTGGTAGAGCCAGACGACCCGCCACATACACAAACATCAATATCTCAACAGGCAGGAGTATCTACCATATAGTGTACACAAAAGGGAGGCGCACTACATGCTACTCTACCCAAATCATCCCTATATAACTCTCGCCTCCACCAAACCATAAATCCATCGAAATGGATTATCATTTAATACATATTTTTAGGTGCGAGAGTGCATCCAGTAGGGGACCTAACTCATCCTTGATCCTAAATAGGATATGGGGTTTTCGACGCACGAGGTTGGCGATGTGACCATAGTACGTGGGTCAGAGTGGTGTTGACCAATAATATGGAGTCGGGCAGCGCTAGCAGAGTCAGTTCTGCATATCCATCCTAGCTCCACTAAGCATTCCACCAACTAGAATCTCCACCATCGACGGTATCCACCACATGCATCCTACAGTTTTCCAGTGCGTGATCATCATCAATTTCATCATACGACCTTCGTCGATTCTACCGCGCGATTCGATAACATTTATCAAGCACGATCCTATATTTTGATCGCGCGCATTATTATTAATTTTATCGACACTCTACCGTTATTATTTTGGTTGCGCAAACCGATAAATCATATCGACGAGGTCGCATCTCGTAACTCGTAGAGAGGTGTCAAAAGTACCCACTCTACGTGATCCACGTCACCATGAGCATGACTACACTTGGGTGTCCGCGGGTCGCCGAAATAATGAGATATATGCGAGATTATTTCTAAAAATAGAAACCTTAAGATCTAAGCTCAGGAGCAGTCGAGGAAGCACTCACTGAGTGTCCGTACATTTTACCAGATTGAAAGTGGAGGTTAGATCTTAAATTAACTCTAGAGGGGGGGGGGGGGGGGGTGAATCGAGTTTAAAACTTTTTCTTAGTTTTTATAGCGGAATTAAAATAGTGTTTAAATATATGTGTAAACAGTGTGAGATGTAAAACAAAATAAATAAAAATAGGATAAATGAAATCACACAGCACAACATAAAGACAATAGACAATCAAAGAGGACACAAAGAATTTATAGTAGTTCCCCAAAAACCTGAGTATGTCTACTCTTCTACCACACTTGGTAGGATCCACTAGGAATTTTTGATAAGGTGCCCTCACACCAAGGGATTTTTGATAAGGCGTCCACACACCAATGGGAGTTTGATCAGGTGCCCAATTCACCGATAAGCATTTGATAAGGTGCTTAAAAACCAAACAAGGATTTTTTTGATAAGGTGTCTTGCCACCAGTGAGTTACACTTTAGAAGGGAGTATTAACCCTGTACAGAATGGAATGGAGAGGGGTTTAAGTGTTCTTCTCTGTCAAGATGTATAGAGAAGACTCTAGTGAATTTGATGTTGAAATGCTCCTCTGTCTGATATGGATTTGTTTGACAGTAGATGTTGCTGGAGCTTTTCTTGAAGAACTAATCTTCCTGTAGCTGATTAAATTGAGAGAACAAGTTCTCCAATTTGTTGTTGCTCTTTTGAAGATCTGAATGCTTGTTCTTCTTCTTCTTTCTTTCTTGAATCTTGCAGCAGGAAAAATACTGAGAGGTGGTGTAGCAGTTCTCAGAAAGTATGTGCTGCTAAAGGAGAAGAAGATGAAAAATCTGTGCTCTGAATAATGCTTGGCCGGAAGAAGATGATGATCTGTTCTTTTATTCTTCCTGTATATCTCTCTATATCTGTTCTGTCGATTTCCTGTACAACAAATATGTAAAATATTCTATTTTATTTGATCTGTCTTATAAACTTGAGTATATTCTGCTGTATATCTTCTCCTTTTTCAAATATCTGACAATTATTAAATGCAAATCCCTTATATTAAGGAATATATTATTTCTGATAACATATTTCTGGGAACTGTACAGTTGCACGCCGTAAAATCTTTCCTTTTGCATAATTTGTCCTTTTCTGCTGGAATTGTCAACTGTTATATCTTAAATAAATAAAGGAAATATATTTCCTTACTTGTTTTAATTGGAAAGAGTCGTTGCCTTCGTCGATCTGTGTTCAGAGAACTAATATTTAACTGATCTTTAAGAATTCAATAAATCTGGAACTGAATTTGTCGATCTGAGCTTCAATAAACAATTTGTCGAGCTCTGGCTGAAATCTGTCGAACGCTGCCTGGAATCTGTCGAGCGCTGGCTGAGATCTGTCGAGCGCTGTCAGCCATTTGTCGAACGCTGGGATGGCTGAAATTCATCGACCGCTTCCTCGATATTTCGTCGATCGCCGTCCAACGAATGCTGAGCGCCGTTCGACGAATGCTGAGCGCCGTTCGACGAATGCTGAGACTTAGTGAAATTTCTAGTTCTAACAGCCAAATTTCTTCCTAAACTCTTGACCCTTAAACTATATATTGGGGTCAACTTGTTCTTAGTTAACATATAGTGATCCTAGCCCAAATCACAAATAGGGTTGTTCCAACACCGATAGTCGCGCATGTGACATTTGTCCGTCCTTCTCGACCATGGTCAAAATCCCGTTGTTTTGGCCTTCAGAGAGGCGATAATTTGTTGATTTTGCTCTTCGGAGAGCAAGAACTCACTGTCAAAGCTTCGGGCAATGAAAATCTCACCGGAGAAATGAGGGAGAAGAGTTGTTGTAGATCTCAGAGGGGATGAGTTGTTGGAGCTCTTGGAGGGGAAGAGTTGATGTTCCTGGGTGAAAAAAGGTGGTTGGTTTGTCGAGGAGCAGGAGGCCAGTGGCTGTTTTGTGGGGCAATAACAACAGTCGGCTAGGGGAAGAGGTTGGAGGAGGCTACAGTTAGAGTTACCGAAAATGGAGGAGCAGCTGGTGGCTAACTGGAGCTAGAAGAAAGGGCTGCCGATTATTTTCTGGAGGAGAAGGCTGAAAGTGCATAATGACTCCCCTGAGTATTCTCTAGAAGGGGGGGGGGGGGGGTGAATAGTGATTTAAAACTCTTCAATAATAAAAGAATCTTTACTCAATTTACAAAAAATAGGAAATGAAGTAAGAAGAATAAGAGGAAGAAGATGAAGATTATTCTTCTGAATTAAATTCTCTTTCAACAGTCACTGAGGATTGTAGGCACTAAGTGTTTCTAAATCCTTCTTCAGGGAATTAATCTTTATTTAGGAGAAGATGCAAGGATTATGATAGCCCTGATCCAGTCTTGTTCTCTGTATTCTTTGTATGCTTATTTCAGAGATAGATGAAGAAGCCTTCTGTAGCTTGTAGAAGAATGTTGTACAGAGAGCTGTCATGTGTGCTATAGAAGAGAGAGAGAGAGAGAGAGAGAGAGCTGTAGGAGAATTCTAGTTGCACTGATTTGAATTCTGTATGTATATTCTTCTGTCGATTGGAGATGAATGACTTTCCTTTTCTGGTTCTTCTCTTATTGGAATGTCCAAGAAGAATTATTGCTCTCTTTCTATTAATGTTGACAACCCGTCAATATCCTTTTGTATAACTTCCAATTTCATCACTTTTGAATCTCTGGAATTATTCTTTCTCTTCTTATACATGTGCGACCCGTTATAATTCAAATATCTTCCAAATATATCTTCTGAATAAGCATCATAATCTATTCCATGAAGTTTTCCAAATCTGTGACTGTATTCAACGTTGCGTCGAATAACTTCTGCCTTCTTATTGATGCACCTTTGAATACTATTAGAAGCAGCTTCTAAATTTTCCTCAGCTTTGAATAAAACTCTGTTATCGACATTGCGTTGATTGCTTATCGACGTATTCGTCGAGATGAAGAACGTAGACTTCAACCTCTAGCTTCTACGTCGAATACCATTCCACGTTGCTTCGACTTCCAATGATGCTTCGACTGCCAGTCTGAGTTATCTTCACTTCTATTCAAAGTTACTTTGACTTTCAATCGAAGCTGCGTCGACTGCGCTATCTTCACTTTGACTCTCTAATGTTACTTCTATTCAAAGTTATTTCACTTCAATTCAAAGTTACTTCGACTTTGACACTCTAATGTGAGTATGTCATCCTAGGATATCTAAAGACCATATTGCCATCACTATACTAATGGATATGTAGGCGCCCTTAGAGGGGGGTGGGGGTGGGGGTGAATAAGGGATTTAAAACTTTTAATATATATTGAAATACTTGAAATATTAGGAGATCAAAATAGTGCAAAAAAAGACAAATCAAGTGAAATAAAATAGAGACATGATTTTATTAATATAAAATATATGATTAAAAAACTTGACTTCTTATAACGCTAGAAATTAGAGGCGAATAGTAAAAAGACTTTCGTTTTCTATCCCGACTCATATCCCCTCGAACCGGTGGCTTTAGCCTATCCTTCCCAGACACGACCTCAAGCCGCTATAGCCAACCCTCCCTCGGATACGGCCTCGAGCACCCCCTAGATCTACACCCTAGACCTAGTCGCCAACACGAGACAAATTTACTAAGCGATTACACGAATGAAAATAACAACAATATTAAAAACTCCCTCTTGAAGAACTTTTGAAGTTGGAGACGAAAGACCGCTGTAGAATAAGCCTGGTTGAAGTGATCGTCGGTCAGATACGGCATGTAGAAATCCTCCGTCAGAAACTCATGGAACTTTGGGTGGGAGATCAACTCTCGGTAGTATATGGCTCTGGAAATTTGACACTAGAACTCTCTCAATGATGTGTGTTAAAAATGAGAGAAGAGGGCTCCTTTTTATAGGCTTGGAGCTAGAGCCTGTGCTAGCACTACCGCCAACGCTATCTCGGATTAGGAAACATTCTCCGCATGCGTATCTTCATTCCCGGGAAACCTTTCCAAAATTCCATGCTACCGTCTGCGCTATCCGCTACCGCCTGACACCATCGCCTTCTATAATTGCCACCTGAACTTGCCTAATCAGAGCTAGCGCCCGCGCTAGGAGCTACCACCGACGCTAGTGGTCATGTTGGAATTCTGGCTTCAAACTTGGGGGCAACCTTCATATGTTATCCTTGAGTCATATGGCTTTGTGTGTGTGTGTGAGTGATGACTTAGGATAATTGTCGTTTTAGGTATTTAGAATTGCTCCCCCTAAATTAGGCGTGCAAATTTGGCCCGGGTCTGGTTTCCTGGCCTGGGTCTGCCCGGGTCTGAGCCCGACTAGGCCAGGGCCCGATTAGGCCCGGGCCAGGCCCAGGCCAGGCCTAAGAGGCTCAACAGGCACCCTTATTTGGGAAGGTCCTGTCCTGGTGCCCTGCCCGGGCCAGGTCCAGGCCCGCTGGCAGCCGACATTTAATGCTAGCTGCCAGCATTTAATGCTGGCCACCCAACATTTCTGCTGGGCTGCCAATGCTGGCGGCCCAAAAGAAATGCCAGGGCTGCCAACAATGGGGCCTGATTGGGCCCGCTCTAAAGGGATCTGTTGGGAAAACCCTGTGATTTAACTTAGAAAATTATATAAAAGTGATTTTAACTACTAGGATTGAATTACCCATTGCATAGTGAGGGTAATCTGGTCATTAGATGTCTTAGGATGACACACTCAACCTTGGGTGTCAAGACCATATCAAGAGAAGCACAAAGTTGGTGAAGTTTATATTTGCGTCGAATAGAAATCGACGCAATATCGAATAGATGTCGACGCTACTCTGACAAGAGTTCCAAGCAACATACTCTTTCTGTCGGAGTAGATCAAGTCAAGGTTACATCGAATAGATATCGACACAAAGGACATGGACTTGTCGGAGCACTTGAAGAAGTCGGCGCAACTTCTACTTCAGCTCGGCGCAGAAAGAAATATCTGTCGAAGTAATCTAAAGTCGACGGAACATCGACTTCATCTCGATGCAGAAAATGAAGCTCAGAATCATATCTTCAAATCGATGGTTACATCGATTGGGCATCGATGCAACGTCGACTAGCTGATTTCAGTTAGAGCAAGAATGAATTCGAAACTGCTCCTACAGGAACCCAAAGGTGCGTCGATAAGAGAGGAAGTGAACTCGACACTACGTCGAATATAGTCTGAAAAGGGAAACCTTTTCAGCTGTCATTTTTGACCCTCTCTCATGGCCCACCTCTCTCAAGACCGTTCCCCAACGGGTCCTTAATTACCTTAAATGGAATAAAGAATTAACTGAGGTCAGAGAAATGCTCTCTTGGAAACAAGCCTAAATATTGGTGGACGGGTCGGGAATAAAAGAAGGAAGGAAGGATTTATTGCCTAGACAAATATACCCATCAGGACTTACCTAAAAAGGAATCAAATTCAAATTCAATGGTGGGACAATAAAAGGAAACAGAAGAAAGAGAAAAGCAGAGCACTTATCACAATCAGTCACACTTTTCTATTGGGTCTCCTTCTTCTTCCTCTTTCTCACAGGAACCCTAAAAGATATAAAATACAGAGAAGGAATATCTACTTCTCTTCTTCTCTCTAAGAAGAGAATAGAACAAGGCTGCTCAACAACACAATCTTATAACAACCAGAGTTCAATCAGAAAGAAGATAGAAGGATCTGACAATCATAGCTTCTGCAAATCATCACCATCATAAGCAGAAGTTCATCAAGAGCGGATCCTGTGAATAGATACAAGCAGCTGTTCTTCATACAACCATCATAAGGATTCTGAAAACAGAATCCCTACAACTTTCTTCTTCCTCTTTCCCTTTCCCTTCTGTAAAAGAGTTTTGTTAATCCCTCTTCAAAGGATTCAATGGTTCAAGATCTCCTTATCAAAAGATCTGGTGGTTCAAGACCTCCTTATCAAAAGATCTGGTGGTTCAAGATCTCCTTATCAAAATATCTGGTGGTTCAAGATCTCCTTATCAAAAGATCTGGTGGTTCATGATCCCCTTGTCAAAAGATCAGTGGTTTTAAGAGACTCCTTACCAAAAGACTCAGGAACAGTGGTGCATCCCTACCAAGTGGTAGAAGAGGGGAGTACCCACATTTTGGGGAACCTCTATAAAAATTCTGTGTGTCTTTTGGTTGCAAATTTTTTGTGCTGTCCCTATAGCTAGTTTACTCTACTGATTTCTGCTTTATATTTCAGCACAAGTTTATTCTGCCTGAGTTCTTGTTTGAGCATAAATCCATAGATTATTTTATTGTACTCACACTTTGAATAGGAATAATCTTTAAATCTCTATTCACCCCCACTCTAGAAGATTCTCAGAGGCACACTGTGCACTTTCAATTGGTATCAAAGGGAGGTTTATCATTAAAAGGTTAACACCTTGATTAAAAAGACCTCCCACTCTTATTTCTTTTCTATAAATATATTTTATAAAGAAAATGAGTTCTAAGGATTATGCTTCCACAAGACCCCCTGTGTGTAACTTGAATAAGTTCACACTCTGGAAGGCCAGGATAAGGCTTTACATGAATTCAATTGATGAAGACATCTATAATGTTCTTCTCACAGGTCCTCCTGCTCCAGTCAAACAAAAGGAAGGAGAAACCTCAACAACTGAGGCTGTTCCAAGAAAGGAATGGACAGAGGCTTAGAGGAAGGTCAAGGCATGTGATGCCAAGGCCATGAATATTCTGGTGTCAACAATGCCAGATGACATTTTCCAGAAAGTTGCTGAGTGCCAATCAACAAAGGAAATCTGGGACTCACTCACCACCATGGTAGAAGGAAGTGCTTATGAAAGAAAGGACAAAAAGTCCCTTCTCATATCCTAGTATGAGAACTTTCAAAAGAAAGCTGAAGAATCTATTGCCAATATATATGACAGATTCAGTCTTATCATTAACGAGCTCAGAAGCTTAGACAAGGAAATATCCTTGACTGAAATTAATGATAAGATTCTCATGTGCTTCCCCAGCACATGGGATTCAAGGATCTGGGCAATCAGAGAATCCAGATGCCACGGAGATATCTCAATTAAAGCTTTGCTAGGAAATCTTAAGTCATATGATCAGATGCTTCTGTAGAACATGGCTGAGGCTGAAGAAAGGGAGACCTCTCCAGCTCCTTTCCAAAGTTCCCTTGCTTTGAAAGCTACTGAAGGTGAGCCCTCCACTCCTGAGGATGAAATGTTCAGTCTGCTGGCAAAATGATTCAAGAAGTGGGTGAAGACTGAGGACTCAAGGAGAAGACAAAGGGATTCAAGACCCAGGTATGATAAAACTCCAAGGAAGGAGATTATCTACTTCACCTGCAACAAGCCAGGGCACATTGCTCCTGAGTGCCCACAAGAGCAAAGGGACAGAAGAAGCAACAAAGAAGAGAAGAAGAAGAAGTCCTTCAGAGGGAAGGATAAGAAGAAAGGAAAGGGATTCATTGCTGAAACATGGAGTGATTCTGAAGCAGAATTAGACTCCTCATCATCTGAAAGTGATGATGAAGAAGAAGCAGTAGCAGCCTGCATGATGGCTCTTGGGATGTCATCAGATAAAGAAGATGATCATGTATCTATCTTTGATGAATTTGATTTCAGTTCAGAAGATTTTAAATCATGCTTCAAAGATTTCTGCATTGAACATCTTAGGGTAGAAAAAGAATTAGACATAGCTAAAAATGAATTAGAGAATCTTAAGAAAGATGAAATACTCCTAATAAATCAAAATCTAACTAATGAACTTAATAATAAAGAGTTAGAATTGATTAAGCTTAGAGAGGAAAGTACAAATCTAAAAGAAGAGCTAGTAAAGGCAAAAGCCTTTGAGGTGAGCTCAATGGGAGGATTCAGAAGCTCAAGGATATCACAGAAAATCTCTCTATGAGATTTAATCACCTAGGTTTAGGAGTAGAGCCCTCCACAAGCACTGAAGCACCTAGGAAACTTGCCTGGAAAAATCCAGTGTCATTTGTTAGACCTAGTGAGTATCAACCAAGTGAGAAGAGTGCATCATTCAAGGTTAAGGCTAACATCCATCCAGATAGGATAAACAAACCTAATCAAGTAAATTTGAATAGGAGAGAAAGACCCCTAGGTAAGAATAATATAGAGGAGTCAAATAACTACAACCAAAAGGTTAAGGAAAAACCTAGGATAATAAAACATTCTGCTGATTTGTTATATCTTGATACATTTTATACTCATTTCAAGTATCAAGATAAGAGGTTTGGGAAATCCATTCCCTATCATCCCAAAGGGTATCATGACAGACCCTTATATTCTTTCATTGAACCCTACAATGGTAAAAGCAAAGGGTCCAAGGTAACCTGGGTTCCTTCTAATGTTTGAATTACCTGTGCAGGGTGAGGTAGGGTCCCACTCAGGAGAAAATGGAGTGGGAAGAAAGATATAGATTTTGATTAAGGAACAAGACTTACTCAAGGGAGTAATTTCTGCCTTGAACCTTTCCTAATGGTCATTAAAATTATATTATGATCTATTTTCATTAAATGTAATTGCTGGGAAAAACATCAATAATTTTCTAAAGAAATAGATCTGTTTATTAAGAGGTGCGTCGAATAGAAGTCGACGTACCATCGACCTCTGCTCGACGCTAGCATCTAGAAGCACTCAGAGTAGACAATTCGAATAGAATTCGACGCAACGTCAAGTTCATATCGACGCATACGTCAACTTATTAATTGCTGATTAAATTTAAAGTTACGTCAATTAGAAATCGACGTAACGTCGACAGGACTACGTTGACTTAGGGTTTCTGAATTATCTCAAAGCTACGTCGAGTACTAGTCGACGCAACATCGATATATCAGCGCACGTAGAAGTGCTTTTGGAAGCAATCTCGACATAGCTTTGTGCGCCAAATAATAAGTATTATCGACGGTGCGTCTACCTAAACCTTAAGTAGCGGCGATTCATCTGCTTTTAAGCAACATCATCTTCAAAATCATTGCGCTTTTGAATTCTCTTGCTCTTTTGTTCTCCAGCTCTCTCGTGCTTCTCTCTCGTCTTCTCTCTATTTTTGCAGGTACATCCAAACAAATGGCTCCTCCCAAGGTGAACTCAGGATTTGATGTGGACATAGATTCGTTCAGTGCAGCAGCAGAAAACTTCAAAGCCATTCTTGGCTTATTTCAGGAGGCTGGCCTCTACAAACTTATTTCAACAAGATGCAAAATCCTGGATATAGAATTGACTGAATTTAAAGACAATGCTCAGATGGGAGAGGATGGTTCCCTCAAAGGAAAAATATATGATACAAATGTACTGATCACAGAGGAATCACTAAATTAAACATATGATCTTCAAAATGGAAATTAGACAGATAAACTAATAAGGGATGAGATTAAGAGGCCCTGGAACTAATGCAATTTGAAGAAGATGGATCTTGGAGAAGAACACAGATTCTAAGCAGATATAGTAGGAAAGGTATTGTTATGTGAGATTTCTGCACATGATGTTATTCTAAAGCAGCAACTGCAGATAATGGGAGCTCTTGTTCTGAAGAAGAAGATAAAATGGGGAAGATGCCTTCTGAAGATGATCGGGCATATGTATGCACATAAAGAAAATGCTTATATGAGGATAATGAGTCAAGTGCTCTTCCAACATTTTCCCAACATCTGCAGATCCAAAGGAGTGCCTATTCCTCCTGAAAAGAGAATAAACATAGGGATATTCTCTAAGTGGACCAGACAAATCTTAAAGCCTGGTCAAGCTCCAGCTTCTCCTCCTCCATCTCCTCATCCACATGAGTCTGAAAGGCAAACACCAGATCCCCCAAGGGATACAATACCTCCACTGGACATTGTTCCAGAACCCCATCAGGATGATACCCCAGCTCAACACTCTTCTCAACAACAACAACAACAGTTCCAATCCACCCCAGTTCCTGAGCCATCTTCACAATCATCCCATCAACTACCATACACCCATATTCCTGAACATCAGTTTGCTCCACCTCCACCACCATCAATTCACTTCTCACCTGATGTTTACCATTCTCTCTCCCCCATCCATGAAGACTTTCCTTCATCATCTCCACCTCCCGCAGCTCATATCCCTCCAATTGACCTTGAGCAGGTCATTTCAAAAGATGTGGCCCTTGCCTATTCCACCTTTGCAGACCTGGTGGCCACCCAGACAAGAAAGTTTGATAGAAAATACTCCCAGATGGAGGCTGAGTTACTAGACTCAAAGAGATCCCTCCAGGGACTAAAAGAATTTGTGTCTTCCTCCATGGTTACAAAAGAGTTCTTAACCTCTCTGGCCAGCAAGGTCAAGAAGGGGGAGAACATGTTGGAGGAAGAAAGACCTATCCTTGATATGCGTGGACAGGATCAAGGGAATGCTGACAATGCCTGTCCCTGACAAAGTGACCACATTTCAAGGTGCTCAGATTCAGGGGGAGCTCCCAGAAAAGTTAAATCTTGAGCATGCAGATCAGGGGGAGCTCCCACAAATGTTGGATGATGAGATCCAGGGAAAGCCTGCAGTTCAGAAGGAGCCTGCTCCAGATGTTCAGAGAAATCTGGATATTTAAATGGAAGCTGTAAGTGCAACAAATGATCAGGAAAAGCCTCAGAATGACAATTTGCTAGAAGAAGTGGCACAGTTTGCTCAGGAAGCTGCCTTGGAGGCTGAACACAACACACAAACTCAAGGGGAGCTTTCTAAGGACAAAGTTGATGCTGAAGAATCAGAAGATGATGAAGATGTGCCTCTAAGAATGGCCAAAAGGAACATTACCCCAAAGGTCTTTACCAGGAAGAGAAGAACCCCTGAGAAGGATTCCTGAGTGACAGGTATAATATGATTTATTCACTTCTGAGGAACTATATAATGGTGGGAAGAACAATGCTACACAATAACACTTCTTGATATGGAGATTTTTTTTATGACTCCAATTTTTTTTATTTCTGTGTCCATATCATTTGTTATTATTTCTGTGTCTGCAAAGAAATGTGTAAAATCACTTTGAACAACTGTATAATTTGTTAAGATAAATATGGGGAGATTGTTGGGAAAACCCTATGATTTAACTTAACAAATTATATAAAAGTGATCTTAACTACTATGATTGAATTACCCATTGTATAGTGAGGTTAATCTGGTCATTAGATGTCTTAGGATGTCACACTCAACCTTGGGTGTCAAGACCATATTAAGAGAAGCACAAAGTTGGTGAAGTTAATATTTGCGTCGAATAGAAATTAACGCAACATCGAATGGATGTCGACGCTACTCTGACAAGAGGTCCACGCAACATACTCTTTCTGTCGGAGTAGATCAAGTCGACATTACGTCGAATAGATATCGATGCAAAGGAGATGGACTTGTCAGAGCACTTGAAGAAGTCAACGCAGCTTCTACTTCAACTCAGCGCAGAAAGAAATATCTGTCGAAGTAATCTAAAGTCGACGGAACGTCGACTTCATCTAGACGTAGAAAATAAAGCTTAGAATCATATCTTCAACTCGATGGTTATGTCGATTGGGTATCGATGCAATGTTGACTAGCTGAGTTCAATCAGAGCAAGAATGAATTCGAAGCTGCTCCTACAGGGACTCAAAGGTGCATCAATAAGAGAGGAAGTGAACTCGACGCTACATCGAATACAGTCTAAAAAGGGAAACCTTTTCAGCTGTCATTTTTGATCCTCTCTCACGGCCCACCTCTCTCAAGACCGTTCCCCAATGGCTCCTTAATTACCTTAAATGGAATAAAGAATTAACTGAGGTCAGAGAAAAGCTTTCTTGGAAACAAGACTAAATGTTGGTGGACGGGTCGGAAATAAAAGAAGGAAGGAAGGATTTATTGCCTAGACAAATATACCCTTCAAGACTTACCTAAAAGGGAATCAAATTCAAATTCAATGGTGGGACAATAAAAGGAAACATAAGAAAGAGAAAAGCAGGGCACTTATCACAATCGGTCACACTGTTCTATTGGGTCTCCTTCTTCTTCCTCTTTCTCACAGGAACCCTAAAAGAAGAAAAATACAGAGAAGGAATGTTTGTTGCTCTTCTTCTCTCTAAGAAGAGAACAGAACAAGGCTGCTCAACAACACAATCTTATAGCAGCCAAAGTTCAATCAGAAAGAAGATAGAAGGATCTGACAATTATAGCTTTTGCAAATCATCACCATCATAAGCAAAAGTTCATCAAGAGCAGATCCTGTGAATAGATACAAGTAGTTGTTCTTCATACACCCATCATAAGGATTCTGAAAGTGGAGGTTAGATCTTAAATTAACTCTAGAGGGGGGGGGGGGGGGGGGGGGTGAATAGAGTATTAAAACTTTTCCCTTAGTTTTATAGCATAATTAAAATAGTGATATATATATATGTATAGAGTGATTTATGAAAACTAAATAAAAACAAATCAGCACAGCACAAGCACAGAAAAGTAAAGCAATTACAGAGGACACAAGGAGCTATAGTAGTTCCCCAATCAACCTGGCTACATCTACTCTTCTACCACCCTTGGTAGGAATCCACTAGGATTTTTGATCAGGTGTCCTAGCACCAATGAGCTTTTGATAAGGTGCCCAAAAACCAAACTAGGATTTTTTGATCAGGTGTCTTGCCACCAATGGGTAAACTTTTGAAGGGAGTTTTAACCCTGTACAAGATGGGATAGAAAGGTTAGAATGTTCTTCTCTGTCAACAATCTAAGAGAAGACTCTAGTGGATGTTGATGTAGAAAAGCTCCCTTTGTCTGATATGAAATTGTTTGACAGTAGATTGGCTGGAAGCTTTCTTTTGAATGTATAAACATATCTTCCTTTAGCTGATTAAACTGAGAGAATAATTTCTTCAGTTTGTTGTTGCTCTTTTGAAGATCTAAACTTGCAGCTGATCACTGAGAGATGAATGTAGATGTTCTCAGAAAATGAATGCTGCTTGAGGAAGAAGATGAAGATCTGTAAAGCTTTTGTTCTTCTTCTTCCTGTAACTTTCTCTTCCTGTATTCCTCTTTTTTTTTTCTTTTTCTATACAGTTGTGTGTAATATGTTATGTAATCTTTTCTTGTCGTGAAAGCTGTGTCGTGATACTGTATATCTTCTTCCCTTTTTTCTTACTAATATTTGAAAATCAAATCCCTTGAATTAAGGAATAAAATAATCTGTAATCAATCCTTCTGGGAACTGTAAATCTGATACGCCGTATATCTCTTTCCTTTTCCATGAAATGTCCTTTCCCGAGAAATGTCAACGGCTATAATCTTGGAATAATAAAAGGAAATATATTATCCTTACTTATCTGATATGAAAGAGCCATTGTAGTAGAATCTGAGTTCAGAGAATAAAAGACAATAGACTGTCTGAAGTTATAAACTGAATTAACACATTTCGTCGAGTGCAGAGCTGAGTTCGTCGAACGCAGAATGGAGTTCATCGAACGGAAGGATTCGTCGACCGCTGAGCCTGGATAATTTCATCGACCGCTGAGCCGCTGAGCAAATTTCATCGACCGCTGAGACGGGGTCCGTTCGTCGACCGCGGAACTGAATAAAAACATAGACCGCTGAGCCGCTGAGCAAATTTCGTCGACCGCTGAGACAGGGTCTGTTCGTCGACCGCTGAGACAGAATCTGTTCGTCGACCGCTGAACTACTGAGACGCTGAGCCGCTGAGATAGAAGCAAGCCATTCGCCGAACGCAGAGAGCAAGCCGTTCGTCGAACGCAAAGAGTAATTTGTCGAACGTAGTGTGGAGTTCGTCGAATGCAGAAATTGAATGATTTCTTGAGATCTAACAGCCTAAACTCTTGACCCATTGACTATACATTGGGGTCAACTTGATCCTAGTCAGCATATAGTGATCCTAGCCCAAATCAGAAATAGGGTTGTTCCAACAATCTCCCCCTATTTGGGTTAGGACACTATTTGACAAAAATTAAAACAAACAAAAATAACAACAAAACAACAGAGCATATATATCTGATATATTTTACATTTTTTTATCAGATATAAAAATAAGATACTCTGAGTTCTGAAATTACATTGAAACCAAATAAATAAGAACCTTTTGACTTTTCTGAATTTGCTTTCTGAATTCTGAAATCTGATATTGTCTGAACTGATTTTTCTGAATTCTGAATTGTATCTGCTATATTTCAGCTTCCTAAATTGTTGATCTGAACTGAATATGTATTGAATCTGTTGCTTCTTCATGCATCATTTATCTCTTTCATAAGATATGTTAGCTTGAGATCATCTCCCCCTGAGACTGGAGCTTCTTCAGCTTTCTCCCTTTGCCTAGTTCATAGAACATCTCCCACTGGGCAAAAACTGCATCAAATGGAGCTTGTTCATAGAACTGAAAGCATGCTGCTTCATTAGCATCTTCTCTTGAAGCTTGAGCATCTTCAGAAAATAACTCCCCCTGTCAAAAAGGAAAGTATCTCCCCCTGACAACAAGGAGCTTCTTCAATACATCTCCCCCTGCCTAGTTTCAGGAAAGCCTGAGGCTAGGCCCCTAGAAGAAGGGACTTTTTAGGATGTAGGGAAGGATGCCATCTTTATATTGCTATTGTTCCTGCAAAATGAAATAGAGATCAAGTGCAAATGGAACTAGAAAGAGAAGCAATTCTGTAGGCATTCAGAATAAAAAAAATTGATTATTATAACAGGTCAGAAATAAAAGCTTCATCAAAATTGGGTTCGATGAAAAATGAGTTTTGGTCCATCTCGGTTCGACGAACTTGATGACTTCATCGATCTCCGTTCGACGAAAAACCGAATTTCGTCGATCTCAGTTAGATGAAGAGATTGGGTAAGTAGAAAACTTAATTTTAGCAGATTGAATCTCCATCTATCATTCCTAGCTGATTTATAAAGAAGATATATTTCTTTTCATCCAAGGGTTTGGTGAAAATATCAGCTCTTTGCAAATCAGTTGAGATGAATTGTAGGCAAATTTTATTTTTATCCACATTATCCCTAAGGAAGTGATGCCTAATTTCTATATGTTTAGTCCTACTATGGAGAACTGGATTTTGTGCTATAGATATTGCACTAGTATTGTCACAAAATATAGTTGAATTATTTAAGTTGACACCATAGTCTAGGAGCTGATTTTGTATCCACAATATCTGTGAGCAGCAACTGCCTGCAACTATATATTCAGCTTCAGCTGTTGATGTAGACACAGATGTTTGTTTCTTACAAAACCAAGACACAAGCCTATCACTAAGAAACTGGCAAGTTCCTGATGTACTTTTCCTGTTTACTCTGCATCCTGCATAATCTGAATCTGAGAATCCAGTTAATTCAAATTCAGATGCTGTTAGATACCAAAGTCCTAGATTAGGGCAACCCTTTATATATCTCAAAATTATTTTTAATAAAATTAGGTGAGATTCTTTGGGGTTAACTTGAAACCTAGCACAAATACAAGTAGCAAACATTATATCAGGCCTACTTGCTGTTAAATAAAGTATTGAGCCAAAAATTGCTCTATATACTTTTTTATCAACAGGTTTCCCTGATTCATCATTATCAACAACAACATTTGAGGGCATGGGTGTTTTCATGGTGGAAGCATCAGACATACCAAACCTTTTCACTAATTCCTTAGCATACTTGGATTGTGGTATGAATATGCCATTGGGAGTTTGCTTCACTTGAAGACCAAGGAAGTATGATAGTTCACCCATACTACTCATTTCAAATTTAGATTGCATTAGATTGGAAAATCTTTTGCATAAATTTGAATCAGTAGAGCCAAATATGATATCATCTACATATATTTGAACTAGTAAAGTTTAATTTTTATGTATCCTGAAAAATAAGATTTTATCTACTATGCCTCTACAAAATTTATTCTCTAAAAGAAAACTAGCTAAGGTCTCATACCATGCTCTGGGAGCTTGTTTAAGACTATAGAGAGCTTTATTAAGCTTAAATACAAAAGAGGAGTGAGTTGGAGAGATGAAACCTGGTGGTTGTTCCACATAGACTTCTTCTTTGATTTCTCCATTCAAAAAATGCATTCTTCACATCCATATGATAAACCTTGAACTTCCTGTATACAGCAAATGCGATGAAGATCCTGATTGCTCCTAACCTTGCAACTGGTGCAAAAGTCTGATCATAATCTATTCCTTCTTCCTATGAGTATCCTTGAGCTACTAGTCTAGCTTTGTTTCTCATAATAGTGCCACCTGCATCTAGCTTATTTCTGTAGACCCATTTAGTTCCAATGACTGGATGATTCTTTGGTCTAGGAACCAATTCCCAAACTTTGTTTGTCTCAAACTGATTGAGCTCCTCTTGCATAGCAATGATCCAGTTGGGATCTTGTTTTGCATCTTGTAGGGATTGAGGTTCAATCTGAGAGAGAAAATAAGTGTGCATCAGATTCTGATTAGCTTGATGCCTTCTTTGGACATCAGTTGATATGTCTCCAATTATTTGAGATCTGAGGTGATCTCTAATATTGACATAATCAACAGGCATAGTGAGATCAGCATTATTTGTAATTAATTCCTCTTGTGGAATGTTACTTAATGCTTCCTTTTCAGGTACACTGATTTCTTCATCACTTTCTTCACCATCCTGCTGTACAGGATTTAGAGATCCTTCCTTCTGTAGAGCTAATTGATCTAGCTGCTCACATAGTGTAGGTACATGCAGATTTTCTTTGGTAGAAGAATTCTTCTCCTTATAAAACATGTTAGTTTCATCAAAAGAAACATGCATAGATTCTTCAATTTTAAGAGAGGATTTGTTAAATATCCTATATGCTTTGCTGATTAATGAATAGCCTAAGAAAATTCCTTCTTCAGATTTTGGTTCAAATTTCCTAAGGTATTTTTTGTCATTATTGTGAACAAAACATTTACAGCCAAGTGTTCTAAAATAGTTAACTTTAGCTTTCTTCCCTTTAAGTAACTCATAGGGAGTCTTACCCTTAAGTTTATGTATCAAACTCCTATTCAACACATAATTTGCTGTGTTAACAGCCTCTGCCCAAAAAAATAAGGGCAAATTAGCATCTGCAAGTAATGTTGTTGCTGATTCAATTAGAGTTCTATTTTTCCTTTCAACTACCCCCATTTTGTTGAGGAGTTCTAGGAGCTGAGAAGCAATGCCTGATACCTTCCTTCTCACAGAATTCTTGCATGAGAAGAGATTCAAACTCAGTGCCATGTTTACTTCTGATCAATGCAACTACAGTAGAGTACTCAATCTGAATGCTCTTAAGAAAGTCTGTAAGAACTTTAAAGTTATTTGACTTTTCTCTCAGAAAGAACACCCAAGTGAATCTAGAGAAGTCATCTACAATAAATAGTGTATGACTTCCCCCCTAAACTCTTTGTTTCTATTGGTCCAAAAAGGTCCATATGTAGCAAGTATAAGATTCTAGGTGAATCACTTTTAGATAATGATTTAAAACTATTTTTAGTTTGCTTGCCTAGTTGACATGCCCTACAAAGACCTTCCTTCTTGTATGAACCAAAAGGTAATCCTCTAACAAGATTGTCCCAAGATAATTTAGCAATGGTCCTAAGATTTACATGTCCTAATCTCTTATGCCAAAGTTCACTAGGTTTGCTTAATTGATTAAATAAATAAATTTCTGATTTTGATGAGTTGAAATTTACTAAATAGATATTTCCTTGCCTAATACCTGATAAAACAGTAATATTATCAGAAGACTTAATAAGGCATTTTGATTTATTAAAAGTTACCTGATACCCTTCATCACATAATTGGCTTATGCTGATGAGGTTGTGCTTCAGTCCCTTGACATAAGCTACCTCTTTGAAGGTGACTTCTCCAACCTTGACCTTTCCATATCCTTTTGTTTGTCCACAGTTGGAGTCTCCAAATATCACTTTTGGTCCAAGCTTTGCCTTGTAGTTGTTCAGATTGGCCTTGTTTCCTGTCATGTGTTTTGAACAGCCACTATCCAAGTACCATTGTTCATTCTTGTTTGGATAGCTCTGTACCTGCAAAACAGAAAAATAAACTAGTTGTTTTTGACCCAGACTACCTTGGGTCCTTTTGATTTACCACAAAACTCTGAAATAAAAGACATTTCAGGTTGGTCCTTATAACCTTGTGGATGATATCTCCTTGGAGGTGTTATCCATTCAGTGAAAGGATTGATAGTATGTGAAGAATAAGAATTGTTCAGATTTGCTGTATATTTTCTGTTCAACGAACTGGGATGAGTTCGTCGATCGCCGTTCGACGAATGGATGTGCTTTCATCGAGCGCCATTCGAATAATAACTTTACATAAAATCTGTCTTCAGAGTTCGTCGAACTCCGTTCGATGAAGTGAATTCATTTCGTCGAGCTCCGTTCGACGAATTCTGCTGAATTTCTTTATTCTTAACAACCTTACTTGAAATATTTTTATTTGCATCAACAACCTCTTTGCTCTTAGCAGAAATGAATTTTATAGGTGTAGACAGTATGTTTTTCTTAATCAGAGGTGGCTCACTTGATGATGCACCCAAACCTAGTAAGTTTATTCTCAATGAGAATAATTTGTTCTCTAGAGACAGCCAAATCTTTCTTAAGATTAACATTTTCTACACTCAAATTGTTCATTTCAGCTAGCTTATTTCTGAGAGTGATTATTTCCTTCTCAGATTTTATTAAGTCTAAGCAAAGAGCTTTGAATTCATCTTTGAATTCAACTGAATTGAAATCAAAATTTGATATTACCTGATCAGTGTCATTGTCAGCTTCTTATCCGGATTCTTCTTCATCTGAGTTGTTTGTTGAGGCATTGATAGCCATCATGCAAAAATTCATTTCTTCTTCATCATCCTCATCATCAGAAGAGCTGGATGAAGATGCACTTGCTGACTCACTGCTTGAGTCACAAATGGCCATCAAGCATTGGTCATTTTCTTTTGATTATTCTTCATCTTCAGATGAGCTTGATGATGATTCTGATTCAGTTTCATTCCAAGTTTCTGCTACAAATCCTCTTCCCCTGTGTTTGTGCTTGTGGGAGGAAGATTTGCTGGAGTGTCTTCTTTCTTCTTTTTCTTTTCTCTTTTCCTTCTTATCCTTCTTGTTTTGATTCTCTGGATAGTCAGGTACAATGTGTCCTGGTTTCCTGCAACCAAAACATATAACTTCTTTAGATGGATCTTTGTCATACCTTGATTTTTCATAGCTCCTGGATGACTTTCTCCTGAAATCTTTTCTTGCCATCTTGTAGAATCTTTGGGTAAGTAGACTCATCAGCATCACATTGTCAAGAGTCTCTCCTTCTTCTTCTGTAGCTTTGAAGTCAATGTTCTTTTCCTTCTTTGTTGCTGGAGATGAAGTGGACTGTTCAGCTTCTCTGGATTTGACAAGCTGCTCATAGAATTTGAGCTTGCCTAACAATGTCTCAGTAGTAATCTCATTTAGGCTTCTAGCTTCCTTGATAGGCCAGATCCTAGAGTCCCATGTGATGGGGAAGCACATTAGGATCTTGTCATTGATCTCAGTGATAGAGATCACTTTGTCCAAAGATTTCAGCTCATTGATTATGAGGCTGAGCCTATTGTACATATCAGCAACACTTTCAGATTCTCCCTTTTTGAAGTTCTTATATTGAGAAATGAGGTGGGATCTTCTGTCCTTTCTTTCATCAGCAGATCCTTCAACCATATTGTTGAGAGAAGACCATATCTCTCTTACAGAAGTGCATTCCACCACTCTTAGAAAAATGTCATCAGACATTGTTTGAGCCAGAATGTTCATGGCTCTTGCATCAGCACTCCTTTGCTTCTTTTGAGCATCTGTCCACTCAGGAGGTGGGACAACATTGTTATTTGCTGTTGCATCAATGCTTGTTGATGCCGAGGGAGTAGGAGGTCCTGTCAAAATAACATTGAATATTTCTTAATCAATAGAGTTCATATATAACCTAATCCTTGCTTTCCATAGTGCAAACTTATTCATATTACACATAGGAGGTCTTGTGCTTGAATACTCTTTGTTTTGTGCCATGAGTTTTTAAACAAAAATAAATAGAATAAAAACTCTGAAAGAATTTAAGATCTAATTGATCTTTGTGATTCAGGTGTTAGCCTATAAAAAATCAACTACCTCTGATACCAATTGAAAGTCAATTGGATATCAGTTGAAAGTGATTGATATAATCAACCTCCCTCTGATATCAATTGAAAGTCAATTGGATATCAGTTGAAAGTGATTGATATAATCAACCTAGCTTTGATACCAATTGAAAGTGGAGGTTAGATCTTAAATTAACTCTAGAGGGGGGTGAATAGAGTATTAAAACTTTTCCCTTAGTTTTATAGCAGAATTAAAATAGTGATATATATATATATATATATATGTATAGAGTGATTTATGAAAACTAAATAAAATCAAATCAGCACAGCACAAGCACAGAAAAATAAAGCAATCACAGAGGACACACGGAGCTATAGTAGTTCCCCAATCAACCTGGGTACATCTACTCTTCTACCACCCTTGGTAGGAATCCACTAGGATTTTTGATCAGGTGTCCTAGCACCAATGAGCTTTTGATAGGTGCCCAAAAACCAAACTAGGATTTTTTGATCAGGTGTCTTGCCACCAATGGGTAAACTTTTGAAGGGAGTTTTAACCCTGTACAAGAGGGGATAGAAAGGTTAGAATGTTCTTCTCTATCAACAATCTAAGAGAAGACTCTAGTGGATGTTGATGTAGAAAAGCTCCCTTTGTCTGATATGAAATTATTTGACAGTAGATTGGCTGGAAGCTTTCTTTTGAATGTATAAACAAATCTTCCTGTAGCTGATTAAACTGAAAGAATAATTTCTTCAGTTTGTTGTTGCTCTTTTGAAGATCTAAACTTGCAGCTGATCACTGAGAGATGAATGTAGATGTTCTCAGAAAATGAATGCTGCTTGAGGAAGAAGATGAAGATCTGTAAAGCTTTTGTTCTTCTTCTTCCTGTAACTTTCTCTTCCTGTATTCCTCTTTTTTTTTCTTTTCCTTTTCTGTACAGCTGTGTGTAATATGTTCTGTAATCTTTTCTTGTCGTGAAAGCTGTGTCGTGATACTATATATCTTCTTCCCTTTTCTTCTTACTAATATTTGAAAATCAAATCCCTTGAATTAAGGAATAAAATAATCTGTAATCAATCCTTCTGGGAACTGTAAATCTGATACGCCGTATATCTCTTTCCTTTTCCATGAAATGTCCTTTTCCGAGAAATGTCACCGACTATAATCTTGGAATAATAAAAGGAAATATATTATCCTTACTTATCTGATATAAAAGAGCCGTTGCAGTAGAATTTGAGTTCAGAGAATGAAAGATAATAGACTGCCTGAAGTTCTGAACTGAATTAACATATTTCGTCGAGCGCAGAGCTGAGTTCATCGAACGCAGAATGGAGTTCGTCGAACGGAAGGATTCGTCGACCGCTGAGCCTGGATAATTTCATCGACCACTGAGCCGCTGAGCAAATTTCGTTGAGACGGGGTCTGTTCGTCGACTACAGGATAGAATAAAAACGTTGACCGCTGAGCAAATTTCGTCGACCGCTGAGATGGGGTCTATTCGTCGACCGTTGAACCGCTGCGATGCTGAGCCGCTGAGATAGAAGCAAGCCATTCATCGAACGTAGAGAGCAAGCCGTTCGTCGAACGTAGAGAGTAGTTCGTCGAACGCAGTGTGGAGTTCATCGAACGCAGAACTTGAATGATTTCTTGAGATCTAACAGCCTAAACTCTTGACCCATTTACTATACATTGGGGTCAACTTGATCCTTGTAAGTAGATAATGATCCTAGCCCAAATCAGAAATAGGGTTGGTTTCAACAGATTCTGAAAACAGAATCCCTACAACTTTCTTCTTCCTCTTTCCTCTTCCCTTCTATAAAAGAGTTTTGTTAATCCCTCTTCAAAGGATTCAGTGGTTCAAGATCTCCTTATCAAAAGATCTGGTGGTTCAAGATCTCCTTATCAAAAGATCTGGTGGTTCAAGTTCTCCTTATCATAAGATCTGGTGGTTCATGATCTCCTTGTTAAAAGATCAGTGGTTCTAAGAGTCTCCTTACCAAAAGTCTCAGGCACAGCGGTGCATCCCTACCAGGTGGTAGAAGAGGGGAGTACCCACATTTTGGGGAACCTCTATAAAAAATTCTGTGTGTCTTCTGGTTTCTAATTTTTTGTGCTGTCCCTATAGCTAGTTTACTCTACTGATTTCTGCTTTATGTTTCATCACAAGTTTATTCTGCCTGAGTTATTGCTTGAGCATAAATCTGTAGATTATTTTATTGTACTCACCGTTTGAATAGGAATAATCTTTAAATATCTATTCACACCCCCTCTAGAGGATTCTTAGGGGCACATTGTGCAGTTTCAGGATCAATCAGGCCCCCTTTTTTATGTATGCTCGGGCCTGGGCTGGGCCAGGTTTGAGCAGGCCCCGGCCTGGGCCTGACAGCAAAGAAGCCCAGGCCCAGGGGGCCCGAGCCCGGCCTGGGCCCGCCGGGCCTTTTTTGCATGCCTACCCTAAATACATGCTCCCCCTATGTGAATGCTCCCCTTATATGTAAGCTATCATCTTATCATTAATCATGTTAGTTTTCCAATTTGATAGTGATTTTATTTATCATATTAGTTCCCCCCTTTTGTTATTAGCAAAAGTGGACAAAGGAAGCAAGAGACATAAGAAGAGGATTTTTGAGTAAATGATAAGACATGATCGAGCTTTTTAGAGGAAATGAAATGATAAGGAGTTTTTAGCACAATAATTTTCATAGAAATAAATAAGAGTTTGTAGTAAAAAAAATATTCATGTTTAGCACAAACCAATATAAATTTTACCAAGCAAGTCTACCACTTATTGAAGGAAAGAAATTTTAAGATTCAGGTGATGATGCACACAAAAGAGAAGACTTTAAGTAAGCATGATAACGCAAGGTAGAAAATATATGGTAATGATGCAGATGACTTATATAAATACAAGAAACATCTTTTAGTAATCAAGACTATTCATAAGAAGAATTATGAGTTAAATTCAAAAAGAGAAGATGTTTTTGTAAATCATGTTTCATTTAAAATCTTTAAGTCTGACAATAAAGTAACCAAGCATGATAGAAGGATATCACAAAGGAAATACTACAATGTTATTATTATTCACAAATTCAAAGCATACCAAACATTGTAGAGAACATGTTAGGTTATGCAGAGCATTTTATATAAAGAGAGTATAGAATTGGCAATAAGATCCAATACTCATGAGAAGAAGTGTTATGGAAGATAATGATGTGCACATAAGTGTATTTTGAAGAGAGTAAACAAATGATTTAATCAAAAATACAAGACATACGTAGAGTAAAGTGCACAATAAAACACAAATAATTTTACTTCCACACACTTCAATGCACAAAAAAAATGTACAACTACCAAGGTACTTTGCACACACAATGCTCATTAAGACTTATTAGGGTGCAAAGTAGTGCTTAGGGGATCACACACTTTATTTTTCAACATTGATATTTTTGTGATCCGGTGTACTTAAGAATAAGTGGTGTAAAGAAATTGAAAGGTTTGCACAAGGCACTTTATTATTCTTTCCAAGGTGCTCAACCTCACAATGCTCATTAAGACTTATCAGGAGATTCAAGTAGTGCTTGGTGGAGTTATCTTTGTCAATTTATTTTATGATTTTTTGTATTGTACAAAGTTCTCCGAATACACTTGTTTTGTAAAGCAATTTAATTTTGAAAGCACAACCACTTTTCTTAATTTTTAAAACTACAAATAAAAGTAGTGTAGGTAAGATACTTGTGCAAATTTTAATTCATTGTACAATTACAATACACAAGCAAACATTCTTAGATTAAAAGCACATGTAGACTTGCCAAAATAAGTGAGTGAATAAATATCATTATAACACATAAAGCGTTTACTCATACTTAGAGGCATGTTATGCTTTGTTGGGTTGCGGTCAACAATTGCCCCGGCGTGCTGCGTTATTTGAAGCAGAAGGGTGTGTCCCCTGCGGGCCTAACTGGCTGCCCCGTGGATCCTGCTCGTGGTAGCCGACTCTATAAAGGATAGATTTTGCCTTCACCAACAGTCTGGGCTTTTGGTAGAGTTGGTTGCATCGAGTCCCCACAAGTGGTATCAGAGGGGGTCGCGGGTTCGAAACCTCAGGTCGTTGTTGGGGGGGGGGGGATTGTTGGGTTGCGGTCAGCAATTGCCCTGACGTGCTGTGCTATTCGAAGCAGAAGGGTGTGTCCCCTGCGGGCCTAACTGGCTACCCCGTGGATCCTGCTTATGGTAGATGACTCTATAAAGGATAGATTGCTCCTTCACCAACAATCCAGGCTTTTGGTAGAGTTGGTTGCGTCGAGTCCCCACATGCTTGATTCTACACAAGAATATTTCAATATAATTGATGCATATGTGATTAGATATATCAAAGCATGATAACAACATTGTTCAAAGTAGTTTGAAAATATGAATGTCAACATTGTAAAAGGTGCAAATGATAGAATAAACCATGCTTGATATAAAGAATAAAGTTAATACAATTTTTTTGATATTTTGAAAAAGAATTTTGTTTAAAGTTTGAACTCTTATAAATGATCTTGGACTTCCCGAGGTCTACCCTATGAGGGGTTCACACTGGCACTAGGAGATGTTGTTGGATTGGTAGGCGCCCTTAGAGGGGGGTGAATAAGGGTTTTAAAAACTTATATTATATTTTGAAATCCTTGCTTGTGATAAGAAATCAAAATAGTGATTTTGTTTAAAGATCTAAATTGTTTTATAACAAAGGAGAGGATAATAAACAATTTAGAGAAATGAAGAACAAATAAATTTTATTACACAAAGAGAGACATGATTATTATTAATAAAATTGATTACAAAATTTTGATTTCAATGACGATAGAAATCAAAGCAAAATATGAAAGACTCTTTTTGTTTTCTATACCGACTCGTATCCCCACGAACCGGTTGGCTTTAGCCGATCCTTCCACAGATACGACCTCAAGCCGCTCTAGCCAACCCTTCTCCGGATATGGCCTCGAGCACCCCCTAGACCTACACCTGAGACCTAGTCGCCAACACGAAGCGAATTTCTGCCCTAAGTCCTACCCAGACCTAGTCGCCAACACGAGGCGAATTCTCCAACGGTTACAAAAGATAAGAAATAAAATAACAACAATAATATTAAAAACTCCCTCTAAGAAACTTCTGAAGTCGGAGATGAACGATCGCTGTAGAATAAGCGAGGTTGAAGCGATCCCTCTTCAGATGTAGCATGACGAAGTCCTCCTTCAGAAATTCTCTAAGCGTTTGGTGGGAGATCAACTCTCGGCCATATAAGGCTTTTGAACTCTGGCACAAGACCTCTCTCAAGAATCAGCAAGCCAAACGAGAAGAGACGGGTCCATTTTATAGCCTTAGCGCTAGCGCCTGCGCTATCGCTACCGCCGGCGCTATCCCATTTTAGGACATATTCTGCGCGGCAGAATCTTCAATCTGAGGAAACAATTTTCTCTTGCCTTCTGTGCTCCGCGCTACCGCCTGCGCTATCTGCTACCGCCAGGCGATATCTCCTTCTATATGTGCTCCCAGAATTGCGCTTAAGCATTCTTTTCGTCGAACAAATTTTCGTCGAACTGAGTTCGTCGAGCGGGCTTCAGCATTCGTCGATCGAAAATTCGTCGAACGGAGAATCGTTGTACACAGATTCAATTTCGTTTAACCCAGCTTTAGTTCTCAGCGACTTGATTTCGTCGATCACAGCAGCAAGTTCGTCGAATAGGCTTCATCATTCGTTGAGCGGAAATTCGTTGAACGCAAGTTCGTCGAATGCAAGATCTATTTCGTCGAGCCCAACTTCCATTCTTCAGCGGTTCCTTTGCGCTAGCGTCAGGCGTTAGGTGATACCGCCGGCGCTAGAAGGAGTTTTGGATTTGAAGGCTCAAATTTGGGGGCAACCTTCTTATGTAATCCTTGAGTCATATGGACTTTGTTTTCCTGCACACTTAAACACACAAGATCAAATACACATAGGATTTGTTATTCTC
Organism: Dactylorhiza incarnata; assembly: GCA_033032865.1. NCBI lineage: Eukaryota > Viridiplantae > Streptophyta > Magnoliopsida > Asparagales > Orchidaceae > Dactylorhiza > Dactylorhiza incarnata. The sequence continues at coordinate 2,694,864 of JAWHQI010000130.1, forward strand.
AAACCTAGGAGATGCGGAAGACCATGTTCCAACAAACTCCCCCTTTTAATAATAACAAATCCATTAATGATAAATCAGAGCATTAATATATAAGCATGATGAAGCTTACTTGTGTGTGTGTGAGAGTGATGACTTACGATAATTATCGATTTTAGCATTTAGAATTGCTCCCCCTAAATATATGTTCCCCCTAAGTGAATGCTCCCCTAATATGTAAGCTATCATCTTAATTAAGCATGTGGATTATGTTTATCATGTTAGTTCTCCCCTTTTGTTATTAGCAAAAGTGGGTAAGGAAGCAAAACACAAATTTTTTGATAATAAGATAGAGGCATGATCGAGCTTTTAGAGAGAATGGAATGATAAGGAGTTTTAGAATACTTTTTTATAAAAATAGATTAGAGTTTTTTGCTTAAAGATGAACAATCTAACATTACTCAATATTATCATGTTAGTTTTTCCTTTTTATATAAGAGTTTTAAGCATAAAAAATGTAATGAATTCCAAGTAACCAATCTACCCAGACAATATGTCTACACCGTAGCCCCGTACTAAGTGACGGATGGGCATGAGGAGCTGCAAACATGTCGTAGGTTGGGGTGTTAGTCCCATATGCAAACACTAGACAAAAACTCAACCTAGCACTCTTTCCCCCCAGTGCCTCGCAAGGCCCCACTGGAACCCTCCCCGGTTAAGGACAAGACATGACTAGAGATAAAGGTTATCTAATGTCTACAACCCTACACCCCCGCTATGGTGAGAAATGAAGTCATGGATAATAATTATTGGAAACATTAAGCGTTTTAAATCTAATGAAATAGCCTATGGATTTATATTTTTATTTGAATTTATGAAAACACTCACATAGCTATTTTGAAATCCATTAATGAATCGGAGTTTTTAGCGTAATAATATTTTCATAGAAATAAATCAGAGTTTTATAGCAAAAAAAATTCATGTTTAGAGTAACCAATATAAAGTTTACCAAGCTAGTCTACCACTTATTGAAGGAAAGATATTTTAAGATTCAAGTGATGATGCACACAAAATAAAAGACTTTAAGTAAGCATGAAAGCGCAAGGTAAAACAATTATATGGTTATGATGCGGAAGACTTATAGAAATACAAGAAACATCTTATTGTAATCAATGATGATCCATAAAAAGATATATGAGTTAAATTTCAAAAAAAAGATGTTTTTGTAAATCATTTTTCAATTAAAATCTTTAAGTTTGACAATAAAGTAACCAAGCATGAAATAATGTTATCAAAAAGAGATTACTACAATGTTACTTTAATTCACAATTTCAAAACATACGAAACATTGTAGAAAGCATGCTAGGTTATCTAGTGCATTTCATAAATAAAGAGTAGTATAGAATTTGCATTAGGATCCAATACTCATGAGAAGAAGTGTTATGGAAGATAATGATTTACACGTAAGTGTATTTTTTAGTAGAGTAAACAAATGTTTTAATCAAAAATACAAGAAATATGTAAAGTAAGAGCATAATGAAACACAAATAATTTACTTCCACAAACTTCAATGCACAAAAAATGTACAACTACGAAGGTTCTTTGCACACACAATGCTCATTAAGACTTATCAGGGTGCAAAGTAGTGCTTGGGGGATCACATATTTTATTTTAATATTGAAAACTAGTGATCTGGTGTACTTAAGAGTAAGTGGTTTTATTTTGAAAGAAAGATTTGATTTGCACAAGATACTTTACTATTCTTTCCAAGGTGCTCAACCTCACCACGCTTATTAAGACTTATCAGGAGGTTCAAGTAGTGCTTGGTGGAGTTATCTTTGTCACTTTATTTTATGATTTTTGTTTTGTATAAAGTTCTCCGAATACACTTGTTTTGCAAACCAATAAAATTTATGAAATCATAACCACTTTTCTTAACTTTAAAAAGTGCAAATAAAAGTAGTGTAGGTAAGATACTTGTGCAATTTTAATTCATTATACTAATACAAAACATACACAAGCATTCTTAGATTAAACACATATGCAGACAATGCCAAAATAAGTGAGTGAATAAAGATCATTATCAAACATAAAATATTTTCTCATACTTAGAGGCATGCTAAGCTTAGTTCTACACAACTTTTACAATATAATTGATGCACATATTAATAGATATATTAAAGCATGATGAAAACAATGTTCAAAGTAGTTTGAAAAGATAAATTGTAACATTATAGAGGTTCTAAATAATAAATTAAATCAAGCTTGATTTTCACAGGAAAGTCCATACAATTTTTTTTGTGATAGTCTTAATGTTTTATATTTTTGTATTGGATTTTTGCATAAAAATAGACTTTAAACAAATGATAAAAGCAAAAAGGCAAAACATATTTTTTTTTAATTTGGCTTTTGTATTTTTGTATTTGATTTTTCAAAAATGAAATATAATCAAAAGTGCAAAAATAAATTGTACATATAGATTAATATATTTTTAAGAATTTTTCAAAATTTTAAAAATACAGAAAATCAAAAAAGTGCGCTAGCGCCGGCGTTAGTGCTAGCGCGGGAACAGTACACAATTTTTTATGATTTTGAAACTTTTAATTGTTGATCTTGATTAAGTGTCCCAATAGTAGTTTCATGCTGAGATTTCAGAATTTTAGGAGATATTTTAGATGGTTATAAATTACAAAATTGCGTTTGCGAATGTGTTTTAACTCGAAAGATCTAGGACACCTAACTTAAGTCGTAATACTCAAAATTTTGCATAACTAAGTAGTACAGACAGTGGAGAATAAATTTAGGTATCTTATAGAATATTGTTTTAAAAAAATCAGAAAGGTGCGATATCGCCTGCGCTAGCGATAGTGCTGGCGCTATCGATCCTTTAGTTAAATCCCCTTTACTTTTTCATTTCGGCCATTTCCATTGAAACTCTCCCGAGAAACCCTAGAAGACGACCCAGCCCACGCATAGATCTGAGGTAAAACTTCATCTTTTCTTATGATTTTTGTTTTAAACCTTGATTTTGACGTTAGAGATGAAGATTTATGACCCCTTCTTAAAAAAAAACTATTGACTTTTAAAAAAAATTCAAGATTTTTGTTTTACATTTTTTAATGAGGATTTTAGTTTTGATTTTGGTTTAGATTATGTGGGTTTCTTGGATCTAGTAAGTTAGGATTTGAAAATCTTTTATTTTAAAGAGATTTTTACCATTTTAGATCAGAGGACTAGTGCCGGCGCTACAGTAGGCGCTAGTGATAACGCTGGGCGCTAGTGATAGCGCTGGCGCTAGTGATTGTTGCTTTGTTTTAATTCCTCTTATAATGTGGTAGATGACACCTGGATCAAAAGGAAAGAAAAATGTAGAGCTGGCCGTGGAGGTTGCAGTAGTAGGTGTTCCATATATCGTGGAGTTTGACATGCCTCATCACCACCATATCATGCAGCTATTTGTTGCCTCCGAGGTGTTGAATTTATTTATTTCTGATGGGTTTTCTTCAGAGTTAGTATGAGATTTCTATACGCACTTGGAGAACCCATCGCAAACAGAGCTGGATGGAGGAGTGCGGTCTCAGGTGCAAGGACAAGTGGTGACAATGACCAACTGAGGGACGTGTTTGGATTGACCCAGCATCCAAATCATTTGGAAATTGTTGAGAAGTTTAGAGTAGATAGAGATTGGACTCAAGTGAACATGGTGCTGCATAATAGGGAATGCAGGAGTCTGATCTCCTCTGTGTAGTCACTCACAGTAGATGCCTTGGTCGTTCAAGATGTACTACGCCACACAATCATGCTAAAGTTGGGTGATACAGCAAAAGTCACAGCACAACTAAGTTATGTCACCTGTTTCATTTTAGAGGAGGAGAAATTTGATGTGGCAGATTTGTTACTTTCCTTGATTCACTATTCATACAAGTTGTGGCATCCTTCCCGCCAGAGATATAACAACTTGCCCCTGGGTGGCATCATACAACGAGTTATTCAGGTGATATACCCTTCTATTGAAATAGGTTTTTACTTGATAGACTGCTTTCCTCCTATCTATAGTACCTCACACTTGTGAGCTACATCCCTCCCGGATGAGCCATCGACGTCTGCTAGACCACGACTCCAGCGAGGAACATCATCTCGAGGGGCTCGAGATGATTCATTTGAATCTTTTCGAGAAGAAATGGGAGAGCGGATGATAAGAGTGGAGAAAGATGTTTCTGGTATAAAGAAGATGGTGAAGTTCATGATCAAGGCATTAAAGCTAAAACCATCTACACCGGAGCGAAGGGAGTGGGACAGCCCAGTACAGGATCCACCGCATCATTTGATTCGGAGGACTCGCAAAAGACAATCCGCAAGTCCTAGTGTGGAGGAGATATATGAGGAAGAGTAGTGGAATAGGAAGGACCTGAGGGGAACAAGTTTTCAGTTTTGTAATAATACAGGAATTTGAACACATGTTTTTGGATGCTGTTTCCTAGCGCAGGCATTACCGGCTAGCGCTAGCGCTATCTGCAATGTTTAATTTTATTGTTTTTGGATGTTTGACTATTTTTATCTGATCCTTCTTTGGTAGTTTTTAAAGGTTTTGTTTTACGTTTTATTTATAAAATTTGAAGTCATGAAGTGGAGATGTTTAGGCAATTTTAGGATCATATGTAGTATATTTTTGAAATCCTATGGTTAGAGTTTTTAATACCACATAGAAAATTTTGAATATGATGTATATATATATGTAATGAATATAAGAATAATAGATAGGTCACCTAAAATAAAATATGATTTTGAATTTTGATTAATTTGCTTTATAAACTCATTAAGTTTTAAGAGATAAGATCATATTTCCTATAATATATAAGATGACCATAACATGATAACTTAAAAAAATAAGAAAACAAGAAATTAAAGCATATCATGAAGTAGAATAATTGATATTTTATTTTTTGTTGATTTCTACTTCATGTGTTTGGTGATACCTAATGAATAAGAGATTTAGGTATCCAAAGGGGACCAAGTGTGGTGGTTCCTTTGGGTACCCAAATATAACGTGTAGGTTTGTGGGTAGATATTGATGAATGGGTCCTTTCATGTGAAGTTAATGTTTTAGTTTTAGTTTTGGGCCTCCATTCAAACTTTTGTTTGGTGTTATTCTTATATGTGAAATTTCCATTGTGATAATCTTTATATTGATGATTATTGAAAGTAGTTTTCATAGGAAAGTTGTGAACATTCAATTTTATGTTGGGAGAAGATTGATGTTGTAAGTGATAATGATGATAGTATTTTGGGATTTCATTTTCAATCTTTTGAAGTTTTTTATTTCCATGGTTTGGTTTATTCATATTTTGAGAAATCATATTCAACTTGCTTTTGGAGTTTGCTTGATATTGAGAATTTTTCTTTATGATTTCCTTAAGCAAGTTAATTTTAGTTTCTAATTCATTGTTCTTAAGTTTCAAATTATGTCTAGCTTTATTATAGGCAATTGTGCTATTTTTAAGAGTAGAAACAATTGAATCAATATGGTTTTGATATTCATTTCTGTATTCCTGAAATGTTTCGTCCATCTCTTTAATTTCAATTTTATAACTTTTGCATGTAGCACAATTACTTTTTAAAGATGATTTTTCTAAAGATAATTTTTCATTATGTTCTTTTATATAAATAATTTCTTTTTCAAGTTCCTTAAATTTTTCTTTAATGTCATTACAATCAAAACAAGGTTTTGTATTTTCAATTGAAGTGACATAAGTAAAGCTAGATAACTCAGATTTTGATTCTACTTTAACTTTTGCTTTTAAATTTTTATTTTCTAAGCGCAATTTGCAATTCGCATTTTTTAATTTCTTAATTTTGCACTTTGTAATTTGTAACAATTGTAAAGTAGAAATAGAATTGCAAACAATAAGATGATTTGATTTCCTTACAGTGCTTTTGGATGCCGTGAGATTTGAGCACGAATTTTCTTTGTTGTCTTCATCTATTTGGCATTCCTCTTCTAGAGATGGGATTTCTTCTTTTCCATTTGATGTGCACTTCATGGATCCGTCATGAGAGGAGCTTTCTTGAAAATTTGCGCAAGCTTGTATGTTCTCCAATTCTTGTGTTTGTTCCATACCTGTAAGAGGAAAATCATACATTTCTTCAAGAAATTTCCAAACTTTGTACGCACTGGAAAAACAATATATTAATTTGAAGATATCTTGAGATAAAGCACAAAAAATATAATGCATAGCTTTTGCATTTAGGTGACGCTCTTGTTTATTTGATTCGTCCGCTGGTCTTGTTATTGTTATATCCCAAGCGTTGATATCTAATGTTTTAATAAACCTTTCCATTAACAATTTCCACCCTTTATAATCTCTTCCTTCGAATAAAGGTGGTGCAAGAGATTTTTCTTCTTCATAAAAATTTTCCCCAGCAATAGAAGCGAGATCATGAGACGCCATTATTCTCGATTGTTAAGCCGATTTGGAATAACCTACCTCTGATACCACTTGTTGGATCGGTAGGTGCCCTTAGAGGGGGGTGAATAAGGGTTTTAAAAACTTATATTATATTTTGAAATGCTTGCTTGTGATAAGAAATCAAAATAGTGATTTTGTTTAAAAATCTAAATTGTTTTATAACAAAGGAGAGGATAATAAACAATTTAGAGAAATGAAGAACAAATCAATTTTATTACACAAAGAGAGACATGATTATTATTAATAAAATTGAATACAAAATTTTGATTTCAATGACGCTAGAAATCAAAGCGAAATATGAAAGACTCTTTTTATTTTCTATACCGACTCGTATCCCCATGAACCGATTGGCTTTAGCTGATCCTTCCCCGGATACGGCCTCAAGCCGCTCTAGTCAACCCTTCCCCGGATATGGTCTCGAGCACCCCCTAGACCTACACCCGAGACCTAGTCGCCAACACGAGGCGAATTTATGCCCTAAGTCCTACCCATACCTAGTCGCCAACACGAGGCGAATTCTCCAACGGTTACAAAACATAAGAAATAAAATAACAACAACAATATTAAAAACTCCCTCTAAGAAACTTCTGAAGTCGGAGATGAACGATCGCTGTAGAATAAGCGAGGTTGAAGCGATCCCTCTTCGGATGTAGCGTAACGAAGTCCTCCTTCAGAAATTCTCTAAGCGTTTGGTGGGAGATCAACTCTCGGCCATATAAGGCTTTTGAACTCTGGCACAAGACCTCTCTCAGGAATCAGCAAGCCAAACGAGAAGAGACGGGTCCATTTTATAGCCTTTGCGCTAGCGCCTGCGCTATCGCTACCGCCGACGCTATCCCATTTTAGGACATATTCTGCGCGGCAGAATCTTCAATCTGAGGAAATAATTTTCTCTTGCCTTCTGTGCTCTGCTCTACCTCCAGTGCTATATGCTACCGCCAGGCGCTATCTCCTTCTATATGTGCTCCCGGAATTGCGCTTAAGCATTCTTTTTGTCGAACAAATTTTCGTCGAACGGAGTTCGTCGAGCGGGCTTCAGCATTCGTCGATCGAAAATTTGTCGAACGGAGAATCGTCGTACGCAGATTCAATTTCGTCGAACCCAGCTTTAGTTCTCAACGGCTTGATTTCATCAATCGCAGCAGCAAGTTCGTCGAACGGGCTTCATCATTCGTCGAGCGGAAATTCGTCGAACGCAAGTTCGTCGAACGCAAGATCTATTTCATCGAGCCTAGCTTCCGTTCTTCAGCGGTTCCTTTGCGCTAGCGCCAGGCGTTAGGTGATACCGCCGGCGCTAGAAGGAGTTTTGGATTTGAAGGCTCAAATTTGGGGGCAACCTTCATATGTAATCCTTGAGTCATATGGACTTTGTTTTCCTGCACACTTAAACACACAAGATAAAATACACATAAGATTTGTTATTCTCAAACCTAGGAGATGCGGAAGACCATGTTCCAACAGATCTGATGGGGTGACATCCCAAATCTCCCTTTCGCAAGATACACGTAAATAGAAAAGTTAAGTTCCAAAAATAATTTTTGACAATTTTTTTGTTTTATATTTTTGTATTTGATTTTTGCATATTGAAATAGAAATCAGACAAATAAATAAGGAAAGAAGAGAAAACAATTTTTTTTGTGATTTTGGTTGTTACAATTTTGTATTTTAATTTTTTAAAAATCAATTAAAGACAGAAATGCAAAAATAAGTAGTACATATAATAAAACATATTTTTAGTGATTTTTTGCAATTTTAAAATTCCAAAAAATCAGAGAGGTGCGCTAGCGCTAGCGCGGCAAATAGTACACTAAATTTTAGGATTTTGAAAAATCTAATTTTGATATTGATTAAGTGTCCAAAGATTAGTTTCATTCAAAAATTTCAGAAGTTTTGAAGATGTTTAGATAGGTAAAAATTGCATAAAGCGTTTGCACTTATGAATGTGACTTTACCCAAAAGATCTAGGACACCTAATTCAAGTCATAGTAATCGAAATCTTGCATCGGGAAGAGGTTTAGTGAATATATCAGCAAGTTGGGAGTTCGTACCAATGAAACTTACTTTTACTGCTCTTTCTTAATATGATCCCTAATGAAGTGATGACGAATATCTATATGTTTGGATCTAGAGTGGTGTATGAGATTATTTGTAAGATCTATGACACTTTTGTTGTCACATTTGAGATCAATTTTTTTGAGATGAAAACCAAAATCCTCTAGAGTTTGGCTCATCTATAAGGCTTGTGCACAACAACTCCCAAGAGTGATGTATTCGGCCTCCGTGGTGGAGAGTGCAACCGAAGATTGTTTCCTACTAGACCATGCAACTAATGAGAGTCCTAAAAAGTGACAAGTACCGCTAGTGATTTTTTAATCTAGTGAACAACCGGCGTAGTTCGAATCAGAATATCAGTGAAGTGTAAATGAATCATTGTGTGGGTACCATAATCCTAATTTAGATGACCCTAATAGATAACGAAAAATACGTTTTACCGCTTTTAAATGAGATTCTTTTGGATTGGCTTGAAAGCGAGCACATAAGCATACGACAAATATTATATCTGGTCTAGATGTACTTAAATAAGAAGAGATCCAATCATACCTTTATATATAGTTTGATCGATAGAAATTCCAGATTCATCCTTTTCTAGTTTTAAAGAAGCACTCATAGGTGTAGAAGCTTGTTTAAGATTTTCAAATTCAAATCATTTAAGCATATCATGAACGTATTTTGTTTGTCAAATAAAAATACCATGATTTCATTATGAAATTTGAAAAACAAGAAAATAAGAATGTTCTCCTACAAGGCTCATTTCAAATTCATTTTTCATTACTAAGACTACTTCATTGCACAACTCTTCATTAGTGGCTCCAAAAATTATATCATCAACATATATTTGTAAAATAATTAAATCATTATTATTATGCTTAATGAAGAGTGTGTTATCGACACTTCCATAACATAACCATTCTTTAATAAAAATGATGTAAGTCTTTCATACCATGCACGAGACGCTTGTTTTAAACTATAAGGCGCCTTTTATAATTTATAAACATGATTTGAAAATTTTTCATTTATAAAATCGGGGGGGGGGGGGGGGTTGTTGTACATAAACTTCCTCTTTTATAAACCCATTTAGAAAAGCACTTTTAACATCCATTTGAAATAATTTTATTCTTTTAAAAACCGCGAATGCCAAAAAAAATTCGTATAGATTCTAAGCGAGCAACGGGTGCAAAAGTTTCTTCAAAATCAATCCCCTCGATTTGAGAAAAACCTTAAGCGACTACGCGAGCTTTATTTCTTGTAATTCCAGATTCACCATTTAATTTATTTTTAAAAATCCATTTTACGCCAATAACGGGATGATTAGATGGACGTTCTACTAAATTCCAAACTTTATTTCTTTCAAATAGATCTAGCTCTTCATTCATAGCCAAAAACCAAAATTCATCATTTAAAGCGGTTGAAATATTTTTAGATTCAACTTCGGAAACAAAGCAAATATTTGAAAACGTGTCATGAAGAGAAGATCGAGTTCTTACCACAATAGATGGTTCCCCAATGACTAGCTCCTTTGGATGATTCTTTGAGAAGTTTAAGATGCTTGGAGGCACATATTTATCTTCTTTGGCCTCCTCCTCCTCCTCTTTGGAAGGTTCCTCTTCGGCGTGCTCCAAGGATGGTAATGGTTCATCATTTGCACCTGTAGGAAGATTTTCTACACAAGGAATAAATTCATCAAATTTTATATTAATGGACTCTTCAACCTTACTCGTTCTTTTGTTAAATATTTTATAGGCTTTACTAGTTGAAGAGTATCCAAGAAATTTTCATTCATCACATTTTTCATCAAACTTTCCCAAGGCATCTTTTGTATTGAGAATAAAACATTTACAACCAAATACTTTAAAATATGATACATTAGGTTTCTTTTGATAGTATAGTTCATACGGTGTGAGATTTAAAGATGGACGAAGCATGAGATTCATTACATAACATGATGTGCTTACGACTTCAGCCCAAAATAACTTAGGTAATTTATATTCAGATAACATAGTATATGCTAGTTCTTGAATTGTCATATTCTTTTTTTCTACAACACCGTATTGTTGAGGTGTGCGAGGAGCAGAGAATTCGTGTTTAATACCTAACATTTTGCAAAAAGATTTAAAATTTTCATTTCCAAATTCTCCTCCATGATCTGAGCGAATGCATTTTATTTTTAAATCTAATTAATTTTGAATACGAGTACATAATTTCAAAAATTTGCAAAATTCATCAGATTTGGAAGAGAGAAATAAAGTCCAACAATATCTAGAGAAATCATCCATTAGAACAAATGTATATATTCTACCACCAAGACTTGTGGTGCTAACGGGACCAAAGAGATCCATATGAATTAATTGCAAAGGTTTTGTAGTAGAAATTTCATTTTTTGCTTTTAAAAGAGGATTTTGTAAATTTTCCTTTTTGACATGGAGAGCATAGTGAAGATAAGTTTCCATTCAATCTAGGCAATCCTCGAATCAATTACTTTTGGCTAGTTTTAAAATGAGCTTTGTACTAGCGTAACCTAAACATCTATGCCATAGTTCTAAATCGTCATTTTTAGTTATAAAATATTTTATAGATGATTTGGAAAGATTATGAAAGGAAACTATATATACGTTGTGAATTCTAGGTGCAGTTAGTAAAACATCTTTTGTGTTAGGATTAAATATTTTGCAAAAATTTGTGGATGATTCAAATAAAACATCTAATCGTTTATCACACAATTGACTAATAGATATTAAGTTATATTTTAATCCTTTTACATAAAGAACATTAGAGATAAGAAAAGATTCGTTACCCACTGTATCGACTCCCATGATCCTTCCTTTACCGTTGTCACCAAAGGTTATGATCCCTCCCTTCTTCTTTTCTAGGCTAATGAACTTTGCTTTGTTGCCTATCATGTGCTTGGAGCAGCCCGAGTCCAAGTACCATACGTCCTCCATTTCCTTAGCCTTCCTGCAAATCTAGAAAGAGGATGAGAGTAAAGATACGGATACCCAAGAGGTACCACCCATATAATAAGTGGAGGCCTTAGGTGTAGGTGTTTCCGAGGTGATCTCAAAGCAATCAAACAGTTAGTCTTACTGCCAATGCAATATGAGCCTATAGGGTCGCACATAAAAGTGTTTGGAGAAGTTGGAGAAAGGATTTTGTTGGCCTTACTCATATTGGATATGAGTGGAGGACCAATCCTTTGACTGTTCGGAATTGAATTGAGAATGTCTCAAACGGGAAATAAGTACTATTGATGAATCGTCGAAATGGTTTAGACGAATTCTATAGGACTTAACATATTCGTCGAAAGGGTTTCGACGAGATATGTCAATTCGTCGAAAGGGTTTCGACGAGATATGTCAATTCGTCGAAAGGGTTTCGACAAATGGATTTAAAAGAGACAAAATCGTTGAAAGTGTTTCGACGAGATGTGTCAATTCGTCAAATCGAGTTCGTCAAAATTGTTTCAATGAATAAGATGCAAATTTGCTGAAAAATGTTTCGACGAAATCGTATCGACGAATTCGTCGAAATTGTTTAGACAAATTTATAATAATTCGTCGAATGTTTAGACGAATTATATTACATTCGACGAATTTAAATCTTGGCGGAATTGTTCTATTTTTCCTGGGTCTGCGGATAACCTATTTCATGCCTTGCGTATAAAAGGGACGAGATTAGGTCTTCTATAGATCGATCCTTTTCGCGACTCAGAAGTGTTCCGATAGATCCGTACACCTCGCCCCGTCCGTCGACCTTGTCCACCGCCGACTGTCGCCGCCTCCCCTTTAACGGACCTAGCAGTTCATGGGGACGCAGATGACCTTCCCTCTCTGACCTATAACTTGTGCGACAAGGCATTGGGGTTCTCCTTCCTAGTGTGGAACTCTTTAGAGGGGCTGATACATTTCGGTGCTTGGAACTCAAATTTCGTCTACCGGATTTCTTCTTGGAGCATCTTGGTTGAGTATTGACTCAATCCAGGAAAGGTATATCGCATTTTGCTTTCCTAATCTCTTGATTCATGAAATCCGCAAGATCTTTACTCTTTGGGTTGTTCTTGTTATTTCTTTCGCTGGGCATATTTGATATGTTTTTATCATCTTGAATGGTGTATAGAAAATCCAACATTAGCTACTCAGATTTGCTTTAAAGATCCATGTTTAATTTTCCTGCAAGAGCTAGACGTGTGTCCGAACCTATGATAGGTTGCACATGAAATGAAGGGGGTTGAGACCCTTTTCGGAAGTTCTACATTGCTTTTATTGGATGAGGTTTGATTTTTAGAAAATACAGAAGATTTTTTAAATGATGGGCTAACACCGACGTTAGTGGCTAGCGTCGGGCGCTAGTGGTCACTTTGATATCCGAGCACAAATTTTCCTGAACCATAACTATTGTTCCCCAAAATCATGTCCAGGGATTTTTGACCAATTCCAAATTTTTTGAGAGCCATATTGAGGTCATGAGTTTGTTTTTTAAGAGATGAATTTTCTTTTATAAGCATGACACATTTATTTTTAAAGCCCTTTTTGTTATTATCAATTTGTAAGAGAGCGGTTTTTAGTTTTCTTTCTAAGTCCCTCTTTTCTCTTGTAAGAGTTTTGATTTGTGAGAGGGCCTTAGAAAGAGAAATTTCAAGATCTTTTGCCTTACATAAGGAGTGTTCACACTCTTGGCAAGAAGACTTTCCCTTTTCAAAAGAAATTAATTTTTAGCAAGCTTATGATTTTCTTTGATGATAGATTCATTTTCACGATTTAAAATACTATTATCTTCTATACTTTTATCATAGGCTTTGCAGGTTAGAACAAATTCATCATAAAGTTCTTCGAAAGTGGGAGGAGTTACCTCAGTGTCACTAAGAACACTTGTGTCGTCATCGTTGCTTTTTGCCATCAAGCATAAGTTTGCTTCCTCCGCGCTGCTTGACTCAGATCCGCTTGATTCTTCAGAGGAAGAATCATCCCAAGTTGCGGCTTTCAACACTTTCTTTTTCTCCTTCCATTTGTATCATTCTTTTTGCTCCTTTAGATACTTCAGGCACTGGCACCGAATGTGCCCAGTCTTCCTGCAGTGATAGCACTCCGGTGGTGGTCTTTCTTCTTCATCCTCACTTACTTTTTATTTATTTGATGAAAAGGAAGACCCTTTTCGTCGAGCATCCTTCTGGAAGTAATTTTGGAAGGTGTTCCTTCTTTTCGGATTTCTAATGAACTTCCTGAAGTTCTTCACGAGCAGACCTTCTTCATCTTCATCATCATATTTGATGCTCTCCTTCTTTTACTTTAGTGCCAACTCCTTTTTCTTTGGCTCCTTGTTGTATTCATCGTGTTGAATCTGTTGTTCTACCTCATGGGTTTTGAGATTCCCAATGAGGTTCTCGATCTGGAGCGTTCTTAGGTTGTGTGACTCTGAGATGGAGGTCACCTTTGGATTTAACCTCGGAGGTTGAGAGCGAAGAATTTTTCTGACCAAGTCATCGTCGGAGTAGATCTTTCCAAGAGCTTTTGAAGTGTTGATAATCTTGGTGAAGCATGTGTACATCGAGTTGATGTCTTCTTCAGCATCCATCCTGAATTTTTCATATTCCAATTCTAGTTGGAATAACTTTGCATCTTTCACATGTAATGTACCTTCATGAGTTACTTCTAATTGGTTCGAAATATCATAAGCAGTTACACATGCAGAAATTCAATTAAAATCAGTTCGATTTAAAGCACAATATAAAGCGTTCATTGCCTTTGCATTATTTTTGCATTTAAGTTTATCGCTATCATCCCATTTATCCTTAGGTTTTTCTATCGTAGCCTCTCCTACTACAATTGTAGGAGGAGAGCACCGAACTTCCACCATGTTCCATACTTCTATATCCATGGTCATAAGAAAACACAACATCCTAGATTTCCAGTAGTTGAAATCTGACCCAGTAAAAAGAGGTGGTCTACTAACACCTTGACCCTCCGGAAAAGCGAGATCATAAGATGTCATTATTCCCGGTTGTTAGACCGTTTTGGAATAAAACTGCTCTGATACAACTTGTTGGATCTATAGGCTCCCTTAGAGGGGGGGGGGGGGGTGAATAAGGGATTTAAAACATTTAATATATTTTGAAAAACTTGAAATATTAGATCAAAATAGTGCAAAACAAAGACAAATCAAGTGAAATAAAATAGAGACATGATTTTATTAATACAAAATATATGATTACAAAACTTGACTTCTTATAACGCTAGAAATCAGAGGCGAATAGTAAAAAGATTTTTTTCGTTTTCTATCCGGACTCGTATCCCCATGAACCGGTGGCTTTAGCCTATCCTTCTCGGATATGACCTCAAACCGCTCTAGCCAATCCTCACTCGGATATGGCCTCGAGCACCCCCTAGATCTATACCCTAGACCTAGTCGCCAACATGTGGCGAATTCCTCCCTAAGTCCTACCCAAACCTAGTCGCCAACACTAGTCGAATTTACTAAGTGATTACAAGAATGAAAATAACAACAATATTAAAAACTCCCTCTTGAAGAACTTCTGAAGTTGTAGACGAAAGACCGTTGTAGAATAAGCGTGGTTGAAGTGATCGTCGGTCGGATGCGCTACCTCCTGCGCTTTCCGCTACCGCCTGCGCTATCTTCATTCCAAGGAAACCTTTCCAAAATTACGCGCTACCACCTGCGCTATCCGCTACCGCATGGCGCTATCGCCTTCTATACTTGCCGCATGAACTTGCCTAATCAGAGCTAGCGCACGCGCTAGGTTCTACTACCGGCGCTAGTGGTCATGTTGGAATTCTGGCTTTAAACTTGGGGGCAACCTTCATATGTTATCCTTGAGTCACATGGTTTTGTTTCCTGCACACTTAGACACACAAGATTAAATACACATAGGATTTGTTATTCTCAAATCTTGGAGATGCGGAAGACAATGTTCCAACATATACAACATGTATAATAAATCATAGAGGATGAAATCACTTTTACAGAATTTGAAAGATAAATCCTCGAGATGTTTTTCCCAACAAAGACAGCAGCTAGTGGCCGACTGGAGCTAGAGGAGAGGGCTGCCATCTATTTTCTAGAGGAGAAGGCAGCAGCTAGTGGCTGACTGGAGCTAGAGGAGAGGTCTGCCGACTATTTTCCGGAGGAGAAGGAAGCAAACCGGTTTGCTAGAGAAGGAGTAGCTGGTCGGCCCTAGGGAGGTCGCCGGAGAAGATCTTGGAGGAGGCTGCCGGCGACTGGAGGAGTTTCCCATCGGGATGTAGGCGTGGATCAGCAAGAGATCGTGAAGGAGAGGGTTTTGCGGCTGAGGTGGGGAGTGAGCCGGACCCTAGAACATAAAGTGTATTTTACACTTATATCATATTTTAAAATTAGGAGGCCACCTTAGGATCTAGCTCAAACACGCTTAGATTCTTCCAGGAACCTCGGAATTTACCCTGGATGGGCTCATTACGACCATCTCGAAGGCACGCACACATCAAAATGATTAAACATTAATTTTGAGCTCGCTTACTCATTTTACGCTCCTCGGGGCATTTACGACACGATTTACTTAGGCAATAAAAACACTCCTAACAACGTAGAAATTGCAAACGGATGACTCCGTTGGACTAGTATAGACCTCACGATCCTAATGATGCCAACTAATTTCGATTCAAAGATCATTTTCCCAATTATCCATTTTCAGGTAATTCCGTTACTTGATTTCTCGTCGACGCATCAATTTCTCCGATACTCGACAGAATTGAGCATAGACAGTTTCGTTGGACTCATATAGTCTTCATGAGTCGAAAATCGCTAATTGATTTTGATTCAGAGATCATTTTCCCAATTATCCATTTTCGGGTAATTCCATGACTGAATTTCGCGTCGACGCACCAATTTCTCCGATACTCATCAGAATTTGGCATGAAAGTTTCGTTGGACTCGTGTTGGACTCGTATATTTTTCACGAGTCTAATGACTCTAACAGAATTCAATTCCGAGATCATTTTCTTAATTTGTGAGAAGTCGTTAGGTTTAGGTCATGAGCGTGTAGGGAGTCGCCTGAACTCGGCTGGACCGCTCATGAGGGTCAATTAGACCGATTAGGCTCCTAGACTGTCCAATTAAAAAGTGGGATGTTACAATCTTTGAGTGCTGAAGGAGATCTTCGAGGGAATCTTTGAACACCGAATGAGAACTCTAAATGATCTTCGAAGGAGCTCTCTCTGGTGCTGAAGGCAATCTCCCCTCAAATGAGGGTCCATGGACCATTTTATAGCTTTTGAGAGGGGCATCTTGGTAATTGTGCCATTGTAACCACCAGGCGGGTATGTGAAATCACTTGATAAGGAGAACACGTGTTGCCATTTTTGCGAATATAATAATCTTGCCCAACAGGCAGGACCAACGACGGTGGCAGTGATGAAGGCGATGATGGCAGAATCCTATAACCATTATAGAGAAGATAGGCAAAATAGATAATGGGAGCGCATCGTGAGCGTGAGAGCGTACCGAGAGTGTTGTGAACTCGAGAGCACAACGAGAGCACCGTGAGAGCGGGAGCATGCCGAGAGTGTGGTAGCATGAGTGTGGGAGCGCACATAGAGCGTCGTGAGCGCACATATAGCGTCGTGAGGGTAGGAGCGCACCAAGAGCATTGTGGGCTCGGAAGCATGCCGAGAGTGCAGGAGCGTGTTGAGAGTGCGAGAGAGCATCGTGAGCACCATGAGCGTGGGAGTGCACCGAGAGTAAGAGCGCAGCGTGAACATGGGAGATCACTGAGAGTGCAGGAGGGCACGGAGAGTGGAAGAGGGCACGAAGAGTGCAGGAGCGCACCGAGAGTTTCCTGGGCGCAACGAGAGCGCCATGAGCACTGGAGCGCACCGAAAGTACCGTGAGCACACCGAGAGCATCGTGAGCGTGACAGCATGCTGAAAGTGCTGGAGAGTGTCGTGAGCGCGGGAGAGCGGCATGAACATGCCATGATTATGGGAACGCACCGTGAGCACGACAGTGCACCGAGAGTGCTGGAGTACGTTGTGAGGACCATGAGCGAGGGAGCGCACCGAGAGTGTCTTGAGGGCGCCAAGAGCACATTGAGCGTGAAAGCGTGCTAGAGCACGCCGTGAGCGTGGGAGCTCGGGAGCGCGCCGAGAGTGTCGTGAGCACACCGAAAGTGTCGTGTGCATGCCAAGTGGACACGGTGGGATCGAGGCCCATTATTGTGTGCGTGCAAAGACTTGTGTGTGGAGTTACTCGTGCACTCCGCGCCTTGAACACCCAATCATGGGAGCTAATATCAGCACCCAGTTTAGGGCGTGAGACCAGCAACCACTTTGGACGCTGACTTGGTCAGTACCCAAGGGCTGGGCTGCGTGGCAGTGTGGCGCACCTTGTGCCGCGGTGGCTTCGCGGCCTGCATGACAACTCCTCAATTCGGGGGTGCTGGGCTGCACTCCCTTATTTTATGGGGAGTGTTGGGCCACACTCCCCATAAATAGAGGAGTGCTGGTCCATACTCCCCATAAATAGAGAAGTGCTGAAACCGCACTCCCCATAAATAGGGGAGTGTCTCACTCCCCTAAGTGGGGTGTGCAGGGCACTCCCCAAAGTGGGCAGTGCGGCAAGGCAACACCCCGGAATAAGAGTGCAATCGGCATACGCTGGAGAGTGCTTGTCATACGTGCGAGCGGGCACATTTTGCTCGTTGCGTGCATGGGTACAAGCGGGGGGGGGGGGGGGGGGGGGGGGGGTGTTCGGGAGTGGAGGAAAAATGAGTTCGTTCAAGTTGCATCTGCGAGCCACTCGAGGTCGTGGCAAAAA
The DNA here is from genome assembly GCA_033032865.1 of Dactylorhiza incarnata. NCBI lineage: Eukaryota > Viridiplantae > Streptophyta > Magnoliopsida > Asparagales > Orchidaceae > Dactylorhiza > Dactylorhiza incarnata. The sequence continues at coordinate 2,713,166 of JAWHQI010000130.1, forward strand.
ATCTCTGGTTCAACAGAACTATTTTTGGGGAAAATCATCAACAATAATACTTTAATTAAAATTATTTAAGTTAGTGACTAATAAAATTACATAAGGAACATTTTGTAAAAGTTGTAAAATACTATTTTAGAAGACAAGACTGTACAATTGTAGCATAAACCATAAACCCTAAACCCTAAACCTTAAACCCAAAACCCCTAAACACTAAACACTAAACCATAAACGCTAAACCCTAAAACCCTATAACCTAAACCCTAAACCCTAAGAACCTAAACCCTAAAACCCTAAACCCTAAACCATAAACCATAAACCCTAAACACTAAACCCTAAAATCCTAAACCCTAAACCCCAAAACCTAAAACCCTAACCCCTAAACCCTAAAACTCTAAACCCTACAAACCTAAACCATAAACCCTAAAACCCTAAACCGTAAACCCTAAAACCCTAATCCCTAAACCCTAAAATCCTAAACCCTAAACCTTAAACCCTAAAACCATAAATCCTAAACCCTAAACCCTAAAACCCTAAACCCTAAACCCTAAATCCTAAAACCATAAACCTTAAACCCTAAACCCTAAAACCCGAAACCCTAAACCCTAGAAACCTAAACCCTAAACCCTAAAACCCTAAACCCTAAACCCTAAAACCCTAAACCATAAACCATAAAACACTAAACCCTAAAACCCTAAACCATAAACCCTAACCCCTAAAACCCTAAACCCTAAAAACCTAAACCCTAAACCCTAAACCCCTAAACCCTAAACCCTAAACCCTAAAACATGAGTCGAATGGTAGGGCCTACGTGGTCTACGAATAGCGGCTAGCGCAAAACTGTTTGGCTATTCGCAGACCATCGTGGACTGTCCATATTTTTTAATGCCATCAAGGACGGATATGATTTTCTCAATGGTTTTTTAAATCCATCAAACAAATCTTGTTCATTCGATCTGAAGATCTAATCCTGATGCTGGACTGCAAATAACAATTCAAGACAAATCCTCCTCCCTACCTCACGCAAAGATCTCGAGCCCCCCATGGCTAAAATCGAAGAGAGAGAGAGAGAGAGAGAGACAGAGAGAAAGAGGAGAGAGGGGAGAGAGTGGGCGGAGAGGGAGAGAGATTTTTTTAAAGTATATAGGTATATGTTTTTACAAAATAAATAATCTAACATTGATGTATATTTTTACGGTAATTTCGAGTACTTATATTATATGTTGTGGGCGCAGCCCGCAGATGAGTTGAGTACGAGCGAAGCCAGTGCGGAGGTGGGCGAAGCCCGCATGGTTGCGTCTGAAGGCCGCCCGACATCAACATGCCGGGGGTGAGCGAAGTTTGCGATCGCCGGTCGGGTACTGTCGCGCATGGTCGTAGGGGCGGAGCCCCGTTTCGGGCACTCGTATTATCTATAAAGATATATGAATGACTTTTTAATTCCATGCATTTAAAAGCTATCAAACAAATCATGTCCATTCGATCTGAAGATCTAATCCTATGCTGGATTGCAAATAGCAATTTAAGGCAAATCCTCCTCCCTCACTCACGCTAAAATCCCGAGCCTCCCATGACTAAAACCGAAGAGAGAGAGAGAGAGAGAGAGAGAGAGAGAGAGAAAGAGAGAGAGAGAGAGAGAGAGAGAGAGAGAGTGAGAGGAGAGAGGGGGAGAGAGTGAGGGAGAGGGGGAGAGGGAGGAGAGAGGGGGAGAGAGTGCCGCGGAGAGGGAGAGAGAGAAAAAAATAATGTTTTTTAAGTATATACTTATTTTTTTTTTACAAAATCAATATTGTAATATTGATGTATATTATTTTACGGCCATTTCGAGTACTCATATTTATATGTTGCGGGCGCAGCCCGCAGACACATCGTGCTCGGTAAAGCCCGTGCGGAGGCGGGCGAAGCCCGCCTGGATCCGTCCAACGGCCGCCAAATAGCATCACGCTGAGGGCGGGCGAAGCCTGCCATCACCGGCTGGGTGCTATCACGCTTGGCCATAAGGGAGGAGCCCCGGTCGACCACTCGAGTGTGAGTGTGTGTGTGTCTATATATCTATACTATATTAAAAAGAAGTATCAGATTAGGGTTTATGGCAAGGAAATATGACAAGGAAAATGAGACATCACGCGATCCTGACCACCCACTCATAATCCAACCGTCCAATCCAAAACAAAACTCTATTAAAACAATCGGACTTCTATCTCTTCAGTCCCGATCTTGCCATTTTCACTCCCTCGCGTCTTGCGCCAACTTCTTCCACTCCAACCCTACCTCTTCGCAACCTTCTCCTCCCCGACCTCTCGCAAAGAGCGTCTTCTCCTCTGCAGTCCCACAGCAGCGCCTATCGGACTCAACGCTCATCAACGGATCGCCCGTAAGTCCCCAGAAAACCCTTCCTCCCGTTTACGATTTCTCTCCTCTTTTTCACGATTTCTTCATCGATCTACTCCTGCTGCCTTGCTCTTCTACAGATCTCGACGAATCCTTGCACTCATACCTGACGACCTCCTCCTCTTCTTTGTTACCTCCGCCGAATGCCGTCACCGCCTCTGCAAAAGCCCGGAGTCTCCCACTGCTTCTTTCCCCTACCTCATCTTCATCGTCGATGAAGGACGCCGGAATGCGAGACCTACTCCACGTTTAGGTAATCTACGCTTCAAGTTCAATCTCCTTCTCTCAAACTTCTGTTGATGAAACAACTGCAACTTTTTCTAAAATATCTAGGGCATCGACCCTTCATGCTCTAACATACATTTCTTCTCCCGCATTCGTCCAACTGATTGGGTCGATGAATCAACTTGATGAAGATCGGTTCACTTCAATTTTATTTCTTACCTCATATTGCAATTAGAGCTCTTCATTGGAGTATTTAGATTATGAATTGATGAGTTCATTCTAATTTTTTTCCAATCCCACTGTCGACCTTTTCAATTTTTGTAAGTTTATTCTATGAACTGATGATAATTTTTTATCAGTTAATTCATCCTGTGGAATAATATTTTGTAAACATAAATGGGAATTGACGTCGCAATGCAGCCATGCCACCGGAGCAGATTGATGGCGTTTCTTTATATTTGTTCAATTCTCAAATGAATCACAAGGAAGCCATGATTTTTCGCATTCCAGTTATGTGTATAGCCACTGCGGTAAACGTCGAGGAGTTACTTATATATTTTACTTTCAGGATGTTTAATGCCTTCTGCCAGAGCCTGGTGTCGGAAATTCCAGCAAAAAGAAGGTAAGAACTCGCAGTATTTTCAACGAATATTTCCATTTTAAGATCTGATTTCTTTTTACTTATCTCATATAATTTTAATTCTACATATCATTTCACATTTTCTTGGCTTGGGTTTTTCATTTTACTGATCTATAAAATGTTGAGTTGATGGGATTTTGTGTTCATTATATATGTGTACCTGCAGCTATTAAGAGAAAGTAGTGATTTTGGTTCATTTCAAGCCTATGTTCAGTGCTTCATTACATCCACTGATTTCGGGACATGGGGCTCGCCATGTACGGAGGTACATATACTCTCCAACTATTTCCACTAGAGCATAATTTCGGATATTCTGTAAAAAATTTCGTTTATCTGGACTGTCATTTGATAATCTGAGTTCTGGCAATGTTAGATGTGTATGTCATCTGCAGGAATTCTAGAAGTAAAATTTATGCGTGGTTGTAAGTAAAATTTATGTTAGATGTTTAAAATTTCCATGGACTTTCTCTGTTGTTTCAAAATGACTGCAAGAAAGCAACCTGTCAAAAATCAATTAAAGACACAATTGCAAAAATAAGTAGTACATATAATAGAACATATTTTTACTGATTTTTTGCAATTTTAAAATTATAGAAAATCAGAGAGGTGCGCTAGCGCTTGCGCGGCAAACTGTACACTAAATTTTAGGATTTTGAGAAATCTAATTTTTGATATTGATTAAGTGTCCAAAGATTAGTTTCATTCAGAAATTTCAGAAGTTTTGAAGATGTTTAAATAGGTAAAAATTGCATAAACGTTTGCGTTTATGAATGTGACTTAACCTGAAAGATCTAGGACACCTAATTCAAGTTGTAGTAATCAAAATCTTGCATCGGGAAGAGGTTTAGTGAATATATCAGCAAGTTGGGATTCCGTACCAATGAAACTTACTTTTACTGCTCTTTCTTAATATGATCCCTAATGAAGTGATGGCGAACATCCATGTGTTTGGATCTAGAGTGGTGTACAAGATTATTTGTTAGATCTATGACATTTTTGTTGTTACATTTGAGATCAATGTTTTTGAGATGAAAACCAAAATCCTCTAGAGTTTGGCTCATCCATAAGGCTTGTGCACAACAACTCCCAAGAGTGATGTATTCGGCCTCCGTGGTGGAGAGTGCAACCGAAGATTGTTTCCTACTAGACCATGCAACTATTGAGGGCCCTAAAAAGTGACAAGTACCGCCAGTGATTTTTCGATCTAGTGAACAACCGGCGTAATCCGAATCGGAATAGCAGTGAAGTGTAAATGAATCATTATGTGGGTACCATAATCCTAATTTAGATGAACCTAATAGATAACGAAAAATACGTTTTACCGCTTTTAAATGAGATTCTTTTGGATTGACTTGAAAGTGAGCACAAAAGCATATGACAAACATTATATATGGTCTAGATGCACTTAAATAAGAAGAGATCCAATCATACCTCTATATAAAGTTTGATCGATAGAAGTTCGAGATTCATCTTTTTCTAGTTTTAAAGAAGCACTCATAGGTGTAGAAGCTTTTTTAAGATTTTCAAATCCAAATCATTTAAGCATATCATGAACGTATTTTGTTTGTCAAATAAAAAACCATGATTTCATTGCGAAATTTGAAAACCAAGAAAATAAGAATGTTCTCCTACAAGGCTCATTTCAAATTCATTTTTCATTACTAAGACTACTTCATTACAAAACTCTTCGTTAGTGCTCCAAAAATTATATCATCAATATATATTTGTAAAATAATTAAATCATTATTATTATGCTTAATGAAGTGTGTTTTGTCGGCACTTCCCGTAACATAACCGTTTCTTAATAAAAATGATGTAAGTCTTTCATACCATGCACGTGACGCTTGTTTGAAACCATTAAACGCCTTTTCTAATTTTTAAACATGATTTGGAAAATTTTTATTTATAAAATCGGGGGGTTGTTCTACATAAACTTCCTCTTTTATAAACCTGTTTACAAAAATACTTTTAACATCTATTTGATATAATTTTATACTTTTAAAAACCGCGAATGCTAAAAAAAATTTGTATAGATTCTAAGCTAGCAGCGAGTGCAAAAATTTCTTCAAAATCTATCCCCTCGATTTGAGAAAAACCTTGAGCGACTACGTGAGCTTTATTTCTTGTAATTCTAGATTCACCATCTAATTTATTTTTAAAAATCCATTTTACGCCAACAACGGGGTGATTAGATGGGCGTTCTACTAAATTCCAAACTTTATTTCTTTCAAATAGATCTATCTCTTCATTCATAGACAAAAACCAAAATTCGTCATTTAAAGCGGTTGAAACATTTTTAGGTTCAATTTCGGAAACAAAGCAAATATTTGAAAACGTTTCATGAATAGAAGATCGAGTTCTTACCCCAGTAGATGGTTCCCCAATGACTAGCTCCATTGGATGATTCTTTGAGAAGTTGAAGATGCTTGGAGGCACATATTTATTTTCCTTGGCCTCCTCCTCCTCCTCTTTGGAAGGTTCATCTTCGTCGTGCTCCAAGGATGGTAATGGTTCATCATTTGCACCTGTAGGAAGTTTTTCTACACAAGTAATAAATTATCAAATTTTATATTAATGGACTCTTCAACCTTACTCATTCTTTTGTTAAAAATTTTATAGGCTTTACTAGTTGAAAAGTATCCAAGAAATATTCTTTCATCACATTTTTCATCAAACTTTCCTAAGACATCTTTTGTATTGAGAATAAAACATTTACAACCAAATACTTTAAAATATGATACGTTAGGTTTCTTTTGAAAGTATAGTTCATACAGTGTGAGATTTAAAGATGGACGAAACATGACTCTATTCATTATATAACATGACATGATTACAACTTCAACCCAAAATAACTTAGGTAATTTATATTCAGATAATATAGTACGTGTTAGTTCTTGAATTGTCCTAATCTTTCTTTCTACAACACTGTTTTGTTGAGGTGTGCGAGGAGCAGAGAATTCGTGCTTAATACCTAACATTTTGCAAAAAGATTTAAAATTTTCATTTTCAAATTCTCCTCCATGATCTGAGCGAATGCATTTTATTTTTAAATCTAATTCATTTTGAATACGAGTACATAATTTCAAAAATTTGCAAAACGCATCAGATTTGGAAGAGAGAAATAAAGTCCAACAATATTTAGAGAAATCATCCATTAGAACAAATGTATATATTCTACCACCAAGACTTGCGGTGCTAACGTGACCAAAGAGATCCATATGAATTAATTGCAAAGTTTTTGTGGTAGAAATTTTGTTTTTGCTTTTAAAAGAGGATTTTGTAAATTTTCCTTTTTGACATGGAGAGCATAGTGATGATAAGTTTCCATTCAATCTAGGCAATCCTCTAATCAATTCCTTTTTGGCTAGTTTTAAAATGAGCTTTGTACTAGCGTGACCTAAACGTATATGTCATAGTTCTAACTCGTCATTTTTAGTTATAAAACATTTTATAGATGATTTGGAAATATCATGAAAGGAAATTATATATACGTTGTGAATTCTAGGTGCAGTTAGTAAAACATCTTTTGTGTTAGGATTAAATATTTTGCAAAGATTTGTGGATGATTCAAATAAAACTTCTAATCCTTTATCACACAATTGACTAATAGATATTAAGTTATGTTTTAATCCTTTTGCATAAAGAACATTAGAGATAAGAAAAGATTCATTACCCACTGCACTGACTCCCATGATCCTTCCTTTACCGTTGTCACCAAAGGTTATGATCCCTCCCTTCTTCTTTTCTAGGCTAAGGAACTTTACTTTGTTGCCCGTCATGTGCTTGGAGCAGCCCGAGTCCAAGTACCATACGTCCTATGATTCCTTAGCCTTCCTGCAAATCTAGAAAGAGGATGAGAGTAAAGATCCGAATACCCAAGAAGTACCACCCATAGAATAAGTGGAGGCCTTAGGTAGATTTGTTTTAAAGAACCCTGTTTAATTTTTCTGCAAGAGCTAGACGTGTGTCCAAGCCTATGATAGTTTGCACATGAAATGAAGAGGGTTGAGACCCTTTTCTGAAGTTTTACATTGCTTTTATTGTATGAGGCTTGATTTTTAGAAAATACAAAAGATTTTTTAAATGATGGGCTACCGCCGACGTTAGTGGCTAGCGCCGGGCGGTAGAGGTCACTTTGATATCCGAGCCCAAATTTTCCTGAACCATAACTATTGTTGCCCAAAATCATGTCCAGGGATTTTGACCAATTCCAAATTTTTTGAGTCATATTGAGGTCATGAGTTTATTTTTTAAGAGATGAATTTTCTTTTACAAGCATTGCACATTTATTTTCAAAGCCCTTTTTGTTATCATCAATTTGTAAGAGAGCGGTTTTTAGTTTTCTCTCTAAGTCCCCCTTTTCACTTGTAAGAGTTTTGATTTGTGAGAGGGCCTTAGAAAGAGAAATTTCAAGATCTTTTGCCTTACATAAGGAGTGTTCACACTCTTGGCAAGAAGCCTTTCTCTTTTCATAAGAAATTAATTTTTTAGTAAGCTTATGATTTTATTTTATGATTGATTCATTTTCACGATTTAAAATACTATTATCTTCTATACTTTTATCATAGGCTTTGCAGGTTAGAACAACTTCATCATAAAGTTCTTCGAAAGTGGGAGGAGTTACCTCAGTGTCACTAAGAACACTAGTGTCGTCATCATTGCTTTTTTCCATCAAGCATAAGTTTGCTTCCTCCTCACTGCTTGACTCAGATCCGCTTGATTCTTCAGAGGAAGAATCATCCGAAGTTGCGGCTTTCAACACTTTCTATTTCTCCTTCCCTTTGTATCATTCTTTTTGCTCCTTTAAATACTTCGGGCACTGGCTCCGAATGTGCCCGATCTTCCTGCAGTGATAGCACTCCGGTGGTGGTGTAATATCACATTTCCTACTAGACCCCTTGAATTCAACTAGGGTAGGTTAGTGGTGAGAAAAGTGAGTTTGAGCTAGGTAGTGACCTTATGTCACCTTGAATTGAGAGAACTCAAGTGTGAGCCACTATAGGGGCAAGTCATTTTAGACTAAATTAGCTCAAATTGAACTTACAGATGTGAATTAACACCACCAACATGTCCCTAACCCTAAAGGAGGCATAGTTGACCAAAAGCCCCATCATCTGATCAACCAATTTAGCCAAATTGACTAAAGTCAAATCTAGGTCAAAATAGCACATTCAACTCAAAGGGTTCAATTCAGACTCAAATGGCCAAATTGACCCAACCACTAGTTGGTAAACATCTAAAGGAGTGCTTTGGACTCAAAAGCCCCATCATGGGGTCTTCAATTAGTCTAATTTGACCAAAGTCAAACTTAGGTCAACATAAGCCAATCCTTCCCCTATAGATTCAATTCACCTCCAAAACATGAAATTGACTTCACCCTAGTCTTAGAACATCATGGGGGATCCAATTGACTCAAAATCCCCATCATGGGATCATCAATTAGGCCAAATTGACCAAAGTCAACTTTCCCCCAATTGTGGTCAATATGACATTTATTGGTTAAATTGGCTCAAATAGGGCACCACCATGACCCAATCAGTATTGGGTGGTGTCAGGGGACTCAAGACCTACACATGGGACCAGTCAACCCACCCAATTGACCAAGTCAACATCAAGGTCAACCATGGTCAACCTTAGGCCAACATGAAGAAATTAAGAGCCCAAACCAAATCCAATTGGGCTAATGCCTCAATCTAAGCCCACCCAGCAGCCCAAGGGTGCAACTACCAGCCATCCCCTCCCACCCCTCCCCTGCAATTTGAAAGGAGTGACATGCAAGGGGGTAGAAAGGACTTTTCCCCAAATCTCCATTAAAGTATAAGAGGAATTTAGGAATGGAGGCAAATTGGCACTCCATCCCTCTGCCCAAAGCTCCAACTAAACTCCCCATTATTCCCTCAGTCGAAATTGGGCTTAATTGTTGCCACTTGGTGGCTGGGAGGAGCAAATTAGGCATGGTCAAACTATGCCTTAATGGTACACACACACCATTAGAGCCCTCCCCTCCTCCATTTGAGTTCACCATCAGCTTCAGAGAGGCCTAAGGAGACGGGATAGCTACCTAGAGTAATGCTTCAACTGGAGAATTGAGGTTGGGGGCAAGCTCGTCGGAGGAGAGAAGATCCACGGCCAACCGCCGTCGCCGCCAAGCCCCACTAAGGTCCAGTTTCTCCTCCCTCCCCTTGTGATAGCCTCTTAGATCTTTAGGTGGAGATATTGGGCTCAATTGAGCCCGATTCGGTGAGCCAAAACCTTCAAATTTCCATGAAAATGAACCTGTCAAGTTTGTCGGAAAACACCACCTCCGGCGGCCAAAACACCGCCAATCGGTAGCCCCCACCTCAACGGAGGTGGTGGTGGCGGTGGCTGGCCAGGGAGGTGGCTCAGCTGCCGGGAAATCGCGGCGGAAGATGGCCCAGATCGGGGCAATCCTAGCTATCGGCTATAGTTAGGGGATGAAATCATAGACGTTGATTTCATTTGAGATGATATCTACATGCCACTTTTATTTAATGAAATGATTTGTCACACTTTCATAGGTATGTTCATGCTCGATTTTAAGGCCCTTAGAGGCCATTTCATGAAAGGTGTCCTGAGATAGATGTTGTAGATCTGGATGTCTACTTTAACTAGAAATTTAAATCAGCCCATTTGGGGCAACGTAGAACCCCCAGCTCCAATTTGGTGAGACTGGTCCAACTAGAGGCCAGAAATTACATTGTGTAAATATTTTAAATGGTAGGTCTGATGGACCTGAAATTTTTACCAGGCTTGCATGAGCCATATATCTAGCTTGTATCCAAAAATTGGATTCTTAGGAGATAATTTTCCTAAAGTTTTATTCAAAATAGTTTAAAGTAAATAAATGATATTTTTGAAGTTGTGTAACCCCAACTGACCCCAAATTTAGGTGTCACCCTAAATTTGCCAATATTAGACCATAGTTAAAATTTGAGGTCAATTGGACCTCTGCATGTAGGGTAATTCCATTTGCATGTCTCTACCAAGAAGGGCGTATGGTGTGTCAATAGCCCAAAGGGGTATTTGGTGTATTTAGCTCAAATGGCTTAGTGTTAGCTTCTGAAATTTTATACACACCCTCCTTATGATATAATACATTACCTCAGGAAAGTTTAGGATTTTTTGGTTCAAAAAATCCTATGTATGTGATAAATATGAATTATGTCACACTATTGTATTTGTGAAATGTTCATGGTTGGTACCTTGAGGAAAATCATGTAAATTTGGATTTGATGATTTTAGATCATTACTGTGCTATAGAAATTTTCTCAAATTTTTTGGAGGTTATGAACATGTATTTGATGTGTAAAGTCCTATTTGCACCCCTTTATATTAAATGAAAATTTGGGTTATAGATTCTCTGGAAAATTGTGAAATTTAGGATTTGATATTTTTATGTCATTATTGTGCCCCAATAATTTTCTCAGAATTTTTAGATGTCATAAACTAGTACTTGATGTGTAAAGCCCATTCTTACACCCCTTTATATTAAATGAAAATTTGGGTTATAGATTCCCTGGAAAATTGTGTAATTTAGGATTTGATGTTTTTAGATCATTATTGGGCTATAGTAATTTTCTCAAAATTTTTAGGAGATCTGAACTAGTACTTGATGTGTAAAGCCCTATTTTTACATCCTTTGTATTAAATAGAAATTATGGTTATAAAAAATTCACTGGAAAACTATGAAACTTAGGATTTGATATTTTTAGATCATTATTGTGCTGTAGTCATTTTCTCAGAAGTTTTGGAAGTCTTAAGCCTGTACTTGATGTACAAAGTCCTATTTGCACATCTTTACATTAAATAGAGATTAGGATTATAACTTCACTGGAAAATTATGAATCTTAGGATTTGATGTTTATAGATTATTTTTGTACTACTGTAATTTTCTCAGAATTTTTGGAAGTCTTGAACTAGTACTTGATGTGTAAAACCCTAATTGTACACATTTTATATTAAATGGAAATTATGATCATAAATCTTCTGAAAAATTATGAAATTTTGGAATCCATGTTTTTATGACATTTGTCACCTTTGGAAATTTATTTGGCAAGATTGAAACTACTGACATGGTACTTCCTTTACATTTTGGAAGATGTCAATTGGTTAATGAATTTTAAATAAAGGTCAAACCTATGTGAAATATATCAAAATTCTGGTCAACCCTTAGATTATCCATTATGAACCTCTGGTAAAAATTAGAACTCAAATGGACATGATATGGTTAAGATTGCATCATAGGAATCAAACCTAGTCCAATCTCATTTTGGTCTGCGAATAGTGAAAACTTAATGTGATGATTCGACTGGCAAGATCACTTAGAAAATCAGTAAGATTTGGATTATAATAGTAACATATCATTTATATCAACCCCTAGAAGTTATGGAACTTTTGGAATTCGTTACTACTATAGTTTTGGGAGTAACAAAAATTCATGTCGCGCTATACATAGAGGGGCAAGGATTATGTTATGAGATCATAGTAATTACACAGCATGGTAAAGTGTTCAAGTTATATCATTATAGTGTGATTAGAGATATTGAGGATCATACAAGGCCTACACCATTTAGAGGATGAGAGATCGTAAGTGTTGATCATCGTTCAAGAGAACGTTTGCTTAAAAATAGGATGAAGGATAAGTCATAAAATATCTAAGTTATAAAGAGTAATAAGGAGAGTGGGACTTTAGAAAAGGGTAGCCACCAATAAAAGTAAATGTCTTGGAAAGGGGAATTCGAGTTTCAGCCCATCGTATTCCCTAGTACCGCTGCAAGCCCTTCACCGGGTAAATCTCGGGAAATCCAGGATTCACCCTAAATTTCTAGTATAACAATAATTAGACAAGAATAATCTAACTAAATGAACTAAGAGATACGGTGAACTCCATCCCTAGTTAGAAGAAAGGAAATTGTATATCAGGACGGGATGGTCATGCGAGTTCGAGGCTCGGGAGGTTGTATATCAGGACGAGTTGGTCCTGCGAGCTGGATGCTCGAGAGGTTGTATATCAGGACGGGTTGGTCCTACGAGGTGAAGCCTCGGGCGGTGATAACTTGCATGTGCATAAGAACAAATTAGTGGCGGGTCTTTGGTACTGGACCGATCGTCACACCGACGACAGTACGTTGACTTAGGTGGGTGTAAGGGTTTGAGGGGCCAGTAGGTTGTTTATACTGCGGTCTAGAGGACGATCCCTGAAAATGCACACTTGACCTCAAAGACTGGTGGATACCAGCAAAGAGTACGCAAGACTCTAGAGTGCACCTAGGACATGTATAGAGGCGTACGAAGGGTCTAGGCCTGGTAGTGTGTATACCCACCTAGGAAGTGGAGTTGCCCGCTCCACTGCTGTCGTAGCCACAATGGTGGTACCAGAGAGTGAAGCAAGCTTCAAAAATCAGGAACTAAAGGTCTTTGATCACAAATTCGTGTGGGTTTGTTGCACTTGTATGAATCATATCATGTCATGCATATCATATCATACGTAAACCTTAGAACATAATTTGCAGACCCTTATCATATAAATTAGTATGGGCTCTTTTATATGATAAGTTTTAATTCCGGAAATCTTAACTTATAAGGTTGTATGGGCATTCATATAAGTTAAGATACTCATGTGATGGTAGTATACTTTACTAATTTACTTTACTTGCACTGCTACCTTACTTACTTCTTCACTTACAGCTTTACTTACTGTCTTACTTCCAGCTCATATATACTGCTAGTTAGGTATTTTACGTGTTTTACTTTATATACCTGCTAGCGTAGAATTCAAGTCACCTGCTTGTTTCTATTACCCCTTATTGTCCTCCGCTTCCTTCCTCCTGCTCGGTGCCTAGGAATCGCGCGCGGGGGGGGGGGGGGGGGGGGGGGGGGGGGGGGAGGGGTGGAGGCGGGGACAAAATCAGCTTAGTCTTTATGACTAACGGTCAGTTGTGACCGTAGGAGTTTGAGGAGCTGGAGCACCCGCACGACCAGCGGGACGTGATGGCAAGAATTGAGGAGCAGATGTTGCGCATTACTTCTACCACGAGACAGGTGCCAGATGATGAGAGTGTTTAGCTTCCGCATAGATATATAGAGAGAGTTTATTTTATTGTCTTCTCATTTGGACATGTACTGGGCATAAGCCCTTACTCTTTCTTTTGTACTCATTGATGGACTTGTATACTATTTTGGCATATGTATATGCGTGTGATTGTGGACTTGGTTTATTTTTACCTAGTTTTCTTCTTATCTGTTGTTGGCCCGGTTGATCGTTCTTGCAGGAAAGATCGACGTCACGCGGAGGTGGCTAACTCGTGTGTTAGCATCACCGTAAGGTGGCGGTTCTGGGCATAAGATCTGGAAACTCTCCTGGTGCGGGAGAGGGAACTTACAAGTGGTCTTTCTTCTTCGTCTTCACTTCCTTTTTCTTTCTTTGATGAAAAGGAAGACCCTTTTCGTCGAGCATCCTTCTGGAAGTAATTATGGAAGGTGTTCCTTCTTTTCAGATTTCTAATGAACTTCCTGAAGTTCTTCACCAGCAGACCTTTCGGTATAGAGCGAAGAAATTTTCTGACCAAGTCTCCATCGGAGTAGATCTTTCCAAGAGCTTTTGAAGCATTGATGATCTTGGTGAAACGTGTGTACATCGAGTTGTTGTCTTCTTCAGCATCCATCCTGAATTTTTTATATTCCGATTCCAGTTGGAATAGCTTTGCATCTTTCACCTGCAATGTACCTTCATGAGTAACTTCTAATTGGTTCCAAATATCATAAGTAGTTACACATGCAGAAATTCGATTAAAATCAGTTCGATTTAAAGCACAATATAAAGTGTTCATTGCCTTTGCATTATTTTTGCATTTAAGTTTATCGCTATCGTCCCATTTATCCTTAGGTTTTTCTATCGTAGCCTCTCCAACTACAATTGTAGGAGGAGAGTACCGAACTTCCACCTTGTTCCATACTTCTATATCCATGGTCATAAGAAAACACATCATCCTAGATTTCCAGTAGTTGAAATCTGACCCAGTAAAAAGAGGTGGTCTACTAACACCTTGACCCTCCGGAAAAGCGAGATCATAAGATGCCATTATTCCCGGTTGTAGGCGCCCTTAGAGGGGGGGGGGGTGAATAAGGGATTTAAAAACTATTAATATATTTTGAAATACTTGAAATATTAGGAGATCAAAATAGTGCAAAACAAAGACAAATCAAGTGAAATAAATAGAGACATGATTTTATTAATATGAAATATATGATTACAAAACTTGACTTCTTATAACGCTACAAATCGGAGGCGAATAGTAAAAAGATTTTTTTTTTGTTTTCTATCCCGACTCGTATCACCATGAACCGGTGGCTTTAGCCTATCCTTCTCGGATATGGCCTCAAACCGCTCTAGCCAATCCTCCCTAGGGTACGGCCTCGAGCACCCCCTAGATCTACACTCTAGACCTAGTCGCCAACACGAGGCGAATTACTCCCTAAGTCCTACCCAGACCTAGTTCCAACACGAGGCGAATTTATTAAGCGATTACAAGAATAAAAATAACAAGAATATTCAAAACTCCCTCTTGAAGAACTTGTGATGTTGGAGACAAAAGACCGTTGTAGAATAAGCGTGCTTGAATAGATCGTCGGTTGGATGCGGCGTGTAGAATTCTCCTTCAAAAACTAACGGAACTTTGGGTGGGAGATCAACTCTCGGCGGTATAAGGCTCTGGAAATTTGGCACTAGAACTCTCTCAAGGATGTGTGTTAAAAATGAGAGAAGAGGGCTCCTTTTTATAGGCTTGGAGCTAGCGCCTGCGCTTGCGCTATCGCCGGTGCTATCCCGGATTAGGAAACATTCTGCACGTGCGTATCTTCATTCCAAGGAAACCTTTCCAAAATTCCGCGCTACAGCCTGGCACTATCGCCTTCTATACTTGCCTCCTGAACTTGCCTAATCTGAGCTAGCGCCCGCGCTAGGTGCTACCGTCAGCGCTAGTGGTCATGTTGGAATTCTGGCTTTAAACTTGGGGGCAACCTTCATATCTTATACTTGAGTCACATGGTTTTGTTTCCTGCACACTTAGACACACAAGATCAAATACACATAAGATTTGTTATTCTCAAATCTAGGAGATGCGGAAGAGAATGTTCCAACATATACAACATGTATAATAAATCATAGAGGATGAAATCACCTTTACAGAATTTGAAAGATAAATCCAGAGGATGTTTTCCCAACAAAGACAGCAGCTAGTGGCTGGCTGGAGTTAGAGGAGAAGGCTGCAAGCTATTTTCTAGAGGAGAAGGCAGCAACTAGTGGCTGACTGGAGCTAGAGGAGAGAGCTGCCGACTGTTTTTCGGAGGAGAATGCGGCATACCGGTTTGCTGGAGAAGGAGTAGCTGGCCGGCCCTAGGGAGGTCGCCGGAGAAGATCTTGGAGGAGGCTGCCGGCGACTGTAGGAGATTCCCATCGGGATGTAGGCGTGGATCAGCAAGATATGATGAATGAGATGGTTTTGCGGCTGAGGTGGGGAGTGAGCCAGACCCTAGAACATAAAGTGTATTTTTACACTTATATCATAGGTTAAAATTAGGAGGCCACCTTAGGATCTAGCTCAAACACGCTTAGATTCTTCTAGGAACCTCAAAATTTACCCTGAATGAGCTTGTTACGACCATCTCGACGGCACGCACACATCTAAATGATTAAACGTTAATTTCGAGCTCGCTTGCTCATTTTACGCTCCCCAGAGCATTTATGACACGATTTACTTAGGCAATAAAAACACTCCTAACAACGTAGAAATTGCAAACGGATGGATCCGTTGGACTAGTATAGACCTCACGATCCTAACGATGCTAACTAATTTTGATTCAAAGATCATTTTCCCAATTATCCATTTTTGGGTAATTCTGTTACTTAATTTCTTGTCGACGCATCAATTTCTCCGATACTCAATAGAATTGAGCACAGACAGTTTCGTTGGACTCATATAGTCTTCATGAGTCTAATGACGATAATTGTTTTTGATTTGGAGATCATTTTCCCAATTATCCATTTTCGGGTAATTCCATGACTGAATTTCGCGTCGACGCACCAATTTCTCTGATACTCATCGGAATTTAGCATGAACAGTTTTGTTGGACTCGTGTTGGACTCGTATAGTTTTCACGAGTCTAATGACTCTAACAGAATTCGTTTCCGAGATCATTTTCTTAATTTGTGAGAAACCGTTATGTTTAGGTCATGAGCATGTAGGGAGTCGCCTGAACTCGACCGGACCGCTCACAAGGGTCAATTGGACCGATTAGGCTCCTAAACTGTCCAATTAAAAAGTGGGATGTTACAATCTTTGAGTGCCAAAGGAGATCTTTGAGGGAATCTTTGAACACCGAATGAGAAATCTGAAGGATCTTTGAAGGAGCTCTCTCTGGTGCTGAAGGCAATCTCCCCTCAAATGAGGGTCCATGGACCATTTTATAGCTTTTGAGAGGGGGATCTTGGTAATTATGCCATTGTAACCACCAGGCGGGTAAGTGAAATCTCTCGATAGGGAGAACACGTGTTGCCATTTTTGCGAATATAATAATCTTGCCCCTCGGGCAGGACCAACGACGGCGGTGGTGATGAAGGCGATGATGGAGGAATCCTACAACCATTGCAAAGAAGATAGGCACCATGAGCGTGGGAGCGCACCGAGAGTGAGACAGTGCAACGTGAGCATGGGAGAGCACTGAGAGTGCAAGAGGGCACGAAGAGTGCAGGAGGGCACCGAGAGTGCAGGAGCGCACCGAGTGTTTCGTGAGTCCAACAAGAGTGCCATGAGCACTAGAGCGCATCGAGAGTACCAGAGTGCGTCGTGAGGACCGTGAGCAAGGGAGCGCACAGAGTGTGTCTTGAGGGCACCGAGAGCACAATGAGCGTGAAAGCGTGCTGGAGCGCGTCGTGAGCATGGGAGCGCGCCGAGAGTGTCGTGTGCATGCCATGTGGACACGGTGGGATCGAGGCCCATTATTGAGTGAGCCCGGAGACGTGTGTACGGAGGTGCTCGTGCACTCTGCGCCTTGAACACCCATCATGAGCACTAATTTCAGCACCCAGTTTAGGGCGCTGAGACCAGCAACCACTTTGGATGCTGACTTGGTTAGCACCCAAGGGATGGGCTGCGCGGTAGTGTGGCGCGCCGTGTACGGCGGTAGCTTCGCGGTGGCCTGCGCGACAACTCCTCAATTTAAGGGTGCTGGGCTGCACTCCCTTATTTTATGGGGTGTGTTGGGTCGCACTCCCCATAAATAAAGGAGTGCTGGGCCATACTCCCCTTAAATAGAGAAGTGTTGAAACCACACTCCCCAAAAATAGGGGAGTGCCGCACTCCCCAAAGTGGGCAGTGCGGAAAGACAACACCCCAGAATAGGGGTGCAATCGGCATACACTGAAGAGTGCTTGTCAAGCGTGAGAGTGGGCGCATTTTGCTCGTTGAGTTCATGGGTACAAGCGGGGGGTGTTCGGGAGCGGTGCAAAAATGAGTCCGTTCAAGTTGCATCAGCGAGCCACTCAAGGTCGTGGCAAAAAAATCTCTGGTTCAACAGAACTATTTTTGTGGAAAATCATCAACAATAATACTTTAATTAAAATTATTTAAGTTAGTGACTAATAAAATTACATAAGGAACATTTTGTAAAAGTTGTAAAATACTATTTTAGAAGACAAGACTGTACAATTGTAGCATAAACCATTAACCCTAAACCCTAAACCCTAAACCTTAAGCCCTAAAACCCTAAACCTTAAACCTTAAACCCTAAACCATAAACACTAAACCCTAAACCCTAAACCCTAAACACTAAACCCTAAACCCTAAAACCATAAACCCTAAACCCTAAACCCTAAACCCTAAACACTAAACCCTAAAACTCTAAAGCCTAAACCCTAAACCCTAAAACCCTAAACCCTAAACCCCAAACCCTAAACCCTAAACCCTAAACCCCAAAACCCTAAACCCTAAAATCCTAAAACCCTAAACCATAAACACCAAACCCTAAAACCCTAATCCATAAACCCTAAACCCTAAGCCCTAAACCTTAAACCATAAAACCCTAAATCCTAAACCCTAAACCCTAAAATCCAAAACCCAAAACCCTAAAACCCAAAACCCAAAACCATAAACCCTAAACCCTAAAACCCGAAACCCTAAACCCTAAAACCCTAAAGCCTAAACCCTAAAACTCTAATCCCTAAACCCTAAGACCCTAATCCTTAAACCCTAAACCCTAAAACCCTAAACCCTAAAACCCTAAACCCTAAATTCTAAAACCCTAAACCTTAAACCCTAAACCCTAAAACCCTAAACCATAAACCTCAAACCCTAAACCATAAACCCTAAACCCTAAAACCCAAAACCCAAAACCCCAAAACCCAAAAACACGAGTCGAATGGCATGGGCCTACGTGGTCTGCGAACAGCGGCTAGCGCAAAACTGTTTGGCTATTCGCAGACCATCGTGGACTGTCTGTATTTTTTAATGCTATCACGGACGGATATGATTTTATCAATGATTTTTTAAATACATCAATTTTGAAGCCATCAAACAAATCTTGTTCATTCGATCTGAAGATCTAATCCTGATGCTGGACTGCAAATAACAATTCAAGGAAAATTCTCCTCCCTACCTCACGCAATGATCCCGAGCCCCCCATGACTAAAACTGAAGAGAGAGAAAGAGAGAGATAGATAGATAGATAGAGATAGAGAGAGAGAGAAAGAGAGAGAGAGGGAGAGAGAGAGAGAGAGAGGAGAGAGGGGGAGAGAGTGGGCGGAGAGGGAGAGAGAGAGAGAATTTTTTTAAAAGTATATAGGTATATGTTCTTACAAAATAAATAACGTAACATTGATGTATATTTTTTACGGTAATTTCGAGTACTTATATATATATATGTTGTGGGCGCAGCCCGTAGATGAGTCGAGCACGAGCGAAGCCAGTGCCGAGACGGGCGAAGCCCGCCTGGATGCGTCTGAAGACCGCCCGACAACAATACGTCGGGGGCGGGCGAAGTTCATCGTCGCCGGCCGGGTACTGTCGCACTTGGTCGTAGGGGCGGAGCCCCGTGTCGGGCACTCGTATTTTCTATAAAGATATATGAATGACTTTTTAATTCCATGCATTTAAAAGCTATCAAAATAATCATGTCCATTCGATCTGAAGATCTAATCCTATGCTGGATTGCAAATAGTAATTTAAGGCAAATCCTCCTCCCTCACTCACGCTGAAATCTCGAGCCTCCCATGACTAAAACCGAAGAGGGAGAGAGAGAGGAGAGAGGGGGAGAGTGCCGGAGAGGGACAGAGGGAGGAGAGTGGGGGAGAGAGTGCCGCAGAGAGGGAGAGAGAGAAAAAAATAATGTTTTGTAAGTATATACTTTTACAAAATAAATATTGTAATTTTGATGTATATTTTTTTACGACCATTTTGAGTACTCAAATGTATATGTTGCGGGCGCAACCCGCAGACACATCGAGCTCGGGCTTCTGAGCACGGGCAAAGCCCGTGCGGAGGCGGGCGAAGCCCGCCTGGATGCGTCCGAAGGCCGCCAAACAGCATTACGCCGAGGGCGGGCGAATCGTGCCATCACCGGCTGGGTGTTGTCGCGCTTGGGCGTAGGGGAGGAGCCCCGTGTCCAGCACTCGTGTGTGAGTGAGTGTGTGTGTATATATAATATATATGTATATATATATATTTGACAAGCCTAAAATTGAGCTTATTTTAATTTTATTTTCTATCTTTGTTTTTAATTTATTTTGGAGATATTATGACATAATTTAAATTGATTTTGGGTTGGGGCTGATATCGAGTTGAGTTCGAGCAATTTGGGCTCGACTTGAAATCGAAATTTTTGAGTTGAACTCGGCTCTGCTCGAAATGGCTCGATTCCGAGCCGACTCGAAATGGCTCGATTCCGAGCTGGCTCGAAATCGAATCGAGCTGGCTCGAAATCGAATTTAGATAGCTCAAAATCGAATCCAGCTGGCTCAAAATCGAATCAAATTGGCTCGAAATTGAGCAAATTTTCTCTTTATTCCTAGTTGGCTCGAAATTAAATTGGGAAACATTTAAATTTAGCAAATGAAACACTTAAAGTCTTTAATATTTGTATTTGAGTTTAAAATTTAGTGTTTATAATTTTAAGATAATAATATATTAATAAATACATAATGTTCTTAATCAATTCGAGTTGATTAGAATCATATTTCGAGCGATACATAAGGAACATTTTGTAAAAGTTGTAAAATACTATTTTAGAAGACAAGACTGTACAATTGTAGCATAAACCATTAACCCTAAACCCTAAACCCTAAACCTTAAGCCCTAAAACCCTAAACCTTAAACCTTAAACCCTAAACCATAAACACTAAACCCTAAACACTAAACCCTAAACCCTAAAACCATAAACCCTAAACCCTAAACACTAAACCCAAAAACTCTAAAGCCTAAAGCCTAAACCCTAAACCCTAAAACCCTAAACCCTAAACCCCAAACCCTAAACCCTAAACCCTAAACTCCTAAACCCTAAACCCTAAAATCCTAAAACCCTAAACCATAAACACCAAACCCTAAAACCCTAATCCATAAACCCTAAACCCTAAGCCCTAAACCTTAAACCCTAAAACCCTAAATCCTAAACCCTAAACCCTAAAATCCAAAACCCAAAACCCTAAAACCCAAAACCCTAAACCATAAACCCTAAACCCTAAACCCTAAAACCCGAAACCCTAAACACTAAAACCCTAAAGCCTAAACCCTAAAACTCTAATCCCTAAACCCTAAAACCCTAATCCTTAAACCCTAAACCCTAAAACCCTAAACCCTAAATTCTAAAACCCTAAACCCTAAACCCTAAAACCCTAAACCATAAACCCCAAACCCTAAACCATAAACCCTAAACCCTAAAACCCAAAACCCAAAACCCCAAACCCCAAAACCCAAAACCCAAAACCCAAAACCCTAAAACACGAGTCGAATGGCATGGGCCTACGTGGTCTGCGAATAGCGGCTAGCGCAAAACTGTTTGGCTATTCGCAGACCATCGTGGACTGTCTGTATTTTTTAATGCCATCACGGATGGATATGATTTTATCAATGATTTTTTAAATACATCAATTTTGAAGCCATCAAACAAATCTTGTTCATTCGATCTGAAGATCTAATCCTGATGCTAGACTGCAAATAACAATTCAAGGCAAATTCTCCTCCCTACCTCACGCAATGATCCCGAGCCCCCCATGACTAAAACCGAAGAGAGAGAAAGAGAGAGATAGATAGAGAGAGAGAGAGAGAAAGAGAGAGAGGGAGAGAGAGAGAGAGAGAGAGAGAGGAGAGAGGGGGAGAGAGTGGGCGGAGAGGGAGAGAGAGAGAGAGAGAGAGAATTTTTTTAAAAGTATATAGGTATATGTTTTTACAAAATAAATAACGTAACATTGATGTATATTTTTTACGGTAATTTCGAGTACTTATATATATATATATATATTTATGTTGTGGGCGCAGCCCGTAGATGAGTCGAGCACGAGCGAAGCCAGTGCCGAGATGGGCGAAGCCCGCCTGGATGCGTCTGAAGACCGCCCGACAACAATACGTCGGGGGCGGGCGAAGTTCATCATCGCCGGCCGGGTACTGTCGCGCTTGGTCGTAGGGGCGGAGCCACGTGTCGGGCACTCGTATTTTCTATAAAGATATATGAATGACTTTTTAATTCCATGCATTTAAAAGCTATCAAAATAATCATGTCCATTCGATCTGAAGATCTAATCCTATCCTGGATTGCAAATAGTAATTTAAGGCAAATCCTCCTCCCCCACTCACGCTGAAATCTCGAGCCTCCCATGACTAAAACCAAAGAGGGAGAGAGAGAGAGGAGAGAGGGGGAGAGTGCCGGAGAGGGACAGAGGGAGGAGAGTGGGGGAGAGAGTGCCGCAGAGAGGGAGAGAGAGAAAAAAATAATGTTTTTTAAGTATATACTTTTACAAAATAAATATTGTAATATTGATGTATATTTTTTTACGGCCATTTTGAGTGCTCAAATGTATATGTTGCGGGCGCAGCCCGCAGACACATCGAGCTCGGGCTTCTGAGCACGGGCAAAGCCCGTGTGGAGGCGGGCGAAGCCCGCCTGGATGCGTCCGAAGGCCGCCAAACAGCATTACGCCGAGGGCGGGCGAATCGTGCCATCACCGGCTGGGTGTTGTCGCGCTTGGGCGTAGGGGAGGAGCCCCGTGTCCAGCACTCGTGTGTGAGTGAGTGTGTGTGTATATATATAATATATATATATATATATATATATATATATATATATATATATATATATATATATATATTTGACAAGCCTAAAATTGAGCTTATTTTAATTTTATTTTCTATCTTTGTTTTTAATTTATTTTGGAGATATTATGACATAATTTAAATTGATTTTGGGTTGGGGCTGATATCGAGTCGAGTTCGAGCAATTTGGGCTCGACTTGAAATCGAAATTTTTGAGTTGAACTCGGCTCTGCTCGAAATGGCTCGATTCCGAGCCGGCTCGAAATGGCTCGATTCCGAGCTGGCTCGAAATCGAATCGAGCTGGCTCGAAATCGAATTTAGATAGCTCAAAATCGAATCCAGCTGGCTCAAAATCGAATCAAATTGGCTCGAAATTGAGCAAATTTTCTCTTTATTCCTAGTTGGCTCGAAATTAAATTGGGAAACATTTAAATTTAGCAAATGAAACACTTAAAGTCTTCAATATTTGTATTTGAGTTTAAAATTTAGTGTTTATAATTTTAAAATAATAATATATTAATAAATACATAATGTTCTTAATCAATTCGAGTTGATTAGAATCATATTTCGAGCGATTCAGGGCTGGCTCGAAATCGACTCAAAATCATATTCGGGTCAAATTGAATCGACTCAAATTGAGTCGAATCAATTGTAACCGATTCCGATTCAGCTCAATATTCGAGCGATTTTGGAGCGACTTTCGAGTTTCGAATAATATGCTCAGCCTTATTTTGGGCAACTAATATTAATTTTATTAATTTAACATTTCGAATTTACTCAATTTTTTGTCTAAATCAGTATAATATTTGGACTAATTTGACAACAAAATTTATATATTTTTGCAGCCAAATTTGGGCCTAATTTTGAATAATTATTTCACGCCTAAAATACTAATCTTCCTTTGGGCATTTAAGTATATGATACTCGATTTAATACATCAATTTATGAAAATTAAATTAAATTCAATATTGAAATAAAGTAATATTTTATTATGACATTTAAAATATTATTTTAATTAAAATTAATTATGGTTTTAAATACTTTAATTATACTCATGTGAATTTATTCTAGTGCTTGCTTTTTTAGAATAGTCGAATTTTAAATTTATTTAACAGGTGGACTCTATGATCATGAACTCATTCTGCTCCGATTTATTAAATAAATTTATTAAATGTTACTATAAAATTTATTAAATATCTAATATTGCCAAATAAATTTAATTGAAACATCATCTAGCCAATGTGGGATTTCTCGTGTAAATCAATTTAATTTGACATTAACAAGATTATAGTGGTTGTGAGATTCATGCGAATGTTGTTCGGCCCAAAAGAAGATTATTATTAGGCTGAATTATAAGCGCATATATGGTAATAAATGTGCGATGACAGGATTTCTCGTCAATATTTGATTACTATACAAAAATGACCACTTGCAATCAACATTTCTGTCCAAAAACTAAATATCGATGTTGTGTTGAGTATTTTGTGTTGAGCCCCACCATTTATTAATGAAATTAATATGTGGAATGCGATGTATAATTTTTCTTTGGGCATCTAATTTATTTCTGCAATTTTTTTTTGAGCTCATAATCTCATTACAATAATTTCTGTCAACATAAACTCAATTTTAATGTTAAATGAGACAAATTCTAAAGACTGAGAAGAAAGCATCATGATTGTTTTTGGTTGTATGGACATAGAACTTGTGCTTAGGGTTGAAACTCCCATATTTCCTTTGGTTGATAGTTCCGTTGAGGCAAAATGGAACTATGAAAAGTGGGAACTTCAAATCGCATGTGTTTGATGATCATGAAGCGGGCATTCTAGAATCCTTTACGGGTAATGATGAGACTACCACTGCCTCAACATTCTTTGATGAACTTGAAAAATGTTTTGCATAAAATAATAAGACGAAAATGAGCACGCTTCTTACGACGTGAAGCTTATTTCATGAAGTATAAGGGAAAATAGAATGTTTTAGAGTACATTATGGAAATATCACATTTTACTTCAAAACTGAAAGCCCTAAAGTTGTCGAAATATTTGCTCGTGCATTTAGTTTTGATTTATTTTCCTGCACAATTTTGTCAATTTAAGATCAGTGACAACTGTCAAAAGTTGAAATGGAATGTCAATGAGCTCATTTCATATTGTGTCCAAGAAGAGGAAAGACTGAATCATGATATGACTGAAAGTGCTAATGTGACAATGAACACCATAGACAAAGGCCAATAAAGAAAGTAAGTTGTGAGTGGACCTTCACCAAGGAAGCTACAAAAGGAATAAGATAACGGTTCCACTTGTTTTTTGTCATGGTGGTGGACACATGATGGAAGATTGTGCCAAATACTATGACTAGCGTGCTAAGAAGGGTACACTTCTCCCTTTAATTTGTTTTGAAATTAATTTAACTTTTGTATATAAACACACTTGGTGTATAAAAGAGAAACAAATGAACATAAAAAAAGATATATTCCAACAGAGCTACGAAAGTCTTAGAACTAATGCATATTAATATTTATGGACCTTTCCTTACAATTTTTTGAAAAGAGTAACAATATTATATCACGTTCTTAAACAACTCTCGTTATTGGTACATCTATCTAATTCATGAGAAGTCATAGTTACCGGACATATTTAAGGCTTATAAAGTTGAGGTGGAAACCAAATCGGCAAACAGATTAAGGCCGCCAGATTGCATGGTGGTGAGTACTATGGTAGATATGACGGATCAGAAAAACAACGTCCAGGTCCTTTTGGTTAAGTTTCTAGAGTGTGACATCTGTTGGGTTTTTCTAGAACCATACATCAAATGTAGGCGCAGCGGAAATGAAGAGAAACAACCCAAAAAGACTTTGGATCGGCCATGAATGTTGAATCAAGAAGTTAACAAAATGCTAGGTATGAAATTACCTTTGCGGGATTGGATCAAATCCAACCTAGATGCTCCACGAGTTGATTCCTGTCGTCGGCTATGCAAGAGTTCTCACGTAGAATAATGTCTACGTCTCTACAGTGATCCACACGAGCCGGGAGAAGAACGACTGCACCTTTGCACTTCCACGAACTGCTAGGTTCGCTCCAGGAAGAACACACACGACGACGATCGCCGGAGAGGAGGTCAGCGGACGCGATTCAGAGACCGCGGAACACTTCCGTCGGCTAGGGTTCGTAAGGCGAGAGCGGAACTCCTTCCGTCGGCTTTTTCCTTTCGTTAGTTCTAAGAACCCTAAAACGAAGTCCTATTTATACCCAAAGGATAAACAGCTTCTAGAAGAATCGCTATCCGCAGACCACACAGCAGAATAAGGGCTTCTGTTACAATTCGTCGGAATTCCACGGAAGATCATTCGTCGAGATTTCACGGGACAATCCGACGAATCCGACGAATCAGATCAGACGGCAACATTTGCCGAGAAAATGATCTCTGTAACAATTCGTCGAGTCTTCACGGGACAACCCGACGAATCCCGACGAATCCAGACAGACGACAACATTTTGCCGAATGAAGGGTTTCTGTAATAATTCGTCGAGTGTTCACGGGACAATCCGACGAATCCCGACGAATTCTATCCGTGTAAACCCGACGAATTCAGACAGCAACAACCTGCTGGATTTCCCCATTCTATATATGGTGATTGGTAACATTTACCAACACAGTCAATCTACCAACTTCTCCACATGCTCTTATGTGCGACCCTGCAGGCTCATATCGCGTTGGCAGTGAGATTACATGTTTGACCACTTCTAGATCACAATGGCAACTCCAACAGTCTCCCACTTGATCTTGAAAGTATCAAACCAAAAACCTCACAAACAATGAGCGGCATCTAGCAATGCATCATTGCTCCCCAAGCAATAAGAGTTCATAACTCATAAGCCTTTATGACCAATGTTCCAGCGTTGTCTTTGTCCCTTTGTCCCTTACATCCGGAAAGAACTAGAGGCATGGACCGTGTCACCCTCATAATAGCTCAATCCAAGTTTCTTGATCTAGAACGGACTTCCAGAGAATGGTGAGCTCAATATCACATATTGACTCTACCAAGCATGGCCATGCGTTTCTCAGTCCAATTCCATCAAGGGGCCCATGGATGCAACTCCTGTTATATAGGAGGACAAATCCCATATCTGCTCACACCCAAACACCCAAATGATTCGTAACGTACCCAACGACCACCCTTATCATCAACCTTCTTCAAGGAAGACTTTAGATGACATCAAAGCACGCTCTTCCTCTCTCGGTGAATGCTGTGACTTCAGGTCAAAGGACCACAACACCATTGTCAAATGAGACCTACTTGTGACACTTTTAAGTAACAATCCACAAAGTAGTCTCAGGTTGGGTCTGTACAGTACAACTTGTTCACTAACAAGTACCCACGTGATGACTTGATATCACAATATCATGACCTGTGAGAACCGGTCATCAGTCAACACACATGCTAGTCTTAATGTATCATCATCACCCTTAGCTTCTACGATGATACCTCGACCAGGGACCTTTT
This sequence comes from Dactylorhiza incarnata, assembly GCA_033032865.1. Lineage (NCBI taxonomy): Eukaryota > Viridiplantae > Streptophyta > Magnoliopsida > Asparagales > Orchidaceae > Dactylorhiza > Dactylorhiza incarnata. The sequence continues at coordinate 2,740,237 of JAWHQI010000130.1, forward strand.
AAGAATGAAGCTTCGAAATCATAGGCTCTCACATTCAAGACTCGTACTTGATGTCCTATGGAAGCGAACATTCTAAGGGTATTTATCACGAATTTTATTCTATCATATAGAAACAGTATATCGTAATAAAAGAACTTGCCATTAATCGTAAAAAGAAATAATTGGTACACAATTCATCATATGAATAAATTTTAAACAGCCAACAGAATATTTATTTTACATGCAACCCACAAGACTCCCACTAGAGTTGATCATTCAGGTATCGTATACCCATTGATCTAGTATGACCATCATGCTTTCTCTGCGCGAGAGGCTTTGTCAGTGGATCTGCAATATTCTCCTCAGTCGGCACTCTGCAAATGTTCACATCTCCTCGTTCAACAATCTCACGAATAAGATGGAACCGCCGAAGTATGTGCTTGGAGCGCTGATGGGATCTAGGTTCCTTAGATTGTGCAATTGCACCATTGTTATCACAGTAGAGAACTACGGGACCAACAATGCTAGGAACTACATCTAGCTCGCCGATGAATTTCCTAATCCATACAGCCTCCTTCGCTGCATTACCTGCAGCGATATACTCGGCCTCAGTTGTAGAATCAGCAACTGTCTCTTGCTTGGAACTCTTCCAGCTCACAGCTCCTCCATTCAGGCAAAACACAAACCCTGACTGAGACTTTGAATCATCCCTATCAGTTTGGAAGCTGGCATCCGTGTAACCACTTACAACGAGCTCTTCCTTTCCACCATACACCAAGAATACATCCTTAGTCCTTCTCAAGTACTTCAGGATATTCTTTACGGCTATCCAGTGACATTCACCGGGATCAGACTGATACCTGCTAGTCATGCTCAAAGCAAAAGAGACATCGGGTCGAGTACATAACATTGCATACATGATTGACCCAATTGCCGAAGCATATGGAATCGACTTCATGCGGTCCTTATCTTCGCAAGATTTTGGACATTGGTCCTTAGAGAGATTCACACCATGAGACATGGGCAAAAATCCTTTCTTGGACTCAAGCATGTTGAACCGCTTCAACACCTTGTCAATGTACGTACTCTGGGTCAAACCCAGCAACTTCTTCGATCTATCTCTATAGATCTTAATACCGAGTATGTAAGTCGCTTCACCCAAGTCCTTCATAGAAAAGCAGTTCCCTAGGTTGTTCTTAACAACTTTCAGGGTAGGTATGTCATTCCCGATCAGCAGTATGTCATCTACATACAATATCAGGAAGACAACAATGCTCCCACTGATTCGCTTGTAAACACACGGTTCATCTTCATTCTTGACAAAACCAAACTCTTTGATCTTCTCATCAAAACGAAGATTCCAACTTCTAGAGGCTTGTTTCAATCCATAGATGGATTTATTCAGCTTGCATATTTTAGTGGCTTCATTTGGGGATACAAAACCCTCGGGTTGTGTCATGTACACTTCCTCAAGGAGGTTTCCATTTAGGAAAGCCGTTTTGACATCCATCTGCCAGATCTCGTAGTCATAATACGCAGCAATAGCAAGCAATATCCTAATGGACTTTACTATGGCAACAGGGGAAAAGGTCTCATCATAGTCAACACCATGAATTTGCTTGAAACCCTTAGCCACCAGTCGCCCTTTGAATGTCTGTACATTCCCATCCATGTCGGTCTTCTTCTTGAAGACCCACTTGCACCCTATGGGTCGTACCCCTTCAGGTGGTTCCACCAAGTTCCAAACTTGGTTTGTATACATGGAGTCCATTTCGGATTTCATAGCCTCAAGCCATTTGTCGGAGTCCGGTCCATTCATAGCCTCTTGGTAGGTTGCTGGTTCATCATCATGATCCATAAGCAACACATTACCTATTTGAGACACGAGAAATCCATATCTCTCAGGCTCAAATCTTGGTCCACCAGATCTACGTAGGACTTGTGTTTCGTGAGCAGGTTCTCTAGCTACAACATCTTGTAGTCCTGGCTCAGAATCCAACTCTGGTTCATTCACTATTTGTGGTTCTTGAACTTCTTCAAGTTCTACCTTTTGCGTCTTTCTTGATAAGAACTCTTTCTCCAAGAAGACACCCGTCCTTGCGACAAACACTTTGCCCTCAGACGGTAGGTAAAAGTAATATCCCTTCGTTTCCTTAGGATATCCCACCAGATAACACTTATCTGATTTGGGTTCCAGCTTGTCAGGCATTTGACGTCGTACGTATGCCTCACAGCCCCAAATTTTAATGAACGACATACTAGGACGCTTCCCAGTCCATATCTCATATGGTGTCTTTAGAACCGTTTTCGTCGGAGCGCGATTCAGTGTCATTGCAGCAGTCTCTAAAGCAAAACCCCAAAAGGAAACAGGCAAGTCTGCATGACTCATCATCGACCGTACCATGTCTAACAGAGTACGATTTCTCCTCTCAGACACACCATTATGCTGTGGTGTCCTAGGTGGAGTGAGCTGTGATACAATACCACACTCTTTCAGATGATCACGGAACTCATGACTCAGGTATTCGCCACCTCGATCAGATCGGAGTGCTTTAACCTTTTTACCCAATTGGTTCTCCACTTCATTCTTAAACTCTTTGAACTTTTCAAAGGTTTCGGATTTGCACTTCATAAGATACACATATCCGTATCTACTGAAATCATCAGTAAATGTAACGAAGTAGAAATACCCACCTCTAGCCATAGAACTCATGGGTCCGCATACATCACTATGTACAACACCCAAGAGATCCTCAGCCCTCTCAGTATAACCAGTGAAAGGGGCTTTAGTCATCTTGCCTAATAAACAAGACTCACATCGCTCAAATGATTCATAATCAAATGAGTCCAATAGTCCATCTTTATGGAGCTTGGATATGCGCTTCTCATTTATATGGCCCAAACGACAATGCCAGAGATATGTAGGATTTGAGTCATTTGTTCTTAGTCTTTTATTATTATCTACATTATAGATCGGATGGTCCAGGTTCAAAACATAAAGACCATTAAACAATTGAGCTACAGCATAACAAACATCATTCTTAAATATAGAACAACAATTGTTCTTAATTATAAAAGAAAATCCAATCATGTCTAAGCATGAAATGGATATAATGTTTCTAGTTATGGCCGGAACATAATAACAATTATCAAGTTCTATTACAAGCCCACTGGGCAAAGAAAGACGGTAAACCCCTACGGCTACAGCAGCAACTCTTGCTCCATTGCCGACACGTAGGTCCACCTCTCCTTTACTCAGCAATCTCCTCCTTCCTAGTTCCTGCACATTTGTACAAATGTGAGAACCACATCCGGTATCCAATACCCAAGATGAAGGAGCAGAAAGGTTTATCTCTATAACATAAATATCCGAAGCGGAAGTCATACCTCCCTTCATTTTCTGCAGACCCTCAATGTACGAAGGACAATTCCTCCTCCAATGACCAGCCTTGCCACAGTGGTGGCATTTTCCTTCCTTCACGGTGCTCTTCTTTTTCAGCGCAGAAGATTTGGGCTCAAGATGTGACTTAGGTCCCACCTTCGTCTTCTTGAAGCCCTTGGCCTTACCCTTGCCTTTATGCACCATCAATATGGGACTAGCAGGCTTGGCCTTCTTCATGTTTATCTCGGCAGTTCGCAACATGCCTAGGAGCACGGGCAGTGTCTTGTCTATTTCATTCATGTTGTAGTTCAAGACAAACTGCTCATAACTATCCGGCAACGATTGCAGGATAAGATCTGTGGCCAACTCTTGACCCAGAGGAAAACCCAGTCTCTCCAGGTTCTCTATATACCCAATCATCTTGAGTACGTGAGTACCAACTGAGTCTCGAGCTCCCATTTTGCACTGAAATAAGGCCTTCGTGACATCGAACCTCTCTTGACGAGCTTGCCCTTGAAACATTTTCTTTAGGTGCTCGTCAATCTCCTTGCACCCCATGTTCTCGTGTTGCTTCTGAAGCTCAGAGTTCATGGTGGCAAGCATAAGGCACTTGACGTCTAAGGCGTCATCGGTATACTTCTTATAAGCATCCTTATCAACACGGGACGAGTTCCCGGTCGGCACCTCGGGGGCTTCTTCTTCCAAGACGTAGAGCTTTCGCTCTTGCCTGAGAACAATTCTCAGGTTCCTATACCAGTCCATATAGTTCGTCCCACTAAGCTTGTCCTTCTCAAGGATAGCTCTTAGGGACAAGGTGGAATGTGAACCACTTGCCATGGAATTCTACAAGAATTCATGCAGAATTTAATTAGTACCCTAATTTCAAAATACAATTTATTTTAATTTGGACTTTAATTAAATACTCCCACTATTTTATTCAAATTGATGGCCCTCACTATCAATTCGGAGAGTCCATTGCGAGATACTCTCTTAGTGGACAAGATCCATATTTCACCAACACCACGAGTCCGCTTTGGCGTTCCTCTCATAATGCAGTTATTTAGGTAGGCAACGCTTGCCAATTGCATCCTCATGCAATTCTTGTATGGCTGGTGAATAACTCCTTATTCGCATCCATCATATGGTGCATGCCAACCCTATGCCTCTAGGCACTCAACCTTTGAGGTCACCTAGTTAAGTTAGACCCGATGTCGACAGTGGGATATCACAATTATCCGCTCGCACCCTTACCAAGATAGATTAATGCACCTTGCTTTGGCAAGCCCACACTTCATCGATCGAGGCAGGAAGAGTGTCATCCATCGGAAGGCATCCGAACACTTAATATTTGATGAAGGGATTTTAATTTTAATAATAGGTTAACACTTAACCATGATCAACATTTGATCAAAGTGCACATCCACAGAAAAACAAGCTTTCTTAAATCCACATGCATCCCTTATGTGCACAACATAAGACTATCAACCTTTGATAGACGAAAAGGCTAAATCTGGACATTTAGAACTCTTCCAAATCTTCAGATTTACATGCATTGGACAAAGGCAAAGACAACTCGACTTAAAGCAGTAGACAAGCTCGTCTCTCATTGTTGGATTCAAAATCCAAAACAATACAAGGGTTCATTAACCACTTGAGGGACGGTTACTGCTAAGGAGACAACAATTTCTAACAATTAGAAATGACCACGAAATCCCAGACGTTCCTGGCGGGGTTCCAAGGGGCCGCGCCCCTGGCGGGGTCTTAGGGGCAGAGCCCCTAACGGGGTCCAAGGGGCAGCGCCCCTGGCGGTGGTATTCCAAGAAGAAATCTTGACATTTAGAACGCTTCCAAATACCTAGATTTGCACGTACTGGAATAACCAAACTTCTGAAACAAAATTCATGACCAGAACCTAGCTCTGATACCACTGTTGGGTTTTTCTAGAACCATACATCAAATGTAGGCGCAGCGGAAATGAAGAGAAACAACCCAAAAAGACTTTGGATCGGCCATGAATGTTGAATCAAGAAGTTAACAAAATGCTAGGTATGAAATTACCTTTGCGGGATTGGATCAAATCCAACCTAGATGCTCCACGAGTTGATTCCTGTCGTCGGCTATGCAAGAGTTCTCACGTAGAATAATGTCTACGTCTCTACAGTGATCCACACGAGCCGGGAGAAGAACGACTGCACCTTTGCACTTCCACGAACTGCTAGGTTCGCTCCAGGAAGAACACACACGACGACGATCGCCGGAGAGGAGGTCAGCGGACGCGATTCAGAGACGGCGGAACACTTCCGTCGGCTAGGGTTCGTAAGGCGAGAGCGGAACTCCTTCCGTCGGCTTTTTCCTTTCGTTAGTTCTAAGAACCCTAAAACGAAGTCTTATTTATACCCAAAGGATAAACAGCTTCTAGAAGAATCGCTATCTGCAGACCACACAGCAGAATAAGGGCTTCTGTTACAATTCGTCGGAATTCCATGGAAGATCATTCGTCGAGATTTCACGGGACAATCCGACGAATCCGACGAATCAGATCAGACGGCAACATTTGCCGAGAAAATGATCTCTGTAACAATTCGTCGAGTCTTCACGGGACAACCCGACGAATCCCGACGAATCCAGACAGACGACAACATTTTGCCGAATGAAGGGTTTCTGTAATAATTCGTCGAGTGTTCACGGGACAATCCGACGAATCCCGACGAATCCGACGAATTCTATCTGTGTAAACCCGACGAATTCAGACAGCAACAACCTGCTGGATTTCCCCATTCTATATATGGTGATTGGTAACATTTACCAACACAGTCAATCTACCAACTTCTCCACATGCTCTTATGTGCGACCCTGCAGGCTCATATCGCGTTGGCAGTGAGATTACATGTTTGACCACTTCTAGATCACAATGGCAACTCCAACAACATCGTCCCTCAATACACCAAGCTCGGTACTCCTATCATGAATGGTGTTGCTGAGAGGCAAAATAGGATAATTAGGATATAGTGAGAAGTATGCTTTTTCATTCTTCTTTACCACAATCCCTCTTGGGTAAATCACTTAAGACCTCATCTTATATTCTTAATAGAGTTCCAAATAAAAAAGTACCAAAAAAACCTATAAGCTGTGGACTAGTTGAAAGCCCAGTATAGAGCATCTTCAGGTTTAAGGTTGTCTAGCTGAGGCTAGGACTTATAGGCCAAATGAAAAGAAACTAGACTCCAAAATGGTGAGCTGTTATTCTGTTGGGTATTCTAAAAGGTTTAGGGGGTATACATTTTATGAACATGTTGGCTGAAGTTTTCTTTGAGACACGTATAGTTCCAAATGTATAAACTACACAACTTCAAGAACATGCCATTAAAAAGATCCATTAGAGAGAATAGAAGGGAGGTACCAGATGATTATACAATCTTTCAACAAGAATATGATGATGATCAAGTGATGATGGATGATGATCCAATTAATCTCAATCAAACTATTCAAAATTTTAATTCTCAACAATGGATTGATGGCATGAAAGAAGAGATAAAGTCCACGAAGGATAATAAAGTTTGAGATCTTGTCACATTGTCTGAAGTTACAAAGCCCATTTGTTGCAAAAATATTTAAAACCAAAAAGGATTCGAAGGGCAATATTGAAAGATATAAGACATGTCTTATTGTTAAGGGATATACTTAGAAAGAAGTCATTTATTATAAAGAGTCTTTTTCTCTGGTTTCAATGAAAGCCTATTCTATGACTGTTATGACATTAATAACACATTTTGACCTTGAGTTATATTAGATGGATGTTAAGGATACGTTTCTCAATGATAACATGATGAGATAATTAATATGGTGCAACCAGATTACTTTGAGTTGGGAGACCCAAAGCAAATGATTCACAAATTAATGAAATTCATCTATAGACTCAAATAAGCCTCTCGCCAGTGGTATTTCAAATTTAATCAAGTTTGTTGGAAATTTGATACCCAAGATTCCTGATTTGAAGAAGAATATTTACATAATAATAAACCTATTGTGCTTGATGAAATCTTGATGATGCTTGAGACAGGTACTCTTACTAAATATCTGAATATTGCTTAAGATCACTAAGACTAAGCACTTATTTGTACTATTTGACCTCAAGTATTTATTTGAAGTCATATTAACATCTATCTTGAAGACTCTACCTGAAAAGTTCAAAGAAACTACTGAATTCAGAAGGCTATGGAAGTCAGAAATTAGTTCAAGTAAAAATCGATGGGACGGTCTGTCGATTGAACTATAAACATCGGCGGGAAGATAAGTTGGCAAGAATCGATCGACGAGACAGACTATCTATTGTAATAGTCGACTGGACAAAGGATCGACTTGATCAATGTCGATCGACGGGATGAACTCAACATTGACGGGACAAACTTCAATTCATTCAGAACTATTCTAAGTGCTTGAATAGTACGTGACAACATTAAATCTCCAGCCTTCTTCATGCCAATCAAGGAGAATTTCAATGGTACATCTATGGAAGATCTTAATGGAATAAATTTGTTGAAGAATTGTTTATGGAATAGTATAATCAATTATTATGAAGGAATATCAAACAGATTTATTCATTCCATTCTGATCCTTACCTACCATATGTGGAATATTCCTACTCGAGTCAAATTTGAAATATTTCCTTTTCTGATTAAATTTGAAGATTCAAATTCAGAGATAATTATGACTTCCCATAAACTCCTCTATTTCCTTTTTAATTAGAGCATCATTATAAAAGGAGAAGATCTGGACCTACTGAGACTAATGATCTGAAGCATACAAAAGATTCGACTGAAATGAATTTTAAGTCTCTCTACTATCAAGAGCAAGATCATTCTAAGTTCTTAAGAGTCCTGTTAGATCCATATTCTGAAGAAAGAACTTGCTGGATATAAGAAGAAGGATTTTTGTTGATGTTAATTTCCTTGATATAGATCTCTACTTACAAGTAATATTCTATTATCTATTAAGGAAGAAGAAGTCTACTGCTAGACCTCTACTGAAGACTCAAGATCTAAATCTTATTTTCTACTGAGTCTATTATTGTAAGCCACAATAAATCTATAAACAATGTGTAAGATCATTATGATCTGAGTGTAGGATTCCTGTGAGAATCTAAGGTAGGATCTTGGTGATCTGAGTGTAAGATCTGAGTGATCTGAGTGTAGGATCTATTTATAAAGATCTGAGTGTAAGTATGATATTATAAAGACTGAGGTAGGGACTCTATTTGAGTTCTGAGTTTTGGAGGAGATTGCCTAGGCTAGCACATTGCTATATAGATAAAGGGGGAAAGTGGATTACCCAACTCTTGGGGAACCACTATAAATCCTTGTGTCTTCTATGATTGCTTGCTTTGTGTTCTTAATTTGAAAAAGATATCATAAATCACCCATCACATTATTCACCCCCCCCCCCTCTAGGTGTGATTCTTATCATTCCTTAAGAATAACAATTGGTATCAGAGAGAGGTTGTGTTCTAAATATCTTTACAGCTAAGGAACAAGATCTACTAAGGATTGATCTATATTCACACCATGGCTGGAGAGAATTACAAAGAACTCAATTCCATGAAATTACCCATATGCAGAAAGGATAACTTTGCCATACGGAAGGAAAGGGTGAAGCTTTGCATGGAGGCATCTGATCTAAGGATTTTTATGACCATTGATGATGGTCCATTCATTCTAATGAACGCCTCATCCTCCAACACTGAAGCCGTAGTTCCCAAGAAATATGTTGAAATGAGTAAAGATGAGATAGTGCTTGCCACCATAGACAAGAGGGCCAAAAATATTTTGGTATGTGCTATTGATGATTCTGCATTCCAAAATCTAGTACATTGTAAAACCTCCAAAGAAATGTGGGACTCTCTTGTAGTCTACATGGAAGGAACAACTGAAGTAAGGGATGACAGGAAATTCCTTCTGAATTAAGAGTATGAGGCATTCAGAGAAGATAAGTGGGATTCCATCTCCCAGTGCTATGAATTGTTTTCAGAATTGTGAATGGTCTGAGAACCTATGGAAGGTTATTCTCTAATTACGAGCTTAATGAAAAATTCCTGAGATCCCTTCATAAAGAATGGGACACTAAAATCTGTGCTATAAGGGAAGTAGGAAATCTGAGCAATATGGAACCCCAAAACCTGTTTGGGAAACTTCTCTCTTATGAGCTACAATTGAATACCATGAAAGCTGAAGAAGATAGTTGCATACCAAATCACAAGGAAAAATCAGTAGCCCTCAAGGCCGATAGCTCTAAAAAGAATAAGGAATCTGAAGTTGAATAATATGAAACAAGCTCCACCAGCACAGGACTATCTGATGGGGAACTCACTCTATTCTCCAAGAACTTCATGAAGATTCTCAGAAAAAGAAGGAAAGAAAAAGGAAAACACTCATCTCCCTCTAACTCAAGAAGAAGCTACAATCCCCACAATGAAAAAGGGGGCATGTATGAATCCAAACATAACAAACACTATTCTACTGAAACTATTTGCTATGGATACAGGAAATCTGGACACATGATAGCTGAATGTTCTTCCAAAAGAAGAGACAATAGAAAACCTGAAGATAAGAAAGTTTTCAAGGAAAAGAACAGAGAAAAGAGCTTTCTGGATAAGAAATGCAAAACTCTTAGTGATGATGAGAGCAGCTCCTCCTCCTCATTAGAAGAAGAAGAATATAGGGCTACCATGGAGATTAGTGAAGAAGAAAAGCAAGATTTTTTTTCTCTGCACAGGTACCAATCAAAGCTTCTTTATCTATGCCAGATACTGAATCTAAGACAATTCTTTCCTCAGGAGATGAATCTGAAGATGACTTATTAGATCAATATGGAGAATTGCTTAATGTACTTAAGAGAAGCAAGAAGCTTTGTAAAGAGAAACCTGGAGAGATCATATCTCTTCAAGCAAAAACTCTGATCTCTCAGAAATAGCTGAAAGGGTAACTCTGGAGAATGCAAAATTCTGCCAACTCAAAAATGACTGCAATGCTAGCTCCAATCTTCCTCTAATCAGCAAGTTTGGAAAAAACTCTAAAGGCATTAATAGACAGCAAAGAGTCGTGCCAAGTCCTATCCAAAGAAGTTGTACTTCTAAAGAAGGATAAAGATCAATCTGGTGTCCTGAAATATAAGGACAAGAAAATCAAAGATTTGGAGGACAAACTTCTTATTGAAAGAAAGCTTGTAGCAAGTTTCTCCAAACCTACGATTGTTCTTCCTTTGATTGATGGCTTTTGCTCCACTCATAGAAGAGGATTAGGATACCTTGAGGAAGGAAAATCAGGAAAATCTATTGAGAAAAAGGTCAAATTTAGGAAGGTAATATCACCCTCCAACAAGTATGATCATGCATCTATTTATGGACACCTCAAGAATGAGTGCTCCACAAGTGGATTCAAGGATGTGCCTAGTGCGTCAAAGGAACCTCATGAAGGGATCATCATGAGGAAACATGAATCTTATGTGTCTAGGAAGAGGAAGACATATTTTAAGAAGATTGACTTCAGAGGCAAAGCTGTGAGTGGGAATATCCAACACCACAATCATAAGCAGTGCAATTCTATCTCCTCTTCCACACAAAGGAATCATGCTCCTTCTGACATCAAGAAAAGGAGATATAACGAGTTTGAATGTTGGTGTTGTGGCAAGATTGGCCACTTTGCAATTGACTGTTGGTTCAATCCAATAGTCCCAAAGGTAACCAATGCCAAGCTAACAAACAATCTTGTTAAGTATTGGGAATTTTACCCTCAATGTTCCCTTGATTTGAAGAAGCATCACACTTAATGCTAAGTACAAGTTGTATTTGATAAACCCTATTTCATCTCATGACTATGCAGGGTTAGGATATTCCAAGGTATGGAGTACGTTTAGTGGTTTACTGCCAAAACCGCTGAGACAAGTTCTCTGTCTCAGCTGAACCGCTGAGACAATGCTAGGAGCCGCTGAGAAGGTGTCTGGGCCAGCTGAGCTGCAGATAGAGAAAAACCGCTGAGCCAACAGTCTGTCTCAGCGGATCCGCTGAGACGGGATAAAGGTAGCCATTGAGACTGGAAGCTATCTCAGCCCAACCGCTGAGACAGATTCAAATGTGCTGGCGGGTTTTGCTTTTGGCGCAAGGTGCAGAAAAGCAAGATATAGTACTCCAATCACCTCCATACTGTTTTAGGGGCAATCTGATAGCCGTTGAAGATTGGAGAAGTATAAAAGAACAACTTAGGGCTTTTAAGAAGCAAGCTTTTTGGATTAACAACACATAACTACTGTTACATTGTCGGCTGTCAACAAGTTCTCTCCTCCTACTTCCTGAAGCTACAAAGGAGAGAAAGATTGATCTTCCTGTGTGATTGAAGAAGAGCAAGTTGATCCTTATTCATCTACTGAAGAGAAGGATCAGAGAAAGGCAGGATTGAAGCTGTTGTTCTCTTCCCAGCTTCAGGACAGTAACAGAAGATCAAGGCTTAAAAGAGTTACAATTTTGTCTTCTGTTGTAAGCATCAATTTTATTACCTTCTGTAGGAACATTATTTGTTCTGAGTTTGTAGGGCATTTTTCCTGAGGGTGTAGGGTTGTTGGGCCTGAGTGTAAAGCTGAGAGTTCAGCTTGAGTGTAGGATCTCAGTGGAGATCTGAGGTAGGACTTCTTGATAAGTCTGAGCTGGTAGGTCTGCTGTGCCTGAGGTAGGGTTGTTGAGCCTGAGGTAGGGTTTGGGAAAACCTGAGAGATCCTGAAGGATCTGTGTTGTTAGCTCTTGGAGTTGAGATTAGAGGTGTTGGCCACGTCCAACTCATTGTTAGAAAGGTGAAGGGGGAAAGAGGACTACTCAAGACACCCTATCTTGAGGAACCTCTATAAATGCTTGTGTGTTTTCAGTGTGCTTGATTTATTACTAACACTAACAAAGAAAATAGCTTGGCTAAAACTTAAAACAAAAGAGACCTATTCACCCCCCCCCCCCCCCCCCTTTAGGTGATTAAGACTACATCCTTATAAACTATCATTAAGATCCACTCTGCAAATCCTGGAGCAGTCAGATTTAGTGTGTATTTTATGACTAACAGAAATCTAGGACCCAACCAGTCTTGGGTACCTAAGAAGAAATATTTTATTTTTGCAGGTATGTCCAAAGACTAATCAAACTCTAATCTAGTATTTGGACAGTGGATGTTCTAGACACATGACTAGAACAAGAAGCCTTTTGAAAGAATTCACTCCTGTACAAGATGTCCCTAAAGTAATATTTGGGGGACTGTTGCGAGGATTCGGCAAGTGCACCGGTCACGCAAGTAATAAATTTTGGGAATAGGATTCCCGAGTGTCGGTCTCTTGAGGAACACAGTAAGGTGGAGTTTATTATCGAGGAAGGACTTGAGATCGAAGTCCTGCGGTAGATGGAATGCGAACGAAAGGGGCTTTGAGGTTTGCAAACAAAAGTAAATACTACGCCTACTCCTATGCAATGCCGCTATGCAATGCTTCGATCGGCGGGATGGAAACTAGGCAGGCCTTGAGCGCGCTGCGTCGAAAGGGCGGATGGACGAGAAGGCTAACGGGAACGAGCTATGCAGGCCTTGAGCGCGCTGCTTCGTTAGGCGAGTGGAATACGGGCCGCGATGCCACGCTTCGGTGGCCGAATGGGCGAGTAGGCTTACGGATTGAGGGTCGCAAGCACCTCATCGACAAGCACGCCACTAGCAATTGCTAGTGCGGCACCGGACATGGTGGTGGAACGGAAAATTGATGGGGGCGCACCTCATTAACACAAATGAACAAATTGATTTCATAAACATGAAATAAACAATACTAAACATGATTCATAGTGTTCATCATCAAGATAAAGAGAATACAACAAATATAACCACACAAGTAGAAGAAAAAGGCAAGAAATACGACCGAATCCGGAGTCTCGTTGTAGATTCACGGTAGGAAGCACCGGGTTGTCAATCCGCGTCCTAGCTCGGTCCCAACTGCGTCCGGGGTAGAGGAGGGTTGTCACACCTCCCAGTGGACCCGTCTTCTCCAGCGATTTACCATCCGATCACGTCTAGTGCGAAGAACTTCTTCCTTAGCGATCAAAATGAGTGTAGAATCTCTTCTTTCAAGCCCTTGGATGATGGAGGAGGCCTAGGGGGTGAAAAACCTCTGGAAATGGCGAAAACGGCGGACTGAACGGAGTCCAAATATGTGATCCCGACCTAATTCGCGATCAGGTCATTATATAGGCACTGAATTAAACAGCGCGCACGATCATTGGCGCACGACCAGTGGTCGTGCGCACTAGAATCCTGTGATCGTGCGCCTGGCTGGGTGGAACCTGCAAGAAACGGAATTTATAGAAGATGATGTTCGCACGACTAGTGGCGCACGATCGGTGGTCGTGCGCACTAGCGTTGATGGTCGTGCGCAATACAGCAAACAGAACTCAGAATTTTAATGATAAGTGCGCACGAGCAGTGGCGCACGACCGGTGGTCGTGCGCACTGGCGTTGGTGGTCGTGCGCACTGCACCAAACAGAACTCGTGAAAAAGGGTTAAGTGCACACGATCAGTGGCGCACGACCAGTGGTCGTGCGCAATAGAACCGGCGATCGTGCGCAGTGTTCCTGTGCAGAATTGCACCGGGAACACTTGCACGACTCCTATTCCCGCACAACCACAGATCTAGCCACTGAAAGTGGCACTTAACAGCACATGAATACTACTAATGACAATAAGCACAAAAAATCACACCAAAGTGGGCCTAGATGTGCACCTAGCATGGATTATCAAATATAAGCTATAACAAGGCTAAAGTGCGGAGAAATGACTAAATAACGGCCCGGATGAGTCCATAAATGTGTATATGATCAGGACTCATCACACCCCCAGACTTAACTGTTTGCGCGTCCCGAGCAAACGAATCCGGCGGAGCGTGAAAACGATAATTAACAAAGAGAATTACACAAAGGAGTACGGTGCGAAGTACCATACGCATGCAAGTAGAGAATTTAGTAGAAGGAGATTCTAACTATGCTAACTAATTTACAAGAGTATTAAAGCGTAATTAAAGATTTAGATGTACTCAATTGGTGAGTTATGAAGAATTTGACGATCATGCCCGGTATGAAAGTGACGAGACACTGAGGCGGGTGTTGCAAAAGATCGGGGCTTAGGAATAACTCCGCTGAAATCCATCAACGTCGTGAACCATACGCTTGCCCGGTCACACTCTCTCCACGGCGCTAGCAAACTTGCAAATCAAATCAGTAGGGCTTATAGGATTAAAACGGGGCTTAGGTTACGGTATGATATTCAAAGTTAAACACGGCGGCTACGCAACCCAAGTGAGCTAACGGAACGCTGCACCACGCAAGACCAACAACTATGCTCGTGTGACACACCCCCAGACTTATCATGAAAACCAGGTGTGCACACGGCCTACTTCACAAATACCAACAGATTTTCTATTTAGCTCGGAAGGATTTTTTTTTTCAAAATACTCTTTTTTTTTCTTTTAACATCTTTTACTTCTTTTATATATCCTCCGGTTGGTTCAAAATCAGCAGATAGACTTTATTTTCCTTTCATGACACAATGATTCCACACACCACACAAGTTGAGACTTATGAGCGCAGTTAAAACATTTTGGTTGCGGGAGTAAGATAGGCTTCAGGCTTTGGTGGATGAAGAGGGGCTGTACAAAGGAATGGTAGGCACAAAATGGGCTTGCAACGGTGAACGAAAAGGACATGGAATAACAAAGCTCAAACTAGCCAAATGGTGGCCTACATCATGTTTAACTCGACGAGTCGCTCTCACCCATGCTTCGAGAGTCGCTTGGGGCAAGTTCTTAGCCCACGAGAAAGGTAAACCTTCCTCCCGACTCGAGCAACACACGACTAGCAATCGCACACACACAACACCGGTTTATCGTCAATTTCATGCGAATTCACCACTTGAGTATATTAAATCTAAATTTACGCAGAAATACTAAACATAAATTAGATGCATAACGAAAATCTAGTTCTACTCAAACTCTACCATAGCATGCAAAGTGACTAGAACACTACATGAGTCAACATCGCACTCCAAATAATAATTCCTACGTTAACAACCTATTTCACTTTCCAACCAGGATAGTTTAAGCGGCACAACACAAAAAGATAAGCGCGCACTCAAATGGGTGAAATGGTGTGTGAAAAATGAAAAATAATGATAATGATAGGATAAATAAGAATCAACCTTCTAGTATGCGGTGCAACTCGTGCACAGTGGATAACAACAACCGCTCCCCCAGACTTAAGCTAAACAATATATCTAGAACTTTGAAGCTAAAAGAGGGGAGAAAGTGTTACCCAATGCTCAGAATTGAGCATACCAGACGATTGGTGTTTACGATCAAAAGCAGTCCGCAGCATCCGCCATCACAAGGAACAAAGGCCACCTGAAAGTGACACACTAGAACAACAAAAATAGTAAAAACTGAACTAAACATGTGAGAGCACTAAAAATCAAGAAATCTGGGTTATCACCCATGGGAGGGAACCTGTTCCTGCAATTAATATTAAGCACTCGCACACAAAATAAGGGAACAGAATAAGCTGGATACATAAAACTATGCCCAGAAGAGCATCCACAAGCAAAATGTCATTATTACAGTTAACAAAAGAGAAGGAGTTCGAACGACTCAACAAAAGACCTAAAAAGCAACAAGTGAAAACAGACAACAAGGCTTAGAATAGCTCGCATGCAGGGAGAAAGATCACTCGTCGTCGCTGTCGCTATCTAGAACAACAACGGATGGCGGCGGTCTGGAAGATGATGCGGCCCGACCCGGAGGTGGGGGAATATTTAACCCTCCCCGCAATGCTTGCTGATAAACGAAATCCGTCAGCCAATACTGGTTCGCTTCCAGATCGGAGAGGCGCCGATCGAAACTTGGCACCTCCGGCGCTCTAGAAGAACTGCCCAAAATTCGGAAAGAGCACTTTCCCGGACGTTGACCGGAGGGCAACACATCCCACTCAAACGTTGCGAGAAATTCCAAGGTAAGCTCCCGGTAGCCGAGGTCATTGCACTCGAACACCCCACTCCAATGATCGAAATAATAGCGTTGGCGGACGGCCTCCCCCAACTCTCCATTGTCGCCGATGGAATTTAACTTGTTCCAATCCACCAGACGCTGCGATAGGAATGGCTTCTCCTTGAGAGAGTTGAATCGCCTCGTGTGCGAATCTTTGGAAAAAGTAGCCATCCTAGCGAGGATCTGAGCAGGAGAGGCGGAAGAGCGGCCGGAGCGTTGGTAGACCTTTTGGCAATCTCTGGAGCTCATGGTGGTAGGAGGGCAAAGGAAAGAGAAGAATCGGAAGTGGGCTCACCGGAAGGAAGGCGGGTGCACGATCGGCGGCAACCCAGCGGAGACGGCGCACGGACGACGAAAAACGAAAGCCCTAGATCGTGCGTGAAAGGCTCGGGCGGACGGGCATTTTATAAAAATCTGGGCCGATCGCACGACCAGTGGTCGTGCGCGATAAGTAGTGCGTACGACCAGTGATCGTGCGCCTTAGGAATTTTCCAGCGGCCAAAATTTTAGTAAAATGTCCATCCACCGTGCAGTTTACGCACAAACAGGAATCAGCACAAGCAGCGAGGTATTCACAGCCTTAACAAAACTTAACTAAACTAGACAAAATAAAATTTCAGGAAAAAGAAAGATAACTACTGGGGTTACTGTCATCCCAGCACGACTTATTTGAAAACATAAAGGTCCTAGCTAATGGGCCTATGGAAGAGAAAATGCACAGGTAACTGTTCCAATATCCGTTTCGGTTGCGGGTACCGATACGGTGATAGAACAGTCACCCCTCTACCTAGATATAGATACCTGCTCCTCACAGGTAGAGGGTAGAGAATGTAAGAAAAGGAGGAGGCCTGGTCCTCACTCATCTCACAAAACACATCCTTGCTTAGCAAGGTATCATCAACAGCAAGGTGGCAGGAAGAAAAGGCAATGAGTGGAGCTTCCTCAAAGGAGGGGGAATAAACCTCCTCACATGAGAGGATACTCTCATCATTGACTTGAGCAAAAAGCTCCAAGTCCTCCTGATGTACCTGTGAAGACTCAACCTGCACAGGCTCAGATGAAGAAAGGGGGTCAGGAAATAAAAGAGAAGAATGACATAAATAATCAATCATCAGGGGAGTGATCCCAGTCTCACTCCCAGCAGGATCCAAGGATAGATCACTATCATCATCGTAAGTATCATGGCGAGGGGAACCCAAGAACTCAAGGGCCTCGGTGGTGAGTTGGACCTCCTCGTCCCATGAGGAAGTGCAAACCTCCTCAACAGAAGGAGTATCCTCCTCAACCCACCTCGGAGCATCCTCCGAGTCTGAAGCATCACCCCGCTCCTTTACTTTGATAGGATCATACAGAATGTGTGTAGAAAAATCGTGCAAAGAAACTGGAAAAACACAAAGATTTGGTTCCTCCGTAAAAAGATCTGCTAAAGCCTCCCCGATGGAAAGAATACTTTCCTCATCATGCTCAGGTGCATCTAGGAGCTCACATTCCTCTCCTTGTTGGCTAATAGATGAGTGATCATCATCACTAGGAGTGAAGCCATACACAGGGAGTGAGGAATCCATGCACAAAACAGGCTCAGGGATAGAGGGCACAATTGCCTCCATGGGTAAAGAAGGAGTGATAGGGACAATGTCGCCCTGAGTGGAGGAGCGGCGGTCAGGCTTGAAAAGACTAGGACAGTCCTTCAATTCATGACCCTCTCCTCGACACAATAAGCAAACCATGTTCCTACACTGCCCAGCATTCAACTCATTCATTTGGTCTAAATAATAAACCATCTTATCATTAAAGCTAGGCGAAATACCCCATGACGACATTTTCAATAATTAAAGCAGATAAAATGAAGCAGGAATTCTTTGCAAGGAAAATCCACACAACTAATAAAGCTCCTTAGATTTAAACTTGCCTAAAACTTTAAAATAGGGAAAGACGAAATAAAGGCAAAACAAAAAAAATAGAAATGCGGCTAAACACAAAGAAAGAACAACTATCTCTCGACTCCCTCTCAAGAAAACTCACACAACTGTGTTCCCCGGCAACGACGCCAAAAACTTGTTGCGAGGATTCGGCAAGTGCACCGGTCGCGCAAGTAATAAATTTTGGGAATAGGATTCCCGAGTGTCGGTCTCTTGAGGAACACAGTAAGGTGGAGTTTATTATCGAGGAAGGACTTGAGATCGAAGTCCTGCGGTAGATGGAATGCGAACGAAAGGGGCTTTGAGGTTTGCAAACAAAAGTAAATACTACGCCTACTCCTATGCAATGCCGCTATGCAATGCTTCGATCGGCGGGATGGAAACTAGGCAGGCCTTGAGCGCGCTGCGTCGAAAGGGCGGATGGACGAGAAGGCTAACGGGAACGAGCTATGCAGGCCTTGAGCGCGCTGCTTCGTTAGGCGAGTGGAATACGGGCCGCGATGCCACGCTTCGGTGGCCGAATGGGCGAGTAGGCTTACGGATTGAGGGTCGCAAGCACCTCATCGACAAGCACGCCACTAGCAATTGCTAGTGCGGCACCGGACATGGTGGTGGAACAGAAAATTGATGGGGGCGCACCTCATTAACACAAATGAACAAATTGATTTCATAAACATGAAATAAACAATACTAAACATGATTCATAGTGTTCATCATCAAGATAAAGAGAATACAACAAATATAACCACACAAGTAGAAGAAAAAGGCAAGAAATACGACCGAATCCGGAGTCTCATTGTAGATTCACGGTAGGAAGCACCGGGTTGTCAATCCGCGTCCTAGCTCGGTCACAACTGCGTCCGGGGTAGAGGAGGGTTGTCACACCTCCCAGTGGACCCGTCTTCTCCAGCGATTTACCATCCGGTCACGTCTAGTGCGAAGAACTTCTTCCTTAGCGATCAAAATGAGTGTAGAATCTCTTCTTTCAAGCCCTTGGATGATGGAGGAGGCCTAGGGGGTGAAAAACCTCTGGAAATGGCGAAAACGGCGGACTGAACGGAGTCCAAATACGTGATCCCGACCTAATTCGCGATCAGGTAATTATATAGGCGTTGAATTAAACAGCGCGCACGATCATTGGCGCACAACCAGTGGTCGTGCGCACTAGAATCCTGTGGTCGTGCGCACTAGCGTTGATGGTCGTGCGCAATACAGCAAACAGAACTCAGAATTTTAATGATAAGTGCGCACGAGCAGTGGCGCATGACCGGTGGTCGTGCGCACTGGCGTTGGTGGTCGTGCGCACTGCACCAAACAGAACTCGTGAAAAAGGGTTAAGTGCACACGATCAGTGGCGCACGACCAGTGGTCGTGCGCAATAGAACCGGCGATCGTGCGCAGTGTTCCTGTGCAGAATTGCACCGGGAACACTTGCACGACTCCTATTCCCGCACAACCACAGATCTAGCCACTGAAAGTGGCACTTAACAGCACATGAATACTACTAATGACAATAAGCACAAAAAATCACACCAAAGTGGGCCTAGATGTGCACCTAGCATGGATTATCAAATATAAGCTATAACAAGGCTAAAGTGCGGAGAAATGACTAAATAACGGCCCGGATGAGTCCATAAATGTGTATATGATCAGGACTCATCAGGGACCTGACAGAGGAAAAACTAAAGGTTATGGTAAAGTTACTAATGGCATAGTTACCATCTCAAGAGTAGCTTATGTGGAAGGATTGCAACACAATCTGATAAGCATAAGTCAACTTTGTGATCTTGACTATTTGGTAGTTTTCCACGAGGATAAGTGCCTCATTAAGATGAGTGAAAGCTCTGAAGTTATTTTTACTGGAACTAGGAGTGGAAATGTATATTGTCTCAATTTCCTTTGCACTAATTTAGATGCTCCCATATGTTTAATGACTACTAGTAAGGCATCTCTGTGCATCCAATGACACAAGAGACTAGCTCATATAAATTATAAGTCCATCAGTAAGCTCCTATCAAAAAACTTGGTCAGAGATGGTCCCAAGTAGAATTGTGCACAAGAAGGCCCTTGCCATGCTTGCCAAATGGGTAAGCAAACAAACGCCTCCTTCAAGTCAATTGGATTGAAAAATTCCACTAGATGTTTATCCATGTTGCACGTACATGGACTTGTTTGGCCCAATGTCAATTCAAAGTTTAGGGAGCAAGTCTTATACATTTGTGATTGTAGATGATTACTCTAGGTTTGCATGGGTGTTCTTTCTCAAACACAAGTCAATTCCCTAGAAGTTTTCACTACATTTGTCAAACAAATTCAGAATGAACTAAACTGTTCAGTGGTCAAAATCAGAAGTGATCATGGAACAAAATTTCAATCTGGAGTAATGACAAAGTTTTGTGAAAGTCTAGGTATCTTACAAGTGTTCTCATCTCCAAGAACTCCACAATAAAATAGAGTAGCTGAGAGGAAGAATAAGACACTCATTGAGGCAAGCAGATCAATGTTGAGTGCCTCCACTCTACCAGAATTCTTCTGGGCTGAGGCAGTCAATACAGCTTGCCATGTGCAAAATAGAGCACTTATCAATAGAATTCACAACAAGACTCCCTATGAACTCTTGAAAAGTAGGAAGCTACCTTGGCCTACTTCAAGATCTTTGAAAGCAAGTGCTATGACCTAAACAATGGGAGGCATCATTTGACAAAGTTTGATGAAAAATGCTTTGAAGGCATCTTTGTTGGATACAGTCATCACAACAGAGCTTATAGGATATATATAGTACATTCCCAAACTATAGAAGAATCTATTAATTTAGTATTGGATGAATCAAGCATGATACTTGAAATGCCCTCTAGAATTTCTGTGACAGGCTCAGGTTCCAAGCTCAAGGAACTGAAGACATCAATCTCAGAAGAAGAAAAAGAACTCTCTTCCTCTCATACAATGGGAATAGATGTAGGGGTAGTAGAAGGCCAAGTTGATAATTTAACAGATGAAGACAATCAACGAGCTGAAATACAAGAAGCAGCAACCCCAGTTGAAGAAATCCCAGCAGAAAATAGAAATCTGGCCAATGCCATCAAGTTTAAAAGAAATCACCCACCTGATCTAATCATTGGGGACATCAATCAAGGAGTACAAACCAGAAGTAGCTCAATGAATGAAGCACTATTTCTAAGCTTCCTCTCACAAGAAGAACCAAAGAAGTTTGAAGATGTTAACATAGATCCATTCTAGATTTTAGCTATGCAAGAGAAACTGAATCAATTCACAAGATGCAAGATCTGGAAAATAGTTCCAAAACCTCATGGTCATAATATAATTGGAACCAAATGAGTGTCCAGAAACAAACAGGATGAGCAAGAGGTCATTTTCAAGAACAAAGCCATATTAGTTGATAAATGATATAGACAGGAAGAGGGAATTGATTATGATCAAACCTTTGCACATGTGGCAAGGCTAGAGGCAATCAGACTCTTCCTTGCCTATGCAACCCACAAAAGATTTAAACTTTACCAAATGGATGTGAAATCAGCATTTCTTAATGGAGATTTGAAGGAAGAGATTAATGTAGAACAACCTCCAGGTTTTATCAACTCAACTCATCCTGATCATGTTTATTTTCTTAAGAAAGCACTCTATAGTCTAAAGCAAGCACCTAGACCTTGGTATGGGACCTTATCTTCCTTTCTCCTTGAAAATAAATTTTTAAGAGGAAAGATAGATAAAACACCATTTCTTAGGGAAATCAAAGGCAAGATCTTGTTGGTGGATATCTATGTCGATGACATCATCTTTGGATCTACAGATGACAACCTATGTAAGAGGTTTGCTAACCTTGTGCAAGGGAAGTTTGAAATCAGTAGAATGGGAGAGCTAAAGTATGTTTTGGGTCTCCGGGTTAAGCAATCTGAGGAAGGAATCTTCATTTCTCAGACCAAGTTTACCAAAGAACTTCTTAAGAAATTTGGCATGGTGAGTGTTCGATTCAAAAGTGCGCTTACGAAGAAAATTGAAGGCTGCGGACTATCAGTTACTATTTAGTTAGAGAATTCAGACCGCTAGCAGCGATCGAGGCCAGACTTCGCCCGTCGCGGCAAATGCCACTCCTGCGACGGGCTTTCCTTTTATTGAAAAGTAGCGGTTACAAATGCGAGAAAGCAGAAGCCGGCCGGTCAACAGTTCGCGAGACCTGAAACTCGAGACCGGAGCTCAGACAAGCGAGCTCTTGGATTCGAGTCTGCCTGTCTTGTGAACAGTGCCGCCCCCTATTTATAGGCTTGGGGGCCTGCCCGATTGGGCAGGGATAAAATAACCTCCTGCCCGGGTACAGGAGAAACGGGCAGGCGGTGACGGGATACAAAAAGAAGAAAAAAGAAAGAGGCCGCGCGATCTGACGGCCTGCCTTCCCGACCTGTCTTGCTTGCGGCTGAGGACACCGGGACCAAGTCAATAATGCAGACCGCGCGGTTTGGAGATTGAGGCCGCGGTCTGCCTTCTGGTCATGACTTGGCCGATCTTCAAGAGGTAACTTGGATAGCCTTCGATCTGGAGCTCCGGCCTGTTCTTCGGGGCTGGAACTTCGAGTTTCTATGGGACAACCCGCGCGGCCTGCAGGCTGAGACCGCGGATGAACTTCTTGCCTTGGCTCTTTGACGATCTTATCCCTTTGGGGGCGATCCAGAAATGACACCAGGCCGCCCGGCCTGGCCCTTCCTGAACTGAGAACCGCCGATTCCAGGACCCAGCGGCTTAGCCCAGGAGGCCGAGCGGTCTGATAATGGTTCAAACCGAGAAGCGGTTTTCCGGGCAAACATAATCCCCGCATATTTTCAAATCTCAGAGGATTTCGAAAATATTAGCTTTGACCGGGAGACCGCATCCGACTTGCCTTGAATTCTATAAGAGAGCCAGAGAATTCATTCTGCGTTGCTTTTTCTGAAATCACGGGATATTACTCGCCGGTTGCGGTCAGAATTTTTAAGACTGGCAATTCTTCAGTAATGGACTTCCTGGACGCCGTGCTAGACCGCGTGGATCCCAGCGGAGACCAGAGGAGGGCGGAAGAAAAAAGGCGCGAACCGTTGGAGAAGTCGGACAAGGAGAAAGAGAAGCAAGACCGGAAAGATCGGAAGAAGAGGAAGCGGGCTGAGAAGGCCGCAGCGGCTAGCCTCCAGCCAGTCGTAGATTTATCAACTCCCAAAACTTCTGCAGAGCCCGTGGTGAACAGCTCGGGGCCTTCCCCCGATGTCTCGCCGATCCCTCCCAGCGACCTCAACCAACAGACCGCTAGCTTGCCGAGCAAAGAGGTGGCCGCCACTTCTGAGAAAGTTGTTTCAGACAGCCCTTCGAAGAAGGTCGGCGAAACCGCCTCGTTCGGAGTGGAAATCACCCCATCCGGGAACCCTCACCTGCTTGTCAGGGATCTAGAGGAAGGGGCGGTTAGTTCCCCCAGGACGGGCGAACCGAGTACTCCTCTGTCCGTGGATGATTATCCCAGCCCCCTGAAAGAAGTTCACCCAGCTCCGGGTAAGAGAGAAAGGAAGAGGAAGCAGACCGGGTCTGTGACCGAGCGGATAACAAAGAAGGTCAAGAGGCTAGCCGCTAAGGAAAGGGCGGCCCTTAAGAAACCGACCGAATCCCTCCTTCAGACCAACTCGCGACTAAAGGAGGAATTGGGCCTCATGACTCCTCCACCCAAAAAGTTGAATGACCCATCGGCTACCCCTGATACGAAGCCGGGCGAACTGATTCCGGACTCGGCGAGTAGTCTATCCTTTAATGGGATTTTCAGAGATATGGATGAGCTGGTGAAGCGGGACCAGCTCCTTGACAGCCCGCCGGCCCCAGAACAAACCGCCCGAACTGCTGATAACTCAGGCCGCCCCGCTGAGACCGATCAGACCGAGGCCGAAGAGCGAGAAGCCGCTGCCCGGACCGCCTTGGAGGTTGAGCGGAAAGCGATGGAGCTTGGGGAGGTGCTGAAGGCGCAGGAGAAGGTTCCCCCGGCAATGACCGGGGAGGAGATAGTGGTGGCGAAGAAGGAAAAGGCGGACCGGGCTTTAAACAAGCCGCTGCGGTCTGATCTCTTCGCGTCAGGTACGAGCCCCGCGGATCGTAAATCTGTCCGTTTCTTCATTCCACGACCTCTTCGAAATAAGTTATTGACCCCGCCGACGAGCTTTTTCCCTACGGCGGCCTGGTCTTCTTCCGCTAGGCAGAGTAAGGAGAGATTCTTGCATGAGCTACAACGGCGGTTAGACCCAAAACAGCCTAAGCGGCCTGCGCGCCTAGGCACTGATCTTTTATTTATGTCCATTGCTGTATATATTCAACCCTGCATGCTTTTATTTTTTATGACCGCGCGGCCTTTTGCAGATAGCAACGATCAGACTGTGAAGCCGGGCGACCTTGTGGCCAGCCTACCTCCATTGGTTCCCCTGGCATCGATCCGCGAAACAACTTCGCAGGAAGGGCCACAACTTTTCGAACATCTTGAAGGGGATCTGGCCACCCTGCGAGCCCGCTTGAAAGAGATCGAAGACCGGGAGGCCGCTACTCGGACCGCTCTGGAGGCTGAGCGAGTTGCGAGGATGAAGGCTGAAGAGGCGCTGAAGGCTCAGCTGGAGGCCGCGCGGGTAGCAGTGGAGGCCGAGAAGAGGGCCAAGGTAGCACAAGTCGCTGCTCTGACCGCCCAGCTGGAGAAAGAGAAGAGAGCGTCCGCGAAATCTGAGGGCGACTCAAAGTATTACCAGGAAAAGTTCCTGCGATTAACCAGAGAGGTCGCTGCGAGTCGGCGAAATATGAATGATGCGATGGTGGTTATTGGCCGCCCGACTGTTGGGGCGGGCTCGAATCCTCCCCCGGTTCGGGCGGCTGATCCAATGGTTGATGAGGCCGCTGCGGTCCCCCGTATGATTGCCGCCTCGCGGGTTGAAAGGGATGCCGGGCGGCTTCATAGTACAATCAACCACCTCCATTATCATACCAGCCAAATTTATTCTCTCCTGAACACCACAAGTGACCAGGTCGCACGACTTCATAGAGAGGATACCTCCCCAGAGCGCCGTCAGCCGTGACCAATATTTGAATATAACTTGTATTATGAATGTGGCTTGTTGATCTGGACAATGTTCTTCTCTATTCTTGTCTTTTATTTGAACAATTCGCGCGGTCTCTTATTTTAACCGCTGTACTTTATGCCTTGTTTAAATCTTATGTTTCATTCGAACTGTTTTCTGGTCGGGCGGACTGTGATGTATGCTTATTTCTATTTTTTCTGGATGCCTTTGCTTCTTTCATATTTCTGGTGAATCTAACCACATAGGCCATTGACCGCGCGGTCAGAATGTATAGCCGTGACATGATTTTACTATTCACAGATCATAGAAATCTATAAGTATAGAATTTGCCGAAGTCATTCTCACGATTTCCAGATGGCGCGATCCAAGAACAAGTCGCAGCGACCTGTTAAAGTTAAGGCCGTCCGAGCTGACGCGGCCTTGGCATTCCATTCGGCGGACCATCCGGAATGCCGGCTTACTCAGAACGAGCTAGATGATTTCATTGCCAGACACATGGTAGGGAGCAATCTGCTCGCGCGGCTTCCTTTGCGCGACGAGCGGATTAACTCTTCCAGTCCGCACCAGATCGCCATCCCAGTTGACCACTTCGAATATGGCTTCAAGTTTCCACTGCCGCTTGAAGTCATAGCCATTTTCGACCACTACGGGGTTGTGCCCGGTCAGCTTCCGCCGAACTCGATCGCTTCAATATACAGCTTCATCTCCTATCTGCGGTTCGAGCGAACTAGATTCTCCATCGACTTGTTCAGGAAGTTCTTCTCGGTGCGGGCAGTATCCGACTCGGGGACTTCGACTTACAGAGGGCACCTCTACTTCAGCTGCCTCGGGCTGAAGGTTGTTAACCTGGCGAACAAAGTCTCCGACTGGTCGGAGCGGTTTGTAATGCTCGAAGGTAACTTCGGGCTGTTACAAACCAACCCGCAAGTCCGGGGGGAAGAAGTCTTCCAGATCCCCCAGGTCGGCAAGATCGAGGCGGACACCTTCGCGTTCCTTGAGAAGGAGCGGCTTGATATCAACCACTACATCCCGCTTTTCTCGGAGCTTGAGAACATCCTCCCCGAACATAGTAAGTTCTTCTAGACCGCCTTTATATGACCGCGCGGCCTTCTTTACTTATACTCTTGATTTTATTTTGCAGCCGCCCATATCGTTCCAGCGAACAAGCCGGTCACGCCGGCCGGCCCAGTTTTAACCCAGAGGGAGAAGAGGCAGCGGCGAAAGAGGTCGCCATCCTCGGAGGAAGAGGGCCCGACCTCTTCTGACGACTACGAAATCCTTCGTTCAAGTGGGAACCCGCCCGACCTGCAGGGCAACCCGACCGTCCTTTGGCACAGGGATGGAAGTCGGATCCGGGTATCCACCGCTCTCCCTCCCTGGGGGAGCGAAAAAATTGAATGCCATGCCCTAGCCGCCGGGGCCGCCTTGTATGGTCGAAAGACCTTAAGGAAACTGATGAGAACCCCAGAAGAAGAGCTCCCCCGGCTAGCGGCTCAAGCCGGCGCCTGGGGATTTTCGGCCAACCACTTTATGGCCTTGTCGTATAAGCGGCTAGTTTCTGCTCAGAAACATCTGGAGAGGAAATACGAGGAACAGGCCGCGGAGAACACGCGGCTTCGAGAAGAGAACGCGCGGCTTCAAGAAGTCGTGGCGGTGAGTTTTTTCAAAAGACAATGCGGTCCCTTTTGTTCAGCCCGAGCGGCCTGATTCATTTTTCCTTTTTCTTGCAGAAACAATATGAGATGACCAACCCGTCCTTCCAGGACGAGGTGCTGCCCCATGTGGCCCAAGGGATCAACAAGGCCTTGGGTCTCATGGGAGACCGGGGCGGTCTGTCCGAAGGATTCGGCGGAACCACCTTCTCCGACCTCTTCCCCGCCTTGGAGGTGCAGCTTGACGAAATCAACCGCAGGAAGAAGGGAAAATCCAAGGTGGGCGAGGAGGCCGAAGCCGACGCGGGCATGGAGATCGTGCTCCATCAAGGAGGCGATGGAAGCGATGAAGCCGCTGAAGAGGTCGACGCGGATGGAGATGCTGATGACTTCGATGATGAGGATAGTTTGTCCTCTGGATCTTCCGGTTCTGCAAGCAAGACCGGGCGGTCTAGCGACAGTAGTTCGTCCGGCTCCTCTTCGCTAAGTGAAGGTTATTCGCCGGAGGTCGACATCGATGGCGTAGACCCCATTTCTCCTGTCAAGAAGAAGAAGAAGAAATCGGCAGACTAGTGCCCTCGTTTTTTAACTTTAATTTTTGTAACCGCCGGTCTCTTTTTGTTGGCCGGGCGGTCAATATTTTGTAAACATATTTTGAGAAATGAAATAGAAGTTTTTACCTGTCTGATTGTCCTTCTATCATTACTTACTTGTGATTCTTTGTCTCTTTTCTTTACTCTTTATGATCTAACCGTGCGGACATCTTGACCTGAGCATAAGTGATGATTGATTGTCTTCGACGATCCTTTGTTCAACCCGCGCGGTTATATATTTGGATCTCAGGATATTCGATCTCTAATAACAGATAGATTCATGCGACCATAATTCGGACCGCGCGGCTTCTTTAGATATTAAATACTTGCTGCTATAAGTAATGAATCACAATCTTTCACGCGGTTCGAATTCAGCTCTGGCGAATAATCCATCATGTCTGAGGATAACTTCTGCTAAGAAATAGCTTAACCTGATCGGTTAGAACACAATCCGAGCGATCACGTATTCAGATCCAGGGATATCCAATTCTGATTATTCATTCAGGGATAGATAATGCCCGGCCGGTTTAAAATTCAACCCGGATTATATAGCCAGATCCAGAAAATACTAGCTTGATAGAACGAAGAGATAGATAGATCCAATCCGATCAAAAACGTAACCCGAGCGATCATATAGTTAGCTTAAAAAATATCTGATTTTATAAAGGATGGATGAACCCGCCCGGTTCGAATGCGACCCGGGCAATCAGATAATCAGTTCTGGAATTTTGATAATAAACGGTCGGATCCGCCCGGTTAGAGTGCAACCCGGGCGATCATACGATCAGATTCAGAAACACTCTTCTTAATAGACGACGGGCATACCCGCCCGGTTTGAATATAACCCTGGTGATAACATGATCAATTTCAAAAGATGTCTTAACTTATGTTCAGCCAGACCGCTCGGCCTGAAATACTCAGACCGCATGGTCTTAATACCTCAACCCCTTATTGGGGTAGACGAGCACCTGCACCTGTTCAACCAGACCGATCGGCCTGAAAAACTCAGACCGTATGGTCTTAATACCACAACCCCTTATTGGGGTAGACGAACACCTGCACCTGTTTAACCAGATCGATCGGCCTGAAAAACTCAGACCGTCCGGTCTTAATATCACAACCCCTTTATTGGGGTAGACGAACACCTGCACCTGTTCTAACAATATTTTCCTTGAGTGGTCCATATAAAAATCATCAGAAGTGAATGCCTCCCTGTAGGGAAGAAGAATAATCCTACAGGCTCAAATGACCAAGTGGGCAGGTGGGCCTCGGCGGCGAACATTGCTTTCCTCAAGTGGTCATAAGAGCTGTAGGGAAAAAGAAAAAATATGTACAGACTCAGATGACCAAGTGGGCAGGTGGGCCTTGGCGGCGAACATTGCTTTCCTCAAGTGGTCATAAGAGCTGTAAACGACTCATCCGCTCTCTTGCCTAGGGTTACAAGCCGAGTTGATCAATTGGGCAGGTGGGCCTCGGCGGCGAACATTGCTTTCCTCAGAGAGATCAACTCAGTTGTGGGCCCAACTAGGTACCGTTTTGAGAGTACCTAAGAGTATTCGATGGTCACAGACTATGATGATCAGTTGGGCAGGTGGGCCTCGGCGGCGAACATTGCTTTCCTCAGAAAGATCATCAAAGCTGTAACTATATCCCTTCGGGGCATGATAGAGCTGACAATCACCTAGACCTCCCTTGATGCAGGGGTGTGTCAGATATCGGCCGGGATCCAAAGTTCTGAAGACCACCGCAGCGGAATTGGCAAGCTACCACTACATGTGTGCGAAAACTCCCCGCATCACATGGTCTTGGTGGGTTTTACGCTACGACTACAATCCGAGGGGGTTCGAGCAGAATTTGGCGATATCTCAGAGGTTCGGGGAGTGAGATATGTGTGTTTATATTTATGATGCAGAGAACCATCAGACAAGAAGAAATGTCAGTATAGGGCTTTTCATTCAATACCAAAAAGAGATGTAAAGAATAAAAGAAATAGTTTCAAGGATAGAATCGTTTGAGATCGTCACCGCTCCACGTGCGTGGGATGTCTTCTCCTTCGCTGGTTTGGAGACGGTAGGCCCCATTCTTAGATACTTCTTTGATGATGAAAGGTCCTGCCCAATTAGGATCCAGCTTTCCAACATTACCAGACCTTGCTGCGGCATCCACCTTTTTTAACACCAAATCCCCGACTACAAACTGCTTCACTCTGACATTCTTATCAAAATATTCTGCCATTCTCCTTTTAACTTCTTCCTGCCTGATTGTTGCTTCATCCTGAAGTTCCTCGATTAGATCTAGATTATGCATGAGGGCCTCACCATTTTCATCTATCCAGGATTCTCCTCCTTCTTTGGCGTAAATAACCCTCGGAGTGACCACCTCGAATTCCACAGGGACAACAGCTTCCGAGCCATGAGATAATTTGAAAGGTGTCTCCCCGGTAGCTGAGGACGGAGTAGTACGAAGGGTCCACAGGATGGAAGGAAGTTGGTCCGCCCAATTCCCTTTCTGGTTCAAGACTCTTTTCATAAAAAGCTGCCGAATTTGCCTGTTTGCCGCCTCTACTTGACCATTGGTCCTTGGATGGTGTACTGAGGCAAACCGAAGATCAATTCCTATCTGATCACAGAAGCTTATCATCTCCGGATTGTTGAATTGTGGGCCATTATCGGTGACGATTGCCAACGGAATTCCATGTCGGCAGATAATTTCTCCCCAGACGAAGTTTCTGACAATTTGGGTGGTAGTTCTTGCTAATGCTTTTGCTTCGATCCACTTACTGAAATAATCGATCATTACCAGGATAAAGCGACGTTGTCCGCTGGCCATTGGGAAAGGCCCCATAAGATCCATTCCCCATACTGCAAAAGGCCATGGCGCAGTTATTGACCTGAGTGACTGAGCAGGCAAATGTTGAAGAGGAGCGAACTTTTGGCACTGGACACATCGCTTGGCGAATGCTTCAGCATCCTTTCTCATGGTTGGCCAGAAGTATCCCTGCCGCAGGATCCTTTTTTCTAAGGTTTTTGCCCCTGAATGGCTACCACACTCCCCAGAATGAACTTCCTGAAGTATGACCGGGATCTCCTCTTCTGAAACGCACCGTGCCGAGGAAGAAATCAAAGTTTTTCGGTACAAGACTCCTGCTATCAAGTAGTAGTAAGCCGCCTTTCTTCTGAACCTATTTTTGTCCTTGATTGATGGATGATATTCTCCTTTTGTCAGAAACAATTCGTAGGGGTCTTTCCAGGAAGGATGCTGATCGATCTGCATGAGCTCTTCTTCCTCTGTCTCCTCTGTTGCCGGATGAAAAAGTTCTGAGGTTACTCCCCCTGATGGAAGACCAAATTTTGACAACTCGTCTGCCTCTTCATTCTGCGTTCTCGGAATGTGCTCGATGATGAAGGATTTGAATCTCCCGATTTCTTTCTTAGCTAGGAATAGGTATTTTCTCAACACCAGTTCTCTTGTCTCGTAGTTCCCCAGAACCTGCGAGGCCATTACAAGAGAATCAGTTTTCACATGAACATGTTCTATCCCAAGCTCCTTTGCGAGTCTCAGGCCGGCCAAGAGTGCTTCGTATTCGGCCTGGTTATTTGTAACTGAAAAGAAGAATCTAATAGCCTGTTCCAGCCTGATGCCGTTTGGACTGATCAAAACCACTCCGGCTCCCACGGAGTTCCTGCCAGAAGCCCCATCCACATAAATGATCCAAGCCAAAGGAGATTGCACTACCTGCTCTGGATTAGACTCCATCGTGTCTACCAAGAAATCTGCCAATACTTGTGCCTTTATTGCCGTTCTGGGAGTGTACAGTATTTCGAACTCGCTTAGCTCGATTGCCCATTTGGCCAACCTTCCTGAATATTCCGGCTTCTCCAAGATATTCCTCAGTGGATGATCTGAAACCACCTGAATAGGATGAGCTTGAAAATAGGGGCGGAGCCTTCGTGATGACATGACTAAAGCCAAGGCTAATTTCTCCAGGATTGAATATCTAGTTTCCGCATCTTTAAGGATATGGCTGACATAATATATCGGAAACTGCTTCTTTTTCTCTACCCGAACCAGGACAGAGCTTATCGCATCAGGGCCCACCCCCAAGTACAAGAATAGTGTTTCTTCTTCGCGAGGGCTTTGAAGAAGGGGGGTTGAAGTTAATTGCTTTTTCAATTGTTCGAAAGCATTATTGCATTCCTCGTTCCATTCAAACTTAGATCCTCCCCTAAGTGTTTTGAAGAACGGAGCGCTTTTATCTCCCGATTTGGAAATGAATCGGCTCAATCCTGCCAACCTTCCACCAAGTTGCTGTACCTCTTTCGGATTACGAGGAGGGGTCATGTCTAGGATGGCTTTTACTTTATCTGGGTTCGGTGCGAGACCGTCAGGAGTGAGAAGATGTCCAAGAAATTTCCCCTTGTTCGCCCCGAACACGCATTTCGAGGGGTTTAATTTTAATTTGAACCTCCGTAGAGTAGCGAACGTCTCTACGAGGTCTTCCAGATGGATTAAAAAAGTTTTACTTTTTAGAAGGAGATCATCAACATATACTTCCAGATTTCTCCCTTTTTGTTTTTCAAAAACTGTGTCCATCATCCTCTGATATGTTGCCCCCGCATTTTTGAGGCCGAAAGGCATGACGAGATAACAATAACATCCATCATTGGTAATGAAGGATGTATGCGGGATATCAGGCTTATGCATCTTAATCTGGTGATAACCAGAAAATGCATCTAAGAAACTCATAAAACTATATCCCACCGCGGAATCTACCAAAACATCTATCCGAGGCAAGGGATAACAATCCTTGGGGCATGCTTTATTGAGTTTAGTGAAATCAACACACATACGCCATTTCCCCCCAGACTTTTTCACCATCACTACATTCGACATCCAGGTGGGGTACTGGATTTCAGAAATGAAATTGGCCTTAAGAAGCTTTGCAACTTCTTCTTTGATAGGCACCGCCAGCTTAGTTGCTACCTCCCTCTTCTTCTGTTGGATTGGCTTGATCTCCGGAGAAACGTTGAGGTGATGGCACGCGACATCTGGATCTATTCCTGGCATGTCTTCCGCCGACCAAGCGAAGATGTCCAAGTTATTCAGCAGGCAGGAGGTTAACTGGAGCTTTTCCTCTCCCGATAGCTCGGCGTTGATGATCAGCTTCTTCCCTTCCCCTTCAACAATGGGGATCTCTTGGGTCTCCTGGGCAGGTTCCAGGTAAGTCCCTTTCCGTTCCGCGCTTTCCTCAGCTTCTTCAAGGAGTTCGGACACCTCTTGGATGTCATTCTGGGCCTTGTGAAGTGGTGCCTCGGTGATCACATTAACTGTCTTCACATAACATTCGCGTGCCACCTTTGGATCGCTCCGGATCCGATACTGACGCCCCTCAGCAGCGAATTTCAAGGCCAAATGGAAAGTAGATACTACCGCTCTGTAAGCATTCAGGATTGGCCTTCCGAAAATTGCGCAGTAGCTACTTGGGGCTTCCACCACTACGAAGTTTACCAACTTCGTTATGCCCCCCAGCGATACCAGAAGCTTCACGCACCCCTCCACTTCCTTCTTTTCTCCTGAGAAGCCATAGAGGGGGCCTTCCGTGGAGAGTAAGGCCTTTCCAGTCTTGAGGGCCTCAAACGTTTGGCGAAAGATGAGATTAACCGAGCTGCCGGTATCGATCAAAATTTTGTGCACCGCGTAATTCTCAATAACCGCCTTTATCACCACCGCGTCATCGAACGGATTTGCATTTGGGGAGAGATCTTCCTGGCCAAACGTAACAACCGTCCTTTCCGGGGCAGAAGTGGAGGCAACTGCCACTTCTTGCTTTGTAACTCTCCCGATGCTAGATTTTCGGGAGGATTCTATCCCTGCCCCACCATGGATGCAATAGATGTTGCCGAGAGAGCCAACATCATTCACCTCTATGCATTCGGCTGCGGGATGTATATCCCCATAACCACCGGCCTCCTCTACATCAGCACACTCCCATGTTACTTCGACTGCCTCCTTCTTCTTCTCAGCTCGCGGTTCAACCGGAGTTTCTTGCCGAATCAACCCCCGAAGCTTTCCCTCTTTCAGGAGTTTTTCTATCAACCACCGGAGGGCCCGGCAATCCTCAGTCTGATGCCCCTCTTCTTTATGATATTCACAATAAAGGTTTGGGTTCCGATTGCGAACTTCTGATTTCAAAGGAGGGGGCCTTTTAAAGTCAGGCCTCTTCTGAAGAATCTGCACGACCTCATTCATGGTGACGTTGAGTGGGGTGAATGAATCTTGTGACTCATCATATCGGATGGATGGGATAGATGGAGATGGTTGTGCGATGTATTGTGGCAGATATACGGGCATGATTTGCGGAACTCCCATGGGTTGAGTGGGTGCGATGGCCAACGGCGGTTTCTGATCTTGAAACCGTTGATGGCCAATGAATGGTTGCTTGGGCTTAAGATTCCTTCCCCTTTGAGCCCGAGGCTCGAAATCAGGCCGAGACGAGTGATTATAACGTTGCTGATGGGTTGATGCAGAATTGAACTGATCGTTGTCGCTGAGTAACTTGGCAACGTAACCCGGATTAGTCTTTTCCCCCCTGATAAATTTGTTTGCCAGACTAATCATTTCTTGATATGTCTTTGGTTCCCTGATTTGGGCTTCAAACTTCAGCGGCCCTTACCTAAGGCCATGCATTAGTGCGACCCTATATAACTCTGGATCGACGTTTTGTACTTCCATTATTTCCCTTTGGAAACGATCGACGAAACGGGCCCACGTTTCGTTTTCTTGCTGTCGTATCTCGAATAGGGCTGCCGGACCATTCTTCCTCTTCTTAGAGGTAGAGAATCGAAGCAGAAATTCTCTACGCAGCTCCGCAAAGCATCTGATAGATCGAGGATGCAATCCATAGAACCATTCTCTGGCCTGCCCATCAAAGGATGTCACCAGGAGCTTGCACTTTGTTGCATCAGTGATGGTCCTCAGAGAAACAGCCGATTCAAATGCCTGGAGGTGTATTGCTGGATCGGACTCCCCACTATATGCTGACATACGTGGTTCTCGAAAGTTGTTTGGGGCCGGCTCTCCTCGGATTTCGTCGGTGAAGGGAGAACTCTCCTCGGCATCCTCGTACAGAGGGAAAGCAGGGTTATAAGGGATCTCGGCTGCGGTCATTGGCGGACAGGCCGCATGATAGGAGCGGGCAGGTGCTCCAGCCGGATATGACTGGAAGGCGGCGACCTCAGGCGGATAGGGAAAATGAGCGGCCTGAGAGGTCGCCCCTTGAAAGTCAAGGACCCGAGCTGGCATACATCGCGCGGCCTCTTGGTAGAAATTCGGCCGGTCCGCGGGACCTTCTTGTGGTGGTCGGGAATGAGCGACTTGCGCGAACGGGTATGGAGGTGGAGGAGGTAAAACAGGAGTGACCGCCTGGTGAGCCGCGGCCTGCTGAGGGGCTAACCGCTCGGTTAGTAGAGTTAGGGCCTGAGTGATCGCGTCCAGACGCTGATCAGTCGCCTGCCGAGCCTGGTCGGCCTCTCTCTTTGTCTGCTCCAGAGCTTCCCACAAAGAGTCTTCACTGTGGTCGGATCGGTCTCTTGGAGGGAGCTGGCGGTCTGACATTCTGAACCAAGGATTTCGCTGACAGTCTGCGATCTGAAGGCCGCGTGTTTCTGTTCGATTCAAAAGTGCGCTTACGAAGAAAATTGAAGGCTGCGGACTATCAGTTACTATTTAGTTAGAGAATTCAGACCGCTAGCAGCGATCGAGGCCAGACTTCGCCCGTCGCGGCAAATGCCACTCCTGCGACGGGCTTTCCTTTTATTGAAAAGTAGCGGTTACAAATGCGAGAAAGCAGAAGCCGGCCGGTCAACAGTTCGCGAGACCTGAAACTCGAGACCGGAGCTCAGACAAGCGAGCTCTTGGATTCGAGTCTGCCTGTCTTGTGAACAGTGCCGCCCCCTATTTATAGGCTTGGGGGCCTGCCCGATTGGGCAGGGATAAAATAACCTCCTGCCCGGGTACAGGAGAAACGGGCAGGCGGCGACGGGATACAAAAAGAAGAAAAAAGAAAGAGGCCGCGCGATCTGACGGCCTGCCTTCCCGACCTGTCTTGCTTGCGGCTGAGGACACCGGGACCAAGTCAATAATGCAGACCGCGCGGTTTGGAGATTGAGGCCGCGGTCTGCCTTCTGGTCATGACTTGGCCGATCTTCAAGAGGTAACTTGGATAGCCTTCGATCTGGAGCTCCGGCCTGTTCTTCGGGGCTAGAACTTCGAGTTTCTATGGGACAACCCGCGCGGCCTGCAGGCTGAGACCGCGGATGAACTTCTTGCCTTGGCTCTTTGACGATCTTATCCCTTTGGGGGCGATCCGGAAATGACACCAGGCCGCCCGGCCTGGCCCTTCCTGAACTGAGAACCGCCGATTCCAGGACCCAGCGGCTTAGCCCAGGAGGCCGAGCGGTCTGATAATGGTTCAAACCGAGAAGCGGTTTTCCGGGCAAACAGTGAGTGCAACCTTAGTGAGGACTCCAATGAGAACAAATGTATCTCTAGACAAGAATGAGAAAGTGAAACCTTTTGATGAGACCATGTATATATGTATTATTGGCTCCCTAGACTAGACATCATGTTTTTCTACATGTGTTTGTGCCAGATATCTAGTGAACCCCAAAGAATCTCATTACACCTCTGCCAAAAGAATTTTGAGATATCTAAAGGGTACACCTAATCTTGGTCTATGGTACCCTAGAAGCAGTGATTTTGAGATAACAGGATTTTCAGATGCAGATTTTGCAGGTTGCAAGGAGGATAGAAAAATCACATCTGAAACATGTCAATTTCTAGGCAAAAGGTTAATCTCATGGAGTAGTAAGAAGTAGACAAGTGTTAATATTTCTACTGCAGAATCAGAATACAACTATTTTGGATTCAACATCAATTGAAAGATTATGATGTTCACAACAAGAAGACACCTCTCTATTGTGATTCTTCAAGTGCTACATCTATAGCAAAAAATCCAGTCTCCCACAGCAAAACAAAATACATTGAGATCAGGTACTATTTCATCAGGGAGCATGTTGAAAATTTGTCTGGAATTTGTTCTGACTGATAGACAAGTGGCAGACATTTTCATAAAGCCCCTTGATGAAATGAAATTAACTCAATTCAAAATTGAACTTGGAATGTTAAAATTAGATTAATTTCAACTATAATGTGGACGTCAAACTTTTGGCATTCAGACTTGATGATTTAATATTTGATATAAGTAAGCAGGATCAAAACCTATCTTTAAAGAAATACTCGACGAGAACAAATTCCAAATCGACTGGACTGAGTGCCTACTGAAATCAATTATCTCGAAAATTACTTCTTTCCATAATTACAATTCAAAAGTCCAAATATTGACTATTTTAAATTAGGCAATAACATCAAATCAGGTACGCGCCTCTTGAGCTACCTAATTTAAACTAAATCTAGGGTTTGAACCAGGCTTAAGAAAAAAATATATAATTTAATCACTAGTCACATACTCCACATCACTTTGGTATCTCGTCGATAACGTGTTCTCCTTCTCCTCCAATGGCGCCAAAATCCAGCTCTTCCAAACAAAGCTCATTGATCATCGGGTGCGAACTGGTAAGAAATTGTTTTGATTCTGCCGACGAAGACATTCAAAGGAACATATGGCTAATTGCATCATCAGTCTTGGATTTCATCCTCTCAGAACACTCTCTAATCTTCCAGAGAGAGGTATTGGAATTCTATCAGAACGCAAAGTTAAACAACAATGGGGCAATGACAAATAGCAGTATAGGAAGTGCAGCCATCAGAATATCTGCCAGCAGTATTAATCGACATCTACATCTTCCACTACTTGAAGAAGAGGAAGATGAAGAGTCAATTTTGAGGAAGACAGACAAACTGCCCTGTAATTCTGTGAATCCCCTGAAGAGACTAAGGGGTCGCTATATAGAATGAAAATGAATTCACCAGGAAAACAATTGACAGATATTGTTGGCAAAGCACTAATCTGCAAGCCATGATCTTTTGATAGAATCTCCAGGGATATGTTCTCCCTCATGACATGAATCATACTAATCAAGAAAACAGATAGGAGTAGACTCATGTTTGAAAAGATAGTGCAGAGTCTGGACAACCCAAGTTTTGGCAGAATCATCTCCCTCTATCTCTCTATAGGCTTACCATCTCAAATGGATCCCAGCCTAGTGATGCCTATACATTATCTCAAAAAGATTGTTCTTAACACTGTAAGAAGATGAGATCAACATGTCCATCATCCATGAAGAAGCAAAGAAACAACTCCTACAAAGAAGAAGAAGAAAGGAAAAGTCTCTCTCCCAGCCCCATTCTCCTGATGGGGAGTCCATAGCCCCCCATTCTCCTGAGGGGGAGTCCACAACACCAATGTTTTCCACAACAGTCCCACTGCCAACTACACCTGCCCAAGATCTCACTGAAGTAATAAGTGAATCCAATGAGCAAACTATGACAATTCCCTCTCCCATTGAAGATGATCATGGGAGATATCTTCAAATAAATACAATCATTACTCAGTTAGAACAAATAAACACTAAGCCATCAGAAGTTACTGATACAAACCAGAGAACACCACCTGAGAAATCCAACTCCATTGCTGAAACAGAGGTAGTTGTCTCTCACAATGATGATGAGGGAGAGTCTAAGTTGAAAGACTGCACAAAATCTTCCCCTGAACAAGAGAACATTGAAGATGAGCTGACAGGATGGGAAATTGTTCTTTATAAAGGAAAATGAGTTGCAGAAAAATCTTCACCACCCCAGCAAGCAAGAGCAGACACACCAGACTGTCTCTACGAGGACACGGACTTTGGCACAAACACACCAAGTCCCTCTCCAGTTGTACAACAAACACCCATCCCCTTCAGCACAATGCCTGAAACATCTTCACCCTCCCTTCTAAATCAGATTCAAGTTCTACTTGAGATCCAGAGAAAGAACATTGAATCTTATGTTGACAAATCTGTTCTAACTCTAAGGCAAGAAATAAAGCAGAATTACTCAGCTTTACAGAAGAATATAGAAAAGATGACTATGCAATCCTATCAATTCTTTGACAAAGCAGCAGGAGCAGCTGATTATACAACCACATTGCTGAAGGATGTCAACAAAGGCATAGATGACATCATCAGAAATCAGTATACTACTAATGAAAACCTGAGGAATGCCTTTGCAGATTCTGAACATCACATCCAGGACAATAGAAGAATCATACAGGAAAGAATAGATACAAACACTCAGCTGTTGGATAATCATTATTGGGAACAGTGCCCAACAATGTTCTTGATTTGAAGAAGTGCTCATAATCAATGATAAGTACAATTGTATTTGATATGCATTTGTTGTGACATGAACATGTCATAATATCATATTCACTAAGTATAATATATAAGGCTCAAGTAAAAGCATCTAAGGTAAATATCATCGTGTAACAATGTACACACTACGATATTACTGAAGTGTCTAGCAACATCGTTGAGAAGACTCATGAGGAATCCAAGAATACTACAAAGTATAGACTATGTGTCTAGTACTTCTCCAATCTCACTAAGTCTAAAATCATCGTATAAGCACGCATATATCATCGAGATTACTCTCAGAGATAAGAAGAAGGTTCATGTCAGTTATCGTCGAGATAATATGGACAATTCGACGATATCATTGTGACATCAAAGTAATCACAACAATATCGTCATAAGAATAAGAAGAATCGATCAAAGTCCAGTATCATCATGTCAACCAAAATCACACGACGATATTGCTATAAGGTCTAAGAAGACTTAAGTCAAAGTATTCGGCAATGTCGACGACATCATCGTAAAGAAGGCTAAGGGAGAACTCGTGAAGATCGCTTATAGAAGAATAATCGCCTGTCGTCAGAATGATCAAGATGATATCGTCGATAAGATAGTATGGTTTCAATGATATCATCGATAAGGCAGAATGGTTTTAACGACATCGTCAAGAAGACCACAAGTTGACAACAAGGTTATGATGACATCTTTAAGATGACTTCATATCGTCGTAAGTGCAAGTGTAGCTGAGATATCTTGTATCGTCAAGATATCATTCTCTAAAGAAGACTGAAGAAGACTTGGAAGATTTTCCCATGTCCAAGATGGATCGGCGTAACGGCAAGTTCTGCCGTCGAGATGTTACAAATATCTTCGAGACCAATCAAGACATTTCAAATTGCGCTGTCTGCTCAAGACACTCTATCTTGATGAACCACTATAAATCTTTGAGTGTTTTATGTGATGTATGCTCTTAATATTTAAAGCCTTATGCTAGAAACTTCATAGAACTAGAAAAAAAAAAGAGGGTCAAGAGTTTTTAAAATACCTATTCACCCCCCTCTAGGTGTTTTGACAACATCCATAACTAATAAGTGGTATCAGAGGTAGGTTGTTCAAAGGAAGCCTAACAGCTTGAACAGATCTACCATTGTGTGTGCCAAACCATCAGCTCAAAAAGTTTACAGTTTTATGAAGAAAATGAGAAGATCTAATATTAAGAAGTTCAGATCTCTAAGTGAAAGCAGCTGTAACACTTCATATTCCGAAGAAGAAAGATGTATAGAGCCCAATGAGAAAGGAATCAAAGCACCCTTGACTCTCTCCGACAGTGAATCTGAGGATGAAGAAGGCTCTGTGCCTAGAGAAGGGATAAGAGCACCACTCACTCTCACAGACTGTGACTCTGAGGATGAGGAGCTCTTTGGGTTAGCTGCTTCATCAAATGAAGAAAGTCATGATGATTCAAATCCTACTCAGGTATGCATTACTCACACATTTCCAGTACGTGCTTAATTTGAAAAGATCAAGATTGCACCAGATGATTGCTCATCATCTGAAGATGATGTAGAAGACTGCTCATCATGCAATAATGAGAACCATACTAAACTAATAGAATAGTTTGGCATTCTCTTGGCCTCTCTTATAAAGAGCAAGAAATTGGTCAAATCTCAAGCTGAGGAAATTAGAATCCTCAAGCCCTTCAGATCTCAAATTGGTGAGAAGATCAAGGAGAAGATTAGATTGTCCAATGAGCTCTTTCTTCTTCAGAGGAAATCTGATGCTAAGGATAGGACAGTCAAGTCTCTAGAGAACAAGCTTATAGCAAAGAGAAAGCTTATGACTAGCTTCTCTAGGCCCAAAATAGTTCTCCCTATTATAGACTGCCTCTTCACTCAAGACAGAGGAGGACTGGGATATAATAAGGAAGTTGGAGAGACTTCCCAAGCTAGAACTGTCCTTCAAAAAGTTGTCTCTTCACAAGCACCATCAACCAAAAAGAAGGGAAAGGCTTTACCTCAAAAACCTATTCCCAAGGACAGATCATTGACTGTGCAACGAATTCCAAAACCAAGGTACAATCATATGATCAGTAGTAATGTATGTTATAAAGCAGCCTGCTCATCTAGTCACCTGTCCCACACAAAAGGAGACTCAGAAAAGGAGGTACAATAGATTTGAGTTCTGGTGCTGTGGCAAGGTTGGACACTTTGCTATGGATTGCTGGTTCAACCCAATAGTACCTAAAGCAAGGCATGAGAAGCCAGTTAGTGATTTGACTACAAAAGTTGCAATAGGTAGAGATGTTTCTTACTGTGCTAACAAGAACCTAGGACCCAAATTCATTTGGGATCCTAAGGGATATTAAATCTCTGTCTTGCAGGTTTGTCCAAGTAGCCAACAAAAAGTAAAATGGTCAATGGACAATATATAATCTAGGTATAAATCTGGAATAAGAAGAAATTTATCACAAACAAAGGTATCATGCCTGACATAATTATTGGATCTCACAAATAGTCCAACAACCCAGGTTTTTGTCCCTTCATAGTCTAAAATAAGAAATATTCAAATAAATCACATGTTTAGAATTAGAGTAAAACACACATTTGCTCTAAGTCATCACATGAGGAAGAGTGACTTGACAATTCATGAAGGCTTGTCTGCTAGAAAAAATATTGCAACAGTTGAGGGGGAGACTCATGTTGTGCTCTCAATAGAAGAAACCATGCTTCCAATCAGGGATGAGGCTGCTGTTGAGGGGGGGTCTCAAATTGAAGTCTCTGCACCAAAGGATGATGAGACTTCTATGTGATCTGGAAAGTCAAGAGCAGAAGGATCAAAGGAAGGGGAAAAGTGCAAAGAATACAAGGAACTGAACTGGCTCATGTGATAGTTGAAAGCAAATGTGGTTGAAATTCTATTTTGAAAACATTTAGCTTAACTGTAGATAATAAAGCAGTGACACTCTTTAATATGCACCTACTTCAGTATATAAATGTGAAGCTAACACGCAACACACTAATGATGCAAAAGAACAAACAAATACAATATCGTTGTGTCTACAAAATAATATCGTCGTAACAATAGTGTGTGTCGTCGAAATGACAGTTTGTATCATCGAAATGACACAATGACATCGTCGTAAAGTAACAATGATACCTAAGTATCTACTCGAGAATTCTAAAATAAATCGATCACGTCCATCCAATCTGATTTAATTAAATATTTAACAAGCGACACTTCGCCTCCCACACCATAAGTTATAAATTGGGTTAAATGTCTTGAATTAAAAAACACTTGCTACATTTGCACTAAAAAGCCATCGTGTACTCCTTAACTTCGGAGTGTGAACAAGTCGATACTGGTGAACCCTCCCTTGATTAATCAAGAAATTGCACCGAAGAAGGAAGGATATCTGTTTGAAGGAAGTGAAGTAGTAAGGAATGGCTTCACAAAGGCTCCAAAAGAAATTCAAAGCACCATAAGACTGCTTGACTCCGTCAGCTTGGAGTTCGCTCTTTCGAAATCAACAGTAATAATGAAGAGGGAAGTTCTGGAATTCTACTCGAATGCCAAGGGTGGCTCAAAAGTAAAGTCCATCAAAAGTCAATTAATTGTGATAAGAGTTAAGGTAATTCCAAAGATATTGGCCAGGGTTCTGCAACTTTTGACCTTTGCCAAAGGGGAGGAGAATGAAGAGGTCACCCAGGAGGACCTAGATAAAGCTCTTGTATGGTGTGAGCATTCCAGGAAGACATATGGGTCTCTAGAAAGGAAGAACTTTAACCAGCAGGGAAAGCTACTGGTTGATATAGTGGGAAAGACCCTTCTCTGCAAGGTAGGATATCATGACAGGATATACAAACAGATGTTTGATATAATGACCAGGATAATCCTAAGCAAGAAAACCAATTGGGCTCAAATCATTATCAAGAGAATACAAGAGAGCTTTCAAGTGCCCAACTAGGGAAGAATACTATCTCTTTATCTGCAACTATCATATCCTGAAAACTTCAACAAGAAATTTGGTGTAAAAATTCATCACATGAGAAGAATGGATATTAAGGTACTGGAGAGGTGGGAAATGGTCATAACAAGGTCTCCCAAGAGGTCATAGGATGTAGAGAATGTGGTGAGTGAAGAAGAATGTTCATCAGAAAAAAGTGAGCCCATCTACAATACATAACTGTCTAGCTCTGAAGAGAATGTGGAGCAGAGGAATGTCTCCCTCCAAACCTCAACACTGAGCTTAGGGTCCAAGACCACTGCTGGAACAGATCAAAGGGAGGCTGAGACTAAGGGGGACCAGGACACTGAGCTCCCCGCTAATGTGGAAGATGTCATCCATAATCTCACTATGGCTGAGGATGCTATCCATTCTGGACTAACAGTCCAAGATAATCCAAGTGAAGCTCAC
This sequence comes from Dactylorhiza incarnata, assembly GCA_033032865.1. Lineage (NCBI taxonomy): Eukaryota > Viridiplantae > Streptophyta > Magnoliopsida > Asparagales > Orchidaceae > Dactylorhiza > Dactylorhiza incarnata. Next base: position 2,783,705 of record JAWHQI010000130.1, read on the forward strand.
TTGGAAGCCAGTCAAGATAATCCTGCTGATGAGACTAGCAGAGACCTACCAATTGCTGAAAAGTCAAGTGCGCCTGAAGATGAATCAAGATAAACACCTCTAAGAAGATCTCCATCCCCCATGTTTGATGAGGATGAAGGGATGGACATCTATCTATCCACCATAATGCTGAAGAAGGTTGAAGGACAACCTGACAAGCATAACTCCTCCCCAGATCAAAGACTAGAAGACTCCTCATTGCATCCTCAAATAAGGATGATCTTGGAAGAGCAAAGGTTCAAAATTGAAGGTTATATTGACCATGCTGTCAGTGAGATAAGAAGGGACCTATCTAATGAGACTGTAAATCTATGAACTGATATGAAGAGCCTGCAAGAAGACACTGCCAAACAGCTAACACTTACTCACCAGGGTATAGCTAAAGTTTTGGAAAATCAAGACATGATATGCAACAACATATAGAAAGCCTACATAGCCACTAACAGGTGGATGAATGAACACAAAACCAATCTCCAAGAAAAATTAGATCAACACAATCAGGAACTGGATAGTCATCTACTTGAGACAAAATCATCTGGAAATGAGAATTCACATGCTTAAAGATAAGATTCTGAATCTTCAGGGGAACATCCAGAGGAAAATATCAGAAGAAGTCATACAGGGGGAGAGATCAATGATAAAGGCCAGTGGTGAGCATGCCATCTAGACCTCCAATACTATCGGGGAAGTAATGAATCTCCCTCCCCTAAACTATGATTACCCTATTGATCAACCTGATGATATTCCCGCTGCTACTGCTGCTGATCAGAGTAAGGAAAAGGAGATATCAGAGGAAGATGAGGTAAAACTGAGAAAGGAAAGGTACATAGATGAATTGGAGAAGAAGGATGACTATGAGAAGTAGAGTCCCAAATCCAGAGCTATAATATTAAATGCATGGGAGCTCATTAAATTAAACAAATTTGAAAGATTTAAGTTGCATAACTCTCAAGAGTGGAGTAAATATGAAGATCAGGAAGAGTTAAGAAGAAGCCACAGAAGAGACAAGCTAGCAGGATGAATCCCAGTAGATGCTCCAGAACCACTCAAATATCATCCCAAGCCATATAAATATTTCACCAGGCGATCTGAGAAGAAACATAGCTGCTGCCAAGAAAGCAAGGAATGAAATAACTTTGAGGGAACCAGTGACATAGATGGCTGACTTATTGTGGGCATATGTAGCAATGCTGAAATATTCAAAACATATTTCACTACTTATAATTTCTAACTGAAATGATATGTGTAAATCTATCTCATTCTGTTATCACATAAACTAAACTAAAATGTCATTTTATATGCTGATTTTCTTTAGATGTACTTTATCATTGAATGAGTTATGACTTCTTCAAATAGGGAGAGATTATTGGGAACAGTGCCTAACAATTTTCCTGATTTAAAGAAGTGCTCAGAATCAATGATAAGTACAATTTGTATTTGATATACATTTGTTGTGACATGAACAGGTCAGAATATCATATTCACTAAGTATAATATATAAGGCTCAAGTAAAAGCATCTAAGGCAAATATCATCGTGTTAACAATATACGCACTACGATATTGCTGAAGTGTCTAGCAACATCGTTGAGAAAACTCACGAGGAATCCAAGAATACTACAAAGTATAGACTATGTGTCCAGTACTTACCAAATGTTACTAAGTCTAAAATCATCGTGAAGGACTGGACATATCGTCGAATAAGTACGCATACATCATCGAGATTACTCTCAAAGTTAAGCAGAAGGTTCATGTCAGTTATCGTCGAGATAATATGAACAATTCGACGATATCGTTGTGACATCAAAGTAATCACGACGATATCATCATAAGAATAAGAAGAATCGATCAAAATCAAGTATCGTCGTGTCAACCAAAATCACACGACGATATCGTTGTAAGGTCTAAAAAGACTTAAGTCAAAGTATTCGGCAATGTCGAGGACATTATCGTAAAGAAGGCTAGTCATCGAGAAGGCTAACGGAGAACTCGTGAAGACCACTTATAGAAGATGAATTGCCTGTCATCAGAATGATCAAGATGATATCGTCGATAAGACAGTATGGTTTCAATGATATTGTCGATAAGGTAGAATGGTTTCAACGACATCGTCAAGAAGACCGCAATTCAAAAACATGGTTACGACGACATCTTTAAGTTGACTTCATATCATCGTAAGTGCAAGTGCAGCAGAGATATCTTGTATCGTCAAGATATCGTTCTCTGAAGAAGATTGAAGAAGACTTGAAGATTTGCCCAAGTCCAAGATGGATCAGCGTAACGGAAAGTTCTGTCGTCGAGGCATTATAAATGTCGTTGAGACAGATCAAGACATTTCAAATCGCGCTGTCTACATTTAATGTCATCGCCCAATGGTCCATTCAGCGCGTGCCGTTAAGGAATGGGCCTCTGGCACTTAAAGGACATCATATGAGACCGTTAGTCGACTCCTTGGTCTTATAAAAGAGATAAGTATCTGCCCTAATTCGTAGAAGAGAAGGAACACAAAAAATACGCAAGAATCAATAGAACAATAACAAGACCGCGTGAAGAAGGAACAAGAACCCGAGAACAAATCATCAAGCTAGTGTTCTCCAAGTTTCAGTCCAATAATAGCTGATAAGTACTGTTCCAAATTAAATAAGGAATTAATGAGGAATCTGTGCTATCCAAGATAACATCAAAAGCATTATGTTTAAGTCCCATAATCCAATCTTCATCTGGCTAGAGAATTTTTTCTTACTCTTTCTCTGTAGGGCTTTTACAAGCCTGAGTTTGTAGGATCTGTTTCATATCTGAGATTGTAGGGCTTGAGGACCTGAGTATTATAAGGCTTAAGGGCCTGAGTTGTAGGGCTTGAGGGCCTGAGTTATAGGGCTTGAGATTCTGAGTATTGTAGGGCTTGAAGGACTGAGCTCTAGGGCTTGAGGGCCTGAGGTTTAGGGCTTGATGGCTTGAGTTTTGTAGGGCTTAAGGGCCTGAGATTGTAGAGCTTGCGAGCCTGAGTTTTGCAGAGTTTGTCGACCCTAGCACACTGCTAGATAGATAGAGAGGGACAGTAAACTACTCAAGACACTCTGTCTTGAGGAACCGCTATAAATTTTTGAGTGTTTTCTGTGATGTGCTCTTAATTTTTAAAGCCTCATGCTAGAACCTTCATAGAACTAGACTCAGAAGAAAGAGGGTCAAGAGTTTTTAAAATACCTATTCACCCCCCTCTAGGTGTTTTGACAACATCCATAACTAACAATCTTCTTTTGGAAACGAAAAATCACATGACAACTGGAATCAACTACCTACAAAGACAAATAACTGCCAACACAACAGAAATTTGCAATACCCTATCTGAAGAAGTCAGAAAGGGGGAGGAGAATCTGAGAAAATCAGGGACAAATCAAGCTGTCTGGATAGCAAACGATGCAAGAGATACAATGAATCTTCTAAGATTAAATTATGAGATTCAATATGATGATGATGAAGAAAACTATGTTCCACCTAAATAATATTATGCAAGCCCCCACCAAGGATGGAAGCAGACACATCTCATAAGAGAAAGGCTCCCAAAAATGAAGATGACTATTGGCAGTACCTACAAAGAAGGAGAAAAGACATTAAACAAATGCCTAGCTATGAAGAATGGAGTCCCATTGCAAAAGAAATCATTCTCTCAACATGGAGTGATTTTGGAAGTAAAGGACTGCACAAGGAAAGATTTTATAACTCGGTTGAATTAAAAAAACATGAAGACCAAGAAACCAAAAGGAGTCTCCATTGGAAGAACAAGACTGAGGGACCAGTGCCTCCAAGATATATCCCAAAGCCCAAGAATGACTTCTCCAGGCAGAAGAGGAAGGCCAATGGTGAAGGTGATTGAATCTGAAAATCTAATATGTGGGCATTATGATTAGTGTTATAACTTTTTCTTCAGCCCATGAACTCTAGTATTTACTATATATTAGAATGCTCACTTTATCTCTAATTGCTTTATATTTCACTTATAAAAGCTTATTATTATGTGAGATTCTGACTTCTTCAAATAGGGGATGATTGTTGGGAATTTGATATCCAAGATTCCTAATTTGAAGAAGAACATTTACATAATAATAAACTTTATGTGCTTAATGAAATCTTGATGATGCTTGAGATAAGTACTCTTATTAAATATCTGAATATTGCTTATGGTCACCAAGAGCAAGCACTTATTTGTACTATATGACCTCAAGTATTTATTTGAAGTCATATTAACATCTATCTTGAAGACTCTACCTAAAAAGTTCAAAGAAAACTACTGAATTCAGAAGGTTGTGAAAGTCAGAAATTTGAGTGGTTTTGGAGGAGATTGCCTAGGCTAGCACATTGCTAGATAGGTGAAGCGGGAAAGTGGATTACACAACTCTTGGGGAACCACTATAAATCCTTGTGTCTTCTGTGATTGCTTGCTTTGTGTTCTTAATTTGAAAAAGATATCATATATCACCCATCACACTATTCACCCGCCTCTAGGTGTGATCCTTGTCATTCCTTATGAATAACAAAGTTGTTGCATGGCTCTTTTAGTTTTGAGATGAATATTATTTATGATTATATATGTTATAGATTCAGTGGATGTAAATATTTTCTTCGGTCTTATATGTGGATGACATCTTGCTTTCCAGCAATGATATAAATATACTACATGAGACCAAGAAATTTCTTTCAAAGAAATTTAAAATGAAAGATCTCAGAGATGCCTCTTTCACTAGTCATGCAAATACACATAGATCACACTTGGGGTATACTTAGGTTAACACAATAAAGATATACCGATAAGATTCTTAAAAGGTTTGACATGCAAGATTGTAAGTTAGGAGATACCCCTATCACCGAGGGAGCTAAATTTTGTCTCAATGAGTGCCCTAAAATTAAAGTTGAGAAATTAGATATGCAAAAGCTGTTGGGTTTCAAGGGCATCAAATGCGCAGTGGAAATACATGAAACCCTAGACAGGATCCATGCGAAACACACTAAATCAAGAAAGAAGATAATACCTACGTTAAAATCAGATTTTGAGAAGGATAACTGACATTTAGTCCAAACACATACAAGTATCTTGGTCTCTAACATTATCCAAACGAATAACGGAAACACCACGCAGTACGCCCAATGAACTCAAGTTGGAAGATCGCTTTTTCTTCCCTACGAAATGCTAATTTTGATCTTGGAGAGTTATGTTCTTTGTGGTTTTTTGGGATGAAGAAATCCGAATTAAGAATAATTTATTCAGGAGAAATTAGTCTATTCATAGGCACGAACCCGTACATACAAAAACCATCGCACAAGTCCGACGCACACACCCGTGTGCCTGGACTGTGTGTCCCAAAAGTTGTGTCGGTTCGTACATGCACATATCCTCGTGGGCCTGGTACAATAAACCGCGCACACGGTCATGACACACGGGCATGTGCCCTAAAAAGTCGCACCATTTGACCTAGAGACGCACCCAACCATTATATCGCCATTCTAAGCACACACATATGGCACTCGTGCATGTGCCTTGGACTGGGTGCCTCAAAACCCCTTACAACATATCATATATGCCCACCTAGAACTTGGTTTCACAAACGAACATGATCAAACATTTCCAATTTCTACACGTTCTTATGTGCAACCCTTTGGACTCATATTACATTGGCGGTAAGACTAAGTCCTTAACTACTTCTAGATCACTAGATTCCAACAATCTCTCACTTAATCTATAACATATCAATCATATTCTCTCAAACAATGAGCGATATCTATTCAATACATCATTGCTACTCAAGTAATACAAGAGTTGGTAACTCAATGAAGAAACTTTTGTCCCCAATGTGTAGTCTAGTCCCTTTGTCCCTAACATATAGACTGAACTCAAGGCATGGACTGTGTCACTCTCTTAATCATTTGATCCATCTTTTCTGATCTCTGAGTAGACTATTTGAAACAAGTGAGCTCAACAATTTGAATCAACTTAGCATGCCATGTATTTCATACTCCTATTCTATCAAGGGGCCCATGGATGTTACTCCTATCATATAGGAAGACAAATCATATGCATATCACTCGCAACCATCCACATGTCTTAAAACACACCAGATAACGACCATTATGGTCCACATTTCTCAAGAAAAGATGTTAGATGACATCTAAGTATGCTCCTCCTCACATAATGAATGTAGAGACTTCAAGTAAAATGATAACATACGCCATTATTACTATGAGAACTACTTGTGACACATATATAACAATCCACAATGTAAACTCAAAAATAGGTATGTCCAGTACAACTTATTCTCTAACAAGCACCCATGTAAGGACTTGATATCCAATATCATGACCTATGAGACTCGGTTAGTCCATCCCACACACTAATCTCAAATGTATCATTATTGCCCAATTTCTACTATAATAACTCGAATAGTGACCATTTAAAAATGATATTTTATTTATTTATAGGATCTCCCATTCAAGCCACAAACTTGAATTCCTACAAAACAAATATTATATTGACATTTACTTTGTTCAATTTATTTATCACAATAGAAATGAAAAAACTCAACAAAAAATATGTCTTTTAATATATAAATGAAATGAAAGTACAAGTCATCACATGAACCCAAACATGACAAAGACAAACCCACAAGCCTCCCACTAGAAACGATCATTTAGGTATCTAATACCAAGCGATCTTGTATTACCATCGTGCTTTCTCTGTGGAAGACCCTTTGTCAGTGGATCTACTATCACTACAACAAACTGCACATTTAGTAAGGACTAAATTGTAACGAAGAAGAAATTTGTTACTAATAACTACATTTGGTAACGAAATTTTTCTATCGTTACAAAAGATTAGTTTTTTGTAACATGTATTTTATATTTTGTTACAATAACTAAATGTTCCTTACAATCAGTATTGTTTTGTAACCAAAGTTTTGTTACAATAAATATATTAAATTTTAAAACATGAGCGCGCATTTTAGGCCCTAGAGCGTATTGCCCAAGCATGTGTTTTTCACTTGTGAGTGCATTTTTGGTCCGGTGGCGCATTTTTGCACTAGCATGCATTTTTGCCAGGGCGCATTGTCTCACAAGCGCGCATTTTTGCACGGGATCATGTTTTCGCCCGAGAACGCATTTTTGAATCATCACTCATTCTCTCCCGAGTTCATTTTTGTCAGGACGCGTGTTTTGACTGCGCACACTTTTTGGCTCGGGAGCACAATTTTGTTTGTGCACAAGTTATTCGCTCATGATCAGCATTTTCTTCAAAAATACATTTTGCGGGCGCTCTTTTTTCGTCCTGATGCTTTTTCTCACCCGGGCATATTTTAGCCTAGCTAGTTACGCATTTTTTCACGGGCGCGCATTTTTCAACTGGGTGCAAGTACTGTTAGCCCAAGCATGCATTTTTTTACGGGCGCGCGAGAGATGATTATTAATTAAATATCATAACATGAAAAATATCTAATGTAACTTTTAAATTTTTGTATAAATAGAAATACATTATTACTAAAAAATAATTTTATTTATTTATTATCACCACTTATAAGGAGACGTCTACGACCTCGTTTTTTTGTAGCGTTTAAAAAACAAGACTAAAGATTTTAAATTTTGAATATTTTCGCATGCATGGGTTTGCGAGCTGCATGAGCGTCGTTGCACTGGGACACTATCGAGGCAGGGGTAATTAATGTCGTGTGGGGCCCGTGCGCTTTTCCTATGCACTGTTAGTTGATCGATCGAGCGTCTGTGAGTGGGAGAGTACAGCTTTGACGAAGGTACCGTCGCTGCCGGGGTACTGTCATAGTGGAGAGTATCGAGCACGGGCGTACCTCTATAATTTATATATATATATATATATATATATATATATATATATAACTGGTTACATATATAATAAATTATAATTATAAATTTAGTTATATATAAACGTGTATAAAATTTTATATAAAAGTTAATAAAATATTTTTATAAAAATTTTATATAAAGTTTTTATATAAAACTTTACGAGCAGCTCAGCACGGGCTTCGCTCGTGCTTGCTGGCTCTTAACGGGCTGCGCCCGCATTCGAGCGGGATGCGCCCACATTCTACACTACCCGGCCGGCGACGGCGGGCTTCGCCCGCAACATATACATATGAGTACTCAAAATGACCGTAAAAAATATACATCAAAATTTTATAATTATTTTTTTCAAAAACATTTATATTTTAACAAAAAATCCTTTTAAAATTTCTTTATATATAGTAGTTAAAGATATATAAAGTTATATAAAGTTTTTATAAAAGTTTTTTTCCTCTCCCCTCTCTCTTACATGAATGAAATATATAGAGGAAAATTTCCCTCCATAAAATTTTGAAAAAAAAAATAAAAAAAAAACATTATATTTAAAAATGAATGCCAATTTGACATTAATTTATTAACATAATTTTAAAATAAAAATAACTATCGCGCACGGCCCCCGCACGCACGCAAAGACACTCCAGTGCACACACGCGCGCGACCACCTCCGAGCACAAGCGCACGCACTTCGCGGGCTCGGGAGAGCATTTTTGGCCCAAGATAGTATTTTTTCGGTCGGGCACGTGTTTTTCACTCGGGCGCGCGTTTTTTGCCCGAGCGCACGTTTTATGCTTAGTCACGCGTTTTGCACTTGCAAGCATTTTTGACCGGGCGCATTATCTCCCAAGCACGCATTTTCGCTTGAGAGCGCGTTTTTACCCTGACACGCATTTTCGAATCATCGGTACTCATTTTCTCCAAGGTGCATTTTAGCTCAGTCACGCATTTTTTTGCGGACGTGCATTTTTCACACAGATGCAAGTTTTTGCTAGAGCACGCTTTTTTCTTACAAGCACGCGCGAGATGACTAATAAATATCGTAACATTAAAAATATCGCTAATTGTTTCACCAAACCCATCTGCACGTACAGTTTCGTCATCTTCTCTTTCTTCGTCGACTTTGCCACACCATCATGTTAATTATCTCATTACATGTCATATCGATTGCTAGAAGACACGTGGTTTAATGAAAATAGATATAAAGAAAGTCATAAATACATGTCCTTTCGATAAATAAAACACATGGTTCAATAATTAAGCTAGCATTAATTACTTTTTAAATATGATTTACTTTTAAGTCTAGACATAGACATGTATGTGGTACTATTGCGACATGAGTATTTTCGCACGTGCGGGGTTTGCGAGCTGCTGGAGCGTTGTCACATTGGGACAGTAGTACTATTGAGGCGGGGGTAACGTCACTTTGGTACAGACGACACAGACAGACACAAACACAGACACTGACACACACACACACACACACACACACACACACACACACATAGATAGATAGATGACACAGACAGACATTGACACACAAACAAAGACATACAAACACAAACACATACACACATGCATGCAAACACAGACACATGCACACAGACACCGACACACACACACAGATAGACATAGACACAGACACAGATACAGAAAGACACAGACACACAAACACATAGAAACAAACACACACATGCACAAACACATATAGACACACAGATGACATAAATGACACAGACGCACACATGCACAGTCATACATAGCTAGAGATCACACAGACACATAGACATACACACATGTACATACAGACATAGAAATACAGACATAGACACACACAAGCACAAACACACACACACAGACACAGACATAAACACTAACACAGACACGGACCAACACAAACACAGATACACACATACACATAGACACAAAACCCAACAAGCACAGACAGACATAGACATACAGACATGCATATAGACACACATGATCGACACACATAGACTATACACAGACATGGACACAAACCGCAATAGGCACATACAGACATAGGCATACAGACAGACATAGATATACATAAACATCGATACACTACACACACAAACACAGATACACGTACACGTACACATGCATAAACATGCACAGACGACCCTAACACAAACACAAACACATACAGACACAGACACACACACACACACACACATATATACATACATATATATATATATATAATTTATTTATAAGCAAGGTGACTTGCGGTGGCTCGAAAGCTCGACGAACCACCTTGAAAAAAGCTCGATTATGAGGGGAGATCGAGTTCGTTGAGCTCGAGCTCGATTACGAGTCCAGCTCATGTTCGATGAGCTCGAGCTCGATTACGAGTCGAGCTCGCGCTCAGATATTAAAAAAATGTTTCATTTCTAACTTCAAATTATATCATGTGAAATATTGGAGGGAAATTTTATGAGATCATATATGCATGAAATATTTGGAGGGAAATTTCCCTCCAATAAAATAATTAATTAACACATTAATTAATAAAACAATACTAAAATCCCTCTCGATCGACCCCATCCGCGATGCTCAAAACCCTCAGTCGCGACTGGCTTCTTCCTCTGATGAATCAGCGCCACTCCTCGTCGATAACCCATCCTGCATCTCGTATTTCATTCTTCGACATCTCATTTTTCACGGGGGAGAGGTGGGTTTCCGTTCTGCTCAACCGCTGATCGACGTTATGGTTCTCTCACCGTTGGGGCTGGAAAGGCTCGTGAGCTCCTCGGATACTTTCCTCCACCGTGAGCCTCCTCCCTCTTCCCCCTTTTTCTGTACCCTAAATGAGCAGCTAATTATAGATGCTTTGTAGAGGCTAGGGTTTCCATTTTGAGATGGACCAGTCAGTCTGCGAAATGCTCATGAGCTGGAAAGGCTCGTGAGCTCCTCGGCTAGGATTTCGTAGACTGCTGACATTGCTTACATATGTAGTATGAAACATAGCTAGATTACATATGTATATGCTCATTTGTAGTTGTTCATGGAAACTTTTTTTGACTCACCTCTCAAGTTCTCACATAGAGGCTCTTTAGGTGAGGTGTAACAATACCCAAAAAAATATCTCAATGTTGCATGTCCAAAAACATATTCAAGTGTAACAATCAATACCTCATGTTTGGATTTTTAACTCTTACCCCCATGTTTTTTATTTTCAAGAATTTATAACCTAATTAATCTCTAATCTTCTTCTTCCATCGCAACACACATTCTGCCGGCATTGTTTGGGAAAGCCTCAAGTTTGGATTTTCAACTTATCCTTGCACCATACAGTGGTATAATTTCGAATCACTTTTATTTTAAATATTTTTTAGATTTTTGTGGATTGAATTCAAGTTATGGATCTATTTTAAATATTTTTCTCCTCTAGTTGGCATCATGTTATGGATAAAGATTGGATTTATGAACAAGATAGGTTTAGTTCCACTTATACAGAAGGCATGGACTTATTTCTGGAGTTTGCACCAGAAAATGCTATTTATTATGAAGATAAAAATTTTTGCCCATGCAATGTATGTTGAAACACTAAACCAAAGAGTTTTTTTGAAGTTAAAATAGGCTTGCATGTGAAAGGGTTTTATAAGTACTATAAAGATTGGATACATCATGGAGAAACTAAAATGACACGTTCTTTTGGGTTCACTACTAATAGTAAAAGTAGTGAATCTTCTCAAAATCCTAGAAATAATTTTGATGATAAGGATGATATTTAAGCCATTGATGATTTAGTAGATATGATACAGGAGATTGGAGATGTAGAACTTCCTGAGAATGCTACAGAAAAAAATAGTGAAACTTTTTCAAGTCTTTTATGTAACGCCGGACGTGGACTATACCCATGTTGCAAAAAATATTCTTTGTTATTGTTCATTGTTAAATTGCTTCATATCAAAGTAATGAACAAGATGTCAGATAAATCGGTAAACATGCTTCTTGAATTACTAAAAGACGTGATACCAGAAGGTAATCTTATTCCAATGTCTCTTTATTGGACTAGGAAACTTCTTTCTGGTTTAGGTTTGGGGTACAAAAAGATAGATGCATGTAAATATGATTGTGCACTATTTTGGAAGGAGAATGAGAAGAAAGATGTGTGTCCTGTGTGTGAAGAACCACGTTGGAAATATAACGATGGAAAAGGAAAATTGATTCCTCAAAAGATTTTGTGGCATTTTCCCTTAAAACCAAGACTACAAAGAATTTATATGTCTTCTAAGACTGCATCTTACATGAGGTGGCATACTAAGAAGCATATAGAGATAGGAGATACTTTAAGTCATCCCGTGGATTCACCTGCATGGAAGAGTTTTGATGCAAACTATCCTAGTTTTGGTTTTGCCGCAGATCCACGTAATGTTAGACTTGGATTGGCGATTGATGGGTTTAATCCGTTTGGAAATATGAGTACTTCTTATAGTATGTGGCCAGTTGTGCTAATTCCTTATAATATGTCATCATACAAAGGGATGAAAGATGAGTTTTTTATGATGTCATTGTTAATTCCTGGCCCACGTGCACCTGGAAAAGATATTGATTTATCTTAGACCATTGATAGAAGAATTGAAAGAATTATGGAATGGCGTTGAGACTTACGACACATATGCTAAACAAACTTTTAAAATGCATGCTGTAATTATGTGGACAATTAATGATTTTCCAGCTCTTATTAACTTATTTGGGTGGACCACAAAGGGATATGGGGAATGCCCATCTTGTTTATATGATACAGATTCTAAAAGGATTCGAAGTAAGATATGCAATATGGGACATCATCGTTATCTACATAATGATCATCCATATCGAAAGAGTAAATTGTTCGATGGAAACTCAGAAATGCGTTCAAAACCTTCGGAGTGGAGTGAAGCACAATTACTTTCAAATTTGAGCACACTTGAACATAACTTTGATAAATTTGGAAAACACCCAACCAAACGAAAGAGGAAACTCAACATTGAAGAAGGAATTTGGGTCAAGAAAAGCATCTTCTTTGAACTACCATACTGGCATAATCTTTTGATACGACACACCATTGATGTAATGCATGTTAAAAAAAATATTTGTGATAATGTGTTGGGCACGTTAATGAACATTGACGGAAAAAATAAAGATACAGAAAAAGCACGAGAAGATTTGCGAGATCTTAACATTAGGAAGGAGCTGCACTTGATTAGAAGTGGAAGTACTATAATAAAACCTCAAGCATGCTATAATTTATCTTCAGATGAAAAAAAAAATTTGCAATTTTTTAAAAAATCTCAAGTTTTCGGATGACTATGCTTCTAATATTTCGAGATGCGTAAAAGATGGAAAGATTTATGGACTTAAATCTCATGATTGTCATATTCTATTACAATGATTAATTCCTATTGGTATTCATGGGTTTCTACGCCCAGATGTCATTGAGGCACTATACGAGCTAGGAGATATCTTTAAAATTTTATGCTCGAAAACACTAAAGGTATAGCATATCGAGAAATTGGAAAGTAATATTCCAACTATTTTGTGCAAATTGGAGAAAATATTTCCTCCAGCTTTTTTCGATGTAATGGTTCACTTGGCTATTCACCTTCCAAAGGAGGCAAAGATTGATGGCCCAGTTCATTCACGTTGGATGTACCCTATTGAAAGGTACGTAAATATATTTATGCATTCTTACATCATCTTCATACATATCATAAACCAAAAATATGTTGTTCTTGTTATTGAGTTTGTCTTTTCAGGTTTCTAAAATCACTTAAAGGCTATGTATGTAATAAATCTTGTCCAGAGGGTTCAATAGAGGAAGGATATATTGTAAAAGACTCTTTGACATTTATCTCAATGTATCTAAATGAAATAAAAACATGGTTTAACAAAGATAAAATAAATGATGATGGAGTAGAGGATCAACAAGAGTGTGAATTGTCTGTGTTTGCATTAAAAGTGAGGCCCTTTGGACATATCCGTCGTTGCCATGCACTTTCAAAAAAAGATCTAGATGCAGCTCATAAATTCATATTAAATAATTGTAACGAAGTGGATGCTTTTAAAAGGTTCGAAACATGTAGGAGCTAGTAGATTCATATTAAACCATTATCATTATTCTTATTTTATATCTAAATTTAAGTTACTTATTGTCTTTTATAGTATTCACATGAAGGAGCTAAAAATGGCAAATGATAGGAACATTGGCCAAACTCACGAAGAACAGTTTCATTATTGGTTTCAAGCTCATGTAAGGTCCAATAACGAAATTATTCTCCTATATTATTAATTTAAAGTTTCACTTCCAATTAACTTTTTTATTTATCATGTATAGATAAATAGATTGCATCACAAACAGTGTAGAAGCATCTCTAAAGAGTTGTGGGCATTGGCAAATGGTCCACAATCATATTTAACAAAATTCTACTCTAGTTGTATTGTTAATGGAGTACGATTTCATATAAAAGATTGAGATTATCGTCGAACCACACAAAATAGGGGTTTACTTGTTGAGGTGGAACAATAAAATGAAATGGTTGAGTTTTATGGAGTATTAACAAGAGTAGTTGAAATGACCTATCTTCATGGATATAAAGTAGTATTATTTTGGTGTGAATGGTTTAACACTAGTGGGAAAAAGACTATGCAAAAAGATAAATATTTTGTGAGCATTGATATAAGATCTCGTTGGTATAGTGATGATCCGTTCGTTCTTCCAAACCAAGTGCAACAAGTGTTCTATGTCGATGACACAAAACTAGGTGAGCATTGGAAAATTGCACAGCTAGTATGTCATAGACACCTTTGGGATATTAAGGAACAAGATGACCTAGAATTGGAGGAAATGAATGATAGCATAGGTGAGTCTATGGTTCGAGAGGTTTTTCAATAACATGAGTCTTCTAACAATGAATTAATATATGCTATTGAGGATCATAACCTGCAATTTCTAGCAAGAGAAGATATCGAACCTGATATTATAAATGTGGAAGTTCTAACTAAAATCCGCGAAGAGAAGGAACATAATAATGATAACGTTGACGAAGATGAGTCTACAAATAAAGATGATGAAACACTTGTGCAATATTGTGATGACAATGATGATACCATGTATGCTGCTCATGCTCAAGATGAGACATGGTACGTGAAGTTTATTTCTTATCTATTATGATGAAACTCTATTCTAATTCTTACTTTTCATAACATTTGATTGAATACTATTCTAATGTGATATTAATATTTGTATCTTATTTAACATTTGTATCTTATTTACTTTGCAGAAAAATGCCTCTGAAGAATGTCATTCTACGTCGCCCTGTAACAAGGAGTAAATCGTTGGTTAATGATGAACCAACAAATGATGTTGTTGTT
Organism: Dactylorhiza incarnata; assembly: GCA_033032865.1. Classification (NCBI taxonomy): domain Eukaryota; kingdom Viridiplantae; phylum Streptophyta; class Magnoliopsida; order Asparagales; family Orchidaceae; genus Dactylorhiza; species Dactylorhiza incarnata. The sequence continues at coordinate 2,798,976 of JAWHQI010000130.1, forward strand.
GAATTGTCTAGTCTACCACCACCGTCTAGTCTACCACCATCATCTAGTCTACCACCATCGTCTAGACTACCATCCACACCAATTCTACCACCATCGTCTAGTCTACCATCCACACCATCGTCTAGTCTACCAAGTCTACAACCATCGTCTCTTGGATCACATCATCTTCATGATGATGTTGCGGCTATGGAATTTGATGATGGAAGTCCACCACAGATATCTGATAATACTGGTAAGCATTCCTTAATTATATTTCATACCGATGTTTATTATTGACTAGAACCATATATTTATTAAGTTTGTTTAATTTTGTAGTGGCAAGCTCTAGTAGAAAAAGAGGTCGTGGGGCGAGCACGGGAAAATCTATCGAGAAAGCTATTGAAGAAAATGTATGTTTTATTTATCTTGAAAGTTACATACTATCACACTATATGATAACATACATTTTTTAGGATAAGAAATTGCTTGAGATTGAGTTCCCTGAAGGCTTCAAGAAACCACATCATTTTGCAAGTCACCTAGCAAATGGGATAGGCGTTGTTATTAGACATAGTCCATGATTAGATTTCTTGACCCCCTGGAGCGAAATTGAAAATGAATGTATACTTCCTGTATATGCTGGATTAGATGTAAGTAAATTTGTATATGACATTTTGTTCAATTTGGTTGGAATAACTAATTAAATATATGTTGTTCCTTTATAGCAATGGTTTGATATAAAGGGTTGGTCTACAGATGAATTAGTAAAAGGCTATATGGAAGAGATGTTTCTGCGTAGTTATACGCATTGGAGAGGGAGATTATCTGCAACTTATAAAGAATATGTTGCATTGGGAAAGAATCCAAGAGTTTGTAGCCCGTTTGATTGGATCTCCCTCGAGAAGTGGTGTGCCTTGTGCGATTACTTCGACAGTGAGAGTTTTAAGGTGAATTTTAGTAAATAACAAAATCATGTTTAATATATATATGTATGTATATATGATTAGTAAAATCTTCAGTACATGCACTCATATGTGATTTTGAATAATAACAGAAAAGCTCCAAAACTAACGCTGATAATAGGTCACACATGCCGTTTACTCATACATCGGGTTCCAAATCCTATCATTCACGACTACTGGAAATGGTAATGTAATGATATTATTAGTGAATTTTGATTATAACCTCATATTCTCTAATAGTATGTTCATACGTAGGTTAATCAAAGTCCTGTTGAGAACTTTGTTAACACTCATAAGAAGAATGGTGTGTTTGTTAGTGAGAAAGCTAAAGCAGCATATGTAAGTCAGAATTTAAACTAGTAGAGAGAATTGATGTTTGTCAGTGATAACTTATGTTTCTATTGTAACATTATTTTACAGCTTGAAATGGAAAGGCTGAGAGCATCAACAATTGAATCTGACGGTGAAAGCTTAATGTCCGAGAGAGAAATTATAAAAAAAGCACTTGGAAATAAGTCTGGTTATGACAAAGGATTAGGCTATGGTGTCGTTCCTTCCAGACAAAGGAAGAAAATAATTAACGAGGCCACTCAATTGAAAGAGAAGTTAAATTCAGCAGAAGAAGATTTGCGCAATACCAGCTCTCATATTGCATCCCAAACAAAGTTTATTGAAAGGCAGGAAGCGTTGATTCAAACTCACAATGAACAAATTGCTGGTTTAAAAGAAGTACAAAATGAGTTGAAGGAGATGTTGACTGCTATTTTGGGAAAATATGGCCAACTTTGATGACTTTTGGGTGTTATTTGGTTGAAAAACCCTCCTCTGTGAGCTCTTTCTTCCTTTCCCTCCTCATCTCTTCTTCTATTATTATTTTCACATATTTATTTTCACAGTACCAATCCCAATTTAGAATCATGGATCATTAATTACATTAATTTGGCTGTGTAAGTTTTAAGAGGTTGTCAAAATCTTCTTGTTAGTTTTCTAAGGCACACATAACACTAGTTAAAACACAACACACACCTTTTGTGGATCATAGTCAGTTATAACAGCCTCATATAAGCTATTATCTTCAGGCCACCTAGTCATTGCTTTTCTCCCAATCAGGGAATCATATGTTGCAGTTTCAGCCACCTCATTTGCTGCAATACTTCCTGTATATGCTGGTTGTCAATATTCATTTTAATTTTGTTAACTGAATACTATGCAAATTGATTTTTAATGAGCATGGCTCTTCCCTTGTAGTTGTAGTTTGCTGCAACTGTAGCAAACTGGCAGTAGGCAGTTTGCTGAAGAAGCTGCAGCAAACTGTAGCTGCCAGCTTGCTGCATTGCTGCAGCTGCCAGTGTGTAGTGTTTTGCAGTGAGTGTGTTGTGATGTGAGTAGTGTTGTGTTATGCAGTGAGTAGTATGATGTGTTGTGCAGTGAGTAGTGTTGTGCAATGGGTAGTAAGTGTGCAGTGAGTGTGTAGTGTTTTGTAGTGCAATGAGTGTTATGTTGTACAGTGAGTGTGTTGGGCAGAGAGTGTGTTGTGCAGTGACTGAGTGGTGGGCTGTGTTGTGCGTGAGTGTGTTGTGCAGTGAGTAGTGTTGTGCAATGAGTGTTGAGCTGTGTTGTGTAGTGAGTTGTGCAGTGAGTGTGTTGTAATGCAGTGAGTGTGTTGTGCTAGATCATAAAATGCATAAGGTATTCCACTTGGTTCTACTTAAATTATAATATCTTGTTTGTTACCTATTAATTTTTTTCTAAACTAAAATAGTATCTATTTAAACAATGTATTTTCCCATCTACACTTTGTTGCAAGTTTGCATAAGGCTAGTCCTGTCATATTCTGTTGGTGATTTAGCAAAATAGCATATATAGGATCTTGAGTTCCTCTAACTTATCCTTGTAGCAGGCTAATAGGATCAGTTTTGATCCCCCCCGCTCTCCATTCAATTTTTTGAGTGATTGTATGGGTTTATAGAAATAACTCTTTACAATAATTATCCATTTTGATATTAATATATTTCTTGGTTTCTTATGGTCATCATGTATTCATTGCAACTCAGCTATGTTTGATGGTTTCTTATAGTCTCACTAATGCCTGTACATCATGTCTTTCCTTATAGTTTCTATCCAAGTCTTTTTTTAGAAAGAAATCTGCAGCGAGTTTGCAAACTGCAATGAGTTTGCTCCGATTTTAGCAAACTACAGCAGCGGGTTTACTGCAGCTGCAGCAAATTGCAGCAGCGGGTTTGCTGCAGCTGCAGCAAACTACAGTTGCGCGTTAGCTGCAGCTGCAGCAAACTACATCTGCGGGTTTGCTACAGCTGCAGCAAATTGCAGTTTGCTGCAGCTGTAGCAAGATCTTTGGTATGAGTGTTGTGTGTGCAGTTGTGCTAAGTGTTGTGTGTGCATTTGTGTTGTGTATGCAACTGTGAGTGATGTGTGTGCAACTGCGTTGAGTGCTATGTTGTGAAGTACGTGTTATTTTTTGTGCAGTGAGTGTGTTGTGTTGTGAACTGGCAGAAGATTGAGTGAGTAACGAAAAAGGAGTAACTACTATTTCATCAGACCTTCATGGGGTAATATAGCTCAGGAGAGAACAATGATAATTACTAGCATTCACTATTGGTACTTTTGTAGGTTAATTACTCCGATTTTGTGTTATATTCAGTATTATTTACTTCTTATGTTTTGCTTCACGTAGTATAGGAATTAATCACTTGATTTGCTTCATGTAGTTTGCTGCAACTGCTGCTATCATTGTATTACTCAAATGAACTTGCATGTTTAGGTTTCTTCAACTGCTTATTCAGCTATATCTTATTTAATGCTTATGTATTGTAATGATCAAATGAACTATTTTGTATTAAATTTCATCTAAGTTATAGTTTTAAACCTTTGTCTTGTAAAGCTTACACATTTTCACATCACACCCATGAATCATCTTTATATTACCTTTATGCCCCCTTTAAAGTGTTGCTGCCCCCTTTAATAATTGCTCTCTTTTATTTCTTGGGAGTTGGAGCTTGGAGCGAAAAGTGACGGAAGATAATGCATTAGTCAGAAAGTGTAGAAGTTGATGTGTGTTTTGTAAAACATCTTGATCTTATTGTTGTTATGTAATATTGTTTTGTTATATATGATATGACACTTGTACTCTATCTAGCCACTTCAAGTATTTCAAATTTAATATTTGTAATGTATTTTCTTTTTATTAATTTGCCATATTTTTTCCTTCCCGTACTTTATTCAAATTTTATATATGAAAAGTATATTGGTTCTTTAAACCTATAATGATTTCAATTTTTTAATATTTTAATTACAAATTATCAATGAATATAAAATATTATTACATAATATAAAACTATATTATACTTTAAATAATATTTCATATTTATAATAAAATCATGCGTACCCATCTAAATTAGGAATTGAAAATTTAAAAATATAAATGAATTTTTTGGGTAAGGAAGGTATATAACAATTGTAATGAAATAATTATTATTATTTTATAACAATTGTAACGAAATAATTATTGTTATGTTATAACCATTGTAACAAAATCAAACATTTGTAACGAAATATTCATATATTTGATATATAAATATAATTTCTTTAGTAGGGAAGAAGTCAAACATTTGTAACGAAATATTCTTTACTATAACTCATCTTATTGTGAGGAAGTAATGTTTGTCACAAATAAATTATTTGTAACTACAAACATAAATTTGTTACAAGAACTATTAGCGTCGAGCCTTAGGTAATGGTCATCACATAAAAGTAAATTTCATTACAAAAACTTTGTGTAACGATACTAGTTACCTTTTGTAATATTTTTAGTCCTTACTAAAAGTGTAATTTGGTGTAGTGTATGTTTTCATCAGTCAGTACTTTGCATATGTTCACATCACCTCGATCAACTATCTCTCGAATGAGATGGAATCGACATAGTATGTGTTTGGAACGCTGATAAGATCTAGGTTCCTTAGCTTGGGTAATTGCATCATTGTTGTCAAACTAGAGATTTACAGGATCAACAATGATAGGAACTATATCTAACTCGCCGATGGATGTCTTAATATATACAGCCTCCTTCGCCTCTTCAGAAGCAATAATATACTCGACCTCTGTTGTAGAATTGACAACTTTCTCTTGCTTCGAACTCTTTCAGAACACCTCACCTCCATTTACGCAAAACACAAAACCTGATTGGGATTTTGAGTCATCCTTATCAGTTTGGAAGCTAACATCTGTGTAACCCTTTACAATGAGCCCTTCCTCACCACCGTATATCAATAATATATCCTTTGTTCTTCTCAAGTACTTAAGGATATTCTTGACTGCCGTCTAGTGACATTCACCTAGATCTGACTGGTATCTACTAGTCATGCTCAATGCAAATGAGATATCAGGACGAGTACATAACATTGCATACATGATTGATCCAAATGACGATCACTACAAGAAAACAAGCTTTAAGTGACGAAGTATTTGTGACAAAATATTTTTCGTAACAAAAAATATATTTTTTGTGACGAAATTAGAGGCTGGTCACTAAATGATGATTTTCAATTAATTAGTGACAAAAATAAATATTTGGTGACAAAAATATTTTTTTTACTGACCAACATAATATTACGTCACAATTTTTTTTGCAGCCAAATTATATTTCGTCACTAAATAAAACTATTTAGTGACGAAATATAATGGTCACAAGAAAAAAACACAAATTTGAAGCAGCGCGTACATTTCATTTCTGGAGCGCGTAATTTTATTTCGGGAGAGTGCGCTTTCTTCCGCAATCGCACATCTTATTTTATTTCATTAACAGAGAGGCGTAACAGGCGTTCGAGCCCTAAGTTATTCGTCCTCCCCTTCTGTGATCCCTCTCGACGACAACCCCCTTCTACTCCCTCCAAGACCTCCACTCGATCCTATGTTTATTATCGCTAAAGCTATCTAGCCCTAAGTTCCCTCTCGATGACAGCGCGTTCGTTTACTTGCCGCCTGCCTCCCACCTGCCTTAATTTCCCTTTGTGTCACCTCCCGCCTGTGCATTTACCTGCTTGGGTATTCTCGACTAGAGTAAACTTGGTAATTTCTACTGGAGCTTTTTAATGGTGTTTTAATTTCAAAATCTAAAGTTCTTCCCCATTTGTTTTTTACTTATGCTGAAATCTAGAAGGAGAATCTGCTTAGGATGCCTTTTCCTGCATTCGCCTCGTTGATTTAATCCTTTTTTTTCTCACAAGTCTTTATAATTTTGCCATTTCATTGCTGATATTTCTCAATATTTTTTAGCTGGCGATTTTTAATCCCTTGGTTATGTAATCTCTTGGCAAGACAATTATTTTGGGTATATTCTTATGATATGATGTTTGTATTTTATGATTTAGAGTACCATAATATGTGGGTTTTATATAATATGTGGGTTGTATGTAATCTCTTCATGCGTATTTGATAGTGCATTATTTATAGTTATTTTTATATAGTATTTTAGTAGTAATTAATTAGTTTTTATATAATTTTAATTTAATATATATCTAATTTGCTTTGTTTTATATTTTCAGGGACTTTGGGGCTGCTAATAGCAATTTCAAGCACATAGCCGTGTTCAGGGGAAATTCTGGAGCATTTCTGCAAAAACCCTCAATACACGCCCCAGGTCACGGGCGTGACCTAGGGGCGTGACCATGGCCACGACCGTGTATCGCTTTCAGCTCACAGAACTCGCTGCCACGTCGGATTAAAGTTACACGCCCCAGGTCACGGGCGTGACCGGGGGCGTGACCTTCAAGTCACGGGCGTGACTCGCCCAACAAGCATTCAATTCAAGCAGTTTCTGCCGCCGAGTCGTTCCAGCTTACACGCCCTTGGTCACGGGCGTGACCGAGGCCGTGCCCTCTCCCTCAACTGCCAAATTAACTCCAGATCGCGCCGTTTCCCGCCGTTTCCTGACTCGGTCAAGACACGCCCTAGGTCACGGGCGTGACCTAGGCCGTGACCCGTCGAGATGATCAATTTTGGCGGTTTTTCTTCCCCAACGTTCCCGGGCTTTCAAGACGCAATTACGCAGCTTACACGCCCTTGGTCACGGGCGTGACCAAGGGCGTGACTCAGCAATTTTCTGCCTATAAAAGCCAGCTGCTGCCAAAGTGATGCGCATCCAGGCCATGCTTAGTTTGGATCGTTTCTAGTATAGTTTTTCTGCATTTTTCTTAGTGTAACTTTATTTTATGTCTTGTCTTTTTTTTAATTCCTAGCTTAGATTTACTTTACATGCAATTGTACTTTTCTTTACTTAGAAATAAAAATATCTTTCTTCTCAATTATGTTTTGTTAATTTTCATAGTATTTGGTCGGATGAATTCTTAAGCTTTTATCTTTTCAAAATCTCTTATTCATAGTTTAGTTTCGAAAACTAAGATTTACCGTTGATTTGCAATTTTTGGTTTCATATTTCTAGGGTATGATAATCAAGTTTGATCCGTATTTTAGTGTATCGAGAGATCCGTAAATACAGGTAGATCGCTCATCGGTAAAAAGAGTTGTATGCATTCCTCGAGAGAGGGTGACGCAAATCTTCCGGATTGGAGTCAAATCCAATAGTGGGGCTCACCGCATAAAGCAAGCTTAGGGGTTTCGACTGGCCGAGGGGTCTTAATCGATCAACCTAAGGTTAGGTGGTAGTTCTCTCGAGAGAGGTTCTATCATATTTTGGGAACCTCGACGGTCAAGTTTGTCTAAATCGATTTCTTTTGAATTCTAGATTTACAAAACATTTCACTTAAGAATGATTCCCGATCAAATGTTTCTTTTCTTTTAATTATTTTCAAAACTCTATTTTACTGCCGATAAAATAATAATAATTTGCGTGAGTAGAAGTAATCAACAGACCCGTGGAATACGACACTTGATATTTATTTGTTTTGAATATCCTATGCTATGAACGATAGGTGCTCTTGCCTATAGTTCGCAGAATTTGGAAAAAATTATTTATATCCTAAATTTTAGCTATCAAGTTTTTGGCGCCGTTGCCGGGGAAGTACTATTTGTTGATATTTTGAAAGCGTGAATTTTATTAATTTTATCATTCTCTTTCTCCACCCCCATTTCTCTTTTTGCTTTTTCTTTTAAAATTCACTTCTATTAGGTAACGGTTGTTTAATTTTCTTTTTCAAAAAAATGATGTTATCGCAGTTGGCCGCAAAAGTTGCCGAGCTTCAAAATCAAGTTGATCTTTTGATAGACGCGCGAATGCGCCAAATTATTTGTCATTTTTGTGGGCATCATCATTCTAGTGAGGAATGCTATTTTTCATTTCAAAAATTTTCTCATGAACATCAAATTAATTTTTCGAATGCAAATTATAATTTTTATGATGAAAATAATAATTTTTATGATGAAAATAATTTTTCTTTAAATAATGAGTTGAGTGAATCTCCTTCTTACTCTGATGTTGATTATTCATGGTGGCAAGGTCACCCAGATAGTTTTCAGTGCGAAGAAAGACATTCCTTCAATTATGATTTGCTTTCCTCGCCTTTTCCGCAGATTTGTTCTTCTTCTGATCTTGAAATTTTTCCGAATGTTATTTCTCCCACTTTAAATGTTTATTCTCCAGATCAAGAAGAACAATTGTACCAAGAATTTCGCAAAGTCATGGAGACACCGGACGAATTAGAAAATGAAAATTTTTCTTCTTCTCCTTCGCCCGCCCTTTCTTCTCTTTTTCCTGAAATTATTATTCATGAAAAAATTGTGTCTCATGAATGTTCTCCCCTTGGTATTAATTTTTCTGATAATAATTTTATTCTTGAAAATAAACAACCGGAACTTAATCATGTGTTTTCGCAAGCGCCTCCTCCTTGTGAAAATTTTTCTGACTCGCTAAATCTTGATTCTTTTTATACTAACGATTTTCATGTAGAGGATGAGCCGTTGCAACCAAACGTCTTCACCGATTCATTTGCCGCTCATCTCCAACAATCCAAATTACCTAAGGTATGTATAGGTAATTTGGATTCACAATTTCACGCTAACGGACAACGGAAGAGTCAAGAGTATAGCGGAGGAGTCGCCGGGCAACGGATTTCGGCATGCTCACCTGAGCGTGAATTAAGGGAGTTGCCTGTGCATTTTCAATTTTATTTTCCTTTTTCCTAACAATAACCGTCTAGCTTAAAGACGGGAAAAAGAAAGCGCTCTTGGGAGGCACCCCTTGCTTATCATTATTTTTCTTGCAATTTACTTTTTATGCATTTTCTTTACTTTTCCCTCCTACTTGGCTTATAAACATTGGGGACAATGTTTATTTTTAAGTATGGGGGTGTATTCTCTTATTTTTAGTTTTTATTAAAATCCAAAAAAAATTAGAAAGTCTTTTTCAAAATTATAAAAAAACTATTTTTCTTTCCTTATTTTTGAGTTTGTTATGAAAAAATTTACAAAATTCAAAAAAATGTTTTGTTTTAAATTTTTATGTCTTTGTGTCTTATTTTTCTTATTTGCAAATTAAAATTACAAAAAAAATTTAAAATTTAAAAATTTAATTTCTTGCGAAAGGGCCGTGTGGGTTTTCATCCCACAAAATCGCGTAGTACCTTGCGAGCTCGTCATTGGGTAGGCCTTGGGAAGTCCAAGAATATTAAAAAAAATTATTTTAATATAAAAAAAATCCAAAAATTTAATTTCTTGCGAAAGGGCCGTGTGGGTTTTCATCCCACAAAATCGCGTAGTACCTTGCGAGCTCGTCATTGGGTAGGCCTTGGGAAGTCCAAGAATATTAAAAAAAATTATTTTAATATAAAAAAATCCAAAAAAATCTAATAAAATAAATTTTGTATTATTAAATTTCTCCAAACTTCATTTATGCAAAATTAATTTTAATTATGAGTTGTCTTTATAGGCTTTTTAAGGAGTTTTCTTTTTATGAATTTTTAAATCATATATTTCTCTTCAAAATATGTTAGATTTAAATTTTAGATGAATTTGATTTAATGAGTTTTTCATTATTTTGATTTGTTTAGAATATTTCTTAGTTTTACTTTCTCTCTTTAAATATCATAATTCAATTTTGTAGTAATTGTGTTAAATATCTCTAGATTTTACTTATATTAACTTGAACTCATAGTTTCTTGTAGATTGCTCAAATTATTTTCTATGCTCTTAAAATGTATCTTTGGAATTTGTTTAGCCTTTAAACCCTAGCCCTTCCCCTACCTTTTTGTTAAACCCATTGTTTGGCATAAAAAAAATTTTGAAAAGATCATATGTCATGGAATGAGAGGATAAAATTCATCATTCCTAAACATATGCACCCAAATCAGTAAAAGATTATATGGCATGGAGTTGAGAGGATAAAATTCATCACTCCTAAACATATACATTTGGGATATAAAAAGAAGAAGAAATTAAAAAAAAAAAAAAAAGATGGAAACGAGAGGATAAAATTCATCATTTCCCATATACAAAGTAACTTCTTCAATGCCAATTTTACCCCATTTAGCCAAGTTCACTTGTTTATCCAAGATATTATTGAGAGAGCATAGTTAATATTTTGTAGTTTTCTAAAAGTTTCTCATGATTGTAAAGTTCTTATAATTTTAATCTTGGAATATTTTGCTTAATTCAATGCAATTTTGTTTATGAAGATTTAGTTAGAGAACTTCAAAACTAAAATTTATTCTACTCATTTCAATTTATGAATTATTAATTATTTCTTATAAATCATTTTAATTTCTTAACTTATTTTGACATGAGTTTTATGAGATTTGAAGTGCATAATTTGAAGTAAATCTTTTTGGAAATGTCCTATAAATTCTTCTCATACTTATAAATTAGTTTTTGCTCTGGAATAGCAAAAGCATAAGTATGGGGGTATTTGATAGTGCATTATTTATAGTTATTTTTATATAGTATTTTAGTAGTAATTAATTAGTTTTTATATAATTTTAATTTAATATATATCTAATTTGCTTTGTTTTATATTTTCAGGGACTTTGGGGCTGCTAATAGCAATTTCAAGCACATAGCCGTGTTCAGGGGAAATTCTGGAGCATTTCTGCAAAAACCCTCAATACACGCCCCAGGTCACGGGCGTGACCTAGGGGCGTGACCATGGCCACGACCGTGTATCGCTTTCAGCTCACAGAACTCGCTGCCACGTCGGATTAAAGTTACACGCCCCAGGTCACGGGCGTGACCGGGGGCGTGACCTTCAAGTCACGGGCGTGACTCGCCCAACAAGCATTCAATTCAAGCAGTTTCTGCCGCCGAGTCGTTCCAGCTTACACGCCCTTGGTCACGGGCGTGACCGAGGCCGTGCCCTCTCCCTCAACTGCCAAATTAACTCCAGATCGCGCCGTTTCCCGCCGTTTCCTGACTCGGTCAAGACACGCCCTAGGTCACGGGCGTGACCTAGGCCGTGACCCGTCGAGATGATCAATTTTGGCGGTTTTTCTTCCCCAACGTTCCCGGGCTTTCAAGACGCAATTACGCAGCTTACACGCCCTTGGTCACGGGCGTGACTAAGGGCGTGACTCAGCAATTTTCTGCCTATAAAAGCCAGCTGCTGCCAAAGTGATGCGCATCCAGGCCATGCTTAGTTTGGATCGTTTCTAGTATAGTTTTTCTGCATTTTTCTTAGTGTAACTTTATTTTATGTCTTGTCTTTTTTTTAATTCCTAGCTTAGATTTACTTTACATGCAATTGTACTTTTCTTTACTTAGAAATAAAAATATCTTTCTTCTCAATTATGTTTTGTTAATTTTCATAGTATTTGGTCGGATGAATTCTTAAGCTTTTATCTTTTCAAAATCTCTTATTCATAGTTTAGTTTGGAAAACTAAGATTTACCGTTGATTTGCAATTTTTGGTTTCATATTTCTAGGGTATGATAATCAAGTTTGATCCGTATTTTAGTGTATCGAGAGATCCGTAAATACAGGTAGATCGCTCATCGGTAAAAAGAGTTGTATGCATTCCTCGAGAGAGGGTAACGCAAATCTTTCGGATTGGAGTCAAATCCAATAGTGGGGCTCACCGCATAAAGCAAGCTTAGGGGTTTCGACTGGCCGAGGGGTCTTAATCGATCAACCTAAGGTTAGGTGGTAGTTCTCTCGAGAGAGGTTCTATCATATTTTGGGAACCTCCACGGTCAAGTTTGTCTAAATCGATTTCTTTTGAATTCTAGATTTACAAAACATTTCACTTAAGAATGATTCCCGATCAAATGTTTCTTTTCTTTTAATTATTTTCAAAACTCTATTTTACTGCCGATAAAATAATAATAATTTGCGTGAGTAGAAGTAATCAACAGACCCGTGGAATACGACACTTGATATTTATTTGTTTTGAATATCCTATGCTATGAACGATAGGTGCTCTTGCCTATAGTTCGCAGAATTTGGAAAAAATTATTTATATCCTAAATTTTAGCTATCAGTATTGATTCAACACTTATTTACTAGTGGATTTTTTTTGGAGGTTAGACAGTAAAGGAATCCTATAAGAAATTAAGATAATTCTTTATGGTTGGGTTTCTAATATTATATGGTGGTAGACAGAAATGTGGATATTGTGGGAACCATAGATCAATTGAACTCAATCATTTATGAAAAGATGGCTAAAGTTTTTGTGTCCTTGTCCCTTATTTGGTGGGAAAACATTATATGAATCCACAATTTTACTCACAGATTTGAATGCTTAAATATAAAATGAAAGATAGCTCTTATGTTTTTTCCCTTTCAGTTTTATTTTCAAGCACGTTCTGAATGAGTGTACTAAAACATAAAATGGGAGAGATACAAATTTAGTGATGAAAAATAGTTTTCACTAATAATGCACATTTAGTGACACAAATTTGTTGTCACTATAAATGTATCTTTAGTGACGAAAGTTAGTGGTAACTAATAATATACATTTATTGACGAAAATTAGTTGTTACTAAAAATATATATTTAATGACAGAAACTTATTTTGTCACTAAAGTCATTTTGTGAGGCCCATTTTGCAACCACCTTGTGGCGAATAAAATTTGGTCACTAAATGTCTTTAGTGACAAAACAGCAATATTTAGTGACTAAAATTTTCGTCACTAAATGTCAATTTTCTTGTAGTGGATGCATATGGTATCAAATTCATGCGGTCCTTCTCTACCTTAGATTTAGGATATTGTGTCTTAGAAAGACTCACACCATTAGACATGGTTAAGAATCCTTGCTTAGACTCAAGCATGTTGAACCGCTTCAATACCTTATCAATGTATGTACTTTGGGTAAGCTCGAGAAACTTCTTCGATCTATCTCTATAGATCTTAATACCAAGTATGTAAGTTACTTCACCCCAATCCTTCAAAGAAAAGCAGTTCCTTAGCATTTTCTTAACATCTTGTAGGGTTGTAATGTCATTCACAATCAATAATATGCTCCCACTAATCCTTTTGTAAACACAAGACTCATCATCTTTTTTGATGGAACCAAACTCTTTGATTTTCTCATCAAAATGAAGATTCCAACTTCGAGAAGCTTGTTTCAATCCATAAATGAATCTTTTCAACTTGTATATTTTAGTGTCTTTATGTGGAGATACAAAACTCTCTAGATGTGTCATGTACACATCTTCGAGGAGGTTTCCATTAAGGAAAACCATTTTGACATCCATTTTTTGATCTCGTAGTCATAATACACAATAATAATAAGTAGAATTCTGATGGACTTAACCATGTCAACTGGGGAAAAGGTCTCATCATAGTCAATACCATGAACTTGCTTGAACCCTTTATCCACTAATCGCCCTTAGAATGTTTGTACATTCCCATCCATATCGGTCTTCTTCTTGAAGACCCACTTGCACCCTATGGGTCATACCCTTCAGGTGGTTCCACCAAGGTCCAAACTTGGTTTTCATACATGAAGTTCATTTCAGATTTCATGGCCTCAAGCGACTTCTCAGAGTCCAGTTCATTTATAGACTCTTGATTGGTTTCATGCTCATCATCTTTATCCATAAACAACACATTACTAATTTGAGTCATGAGAAATCCACATCTCTCAGGCTTAATTCATGGTTTATCAGATCTACTTAGGACTTGTATTTCTTGAGCATGCTCTCTATCTACAATGACGTATAGTCCTTGCTCAGGTTCCATCTCAGGTTCATTCATTACTTATGGTTCTTGAACTTCTTCAAGTTCTATCTTGGTAGTCTTTCTACTATATATGAACACTTTCTCTAGAAAAACAAAGTCCTTTCAACAAACACTTTGCCCTTATATTGATTATAGAAATGGTACCATTTAGTTTTCTTAGGATACCACACAAGATAACATTTATCTGATTTGACATCAAGTTTGTCATACATTTGATGTCGTACGTATGCCTCACAATCTCAAATCCCCATGAAATACATACTAGCGCTATAGGGTGCTTCACAATCTTTTGAACCATTTTAGTTGGAACATGGTTTAGTGTAAGAGCAGCTGTCTCTAAAGAGTATCCACAAAAGGAAATCGACAGATCTGCATGACTCATCATAGAACACATAATGTCCAACAAAGTACGATTTCTCCTCTCAGAACCACTCTTATGTTGTGGTGTTCTAGGTGGAGTATGTTGTGATAAATTACTACACTTACTAAGATAGTCTTGAAACTCCTAACTCAAGTATTCACCACCTTGATCATATCATAATGATTTAATAATTTTTCCTTGTTGGTTTTGTACTTCATTCTTGAATTCCTTGAACTTTTCAAAGGATTCAGATTTGTACTTCATAAGATACACATATCCATATCTACTGAAATCATCAGTAAATATAATGAAGTAATAAAACCCACCTCTAGCCAAAGAACTCATGAGTCCACATCAATACTATGTATTACACCCAAAAGATCATCCACCATCTCAGTATGACCAGTGAAAGGAGCTTTAATCATCTTGCCTAACAAATAAGATTCACATCTCTCAAATAATTCATAATCAAAAGAGTCAAATACTCCATCCTTATGGAGTTTGGAGATGTGTTTCTCATTTATATGGACCAAACGACAATGCCAAAGGTACGTATGATTTGAGTCATCTATTTTTATTCTCTTGGTATCATTTATATTATAGATGAGTTGGTCTATGTTCAAAACATAAGAACCATTAAACAGTTCTGTCATTCTAAAACAAATATCATTCAGAAAATAGAGTAACAATTATTCTTTATACTGAATGGAAATCCTTTCATGTCCAAATAAGAAATGAATATTATATTTATGGTAATAACATAAACATAATAGCAGTTCTCTAACTCAATTACAAGCCTACTATGCAAAGATAGATGATAATTTCCTACAACAAGAAAATAACTCTTGCTCCATTTCCAACTCGTAGGTCTACCTCGTTATTAGCCAACATTCTTCTCCTTCTCAGTTCTTGCACATTTACACAAATGTTAGAACCACATCCGACATCCAATATCCAAGATGAAGAAGTAGAAAGATTTACTTATATATCAAAGATACCTGAAGTGGAAGTCACACTTTCTTTCATCTTTTGCAGGTCTTCTGTAAGACCCCCTCCACTCCGAGAATAGGGCACGACTGAGGGAGGTCATATGACCAGAACAACCACCTTACAATAGTGCCTGCACTCGGGCTAGCCTCCACTGCAAGATGTCTATCCTACCTGCTATTCACAAATATCGCATGCCAACCCATCAATAAATTATACAAAAGTCCATGATGCATAATACATCATATAAGTCCATAGAATATGCAGAGCATATAGGAAGAGACAAGAGATCCTGAATATATCAGAGTACAAATCATGATGAATGACTACATCGAAAGCTCTCAAAATCTGACATCGGTTACAAAAGGAAGCGACAATAAAGGTTACGTCATGGTGTCTGGACCTTTCTTCATGGCCCGGCTTTCCTCCTGCACGGCGTGCAACTTTTGTTGTTGGTGTACTCCTAAAATGAACGGTATGATAACCATTAGTCAAATAGACTAAGTGGCTTCACCTCCTCTTACCTGACGACTCTTAGGCACCGAGCGGAAGAATAGAAAAAGGAGGCTACAATATATTCAGTAATAAGTAATGTAAAAGCAGGTGACCTGTCAGTGTTCTTAATCTAGCAGATAATATAAGAACAGTATAGTAAGAGAGCAGGTACAAGCATCAGATCAAATCATATAGCTTGTAGTAAAGAGCGCACCTATAATTGGGTAATATAGAAACTGAATTGAACTTAACTTATAAAAATGCAATACAAATTTATAAGTTAAGGGACTTCCCCAATAATAAATAACTCATTATATAAAAGTGCTCATACAAGTTTATATGATGAGGGTCTTTATGCGGTGCAATGAAATCTAATGCAAAGAATGAATATATGACGACTCACCCATGATTTGTCAAACACTTTGATTTGCTATGTTGACATAGACTATTATTTCCCACTTTTCGAGGGTAGCTAACCTCTCAGGCACCTCTCATCATGGCCAGACGGAGAAAGTGGAACGGGCTTCTCCACAACTAGGTGGGTATGTACACTACTAGATCTAGGCCTTACATACGCCTCGATGCGAAGAACCATACAATATAGAACTTGCATACTCTTGCTCGCTAAAACCAGCTGAGTCTTAATGGCTACCATAAGGGTCATCATGGAAATAAATCCACAAGACAACTTCCTATCTAGCCTGGAATCTATCTGCCAGCTTCCCTTAGTGTGATGAACGGTAAGCCCGTAGACTCGCTAGAAGTAATCCTCCAACCAGGATCAATATGCAATGGTGTATGCCAACATACCCATGAATTTCCCAAGAATAAGCTCATGCTAACCAGCACCCTGGGACTTCCAACCAAGCCCTTATCGTAATAAGTATATCATATAATATTATCCGCGCTAACTAGCAACCAAGGAATTCCAACCAAGCCATTACCATAACATGCTTGGATATAATCATATCCTTTATTCTACACCAGACCATCACTGCTACTAGTACTATGTCATAATTACCCAAAGACCAGTGGAGATAACTCTAGAGTAGTGGAACATGTAAGCCTTGGGAATAGCTCCTCGTGATCCTACAGAATTACTTGTGTCTAGTGAATTAATAAGTTCACTAATATGATTTGCCTTAATATTTGATCAGTCATCTCCAACATCACATCAGAATCATAATAACAAACCCTGGATACAATTGAAATTAGAAAATTACACCATTCACAATTTTGTCTAAAGTGTCTGTCACAAATTCATTCCCTTAAAGCAACATCGATCATGTAGTAAATTAAGTGGTCAAACTCATTCCAAATAGACTATGATTTTTACCAGAAGACGTGAATAACCTCACATGCATGTCACCTAAATTTAAGACTCATTGGGCATCAAAAGAATTATATACAACATATTTAATTAAAATATTATTATTGACAAAACTATAGCAAATACAAATTGAAAAATTCTAAAATTTAATGGGGGTGTCCACGATATCATCAGGCATTCATGTACCAAATTTCATTATGATCTGATCTATATTATGAGAGGTATGCACAAAACATCGAGATCCATAATTTTGTGATGTTATTCACTAAAAATGGATTTTATGGTGCTATGGTCCACACAATATTGTGTCACCCCATTCTGGAAAGGTCTTCCAAAGGGCTATAATTTTCATGTTGAGCCCGTGGTCCAGATCTAAGTGTATCATACCTGAAAGTCAACTTGAACCAGGATGTGTAAACAAGACAGATTCGGTTTGGTCTATAAATCATAGATCTGCACATATTTTGAAGCAGCTCTGACAGAAACTGGCCATCTTCTTCCTCCAGCCAAGGGTTATGGTTTTCCTAACCTTTATTCCTACAATAATTCCTCTATAGACCACCATTCTACAAGAGATCAAGTCCTACATATTCGTATTGAAGAGAGGAGTTGATTGAAGCTAATTTTGCGGCAAACGATGCCCTAGAACAAAAGTTCTAGCATGGCCTTTTCTCATGAATTTCTCCATGGATCTCACTGAAATCAAGCTCATTTGAGCTTGATATCTCTTCTATTTTGATCTAAAGATCTAGCACAAGGGAGGTGGGAGGTCACCTGATTCAAGGCCATGGATTGAGTGTTCCTCCTTGGTAGCATTGTGAAAACTTGGATGGTCGGTCTAGCTCTGACTCCTCCTGAGCTTAATTTATTCAAAAAATGGCTGGATAGTTCTTGGAGGGATAGAGAAGGTGATGTGTAGGAGAATAAATAAGAGAGAGAGAGAGAGAGAGAGAGAGAGAGAGAGAGAAAATGGTGGCTAATTTGACTATCCCATTAATGGTTTCAGCTAAGTTATTGGGGAAAGCATTTTCCATTCATTGGAAGGACAAACCAATGCCATCTGTCCTACTCCTAGTGGCCAAACGTCACATCTCAGTCTTGGGACAAGCTTAAAAGGCACAGTCAACAAGTAAAAACCACGTTGCACTATTTGTCCGTCAGCTACCATGCGACGGTAATGTCTACTGTTGGTGGTAGCGCTCAAGCATTGACTCCTACTTATCAGTACGATGTCGTCTATTCGATCAAATCGGCATGCAATCAGGATCAAGTCGATAAATAGGTTTATTGCTTGATTTCTCGATGAGAAACAGCTAGATCCTTCCTACTTTGGGACCGCTTCATATCCTTCTCCAAGGAACGAGCCGTATTGACCAGGGTCATAAACCCTTGCGTCATTGGCCCCGACAGAAGGAACCACAATTCTTCTCGCAGACCTTCGTAAAACCAATTAGTCTTATGAGCTTCATCTGCAAACATTGCGCCTACGTACCTCCCCAACTGGGTAAACTCATGCAGATAGTCATCAATCATACTATCACCTTGAGTTAGACGGTTGAACTGATTCTCCATCTCAATCTGTTGAGCAGGAGGGAGATACCGTGCCAAGAACAATCTCGAAAACTCATCAAAAGAGATGTCTGTCATCTGCCTTCCAGCTAGCTGATGCAACTCCAACTCGTCCCACCACAACTGCGCCTCCCCATCAAGAAGGAAGGTTGCCAATGTAACCTTCTAACCTTCCTCTGTATTAGTGGCCATCAAGGTTTTTCTCACTCTCGATAGCCAATCCTCAACATGCGTTGGGGTTCCTACTCCCGTGAACGTCGGAGGGTGGAATCTCAGAAAGTACTATAGCTGTTGGTCCGGAGCTCTTCGTGCCCTCACCGACATTGGTCTATCAATGACAGGTTCAGCTTCCACAACCGGCACCATAGCCACCCCAAGGGTATGAGGCTGTCCAGGGACATGCCCTCCAGGTTGTGCATTGAACATAGAAAACACCGCTTCAGCTATCAACCTCACTGTCTCAGTAGAAGGAGGAGTAGGCACCTCAGCAGGTGCACTACTTGCAGACGAAAGCATGGGTCGAGACGACACAGTTCCACTCCCAGCTGCCTAAACATGTGTACAAAACACAATTAGTGACTAAGAGATAGCATGGATCAACAAAGAAACACACAGGTTCCTTCACAATGCTGCAATCTTACTTGTAATTCATTCCTAAAGTGGACAGTTACTAGTTATTTACATGACTTAACGGTGACGCACACACGTGCTCACCACCCCTTAAAAGAATTCAGCCACAAATTCAGACGGAAAGGGATCGACACCCGTAGCTGATACCAATTTGTAACACCCTCCCTATTACATTGAACATAGCAGTAGGTCTGGTCGGGACCCCACGTCATATTAAACGAACAAAAGAGCGTGTTACTTAATTAGTTTTAAACAGTTAATATGATAACCATTTTCAGCACAAAGAGTCGTACAACGAAAGCAATTTATATTTAAGTATAAACCAATTTACAAAAACTTGTCCACTTACTATCTACGAATGAATACACAAACAGGTTCTTTACATAATTTGTTTACAACAACTAGGTGGCTTACAAACATCGGCACGCAGGCCGGCCACACATGAAAAATAGTAAACCAAAAGCTTTGGCCTTCGAGGGCCAGCACAGTATAGCTGCAGAGGCTTCAGCCCGCTATTTCCCGCTAGCCTTGTCAGGACCTGTACAAACAAATCCACCAAAAGAGTGGGGGAAAACAAGCAACCGGTCAGCTTTAGCTGACCAAAATATAACGACCCCACCCCTTTCTCGGGGCAGTGGTACTCCATCTCTGCAGGCAAGAGTCAGCAGCATATAATCACATATATCTGCAAATAACACTAGCGTAGGCATTCACAGCCATCTGCTTCGTGCTCTCAAGGCACACTTTGGCATACTCCCCAAGTTAAGCCTCTACGCTAAGTCTTATTTCAACTTAGACAACCAAAATTGAGCTAGGTCGTACACACGAAGTTCCGACACTCTTCCATAGCCCGGTGCCCGAGGGGCCACCACAAAGGGTGGGTTCTGATCAGCTAGGCCCGTGCTCAATCATCGCGATCAACTCTGCACGATGCGGGTAACCTTTCACCTATGTCTGTTTCTAAAAGCAAGGCTCTGTAGGCCCTCCAGCTTCTTCTGCTATGCACCCAGCCCCCAGGACTTAGGTCGCACAGACACACACAATGTGTTCACTGGGAGCTACCGTCGGCGCTAATGCTAGCGCCCGGTGCTAAGGACAGATCTCAGGTCTGCAACCAAATTTCGGGTATTTTTTTGTGTAACTTCTCCAGAACTCCCTGTGCACATCTCAGCACTCAGAACCCGAAATAAACACAGCATATATCACGGAGTCTTCTCCGGCACGCAACAAGCAACACACAAATCTCGACTAACCTGTCCAGATGGGCTTTACATAGCATGCCTATGTCCGTATTTCCATTCCGGACTCTATATGCAATTTATGGGGGGAATAGCTTCAACCCACCGGAAGATCCGATTTACTAATTAGTAGAAGTCTTCCAAACCATGCAAATCAAAAGACTTACATGTCCAAATACTAGGGAGGAGAATCGTTACCCTCAGAGCTCATTTCGGTGCCATAGAACTGAGAGGGAATCGGCTAGAATCTTTTGAAACAACTTTCTCTCCACAGGATTGATGATGGCACAAGCACGCAAGATCTCCTTCACAGGTTCGCCCTTGGCACAACGACTCTCAACTGACCTCCTTCCCTGCTCTCAGCCCACAGCTCTCAGAAAGGTAGAGGATTCTCAGAAAAATGAGAAGGAAAGTCAGAAACCATCTCTTATATAGATTTTCGCTACCGTCGGCGCTAGCTACTAGCGCCTGGCGCTAGCCCAGAGTTGGTACTACTTTAGGGCACTACCGCTAGCGCTAGAGCTACCGCCTACGCTAGCATTTATCGACGAATCATCTTGCATTCAACATGGTTCGTCAATGCATTCGTCGGGACACATTCATCTATAGAGCTACCGCCGACGCTAGCTCCTTAGCTTCAGAACACTTCCACTTTGTGTGCACACAAAAATTGGGGTCTTACACCCAGTGCTTATTGCTGCAGTAGAACCTGCAGTGGAGTCTAGGGTGGAACATGGATTTGAGCTTATAGATGTGGGGACGAGCTCGCGAGCAACAACAGAAGCACTTTCTGAGCATCCATCCTCCAACCTTCTCGGGGACCGAATCCACAACAAAGGCAGAGGATTGGGTATCAAGGATAAAGAGAACTCTAAAGGCGATAACAACTGATGAAGCTGTGATGGTCACCTTATCCACTTTCCTTCTGGATGAAGAGATGGTGCTTTGGTGGGAAGAATTAGAAGTGCACAAGTTCCAGTGTTAGAGAGATTTCTGATATCTCGATGATAGAATTCTCAGAACTGTTCCATTAGAAGTTTATCCCCTCTGCCCAGCGCATTGCATTGCAAAACCATTTTTTGCCATTAACTCAGGGTGATCGCTATGTAGATTACTACTTGCACGAGTTCACCAGACTAGGTCGTTATGTGGTATCTTTGGTAGAAGATGAGGAGGCGAACACAAATAAGTTCTACGAAGGACTTCGTGATGAGTTGAGGTTGCTTCTAGCAGGCCCAATGACTTTTGTCTTTCATGTTCTGGTACAAACTGCCAGATCTCTGGAAATGGATATGCAGAGGGTGCAACGTGCAAAAGGACTCAATTCAAAGAAGCCAAAGTATCACGCACCGACCTCTCAGTCAAAGCCCGAGTTCCAAAAGAACAAGAGGAGGTCTAGGTTCGCAAAACCATCTCCCTCTAATGTATCAGAAAAACTACTACACGGGGTCCGATAACATGTTTCACTTGCAGAAAGGTGGGACACAAATCTCGAGCGTGTCAAAGTGGTCCCCCGAAGGCAGAAAATTGAGCAGTGGACTATGGTCGTACGACGGGTTCAACTTATGTGGATAAAGGCAAAGGTGCGGAGTCTTCTGCTTCCCATCATCCTCTGACCCAGTCAAGTGTCTACTCGCTTGGCCAATAGGAAGCCATCCGATAGAACGATATCGTCACAGGTATGAGTAGTAATTTAGCTTTACAGCTTGACATGATTTATACTTCGTGTACGACTATATGTTTGTTGGTGTATGCAATTAGGCTTAGTCCCAATATTCAACTATCCGGTGAGAGATCTTTTTGATACTGGAGCATCCCACTGCTTCCTGTCAAAGGACTTTGTGGTGCAAATCCAAGAACCCTCTACCTTAGTAAAGGATAGATTGGAGGTAGTGCTGCCCAATGGGTCTCAAATGAGCGCGGATAGGTTGAGCTGTGTAAAGGTTCATATTGGGAATCAAGATTTTGACTTGGAAGCGTCATTATTACCACTTGCTGAATTTGACATAATCTTTGGCATGGAATGACTCTCGAAGCAGCGAGCATGCATATGTTGCAATCTGAAGGAGATTACTCTAGGAAAGGACATCGGTGATGAGACCAAATTTGCTGGCATGAGAGGAGCGAGCAAGACACTGATGCCTGCTCTCCAAGTGCTTAAGGCAGTGAGGAAAGACGCGGAGTTATTCTTCACTTTGTTGGAGGCTTAGGAGCCTAAACCGAAATTAAGAGATGTCCTAGTAGTAATGGAGTATGCTGATGTGTTTCCAAATGAACTCCCTGGGACTCCCCCTCAACGAGAGATTGATTTTTGTATTGAGTTGGTATCGGGTGCCAATCCTGTGCCACGCGCACCATACCGTGTAGTGCCAAAGGAATTGGCAGAGTTAAATGTTCAGTTGCAAGAACTGCTAGAGCAAGGCTACGTACGTCCAAGTTCATCCCCTTGGAGTGCACCAGTCCTCTTTGTAAAAAATAAGGGCGGGAGCTTGCGTCTATGAATTGACTATCGAGAACTGAATAAGAGAAGAACTGTTATTTGATTCTGAGGATCAATGACTTGTTCGACCAACTGATTGGGTCGATGGTGTATTCTAAACTAGACTTGAGGTCCGGTTATTATCAGCTGAGGATAAGGGAATGTGATATTCCAAAGACGGTGTTTAGTACCTGCTTCGGGCACTATGAGTTTACCGTCATGTCGTTCGGTCTCTCCAATGCACCGACGGTATTTATGGACTTGTTGAATAGAACATTTCGAGAGTATTTGGACTGATATGTGATCATCTTCATCAGTGACATATTGGTATACTCTCAGTCCGAAGAGGAATGTGCAGAGCTTTTGCCCGCAGTTTTGAGCACTTTGAGGAGAAGTCAACTATACGCCAAGTTCTCCAAATGCGAATTTGGCTATCATCAGTGACATTCCTTGGTCATGTTGTTAGTGGTGATGGAATTGCAGTCGATCTGTCAAAGATAGTGGCAATCCGAGAGTGGCCCGTGCTGAAAAATGTAGCGGAAGTCCAAAGTTTCTTAGGACTCGTCGACTACTATAGGTGCTTCGTGGAGAACATTTCAAGGATAGCACTACCACTCAATAAGCTGACTAGGAAAGATCAGAAGTTTGTTTGGTCGCCCGAGTGCACACGAGCTTTTAAGGAGCTAAAGAGTCGTTTGACCGCACCGCACATCTTATGTTCGCCAAGTGGTACAGAAGGCTACGAGATATATAGTAACGCCTCAAGGAGCGGCTTGGATTGTATCCTGGTACAATTCAGAAATGTGACTGCATACAGATCTTGTTAGTTGAAGGTACACGAGAGGAACTACTCGGTCCATGACTTGGAATTAGCATCCTTGGCATTCGCTCTTAAGCTGTGGCGGCATTACCTATATGACATAAATATTGACATCTTTACGGACCACAAGAGCCTAAAGTACCTGTTAAATCAGAAGGAGTTGAATACACAACAAAGGAGGTGGATGGAGTTCCTTGGGGACTACACCTTTGATATTCGTTGCACTCCCAGAAAGGTAAACGTTATTGCAGATGCGCTGAGTCGGCGGGCTACCGTACAAGCAAATTGGATTTTGATGCATGATGAGCGTCTTATCCGTGATCTAGAATCCATGTGGATCTCTTGTGTCTATAGGAGAGCGTCTGCATGCTTAAACTATACGAAGGTTCATTATGGCATTGCCGACCGAGTTCGACAAGCTTTGGAGCTAGATGAAAGCATGAAGCGTTATAGAACGGAGACTGTGGATGGGTCTAACGCTAAATTTTCTTTCGAGGATGGTCTTTTAAGGAATAATGTTAGATTGTGTCCCAAAAGTTACCAAATTGCCAGAAGAATTGATGTGCGAGACTCACTTTACCAAGTACATGGACATGAAGAAACTTTTTTGGTGGTCGGGTATGAAGAAAGACATTGCTCTCTATGCGGACAAGTACCATACTAGCGCGTTGGTGAAGGTTGAATGTCAAAGACCTGGTGGGTTTCTAAAGTCTTTGCTGATTACAGAATGGAAGTTTGACGATATTTCGATGGATTTGGTGCACGGATTGCCGAGATCGCAGCATGGAAATGACACCATTTGGGTGATCGTAGACCATTTGACAGAAGTATCACACTTCATTCTGAACCAGAACGGTGATTTCGTGGAAAATCTAGCCAAGCTATGCGTTGATAATATCATATGATTGTACGGAGTTCCCCATAGCATCGTATGTGATTGAGGTGGGCGTTTCACTTCAAATGACTGGAAGCTGATTCACCAACTATTAGGTACCAAGCTAAAATTTAGCATGACCTTCCACCCACAAACGGATGGGCAGACCGAGAGGACCAATAGGATAATGGAAGACATGCTCCGGATGTGCGCCTTAGATTTTGGAAAGAGATGAGAGGACCACCTCCATATGATCGAATTTGCGTACAACAACAACTACCATACACGTATTAAAATGACACCTTTCGAGTCCCTTTATGTTAGAAAGTGTCGTACGCCTTTGGCTTGGGCAGAAACAGGCGACATGATGTTGTTGAAGCGCAATGAGATGGATGAAGCGAATACATCCATCCGTGCAATACGAGAGCGGTTGCTAATTGCCCTGTATAGGCAAGCAAAGTACTACAGTGCAAATCACCGGAACATCGAGTTCGCCATTGGCGACTGGGTTTACTTGAAGATCAAACCGTTCAAGGGATTATCGAGGATCCGACGCTTGAAAAAGCAATACCAAGGTAATTATGACCGTTTGAGATCTTGGAGCATATTGGTGTAGCTGCCTACCAGCTAACTCTATCTACGGAGCTTGATTAGCACTATGTATTTCACATTTCAGTATTGAGAAAGGCTATGAAAGGGCCTACACATATTGTTGCGGTAGACAAAGTGTCGGTAGATGGTGGGCTAGCGATGAAAGTCAAGCCCATTAACATCGAAGACACCGAAGTGAGACAATTGCGGAACAAAATATATTCAGATGGTAAAGGTCTGTTGGGATAATTGCGGGAGAGAGGAATTCTCTTGGGAAAGAGAGCAAATAATGCTTGTAGAGTATCCTGAGATATTTCCCTCAGGTATAGATTAATTTTGTAGTTTACTACTTTTGAAATTTCAGGATGAAATTCTTTTAAGGGAGGTGGAGTTGTAACACCCCAATTTCCCAATGCTTGAAGGCAAGATTTCTGTAGCAGAAAGCTAACGCCCAGCAGTAATTACTACCGCTGGTGGTAGCGACTACAAGCTCCAATTTATCAGGCTGAAGCTCAATCTATTGCTAAAGCCACGTGGTAGATATACCGTTGGAAGATATCATCGAGAAGAATCATTGAGACGCAAACACAGCGCGGTAGCGATACCGCTGACGGTAGGTCTTCAAGTCGATACGAGTCCAGTATCGTCGAGAGGATAGCGACTAGATGCTAGCGCGAGGCGGTAGTGTTACCATCGCACGGTAGTTGACGAACCAGATCTGTGAATTAACGATCGTAGTGGTCAAATCTTTAAGGTTTTGATCTGATGGCTGGGAGCTATTCCAGAAGGTATTAGGGCTTGACCAGAGGAGGTTCATCCTCATTCTTTCAAGTCCATTCTCTCTCCAAGCTTGAGAAAGTGGAGAATCAAAGAGGAAGAAGAAGACTCTTTCCGCCATTGATGGAGCTCCGAAGCTCTGAATTACGAGTCATTTCTAGATTCTCGTAGAGCAGCCCGGTGTGGTTCTTTGCATCCGGCTGAAATCTTGGATTCTCATGGCGCCAAAGAGACCGGCAATGGTAATGATCCTTCTTCCCAGCCTTAGGACGTGTTTTGGTCCTTTCATTCCTTTTTCTATGCTTGCATAAGGTCGTCTCTTTCTCTAATGAGTGAAGTGTAGGACGGCCTATAGTTCTTCAAAACTCTGGGTTGATTGTGTCCTTCCCCACCATTTATTGCATGTAGAAATGCGGTAGACGTGCAAATTTAGGCATTTTTTGTGAAGCCTAACCCTGGCCATTAGACCGGATCGGTGATTCTTGATTGTGATGTGTATTTAAGTTAAGCCTAGAATGCGTGCCAGAGAATGACACCATGAGATCTGTCATCATATGGCGGGACTTGAGTTTTTGTGTCTTTTGGAGAGCCTAACAGAATCCCAATGCTTGGGTTGTGGCTGAACCCAAACCTTCACAACGAGATTTAAAGTGGAGTGGTCTTGTACCTCCATCGTTGGTTATATTTGTGAAGCCTAGGTCCTCTTGAAAGGATTAGGTGTGTAGCTTATCTTTTGTGTAGCACTCGTATGTGTTAAACCCTTACGGGCCGAGGCGAAGCCGTACCCGCATCATGCAGATGGATCACGATGACTAGAGCACGAGCAAAGCTGAACTGAACCCGTTTCCATGTAGTTTGGTGAGAGGTCTTAGCCTCTTGTACGTTGTGCCATCATGGGGGAGGTCGTGGAAGGTGTTCACCTAGATCAGCCAAAATTTCTTTTCCCACCTAAGGTTGTATCTCTTAGGGTGGAGTAGGTACTTATGCTTGAGTACACTGAAAACATGCCATGCATGCATGGAGCCTGTGGTTGTGAGTACCCACATTGTTGGTGAATTGGATTGATGTTATATTAGCCACATGTGGTTGCTTAGACTGTTGTGGAGACCATACGGGTGAACCCAACTAACATCATGTGCATTCCTAGGTTCCCCTTTTCTTTAATGCTCAACCTAGAAGATTGATTATGCTTGAAACCTCACCTTGTGTAGATTAGATACACTTTCTTTATGATATTACATGTTGCATGTACGACTTACATGCAGGTTAGCGGTTCCCCTCCCTTGAGCCTGCAAGAATGATTGGGGGTGGGGTTGTTATGTGGTTTGTAGTCATCTCATAGCTGACCCTCGTTTACCTCTTATTTGTGGCTGGTGTAGGTACTGGCGAGCCGAGCTAGAAATAGCGGGCTGAAGCCCATTGCTGAGTTGACCCTTGAAGGCCAGCCTATTTTACTACTTTCCATCTATTGCCGACCTGTATGCTGATGTATGCTTTTGAGTTAGATGCATTGTTGAATGTAAGGACTTAAGGCCATAACTCTTCATTGTGATATTCTTGAGATGGTGGACATTCTGAAATTACAGTTTCATGAAAGCTTCTGCTTGTGCTTATATATACTCTCATGTAGTTCGTTGTTTTGTTTATCATCATATTAATGTCTAGCTAGTGTGGTCAATATGTCGTGGGGTCCCGTCCAGACCTATTGTTATATTTTTTGTACTGACAGAGTGTTACACCCCACACCAACTCGCCCTTACCCGCACGCAAAGTCTCCTTAGCTTTATCTTGATGAGTAAGCGTGAGCGCTCTTATTCTGCAAATCTTAACTCCAGAGAACGATAAGGAAAACAACACATGTGAACCATACCAAGTGAAGAGAAAATTATGAATCCCCGCGAGGAGGGGTTAAGTACAGAGAAATAATAGTGTTCGTACAGTAAAAAGAAATAGTAGTGAGTCGGTTCCAAAGAAAACTCGATGGTAAGCGAGTCAGATACATGGAGGATTTCACCTTCGGGGACCCTGAATGCACATCCGCATCCTTGGACCACGCCTCACAAGGGCATACTCACGGGCTGCGGTGATCTCCTATTGAAGGGCGAGCGTGCAATCATTGATTCGCCTAAAGTGGTCCTCCAACAATGTCGCCGCTCCCCCTGCGAGTCGTTGCACTTCCTTTAAGAGAAGAGTGAAGTGTCCTCAAGGGCTTCCATTCGTCATTCCAGAGATAGGATGCAAGGGAAGGGGTCTTTGCCTACTGAAGCCTTCTCCTCCTAGAGCTCGCGAAGCATATACCTGTGCTTCCGCAGGATTCCTGCCACTCGATCCTTCATCTCAACAGCATTGAAGGGGTCACTCGTGTACTCGTCGATCATGTTGTGAGAAGGCAGTGCCGAGTAGATTACTGTATAATCGGACTCGTCAGATTTTGGGTTGTCAGGCATCTAGAGAAAGGCAAAAGGTTAGCGCTAAGTCAAAAATGAAGAGAAGATGTGCGTCGAGAAGATGTGCATCAAGAAGATGTGCGTCAAGAAGATGTGCATCAAGAAGATGTGCGTCAAGAAGATGTGCATCAGGAAGATATCATCGAGAAGAATCATTGAGACGCTAACGCGGCGCGGTAGCGATACCGCCGGTGGTAGTTCTTCAAGTCGATATGAATCCAGTATCGTCGAGAGGATACCGACTAGATGCTAGCGCGAGGCGGTAGTGTTACCGTCGCGCGGTAGTTGACGAACCAGATCTGTGAATTAGCGATCATAGTGGTCAAATCTTTAAGGTTTTGATCTGATGGCTGGGAGTTATTCCAGAAGGTATTAGGGCTTGACCAGAGGAGGTTCATCCTCATTCTTTCAAGTCCATTCTCTCTCCAAGCTTGAGAAAGTGTAGAGTCAAAGAGGAAGAAGAAGACTCTTTCCGCCATTGATGGAGCTCCGAAGCTCTGAATTACGAGTCATTTCCAGATTCATGGAGAGCAGCCCAGTGTGGTTCTTTGCATCCGGCTGAAATCTTGGATTCTCATGGCACCAAAGAGACCGGCAATGGTAATGATCCTTCTTCCCTGCCTTAGGACGTGTTTTGGTCCTTTCATTCCTTTTTCTATGCTTGCATAAGGTCGTCTCTTTCTCTAATGAGTGAAGTGTAGGACGTCCTATAGTTCTTCAGAACTCTGGTTTGATTGTGTCCTTCCCCACCATTTATTGCATGTAGAAATGAGGTAGACGTGCAAATTTAGGCATTTTGTGTGAAGCCTGCCCCTGGCAGTTAGCCCGGATCGGTAATTCTTGATTGTGATATGTATTTAGGTTAAGCCTAGAATGTGTGCCAGAGAATTACACCATGAGATCTGTCATCATATGGCGGGACTTAATTTTATGTGTCTTTTGGAGAGCCTAACAGAATCCTCATGCTTGGGTTGTGGCTGAACCCAAACCTTCACAATGAGATTTAAAGTGGAGTGGTCTTGTACCTCCATCGTTGGTTATATTTGTGAAGCCTAGGTCCTCTTGAAAGGATTAGGTGTGTAGCTTATCTTTTGTGTAGCACTCGTATGTGTTAAACCCTTATGGGCCGAGGCGAAGCCGTACCCTCATCATGCAGATGGATCATGATGACTAGAGCACGAGCAAAGCTGAACTGAACCCGTTTCCATGTAGTTTGGTGAGAGGTCTTAGCCTCTTGTATGTTATGCGATCATGGGAGAGGTCGTGGAAGGTGTTCACCTAGATCAGCCAAAATTTCTTTTCCCACCTAAGGTTGTATCTCTTAGGGTGGAGTAGGAACTTGTTATTGAGTACACTGAAAACATGCCTTGCATGCATGGAGCGTGTGGTTGTGCGTACCCACGTTGTTGGTGAATTGGATTGATGTTATATTAGCCTCATGTGGTTGCTTAGACTATTGTGGAGACCATACGGGGGAACCTAACTAACATCATGTGCATTCCTAGGTTCCCCTTTTCTTTAATGTTCAACCTAGAAGATTGATTATGCTTGAAACCTCACCTTGTGTAGATTAGATACACTTTCTTTATGATATTACATGTTGCATGTACGGCTTGCTTGCAGGTTAGCGGTTCCCCTCCCTTGAGCCTGCTAGAATGATTGGGGGTGGGGTTGTTATGCGGTTTGTGTTCATCTCATAGCTGACCATCGTTTACCTCTTATTTGTAGTTGGTGTAGGTACTGCCGAGCCGAGCTAGAAATAGCGGGTTAAAGCCCATTGCTGAGTTAACCCTTGAAGGCCATCCTATTTTACTACTTTCCATGTATTGCCGACCTGTATGCCGATATATGCTTTTGAGTTAGATGCATTGTTGAATGTAAGGACTTAAGGCCATAACTCTTTATTATGATATTCTTGAGATGGTGGACATTCTGAAATTACAGTTTCATGAAAGCTTCTGCTTGTGCTTATATATACTCTCATGTAGTTCGTTGTTTTGTTTATCATCATATTAATGTCTAGCTAGTGTGGTCAATATGTCATGGGGTCCCGTCCAGACCTATTGTTATATTTTTTGTACTGGCAGAGTGTTACACCCCACACCAACTCGCCCTTACCCGCACGCGAAGTCTCCTTAGCTTTATCTTGATGAGTAAGCGCGAGCGCTCTTATTCTGCAAATCTTAACTCCATAGAACGATAAGAAAAACAACACATGTAAACCATACCAAGTGAAGAGAAAATTATGAATCCCCGCGAGGAGGGGTTAAGTACAGAGAAATAATAGTGTTCGTACAGTAAAAAGAAATAGTAGTGAGTCGGTTCCAAAGAAAACTCGATGGTAAGCGAGTCATATACATGGAGGATTTCACCATCGAGGACCCTGAACGCACATCTGCATCCTTGGACCACGCCTCACAAGGGAATACTCACGGGCTATGGTGATCTCCTATTGAAGGGTGAGCGCGCAATCATTGATTCGCCTAAAGTGGTCCTCCAACAATGTCGTCGCTCCCCCTGCGAGTCGCTGCACTTCCTCTAAGAGCAGAGTGAAGTATCCTCAAGGGCTTCCATTCGTCATTCCATAGAGAGGATGCAAGGGAAGGGGTCTATGCTTACTGAAGCCTTCTTCTCCTAGAGCTCGCGAAGCATATACTCGTGCTTCCGCAGGATTCCTGCCACTCGATCCTTCATCTCAGCAGCATTGGAGGGGTCGCTCGTGTACTCGTCGATCATGTCGTGAGAAGGCAGTGCCGAGTAGATTACTGCATAATCGGACTCGTCAGATTTTGGGCTGTCACGCATCTAGAGAAAGGCAAAAGGTTAGTGCTAAGTCAAAAATGAAGAGACACGAATGAACCCCCTTACTAAGCGAATCCTCAATAGCCTTCCCCTCACAACGTGGGGTGGGCTCGCGGTCATGACAGGTGGCCTCCCACCAAAGGGGCATGATCTAGGAAGTAATAGAGACTTCCCTAAACCCGCTCGCGGGAGAGCCTTGGCAGGGCCTCGTGCTTCAAGGATTGTGGCGACACCAAAAGCAACACTCGCAGGTGTGATGGTCATTTTGGCAAACTCCTGAGTCAGGTCTTGAGTAGGTGACTTCAGTCGTGGAAGGGTCAGGCCGAGGTCGATATAATTTGGTATTGTGAGGATTAACATGGTTATTTATGACCACGAGGTGTGACTCGAGTGTGATGAAGAGTAATGTTCGCTTACCAAGAATGAGGCAGATATCAGGGTGAAGCTGATTGCTCGCTCCCTCTTGCTCGCTGACCAGCTGATCACCTGCACTGCCCTCTGTGGCAACATTGATCTGCGAAACCCATGGATCAAGATTGGCATGACATCGTGAGAGTTGTTATAGACGAGTAAATTAAAGGAAAGCCTCGCACCTGGTCTGATACCTCGAGTCCTAGGCTAAACCGGAGTTGTGATTGAAGCCCAGTTAGGGTCATTCCATCTCCCACAGACTCGCCTCACTTTTTAGCAACACATTTTCTATGTGCCTCATTGTAGGTCGCGAGGAGTGCTCGGTGATGAGTCACAGCAATCCAGCGGAGGTTGCCTCACCCTTTTTCTTAGCTGAGGCGAGGTGAGCTTAGATCTCTTGGCAGAGCGACATAATGTTCGTCAACCGAGGAAAAGCAAAAGAAGAAAAAATGGGTTGGAGGGTTCCTTGGAATGTCCCTTCCCCTCCCTCATAGTATTTATAATCCACGGTGTTACCTACTAGAAGATTCCCTCGAATTGAGACACTCTCCAAACACTCGGGATTGAACTATTTTTCCGACCTTGATGCAAATTCGCAAAGAGCGGGGATTGTGTACAACCCCGTATTTGTCGAGTGGACCAGTAAGGAGTACGACGGCTGGAATTAAGCAAGAGGGCGAGCACTACCAGGGTAGCTCCCACTCACCCCGCACTAGGGTAGTTAGATTAGCTCTGGTCAATCGGCTAGATATTCAGCCGATAAAGAGTTTAGCCAGCTTTTCGTCGTTCGACTAGACCTCTAGCCGATCGGCTAGACAACTAGCCAAATGTGCGAGTGCGAGCTCGAAAACAATCGGATGTCCCCAGTATGGGGCGAGCGGTGAGCACCCAGTCATATCGGGTACTCTCCACCCCCAAGCGAGCACAGTTCAAGTAGCGTGGATTCACTCCTTAGAGCCCCCCTTTCCAGAAAAGCCCAATGTGGCCTATAATTAACCCTTCCAAACAACGGGATTCCATTGTTGGCAGACCAATTTGGGTTGCATTTAGTAAAACCAAAAGGCAGGATTCCACTATCCGCATACCGTTTTGAGAAAAAATAAATAGACCCTCAAGGGCACCTTTGGAGAGGTCCCTTTTTGTCCCTCTCTCTCTCTCTCTTTAGGTTGTTTTGAAGAGCTACAGAGCTCAGTTAGCCATGGTCTACCAGGATGACGGTATGATTTTCTCAAATACCCTCTAGGGTGACTGACTCAACTTTGGTTTGGGAGGGGAAGCTCTCTTTGATCTTCCGGTTTAGTGGCTGGACCTCCTCGTTGCAACTCACGGGGTCTGTTCCTAGTTTTCCACCTTTTATGAATGAGGTTATTTTCTCTGAGTGCCTGGCCTAGTGATTAAACTCAAGAGAAGAAAAAGCAAGTTACATCAGTCCTGACTCCTCTCAAGTCGTGGTTTCTGGGCTCAGAGGTTGAACCGAGGTTTCTGGGTTCATTAATTTATTTCTTTGTTTTTCTGAAAATCACTCAAATTTCATGTAAAAAGTAATATATCAAATATGGGGAGATTTTTGGGAAAAACACCTTTTGATTTGATATATAGTTTTAAGAGTGATTAATTAGGACATTACTCATGTTGTATAGAAGGGTAATGTATATCATAAGGAGTCAGTTTCTAGGATACAAATATGTGCCCTAAGAAAGCAGCAGAAGAACTTGGGATCAAAATTATGTTCAAACAAAGTAGCATCGAAATATAGTCCACACAACATAAGAAAAAGGTCTTGAAAATATTCTCGAACTCAGCGCTGAATCTATCAAAAAAGCGTCGAAACATTCAAGAAGTGTCAAAACCTCCATACAGCGCTGAAACAGCCAGAGCAGTGTTGAAATCATGAAAATGAAGCTGACTTTTCCAAAAAAACTCTGAAGTCTCTTCTTATATATTCAGAGCATACGTCAAAAGGTCCTTGAACATCAATTGGCGTCGACATTTATAAGAAATCCTCTAACGATCATCTTTCTACAAATGGTCT
The DNA here is from genome assembly GCA_033032865.1 of Dactylorhiza incarnata. Classification (NCBI taxonomy): domain Eukaryota; kingdom Viridiplantae; phylum Streptophyta; class Magnoliopsida; order Asparagales; family Orchidaceae; genus Dactylorhiza; species Dactylorhiza incarnata. The sequence goes on from JAWHQI010000130.1 coordinate 2,832,902, forward strand.
ACGATAGAAAACATGGGCAGAATACAGTCGTTGAATTTCTACTTTTAGAAAAGAAATATCCAAGCATATGGAAGTAGCATTTATAGCAATTAATGCTGAAGTTTTGGAAACAAATTCAAAATAAAGAGCATATTTGTAACAGATCTTCAGATAAAAAAAAGCAAGGAAGAAGGCAGTAAAAAACTACTAAAAAGAAAAGATTAACCCCTTCTCAGTGTGGTGTTCTACCAGTGAAGGAGATTTCCTCTTGGAAACTCCAATTGAAGATCAAGAAGAATCTTCTCCTACATCTGAAGATTCAAATAGAGAACCCCTTGTCTTAATGGTCATATCTCAAGAATCAAGACTCAACCTTCTCCTCCAGAATCTTGGTTATAAAAAAGAAGCATCTGCTCACTCCTATCTGAATCCACACTGCACTGCAAAGAATTAGTTCCTTCATAGATTTTCTATTGAAGGACATATTGGGAAACACCGATTCAACCTGTTGAAAGAGTTCTTGAATGTCTCTTTCAAAGTTCTAATTGGTTGAGCTTCCTTATCAACATCTCACTTAGTTTTTGAGAGACCATATCAACAACTCCTGGTTGAGCATTCTTATCAACAACTCACTTGGTTTTGGAGTTACCTTATCAACAACTCCTGGTTGAGATTCCTTATCAACAAATCACTTAGTTCGGAGAGAACTAATCAACAACTCCACGGTTTTAAGGGAACCTGAAAGTGCACAGTTAACCTCACTAGAATTCTCTAGAGGGGGGTGAATAGAGATTTAAAATATTTTGTGCTAAGTTAATATATATATGTGTATGATCACAGACTAGAGCTTCCCACACACCAACAAGAATTAGACAAGTAATTAAAGTAAATGCAAGAGAGAAAATCACAGCACAACACAAGAAAATATAGTGGTTCCCCAAACTTTGGGTAGTCCACTCTTCTACCACCTTGGTAGGAATTCACTATCTTGCACTGAGTCTTTTGATAAGGAGACTCTTAGAACCACCCTGAGTCTTTTGACAAGGAGACTCTTAGAACCAACTGAGTCTTTTGACAAGGAGACTCTTAGAACCAGTACACTGAATTTTTTGAAGAGAGATTCTAAAAACTCTTTTACAATATTTAAGTAAGAAAGAAAGAAAGAAAGAAACAATAATGAATCTTCTTCCTAGCAAGAAGATTGGAAGCACAAGAAGTGAATTAAATCTTTCTTCTATAGAGAGAAGAAGATTTGTAGCCTTTCTCTCTTTTAGTGAGAGCAATCAGATTTTGCAGCAGTGAGCAGAAGAAGAAATGGTTGAATATTGCTGCAGAGCTTTTTCTCAATTTCTCTCTTTTCTCTTGGGAGCTTTTCCTCTATTTCAAAATGTATGTGGTAGATCACTCAACTCTCTATTTTCTGCCGACCTCCTCTTTATTTATAGCTCTGTGTATTCAAAATAATGCTATAGGAGGATAATTAATTAGCAGTCAGAGAATTTGAAAAATAGAAATGTTTCTATAATTAGCATACCAATAGAAGAAAGAATTCATTCCAAATTCAAATAATATCCATAATGAGTTTTATCAGATTAGCCAAGAATCAAATAGAAGGAAAAAAATGATTCAGAACGGCTATAAAATATTAACATTATTCCATATAAATTAGATCTACTGAAAGAAGGAAAGAGATCTGGCGCATATTTAAATCTGTCATATAAATCGACGTGCGTCGATTACTATTCGACGTAAGCATCGAATTCATCCTGGCTGGACGTCGAGAGAGGAATAAGGAAGGTGCGTCGACTAAGGTGCGTCGACTTCTCTATATGCGTCGACTAGAAATAAGAGTAGCGTCGACAACACATACGTCGAAATCTTCCTAAAGTTACTTCGACATAACCTGAAGAAAACGTCGACTACATTTCGACATTGCGTCGAATACTATTCGACGCATATTTACTTAGTCTTGTTTTTCATTCATAAAACTCTTTCTTTAACTCATTTCTAGGGGTTAAGAGAAATCATTTCCCCAACAATCTCCCCCTATTTGTCTTAACCCTTCTTGGAGAGAAATTGTACTAGCATATAATTAACCCAGCACAGTATTTGTAAGGATAAGAGATATATTGAGTAACCAAAAAGAGATTAGGAAAAGAAAGCATATGTCAAGTATTTGTCTTTCACAAGAATTAAACTAGAAACTTCTTTTTGTACATGAAGTTGACAAAAGCAGAATAAAGTTTCCTAGATAAGTCATGAATGGCATCAAAAATGTATCCCCTGGCTCTATCAGGTCTTTCCTGAACATTCCTGATGATTGTATGCAGTTTTTCCAAGAGTTTATCACCATCAGGGATAGTGTCATTTATGGAGTAGCCTTTGCTGATGATGATTGCTGCCTTTTCATCAATCATCTCAATGGTGATGTTGTGAGATTCTTTTTGTGCAGGCTTGGGCTCAGGAGGTCCTTTGTTATCAACCTTTGTTTTCTTCTCTGATTCCTGTTTCATAGGACTCTCAGTCATTTTTCCTTTCCCTTTCCAGGAATCTAACTTTGCAGGTCTTGATGGCTTTTTATAGGGAATGTATGTATCTTCTGTACATCCTATACCCTTCTTTTCCTTTTGACCCTTATCCAGGATAATCCCTGCCTGAGGATTTTTCTTTTGATAAGCTTCAATATCAAACAACTTATTTGGAATTTTGATAGAAGATTCAGCAAGGATTTGTTCCTTAGTCATTCCCTTGTTAATCTTTTCCATCCAAGCTTTCCTTTTATCTTCCACTTCTTTTCTAGCTGCTTCATATTCATACAGTTCTCTTTCTCTTGTCTCTTCATGCCTCTTTTCCATGTCAGGATCATGGTACTCCTTGACAGGACTGTTAGGACAGATACTAGGCATCTTTTCAAATCTTTTTATTTGCTCACATGCTTTTCTATACTTCTTTTCTTTTGCAAACTCCTTCCTTTCTTCTTTAGAAAATTTTTGCTAGTGGGGAGTGACTTCCCTTTTTCTCTTCATCTGTCCTCCTGGACTTTGCCTAGGTATGATCTGTTTATGGAGTCTTGCTGCTTGTGGGGGTAGAGGTAGCAGTGGAGGTAGAGAAGAAGGTAGAGGAGGAAGTTGAGGAGGAGTTTTCTCTTTGGGTGGAGAGGGAGTTATTTTAAGAAGAGTTCTTAGATGGTCTGCAGTAGAGGGCAGAGTGATTTCTGGTAGAGTGATCTCTGCTGAGGGATGATTTTCTTCTCCAAGCTCTGTTGCAGGGATGTCCTCAAGCAGAGGTGTCTTTATCTTGAAGTAACTGGAAGAGAAGCCAGGAGAATGATGCTGCTGTTCCTCATCACAGGGGGGTGCATTAATCCATACCTGGCCATTCCAATCATCTGAGGTGGCTGCTTCTTCCTCCCCCTGGATTACTGGGTCCTTTACTACAGGAATCTCCCCCTGGGTATAAGGATCATCAGTCCTGAATGCTGAATCCACAGCATGCTCCCCTTCAGTGTTGTAAGAGGATTCACCAAAATGTTTGATGAAAGTGTAGTCAGAGTGATTTGAGAGGAGTGGAACCTATAATGAAAGAAGTTGGTGTAATCTATAATGTGTAGAATTAAAAAGGAATGTAATCCTGATCTTTTTAAGATAGATAGATAACCTGATAAGAGGGGTTTCTGGAGCAACTCTCCCCCTGGTTTACATCCTTCATGAAGGATTTAAACCTTTCTGGCGACAGAGGCCGTTCTTGAATGAGAGCATGTAGCTCAGGAAGAGAAGAAGAGAGGGTTTCGAGTTTGACTGCACAGGTGTTGATCATGGCAGCGCATTCATTGGTGAAGGTATTCAGGCGAGTCTGGAATTCACTAACTAATTGTTCAAGAGCATCATTCATCTGTTTGACGAGGGCCGAGTGATCAGAAGTTGGTGCCATTGTTGCAGAGAAAGAGAGACAGAGGTAGAAGACGAAATTTTGGCGGGTTTTAGAGAGTATATGTTATGAAGTAAGTAGCATTATTTAAAATAAGATGAAACGTCGAGAAAGGAAACAGAAATCAAGGTATATTAGGTAATCCGATCGTCAAAAAGAGGAAGGGAGGATTCAATTCCAATTGTAGGCAGAAGTCGACGGTAAGTCGAATGAATGTCGACCTATGCGTCGATATAAAGTCGACGCTACGTGGAGATTTGTCCACGAAGCGATCTGTCGATGTGTTCATAGCCCTGCGTCGATATCAATTCGACGGAGCGTCGATAGGTTATCGATGTATCTTTGCCGAGAAGAAATCGACGCCAGCGTCGAGTTCTTCTCAAGGGTGCGTCGATAAGTATTCGACGCATATTCAATTAATTTCTTAGATTTCCTCATTTCTTTTAGGCTTCCCCACAATGGTAGTTACAGACTACCATCAAGCATTCCTAAGGTGTTGATGAAATAGTTATGCTTGGTTTCATCTAAAGGTTTTGTAAGAATGTCTGCTCTTTGATTGTCTGTGGGAATATATTCTAGGGTTATTTTACCCTTCTCAACATTGTCTCTAAGGAAGTGATGTATGATCTCTATATGTTTGGTCCTACTATGAAGGACTGGGTTGGATGCTATGGAAATAGCACTAGAGCTATCACAATAGATCTTAGAGTTATGTATTTCCAATTTGTAATCAAGTAGTTGATTTTGCATCCATAGGATTTGTGAACAACAGCTCCCAGCAGCTATGTATTCAGCTTCAGCTGTTGAGGTTGAGACTGAGGTTTGTTTCTTACTAAACCATGAGATTAATCTGTCACCTAGGAATTGGCAGGTACCAGATGTGCTTTTTCTATCAACCCTACATCCAGCATAATCTGCATCTGAGAAACCTATTAGTTCAAAGTTTGTTTCTGCTGAGTACCATAGTCCTAGTTCAGGGGTTCCTTTTAGATATCTAAGAATCCTTTTTGCAGATGTGAGATGGGATTCCTTTGGATCAACTTGGAATCTAGCACATATGCAAGTGGCAAACATGATATCAGGTCTACTGGCTGTTAGATATAGAAGGGATCCTATGATTGCCCTATAGGTCTTTTGATCTACTGATTTCCCTTTATCATCTTTTTCTATAATGGCATTGGTTGTCATGGGTGTTTTCATGGTAGATGCTGACTCCATACCAAATTTTTTGATTAGTTCTTTAGTATATTTTGATTGTGAGATAAAAATTCCTTCACTACTTTGTTTTACTTGGAGTCCTAGGAAATAGGAGAGTTCACCCATACTACTCATCTCAAATTTGGATTGCATAAGATTAGCAAATTTTTTACATAGTTTAGGATGGGTTGAGCTAAAGATAATGTCATCTACATATATTTGAACAAGGAAGAGTTAATTTTTATGAGTTCTTGTAAATAGTGTCTTGTCTACTTTGCCTCTTTCAAAGGAGTTTTCTAAAAGAAAATTGGATAGAGTTTCATACCAAGCTCTAGGAGCCTGCTTAAGACCATATAATGCTTTGTTAAGTCTATAAACAAAGTTAGGAGAGGAAGGATTAACAAAACCTGGTGGTTGCTCCACATATACCTCTTCTTGCAGATCTCCATTTAGAAAAGCACTCTTGACATCCATTTGGTCGACTTTCATTTTCATGAAGGCTGCATAGGCAAGAAAGAGCCTGATTGCCTCTAATCTGGCTACTGGAGCAAAGGTCTGGTTATAGTCTATCCCTTCTTCTTGTCTATATCCTTGTGCTACAAGTCTTGCCTTGTTTCTCACAATTACTCTAGTGGAATCTAGTTTATTCCTGTATACCCATTTTGTACCAATTACAGGGTAGTTTCTTGGTCTTTCAACTAGGTTCCATACTTTGTTTCTCTCAAATTGGCCTAATTCTTCTTGCATGGCCATAATCCAGTGAGGATCACAATTTGCTTCTTCAAACTTCTTTGGTTCAACTTGTGATAGGAAGCATTGGAGCATCATCCCATTTGAGACCTGATGTCTTGTTCTTACTCCTGTGTTGAGATCTCCAATTACTTGAGCTTGTGGATGATCTTTCAAATTGATTCCTGTTCTGCTTGAATTTGTCAGTTGTTCTTCTTCTTCATTCTCAATGGGATCATTGTTCAATTGTTCTTCCTGAATCATGTCCTCTTGTGGAAGTGGGTCTTGAATGCTCTTTTCTGAGGTTTCTTGTTCAGACTCTTCACTTGGTTCCTCTAACTGATTTTCCTTTCCTTTATCTAGAGCTAGTTGCTCAAGCTGGGTTTCTATACTGTTATTTTCCTGTGGAAAAGAACTGGTGGAAGTCTCCTCCCCCTTAAGAAGCATGTTAGTTTCATCAAATACAATGTGCATAGATTCTTCAGTTTTAAGAGTTCTTTTGTTATAGCACCTATAGGCTTTACTAGATGCTGAATATCCTAGAAATATTCCATCATCAGATTTCTTGTCAAACTTGGCAAGATGATCTTTTCCATTATTTAGGATAAAACAAGCACATCCAAAGATCTTAAAATATTTAACTATGGGTGTTTTTCCTTTCAAGAGCTCATATGGAGTTTTTGATTTAGTTTTGTGTATTAGGCTTCTATTTAGTACATAGTTGGCAGTGTTGACTGCTTCAGCCCAGAAAGTTTTTGGCAAACCTGATTCTATAAGTAATGTCCTTCCTGATTCTATTAATGTTCTATTCTTTCTTTCAGCCACTCCATTTTGCTGAGGAGTTCTAGGGGCTGAAAAACTTTGTTTGATACCTAATTCTTCACAGAAACTACTCATAAACTGATTTTCAAATTCAGTCCCATGATCACTTCTGATTATGGATACCTGACTATTGAGTTCAGATTGAATTTGTTTTATGAATTTTGAGAGAGTCTGATGGGTTTCAGACTTAGCCCTTAGAAAGAATACCCAGCTGAATCTAGAGTAGTCATCTACAATGACTAGGGTATAGGATTTTCCACCTAAGCTCTGAGTGGATATGGGACCAAAAAGATCCATGTGTAACAGGTGAAGGATCCTTGGAGAGTCATCCTTATCAATTGGTTTGAAGGATGATTTGGTTTGTTTTCCTAATTGACAAGGTCTGCATGGAGAATCCTTAGAGTATCTACCCTTTGGTAAGCCTCTAACTAGGTTATTTTTTGCTAGTTTACTAATTTCTTTGTAGTTTAAATGACCTAGTCTCCTATGCCATAATTCACTTTTATCAATAATATTATTGAATAAGCAGACTTCTGTGGGTGAAGAACTAAAGTCCACTACATATACTTTTCCTTTTCTAATTCCTTTAAGTACTGTGGCACCAGTCTTGATATCAATAATATGGCAGAATAGTGTGGTGAATTTTACCTCATACTTACCATTATCACATATCTGACTTATACTTATCAGATTATGCTTTAGTCCTTTGACTACTGCCACATTCTTGAAGGTGACTTTCCCTTCATTGAAATCTCCAAAGCCCTTGGTTTGGCCACAGCTAGAGTCTCCAAAAGTTACTGATGGTCCAAGTCTGTCCTCAAAGTTGATTAACAGGTTTTTGCATCCTGTCATGTGCATGGAGCATCCACTGTCCAAGTACCACACAAGCCTGGAGATGTGATACATCTGCACATAAAATTTCAAACATTAGTTTGAACCCTGCTCAGCTGGGGTCCCTTCCTATAATCAGTGAAAGAACTAATGAAGGAATAAGTAGGTTTTACAGGATATCCTTCCTCCTTTTGGGGCATTGGTCTATCATACCAATCTGTTTTGGTAATGTCACAAAAATGGTGTTCATAATAAAAGGAAAGGGAAGGAGACTTTTTGAACAGAGAGACATTTCTGTCAGATTGGTTGCGTCGATATGAATTCGACGTATGTTTAAGGTTGCGTCGATATGGAGTCGACGCTTTCTTTATTCTGTGTTTACTTTCAGTCGAAGTATGAGAAGGGTTGCGTTGAGTAGAAGTCGACGCATTTTGGTGTAAGCGTCGATTAGAAATCGACGCACGTTGATAAGAGTTCGACGCATGTTCAAAATTTTTGTGAGGATTCTTTCCTAAGATTCCTTTATTTGTAATGGGATTAGGTTGATTGAAAATAGTGGTTATTTCTTGACTTACTTGTGATCTTGCTTCTGCTAGATGATTCTCCCTAGTGAAGTGAATGGGATGTTTCCAGACAGGTTTGCTAGATGATTGAGATTTAGATGCTTCATTAGTTTTCAGTTTTAGTTGTCTAAATCTATTAGTGAGATTGTCAAAAATAGTTTTGATCTTCTGACCTCTTCCATTTAGAGAGTCCTCAAAGGCTTTAGCCTTTGCTAGCTCTTTTCTTAGTGTTAAATTTTCTAAATAGATTTTGTTTAGGCTTTCCTCTGAGAGTTCTAGATTGAGTTTATAATTTTTATGGTGTATATTTACTTGTTTTAGATTTTTTAATTCCATCCTTAATTCTTTTACTTCTTTTTCAGATTTGATTAAATCTAAACAGAATTCTTTGAAATCTTGTTTGAAATCAGTAGAGGAGAAATCTATATTATCAAGTATATTTACCATAGATGTGTCATCAAGCTTCTCAGCGGCCATCAGACATGTTTCTTCTTGCTTGACCTCTTCTTGATCAATATCTGATGAGGTACTTTCTTCAGATTCTGAATCACTCCAGGATTGAGCAATGAATCCTCTTTCTTTCTTTTTCTTCTTTGGATCTGTTCTTTTCAGATCTTTCTTGCTGCTGTTCTCCTTGGGACATTCAGGAGCAATGTGTCCAGGTTTCCTGCAAGTGTAACAGATAATCTCTTTAGTGGGTGTTTTGTTATACCTGGTTTTTGAATCTCTTCTTCTGGATCCTTCTGTTTTGGTCCACTTTTTGAACTTTCTGGCCAGCAAGCTGATTAGCTCCTCATCATTAGTAGATGATTCACCTTCAATAACCTTCAATGCAATACTCTTTTCTTTTGAGAGTGGAGATGCCTTTTCTTTTTCAGCTCTGGTTTTCAACAGTTGTTCATAGGATTTTAATTTACCCAATAGAACATCTGTTGATATTTCTTTTTGACTTCTGGAGTCTTTAATTGGCCAGATTCTTGAATCCCAAGAGCTGGGAAAGCAAGTCATCAATTTATCATTTATCTCAGTGAGAGATATGTCCTTCTCAAGTGTTCTCAATTCATTGACTATGAGGCTGAATCTTGAGTACATGTCAGCAACACTTTCACTTTCTTTCTTTTGGAAGTTTTCATATTGGGAGATCAGTAGTGCCTTTCTATCCTTTTTCTCATCAGCACTTCCCTCTACCATTTTGGTGAGAGCTTCCCATACTTCCTTAGCTGACTCACAATCAGCAATCTTTTGGAAAATTTCATCTGAGAGGGTTGAGACTAAGATATTCATGGCTTTGGCATCATGTCCTTGGGCTTTCTTCTCATCCTCTGTCCATTCAGCTCTTGGAGCAAGTGTTTCAGTCACTTTTCCACTTGAGTCCTTCCTGAATGGCTTGGGGGGACCTGTCAAGATAATATTAAACAATTCATCATCAATAGAGTTTAAATAAATTCTAACTCTTGTCTTCCAAAGTGCAAACTTTTCAAGGTTGCAAATTGGTGGTCTGGTGGAAGCATAATCTTTGATTTGTGCCATGTGAAAAATAGTTTTGAAGATATATATATAAGAGGTAGAATCTTTTGATCAAGGAGTTATCCTTTTTAGATCAACCTCCCTCTGATACCAATTGAAAGTGCACAGTTAACCTCACTAGAATTCTATAGAGGGGGGGTGAATAGAGATTTAAAATATTTTGTGATAAGTTAATATATATATATGTGTATGATCACAGACTAGAGCTTCCCACACACCAACAAGAATTAGACAAGTAATTAAAGTAAATGCAAGAGAGAAAATCACAGCACAACACAAGAAAATATAGTGGTTCCCCAAACTTTGGGTAGTCCACTCTTCTACCCCCTTGGTAGGACTTCACTATCTTGCACTGAGTCTTTTGATAAGGAGACTCTTAGAACCACCCTGAGTCTTTTGACAAGGAGACTCTTAGAACCAACTGAGTCTTTTGATAAGGAGACTCTTAGAACCAGTACACTGAATTTTTTGAAGAGAGATTCTAAAAACTCTTTTACAATATTTAAGTAAGAAAGAAAGAAAGAAACAATAATGAATCTTCTTCCTAGCAAGAAGATTGGAAGCACAAGAAGTGAATTAAATCTTTCTTCTATAGAGAGAAGAAGATTTGTAGCCTTTCTCTCTTTTAGTGAGAGCAATCAGATTTTGCAGCAATGAGCAGAAGAAGAAATGGTTGAATATTGCTGCAGAGCTTTTTCTCAATTTCTCTCTTTTCTCTTGGGAGCTTTTCCTCTATTTCAAAATGTATGTGGTAGATCACTCAACTCTCTATTTTCTGCCGACCTCCTCTTTATTTATAGCTCTGTGTATTCAAAATAATGCTATAGGAGGATAATTAATTAGCAGTCAGAGAATTTGAAAAATAGAAATGTTTCTATAATTAGCATACCAATAGAAGAAAGAATTCATTCCAAATTTAAATAATATCCATAATGAGTTTTATCAGATTAGCCAAGAATCAAATAGAAGGAAAAAAATGATTCAGAACGGCTATAAAATATTAACATTATTCCATATAAATTAGATCTACTGAAAGAAGGAAAGAGATCTGGCGCATATTTAAATCTGTCATATAAATCGACGTGCGTCGATTACTATTCGACGTAAGCGTCGAATTCATCCTGGCTGGACGTCGAGAGAGGAATAAGGAAGGTGCGTCGACTAAGGTATGTCGACTTCTCTATATGCGTCGACTAGAAATAAGAGTAGCGTCGACAACACATACGTCGAAATCTTCCTAAAGTTACTTCGACATAACCTGAAGAAAACGTCGACTACATTTCGACGCTGCGTCGAATACTATTCGACGCATATTTACTTAGTCTTGTTTTCATTCATAAAACTCTTTCTTTAACTCATTTCTAGGGGTTAAGAGAAATCATTTCCCCAACAGAACCTTATCAAAATCCCCACACCATAATAATGGAATACTGCTTGTGGGTAGAAGAGTAGACGTACCCAGATTTATTGGGGAACTACTATAAAAACTTATGTGACATATGTGTTGATTCTTTATGCACTTTCCTATATCTTCTTTTTCTATTCTATATTATAATTATGGTGTGTGTGTTAATTGCTTGTGCTAAGGATAATCTGAACCTAAGAAAGATCATAAGATCTAATCAGTTTGAAGAAAAAAATAAAAGGGAATAAATTACTCTATTCACCACCCTCTAGAGTACATCCCAAGTGATTACCATCCCTTTAAGACAACAACCACTGCTTTAGTCGAGCCCATCCGAGAGGAGATGAAGAAGTTGCTAGAGGCAGGTTTTGTGTCAGAGATCTAGTACCCAAACTGGGTCTCCAATATTGTAATGGTGAAGAAGGGTGATGGGAAGTGGTACATGTGTATTGATTTTTCACTCCATAATAAAGCTTGCCCCAAAGATTGTTATCTCGTTCCTCGAATCGACGCGCTGGTAGATTCAGCCATTGGTTTCCTTGTTATGCGTTTTTAGATGCTTTCTCAGGTTACCTCCAAATCAGCATGCACCCACCAGATGTGAAGAATATTTCCTTCATCACCAACAATATGGTGATATAACTATAAAATGATTCCCTTTTGGCTTAAGAATGTTGAAGCCACGTAACAGAAATTGATGAGTCAAATATTTAGAGAACAAAATGCGTGAAACCTTGAGGTATATGTCGAAGACCTCATGGTGAAGAGTAAGAGCGTGAAAGAGCATCTACGGGACTTGGATGATACTTTTGCCAATCTGTGAAATCTTAAGATGAGACTCAATCCAACAAAATGTGTTTTCGGGGCAAGGAAATGGAAATTCCTTGGTCACCTCTTGGCCCCGGCAGGAGTGGAGCCAAACCCAAATAAGGTCAAAACCATTATGGAGATCGAAGCCCCAAGGAATGTGAAGGAAGTTCAATGCTTGACCGGAAGGTTAACATGTTTTAGTAGATTTCTCTCCAGAGCAGGAGAGATATGCTCACCCATCTTTAGGACCCGACATGACAATAAGAAGTTCAAGTGGATGGAGGAATGTGAGGAGGCTTTTCAAAACTTGAAGCTTCAACTAACGCGAGCACCAATGTTGCAATGTCCTCGGAAGGATGAGAACCTCTTTCTTTACATCGGGGTGATGTCGGGGTAGTGAGTTCGGTTCTAGTCCTCGAGGAGGGAAGAAAACAACTCTCAATTTACTATGTGAGTAGAGTCAGGCGAAAGACAGAGCTATGCTACCTCATTTTGGAGAAGTTGGCATTCGCTCTTATCATCTCAGCTCAGAAACTTTGGTCTTACTTCCAGGCTTACACAATTAAGGTGGTAACTGATCACCCTCTTCATACCATCATGGAGGAAGTGGAACATTCGGGTAGATTAGACAAGTGGTCAGTGGATCTCAACGAGTTTGAAGTGTCAATTATCCCTTGATTGGCATTGAAGGCCCAAGCGGTGGCTGACTTTATGGTCGACTGTACAGTGGAAGCCAGCCAGTGAGAGGCGCTTGAGAGAGTAGCTTGGGAAATGTTTGTGGACGAGGCCTCTAAGAGATATTCAATGGGGGAGGGAATTATCTTAGTGAGCCCTTGGGGAACAAATATTGAGAAGGCAATCGACATCCACTTCCCCGTCACCAACAATCATGCTGAGTATGAAGCTATGATTATTGGGCTTCTCCTCGCCCATGAGTTAGGGATTCAGGATGTTCGACCTCACATGAATTCCTTTGTGGTCGCATCCCAGATCAAGGGAGAGTTTGAGGAGTGAGAGATCGTATTACAATGATACCTGGTCAAGGTGAAGGGCCTGGTTGGCGCGTTCCATTCATTCTCGATTCAGCACGTACTGAGAGAGGAGAATTCGCAAGCAAACCAATTGGCCAAGTATGGCCCCAAGGCGGTGGTACGATCACAGCTTTTCTCTGACCTTCCATCGAGGAGGGAGAGCTGATGGAGATTGATTAGCAATCCTCATGTATGGATCAGCTTGTCACCTTCCTAATCACATATGAGCTCCCGTTAGAAGTTCAGGACACTAGACGGTTCCGATACAAGTTGGCTTACTACATACTTCATGGAGGGGACCTATACCTAGAAACCTTGTCTAACCCTTTGGCAAGTTGCATCTTGGAGGTGGAGGTGCCCCAGTTATTGGAAGAAATTCACTTAAGGGAGTACGAAAGCCACTCGGGGAGTCGAGCCTTGGAGAATAGAGTGTTAAGGCAAGTCTACTTCTGGACTACCATCAGGAAGGATGAAGAGAAGTTTGCCAAACGGTGTTATAAATGCCAACTCCACGACCCTCTCCAGCTGCAGCCAACTCAACGGCTCAGGTCGATCACGACCCCGTGGCCATTTACAATTTGGCGGACCTTGTGGGGCTGTTTCTTCAGGCAAGTGAACAAAAGGATGTTTCTCCTGGTGATGATCTACTACTTCTCCAAATGTGTGGAGGTGAAGGCTTTGGCGAAGATGACCTCCCGAATAGTGAAAAATTTTATTTGGGGAGAGATTATTTGCAGGTACTGATTGTATCTCGCCATCGTCACAAACAACGGACCGCATTTCGCTAGCCTGGAGCTCACCAATTTTTGCAGTCAGCTAGGGATTTATCTCCATTTCACGTCAGTTCACCATTCTAGGAACAATGGGCAAGTAGAAGCGGTCAACAAAGTCATCGACAACTTGGTGAAGAAAAGATAGAGAACTTGAAAGGGAGTTAGGTGGAGCAGCTCTCATCGGTCCTCTAGGCCCTGAGGACGAATCCCAGCACAGCCACACGGGAAAATCCCTTTACGTTTTCTCGTGGCTCAGAGGAATTAATCTCGGTGGAATTTGAAGTCAGAAGCCCGAGGGTGCTGGCAACGGGATACAGTGAGGAATAATAGAGGTTAGAGATTGAGAAGTCACATCGAATTTCATTGGATTTTGTATAAGAACTCTGTGACCTGTCAACTATCCGCTAGGAAGAGATCAAGCGTAAGATGGACAAATAGTTTGACAAACACGTCCGAACAGTTTGAGATGGGAGACCTGGCCTTAAGAAGGTGGACATCGCCGGAAGGTCCGCAGCGATCGACAAGCTCCATCCAAATTTGGAGGATCCCATTATGGCCCTCGAGGAGTTGAGATTGGGGGATAAATGCCCCAAAACTCTGAAGGGGGATCCCTCGGCAAAACCTGGACTGGAGATGACCTAAAGCATTTCTACCCTTAATCATCTCTTTGGTTTTGCAATTTTATTTTATGCTTTATTGTAACGTTCCCTCATTTATGCTCATTATAATATTTCTCCTCTTTGATGTTGAACTTAATGAAGTTGTGTCGCAAAAGAGCAGAACCCTCAAAAAGAGAGATGAAGGTCTCTACAGTATTATTGTCATAGTCTGGGCCCCTGCACAAGCTCCTCTCCTGCATGATGACTACTTGCCCCCATCGAGTGAGGTGAAGACCTCAATAGTGTAGCTACCATAGTCCGGTCCCCTGCATGAGCTACTCCCCTGCATGTCTACTACTTTCCCCCTCGAGTGAGATAAATATCTCGATAGTGTTATTGTGGTGTCCCGAGCTCCTGTACAGGCTCCTACCCTCCATACCTCTTACTTTCCCCATCGAGTGAGATGATAACTTCGTGAGTGTAGTTGTAATAGTATGAACCCCTGCACGAGCTCCTCGCCTGCATGCCGACTTCTTTCCCACTCGAGTGAGATGAAGACCTCGAGAGTGTTGTTTCTATGTTACAGGCCCCTACACAAGCTCCTTTACTACATGCTGGCTAGTTACCCCCTCGAGTGAGATGAAGATCTCGAAAGTGTTGTTGTCGTAGTCCGTGCCCCTGTATGATCTCCTCACCTACATGCCTACTTTCCCTCTCGAGTGAGAGGAAGAACTCAAGAGTGTTTTTGTCATAGTCCATGCCCCTACACGAGCTCCTCTTCTACTTGCCGACTACTTACCACCTCGAGTGAGATGAAGACCTTGAGAGTTTTGGTGTCGTGGTCCAAGACCCTCCACAAGCTCCTCTCCTACATGTCGGTTACTTTCCCCTCGAGTGAGATGAATACTTTGAGAGTGTAGTTGTCATAGTCCGGACCCCTGCACGATCTTCTCTCGTGCATGTCGGCTACTTACCTCATCGAGTGAGATGAAGATCTCAAGAGTGTTGTTGTCGTAGTACGAGCACCTGCACGAGCTTCTCTCATGCATGCCAACTACTTTCCCCCCTCGAGTGAGTCAAAGAATTTGAGAGTGTAATTTCCATAGTCCAAACTCTTAAAAGAGCTCCTCTTCTGCATGCCGACTACTTTCCCAATCAAATGTGAGATGGAGACCTCGAGAGTGTTGTTGTCATAGTACGGGTCCTTACATAAGCTCATCTCCTACATGTTGAACACTTTCCCCCTCGAGTGAGATGAAGACCTCGAAAGTGTTGTTGTCGTAGTCCAAGCCCCTGCACGAGCTCCGCTCCTGCATTCCAGCTACTTGCCCCTCAAGTGAGAGGAAGACCTTGAGAGTGTTGTCACCATGGTCTAGGCCCCTACATGAGCTCATTTCCTGCATTCCAGCTATTTGCCCCCCCCCCCCCCCCAAGTTAGATAAAAACTTCGAGAGTGCAGTTGTCGTAGTCTGGGCCCCTGCACAAGTGAGTTCACTGAAAAAATATGAACAAATAAAAAATGGAATGGTGAGTGCTCGCCTAGACTAACATGTTCACGGTAGGATGAAGTCAAGTTGATCTACATGATGCCAAAAGTGGATGACGTCAAACTCCCCCCCCCCCCCCCCCCCAAAGAAATTACATAGGGCAAGGGTGTCCTCCTCCACATGAGGCATCTTGTACATGCTCTCGATTCTCTAGATTGGTGTGAAGGGGAAGTTCCTGAACTCTCCTCGCACAAAAACGAACTTGTCGTTTTAGATTGGTGTCAAGGTCAAGATCTTGTAGAAGGCGACGAGATCAAACTCGATCTTCTCCTCGTGCATATAGAAGATGAACGTGATCAGGGCGCTGATCATATTGGGGTTGACATGCACGGGGATCAACCTGACGTATTTGAATACAAATCAGACCTCGAGCCACAAAGGCAGCCTCAGCCCAACATGGAAGTGCGAGCTCATCCTGAAATAATGTATTGACGTGCTCGCCTGGCGTAGAGCGCCTTGTTGTACAACCGTCTGACACGTTGAGAGCTTCAAAAGAGGTTAACTCAGTTGCATAGGTCTGCAGGCTGGGAAAATTTTGCTCCTTGAATTTAGCAATCCAATTTGCGCGACCCTCCTCACTCTTAGACTCGCGTCACATGGAGAGAACAGAAAGCAACGAATCAACATCAAAAATGGAGGGAGGGGGAGGGGGTTTGAAGGCAGAAATTGTGTTCAGAGCTATATGTAACACCTATTTATAGCCTATGGTATTTGGACGTACCCGCGCATGAGTCTGTATGCTCATGCGCTAGATCGCCTTCTCGCATGTCAACGCTAAAGTAAAGTGAACCAAGAGATGTTGGCATAGGTACAATCCATAAGAAATAAAGCTTCATTAAGAACAAAAGGCGAGTACATGATAATGCAAGTAGAATAAAGAAAAATAAAAAGTACAAAAACATCATTCGTAGCGCACAGAACTACGACCTTGACGGCGCGGGCGAGAAGGATGGAGAGATTTCCAAGTAATATCTCTGGCAGTGCAAAGATCCTTTTGAGCCTTCCGAAGGTGCTCATAGCCTCGCCTAATATGCTCCTCAATCCTAAAGGCCTCGCCACCCAGCCACCTGAGCGAACTTGTGCAGTTCATCCTCACTGGTGTTCTGGCAAGTCTCCAAGTCATGCAACCTCTCTTCCAAGTCTTGGACGAAGGTGTGCAACCCTTCATCACTCTCCGCCTACTGCCGGAATTCTTCTGCACGATTGAGTAGAGGTCGAATATAGGTTAGTATATGGTTAAGGTCAGGAGGAGGAATGACCATGAAGGAGTCGTAGTCCATGAGTAAGGCAAGGGGCGAGTCATAAATTCGTCATCGACACCTTGCGAGCTCACCAAGAGTTCCCTAAGAGGAGTCGTCATGATGGGAGGAGGCAATTCTGGAAGCGAGTTCACCGATGTTGAGTGTCCCAGCAAGACAGACAAGCGGCAACCCGAAAGAGTAAGCAGACATAAAGAGGTTAATTAACTGTGAAAAGTAGGATAAAAGTTGACAAGATCGAGTAAGTACTGCTGAGACCGCGTGATCATCACCCGTGCGGCGGGATGAGTTCAGACGAAGGAGCTCAGCGGAATGAGGCCTTAGTGGGGTCACGTTGTTTTGCCCAGGTAGACCCATCACCAACGACTTCCCGTCGAATGGTCGGCGAGCTAGCTCGCTGGTGCCGGGCTGGTGTTGGGAAGCCGGATGTCTGGAGACATCAGCTGAGGGAGCTGGTCTCGGAGATGGAGAGGATGCAGGGGTAAACCCTTAGAGCGTGCCTTGCCCTGTCACGTTCGAGGTGCGGGTCTGTGAAAGAAGGAACTGTTTAAGAGGACTCGGGATCAATACATGCTCCTCTGCAACGACTAGAGTTTATCTTGAATTGTACCTGGTATGACGGCGGGGTGAGACGATGAGGGGGAGACTTGAATTTATGTTGTTGTCTTGCACATGTCCCCTATCTGCTGATGGGCTCGGCAACGCCAAGATCAGAACTCGGTTAGCGTCGACCTGCTCGAGCTCGCAAGTTTGTGAGGTCATCCATTTTGCGTCAAAGCTTTTAGCGCATACCAGAATGAGCTGAAATTACATGTCTTGTGGGGATGAGGAGGTCAGGAGTAGGATGTTCATTGCCATGCGAGCCCTCAATCCTCTTGAGAGAGGACTCACATCTGACGATTTACTCAGGAAGTGGGGAGGTGTCTGCCTTCGGCAGGAGAAGTGGCGGTCTTTCTTTTCTTTCATGACCCTCTCTCGCGCGCT
Organism: Dactylorhiza incarnata; assembly: GCA_033032865.1. Lineage (NCBI taxonomy): Eukaryota > Viridiplantae > Streptophyta > Magnoliopsida > Asparagales > Orchidaceae > Dactylorhiza > Dactylorhiza incarnata. The sequence continues at coordinate 2,850,885 of JAWHQI010000130.1, forward strand.
CATGGGATTGGTTTGATGAGAGCCCGCCGATCAACCCAAAAACAGAGGCAGCCACTGTGACATCCCCAAAACAACTAGACCCCTAAGAAGCATTTTGTCATTACAAGGACATGACATTGCTCTAAGAGGCCAAAATAGCCCTAAGAACCAGGGTGAATAGGTAAAAATCACCTTGGTGTGCAAATTGCCAAATTGAGCCCAAGGCTTAGGGCTTGATATTTATGCTTCAAAATGACAAGTGGGCCCCACTAACTCTCCCTAAACCCCTTAGGGAGTCCCTTGGGTCATTTAAGACCCATTGGGGTCAAACCAATTGATCAATTTGGCCAAGGTCAACTCTAAGCCCAAATAAGTCAACCATCCCTTTTAAGGGTAAATTAGGGTTCAAATGATCAAATTAACCCCACCAATGTATTACAAACCCTAGTTGGTGTACAATTGACTCAAAAGCCCAATCATGGGGTCAGCAATTGGCTCAAATTGACCAAAGCACCCTTAAGGTCAACATAGGTCAAACCTTTACCAATAGGTCCAATTGACCCCCAAAACATGAAATTGACTTCACCCTTAGTCTTATAACATTACAGGGGACACAATGGACCAAAAAGCCCTATATATTGGTCATTAATAGGTCCAATTTGACCAAAGTCAACTTTCCCCAATTTTGATCAAAATCACACATATTGGCAAAATTGACCCAATTGAGGCACCACCATGGCTCAATGAGCATTGGGTGATGTCATGGGACTCATGGCCATCAAGTGGAGCCAGCCCACTCATCAGTTTGACCAAGTCAACCCAAAAGTCAACATTGGTCAAATTGGCCTAAAAATGAAATTCAAAAGGGGCTAGCCTAATTCCAATGCGCTAAGACCTTTAATTTTAGCCCACTCAGCAGCCCACAACCCTGATTACCTCATTTATCCTCTGAAACCCAAAAAAAAGGGGAGGCATGCAAGGGTGTAAATGAGTTTTCCCCCAAATTTGAATAGAGCCAAATGAAGGATTCATGAAATTGTTGCCACTTGGCTCTTAATTCTTCTCCCAAGAGCCTCCCCATAACTCCCCATGCAGTTCCCAGCAGAATGCCAGCCATCCCCATGTCATGTGGCAAGAAATTTCAGGAATTAAAACCTTGGTCGTCCACCCCTTCATGGCAACTTCATATACACACCACCATTCTCTGAATTGAGGTCACCAAAAGCTTCAGAAGCTTGGAAGGAGCTGGAAATGAGCCTGAGATCAAGTAAATTGGTGGAGAATAGAATTTTTGGCAAGTGTCGGCCTCAAGAAATTCGGGCATGGCAATTTCGGGAAAAGTCCACCATCAAGCTCGATTGAGGCAAGTTTCCTTCCCCTCTCCATTTGTGCTAGCTTCCCCTTCCTTCCTTTTTCAAAGCAACGAAGAAATGGTGATCCACCATTTCGGATTTTCCATGTTCAAGCTTGAAAAATGAAAACGGCGGGAGAGCTACTCCGGCCACCTCCGACTGTGTTCTCACCGTCGGTCGATAGCCCTACCTCGGACGGAGGTGGTCGCTTGGGGGATTGACCGTAAACCACCCGTGGTGGCCGGAATCCATGACCGAAAATGCTCCAGAAATGACGTTTTTGCTGTTTTACGGGTGTATGGATGATGAATAGTAAATTTAATAAATGTTATATAGTTTATCAAAATCTGTTACAAATGATCTCAGATCTTCAATTAAATATTTAGGCCTCTTAGGCCCAAAATCAAAAGAAGTGACCAACATAAAAAATGTAGGACTTGATCTTAACTTTAATTTTCCACTGATTTCATGTCAATAGGATCACTGTAGCTCCCTCAGCATCATTTTTGGTGGGACTGGTCTTAGAGTAGATTATAAATTAAAATGGTAATATATCTCCAATGGTATCCAATGATGCTGAAATTTGGACCATGCATGTATGTCCCCTAGGACTACCTTATGTCAAAAATCCTGATTTTTAGGAGAACATTTTTCTATAGTTTTACCCATTATTTGATTTATCAAATTAATGTGATTTAGGGTGCTAGACACCTCAAGTTGACCCCAAATTTTGGTGGTAACCTTGTCATGTCATCAATTAACCCTGGTAAAAATTTAGGAGCAAATGGACTACTGCATATTGGGTAATTACACTTGCATGCCCCTACTTAAAAAGGTGTTATGGTGTGCCAATAGCCAAAAGGGTGAATTTGGGTATTCAGCTCATATGGCTAATTGTTGGCCCCTGAAATTTTGACCACACCCTCCTTATGGCATAACATACTACCCCAGAGAAACTTAGGGTTTATGGGATCAAAATTATTAGGTATATCACTAAAATGAGTTATGTCACACTCCTTAATTTATGAAATAAATATGATTAAAAATCACTGGAAAATTATGAAAACTAGGACTTAATGTTTTTAGGTCATTCTTGGTCTATGTTAATTTTCTCAGAATTTTTAGGGATCACGAGATGCTACTTGATGTGTAAAACCCTAATAACACACCTTTTATATTAAATGGGAAATAGGAGTATAACTTCTCTGGAAAATTATGAAAATTAAAAGTTAATGTTTTTAGGTCATTATTGCGCTATGTTGATTTTCTCGGAATTTTTAGGGATCACGAGATGGTACTTGATGTGTAAAACCCTAATAGCACACCTTTTATATTAAATGGGAAACATGAGTATAACTTCTCTGGAAAATTATGAAAATTAGGAGTTAATGTTTTAGGTCATTATTGTGTTATGTTGATTTTCTCAGAATTTTTAGGGCTCACGAGATGGTACTTGATGTGTAAAACCCTAATAGCACACCTTTTATATTAAATACGAAATAAGAGTATAACTTCTCTGGAATATTATGAAAATTAGGATTTAATGTCTTTAGGTCATTATTCTGCTATGTTGATTTTCTCAGAATTTTTAGAGATCATGAGATGGTACTTGATGTGTAAAACCCTAATAGCACACATTTTATATTAAATGGAAAATAGGAGTATAACTTCTCTGGAAAATTATGAAAAACTAGTCATCCATGTTTTTAGGTCATTATGGTGCAATGTTGATTTTCTCAGAATTTTTAGAGATCATGAGATGGTACTTGATGTGTAAAACCCTAATAACACACCTTTTATATTAAATGGAAAATAGGAGTATAACTTCTCTGGAAAATTATGAAAAACTAATAATCCATGTTTTAGGTCATTATGGTGCTATGTTGATTTTCTCAGAATTTTTAGAGATCATGAGATGATACTTGATATGTAAAACCCTAATTGCACACCTTTTATATTAAATGGAAAATAGGAGTATAACTTCTCTGGAAAATTATGAAAACTAGGATTCCATGTTTTTACCATTATGGTGTTATGCTGATTTTCTCACAATTTTTAGAGATCATGAGACGGTACTTGATGTGTAAAACCCTAATTGCACACCTTTTATATTAAATTGAAAATAGGAGTATAACTTCTCTGGAAAATTATGAAAACTAGGATTCTATGTTTCTAGGTCATTATGGTGCTATGTTGATTTTCTCATAATTTTTAGAGATCATGAGATGGTACTTGATGTGTAAAACCCTAATAGCACACCTTTTATATTAAATGGGAAATAGGAGTATAACTTCTCTGGAAAATTATGAAAATTAGGAGTTAATGTTTTTAGGTCATTATTGTGCTATGTTGATTTTCTCAGAATTTTTAGATATCATGAGATGGTACTTGATGTGTAAAACCCTAATAGCACACCTTTTATATTAAATTGAAAATAGGAGTATAACTTCTCTGGAAAATTATGAAAACTAGTATTCCATGTTTTTGGGTAATTATGGTGCTATGTTGATTTTATCAGAATTTTTAGAGATCATGAGATGGTACTTGATGTGTAAGACCCTAATTGCACATCTTTTATATTAAATGGAAAATAGGAGTATAACTTCTCTGGAAAATTATGAAAACTTGGATTCCATGTTTTAGGTCATTATGGTGCTTTGTTGATTTTCTCAGAATCTTTAGAGATCATGAGATGGTACTTGATGTGTAAAACCCTAATTGCACACATTCTATATTAAATGGAAAATAAGAGTATAACTTCTCTAGAAAATTATGAAAACTAGGATTCCATGTTTTTAGGTCATTATGGTGCTATATTGATTTTCTCAAAAAATTTAAAGATCATGAGATGGTACTTGATGTGTAAAACCCTAATTGCACACCTTTTATATTATATGGAAAAAGGAGTATAACTTCACTGGAAAATTATGAAAACTAGGAATTGATGTTTTGAAGTCTTTATTGGGCTATGTTGATTTTCTCAGAAATTGTAGAGATCATGAGATAGTACTTGATATGTTAAGCCCTATTTGCTCATCCTTTATATTAAATGGAAATTATGGTTATTAACTTAATGGAAAATTATGAAACCTTGGATGTGATGTTTTTATATCAGTATGATGCTATAATAATTTTCTTAGATAATTTTCTTAGTATTTGATGAGTAAAATCCTCTTTTCACATCCTTTATATTAAATGGAGATCCTGGTTATAAATCTACTGGATAATTATGAAACTTAGGATTCGATGCTTTTTAGACCATTATGATGTTGTAGTAATTTTATCAGCAAGATTTAGCTTACTGTTAGAGTACTTCCTTTGTAATTTAGCTTAAGACAATTGAGTAATGAATTTTAAATGAAAGCCAAATCTAATAGAAATATGTTAAAACTCTGGTCAACCCCTAATTTACTCATTATGAACCTAAGGTAAAAACTTGGAACTCATTTGGACATGATAGGGTCAAGATTGCATCATAAGAGCCAAACCTAGTTCAATCCCCTCTTGGTCTGCGGATAGTAGGAACTAAAGTATTTTATTTAGACCCCAATTGATCCTCACATACTCAAGAATTAATCCCTGGAACATTTGGTGCATCATAGAGACCGATTAGAGGGCAATCAGATTGGTGATGACACATAATGTATCATTGGGGTGCGTTTCGTAATTCAACGATTCTAAGTATACAATGAGACGAGGAGGGGACGGAGCCATGACAAGTAAGGAGTGATGGTATAAGGTTAGGGACCATCGGTAGCAATTAAGAGATAACACGATGAGGTAGTCGGTCCCTAGGAGAGGTAGACTTTCGATGTTCAGTTGAACACCGATACTTGTCAGTCCGAGTCAAATGTTTAACCATCATAGGATATAGAGCAATTGGAGAGCAAATAGGTAAATAAGAATGGATAGTCACTAATAAGAGTAAATATCCTGAAAAGGGGAATTTGGGCTTCAGTCACCATAACATTCCCTAGTACCGTTGCGAGCCCTTCGCCGGGTAATCCGCGGGAAGTCCAGGATTCACCCCAAGCTTCTAAGATCAACTAACAATAGACAAGAGTAATAACGTAGGAGAACTTAAAATATAATCTCCCTCCCAAATTTGGGAAGGAATGATATAAGGAAGGACTGGGATAGTCCTGCGAGCGGTTGGCTCGATTTTCATAATGTTGGTTTAGAATTACGAGCTGAAGGCTCGATGGTAAGAGATAATACATATTTGCATGTGCATAAGATGTGGTGGGTCTTCGGTTCTGGCTTAGTCATCACACCGACAGTAGTTCGTTGACTCGGTAGTGCCAGTGGTTTGATTAGGGGCAAGGTTGTTTTTACTGCACGTCCGACGGGACGGATTCCCTAAACCCTGCCTGGCCAAATTTAGTAGAGTACACAGGAGCTCGTGAGTACTGGGTACCGGTATCACAATGTACGTTAGGGCCTAGGTCTGGTAGTGTGACTTACTCACCTAGGTGAGGATACGCCTGCTCCTCTGCCACCGTTTAACCACAATGGGAGATGCCCGAGAGGTTAGCTACCTCCGAAAAGTAGGAACTAAAGGTCTGTACGTACAGAGTCGTGTGTGTGAGTTGCACCATTGCATTGCATTGCATACCATAGCATATCATTCTTGCATAAAACAGAGACATAATCGTATAAATTAGTATGGGCTCTTTTATACAATGAGTTTACCTTAGTGCCAGATCCCTTAGCTTATGTGTTTTTGTGTATGCATATAAGTTAAGGTTACATTTGTAGGTTCTCTTTATTTATTATACCTGCTTCTTCTTACTTGTATTATCTTTTATTTATTGTAGTTATACTATACTCTGCTAGCATAGAATTATTATCATTAATTGTTTAGTATTTATATACCCTGCTATTCTAGCCACTTGTCACCTGCTTGATTCGTTACCCCTTGATGTCCTCCGCTTCGTCCTCCCGCACGGTGCCTAGGAGTCGTGGGTGGAGGAGGGGAGGAATATGTTGTGTCTTATAGACTGACGGTCGGTGGACCTCATTTTAGGGATGGTGTGTCGGAGCAGCAGGACCCCGTTCAGGAAACAGGTCAGGAGGAAGGGATGAAGCAAAGCACCCACTACCCGTTGTTGTAGTAGCAGCTACAGACACGCGATGATAAAGTTTGATAGCTTCTGCATTGATGTAGAGATGAGAGACTATTGTAGTAAGGATATTGATGTACTGGGCATAAGCCTTTATTCCTTTTTAGTTCTTTCTCATCGTGGACAGTGTAATCTTGTAATTTGTATATTTAATGTGATTTGTGGACTTGTTTCTTCTAATGCATCTATTACGTTGAATTGTGGTTGGCCTGGATGATGTTGATTAGCCGGTAGAATTGGCATGTTGTGGTGGCGACCAATCCCATGAGATGGTGTCACAGCAAGACGGCGGTTCTGGGTGGTAAGACCCGGGAAAGAATGCAAAAAAAAGAGGGTCTTACAAACTGGTATTAGCTTAGCCGACTTTCGATCCAAGTAAAAAAAGTCCACAAACCCTGGGCCACCCCGCTCGAGCTTAGTTTGAGGACAAACTAGCAGCGGAAGCAATGGTGTGCCCATATGGTAAATCACATAATTTTGTCCACTGAAAGATGAGATTAGGCCAACCTGACTAGTACACCATATTGGTTTGACTTAGCAAGACATCTAATAAGGTATCCTAGTCCGACATCAACCTCGAGTATATTTTGACCAAGTAGTAGGATACCCCAAAGTGACTAAAAGGAGTTGAAAGCGTGTGTAAGTATTCGGGGCTTACTCTCCGATATACCCACGTCACTTCCTAAGTGATTTTAACACCCCTCACACAAACAAATAGGACAATCTTAAGTGGATTTGGTGCTTGTGATTGTACTATTGGATTAGTAGGAGACTCATAAGTATAACTCATGTGCCTAGAAGTCGATACTCCCCACTTTCATCCTTATAAAATCAATCACAAAGAAAGGGTGTCGAATGTGGAATGAGAATTTCAACATACATAAGACCATTTAATAGGCACACGACCCTTGGAAAAGTTGCGATAAATGGCATTTTGAGGGCAAAGAACCTTACCATATACACAAATCTCAAGGACTGTATACCCATAAGGATTAAGTACATACGTGAAATGTCCAAATTTTCGGATATAAGAAACTCAGCACAAGATTTACGGGAGGCTAATCTTGTTTCTTCGTTTATTGGGCCGCTATAATATTAACTTGTGTTGTTTTAGAAACATAAAAGCCTCTGCAATACAACTCCCTGGGCACCTGCATTGGTGCATGGTATATAAAGTGAACCCTAGACTCAAATCTGTGCCCCCATCATCTGACTTATCCAAATGATCTAAATTTTACACCGTACATGTAAATTTAGTACGACACACATGTTGTCCAAAAATCAGAATTTAGGAGATAAAGTTCAATAGATTTGGAAATAATTTCATTACATACGAGTGTGGTAGACCTAAGGCTTAATGAAGACCAATCCACTCAAATCTTTTATGGATGGTAGGTCTCGGAAAGAAAGGTCCCTGGATAAATTTGAGGCCATTTGGACCCCTATATATTGGTGGATCCCACATGCAAGACCAAGGTAGCTTAGGATAATACCCATTTTGTTACACACGAAGAGTTTTATGGATAATAATTATTTCCTTGGTCAATTCTCTTAAAATTTGAAACATGCACTTATTATCAAGAGATCTTTCATCTCTGAAGGAATCAAAGACTTTGAGGATTGAGTTCCGTAGGAAACTGGGGTTTGTGAACTCTTGTTATATTAAGCATTATTGAGATTTCCAGGGTCAAGTTCCCCTAGATCATTATGAAAATCTGGAATTTATCTTAGAGGGTGTAATTACACCCTGGAAACTTTATTTGGAATTTTTGAGACATTATAGTCCACAAAATTGCCCTTACTCAAATTATCGGCAATTACATTACCCCACCTCTTAGTGACCAAATGAAGTTTTGATTACATGAAATGGGGTGGTTGAACCTTTGAAGCCGACAATATGCTCTGAAAATTTTATCACATTTGTTTGTTGAAAAATTTATATTGATTCATAAGGTGAAATTGTGTTCTTTTCCTAGAATGATAATTGCTGGTCAAATGAAATTTGGAAAAATCATGAGATTTGGGAAGTAGACTTGATTGGAGCACAATAACGCCCTGGTGATTTTATTATAATTGATCCCTGATGATTTGCAGTAGTTCCTTCATAACGAGTAAATAATTAGCCCCTATGGTTATTAATTAATTTTCTAAAGAATCCTTAGGGAGAAAACTATGAATTTCTGCTGAACACTGTCTTGGATCGATTAGTCTCTGGAAATTCTGTTAAACCTATTGGCCCATGATAACTGATACTTGGTGTACAAATTGGGGACCCCATAATTACAAAGGAAATAAGAATTAGGCCAAAAACAATATGACATTATGAAGAGTTGAAAACTGTAAATTATCACTTACAAAACTGTGGGAATGATTTAGAGACCAATTTACGACATATTTATGATAGTTGATCCATAGGTGATAGGTCTCGTGCAATATTTGAGCTTGGTTTGCGTTTAACAAAAAAATGAGAACTATAGATTTGACCATTAATAACACGTAGATTTGGGATAAAAATCAGGAGTGGGGTTTCAGGACATTAATGTGATTAGGTGCACTTTAAGAATTAATCTTGGAGGATTTACAATATATGAATTTTATGAGCCTTGGAATTGATGACCCACATGAATTTAAGTACCAGAACTAAGCTTGATTATTACTAGAGTATCCTTTAGTTCAGTAAATGATCATGGACATTTACATTTACTAAATATCATTTCGGATTCTAGAAGCATGATTAAGCGTTGACATAAAATATTAAAAGAATGACGATGTCATGAAAATTAGGAGAACCAATATTGCCCAAGCCATAAGCATATCATGATCTTTGAAGACAAGTCTAAATTCTAATTGCAAACACCTAACAAATAAGAGTACTGACATCGTGTGTACAATGATTGTGAACCACAGGAGAGTTTAGATCCAAAGTGTTATTAAGGTTGGTATTGAAAATATTGACGGTGAACTTGACGATATACCCTCCGGATCGAGAACTGTATACCTACGAAGACATCATACTATAGATTATAAGGCTCGATTGAGTTACACACTCGCCTTGTGAATGTGTAAATTCACTTCAATCTATGTCATCCCTACACTACGTATGCCATCATCAATTGGGAATTATTTAAGAACCCTCAGGTAGAAGATCTTGAATTAAAACATAATGATGTTTGACGAAAGTGCACTTGGGAGAAAACTAAGGATGGGGCGATGTGAACTAGACCTAACCGTTTCCAATATTAATTGGGAGTCATATTGCACAAAAAAACTAAAAATACACTGGGTGTATCCTGAACTCTAACTCTCGTAGACCTAACCTAAATTTCGGGGACGAATATGTTTCTTCGTTTATTGAGATTTATAACATCCCCAAAATAACTAGACCCCTAAGATGCATTTTGTCATGACAAGGTCATGACATTGCTCTAAGAGGCCAAAATGTCCCTAAGAACCGGGGTGAATAGGTAAAAATCACCTTGGTGTGCAAATAGCCAAATTGAGCTCAAGGCTTAGGGCTTGATATTTAAGCTTCAAAATGACAAGTGGACCCCACTAACTCTCCCTAAACCCCTTAGGGAGTCCCTTGGGTCATTTAGGACTCATTGGGGTCAACCCAATTGATCAATTTGGCCAAGGTCAACTCTATGCCCAATAAGTCAACCATCCCTTTTAAGGGTCAATTAGGGTTCAAATGATAAAATTAACCCCACCAATGTATTACAAACCCTAGTTGGGGTACAATGGACTCAAAATCCCAATCATGGGATCACCAATTGGCTCAAATTGACTAAAGCGCCCTTAAGGTCAACATAGGTCAAACCTTCACCAATAGGTCCAATTGACCCCCAAAACATGAAATTGACTTCACCCCTAGTCTTATAACATTATAGGGGACACAATGGACCCCAAAACCCCAGCTATTGGTCTTTAATTGGTCCAATTTGACCAAAGTCAACTTTCCCCAGTTTTGGTCAAAATCACACATATTGGCAAAATTGACCCAATTGTGGCACCACCATGGCTCAATGAGCATTGGGTGATGTCATGGGACTCATGTCCATCAAGTTGAGCCAGACCACTCATTAATTTGACCAAGTCAACCCAAAAGTCAACATTAGTCAAATTGGCCTAAAAATGAAATTCAAAAGGGGATAGCCTAATTCCAATGGGCTAAGACCTTTAATTTCAGCACACTCAGTAACTCACAACCCTAATTACCTCATTTACCCTCTGAAAACAAAAAAGGGGAGGCATGCAAGGGTGTAAATGAGTTTTCTCCCAAATTTGAATAGAGCCAAATGAAGGATTCATGAAATTGTTGCCACTTTGCCCTTAATTCTTCTCCCAATAGCCTCCCCTCAACTCCCCATGCAGTTCCTGTTGGAACATGGTCTTCCGCATCTCCTAGGTTTGAGAATAACAAATCCTATGTGTATTTGATCTTGTGTGTTTAAGTGTGCAGGATAACAAAGTTCACATGACTCAAGGATTACATAAGATGATTGCACCCAAAGTTGAGCCAACAAATCCAAAACATCTACTAGCGTTGGCGGTAGTACTAGCGCAGGCGCTAGCTGCCGTTCGACAAACTGTTAGCGGCGCTCGACGAAATTCTCATCATGGCGTTCGACGAAACTTCGCTCGACGAAATCTTAGCGGCGTTCGACGAAATCTTGTTCGACGAAATATTGGCTCGAAGCGCAATTGTCGGGAGAACTTATAGAAGGAGATAGCGTCAGGCGATATTCGATAGCGCAGGCGATAGCGAGGAGCACAGTTGGCATAGAGCAAATTGTTGCCACGGATTGAAGATCCTGCTGCGCGAAATGTTACTTAATCAGGGATAGCGCCGGCGGTAGCTACTAGCGCTGGCGGTAGCGTGGCGCACAAAAGGCATAGATCAAAACATTGCCGCAGATGGGAGATCCTGCCACGCAAAATCTTTCCTAATCCGGGCTAGCGCCGGCGGTAGCGCTAGAGCCGGCGGTAGCGCTTGGGCTATATATTGGACCCCTCACCTCTCGTTTCAGATGCACATCAGAGAGAGAGAGGTAGTGCTATAACTCCAGAGGCTATCTTGGCCGAAACTTGAAGTCCTAGCGAAGCTCTGCAAACTTCTAAAGGAGAATTCCATCACGCCGAATCCAGATGAAGTCTGCTTCGACAAACGCTGATTCTACAGCGGATCTCCGCCTCCATCTTTAGAAGTTCATCTTAAGGGAAGTTTTATTATATTATTTATCTTTCTTTGTAAACGGTAGTGAAATCGCCTCGTGTTGGCGACTAGGTCTGGGGTAGGACTTAGGGCTGAAATTCGCCTCGTGTTGGCCACTAGATCTAGGCTAGGTCTAGGGGGTGCTCAAGGCCTTTCTGGGGATAGATTGGCTAGAGCGGCTTGAGGCCGTATCTGGGGAGAGGTCGGCTAAAGCCAACCGGTTCGTGGGGATACGAGTCGGTATATAAAACGAAAAAGGATTTTTATTAGTCGCCTCCGATTTCCAGCGTCAAAGAAATCAAGTTTTGTAAAACATTGTTTGATATTAATAAAGCATGTCTCTTCATTATTGTTTTACTTGATTTCTCATTGTATTAATCTTGCAATATTTCAAAGTTTTCTAAATATAATCTTAAGTTTTTGAAAACCCTTATTCACCCCCCCCCCCCCCCCCTCTAAGGGTGCCGACCGATCCAACAGTTCCCAGCAGAATGCCAGCCACCCCCATGCCGTGTGGCAAGAAATTTCAAGAATTAAAGCCTTGGCCGTCCACCCCTTTATGGCAACTTATATACACACCACCGTTCTCCGAATTGAGGTCACCAATAACTTCATAAGCTTGGAAGGAGTTGGAAACGAGCCTAATATCAAGTAAATTGGTGGAGAATAGCATTTTTGGCAAGGGTCGGCCTCAAGAAATTTGGCTATGGCAATTTCGGGAAAAGTCCACCATCAAGCTCGATTGAGGCAAGTTTCCTTCCCCTCTCCATCTGTGCTAGCTTCCCCTTCCTTCCTTTTTCAAAACCAACAAAGAAATGGTGATCCACCATTTCGTATTTTCCATGTTCAAGCTTGAAAAATGAAAACGGTGGGAGAGCTACTCCGGCCACCTCTGACCGAGTTCTCACCGCCGGTTGATAGCCCTACCTCGGACGGAAGTGGTGGCTTGGGGGATTGACCATAAACCACACGTGGTGGCCAGAATCCATGGCCGAAAATGCTCCAGATGTAACATCCCCCAAACTGCTAGGCCCCTAGAGAATTTTTGTCATGACAAGTCATCACAAAAATAGGATAAGTGGCACCGACACTAGGATGACCAGTTGAAAGGAGTGAAGAACCCATGGTGTGCACTCAGCCACCATGGGTCACCCTAGTGTAAAGTGGACTGAAAGAGGCTAAAAGCACCTTGAGCATCACACATAGCCATGGAGAGCCCCCCTAGGATGGATCAAGTACACAAAGTGGGCCAAAAAGGCCCCATGAACTCATTAAGATAGGAATGAATGCATTTTGGGGTGCATATAGCAAATCTTGATGGCCTAGCCTAGGGGCGACCAAATAGACTCCAATGAGCCAACATAACCACACCATGACCCCCATGACCATCCAAGGAGATGAGTAGACCACTAGGGACCCTTGAGGCCAACCAAATTGGTCAAATTGACCAAAAGTCAACTTTAGGCCACCTAGGTCAAACCCCCATAAATGAGGGCAATTGAACTCCAAATGATCAAACTGGACCCACCATCATGTGGCAAACTGCCTGGGGGACCTAATGGACCCAAAAGCCCCATCCCAAGACCACCAATTTGGGGAAATTGGGCCAATTACTAAAAAGCCCCAAATTGACTTATTAGTACTAAAAACTTAATTGAACTTCAATTGACCCATTGCGATCAAATTGATCACCCCTAACACACTTGGGCCACTTAGGGAGTCTAATGGACCCACATTGGACCCTTGGTGTAAGCCAATTTTGAGGAAATTGGGCAAATTACCATTTTTCCCAATTTACCAATTATACCCTTTAGGTTCTAATTAGCCCCAAATTGGCCAAATTTGTGAAGTTTTTCGAATCTTTATGAAGCGAGCAGGAGTTAGTAAACTTAGAGTTCACAATCCAAACAACTAGAAACAAATGGAGGCAAACAAAAGATCTTTATTGATAGCAACTTCAGATTACAAGGCAAGGCATGCTTGGCGAGACATGATTTCGCCAGCACAAACACCAAAGGAAAAAATACAAGTTGAAGATAACTTGAGACCGCGCGGTCTCCCTTGCGACCTCAGCAACTCGCCAAACCGCAACCCGCTGCCGATCTTAGAACAACACCAGACCGCTGATCAGACCGCACCCCTCCTTCCAGACTCCTGATTCTCCCGAACTCCTGCAACACAACTCCAAGCCGCAGACCGCCCGAACACTTTCAAAGGAAGAGGTGATCGCTGCTGCCCGCACTATCCACAGAAGCTGCACAATAAGAATCCAATCAGCAGACTGCCCGGTCACACAAATAGAGACCGCGGGAAAGAAGCGAACTCAGCTTACACTTCATGTGTCAATAATTATTGCTGCCGATGGGTCCTATTTATAGGTGTGAGACCTGATCGGATCACCACCCACCAGACCGCGCGACCTGACCGGTCACACCGCGCGATCAGCAATAGTACTCCTGCTTCATTTTGGTGAACTCGCCAGCTTCAACATCAACTATGAGAGACCTCCATTCTCACAGCAGATCACGACTCCAAGGGAGATCGCCAGACCGCCCGAAGCTGTTCACCCCCTGTGTTCGTCCGAGACTGCGAACACAGCCAGTTCGCCCTCAATCCGCGAACTCAAGTCCGCATGCCGGTCTCCACCTGAGACCGCGGACAGCGTCCAGCTCGCATACCAATCTCCTCCTGAGACCCCGAACTGAGACCGCGCGAATAAGACCCTTAGTCCGCGAATACCAACAGGAAGCCTGGTCAGCTACCAGACCGCATCCTGGAAAACCTGGAACAAGCTGTGTGGTCACACCAGACAGCCACAGCTTTGAATACAGCCCGCCACGCGGTCACGCATAGACCGCGCACACTTGAAGACGATCAACCCACCATGCGGTCACAGACAGACCGCGCGGCCTTCAGCTTCAGCCGCCTTGGACCCATACCAGCGATCAAGCCAGGAGACCACAGTTAGGCTTAGACAAGCCAGACCGCAGAGGCAGACCGCCAGGCCGTGCGATCACACCAGACTGCCCGACCTCCTCCCAGACCGCCCAGGTCCAAAAATCCCCTAACTTCCACTTCAACAATTTCAACACTCCCCCTTGAAGTGGGAAGTTGAAACTAGCCCCAGTAGGCCCCTTAGCCGTGTGAACGGCCCCTTCGCCAGCGCCTTTGTGAAGATGTCTGCCACGTTGTCCGCACTCCGCACATGCTCGACCGAAAGAGATCCCTCCAGCACCTTCTCCCGTATGAAGTGATGCTCGATCTCGATATGCTTGGTCCTCGCGTGACAAACTGGATTGGTAACCAGTTTGAGAGCACTCTCGTTGTCACCGCGTAGCAGAGTCGGCTCCCGAACCTCCTTGTGGACGTCTCCCACCAACCTCCTAAGCCAAATGGCTTCCTGAGCTGCCAAGGCCGAAGCCTTGTATTCCGCTTTCGTGGTGGAGACCGATACGGAATCCTGCTTCTTGCTGCACCATGATATAGCTGTAGGGCCCGCCATGAAGACGAATCCAGATGTCGATTTCCAATCATCTGAATCTCCCCCGTAGTCAGCATCCATGTACCCGTGCACTTCGAGGCCCGCATCTCTCCTGTATAGGAGACCCATGTTCGAGGTCGCCTTGACATACTTCAAAATATTCTTGGCCGCTAGCAGATGAGGTACCCGTGGCTCCGCCATATATCGACTCACTCTGCCGACTGCATATGCAATATCCGGCCTCGTGATCGTCAGATAAATCAAGCTCCCAACCAGAGCTCGGAACACCAACGGATCTTGCATAATCCTCCCCTCATCCTTGCGAAGTTTTGTGGCCTTCTCCAGAGGTGTGGAAGTGCACTTCCCTTCCTTCATGCTGAATCGCTCCACGATCCGCTCCGCATATCCGGCCTGGGTCACCAGCACTCCAACTTCCTTCCTCTGCACCTCGAGTCCAAGGAAATGGTGAAGCTCACCTAAGTCCTTCATCTCGAACCTGATTGACAGCTCGGCCCGAAGCTGTGCTACCTCCTCCTTCGAGTTCCCCGTCACGATCATATCGTCGACGTATAGCAGCAGATGACTTGAAGCTCCCCGCTCTTCTTGACGAACAAGCTTGAGTCTGAGTCTGAAGCACCAAATCCACAGAATAGGAGGTATTCTGCGATCTTCCCGTACCACGCCCTCGGCGCTTGCTTCAACCCATACAGGGCCTTCTTCAACTTGCAAACATGCTCTGGAAAATCTTCAGACACAAAGCCTGGTGGCTGGACCATGAAGATATCCTTGTCAATCTCATCGTACAAGAAAGCGTTCTTGACGTCAAGCTGCCAAATCTTCCCATCCACTAAACGTCTCCTCGTAGTCTTCACCGTATTGCTGTGAGAACCCCCGAGCTACAAGGCGAGCCTTGTACCGCTCAATGTTGTCGTCAGCTTTCTTCTTGAGCTTGTAGACCCACTTGCATGTCACAGGAGTGGTGCCCTTGGGCTTGGGCACAAGAGACCAGGTCACATTCTTCTCGAGAGCTGCCATCTCTTCTTGCATATCAATGTCCCACTCCTTTACGCCTCTGGCCTTCTCAAAGCTCGACGGCTCCCTCTCATCCAAGGGACCAGCGAAGAAACATGAGACGAAGCTCACTGCGTTTCCTCCTGTATAGCGATCAGGGGCGACGATCGCTCGCTTCGACCTCCTCAGCTCCTTCCCCTGAACCGCATTGTCTTCAGCTGCTTCTTCCCTAACTCCTCTTCCAGACGTGCTAGGAGCATCACTCCCCTGCTCCCTGAACCAGAATCCCCTGTCTCGGAACTAGAAGGAGATGGACCACCTGGTGACACAGGTAGCTCCACCTGAAGATCCTCCGCAGCTTTCTCTGGCACCTTCACCCTGCTCTATGGTATCTCCACATCAGAAGACCCCTTGTAATATGTCACCTCATCGAACACGACATCGCGAGATACCACAAATCTCCGCGTCTCCGGGTCCATGCACTTCTAGCCTTCTTCCGCTCATCGTATCCCATGAAGACTAGCTTCCTTGCTTTCGCATCTAGCTTCGTCCGAAGAGTATCTGGAACATGCACGTAGCAGGTGGATCCAAACACCCTAAGGTGTGCCACGCTTGGCTTCTCCTTGAACATCATCTCATGCGGAGTCAACATGTTGATGGGACTCAAAGGCATCATATTGATGACGTAGGCAGCACAAGACATTCCCTCCGCCCAGAAGGACTTTGGAATACTCTTGGCATGCAGCCAACACTTGCAGGTCTCCGTCAGATGACAGATCATCCGCTCTGCAACTCTGTTCTACTGTGGAGTATGTGCACAAGTGAGCTCTCTCCGGATGCCTGCCTTCCTACAAAAAGTAGAGAACTCACTGGAGGTGAACTCCCCTCCGTTGTCAGTCCTCAGCTTCTTCACCCGCAGTCTTAGCCGACCCTCCACGAGCTCCTTGAACTCCACAAACTTGGCAAACGCCTCCGCCTTCTCCTTCAGGAAATATACCCAGACATATCTGGTGTAATCATCGATCAACACCAGCATATATCTGCTGCCTCCGAGGCTTGGGGTAGCAGTAGGTCCCATTAAGTCACCGTGGATGCACTCCAATGGCACACTACTCCTTGTTTGTGACTTGTCAAACGGTAGTCGATGAGACTTGCTGAATTGACATCCCGCGCAAACATGACCTTCACCGTAGGTTAGACTTGGCAGGCCCTTGACCAGACCTCTCACCGCCATAGCTTTCAGCTTGTCCATCCCTATGTGCCCCAACCTCTTATGCCATATAACGGCACCATCATTCGTCTTCATCTTGTCGGTGTAGGAACTTGTTGATAAAACAAACAAGTCCTTTGCCCGTCTCCCGACATGGACGACCTCGGCCTTTACGGCCTCAAAATTGCGTAGAAACTTCACTTCTGTTGGGCCGAACAGAACGTGATACCCAGCGTCTACAGCGTTGGTCACGGAGAAGAGGTTTTTCCTCATACCAGGCACGTGATAGACACTCTTCAAAGTAAGAGGCCCTCTATCACTGCCCAAGGAAACAACCCCCACCTTCTCTACTAGATGCACAGTATTATCAGCAGTAATGATTGCATTGTTACCTGTATAGGGCTGTGCAGAAGAAAGCTTGGTCTCGTCTCCGGTGAGGTGATGACCACACCCCGAGTCCATGATCCAGTCTTCCAGATAGTTGATAGAAGCTTGGTCTCATCTCCGGTGAGGTGATCTTTATTGATAGCAACTTCAGATTACAAGGCAAGGCATGCTTGGCGAGACATGATTTCGCCAGCACAAACACCAAAGGAAAAAAATACAAGTTGAAGATAACTTGAGACCGCGCGGTCTCCCTTGCGACCTCAGCAACTCGCCAAACCGCAACCCGCTGCCGATCTCAGAACAACACCAGACCGCTGATCAGACCGCACCCCTCCATCCATACTCCTGATTCTCCTGAACTCCAGCAACACAACTCCAAGCCGCAGGCCGCCCGAACACTTTCAGAGGAAGAGGTGATCACTGCTGCCCGCACTATCCGCAGAAGCTGCACAATAAGAATTCAATCAGTAGACCGCCCGGTCACACAAATAGAGACCGCAGGAAGGAAGCGAACTCAGCTTACACTTGGTGTGTCAATAATTATTGCTGCCGATGGGTCCTATTTATAGGCGTGAGACCTGATCTAGTCACCACCATATGAGATAGGATCACCACCCACCAGACCGCGCGACCTGACCGGTCACACCACGCGATCAGCAATAGTACTCCTGCTTCATTTTGGTGAACTCGCCAGCTTCAACATCAACTATGAGAGACCGCCATTCTCACAGCAGATCACGACTCCAAGGGAGATCGCCAGACCACCCAAAGCTGTTCACCCCCTGTGTTCGTCCGAGACCGCGAACACAGCCAGTTCGCCATCAATCCGCGAACTCAAGTCTGCATGCCGGTCTCCACCTGAGACCGCAGATAGCGTCCAGCTCGCATACCAATCTCCTCCTGAGACCGCAAACTGAGACCGCGCGACTAAGGCCCTTAGTCCGCGAATAACAATAGGAAGCCCGGTCAGCTACCAGACCGCATCCTGGAAAACCTGGAACAAGCTGTGCGGTCACACCAGACCGCCACAGCTTTAAAGACAGCATGCCACGCGGTCACGCATAGACCGCGCACACCTGAAGACGATCAACCCACCACGCGGTCACAGACAGACCGCGCGGCCTTCACCTTCAGCCGCCTTGGACCCATACCAGCGATCAAGCAAGGAGACCGCAGTTAGGCTTAGACAAGCCAGACCGCAGAGGCAGACCGCCAGGTCGTGCGATCACACCAGATCGCCCAACCTCCTCCCAGACCGCCCAGGTCCAAAAATCCCCTAACTTCCACTTCAACATGTTCAACAAAATTAACCTAGCACAACCCTACCTAAACACTAAGGGGAGTGAATGAGACATAAGCAAGCCAAGGTGCACATTCAAATTTGGAGATATTAGGGCAAAATCACCAAAATACCCAAATTGCCCCTATAGGCAAATAAGTGCAATCAAGCCCCATATGACCCCACCATGACTCAATTCCTCTTGGAATGGGTCCATAGGGTCCAAGACAATAATGTGGGTCAGTCATATTAAGTGGTGTGAACTTGAGTCAAGCACAAACCCAAAAATCCCCAAATTGGCATATTTGAGTCAAATGAGCCCAAAGCTTAAATCAAGTAGACTTAGCCCAATCCCATGACTCAATTGGTGAGCCCACATGGTGACCAGACCATAGGCATGCTGAAATTCGAAATTTGGGGGAAATGAATGCTTTGTCCAAGTGTAAGAAAGGGGGGAAGAAGACAAGGAGGAATTCAAGAAGAATCCATGGAGGGATGGCCACTTGGCCACCACCCCCTAATTCCTGGATTGCTCTCAGCTTCCCCAGAAATTTCCCAGCAGGCTTGAGCTGACATGGCAGCAGTTGAGAGGGGGAGGAGAGAGCTTAACTTCACCTTGTCGGCCACACTAATGGCAACCACCCCTTCCCAATGTAAAAGCATCCAAACCTTCTCTCCCATGGCATCAATTCGAGCTCATGAGTGAATTCCTGATGAGTTGGAGACCTGTAGTTGGCTGGCTGAGGCGGTGGCAACATAGAGAAGGTCACCGGAAAATGGTAGCCAGCAAACAAAACCCCCTCAGCCTTATTCATCCCCACCATTCGCTTCAGAATCGAAAAAGGAGAAGAACCCCCATATTTTCGGGAGGAGACCAGCTCTGAGGAGGAAGATCAAGCAGGAAGATGGAGCTCGAGTTCGGCCATGGCGTTTCTCGTACTTACTCAAGATCAAGCCCGATAAAAGGCACGTTCCTTCCCCTCTCCATCTGTGCTAGTCTCCACCTCTCTTCCTTTACAAAATCCGTGAAGGAATGGCGAGATTTCGTGATTTCATTTTTATGTTCCAGGATCGAAAACGAAAGGTGGCGCAGGCCACCTCCGACCTCCTCCGGCCAAACGTCCACCGCCAATCGGAAGCCCTATGTCGGGTGGAGGTGGTGGCTTGGGGGTTTGGCCGGAGACGGCTTAAGTTGGCCAGAAATTCCCCCGCAAACCGGCCCAAGCGCGGCGAATCGGAGCATTTGGCTCATCAAGGAAGACGTAATCTGTGCCGTTGATTTCGCGTGAAATCCTTATCCGCAACCCAAATTTATATTAATACATTTATTTAATTTAAATGTTACATTTCCAGCAGCCCCTTACATGATTTATTAAAAATACCTACTCTCATTTTATGAGAAAACTTTGAACATCAAAGTTGTAGCCCTTGGGCTCTAGAATTTTTAGAAATTTAGATCACCCCAAAAGGAGCATTGTAGCTCCCTGTAGACCATTTTTAGTGTAGCATGTACATATGAGCCACTTTTTCCCTTATAAATTAATTTGGAGAGGTAATTAACTCTAAATATCTTGAAATTTGGTGCATGCATGAGTCATGCCCTAATGTACATCCTACCAAAAATTGAGAACTTGTGGAAATGATTTTTCTAAGGTCTTGATCATCATTTCATTTTCCTTGAAAATCTTAGACCTAGTGTCTTATGAAGTCAAATCCACTCAAAACCTTGGTGGATAGTAGACCTACACATACAAAATCTCTGGCCAAAATTTTGGGCAATTTGGGTCAGTGCATATGGACATATCTCTCATGCAAGATTCATTAAAGTAGTGAGTGGTGTGACATGTATATAAAGGTGAATGTGTTAAGATAAATAATTGTACAGCACTTACATGTTGACTCCACCTAGGTTAGGATCATTTCTGGAGTTAGTGATCAACATGAATACTGTAGCCCTTGAGGTTACCTTTAAAATGCCACTGATTTCATGTCATTTGGTTAAGTGTAGCTCCTTCTATGCCATTTTTGGTGTGACATGTATATAAGGTGAATTTGTTAAGTTAAACATTGTGTACAGAACTTGCATGTTGATTTCACCTAGGTTAGACTCATTTCTGGAGATAGTGATGAACATAAAAATTGTAGACTTTGAGGTTACATTTAAAATGCCACTAATTTCATGTCATTTGGATCCCTGTAGCTCCCTCAGCACCATTTTTGGTGAGACATGTATATAAGTGTATTTTGTTAAGTTAAATGATTGGTAATAGAACTTGCATGTTGACTTCACCTAGGTTAGGCTCATTTCTGGAGATAGTGATCAACATGAAAATTGTAGATCTTGAAGTTACCTTTAAAATTCCACTAATTTCATGTCATTTGGTTAAGTGTAGCTCCTTCTATGCCATTTTTGGTGAGACATGTATTTAAGTGTATTTTGTCAAGTTAAATAATTTGTACAGAACTTACATGTTGATTTTACCTAGGTTAGGCTCATTTCTGGAGGTAGTGATCAACATGAAAATTGTAGACTTTGAGGTTACCTTTAAAATGCCACTGACTTCATGTCATTTGGTCAAGTGTAGCTCCTTTTAGGCTACTTTTAGTGAGACAGGTATAAAAGTGTATCTGGTGTATTTAGTGATTTTGGCTCATGCAAATGCTTTGAAAATTTGTCCATGCCATAGACATGATATCAACCACCTCTAGTTAAGAATTCAACTCATGTGCATGAGTGGATTTCTCTGAACTTCAAGTTGAAGTTTTGGACTTAAGGGTGTAGGAAAAATTGGGGCGCATTTAGCAAATGTAATAAATGATAATTAAGGATAAATACACCTTGGATTAATATGAGACTTAGGATCTGGTGTTTTTAGACCAACATTGAGCTATAGTAATTTTCCCAGAATTTATTGAAGTCTTAACATAGTACTTGTAGTGTAAACCATTATTGGCACACCAAATGTAATGAATGATAATTAACGATAAATACACATTGGATTAATATGAGACTTAGGATCTGGTGTTTTTAGACCAACATTGAGCTATAGTAATTTTCCCAGAATTTATTGAAGTCTTAACATAGTACTTGTAGTGTAAATCCTTATTGGCACCCCACTCTTAATAAATGGTAAATATGGTCAAATACTCCCTGTAAAATTATGAAACTTAGGCTCTGAAGTTTTTAGGTCATTTTTATGCTACCATGAATTTATCAGAAGTTATAGAGGTCTGTAGATGATACTTGTAGTGTAAATCCTTGTTCACACCCTACTCATGTAAAGTAGAAATAGTGGTTAAACAATCTTTGGAAGAACATGGAATGTAGAATTTGAGGTTGTTAGATCATTACTCACTGTGAACCTACGGTAAGAACTCGGAACTCATTAAGACATGATAGGACCAGGGTTGCGTCTTAAGAGTCAAACCTAGTTTAATTCCACCTTGGTCTGCGAACAGTAGAAACTGAAAACATAGATTCGGACCCCTTCCTTATGGTCACCACCCCCAGAGTTACTAACTCTAAGAGAATTGCATATGTCCAATTAGGTTGAAGGATTAATCACCAAGGGCCGTCATCGGAAATAAAGACGGGGTGCGTTTAGTAAATCTATCAATTCAGGAATTTGACGAGAACCTATTAGGGGAGGCGAAGGATGACTTAGCAAGAAGTGAAAATTATGATTGAGAGATAACACCAGAGAGTAGTTGGTCACTAGGAATGACATGGTTCGGTGTTCAATAGAACACCGACACATGTCTGTCTGAGTCAAATGGTAATCCACCCTAGGATTTTAGAGCAATTGGAGAGTAAATGGGCGTACAAATGGGTAGCAACTAAATAAAATAAATATCCCGGAAAGGGGGATTTGGGCTTCAGTCACCATCACATTCCCTAGTACCGCTGCGAGCCCTTCACCGGGTAATCCACGGGAAGCCCATGATTCACCCCAAGCTGCTAAGATCAAATAACAATAGACAAGAATAGTAAGTAGGAGAACTTGAAACATAATTTCCCTCCCAAATTTGGGAAGGAATGAAATAAGGACTGTGATAGTCCTGCGAGCGGTAGGCTCGGGTTATAAGGAATAAGGACTGGGATAGTCCTGCGAGCGGTAGGCTCGTAGTTTAAATATAAGACTGGTGTAGTCTAGCGAGCGGTAGGCTCGTAGTTTAAAATAAGACTGGTGTAGTCTAACGAGCGGTAGGCTCGTAGTTTAAATATAAGACTGGTGTAGTCTAGCGAGCGGTAGGCTCGTAGTTTAAATATAAGACTGGTGTAATCTAGCGAGCGATAGACTCGTAGTTTAAATATAAGACTGGTGTAGTCTAGCAAGCGGTAGGCTCGTAGTTTAAATATAAGACTGGTTTAGTCTAGCGAGCAGTAGGCTCGTAGTTTAAAAATAAGACTGGTGTAGTCTAGCGAGCGGTAGGCTCGTAGTTTAAATATAAGACTGGTGTAGTCTAGCGAGCGGTAGGCTCGTAGTTTAAATATAAGACTAGTGTAGTCTAGCGAGCAGTAGGCTCGTAGTTTAAAAATAAGACTGGTGTAGTCTAGCGAGCGGTAGGCTCATAGTTTAAATATAAGACTGGTGTAGTCTAGCAAGCGGTAGGTTCGTAGTTTAAATATAAGACTGATGTAGTCTGGCGAGCGGTAGGCTCTACTTTATAAATGTTGATTTAGAATTGCGAGCTGGAGGCTCGGTAGTAAGGGTTAATACATATTTGCATATGCATATGATGTGGTTCTGGCTTAGTCGTCACACCGACAGCAGTTCGTTGACTCGGCAGTGCTAGTGGTTTGATTAGGGGTCAGGTTGTTTTACTGCGCGTCCGACGGGATGGATTCCCTAAACCCTGCCTGGCCATTTCAGTTTAGTACGCAGGAGCTCATGATTACCGTGTACCTGTATCACAATGTACGTTTAGGCCAAGGTCTGGTAGTGTACCTTACCCACCTAGGTGAGGAGATGCCCGCTCCTCTGCCACCGTTTGACCACGATGGGAGGTGCCTGAGAGGTTAGCTACCTTCGAAAAGTGGGAACTAAAGGTCTGTATGTACAGAGTCGCGTGTGTGAGTTGCACCATTGTATTGCATTGCATTGCATATCATAGCATATCGTTCTTGCATAAATCAGAGACCTCGTCGTATAAATTAGTATGAGCTCTTTTATACGATGAGTTTACTTCTTGCCAGATCCCTTAGCTTATGTGTTTGTGTGTGTATGCACATAAGTTAAGGTTACTTTCATAGCTGCTCTAGTTGTTTCTTTACTTGTTCTAGTTTTCTTTATAACTACTTTGGTGTACTTTTCTAGCTGTTTAGACTATTTTATAACTGTGTGTGTATACTCACTTTGACGCTCGTTTATATACTACTCGGTTTCTTTGTGGCGCCTTGATTTATTATGATAGATTTGCTAGAAAGGTGCTTGATGTATATATATATATATATACATGTTGTTAGCTATTGACATAATTGGTAGATATAAATGCTTTTATATACATGTTGTTAGCTATTTATATAATTGCTAGGTTAGTAATACCCGCTTGTCACCTGCTTTTGATTTACCCCTTTGATGTCCTCCGCTTCCTCCTCCCGCACGGTGCCTAGGAGTCGCGGGTGGAGGCGGTGAGGAATATGCTGAGTTTTATAGACTGGCGGTCGGTGGACCTCATCATTTTAGGGATGACGTGTCGGAACAGCAGGACTTCGTTCAGGAGACAGGACAGGAGGACGGGATGAAGCAGAGCAGTCACTACACGTCGCCGCAGCAGCAGCTACAGATGCATGAAGACATTGGTTGATAGCTTCCGCATAGATATAGAGTGAGAGTGATTGTTGCGCTATATTTGAACATGTACTGGGCGTAAGCCCTTTTTCTTTTAGTTCTTTCTCATCGTGGACATTGTAAGCATGTATTATGATAAATATATAATGTGATTTTGTGGACTTGTTTCATTTATTACTTCAATTACTGTGATTATGGTTGGCGTGGATGATGATGAAAAGCCGGCAGGATCAGCGTCTTGTGGCGGCGACCATTGGGTGTAATGGTGTCGCCGCAAGACGGCAGTTCTGGGCGGTAAGACCCAATTTAAAAGCAAAAAAAGAGGGTCTTACAAACTGGTATCAGCTTAGCCGACTTTCGATCTAAGTAAAAGAAGTCCACAAACCCTGGGCCACCCCGCTCGAGCTTAGTTTGAGGACAAATTAGCAGCGGAAGCAGTGGTGTGCCCATACGGGAAATCACATAACTTTGTCCACTTAACGATGAGATTTGGCCAACCTGACTAGTACACCATATTGGTTTGACTTAGCAAGACATCTCATAAGGTATCCTAGTCCGACATCAACCTCGAGTATATTTTTACCAAGTAGTAGGATACCCCCATAGTGACTAAAAGAAGGAGTTGAAAGCGTGTGTAAGTGTTCAGGGCTTACTCTTCGATATACCCACGTCAATTCCTAAGTGATATTAACACCCCTCACACAAGCAAATAGGACAATCTTAAGTGACTTGGTGCTTGTGATTGCACTATCAAATTAGTTTGAGACTCGTAAGGCTTAACTTATGTGCTTAGAAGCTAATACTCCACACTTCCACCCTCGGAAAACCATCACAAGCAAAGAATGTCGAATGTAGAATGAGAATTCCATCCTAGAAGAAGACCAGGTAATAGGATAACAAGCACACAACCCTTGGAGAAGTTACGATAAATGGTAGTTTTGAGGGTAGAGAACCTTACCATCTCGAGGACTATGTATCCATAAGGATTATGTACACACGTGAAATGTCCAAATTTTCGGATATAAGAAACTCAGCACAAGATTTATGGGAGGCTAATCTTGTTTCTTCGTTTATTGGATCGCTATAATATTAACTTGGGTTATTCTAGAATCACAAAAGCCTCTGCAATACAACTCCCTGGGCACTTGTTTTGGTGCATTGTATATAAAGTGAACCCTAGACCCAAATATGTGTGCCCCATCATCTGACTTATCCAAATGATTTGAATTTTACAATGTACATGTAAATTTAGTACGATACATATGTTGTACAAGAATCAAAATTTTGGAGATAAAGTTCTATGGATTTAGAAATAACTTCATTGCATACGATTGTGATAGACCTAAGGCTTAATGAAGACCAAGCTAGCTTAGGATAATACCCTTGTTGTTACACACTTAGAGTTTTATGGATAATAATTATTTCCTTGGTCAATTTTCTCGAAATTTGAAACATGCACTCGTTATCAAGAGATCTTTCATCTCTGAAGGAATCAAAGACCTTGAGGATAGAGTTCCGTAGGAAATTAGGGTTGGTGAACTCTTGTTACATTAAGCATTTTTGGGAATTCCATGGTCGAGTTCCCTCAGATCATCATGAAAACTTGGAATATTATAGAAATAAGCAGGTAGACTCTGATGAGTCCTGATCATATACACTTTTATGGACTCATCTGGGCCGTTTATTTAGTTATTTCACCGCACTTTAGCCCTGTTATAGTTCATATTGATCATTCTATGCTAGGTGCACGTTTGGCCCGTTTTGGTGTGATTTCGTGCTTAACTTCGTTATTAGTTTTCATGTGCTGTTAAGTTCCACTTTCAGTGGCTAGACCGGGTTGTATGCTGGAACAGGTGTCGTGCAGGTGTTCCCGGTACAATTCTGTACAGGAACACTGCGCACGATCACTGGTTCTATTGCGCACGACCACTGGTCGTGCGCCACTGATCGTGCGCACTTAACGCCCTTTTTATGAGTTCTGTTTGGCTTATCGCACGACCACTTACGATAGTGCGCACGACCACTGGTCGTGCGAACATGTATTTTATAATTTTCTTTCCTCGCAGGGCTCCGCCCAGGCAGCGCGCACGATCGCAGAATTCCAGTGCGCACGACCACTGGTCGTGCGCCAATGACCGTGCGCAGTATTCATTTCAGCGCCTATATATAAGCCTGTTCCGCTTTTAGGTCGGGATCGAGCCGCCGGGAGCGGATTTCCCAGTTAGTACGCCGCCGACTACCCTTCTTGGACACCTCCACTTCATCTCCTACGCAAGGGGAAGTCTTCTCCAACCATTCCAAGCTTTTCTCCATTGTTCGGGAGCGTTCTCCACCATCCGCAAGCCCTCAAGCAACTGTTTTCCATTCCAGTCCGGCGAGAAGAAGAGTAAATCTGAGGAAGAAGACGACGGAACTACGTAGAGAAATCGTGACAGTTTCTCTACGCCGGAAGCATTGTCCGCCCGAGTCCGGAGGTAGCCCGACAACCTACCATTCCGGCCGTGAACGGCCGCTAGTCTTCACCCATCGGTTATCTCTTCCTTCTTTCCTTCGTTGTAATTGTTGAATCTTGTAAACCTGAATAGTTTGATGTTTGGTTTATTTGAAATGAATGTTTCTTTGCACTTCATCATTGCTTGCTTGTGAATCACTTCGTTTCCACTCACTTGCTCACGCACACAAGGTGTTCGATCCGTGTTAGCAAGAGCTAACGGCGTTTGTGAAGAGGTGTTTGCGACCCTCACCTTCTCGCACTTGAGCGCGCTCCATCCGCCTTTCGAAGCACGGCATCGCGGCCGTCGCGTCCATCTCACCTTGCGAAGCGGTGTTCTCGACCCGCAATTCTTTTACTGTTGTTAAGAGTAGGAAAAACCAACCAAAGCCCCCTTTTTGTGTTTGTTAACGCTTGTGTAACAATAGTCACACTACGCGATTCGATCACCCAACCTGCATTCCTCAAGAGACCGACATCCGGGGATTCCATTCTCCACATTTATTACTTGACAGCGACCGGTGCACTTGCCGACACGCATCAAGTTTTTGGTGCCGTTGCCGGGGAATGCAGGCGTGTATCATCTTGTGTTGTGACTCTCACTATACGAGCAGTTGTTTTTGACTTTCTTTGTTTTTCTTTTTGTTTGTGATCGTGCATGCATAGACAAGCCGCAGGGGAACTCGTACCCTTTGATCCGAAAATCAAACGGACCGCTCGCGCGCGAAGGCGCGCTGTTGCCGTACAAGCGGCAATGGGTGATCAGGTAGACCCAAATGATGTTGATGCGAGAGTGCCCAACGAGGGGCAACACCATCCTGGAGATGAGCAGGAGGCGGTTAGGCCTCGACCCCGCACGATGAGAGACTACACCACTCCAACTGCTGGGAGTGTGTATCCTGGGTTTGGGCCCAATATTATGAACAATCAGTTCGAGATCAAACCTGCGATCTTGAACATCATCCGGAACAACGCTCAGTTCTCTGGGTTGGCCAGCGAAGATCCGCATCTGCATCTGGCGGAGTTTTCTGATATTTGCGGAACCTTCCGCTAAGCAGGGATTACTGACGACACGGTCAAGCTTAGACTGTTTCCCTTCTCACTCCGCGACAAAGCCAAGGTGTGGCTCCACTCCATTCCGCCCGGGACTGCTGCGACTTGGGATTCCCTCGCATCCAAGTTCCTTGCTAAATTCCACCCTGTGGATAAGATCGTGAGCTTGCGGCGGGAGATCGCCACCTTTCGCCAACTTGACCAGGAGACCCTTGCTAAGGCGTGGGAGCGCCTTAGCGATCTTCTCCGCCGTTGTCCGAACCACGAGCTTCAACCGTGGAATGTGGTCGAAACATTTTACTTTGCGATCGAGCCCAACTACAGAGCAATGATCGATGTTGCGGCAGGTGGTACTTTAATGAACCACACTCCAGAGGAGGCCCTTCGGATTCTGCGCGACACCGCCTCCCACAGTACATTCTGGACTGCAGGGAGAATTGCTCTAAGAAGCGGCCGTGGTCTCTTTATGGTTGAATCACTTCCTCCTACTCCCGTGCCTGCTGCTGTCATTACTTGCGAAGGATGTGGAGGCGGAGGCCACCACGCGTATGAATGTTCAGGGAACAACGTATCAGGTGACTTCGCGCACTTAACCTTGAATGAATCTGTTAATTATGTAGGAAATCAGCCTAAGGGGGCGCCTTTTAATAATGCTTATAATCCGGGAGCGAGAAGTCACCCGAACTTCTCATGGAACCCAAACACGCCTGGCCAACGATGGGCACCGGGGCAGCATCAAAACGATGCTTACGCCTCCAGGAGCCAACCGAGGCCACCACACCCGAATTATAACCAAGCCCCCTGCCCAAAAAAGGAGTAATCTGGAGGAGATGATGGAGAAATTCATGCAAGCGGCTACCTCAAATATGGTGAACCAAACCGCATCCATGCGGAACTTGGAAACGCAGCTGGGCCAATTGGCCCAAGTGCTAACCGAGCGGCCGCAGGGGACCCTTCCTAGCAACACGGAAAAGAACCCAATAGATCAGGGGAAGAGTCTTGGTGATGTGGTAGAGGCTGATCCAAGTGAGTTGGTGGTTTCCTGTTCCATCAACAATATTGAAACGAAAGCTCTATGCGATTCCGGTTCCTCCCGCAACGTCATTGCGTTGCAAGATGTTGCTAAACTACAACTTGAGATGAACACGGAGGAAAGGAAATCCCTTATGCTTGCTAATGGGACTGTTATACAATCTGAGGGGGAAGTGAAAAATGTAGAGGTGTTAGTTGAGGGGATGATTGTGGTTGCTGATTTTCAGGTGTTGGGCCCTCAGGAAAATCACTCTATCCCTATCTTGGGTGTGCCATTCTTGAAAGAGAACGGTGCCACCCTTGATTTCGTTATGGGGTGTGTCATCCTACCCAATAAGGTGCCGCAGCCCACTTGCCCCGAAGCTACAACTGAAACATCCACTCCTCCCCCTCTTTTTATTTTTGATGAAGCTTTGAGCTGTGCAGGACATGAAGAAGTTAAAGAATCAATTGAAGGAGAAAAGGAGGAGCACCTGTCTAGTGAGGAAGAAGAAGTTGATTTTCGGAGAGAATTTGGTTCCGAGACGGAAGAAGACTGCATTTTGAAAAACGTTGACTTGAATTTAGTTCGGGACAATGTCCCATTATCTTCTTGTTTTGATTCCTGTAATAAACAATTTAAGCGCTCCATCTCCTGGGCCGATCCGGTAGTCACCGCGATGCTGGAAGTGACGCCACCCGCCACCAAGGCGAAAAAATCTGAAAACTTTCAACGGTGGTAGTCCCCGACTGTCACGAAACTTAAACAGGAGAAACTTCTGCACGAAGCTCGCGCTGCCGCTCTCCATGGCAAGAGGGCAGAGGTTAGGGGAACACTGGGTGACACCAGTGTTGGCCCTAAAGCCTTCACCTCCCGCTTACGCGCTACGGGAGACGCGCACCATAAGAGCGCTTATAGCTGATTTGTGTGATCTGAGTTTGTGAAATTGCTTGTGAACTTCTTTTATTTAATTCCTGCACTATATAAACAATGTTAATACAGGTATTTGGTCCAGCTTACGGACATTAAATAAAAGCGCTACTGGGAGACAACCCAGATTTCCTGATTTTATTTCTTTTCTAACATGCATAGTTCAGTTTTTATATCTGCTTTTCGCTGTTTTTAGTTTTGTGCTTGCAGGTGTCTTGTGTTCTTTGGTGCGGACGCTGCGGACTGCGCTTGATCTTGAACGCCAATCGTCTGGTATGCTCAATTCTGAGCATTGGGTAACACTTCTTCCCCTCCTTAGCTTCCAATTTCTGTGATGTATTGTTTAGACTAAGTCTGGGGGAGAGTATGTTGTCATCCACTTTGCACGAGTTGCACTGCATATTAGAAGTTTGTGTATTATTTATTTTCATCATTATCATTTTCTTGCTTCTCGCACCACTTCACCCACATGAGTGCGCGCTTACCTATTTGTGTGTTTCCGAATGAACTATTTTGGTTAGGAATGTGAAATAGGATGTTAGCTTAGGAATTACTATTTAGAGTGCGATGTTGACTCGAGCAGTGTTCTAGTCGCATCTGCATGCTACAATAGAATTCGAGTAAAACTAGATTATCTCTATGCATTTAATTTATGATTAGTATTTTTTTTGCGTAGTGTTAGATTTATTATACTCTAATGGTGAATGTGAACGAAATTGACGATAACCCGGTGTTGTGTGTGTACGAGCACTTGTCGTGTGTTGCTCGAGTCGGGAGGAAGGTTTATCTTTCTCGTGGGCTAAGAACTTGCCCCAAGCGACTCTCGAAGCATGGGCGAGAGCGATTCGTCGAGTTAAACGTGATGTAGGCCACCTTTTGGCTAGTTTGAGCCTTGTCTTTCCCTGTCCTTTTCGCTCACCTTTGCATGCCAAATTTGTGCCTACCACTCCTTTGATCAGCTCCTCTTCATCCACCAAAGCCCAAAGCTTATCCTACACCCGCAACCAAATTGCTGTTATCTGCACTCATTTTCTACATTTGGTGTGATGTTTGGAATCGTTGTGATGAGAAGGGGAAATTAACGCCATTTCGCTGAAATTGTACCAACTGGGGGATAAGTAAAAGAAGAAAAGTATATTGTAAAAAAGAAGAAAAAAAAATCTGGAAAAAGTATATTGAAAAGAAATCCTCCCGAGCTAAATAGAAATTTTGTTGGTGATTGTGAATTAGGCCGTGTGCACACCTAGTTTTCATGATAAGTCTGGGGGTGTGTCACACGAGCGTTGTTTTTGGTTCTGTGTGGTGCAGCGTTCCGTTAGCTCACTTAGGTTGCGTAGCCATCGTGTTTAAATTTGAATATCATACCGCAGCCTAAGCCCCATTATACTCCTAAAAGCCCTATTGATTTGACTTGTGAGTTTGCTAACGCCGTGGAGAGAGTGTGACCGGGCGAGCGTATGGTTCACGACGTTGATGGATTTCAGCGGAGTTATTCCTAAACCCCGACCTTGTGCAACACCCGCCTTAGCGTCTTGTTACTTTCACACCGGGCATGATCGTTCGAATTCTTCATCATTCACCAACTG
Source organism: Dactylorhiza incarnata (assembly GCA_033032865.1). NCBI lineage: Eukaryota > Viridiplantae > Streptophyta > Magnoliopsida > Asparagales > Orchidaceae > Dactylorhiza > Dactylorhiza incarnata. The sequence continues at coordinate 2,882,786 of JAWHQI010000130.1, forward strand.
AGTTTTGATAAATCTCTAGTTACGCTTTAATACTTTCGTAAACTAGTTAGCATAGTTAGAATCTCTTGTTACTAGAATTTCTACTCGCATGCGTATGTTACTTCGCACCGTACTCCTCTGTGTAATTTTCTATGTTAACTACCGTTTTCACACTCCACTGGATTCGTTTGCTCGGGACGCGCAAACAGGTAAGTCTGGGGGTGTGATGAGTCCTGATCATATACACTTTTATGGACTCATTTGGGCCGTTTATTTAGTCATTTCACCGCACTTTAGCCCTGTTATAGTTCATATTGATCATTCTATGCTAGGTGCACGTTTGGCCCGTTTTGGTGTGATTTCGTGCTTAACTTCGTTATTAGTTTTCATGTGCTGTTAAGTTCCACTTTCAGTGGCTAGACCGGGTTGTATGCTGGAACAGGTGTCGTGCAGGTGTTCCCGGTAAAATTCTGTACAGGAACACTGCGCACGATCACTGGTTCTATTGCGCAGGACCACTGGTCGTGCGCCACTGATCGTGCGCACTTAACGCCCTTTTTATGAGTTCTGTTTGGCTTATTGCACGACCACTTACGATAGTGCGCACGACCACTGGTCGTGCGCCACTGGTCGTGCGAACATGTATTTTATAATGTTCTTTCCTCGCAGGGCTCCGCCCAGGCAGCGCGCACGATCGCAGAATTCCAGTGCGCACGACCACTGGTCGTGCGCCAATGACCGTGCGCAGTATTCATTTCAGCGCCTATATATAAGCCTGTTCCGCTTTTAGGTCGGGATCGAGCCGCCGGGAGCGGATTTCCCAGTCCGTACGCCGTCAACTACCCTTCTTGGACACCTCCACTTCATCTCCTACGCAAGGGGAAGTCTTCTCCAACCATTCCAAGCTTTTCTCCAATGTCCGGGAGCGTTCTCCACCATCCGCAAGCCCTCAAGCAACTATTTTCCATTCCAGTCCGGTGAGAAGAAGAGTAAATCTGAGGAAGAAGACGACGGAACTACGTAGAGAAATCGTGATAGTTTCTCTACGCCGAAGGCATTGTCCGCCCGAGTCCGGAGGTAGCCCGACAACCTACCATTCCGGCCGTGAACGGCCGCTAGTCTTCACCCATCGGTTATCTCTTCCTTCTTTCCTTCATTGTAATTGTTGAATCTTGTAAACCTGAATAGTTTGATGTTTGGTTTATTTGAAATGAATGTTTCTTTGCACTTCATCATTGCTTGCTTGTGAATCACTTCGTTTCCACTCACTTGATCACGCACACAAGGTGTTCGATCCGCGTTAGCAGGAGCTAACGGCGTTTGTGAAGAGGTGTTTGCGACCCTCACCTTCTCGCACTTGAGCACGCTCCATCCGCCTTTCGAAGCACGGCATCGCGGCCGTCGCGTCCATCTCACCTTGCGAAGCAGTGTTCTCGACCCGCAATTCTTTTACTGTTGTTAAGAGTAGGAAAAACCAACCAAAGCCCCCTTTTTGTGTTTGTTAACGCTTGTGTAACAATAGTCACACTACGCGATTCGATCACCCAACCTGCATTCCTCAAGAGACCGACATCCGGGGATTCCATTCTCCACATTTATTACTTGACAGCGACCGGTGCACTTGCCGACACGCATCAGACTCGTGGTCTCCATTAAACTTCTGAAAGTCTATTATAGTTAACTATTGATTAGTTACCATACTTCCTTCTCTAAATGGCTTTGCACCCTTAGCCACTTTGGAATTATTATAAGGAGAAAAACTATGAAATTCTACTGAACACTGCCTTGGATCATGATTAGTCTCTGGAAATTTTGTTAAACCTATTGGCCCATGATAACTGATACTGGGTTGAGGACCCCATAATTGTGGAAGAAATAAGAATTAAGCCAAAAACAAATATGACATTATGAAGAGTTGAAATCTGTAAGTTATCACTTACAAAACTCCAGGAATAATTTAGAGACCAATTTACGACATATTCACGATAGTTGATTCATAGGTGATAAGTCTCGTACAACCTTTGAGCTTGGTTTGCATTTAACAAAAATGATAATTGTAGATTTGACATTGATAACACATGATTGGGATAAAAATCAGGAATGAGGTTTCAGGACATTAATGTGATTAGGTGCACTCCAAGAATTAATCTTGAAGGATTTACAATTCATGAATTTTGTGAGCCTTGGAATTGATGACTCACGTGAATTTAAGTACCAGAACGAGATTTGATTATTACTGGAGTATCTTTTAGTTTAGTAAACGACCATGGGCATAATTGCATTTACTAAATATCATTTTGGATCTTAGAAGCATGATTAAGCGTTGATTTAAAATATTAAAGAATGACGATATCATGAAAAATTAGGAGAACCAATGTTGCCCAAGCTATAAGCATAGCATGATCTTGGAAGACAAGCCTAAATCCTAATTGCAAACACCTAACAAATAAGGGTACGAACATCACCTGTACAATGGTTGTGAACCACAGGAGAGTTTAGATCAAAAGTGTTAGTAAGGATGGTACTGAAAAATATGAACGGTGAACTTGGAGATATATTTTCGGATCAAGAACTGTACACTTACGAAAACATCATGCAATAGATTATAAGACTCGATAGATTCCTACACTCGCCTTGTGAAAATGCAACCTTACATCAACTTATGTCCTCCCTCCACTCTGTATATCTTCACCAAACTGATAAATATTTGAGGACCATTAGGAGAAGATCTTGATTACGGACGAATTAAGATTTAACGAAAAGTGCACTTGGGAGAAAACTGAGGATGAGGCGATGTGAACTAGACCTAACCGTTTCCAATGTTAATTGGGAGTCATAATGCACAAAAACTAAAAATACACCGGCATATCCTGAACTCTAACCCCCGCGGACCTAACCTAATTTCGGGGACGAAATTATTTCTTCATTTATTGGGATTTGTAACATCCCCCAAACTGCTAGGCCCCTAGAGAATTTTTGTCATGACAAGTCATGACAAAAATAGGATAAGTGGCACCGGGCACTAGGATGACCAGTTGAAAGGAGTGAAGAACCCATGGTGTGCACTCAGCCACCATGGGCCACCCTAGTGTAAAGTGGACTGAAAGAGGCTAAAAGCACCTTGAGCATCACACATAGCCATGGAGACCCCCCTAGGAAGGATCAAGTACACAAAGTGGGCCAAAGAGGCCCCATGAACTCATTAAGATAGGAAGGAATGCATTTTGGGGTGCATATAGCAAATCTTGATGGCCTAGCCTAGGGGTGACCAAACAGACTCCAATGAGCCAACCTAACCACACCATGACCCCCATGAACATCCAAGGATGTGAGTAGACCACTAGGGAGTCTTGAGGCCAACCAAATTGGTCAAATTGACCAAAAGTCAACTTTAGGCCACATAGGTCAAACCCCCATAAATGAGGGCAATTGAACTACAAATGATCAAACTTGACCCACCATCATGTGGCAAACTGCCTGGGGGACCTAATGGACCCAAAAGCCCCATCCTAGGACCACCAATTTGGGGAAATTGGGTCAATTACTAAAAAACCCCAAATTGACTTATTAGTACTAAAAACTTAAATTGAACTTCAATTGACCCATTGCGATCAAATTGATCACCCCTAACACACTTGGGCCACTTAGGGAGTCTAATGGCCCCACATTGGACCCTTGGTGTAAGCCAATTTTGAGGAAATTGGGCAAATTACCAATTTGCCCAAATTACCAATTATACCCTTTAGGTTCTAATTAGCCCCAAATTGGCAAAATTAACCTAGCACAACCCTACCTAAACACTAAGGGGAGTGAATGAGACATAAGCAAGCCAAGGTGCACATTCAAATTTGGAGAATTAGGGCAAAATACCCAAATTGCCCCTATAGGCAAATAAGTGCAATCAAGCCCCATATGACCCCACCATGACTCAATTCCTCTTGGAATGGGTCCATAGGGTCCAAGACAATAATGTGGGTCAGTCATATTAAGTGGTGTGAGCTTGAGTCAAGCCCAAACCCAAAAACTCCCAAATTGGCATATTTGAGTCAAATGAGCCCAAAGCTTAAATCAAGTAGACTTAGCCCAATCCCATGACTCAATTGGTCAGCCCACATGGTGACCAGACCATAGGCATGCTGAAATTCGAAATTTGGGGGAAATGAATGCTTTGTCCAAGTGTAATAAAGGGGGGAAGAAGACAAGGAGGAATTCAAGAAGAATCCATGGAGGGATGGCCACTTGGCCACCACCCCCTAATTCCTGGATTGCTCTCAGCTTCCCCAGGAATTTCCCAGCATGCTTGAACTGACATGGCAGCAGTTGAAGGGGGGGAGGAGAGAGCTTAACTTCACCTTGCCGACCACACTAATGGCAACCACCCCTTCCCAATGTAAAAGCATCCAAACCTTCTCTCCCCTGGCATCAATTCGAGCTCATGAGTGAATTCCTGATGAGTTGGAGACCTGTAGTTGGCTGGCTGAGGCGGTGGCAACATAGAGGAGGTCGCCGAAAAATGGCAGCCAGCAAACAAAACCCCCTCAGCCTTATTCATCCCCACCATTAGCTTCAGAATCGAAAAAGGAGAAGAACCCCCATATTTTTGGGAGGAGACCAGCTCTGAGGAGGAAGATCAAGCAGGAAGATGGAGCTCGAGTTCGACCATGGCGTTTCTCGTTCTTCCTCAAGATCAAGCCCGATCAAAGGCACGTTCCTTCCCCTCTCCATCTGTGCTAGCCTCCCCCTCTCTTCCTTTACAAAATCCGTGAACAAATCGCGAGATTTCGTGATTTCATTTTTATGTTCCGGGCACGAAAACGAAAGGTGGCGCAGGCCACCTCCGACCTCCTCCGGCCAAACGGCCACCGCCAATCGGAAGTCCTATGTCGGGTGGAGGTGGTGGCTTGGGGGTTTGGCCGGAGACGGCTGGCCGGAAATTCCCCCGCAAACCGGCCCAGGCACGGCGAATCGGAGCCTTTGGCTCATCGAGGAAGACGTAATCTGTGCCGTTGATTTCGCGTGAAATCCTTATCCGCAGCCCAAATTTATATTAATACATTTATTTAATTTAAATGTTACATTTCCAACAGCCCCTTACATGATTTTAAAAAATACCTACTCTCATTTTATGAGAAAACTTTGAACATCAAAGTTGTAGCCCTTGGGCTCTAAAATTTTTAGAAATTTAGATCACCCCAAAAGGAGCACTGTAGCTCCCTGTAGACCATTTTTAGTGTAGCATGTACATATGAGCCCCTTTTTCCCTTATAAATTAATTTGGAGAGGTAATAAACTCTAAATATCTTGAAATTTGGTGCATGCATGAGTCATGCCCTAATGTACATCCTACCAAAAATTGAGAACTTATGGAAATGATTTTTCAAAGGTCTTGATCATCATTTCATTTTCCTTGAAAATCTTAGACCTAGTGTCTTATGAAGTCAAATCCACTCAAAACCTTGGTGGATAGTAGACCTAGACATACAAAATCTCTGGCCAAAATTTTGGGCAATTTGGGTCAGTGCATATTGACATATCTCTCATGAAAGATTCATTAAAGTGGTGAGTGGTGTGACATGTATATAAAGGTGAATGTGTTAAGATAAATAATTGTACAGCACTTACATGTTGACTCCACCTAGGTTAGGATCATTTTTGGAGTTAGTGATCAACATGAATACTGTAGCCCTTGAAGTTACCTTTAAAATGCCACTAATTTCATGTCATTTGGTTAAGTGTAGCTCTTTCTATGCCATTTTTGGTGTGACATGTATATAAGGTGAATTTGTTAAGTTAAACATTGTGTACAGAACTTTCATGTTGATTTCACCTAGGTTAGACTCATTTCTGGAGATAGTGATCAACATGAAAATTGTAGACTTTGAGGTTACCTTTAAAATGCCACTGATTTCATGTCATTTGGATCCATGTAGCTCCCTCAGCACCATTTTTGGTGAGACATGTATATATGTGTATTTTGTTAAGTTAAATGATTGGTAACAGAACTTGCATGTTGACTTCACCTAGGTTAGGCTCATTTCTGGAGATAGTGATCAACATGAAAATTGTAGATCTTGAAGTTACCTTTAAAATTCCACTGATTTCATGTCATTTGGTTAAGTGTAGCTCCTTCTATGCCATTTTTGGTGAGACATGTCTTTAAGGGTATTTTGTTAAGTTAAATAATTTGTACAGAACTTGCATGTTGATTTTACCTAGGTTAGGCTCATTTCTGGAGGTAGTGATCAACATGAAAATTGTAGACTTTGAGATTACCTTTAAAATGCCACTGACTTCATGTCATTTGGTCAAGTGTAGCTCCTTTTAGGCCACTTTTAGTGAGACAGGTATAAAAGTGTATCTGGTGTGTTTAGTGATTTTGGCTCATGCAAATGCTTTGAAAATTTGTCCATGCCTTAGACATGATATCAAACACCTCTAGTTAAGAATTCAACTCATGTGCATGAGTGGATTTCTCTGAACTTCAAGTTGAAGTTTTGGACTTAAGGGTGTAGGAAAAATTGGGGTGCATTTAGCAAATGTAATAAATGATAATTAAGGATAAATACACCTTGGATTAATATGAGACTTAGGATCTTGTGTTTTTAAACCAACATTGAGCTATAGTAATTTTCCCATAATTTATTGAAGTCTTAACATAGTACTTGTAGTGTAAACCCTTATTGGCACACCAAATATAATGAATGATAATTAAGGATAAATACACATTGGATTAATATGAGACTTAGGATCTAGTGTTTTTAGACCAACATTGAGCTATAGTAATTTTCCCAGAATTTATTGAAGTCTTAACATAGTACTTGTAGTGTAAATCCTTATTGGCACCCCCACTCTTATTAAATGGTAAATATGGTCAAATACTCCCTGTAAAATTATGAAACTTAGGCTCTGAAGTTTTTAGGTCAATTTTATGATACCATGAATTTATCAGAATTTATAGAGGTCTGTAGATGATACTTGTAGTGTAAATCCTTGTTCACACCCTACTCATGTAAAGTAGAAATTATGGTTAAACAATCTTTGGAAGAACATGGAATGTAGAATTTGAGGTTGTTAGATCATTACTCACTGTGAACCTACGGTAAGAACTTGGAACTCATTAAGACATGATAGGACCAAGGTTGCGTCTTAAGAGTCAAACCTAGTTCAATTCCACCTTGGTCTGCGAACAGTAGAAACTGAAAACATAGATTCGGACCCCTTCCTTCTGGTCACCACCCCCAGAGTTACTAACTCTAAGAGAATTCCAGATGCCCAATTAGGTTGAAGGATTAATCACCAAGGGCAGTCATCGGAAATAAAGATGGGGTGCGTTTAGTAAATCTATCAATTCAGGAATTTGACGAGAACCTATTAGGGGAGGCGAAGGATGACTTAGCAAGAAGTGAAAATTATGATTGAGAGATAACACAAGGAAGTATTCGGTCACTAGGAATGACATGGTTCGGTGTTCAATAGAACACTGACACATGTCTGTCCGAGTCAAATGGTAATCCACCCTAGGATTTTAGAGCAATTGGAGAGTAAATGGACGTACAAATGGGTAGCAACTAAATAAAATAAATATCCTGGAAAAGGGGATTTGGGTTCAGTCACCATCACATTCCCTAGTACCGCTGCGAGCCCTTCACCGGGTAATCCACGGGAAGTCTAGGATTCACCCTAAGCTGCTAAGATCAAATAACAATAGATAAGAATAGTAAGTAGGAGAACTTGAAACATAATCTCCCTCCCAAATTTGGGAAGGAATGAAATAAGGACTGTGATAGTCCTGCGAGCGGTAGGATCGGGTTATAAGGAATAAGGACTGGGATTGTCCTGCGAGCGGTAGGCTTGGGTTGTAAGGAAGGACTGTGGTAGTCCTGCGAGCGGTAGGCTCGGGTTATAAGGAATAAGGACTGGGATAGTCCTGCGAGCGGTAGGCTCGTAGTTTAAAAAAAAGACTGGTGTAGTCTAGCGAGCGGTAGGCTCGTAGTTTAAATATATGACTAGTGTAGTCTAGCGAGCGGTAGGTTTGTAGTTTAAATATAAGACTGGTGTAGTCTAGCGAGCGGTAGGCTTGTAGTTTAAATATAAGACTGGTGTAGTCTAGAGAGCGGTAGGCTCGTAGTTTAAATATAAGACTTGTGTAGTCTAGCGAGCGGTAGGCTCGTAGTTTAAATATAAGACTGGTGTGGTCTAGCGAGCGGTAGACTCGTAGTTTAAATATAAGACGATGTAGTCTAGCGAGCGGTAGGCTCGTAGTTTAAAAATAAGACTGGTGTAGTCTAGCGAGCGGTATGCTCGTAGTTTAATTATAAGACTGGTGTAGTCTAGCGAGCGGTAGGCTCGTAGTTTAAATATAAGACTGGTGTAGTCTAGCGAGCGGCAGGCTCGTAATTTAAAAATAAGACTGGTGTAGTCTAGCGAGCGGTAGGCTCGTAGTTTAAATATAAGACTGGTGTAGTCTAGCGAATGGTAGGCTCGTAGTTTAAATATAAGACTGATGTAGTCTGGCGAGCGGTAGGCTCTACTTTATAAATGTTGATTTAGAATTGCGAGCTGGAGTCTCGGTAGTAAGGGTTAATACATATTTGCATATGCATAAGATGTGGTTCTAGCTTAGTCGTCACACCGACAGCAGTTCGTTGACTCGGCAGTGCTAGTGGTTTGATTAGGGGCCAGGTTGTTTTACTGCGCGTCCGACGGGACGGATTCCCTAAACCCTGCATGTCCATTTCAGTTTAGTACGCAGGAGCTCGTGAGTACCGGGTACCGTAATCACAGCGTACGTTTGGGCTTAGGTCTAGTAGTGTGACTTACCCACCTAGGTGAGGAGATGCCCGCTCCTCTGCCACCGTTTGACCACGACGGGAGGTGCAGAGTTAATAACAACAAAACATGAGTTTTTCAGAAAACATAAATATGAGTTTTAGAATACAGAATATCTAAACTCAAACACATGGCTCCAAATAAGAAACAGTAAGCAAAATTGGAAACAACTCAAAAAATAGATAAATGAACAGTGCTCTATACAAATAATAGATCATCATCATCTTGGTCGAAATCAACTTTCTCTCCTCCAATCTCCATGTGATCTGCAAACAGTCACAATAAGAGTGTCAAGAGACAAATCTCTACGAATCCTAACATTTGCTAATCAAGAGTAAAGTGAATAGTTCCAGAAGTAAAAGAATGTAATACTCTAACCAGGAAGAAAGAATCACATATCAGCATCTCTATCCAATTTACACAAAATTAGACAATTGATTTCAAAGAATCAAACCATGTTCCTTCGATTATTAAGATTATTACCAAACGTTTCACAATTGAAGTATATCATCAAGTTTGGAATGATACAACAAGTTATAATCTATATATCATCAAGTTTGGAATGATATAAGTAAAGATCATAATATCAAGACGCATATCAGCAACTTCAGTATTCTTTTTTGGAATGATACCCAAATCAGCCTTTGAATTAAAAATAATTGTGTAAGTCATCAAGTTTGGAATGACTGGCAACTATTCATCTCTGGCTTTCATCAGGTAGCATCTGAAATACTTCCGTGTGCTCACTCTAGATGCTCGAATGTATATAGACTAGGGTTCTAAGATTTAAAACATAAGTAGTGTATTAAGTCATACTAAATGAACCTTAATCTCATCTCCCCCGATGTTTTATGTGTTAGAACCTTACATAAGCCTTTGGTAAGGACATCTGCTACATTATCCTTCGATCTCACGTCCAAAAGGGAGATTATCCCCTGACTGGTGAGATGGGTCAACTAGGCCTATTTCATCCTTAGTTGCCTTCGCTTTCCATTGAACAACGTATTTGTTGCAATGGTCTTTGTGGCTTGATTGTCACAATATAGTGAAATAGAGTTCATTTTTAGACTCGTCATTGGAATGTCGATGATCAGATCTCTTATCCACTCAGCTTTTTCTCCTGCTGAAGCGAGGTCATAGAGTTCTGATTCCATAGAGGAAATTGCAATGCATGACTGCCTCTTTGACTTCCAAGCTACTGCTGCTCCTCCTAGGGTAAATACAAAACCGCTAGTGGATCTACTGTCAGCAATTTTTGAGCATTAGGAGGCGTCAGAATACACCTCAAGCACAGGAGGATGTCCACTGTAACATAAAGCATACTTTTCAGTGTACTTTAAGTATTGCATGAGCCTGTCTAAGGCATTCTAGTGGTCCTTCCCAGGGTTACTCGTAAATCTACTTAGCATGCCGATCGTAAAGGCTATGTCAGGTCTATTGCAGGTTGTAGCATACATGAGACTACCGATGAGTTTGGAGTAATCCAACTGTCTAATAGATGAACCTTCATTCGGTTTCAGTCTATTATTATAATCGTATTGAGTCTCACTACCTTTGCTAGTAACGTAACCCCACTTCTCAAGTAGATTTCTAATGTAGTGACTCTAACTGAGGGTAATACCCTTGTCAGTGAAGTTCACTTCCATTCCTAAGATGGTTTTCACCACGCCTAAGTCAGTCATGCTAAATTGTGTCGTCAAGGCATGCAGTTTTCACGTCTTTCACCTCAGACTGATCAGTGCCCAGAATTAGCATGTCATCAATATACAAGTATATAATTATAACTTTATTTGAACTTGTACGAACGTACAGACATTTATCTGAAAAACTGGATTTAAAACCCATGGCTTTAACACAAGTGTCAGATTTTTCGTGCCATAATTTATGTGCTTGCTTCAATCCGTATAATGACTTAATCAACTTACAGACCTTATGTTCTAGACCTTCTACCACAAACCCTTCAGGTTGGTGCATGTAGATTTCTTCGATCAGATCTCCATTAAGAAATGCACTTTTGACATCCATCTGATGAACTGTAAAGTGTTCAATAGATGATATAGCGAGAAGTATCCTAATTATCGCATAATGAAAAATAGGTGAGTATATATCAAAGTAGTCTATTCCACTCACTTGAGTGAAGCCTTTTGCCACTAGACGTGCTTTGTACTTGAGTGAAGCCTTTTGCCACTAGACGTGCTTTGTATTTTGCAATACTCCCATCAGGATTAAGCTTCTTCTTTAGAACCCATTTGTTTCCAATGGTCTTAGCCCCTTTGGGCAAGTTAACCAATGTCCACGTGTTGTTCTGCATAAGAGAGTTTAACTCTTCATCAATGGCTTCTTTCCATAATAGAGAGTCACGAGATCGTATCGCATCCTTATAGGTGGATGGATCAGCTTCAACTTGGTAAGTCATGAAGTCTGTACCGAAGCTTTTAGACGTTTTCCCTCTACTAGATAGCCTTCTGGTATCTAAACCACTCATGTCTACAGGCTCAGTGTTAGAGTTATGTTGACTTGGCTCAGCTGGAGGCTCAAGACTAGTGGCTGGCAGACCTGGAAGCGTCAGGTTCTTGTCCTTAAGGAACTTATCCTCAAAGAAGACAGCATTTCTAGATTCGATTACAAAGTTCGAGGAGAGATCTAGAAATCTGTCTGGAGCATTATCCTCTACATATCCTAGTTAAACACATGTATTTGTCCTAGGTCCAATCTTAGCTCTTCTAAGGTCAGGTATCATAACATAAGCGATACAGCCCCAGATCTTAAGATTATCAAATCTAGGAGGTCTCTTAAACCAAAGCTCATAGGGTGTCTTAGTCAACTTGGCATGGGGAACTTTATTAAGAAAGTGATTAGACATGAGGGCAGCTTCACCCCAAAAAGTCGCAGGCATGCCAGCAGTTAACAACATGGAATTCAACATTTCTGTTAAAGTCCTATTTTTCCGCTCAGCAATACCGTTGGATTGGGGGGAATAAGGAGCAGTCATTTCAGGGATGATGTCATTGCTGGCAAGGAAATCTCTGAACTCCCCGAAGACGTATTCTCCTCCTCTATCACTCCTTAGTCGTTTAATTTTCATGTCAAGTTGATTTTCAACCCTAGTTTTGAATATACGAAATTTTTCAAAAGCTTCATCTTTGGATTTAAGTAGATAAATGTGACTGAATCTAGAGTAGTCATCAATAAAGGTTATCAGATACTTCCGACCTCCACGTGTGACAAAACTTTTGTAGTCACATATGTCGGAGTGTATTAACTCTAGCAATTTTGTGCTCCTAAAACCTGACTAAAAGGTGTTCTAGTTATCTTAGTTTGAGCACAGATTTCACATTTGTCAAATCTGGTTTTTGTGTCTAAGGGGATGTTGTGAGTTCTAGCTAGCATGAGTAGTTTTCTATAATTGACGTGTCCTAGTCTTGCATGTAAAGTCTTAGGATCGATCAAATTAGAACTAACTTGATTTATTACTTCGTTTGCTAGACTCAACCTATACATTCTGTTGACGACATACGCACAACTAAAGTAGTGCGAGTGAACCATCAGCGTTACTCGACCACCACTAATGTTAAATGACATACCCGCATCGCATAACAAACTAATTGAAATTAAATTAGCACCTAATGATCGTATAAATTTAACATTTTTCAAAGTAAGAGTTTTACCTGAGGAGAGCGTCAAGGTAGCATTGCCGACCTTCAGCACGTCAGCAACTCCACCGTCGACAACGGTAACAGTCTCTCGGACTGCAGTGATATCCTCCAGTAGTGCAGTGTTGTTGCAGACGTGACATGTAGCACCTGAGTCTAGCCACCACTCGATATTGGCCTGTCCGTTACCGAACATGGCAATAAAGTCGGTAGGCGCAGTCTAATGAACCATATTGGCCATGTTATCAGGCTTTGGTGTGCTAGTATCACCTCTCTTTGGTTGCTTACACTCTGAAGCGCAGTGACCCCACTTGTTACGATTGTAGCACTTGCCTTTGAATTTCTTCGCCTTCTTGATCGTGTCCACAACTGCGGGTGCACTGGCTAACGGTCTAGTCTTGCCAGGCTTAAACTTCTGCTTAGGATGCGTGACCATGTTGGCAGCAGAGAACTGCTTGCTAATGGTTTCCCTAGCGTGTCTAGTCCTGTTCTCATCCTCAATGCAGATGAAGCGCTTGAGGTCCTTAAGACTGACTTGCGTTTTCTTCTGATACATCTCCATTTTAAAGGAGTACCACGCCGACGGGAGCTTGTAGATAATAGCTCCTGCAACAAATCCATCTGGCAGTGGGATGTTCTCACTGTTCAGCTTGTCCACCTGATTTTCGAAATCGGCGACCTGTGGAAGGATTTCCCTTTCCTCGGTGAAGGTGAAAGCCATAAATTTGTCCACGAGGTGCGTCTTGGACAAATTTTCCTCTTCCTTGAACTGCTCCTCTAGAGCATCCCAGATTTTTTTGGCGGTCTTCAGTTTGTTGTACGTCTCAGCAAGCCTGTTGGAGAGGCAATTCAACAGGTAGTCACGGCAGAAATCTTCATCTTCAATCCACTGGGTATCGCCATCTGTGCAAGAACCTCAGCACGTACAGACTGAACGGTGTAGAACACGTTCAGGTACTTCATGCCAAACTGAGTGTTCCTCTTCCAAGCACAGAACTCAGAGTTGGAGAATTTCTCCAACTTGATCATCGGAACAGGAGTATTCCCTTTCTACTTCGTGTCTCTTTCCAAACAGTAGATTTCCACTAGCAACTTAGATGACAAGCAGAAAAACTAGAAAGAGAACATCTGAAACACGTGCAGAGATGACGCAATCTTCGGATCAAATCCAGAGAATGTTGCACTTTTACGGACAAATGAGTCCAGTTCTTCCTTCACTTAGCAACAGAATCTGTAAATCAGATCTCCACAAGCGACAGAAAAATCTGCGGACAGAAGTGCACTAGATCGGACAACTGCACTGGAGCACTGGATCCTTCCAAGCAAAATCCTTAACCGGAAAAAAAAACGATTCACTGTACTGGAAGAAAACACTGCACTAGACCGGCACTGCACTTCACTACACTTCACTGCACTTCATCGATCGAGCACTGGACCGGCAGCACTACTGGATCGGAGATCTACGGCGTTGACAGGAGTATCAACAACAGCGACGCGCAAGGAAATACACGACCAAACGGCGGCACTGCCCTGGAACAACACGGTGCTGGGCTCGTTATCGCACGGGACGAACGGCAGAGGCGGCACTACTTGGGTTGCGATAGGCAGCAGTACGTGCTAGGGAGGGTTTCCACTTCGATCGACGGGATCAATAGCGATGGAGAGCGCGATCAACGCAGGGAACGAGCGGCGTCTTCTTCTTCACCAGACAAGGCAGCGATCAACGCTTGAGAGGAGGCCTCTTCTTCGTCGCAGGGCACGGAGCGGTGAGAAAACCCCGAGAAGAGGGTCCTTGGCTTGCGTTCAATCGGCGGTTGCAGGCGGCAGTGAAGAAGAATCGCGAAAAGGAGGGGGCGGTTACGGGAAAACTGCTAGGGCTCACGAGAGGGACTTCGAGAATGTTAGAATGGCGCTCGAAGCATCCGCGTGAGTGTCTAGTTTGGAACACTCTACTCGTTGCCCCTAGCAGGGTATTTATAGGCAAACCCTAATTCCCCGGCAGGTGCGTGGATCGCTAATGGGTCCTAACCGACCGCTAAGCATCTGTTAACCCGTTATATTAAATATACCTTAACAATAATTTTTTAACTTTTTTTTTATTTGGTTCATTTGAAGATGCAAATATTTAGTTCTGATTTAGAAGGTTAAATATAGGGTGGTGTTACAAGCAAACCCATTTTGGCTTTTAACAAACCATTACTACTAGCAAACCTTCTTTTTTGAGAATGGCTAATTGAAAACCATTTTGTTACTAGCAAACCATCATGAAAATTTAAAAAAAAAATACATTGTTGAATTGGAGATTGGCTTTAATTCAAAGTAAACAATAAACATGTTTTAGCATTACAAATGAATAAAAAGTTAATATTTTAGCAATGCTACAAAAATTCTTCAAAATGTAGTGCCCAAACAAATGTTCATATTTTTCCCGCAAAAATCAAGCACCCCAAAATTTGGTGACCATCATCTGCACACAAAAAAGTCAATCATTAGCAAATATATTGTGAATGAATTAAATAGAGATTTTAAAAAATTTATTAGGCACTTACTATTCATTCCTTTTTGTTGATAATGCATTCCCATGAGCTTGCAACTTGTGTGTGATATCTCCTCCAAGGAGTGTAGATTGGTGGAAGTGGGCATCCTTCTTTCATGTGTAGTCTCACAAAGTGATTGCTATTGACGAATCCAATAAAAATATTACTTGGTACTTGAGGAAGTGGTGCGTCCAATGGTAAGAAAGTTAGACTCTGGTTTTTTTGAAATTAGAGCTACACCAACATTGTAGCAAGTTGAAATCACCAAACCCATATCCGGCATCGACATCCATTTATCAAAAGGCGCATGTGTGCTTTTGCAATCAAGACTATTGAGTATTTCCTCCTTTTTAGTGCTTCCAAAAATTGAGTCATACAAATTTTTTTTTCTTTCCAACTCATTCATTAGATCAACTCTAACTTGTAGCCACTTATCACCCATCATTAATGATTCACTAATCACTCGGAATCCACAATGTCCATCCGATGGGACATTAAAAACATCAACTAATTGATCCGAAATACAAGTAGGTAGTTGTCGCCGAACGCTATCAAAGAATTTATTCATTCGCTTGCTTTGTTCTCTTGATGGTTTTGATAACTTCTTGAAATCTGTAATCTTTTCACCAATGACATGCTCGAAAAGGGAAGGAGCACGTTTTGTACTTTTATGATCATCTTTGAACCATTTGGTACTCCCCTTTGGCCGACCTCTTAGAGAAGTTGGCATAGTTGGTTCCTTTGTTTGAGTACTTGTTGGATCCATGATCTCACGCAATTTATTTCTAATCTCACTTTTTTGATGCTCGTTTGTGCTTGTATATCTTTGTATGATCCCCTCCAACTGAACTACTAAATCAACTTCCCCCGTATTAACTGTTTCTTGTGTATTTGATGTTTCAACGCCCTCCATCGGGATAGACAGTTGCTTCCAATGTTTGTGAACTAACCATAGTGGACAAGGTTTATTTTGAGAGATAAACTGTGCTAACTCATGAGCACATGGTAACCCAAGCGTAGAGCGATTTGTATGCGGACAATTTGTACTAGCAACAAAATTTAACTTACGACACTTATTTTCCTCTATTTTAATCAACTGTAGTGCATGTAGTGATATACGTCCAACAAGTTCGGTGTAGAAAGATCCTTTGAAATCTGTACTAACTTGAATAGTGCTTTGTCCAAAAGATCGTTTTATTTCTGTATGTTGTAGACATAACATTTGATCAAATGCCTTCCAAACGGTTGACAAATTTCCAATTGAAACTTCTAAAAATTTCTTTAGCTTACTATGCCCCCCTTCAACCTGATTTGTTGTGGAGTTTCCAAGATGTAGATAGTTGTCAATCCATGCACATACAAAATATTCTTTCCAAGGTTCAAGCCAAGTTGAACATACATAAGAAACAACATTGGGATATGATGTAGAGTATGTACTTAAAATAGCATTGTATCTCATATTGTACTCATTTTCATTTCTTGAATCAACTAATCGTTGCCAAACACCAAGAAATATTTCAAACTGATTTCCATCCTTAAAATATTTTTTGCAGTTAGCCAAAATATTTCTATGCACATGTACTTGACATAAGATATGCTTCGCATTTGGAAAAATATGCTTAATAGCGTTCATCAAAGCTAAATCTCTATCTGTGACGAGTACATTAAGCATGAATGCTTCACCTAAAAGACTTTTAAAATGCTCCAAAGCCCATGTATAACTTGCCTCTGATTCATCAGACATAAAAGCAAATGCTGAGAAGAATGTCAACTGAGTCGATGTAACACCAACGATAGAAAGTAACGGCAATCGATATCTATTAGTCTTGTACGTGCAATCTAGTAAGAACACAGTAGTAAATGTTCTACTTAAATGTTCTACTTAATTGAAATTGATTCTCAGTTTGATAATTAGAACCAACATCCACTTTAACCTCATTTTCACTACAATATAAATGATAAACACATAACAAATTTCAAATCAATATCTAACTCATTACTTCATTGTATAGTATTAGGGTTTAGAGTACCTTTGAGACGATGCGTTCCTGAGTACCATTTCCATTTAGGAATCTGAAATCACAAATATTAGGGCAACATTAGATATGTTTTGATAGGTTTGAGTGCTCTTAGATAGCACTCAAAAAAGGGAGTAAAAATCGTAGATGAAGAAACTCTTACCGGAGATGAAGAAACACAACCGGAAGGAAGTAAAAAACGAGGTCAGGAACGCTGGATGGGGGAGGAGAAAAATACGCTGGATGGGGGAGGAGAAAAATCGAGTTCTCTTTGCTCTCTCCTGCGCCAGTCGATGAGAGGGGGCCGGACGGCGGGAATGACAGAGGGCTTCGCCTGCGCCGGATGACGGGAATGAGAGAGGGCTTCGCCTGCGCCGGACGGGGGGGGGGGGGCTTCGCCTGCGCCCTACCTGCTCGCGGGAGAGGGGGACGGACGGCGGGAATGAGAGAGGGCTTCGCCTGCGCCGGACGACGGGAATGAGAGAGGGCTTCGCCTGCGCCGGACGGGGAGGGGGGGGGCTTCGCCTGCGCCCTACCTGCTCGCGGGAGAGAGCGAATCCGACGGGAACGGGAACGCCTGCCCTAGCTGCTCGCGGAAGAAAGTAAAGCGTGAACCGGATGGGAGGGGGTTTATGGAGCGGTTTGCTAGTAGCCACTTTAGGGCTTTGAAAAAACTAGAAAATAATAACTTTAATGGTTTGCTAACAGCTATATTAGGTTTGCTTATAACACTACCCTAAATATAAGGCAGCAATGTATTTTACTGTTATGTATTTTACTGTTAGCGTTAGTGGTGTGAACCTTGTAAAATTTTTATTATAGCTCATGTGTTGATCAACCTATACGTGTTTGATGAGTGCAAAGATGAAGAAAAAAACGTCACTTTATCAAAAAATGGTGATAATTAAGTATAGTGTGTAAGTGGGGTTTTTCTCTGTTGTGTTTTCAAGAAACACGTGCATTTTTGCTCATTTGAATGAACTCCATTTGAAGCCACTGGTTCCTTAAAATGTTATTTTATGTCCGATTACAACTATCGAAAGTGAGCCCACTCAAGAATATTATTTTATCTTCATCTCCAATGGCCACCACCTACCTAAAGAGATCTCAAGTAAAATGATTTTTCAAAAACTAGATGAGGTAACATGTTTTCTTGGATAACTTTATAAAAGCAAAAAGAGGTGGGTAAATTGCACGAAAAACAAGGAAAAGTTCTTTATTTAGGGTTCATTTGGCATGATATTTTTGCTCTAAGTGTTTACCATGAAAAACTACACCGTTATTTTACACATGTTTGACACGAATAAGTGTGCCCTCCGTCACAAAAAAATCTTATCTTGAACCTAAATGTGAGCACAATTCTAGAGACAAGATTGAGGTTCCTCGAACCACATGCAATTCACGATCATTGCATTCAAAACTTCCATGGCCACCCCCAAACAGACTCTCAATATTATCTTCGTTCATGGTCATCCCCCCTCCTCCCCTAGAAGAGTTGAGTTTTGTAGTTAATAGAAAATAAGATTGACACGGCAGTTCGTGATGCCTCGAAAATTGAACTGTCTAAAGACCGCATGGCACAACCTATTTGTCGTTGCTTACTGTAGCAAAATTCATCCCCAAAGGCTTAAGCACTTGTGCAGTGTTTCAATATTTCTTTATTTTTCTTCGAAAGTTTCTTCATAAAATTATCCCTCAATTAAACAACGAATAATTATGATTATCATACGCCAATAATTTCCCATCCTTCAAACTCATTTTTATCTACAAATTGCAAATCAACATTACAACCCTAGCAAAAAATTAATGCAATGCTTGCAAGTAAAACTAAAATTTTATCATGGAGTTTAAAGTAAATAACTTAGGAAATCAACAATAGTCCTTTGCACTTGAAACGTTTGGAGCAAATTGATACCTAATAGGATAAATTTTGATTTAAAAACCGTAATTTTTCAAGATCTATAAAAATGATGCTTCCAAATAAAAAAAAAGTTGAAAATTAACAGCACATGATGCAATATTTGCAGCCCACAAAAATGATGAAGGGAGATGTATCATTTTTTGTTATATTTTTAGGGGAGATGTGTCATTTTTTGTTATAGTTTAGGGAGATGTGTCATTTTTTGTTACAAAAAATCATGGACTTCGATTAAATGCATCATGGGTTGAAACCGTAATTTTTTGATCTCCTTTTTTTTCTTGGAGTCTTTTTGTTTCGGCGGTGGCAGTGACAAATGGAGCTGTGGGAATTGAATAGGTGTGAGAATGGAGCTGTGGAAATGGAGAAACATGTTTAGTAAATCATCATTTGCAGAGCTGTGTAAAACTGGAAAATGTATTAAACAGTTTGGTAAAACAGCAGTGACATTTCTGTTACATTACATTATCAAAATTAACATCCAACATAAATATGAGAAATTACCAGATGCACAGACATATCACATCGCATTCTAAACCAACACAAACACATTGCAGGAAAAAGCATAGTAAAACAGTTTTGTAAATCTTTTTTAAATATAAATGTGGTCTCGTGAACTAATGCGATAAATAAGTTACAAAAACAACAACTCAATTCTTTGTCTTCACCTTTAGTGATGTCGATCACCTGCAAAATGTGAAAAACAAGACAATTAGGAGAACAAAATTATAAATTTAAATACTTTGAACAAAATTATCACCTGCAAAGATTTGTAGTAGTCACATAACTAACACGCAACCCTTGATCTGTCTGAAAAGTTTTATCTCAACCAAAAGTACAGTGCGGTAGTAGGAGTGGGTATTGAAGTGAATCGTAATAACCTGTGTAATCCATGAATGTAGTTAGATCCCCGCTTGTAGAATGAATTTTGAAGTCCCTATGGGTAGACTCACCAAAATCTTCTACACCAACTATTTTTTTTTGGGTAAACTTGATGTACGAAACGACTATACAACTATAGGGTTTGGGACATTGGTCAGCATTTTTTCATTAGAAAACTATAGAGAATTCATACAGGATTGACTTTCACTAAGGGTCTGTTCGTTAGGTTGGAATTGGGGCATTGGAATTGGAATTCAATTGGCAAATTCAATTCTAGCGTTCGGCGGCCCAAAAATTCCGTGGGAACGGAATTCAATTGAATTTCTGTAGGAATACAAATAGGGCAAAAGGCGTGAACCCCATTTCCGACCTCCCGACCCATGAATTTGCGATTCTGACACTCTCGCTCACGATCAGCCCCCTCGCAACTCCTTCCTCTTCCTTCATCTTCGTCTGCAATCTTCTTTGGCAAGCGCGAGAGTCTCTCACTTCTTCTCGACGAGGACGACATCTTTCACGACGAAGAACGTGCGAGTATTCTTCTCTAGATTATTCCATTCCTGCAAGCGCCTGATTCCTCCTCCTTCTGCGATCTTCTCCGTCCAGCAGCAGCGGTTTACTTTTGTAGAGTCTAGATTCGATTCCTGTAACCTAAAACATTCTCATAGGAATTCTGCTGTGCACTTTCATTCTCATAGTGTGTCCAATCTTTGTAAATTTGGCAGTCATGGTTTCAAATGTGTATATAAATGTGTGTGTATTTGTGTGATATGTATGTGTTTGTGTATGTGTGTGTGCGCGCGCGCGTATGTGTGTGTGTAGATTTGTATGTGTGTGTGTAGGTTTGTATGTGTGTATGTGTGTTTGTTTTTATTATTATTGTGTGTATGTTTATAAATTGTGTGTGCGTATGTATTTGTATGTGTTTTTTTTTACTATTTAGTTGCGGACTAATTATTTGCTTTTCTAGATATTTCAATTATGTGTGTGTTTTAACTTTAATATTTTAATTCTGTCCATTGAATTCTGACATACAAACGAACAACGGAATTACTAATTCCAATTCCTGTGATATTATTCCTGCATTTAGCTGAACAACATAATTGAAATTGACTTACATTCTAATTCCTGCTGGAATTGGAATTGGATCAATTCCAATTCCTGCATCCCAATTCCCGTCTAACAAACGGACACTAAGTGTAAATGACTATCTAATCAACATTGTGTCATTTTCATTTACTTGTATAAATAATAAATACAAAGTAATTTGATAAATAGAAGATAATCCTGGTTGAATGCAGAGAGTTACGACCCCAACCAAAAAAATGTCTCCCCATAGTTATTTGCATATACATACATCTTACAGGAGCTGGATCTGGAATAATGCATTTTAATACTCATCAATAAGGGCACATATTCAACAATGGAGTAACAGAAGGATTAGCTAATGTTACCTGCTATCTTTATGGAGATTGTAGACGATCTTCACTGGGCTGGAGATGGTTCGCTGAGATGAAGACAATGCTTAAGAGCAAGCAAAATCCAAAAGTCAAGCACAATAAAAGTGTAAGCTCTTTTTTACTTCTCCATCAAAATATCTTTAAAATCAAGGTAATGCTAAAAGATTGCATAAAAAAACAGTTTTTTAGAGAAATAACTTGCTCAAACAAATTCATTCAATGATTGCATTAAGAACACTTTCCAGAACTTTGATTTTAAAACTATTTTTTAAAATGGTTTGCCTTATACAACTCAAGCATCTTGCTGGTAAAACTATTAGGGTCCGTTCGTTTCACAGACATTGATATCGAAGTATTGGCTTTGAGAATATGAAAGTCATTTATGTTGTTCGTACAAATAATTGTAGAATGGAATTGACTTTCTGGTGGAAAGTCGACAATATTCACCATAACCTAAAAACCTATAAATCCAATGTTTATCTCCAGGGGCGGATATTGAGATCGCCAACTCCGACTTTCCAAAAGGATATCATTTTTTTTGCCCGAATGCGCATTTTTTTCCGTACGTGCTTTTTTTGCCCGTACGTTATTTTTGCTTCATGCGTGATTTTTTTGCGAGGACGCGGAAATTTTGCCTAAACCCAATTTTTCGTCAGGACACAATTTTTTCATCTGTATGCGATTTTTAATGCCGAACACAATTTTTCACCCCTTACGCGATTTTTTGTCCGGGGGCAATATTTTCGGTCGGGCGCGTTTTTTTCGCCCGTGCGCTTTTTTTCGCCAAGGCGTGTTTTTTTTCGCCCGAGCGCATTTTTTTCACCCTGGCGCGTTTTTTTCGCCCGACCAGGTTTTTTTCGCCCGAACGCGTTTTTTTCGCCCGAACGCAATTTTTTCGCCCGAGAGCGTTTTTCTCACTCAGTCGTGTTTTTTTTGCCTGCGCGCGTTTTTTTTCGCCCGAGCGCGTTTTTTTTTCGTCCGGGCGTGATTTTTTTTCGCCCGGTCGACGTTTTTTTTGTCCGGGCGTGATTTTTTTTCGCCTGGGCGCGTTTTTTTCGCCAGGTGGCATTTGTTCTCCCGGGGGCGATTTTTTCGCCGGGTAGCGTTTTTTTCGCCTGGGCGCGATTTTTTCGCCCGAGCGCGTTTTTTTTCGCCCGGGTGCATTTTTTTCTCACGGCCGTGATTTTTTCGCCCGGGCGCAATTTTTACGTCCGGGAGCGTTTTTTTCGCCCAGGCGTATTTTTTTCGCCCAGGCGCGTTTTTTTCGCCCGAGCGTGATTTTTCGACCGGGCGCGTTTTTTTCGTATGGGCGCATTCTTTTCGCGAAAACATCGCGCATTTTTCTCCTGGGTGTGTATTTTTACCGCTCAGCCAAAAAAAATGCGTCCGGGCGAAAAAACTTCGCCCGGGCAAAAAAAATTTGCACGTGGGAAAAAAATCGCTCCCGGGCGAAAAAATCACGCCCTGGGGAAAAAACGCGACCGGGCGAAAAAAAACGTGCCCGGGCAAAAACATCGCGCCCAGGCGAAAAAATCGCGCCCGGGCGAAAAAATCATGCACGGTCGAAAAAATGCGCCCGGGAAAAAAAATCGCGCCCAGGCGAAAAAAACGCGCTCGGGCAAAAAACCGTGCTCGGGCGAAAAAAACTTCGCCCGGGCGAAAAAGTTGCGCGTTGGGCTAAAAAACGTGCGTCGGGCTAAAAAATGTGTGTCGGGCTAAAAAAACTAGTTATTGGTTATGATAATTTGCAGGAAAAAGCTTAGAAGCTCAACGTTGATCAATATCAATTCCTATGAAAGAAAGCCTTTCTGCAAACGAACAGTAAAAAGTAATGAATATCAATTCCTATGACAGAAAATCATCATACAGACGAACAAAAGAATTGGATTTAAACTCAATGTCATTTCACGTGTGCATTGATATTGGATTGAAAGTCAATATTTCAATATTAATGTCTGTGAAATGAACGGACCCTTATATATGATATGATGTCATGATGATGCAGTGTTTATAGATTTATAACATTGACTTCGGGAAGAATTTGTGATTTTTTTATTTAAACTATAATAATAGTAATAATAATAGATAAATTAATTTAATGTATTTTAGGTATAATATAATGAACAAATGGGCATTAAAATATCAACCTCAACCTATCCGTTCAAAGTTCAGCATTAGTATTTTGTTGTATGCTCGAATTATATTTGAAGTAGTAGTTGTTTGATGGGATTCTTTGTTGTATTGGGTGGCTCAAAGGTTAAATATGGGATAAATTAATTAAAAATTCATGTTATTTTTATATTTAATATTTAGTTTCAATTTTTGATGGAATTACTAATTATGCCTATTCTCTCACAAAAAAAAAGCCTTTTTTTTTCTTCCTAAGCCCCACCCCCTCCTAAAAGTATTATACGCAACCTACAACCACATTGAAAGCGATTTCAGCAATTTCGGATTATGTAAAAAAGCAATAGTGAACATTGAAAAAACGCAGGAAAGGCAGAAATATTTTTTTAGAGAACTGCTTGTGGTTTATCCTTTTTCAAGTAAATGTCCCAATGGATTGGTCATTAATAACTTAAATGGATATTTGTAAGGGTCAAAGTAAGTTTTCTTTGGACAAAATAAACCTCTTAAAAGGATTGAAAAATCTTCGAATAATTTATTAGCCCTTAATAGACTATCTTGAGTGTACTATCAAAATATGGGGACATTTGGAGGGAAATGGTGTAATCGCCAAATTTTCGGGTAAAACAATCGAGTTTTAAATTATCGAATTTTCAAAAGAATTGGGAGAAGAAATCGTGACACGCATCAAAGCAATGTGAGATGTTTACAAATCATCAAGCTGCATTTAGAAGGATCCTCAGACATTGAAAAATAAAAATCGTTGGATGATATTACGAATATATAACGACCCGATGAATAAAAATAAAAACTCAAGCTCAAAGCAATGTGAGATGTTTACAACATCAAGCTGCATTTAGAAGGATCCTCAGACATTGAAAATCGCCTCAATTCGGAGAAATTAAGGAACTCATAATAACGTTCCTCCAGACCGCTTAAGCCATGTTTAAAAGTCGCAATTAAAACTTATGGTCAAACTGTAGTAAAAGGGCAAAATTTTGGAAGAGACTCCTATGAACGGATAGAATAGAACTTTCCTCCTATGAACGAAGATGGAACCGAAGTCTCCTATATATGGAGTGAAGGACTACTAACTCTTTCATTTTATTGCAATTACCTTAACTCCAGTCTCGTACTAGTCTGATGATTGCTGCTCGTTATTTAGTTTCTTTTCAATACTCCAGTCTCGTACTGGTCAAATGATTGCTGCTCTTTATTTTGTTTCTTTTCAATACCCCAGTCTCGTACTGGTCAGATGATTGTTGCTCTTTATTTAATTTCTTTTCGATACTCGAGTCTCGTACTGGTCAGATGATTGTTGCCATTTATTTAGTTTCTTTTCGGTACTCCAGTCTCGTACTGGTCCGGTTATTTCAGCTCTTACTCCAGTCCTTTCTTTCAGTACTTTTATAATTCAGCATTTCGTTTCTGCAGCGTACTCTGCACCACTTTTTACCGCGCTCAAATACTGTAACTCATCATATCTACAGTTCTAGCTCGGGTTCTGCTCTGGCGAGCGGCCGTTCCTGTTTAGTAGAGCCTTAGTTGGGGATAACCGCGAGTTGAGCATCTCTTCCAAGGGTTAGCCCCAAATAATGTGCCCTCATGCTCGTTGCGCCTCCCGACTAAGCATGGAATAGTCGGTCAATATGATAAGGCGGGGGCAGGCTCAGAGTGGGTTTTCATTATGCAATTAACTATTTGTGAAATGTTTGCGGTAAAAGTGGCGGTTCAGTCACGCCCGCAAACCATTTGTACCGGTGTGGAAGAGTTGACGACTCATGGCGATAGGGAGATATGTGTCGCTGGTGAACCCCATTCCGTGCCCGTTGATTTGCCTCCGCTGGTCGGCCTAAATTTCAGAATCGTCGGATGTCGCTCACATCCAAGTAGTACACTGAATTGTATGGGAGGGCCTGGGTGATGCGGTACGACCACACTCAGAAGTGGCAGGACTGGTCACTGTCACCGACGGCCACATCGGTGAGGCTTGCGGGGTTCGCTACCCTGCTGAAAGAAAAGCGGTCCAAATTGTGTCGACATAGGGTTTTATGAGCGGGTTTGAACGCAGACATGTTTACAAGTCACGGTTACTTATGTTATTACTGCTATTAGCTGAGCTGTTCTTTTAATTCATCTGATGATATTATTAGGGTGTCTGGATATATACATGTAGCTAACCTTTTTTGCTTCGGCTATCTATTTATTGTTTGGGTACTGAGCTCGTCCCCAGGATACGGATGCGGGGAGGAGATGTGTTTTCCACTTAGCTCTGTGACTAATGGTTGTTTGTATAACCATTCACAGGAAATGGGACAGCGTGAATCCCCCATACCGCATGACAGCATACCAACTCTTGAGATTGCCCGATCAGATACACCGGTCTCACCTCCCATCTTCCGTGATGTGAGTCTTAGGGTATAGGACTATGTAAGGAATATAGGGGACGTAGTAGTTACCCTTAGCCCACAGGGCCAACCATGTAATCAGTTGGTTTCAGCCTTTTGCTTATGAATATATGTATGCTTGTTAATTTTTCTTATGATTGCTTCCGCACTGTGATCCGATATGATGTTTTGATTCGCTTGCCTGACAAGGCGACCACCCAGTGCTTGAGAGGGTGGGTCGTTGCCACTCGGGAAGCACTAAGTGGACATCTTGGGCAGTAAGACCCCTCTCTTCCGACCTAGGTTCAGTTCCGGGGGGGGGGTCTTACAATTGACACCCTAATTGGTGCACCACCTCACCTTGGAGACAAGGTGGAGCCTTTAAAGGGGAAAAGGTGCACTTAGCCAAGTTAACCAATTCAAGTCCCATGAACCCCACCCTGAACCAATTGAACCCACCATACCCTCCCTCATGACCTAAGTAAGTCAAAACACCAAATGTCACCCCAATTGGTGCACTACATCTAGAGGTGAAACCCTTAGGAGGTAAAGGTGTGCACTTAGCCAAATTTGACCAAATCACCTCAGTTGACACCACCAATGGACAATTTAGTTAACCATCTCCTTCATCATGACCCAAGGTAACCTACCCACCAATTGACACCTCAATTGATGCACTGCACCACCTTGAATATAAGGTAGAACCCTTAGGAAGGGCATGGTGTGCATTTAGCCAAAATGACTTAATCAACCCAATTGAACCCCTTCTTGGCCAATTGAGCTAGCCACACCATGACCCATGACCAAGGCTAGACAAACCCCCATAATGTTGAGTTTGGTCAACTAAAAATCAACCCAAATTAAGCACGGTCAAACCATGGCTTAATTAAGACCTAAACCTACTTTTGAAAATACATTAACCCTAAACTAACCCAAAGGCCCTCGAATCAAACCCTAGCCTCAAATTGACCTTAAACCCATAATCAAAATAGGATAACCATGGTTAACCTAACCCAAATAACTTAGGAGGATATTACCAACAAAAGGATAAGCTTGCTTAATGGAAAACTTTCCCAAAATGGAAAGACTGAAAGGAAGCCTAACAATAATTATGGCCTCATACCATCCTAGGAAGGGGGATACTTTACTCTATTGTAATAGGGTGAAAATAAGAGAGTAGCACCAAGGAAGCTACCTAGGAAGCTTGACCGGCCATTGAGGAAGGAGGGAGGAAGGTGGCATCTTACTCCTCAACCTATAAAAGCCACCCCTTGCACCTTAGATTGCTCACCCATCTCTCATGCAATAGTTTTGAGTAGAGAAGCTGAAGGGAGAGACACATGAAGCCTATAGATACCATGGTCAATCACCTCCACCACCTTGGCAACCCACACCAAAACCAGAGGGAATTGGTGAGTTTTCTTCCCCTTCCTCTTCTATAAGCATCCTAAGATGATTTCAATCCCATTTTTGGGCATGCTCCATCCAGATTCAACCTTTGAGCTCAACATGAATGTTGTAGCCCTTGGAAATACCTTTCCAAAAAGGGGTGGCTCAACCCCAGGGGTTGAGTGTAGCTCTCTCTATTTCATTTTTAATTTGTTGTCACCTAAACAATGTAGTTTTTGTATATTGTATGTGCATGTTTTCAATTTTTGGGCATGATCCATCTAGATTCAACCTTTGGTCCCAGCATGAATGTTGTAGCCCTTGGAAATACCTTTCCAAAAAGTGGTGGCTCAATCCTAGGGGTTGAGTGTAGCTCTCTCTATTCTATTTTTAATTTGTTGTCACCATAACAATGTAGTTTTTGTATATTGTGTATGTTTCCCATTTCTGGGCATGATCCATCCAAATTCAACCCTTGGGCTCAACATGAATGTTTTATAACTTGGAAATAGCTTTCCGAAAAGTAGTGGCATAACCCCAAGTATTTAGTGTAGCTCTCTCTATTCCATTTTTAATTTGTTGTCACCTAAACAATGTCGTTTTTGTATATTGTGTATGTTTCCCATTTCTGGGCATGATCCATCAAGATTCAACCCTTGGGCTAAACAATAATGTTGTAGTCCTTGGAAATACCTTTCCAAAATGATCTGTCTCAACCCCAGGGGTTGAGTGTAGCTCCCTCTATTCCATTTTTAATTTGATTTCACCTAAACTATATAGGTTTGTATATTGTATATGTTTCCCATTTCTGGGCATGATCCATCCAGATTGAACCCTTGGGCTCAACATAAATGTTATATCCCTTGGAAATACCTTTTCAAAAAGTGGTGGCACAACCCCAAGGGTTGAGTGTAGCTCTCTATTCCATTTTTAATTTGTTTTCACCTAAACAATGTAGTTTTTTAATTTCTGGGTATGATCCATCCAAATTCAACCCTTAGGCTCAACATGAATGTTGCAGCTGTTTACCGAAAAATCGACGATCCATCCAAAGGCGACGAAAGCAATCCGCTCGGTCTCAGAAACCCGGTGGTCTCGCAGTGCCCGAGTGACCTCCTCCAATTTTCAAGCTTTGGGCGACCTCCTCCAGGTTTCCAGCACCGGGCGATCTCGTCAGGTCGCCGAGCCCGGGCGGTCTCCCACTGCCCGGAGGATCTCGCCAGGTCGCCGAGCCCGAGCGGTATCCCACAGCCCGGGGATCTCACCAGGTCTCCGAGCCCGGGCGGTCTCCCACTGCCCGAGCGATATCGCTAGGTCGCCGAGCTCGGGCGGTCTCCCACTGCCGGCGATCTCGCCAGGTCGCCGAGCCCGGGCGGTCTCCCACTGCCCGGGTGATCTCGCCAGGTCGCCGAGCCCGGGCGGTCTCCCACTGCCCGGGCGATCTCGCTAGGTCGCCGAGCTTGGGCGGTCTCCCACTGCCCGGGTGATCTCGCCAGGTCACCGAGCCCGGGCAGTCTCCCATCGCTCAGGCAATCTCTCTTTCGTCGGTCACCCATGGCTCGGGCAGCCCGCTTTTCCTGGCCCTGCCTATTCGGGAAGGTCCTGTGCCTATAAATAGAGGGGCAGGGGTACCAGTTGAAGGACTTCAGAGAGTTTCCATCCCCTAACCGATGACTTGAGCGGTCTCCATTTTTTGAGACTGTGGAGACCTCTTCCTCCTTGCCTGGACGATCTCCCACCTGCCGGGCAATCTCCCTCATCGACCTTAGTGATTCTGTCAGCTCCCATCTCCCCTGGCGACCTCTTTCCTGCTCACATCCATCTCTTTTTCTCCTCTCTCACTCCTTCACTCATGGCTCAAAGTAACCGACCACCTCAACAATCACCCCCCCCCCTCCTTCTCCAGCTTGAGCAAGTGTGGACCTGGTACATATTTGGTTTGAACAACAGCTCTTGGAAATACCTTTCCAAAAAGTGGTGGTACAGCCCAAGGGGTTGAGTGTATCTCTTTCGATTCCATTTTTAATTTGTTTTCACCTAAACAATATAGTTTTTGTATATTATGTATGTTTCCCATTTTTGGGCATGATCCATCCAGATTCAACCCTTGGACTCAACATGAATGTTATAACCCTTGGAAATACCTTTCCAAAAAATAGTGGCTCAACCCTAGGGGTTGAGTGTAGCTCTCTCTATTCTATTTTTAATTTATTGTCACCTAAACCATATAGTTTTTGTATATTGCGTATTTTTCCCATTTTGAGCATAAACCACCCAGATTCAACCCTTGCGCTCAACGTGAATGTTGTAGCCCTTATAAAGACATTTCCAAAATGGGGTGTCACATTTTCTGAGGAGGTGTATAACTCCATAAATTAATTTTCAAAGATCTTGTGACATAAACTATAGAACCTTTTATGTTTTGTGCATTTTCAGATATATGACATAATTTGAACTTGAAAATTGGTATATAAGCTCCTTATGGGGTTATTAAACTATATGCAAAGGCTTGTACTTTTTGGGATATTTTTTACTATGGTTTAAAATAAAATACATCAATGTGTCACACTTTCATATAATTGAAATAAATAAACCTTAAACCCTTCAATAAATTCTTATAGTTTTATAGCATCCTAATAATGTCATGACTGACCTTTGTTTCAATTTTGAAAAGGTTTGGACTTCATTTGACCACTTTGTGAAACTATACATGCTAAGGGTATAGTTTAATTATTCAAATTATCACACTAGTGTCTAAGTGAAATGTTTTGATCTTAAACATATTCTCAAATTTTTTTATGGTACACTTATAATATCATGGTTGACCTTGAGTTCAATTTTGAAGATGTTTGAACTTAATTTGATCATTCTATGATTTATACATTTTAAGTGTATAGTTTGATTATTCAATTTGTCACACTAGTGTCTTAGTGAAATATTTTGATCTTAAACATATTCCCAAATTTTTATGGTACACTTATAATATCATGGTTGACTTTTGGTTCAATTTTGAAGATGTTTGGACTTAAATTGATCATTATATTATTTATATATTTAAAGTGTGTAGTTTGATTATTCAATTTGTCACACTAGTGTCTTAGTGAAATATTTTGATCTTAAACATATTCCCAAATTTTGATGGTACACTTATAATAGCATCGTTGACCTTTGGTTCAATTTTGAAGATGTTTGAACTTAAATTGATCATTATGTGATTTATACATTTAAAATGTATAGTTTGATTATTCAATTTGTCGTACAAGTGTCTTAGTGAAATGTTTTGATCGTAAACATATTCCCAAACTTTTATGGTACCCTAATAATATCAGGATTGACCTTGGTTTCAATGTTGAAAAGGTTTGGACTTAAATTGACCATCTTATGAAATTATACGTGTTAAGAGTATAGTTTGATTAATTACTTATCGCACTCATATATTAATGAAGTGTCTTGGCCTTAGACATTTATTATAAATGCTCAAAGTTCATTCTTGCTCCTTCATTTTATCATGCTTAAATCTTGATTTAAGGTTTGAGAATAGTATCTCGGCTATTGTTTGTATATCATAATAAACTATACATCATTGATAGCACATTTTTGCCATAACTTTAATTTAGTGGAAAGACTAGCTTTAATCTTAGCATATGTCAGTGAGACCCTCATTTTAAGTAGTCTGATTGGTGTCAAGGAAAAAGGTTAGGGGTGAGCTAGAATCCCCCGAAAGGATGGTGGTGTATAATGGTATACAGTGCGACCACCAACCTTACTCTTACCTGACCAATGAGCTACTTAAATTTGATATCACAACATATGACTAATAGGTTATCTAGTATTTTTCCCGTGTTACTTTTATATCATCCTTCGAGTCAATAACAGATCAAAGGATCGTAGAGACTAGTTCTTAGTCTGGTGTGGAGAATGACATTGAAGTAATGTTTAGTTTCGTAAAATTATGGCGGGTCTAACCACTCTACCAAACAGAACACACTGTCGGAGGGGACTCGAGTGTTAGATCTTGTTGGCTTCTGCGGCAGTTTGTCTTGTGGATATAATCTTGGTGGGTAAATTCCCAAAGTTTGTATCCCCTCTTTATTGTTAGCGAGATCTCAGATAGTAGTGCAAGTATGAACTTGTACTGTACATTAAGGCCTGGGATGGTTGTGTGTCACCTACCCAGAAGCAGAGATGTCTGATCCGCTGTTATCACCCGCCACAGTGATAAAGCTCGTGTGGTTAGCTACCAACTTAACAAGTAAACTAGGTAGGACTTAGCATGTAAAACTAACAATTCATCATATCAACTTACTTTAGCATACCTTGCATCTTTAAATCCTTATACTACAAGTTTGTATGAGCATTCTTGTAAGATAAGATAATTTCAAAACACTTATACTACAAGTTTGTATGGGCATTCTTGTAAGATAAGAGAATTTTAAGAACCTTAACTTATAAGTTTGTATGAGCATTCATATAAGTTAAGTTATTTTTGTACCATAACTGTTACATATTCGTACTATATATTTTATCAAATCACGTGCAAGATTTATTACTGATGTCAAAATAAGACCCTCAAGTTATAAGGATGTATGTGCATTCTTATAAGCTGAGTCATTTATGTTTCCCTTTACTACCTGCTTCATAGCATAAACTCTCTCCCTCGTCACTTGGTTTATCCACATTACTACTTGTACACATTGCCCTCCCTCTACCCAATGCTTTAGGATGCATCTAGGGAAAAGAAAGGAATCCACTTAGTCAAATTGACTAACGATTTGTGACAACCCCCTCTAGGAGCCCCAATCGCAGTAGTTCCCGCAGTACCAACCCCAACTGGAGATCCATGAGATGCAGATGGAGATGTACGCAACCATGGACGTCCCAGACCCCCGAGGTAGAGGAAGTACCAAAAGATGAAAGTTCTTGCTTCTCTTTCATGCCCCTTACTTTGTTTTAAGGGCATACATTAGTATTAATCGTAAGGGCATGTCTTAGCCCTATTCTTCCGTTGTAATCCAAACCTTTGTTATATATGGAAAATGTGATTTGGACTTCATCTTTGTCTATTATCTTCTGTTATAGATTGACATTACTGTGATGTAATGATAACTTGCCTTACAAAGCAAGTGCCATACAGTGGAGGTTAGCACTTTAGCTAACACTACCGTATGACAACTACTCTGGGCATAACGATCCCCTCGGTTGTGACTAATTACTGGGAGAGGGTCGTTACAGCGCGCTCCCGCTCTCACAGCGCTCCTGCACCCACGACGTTCTCGGTGCGCTTATGACACTCTCGGTGCGCTCCCGCGCTCACGGTGCTCATGATGCGTGTTGAAACCAGCAACTGGTCTCTTGAGTTTGGACCCACTGGGGGTATAGCCAATGCTTATTTCTCCCTCACTAGACTCTCTTGACGGTGGATGCTGGAAACGGAATAGACCCAAGGCTGAAGCGAGGAGGTCCCGCCACACACCCGGAAGATCTTAGAGAGCTTCCCCTCCAAACCAAAGCTCAACCGGGCACCTTGGAGGGCACTGGCTGTCAACCAAAACTAGCCTAGAGGAGAGGATTCTCTAAAATCGGATCTCCTCCAAGGTGCCCTTAAGGGTCTATTTATAGATTTTCCTAGGTTGGTCTGCAAATAACATGAATCCGCCTTTTAATTTTACTAACAGCACCCCAAATTGGTCTGCTAACAGCCTAACTCCGCTGTTCCGAAGGGCTATTTGCAGCCCACCAGGGGTATTATGGTCATTTTCCCCTCACAGCCCTTTGGGCGAGTGGTCCGTGAGGGCACCATTCGCTGGGCACCCGCCTGGCTGGGCGAATGCCCACGCTTCTGGGCGAGTGGTCCGTGAGGGCACCACTCGCCTAGCGCCTTCTCTCCTACGGCCTACCCCCACCAACACGGGGGCATTTTTACCTTCCTTGGCCTGGGCGAGTGACCTGGCGAATGATCTGGACGACCCAAGTTTCGCCAGTTGGCTGGGGGGGCCCACTCGGCGAATACGGGTTGTACACAATCCCCGCTCTTTACGAGCGGTTCCTACGGTCGTAAAGAACAGTCCAACCCTGTATTCCGTGAGTGCTTGCTGACTGGATCCATAAGATTCCATGGGTCCCACCGCCACCTTAT
The DNA here is from genome assembly GCA_033032865.1 of Dactylorhiza incarnata. Lineage (NCBI taxonomy): Eukaryota > Viridiplantae > Streptophyta > Magnoliopsida > Asparagales > Orchidaceae > Dactylorhiza > Dactylorhiza incarnata. The sequence goes on from JAWHQI010000130.1 coordinate 2,916,101, forward strand.
ATATATACCCTCATGTCAGGTTTCTCTGGACCACTCTCTCGTCTCGGCTCGGAGCTTCTCCACTTCCTAATGTCTTTCCACAAACCTTCTGCGAAACCCCTCTCACGAGAGATGATCGACCGCCTGGCTGCGGCTCAAGCTGCAACGGCCCCCAGGGCATCCAAATTTGCTCCCTGGCTGATGTCTAAACGGGATCCGAGCGCCCCCTATGTCTCGCGTCGAGCCAAGACAATTCGGCTGAATCGTCAGAGAGGCGAGACTGCCTCGGAGTCTCCGGCGGATACTCCACCGGCGAACACGCTGGCGGATGCCCTTCCGGACCCCGCGGTGCTGGTATGAGGATTCTTCCTGTCTCCATTTAGTTCCTGTCTCCATTTAGTTCCTGTCCCTTACCCTGCGTTAATTCCGACCATTCGCAGGGGGCTTTGGTACCTGAGGACGGCCATGGGGCCGTTTTGAGCAGTGCGGTGGTGCCACCTCCCGCGGACGAGGTACCTCCTCCCGATCTGGATCTTGCTCCTCCGCCTCCTCCTGGGGAGACTGTACCCCAACCCCGTGAGTTGTGAACCTTCTCGCTTTTTCCTTTTATGTTGTCGGCTACTAATCATTACCTTTTCGCAGCCCTCAACCCTGACGTCCCGCTGCGGGACTCCATTCCTCCCAGTCCCCCTGCTCAGGTGAACCCCGCTGTCACCGCGAATGAACGGAGGGTCTCCCCTGAGCGAGAGCTGGATCAGCCTCTCCGTGCTGATGACCGTGCGGATGCTCCGGCTCCTTCTTCACAGCCTTACCGTCCAGGAAAGGGAAAGATCTTACCTCCCGCCTGGCTATTTGGGACGCACCCCCATTCGTCTCGTCCTTCGGGTCACCCGGACCCCAACCCAGGTCAGTTCACTCACCCGCCTCTATTGTACTCGCATACTTTATCACCACTAACCTAGTTGTGATTCCGCAGGCTATCGAGAAGCCTCCCCCATCGACTCCTACTACGAGGGGGGAGAGGGAACGCTCTCGCCTCTCCCTTCCCCTGGGGATCTTGCTGACTTCCTGGGTGATTCCTCGGATCACGCGACCCTGAAGGATCGGATCTCGGAGGTCCTGGGGAAGCTCATCCACATCCAGCGAAACGTGGCCAGCCAGGTGGACGACGTGCGGCTGAGAGTCGCGCGTGAGTTGAAGGACCTTCGACGAAGTCACTCGCATCTTCTCGCGGAGGTGGAGCGGCTAGGGGGTGAGGGAGGGGAGTTGTCTCCTGGAACACACGCCGCGCGAGCCCGGGACCAACTCCAACTGGCTTCCCATGAGATCACCAATATACTCGCTTATTACCGCCCGCGAATGCCCATGGAAGCTGGGTCGCGAAAGCGAGGTCGGTGGATCTGGGAGGAGACCTGACTTACCCAACGTCCACCCCTCTTATTGTTTTCTTTTCTTACTTTATGCTGCGAATGTTGAACGTTATTTTTCTGTAATAATTTCTCTATGCTTTGCGAATGCTTCTTTATTCGTTTTTCGTATCTCATAGCTTTGCTTGGGTATTGCCGAGTGATAACTTATAGCTGGATGCTCTTCCAACCTCGTTGCGTAGCCGCGGAATGAATAGACATAGGGCATTTGCCATTAATGGGCGAGAGGGACCGGCTCGGGCTTCGAGGTGTCGGGAGGGCGTGATGGCTATCCGTACACTCGAGGTCTCGAAAGTCCAAACGCCGTTTAGTCCCTCTATAAATAGGTCTTTCAACCACCGTATTAAATACCTAACCATCCGCTCTCTTTCCTTGCGCTAGCACTCGCGCTTCTTCCTTATCTGTTGCTCCTCTTTCCTTCTTTACTCGCAAAAATGGGTGGCGATGCGGAAGGCAGGGCCAAGTGAGCCAGCGCATTCGCCAACCACGTCTTTGATTCCTGCGACCTCTCTGAGGAGGCCTACCTGACTGCCGTCGCTGACTACGTCCCGCCGGGTTTCGAGGCGCGAAAGCCCAGGCCGGATGAGCGCCTGAATTCCATCTCGCCTTGTGCTCTCGCGATCCCGCTAGAGCATTTCGAGGTGGGGTTTCGCCTCCCGATCTGGCCGGAACTCCGCCAGACCTTCAGGTACTACGGGGTCGTGCCTGGCCAGCTCAACCCCAACTCCATCGCTATGTTGGTTGGGTACGCGAGCAACCTGCGAGAGGAGGGAATCAAGTTCTCGCTGCCCGTCTTCCGCAAGCTCTATACCTTCTGTTGCACCCATGGTATCTCGTTCTTCTCGGGACTGAGCCCCCTAAAGCACTACGGGCTCCCGAACAAGAACCATGACTGGGTTCGCCGCTTTATTTTTGTAAGCGGGAACCTGGGGAACACTCTCCTCGCGCCGGTGCAGGAGGAGGAGTCAACCTTCCGCCCCCCGACCCTAGGGGGGCACGAGGCCAAACTTCACCAATACATCCTGGAGCACGATATGGATCTCGTCCATCTCCGGCGAAACGTCAACTCGCTTCCACCCATTCCGCAGGGCGAGGGTAAGTGTTCGAGACTTCATTCGCTTTCGCTTTGTGATTTTACATCATTCGCTAGAACCATTGGTTATATTATGCAGGTGTGCGCCACTTCCCCCTTCATCCGCCGCGTCCCTCCGGGTCTACCCTCTCTCTCACACAGGCCGCCGCGGATGCCTGTCGGGAGGAACCTTCTTCCTCCAAGCCTGGCGGAAAGAAGCGCAAGCCAGCGGTGCAGACCTCTTCCTCTTCCAAGAAGCCCAAGAACCCCCCCCCCCCCCCTCCTCCAAGGGGAAGGGGGTCCTGGACGAGACCCTCGGGGAGGATGCTCAGATCCAAGCCCTGGGGACGAGTGCGCCAGGAGAGACCACCCCTCGCGCGGGACTGTCGTTGCCGCCGCCCCCACTTCCCAGGGACCATCGCAACTTCCCCAGCGGCGAGAAGTACAGGGACCCCTCGGGGGCTCCCCTGGTGAAGTGGGACAGGAATGCTAACCGGGTCTCGCTCTCCACCCTCCATCCGTCGTGGATAGAGAGCGATCTCGCCAGTGGTGAGGCTTACGCCATCGCGTATGCCCTCTACGGTCGAGAAGACGCCGAAGTCTATGATGTCGAGACAACCCAGGTCCTCGCTCATGAGAGTGCCAGGGCCATGCTGCGGGCGCTCGAGCTCGCGCACATGTCTTCGCGCCGGAGCATCAAATTGGCGCAGGACTTGGCGGCGGTTGAGGAGTCCCGGTCCGTTGCTTCTACTGAGGCGATGGAGCTTAGGACTAAGTTGGCGGCTGCGGAGACTCTTCTCGCCAACCGCCCTGTCGCAGAGGTATGTTTTCTCCTTTCCCGCGAGTGACTTGTTGCCGATTGACAACTTTATTCTTACTACCCTTGTTATTAATTTCAGGATACCACGGTTGCCGAGATGCTCCGCGCTCGGGTGGCCGGCCTTGAGGATGAAATCCGTCTGGCCAAAGCCGAAGTCCAGCGATTGCGAGAGGCTGGTGCGTCAGCACTCGACCCGGGGAGCGGGGGCCATTTTTATCCCCATCGCGAGTTGGAGCAGCTGATGCAAGAGAACGCGCAGAATGCCGTCAAGCATGCGCTGCAGGTGCTGCGGCGAGCGGGATACCTGAAGGCGGAAGCCGAACGCCTTTCCGCTCGCCAAGTCGTCCCCGAGCTTTACATTCCAATCCCCTTTCCTGTGGACGACCACGTCGAGCCGCGAGAAGACGCCCTCATCCCAGACTCTGGCGAGAGCGACGGATCTTCAAGCGAGAAATCTGTTGATCCTTGAGAAGGGCCTCTTGTATTTCCTCTTTTTGCATTTATGCTTTGACTGTAATCTTGAACGGGCGAGTGCCTTTAAAAGGTGTATATATTGACTACAATTTGTGTTATTCTAAGCTTTCCTCTCATTCGCCGCTATGCCTCGTTAGGCTCATTAGGACGTTGATTCTTCTTATTCGCCGCCACACCTCGTTAGGCTCATTAGGACGTTAGGTCGTGATGCGACTGTCTTGTCCACCCCGCGAACGCTCGAAGATGACTTAGGTCGGTCGTTCCCCTTCGATCTCTCGCTACCAAGTGAACCTTACCATTCGCGTATCACGGGGTTTCGCTTAGGTAGTCAAGAGAGTGGGGTGTGATCCTCTCTCCGGCGCGTGGTCTATGCGAATGCTCTTGAGATCATCTCTTGAAAACTTAGAATCCTGCCACCGGGTGAGCCTTCGGACCTGCCAGCTAGATGGGAGCCTGGACAGCGGGTCTGCTCGGGGCCAACCTCTTGATCATAGAACCTGCCACCGAGTGAGCCTTCGGACCTGCCAGCTAGATGTGAGCCTGGACAGCGGGTCTGATCGGGGCCAACCTCTGGAACGTAGAACCTGCCACCGAGTGAGCCTTCGGACCTGCCAGCTAGATGAGAGCCTGGACAGCGGGTCTGCTCGGGGCCAACCTCTTGAACATAGAACCTGCCACCGAGTGAGCCTTCGGACCTGCCAGCTAGATGAGAGCCTGGACAGCGGGTCTGCTCGGGGCCAACCTCTGGAACGTAGAACCTGCCACCGAGTGAGCCTTCGGACCTGCCAGCTAGATGTGAGCCTGGACAGCGGGTCTGCTCGGGGCCAACCTCTGGAACGCAGAACCTGCCACTGAGTGAGCCTTCGGACCTGCCAGCTAGATGAGAGCCTGGACAGCGGGTCTGCTCGGGGCCAACCTCTTGAACATAGAACCTGCCACCGAGTGAGCCTTCGGACCTGCCAGCTAGATGAGAGCCTGGACAGCGGGTCTGCTCGGGGCCAACCTCTTGAACATAGAACCTGCCACCGAGTGAGCCTTCGGACCTGCCAGCTAGATGAGAGTCTGGACAGCGGGTCTGCTCGGGGCCAACCTCTGGAACGTAGAACCTGCCACCGAGTGAGCCTTCGGACCTGCCAGCTAGATGAGAGCCTGGACAGCGGGTCTGCTCGGGGCCAACCTCTTGAACATCCAGGGTCTCTCCTGCGAGCGGTAGCAACATTTTCATACACATAGTTTAAACAAAATGTTTTCATTCAAAAAACCATCCTTATTACATGGTACTAAGGATAAAAACGTTTAAGGTTGTCGCCGCTCCATGTGTGGCTGAGGGGTTGGCCCTCCACATTTTGAAGGCGATACCCCCCAGACTTTAGTGCCTCTTCCACGACATAGGGGCCTTCCCAGTTGGGGTTAAGTTTTTCCACCGCGGCGGACCTCGCAGCCGCGTCGACCTTCTTGAGTACCAGATCTCCCTTCTCGAACTGCTTGATCCTGACGTGCCTGTCGAAATACTTGGCCATCCGCCGCTTGACCTCTTCTTGATGGATGGCTGCTCGATCCCGGGCTTCTTCGATGAGGTCGAGGGAGAGCCGCAACTCCTCCTCGTTCTCGGCTCTCCAATCTTCCTCTCCATTTGTGGCGACCTTTACCCGTGGTGTCATAACCTCGAACTCTATGGGAATGACGGCCTCGCAGCCGTGAGAGAGCTTGAAAGGGGTCTCTCCCGTGGCGGTGTTGGGGGTGGTTCTTAAAGCCCATAGGACCGAGGGGAGCTGTTCCACCCAATTGCCTTTGAGATTTTCCACCTTCTTCTTGAGCAAGTTCACGATGACCTTGTTCGCCGCCTCCACCTGCCCGTTGCTCCTTGGATGGTGAACGGACGCAAACCTGAGGTCTATCCCCAACTGGCCACAGAAGCTGATGAATTCCTCGCTTGCAAACTGCGGTCCATTATCCGTGACTATGGCCTGCGGAAGCCCGTGTCGACAAATGATCTCCCCCCATACGAAGTTGCGGATTACCTGGGAGGTGACCTTAGCCAACGCCTTGACCTCCAACCACTTTGTGAAGTAGTCAATCATGACTAGGAGAAATCTCCTCTGTCCACTAGCCTGGGGGAAGGGTCCTACCAGATCCATTCCCCATATGGCGAATGGCCAGGGCGCCGTGATACTCTTTAGCCTCTGAGCTGGCATGAGCTGAAGCGGGGCGAACATTTGGCACTTCTGGCATCTCTTGGCGAAGGCTGCCGCGTCTTTATTTAGGGTTGGCCAGAAGTACCCCTGCCTTATTATCCTTGCTTCCAGCATCCTGTTCCCCGAGTGGCTGCCGCACTCGCCGGAGTGAACTTCTTCCAAGATCCTTGGGACCTCTTCCTCCGAGATGCATCGGGCCAGGAGGCCCGAGAGGGTCTTCCGATACAAGTCACCCTCCTGGAGCACATAGTAGGCGGACTTATACCGGAAGCGCCTATGGTCCGGAACTTCTTCCGGAAATTTTCCCGTTGCAAGGAAGGTGACGAAGGGATCCTTCCAGGAGGGCCGATGTTCGACTTCCATGAGCTCTCCCTCCTCAATCGAAGGACGGAATAGGTCTGTCAGGGTCCCCCCAGCTCATGGACCAGATTTTGCCAACCGATCTGTCGGGGTGCTCTCCTCTCGAGGGACGTGCCGGATGGAGAAAGTTTTGAACGTCCCCACGAGACCTTTGACTTTTGCTAAGTACCTCATGAGCACAGGTTCCCTTGTTTCGAACTCTCCCCTTATCTGAGAAGCTATTATCATGGAGTCAGTGAGGACCTCCACGTCATGGACCCCGAGCTCCCGGGCCAACCGCAGGCCGGCGATTACAGCCTCATACTCTGCCTGGTTGTTGGTGATTGGGAAGTGTATCACTAGCGTCTGCTCTATCTTTACTCCGTGGGGACTCTCCAGCACCACCCCTCCTCCGAGAGAATTCTTGCCCGAAGCCCCATCCACCAGCAGCTTCCACGGAACGTGACGAGGGGCTCCGTCTTCTTTCATCTCGGCCACAAAATCTGTCATGAAATCAGCCACCACCTGCGCCTTCATAGATAATCGAGGGACAAAGGTGATGTTGAATTCACTTAGCTCTATTGACCATTTTGCGAGTCTTCCTGAGTGTTCCACTCCTTCGAAGATCTGGCGGAGAGGATGATCCGTCACTACTTGGATCGAATGGGCCTGGAAGTATGGCCTAAGCTTCCTTGCTGCGATGACCAGGGCAAAGGCCAACTTTTCTAAAATTGGGTACCTGAGCTCTGCTTCCCTCAGGACCCTGCTTACGTAGTAGACTGGCAGCTGCTTCTTGCCTTCCTCCCGAACCAGGACGGAGCTTACGGCCTCCGCCCCGACCCCGAGATATAGATGTAGATACTCCCCCTACTTCTCTCTTCTCCACTTCTTCTCCTGGCCCCTCCGGCCTCGCCATCTCTTCATCCATCTTCTCGGCATCCGCCATCCATGAAATGGTGTTGACGGCAGTCACGTAGCACTGCCTCGCCACCTTAGCATCTCCTCGGACGCGGATCTGGACTCCTCCACTATGGAGCTTTAAGCACTGATGGTACGATGAGGGCACGCACCGGAAGGCGCTGATGAGGGGTCGTCCGAAGATGGCGTTATAGCTGCTCGGAGCGTCCACAATGACGAACCGGCAGTTTCTTGGGACTCCTCCTAGCGTCACCTGGAGACCTACGCCTCCCTCGACCTCCTTCCGCTCCCCCGAGAAACCAAACAGTGGTCCGTCGGAGGCCTGCACCCTCTTCTTCTCTACCTCCATCGCGTCGAAAGCTTTTTTGAAGATCACATTCACCGAGCTCCCGTTGTCCACCAGGATCCGGGAGACCGTGAAGTTTTCTATCGCCGTCTGGATCACCAGGGCGTCGCATAATGGGTCTTCATAATCTGGCATATCTTCTGAGGAGAAGGTGAGCTTCTCAGAGGGGGGTGGGGTCTGGGAAGTCGACGCGACGTCCCTTCGGAACATGGTCTGGAAGCTTCTCTTGCGATAGGCCTCTATTCCAACCCCACCGTGAATCACCCCGATTCCCCCATGGTTCCTGTATCTGCCCTATCCTCACACCGGTCCTCTTCTGCCTCTGGGAGCACTTCCTCAATTCTGGCCTGCTGCCGCCGTGGCTGTCCTCTTCCCCTCATCTCCAAGAACTCCTGGCAGGTGGCGATCGCGTGACCTTCTTCCTGATGAAAGTCACAGTAAGGCAACGCCACCCTGTCCTCTCTTCCAGCTCTTCCTCTTCCTCCTCTTGCTCCTCTACCTCTTCTCCCTCGGCCTACCGCCATGGTTTGCTCCCTCGGGGGGTGAGGGGGTCTGGGACCCTGCCTCCACCCCTGATTCACTCCTCATGCCTCCCTTCCTTGGTACCTTTCATCCTGACCTCGCGCTGGTCCTTCCTGGTTCCTCCAGCCCAACCTGTTGTTGGGTTCTTGGTTCCTCCAAACCCGAGGTGGTCTTTCGAAACCCTGGCCCCTGGGCTCCTCTCGCCTTCTTCCCTCTGGCTGCCTCGCCTCGGGCTCGCTCATCTTTGCCAACCTTTTGTAGAATTCGGGGTTGGCTGCCTCCCCTTCAATCTCCTCCGCGGCTCTCTCCATCAACTCCTCGAAGGATACAGGAGGTCTTCTCTTCAGGTCCATCTTGAAGAACCCCTCTCGCAGCCCTACGATGAATGCCATCTGGAGGGCGAATCCCGGCACCTCCTGCACTAGGTGTATCTCCTCCTGGAACCTGTCCACGTACTTGGCCAGGGATTCCCCCTCCCTCTGCCTGATCTTGAAGAGAGCCTCCGCATCCTTCTTCCTCTTCTTTGACGTCGAGAAACGCAGTCGGAAGCTTCGGCGCAGATCATCGAACGCATAGATGGAACCTGTGGGAAGCTGGTGGAACCAGTCCCTTGCTTTCTCCTTCAGGGTGGTCGCGAAGAGTCGGCATTGGAAAGAATCCGACATGGGAAGGATTGAAGTCATGTCTTCGAACCACTGCAGGTGCACAACCGGATCCTCCTTGCCGGTGTAGTAGGACATCTCCGGCCCACGAAACCCTTCTGGCACTGGGGCCGAGAGGATCATCTCGCAAAAGGGACTCCCTTCCCCTGCTCGGCGAGTGGTCCTCTCGCGCGGGACCAACTCACACACCTCAGCACTCGCCGGACTGCTGAACAGCTGCCGTCCAGGGAGATCTCGCGCGCTTCCTTCTGCTGGCACCTCCTTCCCCGGCCGCTGCCCCGGTGCGTTCTCGCCAATCTGCAAAGGCGGGACCACTGGGACCGCTGGGGTCTCGCACTCGCTCCTTGCCGCGAGAACTGTCTGCAGGACCTCTCGCTTGAACTTCTCAAACATCTCCAGCCACTCCCCTGCCGCTGGTGGCTGCGAGTGACCTGAGTCAGAACCATTTTCTCCATCTCCCGTCATCGAACCTAGCTTGGGATTTTCTTTCACCGGCTACGGTCCACGCTCACCGCACCAAAAATGTTGAAACCAGCAACTGGTCTCTTGAGTTCGGACCCACTGGGGGTGTAGCCGATGCTTATTTCTCCCTCACTAGACTCTCTTGACGGTGGATGCTGGAAACGGAATAGACCCAAGGCTGAAGCGAGGAGGTCCCGCCACACACCCGGAAGATCTTAGAGAGCTTCCCCTCCCAAACCAAAGCTCAACCGGGCACCTTGGAGGGCACTGGCTGCCAACCAAAACTAGCATAGAGGAGAGGATTCTCTAAAATCGGATCTCCTCCAAGGTGCCCTTAAGGGTCTATTTATAGATTTTCCTAGGTTGGTCTGCAAATAACATGAATCCGCCTTTTAATTTTACTAACAGCACCCCAAATTGGTCTGCTAACAGCCTAACTCCGCTGTTCCGAAGGGCTATTTGCAGCCCACCAAGGGTATTATGGTCATTTACCCCTCACAGCCCTTTGGGCGAGTGGTCCGTGAGGGCACCATTCGCTGGGCACCCGCCTGGCTGGGCGAATGCCCACGCTTCTGGGTGAGTGGTCCGTGAGGGCACCACTCGCCTAGCGCCTTCTCTCCTACGGCCTACCCCCACCAACACGGGGGCATTTTTACCTTCCTTGGCCTGGGCGAGTGACCTGGCGAATGATCTGGACGACCCAGGTTTCGCCAGTTGGCTGGGGGGGCCCACTCGGCGAATACGGGTTGTACAATGCTCTCTTGTGCTCTCGGTGCGCTCCCGCACTCACGGTGCTCACGATGCTCATGGTGCTCCCGCGCTCATTGTGTCAATAAATAATAACTTTTAGTGACAAATAAATTTTTTGGTCACTAAATAATAACTTTTAGTGATGAAAAAAATTCAAAAAAAAAAATCGTGCTAAATATATTTTTAGCCACTAATTGAATAAAAATCATTATTTAGTAACCAACTTTAAATTCTATCACAAGAAGTACATATTTAGTGACGAAATATATTTTGCCACAGATATTTCTTCACTAAAAGCCAATTTTCTTGTAATGTTGGAAGAGAGCTTCATGGGTGTATTTTTTTGCATGCATGTTATGAAATGTAAGCACAGAGGAAAGAAACTTTCAATAAATAATAGTTTATAACTATTATACATTTGTCTTACACTTTATAACTTTTTTACTTTTTTTTTATTTGGTTCATTTGAAGATGCAAATAATTTTGATTTAGAAGGTTAAATATAAGGCAACAATGTATTTTACTGTTGTGTCCTCCAGATGAACCTTGTAAAAATTTTAGTATAGCTCATGTGTTGATCAAACTATACTTGTTTGATGAGTGCAAAGATGAAAAAAAACAATGTCACTTTATCGAAAAATGTTGATAATTAAGTATAGTTTGTTAGTGAGTTTTTTAACTATTGCATTTTTCAAGAAACACATGTTATTTTTACCCATTTGAATAACCTATATTTGAAGCTACTGATTCCTTAAAACGTCATTTTATGTCTGATTACAATTACTGGAAGGGAGCCCACTCAAGAATACTATTTTATCTTCATCTCCAATGGACACCACCCACGTACCCAAACAGACCCTGTGTTAAAAGATTTTTCAAGAACGAGATGAGGTAACATGTTTTCTTGGATAACTTTATAAAAGCAAGAAGAGGTGGGTAAATTGCACAAAACCAAGGAAAAGTTATATATTTAGAGTTTATTTGGCATGATATTTTTGCTCCAAGTGTTTACCATGAAAAACTACACCGTTATTTTACACATGTTTGACATGAATAAGTGCGCCCTCCACCACAAAAAAATCTCAACTTGAACCTAAATTTGAGCACAGTTCTAGAGACAAGATTGAGGTTCCTCGAACCACATGCAATGCACGACCATTGCGCTCGCAGCTTCCACAGCCCCAAACAGACCCTCAATATTATCTTCGTTCACACACCCGCCCAGAAGAAGACTTGAGTTTTCTCGATACTACAAAATAAGATTGGCACTGCCGTTAGTGGTGGCAAAAGGTCTATAATCTATTCAGAAATTGAACCGTGACTAAAGACCGCATGGCAAATCTATTTGTCACTGCTTATTGTAGCAAAATTCCTTCCAAAAGGCTAAAGCAATTGTGCAGTGTTTCAATATTTCTTTATTTTTCTTCAAAAGTTCTTCTTAAATTATCCCTGAATTAAACAATAAATAACTATGATTGTCATACGTCAATAATTTCCAATCCTCCAAACTCATGTTTATCTACAAATTGCAAATCAACATTACAACCCTAGCAAAAAAGAATTGCAATGCTTGCAAGTAGGGAAAAAATCTGAAATTTTATCACGGAGTTTAAATTTAATACCTTAGAAGATCAACAATAGTCCTTTACACTTAAAAAGTTTGGAGCAAATTGATACAATTTACGATAAATTTTGATTTAAAACCTGTAATTTTTCAAGACATCTATAAAAATGATGCTTCCAAATAGAAAAAAAGTTGAAAATTTTTCATGGAATTTTAAACTAATACTTTAGGAGATCTAACAAATGTTCCTTTAAGCATGAAAATCTGATAGCAAATCGAAACCCTACATGGAAAAAAAGTCATTTAGGGACCCAAATGATCAACGAAAATCAAAAGGAAAAGTATTCCGAATGGACACTCTTGGTAAAGAGGGTAAGAATTAATAAATGGGTGCTAATATTAACTAAGAGAGGCAAAATCAAGCCAAAAACCGATGTAATCATACCAAAAATCTCCACTCTAGAACTTCTACCGGGCGACCACAAGGAGCGATGGAAATGAGCCCAGGCAGGGATTCTCTGACGTCTTCCGGTGGTCAGCGGCGGGAGGTGAATGTTGGGCGGCTTGCAGCGCGACTTGAATGGTAGGATGCGGAATGGGGCATTGTACGAGCGAGAGGCGAAACACAAGGGTGGGGGACTGCGATTAGAGGAGGAAAATCATAAGTTTTAGATTTTGTTTTAATTTTGTATGGGCTGCAAATATCGCTTCATGGGCTGTTAATATAAATCGCCTAAAAATATAACTTTTATTTAAAAAATAATGCAACATGCTTCAACAGGATAAATGGAGGGAGATGTGTCATTTTTTTATCTCCCCTTTTAGTGATAGTGACAAATGGAGCTGTGAGAATAGATGTGAGAATGGAGTTGTGGGAATGGAGAAACATGTTTAGTAAATCTTCATTTGAAGAGTTGTGTAAAACTGAAAAATTTATTAAACAGCTTGGTAAAACATGAGTGACGTTTCTATTACATTGCATTATCAAAATTAACATTCAACACAAATATGATAATTAAATTACCAAATGCGTAGACAATCACACATATCACATTGCATTATAAACCAACACAAACGCATTGCAGAAAAAAACGTAGCAAAACAGTTTTGCAAATCTTTTTTTAATATAAATGTGGTCTCATGAACTAATGCGAGAAATAAATTACAAAATAATAACTCAATTATTTGTCTTCACCTTCAGTGATGTCAACCACCTGCAAAATGGGGAAAACGAGACAATTATGAGAACACGATTATAAATTTAAATACTTTGATTATTAATAAAATTTTAATTACATGTTAGCAATATGTAAGTGGACAGCAATTGCATCTCGTAATGCATATATTTATGTTGTGTCAACACCAACACACCTGCCTACTATGACGCACATCATTAGTTTCATGTCGGCGTACCCTAACTTCATCACTGCAAGAAAAATCATAATTAGCAAGAGGCTAAATTCGTTGCAAAATATTTAATTCCTTGCTAATTTAAATTAGCATGGAATTTAGAAACAAAATCAATTCCTAACTAATATGAGTTTAGCTAAATTTAGCAAGAAAATTATACCTTGCTATTTTGCAAGAATTTATTAGCAAGTAGATCTCTCCTTTTTTGGCAGACAAGTGGGCCCCGCTTATTACAGTTATAGGGTCTTGAGCGGGGTTTAAACTGTTTTTTAATTTAAAAATTATAAATTTTTTAAAAAATGCGGCCGCCCGGGATCGAAGTGGCAACCTCCCATACAGGAATGTAAACTTTTACCACTCTGCCTACAAAGGAGATGTGAAGATCCCAGAACTATTTTATACATATAATAATAAATTGATATACATATTATGCCCCATGGGTTATGTTTTTTGCAAATTTTTTATATAGCATTAATTTTTTTTTTTTCTAATATTTATATATATATAACGATTAAACTGGTTGGACCGATTCGACCTTGAACCTCTCCCTCTGCCGGTTCGATGCCCGATCCGATTTTCAAAACCTTGATATTATTATTTTTTAAAACATTTAAAAAAAACTTACTTTTTTTTAAAAAACACATTAAGAAATCACATCATCCGTGAATTCATTTTCTTTAAAATGAATTTAAATTTATTAATTAAATTAATCATTATTAATTATGAGTCGGGCACCCCGAAGCCCGTCGGGCCCCCCGATGCCCGCCGGTGCGGGCGAAGCCCGCCGTGGGGGCGGGCGAAGCCCGCCGCTGCTGGCCGGGTACTGTCGCGCGGGGCACGGGGGGCCCCCCGTGCACTGTCACTCGTATTATTATAATATATTATTAAATTATCATTTAAAAGTTAAAGTTTATGATATATTTAGGCCCCGTTTGGCATGGCGGTGGCGATCATAAACGCGGTGGTTATGAACTATCATTCTTGATCGTTCGATCTTTTCTAAGAAACTTCATCAACTTTTATGCACAAAAGTCCAAACTAATTTTATTGTCTTAATTGTGGTCTTAACCGTTGTCATGCCAAACATCCATTTTATTACGATGACGTTTTTATCCAAACACATTAGAGCAAAAACGCAGCGCCAGACGGAGCCTTAAAAGTATACGAATACAGTGATGATGGATACATTATTTTTATTTGTATCACAATATATATATAACAGTTCGACCCCGGTTAAACCGATTGGACCGATTCAACATTGAACCTCTCCCTCTGCCGGTTTTACAAACACAATTATTTGTCTTCACCTTGCAAGAAATAAATTACAAAAATAATAACTCAATTATTTGTCTTCACCTCCAGTGACGTCGATCACCTGCAAAATGTGGAAAACAAGACAATTATGAGAACACAATTATAAACTTAAATACTTTGATTATTAATAAATTTTTAATTACATGTTAGCAATATGTGTAACGACTCAGGTTTTGTAAATAAAATAAAACTTTATTTTTTTTTATTTTGTCTAACCGCAGCCCATCTCCCCCCTCCCCTCCCGATTAAACCCGGTCCAGGACTCCCGCAAACCAAAACCCGCTCAGCTAGGGCTCCCAATCCCGCAAGCGCCCGACTCCCGTCTCGCTAAATCCCGCTCCTGATTCCTCTCTCGTCTCCCGTCTCCCGCACACCGTCGCTTCCTCCTCCTCCTGCAGTAGCGCCGCCCCTTCCTCCTCCTTGCTCTGGTTGTCGATCCTTCTTCCTCCAAGAAGCCGACAACTTCCTTCCATCTTCCCCTCCGTTTCGACCAGTGGATTTCAAGGGGGCTCCTAGGGTTTCGCTCTAAACCCCTCCTCGTGGATTCTTGAGCCCAGATCTAGTCTCCTTGGGTAAGGAACACCGCCAAACTTTCATTTTCAGTTTTGCCCTAATTTGTCGTGGTGATTTTCGCTCTTCGATCGACGTAATTTCATCGGTCCAACTTGTGTTTGTCGTATAATCGTCTAATCCCGAATTTGGTTATGTTCCCGGTACTGCTCGTCGGATCTAGTGGTGGAATCGCTCCAAACCCTCTCCGATTTAGTGTTTTCGTCACCCAAGCGTCGTCAAGTCCCCGATCCTTCGTGGTAACTCTTCTCCCCTCACTCTCGAGGGAGGTAAATTTGCTAACCCTTCATGTTTAGGCTTGTTAAGGATTGCTTGTGTTAGTGTATTTTTCCCGTTATGTCAAATTCATGGTCCCTGAACAAGTTACATACGGACCTTGAGTGTTGCTTGCGCCGTTTAGCCGCCGCCATCATTTTGTTAGTTTCGGCTTCACCTTAAGGCAAGTGGAGAAATTCTCTCTCACTTGCAAATTAAAAATTTAAGTTCTTTATACTTGTATCTAAGTTATTAACTGTATCTGATGACGCAAAAATCAAATCTCGTAAGTATGTAATGATATGATAGAAATCTCCACGGAAATACATGAATCGCTTAGATCATGTGTGTCATAAGTAAATCTTGGAAGCTAAGGTTTAGATGGTGCATCGTCTTGATTGCATGGTCACGGTAAGCAGGAAATCCTCTTATTCTAGTAAGACTTACACTTGAATTTGAAAGTGAATCATGTGCACTCACTGTAAATCCCTACGCATTTCAATGATTTCAGCTTATGTCGTTGTAAAAATGTTTATGTTATACTCCAGAGTAGGCTAATAATTTCAGATAGTTCTGCTTGTTTCAGCTACTTGCATGTTTCACTAGCTTGCTTCAGGATTTAATTTGTACTTTAGAATTTATTCTGCACGTACATAAATTTATAGCCTGTTTACTATTATTTTCTTGTTCTGAGGCATTTTCCTTCTGTTTGGATTTGTCTTAGGGTTCGTGACTGCATCGTCTGCTCCCTGAGTTTTCTTCTTTCATTTGTAGCTTTGCTTGGAGGTTTTATTTTGAATAATGTATCAGCAGGTTCTATATGTTTTGTTTAAGTACTGTTGGATTTACTTTCATATATTAGTTATTGTCAATCATTTTCTCGTGTATTGTGGACAACTCCTATGATGTATTAGATCATTTTATTTATGACATTTTACTATTGTGACTTATTGTATGTTCATCGTTTCAGCATTGTGCGTGACATTAGATTTTATTATAAATGCACGAGCATCAACCTTCCATTGCGGCTTCCGTATATTTATAAAATATACTAAATACTTTTCAAAGTAACAAATTCTAAACTATTGTAGTATTTCTGTTTCCGCCTTAGCATGCATGGATTCCTTTTAGCCCATGCATGTGGCATCACGGCCCACCCGAAGCGCGCTCTGACCCTTGTCAAGACAGGTCGTGATAGTTGATATCAGAGCCAGGTTTAGCATCTAAAGATAAAGTATTTTAAGAATTTCAAATATTTTAAAATATATTATATAACTATACGTGCATGCATCATTTCCTCACTCACTTTATCGTTGTCTATTGTTCGACGCTGAAACATGCACACACTCACTCATAAGCATGAGTTGTATGCATACAAATGTTAAGGGAGTATGGGCAAACTTAACATTTATATGCATATGAATTTCCACTAGGATATACACTGCTTGCGTATATTAAATTGTATGGGCGGTTTAATATTTTCAAGTGCGATGACATTAGAATCATCATGTGCGTGACATGTTAAGTGATATGGGCGCTTAACATGGCATGCATATCCACTCATGAACATTCTTAAGGATGAATTGTAGGCATAAATACATTGCATGCATGACATAACTCATTGCATGAGTGTTACGCTGAAAGCAACAGATGACGATTGTACACATGGATTTTTCAAATCATTGTTCTATCGCACGCGAACTTACCGTCGCATTTGCACTTGCATGGCTATCACCTAGAGTTGTCCAATGAAAATGGGGTAACTATTACATGATTTACGTATTCAACAGTATTAGAATGCTAGAACCTGTAGTCTAAATCCTTTATGCTTAACTTGACTGTTTCTCTTACTCGATTCTTTGTGTCTCCTTCTAGATGGCTCCTAAGCGATCGCAGCGCAAGCAGGCTACCTCTTCAGCGGGAGGAACATCTGGAGACGCCATTGCCCAGCTGCTGAGGCAGATTCTGGAACGTCTCACCCGACTGGAAGAGGATCGCCAAACTCCTAACCCAGCCCTTGGTTCCGGTAGTGCAGGGACAGCTGGAGTTACTAACACTACAGCCCTTCCTGGAGCCACCCCTCCTGCAACTGATTCTGGGACCGGCTCACCTGTCGTCACCTTGGTGCCCCCGCTCGTGTCAAGCCTGGCTGCCTCGCCCGTTGCGATGGCAGATACTCTGGCATTCAAGAGGCTGAATCTGTCGTCCTTCGATGGCAATCGAGATTACTTTGTGATATCTGAATGGCTCTCCCATATGGAGAAGCATTTCGAGTATGTTGGAGTTCCGGAAGCTCAGAAGGTTCTCCTTGCGGCCTACCAGCTGACCGAGGATGCATACACCTGGTGGCTTCAGCACCGTCTCTCGAATTCTGCCACCTTAACTTGGGGGCAGTTCAAAGAAGCTATCTTGGAGAAGTTTCCCTCTTCTGCGGAGTGAGACAAGCTAGCTGAGAGGTTCTTGTCTCTCCAGCAGCCCGACAGGACGGTGATCGAGTACGAGAAGGAGTTCTCTCGCCTTTCCCTTCTTGCCGCAGAGTTTGTGCCTGACGAGTGCAAGAAGATCAGCCATTTCGTGAAGGGACTTCAATATGATTTTCGCCAGCACGTGGTAGCTCATGGCGCCACCACCTACGCTGAGACGGTGGGTGTCGCCTTGCAGGTGGAAGCTATTGAGCTAGATCGTACTGCCAAGAAAGTTCAGCATGGTTCTAGCAACGTCGTCACCTCTGACCTCAAGCGCAAGGGTGCTCCATCTCAGGAGCAAGGCCTCAAGACCAAAGAGGTGTCTGTCTTCTGCCACAAGGTGGGCCATGTCGCCCAAGTCTGCCGCTCCCTCCTGAAGAAGCAGAAGATGGTTACTCCTGCGCAACAACCTCAAATGGCGCTTGCCTCTGCTGCCTCCGTCTGTGTTTTCTGCAAGAGGCCGGGCCACTTGGTAAAGGACTGCCGCCATAAGCAGAAGTCCTATTTCAAATGTGGGCAGGTTGGGCACCTCATGCTCGACTGCCCTATGAAGGAGAGCTCGATCCCCGCTCATCCTCTACAAGTTATCCTCGGAGCTCGGGGCAAGGCTGTGTTGAACGTCGTCACTCAGGACGAGGCGCTCGCATCTACTGACGTCATCTCTGGTACATTTCGTGTAGAATCTTAAATTTTTTTGCATTCTTAAATCTGGTTGTCTTAATCGAATAAACTTGTTATGCATTTTTGTTTTCCTTTTTTTACGAAGTTTTAGGGTCAAGAATAAGTGGATGGAAATCCAATTTGATTCTGGTGCATCACACTCCTTTATTCCACGCCGCATCGTGGACCTTTATAGTTGGCATACTTCGCCACTTGAAGTTCCTTTTGAGATTTCTGTACCAGGTCATCTGCATCTCTTAACCAGAGGCGTTCTCAATTGCCCGATCCTGCTTGGAGAATTGCAAGTCGTCGTTGACCTCATAGTTCTGGATATGACAGAGTTCGACGTAATCTTGGGAATGAATTGGTTGGTCGTGTATCGAGCAAAGCTGGACTGTGTGTCGAAGAGGGTCAATCTCAGCAATGATGGCAAGGACTACAACGTTTATGTTCATACCCGCAGCCACCTGAAGGTAATCTCTGTTGTGTGCGCCACTCGACTTCTTAGCAAAGGATATTCTACCTACTTCGTTTATGCTTCGCACTCGGATGCTATCTCTCCTCAACTCGAGTCTATTTTTGTTGCTTCGGAATTTCCTGACGTGTTCCCCACCGAATTGCCTGGGATGCCTCCTGATCGAGATGTAGAGTTCTGTATTGATGTAGAGCCTAGAACGCGCTGTAAGACCCCATTTTTTTTCTTTTCAAAACACCGGGTCTTAGGCCCAGAACCGCCGCTTTGCGGTGACACCTTCACTCGGGAAGGTCGCCACTACAAAACGCCGATCCTGCCGGCCGAATCGATCACAAAGAAAAGTACATTAAAGAAGACAAGTTCATAGAATCAACATGAAAAATATAAGAATGTCCACATTGTATAACTGAATAAAAAATAACAAGGGTTACAATAATAAAGGGCTCACGCCCTGTACATCATATCCTCACTACAAGATCACTCGCGGAAGCTAACTACTAACCACTCACTGACCCTGAATCCTGTGCTCCTGTACTAGACTGGCACGCCTCCGTCTGCTCCGGCCTCTGGTGCTGATGCGTCTCCTCGATCTCCTAAAATGATATGGTCCACCGACCGTTAATCAAAAAGACTAAGCCTTATGTTCCTCACCCCACCCCCAATGGCTCCTAGGCACCGTGCGGGAGGATGAAGCGGAGAACAGCAAGGCGTATAACAAAGAGCAGGTGACAGTGATACAGAAAATGTTTCTACACTACACATGTGTATATATATATATAATTGAAGCAGTAAAGGGGCATAGTAAGAGAAGGTAAAGAATAGACAAAGTGCAGTAAGTAAAGACAATAGTAATAGAAAAGTAACCATTGATTTATAGGAATGCCCATACAAACCTATAGACCAAGGGGTCGTTTAAGAAGACCTATCGTATAAGAAGTCCCATAAACGACTTATACGATAGGGGTAGGGGTTAAAATGCAATGTTTATGCTATGACAGGCAAGATATGTTGTTATGCTATGTTCATACAAGTGCAACTCACTCAGTACGACTCTATGCGCATAGACCTTTAGTTCCCCCTTTTTGGAGCGAGCTAGACTCCCAGGATACTCCCGTAGTGGCAAACGGAAGCGGTGGGTTGGGCCTCGCCCACCTCTAGGTTGGTATTCACACTACATAACCAAGACCTATCGTACGCCTCAACGCAAAACCCGCGGAGCATCTGCGTACTCTTACTGGCTGGACCACTAGACTTTCATGGCTAAGTGTAAATACCACACTTGCCGAGTCAACGTATTGACGTCGGTGTGAACGACCGCCAATACCGAAGACCCACCACCTTCAGTGCACATGCAACATGTTCTACTACCTACCTCCGAGCCATAAGCTCCCCGGGCTAACCTGCCCGCCATCAACAACCATCTCTGAGTCACAAGCTCACCGGACTAACCAGTCCGCTCTTACAACTACCGAGCCTACAGCTCGTAACACCAAACCAACTAACCTGTCGGAACCACGGGGTGTGGGTGAGTGTGTTATTAAATTATTCTTGTATAACATTTTACTCTTACAGTTTATGGTTAATCTTGGACTTCCCGAGGGTTACCCTGTAAGGGGCTCGCTACGGTACTAGGAACCAAAATGGGATGACACCCCAAAGTTCCCTTTCTCATGACACTTAGTGTTGTTGGTATCTACCCATAAGAACACCCTCCTTGTTATTACAATTGAATTAACCCTAGGTGAATTACGACTTTCCAAGACGATCCTTCGTCAATCCCGAGAACCACTTTACCTTCAACTCACCAAGCACACTTTACCATCTATAATCCTTCTTGTTGACCATCATACCTTCTCAACTAAACTAGGTAAACCACATACCTCCCATCCCTCCTAAAGATCCACTTGATTCTCAAATTTCACAGTTTTACTATACGCAGACCAAACTAATTATATGAAGCTCACAACTATAGGTACTCCAAATATTCATTCAACTGACCCAAGCTATTTACTGGAGGTCTATCATGATGTTATAAGATTAATTTCAGAGAATCGTATTTTTCCCAACATTATTAGTATTTAAAGCAATTTTCCAAAAATATAACTTCCTAATGTTTGAACTACAAGTGCACTTTTCTTTCTTCCAATGCCTACTAAAATTTTTACATAAATCAAGGGTACCTATTAATCAGTAAATATGAATTATTTTGGAATTTCCAGCAAGGTTTATAATTATTAAAAATTCCTAAGCCCATTAATTTCCAATTATTTCCAAAGGAGGTACCCTCATATGAACTCCAAACCTTATGCAAATGTTTACAGAGGTGATTCATACTAAAATATTCAGCCCTACAAATGTTTACATAGAGGTTACATTTGTAATTTCCACAAAGGTTCTATTTGCAATTAATTCCAATTTGAACTAGAAGTACCAAAAATATCAATCCAAAAATTATGAGAAACTTACTGTAGGTTCATAATGGTATGAAATGACATCCAGCAAAGTTTCATAAAATTACAGAAAACTAACACCCTAAAATTAATCATCCCAAAAATTGCCAACAATACGAATAATTAAAATTTGGACCTCCAAAGGTCTTCCAATGGTTCTAATAGAATCTCCAGGGATTGATAGCATCAAAACTAAGTTGGTGCCAGAAGTTGGTTAATCCCTAGGTAATAATCTTTCCTAAGACCCAAAAACCTAAATATTTACAAATCTACACAAGGATTTATTCCCTAGGGTTGGAAACTCCAAACCGCACCAATTTCTCCTAGGAGGACTCTCTGGTCACCATGACCATCTCCCCAAAATTTTAGGTCAA
Source organism: Dactylorhiza incarnata (assembly GCA_033032865.1). Taxonomy (NCBI): domain Eukaryota; kingdom Viridiplantae; phylum Streptophyta; class Magnoliopsida; order Asparagales; family Orchidaceae; genus Dactylorhiza; species Dactylorhiza incarnata. The sequence continues at coordinate 2,937,604 of JAWHQI010000130.1, forward strand.
ACCATAAAGGTTTGACCCCTCTTCCTTCATTGACCTATAAATGCACCCCTTAGGGTTTACCCTAGGATTAGGGTCCATACTTCCCCAAATCCACCCAAACTTCTTGTGAGGGTGTTATATCACTCATAGAACTCAGAGGAGTTTATTACACTCCTCTCCAAGGACAAACACCCCCATGTCCTTTACAAACCTAAAAATCCCCACTAAGGGACCTACCCTAGGGTTCTAGGGCTACCCTACACCAAACCACCCCAAACTCCATTGGAGGGTGTGTTATGCCCTAAAAGGTCAGTGGACAAAATATCAGCCTCTGTTGAGGTGATTTGACCACTCAAAATACCAAGGGGGTGATTTACCCTAAATAGCCCTTTATGGGCCAAACTGGGGCTGAGTAAAATCCTAACCAAAACACCTCCAAATGAGTTGAAATTTTAACCAGGGGTTTAGCATGACTCAAAGAACACCCCACCAAAATTTGGTGGAGTTTGGAGGTCATTTGACCCTCCAAATAATTTATACATTGATTATTAAATTTTTACAAAAACTTTAGGAAAATATTTTCCAAAAAATCCCATTTTTGGATATGACCTAGATATAGGTAATATTAGCCTACACACCAAATTTCAAGTCATTTTGATGAATGGTTTGGAGTGGGAAATTTTTCTAAGGTCTGGACATCCCTATGGAAAGACCTCACCAAAATGAGTGCTGCGGTCTAACCAGGACTCCAAATTGAGTGAAATCAATTTTAAACTAAACTAGACATCAAGGGCTACATTTCTTTATGTTGACCACTTTTTCCATAGAGGGGTCTAAGTATTTTTTAAATTTAAATCTAACTGCTGCCAGTAATAACCCAAAAAAAAATCACATAATAATAATAAATATAAAAAGGCCAGCACGCATCTTGAAGCAAGATGAGCGGCTACTGCTCATCTTATTCCTTGAGCCAGTGGCTCAGATTTGCCCGACCTGGGCACCTTCAAAACCATTTTCCCGGCCACCTGAGCGCCGCCCCCGGCCGACCATTGCCACCACCACCTCCGTTGAGGTGGTGGCCAGCGATTAGGGTGGTTGGCCGGCCGGAGGTGGCCGGAATGGCGTTTTCCGGCGGGGAAGGAAAGCTTGAAATTCAAGCCACCGGGTGAGCTCGATCCCGGCCATTTGGCCTCGAATCGTGCCACCAATGATGTAGATCTAATCCACAGGAGAATAGGAGGAGGAAGAGACCTTCTTGAGGTCGATTTGCTGCTCCGATCCTTGGTTCACCATGGGTGGCCGAGAAGCTTGAGGTCCATGCCTAACTCCCGCACAGAGGGCTCGAAATAATCGGGGAGGAGAGGGGTTTTACTCCTTGGAGGATTGCGAAGCCGATCAAGGGTTCAATTGAAGGTGGGGAGGGCTTTAACTACCTTGGTCATTAATGGCCTCTTCACCTCCCCCCATGGCCGGCCACAATACACCTCCCCTACCCCTTAAAATGGCTGGAAACTTCTGGATTTTCCTCCCAAAGGTCAGAGAAGATGAAAGGAAATGAATGAAGGGAGGTGGAGGGGTATTCCACCATTATTGCCATGGGAGCTCTCTTTCTCTCTCCTAAAAATTAGGGTTTTCTCTCTCCTACTCACCATGGACGAATTCTCCACTCTCTCCTGTGCTTAATGTCAGCCTACTAGGTTGGTTGATCACTCAATTGAGCTAGCCCAAAGGGATTGGTCTAGGTTTAAGTGATTTGACCTAATTTGGGCAAGTTTGACTTTTGGTCAAATTGACCAATTGGGTGACCCTAGGATGGGGCTTTTGGGTCCATTGGACTCCAAATTAAATTTAGAAACTACTGGTGGGGTCAATTGGTCACATGGGCCTTAGTTGACCCAATATAAGTTGATTTGACCAAAATAGGCTAAGTTGACTTTGGTCAAATTGAGCCCTAGGGTTGACCCAGTCGTGGGGCTTTTTGATCCACTGGGTCCCCTATGATATTGTAACATTATGGGTAGGGTCAATTTAAAATGGTGGTGGTCAATTAGGGCACTTAGTGAAGAATTGCCATTTTGACCTAAAAGGGCATATAGGTCAATTTGCACCACTGGGGGTCCCATGTTGGGGATTTTATGTCTACTAGGTCTCTTATGATATTTTAGACCTAGATGTGTGGTCAACTTGGCATGGTGGAGGTCAATTGACTCTAATTAGGCTACTTTGACCAATTTGGGGTTAGGGTTGACTTTGGTCAATCTGGCCTCTTTGGTTGACCCCAATGGGCCCTTGGTGCCCTAAGGGGACCCCTAATGGGTTAGGGATACTATGGTGGGGTCAAATGGTCAAGTTGAGGCCCTAAAGTCCAACCCTAAGCTTGGTCACTGGAAATTGCTATTTGCAGTCCAAGGCACTTTCAACCCTAATCTTGCCTAAGTTAAAGGGATTTCTACACTACCAAGGACTTGTCAAGGCAGATGCACCTGAGGGGGTCTATCTGTCTGGGGGATGTTACAAATCCCAATAAACAAAAAAAATAATTTCGTCCTCGAAATTCAGGTTAGGCTTGCGGGATTTTCACCGAGAATGTCTGAATGTAGCATCCCCTAAGGATTGAAGTTATTCCTGGCTCGGAGAGCACTGACTATCTCTGCCACACCAGCTATAGTGTCTCCCAGGTGTGGTCCTCCTGTCCATAATTTTACCACATGTCTTAACCTTTGGAATCTTCTTGCGCCGCAAGACTCGCACCGTCGTATCATCTATCCTGACCGGGGTGACCTAGCTACCTTTGTCAATTTATCCTCAAACTTCCACTCTAACCTGGGCAGACTCTTATGTCTCTAAGGTTTTCTTCTCACGTTCAAATTCTTACTCTTTCAGGTACGTCCGCATACTCAATCATCTCTACTCTACAACTTTTCCAGTTCTTACTATTGATGGAACTAATCAAATCGTTTAGCATCCCAATCATCCTTAAATATTAATGAGGGTGCACTTGTGAACCTTTATGAGTACATGTTAACCAATCATAATGGTAAGATGACTCCCAATCATTTTCTACGGAAAGTTTGATTCATAAGGGCAAAATTTTGGTACCCTAAGGTTTTTCACAAGTCCATTTCATCAAGGAAATATCATCTCGTTTATTTCACCAAATTTCTTTCACTTCAACTTGTGATAGTCTTGATCACTTTCAAATGGTCCAAAGCAAGATAAAATTAGATCATTCTTACCATAGTGAGATCAAACACTATATTCTAAATCCAATAAGTCATCGACTAAGATCTCTGGTTACTCATCATCATAGCTCCCAAGGTATAAGAGCTATTATAGTAGTTAAAATCTTCTACCATGATAGGGCGTGATTTTTAACGATTCATGAGTTAATCACTTCTGAATGCCCCAAACTACCAGAACTTTCAAATATAACTACAACTTGTATGGCCTAGTTTCCGTCCTCAACCTCTAGACTAGGACATCGACATCCCTAAGTGATTAATCCTGGCGACTTTACATTTCCAATGATTCAACTAGGGTCAAGTTGTTGTTTGATCAACGATGTTTATCCATTGCCCTAGTAATACTACGGATCATTATTCCGAACATACTGTTACACCATCTCATCTTCTTCCAAGTAACATTGAGTAAGATCGACTTCAAAATCATAGTGTTCATGACACAAAAATTTCTAACTTAAGTCTAAGGGAAAACCAAGTCCATCGTTAATTTGCCCAATAAACAAAAGGTAAGCCTCAATAAACAAAAGATTATCCACTATCTATTTTGGGCCGAGTATCTTCAATATTACCAAGTTATATTCGTCCCAAGTATGCGAACAATTCTCAGGGCGCACAACCTTAGACTTGGGGTTCTATCTTGAGGCTCATTGGTATACTCCACACCTTAGACTCTTCTAGGTATCCTCTACTACAACCTTATCAAGGTCAACATGTTACCCAATCCCAAACGGGTCCCTTCCGGACTTCAATTCTTACCCGACCCTCGGTGTTTGTCGTGGTGGTTGTCTCAATGTAATCATGTCACCGATACGAGGGTTGAGTCTACAAGTCTCATACCATTCTGCTTATGTGTCAACCTTCCTTTCTCTAGCCTCTTTTGGGTATCCTCGTACCTTCACCAATAGTTATACTTACGGTCTATTTCAGACTAGGTCATGGTATAAAATGTCAAGGTAAGTCACGTATCCTAGTAGTGTTGAGTCTAACTCATTAACTAAGGGACTATCTAAAGAGATCTTTGCAGCCGGAGGTATTCCCTGCTGGGGGCAGGGTTCGCCGCAAGCTACAAAAGAAAAACTTGACACTCGTAAAGAGATTTGGCTAAAAAGATTCAGTTAAAAGTGGACTATTTCAATGTGATTCCCATATGGGCACACCACTGCTTCCGCTGCTAGTTTGTCCTCAAACTAAGCTCGCGCGGGGTGGCCCAGGGTTTGTGGACTTCTTTTCTTCGGAATGAGGTTTGGCTCTGATACCACTTGTAAGACCACATTTTTTTTCTTTTCAAAACACCGGGTCTTAGGCCCAGAACCGCCGCTTTGCGGTGACACCTTCACTCGGGAAGGTCGCCACTACAAAACACCGATCCTGCCGGCTGAATCGATCACAAAGAAAAGTACATTAAAGAAGACAAGTCCATAGAATCAACATGAAAAATATAAGAATGTCCACAATGTATAACTGAATAAAAGATAACAAGGGTTACAATAATAAAGGGCTCACGCCCTGTACATCATATCCTCACTACAAGATTACTCGCGGAAGCTAACTACTAACCACTCACTGACCCTGAATCATGTGCTCCTGTACTAGACTGGCACGCCTCCGTCTGCTCCGACCTCTGGTGCTGCTGCGTCTCCTCGATCTCCTAAAATGATATGGTCCACCGACCGTTAGTCAAAAAGACTAAGCCTTATGTTCCCCACCCCACCCCCAATGGCTCCTAGGCACCGTGCGGGAGGATGAAGCGGAGGACAACAAGGGGTATAACAAAGAGCAGGTGACAGTGATTCAGGAAATGTTTCTACACTACACATGTGTATATATATATAATTGAAGCAGTAAAGGGGCATAGTAAGAGCAGGTAAAGAATAGACAAAGTGCAGTAAGTAAAAACAATAGTAATAGAAAAGTAACCATTGATTTATAGGAATGCCCATACAAACCTATAGACCAAGGGGTCGTTTAGCAAGGCCTATCGTATAAGAAGTCCCATAACCGACTTATACGATAGGGGTAGGGGTTGAAATGCAATGTTAATGCTATGACAGGCAAGGTATATTGTTATGCTATGTTCATACAAGTGCAACTCACTCACTACGACTCTATGCGCATAGACCTTTAGTTCCCCCTTTTTGGAGCGAGCTAGACTCCCAGGATACTCCCGTAGTGGCAAACGGAAGCGGTGGGTTGGGCCTCGTCCACCTCTAGGTTGGTATTCACACTACCTAACCTAGACCTATCATACGCCTCAACGCAAAACCCGCGGAGCATCTGCGTACTCTTACTGGCTGGACCACCAGACTTTCATGGCTAAGTGTAAATACCACACTTGCCGAGTCAACGTATTGACGTCGGTGTGAATGACCGCCAATACCGAAGACCCACCACCTTCAGTGCACATGCAACATGTTCTACTACTACCTCCGAGCCATAAGCTCCCCGGGCTAACCTGCCCGCCATCAACAACCATCTCTGAGTCACAAGCTCACCGGACTAACCAGTCCGCTCTTACAACTACCGAGCCTACACCTCGTAACACCAAACCAACTAACCTGTCGGAACAACGGGGTGTGGGTGAGTGTGTTATTAAATTATTCTTGTATAACATTTTACTCTTACCGTTTATGGTTAATCTTGGACTTCCCGAGGGTTACCCTGTAAGGGGCTCGCTACGGTACTAGGAACCGAAATGGGATGACACCCCAAAGTTCCCTTTCTCAAGACACTTAGTGTTGTTGGTATCTACCCATAAGAACACCCTCTTTGTTATTACAATTGAATTAACCATAGGTGACTTATGACTTTCCAAGACGATCCTTCGTCAATCCCGAGCACCACTTTACCTTCAACTCACCAAGCACACTTTACCATCTATAATCCTTCTTGTTGACCATCATACCTTCTCAACTAAACTAGTTAAACAACATACCTCCCATCCCTCCTAAGGATCCACTTGATTCTCAAGTTTCACAGTTTTACTATACGCAGACCAAACTAATTATATGAAGCTCACAACTATAGGTACTCCAAATATTCATCCAACTGACCCAAGCTATTTACTGGAGCTCTATCATGATGTTATAAGATTAATTTCAGAGAATCGTATTTTTCCCAACATTATTAATATTTAAAGCAATTTTTCAAAAATACAACTTCCTAAGTTTTGAACTACAAGTGCACTTTTCTTTCTTCCAATGCCTACTACAATTTTTACAAAAATCAAGGGTACCTAGTAATCAGTAAATATGAATGTTTTTGGAATTTCCAGCAAGGTTTATAATTATTATAAATTCCTAAGCCCATTAATTTCCAATTATTTCCAAAGGAGGTACCCTCATATGAACTCCAAACCTTATGCAAATTTTTACAGAGGTGACTCATACTAAAATATTCAGCCCTACAAAATTTGACCATATTCCATAGAGGTTACATTTGTAATTTTCACAAAGGTCCTATTTGCAATTAATTCCAATTTGAACTAGAAGTACCAAAAATATCAATCCAAAAATTATGCGAAAATTACTGTGGGTTCATAATGGTATAAAATGACATCCAGCAAAGTTTCATAAAATTATAGAAAACTAACACCTTAAAATTAATCATCCCAAAAATTGCCAACAATACGAATAATTAAAATTTGGACCTCCAAAGGTCTTCCAATGGTTTTAATAGAATCTCCAGGGATTGATAACATCAAAACTAAGTTGGTTACAGAAGTTGGTTTATCCCTAGGTATTAATCTTTCCTAAGACCCAAATAACCTAAATATTTACAAATCTACCCAAGGATTTATTCCCTAGGGTTGGTAACTCCAAACCCCACCAATTTCTCATAGGAGGACTCTCTGGTCACCATGACCATCTCCCCAAAATTTTAGGTCAAACCATAAAGGTTTGACCCCTCTTCCTTCATTGACCTCTAAATGCACCCCGTAGGGTTTACCCTAGGATTAGGGTCCATACTTCCCCAAATCCACCCAAACTTCTTGTGAGGGTGTTATATCACTCATAGAACTCAGAGGAGTTTATTAGACTCCTATCCAAGGACAAACACCCCCATGTCCTTTACAACCCTAAAAATCCCCACTAAGGGACCTACCCTAGGGTTCTAGGGCTACCCTACACCAAACCACCCCAAACTCCATTGGAGGGTGTGTTATGCCCTAAAAGGTCAGTGGACAAAACATCAGCCTCTGTTGAGGTGATTTGACCACTCAAAATACCAAGGGGGTGATTTACCCTAAATAGCCCTTTTTGGGCCAAACTAGGTCTGAGTAAAATCCTAAACAAAACACCTCCAAATGAGGTGAAATTTTAACCAGGGGTTTATCATGACCCTAAGAACACCCCACCAAAATTTGGTGGAGTTTGGAGGTCATTTGACCCTCCAAATAATTTATACATTGATATTAAATTTTTACAAAAACTTTAGGAAAATATTTTCCAAAAAATCCCATTTTTGGATATGACCTAGATATAGGTAAGAATAGCCCACACACAAAATTTCAAGTCATTTTGATGACTGGTTTGGAGTGGGGAATTTTTCTAAGGTCTGGATATCCCTATGGATAGACCTCACCAAAATGAGTGCTGCGGTCTAACCAGGACTCCAAATTGAGTGAAATCAATTTTAAATTAAACTAGACATCAAGGGCTACATTTCTTGAAGTTGACCACTTTTTTCATAGAGGGGTCTAAGTATTTTTAAAATTTAAATCTAACTGCTGCCAGTAATAACCCAAAAAAAATCACATAATAATAATAAATATAAAAAGGCCAGCACGCATCTTGAAGCAAGATGAGCGGCTACTGCTCATCTTCTTCCTTGAGCCAGTGGCTCAGATTTGCCCGACCTGGGCGCCTTCAAAACCATTTTCCCGGACACCTGAGCGCCGCCCCCGGCCGACCATTGCCACCACCACCTCCGTTGAGGTGGTGGCCGGCGATTAGGGTGGTTGGCCGGCCGGAGGTGGCCGGAATGGCGTTTTCCGGCGGGGAAGGAAAGCTTGAAATTCAAGCCACCGGGTGAGCTCGATCCCGGCCATTTGGCCTCGAATCGTGCCACCAATGATGTAGATCTAATCCACAGGAGAATAGGAGGAGGAAGAGACCTTCTTGGGGTCGATTTGCTGCTCCGATCCTTGGTTCACTATGGGTGGCCGAGAAGCTTGAGGTCCATGCCTAACTCCCGCACAGAGGGCTCGAAATAATCGGGGAGGAGAGGGGTTTTACTCCTTGGAGGATTGCGAAGCCGATCAAGGGTTCAATTGAAGGTGGGGAGGGCTTTAACTACCTTGGCCATTAATGGCCTCTTCACCTCCCCCCATGGCCGGCCACAATACACCTCCCCTACCCCTTAAAATGGCTGGAAACTTCTGGATTTTCCTCCTAAAGATCAGAGAAGATGAAAGGAAATGAATGAAGGGAGGTGGAGGGGTATTCCACCATTATTGCCATGGGAGCTCTCTTTCTCTCTCCTAAAAATTAGGGTTTTCTCTCTCCTACTCACCATGGCCGAATTCTCCACTCTCTCCTGTGCTTAATGTCAGCCTACTAGGCTGGTTGATCACTCAATTGAGCTAGCCCAAAGGGATTGGGCTAGGTTTAAGTGATTTGACCTAATTTGGGGAAGTTTGACTTTTGGTCAAATTGACCAATTGGGTGACCCTAGGATGGTGCTTTTGGGTCCATTGGACTCCAAATTAAATTTAGAAACTACTGGTGGGGTCAATTGGTCACATGGGCCTTAGTTGACCCAATATAAGTTAATTTGACCAAAACAGGCTAAGTTGACTTTGGTCAAATTGAGCCCTAGGGTTGACCCAGTCATGGGGCTTTTTGATCCACTGGGTCCCCTTTGATATTGTAACATTATGGGTAGGGTCAATTTAAAATGGTGGTGGTCAATTAGGGCACTTAGTGAAGAATTGCCATTTTGACCTAAAAGGGCATATAGGTCAATTTGCACCACTGGGGGTCCCATGATGGGGCTTTCAGGTCTACTAGGTCTCTTATGATATTTTAGACCTAGATGTGTGGTCAACTTGGCATGGTGGAGGTCAATTGACTCTAATTACGCTACTTTGACCAATTTGGAGTTAGGGTTGACTTTGGTCAATCTGGCCTCTTTGGTTGACCCCAATGGGCCCTTGGTGCCCTAAGGGGACCCCTAATGGGTTAGGGATACTATGGTGGAGTCAAATGGTCAAGCTGAGGCCCTAAAGTCCAACCCTAAGCTTGGTCACTGGAAATTGCTATTTGCAGTCCAAGGCACTTTCAACCCTAATCTTGCCTAAGTTAAAGAGATTTCTACACTACCAAGGACTTGTCAAGGCAGATTCACCTGGGGGGGTCTAGCTGTCTGGGGGATGTTACACGTGCCCCATATCTAAGGCTCCTTATCGTATGGCGCCGCGTGAGCTAGAAGAGCTCAGATCGCAGTTAGACGAGTTGCTTGAGCGTGGGTACATTTGCCCTAGCTCTTCACCTTGGGGAGCCCTCGTACTCTTCGTGAAAAAGAAGGGTGGATATATGAGATTGTGCATCGACTATCAAGATCTTAATAAGGTAACGTTCAAGAATAAGAACCCCGTCCCGCATGTGGAAGACCTATTCTATCAGCTTAAAGGATGTACCGTCTTTTCCAAGATAGATATCAGATCGGGTTACCATCAACTGAAGATCAAGGACTCCGACATCCCTAGGACGACCTTCCAGACTCGGTATGGGCATTTCGAATTTTTGGTGATGTCTTTCGGGTTGACTAACGCCCCTTCTGCATTCATGGATATGATGAACCGTGTCTTCCGTGAGTACCTGGACAAGTTCATCATCGTTTTCATTTATGATATCTTGGTCTACTCCCAGACCCACGAGGAGCATGCAACCCATCTTAGACTCACTCACTCCACCCTTCGTCAGCATCAGCTTTATGCTAAGTTGGCAAAATGTGAGTTCTGGCTGGATCGTGTTGCCTTCTTAGGCCACGTCATTGCAGGAGATGGACTTTCTATTGATTCTGCTAAGATTTCCACAGTTATGGACTGAAAGCGACCTTCTGCCCCTACCGAGATCCACAGTTTCCTTGGTTTGGCTGGCTATTACCGACGCTTCGTCAAGGGTTTCTCCTCTCTTGCTGCCCCCTGACTCGACAGACTCAAAAGCGTGCTAGATTTGAGTGGTCAGATCAGTGCAAACAGTCCTTTTCTAAGTTGAAGCAACGTCTATGTTCAGCGCTCGTTTTAGCTCTTCTATCAGAGGGGTTGGACTTTTCAGTTTACACTGATGCTTCCGGAGTTGGTTTGGGTTGTGTTCTGATGCAGATTGATCGCGTTATTTCTTATGGGTCGAGGCAGTTGAAGGTTCATGAACGCAACTACCCCACTCATGATCTAGAGTTCGCTGATGTGGTGTTCACTTTGAAGCTTTGGCGTCATTATCTCTATGGCGTGAAATGACACTTTTTCACCGACCACCAGAGTTTAAAGTACATCTTTATTCAGAAGGACCTCAATCTTCGTCAGAGGCATTGGCTCGAGTTCGTGGCAGATTATGACTTGCATCTTACGTATGTTCTTGGTAAAGCCAATTCAGTGGCAGATGCGTTGAGCCGGTATGCCTCTGTAGCCGCTTGTGCGCCCATGTAAGCTATTCTAGCATTCTTGATTGATGACCTCGATCTGATGGATATATCCATTGCCCCCGAGGGTCATGAAGAGGTTTCTGTTCCGTTGTGGGTAGAGCAGGTGAAGGATTTGTAGCCATCTGATCCCGGACTCCAGCGCATCCGCCGACAGGTTGAACTTGGGACTCTTCCAGATTTCTCCATCTCTGACGATGTTCTGCGTTTCCGAGGCCGCCTTTGCATTCCTGATGTTCCTGAATTGCTCGATTGTATTTGCTGATAAGCTCACGAGTCCCGCACATCTGGTCATCCAGGCAATAATAAGATGTATCATGACTTAAAGCAGATCATTTGGTGTCCTGGTATGAAGAATTATTTCGCTCGATTCATATCTCGATGTCTGACGTACCAGAAGGTGAAAGCTCAGCCTCAGCGTCCTGGTGGCCTTTTGCAGCCTTTGTCTATCCCCGAATGGAAGTGGGAAGATGTTTCTATGGACTTCATCATGGGGTTGCCCCCTACTCCGAGAGGGCATGACATGAATTGGGTCATAGTGGATCGCATGACGAAAGAGGTCACTCCACCGAGAAGATGGCCCGGATTTATGTTTCTGAGATAGTTAGACTTCATGGGATTCCCCTGCAGATTGTTTCTGATCGTGACTCGACGTTCGTTTCACACTTTTGGAAGGGTTTTCAGCAAGCTTTGGGCACCGAGATCAACCTGAACACCGCATATCATCCAACTACCGATGGGCAGACCGAAAGGGTTAATCAGATTCTTGAAGACATGCTTCGGTGTTATATTCTGGACTACAAGGGAGCTTGGGATGAGCACCTACCGTTGGTCGAGTTCGCATACAACAATAGCTATCAGGAGAGCCTCGGGATAGCCCCCTTCGAAGCGTTGTATGAGCGTCGTTGTAGGACTCCTCTCTATTGGTCAAAAGTTGGAGAGAAGGTGGTGTTATGGCCCTGAGTTACTTCAGAAAATGAAAGAAGCCACCAAGAAGACTCATCTTCAGCTCAATCATGTCATTGAGAGGCAGAGGAAGTATGCTAATCAGCGCCGCCGTCCGTTGGAGTTCGCAATAGGTGATCAGGTGTTCTTGAAGGTTTCTCCCACTCCTGGGGTGAAACTGTTTGGTCGCCATCATAAGCTTAGCCTGAGATTTGTGGGGCCGTACGCCATCTCAGAGCGTGTTGGAGGATCTGCTTATCATTTAGAGTTACCAGATTCGTTGTCCGGTGTTCATGATGTTTTCCATGTCAGTCAGCTTCAGAAATACATCCATGATCTTAATTGTGTTCTCGAGGAAATCCCGGTGGTTCCTGAAGCTAACTTGTCTTATCTGATTGAGCCCGCCAAGATAGTGGAATATCAAGAGCGCAAGCTTCGAAAGAGAACCATACCTATGGTGAAGGTACTTTGTATGCATGGCAAGTCTGAGGAGTTCACTTGGGAGCTCGAAGCTGACATGCGTAACAAGTATCCGCACCTTTTCTCCCGACCCTGGTATGCCTCCGCTCTTGTTCTCTTCTCTTTTTGCTATATTCATAGATAGTTTTCATGCTTTGATTTGCAAACCTTGTTGGAATGAATGACATCTGAACCTTCGCCATAAGAGGCCCCACTCAGGGAATCCTCAGAAAGTTTCGGGATGAAACTTCCTAAGTAGGGGAGAATGTAACGACTCAAGTTTTGAAAATAAAATAAAATAAAACTTTATTTTTTCCTGTTGTCTAACTGCAACCCATCCCCTCCTCCCCCCCCCCCCCCCAGATTAAACCCGATCCAGGACTCCCGCAAAGCAAACCCCGCTCAGCTAGGGCTCCCAATCCCGCAAGCGCCCGACTCCCGTCTCGCTAAATCCCGCTCCCGATTTCTCTCCGGTCACCTGTCTCCCGCAGCGCCGTCGCTTCCTCCTCCTCCTGCCATAGCGCTGACGCTTCCTCCTCCTTGCTCTGGCCGTCAATCCTTCTTCCTCCAAGAAGCCGACAGCTTCCTTCCCTCTTCCCCTCTGTTTCGACCGGTGGATTTCAAGGGGGCTCCTAGGGTTTCGCTCTGAACCCCTCCTCGTGGATTCTTGAGCCCAGATCTGGTCTCCTTGGGTAAGGAACTCTGCCAAACTTTCATTTTCAGTTTTGCCCTAATTTATCGTGGTGATTTTCGCTCTCCGATCAACGTAATTTCATCGATCCCCCTTGTGTTCGTCGTATAATCGTCTAATCCCAAATTTGTTTGTGTTCCCGGTGCCGCTCGTCGGATCTAGTGGTGGAATTGCTCCAAACCCTCTCCGATTTAGGGTTTTCGTCACTCAAGCGCCGCCAAGTCCCCGATCCGTCGTGGTAACTCTTCTCCCCTCACTCTTGAGGGAGGTAAATTTGCTAACCCTTCATGTTTAGGTTTGTTAAGTGGATTGCTTGTGTTAATGTATTTTTCCCGTTATGTCAAATTCATGGTCCCTGAACAGGTTACATACGGACCTTGAGTGTTGCTTGGGCCGTTTAGCCGCCGTCATCATTTTGTTAGTTTCGGCTTCACCTTAAGGCAAGTGGAGAAATTCCCTCTCGATTGCAAATTAAGAATTTAAGTTTTTTATATCTGTATCTAAGTTATTAACTGTATCTGATAACGCAAAAATCATATCTCGTAAGTATCTCATGATATGATAGAAATCTCCACGGAAAAAAATGAATCACTTAGATCATGTGTGTCATAAGTAAATCTTGGAAGCTAGGGCTTAGATGGTTTATCGCCTTGATTGCATGGTCACGGTAAGCAGGAAATCCTCTTATTCTAATAAGACTTACACTTGAACTTGAAAGTGAACCATGTGCACCCACTACTGTAAACCCCTACGCATTTCAATGATTTCAGCTTATGTCGTTGTAAGAATGTTTATGCTATACTCCGGAGTAGGCTAATAATTTCATATAGTTCTGCTTGTTTCAGCTACTTGCTTGTTTCACTAGCTTGCTTCAAGATTTAATTGGTACTTTAGAATTTCTTCTGCACGTACTTAAATTTATAGTCCGTTTACTATTATTTTCTTGTTCTAAGGCATTTTCCTTCTATTTGGATTTGCCTTAGGGTTCGTGACCGCATTGTCTGCTCCCTAAGTTTTCTTCGTTCAGCTGCAGCTTTGCTTGGAGGATATATTTTGAATAATGTATCACCAGGTTCTATGTATTTTGTTTAAGTACCGTTGGATTTACTTTCATGTATTAGTTATTGTCAGTCATTTTCTCGTGTATTGTGGACAACTCCTAGGATGTTTTGATGTATTAGATCATTTTATTTATGACATTTTACTATTGTGACTTATTGCATGTTCATCATTTCAGCATTGTGTTTAACATTAGATTTTATTATAAATGCACGAGCATCAACCTTCCATTGCGGCTTTCGCATATTTATAAAATATACTAAATACTTTTCAAAGTAACAAATTCTAAACTATTGTAGTATTTCTGTTTCCGCCTGACATGGATTCCTTTCTGCCCATGCCTGTGGCATCACGGCCCGCCCAAAGCGCGCTCTGACCCTTGTCGAGACGGGTCGTGACAATATGTATGTTGAAACCAATACTTGGTCTCTTGTGGAGTTCGGGGTCCCCAAAAGAGGGGGTGACCTCACTCTTACTTCTACCAAGGGAGAGCTCTAGGCTAAGAGGCTAAAGAACTAGGAACAAGACGAAGGGCTTAGCAAGGAGGTCCCACCACACACCCGGAAGATCTTAGAGCGCTTCCCCTCTCAAGCCAATGCTAAGCTTGGGCACCCTTTGGAGGTTCTCTTCACCCACTAAAGAGACTTGGGGAGAGAGATAGCCAAAAGAGAGATGTCTAGAGAGAACTCCCTCCAAATGGTGCCCCCTTGGTCCTATTTATAGGATTTTGTACTTGGCCTGCAAATAACCACAATCGGCCTACGAGATTACGAAAATACCCCCGGATTTGGCCTGCGAATAGCCAAATCCCGCTGTTCCGAGGCGCTAAACGCAGTCCAGAACACCCTCCCAGGGCTGGGCGAGAGGGAGCTGACCTCCTCCCTGTCTCGCCCCCGTGCTTGAAATGGGGGCGAGAGGGGGGTCGGGCCCCTCCTCCTCTCGCCCCTCTGCTTGAGATGGGGGCGAGAGGGGGGTCGGCCCCCTCCTCCTCTCGCCCCTCTGCTTGAGATGGGGGCGAGAGGGGGGTCGTCCCCTCCTCCTCTCGCCCCTCTGCTTGAAATGGGGGCGAGAGGGGGGTCGGCCCCCTCCTCCTCTCGCCCCTCTGGTCGAGATGGGGGCGAGAAGGGGGGGGGGGCCTTCCTCCTCTCGCCCATCTGCTTGAGATGGGGACGAGAGGGGGTGTTGGAACCTTAGTTTTGATTTGAGTTAAGATCCATCTTTATGGTCATAACACATCTTGTATAACTTACATCAAATCCCATTAAGACAGGAGATAGGAGAAAATAATATATATATATATATAATACATGTTCTCTGGGTTCGACGAATGGCTATCTGCGTTCGACGAACGGCGCTCTGCGGTCGATGAATTATATTCATTCTGCGCTCGACGAAGAACAGCTATCTCAACGGTCGACGAAATCCAGCTATCTCAGCGGTCGACGAAATTATCCAGGCTTGGCGCTTGACGAAAAGCTGCGTTCGACGAAATCCCAGCAGCGCTCGACGAAAGTTCATACAGCAATGATCGACGAACTAAATGATCAGATCAACAATCGACGAGCTCAGCCCGACGAACTTCAAGCTGAGATCGACGAAATATGTTCAGCTCTTTAAAATATCATTTCTCAGATCGGCTAATATTATTATATTTGATTAAGCAATACTTTGATTAAATTATATATTGATGCCCTTCTGTATCAATTAATAATATAGCCGTTGCAGACAATAAATATTATAGTCATTGCAGAAAAGCTAAAACGGCAATTTATCTTCTCGAGGATTATAGGAAATTAAAGAGACATTATCTCTTTCCTCTCTTGTCGGGCAACGAATTCAAATTAGCCCAAAAGCTTTCTCCAGATGAGATATACAAAGAGAAGAGCAGAGAAGAAAAGAGAGAATATATATACAAGAGAAGGATTATTACAGATAAAGCAACAGGAAAGCAAAAAGAAGAAGCAGATATACAGAGTTCTTAATAAGAACAACATATATTATTTATTTTCTTTTTGCTAACTCTTTTCTGCAGAACATCTTCTTCCTGAGACACCAATCAGGATCATTTGCTCAGGGATCTAAACTGCAGAAGAAGAAGAAGAAGAAGAAGAAGAGTTATTACATCCAAAAGAAGAAGCTTCCTCACCTGAACATCAACACTAATCAAATCAGGGGGAGCTCTTCAACATCATCAAGATCCACTCTCAACAGCACCATCTGGATCTCTAGAGTCTTCTTAGAAAGAGAAGAACATTGTATTTTCTATTTTCCTTTTACCTGTATAAAGGGTTATAACTCCCTTCAAAAGTTACAGCCATTGGTGGCAGGGCACCTGATCAAAAACCTGTAGTTGGGTTAGAGCACCTGATCAAAAGCTCCATTGGTGTATGGACACCTGATCAAAACTCCCTTGGTAGCAGGGCACCTGATCAACAACCAGTAGTGGATTCCTACCAAGTGTGGTAGAAGAGTAGATGTACCTAGGTTTAGTGGGGAACTACTATATATCTTTGTGTCATCTGTGATGTGATTATTTTGCTGTGTTGTGTTGCTGTGCTTCTTTATTTAGTTTTATTACTCACTCAGCACTACACATCTTCATATCACTATTTTGAAATAACCCAAAAAGTTTTAATTTAAGATCTAACCTCCACTTTCAGGGGGGTCGGCCCCCTCCTCCTCTCGCCCCTCTGCTTGAAGATGGGGGCGAGAGGGGGGTCGACCTCTCCCCCCTCTCTCCCCCATTTCAAGCAGGGGGGCGAGACAGGGAGGAGGACAGCTCCCTCTTGCCCGGCCCCGGGAGGGTGTTCTGGACTGCGTTCAGCGCCTCGGAACAACGAGATTTGGCTATTCGCAGGCCAAATCCGGGGGGTATTTTTGTAATCTCGTACGCCAGATTGTGGCTATTTGTAGGCCAAGTTCAAAATCCTATAAATAGGACCAAGGGGGCCACCATTTGGAAGGAGTTCTCTCTAGACATCTCTCTTTTGGCTATCTCTCTCCCCAAGTCTCTTTAGTGGGTGAAGAGAACCTCCAAAGGGTGCCCAAGCTTAGCATTGGCTTGGGAGGGGAAGCGCTCTAAGATCTTCTGGGTGTGTGGTGGGACCTCCTCGCTAAGCCCTTGGTCTTGTTCCTAGTTCCTTAGCCTCTTAGCCTAGAGCTCTCCCTTGGGAGAAGTAAGAGTGAGGTCACCCCCTCTTTTGGGGACCCCGAACTCCACAAGAGACCAAGTATTAGTTTCAACAATGTAAGTGGTCAGCAATTGCATCTCTTAATGCATATATTTATGTTGTGTCAACACCAACACACCTACTATGACGCACATCATTAGTTTCACGTTGGCGTACCCTAACTTCATTAGCCTCTGCATATACTAAATTGTCATCATTATCACATATCCTAAAATCAGGGTTCGCATTTGATGAATGTCGACGAATGTAGTTATGAACCGCCATTGTATCCACAGCAATATCCCGATGTCTATCAAAACTTTATTGCGATATATCTCGTAGGATTGTCCACTACTTCACAACAGATCACACAACTTGAATCAAAGATTTAGTAACCCTCACGACAAATGACTGGATTCGGTAATATACACATTCTCCGACACACAGCAACAGATGGTGATCACTTTGCTGGTGCACAAAAAAAAACTTAAATGTAGCAGACGATGACACCTCTGGTGGCAACGTCGACCCCCAAATAGTAGCATACGACAATCTAGGGTTTTGTCATTGACCTTCACCATCACCAGTAGCATCACAGATAGCAAGAAATATGGTGCCGATGCGGTTGGATCCAAATAGCAGGAGATCTGGTGTCAGTGACCTTCACCTTCACTAGTAACATCGCATATAGCATGAAAATCTTGTACCGGTGCGGTTAGCTCCAAATAGCAGTAGATCTGTTCCTGAGACCTTCACCTTCACCACATATATCGCCTCTGTTCAGATTGTTGGCATCGTCCGCGATGATCTAGGGTTTCTCCCAGTAACATCACAGAGAAAGAAGGGAGTAGGGAATATTAGCCTCGCATGACCTTCCTCCTCTCTTCAAGCTTTCAAACTCTCCTCCCCCCTCGTCGGTTGCTCTGCACGCATCGAAAGGAGGCTGGCTCGAGACGAATGTAGTTCCGTTGCGTTGGACAGGAGCTTCTAGCAGGAGTGAAGAATGTTAATGTATATTTGGACATAAACGGGTTCGGAGGCTTAACAGGTCCTTTTATGTACGCGGATACACAATACCCGTAGTTACTCCTTAGGTTGCCTATTTATACCTACCTAGGGGCAACGGATAGGGGATTCCACTTTGATCCTCATTCGGATGCTTCGAGCGGTTCTATCATTCTCAAAGCAAGTGCCCGTAACCGCTCAAAAGCTTCCCTCTCTCTCGCACGCCAAGGAAGTAACTGTCGATTGCCCACTCTCCCGCTCGGACCTTCCTGCTCCCGTTGATGAGTCCCGATTATATACACATATATGGACTCATCTGGGCCGTTTATCTAGTCATTCCACTGCACTTTAGCCTTGTTTTAGCTTATATTTGTTATCACTTGCTATGTGCACTTCTAGGCCCATTTTGGTGTGCTTTCATGTTTATCTTCATTAGTAGTTTTCATGCACTGTTAGGTGCCACTTTCAGTAGCTGGATTCGTGGTTGTACGCTAGAACAGGAGTCGTGCAGGTGCTTCCGGTGCAATTCTGCACAGGAACACTGCGCACGATCACTGGTTCTATTGCGCACGACCACTGGTCGTGCGCCACTGATCGTGTGCACTTAACACTTTTTTCATGAGTTCTGTTTGGTGCAGTGCGCACGACCATCTACGATAGTGCGCACGACCACCGGTCGTGCGCCACTGTTCGTGCGCACTTATCATCAATTTCATGAGTTCTGTTTCAACCAGTGCGCACGACCACCTACGATAGTGCGCACGACCACCGGTCGTGCGCCACTGGTCGTGCGAACATGTTATTTTATAATTTCTGTCTTTGCAGGCTCCGTCCAGGCAGAGCGCACGATCACAGGATTCTAGTGCGCACGACCACTGGTCGTGCGCCAATGACCGTGCGCACTGTTTATTCCAGCGCCTATAAAATGACCTGCTCGCGATTTTAGGTCAGATCCCGAATTTCAGCCGCCGTTTTCCGCCCGGTTCCGTCCAGATTCGCCCCTCCACCGTCGCCCACCATATGGAGGTGCTCCGGGCTTGCTCTTCACGCCAATCTTGAGCCGGAGTTTCCTCTCGGCCTCCTCCTTCATCCAAGAGCTCCAAAGAAAGACCTAGCCGCCATTGCCATCAAGCAAGAGGAAGTTTGCAACCTCTACCGGATCGTGCCACGAAGAAGACGGGTCCATTGGAGAGTCGTGACAGCTCTCTCTACCCCGGACGTAGTTGCGGACCGAGCTTGGACGCGGATTGACAACCCGGCGATTCCAACCGTGAATCTCCAACGAGCCTTCGGATTCGGTCGATTTCTTGCCTTGTTCTCTTCTTATTGATTGTTGTAATAGTTAGATCTTTTGTATTTTGATGAAGAACACTATAAACCTTGCTATTTAAAGTTATTTCATGTCTATGTGAAATACCCCTTTTTGTTTATTTGTGTGCTTGAGGTGCGCCCCATTCCATCCTCCATCCCGCCGTCACGTTCGTATGTCGCACTAGCAATTGCTAGTGGCGTGCTTGTCGAAGAGGTGCTTGCGACCCTCACTCCGCTAGCCTACTCGTCCATCCGCCTACCGAAGCGTGGCATCGCGGCCCGTATTGCATCCCGCCTAACGAAGCAGCGCGCTCAAGGCCTGCATAGTTCGATCCGCTTGCCTACTCGTCCATCCGCCCTTTCGACGCAGCGCGCTCAAGGCCTGTCTAGTCTCCATCCCGCCAAGCGAAGCATTGCATAGCGGCATTGCATAGGAGTAGTTGATAGCTTTTATTTTATTTTCCAAAAGCCAACCCAACTCCCCCGCATTCCATCCGATTTAAGGACTTCAATCTCAAGTCCTTCCTCGAAACCTAACTCCACCTTACTGTGTTCCTCAAGAGACCGACACTCGGGGATTTTCCCCATTATTATTACTTGCGCGACCGGTGCACTTGCCGAATCATCGCATCACCCGTGCGCTACCGCCGCGGCTGCTCCGAGGATTCTCCGAAGCCGTCGACATCCCTCCTGCGTGCGTCTCCACCATTCGCAGTGCTTGGTCGCCTATGTCACCGACGTTGATCCGCTTGACTCTGCGTGGTCGCCAGTCTCCTCTCCGCCTGGACGACGCCGCAACCGCCGGCCTCCCGCCCCACTCTCCTCTCGCGGGCATTCGCCGCTTCTGCCGGAGGTCACGCCCGCCGCCGTCAGCAAAAATCCAGCGTCGTCGCGCCGATCCCACCCGGATCTCGCACCGCCTACGGTGTTATCGTCTAGATCTCGCGTCGCCGTCGTCGCTTCCGCCTGGATCTCCCGTCGCCATTTCATGTGCGCCTCGAGGAGAACCCGCCGCCGCCCGCGTGGTGCAGTTTGTTTGTGAAAGAGGAAGAAGACCTAGCGCAGAGCCTACCACCTGCGATATCCTCTCGCGCCAGCCCATTTTTTCACTACCACCCCGGCTACCGCGCGGCTACCGCCGGCGCTAGCGACAAATACCTATTTACTCTGTCTCGTGGTCAGATCTCTAATGTTGTGCGCACGATGATGAAGGGGAGAAACTTCTCGTCTCCGGTTCTGATGGTAAAATTGGAAAAGTTCACAGCGACAGAGTTCAACGACTGGAAGTTGAACACCCAGTTTGGGATGAAGTACCTGAACGTGTTTTGCACCGTTCAGTCAGTTCGTGATGGTGTGATTGGTACTGAGGATAAGGCACAGTGGTTCAGTGATGAGGATTTCGGCCGAGATTACTTGTTGAGCTGCCTTTCCTCCAGTCTGGCAAAGAACTACCTGAAGATGAAGACTGAAAAGGAGATCTGGGAGGCACTGGAGGAGCACTTCAGGCAGGAGGAGGATCTGTCCAAAGCACATCTGGTGGACAAATTTCATTCCTTCACGTTCGACGAGGAGAAATCAATTCTCCCTCAGGTATCGGAATTTGAAAACTTAGTAGATTCCTTGCAGTGAAAATATATCGTTACCAGATAGCTTTGCTGCTGGCACGATTATTTTTAAGTTGGCCTTCCACGTGGTATCACTTCAAAATTAAAATGTACCGCAAGAAGATGCAGGTTGGCCTGAATGAGCTCAAGCGTTTTATACGCATTGAGGATGAGAATAGGACCGGGCATGCGTTAGAAGTTGTTAGCAAGCAGAAAGCTGCGGCTAACATGATCACTAGCTCTAAACGCGTGTCTCATTCTAAGGCGGCCAAACCTCCTACAGATTATCCTCATGTTGCAGGCCCAAGTAAAAGGATTAAAAATTTTAAGGGCAAGTGTTTCAACTGCAACAAGTGGGGACACAGTGCATCTGACTGCAAGTTCCCTAAAAAAAAGGACCAGAGCACCACAAGATGACAATCAGGCCAATATGGTTAGCCTAGCTGAGCCGTCCGACTTTGTTGCTATGGTCGAACATGGGAAAGCCAGCACAGAATGGTACCTGGATTCGGGGACAACATGCCATGTTTGCAACAACACAAATCCGATGACAGATCTCACTGCTGCAAGAGAGTCTGTGACAGTTGCCAATGGAGAGACAGCTGACGTACTGAAGGTGGGGAATGCAACTTTGCTGTTATCCTCAGGTAAGACTTTAACTTTAAAAAACGTTAAATTCATTCCTTCATTAGCTGATAATTTAGTGTCTATTAGTTTACTATGTGATGCTGGTATGTCTTTCAATTTTAGTAGTGGTAGAGTAACACTGTCAGTTAACTCTCATTACTTTGTATGTGCATACGTCAAAAATAGGATGTATAGACTAAGTCTAGCAAACGACATAGTTCAACAAGTTCACACAAACTTAGTTAGCCCTAAGACTCTACATGAGAGACTAGGACACGTAAACTATAGGAAAATATTCCAAATTGCTAGAACTCACCAGATTGCATTAGACACTACAAAAAACTTAATAAATGTGAAGTGTGTGCTCAGACTAAGATCACTAGGAAACCTTTTAGTGCGGTTACTAGGAGCACAACACCCTTAGAACTAATACATTCCGACATATGTGACTTCAAAAGCTTTGTTACTAGAGGAGGCAGGAAGTATTTGATCACCTTTATAGATGACTGTTCTAGGTTTTGTCACATTTATCTTCTTAAAACTAAAGACGAAGCGTTTGAAAAGTTTTGTATTTTCAAAACCAGGGTAGAAAACCAATTAGACATAAAAATCAAGAGGTTTAGAAGTGATCGAGGAGGAGAATATCTGTCCAGTAAGTTTAAGTGTTTCCTTGCCCAATATGGAATCATAGCAGAAACCACTACTCCTTACTCGCCCCAGTCTAACGTCATAGTTGTGCGTAAAAATCGGACATTAATAGAAATGTTAAACTCTATGCTCTTGACTGCAGGCATGCCTTCCGCTTATTGGGGAGAAGCAGTCTTAACTGCAAACCACATTCTAAACAAAGTACCTCATGCTAAGTTAGAGGTTACACCCTACGAGCTTTGGTTTAAGAGACCTCTGTCTTTCACTAGACTTAAGACCTAAGGATGTATAGCCTATGTCAGGGTTCCTGACCCTAGACGGTCTAAGATTGGACCTAGGACCAATACATGTGTCTACTTAGGCTGTGCTGAAGATAGTGCAGCAGATCGATTCTTATATATTTCTAACAATATCATTATAGAATCTAGGGACGCAGTGTTCTTTGAAGATAAGTTCCTCAAGGATAATAACTTATCTCTCCCAGTTATGCAAGTCCCTATTACTGAAGAAGATCCTGAATCAGTACCGAACACTTCCTATTTCGTTCCTGTAGACAACTCTGGCCCAGAGTCTAGGAGAACTTCTGTACGAGAACGAACTCCCAGAACCTTTGGTAGTGACTTTGTCACTTGCCACGTTGAAGCAGATCCATCCACCTATAAGGAAGCGATGAGATCCATGGATTCCTTACTCTGGAAAGAAGCTATTGACGAAGAGATGAATTCTCTACTTTAGAATAACACCTAGACGCTGGTTGATAAGCCAAAATGGTCTAAAACTATAGGGTGTAAGTGGATTCTGAAAAAGAAAATGAATCCTGATGGTAGCGTAGCTAAGTATAAAGCACGCCTAGTGGCTAAAGGCTTCACACAAGTTAGCGGAGTAGATTATTTTGATGTCTACTCACCCGTGTGTCACTTGGCAACTATTAGGATCCTTCTCGCGATTGCATCTATTGAGAACTTCATTGTTCATCAAATGGATGTTAAGATTGCGTTCTTGAACGGAGATCTGACCGAAGAGATATACATGAGCCAACTTGAAGGCTTCATAGTACAAGGTCATGAAAGTAAAGTCTGTAAAATAATCAAGTCACTATACGGACTAAAGCAAGCACCGAAATTATGTCATGAGAAGTTTGACTATAGTGTAAAGAACATGAGATTCATGTTGAGTCTCTCGGATAAATGTCTTTACATACGTAATAGATCAAACAAAGTCGCCTTAATATGCTTGTATGTTGATGATATGCTTATTATAGGATCTGATCAATCCGAAGTGGATGGCGTCAACTCAGACCTAATGAGAGAATTTAGCATCAAAGACCTAGGTGTCGCTGACACTATCCTAGGCATGCAAGTGATCTTTAGGAATAATGGCATTTCCCTACGTCAAAGTCACTACATAAAGTCCTTGTTGGACACGTGGGGATATAATGAAAGTCGGGTATTAGAGACACCGTACGACTATAACAACCGCTTACAGCCCAATGAAGAAGCTGTGGTTAGACAGTTAGAGTATTCTAAACTGATTGGTAGTCTCATGTATATAATAGTCTGCACTAGACCTGACATAGCCTTTACGGTCGGCATGTTGAGTCGATTCTCTAGTAATCCTGGCCAAGACCACTGGAATGTCATCGATAGGCGGATGAGGTACTTAAAGCACACTCAACAGTATGCTTTATGTTATAATGGTCATCCTCCAGTTATGGAAGGATATTTTGATGCATCTTGGTGCTCAGAATTAAACGACAGCAAGTCCACTAGTGGATTCATATTCACACTAGGAGGAACAGCTGTAGCCTGGAAGTCCAAGAGGTCATCCTGTATTGCTCTCTCGTCTATGGAATCCAAACTTTACGCTCTGGCTTCAGCAGGAGAAGAAGCAGAGTGGATAAGAGATTTGGTACTGGACATTCCACTGACGAGCCTGAAATTGAATTCTGTTGCAGTTTACTGTGACAATCAGGCTACTAAAACGATTGCTATGAACACTTTGTTCAATGACAAAAGAAGGCAACTTAGGATGAAACAATCCTGGTTGACCTCTCTCACAGGTCAAGGGGTTATGAACCTCGTGGATGTAAGATCGAAAGATAATGTTGCAGACGCCTTAACCGAAGGCTTAAATAGAGCTCTCACAATCAAAACATCAGGTGAAATGAGATTAAAGTTCATAGGAATATGAAACTTTCCTCCAAGGTTTATGTTTTGAAAAGTAAGAACCTATATAGTCGCAACATTCAAGCATCTAAATAATAGACTGAAAACCCCAAATAATTTTTTGATGAAAACTCAAGATGGTTAGATGCCTGTTATTCCACATTTGATAACTAAACATCTTTCTCATTGTAAGTTGATTCGGAAATTATTCAACTGGGAACAGAAAGTCGTTATAAAGGTTAATCCAACATTAATGATCATAACACATTATTCCACACCTGATAATATTGTAAATAATGGTGTGCCAAATCATTTAATGATAAAGTACACAGTGGTCATTAATGAGTAAGATAACAATGTGTGATTTATTAAAATCATAATTAGACTTGTCCTTTTGAGACTGGATAGAGATGCTGACAGTGTTACTTCACCAATGCTATAAGTTCTAAGCTCATTTAGGTAGAGCTAGGTAGCGTTTGGCTGGGCTTATTTGCTCCGGTGCGGCAGGGCCGAAACGCAGTTTTATCAATAAGCAGTGTTTGGCTGAGATGATTATAGAAACTTCGTTTAAAAAAAACTGACTGTAGGTATATTTTCAACCGCAGTAAAAAAACGCTTTTTCTCTGCGTCCAGACGCGCGCGTGGAAGAGGCGAAGGCGATCATTCTTCTCCGATCCAGCTTTTTCTCTGCGTCCAGACTGCTGCAGCTTCAAGCTCCTCTCCATAGAAAATCCTTCGTTGACCTCCTTACCTTGGTTTTAGGTCGCAGCTTGCTGGTTCGTTTCTCCGCGCCGATGCTAGCTTCCTCAACCATGACGGGGATCGTGCAGGCAGTTCCCTTCTCGTCTGGGACCCCTAGGATCGAAGAAATGCTGAGGGGTCATGCATCTATTTCACGAAGACCATTCCATGCACCCCCAACAATCTCTCAGTATTTCTTGTTCAGCTGGTGCTGTTGGTTTATGGTAAGGGTAGGTTCTAGGGTTTAATTATGTCTTGAATCGATTTGTTCCCTTCTCGTGTTGTTTGTTCAGCTGGTCCTTCGTACAACACATGCTAGAAATGCAAATCGTGAGGTGAGGAAGAAGCCTCTATTGTTGGTTTAGTGCAAAACACGTGGGAAAAGTACAGCTTGATTTGAAGATGCAGGGAAAAATATCGGATCCAGGAGAAGAGAGAAAAATGCAGATTCTTTTCTCCTGCTATCTTTAATTATAGTGTCAATGACATTGAATTTTGTTGATGTGATTAGAATATGAATTAACTGTTATTCATGAAACGTATTGTGATACAAAGCCTTTGTTCTATTTTTTGTTCTAGTATCTCATTGAAATTAGATTATCATTCACAGATTCATTTTTTGTATATAATTTTGAATTATTCTTGTTCATGTCCTCGATGAAATTGTGCATGGATAAACATTTCCCGTTATAGCATTATCTGTTCTAATAATCTGTTCTAAAATCGTATAGTAGGTTATATGATCTTATAGTAATTGTAGGCTATCAATTTCATATGATCAGTTGTTAATTTACTACTGAAAAAAATTTCGCTCAAAACTCTGCTTTCTTTCCAAACAACTTTTTCAAAACTCCGTTTTACAAACTCCATTTCACCCAAACAGTTTTTTAACAAAACTCTGTTTTTCAGAATCAGCAATTTTTCTATCAGCTGCTTTTCATCAGCAACAACCCAACCAAACAGAGCCCTAGTTTACTTTTAAAGTTACTACATATGTTTATGGATTCAACGGGTCCAACTCATGAAATTCCTTACAAACACTGGTGAAGATGGAGGAGAGAAAGTAGTTTTTAACATGAATGCTGATGATCTACTCTCTGAGTAGAATTGTTATATGTTTTGATCTACTGTCACTATGTTTTTCAGACTTATTTTCATGAGTAGCACTTTGTTTTGGATGTTTATCTATTACTGTTTGTAAACTCTTTTTTGATGTTTTAATGTGCTAACTCTTATGATAATGTGTTGGGTCGAAAACTCAATTTTGTTGTTCACTACTTTCTGCACTCTGAAACGTACACATTTATTGTCACAAATATAGGAGGAGATTGTTAATGTATATTTGGACATAAACGGGTTCGAAGGCTTAACGGGTCGTTTCGTGTACGCGGATACACGATACCTGTAGTTACTCCTTAGGTTGCCTATTTATACCTACATAGGGGCAACATATATGGGATTCCACTTTGATACTCATTCGGATGCTTCGAGCGGTTCTATCAAAGAAAGCCCCGATAGAACGGAATCTTCGGTCACGTCGGGGACGAAACGTGTGGAGCAAACCACGGAATATGGCGATGACGTTTTTATTTCAACGGGACCGAAAAAAGTGGAAACAAAGAGACCCTTACACATGTCACTTGAGCTAAGAATTTTTTTTTGGATCTTAGACAGGTATATTTAAGCCAAATAAAAATATATAAAATATTAACAATAACATTTTACATAATTATTAAATATTTTTCTATTGAAAAATATATTTGAGTCGGCGCATATTTATGCCGGCATTTTTGAAAATTAAATAAAAATCTGATATTATCCAAATATAAACCTAAACACGGGTTTATTATATTCCCAAATCAGTAAATCTGTGTCATCTGTCCTAATTTTATCTTTACCATATCCCGCGATTAGCGCCGGAAGCGCGATTTAGGGATATTTTAATCCTAAAACCCGCCTGTAATCTCTCAGATCATCCTTTCCATCTCATCAATCGCGAGCGGCGTGTTGTGAGCACAATTCTTTTCTCTTGCAAAATTGGTTTTTTTTAAAATTATTATTTTATTTTGGCTCAAGAACAGTAATGATTACGCAACCCCACGAAGGGTGAAGGAATCTGGTGATAGTACGTAATTGATTTCTATAGTCTGACTCACCTGCCGGTTAGCTTGCTGGAAGGGGGAAGAAGAAGAAGCAAGAAGAAGAAGAAGAAGAGGACATGAGACGCTGTCTATAGGAACTGTTTCATTAGAACTCAAACAAGTTTTTGCTACGAATTTTCTATAATTAATAGAGAAATCCCCAGCTCATTTGGTTTTCGCTCAAGCTATAATGGGCCGGTTCAAATCTCGCCTCGCCGCCTTTTTCAATAACCGATGGCTGGTCTTCGTCGGCGCAATGTGGGTGCAGTCATGCGCCGGCATCGGCTATCTCTTCGGCAGCCTCTCTCCGGTGATCAAGCACGCGATGGGCTACAACCAGCGACAGATAGCTACTCTCGGCATCGCCAAGGATCTCGGCGACAGCGTCGGATTTCTCGCCGGAACTCTCTGCGAGATTCTCCCTCTTTGGGCGGCGCTGTTCATCGGTGCTCTTCAGAATTTTGTCGGTTACGGCTGGGTCTGGCTTATCATCACCGGAAGGACGTCGGCGCTTCCTCTTTGGGCGGTGAGTCTAACTAGTTTTACCTCAATCTTCTTTTGGTTTATTCCGTGCAGTTTGTCTGTTTCAATTCATAGGAAAAGAAAGAAAAAATTATTTTTGGTGAAATTATGGCAAACAATTACTGGAGTAAGAATTACGGAATCATGCTTTTCAATTTGGGGCTTTTTAAAAATCTCTCTGTTTCTGTGGGATAAATTTGCTTCGGTGTAATCTTAAAAACAGAGGCATGAATTTTTTTCGCTAATCTATCGATTTGAATGTGTAATTGGTTCACTGTTATCTGATTCATCTCTTCAAAATTTTCTTCTCCCGTTAGTTCAATGTAACATTGCTGTGCGATTTTCTCGAATTGTATTTGTACAGACCAATCATAGATGTTACATTTTATTGTTTTTAGGACTTTAATTCTTCTTATTTTCTCTGCTTTTGGGGGTTATGTTTCTCTTTCTGACGATTCTATAAGAATTCGAAGTAGTTCTTTGTTCCTAATGAGTGAACATTGCTTAATTTCCATGCATGGCTAATCAGATTCTGTATATTAGTATTGAAATATAAGATTTCTTAGGCATAATTAGTATAGAAAGATTTAAAACATGAAATCTCAGTAAATCTGTTGAACCTGTAAATTTTGAAATAAATTGTAGAGTGTTGGCATGTTTATAAGTGAAAGGAAAGAGTTTTAAGCTGAATTAAGGAATTGAATTGCATGAAACAAGGAGAATGTTGTCAATCATTATTGCTTGTTATACTACAAGAAGGTATGGTTATTGTTGGTGCCAAAAATGCACCTCACAAAACTCACACTAAAACAGGGGAGGGGGGATGCTGAGAGCTAAGTTATTAAAGGCGCAAGGCGCACCGAGGCGCAAAGGGGACATGAAGCCTAGGCGCAAGGTGCAAGGCGCAAGGTGCGCGCCTGAGACACGTGAGGCGCAAAAATGGGAAAAAAAAATAAAATCAGTGAATTAGACGCCCAATTCATGGAAAATCAGCGAATTGGGCGCCCAATTTGCTGAATTTCGGCGAAATGGGCGCCCAATTCGCTGAATTTCGGCGAATTGGGCGCCTAATTCGCTGAATTTCGGCGAATTGGGCCCAATTCGCTGAATTTCGGCGAATTGGGCCCAATTCGCTGAATTTTAGCGAATTGGGAGCCCAATTCGCTGATTTTCCATGAAATAGGCACCCAATTCACTGAATTTCTGCGAATTGGGCGCCTAATTCGCTGAATTTCTGCAAATTGGGCGCCCAATTCGCTAAAATTCAGCAATTGGATGCCTATGTGCGCCTTGGGTGCGCCTTGGGGCACCTCAGGCGCGCCTTAGGCACATCGCCCGCCTAAGCCTTGCCGGGGCGCAACGGGTGCGCTCGGCGCGCCCGGCGGCTCAGGCGCGCCTAGGCGCGCGCCTTGATATCTTAGGCTGAGAGCCTGAGAGCGGTCGTTTACTTCGCGGTCAAGCGAGGGAAAGAAGATTGCCGCAAACGGCTACACCAGACTGCCCGCAATGGCAACTCCACTTGTTGCGGGTAATTTTATTGATATACCAAAGGTTACAAGGTGAGTGTCCGCGCTAGCTAGCGAGTTCGCAACACCGTGAGAGGCTCCGGGTCCGAGCTCGCGGCGAGCTGACGCTAGCTCTTACCTGATTCAGATCAGAATGAGGATCCTTTCTAGGGTACTGTTCACCCCTATTTATACTAGTGGGAGTTGCCCGAACGAGCAGTTCTAGAAAAATACGAACTTTCCGAGTTACAGGAGAGCCGAGCAGGGATGAGAGGCTACATGATGTGCGGATAATAAAAAGGGCAGGGCGCGCGTTCACTGGATGAGTGACCGCGTGGACTGCAGGCGCTGGAACTCCTTTTGCGGACACGTCTGGAGCTCGTAATGGACGAGCGGGTGCATCCAAACTGAAGAACACAAGCTGGCGGGCACCTTCTAACGTTGGGTTGGGCGGACACGGAGTTTCCTCGCCGCGCTGGCAACCAAACAGATTACTTGGCTTGTGATTGGCTGGGACCAAGCGTGGTGCGGTCATGAGGAGGGTGACCGTTCTGGATGTCGAGGAGGAGGGCATGTGCGGTCTCCACACTTCTGTCCGCGGGATCCGGGGGAAGTAGTTATTGGATTGTTCCATTCATACCTCATGTTTTTTGAGATGTTTTGAATCATGATTTGCTTGGATCTTTTCAGTTCATGTCCATTGCAAATATATCATGAGGGTCTCCATGACTCAATAACTGTTGATTTTGTGATACAAAAGTTTAGTTCATTGAAACTGATTATGTTAATATGCTTTTTTCTAATTGTATATTAATGAGAGATTATATGTATTAAGAAATTGGGTGCATATGCATGTCCATTAAAATAATGAGAGTGTGATATACATGTATATTATAATATTAGGGGTGTGATTTCTATGAGATTTAAAATATTAGATGTGTGATATGCATGCATATTAAAATAATGGAGGTGTGATACATGTGTATATTAAAATATTATATGGAGTCATATATAAATGGATGAATAGTTCATTTGCAAATATCAAGTTTGGAATAAGATCTTAAGTTCTCTTCTCTTTTGCTCTCTTGTGTTTTTGTGTTTTTATTTTGTTCGTTCTCTCCCGTTCTTTTATTTTCTCCACGCTAACAACTAATATCAGAGCTAAGTTTTGACCTTGGACGTAGATGACTTCAACAAATTTTAAGGCGGAGAAAGTTGATGGGAGAGATAACTTCAGTCTATGGCGGATCAAGATGATCGCCCTATTGAAGCAACAAGGCGCCTGCAAATTTGTGTTCGAGCCGGAGAAATTACCGAAGGAGATGACGAAGGATATGAAGGAAGAATTGGAGATGATGACTCACAATGCTATTCAACTTTTTCTCATCGATGAGGTTCTTCGTGAGGTTGCCGAAGAGGATACTGTGGAAAAACTATGGAAGAAGCTTGATATGCTATATTCGACGAAGTCTCTTACGAATCAGTTGTAGATAGAGTAACGACTCTACACATTCAAGATGAAGGAATGTACGTTCATTAAGGACTACTTAGACAAGTTAAATCAAATAGTGATGGATTTGAAGAACATTGATTTGAAGATTGATGATGGAGATCAAGCGATGATCCTCTTGTGCTCACTTACTCCATTATTTAGGCAATTCGTGAATAGTACGGTGGATAGCCGAGACACTCTTTCTATAAAAAACGTGAAAGTATGTCTAGAATCGGACGAGTTGCTGGAAAATTTGTCATCGGATAAATCAAATGATCATGTAAATGGATTATTCGTGAGAGGATGATCACACGAGAGATTAGAAGTGCGATAGAGGGAAGTCAAGATCAAAGTCGAGAAATCTCAAAGGAGATCAATGCAACTATTGCAAGAAGGGACATTAGACGAAAGATTGTCCTATACTCAAAGTGAAGGACACGAAGAAATCTTTAGATTCTGCAAGCATTGCGCAAGATGCATCCGACAACGATTGTTCCGTTTTCTCGGTATGTGCATTAGTTGTCATTCAAGATTCTTTGCTGCTTGATTCTGGTTGTTCTTATCATATGACTCCAAATCAGAGTTATTTTGCAACATATCCTTCCCTTGATTGATGGTCTGTATTCATGGACAATGATACTGTGTGCAAAATTATTGGGATTGAAACAGTCTGTGATGCATAATGAGGTCGAAAGGACTTTGATGGATGTCCGACATATTCCTGACTTGAAGAAGAATCTTTGTTCTCTTAGAGCTTTGAATAGGATCGGTTGTAAGACCGTGATCGATTTTGGTGCTATGAAGATTCTTCATGGTTGGATGATCATGATGAAAGGAAGAAAGATTGTCAATTTGTATCCGCTTCAAGTACGCACTACCACCGATATGTCTGCATTTACATCTTCTGATTTTGATCTGAATTCGTCACGATTGTGACACTTACTTCTTGGACATATGAGTGAATGAAATATAGAAGTGATTCACAAAAGAAAATTGATCGATAATGTAAAATCTGAGATGTTAGACTTCTATGAAGAGTGTGTATTGAGGAAGAAACATAAGGTGAAGTTCGAAATTGGGATGCTGGATGCATGACACAAAAGTTATCCTAGACTATATTCACACTGATGTTTGGGGACCAATGCCTATTCCTTCTCGCGGCGGAGCCGGATACTCTACTCTTTTATTGATGACTTCTTAAAGAAATTATGAGTTTATTTATTGAAAATAAATCTGATGCATTTGAGAAGTTCAGGATATGATGGAAAACAGGCAGGAAGACATTTGAATGTTCTAAGGTCTGATAATAGTGGTGAGTACACTTCTAATGTATTCAAGGAGTTTTGCAAAACTGAAGGGATCATGCATCACTACACAACACCGAGAGATCCACAATCGAATAGAGTTGCAGGTCGTACGAATCGGATGCTACTGGAGAAGACGTAGTGCTTGAGGATCACCATAGGACTTTCAAAAGAGTTTTGGGCGGAGAAACAAAATACCTCTGTCTATGTCATTAACAGGTTATCATCTTCGACGATTGGATCAAAAACTCAATAGGAGTTATGGACTGGAAAAGTTGTTGATTACTCAATGCTACAAGTAAATGAGTATTTGAGTGTTCGACATATGCACAGAAATAACAAGATTGACCTGAGAGCAAGAAAATGCATCTTCCTCGAGTATGTTGAAGGAGTCAAGGGCTATAGGTTGTGGTATCTTGAAACAAAGAAGATCGTGATCACTCGATACACTTGATATTTGATGAATCTGTCATTCAAAAGAGATAGATTCAAGCTGAAAGGACACATGTGTCACTTGTTGAGGTGGAAGGCGAGATTCAATTCCGTGAGATTAAAAATGAGGTATCAAATACACTAATTGAGGAGTCGGGCCAACAGAAGGAGCTAGTTCATCATGAGGAGATAAAGGCACATTCGACACAATTTGAGGTGAATAGGCTGCGGCGGGATAGACGTCCGCTGGTAAGGTATGGAGACTGACTCATATATGGTTTTAAGGATGTAACTGCATATGCTTTGAATGTTGAAAATAAAGAACCTCTAAGTTATGAAGATGTCAGACATTATAACAACTTCCCGCAATAGAGAGTTGTTGTAGAGGAGGAGATTGAGTCGCTGCCTAAAAATGATACATGAGAGTTAGTTCCACTACCAGAACACAAGGACATTGAATGCAAATGAGTTTTCAAGGTCAAAGAAGGTTCTTCACTGGAGGACGATGTCAGGTACAGAGCAAGGCTCATGGCAAAGGCTTATGCACAGAAAGAAGGAATGAACTTCAATGAAGTTTTCTCTTCAGTGGTGAAATACATATCCATTCACATACTATTGACTATGGTGGCAGATTGGCAGTCTAAAATATGAAGTTAGAGCAACTCGTCGTGAAGACTGCATTCCTACATGGTGATCTCGAAGAGGAGATTTATATGCATCTGCTTGAAAGATTCTAGATTGAAGGCAAGGAAGATCATATCTGCAAGCTAAAGAAATCTTTTTATGGTTTAAAAAAGTCTTCAAGACAGTGGTACAAGCAATTCCATCAGTTCATTGGGTTCAAGACGAGCTTGTGGGACCAATGCCTCTATTTTAAGATACGTAACAATGGTTCTTGGATTTATCTTCTTCTCTATGTTAATGACATGCCTCGAAAAATAAAGAAGTGAAGATTTTGAATCATCAACTTACCCGAGAATTTGAGATGAAAGATCTCGGGGCTGCAAAGAAAATTATCGGTATGAAGATCATCAGAGATAGGAAACGAAGAGAAGTACGACTCTCACTCGATTTGGTATGGAGAAGACAAAGTCTTTGTCTAATTCTTTGGAAATACACTTCAAACTATCAGTTATGTCATCACCCACTACAGACGCAGAGAAAAAGTATACGTCTCACGTAACATATGTGAGTGCAGTGGGTTGCCTCATGTACGATATGATAATGCAGTAGCTCAAATCTAGCACAAGCAGTCGGAGTGGTGAGCCACTACATGGCTAACCCAGGAAAAGAACAATGTCACGCAGTGAAATGGATCATGCGGTACTTGAAATGGGGTGATAGTACTGATTTGATTTATGGTGGAGATAATGTGAAAGAATACATCTTAGCTAGTTATGTTGATTCTTACTATGCAGGTAATCTGGACAAAAGACGGTCGACAACGTGCTGTGTTTACCCTTGGAGCCGGTGCAATTTCATGGAGATCGACACTTTAGTCGGTCATTAACCTGTTGACAACCGAAGCCGAGTATATGATTGCAGTGGAGGCAGTCAAGGAGGTTATATAGC
The DNA here is from genome assembly GCA_033032865.1 of Dactylorhiza incarnata. NCBI lineage: Eukaryota > Viridiplantae > Streptophyta > Magnoliopsida > Asparagales > Orchidaceae > Dactylorhiza > Dactylorhiza incarnata. The sequence goes on from JAWHQI010000130.1 coordinate 2,971,859, forward strand.
TCAGAGGGTTACTTGAAGATTTGAGTTAGAAGATCTCGACGATCAGTTGTGATAGTTCGAATGTCATCTATATTGCTAAGAAACAGACCTTCTATCGGCAAACAAGACACATCGATGTTCGTAATTCGTTTTTAAATGAAATTGAGAAGGAGAATGTGATTGAACTTTCTAAGATAGACACAGATAAATCCTACATACGTATTTACGAAGGACGTTTCATTGCTAAAGTTTAAACTATGTATGCTACGTGTACTAGTTTTTCAAGTTTCTTCTATTATTTTTCATTCGTGGGTATTTTGGGAATTCATATGCATGGCGAAGTAGTATATAAACATTGCTAGTTATGTTTCTTTCTGCTTATCTATAGCCTTAATCCTCCGTACTGAAACTCATGCCACCAACCATTGATGCACTAGTATCTGTAGGTCAACCACGTGTAAATCTTTGATTGTTTTTTTGTTGGCAAAATACATAAATCAGTCCCTCGACTTTAGTCTAAGTTTGAAATAAGTTCATGAACTTTTTTTCTCGTATTGGTACCAAAACTTCAGGCGAAGTTTGAAATAGGCCCATATTCTAACTTCCATTAAGTTTAACGATTTTAGATAATGTGGTGGTCCTAAGGAGGTGATGTGGAGCTAACGTGGATATCAAGTTTTAATATTTTATTATAAAATCATAAAAAAATTGATTATTTTGTGTCTAAAGAGGGTCGAACTGCTATACATGACATAAATTTTTTTATCAAGTTTATAATAAAATAATAATCTTCAATATCCCTATTAGGGCCACATCACCGCTTTTCGACCGCCACATCATCTAAAACCTATAAAAACTTAACACAAGTTACTCTAGGGACCTATTTCAAACATTGTCTTTGGGGATCAATATTAAAGAAATAAAAATTTAAGGACCTACTTCAAATATAGGCTTAACGTGAGAGACTATTTATGTTGGAACAAAGAAAATTCGGGTTCACAAAGTTCAGACCAAGGGGGTGATCAAAGGCTACTGGTCTATCGGTCGACCCGAGTTAACCACAACCAGATGAAATCAGATAACTGAGAGAGTTCACTGGACAGCTTACAGACAGGACTCGTGTGCTGCTGCGATGAGGTCCCACCACAAACCTAGAAGTTTATAGGAATTTTCCCTCATAAAACAAATGCTGAGCTCGACAAGGAAGGAACTGGCTCGTCAAATAAGAACCTTGGGTTGGGGGGGGGGGGTCAACGTGCCTTCTACTTGTGCCATGAGGTCTTATTTATAGGCAATCCAGGTGGTATATGATCTGCGAATAGCCACCCCCAACGAGGTGAATTATGTTGGGCTAAAAGCTTGACGAGGTCAGGATGACGAGTTCAGGCTGACGAGCTGAATACTGCCGAGGTCAGGAAGACGAGTTGAATACTACCGAGGTCAGGCTAAAGAGCTGAAAACTGTCGAGGTTAGGATGACGAGCTGAATATTGCCGAGGTCTGGTTGACGAGCTGATGGTTGCCGAGGACAGGCTGACGAGCTGAAGGGTGTCGAGGTTAGGCTGAATAGCTGAAGGTTGCCGAGGTCAGGCTGACGGGTTGAAGGATGTCGAGGTCATGCTGACGAGCTGAAGGTTGCCGAGGTCAGGCTGACGAGTTGTATAATGCCGAAGTCAGGTGACGAGTTGAATACTGTCGAGGTCAAGCTGACGAGCTAAATCCTGCCGAGGTCAGGATGGCGAGCTGAATCCTGCCGAGGTCAGGCTGAGAGCTGAATACTGCCGAGGTAAGGATGACTAACTAAATACTGTCGAGGTCAGGCTGACGAGCTGAATACTGTCGTGGTCAGGCTGACGAGTTGAATACTATCGAGTTCAGGCTGACGAGTTGTATACTGCCGAGGTCAGGCTGACGAGTTGAATACTGCCGAGGTCAAGTTGACGAGCTCTCCCCTGACGAGGTCTCCTTCTTATGTATTTCTGATCTCGACGAAATACAGGTTATACACAATCCCCGATTTTTTTGGGCTCAATACGAGCTCGAAAAAATAATGTAGGACTTGTGGTTCTGAAAGATGGGCACTAGATATGCCATGCAATGTTTCTCCCAGGAATGGAGCTCAACTCGAGTAGGTGGAGAAGGGTCAACACCTCCTAAGAGTGGAGCTCACTCAACTGGAGGAGTTGGAGAAAGGTCGACACCCCCCAGAAGTGGAGCTCAACCAGAGGAGGTGGAGAAATGTCGACACCTCCCAGACCATTCACTAGACGAGCGAGTTCAATTGGAGGAGGTGGAGAAGGGTCGACACTTCCCAGGCGTGGAGCTCAATTGGAGGAGGTGGAGAAAGCCGAGACCTCCCAGGAGTGGAGCTCAACTGGAGGAGGTGGAGAATGGTTGACACCTTCCATGAGTGGAGCTCAACTGGACGAGGTGGGGAAAGGTCGACACCTCCTAGGAGTGGAGCTCAACTGGAGAAGGTGGAGAAAAGTCGACACCTCCTACGTCATTCGCCAGACGAGCGAGCTCAACTGGAGGAGGTGGAGAAGGGTTGACACCTCCCAGGCCATTTTCTAGACGAGCGAGCTGAACTGTAGGAGGTGGAGAAAAGTCGACACGTCCCAGGAGGGGAGCTCGACTGGAGGAGGTGGACTTGGGAGAAATCACTATTACCCGAGGTGTCGCCCCATCATCTTTCTTTACGTGCCTGGCGGATGAGAGAGGCCCTCGAAGGGTCTGAAGGCCAGCTCAGAGGCATGCACTTAGATCGACTCACACATTTGAGGCTTTGAAGTATCATCACTTAAGTGGTCAACGACCATCCCAGATGCATGAACTTAGATCAACTCACACATTCGAGGTTTTAGAATATTATCACTCGAGGGGTCAACGATCAGCCCGGAGGCATGGACTTAGATCGACTCACGCATTCGAGGTTTTTGGAGTATCATGACTCGAGGGGTCAACGACCAGCCCAGACGCATGGACTTAGATCGACTCACGCATTCGAGGTTTTTGGAGTATCATCACTCGAGAGGTCAATGACCAGCCCGAAGGCATGGACTTTGATCGACTCACGCATTCGAGGTTTTGGAGTATCATCACTCGAGGGGTCAATGACCAGCCCGGAGGCATGAACTTAGATCGACTCACGCATTAAAGGCTTTGGAGTATCATCACTCGAGGGGTCAACGACCAGCCCACATGCATGGACTTAAATCGACTCATGCATTCGAGGCTTTGGAGTATCATCACTCGAGGGGTCAACGGCCAGCCTAGAGGCATGGAGTTAGATCGGCTAACGCATTCGAGGTTTTGGAGTATCATCACTCGATGGGTCACCCCGACGTATCTTTCCCATTCGAGGCTTTCTACTACTAGAGAAAGGAAACATATGCGGTTATTGCACATAATATTCGAAATCATTAACTAACCCGGGTTGAGAAAAAACATGTATGCTATCGACCTTATTTTTAGTTATTCTTGACGTGTGTTTTGTCTGATTGGCTCACTCCAACGTCTACCCAGCTACAGAAATTTTAGGTGAATATTTTAGTGCTAAATTATCCTTTTGCAGCTGTTGGTGACTCATCCTCTTTTAAGATTTTTTGACGATGATTTCGTCCTCCCTTCTAGCAACCAATAGACGGCAAAGAGGATGAGCTCTTGAGGGGGAGTCGTTGTCCAGCATGCAACGAAAGAGTTGATCTCGGCCGCTATTACAGAGCGTGGACTTGGGAGAACTCACGAAACCCAAGACATCATCTCGTTGTTCGACTAAGGGCCCCAAGTGGTTAGGTGGAAATTCATAATCTGGTATGCTTGCGGAGAAATAAGCAATGCAAGATTTTTTCTGCGTCTGATAAGTGTTTCATCTCTTATAAGGTACTTTAGAGTATGACTCCAGACTCCCTTTTGGTAACCTCACAGTCGAGTGAGAAGGGCACTCGAGGGGTTATTCGGCCAGCATGCAAGGAGGGAGCTGATCTCGGCCGTCAATGTAGAGGTTTGGACTTAGGAATACGCACCAAGGCCCAAACAATGCAAGGAGGGAGGTCATCTCGACCGTCTCATCACTCGATTGAGTGTTTCAAGGAGTGAGATGGTGGTTCATGTTCTCGAACACTTGCGGAGATGGGTTTTGCCTTGGTATGATATCAAGCACAAAAACTTTCTCGGGTTAAAATCAATTGAAAAACGAGTAAGCATTTGTAAACAGCGTAACCTGACGAACATCTGCTGCTCCTTGGCATTTAGGAGTTCACTGGTAGAAACGCTTTAAGTCATTCCTGCTCCAAGTGTTCCCGAAGAGTCCTTCTGAATTTTGTAGGTGATATCCTCCATTTTTTAGAAATTTTAGAACCATGAATGATCCTTCTCAATTAGGGTTGAGCTTGTCGAAGTATCTCTACATCCTCTGCTTTATGTCTTCCTGCCGAGTAGTGGCGAGGTCCCGAAGCTCTTTGATGAAGTCGAGAGAGAGTCTCTATGGGATGTTATCGCCAGGGGAGGGACCACTCTATCTTCTAGAGACTTACCCATGGCTAGGTCATATGAGAATAAAGGAAGATAGACACTCACAAACAACATATAAATTTGTTATGGTTAGGAGATCCAAATAAGTAAAACTTTGTATTGGCTATACACGTATTAATATGGGTTACCTCCACATGCATTCCACAAAAAGAAATGTTGATAATACCTCAGATCATAGCCGTAAAATGTAGGTTCTTAATAAGATCCTTGCGAGTAAGAGCTCGCGTACTACATACTTCATGAGTAATAACTCTCGTAGAATATCACCTGCCGACTAGGATCATCGCGAATAAGAGCTCGCGGAATATAAACTACAAGACCTCACGAGTGATAACCCTCGTGGAATATAAACTACTGAAGAAGATCATCGCGAATAAGAGCTCGCGGAATATAAACTTCAAGATCTCACGAGTAAGAACCCCCGTGGAATATCAGCTGCTGAAGAAGATCATCGCGAGTAAGAGCTCGTGAAATATAAACTTCAAGACCTCACGAATAAGAACCCTCGTTGAATATCAGCTGCTGAATAAGATCATCGCGAGTAAGAGCTCGCGAAATATATACTTCAAGACCTCACGAGTGAGAACCCTCGTGGAATATCAGTTGTTGGAGAAGATCATTGTGAGCATGGAGTCGCTAAATACCAACTTGAATACCTCATGAGTAAGAACTCTCGTGGAATATAAGCTTGTGAGTATGTCATTGCAAAAGATGAGATGCTCGCGAGTATGAGCTCACAAGATAACAGAACACCTCAGAAGCCTGGATTTGCGGAGCATATGCTTTCTCGTCGTGGTGAACTCGTCATGAATCACCCTGTTTGTTAGTCATATGAAGACATTCACAGGTTTTACCAAAGCACCCGTAAGTATGTATATGTATGGAAAACATTAGTATCGAAGAAGGAAACTAAGTCTGAGCGAGCCAAAGCTCGCCTGAATGAGCTCGCTTCCTACCCTGGGCTGTCCTTGGCGAGTTCAACTCGCCTGGATTTGAGCTTGTTGGGAGCTCGCAAGTTGATTTTGAACTCGCTGGTTTGAGCGAGCTAAAGCTCGCTTGAATGAGCTCACCTTCTATCCTGGACTGGTCTTGGCGAGTTGAGCTCGCCTGGATTTGAGCTCGCCTGGATGAGCTCGCCTCCACGCTCACTGGATGAGCTCGCTGGAAGCTCGTTGGGAGCTCGCCTCCACGCTCATTGGATGAGTCTGTTGGGAGCTCGTCTCCACGCTTACTGGATGAGCCCGCTGGATGAGCTCATTAGGAGCACGCGAGTTGATTGTCTCCGACTCCCGCTCGTCGTCGTTCGCCATTAGATCTCGCACTATAGGTTTTTTCCTCCGATCACGGTTCACACTAACCGCACCAAAGTGTTGGAACCAAGAAAATCTGGGTTTACAAAGTTCAGACAAAGGGGTGACCGACCAATGGCTACTAGTCATGGCTACTGGTCTAGCGGTTGACCCGAGCTAACCACAACCAGTTGAAATCAGAGAACTTAGAGAGTTCATTGTACGACCTACAAACAGGACCCGTGTGCTGCAACGAGAAGGTCCCGCCACACACCCAGAAGTTTATAGGAACTTCTCCTCCTAAAGCCAATGCTGAGATCGGCACAAGGTAGGCATTGACTTGTCAAACAAGAACCTGGGGGGGGGGGGGGGGGGGTCAACGTGCCTTTTATTTGTGTCGAGGTCAGGCTAACGAGCTGAATATTATCGAGGTTAGGATGATGAGCTGAATACTGCCGAGGTCAGGATGATGAGCTGAAGGCTGCCGAGGTCAGGCTGATGAGATGAAGGCTGCCGAGGTCAGGCTGACGAGCTGAAGGCTGCCGAGTTCAGGCTAACGAGTTGAAGGTTGCCGAGGTCAGACTGATGAGTTGAATGCTGCCGAGATCAGGCTGACGAGCTGAATAATGTCGTGGTCAGGCTGACGAGCTGAATACTGTCGAGGTCATGCTGACGAGCTCTCCTTCTTATATATTTCAGATCTCGACGAATTACGGGTTATACAATTTAATTATTTTGACTTTTTTTTCTTGTTTTCCTTTTTTTTGTCAGATAATCCATAAAATTGTTCTCGTCTAGTTTTTTATTTTTTTCATTATTATGACAAATTCAATCTATGAATACGTGGCCTAGGTGGTATTATTCTCTCCACATCATGCCCAAATACTTAGCGCTTATCCAAACAGTCTGTATCACCTCCGAATCCACATCAGTCTTATGACTTATCCACTCTTTGTTGTCCTTTTCTTGTCAAATTGCTTCTGGCCGGTGAAGTAGCTTAATAAAATGCCCATATCACGTCACTATGCTAATAATTTCATTATTTTATGTGATGTGTTTCCTCTTTAATAATTTTGATCAACTTATGATCAATTTAATATTACATCAGTCTATGTTCTGTGGGGATAGCTTTCTGATGAAATCTGAGAATGAAGAAGTATATGTAAGCAATACATTACATATTTTCAATTAAAAAAAGGTCATGTCAAATCTTTCTGAGGGGAAAATTACCAACCTGTTGTGAACTTCTGATGAACTTTGTTATGCACTCTACCTAGTAAGCCTGTAGTTTGTACTGTTTTGTTTTATCCCCTCGGGTCTGCTATGGCTAGAAAAAGTGACTCCTGTCGCATGATTATTGAGTCGCAATCGTGAAGCGGTGGGATACACAAATGAAAGTGGAAAAATATTGTTTTTGGAGGTCCTGCAGCTAATCTAAGAGTGTATTGGAACTTCCCCTCAGAGAACCAAATCTCAGTGGTTGAGTGCAAAAATCTTAACTAGATCAGCAAAATGTCTCCAATTCCCCTTTCCCTCAACCTCTATTATAGTTTTACAAGTCGTATGAACCAGACATCCTTGGGCATTTCCGAGCAGCTAGATAATAAATGCGGGCAGGCACACCCAATTACCTATGCGTTTATTATGTTAGTGGCTCAATGATTCGATAATTATAAAAGGGGATTGTGCCTACATGTATTTACTTTTCGCCAGGGTATTGACAGCTGGAGTGACATCTTCTAAAGTAATTAAAATTTCACTTTGGTGATTTGGAGATATAAACAGAAGAGCAGAAAATCACTCATTTTAACACCTCATAAAATATTAAATACAAATGAATGAAACATGAGGATCCATAATGTTGATGGGTAGGGCTACTGAAAAGGTGATGACTGAAGTTTATGCGGCATTTATAGTAATAGAACTTGTTAGTTTTGATCTTCAGAAAATCAGAGTAAATCATGCAAAACGTAATGGCTTTTGGCAGGTATATCACATAACATAAAATCTTAATCCTTAGTTTAAATTTTTTAAGTATGGTAAGACTTTGCTTTGAGCAGCCACTTTGTGCATTTATTGTCAAAGGTTAGGTCTTTCTCCTCTGAGAGAAGCCACTTTGTGCATAGTGCCAAAGGTTAGGTCTGTTTCCAATCTTCCCCCGCCCATACCCCCAATGATTGGGGACTATATGGGTTCTGTTGTTGTTGTTGTTGTGGTAAGACTTTGCTTGGCTAATTTGTGAAATTTCCCCTTTTTGCTGAACAATCCAAATTCTGCAACTTAATAACCTGTATTCATGAATAGTAATCATCAGGTGTTCTATATTACAGTTAGGCCTCTGGAAGGACATTATTTGGTGTATTTATCTGCCATTGTTCTATTAATTGTATATTAGTATGGAAGGCAACAAAGAAAATCCACACATTTAATAAGAATATGTAACCAAATATTGTCTAAAGTTAAATTAAAGTGTTCTCTGATAAGTACTTAAGCTGAAGTTATAGAATTTGCCTCATTGATTGTCTCCTTATTTGGCAAGGGTTATCAACTTTCTTTGATCCAGCTTTAGTTTTCTCTCTCACAAGATGTCAAGATCATAGTTTTAGAAACTTGTGCCGGATATATTCTTTTCATCATTGTTATTTATACTATATATGAAGGGAAATATTAGTGTAATGTCTAATGAAGAGTTCCATTAAGCTAATCTCAACCATTGAATTTATTTTTAAATCAAATATTTTTAAAACTAAGCTCAGGTAGCTGCTCTGGCATGTGGGCCCTGCTAACGATCGTCTAGCGGGCGGACTCCTCAATGACCGCTCACCCACTCAAGCAGACGCTTGGCCATGGTTAAATGACCGTTGTATTTTTTTAATGAGATCAAAGAAATTATTTATTTATAAATTATCTATACCAAATTGGATTACTTTAATACAATCAATCTTGCACAGGGTTCTCCGGTGTCCTGTCAATGACAATACCCCGCAACTTGTTGCCCGCCGCCCACTTTTGTAATCAATGAAACAAAAATTTCCACGGAGAACCGCAAGTGACCGGGGTATTGTCGCGGCACTGAGAAGCTATGTAGCACGGGGACGGAAACGGGATACGGGATACGATACGAAACGGATACGGGAAACGTGATTTTTAAAAAAATACGGATACGGGAAACGTTTTTAATTTTTTTTAATTATTTTAATATAAGTATTAATTAATATAAAAAAATACAATTAACAAACTAAGGTACCATCTCAGTCACTACATTCAATAAAGAATAATTGGCGCACAATCATGTTGTTTAGGCACAATGGGAAAGATTAGGCTAGGAGAAGGTATTGGATATCGCAGTAAGAGAAAATATGAAGAATAGCTCATGCAATCTATTCCTTGAGGTATCCAAAAGCACAAACATTATTTATAGTGCCTACAAGTACACATTTTAGTTTGATTTATTTATTATCAATACAGATTACTCAAGAGTCAAGATTGGACCTACAAGTACACATTGAGAACTAATATCATAATATGTAATAATGATCATCAAACTCTTCACATAAACAAGATCTTCTTTGTCATTAAATTAATAAAATGATTTTGTAAGGAGAAGAAATTATTTCTAAGAGTTAGCCACCATTTAATATGAGGTGTGACTGCGCGCCTGACGACGTGAATAAAATTGCGGGAAACGCGTATCCCGCAAGGGGGATACGCGTTTCCCAATTAAATTTTTTATTTAATTTAAATATTGTGTTTCCTACGTTAGGAAACGTTTCGGAAACGCGTTTCCGCGCGTTTCCGGGCGTTTCCCATATCTGATACGCGTTCGAACCGATACTCGAAGCATTGTTAAGTATCCGTGCTTCGTAGCTGAGAAGACCAGCACAAGACAGCTTGTTCTTTTTATAGAAACACTTGTATATGAAACAGTATCATTTATTCTAATTCGTCAAAATACCGCTTTGTTTCCTCCAAAAAAATTACCAACTTTGCATTTACCCGCTGTTCGGCGTGCAGATGTGCATACTCATCTTTGTTGGTAACAATGGGGAGACATACTTCAACACAGCAGCACTGGTTTCTTGCGTGCAGAATTTTCCAAAGAGCAGGGGGCCTATAGTTGGCATTCTGAAGGGCTTTGCTGGCCTCAGTGGCGCCATCTTGACTCAAGTATACACCATGATACATTCTCCTGACCATGCCTCCCTCGTCTTCATGGTCGCCGTCGGGCCTTCCATGGTAGTCATAGCCCTCATGTTCATTGTTAGACCAGTTGCTGGGCACAAACAAGTGCGCCAATCCGACAACTCCAGCTTCATGTTCATTTACAGTGTCTGTGTGCTCTTAGCTGCTTACCTGATGAGTGTCATGCTTCTCCAAGACATTGTCGATTTGAGCCATAATATTTACATCTTGTTCACAGTCGTGTTGTTCGTTTTACTAGTAGCTCCAGTCGCAGTTCCTTTGATCTTGACCTTCGGTTCACATTCACTTTCATCGGAGCAAGAGCGTCTTTTGCCTGAGATTCTGAAAGACCAGACGGTTAAGTCGATGAACTCCACTGAACAGCAGGAGGTCATTTTCAGCGAGGTTGAGGATGAGAAACCTAAGGAGGTGGATTTGCTTCCTGCAACAGAGAGGCTGAAGAGGATTCAGCAGCTGCAAGCCAAGCTGTTTCAGGCTGCAGCAGTAGGAGCTGTGAGGGTGAAGAGAAGGAGAGGGCCACATAGAGGAGAGAACTTCACTTTGAGTCAGGCTCTGATAAAGGCAGATTTTTGGCTTTTGTTTATTTCTCTTTTGCTGGGATCAGGTTCAGGATTAACAGTTATTGATAATTTAGGACAGATGAGTCAGTCTCTGGGCTATGATGATACCCATATTTTCGTGTCTATGATTAGCATTTGGAATTTTCTTGGCCGGGTCGGTGGTGGCTATTTCTCTGAGATAATTGTGAGGTATGAATTGTTTTTTTGAATTTTTTTTATCTGGTTCTTACAATCATGCTCAACATATGAAGTAGGCACTGAATCTGTCCAAATAGAGATTAATAACAATAAATGGCAGCCCTGTGCACAAAGCATCCCCGCGCAGCGAGGGTCCGGGCAAGGGTCCCACCACATGGGTGAAATGTAGGCAAACTTTACCCTGGATTTTTGCAAGAGGCTGCTTCCAGGACTCGAACCCGTGACCTCAAGGTCACACAGCAACACCTCAAACGGTGCGCCAAGGCTCCCCTCAAATAGCGATAAATAACAATAATGATGCAAAATGCATGCTTCTGAATTTTGTCCATCCAACTCTTTCATATACACAAGCTGGTTGTTAGAACTCAAGCATCCAAACAAAAATCATTTAGCTATTGGTGGAATGGCTTGAGATCTATATTAAATGCACACAACTTATTAGTTTTCAATGTGATATTATTCTTGAAACGCCCTCTTACCTGTAGGATCTTTATCCTCTAATAAGTAGACTACCTTTTTCTTTAAATTTGTTGACATGAGAGCTACGTTATTAAAGACGCGTCGCCAGACGCATCAGGTGCATGGGGCCACACGCTTTTGCTAGGCAGGAGCTGGTGAGACAGCCTAGGCCTAGGTGAGGCGCGCCTCACCCGAAGCGCAAGGCGCGCCTTGTGGGCTTCACCAGCAAGCTGGGCGGTCCAGTTTAACATTTATAAGATTAGGATTTTTTTCTCCCTCCCGTAAACACACGAGCTCTCTCGTCGACAAGCTCCTCTTGCCCTCTCGCCCAGCACGTGCTCGTGAACCTCTCATCAACAAGCTCCTCTCGCCCAGCGATCGTGAAGCTCCTCTCGCCGACATGCTAAGACCCGCCTACAAGCTCTCTCGCCGACAAGCTCTCTCGCCGACAAGCTCTCTCGCCGACAAGCTGCTCTCGCCCAGCGCAAGATCGTGAAGCTCCTCTCGCCTTTTCCTGTTGCTGACGGAAGGAGGAAACTATTCTCCTCCTTATTTCTTCTCAAGATTACCTCGCCGAACTTATTTCTTTGCCGAATTCTTGAACCGAGGTAGTGATTTCATTTTTACTTGGACCTTTGTTTCTTCGGAGCTTCCTATTCTCCGAACTATGGTACCTCCTCACTTATCTTCCTTGATTTTATCTTATATGATGCTAAAGTTTGTTTTGGTTCACATTATTTTGGTCCAAAACGGTTGTTCGGGGATAAAAAAAACATCTGGACAACAATTTTAGCCTCCTAAATTGTTGCCCAAAAGTAACTACAGGAGTTTTATACATCTGGGCAGCAGTCTTAGCCTCCAGAAAATAGTTTTTAACCCTAAAACTGCTGTCCAACAGTGTAAAATTATGTCCGATGGTCCGAGCACTTCCGAACAACAATTATATTGTGCGAAATTTCTCTTAGAGGCTTTAAACTAATGTCCGGAGGTGAAAAATGTCTGGAATTCCATCAAGACAACAATTTTAACATATTTAACTCATTCTTTACGTTGTAAAAAATTGTTCAATAGGCTGGAATGGAAGTGAGTAGGTCTGGTTCATCAAGTGTTCAATCAAACAAAGATTTCGAATGGAAGTAATGTGCGTCAAGTGACTCCTACTAACTAATAAGAATGATTTGATTTGCAACTTTTGCGAAAAGGTTACAAAAGGAGGAATTTCCCGTGCTAAACAACACATTGTTAGGGGCTTTAGGAATACTAAACCTTATCTCTGATGCCCCCAACATGTACGCATAAAAATCCAAGAGTTTATAGAATGAAAAACTACTTCTAATAATACAGAGAATCACGCATTCCCATACTTAGTAGATGTGGATACTTTTGGAAGCGATAAGGAAATAGATGACATATGAGAGAAGATTCGTGGAAGAGAAGGTGCCAAAGAAGCCTCGGGTCGAAGGACCAATAAATGTTTTTTTGTACCTAACATTGAAAAGATCATGTAAAATAGAGCATAACAAAAAACAATGAACAAACATCTATTAATGAAACTGGTAAGAAGGAATTTAGAGGGCGAGATTGCAAAAATATAGCTCAATGGATGTATGACGCAGCCATCTCATTTAATGTTGTGACTTATCCTAGCTTTCCGGTAATGATAGAGTCCATTTGACAGTTTGGGTTGGACAGAAACACCCAATTATCATTAGGTTCTTGTGCCTTTGCTGAATAATGAAGTAAATGAAGTCAAAAGCATAATGAAATCCTAGGAAGATGAGTGGAGGTTGTATGATTATTTTATCATGACTGACAGATGGAAAGATATGAAACAAAGAACATTGATAAATTTTTTGGTGAATTCACCCAAAGGAACATTTTTCCTTGAAACTGTCAATGCATCCGATTACTCGAAAACTTGATAGGGTGGTGGAACGGGTTGAAGAGGAAAATGTTGTCCACATTATTACTAATAGTGCAAGTAACGATGTACTAGCAGATAAACAATTTATTCATTATCCATTTCATTTTAGTCAAATAGGTTGATTTTTTCTTTATGTTTCTTTGTTTATATGATACATAATAGGAAAATTATTGGAAGCAAAATGACCACATTTATATTGGATGACGTACGTTGCTCATTGCGTTTATTTAATATTGAAGGATATTAGGAAGATGCCTAATATTAGTAGAACGTTAAAAGGACAATTACCATAAATTGTTATATTTATGTTTGCCTGGACTAGTCAATATGCTGAGGAGCTTTACAGGACAAGTGGAGCTTGTTAGACCTGTTGTGACAAGGTTTACGACTTCTTTTCTTATGCTTCAACTCATTTACAAGCAGAGGAAAAATCTGAGAAAAATGTTTACTTCACCTGAGTGGACATCAAACAAGTGGGCGAAGGAAACTGGTGCTAAGCAAGTTCATGACATTATTTTAATGGTCTCTTTCCGGAGTAGTATTGTGTATATTTTAAAGATCTTCGAACCTTTAGTACACATACTGAGATTGGTTTGTGATGAGAAAAGACCCGCCATGAGTTATATCTATGAAGCTATGTATAGAGCTAAAGATGTGATCATTAAATCTTTTCAGGAGAAAGAAGACAAGTACAAGGATGTCTTGGAAATTGTCGACAGAAGATGGGAAAGCCAGCTTCATCGACCTTTGCTTGCAGCAAAGTCATTATTTAAATCCAGGATTCTTCTATTCAAACCATATTATTGCAGAAGATGGAGAAGTTACGAAGAGAACAATGCAAAGACTAATTCTAATCCATAACGAGCAGATAAAATCATTGACCAACTTACTTTATATAAAAATGTTGAAGGGTTTTTTGGAATGATATTTGCAATTCGACACAGAAAAACAAAGTCCTTAGGTAAACTAGACATTATTCGAACATGGTTTAAGTGTATTAAGAATGCATGATTAATTTCTAAATATTCATTACTTTGACATGTGAATGATGACAATTTAATGGAGCTTCAATTACTAATCTTAGAAGATTTGCTATAAAGGTGCTTATCCTTACTTGCAGTGCATCTGGTTGTGAGCGCAATTGAGCTTTTTTGAACATGTAAGCATTTAAATTCTATTTTGGGAGGTTAATAAGGTGATGAAATCACGCTAATTAATTTATGTGGTTAATTAGTTATATTGCAGCTCAACAACGCTTAAATGATATAGTATTAATAAAGTACAATCGAGCGTTGTGACGTTGATATGATGCACGTGATCATATTGATCCGATTTCATTGACAGATATTGACGATAACAACGAATTGTTGATGGGAAGAATGAAGGTAGATAATGAGGTTGAGCATGATGGGGAATTGATTTTTGATGACATGTACTTGACTTGTGGTGCAGTTGCTAGGGCCACTGGAATTGAAGAGGATATCTATCACACACACTTATCAAAAGGAAAGAATACGATCCCTACAAAAATAGTTGAAAAGGAGAGCACATCTAAAACGAGGGTTCCTACTCCAGTCTCCAGTAGTGTTTATAGATGATGATGAAGAGGATGAAGAAGCTGAGTACAATAAAGAAGAAGAAGATTATAATGACATTAGAGATGATGATGAAGACAGTCTTTTCTGAAGATGGTTAGTTGATATAGAACTGGGAGTAATAAAGTATTTGCATTTTAAATATTTTTACCTTTAATAAAGTCTTTTATTCTTCTTTTGTATTACATTATTCATTGTTGACATTAACTAGTGACTAGTGTGTTGCTATGGTGATAGTTTTATTTTGTGTTTTTTGCATTTAATAAACTAGATTTTTTTTTTGCACCGCATTTGTCAGGCGCGTGTCTGCGCCTTGTGCCTAGGCCCCATGATCCCTTTGTGCCTCGGTCGCCTTGCGTCATTTGATAATATAGCATGAGAGTGAGTTGTTAGGTCTATTCTGCTTTGATACTATGTTGGAACCTAGGTGGAGCTTTCCTAGATCTATATAAAGTGTATGTGACTATTAGTTTCTCAATGTGGGACTATTTTCAACATTTGCATAGCTTTTGAAACTATGTATCTCTTAACCAAGTAATGTTGTAGTCCACAACGAAAATGTTTGGAATCACAAAGAGAAGACTCCAACATAGCAAATGACATGATTTTTTTTCACTCATTCCTAGCATTTTCTGGCAATCATAAACTCTCAAAACTTGCAAGAAACTCATTTTTCTCATATAAATGTGTGATGTCTCTTCCCTACTACTTCACAGCGATCACGCGTATCCGAGGCCAGTAGCTATGGCGGTGGCACAGAGCGTAATGGCCGTCGGACACTTCTTCATCGGCATGGGCTGGCCTGGAGCAATGTACATTGGCACACTGCTGATAGGGCTAGGTTACGGAGCTCACTGGGCTATTGTGCCTGCGGCAGCTTCCGAGCTATTCGGTCTCAAGAATTTTGGAGCATTGTACAACTTTCTCACGGTGGCAAACCCCGCCGGCTCTCTGATTTTTTCGGGTCTAATTGCCAGCCATGTATATGACTATGAAGCAGAGAGGCAATCTCACAACCACCAGAACCTGAAATCAGCCACAGGAAGTAGACTAGCAGAAGAGGCGTTAAAGTGCGAAGGAGCTGTTTGTTTCTTCCTCTCTTCCATGATAATGTCAGGACTTTGCATCATTGCAGTTATCTTGAGTTTGATTCTTGTTCATAGGACGAAGATAGTCTACACAAATCTCTACGGGAAAACTCGCACTTGAGTTGCCAAGGACTCCAGATATTGTTCATTTGGATATTGGTTGTTTTACATTGAATACATCAAGTTCTTACTTTGAAATGGAGGCCAATTGTGAGTATTGAACGTTAAAAGAATGGCACTGGCAAAGTAGTTTCTTGAGATGTATTGTATTATCGATGAAAGGCGTGATTTTGTTGTATTTGGTAACAAGAAGTAATCTTTTTTTTTTCTTCAGGTTCCTTGTACATGTTATTGTTTGTTTGGTTTTGGCCTTGGGGTTTATAAGGGGCCTTCTTTGTGAACAAACTGTTTTGGAAGTATTTTCATTAGTCATATTCTTTGTTGCTTATAATATAGTGTAGTGATACTTTTGTACTCGAGTTGTTTTTAGAGCTTATT
The DNA here is from genome assembly GCA_033032865.1 of Dactylorhiza incarnata. Classification (NCBI taxonomy): domain Eukaryota; kingdom Viridiplantae; phylum Streptophyta; class Magnoliopsida; order Asparagales; family Orchidaceae; genus Dactylorhiza; species Dactylorhiza incarnata. The sequence goes on from JAWHQI010000130.1 coordinate 2,988,184, forward strand.
GTTGTCCGTCGAAGCTCTTATTGCGATTACAATTTACGGCTCGTTTGTTAGGGCGTTTTTCTCGGTGCCTTTTTGAAAAAAAAAAACGTAAAACACCATTTTATTCCCGTTTCCAACCGCGGGGAGGGAGCAATGTCCAAGACAGTTGTTTTATTTTCATTTCCAACCGCCACCACCCATCCAAACATGCCCTAAATGTATCACATCAACAGCTCTGATTGCATTTCGTATACCCTTATTTATAATGTTCTAGGGTGGTAAGAGAAATAAGGTGTAATTTATTCGGTGTAATGAAATTTTATTGTGAAGCTAACAAAGGCTCTGTTTGGCACGACGGTGGCGGTCGTGAACGCGGTGGTAAAACCGTCACTCGTGAACGTGCACCTAAGGAATTTCATCCATTTTTATGTTCAAGTGGATGAAGTTCCTTTTAGGTGGGCGTTCATGAATGACGGTTTTACCACCGCGTTCACGACCGCCGCCATTGTACCAAATGGAGCCAAAAACAGCTTTCAAATAAGGACATCATTAATCATATTAAGAATCCATCAATGCAAGACATTTTTACTTGTTTTTTTTTTACTTTGCTCTTCTCGCTCTTATCATCGTGCTTTTGACGGGTCATTTACCGGGACCTCCGTGGAAATATCCCTTGGAGAGGAGCTCCGGGGGTATTTTTGTGCAAGCATGTTATGAAATGCAAACTTACACGCGAGATTCAACAATCACTCCCATCCTCCGTCTGAAATTATGCATTATGAGTAGCATCTCAGCTACAATCTTTTGGCTCAAGGAGCGGATAAAAATAGGCGATTGATATACGCACATCCAATTTGACTATTCGCACACCACAAATTAAGTTTTAAAACTTGAACTAGAAACTTTACCTCATTTTAAACGCACCCCCTTTTCCTGATCCAGTGCGCCTCTCCCGCCCATCGCGCCCAGTTCGCCTCGCCTGAGCCCGCGACCTCGCCGACTCTCCATTCCGCGACCTCGCCGGCTCGCCATTCTGCCGACCTCTCCCGAGGGATGTGCCTAGCTCGAAACTTTCAGATCTTCCCCAAAAATCACAAGAAATGCTTGCATAAAATCTTTGAGCACCTCAACTCAACATCAAATACCCCCTCTTCGGCTAGAAAAAGCCATATCGGAGATTTCTCTAGAGTGTTGGAATCTGAAAGAGCGAACTTTCCATCCAATACTGTTCAAAGCACAAACAAATAGAAGAGAATTTCAGGGTTTGTGGCTTCATTACCGGGAAGCACCGGTGAAGAATTTTTCAACGAGTGTAAACACTAGTCTCATGCTTCTCCTAAATCTCACAAAAGTTCAGCGGAAACTTGTTATCTTCTGCCGAACCAAAAAGATTCTGACTTTAAGTGCACCGAACTCTGGCTCCGTTAAGACGGGTAAGCGGTCTAGCATGGACGGATGTGCAGACAAGAACTTCTGAAATTCAATTTGATCAGAAAATGAACTCTGATGCTTTGACCGGAGCTTCTTCTCATAATGATGATAATTAGTTCCATAATGCAGAAATTATCAACCGATGAAGACCGACACAGTCAAATGGAAACAAATGATAAAACAAGTGTTGTGATGCCGATCAATGAAACAAGCAGATAAACTAATACAAGATCATTGGAAAATAGATAAACTATACAGATGAATAAAACAAGGCGCCTAAAACAAGTGCAGTGAATGCGATTTTTTTTCTTTTGGGCTACGAATATTAAAATGGTGTACAAGTAGCGGTTTAGTGGCCGCGTATAGCAAAGGACGGCGTATATCCAATTAAGGTGTGCTTATATCAATCGCCTAAAAATATCATTTCAAGAAGTCAAGAGTAGGCCTTAGTTTAGGGTTAAAGAAATAACCTTCATTTGTAGATTTGAGAAAAAGAAATTAATGGAAATAGTAACTGTGTGTCTATGTTACAATTGGTATAACTGCATTGACTAGCTGGACTAAGTTGATTGTAGATTTGTCCTACTACCAAAAGGGAAAATAGAAATAGTAGGAGAGTTATGTAGTCATTTTTCTTTGTTCTCGGTTCTAGGACTCGGAGCGGTCCTCTGCGATCCATCTGAATCGTGTTGGTGGAGACTGAGATTGTCTTTTATCGACGTCTTGTCGGGAAAAAATTCAATGAGTTCGAGGAGATCACTTGGAGAGGATCACATTGATTCTTCTTCTCCTTCTTCGTTGATATACCTGTAATTTTTTTTATTGTATTAGAGTATTCATTCATAATGTAGGATCGTCACGAGGTTTTCTCATCAATTCGAGGTTTCCTCGTAAATATCTGTCCGTGCTTGTGCGTCTCTTTCTTGTATATTGTGCTTCTAATCCCTCTTGCAGGGCTCCGAATGAAGTCCTCGCAAACATCTTGATCAGAAGTTGTTTATAAACTCAACATGCATTGAGGAACATAGGGCATGTTTGGCGCGGCGGTGGCAGTCATGAACGCAACGGTCGGCTGTGGCGGTCATGAACGCAGTGGTTGGAAACCGCAGTCACGAATGCAGTTGCACTGTTTGGATAAACTGCGTTTTCTGTGCTGTCATGAAAATAGCCATTTCATCTCTTAAAATAGCCATTTCGTCAGCCCCTCTCCCTTCGACAAAATCAACTTCAATGTCATCAGGTGCATTTGTTTCCTGATGCATATAGTTTTCGCCATCCTCACACTCGGCAAACTCCGGATCTTCACTTGAAGGATGCCTACGAATATAGTTATGTATAGTCATTGTAGAAACCACGATTAAAATTTATTTTTAAAACGAATATTGCCGCATATCAAGTAGTATCGCCCATTTCTTTTTCCATACACCGAAAGTTATTATCAATTTTCTCAAAATGGCAAACATGCCCCACGGGCGGTCCGGGCGTCCCAGGCAAGTTGCCCGGCGACGGTGGCGGCCGGGTGCGGTGGTGGCCTGTCGGCGTGCGCACAAGGGGCGCGCATGTAACGGCCCGCAGACCGCCACAGAGTAACAATATACATTTTCTTTATTAAGTATTCAAAGCTACGCAACAATAATTATAATGTGCCACAAATAAGTATTGAAAGGACAGTACAGAAAGGAAACTAAATTTCCAATCTAGCCCGCAAATAAAACTAAAGTATAAGAATATCCTCACTTTAATAAGCATTCTCATTCTAGCCCCCTTTAGCAGATTTGTCAGAGAGTGCAGGCAGCTGGTGGGCCCGGTGGCAGATTTGGCAGACATTTTAAGGATAAACTGTTATTTAGGATTGATAGGAATAATAATCCATGCAGCGTTTGTGGAGAATAATAATCCATGCAGCGTTTTTGTTGGTTAATCCATGCAGCGTTTGTTTTCAGTTTCAATATATGTTATTAACATTCTCATTAACATTATTGTAAAAAATTTCTGATTAACATTCCAAAATATCAGTGAGCAATCCCATTAAATTAAATTTCTGATTAACATTCCAGAATTGTGCAGGCTCGACTTATGATACACAACATTATCTGATTAACATTTCAAAAGTAAATCCAATTAACATTCTAAAAATAAACTAAATACACATCTAGTGCATCCTCATAACATCAGATAACGTCAAAATTAAAACAGAATAACTAAGAAACAAATCATCGAATAAACGTCTGAAAACTGTCCGCGATTTTTTCCTTGCTATATCTAGTGCATCCCTCCATAAAACATGCAAAAAATTAAAAGATAATTATTGCAAAAAATTAAAAGAAACTTTATTTCACAATCAAATACATTCTTACCTTCGATTTTCTGGATTTGCGGGGCATGTTGCCCGATTGTATCCCAATTGTTTACAAATACCACATTTTCTATTACTACGATCAATGTGTTCATCCATTGTATTATGATGTCGACGAGTTTGAGGGCGGCCAGTCCTTCTTATTAAAGTGGCGGTTGAAGCTCAATAATACCTCGTGCTGCGTCTAATGGCTGTTATCCTGTAATATCTGGAATATCATGAAAATTTCCGTTGTACATATTTTTGTAACAAGATATTGTATAAAGTCTAATATCATCTGCTCATGTGAATAACGTATAGACGCAAGTGAAGCAATTATATGAGCACAAGGGACATGATATAAGACCATACTATGGCAACTGTAGGAGCATCCATCATCAGTGATCAGTACACGATATGCTATATTTTTGTCATCGTAGCATGAAAATTTAGTGCGATTTATTTGGACTGGCCTACATAAATTTCTTGCAGCTACTTCTCGGTTACCTAGCATTGCTAATACTTTAGGCACAAATCTAGACACTGCATCACGTTCCCATTTTAGCTCATCTTCACCTCTTTTAAGAAATAATGCAATACAGTGATAAAATGTAGCTGATACTAGTGCTTGTATGGGAAACCCTCTCGCTCGTTTAAGTACTCCATTGAAACTTTCGCTCGCATTTGTCGTCATAGTGCCATATCTAGCGCCACCATCATATAATAAAGTTCATTTTTCAACATCTCTAGCCACCAACCAATCATATGCTCTTTGATCAACAATTTTAATGTGTTCCATATTTTGTGTAAATGTTGCAAAATCTGATGCATTGCCCACCCAATACATTTTATCACACAACACGTCAATTCCATTCAAACCAAAACCTCTAACAGCTTTTTTAAAATTTTCACGCAAGTGTCGCAAACAGTGTCTATGTTTTGCATATGGAAGCTCAGATGCAACCCCACGAAATAAGCCTGCATGTCACTGATAATACAAAGATTTGGACGACTAGCAATATCTGGAAGCAACTCTTTCAATCGGTTTAGAAACCATTCCCATGATTCATTACACTTTGATTCAACAACAGCTAATGCTAACGGAAAAAGTCCATTATTAGCATCTATACCAACGCCTATCAACATAGTACCCCGGAAACGACCCAATAAAAAAGTTCCATCAAGGCTAAGAATGGGACGACAATTAGCCCATCCTTCAATTGAGGGTCCGTAAGCCCAAAACAATCTTTGAAATCTATTGTTTCCAGAGGTATAAATAGCAAAAACTGTGCCTGGGTTATACATGCAAATTGCATCTAGATATAAAAGTATGATTTTATAAGACTCAGACCAACCCCCAAAAACAATTTTTATTGCTTTCCGTCTGGCGTCTCATGCCTATTTGTGTCTGAAGTACGGGAGTAATAAATCTCGCAAAAAACATTGCAGTGCACTGTCTGTGATCATTTTGTATGTTCGCATTTATGCATATATGCAAGCCAGATATTTTGGAAATCAACCAAGCATCTCTGTGTTTTTTGGAAACAATAGCCCTTAGTTTCCATGGACATGGTCGACTAGAATGCATGTTCTCTAAGCATACTAGGACTAATCTGCACTGATTTGATTGAAATATTTTAAATTGTACATGATTCTGTATAGACCATGCACTTATAGTGCAGTGCATCTCCCATTTTGTTCTGAAAAAAGTTCTAACTTGTAAATCGTGAGGTATTAAAAAGTCCATGATTTGGTTATCTTGTGAATGTTCTCCATCAACATCTTCTTCAACCACCCAATCTTTTATTGTTCTAGCAAATTGAATGAATGAATTATCAACGATTATGCGATCAACCCAACTACGATCAACTGAAATTGATCGTTCAAAGATGTCTGTAACTCTACTTTGAGTTTCAAATATGTTTTCATCATCATTATCAAACGAGTCATCACTACTGTTATCGTCTGTTTCATTTAGATCAATATTTAATTCTTGTTGCTGATACACTTCACACTCATCAAGTTCAAATTCAACACCATCCGACATGATCATGACACCTCAAAATAACTGAATTAAAAAAAAAACTATTAGCATAAAAAAATAAACTAAACATCTAAATTATTATAGAAATAAAACAAAAAACTAAACATTAAAGAACTAACTATATATTATTAAAAAAATAAAACATTTATTAATAATTAATAACTCATATCTATTAAAACAAAAAAACTACACATTTAAAATATTAAATAACTAACCTGCAGACAGGTTGTTGAGGGAGCAAATCCTTGGGTAAAGAAATGCAATGGTATTTTGTGTGATTTGTTTTAAGGACAAGTGATTTATTTTATAGGCTCTCACACAAGTAAAAAAAATCTGCAAGCAGTGTGGGACTAAATTTGGTATACTGTGGAAAAAAACCCCCACAAAACATAATTAACCAACAAAAAAAGCTGCCTGGATTATTATTCTCCACACGCTGCATGGATTATTATTCCTATCAGCCCTTAATAATATTTTATCCTAAAAATGTCTGCCAAAGTTGCCACTAGGCCCACCAGCTGCCTACACTCTCTGCCAAATCTGCTAAAGGGGGCTAGAATGGGAATTCTTATTAAAGTGAGGCTATTCGTATACTTTAGTTTAATTTGCGGGCTAGATTGAAAATTTATCCACTCTTATTCCAGATATTTTACATTTTTTTACATGTCCAAACCACCATAAATATATACAAGTCTATTACATCATTTAAACATAACTAAAGTAGAAGTTTCTTTAACAAGTGGAGCACTTCACATATCACATATCCCTCAAAAGCTTTGACCATTTCAAAATTTTCTACTAAGTTGTTATACCACACATGATAAAGTCCCACTTAGTCTGCCTGACGCTTAGATCCTAAAAATAATTTAAAATGGAAAGAGATAGTCTTTACATAAAAGACTAAGCGAGGAATTTTAATTCTTTAACTGCTATACAGGCAAAACACATGTTAGATAACAATAGTGATATGATATTTGCAAGTCTAATAAGTCAATATCAACTTGCATTGAAAGACATTAATGATACAAGTAACTTAGTGCACTCAACTCGCATAAGGCCTATTAAGGCCGAACTAAGTTGACCCGAATATGTAATCCAGTGCGCACAACTCGCTTAAGACTTGTAAGGTCCAACTGGATTTATAACAGTCTACAGATACCCTTAATTTTTGCATCAATGCTTTCAATTTGGTTTGTTATTAAGGTAATTATCATTTATGTTCTTTTGTTTTTGATACAAAAATAACATTCTAATGAGGATAAGTTCATTGAGGAACTACGAGAAAGTAGAATATAATTAAAAAAATAAACCCTCACGTTGAGTTTCTCTTTTTCTTTGTCCTTCCTTAGATCATCCTCACGTCTATCGGGAGACAACATCCTTCTTTGTATCTGAAAATAAATATAAATTGAATATGGTTCTTGGATTCTTTATGGAGTAGAATTATAATTAAAGGGTGATGAAGGCTTTTAAGAGGGTATTAAATGTAGAATGTGTTTAAACTCCAATTTAATTCATCTCCTTAAACTTCAACTTGAACCCATTCTGTAATTATAAGTCTTTTGATATCAACCAGGTAATCCTACAACTAATTCTCTTCTTACATTATATTTAAAAGCCTATTAGAAATGCAATTTCAGCCAAACTATCCTCATGTAGACATTAATATGAAATACACCAACTATAGAATTGAAGGAAATTTACAAATAATCATGATTTATAAAGGACATATTTGAAAATGTAATTACACCATGCAAAAACAACAATTTCCTTCAAAAAAAAACATGCATTTCCAGCAATTTGCACGTGTTTCACAACTTGATCTAATAGCCAAAATATAATTTCTATAAATTCCAATAAGATTAAAATCAAAACTCCATTATTTGTAATTAATTTCTTCATGAAATGTCCAATTATTTAACATGTAATCCATGATTCCAATTCGACATCCTACTAATATTCCCAAACTGAATATGGACTCATAAAGGGTTTTCACCATGAGGCTACATGTCATGTTACCAGCTTAGAATTTCATTATGAAATAGCCCAACAATTTCATAGGTGATATACAGTTGGCTCTTCACACTCCTCTAAGGAAATACAAATTTTTCATGCCACCATAACGTTCTATAAAACTGAAATGTTTTTCTTTCTAAATCCCCAAAATTAAACTAATTTACTCACTAAATGTATAATAAAAGAAGGGAAGGAGGAGAAGAATGACTGACAATGAGGAATAAAAAGAGAAATTAGGGCTTTGCTATAAGGATGCTCAAATCCTTATTTAGCTGAACTCTGGGGTTTCAAAACCGTCCACCCCGAGAAGAGGGCTGGGTTCCAGTGTAAGAGGCTCGATCCAGTTTCTTCTCTGCCGAGAGGAAGGGAATCGGAGAAGGGAGGTGGAAAGAGGGCGATCAGCGAGAGGCGAGATCTAGGCGAGAGCGGTAACCCTTCAAGCTGACGGTGCGGGATTATATCGAGAGAATAATAGGCTGGGTTTTACTTTTTATCGCAAGGGGCCAACCCACCCTCTCACGCCACCGCTCAAGGCCACCTCTGGGCCTAAATTGGGTTTATTTTGGTTTAATTACAAGTTATCCCCTCTTAAATTTCATCATTTTTTCTTATTGGCACACCAATTTCAGCAAATTCCTTGTATGGCTATTGATACACCAATTTCAACAATTCCCTTTATGATTATTGGCAGACCATTTGTATAATTTGATATATATACTCATGTTCAATGAATAACTATGATACACAAAATAGCGGCGACATTTTATGTGCGTCTCTTTCATTTCCTCAAAAATGATTTAATACTAAAGTTTTAAATTATTTTATATTATGTGACGATATTTGGGTGTTACAATTATATCCCCCTAATAAAAAATTTCGTCCTAGAAAATAACATACCTTTAGAATGTTGGAAATAAGTCACATAGTACATCTTCTCGCTCCCAAGTGGCTTCATTCTTTGGGTGGCCCTTCCACCATATTTTTACAAAATTGGCATCCTTATTCCGCAATCATTTAGTCTGTCAGTCAAGAATTTGATAGGGCTCCGTTGGGCTTGATAGATCTGATTCAATTTGTACATATGTTGCAGAAATCATCTTATTTGGATCGACAATATATCTTCGCAGTGACGACACATGAAAAACGTCATGTAGATTTTGCAGTTCATTTGACAGTGCCAATCTGTAAGCCATGTCTCAAATACGTTCAGTGATAGGAAAAGGTCCTACATATCGCGGACTTAATTTTCCAATCTTTCGCAGTCGCAGGACGCCTTTGAATGGTTTAATTTTCAAACATACTTGATCGTCAACATTAAATTCTACCCGCCGATGTCGTGCATTATAGTACTTCTGTTGACGGTCTTGAGCAACTTTCATCTCTTTTGAATAAATAAGATCTTTTCTTGCACCTTATCCATCCTTTTTTTATTGTATATTTTTCGTTCACCATCTTCTGCCCAACTGAGAGGAGTTCGACATTTTCTACCATACAAGGCTTCAAAAGGAGCCATTTGAATTGTCGATTGATAACTGTTATTATAGGAAAATTCAGCTAATGACAAATATTTCTCCCATGATCCTTTTAAGTCTAAGACAATCATTCGTAATAGATCCTCTAATAGTTGGATAGCGCATTCTGATTGACCATTTGTTTGCGAATGAAAGGCTGTGTTGTACAACAATTTTGTTCTCAAACGTTTGTACACAAGTTTCCAAGTATTCGATGTAAATCGGTCATCTCTGTCTGAGACAATTGTTCGAGGTATTACATGAAATTTAACAATAACATCAATATAATCTTCTACTAATCTTTCAGTAGGTCCGCCTTATTTTGCAGCAATGAAGTGTGCACTTTTTGTCAATCGATCAATAAACACCCACATACCATCATTTCCTTGCTTGCTCCGAGGTAAACCCCACACAAAGTCCATTGCAATGTCGTCCCACTTCCATTCTGGAATATGCAATGATTTCAAATAACCTTCGGGTTTCATATGTTCTGCTTTCACTACTTGGTAGGTATGACATTTAGCGATGTATGTAATTACATCCTTCTTCATCCCTAGCCACCAAAAATCTTGTTTTAAATTGTGGTACATTTTTGTATGACCAGGATGAATAGAATATGGTGTATTATGCGCTTCATACAAAATATCATTCCTCAAATTATCCGCATTTAGAATACAAAGCCTATCATTCAAGAATAATAATCCTTCTTTCTCAGCAAAGTTCTTTGATTATTCATTTTTTACTTTCTCCAACAAAGTTACAAAGAATGGATCTTGAGATACTACCTTCAACGTTCTTTCTTTAATCGGGTATTGAACTTGCATTTGAAATAATTGAGACTGCTTATCTTCTGACGTAAATACGAGAAATATTTCCATCTTCTGTAATTCTTGAATCAACCTTTGGTTATACTGATTTATTGTCGACAATGTGACAATACTCTTTCTGCTTAAAGCATCAGCAATAGTATTAGCCTTACCTGGGTGATAGTGAATATCAATCACGTAGTCTTTAATGAATTCTAACCAACGCCTTTGCCGAAGGTTTAAATCTTTCTGTGTAAAGATATACTTCAAGTTTTTATGATCAGTAAAAATTTCACATCGGACTCCATACAAATAGTGTCGCCATATTTTTCAATGTGAACACTACTGCTGCCAATTCTAGATCATGAGTTGGATATTTTTTCTCCGCATCTTTCAACTGTCTAGAGTCATAAGCAATAACATTCTCATGTTGCATTAGAACGCACCCATGACCTTTATAAGAAGCATCATTGTATATCTGAAACCCTTCTGATCTTGAAGGCATTACCAAAATATGGGTAGTTGTCAACCTCTCTTTTAACTCTTCAAAGACAAGTTGATAATCCTCATTCTAAATGAAGGATATATTTTTCCTTGTCAATTGAGTCAATGGTAAGGCGATTTTTGAAAATTTTCTTACAAATTTTCCATAATATCCAGCCAGTCCCATGAAGCTTCTCACTTCTGTTACAGTCGTAGGACGTGGTTATTGGATGATAGCTTCAATCTTGCTGTGGTCCACATCTAATCCTTGTTCATTAATAACATGTCCTAAAAAGAATACTTCCCGTAACTTAAATGCACACTTAGAAAATTTAGCATATAACTGATGATCTTTTAATGTTTGCAAAGCCAATCTCAAATGTTGTGCATGTTCTTCTTCAGTTTTGGAATAGATCAAGATGTCGTCAATAAAAATAATAACACACTTGTCGAGATATTCCTTAAACACTCGATTCATTAAATCCATAAACGTTGCAGAGGTGTTTGTCAATCCAAATGGCATAACTATGAATTCAAAGTGTCCATACCTGATACTGAAAGTTGTTTTAAACACATCTTCTTCTTTCACTTTCAATTGATGATAACCCGACCTAAGATCAATTTTTGAGAATACAGTCATGTGCACTAGCTGATCAAATAAATCATTGATGCGGGGAAGAGGATACTTATTTCTTACTGTCAATTTATTCAACTCTCTACAATCAATACAAAGACGAAGTGTTACATCCTTCTTTCTTACAAATAAAACGGGAGCTCCCCAGAGAGATGAACTTGGACGAATAAAGTTTTTATCTAATAATTCCTGTAACTGAGATTTTAGCTCAGCTAATTCCTTCGGGGCCATGTGGTATGGTGCTTTAGCTACTGAGGTTGCTCCTTTAATAAGAGAAATTTCAAATTCCACTTCTCTGGTTGGAGGCACTCCTGGTAATTCATCGGGAAATACTTCAAGAAATTCTCGAACCACTGACACCGCAGTAATATCTTTCTTTTCTTCTTTTGTCCCCTTCATCATAATCAACATTGCTTCGCATCCCTTACGAATCATTTTCAAAGCCTTCATGGCGGAGATCAATATTCTTGATACTACTGTCAACCCTTCGAATGATACTAAGCTTTGATCTAGGCATCTAATTGTAAGCTCTTTCGTCTTACAATTAATCACAGCTGCATGTCTCGATAACCAATCCATACCCAAAATAATATCGTATTCAGAAATTGGTAAAACTGCCAAATCTACTTCCAGGACTTTTTCATTAATTTGAATTTGCATTCGAGCTCGCATTTGTGTAGTCATTATATGATTGTTGAGGATCATTACATGTTGGGTATTATGTGTTGAATATGGTTGTATTTGTAAGGTATTCAAAATATGTGTTGAAACAAAAGAGTGACTTGCCCCAGTATCAAATAAAACCTTCAGTAGTTGCATGTATGCATAAATCATACATGTGATAACAGTGTCATCAGCCTTAGCTTCTTGTTGCCCCAGATTGAAGACACGAGGTTGTATATGTCGTTCTTCACGGTCATGCTCCAATGGTACTGAAGTGGAGGCAACCGATTCACCTTCCTTAATGGTTCCCATCTGATATACTCGTCGAGGTTGTGCTCTGGGGGCTCCCTTGAAACTTCCTTCCTTTACTTGCCACTTTGGACATTCATTTTGTCGATGTCCTGGCTGACGACAAATGTAACAAATACCAGTGCCGAACAAGCATTGTCCTTTATGCACTTTTCCACATCTTTCACATTTAGTTGCAGATGACTGGGTCACAATACCCGTTGAAGTTGAAGGGGAAGGTTGCGACCACTTTTTCTTCTTCCAAGACGATCCACCTGTTCTACCTGAAGATTCCTTACTCGACCCTTCTGTTGGTTTCTTATTCATAAACTCCCTTCTTTTCTGAGTTTTATCCATATCAATTTCAGTTAAGCGAGCCTTCATAACAAGACTACTGTAATTTGTAAGCTCAAAGAGTACCAGATATTTACCAATATTATCTTTGAATCCTTGTGGAAATAGAGACAACGTTCCATTTCTGTTGGAGCTAAAGATGCTGCATAAAATGGTAAGTTTGAAAATTCCGCTTCATACTGAAGTACAGTGCGATTACCTTATACAAGACGAAGGAATCTCTCCTGCAGTAGTCCCTTCTCGGATGCGGGCACGAACCAGTTCGTGAATTCTTCTACAAACTCCTGCCAAGAGATTTCAGTAATTCCCATGGTAGCAAACATTCCTTTCATCATTGCATCCCGCCACCTCTATGCTTCCCCCTCAAATAAGAACGTCACTAGATCAAACTTTCTTTCCTCTGAGCAATGCATGACTTTAAAAATAGTTTCTATCCTCAGTATTCAATCTTCAGTTTCTATCGGAGTTAAGCCTCCTCTGAAGGTGGGGGGCTTTAAATCCAGAAACTGCTTAAGTTCAACGTCTGCCTGACATTGTGGTGGCTGATTCAGAGGGTCCCCAAGAGGTAATACTGTGGGAGTATCTCTAGCTAGCCGGATTGTTTTTGCCATTGCCTGTGCCATATCCGCAACCTGGAGACTTATTCTTTGGCCTGTCTCACTTTCAGCGGATATCTCTGGCTCTGCTCAAGCTCTCCGACTAGTGAACTCATGTTCCTGAAGGGCAGGAAATAATTAACTTCCAAATTATGAACATGTAAACATTTATATTATGTACATTTATCACAATACTATTTGAAGCATTACTCAAAACCTCCCTCTGATACCATTTTCTGCAACGCCCCGCAAACGACCACAGTAACAATAAACATTTTCTTTATTAAGTATTCAAAGTTACGCAACAATAATTATAATGTGCCACAAATAAATATTGAAAGGACAGTATAAAATGGAAACTCTTATTCTAGATATTTTACATATTTTTTTACATGTCCAAACCACCATAAATATATACAAGTCTATTACATCATTTAAACAAAACTAAAGTAGAAGTTTCTTTAACAAGTGGATCACTTCACATATCACATATCCCTCAAAAGCTTTGACCACTTCAAAATTTTCTACTAAGTTGTTATACCACACATGATAAAGTCCCACTTAGTCTGCCTGACGCTTAAATCCTAAAAACAATTTAAAATGGAAAGGGTTAGTCTTTACATAAAAGACTAAGCGATGAATTTTAATTCTTTAACTGCTATACAGGCAAAACACATGTTAGATAACAATAGTGATATGATATTTGCAACAGTCTAATAAGTCAATATCAACTTGCATTGAAAGACATATTAATGATACAAGTAACGACTAACATTCTTTAATGTTTCTTTGTTTTCAATTTATTTAGTTAAGGAGTACTGTATATAAATATTCAGTCTTAGGACCATTATTCTAGATCGAACTTAGTGCGCACAACTCGCATAAGGCCTATTAAGGCCCAACTAAGTTGACCCGAATATGTAATCCAGTGCGCACAACTCGCTTAAGACTTGTAAGGTCCAACTGGATTTATAACAGTCTACAAATACCCTTAACTTTTGCATCGGGGTTTTCAATTTGGTATGTTATTAAGGTAATTATCATTTATGTTCTTTTGTTTTTGATACAAAAATAACATTCTAACGAGGATAAGTTCATTGAGGAACTACGAGAAAGTAGAACATAATTAAAGAAATAAATCCTCACGTTGAGTTTCTCTTTTTCTTTGTCCTCCCTTAGATCATCCTCACGTCTATCGGGCGACAACATCCTTCTTTGTATCTGAAAATAAATATAAATTGAATATGGTTTTTGGATTCTTTATGGAGTAGAGTTGTAATTAAAGGGTGATGAAGGCTTTTAAGAGGGTATTAAATGTAGAATGTGTTTAAACTCCCAATTTAATTCATCTCCTTAAACTTCAACTTGAACCCATTCTGTAATTATAAGCCTTAACAATATCAAAAGGTCAACCAGGTAATCCTACAACTAATTCTCTTCTTACATTATATTTAAAAGCCTAGCAGAAATGCAATTTCAGCCAAACTATCCCATGTAGACATTAATATGAAATAAATCAACTATAGAATTGAAGGGAATCTACAAATAATCATGATTTATAAAGGACATATTTGAAAATGTAATTACCCCATGCAGAAACAACAATTTCCTTCCAAAAAAAAAATGCATTTCCAGCAATTTGCATGTGTTTCACAACTTGATCTAATAGCCAAAATATAATTCCTATAAATTTTAGTAAGATTAAAATCAAAACTCCATTATTTGTAATTAATTTTTTCATGAAATGTCCCATTATTTAACATGTAATCCATGATTCCAATTCAACATCCTACTAATATTCCCAAACTGAATATGGACCCAAAAAGGGTTTTCACCATGAGGCTACATGTCATGTTACCAGCTCAGAATTTCATTATGAAATATCCCAACAATTTCATAGGTGATATACAGTTGGCTCTTCACACTCCTCTAAGGAAATACAAATTTTTCATGCCACGATAAGGTTCTATAAAACTGAAATGTTTATCTTTCTAAATCCCCCAAATTAAACTAATTTACTCACTAAATGAATAATAAAAGAAGGGAATGAGGAGAAGAATGACTTACAATGAGGAATAAAAGGAGAAATTATGGCTTTGATATAAGGATGCTCAAATCCTTCTTTAGCTGAACTCTAGGGATTCAAAACCGTCCACCCCCGAGAAGAGGGTTGGGTTCCAGTGTAAGAGGGTCGATCCAGTCTCTTCTCTGCCGAGAGGAAGAGAATCGGAGAAGGGAGGGGGAAAGAGGGCGATCGGCGAGAGGCGAGATTTTGGAGAGAGCGACAACCCTTCAAGCGCACGGTGCGGGATTCTATCGAGAGAATAATAGGCTGGGTTTTACTTTTTATCGCAAGGGGCCGGTCCACCCTCTCACGCCACCGCTCAAGGCCACCGCCTGGGCCTAAATTGGGTTTATTTTGGTTTAATTACAAGTTATCCCCTCTTAAATTTCCTCAATTTTTCTTATTGGCACACCAATTTCAGCAAATTACTTTTATGGCTATTGGTACACCAATTTTCAACAATTCCCTTTATGATTATTGGCACACCATTTGAATAATTTGATATCTATACTACATGTTCAATGAATAAGTATGATACACAAAATAGCAACGACATTTTATGCTCTCTTTCATTTCCTCGAAAATGATTTAATACTAAAGTTTTAAATTATTTTATATTGTGTGATGATATTTGGGTGTTACAGCGCATGCCTGTGCGGCGCGCACATGAAGGGGGCGTGTGCCCCCGTGCGAGGAGTGCATGCGCAGGGTCGCTCGAAGGGGGGCGCGCGCACCCATGCGACTAGTGCGTGTGCACGGGCGTGCACACCTTTGTGGTGTGCGCGCGCGTCGGTGTGGTGCACGTGCGCGCAAGGGCCGCGTGCGCCCGCGCCGCGCATGCACTTGAGCCTGATGGCGGTCACGCGTGCACCCGGGAGTGCGTTTGCGCACGTTCGGGGCCTGCGAGTGTGTGTGAGCTTGGTCCCTTCGGGGCGTATACTTGTGTTGTCCCACTCGTCGCCTTTGGGCGGTTTTAGGCTCATTTGAGCGAGCGCGACTCACTCGGTCGGGTTGACTTGTTCGAGCGCTTCGATCCGATTTGACTCAAAAATCTCTAGGGGGGAACCAAATCAAACGCCCCAAATTTTCGCGAGTCGTGATCCGCGAAGCGATGAGCCCGAATTTTTTTGACCTTGATCATTTCGCCTTGGGGTCGTGGACTTTGAATCATTTCAGCATGCGTGCATCACAAATTATTTTTTGTTCGCGATGTGAGATCTCCTTTTCGTTAAGCCGAGAGATGTAGGACCGGAAGCATCTTACGCTTTACACTCCATGTGCGCCATGCACTATCCTTGGCATCGTGTCGGGGACACATTGCTTGAGCGTGATGTAGAGGGACATTTGCCCTCTTGCCTTGGCGGCGCGGATGGACTCAGAGTCCGCTTTTACCAATTGATGCAGGAGGATTCGGAGCCCATCCTGGGGAGGAATCTGGTGGAGGATTCATGGCTCGCTCCTGTCTTAAGGAGTAAAAGAACTCGGGGTCCGTTCTTGTCACAGGGTCCATTTGCTTGGGAGGCGTAGAAGGACTCAGTGTCCGTTCCTTTGGAGGTGGCGAAGGATCTTTGTTTGTTCGCGCCTTAGAAGGACGCGGTGTCCGTTCCTTTGGAGGTGGTGAAGGATCTTTATCCATTCGCGCCTCGGAACGACAGAGGTCCATTCCCGAGGAGGTGGCGAAGGACTTTGGTTGTTCGCGCCTCAGAAAGACTCAGGGTCCGTTCCATTGGAGGTGGCGAAGGACCTTTGTCCGTTCACGACTCGGAAGGACTTTGGGTCCATTCCATTGGAGGTGGAGAATTTCCTTTGTACATTCGCGCCTGGGAAGGACTCGAGGTCCGTTCCATTGGAGGTGGCGAAGGACCTTTGTCCGTTCGCTCCTGGGAAGGACCCGGGGTCCGTTCCATTGGACGTGGCAATGGATCGTTGTCCGTTCGCGCATCGGAAGGACTCTGGGTCCGTTCCATTAAAGGTGTCGAAGGATACTTGTCTGTTCGTGCCTCGGAAGGACTCGGGGTCTGTTCCATTGGAGGTTGCGAAGGACCTTTGTACGTTCGCGCCTCGAAAGGACTCGGGGTCCGTTCCATTGGAGGTGGCGAATGAGCTTTGTTTGCTCGCGCCTCAGAAGGACACGTGGTTCATTCTAGGGGAGGAGGTACAAAAGGACCTTTGTCCATCTCACCTTGATAGTAGAAGGACACGAGGTCCGTTCCCTCAGGAGGTGCATAAGGACTTTTGTCCATCTCGCCTTGACAGTAGAAGGACACGAGGTCCGTTCTCTCAGAAGGTGCAGAAGAACTTTCATCCATCTCGCCTTAACAGTAGAGGGACACGAGGTTCGTTCTCTTCAGTGATTGTTGTAGTAGATGGAACCAAAAACAGTTGTACTAGCGCCGAAAGAAGATACATGTGCTCACTAGTCTTTTCTCGCGGCTTATTCTTGAATGAGAAATATGGAAAAGTAGTAGATAGTGCGCCCGCATGAAGGGGGTGTGTGCGCCCATGCAGGGCGCGCACGCGTAGAGGGACTCGTATGTGCGCACGGGCGGCGCACCTGTGCGGTGCGCGTGCGCGCTTGTGCAGTGCGCGCACATGCAAGGTGCGAGTGTGCCCGTGCCGTGCATGCGCTTGAGCCCTACGATGGTCACGCATGCGCGCGGGAGTGTCTTTGCGTGAGTACGAGGTCTATGGGCGTGTGTGAGCTTGGTCCCTTCAGTGCGTATATGCGCGCTGCCCCACTTGTCCCATTGGGTCGGTTTTAGGCTCATTCGAGCGAGCGTGGCTCACTCAGTCGGGTTGACTTCTTCTAGTGCTTCGGTCCGATTTGGCTCGAAAATCTTTAGGGAGGAACCTCATCAAATGTCCCCAAATTTTTGCGGGTCGTGATCCGCGAAGCGACGAGCCCGAAATTTTTTGACCTTGATCATTTCGCCTTGGGGTCGTGGACTTTGAATCATTTCAACATGGGTGCATCACAAATTACTTTTTGCTCGCGGTGTGAGATCTCCTTTTCGTTAAGCTGGGAGATGTAGGAACGGAAGCATCTTACGCTTTACGCTCCATGTGCGTGGTTCACTATCCTTGGCATCGTGTCGAGGACACATTGCTTGAGCGGGATGTGGAGGGACATTTGCCTTGGTGGCGCGGCTGGACTCGGAGTCTGCTTTTACCAATTGATGCAGAAAGATTCAGAGCCGGGCCTGGGGAGGAATCTGGTGGAGGATTCAT
This sequence comes from Dactylorhiza incarnata, assembly GCA_033032865.1. NCBI lineage: Eukaryota > Viridiplantae > Streptophyta > Magnoliopsida > Asparagales > Orchidaceae > Dactylorhiza > Dactylorhiza incarnata. The sequence continues at coordinate 3,006,617 of JAWHQI010000130.1, forward strand.
CGCTCGCTCCTGTCTTAAGGAGTAGAAGAACTCGGAGTCCATTCCATTTTATTGGGAGGCGTAGAAGGACTCGGTGTTAGTTCCTTTGGAGGTGGCGAAGGATCTTTGTCCGTTCGCGCCTTAGATGGACGCGATGTCTGTTCCTTTGGAGGTGGCGAAGGATCTTTGTTCGTTCGCGTCTTGTAAGGATAGAGGTCCATTCCCGGGGAGGTGGCGAAGGATTTTTGGTTGTTCGCGCCTCAGAAGGAGGTGGTGAAAGACCTTTGTCTGTTCATGACTCGAAAGAACTTTGGGTCCGTTCCTTTGGAGGCGGAGAAGGTCTTTTGTCTGTTCGCGCCTGGAAAGGACTCATGGTCCGTTCCATTGGAGGTGGCGAAAGACCTTTATCCGTTCGCGCGTCGGAAGGACTCGGGGTCTGTTCCATTGGAGGTGGCGAAGGACCTTTGTCCGTTCGCGCCTCAGAAGGATTCGGGGTCCGTTCCATTGGAGGTGGGGAAGTACCCTTGTCTATTCGTGCCTCAGAAGGACTCAAGGTCCGTTCCATTGGAGATGGTGAAGGACCTTTGTCCGTTCGCGCCTCAAAAGGACTCGGGGTCCGTTCCATTGGAGGTGGCGAATGACCTTCGTCTATTCACGCCTCAGAAGGATACGGGGTCCGCTCTCGGGGAGGAGGTGCAAAAGGACCTTTGTCCATCTCGCCTTAACAGTAGAAGGGCACGGGGTCCATGCTCTCAGGAGGTGCATAAGAACTTTTGTCCATCTCGCCTTGACCGTAGAAGGACGTGGAGACCGTTCTCTCAGGAGGTGCAGAAGGACTTTCGTCCATCTCGCCTTGACAGTAGAGGGACACGAAGTTCGTTCTCTTCGGTGATGTTGTAGTAGATGGAACCAAAAACAGTTGTACTAGCGCCGAAAGAAGATACATGTGCTCACGAGTCTTTTCTCGCGGATTATTCTTGAATGAGAAATAGGGAAAATAGTAGATAGTGTTGGGGCCGTTTCGTCCTGCCCCTCGGGTCCAACTCAAGCTCCGTGTGTATCTCCGTGGTCCAGATCTTGGACGGAGCGTGACTGCTGCAGGTAACAGAGTCACACCATCTCTTGATATCCCCATAAGACTCCAATTCCCCCAGGAGTGACGAAATTCATGGCCAGGTGCGGGATAGAAGGGATTGCCTCGAAGAGAGTCTGGAGCTGTCGACCGAAGATGTCGTTGTATGTCGAGCTGGAGTTGACCACTACGAACTGAACATCCCGGGTGATCTGTCTTGGAAATTCCACTAGGGTGATGGGAAGAGTGATTGTCCCTTGCACCGGAACTAGGCTGTTGTCAAACCCGTATAGCACAGGACCTCGAGGAATTCTCGGAGGATCTTCATGCCGCACAACATGGACGCGAACAGGACGCCCAATGAGCTCCCTCTGTCGATCAGTATTTGTCTGACCCTGAAGAATGTGTTGTCGATTCCCATGTTGATGATGAGGGGGGTCCTGTTGTGGTGTGCGTACTCCCTCCATGTCCTCGTCCCCGAAGCTGATGGCTGTGTCCGTTAGCATCTTTAGGTCTTCTAGGTCCCTTTCCGATCGAGCGATGGAGAGGACTTGGGCGACAGGGAAGGCTGAGACTGCGATAGTTTCGACCTCCCCTACCATTTTCCTTCCCCCTTGTGCACCCTGGCGCGCGGGAGGTTGCTCCCATCCTGGTTGGTGCAGCGGGGGCCGATTCGGCACTTGGTTCTGCAATAACCACCCCAAATTCTCTTGGCGGATGCGACGCTCTATTTCTTCCTTAAGTATGATGCAATTCTCCGTGTTATGCCCATTCCCGCGGTGAAACTAACAATACTACGTTTGGTCTCCCCGATTTGGGGGGAGCGGCTTGGGTCTGCGAAGCATATCAGAGTCCTGGATGGCCATGAGTACCTGTGCCCGCGCGTTGTTCAGAGGGGTGAAGTCTTTGTGTCGGCGAGAGCCCTGGTCCCTGTGAGGGTTGTTACGATGGTCGTCGTTCCTCCTGGGTGCTGGTGGAGCGGACTCCGACTCCCTTTTCCTCTTGGTGGTTCCCTCAAACTGCTGGCGGTGTGCCTCGATAGCCTCATGTGCCGCGATTTGCGCCTTAACCCATTGAACAAGGTCTGCGTAGCTCGGTACCATCTCCTGCATTAGTGCGTAGTAGAAACCAGTTGGGCGAAGCCCTCCTAGGAATACACCACGGAGGATTTCGGGGTTGACTCCCGAGATTTGCCACGCCTCGGAAGTGAAGTGGCGGAAGAACTCCTTGAGTGTTTCCCACTCGCTCTGGCGAATGCCGGAGAGTTGAGAGTGGTCTCTGACGATCCAACGATTCACTATGAATTGGTCGATGAAAAGGCGCGTGAGCTCCGCGAAGCTATTGATTTCCCTTCGCCCATGGAGTGAAACCACTCCCGTGCTTGTCCCTTCAGAGTTGTGGGGAACACTTGACACAACAATTCATCCGGCGTGTTGAATAGGCGCATGATTGTCTCGAAGTGGTTGACGTGCTCCATAGGGTCATCCATCCCATCGAAGGCCTCGAAGTGGGGTAGCTTGAACCCGTGTTGTACGAGGTTCTCCAAAACCCGAGGAGCGAGCGGGGACCCATGGTGAAACGGGTGTCACACGTTCGCGAGACGATGCCTACCCTAGGCTTATTCCTCCTCGATCATATCCCTTACTTCCTGGCGAGTGAGTATTCAGTTGTCACACCTAGCGTCAGCCTCCATTGGGCGAGGATTGAGTTGAGCATTTCCCAGCAGCACTAGCCGCCGTGTGAGAAGCGTAGAGCTTGCTGCGTCGAACAGCCCGCCGGAGGGGAGGTCCTCAAGGTGAGCCACGTCTCAAGGCAGGGCATGCTCCTGAGCGATTGCTGGTCGCGTCCCTTGCGAGGCAGTTGGGTTGGGAGGATTGGAGACTCCCAGATCTCGCAGAAGGGTGATCACTTCTACCTGGCGCTCCTCCATCAGTCAAGCACGTTCCTTCACAGAGGTTGCATGCGCGGCAGCGGCGGATCCTCCCAGAAGCGGAGCGTTGCTTGCTGGCTAGTTGACGGGGGCCAGATCGGCGCGCTCATCCGGGGTCGCGCTATTAGCGGTGCGTGAACTCCCCTTTTCCATTGTAGTTGGTTGGGGATGCTTGCGTAGGGCAAGCATAGTCCTCGGAAATTGGTTGCATAGTTGAGAACATTTTTTCACAGACGGCGCCAAACTGTTGCGAGTTGCCTGATTTTCCTTCGGTCAGGAGAATTGAACCGCCTTAGATACAAGTCGGACCGGGTGCACAAATAGTCAAAAGAGATGCAAACAACCATGACACAAAGATGTTTTAACGTGGAAAACCCAAAAAGGGTGAAAACCACAAGGTCGGATCGGTGCTGGGCCAAAATCCATTATTTTCCTTGATATTACAAGTCTTTTGGTTCCCTGGAGTGTGATAGGCCACCTCTCCGTTTACAAACTTGAAGTATAGAAAAGTGGGGAAAATGGCTAAGTCCACGAAGCCTTGAGGAGAGCGTCCGCAGGGGATTCCACGAGTATGTTCTTCTACGCCTGATACTGCGTCCGCGAGTGTGTTGAGCATGAGTGGAATAGAAAGGGAGCAGAGCGAATTCTGAGCGATGGAACGATCTAATACTCGCCGGAAAACCTCAGAGCTCTCTCTAGTATCTCAAGTCGCTTGCCCTCAAATGAGAGTTTGCGGGCCTTTTTATAGCTTTCTTGAAGGCACGCGTTTTTAATTGCGCCCGGCTGAATCTTGAGTTGACGAATGACGTCGCTCCGCTCCGGTCACTTGGATCACCAATTTTCTCAAAATGACGAGCATGCCCCTCGGGCAGCCCTGGCAAGTTGCCCGACGACGGTGGCGGCCGGAGGCGGCGGAATTGGCAGCCCGTCGGTGTGCACACAAGGGGCGTGCACGCTCATGGGGCACGCGCACACCCGTGCAGCACACGCATGAAGGAGGGCGTGCGCGCTTGTGCGGTGTGCGTGCGTCCATGCGGGGAGCGCACACGCAGGGAGTGCACGCGTCGTGCGTGGCGCACGCGCCCGCCCGTCTCTGACTCGCGCGTGCGTATGGGCGTGGGTGCCTGTGCGGTGTGTAACACCCTGCCAGTACGAAAAGTATAACAGCAGGTCCGGCCGGGACCCCACGCCATACAAACCACACTAGCTAGGAGTTAAAAGGTGATAACCAGAAAAGTAACTACAAAACGAGAGTACAAAAACGTAAGCGGAAGCATTAATTAAACCATTCGAAAAGACATGTCCACTATCATGGGAATGAGTCCAGAAGTAAGAGTTACGGCCTTAGGGCCTTACATCAAATCAATGTACAAAACTCCAAAAAGGCATACATCGGCACGCAGGCCGGCAATACATGAGAAAACAGGAAAAAGGCTGGCCTTCGAGTGCCAACACAGCAAAGGGGCCAACGCCCGCTACTTCCCGCTAGGCTCACCTGCACCTGCATAAGAACATTCCACCAAGCGGTGGCAAACAAAGTAACGGTCAGCACAGCTGACCAAATTATAACGACCCCACCCCTTTCCCGGGGTGGCGGGGCTTCTACCCTGCAAGCAAGCTATACTAGCACAAATACTAGTATACAGAAGGTGCAACTACACAAGGTGAGGTTTCAAGCACAAACAATCTCCTAGGTTGAGCATCAAAAAGAAGGGAACCTAGGTATGCACATAATGTTGGTTGGGTTCACCCGAAGGTTTCCCACAACCGCCTAAGCAATCGCATGAGGCTAAACATAACATCAAATTCACAACACTCCACCCTAAGGGTCACAACCTTAGGTGGGAAACAAGAGCTTTTGGTCGGTCTAGGTATGACACCTTCCACGGCCTCTCCCATGATCACACGGCTTTCATGAGGAAGGGACCTCTCGCCGATCTGCATGGAAACGGGTTCGGTTCAGCTTTGCCCGTGCTCTAATCGTCGCGATCTATCGCACGACGCGGGTACGGCTTCACCTCGGCCCGTAAGGGTTTAGCACTTTCAAGTGCTACACAAAAAAATATACGCTACGCACCTAACCCCTTCACAAGGATCTAGGCTTCGCGAATTCTCAACAAGGGAGCTACATACGCTCCGCATCAATTTCGTGGTGAAGGTTTGCCTTCATCCAAACCTCAAAGCATGGGGCTTTCGTTAGGATCTTCACAAGACGCCTACACTTAACTCCCGCAATACTATAGGTGAGTTCACGGAGTCATTCTCCGGCACGCATCCTAGGCCTAACCTAAATGCAACGTCGCAAATCAAGCATCACCGATTCAGGCTCACGGCCACGAATAGGTTTCACACACAATGCCTAAATCCGCACGACTACCGGATTTTCTACATGCAATATGCCGGGGACGGACACAATCTACCCGGAGTCCCGAAGGACTTGAGGAAATCCTACACTTCACCCATCTGGTGAAAGAGATACCTCATGCAAGCAAAGAAAGAGGAATAAATGGACAAATACAAGTCCAAAGTTCGGGAGGAAGAATCGTTACCCTAGACGTGTTCTTCTTCGCCATGGATCCGAGATTCTACGCGGAGGGAAAGAACCGCACCGGGCTGCACTCTCCGGATCTGGAAACGGCTCGCGAAACGGAGCTCCGGAGCTCCGTCAATGGCGAAATCTCCTCTTCTTCTTCCTTGCCCCCTTCTTCTTCCTCTAGCCTAGGAGAGAGAAACACTATGAAATAATGAGGGTTTAATCCCTCTCCAAAGCCCTAAGACCCCCCAGCATTAAATCCCAGCCGTTGGATCGAATTCCAAGAAATTTGATCGGTCGGATCCTCTTCTCCGCTCAAAATCGCGGAACAGAATAAACAGGGCGCACGATCACAGGCGCACGGTCAGTGGTCGTGCGCGACGAAGGCAATGGTCGTGCGCACTATCCGGGACAGAACTCTGAATTCTTGCGAATAAGCGCACGATCGCTGGCACACGATCACTGGTTGTGCGCGAAGAGGGAAGTGGTCGTGCGCACTGTCCGAGACAGAACTCGATTCTCTTCTGAATTAACGCACGATCGCTGACACACGATCACTGGTCGTGCGCGATGAGGCCACTGATCGTGCGCTAAGAGCAGACAGGGAAAATTCTAGCCTGCTTCACGTGCCGCACTACCACTCCGCCTACTTCGCGGAACTACCAGTTTTGGGGTGTTACAACTCCACCCTCCTTAAAAGAATTTCATCCCGAAATCCAGGAAACAGTAATAGCATAAATTACAGTTATACTTTACCTGAGGGAAAAAGCTCGGGATACTCCGCAAGCATCGTTTGCTCTCTCTCCCAAGAGAGCTCCTCTCGGCCGCAGTTATCCCACCGGACTTTTACCATCCGAATGGACTTGTTCCGCAGCTGCTTTACTTCGGTATCTTCGATGCGTAAAGGCTTGACTTTCGTCGACAACCCACTATCGACCGGAACTTTGCCGACCGCAACGATATGAGTAGGCTCTTGCACTGCCTTCCTCAACACTGAAATGTGGAACACGTCGTGCAGACCGCTCAGCTCTGCAGATAGTGCAAGCCGATAAGCCGCATCACCAACACGCTCCACGATCTCGAACGGTCCTAAGTACCTCGGACTGAGCTTTTTCAAGCGTCGAATCCTTGATACCCCTTTGAACGGTTTGATCTTCAAGTAAACCCGGTCACCGACGGCAAACTCTAAGTTCCTATGCTTGGCGTTGAAATACTTTGCTTGCCTATCCTGGGCAACCAATAGCCTTTCGCGTATAGCCCGGATCGTCGAAGTTGCTTCTTCAACATCCTTTCGCTTCAATAGCTTAGTATCGCCCGTTTCCGCCCAAGACAACGGCGTACGACACTTCTTACCATAGAGGGCCTCGAAAGGAGCCATCTTTATGCTGGCTTGGTAGCTATTATTGTAGGCGAACTCGATCATAAAGAGGTGATCCTCCCACCTCTTTCCAAAGTCTAGAGCGCACATTCGGAGCATATCCTCCATAGTCCTGTTGGTTCTCTCGGTCTGTCCATCCGTTTGCGGGTGGAAGGCCGTGCTGAACTTCAATTTTGTGCCCAACAGTTCATGGATAAGCCTCCAATCCTTCGATGTGAAACGCCCGTCACGATCGCTGACGATGCTACGAGGGACACCGTGCAGACTCACGATACTATCCACATAGAGCTTTGCTAGCTTCTCTACGGAATCATCCTTCCGGTTCGGAATGAAGTGTGATACCTTTGTCAAACGGTCCACGATCACCCATATGGCGTCGTTTCCATGTTGCGATCTCGGCAATCCGTGCACGAAATCCATCGAAATATCATCAAACTTCCACTCCGGAATCGGCAAGGACTTCAGAAACCCACCGGGACGTTGACATTCCGCTTTCACCAACGCGCAAGTATGACACTTGGCCACGTAAAGGGCAATGTCTTTCTTCATGCCCGGCCACCAGAACAGTTTCTTCATATCCATAAACATTTTAGTGCTCCCCGGGTGGATCGAGTACTTGGTATGATGAGCCTCGTACATCAACTCCGCCCGTAGAGTACCAACGTTTGGGATGCATAATCTTTCCTGCTTCCACATAAGGTCGTCTTCGAAGGAGAAATCAGCGTTTAACCCTTCAACGGTTTCCGCTTTGTATCGTTTCAAGCTCTCGTCCAACTCCAATGCTTGTCGAACTCGGTCGGCAAGGTCGTAGTGAACTTCCGTCCAGTTCAAGCATGCTGAAGTAGACGTTCTCCTATCAATGCATATGATCTCCATTTCTTCTAGCTCACGGATTAGACGCTCATCGTGCATCAAAATCCAATTAGCTTGTGCGGGAGCCCGACGACTCAACGCGTCTGCAACTACGTTTCCTTTACCGGGAGTATATTTGATATCGAAGGTGTAGTCCCCAAGGAACTCCATCCACCTCCTTTGGCGCATGTTCAACTCCCTTTGATCTAGTAAGTACTTGAGGCTCTTATGGTCGGTAAAGATATCGATCTTCACGCCATATAGATAGTGCCTCCAAAGTTTGAGGGCAAAAACCACGGCCGCTAGCTCCAAATCATGGACCGGGTAATTCCTCTCGTGAACCTTCAGTTGCCGGGAGCCGTAGGCAATTACCTTCCCGAACTGCACTAGGACACAACCCAAACCACTTCATGAGGCGTCGCTATATATTTCGTAGCCTTCCGTACCTTGTGGCGAGCATAGAATGGGCGCCGTGGTCAGACGGCTCTTTAGCTCTTCAAAAGCTCGTGCGCACTCGGGCGACCAAACGAACTTATGATCCTTCCTAGTCAGTTTTGTGAGAGGAAGTGCGATCCTCGAGAAGTTTTCCACAAAGCGCCTATAATAGCCGGCAAGTCCTAAGAAACTTCGGACTTCCGCTACGTTTTTCAACAAAGGCCACGCTTGGATCGCTTCTATCTTCGACGGATCAACTGCAATTCCTTCGCCACTAACAACATGACCAAGGAATGCCACTGACGGTAGCCAAAACTCGCACTTGGAGAACTTGGCATATAGCTGACTCCTCCTCAAGGTGCTCAGGACTGCGTGCAGATGCCCTACATGCTCCTCTTCCGACTGAGAGTATACCAAAATGTCGTCGATGAAGACGATCACAAATTGATCTAAATACTCTCGGAATGTCCTATTCATCAAGTCCATGAATATCGACGGTGCGTTGGATAGACCGAACGGCATTACCGTGAACTCATAGTGCCCAAAGCGGGTACTGAACGCTGTCTTTGGAATGTCACATTCCCTTATTCGAAGTTGATAGTAGCCGGACCTTAGGTCTAGCTTGGAGTAAACCGTCGACCCCATCAGTTGGTCGAATAGATCATCGATTCTAGGAATCGGATATCTGTTTTTCTCGGTCAACTTGTTTAGCTCTCTATAATCAATACATAGACGCAAGCTCCCATCCTTCTTTTTCACAAAGAGGACCGGTGCACTCCAAGGCGAAGAACTTGGACGTACGTAGCCTTGCTCTAGCAGCTCTTGCAATTGGACTTTCAACTCTGCCAATTCTTTTGGCGCTATTCGGTATGGTGAGCGGGCCACAGGTTTGGCACCTGGCACCAACTCGATACAGAAATCAATCTCCTGATGAGGCGGAGCCCCAGGGAGTTCGTTAGGAAACACGTCGGCGTATTCCGCTACAACTGGGACATCACACAACCTGGGCTTTGGCTCTGAAGCCTCCAACAAGGTGAAGAACAACTCGGCGCCTTTTCTCACCGCCTTAACCACCTGGAGAGCAGACATCAGCGTCTTGCTCGCTCCTCGCATACCGGCGAATGTGGTTTCATCGTCGGTGTTCGTTCCCAGAGTGATCTCCTTTGTATTGCAATCTATGCATGCTCGCTGCTCCGAGAGCCAGTCCATGCCGAAGATCACATCGAATTCAGCTAACGGTAGTAACGACGCTTCCAAGTCGAAATCTTGACTTCCGATCCGCACCTTCACACGGCTCTTCCTATCCGCACTCATTCGAGATCCATTGGGTAGCACTACTTCCAATATATCCTCTACAAGGGTAGACGGCACTCCGATTCGCACCACGAAGTTCTCAGACAGAAAAGAGTGCGATGCACCCGTATCGAATAGAGCTCTCGCCGGATAGTTGAAAATTAGGACGAAACCTAATTGTACACAAATAACACATATAGTCGTACAACAGTAAGAATCATATACATAGCTGTAAAAGCTAACTTTTAATTCGTACCTGTGACTACATCGGTTTGTCGTATAGCTTCTTGTTGGCCAAGCGAATAGACTCTCGGCTGAGTCGGAATGTGTTGGGAGGCCGAAGACTCTGCCGCTTTGCCCTTTTCCGCAGCCCGAGCATAATCCACCGCTCGATTTGCCGCCTTTGGGGGACCACTTCGACACACCGCAGCTTTGTGTCCCACCTTCCCGCAGGTGAAACACGTAATAGGAGTCCGCGCGGTCGTGGCTCCCGAAACATTCGAAGAAGCTGGTTCCGCCTGCTTGAACTTCCGCTTGTTCCTTCTGAAGTCCGGCTTGGACTGAGAGGCCGGCGCATGAAACTCGGGTTTCTTTACAACACTCTTTGCTTGTACCCTCTTCATGTCCAACTCCAAAGATCTGGCGGTTTGCACCATCACTTGGAAGCCAAACGTCATAGGGCCTGCAAGGAGCAGCCTCAACTCGTCCCGAAGCCCTTCATAGAATTTATTCGTCTTCGTCTCCTCATCCTCCACCAATGCCCCCGCATAGCGACTCAGTCTGGTAAACTCATGTAAGTAATCGTCAACGGAGCGATCACCTTGAGTTAACCTCAGGAACTGGTTTTGTAACGCAATGCGTTGGGCAGAGGGGATAAACCGCTGGAGGAACGACTTTGAAAACTCAGCCATTGTTATTTCAGTAATGTCTCTATCGCCGAACTTGTGCAGTTCCTGCTCTTCCCACCACAGCACAGCCTCTCCGTCAAGAAGGAAAGTGGCTAAGGTGACCATCATGGCTTCGTCCGTCGCCGTCGCCCTCAGAGTTCTTCTAACTCTTGACAACCAGTCTTCTGCCACCGTTGGGGACTCAGATCCCGAGAAGGTAGGAGGATTAAAGCTCAAGAAGTGCTTTAATTGTTGGTCACGCGCTCGCCCCGCAACTACTTGCGCAACTTGACGCTCCACCCTCGGTGCTAACGCCGGTTCCACTGCAGCTACTGGCACGGGGGCATCAACCCTTGGTGCTACCGCAGGTTCCACTGCAGGTTCAATTACCGGGGCCGCATCGGTAGTAGGCGTAGCAGGCTGTGCAAGCCTTTGCGGTTGAGCATTGATCATCGCGAAGACTGCTTCTGCGACCATTCTGATCATCTCAGCTGAAGGAGTGGTCGCTGGCACCTCAGCCGACCCACTACTTTCAGCGGTGTTACGGGGTTGAGACCGCCCCACAGCACTTCTAGTTACCTATAATCATGCAAGGCACAATTTAGTGACCCTAAACGTATCAAACATCAATCATGGAACGCTCAGGTTCCGCAAACAAGTATGTTTTTTCATTCCTAAGTGGACATTCTTATTAGTTTTTGTCGTTCTAGGTGAATGCACAGCCCGTGCGCACCACCCCTTAAAAGGAATTCGTCCCGAATTCGCTAAACTACGGATCGACGCCTTAAGTCCGCTACCAAATTGTAACACCCTGCCAGTACGAAAAGTATAACAGCAGGTCCGGCCGGGACCCCACGCCATACAAACCACACTAGCTAGGAGTTAAAAGGTGATAACCAGAAAAGTAACTACAAAACGAGAGTACAAAAACGTAAGCGGAAGCATTAATTAAACCATTCGAAAAGACATGTCCACTATCATAGGAATGAGTCCAGAAGTAAGAGTTACGGCCTTAGGGCCTTACATCAAATCAATGTACAAAACTCCAAAAAGGCATACATCGGCACGCAGGCCGGCAATACATGAGAAAACAGGAAAAAGGCTGGCCTTCGAGGGCCAACACAGCAAAGGGGCCAACGCCCGCTACTTCCCGCTAGGCTCACCTGCACCTGCATAAGAACATTCCACCAAGCGGTGGCAAACAAAGTAACGGTCAGCACAGCTGACCAAATTATAACGACCCCACCCCTTTCCCGGGGTGGCGGGGCTTCTACCCTGCAAGCAAGCTATACTAGCACAAATACTAGTATACAGAAGGTGCAACTACACAAGGTGAGGTTTCAAGCACAAACAATCTCCTAGGTTGAGCATCAAAAAGAAGGGAACCTAGGTATGCACATAATGTTGGTTGGGTTCACCCGAAGGTTTCCCACAACCGCCTAAGCAATCGCATGAGGCTAAACATAACATCAAATTCACAACACTCCACCCTAATGGTCACAACCTTAGGTGGGAAACAAGAGCTTTTGGTCGGTCTAGGTATGACACCTTCCACGGCCTCTCCCATGATCACACGGCTTTCATGAGGAAGGGACCTCTCGCCGATCTGCATGGAAACGGGTTCGGTTCAGCTTTGCCCGTGCTCTAATCGTCGCGATCTATCGCACGACGCGGGTACGGCTTCACCTCGGCCCGTAAGGGTTTAGCACTTTCAAGTGCTACACAAAAAAATATACGCTACGCACCTAACCCCTTCACAAGGATCTAGGCTTCGCGAATTCTCAACAAGGGAGCTACATACGCTCCGCATCAATTTCGTGGTGAAGGTTTGCCTTCATCCAAACCTCAAAGCATGGGGCTTTCGTTAGGATCTTCACAAGACGCCTACACTTAACTCCCGCAATACTATAGGTGAGTTCACGGAGTCATTCTCCGGCACGCATCCTAGGCCTAACCTAAATGCAACGTCGCAAATCAAGCATCACCGATTCAGGCTCACGGCCACGAATAGGTTTCACACACAATGCCTAAATCCGCACGACTACCGGATTTTCTACATGCAATATGCCGGGGACGGACACAATCTACCCGGAGTCCCGAAGGACTTGAGGAAATCCTACACTTCACCCATCTGGTGAAAGAGATACCTCATGCAAGCAAAGAAAGAGGAATAAATGGACAAATACAAGTCCAAAGTTCGGGAGGAAGAATCGTTACCCTAGACGTGTTCTTCTTCGCCATGGATCCGAGATTCTACGCGGAGGGAAAGAACCGCACCGGGCTGCACTCTCCGGATCTGGAAACGGCTCGCGAAACGGAGCTCCGGAGCTCCGTCAATGGCGAAATCTCCTCTTCTTCTTCCTTGCCCCCTTCTTCTTCCTCTAGCCTAGGAGAGAGAAACACTATGAAATAATGAGGGTTTAATCCCTCTCCAAAGCCCTAAGACCCCCCCAGCATTAAATCCCAGCCGTTGGATCGAATTCCAAGAAATTTGATCGGTCGGATCCTCTTCTCCGCTCAAAATCGCGGAACAGAATAAACAGGGCGCACGATCACAGGCGCACGGTCAGTGGTCGTGCGCGACGAAGGCAATGGTCGTGCGCACTATCCGGGACAGAACTCTGAATTCTTGCGAATAAGCGCACGATCGCTGGCACACGATCACTGGTCGTGCGCGAAGAGGGAAGTGGTCGTGCGCACTGTCCGAGACAGAACTCGATTCTCTTCTGAATTAACGCACGATCGCTGGCACACGATCACTGGTCGTGCGCGATGAGGCCACTGATCGTGCGCTAAGAGCAGACAGGGAAAATTCTAGCCTGCTTCACGTGCCGCACTACCACTCCGCCTACTTCGCGGAACTACCAGTTTTGGGGTGTTACACGGTGCGCGCGCACGCAAGGGTCATGTGCGCCTGTACTGCGTACATGCGTGCGCCCGCGCCGTGCGTACTCTTGTGCCCAGCGGCAGTCGCGCGTGCGCGCAGGAGTGCCTTTGCGCTTGTGCGGGGCCCGTGAGCGTGAGTGAGCTTGGTCCCTTCGGGCGTATACGCCCATTGTCCCACTCGTCCCCCTTGGGGTGGTTTTAGGCTTATTCGAGCGAGCGCGACTCACTCGGTCGGGTTGACTTCCTCGAGCGCTTATGTCTGATTTGACTCGGAAATCTTTAGGGGGAATCCCATCAACAGTATTTTGTATTTTAGTATATATCCGGCTGGACATATTTACTTGTTAGCTCTCAGACTTTCTATAGACTGTTGTACTTGGACTGTGGGGTTATCGTGTCATTGTTGTAGTTGTTTTTTATCTTCTTCTATTACTCATTTGTTTCTGTGATCTACTACGTGGTTGTTAGTCTTCCACTAGTCCATCTTCCGCTCTTGCATATAGCGTACTCATTATGTGGTGTAATGATTATTCGTTTAGCACCATCAGTTCGTAGTATTAGAAGAGAATGACGAGAGAGGGTTGAGACGTTCATACTTCTACTATTCCAGTATTCTCTTCTTTATTGCGGATTGAAGGTGGTGTGCGATAAGATCTCATGTCGTGCCAAATTTTCAAGGAGGGGGTGTCTTACAGTTTATGTTAATTTTGTGAAGTTTTCGGTCAGATCCTCAAAAGAAGATGGACCGAAGCGTTTGCGAATAGCGTCAACGAAAAGCGAAAAAGATAGGTCTGTGTGGTCCCGGAGGGTGGCCTGATTCCACCTAAATGCTAGTTTATCGAGATGGAGGGCGACGAAAATTAATATTCGATTGGTTTGATATTATTATAAGTAAAATATAAATATAATTCATAGAGCTAGTCGGTAGGGCCTTCTTCAGAAAAATGTGGACAAACAAGATTTAATTTGGAATTAGGATTGAAAGAAACAACCCGGGTTTGAGGGATAAACAGTAATTGTCCAAGAATGACGGAAAATGTTGAGGATTGCGCAGGGTGTACTGTCGGTGTTGAATTACAGATAGCATTAGCGTCAGAGAGTTGACGATTAAATTTAATATCATATCATGTTGCAATGTGGCTATCTGATCGTTGGAGGCCTCTTGTGTCTCAAGAATCTGATTAACCATTGTTATATGTTTTTCTTTGGTCTCAAGCATTGGTATATGTTTTTCTTTGGTCTCAAGCATGGGTATATGATTTTATCTATTTGAAATCTAATATAATTTTCATATTTTTATTTGTTTCTAATTATTGATTCTGCTCATCACATCATAGGGGTGCAAATTTTTCCTGGGCCTGGTTCCCCGGTCCGAGTTTGCCTGAGTCTGAGCCCGATTAAGCCCAAACCCAGTTAGGCCCACGCTAGGCCTAAAGGGGCTCATCATGCCCTCTTATTTAGCTAGGGTTGGGGCTGGGCCGGGCCCAAGCCTGCCCAAGATTAACAAAGCCTAGCCCCATTTAGGGGTAGGCGGGCTGCCCAGCTATTTAAATAATTGGGCACCCAGCTATTGGGCCTCGCACTTTAAATAGCTAGGCTAAATAGTTGGGCACCCAGCTATTTAAATAGCTGGGCGGACGCTCAACATATATTTTAATAGCTGACAGCTACATTTTTAATAGTAGACAGCCATCACCTATTAATTTTGTAAGGCAAAAATGTGGTTTTAGTCCGTAAGCTTTAGGGACTTTTAGAAACAAGTCCCTTAAATCTATTTTTTAGTTTTTAGTCCCAAAACTTATGAAATCAAGTGATGTCAGTCCTACTTAACTTCCGTTAATATGTTTCAGGTTAAAATACTGCCTCAAATTTTATTTTCAAAATACCTTAGAAAATGGTTCCCTAATAAATCCCTAATATCAGCATCCTCGCTGAAACTTTTCGCATTCTCCTGGCGGAAACCCACAGCTGTGTCGTCACCCTCCTGGGCCTTGGAAACCTCGCCGGAAGACGAAGATTTGGGCCGCCGAAAGCTCCTCCTTATAGGCTGCCGAAAGCTCCACCTATGTTGTCTTCCTCTTATCATTGAAACTGGTCAGTTTGAAGGTATACTTGATCGAACCTATTACATTCTTCCTCACTTGTTTCTCTACATTCATTCCTTTTTTGTCCGTCGAAAGCTCCATTAGGTCGAAAGCTCCATTAGGTCGAAAGCCCCATTAGGTCAAAAACCCCATTAGGTCGACAGCCCCATTTGGTCATCAATTTCTTACAAAAATTGGCCATCTTCCATGTGGGAGATTGGTAAGGATTTATGTATATATGAATTCGATCTGGTATTTTATACTTTTATGTTGCGTGGAATTGTTCCACGGCATGCCCGAATGATTTGGAATAAAAAATGCAAGGATTCATTAGAGGAGGATTTGTGTTGTTTGGTTATTAGATGGTGTTCTGCAGTTTGCAATTCTCTTGCTCTGTTCTTGAGCTCTCAGTAATTCAAATTGTTTGTTATTAAAATTTTGGCTAAACAATGAAATCAGTCCCTAACTTTTGTATGCTTTAAGATTACGGTCTCAAACCTTTTTGCTTTAAGTTTTCAGTCCCCAACTTTTCCTAGCTTTATGATTCCTATGTAAGGAAAATATATATTTGTAATACCAAAATTTGATATTTTTACTACCAAAATTTGAAATATGATTCCTTGTGCGGCTCCGTTCATCAGCAACATCCATAATATCTTGTGCATCCAACTTTATTCTTCCCTTCATGCTCCTTAATTCCTATTTAAAAAAAAAAACCTTTGGATTAGACAACAATTAAAAACAAATTTGATATAAAAATGATTTCACATAAAGAAGCCTATACCCACTTGCAACTCTTTTTATTATGTCAACAGTTACCACATTTTGAGCATTTAACCGTGTCAAATTTGCGTGATATCCTAGTTTGACTTTTCTCCTCATCAACTTTCATGCGTCTTTTTTTTGTCTATCCGGAGCTCGTCGACGAATCGGTGGAAGAATTTGAGTATCTCCTTTATTCCCACCAAAATTTGGTTCATTAGTAGGCCAAATACTATTTTTATAACATAGAGAATAAATCGATTTTTTGAAACAGTCGGACACAAAGAGATCAATATATACGTTTAAATAATGCATGCAACTTATTGAGTGGCGACATGGAAGGCCACTAACCCGCCACTTTCCGCAAGAAGAGTACCAATTATCTAAGTCAACTATAAATTTATCAGGAAGTTGTACCACCTCAAACACCTTGTTGTTACTCCACAGTGGCATCCATCATCCACTCTGCTTTGCCTCTTCCTCTATTTTCTTGCATATCTTAGGAATAACATCGTTAGTTTGTTTATCCACCCTCTCCCTAATATCCACCCAACGCAGCATCATATATAGCCGAATATCCTCACACATGGTCAGTATGGGCTTATCTCTCATATCTAATATCACACGATTAAAATCCTCCGACATATTGTTTAGCACCATATCGCATCGTGGAAGACCACTAAAGGCATGCTTACACCATAATGTTTTGTCTATACTAATCAAGGTGATCATAAGCACCGTGTGAAATTTAATTGATCTCTTGCATTGCTCTAACCCACTCACATCCAGTTTTACACTTGAACGACAGTGCCTTGTTATTTGATCATTTTTATGATGTTTTTTTTTTTAATTCTACATGATTTAGCTTATGAATTCCTGTAATTAGTTTATCAGAAATGCCGTTCTCCAATTTCTGCACAAATTTCTTACATTGTTGTTCCTCGATTTCTGTAGGATTTCATTTCAGTTACATTCCTATAATTAGCGGACTTTTGGCACTTTTGTAACAGAAATGAAATCCTACAGAAATCGAGGAACAACAATGTAAGAAATTTGTGCAGAATTGAAGAAAGGCATTTCTGATAAACTAATTACAGGAATTCATAAGCTAAATCATGTAGAATTAAAAAAAAAACATCACAAAAAATGATTACATAGACAACTGAAATCGAGCAGATATTGTGCAGAAATTGATCTCTACATTGGACAAAATCGAAGAGGAAGCCATAAATTGGACAAAAAAAATGATCTCTACATCGGGGACGAAATCTAGCCCTATATCAGTGCAGAAATTGAGCCCTAAATCCATTCGAAATACACAAACCGAAGCCCTAAATCGGGGCCGAAATACATAAACTGAAGCCATAAATAAAATGGAAGAATTGACTGAGCTTCTGCTGGATTGACACCCAGATAGTTGAAAACCTTACCTTCAGAAACGGTGACGCCAGAGGAGTCGAAACCTAGCGCCCTGGATCGAAAGCAATGAGCTCCTCCTGGATCGGGCAGTAAGCTGTTTGACTGATTTTCAAAAAAGCAGCAAAATTTAGGCACTGTTATCATAATTTGACCATTTTTAATTAGTTTTAATAATAAAAATAAAATAAATAGCTTATCTGGCCATGCCTGGCAGGCTCAGGTAGGACTCCCTTTTTAATGGAGGCCGGGACCGGTATGAGCAGGATCCTACAGCAGTAAACCCCGGGTCTAGGGAGTCAGGCCTGAGTCCTTCAGCTTTACATCATATAATAAACTTTATCTTTCTAAGAAACTCTCATTTGAAGAGTTTCTAATTTATCAGCATGGAGAGTTGTTTCCGACATAAGTGAAAAGAAACGTCTTTAAAATTAGAAAAAAAAAATTAGCTCCATATACAATAATACACAGTATAGGATATCGATATTATTGTTAGATGCCTCGTGCAAGGTTTTTTTGTGTGACAAATTGTGACCAACATGAAACAATGATCAAATACTGTCGTTGTAGTACATTGGGCACGTGAGATCAGTGTTTGATTACTAATTTATAATATAACGAGTGATAGCGTATGAGGCTCCCCGTGAGACCGCGACAGTACCCCGTCTATAACAATGCTTTGGCCACAAATATGTCGCTTCTGAAAGTGCACAGTGTGCCTCTGAGATTCCTCTAGGGAGGGGGGGGGGGGGGGGGGTGAATAGAGTTTTAAAATATTTATATCCTTTCCTTTGAAGAACTTCTTCTTCTTCTTCTTCTTCTTCTTCTTCTCATCCTTGCTGTTGCTTTTCTCCCTTTGCTCTTGTGGGCAGTCAGGAGCAATGTGCCCTGGTTTGTTGCAGGTATAGCAGATAATGTAACAACCCGCCCCGACCACCACACCAGTTAGCCTATAACACATCGCTGGTGGGCCGACTAAACGCGGTTGGACAAGGACTGCAGTCCGGTGCACCCCACCCATGGCTGAGCCTGTTTCTCAGCTACAGTGGGATGTTGAGGCTGAGATTCGATCCCGCCAGATCCACTGTGGGGGATAAATCTTTAGCGCGCGCGTGGTTAGCCAATCCCTGTGATGGGATTCGGCTAACCGCACCCCCCTATGGATGATTTTTCTGAGGGAATTGTAGGCTCCTAGGCAAAATGGTTTGAACATGAAAAATGTTCCTTAGCATAAGGGCTATCTCCAGTATTTTTTGGGGATTTTTCTAAAGTGTTTTGCTATTATTACAAGCCTTTACAAGATTTGTTTGGACAAAACAAATGACTTAAATATCTTGGATTTTTTTTGGAAAAATTCTAGACTCATATTAGGGCCTCTCGGGGGTACTGTAAATTTTTGGGATGTTTATAAACTGAATCGATATTTTTAGAGGCCTAAATAATATTTCTTTGGGCAAAATAAACCCCCTACAAAGGTTGGAAAATTTTGGGGTTCTTAATAGACTATTTTGAGTGTACTATCAAAATATGGGGACATTCAGAGGGAAATTGTGTAATCGCCAAAATTTCGGGTAAACAGATTGAGGGTTTGACATTCGGAGGGAAATCTTCGCAACTATTCTAGCAATAACCGGGTTCGTCATCATCATATGGATGGAGTAGCTGGTCGAGCACAAGGCCCAAATAAATTGCTCGACCCGAGAAATCAACTTCCGAAACCCAAATGGACATTCTATCACTTTAGCAGGTGTACCGTCCGTCACTAGCATCATTCTGACTTCCGCACAAACTGTCAAATCGATTCGACAAAAAGACGAAATATACCTTATTTACTTCCAAATGGAGGAAAAACTCAAGTACTCACCAGTGTGCCCGTAGTCCGAGACTTTCCAGATGTTTTTCCCAAATCTCTCCCAGGGTTGCCCCCGCAGCGAGAAGTAGACTTCCAAATCGAGCTTGTACATGGAGCTCGACCAGTGTCCCGAGCACCTTACCGAATGGCCCCAAAGGAACTGACCGAGCTCAAGATACAACTGTAAGAACTAATAGATGCATGTTTTGTCCGTCCAAGTACCTCACCTTGGGGAGCCCCCGTACTATTCGTCAAGAAGAAGGACGGGTCGCTGCGTTTATGCATCTACTATAGGGAACTAAATAAGCTTACCATCTGAAATACCTATCCTATACCAAGGATAGATGAATTATTCGATCAGTTGCAAGGTGCGTCCATTTTTTTCAAAATGGATCTAATGTCTGGGTACAACCAACTTCGGGTACGAGAGAAGGACATCCTCAAAACAGCCTTTAGCTCCCGCTATGGACTTTAGGAGTTTATGGTAATGCCTTTTGGGCTGACCAACGCCCCGTTCGCCTTCATGGCATTGATGAATAAAGTATTTGAACCATTTCTGGACCACTTCGTGATCGTCTTCATAAACAATATACTCATCTACTCGAGGAGCAAGACAGACCATTCCAGGCATCTTCAAATGGTACTACTCAAACTACTAGAACATTCACTCTTCGCAAAGTTCAGCAAGTGCGAGTTTTGGATGGAGGAAGTCTGGTTCTTAGAACACACAATCAATAAGAACGAGGTGACAGTGGATCAGGCCAAAGTACATGCGGTACGAAATTGGCCGCCACTTAAGTCAGCGGCAAATATCATAAGCTTCCTCGGTCTCACCGGATACTACCGTAAGTTCATAGAAGGTTTTTCAAGGATAATCTTACCCCTCACTACCCTCACCAAATAGGATACTGTGTTTTGATGGACGCCCGAATGCGAAGCAGCGTTCGTCGAATTAAAGAACCGCTTAACCTCTACTCCAATTCTTACACTCCCCTCAGGCACCGAAGACTTTCAAATCTACACAGACGCATCTCTGCAGGGGTTAGGAGCCGTACTAATGCAGCATGGCAGGGTAGTCGCCTACGCATCACGGCAGTTGAAGCCTCACGAGCTTAACTACTCAACCCATGACTTGGAATTGGGTGCTGTGGTGTTCGCGCTAAAAATCTGGAGACATTACATGTACGGAGTGAGATGCGAGATCTTCTCCGACCACAAAAGCCTCAAGTACATTTTCACTCAGAAGGAGTTGAACCTCCAATACCACCCCGGCAAGGCCAACAAAGTTGCGGATGCCTTAAGTCGCCAACTCCCAGTGGTCGGAAGCTGGCTAGAGCTGATACCGGGGGAGTTGATCCAATCCTTGGAAGACTTAGGCATCACCCTTATCACTCGCAGGGATCCTATGGACTACCAAGCCCTGATATATTGGATGAAGATACAATGTGATATTCAGGACAGAATACGAGAGGCTCAAAAGGTCGACCCAGAAGCGACTCTAATCATCCAAACCCTGCAAGACGACACTCAAGATGACAACAACCTGCATGATGGTATTCTACAGTATAAGCACCGTGTATTCATCCCCTCCACCGAAGGGATCCGGGAAGAGATACTTCGCGAGGCACACCAGTCGAGATATTCTATTCACCCATGTGTGGTAATAATGTATTCAGATTTACGAAGGACGCTATATTGGTTGGGTATGAAAAGGGACGTCACCAATTATATGGCACACTGCCAGACCTGTCAGATGGTCAAGGCAGAATGTCGCAGCCCAGGAGGTTTACTACAGCCCCTTCCCATACCAGAATGGAAGTTTGAGGACATTTCTATGGATTTTGTCCATGGCCTGCACCGATCTCGTGCAGGGAACGTGTAAGACCCCCCCTCCCCCCTCCAAAACTGAACCCAGGTCGGGGGGAGGGGATCTTACTGCCCAAGGAGGCCACTTAGCGCTTCCCGGGTGGCAACGAACCGCCCTCCTAAGCACTGAGCGGTTTCCTTGTCAGGCACAAGAATCATCACATCACATCAGAGTTACATTGCAGAAGCAGAAGTAAGGAAGTCTAACAAGGCAACAAATACGTATAAGCAAAAGGTCGTAGCCTACTGTTTACATGAACGGCCCTGTGGGCTAAAAGTAACTACTACAACATATTTAAGTCATCCAACGGTGCGAGGGCTTCACGATGTCCCATCTCCTGTGAATGGTCATAAAACAACTGTTAGTCACAGAGCTAAGTGGAAAACATATCCCCTTTCCGGATCCGTATCATGGGGACGGGCTTAAGCACAAAAAATAGATAGCCGAAACAAGAAGGGTTAGCAGCATGTATATATCATGCCTCCTATTCAAACTAACTATTATAATTGGGAGATGCACAGTTTATATTAATAATAAAATCTTGCTCACACACACACAACGAGTGTTCAAACCCGTACACAAAACCCCGTGTCGACATAGTTTGGACCGCTTTCCTTCTAGCAGGGTGGCGAACCCCGCGGGCCTCACCGATGTGGCCGTCGGTGAGAGTGGCCAGTCCTGCCACTTCTCAGCGTAGTTGTACCGTATCACCCAGGCCCTCCCGTAGAACTTGGTGTACTGCTTGGATGTGAGCGACATCCTGCGATTCCGAGATTTAGGCCGACCAGTGGAGGCAAATCAGCGAGTTCGAAGTGGTGATAACCCGCAATGCACATCTTCCTGTCGCCGTGATTCGTCAACCCTCCCGCACCGGTACGAACGGTCTGCGGGCGTGACCGACCTGCCACTTTTACATCAAGCAATTCACAAACATTTTAAAGAAAGGGATAACCACTTCAGGTCCGCCGCGGCTTTCTTGACTCGACCGGTTACCCAACTTTTGTCCGGGAGATGCAACTGACGTGGGGGCACATTATTTGGGGCTAACTCTGGAGGAGATACTCAACTCGCGGTTATCCCCAACTAAGGCCTCACCAGCAGGAAAACTGTCTGCTAGAGCCAAACCTGGGATACCACTGTGGGTATAAGTACAATAATTATGGTGCAAAATAAATTGCGGTGCTGAGTAATAATGCATTTTACATAAAGGAAGGCCGAAAGCAAGGGGCCGAAATAACTGGACCAGTACGAGACTGGATCGGCGAGCAATAAATAGCTGACCAGTGTGGGACTGCAGTATTGAAAAGAACAAACAGAAAGCAGTAAATAGTTGACCAGTGCGAGACTGGAATATCAAACAGGATAAACAACAGTAAATAACTGACCAGTGCGAAACTGGAGTATTAAAAAGAATAAACAGAATGCAGTAAATAGCTGATCAGTGTGAAACTGGAGTATTGAAAAGAATAAACAGAAAACAGTAAATAGCTGACCAGTGCGAGACTGGAATAACGAACAGGATAAACAACAGTAAATAACTGACCAGTGCGAAACTGGAGTATTGAAAAGAATAAACAGAAGTAGTAACTATGAGACCAGTATGAGACTGGAGAATATGAATAAATAAACAGGTTAGTAGTCCAATCACTCCATAATCAGGAGGCTTCAGTTTCATCTCCGTTCTTAGAAGAAAAATTCCGTTCTTTCTCCGTTCATAGGAGTTTCTTCTCAATTCCGTCTATCATAGTTATAGTCCGGGAATTTTCTTAAACACAGCTCAGTGTTTTCATAAAACTCCACATCATTGTGAGCTTTGAGTTTACACCTTTATTGATCGAGTTGATATTTATTCGTAATGTTGTCCCACGATTGTGACCCGATTGTGTGTTACGATCCAAGCTGTCACGGTTCTGTTTCGGTTTCGGTTCTACTAAAACTGTGAACCGAACCGCTAATGTAACAATTCTTCAAATTAGAACCAAAACTGTATTTAGTTTGACCGGTTCCGGTTTTGGTTCCGGTTCCAGTATAAATTTTGAAACCATCGTGTTAACGGTTCCGGTTACGGTTCAACAAGAACCAAAACCAAACCAGCCACTAATGGCTCGGTCTGGTTCTATGCAGTTCGGTCGGTTCCAATCCGTTCCATCTAGAACCAAAACCAAACTTGGCGGAATGAATGAGGGAGGTCAAAAATATAAAACTGGAGGTGAAAAGTATACCAGTTTGGTTTTTTGCATGAGGGACTTCGAAGTCTGAGGCCTGGACGCAGGATTTCGTGTTACACCAATGGGTAATACTTTTTGTATAATATATAGTAAGTCAGGCTGAAAGTTAAAAATTGAAACCACAAAAATGCACTAGACCGTGCCGATTTTAAAAATTCAAAGATCACAATCGTTTAATGTTGATGCAATGTTCATGTTGCTGAAGATCACGACTCAACATAGGGTAAAAAACTTTGAATTGTTGCTCTTGAAATCTTATTTTACAATTAAAATTTTGTTTGAAAAATATATTAGTTAATTCAATTTGACTAATTTATCAGCAACAATTTGTTGGATCGGTAGGCGCCCTTAGAGGGGGGGGGGGGGAGTGAATAAGGGTTTTCAAAACTTTAGTGATATTTTTAAAACTTTGTAATAATGCAAAATTAAGACAATAGAAAGTCAAGTAAAATAATAAAGTAGAGACATTTTTTATTAATATCAAATAGGGTTTTACAAAAGTTGACTTCTATGACGCTAGAAATCGGTGACGATGAATAGTAAACTCTTTTTATTTTCTATCCCGACTCGCATCCCCACGAACCGGTGGCCCTAGCCTATCCTCCCCGGATTCGGCCTCAAGCCGCTCTAGCCAACCCTTCCCCGGATGTGTCCTCGAGCACCCCCTAGACCTAGCCTAGATCTAGTCGCCAACACGAGACGAGTTTTCCCCTAAGTCCTACCCAGACCTAGTCGCCAACACGAGGCGATTTCACTAACCGTTTACAAGAAGAATATGAAATGAAATAAATAAAAACTCCCTTCTGAAGTCGGAGGCGAAGATCCGCTGTAGAATAAGCGTTGTAGAAGCGGACTTCGTTTGGATCCGGCGTGATGAGATTCTCCTTCAGAAGTTTGCAGAACTTTGGTAGGACATCAACTTTCGGCCAAGATAGCCTCTGTAATTCTAGCACTCTATCTCTCTCTAATATCTCTCTGATGTGTGTCTGAAACGAGAGGAGAGGAGTCCTTTTTATAGCCTCAGCGCTAGCGCCTGCGCTAGCGCTACCGCCGACGCTATCCCATATTAGGACACATTTTGCGCGGCAGAATCTTCAATCCGAGGAAACAATTCCCCCTTGCCAACTGTGTTCCTCGCTATCGCCTGCGCTATCGGATATCGCCTGGCGCTATCTCCTTCTATAAGTTCTCCCGGCAATTTCGCTTCGAGCCAATATTTCGTCGAACAGGAATTCGTCGAACGTCGCTAGCGCCTGCGCTAGGACTACCGCCAGCGCTAGTAGATGTGTTGGATTTGTTGGCTCAACTTTGGGGGCAACCTTCTTATTTAATCCTTGAGTCATGTGGACTTTGTTATCCTGCACACTTAAACACACAAGATCAAATACACATGGGATTTGTTATTCTCAAACTTAGGAGATGCGGAAGACCATGTTCCAACAAACTCCCCCTTTTGATAATAACAAATCCATTAATGATAAATCAGAGCATTAATATATAAGCATGAAGAAACATACTTGTGTGTGTGTGAGAGTGATGACTTAAGATAATTTTAGCATTTAGCATTTAGAATTGCTCCCCCTAAATACATGCTCCCCGTAAGTGAATGTTCTCCTAAGCTATCATCTTTATTAAGCATCATAGTTTGATAGCAGATTAATATTTATCATGTTAGTTCTCCCCCTTTTGTTATTAGCAAAAGCGGTAAGGAGACATTACTAAAAAGTTGATAATAAGATAAATGCATGATCGAGCTTGTAAAGAATGAAATGAGAAGGAGTTTTAGAATTATTTTCATCACAATATTGTCATAAATCAGAGTTTGTAGCATAACCAAATAGAAGGTAAATGTAATGTTGCGGAAAACTTAGAAAAATACAAGCAAACATCTTTTGTAAGACATGATAATTAATTAAAATAGGAGTTTAATTTTATAAAGAAGATGTTTTGTAAACATTTTAAAATCAGTAATAAATTAACCAAACATGAAATAATTATATCAGAAAGATAGTACTACAATGTTATGTTAATTCATAGTTTCAAAACATACTAAACATTGTAGAAAGCATGCTAGGTTATCTAGTGCATTTCATAAGTAAAGAATAGTATAGAATTAATATTAGGATCCAATACTCATGAGAAGAAGTGTTATGGAAGATAATGATGTGCACATAAGTGTATTTTTGAGTAGAGTAAACACATGTTTTAATTAAAAATACAAGTAATATGTAAAGTAAGAGCACAATAAAACACAAATAATTTTACTTCCACAAACTTCAATGCACGAAAAAAATGTACAACTACTAAGGTGCTTTGCACACACAATGCTCACCTAGTTTTATTCTTCAAGATTGATTTTTATTGTGATCCAGTGTACTTAAGAATAAGTGGTTTTTATTTTGAAAGAAAGTTATGGTTTGCACAAGATACTTTACTATTCTTTCCAAGGCGCTCAACCTCACAACACTTATTAAGACTTATCAGGAGGTTCAAGTAGTGCTTGGTGGAGTTATCTTTGTCACTTTATTTTATGATTTTTGTTTTGTACTAAGTTCTCCGAATACACTTGTTTTTGCAAACCAATAAAATTTATGAAAAAAAAAGATAACCACTTTTCTTAATTTTTAAAAGTGCAAATAAAGGAGTGTAGGTAAGATACTTGTGCAATTTTAATTCATTGTACTAATACAAAACATATACAAGCATTCTTTAGATTATACACAAATGTAGACAATGCCAAAATAAGTGAGTGAATAAAGATCATTATCAAACATAAAACATTTACTCATACTTAGAGGCATGATACGCATAGTTCTACACAACTTTCAATATAATTGATGCACATGGTAATAGATATATCAAAGCATGATGAAAACAATGTTCAAAGAGTTTGAAAAAATAAAGTGCAACATTATAGAAGTCCTAAGGAATAGATTAAATCTTGTTTGATTCTCATACGAAAATTCATACAGTTTTTTGATAGTTTCAGTGTTTTATATTTTTGTATTTGAATTTATTTTTCAAAAAGACAAACTTTAAGCAAAAAGCAAGACATATTTTTTTTGTAATTTGGATTTTATAAAAATAATAGACTTTAAACAAAACATACATTTTTTTGTAACTTTAACTTTTGTATTCGATTTTTCAAAAATAGACTTTAAACAAAACAAATTTTTTTGTAATTTTAACTTTTGTATTTTTGTATTTGATTTTTCAAAAATAAAATATAATCAGAAGTGTAAAAACAAATAGTATATATAGATTAATATATTTTTAGGAATTTTTCAAAATTTTAAAAATACAGAAAAACACATAAGTACGCTAGCGCCGGCGTTAGCACTAGCGCGAGAAACAGTACACAATTTTTCATGATTTTGAAATTTTTGATTGCTGATCTTGATTAAGTGTCCCAATAGTAGTTTCATGCTGAAATTTTAGATTTTTAGGAGATGTTTTCGATGGTTAAAACTTGCAAAAATTGTGTTTTGTGAATGTGTTTTAACTAGAAAGATCTAGGACACCTAACTCAAGTCGTAATAATCGAAATCTTGCATCGGGAAGAGGTTTAGTAAATATGTCAGCGAGTTGAGGATCCGTGCCAATGAAGCTTACTTTTACATGCTCTTTCTTAATGTGATCCCTAATGAAATGATGACGAACATCGATGTGTTTGGATCTAGAGTGGTGTACGGGATTATATGTGAGGTTTATTGCACTTTTGTTGTCACATTTAAGATCAATGTTTTTAAGATGAAATCCAAAATCCTCTAATGTTTGACTCATCCATAAAGCTTGTGCACAACAGCTACCAAGTGCGATATATTCGGCCTCCGTGGTGGAGAGTGCAACCGAAGATTATTTTCGACTAGACCAAGCTACTAAAGAGGGTCCTAGAAAGTGACAAGTACCGCTAGTGCTTTTTCGATCTAGTGAACACCCGGCGTAGTCCGAATCGGAATAGCCGTGGAGTGTGAATGAATCATTGTGTGGGTACCATAATCCTAATTTAGATGACCCTAATAGATAACGAAAAATACGTTTTACCGCTTTTAAATGAGATTCTTTTGAATTGGCTTGAAAGCGAGCACATAAACATACGACAAACATTATATCTGGTCTAGAAGCACTTAAGTAAAGAAGAGATCCTATCATTCCTCTATATAGCGTTTGATCAATTGAAATTCCGGATTCATCTTTTCCTAGTTTTAAAGAAGCACTCATGGGAGTAGAAGCTTGTTTGAGATTTTCAAATCCAAATCGTTTAAGCATATCGTGAACATATTTTGTTTGACAAATAAAGATACCATCAGTTTGTTGTGAGATTTGAAAACCAAGAAAATATGATAGTTCTCATACAAGACTCATTTCAAATTCTTTTTTCATTACTAATACTACTTCATTGCACAACTCTTCATTAGTGGCTCCAAAAATGATATCATCAACATATATTTGTAAAATAATTAGATCTTTATTATTATGCTTAATGAAGAGTGTGTTGTCGGCATTTCCCATAACATAACCGTGCTTTAACAAAAACGATGTAAGTCGATCATACCATGCACGGGGCGCTTGTTTTAAACCATAAAGCGCTTTTTCTAACTTGTAAACATGATTAGGGAATTTTTCATTTATGAAACTGGGGGGTTGTTCTACATAAACTTCTTTTTTTATAAACCCGTTTAAAAAGGCACTTTTAACATTCATTTGAAATAATTTTATTCATTTAAAACTCGCCAATGCCAAAAATATTCGTATAGATTCTAAGCGAGCAACGAGTGCAAAAGTTTCTTCAAAATCTACCCCTCAATTTGAGAATAACCTTGAGCAACTAAGCGTGCTTTATTTCTTATAATCCTAGATTCACCATCTAATTTATTTTTAAAGATCCATTTTACGCCAATAATTGGATGATTAGATGGTCTTTCTACTAGATTCCAAACTTTATTTCTTTCAAATTGTCCTAACTCTTCATTCATAGCCAAAAACCAAAATTCGTCATTTAAAGCGGTGGAAATGTTTTTAGGTTCGATTTCGGAAACAAAACAAATATTTGAAAACGTTTCATGAAGAGAGGATCGAGTTCTTACCCCAGTAGAAGGTTCCCCAATGACTAGCTCTTTTGGATGATCTTTTGAGAAGTTCAACACACTTGGAGGTACATATTCAACTTCATTGGACTTCTCCTCCTCTTCTTTGGACGGTTCCTCTTCGTCGTGCTCCAAAGATGGCAAAGGTTCATCATTTGTACCTGTAGAAGGCTTCTCTGCACATGGAATAAACTCATCAAATTTAACATTAATAGCCTCTTCAACCTTACTCGATCTTTTATTAAATATTCTATAGGTTTTACCGGTTGAAGAATATCCAAGGAATATTCCTTCATCACATTTCTCATCAAATTTTCCTAAAGAATCTTTTGTATTAAGAATAAAACATTTACATCCAAATACTTTAAAATATGATACGTTAGGTTTCTTTTGAAAATATAGTTCATACGGTGTGAGATTTAGAGATGGGCGAAGCATAACTCTATTCATTACATAGCATGATGTGCTTACGGCTTCAGCCCAAAAAGACTTAGGTAATTTGTATTCAGATAACATGGTGCGTGCTAGTTCTTGGATTGTCCTATTTTTCCATTCTACAACACCGTTTTGTTGAGGTGTGCGTGGAGCAGAGAACTCATGCTTAATACCTAACATTTCACAAAAGGATTTAAAGTTTTCATTTTCAAATTCACCTCCATGATCTGAGCGAATGCATTTTATTTTTAAATCTAGTTCATTTTGAATGCGCGTACATAATTTTGAGAATTCGCAAAATGCATCAGATTTGGAAGAGAGAAATAAAGTCCAGCAATATCTTGAGAAATCATCTATTAGAACGAAGGTGTATATTTTCCCAAAATCATATCCAGAGATTTTTGACCAATCCCGAAATTTTTTATGGCAATATTGAGGTCATGATTTTGTTTTTTAAGAAAAGTATTTTCTTGTACAATCAAAACACATTTATTTTCAAATCCCTTTTTATTATTTTCAATTTGTAGAAAAGTGGTTTTTAGTTTTCTCTCTAAGTCCTCATTTTCTTTTGCAATAGTTTTGTTTTGTGCAAGGGCCTTAGAAAGGGAAACTTCAAGTTCTTTTGTCTTAAATAAAGAGTGCTCACACTCTTGACATGAAACCTTTCTCTTCTCAAGGGAAATCAATTTTTTTGTGAGCTTATGATTTTCTTTGATAATAGCTTCATTTTCACGATTTAATATAATATTATCTTTTATACTTTGATCATAGGATTTGCAAGTTAAAACAAATTCATCATAGAGTTCTTCGAAAGTAGGAGGAATTACCTCAGTGTCGCTAAGAACACTGGTGTCGTCATCGTTGCTTTTTGCCATTAAGCATAAGTTTGCTTCCTCCTTGCTACTTGACTCAGACTCGTTTGACTCTTCAGAGGAAGAATCATCCAAAGTTGTGGCTTTCAGTACCTTCTTCTCTTTTGCTTTGTGTTGTTCTTTTTGCTCCTTTTGATATTTTGAGCACTGACTCCGAATGTGCCCGGTCTTTCTGCAGTGGTAGCACTCTGGTGGTGGTCTTTCTTCATCTTCGCTTCCTTTTTCTTTCCTTGATGAAGAGGAAGATCCCTTTCGTCGAGTATCCTTTTGGAAGTATTTGCGAAATGTGTTCCTTCTTTCCGAATTCCTGATGAACTTCCTGAAGTTCTTCACCAGGAGACCTTCTTCATCTTCATCATCATCTTCGATGCTCTCCTTCTTTGACTTTAGCGCTAGCGCCTTTTTCTTTGGCTCTTTGTTGTATTCATCATGTTGAATCTGGAGTTCTACCTCATGGGTTTTGAGATTCCCAATAAGGTTCTCGATCTGGAGCGTTCTTAAGTTGTGCGACTCCGAGATGGCTGTCACCTTTGGATTGAACCTTGGAGGTAAGGAACGAAGAATTTTCCTCACCAAGTCCCCGTCTGAATAGGTCTTTCCAAGTGCCTTTGAAGCGTTGACGATCTTGGTGAAGCGGGTGTACATCGAGTTAATGTCCTCTTCGGTATCCATCCTGAATTTTCCATATTCAGATTCCAGTTGGAATAGATTTGCGTCTTTCACCTGCGATGTACCTTCATGAGTTACTTCCAATTGATTCCAAATATCATAAGCAGTTGTGCATGCAGAAATTCTATTAAACTCAGTCCTATTTAAAGCGCAATATAAAGCGTTCATTGCTTTAGCATTATTTTTACACCTTAGTTTGTCATTATCGTCTCATTTATCTTTTGGTTTTGCTAATGTCACCTCTCCCACTACAGTTGTAGGTGGAGAGTACCGAACTTCTACCATGTTCCATACTTCTACATCCATGGTCATAAGAAAACACATCATTCGATTTTTCCAGTAGTTAAAATCTGACCCAGTAAAGAGAGGTGGTCGACTAACCCCTTGACCCTCAGGAAAAGCGAGATCATGAGATGCCATTATTCCCGGTTGTTAAGCCGATTGGAATAAAACCGCTTTGATACCACTTGTTGGATCGGTAGGTGCCCTTAGAGGGGGGGGGGGGGGGGGGGGGGGGGGGTTGAATAAGGGTTTTCAAAACTTTAGTGATATTTTTAAAACTTTGTAATAATGCAAAATTAAGACAATAGAAAGTCAAGTAAAACAATAAAGTAGAGACATTTTTTATTAATATCAAATAGGGTTTTACAAAAGTTGACATCTATGACGCTAGAAATCGGTGGCGATGAATAGTAAACTCTTTTTATTTTCTATCCCGACTCGCATCCCCACGAACCGGTGGCCCTAGCCTATCCTCCCCGGATTCGGCCTCAAGCCGCTCTAGCCAACCCTTCCCCGGATGTGGCCTCAAGCACCCCCTAGACCTAGCCTAGATCTAGTCGCCAATACGAGGCGAGTTTCCCCCTAAGTCCTACCCAGACCTAGTCGCCAACACGAGGCGATTTCACTAACCGTTTACAAGAAGAATATGAAATGAAAATAAATAAAAACTCCCTTCTGAAGTCGGAGGCGAAGATCTGTTGTAGAATAAGCGTTGTAGAAGCGGACTTCGTTTGGATCCGGCGTGATGAGATTCTCCTTCAGAAGTTTGCAGAACTTTGGTAGGACATCAACTTTCGGCCAAGATAGCCTCTGGAATTCTAGCACTCTATCTCTCTCTAATATCTCTATGATGTGTGTCTGAAACGAGAGGAGAGGAGTCCTTTTTATAGCCTCAGCGCTAGCGCTACCGCCGGCGCTATCCCATATTAGGACACATTTTGCGCGGCAGAATCTTCAATCCGAGGAAACAATTCCCCCTTGCCAACTGTGTTCCTCGCTATCGCCTGCGCTATCGGATATCGCCTGGCGCTATCTCCTTCTATAAGTTCTCCCGGCAATTTCGCTTCGAGCCAATATTCCGTCGAACAGGAATTCGTCGAACGTCGCTAGCGCCTGCGCTTGGACACCGCCAGCGCTAGTAGATGTGTTGGATTTGTTGGCTCAACTTTGGGGGCAACCTTCTTATTTAATCCTTGAGTCATGTGGACTTTGTTATCCTGCACACTTAAACACACAAAATCAAATACACTGGGATTTGTTATTCTCAAACTTAGGAGATGCGGAAGACCATGTTCCAACACAATTAGATTTATTTTTCATGATTACTTTTAAATAGTAGTTGTATATTCTTTATATTTTCAAAATAAAATATTTCAGAAAAATATGTGAGTAAAATTGAAAATACATTATATGACTGTATGAAACCGAAAGTATAGTACACCGCAAAAATAAATTCCATATCGCACCAATGTCAAACCACACTGCACGGATTTGGTGTGGTGCGATTTTGTTCAGTCCAAAATCGACCCCTTTTATTGCGAATGCGATTTGGGTTTAAACCGCACCAGTTTCACTATAATAGTAAGTATATATATTATAGATATATTATAAAAAATAACAATATTATAATAATATTAATAATAATAAACAGGTTGCGGTTCGGTTCTGCTTCGGTCCGGTTCGGATCGGTTCTAATTAACTTGAAACCGCTCGAGACTTATATATTGCGGTTCCGGTTCCGGTCCGGATAATAAAATGAAAAAACCACACTTGGACCATTGTTGTTCACGGTTCCCAAATTAAAACCGGAACCCAAATAATTCGCGAACGGTTCGATCCGGTTCTTTGTGGTTTCGGTTCGGATTACGGTTTTCAGTTTTAAGTGATAGCTTTAGTTACGATGCCTTATTGTTTTCTTGAAAAATTGACGAGTTTGCCGTTTATCTCGAAATGATCCACATATTTTAGAGTATATTCCCAATAATGTGTTAGGGGCCCATAAATTATTCCCATATTTTCGGCCCATTTTAGGGGTTTATTTTTCCCGAATAAAACCTATTTAGGCTCATAAAATTATCAAAATACTTTGTAAAAATCCTCAACTTTGATAGTGCCTCTATGCGGCCTTAAAATTGAGCCTGCAAATTTTTTATGAATTTTCCAAAGTTATTTGGGTATTTAATTCCTTCATTTGAAGCTTGCAAAAGCCTTTATAAATAGCAAAGTACTTCCAAAAATTCCCAAAAAATTACAGGAGTTAGGCCTCTTAATAAGGAACAACTTTCATATTCAAAACTTTTTCCCTTGTGGCCTAGATATTCCTAAAACAATTCAGAAAGGGTAGAGGAGGGTGGGGTGCAGATAGAGAAAGCTGGAGGAGGAGATGAGGCCGGACGACGCGCCGTCCTTCGATCCCCACAGCGGATCCCGAGCTGATTCGCTGTGGGGGGCGCGTAATAACATGCAGGGGGGACTATGTTTCCTGGGCCGTCCGATCTCATCATGGAGATTGGACGACCACCGCTCCTACCGGTATTACATGCAGCGGCAGCCGCTGCCACCGCCAGGCAGCGGCCGCCACAGGCCGGCAATGCCTCCGATCGGCTCGCCGGGGGCCGACGAACAATCTGGCGGTGGTCTGGCTGCCTGGCATCGCCGACCACCGTCAGATTTCAACGAGGAGGAGGGGCGGGTGGCGCGGCCTGCATGGGTCATGTTGGCCGGTGCCGCGCCGCCCCTCCCTCCCAATGAGACTCCCACTGCCCCCGGCTGGGTCGCCGGGGGTGGGGCATATCTCCGACGGTGGTCCGGCGGCCAGGCGCCGCCGGCCGCCGTCGGAAATGGCCGTCGAAGCGGTACAGGAAGGAGAAGCAGGGGAGGAGGCTTGTGGGCACCGCTGGAGGTGCGTTCTCTGGCGGCCCTGCCGCCTCCCTTCGCCGGGGCGAGGGTCCCCGAGTGGGGCCCTGCTCCCTCAGCGCCACCACCGGCGCTGGGGTGAGGCCCTTGCGTCTGAGCCACCACCTGAGCTTGGGCATGGCTCGGGTGGTGCTGGCGGTGCTCCAGCGACGGGAGGTGGCGCGCATGGTGCTGGGGGAGTGGGAAGGAGGAGGGGAAGGCTGTCCACCTGAGGGAGGGGGCTCGGGAGGTGCCTGGAGGATGGGCCATTGGAGGGTTGCGGTGGTGGTTGGCTTGGAGAGGGCTTCCCGACGATGTGGGGGTTCAGGAAGGAGGTGGGCTAGTTGGTGGGAGGTGTGAGTGCTCAGAGGAGGTGGGGTCCTTTTATACGGAGGGAGGGGGGCTCTCCCTCCCTTTTTCTCGATGTGGAACTAAAGGGGAGGGGGTGAGGGAAGATATTTCTTCCCCCTCCCCTCCCTCCACTACCTTATGGTGGGCTGTCCACCCATGGGGCAACCCTCTTATGGTGGGGAGGTAGGTGAGAGCTCCCCCCTTAGGAAAAATTCCAAAAGAAATGAGCTTGGGGGGGGGGGGGGGGGGGGGGGGGGGATTTGACGAAGGTCAACCCTAGGGTGGGTCCCCCATGTGGGTCAAGGCCCAAGGGGTCAAACTTGTCGGGTGAAGGGTTAACATAAGGGTGTCAAATCAATATGGGTGTGTGCATGCTTTTCAGTGTGACATAAAGCTTGACTTAACCGTGGTTTGACTTCCTGACGCCGGAATTGGTTACAACGAACTTCGTTGGTTTTCTTTTGACTTTAGGAGTCCACTGAGACTTACTGAAGTTGATTCCGAGTACGTATGCTAAGTATTTCGAAAATTATGTCGTGGCGGCCTGGAAAACCTAAAATGGAATTATTCCTCGCATGAACTTGGATTTATGTGTAACGAATTCCGTTGCGCTCGTATTGGTTATACGAGTCTAACGAAACTGACAGAAGTAATTTGGAGTACGTTTGGTCACCGTACCCCAACGATTTTGTTGTGACGCACAACGATACACAAAACGGTCGTTTTCTCCAAATGACCTCGGATTGATGTGCAACGAATTCTGTTGCGCTCGTATTGGTTATACGAGTCTAACGGAACTGACAGAAGTCAATTTGGAGTACATTTGGTCACTGAACCACAACAAATTAGTTGTGACGCACAACGATACTCAAAACAGGCATTTTCTCCAAACGATCTCGGATTGATGTGCAACGAATTCCGTTGCGCTCGTATTGATTATACGAGTATAACGAAACTGACAGAAGTCAATTTAGAGTTTCCTAGCACAATATCCCATAATCGGGTCACTTTCTACCTTTTGGGGTTACTTTTATTGGGTCCACTAGGGTCTAGTGACCCAATAAAAGTCGGGATGTTACATAACTGCTCCATATGTGTCGTAGTGGATTGCCTTACAAAGGTGGCTCATTTTATCCCAAACCGACAAAGCGACGGTGTCGATGTTCTAGCCAGGCTATTTATAGAACAGGTAGTTAGATTCCATGGAGTACCCAAGTCCATCGTATTCGACCGCGACGGACGCTTCACTTCGAAGGAGTGGAGGAGGGTATAAGCTTATCTGGGGACCAAATTAGCCTTCAGCACCACTTTCCACCCCCAAACGGATGGGCAAACAGAAAGGACGAATCGGATGATGGTGGACCTCCTCCGACTATGCATAGTAGAACACAGCGAACCTTGGGAACATGTACTACTCCTGGTAGAATTTCCATATAACAATAACTTATAGGCGAGTATCAAGATGGCACCATACGAGACTCTGTATTGAAGACGTTGATGAACCCCGCTGTCATGGGCACAAGATGAGGGCCCAAAAGCTTTGGAGGTCACGTACATAGATGACACCACGACAGCAATAAGGTTAATCCGAGATCGAATGCTGAAAGCACAGAGCCGCCAAGCAAAATATGATGATGCGCATCATAGACTGGTAAAGTTTAGCGTGAGGGATATGTTGGGAAAGCCTTATGATTTATCTAACAAATTTCTTTAAAGTGATTTCATCAGTTAGGTTGTATTACCCACCTTGTATAGAAAGGGTAAAATGATCATTAGATGTCCTAGGATATCACATTCACTTAGAGTGTCAAGACCAGGTCTAAGAGAAGCACAAATTCAGTTGAGTTATTACTTGCGTCAAATAGAAGTCGACGTAACTCTGAATGAAATTCAAAGTAACTCAGACTGCCTGTCGAAGCATCAAGTTAAGTCGATGCAACGTCGAAATGAACTCGACGCAGAAGGAATAGCCTGTCGAAGCCATCTTATAAGTCAACGCAACTTCGACTTCAAGTCGACGCAGAAGATGAAGTTCAAGTCCAATTCTTCAACTCGACGGACGCGTCGATAAGAACTCGACGCACTCAGAGGTGCGTCGATATGAAGGATAATGAATTCGACGTAGCGTCGAATACAGTCAGAAAAGGAAGGTTTCCTGCTGTCCTTTCTGGTGCTTTTCCAGATGATCTACAAGGCTGAAATCTATTCTCTAACTGCTCATTTATTGCCAAGAATGGAATGGAGTATTTCAGAGATACAGTAAAGACTTTCTTGGAAGTTATTCAAATCAGTTGGACGGTCGGGAACAGAAATAGAAGGAAATATTTATTATCCAATGGACATTCCTTCTAAGGACAGTCTAGAAAAAGCAAGAGATTCAAACACAAAGAAATAAAGAATAAGTATGCTGAGGAAGATAGAAAATAATTATCACTCTCAGTCAATTTTCTAGGGTCTTCTTCTTCCTCCTCCAGCCGTAAGACAGAATAGAAGAACAACTTCTCTGCACAGGAAAACAATACAATAAGCCTACTGCTTTCTCTTCTACATCATATAGCAGCAAACCAACAAAAGTGCAGAGAGGATTAGGATTAAAGCTTATACCTCTTGCAATCATCACTATCTTAAGCAAGAGTTCATCATTTCCAGATCCTGAAGTATATTGAAGCAACAACATCCAGAGAGATAGCTGCTAAAGGATTCTAACTGAAGAATCATATTGTAATATCTCTTTTTCCAAAACCCGTTCGGGTACTTGAAAACTCGAACCTCTCCCGTATCGCACGGTTGAGGTGGATCTTCGCCCAGAATCGCTGCCTTGCGGTGTCACCAACACTCGGGTTGGCTAACACCGCTCAACACCAACTCTGCCGGCTATACGATCATAAGTAAAATATGCCATAAAAAGGAAGTACAGAATGATGGCATGTCCACAATATCACAGCATCATATATATATATATATATATATAATGAAAAACAGAAAGTTCAAAGAGAAGTACAAGCAAAAAGGGCTTAAGCCCAATACATATCCAAAATAATGTACTCTCTCTCTCTCTCTACAACATGCGGAAACTACAACAAAACTCTCAAAATGCGGAAGTCTAACTATCTAGTCATCAACCTGTGGCGTCGTGGTAGTACGCTGCATCCGCTGCTCAGGTCCTGCCATCTTGTCCTGCTGCGCGCGAGACAACTCCGTCTCCTCGGACTCCTGCGGTCACACCGACCGTTAGTCATAAAGACTAAGTCGTTTTGTCCTCGCCTCCCTCCACGACTCCTAGGTACCGAGCGGGAGGAAGAAGCGGAGGACAACCAGGGGTAATCAAAAAGGTGGTGAAATGACACTAATCTAGCAGGTATAAGTAATGTAGTAAAAACTAGCTAGCAGTATAATGCAAGTATAAGACAGTAAAGTAGAGCAATGAAGTAAGCAGTAAATAGAAAGAAAATGCGGTGCAGTAAGTAAATCTAAACTACCATCACAGATCGTACCTTAACTTATATGAACGCTCATACGACATATAAGTTAAGATGTCCAGGTAACTCATCATATAAAAGAGCCCATACTAATTTATATGATGAGGGTATGCTAATGTGTATTATGCTATGCTTTGTTTATGATGTGTATTATGCAGCCATGCAATGCAACTCACCCACACGACTCTATGCGCACAGACCTTTATAGTTCCCATTTTGTTAGAAAGGAAGCCAACCTTTCGGGTACCGACCGTCGTGGCTCACGGTGCTAGTGGATCGGGCACTCCACATCCTAGGCGGGTATGGTCACTACCAAGCCTAGACCTCACGTACGCCTCAACGCTAAGAACACAACATCGGAGCTCCTGCGTACTCTTGCTGGAATCCACCAGACTTTAAGGTCGGGGTGGGTTATTAGGGATTGTCCTTCAGGCCGCGGTACTCAAACTTACCGGCCCTCTAAACCTCACCCTCACCTGAGTCAACGTACTACCGTCGGTGACACGACTGGCCTAGTACCGAAGACTCGCCACTATTTGCATAAGAAACAGGTGTTAACAAGTCCACCCTAGCTTCCAGCTCAGGGATTTACACACAAGTTGATCTAACCCATCTCCTTCTCGAAGGAGATCCATACTAGATTGCAGACCTACTTAGGCTACTTTTGCCTACAATTTAGTTAGTGTTATATTTAGGGTGAATCTTGGACTTCCCGCGGTGTACTCCGTAAGGGGCCCCTAACGGTACTACAGATCAATGGGCTCAACCCCACTATCCTTCTCAAGACAATTACTTTAGTTGGTGATTAACGTTTGGTTCACCCCTCATCATTTCATATAGTTAATGTGACTTAGCTCATCTCCCGTCCCACCCAATCGGGTAAGACGTGCCTCCACACCTCATATACTAACCCTAACACAACCTCACAACTAACCCTAGGATTGACCTTCCATGAATCATTGTGTGCTATAACTCAATTACTGATTGTATATAACTTCTAAACACTACTTAGTGGTCTGAATTGTCTAAAACTCAAAATTCTGTTTTTACTAAACGCAGACCACTAAGTTGAACTAACTATCAACCCCATAAGGGAACCCTTCTAAAAACTCATCACAAGGGTCTCTAATAATTATCCTAGGCTCCCACTGACCTTAATAAGGTATGCTCCAATTTCCATAATTTTCCATATTAATTTGGTATTTAATATAATTTAAAGTAGTTAAGGCCTTAAGTCAAATTGCACATGAACTACCTTCAAAATGATTCTTCATGCTACATGAAAATTATCAGTAAGGTAATATCCCATATCAAGGTGGTTCACTGAGTTCCATGACCCTAGGATGTGATTTGGCCTACTACATCATCATAGTTGTATAATTACCAAACTTGCACTATAATTAGGAAAAATAGTAATTCACTTCTGAAAATTCTCCAAAAATTATCAAGTGTCCAAATGTGGACCTAGAGTCCTCTGCCAAAGGATCGTGTCATTATCATGTGATTTGACATTTTAAAATGATTTAATACCCAAGTGATGTAAATTCCAATTTCTACATGAAGTAAATGAATTACAAATCTACAAGCTTCCAAATAATTATCATGGTCATATAATAGCTTTGAATGACAGATAACCAAGTTTCACAATTTTGCCCCATGATTTGACATTTTTCAAAATTAAATTCCCTTAAGCTAGTATGCACTTTAAAAATCCTACACAAGGTATAATACTTCAATAAATCATAGCAAAATTAATATAGTTCATTCTCATCCCTATTCAGCCACTGATAATGTTTCAAAGCCATACAAGGTCATATGACCATGTATTTTATTTATTTAAGGAAAAGTGTGGCAATCTCATTATTTAGGAGAAAAAAAAACTTAAATGCCTCTAAAAATTCTCATTAAATTATCTAAGATATTTTATCCCCTTACAAACATGTCTACAAAGTTCTGAGTCAAGGCAAAGACATTTGGTCATATGTCCTTCACAAATCCCTACTTGCATTCTTAAGGGTTTACCCTTAGGGTTTTAGGTCACACCACCCTAATGGCTCCAAATGGCCCATTAGGGTGTGTCACAAGTATTTGTATATCCATACCTACATAACCAACATGGTGGGAGGAGGATAACACACTCAACTCCTCATATGGCTTAAACCCTAATTTGGCCCTCATTAGGGTTTCCCATTTTCCATAACAAATCAACTCCAAAATGGAGTGAAAATTTAAGCAGGAACTACTCATGTACTAAAGAGCATGCCACCAAAATTTGGTGTCATTTGGACATCATATGCTCCCAAAATCAACCTAATTTAAATATCCTAATTACCACAAAAACCCTAGGTAAAATTGTCCACCAAGGGCTGTACTTTGGGCAGGGGGTGCCCCTAGGGTATACCAACCCATGGTTACAAGCACAGCTCCAAAGCTTGAAGGGTTTGGCCTAGGTAATTATTTTAATGGACTGACCTAGTGTAGGACCAGTCCTAGTAAAACAGCTCCCTAGGGAGCTGTGGGTCACCAAATGACTTGAACTCAAGCCCTAATGAAAGTCAAGACCAAGGCCTACAACTTTCATGTTGGGCACTTTTTCTAATTCAGCCATTAGGAGGCCCTAATTTTTTATTGAAGTGGACTGATTTATTAAGGCAGAAAATCCATGGAATGAATTAATAATTCTTATAAATTAAATGCGCGCACGAATCTTGGCGCAGATCCGGCGGCCGCGACATCGTCTTCCTCCTCCAGCCAACGGCTGTGATTCAACCGCGCTGGGTGATTTTGCGAGGGGGATTGCCGGCGATCCAGCCACCACCACCGCCGGCCAACAACACCGACACCTTCGTGGTGGTCGGGGCTACCGTCAGCCGGCGACTGGTGGCCGGAGGAGGCGGTTTCCGGCGATCCCGACCTTCCCGTTTCGAGCCGAAATCCATGGATTTCAGGAATGGATTCGGGCTCAATTGAGCCCGATCCTTCTTCGTTTTGAGATGAAAAGCTAGCATGGGGGGAGGGGAGGAGAAACGAACCGTGATTGGGGCGTGGCGGCGGCTCCGGCGACGGTTGGCCATGGATTTGCCTTGCTCCGGTTACCCCGCTCCTGATCTCGATTCTCCGGCGATAGCTCTGCTCCAGGTGCCGTTCTCGACTGCTCTCTACCTCCTGAAGGTGATGGTGTGGCTGGAATGAAGTGAGGAGGCCTCTTTAGTTGGTTTTGAATTGAAGCCACCTCGGGTAGCCTCCATGCTGCCACCCTCGTGTAGCTGCCGGCCTCCTGCTTCCCTCTGGGTCAAGCCCAGACCCACAACAATCAGGGGAGGCCCCTAGGCTGATTGGAGATGGAGTGTAGAGGGAGGGGTGTTAGCTTTTGCTTTTGCTTTATGCTTTATGCTTTTAAATCAACTTTTGGTCCCCCTCTTATTTGGTTAATCAAGCCTAAGCTTTGGGTTCAGTCCAAGGTTGATGGTGGCATGACCTAGGTCCATGAATAATTGGTTAGATGATGGGGGTTGGGTCCCATTCAAATTAGGCCTAGAATTCCCTTTAATGGGCTATGTTGACCATGGTTGACTTTGGTCAACCAAGGTGAGTGGGTTGACCCCACTTGGGGGTCATTGGTCCCTTAACATCACCGAACATTGGTTGGTCCATGGTGGGTCCCCAATTGGGCTAATTTAGCCTTAAGGTGTGATTTTGACCTAAATTAAGCTAAAGTTGACTTTGGTCAAATTGGTCAATTGGTTGACCAAGGGATGGGGCTTTTAGGTCCAATGAGTTCCTTAAAGAGTTTAGAGTGTGGGGGGTAAGGTCAATTTGAACATGTAGAGTCAATTGAACCCTAATTGACTTAGTTTGGTTGATGTTGACCTATTGTTGACTTTGGTCAATTTCATGAAATTGGGTCCCACCCAAGTGCAATTCCCATCCTATAGGTCTCCCTTAGTGGTTAGGGCATCATATGTGAGGTCAATTTGGACAATTGAGGATCAATTGACCTAGATGAGGGGCGTAGGGTTAGGTTAGTTTTTGAACTTTGGTGTGCACTTAGCAATTTCTACCCTAGCCTAAGGCCCTTGTGGCCACTCACCTCACCCCTATGCCCTAACATTTCCAATGAGTCTAGAAGGATTGGGGATGTTACAAATCCTAATAAACAAAAAAATATTTCGTCCCCGAAATTTAAGATCGGGTCTACGGGTTCTACGCAATATAAGGAAAGAAAGAAATTTGCAAGGAGGTTTAGGTTGTACCTGAAGTGAAGAGGTCCGGGTAGCATTGTTGCATGAGGTCCATGGGCTCCCATGTGTGCTCCTCTCGCCCGTGGTTGGACCACATCACCTTCACCAACGGTACACTCTTCCGCCGCAGGACTCGGACCTCTGAATCGTCGATCCGGATGGGCTCTAGTAGGACTGACCGATCGGGTGCCACCGGGCCTGATGTGGACGTAACATGCTGCTCAGGACGAAGCAGGGCTCTCCGAAGCGAAGAGACGTGGAAGACGTCATGCAGGTTCTCCAACTTTGGCGGTAGCTCCAGCCTGTACACCAAAGGACCGATCCGCTCCAGGATCAAATAAGGCCCCACGTACCGAGGACTGAGCTTCTTGTGCACCCGCACTCGAGAAACCCCGTGCATAGGACGAATCTTCAAGAACACATTCTCTCCCACCTGGAACTCCACCATACGATGCCTCACATCATAGTACTTCGCCTGTCTGCTCTGGGCCTCCAGCATCCGCTCCCTGATCAGCCTCACCTGCGCATCCGTCTCCTCAATATAGTCTGAACCTAACGACCTCGGTTCCTCGTTCTGGATCCAGGAAAGTGGTGTGCGACACTTCCTCCCATACAATGCGGCATAAGGTGCCATCCCAATGCTAGCCTGGTGACTGTTGTTATAGGAAAACTCTATCAGGGGCAACAGTCTCTCCCAGGGCTTGCCCGTATCTAGGATGCACAAATGCAGTAGACCCTCCATAGTCCGGTTGGTGCACTCAGTCTGACCGTCAGTCTGAGGATGAAACGCCGTGCTGAAAGTCAACCGGGATCCCAAGTAGGCCTGAACCGCCTTCCACTCCCTCGAAGTGAAGCGTCCGTCTCTATCTGAAACTATCGTCTTGGGCATCCCGTGATATCTGACCACCTGCTCCACAAACACCCTGACAAGGTCACCGACTGGCCCCTCCTTCTGTACCGGAATAAACCGAGCTACCTTCGTCAACCTGTCCACTATCACCCATATCGAGTCATTCCCAGAGCGGGAGCGAGGTAGACCATGCACGAAGTCCATCGATATGTCCTCAAACTTCCACTCAGGTACTGGTAAAGGCTGCAACACTCCTCCCGGGCTCCTGCACTCCGCCTTCACGCGCTGGCAGCCCTCGCAGTGCGTCACATACTGGATAATATCTCTCTTCATCCTTGGCCAAAACACAACCTTCCGGAGGTCTGCTGCCATCTTCGTGATCCCTGGGTGCACTGAATACTGAGAGCAATGAGCCTCCCTGAGCACCTCCTCTATAATACCTCCTCCAGCTGGGATGTAGACTCGGTCTCGATGGTGAATAAGATCCTCCCTCAATGAATAGTCCCCGACCACGCCGTCCACCAACGATCTGAATACTGGCTCCAAGGCAGGGTCCTGCAACTGTGCCTCCCGAATGCGGTCCCGAATATCGCAAACAATATTCAAGGACGCTAGATACTCCATATACGTCTCGGGGTCGGCCCTGGATACAACTGTAATGTGCATGTCCTC
This sequence comes from Dactylorhiza incarnata, assembly GCA_033032865.1. Classification (NCBI taxonomy): domain Eukaryota; kingdom Viridiplantae; phylum Streptophyta; class Magnoliopsida; order Asparagales; family Orchidaceae; genus Dactylorhiza; species Dactylorhiza incarnata. The sequence goes on from JAWHQI010000130.1 coordinate 3,049,904, forward strand.
CAAAGCCTGAATCAACTCCATAGCCGTCACGCGACTCTCTGCTCCTAGGGCACCTCCTCTCCTGCTCAACGCATCTGCTACGGTGTTGGCCTTGCCTGGATGGTAATGTAATGTGTACGTGTAGTCACACAAGAACTCTAACCACCTCCGCTGACGTAGGTTCAAGTCCTTCTGCGTATCAATATACTTGAGGTTCTTGTGGTCTGAGAAGATCTCACAATGAACCCCATAAAGGTAGTGCCTCCAGGTTTTCAAGGTGAAGATGACCGCTCCAAGCTCGAGGTCATGCAATGGGTAGTTCCTCTCGTGTACCTTTAACTGACGGGAAGCGTACGCGATCACGTGACCATGCTGCATCAACACTGCTCCCAACCCCTGGAATGATGCGTCCGTGTAAACCTGAAATCCTTCCTTCCCAGATGGAAGTGCAAGGATGGGGGAAGAGGTGAGCCGACCCTTCAGCTCCAAATAGGCCGCCTCACACTGCGGAGACCAGACGAATGGGGCATCCTTCTTGGTCAAAGAAGTGAGCGGAAGGGCAATCCTGGAGAACCCTTCCACAAACTTCCGGTAATTGCCCGTCAATCCTAGAAAGCTCCGCACATCTGAAGCTGACTGTAGTCGAGGCCACTCCTGAACGGCCCGCACCTTGGCCGGATCCACTGCCAGACCTGCCCCACTGATGATGTGCCCCAGAAAAGCCACCTCCCGTAGCCAAAACTGACACTTGGAGAACTTCGCATACATCTGGTGTTCTCTCAGCTTCCTCAATACTAGGGCCAGATGCCCAGCATGCTCCTCCTCCGTCCTGGAATATACTAGAATGTCATCGATGAACACGATAACGAAGATGTCGAGAAAGGCATCGAACACCCTGTTCATCATGCTCATGAAAGCTGAGGGGGCATTAGTGAGCCCGAAGGGCATCAACGTGAACTCAAACAATCCATACCGGGAATTGAAAGCTGTCTTCGGTATGTCCTCCTCTCGAATCCGTAGCTGATAGTATCCTGACCTCAAGTCGAGCTTGGAGAACCAGTGAGCTCCCTGCAACTGATCGAAGAGCTCGTCAATCCTCGGTAACGGATAGGTGTTCCGTACCGTCAGTCTATTGAGCTCCCGATAATCTATACATAGTCTGAGCGTTCCATCCTTCTTCTTCACAAATAACACCGGCGCTCCCCAAGGTGAAGAGCTCGGCCTGACGAAACCCGCATCTACCAGCTCTTTCAACTGCACCCTAAACTCTGCCAGTTCCTTGGGTGCCATGCGGTACGGTGCCCGAGACACGGGCCTCGCTCCCGGCACCAGCTGAATCGGAAAATCTACCTCTCGATGTGGTGGCAGTCCGGGCAACTTCTCTGGGAATACGTCGGAGAAGTCCCGTACTATAGGAATGTCGGATAAGGAGGCCTCTACCTCCGCCATCTCGAAGCAAATAAGATATACCTCGTCGCTTTGCTCGTGGGCCTTGACTACCTGGACAGAAGATAAAGAAGAGCGGGAGATCGGTTCAATACCTTCGAACGTCGCGAAGGAGGTATCGTACCGCAACACCACTCTCTTTGCTTGGCAGTCTATCTGGGCGTGGTTCCCCGCGAGCCACGTCATGCCCAAGATAAGGTCGAAGTCCGCGAGCTTCAGCACCGAAGCTGGAGCATCGAGCGTTAGGCCGTCGATGGTCACCTTCAAGGTGCACTTGGCCGTCGTCTCGATCTCTGATCCATTGGGGAGGCGCACCCTCCTGGTGGGTCCCGTGTAATAATGGATTTGCTCCAAGCCCTTAACAAAGTCTTCGGAGACAAAGTTATGCGAGGCACCAGTATCGAATAGGGTGTGGGCGGGTTTGCCACACACCACTATAATGCCTGGGGAAATGGAATTGTTTGTTTTATTTCTAATCTAGAAGGTTGTAAATGCAGGTAAATCTAAGCAGTAATAAATTAAAGTACTGAAAGCATTAAATTACCTGCTATAACCTCCTCCGGGTTCCTCGGCTGTGCAAGATCCAAGGCATAAGCCTGCTCCTGATGTCTACCTTTGCTGTGATTTCCCCTGCCTCTACCCCGTCCTCGGCCTCGGCCCCGCTGTGCTGGAGGGGCTACCGGAGGTGCTGCTGGTGGTGGAGGAGGAGGTGGAGGGAATCGACGAGGGCAATGGGCCCTGACGTGACCTGGCTGGTTGCACTCAAAGCACACCACTGGAGCGCGTCCCCGGTCATCAAATCTCTAGGGCCCCCAGGTACGTAGGGGTTGTGGGGCTAGTAAGGGCTGGGGATGCTGTACTGGTGCAATCTGAGGACGAGGATGTCCCCCACCCCTCCGGTGCCTCATAAGTCTGCCCCGCTGTGAGCCTCTGCTGCTCTCCTCCTGGTACCTGGCCTCAGCTGGCCTTTTCCTTTCGCCCTGCACTCTGATCTGATCTGCCTCCAGCTTCTTTGCCGTCTCGATAATCTGAGTTAGGCTACCCTCAGAAACAAACAAGAGTGCCTGCCTCAACGGGTCTCGAAGCCCCTTGTAGAATCTCTTCGCAAGAGTGCGATCATCTGCGGCATGAGACCTCGCAAACCTGGCTAAATGGGAGAACTCCCTCTGGTACTCAATCACTAAGCGTGTCCCCTGAGTGAGGTGTAGAAACCTCTCTTCCAGCTCATCTCTGTCCGTGCTGGATATGAAGTGCTCCAGGAAAGTGGCACTAAACTCGTCCCAAGAAATATCTGAGTACTCCCTATCTCTGAAAGTGGTCTCCAGCAGCGACTTCCACCACTTCTTGGCATGTGCATCCAGAGCTGATACTGCCAAAAATACTGCCTTGCCGACCGGACAATCGATGCCTGCCAGCATCTCCTGAATGGTGTCCAACCACTCCTCAGTCTTCACTGCATCCTCTGTCCCTCGGTAGGTCGGTGGGGAAAGACCTCTAAAGGTGCTCAACCAGTTCGTTCCCGGGTTTGGCAGTGGTGCCGGGATGGACTGGGCCCTGAAGGTCTCTAAAATGGCTGCTAACGTCTGTCCCAACTCCGATGACTGAAAAGTAGTGGTAGTTGGAGGGGGAGGGATGCTGACCTGAGGCTCCGTGATCACTGAGTCCTACAAAAGATAGGGATTTAGTTAAAATTTTTGGCCTTACTTAATGATTAATGGACTGTTTTAAGTGATTCCATACATGGGTACACCATAGCTTCCGCTGCCTAGTTTGTCCGCAAACTAAGCTCCAGCGGGGTGACCCAGTATGTTGTGGACTGTTCTCTTATGATCGTTCGTTCAGTGATACCATTTGTAAGATCTCTTTTTCCAAAACCCATTCAGGTACTTGAAAACTCGAACCTCTCCCGTATCGCACGGTTGAGGTGGATCTTCGCCCAGAATCGCTGCCTTGCGGTGTCACCAACACTCGGTTTGGCTAACACCGCTCAGCACCAACTCTGCCGGCTATACGATCATAAGTAAAATATGCCATAAAAAGGAAGTACAGAATGAAGGCATGTCCACAATATCACAGCATCATATATATATATATATAATGAAAAACAGAAAGTTCAAAGAGAAGTACAAGCAAAAAGGGCTTAAGCCCAATACATATCCAAAATAATGTACTCTCTCTCTCTCTACAACATGCGGAAACTACAACAAAACTCTCAAAATGCGGAAGTCTAACTATCTAGTCATCAACCTGTGGCGTCGTGGTAGTACGCTGCATCCGCTGCTCAGGTCCTGCCATCTCGTCCTGCTGCGCGCGGGACAACTCCGTCTCCTCGGACTCCTGCGGTCACACCGACCGTTAGTCATAAAGACTAAGTCGTTTTGTCCTCGCCTCCCTCCACGACTCCTAGGTACCGAGCGGGAGGAAGAAGCGGAGGACAACCAGGGGTAATAAAAAAGGTGGTGACATGACACTAAACTAGCAGGTATAAGTAATGCAGTAAAAACTAGCTAGCAGTATAGTGCAAGTATAAGACAGTAAAGTAGAGCAATGAAGTAAGCAGTAAATAGAAAGAAAATGCGGTGCAGTAAGTAAATCTAAACTACCATCACAGATCGTACCTTAACTTATATGAACGCTCATACGACATATAAGTTAAGATGTCCAGGTAACCCATCATATAAAAGAGCCCATATTAATTTATATGATGGGGGTATGCTAATGTGTGTTATGCTATGCTATGTTTATGATGTGTATTATGCAACCATGCAATGCAACTCACCCACACGACTCTATGCGCACAGACCTTTATAGTTCCCATTTTGTTAGAAAGGAAGCCAACCTTTCGGGTACCGACCGTCGTGGCTCACGGTGGTAGTGGATCGGGCACTCCACATCCTAGGCGGGTATGGTCACTACCAAGCCTAGACCTCACGTACGCCTCAACGCTAAGAACACAACATCGGAGCTCCTTCGTACTCTTGCTGGAATCCACCAGACTTTAAGGTCGGGGTAGGTTATTAGGGATTGTCCTTCAGGCCGCGGTACTCAAACTTACCAGCCCTCTAAACCCCACCCTCACCTGAGTCAACGTACTACCGTCGGTGATTGCAGACCTACTTAGGCTACTCTTGCCTACAATTTAGTTAGTGTTATATTTAGGGTGAATCTTGGACTTCCCGCGGTGTACTCCGTTAGGGGCCCCTAACGGTACTACAGATCATTGGGCTCAAACCCACTATCCTCCTCAAGACAATTACTTTAGTTGGTGATTAACGTTTGGTTCACCCCTCATCATTTCATATAGTTAATGTGACTTAGCTCATCTCCCGTCCCACCCAATCGGGTAAGACGTGCCTCCACACCTCATATATTAACCCTAACACAACCTCACAACTAACCCTAGGATTGACCTTCCATGAATAATTGTGTGATATAACTCAATTACTGATTGTATATAACTTCTAAACACTACTTAGTGGTCTGAATTGTCTAAAACTCAAAATTCTATTTTTACTAAACGCCATTAAGTTTAACTATCAACCCCATAAGGGAACCCTTCTAAAAACTCATCACCAGGGTCTCTAATAATTATCCTAGGCTCCCACTGACCTTAATAAGGTATGCTCAAATTTCCATAATTTTCCATATTAATTTGGTATTTAATATAATTTAAAGTAGTTAAGGCCTTAAGTCAAATTGCACATGAACTACCCTCAAAATGATTCTTCATGCTACATGAAAATTATCAGTAAGGTAATATCTCATATAAAGGTGGTTCACTGAGTTCCATGACCCTATGGTGTGATTTGGCCTACTACATCATCATAGTTGTATAATTACCAAACTGGCACTATAATTAGGAAAAATAGTAATTCACTTCTGAAAATTCTCCAAAAATTACCAAGTGTCCAAATGAGGACCTAGAGTCCTCTGCCAAAGGATTGTTTCATTAACATGTGATTTGACATTTTAAAATGATATAATACCCAAGTGATGTAAATTCCAATTTCTACATGAAGTACATGAATTACAAATCTACAAGCTACCAAATAATTATCATGGTCATATAATAGCATTGAATGACAGATAACCAAGTTTCACAATTTTGCCCCATGATTTGACATTTTTCAAAATTAAATTCCCTTAAGCTAGTATGCACTTTAAAAATCCTACACAAGGTATAATACTTCAATAAATCATAGCAAAATTACTATTGTTCATTCTCATCCCTATTCAGCCACTGATAAAGTTTCAAAGCCATACAAGGTCATATGACCATGTATTTTATTTATTTAAGGAAAAGGGTGGTAATCTCATTATTTAGGAGAAAAAAACTTAAATGCCTCTAAAAATTCCCATTAAATTATCTAAGACATTTTATCCCCTTACAAACATGTCTACAAAGTTCTGAGCGAAGGCAAAGATATTTGGTCATATGTCCTTCACAAATCCCTACTTGCATCCTTAAGGGTTTACCCTTATGGTTTTAGGTCACACCACCATAATGGCTCCAAATGGCCTATTAGGGTGTGTCATAAGCATTTGTATATCCATACCTACATAACCAACATGGTGGGAGGAGGCTAACACACTCAACTCCTCATATGGCTTAAACCCTAATTTGACCCTTGAAGGCCCTCATTAGGGTTTCCCATTTTCCATAACAAATCAACTCCAAATGGAGTGAAAATTTAGGCAGGCACTACACATGTACTAAAGACCATGCCACCAAAATTTGGTGTCATTTGGACATCTTATGCTCCAAAAATCAACCTAATTTAAATATCCTAATTACCACAAAAACCCTAGGTAAAACTGTCAACCAAGGGCTGTCCTTTGGGCAGGGGGTGCCCCTAGGGTATACCAACCCATGGTTAAAAGCACAGCTCCAAAGCTTGAAGGGTTTGTCCTAGGTAATTATTTTAATGGACTGACCTTTTGTAGGACCAGTCCTAGTAAAACAGCTCCCTAGGGAGCTGTGGGTCACCAAATGACTTGAACTCAACCCCTAATGGAATTCAAGACCAAGGCCTACAACTTTCATGTTAGGCACTTTTTCTAATTCAGCCATTAGGAGGCCCTAATTATTTATTGAAGTGGACTGATTTATTAAGGCAGAAAATCCATGGAATGAATTAATAATTCTTATAAATTAAAGGCGCGCACAAATCTTGGCGTAGATCCGGCGGCCGCGACATCGTCTTCCTCCTCCAGCCAACGGCTGTGATTCAACCGTGCTGGGTGACTTTGCGAGGGGGATTGCCGACGATCCAGCCACCACCACCGCCGGCCAACACCACCGACACCTTCGTGGTGGTCGGGGCTACCGTCAGCCGGCGACTGGTGGCCGGAGGAGGCGGTTTCTGGCGATCCCAACCTTCCCGTTTCGAGCCGAAATCCATGGATTTCAGGAATGGATTCGGGCTCAATTGAGCCCGATCCTTCTTCGTTTTGAGATGAAAAGCTAGCATGGGGGGAGGGGAGGAGAAACGAACCGTGATTGGGGCGTGGCGGCGGCTCCGGCGACGGTTGGCCATGGATTTGCCTTGCTCCGGTGACCCCGCTCCCGATCTCGATTCTCTGGCGATAGCTCTGCTCCAGGTGCCGTTCTCGACTGCTCTCTACCTCCTGAAGGGGATGGTGTGGCTGGAATGAAGTGAGGAGGCCTCTTTAGTTGGTTTTGAATTGAAGCCACCTCGGGTATCCTCCATGCTGCCACCCTCCTGTAGCTGCTGGCCTCCTGCTTCCCTCTGGGTCAAGCCCAGACCCACAGCAATCAGGGGAGGCCCCTAGGCAGATTGGAGATGGAGTGTAGAGGGAGGAGTGTTAGCTTTTGCTTTATGCTTTATGCATTTAAATCAACTTTTGGTCCCCCTCTTATTTGGTTAATCAAGCCTAAGCTTTGGGTTCAGTCCAAGGTTGATGGTGGCATGGCCTAGGTCCATGAATAATTGGTTAGATGATGGGGGTTGGGTCCCATTCAAATTAGGCCTAGAATTCCCTTTAATGAGCTATGTTGACCTTGGTTGACTTTTGTCAACCAAGGTGAGTGGGTTGACCCCACTTGGGAGTCATTGGTCCCTTAACAACACCCAACATTGGTTGGTCCATGGTGGGGCCCCAATTGGGCTAATTTAGTCTTAAGGTGTGATTTTGACCTAAATTAAGCTAAAGTTGACTTTGGTCAAATTGGTCAATTGGTTGACCAAGGGATGGGGCTTTTAGGTCCAATGAGTTCCTTAAAGAGTTTAGAGTGTGGGGGTAAGGTCAATTTGAACATGTAGAGTCAATTGAACCATAATTGACTTAGTTTGGTTGATGTTGACCTATTGTTGACTTTGGTCAATTTCATGAAATTGGGTCCCACCCAAGTGCAATTCCCATCCTATAGGTCTCCCTTAGTGGTTAGGGCATCATATGTGAGGTCAATTTGGACAATTGAGGATCAATTGACCTAGATGAGGGGCTTAAGGTTAGGTTAGTTTTTGAGCTTTGGTGTGCACTTAGCAATTTCTACCCTAGCCTAAGGCCCTTGTGGCCACTCACCTCACCCCTATGCCCTAACATTTCCAATGGGTTTAGAAGGATTGGGGATGTTACACATATTCTCTTCTTCCTCCTCTTCTACTGTTCTTATTCTGCAACTGTAAAAGAGTTTTAAGAATCCATCTTCAAAGGATTCAGTGGTTCTAAGAGTCTTCTTAACAAAAGACTCAGTGGTTCTAAGAATCTCCTTAGCAAAAGACTCAGTGGTTCTAAGAGTCTCCTTATCAAAAGACTCAGTGGTTCTGAGAGCCTCCTTATCAAAAGACTCAGGAACTGTTAGTGCAATCCTACCAGGGTGGTAGAAGAGTGGACTACCCACATTTTGGCAACCACTATAAAATTCCTGTGTCTTATGTATTGCTTTTCTGTGCTGTCCCAGTTTACTGTTTTTCTTTTTTATATATTTCCTGTGATTACTTTATTCTGTTTTGGTGTTGATGATTGCATAGTACTTAGTAGTTTTTGTTGGAACATGGTCTTCTGCATCTCCTAGGTTTGAGAATAACAAATTCTATGTGTATTTGATCTTGTGTGTTTAAGTGTGCAGGATAACAAAGTCCACATGACTCAAAGATTACATAAGAAGGTTGCCCCCAAATGTGAGCCATCAAATCCAAGACTCCTACTAGCGCCGGCGGTACCGCTAGCGCTAAGGAACCGCTGAGACGAAACCAAACCGCTGAGACGAAACCGCTGAGAAGACACCGCTGGGATGGAAAACCGCTGAGGTGCAAAGTGGCGCTCGACGAACTGCTTACTCTACAGCGGCGTGCTAGTACTAGCGCTGGTGCTAGCTTTCGCTCGACGAACTGTAAGCGGCGCTCGACGAAATGCTCATCACTGCGTTCGACGAAAATTCGATCGACGAAAAGAATGCTTAAGCGCAATTCCAGGAGCACATATAGAAGGAGATAGCGCCTGGCGGTATCCGATAGCGCAGGCGATAGCTCGGAGCACAGAGGGCAAGAGAGAATTGTTTCCTCAGATTGACGATTCTGCCGCGCAGAATATGTCCTAAAATGGGATAGTGCTGGCGGTCAGGCGCTAGCGCTATGGCTATAAAAAGGACCCCTTGGCTCCGTCTTCATCATCCTCTTGAGATCCAAAAATTCCAGAGCTTCGTGCCACAGCATAGAGAGGAAGGTTCAGAGAGATACTCCCACAAATCCATAAAGGCTTAAGGAGATCCATGGAGAAGATTTTAACACGCGTCATCATCGTGACGAAAGACCGCATCGACTACGATCATACTCTGCGGACCTTCGTCCAGTTCTCCAAGAGATCCATATATGGAGTTTTTATATTGTTGTTATTTCATTTATCCATCTCTTTTAAATCACGTGGTAAATTCGCCTCGTGTTGGCGACTAGGTCTGGGTAGGACTTAGGGCAGAAATTCGCCTCGTTTTGGCGACTAGGTCCCGGGTGTAGGTCTAGGGGGTGCTCGAAGCCATATCCGGGGAAGGGTTGGCTAGAGAGGCTTGAGGCCGTATCCGGGGAAGGAGCGGCTAAAGCCAACCGGTTCGTGGCGATACAAGTCGGTATAGAAAACAAAAAGAGTCTTTCATATTTCGTTTTGATTTCTAGCGTCATTGAAATCAAAATTTTGTAATTAATTTTATTAATAATAATCATGTCTCTCTTTGTGTAATAAAATTGTTTTGTTCTTCATTTCTCTAAATTGTTTATTATCCTCTCCTTTATTATAAAACAATTTAGATATTTAAACAACTTCACTATTTTGACCTCTTATCATAAGCAAGTATTTCAAAATATAATATAAGTTTTTAAAACCCTTATTCACCCACCTCTAAGGGCGCCTACCGATCCAACAAGTGGTATCAAGCAGTTTATTCCAATCGGCTTAACAACCAGGAATAATGGCGTCTCATGATATCGCTTCTACTAGTGGGGCAAATTTTTATGAAGAAGAAAAATCACTAGCACCACCTTTATTTAAAGGGACAAATTATAAAGGGTGGAAAATTTTAATGGAAAGGTTTATTAAAACTTTAGATATCGAAGCATGGAATCTAGCAATAATAAGACCAGCGGATGAATCAAATAAAAAGGAACGTCATCTAAATGCAAAAGCCAAACACTATTTATTTTGTGTCTATCAAATGAAGTTTTCAAATTAATATATTGTTTTTCTAGTGCATACAAAGTATGGAAATTTCTTGAAGAAATGTATGATCTTCCTCTCGCAGGTATGGAACAAACACATGAGGAGAAGGACTTACAAGCATCCACCATCATTCAAGAAGATCTCTCTCATAGCAAAACCATGGAGATCATGGAAATCAACTTAGAAAAAGAGAGCAATGCATCAAGAGAAAAAGAAGATGAAATTTCATCTATGAAGGAGGAAGGCCTAGAAGACGGCGAAGGAACCTCATGTTCACATTTTGCCTCTTCCGATAGCGTTGTAAGAAAGTCTAATTCTTTTTCTTATTTCCATATACAAAAAATTGCTAAACGTAGAATGAAGAAATTAAAAATTGCTAATAAGAGATTACGTGTAGAAAATAAAACTTTGAAAGCAAATGTGAATGAAGAATCTAAAAGGGATATGTTTGAATCTCAATCATGCTCTTCATTTGAAAACTATACACCTTATTTTGATAATATTAAAGATAAATTCAAGGATTTAGAAAAAGAACTTTTAATTTCAAAAGAACATAACGAAAAATTGATAAACGAAAATAATATTCTCTCTCATAAACTAGAATTTTTAAAATCACTCTTTCAAAAAGGATTAAATAATTTTAAATATCTTATTTGTAGTTTATCATCAAACATGTGTAAAACTTCTACTAGTATGTTAAAACATATTAAACACGCACCTAGTAGAATGTTTAATCACACAAACATAATGAATTTTAACCCACATTATGTATCTCCCAAATTAAATTCTAATGTGCACAAGTTTCTTATGAAATATAATTTCAAAATTGATTATTATTTTAAACCTAAGTTTAATGAATATGGAAATTTGATGCATAATATTAAATCAAAAATATGAATGGAGACCCAAAATAAAAAATGAAACATTAACTCCACTTGAAAGAATTCATTCATTTGTCGTCTCCCCAAAAATTATCACGCTATATTTGGGTACCTAAAGGAACCGTTACACATGGTTCCCTTTGGATACCCAAATCTCTCATCTACTAGTATCATCCAAATGCATGAAGTAGAATATTTTCAAATTTAAATATACAAATTTCTACTTCATGATGTGCTTTAATGTCTTTTCTATTTTTTCTTTTTGTTTTCTTTTTAAGCCATCATGTCATGGTCATCTAAATATAATATTTGAAATTTTGACTTTGTCCCCTAAAGCCTAAATGAAGTGTGCAAATCAAAGTAAATCAAAAAGTAAAAGTCAAGTATTTTTTATTTATAAATGACTAATCTATTACTATTAAAATCATTACCCATAAATATCATATAGTATTCATATAAATTGAACTATAAATTTGCTATAAGATATTGAAGTATCTAGTTGCCTACCTAAATCACCTAGAGGGGGGTGAATAGGTGATCTCTACGTCTTTTGCGGAATTAAAAAATAAGCGTAAAGCACAGCACACAAAATAAATCACAGCCACAGATAACACCAGGAATTTATAGTGGTTCCCCGTACTTGGGTACTCCACTGCCGGCCTCGCCAATCTAGCACCACAGCTAGACTTGACTACTCACTAAATCTCGGATCAAGAACGATCCTACAGTCTCGGAGTCAAACTCCTACAAACTCAGAGAGAACCTCTCTTACAACTCGGAGAAAACTTCTCCTACAACTCGGAGAACAACCTCTCCTACAACTCGGAGATAACAACTCCTACAATAGATGATAAAAAGTTTTGAACAATAAGATACCAGATCTGAATAACAGAGGCGTTTTCTTCCTTCTTCTTGAATAGCTTTTGAGAACAATGAGGAAGAACAACAATCCTTCAAATCTGTCTTTGGCAATCCGAAACGATCCAATAGAGATTGTAGAATCAGAACACGGATCAATCGAATCCTTCTTGAAAGAAATCGGCAACTCCAATAAGTAGACCGATCTCCAATCGTAGACGACGACGAGGCGGCGCTTTTCTCGTTCTTTTTGATCGGGAGAGAAATTAGGGTTTGAGAACGATTTTAAAACTTGTTGTTTAAAACTCAAGAGCGATCCTATATATAGAGGGAAGCAATTAAGGATTAAATTAACCTTAAATGCATTCCATATAGCCGTTAGGATCGAGAGAGAGAGCGTTTACGAAACGACAAGAACAGAGAAAACAAACTAGACAAAATTTCGAACAGAATTCTCGAGACAAAAGGGTTCTCTCGAGACATGAGGGATCTCCCGAAATAAGAAGCAAAGAGAGCAAGAAGGAGATGTCTCGAGAACTTGATGATCTCTCGAGACATTACAAGGATTTCGGACATAAGCACTTTCGAGACATGCTTGATCTCTCGAGACATCAAGAACCCATATTTCGAGATCCAAAGAACTTGCCTCTCGAGACATGTCAGAACTCTCGAGACATACTTGATCTCTCGAGACATGTCCTTAGGAAAATTGTTTTCAACAATTTTCTTTTCTTTTCTTTTCTTGAACACTTGCTGCAGCCGCACTCCAAAGTCTTCAATAGTCTTGAAAATGAAGTGTACCCCAATAGAGAGATCACACATGAGTCATCACCATGTTTCATATAATGAAGAATTACATTGTATGAAACTGTGTTTGCAGACCCATTGTGACCTGACATTGAGTTACACTTAGCAATGATAATCTGCAAGACAATACTAGAAAAGCATATCAAATACAAATGCAATTCAATCTTAGTTTAAGGGTGACTTCTCACAAATCAAGGTAATTGTGATTACAATTTCCAACAATCTCCCCCTATTTGTAGAAGTCAGAACCCTATATACTAAGTTGAATTACAACAATATAGAACAAATATGCTACACTACACAAAGATATGAAAATGAATAAGTAGAGAACATCAAATCAACAATTATATATATATATGTCTAAATTGAATTGTTAAGAAGACTTGATGTTCAACAAAATCAGAACCAAAACAGAATATGTCTTGACATTATCAGCACTATCCTTCAAGATCTTCTTTTCATCTTTTCTTCTTGTCTGGAGAAATAAGCATGAGGCTTGGGATGGTAAAACGGAGGTGGATCCGGAGCATCAGCATTATTATATCCAAAAGCCCTGAAGTGAATCCTTCTCTTCCTTTGAGCTGTCTCATGTTTTTCCCATTCTTGAGAGCTGTAGCATTCAGATCTATTCATTTTACCTTCATGAACTAACTTATAGGTTTCAAGAATAATGTCTTTTGAGACTGGGCTCCAGATTTCTGGAAAACTTTTCTCAACCTTAGCTTTGCACTGACCTGTAGAGCTAGAACTTGGAACAGATCGACTAGCAGAAGGACCTTCACCAAACATTCTTTTTCTTTTGGTCCCAGCCCTATCTGATTGTTCTTCAACAATAGGAGCCTTCCCAAGTATTTCTTCTGGCCTGGGAGAAAACTGAGGAACAGGAACATCTGGATCAATTGCCAACTCAGGAAAAATCTGATTATGAAGCCACGTTGCTGTTTTGAAGGAATAAGCATTAATATCAGCAACCTGCTTCAACATCCTGGAAGAGAACTGCTCAAACTGAGAATTCCATGAGCTTTGAAGAGCAGAAACGGAGCTTTCAATCAAGTCTGTCATTTGAGCTACTATATTTTCCTCCCCCTTTCTGACTTCTACAGATAGGGTTTGGAGAATATCATCTTTGAAATGACCTACCTCATCAACAACTCTGAAGGTGTTAGCTTCTGCATCATTACTCATCGATTGTTGAAGTTGGGTTACTATGACAGTCTGTTTCAACACTGTGCCTACACCTTCAGTTGCATGTTCAATTTGCTTGCTCCCTAGACTCATCAAATCAGAGAGATTTTCATAATTTGATTTGATTTTGGCTAACTCCCTGCCAAGATCACTTTCTACTGAGGCAATCTTCCTGTGAACAGTTGTCAAGGAATTCTCAAACTGTTCACTTTGCTTCTTGAGCATAGCTTCAATCTTGCCCAAAAGAGAATCTGCATCATAGATTGGAGGGGAAGGATGAAAGGATGGAAGAGTAGCAGCAGGGACAGCACCAGGAGCATCATCAGGGATTTCTTCAATCTCAAGAGAAGAAACCTTATTACCTTCTGCACAACCTAGCTCATCTGGAGAATTCTTGGTTGTGTCAAACTCTGACTCCCCCTCAACATGTACTAGGGGAGGTGACAATTCATGAACTGACATAACATCATCATCTTCAAAAACATAATCAGCACCAGACCCTGCCTGTTGGACACTGGGACTGTGCCCTACAGATAATTCTTGTTGAATATTCTTCAGAACAGCTGAAACTATCTCATTTGCTAACGAAGTTTCTGCTGCAACAACTGATGGAGAAGGAGGTGGTGGTGGAACTGAATCTGGAGTGTGAACAGGTGAGGGTGATGGGATAGTATCTAACGGATCTGATTGTGTCACTGATGGAACTAGTTCTGTTGGAGCTGATGAGGACTGACCTTTTGCTTTAGAACGGATTGGCAGCTTGGCACGACTTGAAGCTTTAGAACGAATCCGAGGAGGAGGAATTTCTGCTTCACTTGCAGCAACAGACTGAAGAGTCTCCCCCTCAGAAGGAGTACTAGCCATTCCTGGCTTCTTGATCCGAATGTCCCATCTTTGCATGGAGATGACATCGATCTCCTTGAGATGGTGGATGACTGTACCTTTAGACATGTCAAAAATAGCAGGATTGAACTGATTCAGGAATAAAGAGATGATCCGGGCAAATTTTGGAGAATTAATACAGGCTTTGATATTAGAGAATAAGATTGAGGCCCAATCTCTCTTTTTTCCTGACACGATTCCAGCCATCAACAGAAAAGTCTCTTCAGACACATGTCCTTGTGTGCCTGTCTTGCAGAATAGAACTTTTAAAATTATGTCCACCAGGAGCTTCCCTGCATCATTCATCTTATGCCTCTTAACTGCAGAAAAATCTGAGTCCAGACCATAGTATCTTGCTGTTCTCAACCAGTCATTGTCATCTAGATCTTCTTCAGCTTCTATTTCAGACAAGTGCAAATACTTAGAGAGAGTCTTTGGAGAGACTTTGATTTTGATACCCTTGACAAAAGAGATCAACATCCTCCCTTCCTTGATAGGTTTCACGTTGATAAAGAATTCTTCCACCTCATTAAACAGCACGCGGCAAGGATGTTCCAGAACGAATGAAAGACCTGCGGCATCAAGCATACATAAGAGATTTTTGAAATCCTCGGATAAACCGGTGATTCCAGAGCGAATGACTTCACTGCCGACGCCGATCTTCGGATGAGAAGAAGGAGCCATTGAAGCAAGATATGGAGAACTGTCGACTGGAGAAGATGAAGTATCGAGAGCCACCGAGATCACTGAGACCTGTCGCTAACCGTCGCCGCTCGAGAGAAAGTCGAAAGGTCGGGGAGAACTCGGAGATTGATTTCGTGAACATCAAGTTTTTCGATTTCTTATATATAAATATGATTTTGATTTGACGTTAAAATGACATTTTGAAGAAAATTAAAAGAGGAAATAGCGCGTACCTGACGTTTGGAATTCTTAAGGAAAGCTATGTCTCGAGACATCGGGTATGTCTCGAGAACTCAGGAGTTTCAACAGGTTATATCCTTCATTGATGTCTCGAAAGATGACCCATATCTCGAGGCATCACCATATCTCGAGATCTTGAACTTGTCTCGAGAGAACTATCTTGTCTCGAGAAGTCCCAGGAGATCTTTGGATTTCGAGTCTTTAAGGTGACTTGAGTTGTCGAGAAAACAGATAGTTCCCGAGACAACATGTAGTTCTCGAGACATGCCTGAAGTTTTCAGAAAGAGTTCTGAATTTTTGTAATCTTCATGTCTTCATGGTTTTGTTTGAATTGATCATTACTCCATGTTGAGCATTCCAAGTTCCGTCTTGAAGAAGGAGAACTTAGTCTCATCCAGTGGCTTCGTGAATATATCAGCAACTTGCTTATCCGTGGGGACATAACTTAGATTTATATCACCCATCTCCACATGCTCCCGGATAAAGTGATATCGTAGCTCGATGTGCTTTGTCCGACTGTGAGAGACTGGATTATTTGCGATAGCAATTGCACTGGAAGAGTCGCAAAACATGGGAATGTCTTTGATCTTCATGTTGTAGTCTTGAAGTTGATTTCTTATCCAGAGAAGTTGTGCGCAACAACTGCCAGCAGAAATGTATTCTGACTCGGCGGTTGATATTGCAACACAATTCTGCTTCTTGCTACTCCAGGAAATAAGTCTCCTTCCGAGGAATTGACACGTCCCAGAAGTGCTTTTCCTGTCGTCTTTGCTACCTGCAAAGTCTGCATCTGAAAAACCAATTAGTTCGCTATCATTACTTCTTGGGTACCATAAGCCAAGATTTGGTGTGCCTTTAAGGTATCTCAAGATTCGCTTTGCAGCAGTATAGTGGGATTCCTTAGAGTTCACCTGATATCTAGCACATACACATGTAGAGAACATTATATCAGGTCTACTGGCAGTAAGGTAGAGCAAGGAGCCAATTATGCTTCTGTACTTGGTTTCATCAAAAGGTTTCCCTTTCTCATCCTTGTCCAGAGACGTAGCTGAGCTCATTGGAGTCCTCATAGAGGTTGCACTCTCCATTCCAAATTTCTTAATCAACTCCTTAGTGAACTTCGTCTGAGAAATGAAGATTCCATCTTCAGACTGTTTCACTTGAAGTCCTAAGAAATATTTCAGCTCACCCATACTGCTCATTTCAAATTTCCCTTGCATAAGTTTAGAAAACTTTTTGCAGAGGTTATCATCCGTAGAGCCAAATATGATGTCATCGACATAGATTTGCACTAGCAGAATCTTGCCTTTTACTTCCCTAAGAAATAATGTCTTATCTATCTTTCCTCTTGTGAACTTGTTTTCAAGAAGAAAGTTGGACAGCGTCTCATACCAAGCTCTAGGAGCTTGTTTCAAACCATATAAAGCTTTCTGTAATAAATAAACGTGATTGGGATGTTCAGGATTAACAAAACCTAGGGGTTGTTCAACGTATACTTCCTCTTTAATGTCTCCGTTTAGGAAAGCGGATTTGACATCCATTTGATATACGGTGAAACCCTTGAAAGCAGCATAAGCAAGGAAGAGTCTGATCGCTTCGAGCCTTGCTACTGGAGCGTACGTCTGATCGAAGTCGATACCTTCCTCTTGTCTGTATCCTTTAGCTACAAGTCTGGCTTTGTTCTTTATGATTGTTCCTTCTTCATCCAGCTTGTTTCTATACACCCACTTTGTTCCAATGACATTTTTGTCCTTGGGTTTTGGAACAAGTGTCCATACCTTACAGCGTTTGAATTGATTTAATTCTTCTTCCATAGCAATTATCCAGGATGGATCTTCATTTGCCTCTTGGAACTTCTTCGGTTCGACCTGTGAAAGAAAACTCAAATGCATATTCTCGTTAATGGTACCTCGTCTTGTTCTTATTCCTTCATGAGGATCTCCTATGATCTGATCAACTGGATGTTCCCTCATTTGTCGTAGTCCGAGGTTCCTTGCATGATTTGAACCAATAGGAATTTCTTCTACCGTTGGTGTATCTTCCTCCACTTGGATTGGCTATTCATCAGGATGATCTTCTTCATAGGTGGTTATTGGGGGTATTTTGATGAAGTGTTGAGAATTTTCAATAATCGGCTGATTCAAACTTAAGTCCTGCAGCTTTGAACCTGTGTCTGCAGAAGAAATGCTAGAGGAGCTGCCTTGTAGCATGCTCGTCTCATCAAATACAACATTAATAGATTCTTCTACCACCAGGGTTTTCTTATTAAAAACTCTATATGCCCTACTATGACTACTATAACCTACAAAAATACCTTCAAAGCTCTTTTCACTAAACTTAGTTTTGTAATGCTTTCCATTGTTTAGCACAAAGCATTTACTACCAAAGATTCGAAAATAAGAAATGGTCGGTTTCTTGCCTTTTAGAAGTTCATAAGGTGTCTTTTCATGGTTTTTGTTTATGAGTGCTCTGTTTTGCACATGGCATGCAGTATTGACAGCTTCAGCCCAGAAATATTCAGGTAGTGAAGAGTCACTCAACATGGTTCTGCAGGCCTCAATAAGTGTTCTATTCTTTCTCTCAGCTACCCCATTTTGTTGTGGAGTTCGAGGAGAGGAAAACTCATGAAAGATACCGAGTCTTTCACAGAATTCTGTCATGGCTCCAGATTCAAATTCTGTACCATGGTCACTTCTGATTTTGACCACCGAACAGTTAAATTCATTCTGGACCTGCCTGACAAAACTAGTGAAAGTGTCAAAGGTATCTGACTTGTGTTTCAGAAAGAATACCCAGGCAAAACGAGAGTAGTCATCTACAATAACCAATGTGTAGGATTTTCCTCCTAAACTTCTAATTTGCAAAGGACCAAACAAATCCATATGGAGTAGGTATAGACACCTGGTTGAATCTTTGCCAATAATGCTCTTAAAGGTAGCTCTTGTTTGCTTGCCTTTTACACATGCATGACAAGGTCTATCTTTAATGCACTTAACATCTGGT
The DNA here is from genome assembly GCA_033032865.1 of Dactylorhiza incarnata. NCBI lineage: Eukaryota > Viridiplantae > Streptophyta > Magnoliopsida > Asparagales > Orchidaceae > Dactylorhiza > Dactylorhiza incarnata. The sequence continues at coordinate 3,068,542 of JAWHQI010000130.1, forward strand.
GCATCTCGCACTAAGTTTTGAGAAAACAATTTATTAATAGTTTTGAGATTTATATGTGCTAATCTCTTGTGCCATTGGTCAACAAGAGATGCACTATCTTTTGCCAAAAGACATACTGGTGTAGAAGATGATATACAAAGAAAATTTAAACAAAATATGTTTCTACAGCGAATGCCTGATAAAATCGTTTCATGATTTTCAGCCGACTTTATCAAACACTTATCTTTATGAAAATCGACAATGTATCCTTTATCACAAAGTTGACTTATGCTTATCAGATTATGTTGTAATCCTTCCACATAAGCTACATCGGAAAACGATACATTTCCATTAGAAATCATACCATAGCCTTTAGTTATTCCTCTGTCTGAGCCGCCAAAAATAACTTTTGGACCGTTCGCAACTGGAATGTAGTTTTGCAAAAGGCTTCTTGTCCCGGTCATATGCCGAGAGCATCCACTGTCCAAGTACCAGATAGGATTTTTATTGGCCTTTGGACATACCTACAAAAACAAATCATTTCGCCTTAGGAGCCCAAACAGATTTGGGTCCTTGGTCCCGTGTCAGTTGAGCACCACGATGAATGTTAACATTGCGAGTGGTCTGCCTTGCAACGTTCACTTGTGGTCTCCCAGTATACGTTGTATTAAACCAACAATCAACGGCAAAGTGACCAATTTTACCGCAGCACCAACAGTCGAATCTGTTGTACCTTCTCTTTACACTCTCCTGCTTAACTTTTTGAACGTTAGCTCTTGCAGGAGCAGCCCTTTTAGATGAGGATGCCTCATGGGGGCAACACACACAAGGTGGTATTGTCTTCTCCGGCTTTGGTGCAACAGCATTCACTTTTGGTGCTTTCTTACCACTCGGACCATGAACAAATGGACCGTACCCTTTCCGATTAATCTCTTGATAGGGTGCTTGAAAAGCACTATCACCAAAGTTTCGGGGAGGAGCCCATTCCTTATGATCATTCACAGGTGAAAAAGGAATTGGTCGTGTGAAATGACCATAGGAACTCTCCAAATCATAAGCATTCGTAGGGAATATGACTCTCTTGAATGCTATAGGCTCTTGATGAGCTTTCCCTTTTTCTTTGGTAGTAGCTTTCTTAGCAACCAGACCATTCTTCTTAGCAATTGTATTTTTTGAAGAATTGCTAGTACTAGCTTCATGCCCTATACCGCTTCCTTTTGCCTTAGTGGTAAAAGTACCAATAATTGGCAGAACAGTTTTAGGTTGAGAGAATGCTTGAACCAACTTCTTCTCAGCCGCAAGCTGTTCCTCCAAGACATTTATCGAATGATTTCTCAGGGCAAGAGTCTCTTCCGAGCTTTTGATCTTGTCTTTCAAGGCTTGGACTTCCTCTTTGAGAGAAGAAAGTTCTTCAACTTCTTTTCTCAAGTTAGATTCCATCTCCTTGAGAGCCATGATCTCCTTACCCTAAGTTTTGACAACCTTTCGGCACTTGTCAAAGCTTTGGAGCATTTTGGTATATTGAGACATGAGCTCAGATTCATCATCTGAGAGGTTATCCTTTTGTTCAGCCGAAGCATAATCAGAATCAGATAGGATAGTGTGATCATTTACCTTTCCGGTGTACGGAGGTGCTTCTTCATCATCAGACATAGCCATCAGACCGAAGTAAGCTTCTTCTTCATCACTCGACTCATCGGAGTCACTGTCGCTCAGAGTTTTGGCTTTCTTAGCGACGAAGCTTCTATCTGTTTTCTTCTTTCCGTGGATGGATTTCTTGTCTTCTTTCCTTCCACCTTCTTTCTTCTTATAGGGACACTCAGCAATCATGTGCCCTGGCTTATTACAACAGTAGCAAATAATGTCAGAAGAAATGTGTTTGTTCTGCTTGGATTTATACCTGTCATTATTGCTTGAGCCCTTCCTGTGATATTCGCCATCACGACGAGAATATTTATGATCCGAGGAAGACGGCTTGTTGTTCATGTGCCTCCGCTTGTTCAGCAGTTTCTTAAACTGACGGGAAATTAAAGAGAACTCCCCATCAGATAGTTCGGAACAGGAGGAGCTGGCTTCCGATTCTTCTTCAATATCAGATTCCTTTTCTCTGATCGGTATCACTGCTTTGCTCTTCTTTGAATTCTCTGCCTTCAAAGCTAAGGTTCTTTCTTTGCTTGAAGCTCGATTTACATCCTCTTCAGACTTTCTGATGTTCATTTGTAATTCATGAGACAGCAGCTTTCCGAACAGATTCTGAGGTTCTAAACTTGGCAGTTTTCCAAACTCTCTTATGGCAACAATTTTGCTATCCCAGTCTTTCGTTAGGGAACGCAAGAATTTGTCATTTAGTTCACCGTTTGTGAACTCCCTGTCGTAGTTCCTCAGACCATTGACTATTTTGAAGAATCGCTCGTACGCATCAGCAATGCACTCCTTCTTATTCTGCTTAAACGCCTCGTACTCTTGATTAAGTAGAGACCTTCTATCTTCTCTTACCTCGTCAGTACCTTCTATTAGAACAATTAAGGATGTCCACATCTCTTTGGCTGATTTGCAGTGGATTAAGTTTTGCAACATGGAATCGTCCACTGCACTTGCAATTATGTTTTTAGCCTTCTTGTCAAGAGCAACAAGTGCTATCTCATCCTTAGTCAAATCCATCATTTTCTTAGGTATCTGAACAGTAGGATTTGTTGACGAAGCGGTCATTGACACATGAGGACCTTCTTCCACGACTTGGAAGATTCTGGGATCTGCAGCTTCCATATAAAAACGGACTCTTTCCTTCCACATAGGAAAGTTGGCCTTAGTGCAGATGGGAAATTTCAGAGAGGATTCCTTGACTCTATCCATGGCTAGCTAGCAACTAGAAGGATGGATCCTGTTCAAGGTGTTAACCTAGCAACGAACAACGTCCCTCTGATACCAATTGAAGTATCTAGTTTCCTACCTAAATCACCTAGAGGGGGGTGAATAGGTGATCTCTACGTCTTTTGCGGAATTAAAAAATAAGCGTAAAGCACAGCACACAAAATAAATCACAGCCACAGATAACACCAGGAATTTATAGTGGTTCCCCGTACTTGGGTACTCCACTGCCGGCCTCGCCAATCTAGCACCACAGCTAGACTTGACTACTCACTAAATCTCGGATCAAGAACGATCCTATAGTCTCGGAGTCAAACTCCTACAAACTCAGAGAGAACCTCTCTTACAACTCGGAGAAAACTTCTCCTACAACTCGGAGAACAACCTCTCCTACAACTCGGAGATAACAACTCCTATAATAGATGATAAAAAGTTTTGAACAATAAGATACCAAAAGATCTGAATAACAGAGGCGTTTTCTTCCTTCTTCTTGAATAGCTTTTGAGAACAATGAGGAAGAACAACAATCCTTCAAATCTGTCTTTGGCAATCCGAAACGATCCAATAGAGATTGTAGAATCAGAACACGGATCAATCGAATCCTTCTTGAAAGAAATCGGCAACTCCAATAAGTAGATCGATCTCCAATCGTAGACGACGACAAGGCGGCGCTTTTCTCGTTCTTTTTGATCGGGAGAGAAATTAGGGTTTGAGAACGATTTTAAAACTTGTTGTTTAAAACTCAAGAGCGATCCTATATATAGAGGGAAGCAATTAAGGATTAAATTAACCTTAAATGCATTCCATATAGCCGTTAGGATCGAGAGAGAGAGCGTTTACGAAACGACAAGAACAGAGAAAACAAACTAGACAAAATTTCGAACAGAATTCTCGAGACAAAAGGGTTCTCTCGAGACATGAGGGATCTCCCGAAATAAGAAGCAAAGAGAGCAAGAAGGAGATGTCTCGAGAACTTGATGATCTCTTGAGACATTACAAGGATTTCGGACATAAGCACTTTCGAGACATGCTTGATCTCTCGAGACATCAAGAACCCATATTTCGAGATCCAAAGAACTTGCCTCTCGAGACATGTCAGAACTCTCGAGACATACTTGATCTCTCGAGACATGTCCTTAGGAAAATTGTTTTCAACAATTTTCTTTTCTTTTCTTTTCTTGAACACTTGCTGCAGCCGCACTCCAAAGTCTTCAATAGTCTTGAAAATGAAGTGTACCCCAATAGAGAGATCACACATGAGTCATCACCATGTTTCATATAATGAAGAATTACATTGTATGAAACTGTGTTTGCAGACCCATTGTGACCTGACATTGAGTTACACTTAGCAATGATAATCTGCAAGACAATACTAGAAAAGCATATCAAATACAAATGCAATTCAATCTTAGTTTAAGGGTGACTTCTCACAAATCAAGGTAATTGTGTTTACAATTTCCAACAATCTCCCCCTATTTGTAGAAGTCAGAACCCTATATACTAAGTTGAATTACAACAATATAGAACAAATATGCTACACTACACAAAGATATGAAAATGAATAAGTAGAGAACATCAAATCAACAATTATATATATATATATGTCTAAATTGAATTGTTCAGAAGACTTGATGTTCAACAAAATCAGAACCAAAACAGAATATGTCTTGACATTATCAGCACTATCGTTCAAGATCTTCTTTTCATCTTTTCTTCTTGTCTGGAGAAATAAGCATGAGGCTTGGGATGGTAAAACGGAGGTGGATCCGGAGCATCAGCATTATTATATCCAAAAGCCCTGAAGTGAATCCTTCTCTTCCTTTGAGCTGTCTAATGTTTTTCCCATTCTTGAGAGCTGTAGCATTCAGATCTATTCATTTTACCTTCATGAACTAACTTATAGGTTTCAAGAATAATGTCTTTTGAGACTGGGCTCCAGATTTCTGGAAAACTTTTCTCAACCTTAGCTTTGCACTGACCTGTAGAGCTAGAACTTGGAACAGATCGACTAGCAGAAGGACCTTCACCAAACATTCTTTTTCTTTTGGTCCCAGCCCTATCTGATTGTTCTTCAACAATAGGAGCCTTCCCAAGTATTTCTTCTGGCCTGGGAGAAAACTGAGGAACAGGAACATCTGGATCAATTGCCAATCAGGAAAAATCTGATTATGAAGCCACGTTGCTGTTTTGAAGGAATAAGCATTAATATCAGCAACCTGCTTCAACATCCTGGAAGAGAACTGCTCAAACTGAGAATTCCATGAGCTTTGAAGAGCAGAAACAGAGCTATTTGTTTTTCTATATTGTACTGTTTCCCGCGCTAGCGCTAACGCCGGCGCTAGCGCACCTATTTGTTTTTCTATATTTTTAAAATTTTGAAAAATTCTTAAAAATATATTAATCTATGTGTACTATTTATTCTTGCACTTCTGCTTTTATTTCATTTTTTGAAAAATCAAATACAAAAATACAAAAGCCAAATTATAAAAAAAATATGTTTTGCATTTTTTTGTCATTTGTTTAAATTCTAAAAGCAAAAAAAAAACAAGTATCAAAAATTATTATTTTGAACTTAACTTTTCTATTTACATGTATCTTGCGAAAGGGTGATTTGGGTTATCATCCCATCACATCACCTAGTACCGGGCGAACCTATCACAGGGTAGACCTCAGGAAGTCCAAGATCAATCTTATGAGTTCAAACTTTAAATCAAAATTATTCTTCAAAATATCAAAAATACTATATGGACTTCATTGAAAATCAAGCATGATTTAATCTATTATTTAGAACTTCTATGATGTTGCAATTTATCTTTTCAAACGACTTTGAACATTGTTTTCATCATGCTTTGATATATCTATTAATATGTGCATCAATTATATTGTAAAAGTTGTGTAGAACTACGCTTAGCATGGCTCTAAGTATGAGTAAATGTTTTATGTTTGATAATGATCTTTATTCACTCACTTATTTTGGCATTGTCTACATATGTGTTTAATCTAAGAATGCTTGTGTATGTTTTGTATTAGTACAATGAATTAAAATTGCACAAGTATCTTACCTACACTACTTTTATTTGCACTTTTAAAAGTTAAGAAAAGTGGTTATGTTTTCATAAATTCTATTGGTTTGCAAAACAAGTGTATTCGGAGAACTTTATATAAAACAAAAATCATAAAATAAAGTGACAAAGATAACTGCACCAAGCACTACTTGAACCTCCTGATAAGTCTTAATAAGCGTTGTGAGGTTGAGCATCTTGGAAAGAATAGTAAAGTATCTTGTGCAAACCATATCTTTCTTTCAAAATAAAAACCACTTACTCTTAAGTACACCAGATCACTAGTTTCAATATTAAAATAAAATAAAATATGTGATCCCCCAAGCACTACTTTGCACTCTGATAAGTCTTAATGAGCATTGTGTGTGCAAAGCACCTTGGTAGTTGTACATTTTTTGTGCATTGAAGTTTGTGGATGTAAAATTATTTGTGTTTTATTGTGCTCTCACTTTACATATTTCTTGTATTTTTGATTAAAACATTTGTTTACTCTACTCAAAAATACACTTATGTGCACATCATTATCTTCCATAACACTTCTTCTCATGAGTATTGGATCCTAATGCAAATTCTATAATACTCTTTATTTATGAAATGCACTAGATAACCTAGCATGCTTTCTACAATGTTTAGTATGTTTTGAAATTGTGAATTAACAAACATTGTAGTACCCTCTTTTCGATAACATTATTTCATGCTTGGTTACTTTATTGTTGAACTTAAAGATTTTAAATTGAACAATGATTTACCAAAACATCTTCTTTATGAAATTTAACTCATATATCTTTTTATGAATCATCATGTCTTACAAAAGATGTTTCTTGTATTTCGATAAGCCTTCCGTATCATAACCATATAATTGTTTTACCTTGCACTTTCATGCCTATTTAAAGTCTTTTATTTTGTGTGCATCCTCACTTGAATCTTAACATTCCTTTCTTTCAACAAGTGGTAGACTTGCTTGGTAAACTTTATATTGGTTGCTTTTTTATTTCTATGAAAATATTGTAATACTAAAACTCTGATTTATTAATGGATTAGCTATGTGAACTTTTCTATAAAAATTCAAATATTAAAACCCATTGGCTATGAATTATAATTTGATTTAAAACGCTTAAATGTTTCCAATAATTAATTATCCATGACTACATATCTCACCATAGCGGGGGCGTAGGATTGTAGACATTAGATAACCTAACCTCTAAGTCATGTCTTGTCCTTAACCGGGGAGGGTTCCAGTGGGGCCTTGCGAGGCACTGCGGGGAAAGAGTGTTGGGTTGAGTTTTTCTATTGTTTGCATATGGGACTAACACCCCAACCTACGGCATGTATGCAGCTCCTCATGCCCATCCGTCACTTAGTACGGGGCTAGGGTGTAGACATATTGTCTGGGTAGTTTAGTTACTTGGAAATCATTACATTTTTGTATGCTTAAATTAAAACTCTTATATAAAAAGGGGAGAACCAACATAATAATACTTGAAAATGTTATATTGCTAAAAACTCTGATCTATCTCTATAAAAATTATTCTAAAACTCCTTATCATTTCCTTCTCTCTACAAGCTCGATCATGCCTTTATCTTACTATCAACTTTTAAGTGGTGTCTCCTTACCCACTTTTGCTAATAACAAAAGGGAGAGAACTAACATGATAAATATAATCCGCTATCAAAATAGAAAACAAACATGATTAATTAAGATGATAGCTTACATATTAGGGGAGCATTCACATAGGGGGAGCATGTATTTAGGGGGAGCAATTCTAAATGCTAAAATCGATAATTATCCTAAGTCATCATTCTCACACACACACACAAGTATGTTTCTTCATGCTTATATATTAATGCTCTGATTTATCATTAATGGATTTGTTATTATCAAAAGGGGGAGTTTGTTGGAACATGGTCTTCCGCATCTCCTAGGTTTGAGAATAACAAATCCTATGTGTATTTGATCTTGTGTGTTAAAGTGTGCAGGATAACAAAGTCCACATGACTCAAGGATTACATAAGAAGGTTGCCCCCAAATGTGAGCCATCAAATCCAACACTCCTACTAGCGCCGGCGGTACCGCTAGCGCTAAGGAACCGTTGAGACGAAACCAAACCGCTGAGATGGAATCGCTGAGAAGACACCGTTGGGATGGAAAACCGCTGAGGTGCAAACTGGCGCTCAATGAACTGCTTACTCTACCGCGGCGCACTAGTACTAGCGTTGGCGCTAGTACTAGCGCTGGCGCTAGCTTTCGCTCACGAACTGTAAGCGGCGCTGGACGAAATGCTCATCACTGCGTTCGACGAAAATTCGATCGACGAAAAGAATGCTTAAGCGCAATTCTAGGAGCACATATAGAAGGAGATAGTGCCTGGCGGTATCCGATAGCGCATGCGATAGCTCGGAGCACATAAGGCAAGAGAGAATTGTTTCCTCAGATTGAAGATTCTGCCGCGCAGAATATGTCTTAAAATGGAATAGCGCCGGCGCTAGCGCTATGGCTATAAAAAGTACCCCTTGGCTCCGTCTTCATCATCCTCTTGAGATCCAGAAATTCCAGAGCTTCGTGCCACAGCATAGAGAGGAAGGTTCAGAGAGATACTCCCACAAATCCATAAAGGCTTAAGGAGATCCGTGGAGAAGATTTTAACATGCGTCATCATCGTGACGAAAGACCGCATCGACTACGATCATACTCTGCGGGCCTTCGCCCACTTCTCCAAGAGATCCATATAGGGAGTTTTTATATTGTTGTTATTTCATTTATCCATCTCTTTTAAATCGTGTGGTAAATTCGCCTCGTGTTGGCGACTAGGTCTGGGTAGGACTTAGGGCAGAAATTCGCATCGTGTTGGCGACTAGGTCTTGGGTGTAGGTTTAGGGGGTGCTCGAGGCCATATCCGGGGAAGGGTTGGCTAGAGCGGCTTGAGGCCGTATCCGGGGAAGGAACGGCTAAAGCCAACCGGTTCGTGGGGATACGAGTCGGTATAGAAAACAAAAAGAGTCTTTCATATTTCGCTTTGATTTCTAGCGTCATTGAAATCAAAATTTTGTAATTAATTTTATTAATAATAATCATGTCTCTCTTTGTGTAATAAAATTGTTTTGTTCTTCATTTCTCTAAATTGTTTATTATCCTCTCCTTTATTATAAAACAATTTAGATCTTTAAACAAAATCACTATTTTGATCTCTTATCATAAGCAAGTATTTCAAAATATAATATAAGTTTTTAAAACCCTTATTCACCCCCCTCTAAGGGCGCCTACTGATCCAACAGTTTTATTGTGTGTGCATAATTAGTGTAATTTTTTTATATCTCTACTCACCCCCTCTAGAGAATACTCAAAGGCATACTGTGCACTTTCAATTGGTATCAGATGGAGGTTGTTCATTAAAAGGTTAACACCTTGATCGAAAGATCTCTTCACTATAATTTCTTTATTTAAAATTATCAAAAACTATTTTATAAAGAAAAATGAGTTCTAAGGACTATGCATCAACAAGACTACCATTGTGTAACTTGAACAAGTTTACACTCTGGAATGCCAGAATAAAACTCTATATGAACTTCATTGATAAAGACATCTTTGATGTTATCATTTCAGGTCCCCCAGCTCCAGCCAGACAAGATGCCAGTGGATCTGCAACACAGGAAGTTGTCTCAAGGAATGAGTGGACATATGTTGAGAAAAAGCAGAAGGTATGTGATGCCAAGACAATGAATATTCTGGTCTCCACAATGTCAGATGATATTTTCTAGAAAGTTGCTGACTGCCAATCAGCAAAAGAGATCTGGGAATCTCTTTCCAGAATTTTAGAAGGGAGTTCTGATAAAAGAAAGGACATGACGTTCCTTCTCAAATCCCAGTATGAGAATTTTCAAAAGAAAGCTGAGGAGAATGTAGCTGAAATGTTTGACTGATTTAGCTCTATAATAAATGAGCTGAAAGGTCTGGATAAAGAGATCTCTCTGACTGAAATAAATGATAAGCTTCTTATGTGCTTCCCAAGCTCATGAGACTCAAGGATCTGGGTTATCAGAGAGTCTAGATTCCATAGAGAGATATTTACTGATGCTTTGCTAGGCAAGCTCAAATCTTATGAGATGCTATTGAAGAGCAGGGCTGAAATAGAGGCTAAGGAGACAGTCTCAACTCCCATCCAAAGGATTCTTGCCTTGAAGGTTGCTGAAGGAGAGTCCTCCACTCCTGGAGATGAGATGTTCAGTCTCTTAGCAAGGAGATTCAGAAAGTGGGTCAAGAAAGAAGACTCAAGAAGAAAAGAGTGGATCTCAAAACCCAGATTTGATAAGACTCCAAAGAAGGAAGTGATCTGCTTCTCCTGCAATAAGCTAGGGCACATAGCCCCTGAGTGTCCATAAGAACAAAGGGACATGAGAAGCAACAAAGAGGAGCAAAAGAAGAAGTCTTTCAGGAAGAAAGATAAGAAGAAAGGTAAATGTTTCATTATTGAAACCTGGAGTGATTCTAAAGTAGAGTTAAGCTCCTCTTCATCAGAAAGTGATGAAGAAGCTGCTGAAGCTGCCTACCTAATGGCATTGGGGATCTACTCAGATGATGAAGGAGATCAGGTAAGTCTTTTTGGAAACTTTGACTTTGATTAAAAGAATTTTAAAATTCGCTTTATAGAATTTTGTAATGACTATCTTAAAGTGCAAAAAGAAATAGAAACAGTTATGGAAGAATTGGAAAACTTCAAGAAAGATGATCTATACTCAGTAAATTAGGATTTAAGAAATCAAATTCATAATAAGGAATTAGAACTAACAGAAGTAACAGATGAAAACTCAAAGCTAAAAGAAGAGCTAACCAAGGCAAAGGCCTTTGAGGACTCACTCAACGGGAGGAGTCAAAAGCTCAAAGATATTACACAAAATTTCTTTATGAGATTTAAACACCTAGGTTTAGGAGCAGACCCATGCACTAACACTAAAGCCTCTAGTAGACCTGCCTGGAAAAATTCAGTTAGATTTGTTAAACCTAGTAACTATCAAACAAGTGAGAGGGGTATAGTATTTGAGGATCAGGATAATAGTAATCCTGATAAAATCACTGTATTAATAAATTAAACTCTAATAGTGATAAAAGACCTATAGGGAAAATCAATCCAGACAAACCAATGAATCCAAATAAAAAGGGTGTTATAAAAGAAAAAATTGTGAGGCACTCTGCAGATTTATTATATTTAGATACATTCTATACACATTTCAAGTACCAATATAATAAACCTAGATTTGATAAACTCATTCTTTGCCATCCAAAATGATATCATAAAGACCCTTCTATTCTTTCATAGAACCTTATAATGGTAGAAGAAAAGGGCCCAAGGTAACCTATGTACCCTCTAATGTTTGAGTTACATGTGCAAGAAACTTAGAGTTCTTTTCTCAGAGAAAGTGAAGGGAAAAGAAAGAAGTAGATAATCAATAATGATCTACATATATGCAAAGGGAGTAATCTCTACTCTAAAATCCTTTATTGAGTTTATAGTTTATAAAAATAATATTATAAATACTATTTTTAATAAAAAATCATTGCTGGGAAAAACAACAAGAATTTTTTAAGAAAATAGAACTGTAAATTCAGAGTTGCGTCGAATGGAATTTGACGTACTGTCTAGTTCTACTCGACGCTAGCATCGAGAGCTATCTGCATCAGATAATTCAAATAGTATTCGACGCAACGTCGATTTTATATCGACGTATACGTCGATTTAATAAGTTGCTCGTCAAATTCGAAGGTGCGTCGAGTCCTAATCGACGCAACGTCGACATGATATACGCGCGCAGTTTCACTTTTAGAAGCTGTCTCTACACATTTTGGCACGCTGACTATTAATCTTTGTCGACGGTGCTTCGAATAAAACCCTATGTTGTGACGAATTGTCTTCTTTTAAGTAACATATGTGTCGAATTCATTACGCTTTTGAATTCTCACTTTCTTGCTCTTGAGCTTTCTTTCTCTCCAGCTCTCTTGTGTTCTTTCTCTCTCTCTCTCTCTCTCTTCTCTTTGCAGGAACTTCATCTCAGAAGGACTGACATAAATATTACAGAGGAAATGTTAAGTCAAACATTTGGTCTTACAACTGGTAGTGATCCAGATGAACTGACATGGGAAGAGACCAGAAAGGCTTTACAGATCATGCAGTTCAGGAAGGAAAAACTCATAAACCTGAAGAAGAATGATGTGGCAGAAGAGTACAGATTGCTAGCAGACATTGTGGGCAAGGTTTTACTATGTAAAATCTCTGCTCATGATGCAATTCCCAAACAACAATTACAAGTAATGGGAGTTCTGGTTCTGAACATGAAGATAATCTGGGGGAGGTGCCTCCTGAAGATGATAGGACACAAATATGCTAATAAGGAGAATTCTTACATGAGAATGATGAGCCAAGTTTTGTTCCATCATTATCCAAGTATATGTACATCAAAAGAGGTGCCAATTCCACCTAGCAAAAGAATCAATATTGGAATCTTTTCAAAATGGACCAGGCAGATTCTAAAGCCTGGTCAAGCTGCCCCTTCTCCTCCTTCTTCTCTAGTTCCACAAGATCATGAATCAAGTCTACCAGATCCCCCAATGAATACTATTCCAGATGAGGCCAATGCTCAAAACCTGCAGTCCATTCCATCTACTACATCCATAGAACCTACACCTCAGATTCCTCTCCAACCACATCAACAACCATCCATCATCACTTCTGCTGAAAACACTCCAGACAACCAGTCTACTCCTCAACTATAATATCTCATCACTCTAGAAGACAATCAATCACAATCCCTTATTCACCAAAATCATACAGAAAATCCTCCAAACATCCATTCTTTTGATGACAGATCTCCTCTACCCCAATCTGACATAATTCCAGAGGATAACCAAGGACAACATCCTATTACCCATCAACAATTACCTATCACCTATACTTGACCTTCTCCTGATGTTGAGCAAGCAATTTCCAAAGCAGTAGGATTGACCACAAGTACTTTTGCTGATTTACTGGTTGCTTAGGCCAGAAAGTTCAATAAGAAGTACTCCTAGATGGAGATAGAATTAAAAGAATCAAAAGAGTCCCTCCTGGCACTCAAATCAATTGTATCCTCCTACGTGATAACTGAAGAATTATTAACCTCCCGTGTAAGTACGGTTCAAAAGGGGGAGAAGATCTATGAGGAGTAGATACTCAATCAAGGAAAGAGTGGTTATGAGAAGGACAATATTGTTGAAGCTTTTGATCTTAACAATCCTAATAAGCTTACTATCTTTCAAACAACAACTCTAGATGTTCTTTTAGAAGATGCACATATCCAGGGTGAGCCTCTTGCAAACCCTCAAGAAAATCTTGGACTAAATCAGAGGGACCTCCTAATACACTCAGGGGGAGATGCTCTTTTAGAGGATGAGCCAATCCAGAAGGAGCTCTTAGAAGATGATCAACTCTTGGATGAAGTATCAAAGATTGCTAAGGAGGCTGCTCTGGCTGTTGAAAAGAATGCACAATCTCTAGGGGAGCCTTCCAAAGAAGATCACAATCACCAAGAAGCTGACATGACTGATTATGAGGAGAATGAGCAAGTTGTATTTGCGGCAAGAAAGGTGATACCACAAGTGTTCTCAAGGAAGAGGAAAACTCAAGAAAAAGAATAGTACTGTACAGGTAAACAAATTATATTATATCAACGGGTGGATACATTTATCATGATTATGAAGAATAATATAATTTCTTGAAAGTTTATCATATTGTCTGCGAGTTTATAATGTCATTATTTTTCTGTGTGTATGTGTTTGTATTTAATTCTATGTCAAAGTATGTTTGAAATTAATTAATCAAATTGTAAAATCTGTTAAGATAAATGAGGGAAATTGTTAGGAAAAACCCTTATGATTTATCTAACAAATTATTTTAAAGTGATTTCATCAGTTAGGTTGTATTACTCACATTGTATAGAAAGGATAAAATGGTCATTATATGTCATAGGATATCACATTCACTTAGAGTGTCAAGACCAGGTCTAAGATAAGGACAAATTCATTTGAGTTAAAACTTGCGTTGAATAGAAGTCGACGCAACTTCGACTAGAAGTCGACGCAACTCTGACTGAAAGTCGAAGTAACTCTAACCGCTTGTCGAAGCATCAAGCCAAGTCGACGCAATGTCAAAATGAACTCGACGCTGAAGGAAGATCCTGTCGAAGCCATCTTAGAAGTCGACGCAACTTCGACTTCAAGTCGACGCAGAAGATGAAGTTCAAGTCCAAGTCTTCAACTCGAAGAATGCGTCGATAAGAACTCGATGCAACGTCGAGAACTGAGTTCAGTCAAAGCTAAAAAGGAATTCGAAGCTGCTTCTATAAGAACTCAGAGGTGCGTCGATATGAAGGATAATGAATTCGACGCAATGTCGAATACTGTCAGAAAAGGAAGGTTTTCTGATGTCCTTTCTAGTGCTTTCTAGATGATCTATAAGGCTGAAATCTGTTCTCTAACGACTCATTTATTACCAAGAATGGAATAGAGTATTTCAGAGATACAGTAAAGACTTTCTTGGAAGTTATTCAAATCAGATTGACGGTCGGGAACAAAAATAGAAGGAAATATTTATTATCCAATGGACATTCCTTCTAAGGACAGTTTAGAAGAAGAAATAAATTCAAACACAAAGAAATAGAGAATAAGTATGTCGAGGAAGAAAGAAAACAATTATCACTCTCAGTCAATTTTCTAAGGTTTTCTTCTTCCTCCTCCAGCCGTAAAACAGAATAGAAGAACAACTTCTCTGCACAGGAAAATAATACAACAAGCCTGCTGCTTTCTCTTCTACATCATATAGCAACAAGCCAACAAAAGTGCAAAGAGGATCAGGATCAAAGCTTATACCCCTTGCAATCATCACTATCTTAAGCAAGGGTTCATCATTTTCAGATCCTGAAGTATATAGAAGCAATAACATCCAGAGAGGTAGCTGCTGAAGGATTCTAACTGAAGAATCTTATTCTCTTCCTCCTCCTCTTCTACTGTTCTTATTCTGCAACTGTAAAAGAGTTTTAAGAATCCCTCTTCAAAGGATTCAGTGGTTCTAAGAGTCTCTTTAGCAAAAGACTCAGTGGTTCTAAGAGTCTCCTTAGCAAAAGACTCTGTGGTCCTAAGAGTCTCCTTATCAACAGACTTAATTGTTCTGAGAGTCTCCTAATCAAAAGACTCGCGCACTATTAGTACAATCCTACCAGGGTGGTATAAGAGTGGACTACCCACATTTTGGGGAACCACTATAAAATTCATGTGTCTTCTGTATTGCTTTTCTGTGCTGTCCCAATTTACTATTTTTCTATTTTATATATTTCCTATGATTACTTTATTCTGTTTTGGTATTGATGATTGCATAGTACTTAGTAGTTTTATTGTGTGTGCATAATTAGTGTAAAGAATTTTTAAATCTCTATTCACCACCCCTCTAGAGAATACTCAGAGGCACACTGTGCACTTTCAGGATATGGTATTCCTAAAGATCAAACCTATGCACGGGATCTCCCGGATAAAGAAGCAGAAAAAGCTGGATCCTCGCTATTTGTGCCTGTATCAGATCATATAACGAATTGTCCCCATTGCATACTGATTAGCTTTGCCCGTTGAATTGGGAAAGCATCACGACGTATTTTACGTGTTATCATTGAGACGTGTTCTCCGACAACCGGATCAACATCTTCCCACACCACCGACACGGATACAATCCGACCGATCCATTCAGCTCGAGCCAGTGAGGATAGTGGACTCCAAGGTCAAGGACCTAGAGAACAAAACCATCATGATGGTCAAACTGCGGGCGTGACGAGTTTTTGTGGGAACCAGAAACTCTCGTTCGAGAATGATACCCACCACTCTTCTCTCAGGTTTGTCACACCCCCTACCTTAAGCAATTTTCGAGGATGAAAATCCTTTTACTTCTCTTGGACTGTAACATCTCGACTTTTATTGGGTCACTAGACCCTAGTAAACCCAAAAAAAGTAACGCAAAGGATAGGAAATAACCTGATTTTAGGATATTGTGCTAGGGAACCCTAATTTGAGTCATGTCAGTTTCTATAGCTTCGAATGATCAATATGAGTGCAACGGAACTTGTTTCATTCCAATCCGAGGTCGTTTAGAGAAGACGACCATTTTGAGTATCAAAGCGCATCACGACAACGTCGTTGTGGTATAGTGACCATACGTACTCCGAATTGACTTCCGTCAGTTGCGTTAGACTCGTATAATCAATACGAGTGCAACGAAACTCATTCCATTCCAATACGAGATCGTTAAGAGAAGACAGCCATTTTGAGTATCATAGCACGTCACGACAACGTCGTTGTGGTATAATGACCATACGTACTCTGGATTGAATTCCGCCAGTTGCGTTAGACTCGTATAATCAATACGAGTGCAACAGAACTTGTTCGATTACAATCCGAGGTCGTTTTAAGAAAATGACCATTTTGAGTATCGTAGCGCGTCACGACAACATCGTTTTGGTATAATGACCATACATACACTGAATCAACTTCCATCAGTTGCGTTAGACTTGTACAGTCAATACGAGTGCAACAAGACTCGTTTCATTTCAATCGGACGTCGCATGAGAAATATGACCGTTTTATGTTTTGTAGCCTGCCACGACGCAATTTTAAAATATTAAGCGAATAAACTCAGAATCAGTTACGATCAGTCTCATTGGACTCCTAAAGTCAGAACAAGGCCAACAAAGTTTGTTATAACCAATTTCGACGTCGGAAAGTCAAACTACGGTCAAATCAAACTTTATAGCGCACCAAAAAGCGTGCGCACACCCAGGATAATTTAATACCCCAACATTGACCAATCACCCGATGATTTGGACACACTTGGACGACTTTGACCGACATGAGGGACCCACCCTAGGGTTGACTTTTGTCAAACCTCAAAAATCTCTATTTTTGGAATCATTTTCCCAAAAGGGGCTTCATGCCCACCCCCATTTGGGCCCCATCACCAACATTTGGGCCCCACCCCTCCATTCCTTGGTCCTCAAAAATCAGCCAAGGGCATTTTTGAATGGAACTTGGAAAAAGCCCACCACCACCTACCCTCCTCTTCTCCCAAATCCACCACCCCACTAAAGATATGACATCCTCCCCTCCTTGTACCATTAGGAGGGGTTGCCCACTACACCATAGGAGTGGCCAGATGTCATGGGCAGCTAAATGGGGATAAGTATCTTCCCCCACTCCCCTCCCTTAGTCCCACATCGAGGAGAAAGTAAGTGAGGCCATCCTCCCTTCCTATAAAGGCATACCCCTTCCCCTCTACTGGCATACACCACCCCACCATAGCCCCCCCTGTCCGGAGCTGCCTCGCCGGAAAACCCCACCCGAGCTCACGCCACCTCCACCACCTCCCATGGCATCCCAACCCAACACCTCTCGAGCACCCCCACAACAGGTGGAACCCCTCCTCCTTCCCCTTCCCCACTCCCCCGACGTGCTGCATGCACTCCTCCACTGTCGGAGCACCGTCAGCACCACCCGAGCCAAGCTCCATGCTCAGGTGGTGGCCATGTGCAGCGAGCCCCACCTAGTGCCGGTGGTAGCGCTGGGGAAGCAACACCCCACCCCCCCCCCCCCCCCCCACGGCGGGAGGCGACGGTGCCGCCAGAAATCGCGTCTCCGACGGCACCCGTACGCCTCCTATTTTTGTCTTTTTACTCCTCCCGACGGCGGCCGACGGCACCAGGCCGACCCCCGACGCGCTGGACGGGGAAAGTAAGGTGGCGAACAGGGCGGTTCGGTGCCGTCGGCCGCCGCCGAAGGGAGGACCGACCCCCGACGCGCGGGACAGGGAAAGTAAGGTGGCGAACAGGGCGGGAAGGACAACGCGACACCAGTTGGGACAACCCATGTAGGCTGCGCCACCCGCCACCACGTTTTGGTGAAATCCGACGGCGGCCTGCAGCGTCAGGCCGCCGAACCACCGCCAGATGGTTCGCTGTCCCCCGACGAGTCAACCGGTGGAGGAACTTGTGGAGGGAGGCTGCTCGCTGGCAGTGGCAGAGACCGCCACCCTCTGCACCACCGGGGAGAAGCAACTGCCATCCAATCTCCACGATGAGATCGGACGGCGGCGGGAATCTTAATTCTCGCCCTCCTCCAAATCTGCGCCCCCCGTAGCGGATTGGCTCAAGATCTGCTATGGGGGCCAGATCTCTAGCGAGCGCGCGGTTAGCCAATCCTTGCGCTGGGATTCGGCTAACCACACCCCCCTCCTATGGTTGATTTTTTGAGGGAATTGTAGGCTCCTAGGCAAAATGGTTTGAACATGAAAACTGTTCCTTACCATAAGGGCTATCTCCACTATTTTTTGGGGATTTTTCTAAAGTGATTTGCTATTATTAAAAGTCTTTACAAGATTTGTTTGGACAAAACAAATGTCTTAAATATCTTGGAATTGTTTTGGAAAAATTCTAGACTCATATTAGGGCCTCTTGGGGTATTGTGAATTTTTGGGATGTTTATAAACTTAATCGATATTTTTAGAGGCCCAAATAAGATTTCTTTGGGCAAAATAAACCCCCTAAAAGATTAGAAAATTTTGGGAAAATTTATAGGCTCTTAATAAACTATTTTGAGTGTACTATCAAAATATCGGGACATTCAGAGGGAAATGGTGTAATCACCAAAATTTCGGGTAAAAATATTGAGTTTAAATTATCAAATTTTCTATGGGTTGGGAGAAGGGATCGTAGCACGCAATCGCATTATAATCGTTGGATGATATTACGAATAAAAGATGATCCGATGAATAAAAACAAAAACTCAAGCTCGAAGCAATGTGCGGTTCTTACAACTCAACGAGCTGCGATTAGAATAATGCTCGGACATTGGAAGTCGCCTATTTGGAGAATTTAAGGAACTCATAATATCATTCCTCAAGTTCGCTTAAGCCATGCTTAAGAGGTGCAATTAAAACCCATGGTCAGACTATAATAAAAGGCAGAATTTTGGAAGGAACTCCTATGAACGGGGACAGAACTGAACTTTCCTCCTATGAATGGAGATGAAACATAAGCCTCGTATATATGGAGTGAAGGACTACTAACCCTCTTATTCTATTGCAATTTCTTTTACTCCAGTCTCGTACTGGTCCGATTCTTTTCAGTACTATAGTTTCTTTTTAGTACATCAGTAACTTTTTTGTACTAGTCCAGTCTCGTACTGGTCTGGTTATTTCAACTCCTTACTTCCGTTCTTTCATATAGTACTTTTACCGTTCAACATTTCCTTTTCTACAGTTTATTCATAGTACTATTTTATTGCACTCAATAACAACAATTTATCATATCTACAGTGCTAGCCCGGGTCTTGCTCTGATGAGAGGACGATGCTTTTTGGTAGAGCATTAGTTTGGGATAATCGCGAGTTGAGTATCTCCTCCCGATCGAGTTAGCCCCAAACAATGTGCCCTTATGCCTGTTGCGCGTCCCGACCAAAAGTTAAGCAGCGGTCGATTTAACGTGACAGACTCGAAGTGTAACATCCATAATCTTACTAGACCCCATGGAGCTGTTAGGACATAACATGAGGAGAGAAGGGTGAGTGGAGGCAAGAGATGACATTGGAGTTCACTAAATTGGGGTGAACTCACATAGTGCGCACCAGTGAGCACAAGACAACTTAGGTCAAGTTAACCAAATTGAACTCACAAACACCAATGGACCTCATCACTATGTTCCTAACCCTAAGGGAGGCTCATTTGACCAAGAACCCCAACAATTGGTCAACCAAATAGGCCAAATTGACCAAAGTCAAACATATGTCAACATAACCCTATTCGACACAATTAGACTCAATTGACCTTCAATACCTCAAATTGACTTTACCTAGGTTACCCTAACCACTAAGGAAGGTCATTAGGTCAATAATCACTAATTGGACTCACCCAATTTCCAGGTATGGAACAAAGTCAACTTTTATTCAACATAGCCCAAATCAACCCAATCAAGGACCAATTGGCCTTCATTTAGCAAATTGACTTAACCCCTAACCTTATAACCCCATTAGGAATCTAATGGACCCAAAAGCCCCATCATGTGGTCAACCAATCCCTTCAATTTGACAAAAATCAACCTTAGGCTAAATTCGGTCAATCTCACACCATAAGGATCAATTAACCAAATTGAAGCCACACCATGACCCAATGGACTTTGGGTAAGTTCATAGGACTCATGAACACCAAGTGGGCCTAACCCACCCCATCAATTTGACCAAGTCAACCCAAAAGTCAACCATGGTCAACATAAGGCCTTAAGAGGGAAATTGAAAGACCAAGTGAAATGCAAGTGAACCAAGACCCCACCCCATACCAAACCAGCATGACACAAGCCTATTAGCACCCCTCATTTGAATTTGGGGAGAGAAGGTGAGCATGAGGGCAAAAATGTCATTTTCCCCAAAAATCATAAAGGGAAAGAGCTTTTGGAGTAAAGGAGCTTCCATGGACCCCACCACCTCTGCCCAAGCCCCCAGCCGACTTCCTCAGGCCATGAACAGTCATTTCAGGCATGGCAGCCACTCAAACAGTTGGGTGGAGGCTGTACAAGTCATGGTCGAACACCCCACTTCCCATTCTCTATATACATACACCCTCTCCCTCAGTTGACCCTTCCATCATCTTCAGAAGGTCCCAAGGAGTCGAGCTAGCCTCCTGGAGCAAAGCTTTTTGTGGAGAATCGATGGATCGAGCAAGCTCGTCGGAGACGGAGAGATCCAAGGCCGCTCGTCGGAGCACCCGCCGTCGAGCCACGATTGAGGTCCGTTTCTCCTCCCCCTCCCTCTGTGTTAGCTCTCTAGCTCACTAGGCTGAGAAATCGAGCTCAATTGAGCCATGATCCATGTAAAATGTGAGAAATTTTGCCGAGCTATTCACCCAGCTCGGGATCGCCGGAGACACCTCCTCCGGGCCGTGTCGCCGCCAATCGACAGCCACCACCTCAACGGAGGTGGTGGTGGCGGTGGCAGGCAGTGGTGTCCCTCAGATGGCCAGGAATTGCCAAGAGAAAAGCTACGAGATGGTGGAATCTTGGCCGTCAGCCAATCGGGGACTATGAGCCAGAGTCGTCCGATCTGGTTGAGATCTCTACCCGCAGACAACTCTAATTTAAATGAAATTATTTGTCACAATATATTCAGATTTTAGAATAAATATTTAGGCTACTTAGATGCCATTTCATGAAAAGCGTCCAGAGACAACCTTCGTAGATCTACGTGTCTACTTTAATTAGGAACTAGAATCTGCTCATTTGGATCAATGTAGCACCCTTAGCATCAATTTTAGTGAGACTGGTCCTAGTGTAAATCAGAAATTGTATTGTGAATATCTTTTAAATGGTAAGCCCAATGGAGCTGAAACTTGGGTCGTGCATGCATGTGCCCTAGTACTAGCTTATGCCCAAAAATCAGATTTTTGAAAAAAATATTTCTCCATGGTTTTGTCCATTATTTGATTTATCAAATTAATGACATTTAAGGAGTACTATAACTCCAAATAACCCCAAAATTGGGTGACATGCTTATTAGGTCACTACCTGAACCTAGTTAAAATATGGTAGCAATTGGAGCACTGCAGGTTGGGGTATTCCACTTGCATGTCTTTGCACGATATGTGTCATGGGGTGCAAATAGCCAAAAAGGGAGATTTGTGTATTTGACACATATGGATTGATACTAGCATCTGGTATTTTGGCCACATCTTTATTATGGCATAATGCATCACCTTAGTGGAAATTACGATTTTTGGAATTAAAAATCCTAATTAATTGATTTATTTGAAATATGTCACCTTCAAGTATTAATGAAATGTTTGTGGTTAAAACATTTTGAAAATTTTTGAAAACCTGAGGAATCATTTGTAATATCCATTGGAACCTATGAAAATTTTTGTAGAAATTTTTAGAGAATAATTCCTTAAATATGATCAAAATCATCGTTTGTCACATTTCAAAATAATTGAAATTTTATTAAGGAAAAAGAGTTGAAAATTTTTGAAACTCTGGAAAAATATTTGTAATCTAGTTATAAACCTCTAGAAATTTTGGTAGAATTTTTGGAAGTTATTCACACTGAAAATTACCAAAAATGCCATTTGTCACACTTGTGTATTAATTAAATTTGTATAGCCAATATTATCTGGAAAATTCTGAAAATTTGGCTAGACTGTAGTTTGATCATTATAAGTCTATGAAAATTTTTGTAGAATTTTTGAATCAGTTATTTTGGTACTTACTTGGTAATGTCTCCAATTGCCATAAATGTTTAAATATTTAAATGGTGGTCATAATCATTATGAAAAACTTAGAAGTCTAGTCAGCCATCATGATTATACATTCCATGTCACTGATAATTTATTTGGAGCATTTCAACTTCAGAAAGTTGTACATCATGTGTAAAGTGAGGGGTACATTGACACTAAAGTATTTTTATAAATGGCTAAAATAAATGGGAAAACTATGAATTTCTGACCACCTTATAATTAGGTCATGATTAACATATGGTAAAAAGTTTAGGGCATTCAGACAAGTTTTAGTGAAGTTCACATCATAGAGATCAATCTAGTTCAATGTTGAGTTAGTTTGCGGATAGTAGAAACTTTGGGTAGTGTTTAGGCTAGCCAGAACATGTAAGAATGGAATGGAATTTGGAACACAATATTAGGGTATACATAACAATTGTCCACACAAGTTGTAGTCTAATTGGAGGACTTCTACCTTATAGAGAATAGTAAACGACAAGCACGCCTCGGTGAACAATTGAAGTGTCCTTGGGAGTTACATATAGTGACACTTAGAGTGTTAAGGTGATCATGATGCACTTAAGATTAGTGATTAACATATATGTGAGCATCTAAGAATTTGTACCACTCATCGTCAAGAGGTCGTCATGTTACCTAAAAGAAGTCTAAGTCCTACTTAAGTAATCTAGAGCAACCATGAGGGTAGCCTTAAGAAGGGTAGTTACCAATAAAAGTAAATATTATGAGAAAGGAAGGTCTGGGATGTCACCCCAGAATACCATTTAGTATCGTTGTGAGCCCTTCACCGGGTAGACCTCGGGAAGTCCAGAATTCACCTTAAATTGTTATGGTCGCCTAAATAACAAACAAGAGTAACCCTAAATGAGACGAGTTGAGAAAAGTAAACCTCGTCCTATTAGAGAGGACGGAACGGTTCAAGAGTAGTTAGTCCTGCGAGTTGAAGGCTCGGGTGATGTGATAAATCTTGCATGTGCATAAACTAGTGGCAGGTCTTCGGTACGTGTCCATTTATCACACCAATGGCGGTAGGTTGACCTTGGCTGAGTGTGGTGAGTTAGAGGGCCAGTAGGTTACTTTGCTGCGGTCTAGCAGACAATCCTTAGTAACCCACCCCGACCATAAAAGTCTGGTGGGATGACAGCAAGAGTACGCAAAAGCTCACGGAAGTGCACCTAGGACGTATACAACAACGTACGTAAGGTCTAGGTCTGGTAGTGTTTATTCCCACCTAAAAGTGGAGTGCCTGATCCACTGATTCCGTTGCCACGACGGAAGTACCTGATAGGCTTGCTACCTCCGAAAAGCGGGAACTAACGGTCTGTGCACGCAGAGTCGTGTGAGTGAGTTGCACTGTATGAACATAACATAGCATATCATAACATTCATACCTAATAATGACATATACATTTGCAGACCCTTATCATATAAATTAGTATGAGCTCTTTTATATGATAAGTTATAATTCCGAAAATCTTAACTTATAAGTTTGTATGGGCATTCATATAAGTTAAGGTACTTTATATGATAGTGTGGTAGTCTTCCTTATTACTTCACTTGCGCTGTTTTTACTTACTTACTGCTCGTTATTTACCTACTACTGCTGTTCTATTTAATTTTATTCTTACTGATCGCTCATTCATTATACTGCTAGTATACTCCATGTCACATGTACCTTCATTTACTCCTTATTGTCCTCCGCTTCGTCCTTCCGCTCAGTACCTAGGAGTCGTGTGGGGAGACGAGGACAAAATGGCTTAGTCTTTTTGACTAACGGTCAGATGTGGCCATAACAACAGGAGATCGAGGAGCAAGAGCCGCAGTACGTCAGACAGGATGTGACGGCAGACCATGAGGAGAAGATGTCGCGCATCACTACTTCCACATGATGATATATTGGAGAGTATTTTGTGTTGCTTCCTATAGTGTAGAGTGAGAGTGTGATTTACTCTTATTAGTTACTTTTGGATCTGTACTCTCTTTAGTTTGTTTTCATTGTGGACTATTTGCACTCTCTTACATATATGCATATATGCGTGCTGTGGTTGTGGACTGGTCTTATTTGCACTTATTACTTCTTACAATTGGCATGTGATATGATCGATTTAGCCGGCAGGATCGGCGTTGAACGGTGACAGCTAACCCGTGAGTTGGGGTCACCGTAAGACGGTGGTTCTGGGCATAAGATCCAGGAAACTCTCCGGTAAGGAGGAGGGGGATCTTACACGAAGTGTGTCTTTACTATTTAATTAACTGTTTGTGAAATGCTTGAGGTAAAAGTGGCGGGTCAGTCACGCTCGCAGACTGTTCGTACAGGAGCGGGACAGGGAGATGTGTACCGCGGATGATCACCATTCCATACCCGTTGATTTGCCTCGACTAGTCGACCTAAATTTCAGAATCGCCTGATGTCGCTCACATCCAAGTAGTACGTTGAGTTGAATAGTAGGACCTGGGTGGTGCGGTACAACCACACCCAGAAGTGGCAGGACTGACCACTTTCACCGACGGCCACATCGGTGAGGCCCGCGAGGTTCTCCACCCTGCTGGAAGAGAAGCGGTCCAAATTGTGTCGGCACAGGGTGTGTAAGTAGGTTTGAACACCTACGACATGTTTGCAAATTGCGATTACTTGTGTTATTACTTCTATTAACTGAACTAGTCTTTTAAACAACTGATGATATTATTAGGGCTTCCGGATATTTATATGCTACTAACCCATTTTCTTTTGCTTCGGCTATCTTTTTACTGTTTGGGTGCTTAAGCTCATCCCCAAGATACAAATCTGAGGAGGAGATATGTTTTCCACTTAGCTATATGACTAACGGTTGTTTATATAACCATTCACAAGAGATGGGACAGCGCGAAGCCCCCATATCATATGACAGCATACCGTCTTTAGAGATTTCCAGATCAGATACACCGACCTCACCTACCATCTTACGTGATGTGAGTCCTAGGGTGTAGAACTATGTAAGGAATATAGGGGTTATAGTAGTTATCCTTAGCCCACAGGGCTGCCCATGTAAACAGTTGGCTACGACCTTTGGCTTATGTATATACGTATGTCTTGTTAGTTTTCCTTATGATTGCTTCCGCACTGTGTTCTGATTAATGTGTTGATTCTCTTGCCTGACAAGGTGACCACCCAGTGCTCGAGAGGGTGGGTCGTTGCCACCCGGGGAGCACTGAGTGGTTGTCGTTGCCCCCCTCTCCCGACCTGGGTTCAGTTCTGGGGGTGGGGGTGGGGGTGGGGGTGGGGGTGGTGGTCTTACACCATATATCTTGGTTCCAACATTATGGTGCATGCGGTGAGCGTGGACCGTGATCGGAGGATGAAACTTTAGTGCAAGACCTTATGACGAGCCATGATGAAAAGGATGCAAGATGAGTAGTAGTTGGGCAAGTAGCAGCTAGGCGAGTCCCAATTCGACGAGTAGCAGCTGGATGAGTGCAAGCCGAGGTCAGTCCCAGTTCAGGCAAGATGTGAGGATGCGAGGTGAGCCTGTATAGACCACCACATCTTGGGAAACTTGAGTCCGGGCGAGATGAAGTCGAGCTCGAATCTGGGCATTTTCAAGGCCTGGCGAGCTTGAATCTGGGTTATATAGTCAAACGTAACACTTGCTCTGACCTGGTTTTCACTCTTTTCGATGCCAACACTCTTATTTATACTATATGTTAATACTTATGAGGGCTTTGATAAAGCCCAAGAGTGCTTTCATATGACTAGCAATAGAGCTGGCTTTGGTATTTCAGCCACAATCGCAACTGCCACAAAAGGATCAAGGCAAAGCGCAGACTCACAGGGTCTCTTCAAAAACTTCATTTGTTCTTAGGCTTCATGCCCACAAGATGTTCAACCGCACTATCTTATTCCGCGAGCTCACCTTGCGAGGTCACAGGGTATTCTGTCTTATTCTGCGAGCTCATCTCGCGAGGTCGCATGGTATTCTATCTTATTCTGCGAGATCACCTCGCGAGGTCACATGGTATTCTATCTCATTCCACGAGCTTATCTCGCAATGTCACATGGTATTATCTCTTCTGCGATCTCATCTCGCGAGGTCATAGGGTATTCTATCTCATTCAGTGAGCACATCTCGCGAGGTCATGGAGTATTCTCTATTACTTCGCAACTATGGTGTGCTCTTCAATTTCGCGAGTTCATACTCCCGTGGTCATTGCTTCAGCAATTATTATTCATTGCATCTCTTCAATGACTTATACTGGCAATGACATCTCCAACAACTATCTCTAAGAGATCCAGAAGAAATCTATATTCGACGAGTGCTTACTCACGATGGGTGTTCATATTTGGGATGACCTTATTCAATAACTTATACTTCGCAATGAAGGCTTAAAGGGTTATTGGTCATAACTCACTTCGGCGAGTAAAGTCATCATGGATCAGGTCAGGTAAAATATACAAGTTCTTTTATTTTAGTCACTACATAAATCAACGTGAAACCTCATGGTAAACCATGACGAGTAGGTTGGTAGGTGAGTACTCGGGTACTTGGGCGAGTACTCATGGTACTTGCGAGTACTCGGGGTATCAGGAGAGTACTCATTTGTCCTATGTGAGCATGAAGTTGGTTGAGTGCCATGAACCTGGGCGAGTACTCATAATCCTTGGTGAGTATTCAGGGTCCCAAACGAGTACTCAATTTTGTAATTCAAGTACCCATGGACCTGGGCGAGTACTCATAATCGTTGGTGAGTACTTAGGGTTCCAGGTGAGTACTCAGTTTTGTAATTCAAGTACCCATGGACCTAGGAGAGTTCTCATAATCCTTGGTGAGTACTCAGGGTCCCAGGCGAGTACTCAGTTTTGTAATTCAAGTACCCATGGTCCTGGGTGAGTACTCGACATGATTAGTGTGTGAGAACTCGACGTGTTCGGCATCCAGGTACTCGACATGTTTTGGCAGGTACCCTTTTTGGGCGAGTACCCTTCTTGGGAAAGTTCACCCTTTGTCAGAGCTAGTTTGTTTGGTGTTATGCGATCCCCAGAGATGGTTCTGCTAACCGAGTTCTCACAAGCCGGCAGGGTAGGTTGATCACTCAGGTGACAGGTTGAAAAGTTGTTTTGGAAAGCCCCTGAGATGGTTTCGTTGACCGGGCTCTCATAAGCCGGCAGGGCAGGTTGATCACTCAGGTGGCAGTTTGAAAAGTTTTTTTGGTAGGAGCCCCTGAGATGGTTCCGCTGACCGGGCTCTCACAAGTCGGCAGGGCAGGTTGATCACACAGGTGGCAGGTTGAAAAGTTGATTTGGAAAGCCCCTGAGATGGTTCCGCTGACCGGGCTCTCACAAGTTGGCAGGGCAGGTTGATCACTCAGGTGGCAGGTTGAAAAGTTGTTTTGGAAAAACCCTGAGATGGTTCCGCTGACCAGGATCTCACAAGCCGACAGGACAGGTTGATCATACAGGTGGCAGGTGTAACAACCCAGCCCAACCACCACACTAGAGGCCCGCTCCACCAAAGTGGCCAAGGCCGAGGCCCATACGCCTACCTCTGGCTGGCTGGTTGCCGCGGTTAGACAAGGGCTGCAGCCCGGTGCCACCCCAACCCGTCACTGATCCTGTTTCTCAGCAACATTAGGTTGTTGATGGCGGGTCTCGATCCCCCGCCACCCTTGATAAGGCACCTTCAGCAGTCCTCATCACCAAATGAGGTGCAGCTCAATTGGTGATGAGAAGTGAAAGAACTATATAGTTAAGCGTGCTCGGGCTGGAGTAGTACTGGGATGGGTGACCTCTTGGGAAGGCCCCATAGAGGTGCTTAACTGAATCACTTCTCATGTTAAAGGGAGGGTTGTGGCCTCCAACAACCCAATGGGCCCAGTGGTGGGACAGAGAGGGGTTGGGGTGGCACGGGTTGCAGCCCTTGTCCAACCGCGGCAGCCAGCCCACAGAGTGCGCCTTGGCCACTGAGTTGGAGCGGGCCTCTGGTGTGGTGGTTAGGCCGGGTTGTTACAGCAGGTTGAAAAGTTATTTTGGAAATCCCATTAGAAGATTCCGCTGGTCGGGCTCTCACATGCCGGCAGGGCAGATAGATCACTCGGGAGGCGAGGTAGAAAAAAGTTCTTCTGGGTAAGAGAAGCCCCGAGAAAGTTCCGCTGACCGGGCTCTCACAAGTCGGCGGGGCTAGTTGATCACTCGGGCGGAAGAGGGGAAGAAGTTGATTTGATTGGAGGGAGGGTTATCCAAGTTAGGAGACCCTCGAAGGGGACCGACACCATGATTGTGGTTGTGTAAACAAAAGGAGAGTGAATCCAAGCCATCGACAAAGTTGTTATCGTCGTTAGGGCCTCTGCAAGAGCTCCTCTCCTACATTCCACCCGGGTTTGACTCATCTTCTCAACCTCCAGTTGAGCTCGGCTCTTGGGAGGTGTTGATCTTTTTCCACCTCTAGTTGAGCTAGGATCCTAGGAGGTGTTGAGATTTTTCCACCTCCAATTGAGCTAGTCTTCTGGGAGATGTTGAGCTTTCTCCACCTCCAATTGAGCTAGACTTATGAGAGGTGTTGAGCTTCCTCCACCTCTAGTTGAGCTAGACTCCTGGGAAGTGTTGAACTTCCTCCACCTCTAGTTGAGCTAGGCTCCTGGGAGGTGTTGAGCTTCCTTCACCTCTAGTTGAGCTAGATTCCTGGGAAGTGTTGAGCTTTCTCCACCTCCGTTTGAGCTAGTCTCCTGAGAGGTTTTGAGCTTTCTCTACCTCTAGTTGAGCTAGGCTCCTGGGAGGTGTTGAGCTTCCTCCACCTCCAATTGAGCTAGGCTCCTTGGAGGTGTTGAGATTTCTCCACCTCTAGTTGAGCTAGGCTCCTGGGAGGTGTTGAGCTTTCTCCACCTCTAGTTGAGCTAGGCTCTTGGAAGGTGTTGAGATTTCTCCACCTCTAGTTGAGCTAAGATCCTGGGAGGTGTTGAACTTTCTCAACCTCTAGTTGAGCTAGGCTCCTGGGAGGTGTTGAGCTTTCTCCTCCTCCTATTGAGCTAGGCTCCTGGGAGGTGTTGACCTTCCTCCACCTCTAGTTGAGCTAGACTCCTGGGAGGTGTTGAGCTTTCTCCACGTCCAATTGAGCTAGGCTCATGAGAGGTGTTTAGCTTTCTCTACCTCTAGTTGAGCTAGGCTCCTGGGAGGTGTTGAGCTTCCTCCACCTCTAGTTGAGCTAGACTCCTGTGAGGTGTTAAGCTTCTTCCACCTCCAGTTGAGCTAGACTCCTGGGAGGTGTTGAGCTTCCTCCAGCTCTAGTTGAGCTAGACTCCTGGGAGGTGTTGAGCTTTCTCCACCTCTAGTTGAACTAGGCTCCTGGGAGGTGTTGAGCTTTCTCTACCACTAGTTGAGCTAGGCTCCTGGGAGGTGTTGAGCTTCCTCCACCTCCAGTTGAGATAGGCTCCTGGGATGTGTTCAGCTTTGTCCACCTCCAGTTGAGCTAGGCTCCTGAGAGGTGTCGAGCTTTCTCCACCTTTAGTTGAGCTCGGCTCCTGGGAGGTGTTGAACTTTCACCACTTCCAGTTGAGCTAAGCTCCTGGGAGGTGTTGAGTTTTCTCCACCTCGAGATGAGCTAGGCTCCTGGGAGGTGTTGAGCTTTCTCCACCTCTAGTTGAGCTAGGCTCCTGGGAGGTGTTGAGTTTTCTCCACCTCCTATTGAGCTAGGTTCCTGGGAGGTGTCGAGCTTCCTCCACCTCTAGTTGATCTAGACTCCTGGGAGGTGTTGAGGTTTCTCCACCTCCAGTTGAGCTAGGCTCCTGAGAGGTGTTGATCTTTCTCTACCTATAGTTGAGCTAGGCTCTTGAGAGGTGTTGAGCTTCCTCCACCTCTAGTTGAGCTAGATTCCTGGGTGGTGTTGAGCTTTCTCCACCTCCAATTGAGCTAGGTTCATGAGAGATGTTGAGCTTTCTTCACCTCTTGTTGAGCTAGGCTCCTAGGAGGTGTTGAGCTTCCTCCACCTCAAGTTGAGCTAGGCCTGTGAGAAGTGTTGAGCTTCCTCCACCTACAGTTGAGCTAGGCTCTTGGGAGGGACTTTGAGTGTCTTGCTAGGGTCCCAGGGTGCCAGCTCTCTAGGGTCCCAGCTCCCAAGAGTGCCAGCTCGCCAGGGAAGACACCTGACGAGACCAGCTCGCCAGGGTCCCAGGGTGCCAACTCGCCAACTCGCCAGGTTTCCAGCTCGCCCAGCTCGCCAGAGTGCCAACTCGCCAGGGTCCTAGAGTGCCAGTTTGCCAGCGTCCTAGGGTCCCAGGGTGCCAGCTCTCCAGGCCGCCAGGGAGAACTCGGGAAGTAACATATCAGCCTGCATTTAGCCATTCCAAACAACGGGATTCTGCTGTTGGCAGACAAGTTTGGGCTGCGGATAGCAATTGAGAAAGGCGGGATTGCGCTATCCACATATCACTTTCAGAAAACTATAAATAGACCCCCAAGGGCACCTAATGATGGACTTTTTCTTACCTCTCCTTTGGTTGTTTCTGGTTGGCTAGAGCTCCAGCCTTCTATTAGCCGTGGTTTCCGGGCTGGCAGACTGGTGCTCTCCAATGTCTTCCAGGGTGCCCGAACTCAGCATTAGCTTGTGAGGGGAATCTCTCTTTTATCTTTCGGGTATGTGGCGGGACCTCCTCGCTGTAGCTCGCGGGTCTGTTCTTAGTTTTCCACCCTTCATGGGAATTTATTGTGCTCACTAGCCTCTCCTCGTCATATCTCATCTGGGTCGACCACTAGACAATTAAGCTTTTGTCACCCCCAGGTCCGAACAACAGAGACCATAAATCTTGGGTCCAACACCGGAGCACGGTAATAATTTTACTGTTGCGGTTATACCAGAGACCCACAATACTACTAATTTACAATATAATTATTTCAAAATTTTATTTTATCCAATAATTATCTGCAAAGAATTTAATTATTTTCTCCCACCAATAAATTTAACCGGCAGCTTAGTGAGGTTGCGATGGGATAGAAAATGTTTTGATGATGTTTGAGTTCAAATCGCAACCGTACCGTAGGGGTTTGGTTTTGGATAGAACAAAACCGCACCGCATCTAAATCGTGCGGTGCGATTTGGCATTAGTACGATTTGAAATAAGTTTTTTCGGTGCGGTTTTAATTTTTGTAAACAATTTTAGTTGTACCCATATATTTTTATGAATTTTTGTGTGCTAAAAAATATACATAGTATACAACTAATATTTAATAATAAACATGAAAAATGTATATAATTGTAACACATAAATTAGTTAAATTGAAGTTGCTTAAATATTTGTCCAAACAAAATAGTAAAGGAAATGATTTCAAATGCAATAAATCAGTCATTTACAGTCCGTGTAACCTCCTTTATGCATCGTAAAAAGACATGGAGGTAAAGAAAAACATGCATGCAGAGGAAGATGCAGAGTAAAACACAGGTTTTGCTAAACCTGCAGGTAAAGATAGAGCTTCTCCTTCTCTCACGATATATTACACTTTACAGACCACATAAAAATTATATTAAAATTCAGAAATAAATATAGAATTACAAATAGAAATATATTATATTTATAATATTCATGGTGCGGTGGGGTTTGTTGGACACCAATCTCGACAGCCTTGCCCCCAGGAACCAGCCTTACATGGAAGAAGAAAGAATGGAAGTTCGAGACCTGCGCAAGATGGAAACGGAAAGTCAGCTGGAAGAAGAAGGAAATGGAGAGAACGACGAAAGCTGGAAAAAGAAAGAGAAGAGCTCGACGAACGTTGAAGAAGAGATCGACGAACGCTGATCGCCTGTCCTCTCCTTGTCACGTGCCTTGGTTGTTGCTCCCCTTTTGTCTTATCGTGGAGTTGTCCCATCTGCCTGTGCTTTTGCTCCTTATTTAAGTGTTTTGTTTGAACCTGAAACATATGAAAAATATATATGTGGTGTAATGAAACAGTGCATGTGTGATGAATGAAGATTTCTAGAAGCTGTTTTGAAATACTGTTCTTCCCCTCTTCTTCCTCATATTTTCCAATATGGTATCAAAGCCAGGTTGCTCTCTTGCTTTCTGCCATCAGAGCTTGAGAGGGTTCTATTTTTGCGTCTGATTTTGTTGTGTATGCAATTACTCTGTTTTCTCCTCACATGGCGCATCAAGCAGTGCGAACTTCTCCTTCACCCCATCTGGAGTTCCCATCTTTGATGGTGAGGGCTTCGATGTGTGGCTTGTGCAAATGCGCACTCTGTTCATCTCTCAGGGCCTCTGGGACCTCATTCAGGTAGGTTTTACCAAACCCACTGATGCTAATCCCCTGACGGGTTTGATAGTTTATATAGGTGTAGTCAATAATACCTAGAGGGGGGGGGGGGGGGGGGTGAATAGGTTCTACTTATTTTCTTTATTTAAGCCTAAGGTTTCTAGCTGCAGAAAACACAAGCACAGAAAGCACACAAGGATGTATAGAGGTTCCTCAAGACAGGGTGTCTTGAGTAGTGCTCTTTCCCCCCTTCACCTTTCTAACAGTGTGTTAGACAAGGCCACAAACTTCAAACACGGCTCCTTGAGCTTACACCACAAGTTCCTCAGAACTTCTCATATCCAGAGTGATCCTACCTCAGGCACAGCAACCCTACACTCAAGCCCAACAGCCCTACACCTCAGGCACAACAGACTTACACTCAGGCTCAACAGCCCTACACCTCAGGCACATCAGCCCTACACTAAGGCTTAACAGCAGCCCTACAACTCAGAGTTATGAACTCCTACCACTCAGAAATCCCACAGATTTCCTACCTCAGACCTATCAAGAGGTCCTACCACTCAAGCTGTCAACACAGCTT
Organism: Dactylorhiza incarnata; assembly: GCA_033032865.1. Classification (NCBI taxonomy): domain Eukaryota; kingdom Viridiplantae; phylum Streptophyta; class Magnoliopsida; order Asparagales; family Orchidaceae; genus Dactylorhiza; species Dactylorhiza incarnata. Next base: position 3,101,575 of record JAWHQI010000130.1, read on the forward strand.
TACACACAGGCTCGACATTCTTTTTCTCAGGCAACAATGCCTTACAAAGATATTATAGAGTTTGAGTTGAACACAGAGGACAAAGGGATTACTCTTAGGTCTTATGAATCCTTTCTTCAGATCTGAAAACTGCAGCTTCAGATTTGTATCACTTTGATCTTCTCCTTCAGCCAAGCAAAAGATCAACTTGCCCTTCCTGAGTTGGTACAGGAAGAGCTATCTAATCTTCCTTAGAAGATTAACTTCAGCTTCAGAGAATGACTTCAACTGGCTGAAACGTGAGCACTCGTTTGCGGCTTGTCGCATGAGCTCTTCAAACGAACAGTTCTCGTTGTTGTGCCCTAGCATCTCCTTTTATACCTCCAGAAGGCTTCAACGGCTATATCGATCCTCCTGACACGGTATGGGGCTGATTGGACTTGCTTTTCCCTCTCAGAAGTCTTTTGCGCCGAAAGTAGATCCCGTCAAAACATTTGGATCTGTCTCAGCGGTTGGGCTGAGACAACATCCAGTCTCAGCGGTTGGGCTGAGATAGCTTTCAGTCTCAGCGGCAGCTCCAGTCCCCTTCTCAGCGGTTGTTCCAGTCTTCTTCTCAGTGGACCCGCTGAGACGGCTCCTCGTCTCAGCGGTTGTGACCCATCGTCTCAGCGGTTATGCTGAGACAGATCTTCATCTCCTTGTGGATGATTCCTTCTTGTCTAAGGCCATGTTTGGCCCTTCCTTTTGAGTTACCTGTGCCTGTATATTCTACACAAGTGTACCTTTGTTAAATACAATATGTCCTTAGCATTAGGAGTGATGCCTCTTCAAATCAAGGTTATATTGAGGACAATATACCCAACAATCTCCCCCTATTTGAAGAAGGCAGAACATCCCCAATGATAAGGTCCATTAACAATAAAAATCTTATCACAGAAAGAAAATGATCTTATAAAAAGTGATCTGTGAATCATAGGACCTAACACTCTAAGCATAAGCATAAGCATCAGCTCTTTCTTCCCTTTCTCCAGCATTGGTACTGGACCTATCTCCCCCTTTCTGCCTTGTTCAACCTTAATTTACTATCTCCCCCTTTAACTTGCTATGTATAGAGGGATAACATCTATAGATCCCTTTGGATCAATCTATAGGCTAACCTGTACACTCTTAGCATGTGCTAGCAACCCCTCAACTAAGTAAGGAATTTACTCCCCCTTAATTGGAGAGCTATTTGCTGTAATAGCTGAGTCATTGCAATCTGAACACTCCATTTAATCTACTGAATACTAGAGATAAAAAATACATATCAATAGTAACAAACATGATATTATGATCAGAATATGAAATGTCATTTCACTTGAAATGTTCAGTACAGATATATAAAAGAAAATTCAACTTAGAGATGTACATTCAATCCAAAAAGTGTCTTGATTGGCCTCTTCAAACTTCTTGGGCTCCATTTGAGAAAGGAAACTCAAGAATAGTGCTTCATTATGAGCTCTGCTTCTTGTCAATATGCCTTGGGTATGATCTCCAATTATTAGATCTCTTGGATGATCTCTCAGGTGCCTTGCAGCAGCAGGAAGAGGGTCCTCTGGTGGTTGTGTTTGTTCCAATGGATCAGCTATGACTTCACCATCTTGTACCTCTTCTTCTTCTGGAATTGCAGCAGCTGTTTGTGTTTTGCTGCTGCTGGGCTTGTCTTGGACAGTCAGCTCATTCACCCCTTCTTCATTTCCTGCCAAAATAGAAGAACTAGACCATTCTTTGTAGAGAAGGCTGGTCTCATCAAATACAACATGCATAGATTCTTCTACAACATGGGTTTTCTTGTTATAAACTCTATAAGCTCTACAATTTGAGCTATATCCAACAAGAATCCCAACATTGCATTTTTCTGCAAACTTTGTCAATTGAGATTTTCCATTATTTAGAATGTAGCATTTGCAACCAAAGATTCTAAAGTAAGAAATTGTAGGTTGTTTGCCTTTCAGAATCTCATAAGGGGTTTTCCCAAGGACCTTATTGATGGAGGCTCTATTGAGAACATAACAGGCTGTATTGACTGCCTCAGCCCAGAAGTATTCTGGGAGTGAGGAGTCACTCAGCAATGTTCTCCCAGCTTCTATCAAGGTCCTATTCCTCCTCTCAGCCACACCATTTTGCTGTGGAGTCCTTGGGGAGGAGAACTCTTGGGTGATACCAAATTCTTGACAAAATTTTGTCATGGCATGAGATTGAAATTCTGTGCCATGGTTAGTTCTTGTCCTGACCACAGTACATTGTAGATCATTCTGAATAGCCTTGACATAATTTATAAAGACATGTAAGGTATCTGACTTCTTCTTAAGGAAGAATACCCATGTATACTTTGAATGATCATCTACAATTACCAAAGTATACAACTTCCCACCTAGGCTCTGAATTGGCAAAGGACCAAACAAGTCCATGTGCAATAGGTATAAACACCTTTCAGTATCCTTGGAGCCAATACTTTTAAAGGTGGCCCTAGTTTGCTTACCCATTTGGCAAGCATGACAGGGACCACTTTTAACACATTTTAATTTAGGACTATTTCTAACAAGGTCTTTAGAAAATAATCTATACATTGTCTTATAGTTAATGTGGGCAAGTCTCTTGTGTCATTGGACACAAAGTGACTCACTTTCATTAGCTACAAGACACACAGAAGAAATAGAATAATTGCAAATGAAGTCTAAGCAATAAACATTTCCACTCCTAGTGCCTGAGAGAATAGTCTCCAAGTCATTAGACTTTTTGATCAAGCACTTGTCATTGTGGAATTCAATGACATAGCCTAAGTCACATAGTTGGCTTATGCTTATAAGGTTGTGTTGCAACCCTTCAACATAAGCTACCCTTGTAATTGAGACTATGCCATTTGAAATCATACCATATCCTTTGGTGACTCCCTTTTCAGATCCACTAAAGATAACTTTGGGTCCATTCTTCACTGGATGGTAATCCTTTAGAAGGTCCTTAGTTCCTGTCATGTGCCTTGAGCACCCACTGTCCAAGTACCATATTTGGTTGACACTGGTACTTGAACTAACTTGCAACACAAAATTTAGTGTACCTTAGGGCCCCAGCTGGCTTTGGGTCCTAGGTTCATGTTAACACCATAGGGAATATTCCTAGAGAGGGCTGGTTTGGCTTGAGAATTAGTCCTTGCCTTTGGCACATTGGGGTTGTGCCAACAATCAATTGCAAAGTGTCCCACCTTGCCACAGCACCAACAATCATGAATATTGTATCTCCTTTTCTGAACAGTTTTTTGAATTTGTGCAGCACTTTGTACATGTTCAGCAGAGGGGATATCAACATTCTTTCTATTTCTTTCAGCAATAATCTGACTAAAGGATAATCTGTGGACAGTCTTGCTGCTCTTTGTCCTGATGGTCTCAGTTTGCATTGACTTGGCAGTCATACAAGATCTGATGGAATCAGACACTGGGCAGCAGGTCTTGTCAACGGATTTGACAGCAGTCTTGCTTTTTGCTGAAGCAGATTTGGAAGAGCTTGCTTCCATGTTCTTGACTGAAGGTGCTGAGACACCAAACACAAATGGTCCAGGTTGGACCATTTGTATTTCCTCATGTGGAGCTTTCATTGCACTCAATCCCATGCCCTTTCTATTTCCATAACTGTGAGCATTCTTGCTCAAGTTATAGGAACTTCCATTTTGTAAGTGACCATGAATACTTTCTTGGTCATACTTATTTGAGGGCATCAAGACCTTCACAAAGGAGGTCTTAGATTCTTTTGAGTCCTTGACCTTTCCCTTAGTGTTGCTAGTAGCTGCCTCTTTGTTGAAACCAACACCTCTCCTGCCATGTGAGTTGAAGGTGTCAATAATAGGCATCACTGTCTTGGGCTTGGAGAGATTAGCCACTAGCATCCTCTCCTTGAGGAGCTTTTCTTCAAGATCCTTGATGATCTTGTTCTTGTGACTTATGGTGCCCACATGGATCATTGACATTCCCCTTAGCTTGGCAATCTCATTTCTCATTTGAGCTAGCTGGGTAGCATGCTCAATGCACTCAGATTTTGATTGCTTTAGGGAAGTAATTTCTTGGGCTTGCCTCTTGGCTAGCTTTTTGCTCTTTTTCAGAGCTTCCAGGAGTGCACCATTTTCATCAATCAATTGATTGACATCCTCCTCAGAGTATGATTCACCTCCAACTTTAGATGGAGGAGATTCAGATTCTGGATTTTTTTCATAATCAGAAGAAGGAGAAATGCGGTGTATCAATACCTGCTCATGTTCTGAATTGTTGTGGCTGTCCTCATCTTCAGTTATAGCCATCAGCCCAAGGTCATCTAGAGTGACCTCATCCTCCTCTTCATCACTATCTGAATGTGATAGAGGTGCCTTTATTCCTATCCTGGTAGCATGATAGTCTTCTTCTTCCTGATCAGCAAACAGTCCCAAGTTGGCTTCCTCCTCACCATCTGAATCTGAAGATGAGGACTCAGATTCACTCCAGCTCTTGCCTTTCTTAGCCAGGAAGGATTTTTCTCCCTTCCTCTCCTTCTGGTGATGAGGCTTCCTGTCACCTCTTTCCTTTCTTTTGACAGGACAGTCAGCAATGACATGTCCAGGCTTACTACAACAATAGCAAATTATGTTAGTTGAAACATGTTTACTAGTTTTAGAGTCATACCTGTCCCCTTTGGGATGTTGCCTCTCAGATCTGTAATGATCCTTCTTGGGATGAGAAGAGGAGGAAGGTTTGTTCTTCCATAGTTTCCTCTTTATCATCTTCTTGAACTGCCTTGTGAAGGCAGCAAACTCCTCATCAGAAGAGGAACTGTCTGATATGCTGCTCTCAGATTTCTCAGATTCAGAAGCCTTTCTTGGAGGTGACTGTACTCTACCCTTGTTCCTCTTAGAGCTTTCAGCTTTGAGAGCAACAGATCTCTCCCTTGTGTGAGCCCTGGAGGAAGAGTCCTCCTCCTTTCTTGCAGAAAGCTGCATCTTATATGAGAGCAGTTTCCCAAACAGCGTATGGGTGGGGGTTTCTCCAAGTCTTGCCCCTTCCCTGATTGCACGGATTTTGGTGTCCCATTCTCTAGTTAGAGATTTAAGGAACTTGTCATTAAGTTCATAATCTGTGAACAATCTTCCATAGGTTCTTAGTTCATTTACAATCCTAAAGAACCTTTCATAGCACATGGAGATATTCTCCTGGCTCAACTGTCTGAAGGCTTCATACTCCTGATTGAGGAGTGACTTTCTATCATCCCTTACTTTAGCTGTTCCCTCCATATAGACAACCAATGTGTCCCACATTTCCTTGACAGTTTGATAGTGTACCAAGTTCTGAAATGTAGTGTCATCAATGAAATTTACTATTATGTTTTGGGCTCTCTTGTCCATAGTGTACAGGGCTATCTCATCATTGGTCAGTTCAGAAAATACTTTAAGTACTTTTCTAGTAGGGTCAATGGTGGAGACTTTCTCAAAGGTATAAGGACCATTTTTGACAGTCAAAAAGATCCTTGGGTCTGATGCTTCCATGAAGAGCCTTACCCTTTGCTTCCATATGCCAAAGTTTTCTTTGGAGCATATAGACAACTTCATTGACCCCAACTCCTTCTTCATTGCACTGTTGGCCATTTGAATTCAGATTTGACTACTCCTTTATAGGATCTGATCAGACTGTTAAGTCTTTTTGATCAACCTACCTCTGATACCACTTGATAGTTTATATAGGTGTAGTCAATAATACCTAAGGGGGGGGGGGGGGGGGGGTGAATAGGTTCTACTTATTTTCTTTATTTAAGCCTAAGGTTTCTAGCTGCAGAAAACACAAGCACAGAAAACACACAAGGATGTATAGAGGTTCCTCAAGAAAGGGTGTCTTGAGTTGTCCTCTTTCCCCCCTTCACCTTTCTAACAGTGTGTTAGACAAGGCCACAAACTTCAAACACGGCTCCTTGAGCTTACACCACAAGTTCCTCAGAACTTCTCAGATCCAGAGTGATCCTACCTCAGGCACAGTAGCCCTACACTCAGGCCCAACATCCCTACACCTCAGGCATAGCAGCCCTACACTCAGGCTCAACAGCCCTACACCTCAGGCTCAACAGCCCTACACCTCAGGCACAGCAGCCCTACACTCAGGCTCAACAGCAGCCCTACAACTCAGAGTTATGAACTCCTACTACTCAGAAATCCCACAGATTTCCTACCTCAGACCTATCAAGAGGTCCTACCACTCAAGCTGTCAACACAGCTTTACACACAGGCTCGACAGCCTTTTTCTCAGGCAACAATGCCTTACAAAGATATAATAGAGTTTGAGTTGAACACAGAGGACAAAAGGATTACTCTTAGGTCTTCTGAATCCTTTCTTCAGATCTGAAAACTGCAGCTTCAGATTTGTATCACTTTGATCTTCTCCTTCAGCCAAGCAAAAGATCAACTTGCCCTTCCTGAGTTGGTACAGGAAGAGCTATCTAATCTTCCTTAGAAGATTAACTTCAGCTTCAGAGAATGACTTAAACTGGCTGAAACGTGAGCACTCGTTTGCGGCTTGTCGCATGAGCTCTTCAAACGAACAGTTCTCGTTGTTGTGCCCTAGCATCTCCTTTTATACCTCCAGAAGGCTTCAACGACTATATCGATCCTCCTGACACGGTATGGGGCTGATTGGACTTGCTTTTCCCTCTCAGAAGTCTTTTGCGCCGAAAGTAGATCCCGTCAAAACATTTGGATCTGTCTCAGCGGTTGGGCTGAGACAGCATCCAGTCTCAGCGGTTGGGCTGAGATAGCTTTCAGTCTCAGCGGCAACTCCAGTCCCCTTCTCAGCGGTTGTTCCAGTCTTCTTCTCAGTGGACCCGCTGAGACGGCTCCTCGTCTCAGCGGTTGTGACCCATCGTCTCAGCGGTTATGCTGAGACAGATCTTCATCTCCTTGTGGATGATTCCTTCTTGTCTAAGGCCATGTTTGGCCCTTCCTTTTGAGTTACCTGTGCCTGTATATTCTACACAAGTGTAGCTTTGTTAAATACAATATGTCCTTAGCATTAGGAGTGATGCCTCTTCAAATCAAGGTTATATTGAGGACAATATACCCAACAGGGTTGGGAAGCTGCTCTTGTCACAGCCTATGCTGAAAACGTCAAGAGAGATGCAAAAGCCCTCTTGTGCATTCAACAAGGAATAGGACGGAATGTATTTCCAAAGATCATGGGTGCAGAATCAGCACAGGATGCTTGGGAGATCTTAAAGAATGAATTTCAGGGATCTGCAAAGGTTATATCTATCAAACTCCAAAATGTTTGGCAGGAGTTTGATACCTTGAGCATGATGGATAGTGACAATGCTCACACCTATTTTCCAGGATTACCCTTCTCAGAAATCAGATTAAGAATTATGGTGATGTGATAGAAGAAAAGAAAATCATTCTGAAAGTTTTGAAAACTCTCACCCAGAAATATGATGTTATTGTCACAACCATAGAAGAGACAAAAGATCTCAGCACCCTTTCACTAACAGACATGTTGGGATCCCTTCAAGCCCATGAGGAAAGGGTCAAGAGATATGAATGCCAAACTCTGGAACATGCCTTCCAGAGTAAGGTTAACATTAAGCTTAACAAAACCCAATCCACTACCTCCAGCACAGAAGAAAAAAAAGAAGAGTAGTGGTGGACCTGCTTTGTTCTGTGAACTTTGCAAGAGATATAACCATGATGCTGAACATTGGTACTATAGGTGCAAAACTTGCAAGAGGCCGACCCATCTGGCCAAGGATTGTTGGTCCAAACAAAAGATAGCAAACATTACTATTGAGGAAGCTAACTTTGGAAGCCAAGATGAGGAGGACTATGTATTCTACACAGGTGGTCTGGACTCAAGTGAGGTCAATGATGTGTGGTACCTTGATAGTGGGTGTTCGAATCATATGACTCACAAGAAGTAGGCATTTGTCCATCTTGATGAGAGTGATTGCTCCCTAGTTGTCATGGGTGTTGGAAATTCTATGCATATCAAAGGAAAAGGCACAATCATGGTTAGAAAAAAATCTGGTCAGATTAAACACATCACTGGAGTGCAATATGTGCCAGGCTTGGCCCATAGTTTACTCAGTGTGGGTCAGCTGCTCAGCAAGGGATACAAACTTATATTTGAAGATCAATTCTGTGACATCATTGAAAGGAGGACTTCACAAATCTTGGCAAGAGTTAAGATGTCAAGCAACAAGGTGTTTCCCTTGCCCCTGCCTCATATCTGCCAAAACATGAGAGTCATGGAGGATACTTCCGGCCAAATTTGGCACCACAGGTATGGTCACCTTAACATTGATGATCTCAAGCAGCTTTACTCACTTGAGTTAGTTATTGGGTTACCTAAAATCACATCAAATCATCCTATTTGTCACATGTGCAAAAAATAAGATACACAAATTACCCTTTCCAAGACAAGCAACCAAGAAATCTATGGCCCCTCTTGATATCATCCATGCTGATATCTGGGGGCCATCCCGTACTCTTTCTCTATCTGGAATGCGATTCTTTCTATTACTTGTAGATGATTTCACTCGAATGATGTGGGTATACCCCCTGAATCGCAAATCAGATGCCTTCAAACATTTCAAAACCTTCAAAGCCTTGGTTGAAAATGAGACCAACTCTAAGATTAAAATCCTACGCACGGATAGAGGTGGTGAGTTTGTCAATCATGAATTTGATGACTACTGCCATGAACATGGAATAAGAAGGGAACTATCTGTCAGCTATTGCCCTGAGCAAAATGGAGTTGCAGAAAGGAGGAATATAACTATCGTGGAAATGGCTAGATGCATGCTTCATCACAAGCACTTACCCAAAGAATACTGGGCATAGGCAGTGGTGGCTGCTACTTACCTATTAAATAGAGCTCCATGTCGGGCATTGCACCAGCTCACTCCCATTGAAGCCTGGTCAGGGCACAAGGCCAACATCAGCCATTTTCGAACTTTTGGCAGTCTGGTCTACATCCTTGAACCTCAGGTCAACCGAGACAAATTTGATGAGAAGGCAGCCTCTGGAATACTCCTGGGATATAGTGACAATTCCAAAGGATACAGAGTATACAATCCTGATAAGAAGAAACTTACAATTGCCAGGAATGTAATTATTGATGAAGAGAAGTCTTAGGATTGGAATTCTGCTCCGGGTCAGACATCTGAACTGGTGGTTACTCAGGACCAGCTTGCCCTTCCTACTGATGATCCCTAGCCCTCCTTCCCAGTTCCCGTACCTCAAAATTGTGAGGGTGACACATCCAATTCATGTGCAAATTATGATGAGTCATCACCCCTTCACCGCAGAAAAAATACAAATCGATCTCAGATATCTACCAATGCTGTGACTTAGCCTTATTTGTGAAGGAACCATCCTCATATTCATAAGCTGCAACCAATGAGCAATGGGTTCATGCCAATGAAGAACTAAAGGCAATAGAAAGCAATAAAACCTGGGAATTGTTTGATCTTCCCCCAAATAAGAAAGCCATCGGCCTGAAGTGGCTGTACAAAGTCAAGTACAATGAAATGGGTGAAGTAAAGAAGTATAAGGCAAGATTAGTTGCAAAAGGCTATGTACAAAAACTGGGAATCGACTATGTTGAAACTTTTGCCCCGGTATCTCGATTTGAATCCATCCGCATGATTCTTGCCATTGCCACACATTTTCAATATCCAGTGTTTCAGATGGATGTCCAATCCGCGTTTTTAAATGGAAACATTGAAGAAGAACTGTATGTTGAACAACCCACTGGGTATGAGAAGCAGAGAGAAGAAAAGAAAGTATTACGTTTAAAAAAGGCTCTCTATGGTCTTAAACAGGCTCCCCGAGCCTAAAATTCCAAGATAGATTCACATTTGATAACAAGTGGATTCCAGAGAACTAGCTGTGATCCAGCCATATACATCAAGCATTTCAGCAGCCAAGGTGTTCTGATTCTCTCTTTATATGTGGATGATCTTCTCATTACTGGTTCAAACTTGACCATTATTGATGAATTTCGCGCCCACATCAAGTCTGCATTCCTCATGACGGATCTTGGTTTATCTCGCTACTTCCTTGGAATCCAAATCTATCAAACTCCTGCATCACTTACATAACCCAGAACAAGTATGCTGAAGAATTGCTCACTCGATTTGAAATGTTGAACTCAAGGCCCACTGGTACCCCCATGGTTACTGGAGAGAAATTCAGTAGGGAGGATGGAGAAGAGAAGGTGAATCCAGAATATTGTAGAAGCATAATCGGGTCCCTAATGTATCTGACAAACACTAGACCTGACATTGAACTGGCAGTTAGTATTTTGTCCAGATACATGCAGGCACCCAACGTCAAACATCTGATGGGTGTGAAAAGAATTCTGCGATATGTCAATGGCACTAAATCTATGGGGCTGAAATACACCAAAGGGGAACACTTGTACTTAACTGGATACTCGGACAGTGATTGGGCTGGATGTGCTGATGACAGGAGGAGCACATCTGCATATCTTTTCTTCTTGGGAGAAAACCCAATTTCCTGGACCGCCAGGAAGCATAAAACAATAGCCCTATCTTCCACAGAGGCTGAGTATACGGCCTTGTGCGAAGCAGCCAAAGAAGCGGTATGGCTCAAGAAACTCTTACATGAGCTAACTGAAGCAAGTGATAATCGAACACAAATCTGGGTCGACAACACCTCTGCTATAGCCCTAGCAAAGAATCCGGTCTACCACAATCGATCCAAGCATATTGAAATTAAAATACACTACACACGTGACCTAATCAGTCGGAAAGAAATCGTGCTCAATTACGTGCAATCAAAGAACCAACTTGCCGATGTGCTAACCAAGCCACTGCCATTTTCCCTTTCTCAGATCTGAGGACAAAGTTGAAGATAGCCGGCAGTCGAGATTGTGGGAGGGTGTTGGACACCAATCTCGACAGCCTTGCCCCCAGGAACCAGCCTTACATGGAAGAAGAAAGAATGGAAGTTCGAGACCTGCGCAAGATGGAAACGGAAAGTCAGCTGAAAGAAGAAGGAAATGGAGAGAACGACGAAGGCTGGAAAAAGAAAGAGAAGAGCTCGACGAACATTGAAGAAGAGATCGACGAACGCTGATCACCTGTCCTCTCCTTGTCACGTGCCTTGGTTGCTGCTCCCCTTTTGTCTTATCGTGGAGTTGTCCCATCTGCCTGTGCTTTTGCTCCTTATTTAAGTGTTTTGTTTGAACCTGAAACATATGAAAAATATATATGTGGTGTAATGAAACAGTGCATGTGTGATGAATGAAGATTTCTAGAAGCTGTTTTGAAATACTGTTCTTCCCCTCTTCTTCCTCATATTTTCCAATAGGGTATACTCGGTTTTGTGTAGCCAAAAACCGAACCACACCGCAAATTGTTCGGTTTTTCAATCACCAAAATGCTCCACAACCAAATCGTTCGGTGCGGTTCGAAAACGGCGCGGTGTGGTGCGGTTCGAAAACGATGCAGTGCGGTTTGAAAATGGTATGGTGCGGTTTTATGCGGTTTCAGTTTTTAACTTTTAGCCCATTGCAATGTAAAACACAAGGGTAAAGCAAAACCTGTAGGCAGAGATAGAGCTTCGCCTTCTCTCGACGATGACAGGGATGGAGGACCCAGTCACTTGATACGATTCATTTATATTAATATTATATTACAGTTTACAGACCACATATATTACACTTTGCACCCCCGAAATACGGGTTTTTGGCACTTTGCACCCCGAAAGTTTAAATTTGGCACTTTGCACCCGCGGAATACATTACCTTTGGCACTTTGCATCCCAGGACGCAATTTTAGGGGTATTTTTGTCCGGGCAGCACCTAAAATCCGAACGAAGACGCTTCTCCTGGTTGTTCCGTGTTCTTGAATGAAGCTTAGTTTCTGGAGCAAGGCGCTGGAATAGATTGAGCTCGAGGTGCTCACAAAGAGTGTCATTTACCAAAGGAATAGATTATGAAAGATGTTTGGTCATCACAATGTATTTATTTATTTTGTGTTACATGTAAAGAAAGAACAATGTAATATTATATTTTTTATACGTATTGAGTTTAATAGTGAGTTAAAAGTTCTATTGGTATGTACTTTAAGGATTTGAGTTATCTCTTACCTTTTTTCTATTAATAAATGTAAAAGAAAAAATCTTTTTTCATTCATGAGATTTTTTTTGCAATGAATAATTTATTTATTGTTGCACTTAATAAAGAAATAAATAATTTTAGTAACCAAAAGTCGTTATTATTGCATTGCACATGCAGTGATTAAATAAATTTGATCACTATATTTAGTGACGAAAAAAGTTATCACTAATAATGCACATTTAGTGACGAAAAGTAGTTGTCACTAATATAATAATGTAGATTTAGTGACGAAAAGTAGTTGTCACTAAAAATGTATATTTAGTGTCGAATATTAGCGGTTACTAAAATTGTACATTTAGCGACGAAAATTAGTTGTCACTAAAAACATACATTTAGTGACGAAAATTAATTTGGTCACTAAATACATTCAGTGACGGGCCTTTTGCAAGCACCTTTTGACGGATTATATTTGGTCACTAAATGTCTTTCGTGATCATTATATTTGGTCACTAAATGTCTTTCGTGATCAAACCACAATATTTAGTGACCAAATATTTTTTCACTAAATGTCAATTTTTTTGTAGTGCTTTATCACAGGCCTGCACCTCCTTCACATCCTTGGCGTTGTCTCGTGCGGGATTCACAATCAGAACGAGGACGACTTTGCCTCGCCATTTCGAGTGCGAGGGAGGAGCTGTTCCATGGCGAGAAGCATGAGGCTGATTGCCTTGAATATGTTTATGTCGTCCACACCGAGGAGCATTGTTTTGTTGGCAAACTGCTCCATGATTCCTGCCACATTGAGTAGCGAACCGTGGTTGAAGGATGGTGTGGGGGACAAAAATATCCCTGAAATTTCAGCCTGGGGTGCAAAGTGCCAAAGATAATGTATTTCGGGGGTGCAAAGTGCCAAGTTTAAACTTTCAGAGTGCAAAGTGCCAAAACCCCATATTTCGGGTGTGGAAAGTAGTCGTGTACAAAAAAAACCGGTCCGGTTGGGACCGGACTAGTAAGGACTGGTCAGGGACCGGTCCTGTCCGCCGGGACCGGTCCGGTCCCGGACCGGTCCCAAGGGCTCGGCCGGTCCCCTATTTTATGGCAAAAACCGGTCCCGGACCGGGACCGGTAAAAGACCGGTTTTACTGTCCTAAGACAGGACCGGTTTTTTCCAAGTGCCGTTTGTAACGGTTCTTAAAGAGCCGTTACAAACGGCTCTTTAATAAAGAGCCGTTCGGCTATTTAATTAAAGAGCCTTAGGCTCTTTAATTTAATTATAGGTCTAATTTTTTTTAAAATTTTTTTTATAAATACCCCCTCTCCCCCATTCTCTCTCTCTATTTCTCTCTCCACTTCTCTCTCTCTCTCTCTCTATTTCTCTCTCTCTCTCTTTCAAATATATTAAATGTCGTCTTCTTCATCCCAGCCGGCGTCCTCCTCCGCGTCTGCCGATCTTGAGATAGTGGAGCACCGTCACAAAGCGGCAATATGAGAGACATTTGATAAAGTGCGGGTTGATGGCGAAATGAGGCGAAGTGCAAACTTTGCGGGAAGCTAATGGCCGCCGGCAGCAACACAATGCTCGTCCGACATGTGAAATCTTGCATTTCTAAGCAAGCACCGGAGTCTACCCAAGCCCAAATTTCGGCGACCGGGCACATTTGGACGTACGACCAAGCTCGACAACGAGAGCGGCAAATGGAGAACGTCATCAAAAAAGGACTCTCATTCAACCACTACGACAATGAAGAAATGACGTCTTACATTCACGATGTACTCCAACCTAAATATCAACAGGTAAGTCATTTTACAACTAGACGCGATGCTTTAGCGGCTTACTTACTATCTAAGGAATCTTTGAAAAACTATTTTGAAACATTCGACAGTCGCGTTAGTTTAACGAGCGATGTTTGGACTAGCAGTATAAATGCCGGTCTTTCTTATATTTGCATAACTTGTCACTGGGTCGATCCAGATAGTTGAGAATCTAAAACTAATGTGTATCCTATTTTGGCCTTAATGACCTGCGATTTACTAACAATTCAAGCTAGTACGGTAGCTTCGGAGTCTGCATTTTCTTTGAGTGGCAGGATTCTGAACGAGCGAAGATGTCGTTTGACTGAAGAATCAATGGAGATTTGCATTTGCTACAAGGATCATTTGGATGCTCTGAGGAGGGGGCAACATGTTTCGTACATTGAAGATAGTGAGTCTGAAGTTGAAGACGAGCTGAATAATTTAAATTTGGGCAGCGCCGCAGAATAAACAAGTTGTATTTTTCGTTAATTCAATGTAATTTCATTTTATTTCAAATGTAATTTTCATTTTATTTTATTGAATGTAATGTTATTTATTTATTTTTAAATGTATTGTAAATAATTTTGTAATTTTTAATGTTGCTTAATTTTTAATAAAAATCAAATTTTATTTCATTTTGAGTTTTATTTAACTTTATTTTGTAATTTGTATGCACATTAGTTTTATATCCAAATAAATTTAATTTACTTTATATAATTATAATTATAATTATATATTTTATTTTTTTTTTATTTTTTTTAATAAAAAGACCGGTCCGGGACCGGTTAGGACCGGTCCTCCGGTCCCAGCCGGTCCTCCTCCAGAGGAGAAAAACCGGTCCCGGACCGGGACCGGTTTGACCGGACCGGTCTGGGACCGGTCGACCAAAAGACCAGTCCCGGACCGGACTGCCAGTCCTTTTGTGCAGGACTGGTGGAAAGTGCCAAAAAGCCTTTTATAAATAAATACAAAATTACAAATATAAATATATTATATTTATAATATTAATGGTGCGCCAATGCGGTTTATTCGGTTTTGCATAGCCAAAAATGAATCACACCGTAAACTGTTTTTTCAGTCACCAAAATCGCACCACAACCAAACCGTTCAGTGCGTTTCGAAATCGATGCGGTGCGATTTTATGCGGTTTCGGTTTTTAACTTTCAGCCCTACAGGCAGAGACAGAGCTTCTCCTTCTCTGGACGACGACGGGGATGGAGGACGCAGTCACATTATACAATTCATTTATATTAATATTATATTACAGTTTATATAGACCACATATATTACAGTTTACCGACTACGTAAAAATTATATTAAGATTCGGGAATAAATATAGAATTACAAATAGGAACATATTATATTTATAATATTCATGGCGCGGCGCGGTTTATTCGGTTTTGCGTAGCCAAAAACCGAACCACACCGCAAACTGTTCAGTTTTTCAATCACCAAAATCACACCACAACCAAACCGTTCAGTGCGGTTTTACTATTTTATACGGTTCTGGTAGCATCTTTTTCTCTTGGAATATTAAAAAAGATAAAGATTTACAAAAAAATAGAGAAGGAAATTGTGGTTCCCTTAAAAACCGCGCCGGTCTCCTCTCATCTCCAAGCTTCTGACATGACTGGCTTTTATAGGTGCAAAATTCTAAGTACCTGCCCTAGGTTCACGAACTGACCTGGGGGCGTGCACTTGGTGAAAAACCGCCAAAATTAAGCCAGGAAGCATTCTGGAGAAAAACCCCCAAAATGTCATAAATTGAGGTTATACGCCTTAGGTCTACGCTATGGACCCATGGCGTGAATTGCTGAATCTAAAACGGCTTGGATCCTGGTGTATGCCGCTTCAATTCTTCAATTACTGGAGACGTCACTCCCTTAGGGCACGACGTGACCAATGAGCGTGTACTTTTAATCCGAGCTGACAACTATTCATGGGCTAAAGTAGGGAGGAGGAAGCGTGACTACTTTACACTGCTTAAGGTCATGGCGTGACCCTAGGACATGTAATTTTTAAAATAACGTTGAGGTGTTACGCCTTGCTGGAGTGGAGCTGGGGAGTTACTGGTTTACACATCCTGAGGTCAGGGCCTGTACTTGGGCATGACTTCAACAAAAATTCCAAAGTGCTTCAAAAACTCTCCTAATTATAACCATGAGCTTCAAAATGCTGTTAGCAGGCCAATTATTCTTGAAAATACAAAAAGAGACAAAATATACTATTATTAAGACAGAATAATATTAAAAATGATTATTTAATTAATAAATATTATAATAAAAATGTATATAAATATTGTACTATCAATTACCCTCATACTTAAGTTTTTGCTATTCCAAAACAAAATTAATTCATAATTATGCGAAGAATTCATAGATCATTTCAAGAAGAATTACTCATAGTTATGCACTTTGAATTATACATGAATCATATCAAAACATGTTTTGAAATAAGATTTAAATTCATAAGAGATAATTCATAATTCACAAATTGATATGGGAAGAATAAAGATTATTTTAGAATTCTCTAATTGAATCTTCACAATCAAAATTGTATTGAATTAATCAAATCAATCTAAGATTAAAATTATATAACTTTCAAAAACATAAGAAACTTATTAGAAAACTACAAATTATTAAATATACTCTCTCAACAAATTAAATTCCAAAAATAAGTCTAGATCACTAGGACTTAAAAATTTGTAATGACTTAGTTTTCAAGAGTAAGGCGATCATCAAATTGGCATAGAAATGAGATTTTTTTAGGAGAAGGTGTTGAATTTTATCTTCTCACCCCTCTAATTTTGAAACAAAGTTTGGATAGAGAATGATGAATTTTATTCTCTCATTCTCAATATGAGATGATAAATTTTATCCTCTCATCTTCAAACATATTTTTTCCCCTTCTCAATATAGGAGATGATGAATTTTATTCTCTCTTCTCTACATTTTTTATATTTTTTGCCAACAATGGGGGTAAATAAGGAAGGATGACGAGTAAAAGGTAAAAGGCTAAAGGAAAGCCTAGATTATATTGTTGGAGCATGCGTTACGCATCTTTTGGTTTGAGAATAACAAATCTCATTTTGTATTTGATCATACTTGTTGTGTGTTTATAGTGTGCTGGAATTACTGGAACAATACCCCTATTTGTAGAATGCTGAATGCAGCCAAAGCTCTAAAAAGAGAGCTAACCTTCAGCGTTAGCGTTAACCCAGGCGGTAGCCTATCGACGTGAAGAAATGTCGACGCGAAGAAATATCGACGTGAAGCAATGTCGACGAGAAGAAATATCGACGTAAAGGGAGCACTAACGCCCGAAGGTAACGTTACCGTGAGCAGTAGCATATCATCAAGAAGCTAGCTATGTCGATAAGAAGGAATGTCGTCGTGAAGGGAATCTCAGTGAGATGCAACACGCACATCGAGCTAACGCAGAGCGTTAGTACTACCGCGGCGCGGTAGGGCCACGTTCTGCCACGACTACCACAGTTGTGCGAAAACGGCCACATTTCTACACGAACGCTAGCGTGGGGTGGTACCTCTACCGCCGGCGGTAGTTTCCAGAGCCTATGTTACCACCTTTCAAGCCACAACTCCAACCATTCGTGAGAGTCTTCATCCCTGAGTTCCAGAGCACTCCCAATTCCATCTTTGAAGATCAAGAGTGAGAAAGAGATTTCCAAAAGGTCAAATTACAAGAAGGACGCACGCTTCAACTCCGATGATGTTCATGACGTTTCTTCATCATCTCCTTCAGAGCTCTTCAATATATGGAGTTTTTATTTCAGAATTTACTTTGTATTCTTCTATATTCTTTTATAACGATAGGGAATTCACCGCGGTTACTGACGACTAGGCCTAACGAGATTAGGGGGAATTCGCCACGGTGTGTGCGATGACTAGGTCTAGTGTAGATCTAGGGGAAGGCTAGAGGTCGTATTTGAGGTAAGATAGACTATAGCCAGCCGGTCCTTGTGAGTAGGACTGGTGAAGAAACAAAAAGTGATTTTTCTTATCGCCTCAATTTCAAGTGTTATTGAAATTATTATATTTGTAATTATCTTTTAAAATAAAATTATTTTTCATCTTCTCTGAATTGCTAGGATTTTATTTCATTTAAGATTTTTTAAGAAAAATCACTTTGGCACATTTTTCGAAAGATTTTATAATTCTGAAGAGCTAGCGTCGGGCGGTAACTTCTAACGTCGGCGGTAACTTTTAACGTCGGCGGTAACTTCTAAAGCCGGCGGTAACTTCTAATGCCGACGGTAACTTCTAACGCCAACGGTAACAACATAAATAAATCATTTTCTCTCAACATTATTCTCAGAGAAATTTACAAAGTTTTATTCAAAATTCGAAAGCCCTTATTGACCTCCCTCTAAGGGCGCCATAAGATCCAACACATATCATAATACTTAATCTTGAAATAAAAATTTATGATGAGAGTATACAAAATAAAATGAGTAATCATAAATAATACAACACTCAAGCCTTTATCCCACCATAGTGGGGTCGGCTAGAGTAATCATAAATAATCCATGAGCTAAAAATGAATATAAGTAAAATCTAAAGATTTTAGCACAATTACTACAAAATTTAAGTATGTTATTTTAAAGAGAGTAATATAAACTAAGAAATTCTCTACACAAATCAAAATAATGAAAAATTCATTAAATCAAAATCCTCTAAAAATATAAATCAAACAATTTATGATGATGAAACATAATAATACAAAAGTTGCATAAAAAGAAAACTTTTTAAAATGCCTATAAATAAAACTCATATTTTGAATTTCTAAAATAGTTAAACTCAAGAAAAAGCAAAGTAGGGAGTAATTTAATAATACAAAATTATAAAAAAAATTATGAAGATTTTATATGTTTTTTCATCTTTTTATTTTCAAATGTATATTTTTTTCTTTTTGTTATTTTTTAATAAAAGGCGGCATAAGTGAAAATAAAGACACAAATATCTTTTTTTTATTCTTGGACTTCCCAAGGAATACCATTGACAGACTCTCAACGATACTAGACAGTTTTGTGAGATGAAAATCCAACACGGCCCTTTTGCAAGAAATTATAACTTTTTTTAAATTTTCTATTTTTTTTGGTATTTTAATTTTCTTAAGAAGTAATAAAAACTTGAAACAAAATTAGTATCTGCATTAAACATTTTTAAATATATTTTTTTGGAAATTTTCAAAAACACTTGGAAATACTTTTTTTTTTAAGTTTCAAAAATAATTGGAAATCAGCCCAGCACAAAAGGCCCGATCGGGCCGGCCCGGACCGGGCCTGATCGGGCCCGGGCTTTTGTAAACCGGGCTGAGCCCGGGCCCACTGAAAATCGGGCTCGGGCCGAGCTCGGGTCGTTTCCTACAGGTAGGGGGCCTCATCCGGCCCTCAGGGCCGGGCCGGGCCGGTTTTTTTTGAAAAAACAGCTTTTTTAAAAAAAAAAATTAAATACTTATAACATATTACAAAATTAAAAATTGAAAATCTACAAAATTACAAAATCATGACATATTACAAAATTAAAAATTAATAATTTACAAAATTAAAAATTTACAAAATTATAAATTACAAAATTACAAAATTACAAATTAAAAAATTGAAATATATTATTAAATTTAAATAACATATTACAAAATTTATTAACTTATTACATATGAGGCGTTTATCCAATTGCCGTGACTTGTAATGCGCTTATCCAACTCAGATATTCATCGCGTTCATCTCGTCTTCTAGCTCCTCCGAGCTCGCCTCCAACGCTGAAATGTGCTGCTTTCTCCTCGTAGCATCCAAATAGTCCTTATAGCAGATGCATAGTTCCAGTGATTCTTCATTTAGCCGACTCCTTCGCTCGTTCAAAACCCTGCCACTAAGAGAAAAAGCGGACTCCGAAGCTACCGTGCTAGCTTGGATTGTTAGTAAATCTCGGGCCATATAGGCCAAAATAGGATATGTATTAACTTTACCTTTCCACCATTTTAAGAGATCGAAGTTTTCGATCTCCTCGGCACTCATAA
Source organism: Dactylorhiza incarnata (assembly GCA_033032865.1). Classification (NCBI taxonomy): domain Eukaryota; kingdom Viridiplantae; phylum Streptophyta; class Magnoliopsida; order Asparagales; family Orchidaceae; genus Dactylorhiza; species Dactylorhiza incarnata. Next base: position 3,121,503 of record JAWHQI010000130.1, read on the forward strand.
AATCGCGGAATTGTGTTTTGGTATACAATCCTAATTCGTTTAAGCTACTAGTTGTGCGTGCTTTTTTCTTAGAGGCTAATTCTAACATTTTATTTTTAAAAGAATCTTTTGTTCTTGTTTGCGATACTTCTTCTCGGGGTCGCGAGCCATATAAGTTATCGTAATAATTAAAAAATTTGGTAAATACAGAATGAAATTTTAAAGTACTAACGTCGTCACTATCATCGAAACTTAGATTTATGTTTAAGTTATTATTAATTTCATATATCAAATTTTCTACGCCGTCTACGCCGAATAACGGATTTAAAGCGGCGGCGCATGAAAACGCGGGAGGCAATTCTCTATAATATTTTAAATATTTTTCTTCCATTATTTCAATTAAAGAAAGCCACCCTTCGTGTTGCTTATAATAATTAAATTTTTGTGCGATATTTACAAAATTTTCAATTACTAGTGAGTTAGTCAGATAATACACGCCAGATAAAGAAACAGTCGCCCCATAAAAACATTTTAGTAAATCTACATAATGTAATAGTACGTCCCAATCGTTATCAGTTAAATCATGATTATTAATTAAGGTGTAATATTCTATAAGAAGTGTTTTTTGTTGAAACACTCTTTTCAACATTTTATATGTTGAATTCCATCTCACGGGCATATCAAATTGATGTTTCAAATATTTATGTCCTTGTGCTGTTACAAATTTTCTAAAATCTTGAATTCATTGTTTTGTACAATAAATAAATTTAAGCATTGTCCGAATTTTTGAAATATACGGTTCCATAGCTGCTAGACTATCTTGCACTACTAAATTTAAAACGTGACAGGCACATCGAGTGTGAAAAAACGCACCGTTTAACATTGGTTTTAAATCGCGTTTTAACCACTCTATTGCGAGGTTATTATTACTAGCGTTATCAAAAGATATACTCATTATTTTATCTTTTAATTTAAATTCGCGCACACATTTAATAATAACCTGATATATAGCTTTACCTGTGTGCGGAAATTCAAAACCTTCAAAACATATAACGCGCTTATTTAGCTCCCAAGAAACGGGATCGATCCAATGACACGTGATACATATATACGATAATCCTACTTTTATGGAGGTACTCCAGACGTCGCTCGTTAAACTCACACGTCCCTCAAAAGTTTCAAAATAATTTATTAAAGATTATTTTGCCTCAAAATATAATTTTAGTGCGTCGCGTCTAATAGTGGATCTACTTACTTGTTGATATTTTGGCTGAAGTCCTTCGTGTATGTACTCCGTCGCCTCATCGTTGTCATAGTGGCTAAACGGCAACCCACGTCTGATGACGTCTTTCACCTGCAATTCATGTTGTCGAAGTTGATCGTACGTCCATATTTGCCCCGATGCGGATAGTTGTGTCTGGCTGGACTCCGGAGCTTGTTTCGCAATACAAGACTTTATGTGTCTTGCTAGTGTCGAGTTGCCGGTAAGGGTTAGCAATTTTGAACATAATTTGCATCGCGCCTTGAATTCGTCGCCGATTTTGACTTTGTCAAAATGCTCCCAAACTGGCGCTTTCCGGTTATGCTCCACCACTTCGGCCGTACTTTGAGTCGACGACGCCGACGTTGATGAGGAGGATGCCATAAATATTAGAGAGCGAGAGAGTAGGATAGTGAGAGAGTGAGAGAGAATGAGAGAAAGAGAGAGATGGTGAGAGAGAATGAGAGAGAGTGAGGTGGTGAGAGAGTGAGAATCTGAGAGAGTGAGAGGCGGTTTTTTTTAAGGTTTATTTATAATTTTTTTTAATTTTTTATTATTATTATTTAAAATAAAATAATTTAAAAAAAAAATAAAAATAATAAAAAACTAAAAAAGGACAGCCTAGCCCCTAGGCTGTCCCGCTGCCAGCTGACTTTGATGTCAGCTGGCAGCAGCCCCTAGGCTCTTAATAAGAGCCTTTAACGGCTCTTATTAAGAGCCTTTAACGGCTCTTATTAAGAGCCTTTAACGACTCTTACAAAGAGTCGTTAAACGGCTCTTTTTAAGAGTCGTTTAAGAGCTCTTGGGCTGGCCAGCCCTGGGCCGGGCTGTGCCTGGGCCCGGGTCAGGCCGGCCCGAAAATCGGGCTTTGCCCGGCCCGACCCGGGCTGGGTATCGGGCCGGGCAGAAGCTCCAGATTGGAGCCCTGCCACGGCCCCAAGCCCAGGTTAGGCCCGGGCCGGGCCTCAACGGGCTTTTCCCGGGCCGGCCCAGTGGGCCCGGGCCTTTTGTGCACGAATATTGGAAATACACCTCCATACTTAAAGAGGAGCATTGCCACCAATTTTCTTATGATAAAACATAAGAAAAAAAAAGAGACACTTCGCTTAAGTAGTGAAAAGAGTCATTCTAAGCCAACCTGAATAGTTATGGAGTAAAAAACAAAACATATTTTTTTCATTAATTTTTATGTTTTTGGAAAACAAAAAGATACATGAAGAACAAAAGAAAATACATAAACGAAAGCCTAAAAAATCCACAGAGTCATCGTCCGCAATATGATAACGTAAATTTGTGAACTCCTACAGCTAGGCGTGCAGAAAAGGCCCGCTGGGCCCAGGCCCCCTGGGCCCGGGTTTTTTTGCTATCGGGCCCAGGCCGGGCCCTGGTCAAATCGGGCTCAGGCCAGGCCCGGGCATCCACCAAAAAACGGGGCCTGATTGAGCCCTTTAATCGGGCCCAATCAGGCCCCAAATGCTGGCCGCCCAGCATTTCTGCTGGGCCGCCAATGCAAAGATTTCTAACCGTCGCGATATTTTTTGCGATGTTTATAAAAATGTCACCAAATCGTCGCGATTGCGGCCATCGCGGTAGCTCTTTGCGACGCTTTTAAAAAAACATCATGATTGGTGGTTGCTCTATCGTGACATTTTTTCAAAAAACGTCATAATAAATAATTGATCAATCGTGACATTTTCTAAAATAACGTCGAGGAAAATATTAACTCTACAACGATGTTTTTTGCAAAATATCACCATAGTTGAAACTCTACAATAATGCTTTCCGAAAAAACGTCACAAATATTGCGTTTTAAGAATTTTTTAAAAAAAAAATAGAAATTTATGATAATCTAAACTCTAAAAAGTAATTGTCTATCTAAAATCTTAATTAAAAATATAAAGATTATATTTTTATAAATTTAATTTTTATAAATATTTCAAATATTTTTAAAGAGTGAAATTAAGATATGTTAAGAGATTAATTGCAATTTATTGTTCCTGTTGCGGGTCGCTTATGGCTCTTGGTAGACCGGTTTACTTGAACCACCTTAGCTCGGGAGCGAACCAAGCGCGCAAACAGTCAATTTGAGATTTGTTGATTACACTGAGACTTTTTAGCGTGGAAAACCCGGAAAGGGTAAAAAACCACGTGGCCGTAGCTGTGCCGGCCAAACTTCCACTATCTTCTGGGGGGTTACAATTATAGACTTAGAAGTCGAGCGCGACAGGCCGCTGCTCGTTACAATAATAGAGAGAAAGAGAGAGAGAGAGAGAGAAGAAGAGAATTCCGAAGGTGACAGACCACCTCCAGAAAAACTAAATCCTTTCTCCTTCTGAGAAAGGCGGAGAACAAAAGTGAGAACGCCTTGTCCGCTTTCGTGAAGACGAAAGTGATAGCGTTGTGTCCGCTTTCGTGAGAACGAAAGTGAGACTGCCGAGTCGCCTTTCGGGACGAAGGAAAACTTCAAGTCCACGAAGGAGATCTTCAAGCGCCGAAGGAGAAATCCGTGGAAATCTTCAAGGAGCTCTCTCTGGTCATCAAGGCGGGATCCTCTCAAATGAAGCCTAGGGGGTCCTTTTATAGCTTTGGTCGGGGGTAGCCCGGTAATTTTGCCGTTGTAACCACCATAACCACCTGGGAGGACGAATCATATTTTCCGGTTCAGAGCCCACGGATCACCATTTTTCGTAAATGATCATCCTGCCCTTCGAGGAAAGGCGATAAGCTGTTCCTGAAAAGTGAGAAACTGAAAAGACAAAAAGTGAGCGAGCCGAGTCGAAAAAGTGAGCGAGTCGGAAATGTGAGAAGTCAGAAAAGATAAAAAGTGAGCTGAGCGCGCTCAGAAGCGCTCTGAGCGCGCAACGAATGGAGAAGCAATCTAGGCGACAGGGGAAGCGTTCTGAACGCGCGTGAGCGCGGAGGCGTTTTGAGCGCGCTCCGAAGCATTTTGGGTGTGCGTGAGTGCGGAGGCGTTCTGAGTGTGCGGTGAACGTGGAGGTGCTCGACGCGCGTCGTGCACTTGGGGCCACTCCGCGCGTGCCGTGAATGTGATGAGGGTATGACTGCGGGGGCGTCAAGAGGCGCCAAGAACGATGCCCGCAGAAAGGAAACACGATAATAAAATGTCGCGCATTTTATGTTGCGACTGTCGTATGGCCTGCAAGGAGGCTACCGAAACGGCATGCATAAATCCTCTCGCGCAGGAGGACTCCGACTCCCCAATTGGGGAGCGCTACTTTGAGGTGTTGACCAAGTCAGCCCCCCAAATGGAGGCTGACTTGGTCAACCCCTTCTTGAAAGGGGGGGGGGGGGGGCGGCAATGTCGCACCCCCTGGCCAAATTTCCCCAATTGGGGAGTGCAAATGAACTCCCCAATTGGGGAACGCCACTTAAGGGCGCTGACCAAGTCAGCGCCCAAAATGGGCGCTGACTTGGTCAGCGCCCTTTTGGGCTTTGGGTGGTGCGGTATTGCCGCACCCCCCAGGTGCGGCATTGCCGCACCAATTTGGTGCGGCAAGTGCCGCACCTTTTGGGTGCGGAAAATGCCGCACCCTTTCGGGGCAGAGGCTGCCGGGTCGCTTTGGCGCGGCGAATGTCGCGCCTTTTTCGCGTGGCGGATGCTGCGCCTTTTTCGCACGGAGAATGCTGCGCCTTTTTGGCGTGACGAATGTCTCGCCCTCTTGGCACTGCAATTGCCGCGCTTGTTAGAGCGGCGATTGATATGTGACGCTTGCCACATGGCTCCTTTTGATTTTCACTCCACACGTGGCGCTTGCGCCCTCGGCGATATCCGTCCGGATATGTTTTGTGAGACCGCATCCCGTATCATCCTTACGGGTGCACATCATAAGCCCCCCAAACCTTCGGAGTCCGAATTACTGCTTGGAGGAGTTCGGAGGTTTTTTTTTCCGCGGCAATTCAGACCACCGTCGTCTTTGAGCGACGCGTGGTACCATGTTGGAGGTGAGCTGTTGCGACTTGCGCGACTATGAGCGCAATCATGAGCCTGTCATCTTGCGAACTTTCCGGAAGTCGTCTTTTGGTTCCAGTTGTGGGAGAAACCTACATCTCGTCTTGTTCAGTTGCGAGTTTGCCGCCCAGCGATTGCGCTAGAGATCGTGACGAGTTTGTCGTTTAGCGCTGAAACCTGAGGAGCTTTGGGGCGATGCGATGAAGTAGCATTGAGGCGAGGTGCGCAAGGTGGGCTGAGGTGAGGTCCCCAAGTAGCGCCGAGGTAATGTGCCCAAGCAGCGGCGAGGCAAGGTGCCCAAGCAGCGCCGAGGCAATGTGCCCAAGCAGCGGCGAGGCAAGGTGCCCAAGCAGCGCCGAGGCAATGCGCCCAAGCAGCGCCGATGCAATGCCCCCAAGCAGCGCCGAGGCAATGCGCCCAAGCAGTGCCGAGGCAATGCGCCCAAGCAGCGCCGAGGTAATGCGCCCAAGCAGCGCCGAGACAATGCCCCCAAGCAGCGCCGAGGCAATGCGCCCAAGCAGCGCCGAGGCAATGCGCCCAAGCAGCGCCGAGTCAAGGTGCCAAAGAAGCGCCGAGGCAATGCGCCCAAGCAGCGCCGAGGCAATGCGCCCAAGCAGCGCCGAGGCAATGCGCCCAAGCAGCGCCGAGGTGATGCGCCAAAGCAGCGCCGAGGCAAGGTGCCAAAGCAGCGCAGAGGCAATGCGCCCAAGCAGCGCCGAGGTGATGCGCCCAAGCAGCGCCGATGCAATGCGCCCAAGCAGCGCCGAGGCAAGGCGCCCAAGCAGCGCCGACGTAAGTCGCCCAAGCAGCGCCGAGGCAAGGCGCCCAAGCAGCGCCGAGGCAAGGCGCCCAAGCAGCGCCGAGGCAAGGCGCCCAAGCAGCGCCGAGGCAAGGCGCCCAAGCAGCGCCGAGGCAAGGCGCCCAAGCAGCGCCGAGGCAATGCGCCCAAGCAGCGCCGAGGCAATGCGCCCAAGCAGCGCCGAGGCAAGGCGCCCAAGCAGCGCCGAGGCAAGGCGCCCAAGCAGCGCCGAGGCAATGCGCCCAAGCAATGCCGAGACAAGGTGGTCTTTTGGGCAGACCTAGTTGAAATTGTTGTACTTGACGCTTATCCTCCACTCGCGAGAGGCCTCTTCTCTTCACCATGTTGGCGAATTTGATGCTATGTGTTAGTATCGAAGATCGTGGGCTTAACTTTCGCAGCTTTGTTTTAGAAAATTCGCGTTGCTGATAGAGCCAGAGAATAACTGTGGTAATTTTAAAGACACAATGGATACATGTGCACAAGTGCAATCTTGTGGCTTACTATTTTAAAAGCAAATAACTGGAAGAAACAAAAATAGAAATTGATGATGCGCGCTCTACTAGCTAGGGGAAAGTTCCCCTGCCCAGTACCGCTCGCCTATCCGCGTCGGGGTATGACATTGTCCTCTACTGGATTGTCAGTCTGCGGTCCATGCTGGTTCGGGACCTGGTTTAGTAAAAACCTTCCGAGGATGCCATGTTGGACAAGACGCTCAATTTCCTCCTTCAACCGCTTGCAGCTTTCAGTAATGTGTCCATGCCCGCGATGGAAGTCGCAATATTGCGACTGGTTTCTTCCGCTCGACGTAAGAGGTTCGGGCCTACGGAGCGCGTTGCTATCCCGGATGGCAAGAAGAACGTTAGTCCTGGTAGTGTTCAAGGGAGTGTAGTCGTGATGCTGGCAAGATCTTCGGTCTCGGCTGGGGCTGTCATGATGCTTGTTGTTCTTGTTGGGAATTGTCTGCGGTGACGACTCCTCTTTCTTCCTCTTCCAGCTCCCCTCGAACTGTCGGCGGTGTGCTTCGATGGCTTCGTCGGCGGCTATCTGAGCTTCAACTCGGTGAACAAGGTCGGGGTAACTTGGCACGGTTTCTCTCATGAGAGCTGAGTAAAAGCCACTTGGGCGGAGTCCTCCAAGGAAGACTCCCCGCAAGAGCTCGGGATCGACTCCTGGGATCTGCTGAGCCTCCGCAGTGAAGCGTCGGAAGAAATCTTTGAGTGTTTCTCCGTCGTTTTGGCGGATCCCTGAGAGATGGGAGGGATCTCGGACAATTCTGCGGTTGGCGATGAATTGGTCCACGAACTGCTACGCCATTTCTGCGAAGTTGTTGATAGCCCCATTCCGCAGGGAGTGGAACCAAGTTCGCGCTTGCCCTTTCAAGGTTGCCGGGAATACCTGACAGAGGAGCTGATCAGGGGCGTTGTAGATCCTCATGACGGTGGTGAAGTGATTGACATGTTCCAACGGATCGTCCGTCCCGTCGAATGTCTCGATGTTGGGAAGCTTGAAACCATTCGGAATTGGATGTGCCAAAACTTGGGCGACAACGGGGAGCCATGGTGTGCGGGACGGCGGGCGAGAGTTGCGCATCGTCCTGCTTGGGCGTACTCTTCTTCTATCATGTCGCGTATTTCCTCTCGCGTGGCTCTTTCCAATGCTCGGACGGGAGCAGCTCTCCCTTGGCGGGGGTGATGGGGGTCCGCCTCCGGTCCTCTGACCGGCGGAGTAGGATGAGCGGAGCTTACAGCGTCGGAGAAATCTTCAGAGACCTCATCTTCCCGAACGGCTCCCTCGACCGGAGCATGATTCGGAACTGGGGGTGGCGGAGCGTTCGATGCTGGAGGCTGAATGGGAACTCGAGGTGCCCCCATGTTTCTCACGAGAGTCAGCATCTCGGCTTGTTGCTCTTCCATTTGCCGAATGCACCCTTCATGCACCGTCGCAGGCGTAAGCACTGCCTCTTCTGCGAGAGGCGCATTGACGAGTGAGTGGGAGGGAGCTAGGTCGACGCGCCCCTCCGGGTTTGATCCTTCAGTGGTGCGAGCACTTCTTCTGGCCATTGCAGTTGGCGGTAAGTGTCACTTTCAGTAATCTTTGCTGAACTTTTGGGCGGGTCGCTTAGGGCTCTTGGTAGACCGGTTTACTTGAACCACCTTAGCTCGGGAGCGAACCAAGCGCGCAAACAGTCAATTTGAGATTTGCTGATTACACTGGGACTTTTTAGCGTGGAAAACCCAGAAAGGGTAAAAAACCACGTGGCCGGAGCTGTGCCGGCCAAACTTCCACTATCTTCTGGGGGGTTACAATTATAGACTTAGAAGTCGAGCGCGACAGGCCGCTGCTCGTTACAATAATAGAGAGAAAGAGAGAGAGAGAAGAAGAGAATTCCGAAAGTGACAGACCACCTCCAGAAACACTAAGTCCTTTCTCCTTCTGAGAAAGGCGGAGAACAAAAGTGAGAACGCCTTGTCCGCTTTCGTGAAGACAAAAGTGAGAGCGCTGTGTCCGCTTTCGTGAGAACGAAAGTGAGACTGCCGAGTCGCCTTTCGGGACGAAGGAAAACTTCAAGTCCACGAAGGAGATCTTCAAGCGCCGAAGGAGAAATCCATGGAAATCTTCAAGGAGCTCTCTCTGGTCATCAAGGCGGGATCCTCTCAAATGAAGCCTAGGGGGTCCTTTTATACCTTTGGCCGGGGGTAGCCCGCTAATTTTGCCGTTGTAACCACCATAACCACATGGGAGGACGAATCATATTTTCCGGTTCAGAGCCCACGGATCACCATTTTTCGTAAATGACTATCCCGCCCTTCGAGGAAAGGCGACAAGCTGTTCCTGAAAAGTGAGAAACTGAAAAGACAAAAAGTGAGCGAGCCGAGTCGGAAAAGTGAGCGAGTCGGAAATGTGAGAAGTCAAAAAAGATAAAAAGTGAGCTGAGCGCGCTCAGAAGTGCTCTGAGCGTGCAACGAATGAAGAAGCAATCTAGGCGACTGGGGAAGTGTTCTGCACGCGCGTGAGCGCGGAGGCTTTTTGAGCACGCTCCGAAGCGTTTTGGGTGTGCGTGAGTGCGGAGGCGTTCTGAGTGTGCGGTGAACGTGGAGGTGCTCGACGCGCGTCGTGCACTTGGGTCCACTCCGCGCGTGCCGTGAATGTGATGAGGGTATGACTGCGGGGTCGTCAAGAGGCGCCAAGAACGATGCCCGCAGAAAGGAAACACGATAATAAAATGTCGCGCATTTTATGTTGCGACTGTCGTATGGCCTGCAAGGCGGCTACCGACACGGCATGCATAAATCCTCTCGCGCAGGAGGACTCCGACTCCCCAATTGGGGAGCGCTACTTTGAGGTGTTGACCAAGTCAGCCCCCCAAATGGGGGCTGACTTGGTCAGCCCCTGCTTGAAAAGGGGGGGGGGGGGGGGATGCGGCAATGCCGCACCCCCCTGGCCAAATTTCCCCAATTGGGGAGTGCAAATGCACTCCCCAATTGGGGAGCGCCACCTAAGGGCGCTGACCAAGTCAGCGCCCAAAATGGGCGCTGACTTGGTCAGCGCCCTTTTGGGCTTTGGGGGGTGCGGTATTGCCGCACCCCCCAGGCGCGGCATTGCCGCACCCCCCAGGTGCGGCATTGCCGCACCCCCCAGGTGCGGCATTGCCGCACCAATTTGCTGCGGCAAGTGCCGCAACTTTTGGGTGCGGCAAATGCTGCACCCTTTCGGGGCGGAGGCTGCCGGGTCGCTTTGGCGCGGCGAAAGCCGCGCCTTTTTCGCGCAGTGGATGCCACGCTTTTTTCGCGGCGGATGCCGCGCCTTTTTCGCACGGCGAATGCCGCGCCTTTTTGGTGTGACGAATGTCTCGCCCTCTTGGCGCTGCAATTGCCGCGCTTGTTAGAGCTGCGATTGATATGTGACGCTTGCCACGTGGCTCCTTTTGATTTTCATGCCACACGTGGCGCTTGCGCGCTCGGCGATATCCGTCCGGATATGTTTTGTGAGACCGCATCCCGTATCATCCTTACGGGTGCACATCAGTTCCAAGTAATAAATCTCTAATTATAGCAAAATGAATGAAAAATTAATTATAATACCCATATAATTCATCACTAGGATTGAAGAGTATAAACTTACAAAAATCACATTAGTGATTGTTACTATATAGGAATGACTAAGATCACACATAGAGGGGGGGGGGGGGTGAAAATATGATGGTGATTTATGAGATTTTTTAATAAATTAAAACCACAGAGCAATTAATCACAACAAAGCACACAGGAGACACAAAGATTTATAGTGGTTCCTCAAGAATTGGGTACATCCACCTTCCTCACACCTTTCAAGCAGTGTCCTTGACAAGGCAAAACTCCTCCAAAACTCAGAACTCACAAGGAGTTCCTACCTCAATATTTTACAACACAAGACCAACACTCAGATCTACAAATTGATCCTACCTCAGATCACAAAGATCTTATACTCATATCACTAAGATCTTACTCTCAGATTCACACAGGAATCCTACACTCAGATTACAAAGATCTTATACAACTGTTTATAAGATTATAGTTTTTAAAGTAAAAGACTCAAAAATAATTAAGGCTTGGATCTCGAGTCTTCAACAGAAACCCTAGCAGTAGGCTTCTTCTTCCTTGATAGATGAAGATATATATATATATATATATATATTTACGAGTGCCCGATACGGGGCTCCGCCCTTTCGGCCAAGCGCGACAGTACGTGAGTGCAACTGCACGGGCCTCCGGCCCTACGTGAATGCAACGGCACGGGTCTCCATCCCAACGCGAGTGGCGCTCCCACAACTCATAAAAAACATATATATAAAGATTTATATAAATATATATAAGGATTTATAAAAAAACATATATTGGTAGGAGGGAGAGGGAGAGAGTGGAGAGAGGAGAGAGAGTGGAGAGAGAAAGGAGAGAGAGTGGATATCGGATTTGTAAAAAGAACATATATATATATCTACACGGTAGGAGTGAGAGAGAGAGAGTGGAGAGAGAGGAGAGAGAGAGAGTGGAGAGAGAAATGATCATTACTTTTAATATTATTTAATGATAGCATATGAGCCTACTATAGTAGCTTTAGGAGATCTATAAAAAACTTTTTGGATTATATGAATTTCCATCATTACTTTTATATTAAAATATGGTGTAATTACTTCTTTGGACATTATATTTTAAATTTGAGAGTTTTGAATGTATTAAAAAACTAAGGGTATATTTGGTTTTTTTTAATGTTTAACCAAAGACAACTTTTCCCTTTTAATATTGTAAATATATATATATATATGTTATATATCCGTAGAGGCCTTGGGGTGCGTCTAGGGAAAACTCCACTAAAAGGAGGTGGGGTCAACGGTCAACGCATGATCGCCCGAGTTGAGGAGGCCGAACCCGCCATTTTCACCGCCAACACGCAAGCACGCACGAAGCGCGCGTCGCGCCCCTCCATGACCGAACCCCGCTACTGGGGTGCGGTTAGTTCGCCCCCCACTAGTGGGGTGCGAATACCCGCACCCCCATAGTGGTGGGTGCGGCCAAACCGCACCCCATGTGGGGTGCGGCCAAGCCGCACCCCCCTTTGGGGTGAGGCCAAGCCGCACCCCATGTGGGGTGCGGCCAAGCCGCACCCCCTTGGGGTGCGGCCAAGCCGCACCCCATGAGGGGTGCGCCAAGCTGCACCCCATGTGGGGTGCGGCCAGGCCGCACCCCCTTGGGGTGCGGCCAAGAGGAGTCGCCCCCTCCTTCGGGCGCGGCCGCACCGCGCCCACCTTTAGGGGCGGTCGAACCGCCCTCCCCCATAGCAAGGTTGGGGTGAGTCCCCCCTCTTCCGGCTCGCCGCCCGCTTTTCGGGCTCCAGACTCCGTTTGGAGTAATTCCCCGTTCGTTACGCGCTCAGAACGCTTCTGAGCGCGCTTAGCTCACTTTTTATCTTTTCTGACTTCTCACATTTTGTCTTTCTAGCATGCTCACTTTTTGTCTTTCCAGTTTTTCAGATTTCAGGAACAGCTTGTCGCCTTTTTCGCCTCCAACAAAACTGCCCGAACTGCCCGAGGGGCAAGATGGTCAATTACGAAAAATGGCGATCCGTGTGCTCTGAACCGGAAAATATGATTCGTCCGCTAGGTGGTTATGGTGGTTACAACGACAAAATTACCAGGCTACCCTGACCAAAGCTATAAAAGGAGCCCCAGGGCTTCATTTGAACGGACCATGCCTTCTGGACCCGGGAGAGCTTCTTGCAAACTTTCGCGAAATTCTCCTTTGTACTCGAAGATTTCCTTCTTCCCGAAAGGCGACTCAGCGCGCTCACTTTTGTTCTCCAGGGCGTTCTCACTTTTGTTCTCCACCTTTCTCAGAAGGAGAAAGGACTTAGTTTTTCTGGAGGTGGTCTGTCACCTTCGGAATTCTCTCCCTCTCTCTCTCTCTCTCTCTCTCTCTCTCTTTCTCTCTATTATTGTAACGAGCAGCGGCCTGCCGCGCTCAACTTCTAAGTCTCTAATTGTAACCCCCCAGAAGATAGTGCAAGTTTGGTCGGCACAGCTCCGGCCACGTGGTTTTTTACCCTTTCCGGGTTTTCCACGCTAAAAAGTCCCAGTGTAATCAACGAATCTCAAATTGACTGTTTGCGCGCTTGGTTCGCTCCCGAGCTAAGGTGGTTCAAGTAAACTGTTCTACCAAGAGCCCTAAGCGACCCGCAATAATATATATATATATATATATATATATATATATATATATATGTTGAAAGCTTCTTCAGAATTAGAGTCAATAGTACTTTTGAGAGTTGAGAAGGATCTTACTTTTGATGGAAGAATAATTGACTTGAGAATTCTTGTTGTCGAATTTTATATTCTACAGATCATTAGTTATGACAGGAGGAGTCAATCTCCTTTTATAATGATGCATTTCTTAAAAGGAAATGGAGGAGATCAGCTGATGTGATTATTATCACTGAATTTGAATTTGTAAATTTTATTAGAAAAAAAGGAATATACAAATTTGTCTTAATTTGGAATATTCCTTGTATAGTAATAATGATCAGAAAAAGGAATGCATAATTCTGACTTATTTTGGAATGATTCTCCAATAGTATTAATTGAGAAATCCATTCCATAGTCATTTCTCCAACGAATTTAATCCATTAAAGACTTCCATAGGAGTACCATTGAATTGCGCCTTGATTTGCGTGAAAAGATTGGAGAAATAATAATGACACATGCTTTGCAAGTACTTAGAGTAAATCTGCATAAGTGTTAGTTTGTCCAGTCGACATGGAGATCTTCCCGTCGATCGACATTAATCCAGTCGATTCCCTGTCCAGTCGATTTGCAAAACAGATAGTCTGTCTAGTCAATTTTTCCTTGTAAGAAAGTAGACAAGCTCAACACAGATAGTCTGTCTAGTCGATTTATTTTGTCGACATATCTTCCCGTCGATATTTTAAGTTCAATCGACAGACCGTCCCGTCGAGTTTTACTTAACTATATTCTGACTTCTCTGCTTCCTGATTTCAGTAATCCTCCTTGATTTTTCCAAGTAGTATCTTCAAGATAGAAGTCAATACGTAATAAGTTATATATTTGAGATCATATAACATGTGAGTGCTAGGTCTAAGTGACCCTTAGCAATATTTATATATATTAATCTTCCACAGATTATAAGTACCTGTCTCAAGCATAATCAAGGATTCATCAAACACATTAAGTTTATTATTATGTTAATGTTCTTCTTCAAATCAGAAATATTGGGGACCAAATTCCCAACAATCTCCCCCTATTTGAAAAAGTCAGAACCTCACATAATAATAACCTTTATAAATAAAAGAGAAACCAAACATATATAAAGCGAGCAATCTAATCAATATTAAATGCTGGAGTTCACTGGTTTAATATAGAGTTATAAAAATTATCACAAGATCCACACTTGTTCTCCCAGATTTAATCACTATCACCAACAACTTTCCTTTTATGCCTGGAGAAGTAGTTCCTTGGCTTTGGTATGTACCTAGGAGGATCTGGATCCCGAGACTTGTTTTTCCAATGTATCCTTCTTTTGGTCGCCTGGTCGTGGTTCTTCTTTAGCTCAGCTGAATTGTAGAATATTTCCATATGAAGTCCTTTGCTGCCAAAATCTCTCCAGGTGGAGAGGATGATTTCCTTGGAGATAGGGCTCCATTCTTCATACCCTGGCAATTGCTTGATCTCCTCTCTCCTCCTTTGCCTAGCCTTCCACTCTTCTTTAGTGTTGACTGCTTTTCTTTTCTGAGATGGGCCAACTTCCATTCTTGGAGGAGGACTGTTATAATAATGTTCAGGGGGGACATAACTTTCATCATCATCATATTGAGGCTCATAATTTAACCGTGGTAGGTTCATGACAGCTCTTGCTTCATTTGCCACCCAGATTGCTTGGTCTGCTCCAGATCTCCTAAGGTTTTCCTCCCCCTTTCTGACTTCTTCAGATAGGCGGGAGCATACTTTAGTTGTGCTGTCAGATAATTTTCTGTGGAGATAGTTTACTCCATCTGAGATGTGGTTCTTTATTTCCAGGAGATGAGCATCCAATAACTGATTCTCTTCAACAATTGTCTCTTGACGAATTCTTTTGCTTTCTAGCATGTGATTGTCAGAAGCCTGAAAGGCATTTTGCAGGTTTTCAGAAATGGTGAATTAATTTTTGATCACATCATCCATTTTTCTGTTGGCCTCTTGTAACTGTTGTGTTGTGTAGTCTACTGCACTGGCTGCTTTGTCAAAGAATTTAAAAGACTGAATGTTCATGTAATTCACATCTTTCTGTAAGTTTGAATATTTCTTCTACATTTCTGTTCTCAAGGATTGAACAGATTTATCAGCATATGCTTCAATATGTTTTCTTTGGTTTTCAAGTAAGAGGTGGATTTGATTGATGAGAGAGGTGGAAGAGGATTCATGAATGTTGCTAGATGGGATAGGTGGTGCTTGTATAGATGGCCGGTGGAGGGCTTGGGTCATATGTGCCAAAATCTTCATCTTCATACATACAATCAGGAGTGTCTGCCTTTGATTGCCTAGATGGTGATGATCTCTTGCCACTGATTTGCCATTGTAGATAACTATTTCCAACCCAGGTAGGACATATTACATGTCATCCGCTTGAGGATGTGCTTGTTTAGGAATTGTTGAAGGGAGTTCTTGGGCAGAGTCCTTCAGTTGGGACTCCCCCTCACTGTCATCATCATCATCATCTTGTGATTCAATTATTTCTATCTCTTCAGTGGAGTCAGCTTTATCAGTTGATATGGTCTTTTCTTGATCAGTTATCCCTACTTCCTTAGGGTAGATTTCCTCTATTTCAGCTATGATTATAGCTATTAAGGGTTGTGCTTCTGGTGGCATGCCAACCTCCTTTTACAGATCAACAGGAGGAGAGGGGATGGTCACAATGTGTTCATTAGAGCCACCTATGACTTCTATGACATCTTGTGCTGAGGTAGCTATCAATAGGTCTGTGGTAGAGAACATTGGAGATGCAGACCCCCCCTTAGGAGAATGGGGAGTTGAGAGAGACACTAGGTCTTTCTTTTTCTTTGCAGGGGCTGCTTCTTTGCTTTTGGTGGGGTGGGGAACATGTTGATCCCATCTTTTGATTGTGTTAAGATCAATCTTCATTAGATAGTGAATGGGCATTCCCAAGCTGGGATCCATGTCTGAGGGTAGGATGATAGAGAGATATAAAGATAGTATTCTGGCAAAGTTTGGGCTATGCAAACTTTGCACTATTTTCTCAAAATGAACTTTGCTCCAATTTGTTTTCCTTACTAGAATAATCCTTGTCATCAGAGAAAACATGTCCTTGGAAATTCTGTCAAAGGAGCCTGTCTTATAGATAAGGGCTTAGCCTACTATATCAGTTAACAATTTTCCTTGTGAGTTCATTCTTACTCGGTGTAGGGACCCCGTGGTCTCTTTTACATATTCATAGAACTCTAAAGACGATTCTTAGTCCTCCTCCGTGACTTCCTCTTCAATTTCATTTTCTTCCAGTAGTGGAAGGTGAAGATGTCGACCCAGACTACTTGCAGAAATTTTTATTGCCCTGCTTCCCACACTGCTCTTTATTCTTGTTCCACCAGAACATATCTTGGCATTTTGATAGAATTCAAGCACTTCTCTATTAAAGATGAGGGAAGGTTCTGAGAGAACAAATTCCAAACTAGAGTCCGCAATGAGCCAAATAACATTCTGGATGTCCTCACTTGCTGAATCGAAGTTGTTACGTACCAATTCACTGTAGATGTTTACTGAGCTTTTGCTGGAGGGATCGGATTTTGGCGCCATTGTGGAAGACGAAGAGCACGCTATCGACGAGAGGGGGATATGGTTTGGGGTATACTGCTTGTGATTAAAGTATATATATATATTCTTAAGCCCTTATTAAACCCTAGATTTAATATCAATAAGGCAGCTCAAGAGGCGCGTACCTGATTTGACAATATTGCCTAATTTAAAGAACCGATATATATGGAATTTTAATTAGATGCCAGAACAGAAGTCCTTTTTGAAAAGTTTGATTTCAATAGACACCCTGTCAGGTCGATTGGACCTTATTCTCGTCGATTGTCTCTTAAATAAATCTTGTTCCTGTATACTTTAGTAAAACGTTAGACGAACATATGCGAGTGCCAAATGTTTGGTCTTCACATGATACTAAAGATTAATCTAAGTTCAACATTCCAAGTTCAATTTTGAATTGAGTAAATTTCATTTCATCAAGAGGCTTTGTGAAAATGTTTGCCGCTTTCCTATCAGTTGGAACAAATTCTAGGAAAATGTCTTCTTTTTCAACATGCTCCTTGATGAAATGGTACCTGATTTGAATATATTTTGTTCTGCTGTGGGAGGCTAGAATCTTGGCTAGATATAACACTTGAAGAATCATAGTAGAGAGATGCCTTATTAATGTGAACATCATAGTCCTTCAATTGATGTTGTATCCATAGTAATTGGGCACAACAACTTCCAACAGAGATATATTCTGATTATGTAGTAGAAATATCAACACTAGTTTTCTTTTTACTACTCCATGAGATTAATCTTCTTTCTAGAAATTGACATGTCCCAGAAATACTTTTTCTATCTTCCTTGCAACCTGCAAAATCTGCATCTAAAAATCCTGTTAGCTCAAAATCACTGCTTCTAGGGTACCATAGACCAAGATTGGGTGTACCCTTTAGGTATCTCATAATCCTTTTAGCAGAGGTGTAATGAGATTCCTGGGGTTCACTTGATATCTAGCACAGACACATGTAGAAAATATAATATCTGGTCTACTAGCAGTGAGGTAGAGTAGGGAGCCAATGATGCATATGTACATGGTTTCATCAAAACGTTTCCCTTTCTCATCCTTGTCCAGAGATACATTTGTTCCCATTAGAGTTCTCATTGAAGTTGCACTCTCCATGCCAAATTTCTTAATGAGCTCTTTGGTAAACTTTTCTGAGAAATGAAGATTCTTTTCTCAGATTGCTTAACCTAGAGACCCAAAAAGTACTTTAGCTCTTCCATACTACTCATTTCAAACTTCCCTTGCATAAGGTTAGCAAACCTTTTACAAATGTTGTCATCTGTAGAGCCAAAGATTATATCATCAACATAGATTTGAACCAGCAAATCTTTCCTTTGATTTCCCTATGAAATAATGTTCTATCTATCTTTCCTCTTGAAAATTTATTTTCAAGGAGGAAGGTAGATAAGGTCTCATACCAAGCTCTAGGTGCTTGCTTTAGACCATAAAGTGTTTTCTTAAGAAAATAAACATGATCATGGTAAGTTGAGTTGATAAAACCTGGAGGTTGTTCTACATAAAACTCTTTCTTCAAATCACCATTGAGAAAGGAAGATTTCACATCCATCTGGTAGACTTTAAGTCCTTTGTGTACTGCATAAGCAAGGAAGATCCTGGTTTCTTTTAGCCTTGCCACAAGTGCAAAGGTTTGATCATAATAAATTCCTTCTTCCTGTATGTATCCTTTAGCAACCAATCTGGCCTTGTTCTTGATAATGAACCCTTCCTCATCCAGTTTGTTTCTGAATACCCACTTGATTCCAATTATGTTGTGTCCATGTGGTTTTGGAACCAGTTTCCAGTCCTTGCATCTTTTGAATTGATTTAATTCTTCTTGCACAGCTAAGATCCAGAATGGATCTTTGTTGGCATCTTCAAACTTCTTGGGTTCTTCTTGTGAGAGGAAGCTCGAGAATAATGCTTCATTCATTGAGATGCTTCTAGTTTGTACTCCTTGGTTGATATTGCCAATAATCTGGTCAGTTGGGTGGTCTCTTTGAAACTTGATAGCAGTGGCCAGTCTTCTATTTTCTGCTGGAATTTCTTCAACTAGGGGTTCTATTTCTTGTACGTTAGTGGGTTGATTGTCTTCATCTGCAGAATCATTATCTTGATTTTCTACTCTCCCTACATCTATTCCCACTAAGTTTGAGAAGAGGGGTTCCTTTTCTTCTTCTGAGATTGATATTTTCAATTCCTTAAGCTTGGAGCTAGAGCCTGTGACAGAAATTCTAGAAGGCTCTTCAAGTATCATGTTGGATTCATCAAATACTACATTAATGGATTCTTCAATAGTTTTGGAATGAATTAGATATATCATATAAGTTCTGTTATGATGAATATATCCAACAAAGATGCCTTCAAAGCATTTCTCAGCAAACTTTGTCAAGTGATGCTTCCTATTGTTTAAGACATAACACTTACTTCCAAAAATTTTGAAGTAGGCCAAGGTTAGCTTCCTTCCTTTCAAGAGTTCATAGGGATTCATATTGTGTTTTTTGTTGATTAGTGCTCTATTTTGCACATGACAAGCTACATTGATTGTCTCAGCCCAGAAATATTCTGGTAGTGAGGAATCACTCAATATTGATATGCTTGCCTCAATGAGTGTTCTATTCTTTCTCTCAACAACTCCATTTTGTTGTGGAGATCTTGGAGAGGAAAACTCCTGTGAGATACCTAGACTCTCACAAAACTTCTTCATTGTTCTAAATTGAAATTTTGTTCCATGATCACTTTTGATTTTGACCACTGAACAGTTAAGTTCATTCTGAATTTGTTTGACAAATGTAGTAAAGACTTCTAAGGTACCTGAATTTTGTTTAAGAAAGAACACTCATGCAAATCTAGAGTAATCATCCACAATCACAAATGTGTAGGACTTGCCCCCTATATCGTGAATTGACATTGGGCCAAACAAGTCTATATGCAACATGTATAAACATCTAGTGGAATCCTTCAAACCAATTGACTTGAAGGAGGCCTTTGTTTGCTTCCCCATTTGACAAACATGACATGGACCTTCTTGTGCTCAATTCCACTTGGGACTATCTCTAACCAAGTTCTCTGATAAGAGCTTATTAATGGAATTGTAATTTATATGAGCTAGTCTCTTGTGACATTGAATACAAAGAGATGCCCTACTAGTTGCCATTAAACATATAGGAGACTGTAAGCTAGAACACAGAAAGTTGAGACAATATACATTTCCACTCCTAGTGCCAGTAAGAATGGCTTCAGAATTTTCTGTATTCTTAATGAGACACTTATCCTTATGGAAGAAAACTACATAGTCAAGATCACAAAGTTGACTTATGCTTATAAGATTGTGTTGCAATCCTTCCACATAAGCTATCCTTGAGATGGTAATTATGCCATTAGTAATTTTACCATAACCTTTTATTTTTTCCTCTGTCAGATCCCCCAAATATAACTTTAGGACCATCTTCTACAGGAGTGAGTTTTTTCAAAAGGCTTCTTGTTCCAGTCATGTGCTTGGAACATCCACTGTCCAAATACCAGATGAGAGTTTGATTGGTTTTTAGACAGACCTGCAAAAATAAAGTATTTCTTCTTAGGTACCCAATACTGGTTGGGTCCTAGATTTCTGTTAGTCCCGAAAAGCACACTAGATCTACCTACTATAGGATGTGCAAAATGGGACTTAACAAGATTGTTTGCTAGCTTGGCATTGGTTGCCCTTGGAACTGTTGGATTGAACCAACAATCAATTGCAAAATGACCAATATTGCCACAACACCAACATTCAAACTTGTTATATTTCCTTTTCTTGCTTTCAGAAGGAACATGGTTCCTTTGTATGTGAGCAGAAGGATATTCAAAGGAGACTGAATTGCACTACTTGTGATTGTGGTATTGATTATTCCCACCCATAGCTTTGCCTTTGATGTCAGTCTTCTTTAAGGATGTCTTCCCCTTACCAGATACAAGTGATCCATGTTTCCTCATGACGATCTCTTCATGAGGCTCCTTTGATGCACTGGGCACATCCTTGGTCCCATTTGTGGAGCACTCATTCTTGAGGTGTCCATAAATGGATTCCTGATCATACTTGTTGGATGATGATATTACCTTCCTAAAGGTGATTTTTTTATCCATAGGCTTGCCTATTTTATCTTTCTTAAGATATCGTATGCCTATTCTATAAATGGAGAAGAAACCATCTATCAAGGGAAGAACGGTCTTAGGTTTGGAGAAACTAGCTACAAGCTTTCTTTAAATAAGAAGTTTATCTTCCAAATCTTTGATTTTCTTTTCCCTTGATATCAGAGCACTAAACTGATCTCTAATTTTCTTTAGAGATTAAACCTCTCTGGTCAGGTCTTTGCATAGCTCCTTGCTGTCTGTCAAAGCCTTCAGAGTTTTCCCAAACTTACTTATTAGTTCAAGATTGGAGTTTGCATTATAGTCCTTTTTGAGTTGGCAGAATTAAGCATTTTCCAGAGTCAGCCTTTCAGCTTTCTCAGAAAGATCAGAATTTTTTGCCTTAAGAGATGAGATCTCTTCAGCTTGCTCTTTGCAGAGCTTCTTGCTTCTCTTAAGAGTTTCAAGCAATTCTCCATATTGATCTAATAAGTCACTTTCAGATTCATTTTCTGAGGAAAGATTTGCCTCAGAGTCAGTATCTGAAATAAATATAGAGGCTTTGATGGGTACCTGTGCAGAAAGAGAGAGAGAATTCTCATGTCCTTCTTCTTCACTTATGGCCATGGATGCCATATATTCTTCTTCTTCTGATGAGGAGGAGCTTCTCTCATCATCACTCAGGATTTTGCACTTCTTAGCCAAGAAGATCTTTTCCCTGAATGCCTTTTCCTCTTCAGGTTTTCTGCTGTCTCTTCTTTTGGAGGGGCATTCAGTTATCATTTGTCCATATTTCCTGCATCCATAGTAAATTGTTTCAGAAGAAGAGTGTTTGTTCTATTTAGAATCATACTTGTCCACTTTTCCCTTATGGGGATTGCAATTTCTCCTTGAGCTTGAGGAGGAAGTATGTGTTAGGAATTATATCCACAATTACCTTGATTTGAAGAAGTCCTCTTGCATTAAGATGAATTGAGTTTGTATTTGATTTGGTATTTAAGTTATGTGTTTGCAGGACATTAATTGCTAAGTACAAACCAGTGTCAGGTTTCAATGAGTCATAAACGCAGGCCTATGCAATATAATCCCTCATTGTGTAGACCAAGGTGTTGACTCATTTGAAAATCTCTCTATTGGGGTGTACTTCATATTCAAACACTATGGATAAGTCAAGATGAAGTAGTTGTTGTGTTCAGGACTGGAAGAAAATTATTCAAGTCAATTCATCGAGTACACTCGAGAAGACTCTACTAATTCGTTGAGACATCTCGAGTGGACTGGACGAATTCGTCGAGATTACTTGATAGGTCTCAAGTAATGTCTTAAGTATTTTCATCGAGTAATAAAGTGTTCACTCGAGAACACTCGATGAATTCGTCGAGTGGACTCGACGAATTCATCGAGATTACTTGATAGGTCTCTTCTCGTCGAGTGAGTTATTGACCACTCGTGAACACTCGACGAATTTGTTGAGTGCTCTCGAGAAGTCAGTGAATATTCCCGCCAGTCTATATTTCAGCTAAGTAAAATTCATCAAGTAAATTTCGTCGAATCATTACGACGAATTCGTTGAATCATTAAGTAAAATTTGTTGAGTGATCAAATCATTTTACGAGTGTATTTGATGAATGGACTTATCTGCTTTTCATTTTCAAATTCCAGACGGCTTATATTTAGGGCTTTCTCCATGTACAATACACGTCGAGCTTAATCCCTAAATCACATTTCTAGCCGTTAGAGAAGAATCATATAAAAAATTAAGGGTTATTCTTTATTAAACCCTAATCTAAAATAGAGAAGAAAATCTCAAATCGAAAAATCATCTTTCTCGACAGTCGGCTCTCGTCTTTCTCGAACAGAACATTTTTGTGGCCGACAAAGCTTCTTCTCAAGATTCTTCTTCAGGTTCAGAGTCGACCAGATCCCTGTTTTCAGACTCACTCAAGATTGTTGAAGATCAGTCGACTCCAGAAGTTTTCAGATCCAGTTTTCAAAAGATTGAGTTTTTCTCTTCCTTCATCTTTCAAGATCAGAGCCTTCAATCAAGCAAGGAAGAAGAAGACAAATTTCAGATCGGAAGAAAGATCTCCTAGAGATCTAAGAAGATTGTTGTCAATCTATTTGTGTATTGTAAAAACCTTTTACATATTTTGTAGGAATTTTTTACTTCCGAGTTTGTAGGAAGTTTTACTTCCGAGTGTAGGAGTTGAGGCTCCAAGTTTGTAGGGGACGTGCTCTCCTAGTTTGTAGGAGTTGTATGCTCCGAGTTGTAAAATGTGTTTAAATATGAGATTAGTGAAGTAATCTAGTCTAGCCGGGAGTGCTAGATAGGTGAGGAGGGAAAGTGTACGTACCCATTTCGGGGAACCACTATAAATCCTTGTGTGTGTGTGCTCTTTATTTTTGTGTGCTTTTCTTTCAAGTTTTTAATTCCGCATAAAAGCCATAGAATTCACCTATTCACCCCCTCTAGGTGATTTAGGTAGCAACTAGATACTTTCAATTGGTATCAGAGATAGGTTGCTCATTAAGAGGTTAACACCTTGAACAAAATCCTTTATCTAGTTGTTCAAAGACACCATGTCTGGAATGGACAGAAACAAGGATTCTTCCATGAAATTGTAGGTGTGCACTAAAGAGAACTTTCCTATGTGGAAGGAAAGAGTAAGGTTCTACATGGAAGCCGTCGACCCAAGAATTTTTCAGATTGTTGAAGAAGGTCCTCATATTCCAATGACATCATCTACAATCAACCATAACGTGCAAGTTCCTAAAACGATTCTGGACTTAACAAAGGACGAGATTGCCATTGTTGCCTTGGACAAGAAGGCAAAGAACATTATTGCCAGTGCAGTAGATAACTCCATGCTGCAAACTCTTTTTCACTGCAAGTCTGCCAAAGAGATGTGAGATTCTCTTGTTGTCTTGATGGAAGGTACAGAAGAAGTCAGAGATGATCGTATATCTCTACTGAATGAAGAGTACGAGACCTTCAAGCAAGACCCAAGAGATAGCCTATCATATACCAATGAGAAATTTTTCAAAATTGTCAACGGTTTAAGAAATTATGACCGGGAGTTCACAGTTGGAGAACTAAACGACAAGTTCTTGAGATCCCTAACGAAAGAATGAGATACCATGTCAATCGCTATAAGGGAGTTTAGCAAGCTAGCTACAATGGAGCCTCAGATCTTGTTTGGGAAGCTTCTTTACCATGAACTGAAGCTCAGCATCAGGATAACTGAGGAAGAGGGGAGCAAGACTTATGGAAGGAAGAAGTCCATAGCACTGAAGGCGGATGGGTCAAGGAAAGGTAATATTGTGTCACCAATAAGGACACGATCGTCAGATGAAGATGACGAGTCAGTGGCTTGCTACTTAAGCTCAGACATGTCCGATGGAGAGTTCTCCTTACTCTCCAAGCAATTCAAGAGATTGCTAAACAAAAGGAAGCAAAGTAGAAGTCAATCCTCCTCATCCAATCATAGAAGATCAAGACATGATGGTCACAAGAAAGAATACAACAACGACAGGTATAAATTCAAACCTAATAAACATATTTTGACTGATATTATTTGTTATTGCTGCAATAAGGCAGGGCACATGATCGCGGAATGCCCGTACAATAAGAAAGAATGATGTAGAAAGGAAGACAAGAAATCCTTCAAAAATAAGGAGGAAAAGAGCTTCTTGGCTAAGAAGTCCAAGACTCTGAGCGACAACGACTCAGATGAGTCAAGCTCAGAAGAAGAAGCCTACTTCGGGATCATGGCTCAGACCGACGATGAAAACTACGACACCCCATTTGAGGGGAAGGTAAACTCTCATACTCCTTTATTTGAGTCTGAAGTTGAGACCAATGCGGATGAAGGCTACACTTCTCAGAAGGAATCAAAATTAATGATTCAGTACCAAGCTTTATTAAAGTTATTTAACAAATGCTGCAAGGTGGTTAAATATCAAGCCAATGTGATTGCGTCTCTTAAGACCGTGGAATCAGATCTGAGGGAAGAAATTGAAAAATTAATTCCCTTCAGAGATGATGTCTAACTCTTGAAAGACGAACTCAAAAGCTCTACTGAACTAATAAAGCTGAAGGAGAAATCCATAAATGAGTTGGAAGGGAAGTTAGTGGTTGAGAGGAAGCTAGTAGAAAGCTTCTCCAAACCAAAGACCATCCTTCCTCTTATTGATGGTATTTCATCTCCTGCAAAGGGTAGCGGTATTGGTCACGAGACCGAGAAAAGTAAGGCTGCTAAGAGATGGGCCGTTAAGGGTAAGGGTAAGGCGAATCAAAAAGTCAACCATCATTCAAGAAGGTAATTTTTCTGACAAACACCTATGACTTTGAAACATCTTACAGTCACTTAACGAGACCAACTCACGTTGAGTCAAATAAAAGTAACCAAGGATGGAGCCCTCCCCGACACTTCGGAACGACTGCTCTCAAAGCTCCTTACAAAGAGATAGTCCTCAAGGACTATGTTTCATTCGTGCATGAACCGTTAATTAAGAAAGCACCTAAAGTCAAACCTATTGCTACGAAACCACTTAAGAAGGAGCCATGTGTTTGTTACAATCACGTGGCTTCTACCTCCAAGTCGGTAGCTCCTGCTAGACCCCCCATTCAATGAGTTAAGCAGGAGAGGGAAAGAAGGTACCACAGATTCGACTGTTAGTGTTGTGACAAAGTTGGTCACTTTGCCATAGATTGTTGGTTTAATCTAATGAATTCTAGGACTCCGCTAGTTAATAATGCAAGGATGACCACTCACAATATTAACACTCAAAGTGGAAGTCATTTAACAAGAAGCCAAGGACCCAAATCCTTTTGGGTTCCTAAGGGCAATTGATTATTGATTGCAGGTATGCCCAAAGGCCAACAACACATCTATCTGGTATTTGGACAGTGGATGTTCGTGGCACATGACCAGAACAAGAAGCCTATTGCAAACTTACACCCCAATTAAGGATGGTCCAAAGGTTATCTTTGGTGGATCTGATCGAGGAATCACAAAAGGCTATAGTATGATTACCAACGGTATAGTCTCTTTCACAAACGTAGCTTATGTTAAGGGATTATAACATAATCTTATTAGCATAAGTCAATTATGTGATAAAGGCTATATGGTTGAGTTCTACAAGTATAAGTGTTTGATAAAGCCGTCTGATGTGTCAAAAACTATTTTAACAGGCACTCAGAGTAGAAATATTTTCTGCCTAAATTTTCTTTGTTTAGATTCTTCTACAACACCAGTGTGATTTTTAGCAAAAAATAGTGCATCTCTTTATGATTAATGGAACAAGAGACTAGCACATATTAATTTTAAAACTATAAGTATGCTATTTTCTCACAACTTAGTGCGCGACGTACCTGATGTTAACTGTATTAAAGAGAGGCCTTGTCATGCATGCCAAATGGGCAAGCAGACTCGGGCTAACTTTAAGAGCATCATTGGTAAAGATTCTACCAGATGTTTATATCTGCTTCATATGGATCTATTTGATCCCATGCCAGTTAGGAGTTTAGGAGGTAAGACTAATACCTTGGTAATTGTTGATGACTACTCACGTTTTGCTTGAGTAATCTTTTTGAAACACAAGTTAGATACTTTTAGCTCTTTCACTAACTTTGTTAGGCAAATCCAGAATGAACTAAACTGCTCCACAGTCAAAATCAGAAGTGATCACGGAACATTATTCAAGTCTGGGGCTATGACAGAAATTTGTGAAAGCTTAGGTATCTTTCATGAGTTTTCCTCTCCTCGTACTCCACAACAAAATGGAGTTACCTAGAGAAAGAATAGAACACTCATAGAGGCAAGTAGAACAATGTTGAATGATTCTTCTCTTCTGGAATATTTCTGGGAAGAAGCCGTCAACACTGCTTGTTACGTGCAAAATAAAGCACTAATCAACAAGAACCATCGTAAGACACCTTATGAACTTCTAAAGGACAGGAAACCAACTGTATTTTATTTTAGAATTTTTGGCAGTAAGTCCTTCGTACTTAACAACAGAAAGTATTGCAAAACTAAGTTTAGTGAAAAATGTTTTGAAGGTATTTTTGTAGGCTATAGTAGCCATAGTAAGGCATATAAGATTTTCAACAAGAAAACTCTAGTTGTAAAAGAATTCATAAATGTTGTATTTGATGAGACGAGTATGCTTCACAGCAGCTCTTCTAGTGATTTTGTTGAAGATGCATGTGCATGTTTGAAACTGAAAGAACTCAACTTGGAAGAAGTCATTAAAGAAGATGCTCCAAGGACAGTTTCAGTAAATACTCCAATTACACCTGAAGAAGAAGAACCTCAAGAAATAGAAGACGTACAGAAGTAGAAGAACTTGGTATTAGGGAAGATGCAAGGAATCTGGTGATCAGACATCAGAGAGATCACCCAACAAATCAAATCATCAGAGATACCAGAGTCAAAATAAGGACAAGAAGAGGTACATCTAACGAAGTTTTGCATTTAAGTTTTGTTTCGCAGATTGAGGCAAAGAAATTTGATGAGGCAAAAGAGGATGCCTCATGGATTATTGCAATGCAAGAGGAGCTCAATCAATTCAAAACATGTAAAGTTTGGAAGTTGGTGCCAAGGCCCAAAGGTCAAAATGTTATCGGAACAAAATGGGTTTTCAGAAACAAGCTGGATGAAAATGATGTGATCATCAAGAACAAGGATAGAACTGTTGCCCAAGGTTACCGATAAGAAGAAGGGATCAACTTCGATCAAACTTATGCTCCAGTGGTAAGAATCGAAGCAATCAGGTTGTTCCTAGCATATGTTGTTTACAAGGGATTTAAGGTCTATCAAATGGACGTGAAGTCAACCTTCCTTAATGGAAATCTAAAGGAAGAAGTATACGTAGAACAACCTCCAGGTTTTGATGATTCATCCCTCCCTAATTATGTTTACTTTTTACGAAAATCTTTATATGGTCTAAAACAAGCACCCCGAGCTTGGTATGAGACCCTCTCTAGCTTTCTTCTTGAGAACAAATTCACAAGAGGAAAGATAGATAAGACATTATTTTTTAGGGAAGTAAAAGACAAGATTTTGTTAGTGCAAATCTATGTCAACGATATTATCTTTGGATCTACGGATGATCACCTTTGCAAAAAGTTCTCTAACTTGATGCAAGGGAAATTTGACATGAGTAGTATGAGTGAGCTGAAGTATTTTTTAGGACTTCAGGTGAAACAATCTGAAGATGGAATTTTCATCTCTCATACGAAGTTCACCAAAGAGTTAATTAAGAAATTCGGAATGGAGAATGCAACCTCAATGAGGACTCCAATGGGTTCAACTATGACTCTGGACAAGGATGAGAAAGGGAAACCTTTTGATGAAACCAATTATAGAAGCATAATTGGATCTTTGCTCTACCTTACTGCCAGTAGACTGGACATAATGTTTTCAACATGTGTTTGTGCTAGATTTCAGGTGAACTCTAAGGAATCTCATTATGCCGCTACAAAGAGAATTTTGAGATACCTTAAAGGCACACCGAATCTTGGCTTATGGTACCCAAGAAGTAATGAATTCGAGCTAACAGGCTTTTCAGATGCTGATTTTGCAGGTAGCAGGGATGACCGAAAAAGCACTTCCGGGACATGCCAATCCTTGGAAGGAGGCTTATTTCTTGGAGTAGCAAGAAGCAGAATTGTGTAGCAATTTCAACTGCTGAATCAGAGTATATCTCCACAAGCAGTTGTTGTGCACAACTTCTATGGATCGGGAATCAACTGGAAGACTACAACCTGAAGTTGAAGGAGATTCCCATATTCGGTGACTCATCAAGTGCCATAGAAATTCTAACAATCCAGTCTCTCACAACCGGACAAAGCACATAGAGATACACTATTACTTCATCCGGGAGCCTGTGGATAACAAGGACATCAACATCAGTCATTTCCCGAAGGATAAGCAAATTGCAGATATTATCACGTAGTTGCTAGATGAGGCCAAGTTCAACTATTTCAAGTTGGAACTTGGTATGTTGAACATGGATTCTTGAAGAAAAGCTCAAGAAATCAGTCCAAGCACTGAAATTCTAAGTGGGAGAGAAGATTGAGAGGGAGATGAAACAAGATTTCAAAGTCTACTTCCAAATAAGGACTCTGGTGTAGTTACTGAGGGGGAGAACCCTGTTGAACTGCCATGTTATCACTTCCCTATCTGAAGTAGTCAGAAAGGGGGAGAGAAGGTTGAAAGGGGGGAGAGAAGGTTGAAAAGCAAAACAGTTGAAAAGCTAAGTCTTTAACTGTCCATGTCATTTTATGTAATTGATATTATAATTATTCTCTGTGCAATTCAACTTAGTACATAGGGTTCCGACTTCTTCAAATAGAGGGAGATTGTTGGGAATTGTATCCATAATTACCTTTATTTGAAGAAGTCCCCTTGCACTAAGATGAATTGAGTTTGTATTTGATTTGGTATTTTAGTTATGTGTTTGCAGGACATTAATTGCTAAGTACAAACCAGTGTCAGGTTTCAATGAGTCATAAACACAGGCCTATGCAATGTAATCCCTCATTGTGTAGACCAAGGTGTCGACTCATATGAAATCTCTCTATTGGGGTGTACTTCATATTCAAACACTATGGAGAAGTCAAGATGAAGTAGTTGCCGTGTTCAGGATTGGAAGAAAAATTATTTAAGTCAATTCATCGAGTACACTCGACGAATTCATCGAGACATCTCGAGTGGACTAGACGAATTCGTCGAGATTACTTGATAGGTCTCAAGTAATGTCTTAAGTATTTTTGTCGAGTAATAAAGTGTTCACTCGAGAACACTCGATGAATTCGTCAAGATTACTTGATAGGTCTCTTCTCGTCGAGTGAGTTATTGACCACTCATGAACACTCGACCAATTCGTTGAGTGCTCTCGAGAAGTCAGTGAATATTCCCGCCAGTCTATATTTTAGCTAAGTAAAATTCATCAAGTAAATTTTGTTGAATCATTACGACGAATTCGTTGAATCGTTCTTTGCAATTCGTCGAGTGATCAAATCATTTCACGAGTGCATTCGACGAATGGACTTATCTTCTTTTCGTTTTAAAATTCCAGACGGCTTATATTTAGGGCTTCCTCCATGTATAGTACACGTGGAGCTTAATCCTTAAATCACGTTTCTAGACGTTAGAGAAGAATCATATAAATACTTAAGAGTTATTCTTTATTAAACCCTAATCTGAAATAGAGAAGAAAATAACAAATTGAAAGGAGAACTCTCCATCGGACATGTCTGAGCTTGAGGAGCAAGCCACTGACTCGTCATCTTCATCTAACGATTGTGTCCTTATTGGTGACACAATCTTACCTTTCCTTGACCCTTCCACCTTTAGTGCTACAGAATTCTCCCTTCCAGAAGTCTTGCTCCCCTCTTCCTCAGCTTTCGTGATGCTGAACTTCAGTTCATGGGAAAGAAGCTTCCCAAACAAGATCTGAGGCTCCATTGTAGCTAGCTTGCCAAAATCCCTTATAACGGTTGCCTTGTTATCCCATTCTTTCGTCAGGGATCCCAATAACTTGTCGTTTAGTTCTCCAACTGTGAACTCCTGATCATAATTTCTTAGACAATTGATAATTTTGAAGAAGTTCTCGTAGGTATCTGATATGCTATCTCTTGGGTCTTACTTGAAGGCCTCGTACTCTTGATTCAGCAGAGATCTACGATCATCTCTGACTTCTTCTATACTTTCCATCAAGACAACAAGAGAATCCCACATCTCTTTGGCAGACTTACAGTGAAAAAGATTTTGTAGCATGGAGTTATCTACTGCACTGACAATAATGTTCTTTGCCTTCTTGTCTAAGGCGAACAGCCTAAGCAACTAGATACTTTTAGTATGATTTCCGTTCTCTTTCCTCCTTCTTCTAAGAATTTTCATGAAGTTTTTGGAGAATAGAGTTACCTCCCCATCAAACAGTCCTGTGCCGGTGGAGCTTGTCTCAGATTCTTAAGTTTAGCTGTAGCTCATAAGAGAGGAGTTTCCCAAATAGATTTTGGGGTTCCACGTTGCTCTGATTTCCTACCTCCCTTATGGCATAGATTTTAGTATCCCATTCTTTGTGAAGGGACCTCATGAATTTATCATTAAGCTCATAGTTAGAGAACACCCTTCCATAGGTTCTCAGACCATTCACAATTCTAAAGAATTTTTCATAACATTCAGAGATGGAATCCTTCTCATCTTGTCTGAATGCATAATATTCCTATTTTAGGAGGGATTTTCTGACATTCCTGACTTCAGCAGTTCCTTCCATGTAAACTACAAAAGAGTCCCACATTTCTTTTGCAATTTTACAGTGCATTATATTCTAGAATGTAGAATCATCAATAACACTTACCAGAATATTTTTGTCCCTCTTGTCCATGGTAGCAAGTACTATTTCATCCTTATTCATGTCAGCATACTTCTTTGGAATAGGAGCTTCAGTGCTGGAAGATGGAGTTCTCATTGGGATGAAGGGACCATCTTCAATGGTCATGAAGATCCTTGGATCAGATGCCTCCATATAGAGTTTCACCATTTCCTTCCATATGACAAAGATCTCCTTTTGCATATAGGTAACTTCATAGAACTGAGTTCTTTGTAGTTTTCTCTAGTCATGGTGTGAGTATAAGTCAATCCTTAGCATATCTTGTTCCTTAGCTGTAAGGATATTTAGGACTCAACCTCGATTTGATACCAATTGTTATTCTATAGGAATGACTAAGATCGCACCTAGAGGGGGGGGGGGGGGGTGAATAGTGTGATGGGTGATGTATGAGATCTTTTTATAAATTAAAATCGCAGAGCAATCAATCACAGCAAAAAGCACACAGAAGACACAAAGATTTATAGTGGTTCCCCAAAAATTGGGTACATCTACTTTCCCCACACCTTTCAAGCAGTATGTTGACAAGGAAAAACTCCTCCAAAACGCAGAGCTCACACAAAGTTCCTACCTCAGTCTTTTACAACACAAGACCTACACTTAGATCTACAAATAGATCATATCTCAGATCACAAAGATCTTATACTCAGATCACTAAGATCTTACTCTCAGATTCACAAAGGAATCCTACACTCAGATCACAAAGATCTTACTCAACTGTTTATAAGATTACAGTTTTTACAGTATAGACTAAAAAAGAATTAAGTCTTGGATCCCGAGTCTTCAATAGAAAGCCTAGCAGTAGGCTTCTTCTTCCTCGATAATGAAGATATATATTTTGATGAGTAGATATGTATCAAAGGAATGAGCAGCAGTGATCCTTTCTTTCTTTGTAGATTGTTGAAGCTTCTTCAGAATTAGAGTCAATAACACTTTTGAGAATTGAGAAGGATCTTGCTCTTGATGACAGAATAATTGACTTGAGAATTCTTGCTGTCGAATTTTATATTCTACAGATCATTAGTTATGACAGGAGGAGTCCATCTCCTTTTATAATGGTGCATTTCTTTAAAGAAAATGGAGGATATCATGGGGGTGTGATTATTATCACTGAATTTGAATTTCCAAATTTGATCAGAAAAGGGAATATACAAATTTGTCTTAATTGGGAATATTCCTTGAAGAGTAATAGTGATCAGAAAAAGGAATGCATAATTCTGACTTATTTTGGAATGATCCTCCAATAGTATTAACTGAGAAATCCATTCCATAATTATTTCTCCAACGAAATTAATCTATTAAAGACTTCCATAAGAGTACCATTGAATTGCGCCTTGATTTGCATGAAAAGATTGGAGCAATAATAATGACACATGCTTTGCAAGTACTTAAAGTAAATCTGAATAAGTGTTAGTATGTCCAGTCGACATGGAGATCGTTCCGTCGATCGATATTAATCCAGTCGATTTCCTGTCCAGTCGATTTGCAGAATGGATGGACTGTCTAGTCGATTTTTCCTTGTAAGAAAGTAGACTAGCTCAACATAGATAGTCTGTCTAGTCGATCTATTCTGTCGACATTTCTTTCCGTCAATATTTTAAGTTCAATCGACAGACTGTCTCGTCAAGTTTTTACTTAACTATATTCTGACTTCTCTGCTTCCTGATTTCAGTAATCCTCCTTGATTTTTTCAAGTAGTATCTTCAAGATAGATGCCAGTATATAATAAGTTATATATTTGAGATCATATAACATGAGTGAGTGCTAGGTCTAAGCGACCCTTAGAAATATTTATATATATTAATCTTCTACAGATTATAAGTAGGTGTCTCAAGCATAATCAAGGATTCATCAAACACATTAAGTTTATTATTATGTTAATGTTTTCTTCAAATCAGGAATCTTGGGGATCAAATTCCCAACAGTAATAATCAAATTTGTTTCAAGTAATATAAACTTGCAAAAAAATATAATCATTTACTACATTACTTTCAATATTATAAACTTGTAAATATCTCTATAGTAGACAAAAGAACATCAACATGCCAGAAATCTCATGAAACAAAACAAGCATCATGCAGCTTCAATTCTTATATAATCATTGACTTCATTGGCATTGTGTTGAAACATGCATGATGAGCATTCAACTTCGTCAATACACCATTTACCACATAATTTTTTCAAACTTCAAGCACCTACATGATCTCTCAGAAAATGATAAAGCAAACTATTTACAGATGTGAAATTAAATACAAGATTGATATAAAATAAAAGATGTTAACCATATAAAAATGAGATTCATCTAATTTCTATTAATCACAAGTTGTGCATTGCTTGAGTGTGTGGAGTGTGCAAAAACTATTTATAAAAAAACACAAAAAAGCTATTATATAAGAATCAATTGTCAAATTATTTCCATATCATAACTTTAATTTGCTAAGCCATAAAATTCTGCAAATATAAATTATCTTCCATCTGCAGGTAGCCACAGAAATGAAAGCATTCACCACTTCACATACACTATCTAATGAACCTCAACATGGGTCATTGCAAGTAACAGAATTCAGAGATACAAAATGAATTATAAATCATATTTAAAACCATTATTTCATTATTCGTTATTTCAAAGTTCGGCACATAACTTATGTAGAGCTACACAATGGAACAGTAAACCACTAAAATAATGCAGAATAAAGTAATAACTACACATTATAACACTTATGTAAAGATGCACTATACCAAACCAAAATCAATTAATAACAATTAGCAAACTTTGAGAATATCAATATTTTGAATCAGATCGAATAAGTTGGTAACATTGTAACTTACAATAGAAAGGTTGAAGAATTATGAGGAAAATCCTTGCCGCCGTGAGCAATGTTGAAGCAGAATGAATTGACTGAAGCTAGGAGATGGAGAAAATGCAGTTGAAATGAAGAAAAGAAATTAGAACTATGTGAATATAAAATAAATAGTGTTTAGTGAAAAAGAAAGATAACAACAAATCCATCAATCTACTAAAATCAAAAATTAAATATTAGTAATGCAACAAAAATAGGAATCATTGAGAAGCATTAAACAAACAGAGATAAGTTGCACCAATGTGTAAATCTAATAACCATAGCTCGATAACAAATCAATCTGAAGAGTCATCAAAATATATTTGCAGTTCTTCAAATTAATAAACATGCTGAATAAAATGTCATATTGCAAATATTATGTAAGATAGATGATTCTAGAAATACATTTGAGAATGCTCAAAAATTAAAATCAGTAAATCAAATTAGAAAAACCAGCCAATGCCGGTCCCAAGCCCGGATGAAAAATGGTGAGTGTTGTGTTAGGTAGACGACCAACGTAAAATTTAGTCACTTTTATGAATATGGATCTTTTGAGAAATTGTGCTAAAGCTAGGTTCTTACCCTTAAGGAACGCGTCGTATGGTCCGAATGCGGCGTCTTGGCAAGGACCGCTACATCTCCAGGACTTGGGTGTAATGTTAAATAGGCAAGAGTCATCGTCGTATGGTCTAAATGCGACATCTTGGTAAGGACTGCTTCACCTACAAAAGGACTTGGGTGTTGTTGAAACCAATAACTTGGTCCCTGTGGAGTTCGGGCCCTCAACAAGTTGGGGGTGACCTCACACTTACCTCTCCCAAGGGAGAGCTCTAGGCTAAGAGGCTAAGGAACTAGGAATGAGACCAAGGGCTTAGCGAGGAGGTCCCACCACACACCCGAAAGATCTTAGAGCGCTTCCCCTTCCAAGCCAATGCTAAGCATGGGCACCTTTGGAGGCTCGCTCCACCCACCAAAGAAACATGGGGAGAGAGTGGCCAAAAGAGAGAGATCCCTCCAAATGGTGCACCCTTGGTCCTATTTATAGATTTCTGGACTTGGTCTGCTGATAGCCATATTTTGGCCTACGAGATTACGAAAATGCCCTCAGGTTTGGCCTGCCAATAGCCAAATCCCGCCATTCTGAGGCACTAAACGCAGGACGACCCATTCTCCTCGGGACTGGGAGAGGGGGAGGTCGCCCACCTCCACCCCTCGCCCCCATCCCAAGGGGGACGGGCGAGAGGGGGAAGCTGCCCGCACCTCTCGCCCGCCAAGGGGGCCGAGCGAGAGGGGGCAGCTGCCCGCACCTCTCACCCACCAAGGGGGTCGGGCGAGAGGGGGCAGCTGCCCGAACCTCTCGCCCGCCAAGGGGGCCGGGCGAGAGGGGGAAGCTACCCGCACCTCTCGCCCGCCAAGGGGGCCGGGCGAGAGGGGGCAGCTGCCGGCACCTCTCGCCCGCCATGGGGCCGGGCGAGAGGGGGAAGCTGCCCGCACCTCTCGCCCGCTAAGGGGGCCGGGCGAGAGTGGGCAGCCAGCCGCACCTCTCTCCCGCCAAGGGGGCCGGGCGAGAGGGGGCAGCTGCCCACACCTCTCGCCCGCCAAGGGGGCCGGGCGAGAGGGGGAAGCTGCCCACACCTCTCTCCCGCCAAGGGGGCCGGGAAAGAGGGGGCAGCTGCCCGCACCTCTCGCCCGCCAAGGGTGCCGGGCGAGAGGGGGCAGCCGGCCACACCTCTCGCCCGCCAAGGGGGCCGGGCGAGAGGGGGCTGCTGCCCCCACCTCTCGCCCGCCAAGGGGGCCGGGCGAGAGGGGGTAGCTGTCCGCACCTCTCCCCCGCCAAGGGGGCCGGGCGAGAGGGGGCAGCCGACCCTAACCTCTCGCCCCCTTGCTGAGGCGGGAGCGAGAGGGGGCAGCCGACCCTCACCTCTCGCCCCCCTTGCTGGGGCGGGGCGAGCGGGAGGCCTCCGCCTCCACCGCTCACCCCTTATAGGGGCTGGGTGAGCGGGAGGCCTCCGCCTCCACCGCTAACCCCTTACAGGGGATGGGCGAGCGGGAAGCCTCCACCTCCACCGCTCGCCCCCTTTCCTTGCCTGGGACCGTGCTGAAAAATAATGTCTTAGGAGACCCCTTGGGTTCCGGGGACCCACTCGGCGAAAACAGGGTTGTACACAATCCCCGCTCTTTTCGAGCGGGGTACACGCTCGGAAAAAATAGTCCAACCCTGCATATTCGGCGATTGGCGTTGAATGAAATTGAGAAGACCCCATATCGCCCCGGTGAAAATTTACTCAAGCCCCCCAAAGAGGCCGATCCGGCCCTGCCGGCTAGTGAGAGCCCAGCTAGCCGAGCCACTCCGGGGGAAGAATAGTTACCCTCTCCGAGAGGCCATCCTACCCTGCCGGCTAATGAGAGCCCGGCTAGCCGAGCCACCTCGGGGGAAAAATACTTACCCTCCCTGAGAGGCCATCCTACCCTCCCGACTAATGAGAGTTCGGCTAGCGGAGCCACCTCGGGGGAAAAATACAAACCCTCCCTGAGGCCATCCTACCCTGCCGGCTAATCAGAGCCCGGCTAGCGGAGCCACATCGGGGGAAAAATACTTACCCTCCCCGAGAGGCCATCCTACCCCGCCGGCTAGCGGAGCCATCTCGGGAAAGAAAATCACTTAGAGAACTTCCTGCCACCGAGCGGTTCCCGGCCCTGCCAGCTAGGTGGGAGCCTGGTCAGCGGGCCAGCATCGGGGCTAAGTACCTTGAGAATTTCCAGCCACCGAGCGGTTCCCGGCCCTGCCAGCTAGGAGGGAGCCTGGTCAACGGGCCAGCAACGGGGCTAAGTACCTTGAGAATTTCCTGCCACCGAGCAGTTCCCGGCCCTGCCAGCTAGGTGGGAGCCTGGTCAGCGGGCCAGCATCGGGGCTAAGTACATTGAGAATTTCCTGCCACCGAGCGGTTCCCGGCCCTGCCAGCTAGGTAGGAGCCTGGTCAGCGGGCCAGCATCGGGGCTAAGTATCTTGAGAATTTCCTGCCACCGAGCGGTTCCCGGCCCTGCCAGATAGGTGGGAGCCTGGTCAGTGGGCCAGCATCGGGGCTAAGTACCTTGAGAATTTCCTGCCACCGAGCGGTTCCAGGCCCTGCCAGCTAGGTGGGAGCCTGGTCAGTGGGCCAGCATCGGGGCTAAGTACCTTGAGAATTTCCTTCCACTGAGTGGTTCCCGACCCTGCTAGCTAGGTGGGAGCCTGATCAGCGGGCCAGCATCGGGGCTAATTACCTTGAGAGTTTCCTGCCACCGAGCGGTTCCCGGCCCTGCCAGCTAGGTGGGAGCCTGGTCAGCGGGCCAACATCGGGGCTAAGTACCTTCAGAATTTCCTGCCACCGAGTTGTTCCCGGCCCTGCCAGCTAGGTGGGAGTCTGGTCAGCGGGCCATCATCGGGGCTAAGTACCTTGAGAATTTCCTGCCACCGAGCGGTTCGCAGCCCTGCCAGCTAGGTGGGAGCCTGGTCAGCGGGCCATCATCGGGGCTAAGTACCTTGAGAATTTCCTGTCACCGAGCAGTTCCCGACCCTGCCAGATAGGTGGGATCCTGGTCAGCGAGCCATCATCGAGGCTAAGTACCTTGAGAATTTCCTGCCACCGAGCGGTTCCCGGCCCTGCCAGTTAAGTGGGAGCCTGGTCAGCGGGCCAGCATCGGAGCTAAGTACCTTAAGAATTTCCTGCCACCGAGCGGTTCCTGCACCGGCCAGCTAGGTGGAAACCTTATCAGCGGGCCAGCATCGGGGCTAAGTACCTTGAGAATTTCCTGCCACCGAGCGGTTCCCGACCCTACCAGCTAGGTGGGAGCCTAGTTAGCGGGCCAGCATCGGGGCTAAGTACCTTCAGAATTTCCTTCCACCGAGCGGTTCCCGGCCCTGCCAGCTAGGTGGGAGCCTGGTCAGCGGGCCAGCATCGGGGCTAAGTACCTTGAGAATTTCCTGCCACCAAGCGATTCCCGACCCTGCCAGCTAGGTGGGAGCCTGGTCAGCGGGCCAGCATCGGCGCTAAGTAGCTTGAGAATTTCCTGCCACCAAGCGGTTCCCGGCCCTGCCAGCTAGGTGGGAGCCTGGTCAGCGGGCCAGCATCTGAGCTAAGTACCTTGAGAATTTCCTGCCACCGAGCTGTTCTCAACCCTGCCAGCTAGGTGGGAGCCTGGTCAGCGGCGTACCATGAGAATTTCTGCCTCCGAGCGGTTCCCGGCCCTGCCTGCTAGGTGGGAGCTTGGTCAGCGGGCTAGCATCGGGGCTAAGTACCTTGAGAATTTCCTGCCATCGAGCAGTTCCCGGCCCTGCCAGCTAGGTGGGAGCCTGGTCAGCGGGCCAGCATCGGGGCTAAGTACCTTGAGAATTTCTTGCCACCGAGCGGTTCCCGGCCCTGCCATATAGGTGGGAGTCTAGTCAGCGGGCCAGCATCGGGGCTAAGTACCTTGAGAATTTCCTGGCACCGAGCAGTTCCCGGCCCTGCCAGCTAGGTGGGAGCCTGGTCAGCGGGCCAGCATCGGGGCTATGTACCTTAAGAATTTCCTACCACCGAGCGGTTCCCGGCCCTACCAGCTAGGTGGGAGCCTTGTCAGCGGGCCAGCATCGGGGCTAAGTACCTTGAGAATTTACTGCCACCGAGCGGTTCCCGGCCCTGCTAGCTAGGTGGGAGCCTAGTCAGCCGGCCATCATCGGGGCTAAGTACCTTGAGAATTTCCTGCCACCAAGCGGTTCCCGGCCCTGCCAGCTAGGTGGGAGCCTGGTCAGCGGGCCAGCATCGGGGCTAGGTACCTTGAGAATTTCCTGCCACCGAGCGGTTCCCGGCCCTGCCAGCTAGGTGAGAGCCTGATCAGCGGGCCAGCATCGGGGCTAAGTACCTTGAGAATTTCCTGCCACCGAGTGGTTCCCGGCCCTGCTAGCTAGGTGGGAGCCTGGTCAGCGGGCCAGCATCAGAGCTAAGTACCTTGAGAATTTCCTGCCACCGAGCTGTTCCCGGCCCTGCCAGCTAGGTGGGAGCCTGATCAGCGGGCCAGCATCGAGGCTAAGTACCTTGAGAATTTCTTGCCAGCGAGCGGTTCCCGGCCCTGCCAGCTAGGTGGGAACCTGGTCAGCGGGCCAGCATCGGGGCTATGTACCTTGAGAATTTCCTGCCACCGAGCGGTTCCCAGCCCTGCCAGCTAGGTGGGAGCCTGGTCAGCGGGCCAGCATCAGGGCTAAGTACCTTGAGAATTTCATGCCACAGAGTTCTTCCCAGCCCTACCAGCTAGGTGGGAGCCTGGTCAGCGGGCCAGCATCAGGGCTAAGTACTTCGAAAAACTTTCATTACATTAATCATCATAATACATGCGAGAAAAACTAAGTCTGAAAGTGAAACATCACGATACATGGATCTAAGGCCAGAAAAACAACTAAGTATGGAGACCAAAACTTGGTCTCCTACTCACAGGCCTGGTCTTCCTCGACCTCTTCCGGTTGCTGTTGCTGTCTCGGACCCCTTGCCTCCCTCATTTCCACGAACTCAGGGTAGGCGGACGTTACATGACCTTCCTCATCGTGGAAGTCACAGTAGGGTAACTCAACCATACCCCATCTTCTTCCTCTTCTTTCTGCTTTTCTAGCTCTCCTCCTTCTTCCTCCCCCAATTGCCATGGTTTGCTGAGGTGGTGGAGAGGGTGCCTTCGGTCCCTGTGTAACATCCCTGATCTGCAAATAGAATATAACATGGGTCCGGCCGGGACCCCACGACATATAATACCCACAAAATCTAGAACATTAATAATTGATACAAGAAAACATGCTAATAAAACTCATAGTAAACAGAAACGGAAGCTAAACACAAGCCCAAAATAAAGGGGCCAGAATGTTCACAACAACAAGAAAAACAGTACTGAAGAGACACGACCTTAAGGCCTTACATGACTTCCAAAAGAGGTACAGACAAACAAAAAGGGCTACATGAAAAACTCCAAAATAGAGAGAGGACCCTAACTAGCTCCTCAGCAACCCATGGGCTCCGGCCCACTACACACCACTGCGAGCTCCGCCACCTGAAACCAAGAACAAACAGGCAGTGCAACGAAGGTCAGCATGGGGCTGACCAACACAACGTAACGACCCCTCCCCCCAGCCATCCTAGCGGACTCCGGGGAGAGTACATCGCTCTCCTGCAAGCACGCACAAAAACTAAAGCACCAAACAAAGGACCAAGGGGCACACGCGAGGGGTCCCCATAGTATACCACAGCACACACGTCGTTGACTCCCAAAGTCACACGACCTAAACCACATAGGCATTCTAAACCGAGTACTCATGACGAGAGGCGTGTGATCGCCTTTCGCACTCGAACGTAGAGGTAGGTGAACTACAGTTCGCATTGATTCGACGGAATGCGATAGCGAGGTACGAAGTACGTATCTATCTAACAGAGCGCGGCAGAGGAGAAGACAGTCTCCAACCGTCCGAACGAGTGCGACAGCGGGAAGAAATGGTACGCAACTGTCCAAACGAGCGCGACAGGGGGGGGGAACACAGTCCGCCACTGTCCAAACGAGTGCGACAGAGAGCATAGCACTACTCCCGGTCCTAGAACGTCGTGACGGGGAAACTCACCCGTTCCGCACAGTCCTCACGAACGTCATTCTACCGGGCTCACCTAAGCCTGCCTAGGAACGGGGTATTCACGAACGAAGCCCACGAATCCTATGATCTCTATGGAGAATAACACGGGACATTCTCGTTCGCGTGTTTAAGGCTAACCGCAATGCACAACACAACAACATCACCGATCCGGGATGAACGCTATGGGTAGGCTTCACACAGCATGCCTAAATCCAGACTCGCGCGTCAGATTACTAATGCACTTTGTGCCGGGGACGGACACAATCGACCCGTAGGGGGTTCGCAATGAACCGAGGGAAACACACACCGCGTCTAATTGGAGGCGGGTGGCCCTCCTAAGCAAAATAAAAGCAGAAAACTACACCGGGGTCGCAATCCCATGCCCTGGCGGAGTCCCCGCTCTCCACCGAGCAGCGGGAGAGGAACTCTACGTGCAGTTCACACAAACATAAGCCTGGGTCGCAATCACACGCCCTGGCAGAGTCCCCGTCCTCAACCGAGACGACGTGAGGGGACTCTCATTGCATGAAACATAAACATATGCACACTAAAATATAGAACATATGGTCCTAAGACCGGGGGAAGAAATCGTTACCCTTGTAGAGCGTCGCGGAGGCATCACAGAGACGGTAACCGCTGCCCTACCACGGATCTAGCCTCGACTCGGCTCCACACACGGTTCTTGCAAGAGATCTCCTCTAGATCCTCGGTCAAGCACCAAAACAGCGGCGGGAACTCTCACTCCAGGTGGCGCAAGCACCCGATAGCCTGCAGCAGAGAGAGGGAGGAGAGGAGAGGGGTCGGCCTTCTCCTAGAGCAGTGCGAACAAGAAAGAAGGGGGAGCGGGCCGGCCTCCTCCTGGAGCAGTGCGAACAAGAGGAGAAGGGGGATCGGGTTGGCCTCCTCCTGGGGCAGTGCGAACAAGAGGAGAAGGGGGAATCTGCCTCCTCCTGGAGCAGTGCGAGCAAGAGGGAAGGGGGAGCGGGTCGGCCGACCTAGACGAGGGTGAGAGGGAGGATGTGCGACGGGAGATCGGGGAAAAGTGAGAGGGGCTATCCGCAAACCCATTTTCTTATCCGCACCCCAGCAATTTTTTTTTTATAAAAAAAACTAAATGAAGGCGTTACAATTCCCTCCTCCTTAAAGAAATTTCGCCCCGAAATTTGAAGCATAACTAGCTAAATAAAATTTGTCATACCTGAGTAAAAAGGTCGGGGTACTCTTCGCGCATGACCTCTTTTGGATCCCAAGAGAGCTCCTCACGACCACAGTTGTCCCAACAGACTCTCACCATCTTGATAGACTTCCTCTGCAACTGTCGAATATCGGAATCGATGATGAAAATCGGCGTCACCCTGGTAGATAGGCCACTATCCACCGGCACACTATTGGCTTCCAACACTGACTCAGGCTCCCGCACCGCCTTCCTCAACACAGAAATATGGAAGACGTCGTGCAACCCGCTCAGCTTTGTCGACAACGCAAGTCGATAAGCTGCCTCGCCGATGCGCTCGGTGATCTTGAATGGCCCTAGGTACCTCGGGCTCAGCTTCTTCAAGCGTCGAATTCTCAACACTCCTTTGAAAGGTTTTATTTTCAAATACACCCAGTCGCCTACTGCGAACTCCACGTTCCGATGTTTGGCGTTGTAATATTTTGCCTGTC
The DNA here is from genome assembly GCA_033032865.1 of Dactylorhiza incarnata. Taxonomy (NCBI): domain Eukaryota; kingdom Viridiplantae; phylum Streptophyta; class Magnoliopsida; order Asparagales; family Orchidaceae; genus Dactylorhiza; species Dactylorhiza incarnata. The sequence continues at coordinate 3,163,484 of JAWHQI010000130.1, forward strand.
GGTCTTGGGCAGTCAACAACCGTTCTCGAATGGTCCGTATCGACTCTTTCGCCTCATCATCCTCTTTGCGCTTCAAAAGCTTGGTATCACGGGTCTCCGCCCATGCTAGAGGAGTGCGACACCTCCTCCCATATAATGCCTCAAACGGGGCCATCTAAATACTCGCCTAATAACTGTTGTTATAGGCGAACTCTACCATGTAAAAGTGATCTTCCCAACGCTGTCCAAAATCCATGACGCACATGCGCAGCATGTCCTCCATCATCCGATTTGTCCTCTCGGTCTGCCATCCGTTTGCGGATGGAAGGCTGTGCTAAACTTGAGTTTTGTGCCCAACAAACGATGGACATGTCTCCAACTTCTGGACGTAAACCGCCCATCACGGTCACTAACGATGCTGCGAGGTACGCCATGCAATCGAACAATGTTTTCCACATAAAGCTTTGCCAGCTTCTCAACTGAATCGCTCTTCTGATTTGAAATGAAATGTGCCACCTTAGTTAACCGATCTACGATCAACCAAATCGAATCATTTTTCTGCAGTGACTTTGGCAACCCGTGCACAAAGTCCATGGAAATATCATCAAATTTCCATTCCGGAATTGGTAATATAAGATCTCTTTTCTCAAAACCCGTTCGGGTACATGAAAACTCGAACCTCTCCCGCATCGTACGGTTGAGGTGGATCTTCGCCCAGAATCGCTGCCTTGCGGTGTTACCAACACTCGGGTTGGCTAACACCGCTCAGCACCGACTCTGCCTGCTATACGATCATAAGTAAATATATGCCAAAAGCAAGTACAGAGGTAAAGGCATGCCCACATATCACAACATCATATAGATATATAATGAAACAGAAATGTCCAAAAAGAGACAGTACAAGCAAAAGGGCTTAAGCCCGATACATATCCAAAATGAGTACTCTCTCTCTCTCTACAACATGCGGAAACTACAAACTCTCAAAGCTGAAATCTAACTATCTAGTCATCAACCTGTGGCGTCGTGGTAGTGCGCTGCATCCGCTGCTCAGGTCCTGCCATCTCGTCCAGCTGCGCGCGGGACAACTCCGTCTCCTCGGACTCCTGTTACGGCCACATCCGACCGTTAGTCATAAAGACTAAGTCATTTTGTCCTCGCCTCCCTCCACGACTCCTAGGTACCGAGCGGGAGGAATAAGCGGAGGACAACAAGGGGTAAACAAGGAAAGAGGTGACATGACACTATTCAAGCAAGTATAGGTAAAGCGGTAAAACTAGCTAGCAGTATAGTGCAAATAAATGACAGTAAAGTAGAGCATGAAGTAAACCAGTAATAAAAATGCGGTGCAGTAAGTAAAACTAATCTACCATCACAGATTCGTACCTTAACTTATATGAACGCCCATACGACAAATAAGTTAAGATGTCCAGGTAACCCATCATATAAAAGAGCCCATACTAATTTATATGATGAGGTTATGCTAATGTGTATGTTATGTTATGCTATTCTTATGATCATTTAATGTATTTATGCAATGTGACTCACCCACACGACTGTATGCGCACAGACCTTTATTGTTCCCACTTTGTTAGAAAGGAAGCCAAACTTTCGGGTATCGACCGTCATGGCTCACGATGGCAGTGGATCGGGCACTCCACATCCTAGGCGGGTATGCTCACTACCAATCCTAGACCTCACGTACGCCTCAATGCTAAGAACACATCAGCGGAACCCCTGCGTACTCTTGCTGGAATCCACCACCAGACTTTAAGGTCGGGGTGGGTTATTAGGGATTGTCCTCCAGACCGCGGTACTCAATCTTACCGGCCCTCTAAACCTCACCCTCACCTGAGTCAACGTACTATCGTCGGTGACACGACTAGCCTAGTACCGAAGACTCGCCACTAATTGCATAAGTAACAGGTGTTATCAAGTCCACCCGAGCCTCCGGCTTAGGGACTAACACACAAGTTGTTCCAACCCATCTCCTTCCCGAAGGAGATCCATACTAGTTCGCTGACCTAATTAGGCTACTCTTACCTACAATTAAGTTAGTATTATATTTAGGGTGAATCTTGGACTTCCCGCGGTATACCCCGTAAAGGGGCCCCCAACGGTACTAAGGATTCAATGGGCTCAACCCCACCATCCTCTTTCTCAAGACAATTACTTTAGTTGGTGATTAACATTTAGTTCACCCCTCATTATTTCATATAATTAAAGTGAGTTAGCTCAACACCCGTCCCACCTAATTGGGTTGGACGTACCTCCACACCTCATACATTAACCCTAGCACAATCTCAATGTTAACCCTAGGTTTGGCCCTCCTTGAATCATTGTGAGCTATAACTCAAATACTGAATGGACATAACTTCTAAACACTACTTAGGGGTCTGAATTGTCTTAAAATCAAAATTCTGTTTTTACTAAACGCAGACCACTAAGTTGAACTAACCTCAAACCCCATAAGGGGATCCTTCTAAAAACTCATCACACGGGTCTGGTATAATTATACTAGGCTCCCATTGACCTTAATAAGGTATGTTCTAATTTCCATAGTTTTCCATATTAATTTGGTATTTATTATTAATTAAAGTAGTTAAGGCCTTAAGTCAAATTACACAAGATCTATCCTCAAAATGCTTCTACATGCTACATGAAAATTATCAGTAAGGTAATATTCCATAACAAGGTGGTTCACTGAGTTTCATGACCCTAGGATGTCATGTGGCCTACTAAATCATCATAGTTGTATAATTACCAAAATGGCACTATAATTAGGAAAATAATATTTCACATCTGAAAATTCTATAAAAAATTTACCAAGAGTGCAAATGGGGGTCTAGAGTCCTCTGCCAAATATTTATATCATTACCATATGATTTGACTAATTAAAATGATTTAACATCCAAGTGTAGTAAATACCAATTTCTACATGATGTACATGAAATACAAATCCACAGGCTTCCAAATAATTATCATGGGCATATATCAACATAAAATGACAGATAACCAAGTTTCATAATTTTGCCCAGTGATTTGACATTTTTCATAATTAAATTCCTCTAAGCTAGTAAGCACTTAAAAAAGTCCTCCACAAGGAATAACACTTCAACAAATCATAATAAAATTACCATAGCCTATTTTCATCCCAATTCAGCCATCGTTAAAATTTCGGAACCAGACAAGGTCATCTGACCATGCATTTTATTTATTTAAGGAAATAGTGGCAATTTCATTTAATAAGAGTAAAATACATAAATGACTCTAAATATTCTCATTAAATTATCTAAGCCTTTGCATGCTCCTAAAAACATGTCTACCAAGTTCTGAGCCGAGGCAAGGACATTTGGTCCAATGTCCTTCACAGACCCAAATTTGCAACCCTAAGGGTTTACCCTTAGGGTTTTAGGACACGCCACCCTAATGATTCCAAATGCTCCATTAGGGGGTGTCACATGTATCTATATATCATTACCTACAAAGTCATCATGATTGGAGGAGGCCAACTCACTCAACTCCTCAAACTAGCCTAAACCCTAATTTGACCCTTAAGGGACCTCATTAGAGTTTCCCATTTTCCATATCAAATCAACTCCAAATGGAGTGAAAATTTAGGCAGGCACTACTCATGAACTAAAGAGCATGCCACCAAAATTTGGTGTCATTTGGACTTCATATGCTCCAAAAATCAACAATATTGAATTATCTTAATTACCACAAAAACTATAGGCAAAAGTGCCCATCAAATACTGATCTTTGGGCAGAGGGTACCCCTAGGGTATACCTAACCATGGTTAAAATCTCAGCTTCCAAGCTTGAGAGATCTAGGCTAAATAAATGTTTAGTGGGCTGTCCTAGTGTAGGATCAGTCCTAGAAAAACAACCCCCTAGGGAGCTGTGGGTCACCAAATGACCTGAACTCAAGCCCTAATGAAAGCTAAGGTCAAGGCCTACAACTGTCATGTTGGGCACTTTTGCTGATTCAGTCATTAAGTACCTCTAATTAATTATAGAAGGAGGCTGAACAATAGAGGGGTAATGATTCCAAAATATTAAATTAACTTATATAATAAAGACGCGCACGAATCTTGACGCAGATCCCGCGGCCAGGGAGTCATCTTCCTCCTCCAGCCAACGGCTGAGATCGAGCCGTGCTGGGCGATGTCGCGACCGTGATTGTCGGCGATCCAGCCACCACCACCGCTGGCCAACACCACCGACACCTTCGTGGCGGCCGGGGCTACCATTTACCGGCAACTGGCGGCCGGAGGCGGCGGTTCCCGGCGATCCCAGGCTTCCCGTTTCGAGCGGAAAAACTCGGTTTTAAGGAATGGATTCGGGCTCAATTGAGCCCGATCCTTCTTCGTTTTGTTATAGAAAGCTAGCGTGGGGGAGAGGAGGAGAAACGAACAGTGATAGGGGCGTGGCGGAGGCTCCGACGGCGATTCACCATGGTTTAGCTTTGCTCCGGCAACCCTGCTCCCGAATTCGATACTCCGGCTATGGCCTTGCTCCAGGTGTCATTCCCGGCTGCTCTCTTCCTTCTGAAGCTGATGGTGTTGCTGGAATGAGGTGGGGAGGCTTCTATTGCTAATTTTGAATACAAGCCTTCTCGGATTGCTCCTTGCTGCCACCCTCCTGCACCCCTGTCCTTGCTGGGCCTTCTGGTCTCCTTCTGAGGCTTAGTAATCAAGGGTGGAGTGTCCAACATTGATTGGAGATGGAGTGTTAGAGGGGGTTTGCTTTAACCTTTATCTTTTGCCTTTTTAATTACTTTTGGTCCTCCTCTCATTTGGTTAATCAAACCCATGGTTTGGGCTTAGTCCAAGGCTGATAAGGGCGTGTCCTAAGTCCATAAATAATTGATTAATTGATGGGTGTTGGGTTCCATTCAAATTAGGCTTAGAATTCACCTTAATGAGCTATGTTGTAACACCCCAGTTTTGCGGAGCTGAGAGTTAACGTCGAGAGGGCGAATTTTTCTTGACGCACGATCGTGCGTTTTCTTAACGCACGATCGATCCGACCGTGCGTGCCCTCCGATGGGCAAAAATGGTGTCTCTGTCGTTAGTCGTGCGTTTTAACGCACGGTCGTGCGTTCGACCGTGCGTTCGGTAACAGGTCCATAAAACAGCGATTTTTGGGCGTCCGATTGGATTAGATCTTGATCGGACGACCCAAATGTTTCGCTGGGGGGACTTAGGGCGTGGATGAGGGGTTATTCCCTCATTCTTTCAAGTCCTTTCTCTCTCTTAGGTTGGAGAAAGGAGAAGGGGGCCAGGAGGAAGAAGAAGTAGAATCCGCCATTGTTGGAGCCTCGGAGCTCCGTTCGCCGATCCGAAACCGGCAGCGCGTAGAGGACGTCGAGACACTTCTTCTTCTCCGTTTCTTTTCAAGTTTCCATGGCTAGGAGGAGATCTCAAAAGGTAACAACATTTCTCCTCCCGGTCTTTAGGATGCGTGCATGGCATCCCTTATTTTCTACATTTTTGGCACCGGATCCGTCGAGTGAGAGGGATCCGGGTCGCCTTGGTTCAAAAGGAACCATCGGGTTGATTGAATCCGTCCCCGACATGATTTGCACTAGAGATCCGCTCCGTTAGCGGATTAGGCATTGTGGGTGAAGCCGGATTTGCGACCGTTGGTCCGATTCGGTGATGTTGATTGATGCGCATATTAGGGGTTTTGTTAGAAATCCGATTACAGCGAACTCGTTGTTGTGGTGCCCTTCTAGTTTCGTGTGGTAACGAATGTTGGGTTTTGGGCGGGGAAATAATGTGCGGATTATGGGGCTTGTGATGCCTAGGGTTATGCGAAGGCGCGATTGGTCTTTGTGGTCGGCTGGCTATCCCGCGAAGACTGAGATTCACGCGTGGAGAGTGTCCCGACAAGATTAGTTCCTTCGGTGTTGACTGACGAGAATGTTTGTGCTACAGATGAGTCCGGTAACGGTCGCCAGGCGAGGCAGTCGGTGGACGTTGTCCCGAGTGTAAGTCCAGAGCCTTGGGGCGTTTTGCTTAAGCCAGAATTCTTAGCATCGGTTTTGTGTGCGGTTGGCGGCCCGAGCATGTGAGCTGTTATACAAGCCCGATGGCATGGTGAGCCAGGCGAGGTGGGTCTTAGCGAGAGCTCTTGGCCTTGGGCTACGATGCCCTTGTGGGGAAATAATGAGTACCCTTGTGTTTGTGATGTGATGATGATGTATGATGACGTGCTAGATTCATACGCTTTAGGGTGCCTTGGGTGAAACCCGGGTTTGCATTCATTTTGCATTGGTATGCCCCTTTTTATTATCTGCTCAGCATAGAAACGTGGATGATGTTTGTGACACTCATGCCTGTATTTATGTTGCTTTTCTTTATGTACATTTGCATACAAAGTGCTACTTGCAGGGTGAAGTACTTCCCCGGGGTCCGCTAGGACGGCCGGGAGGAGGGATGTTGTTACACCGTTTGTGGTCAGCCATAGCTGACCCTCGTTTACAGCTCTTTGTGATTTTTTTGCAGGGCAAGAATCGCAGGCTGGACCCAGCGCGCCGGCCAAAAAGGCCTAAATCCTCATGAAGTGCTTAGTTTGTTTTCCTGCATTACTTTCTTTATATTATGTTGTAACCGGCTTGCATGCCGAGGTAGTTTAGGGAAAAACTATCTTTCCCCTTTTGTTGGGATGTCTTTTTATTATTGAATGTTTGATGATTTGGACTTTGGTTTGTAAGGCCTTAAGGCCAGTTGGACTCCTATGTATTGTGGACAATCTCTGTGGTTTTAGTTTGTTTCCGCTGTGTTGTCCGAGTTTTGAGATTGGGTAGTTAATATCATCTTTTAATACTAAAGCTGTGGCGGTTATATGTTATGGGGTCCCGGCCGGACCCATATTATATGGTCATTACAGGGGAGGTGTTACAATTTGGTATCAGAGCTAGGTTTGAGTATTCTTGTGAGGTCTAGTGTATTTGGATCGCGTAAGAGATTGTCCACATAGGAGTATTGTGCGGGATCATGAGTATCCCTGTGTTTGAGTCTTGCGAATAGAGCTTGATGAGTCTTTTTCCTTGCTTATGCTAGGATGTTGGCGACGATGCGGGGACGTCGAGGAGGCAAGAGGAGCCTTCAGGAAGCAGTGCTACTGCTCCGGGCCTCTTGAATGTGGGCATGTCCCCGGCTGATTTCTGTCGCATGCTAGCGGAAGCAATGGTAGCGGCTCAAGCTGGAGCGATGCCACGGGTTCCTACGCCGGTGGTGCAAGCTGCGACCCCTATCACTCCGGCGGCTACGCCGGATACAACGGATGCCGAAGATTGGCTTTCGAGGATCCAGGAACTCTTGAAGGCAGCTGAGACCCAGAGGAGAGGCAGTCTCACTATGCGAGTTTCATGTTAGAGGGCGATGCGAAGTTGTGGTGGGTGAACCATAACGGTCGCCATTTTGTTGGGCGTGTTCCGTCCATGGAGGAGTTCGGGAATGCTTTCCTCAAGCGGTATATTCCGGCCTCGACAAGGTTAGCACTGCAACGACAGTTTTTGCATTTGGTGCAGCGGGAGAAGACAGTGGATGAATATCTGCAAGAGTTCACTCGGTTGGGTCGTTATGCGGGAACGATTATGGCAGATGATGAAGAGAGGGATAGTCTCTTCTATCAAGGGTTGAGGGAAAATTTAAGGCAGCCACTCATAGCCTTGAAGAATGCGGGATTTAATGAGTTGGTCGAAGCCGCTCGCACACTGGAGAGCGACATGGAGCGAACCCAATGGCGAAAGGGTTTTGCGGCAAAGCAGGGAGAAGGAAAGCCTTCTCAGTCTCAATCTCAGTGGAAGTCTGAGGGAAACCGATGGAAGAAGAAGCCCCGTCCTAGTAGGCCTGGGGAGAGAAGTGGCGCACCTTCGGGAGATTTTCGCTCCAGAGGTCCGTTGACTTGTTACAAGTGTGGCAAGGTGGGTCACATAAGTCGGTTTTGTACCGAGGGCGGAGCTGAGCCAGAGCCGAGGCAGGAACAATCGGTGCGTTCCGGCCCTAGTGTTGGAGAGAAAGGGAAAGCGGCGGAGTCAAGTGCTTCGCGGTTCCCTCCAGTGCAGCCTAGAGCCTATAATCTTGGGCAGCAGGAAGCGATACGTCAACCCGACGTGGTGACAAGTACGAAAAGTTTAAGTTTTCGTTTGTTACAATAATGTAGGTTGCGGCCTTTCATGTTTGTTTTACACGTGGTTAGGTTTTGTGCTAGTTTCGGGCTACCCCTCTCGAGTGTTGTTCGACACGGGAGCGTCACACTCTTTTCTTGCGGAAAGTTTTATCCGGAAGATTGGTGCTGAGTCCGTAAAGGCAGAGGTGGAGCTGAGCGTGCGTATGTCGAATGGGTCTTTCATGACTACCATGAGGAAAGGACGCATTGTGTTGCAATTTGGTAATTGTGATTTCGAGTTGGTAGCAGCGATTCTGCCACTAGCCGAATTTGACGTTATCTTGGGGATGGACTGGCTTGCAGCGCAGCGAGCTAGTATCGACTACCAGTTGAAGGTGGTAACCCTAAGAGGTGAAGGTAGAGCAGAGGTCAAGTTCGAAGGCCTAAGCGGAGTGGCTTGCTCCCTAATTTCCGCTATGCAAATGAGGCGTGCGGTAAACCAAGGAGGTGAGGCGTTTATAGCCTTGTTGGAGACTCACTCCACAAGGTTGGCTATTGGGGATGTTCCGGTGGTGGAAGAATTTGAGGATGTATTCCCCGAGGAGCTTCCGGGAGCACCTCCTCAGCGTGAGATCGATTTTTCGATCGAATTGGTACCGGGTGCGAGGCCGGTGTCGCGTCCTCCGTTTAGGATGGCACCGAAGGAACTGGCCGAGCTAAAGGTTCAGTTGCAAGAGTTGTTAGAGCAAGGGTACATTAGGCCCAGCTCTTCGTCGTGGAGCGCGCCGGTATTGTTTGTGAAGAAAAAGGACGGAAGTATGCGGTTGTGCATTGACTACCGTGAGCTAAATAAGTTGACCGTCAAGAATAAATATCTGATTCCCCGAATCGATGATTTGTTCGACCAGTTAGTGGGGTCGGTGGTGTACTCCAAGTTGGATTTAAAATCGGGGTACTACCAGTTAGTGGGGTCGGTGGTGTACTCCAAGTTGGATTCAAGAAGAGGACGTTGCCAAGACAGCGTTTGGGACTCGGTATGGCCACTACGAGTTTTCGGTGATGCCGTTCGGACTAACGAACGCGCCATCTGTGTTCATGGATTTTATGAACAGGGTTTTTCGCCCGTTCTTAGATTCATTCGTGGTGTTCATAGACGATATTTTGGTGTATTCAAAATCGGAGGCAGAGCATGAGTCTCACTTGAGGCAAGTATTGCAGACTCTAAGGGAGAATCAGCTTTATGCTAAGTTTTCAAAATGCGAGTTTTGGAAGGTGGCTTTCTTGGGTTACGTAATTAGTGGAGATGGGGTGGCGGTAAATCCAGCGAAGATTGAAGCCATTAGAGATTGGCCTGTATTGAGAACCGTGGCGGAAGTCCGGAGCTTCCTTGGACTAGCCGGTTATTACAGAAGGTTCGTGGAGAACTTTTTGCGGATGGCGTTGCCCCTCACCACTCTCACTCGCAAGGAACAAAGGCTCATATGGACACCGGAGTGTGCCCGTGCATTTGAGAATTTGAAGGAAAGGTTGATGTCTGCTCCAATCCTTAGTCTTCCTAGTGGGATGGAAGGATTTCAGATTTTCAGCGACGCGTCAGGTTGCGGGTTGGGTTGCGTGCTGGTGCAGCACGGCAAGGTGATCGCTTATGAGTCAAGGCAGTTAAAGACTCATGAGAGGAATTATCCCGTCCATGATCTGGAGTTGGCGGTGGTAATCTTTGCGCTAAAATTGTGGCGGCACTACGTTTATGGTGCGAAGGTGGAGATCTTCACGGATAACAAAAGCCTGAGGTATCTCCTATACCAAAAGGATCTGAATATGCGGCAGCGTAGGTGGGTCGAGTTACTTGGGGACTACGACGTGGAGATTCAGTATACGCCGAGTAAAGCCAACGTGGTGGCAGATTCCTTGAGTAGGAAGTACTCCGGGCAAGGTAATTGGATGGAGGCGCATGACGAGCGTTTGATACGAGACTTGGAGTCTCTTGACATTGCTTGTGTGGCTAGGGGTGAGTCTAGCGTGGCTCAGTTGAACTGGATTGAAACGCAGTGTGATATAACGGATCGAATCCGAGAGGCGACCAGTGCGGACGAGGAGTGCCAACAGTTGGTGTTGGAGGCTCAGCAAAGCGAAGGCACCTCTTTGGAGATGGTTGGTCGTATTTTGAAAAGAGACGGAAGGGTTTGTGTTCCGCGCTTTGGCAAGCTTCGCGAGGAGTTAATGTTTGAGGCTCATTTTACGAAGTACTCCGTTCATCCAGGAAGTACAAAGATCTACGCGGATATGAAGAAATCCTTTTGGTGGCCTGGGATGAAGCGGGATGTAGCTGAGTACGTAAGCCGATGTCAGACATGTGCCTTGGTGAAGGCGGAGTGCCAAAGGCCCGGTGGGTTCCTGAAGCCTCTTCCCATCCCCGAATGGAAGTTCGATGACATCTCTATGGATTTTGTGCATGGTTTGCCTCGGTCGCGGCAGGGTAACGATGTGATTTGGGTGATAGTGGATCACCTGACCAAGGTGGCTCACTTCATTCCGAATCAGAAGGGCGATGGCGTGGAGAAGCTCGTGGAGCTTTATGTTCAAAACATTGTGCGGTTGCACGGGATTCCGAAGAGCATCGTTAGTGATCGCGATGGGCGTTTCACTTCGAAGGACTGGAGGTTAGTACATAAAAGTTTAGGCACAAAGCTCAAGTTTAGTACCGCGTTCCATCCGCAGACCGATGTTCAGACGGAGCGAACGAACCGTACGATGGAGGACATGCTGAGGATGTGTGCTCTCGACTTTGGCAAAGGTTGGGAAGACCACCTTTTCATGGTGGAGTTCGCCTATAATAATAGCTTCCAGGCGAGCATCAAGATGGCGCCATACGAAGCTTTGTATGGAAGGAAGTGTCGAACGCCGATCTCTTGGGCAGAGGTGGGAGACACTAAGCTTTTGGGAAAGCAAGTGGTGGAAGATGCTTGCGAGATTGTGCAGATGATTCAGGAGCGCATGAAGGTTGCTCAGGATCGACAAGCGAAGTATTTTAATGCGCGCCACAGAAATGTGGAGTTTGCAGTGGGCGACATGGTCTACTTGAAGACCAAGCCGTTCAAGGGTGTTTTGCGGGTGCGGCGACTCAAGAAGTTAAATCCGAGGTATTTGGGCCCGTTCGAGGTTACGAAACGTATAGGCGAAGCAGCCTATCGTTTGGCGTTGTCCGCAGAGCTGAGTGGATTACATGATGTTTTCCATGTCTCTGTGCTGAGGAAAGCTTTGGTGGAGCCGAGCGTCGTGGTCGAAGCGGCGGCGGTGCCGGTGATGGAGGATTTGGGGGCGAGGGTTCGCCCGGTTTGCGTGGAGGATTCAGAATTCCGGCAGTTGCGTAACAAGGAAGTCAAGCTTGTAAAGGTGCGATGGGACAACTGCGGGTGAGACGAATTCTCTTGGGAGCGTGAGCAAGCGATGCGGGAGGATTTCCCGGAACTTTTTGCATCAGGTTTGCATCGCAGTTTTCTGTTTCAGTTTTGAAATTTCGAGGACGAAATTCTTTTAAGGAGGGTGGAGTTGTAACACCCCAGTTTTGCGGAGCTGAGAGTTAACGTCGAGAGGGCAATTTTTTCTTGACGCACGATCGTGCGTTTTCTTAACGCACGATCGATCCGACCGTGTGTGCCCTCCGACGGGCAAAAATGGTGTCTCTGTCGTTAGTCTTGCGTTTTAACGCACGGCCGTGCGTTCGACCGTGCGTTCGGTAACAGGTCCATAAAACAGCAATTTTTGGGCGTCCGATTGGATTAGATCTTGATCGGACGACCCAAATGTTTCGCTGGAGGGACTTAGGGCGTGGATGATGGGTTATTCCCTCATTCTTTCAAGTCCTTTCTCTCTCTTAGGTTGGAGAAAGGAGAAGGGGGCAAGGAGGAAGAAGAAGTAGAATCCACCATTGTTGGAGCCTCGGAGCTCCGTTCGCCGATCCGAGACCGGCAGCGCGTAGAGAACGTCGAGACGCTTCTTCTTCTCCGTTTCTTTTCAAGTTTCCATGGCTAGGAGGAGATCTCAAAAGGTAACGACATTTCTCCTCCCAGTCTTTAGGATGCGTGCATGTCATCCCTTATTTTCTGCATTTTTGGCACCGGATCCGTCGAGTGAGAGGGATCCAGGTCGCTTTGGTTCAAAAGGAACCATCAGGTTGATTGAGTCCGTCCCCGACATGATTTGCACTAGAGATCCGCTCCGTTAGCGGATTAGGCATTGTGGGTGAAGCCGGATTTGCGACCGTTGGCCCGATTCGGTGATGTTGATTGACGCGCATATTAGGGGTTTTGTTAGAAATCCGATTACGGCGAACTCGTCGTTGTGGTGCCCTTCTAGTTTCGTGTGGTAACGAATGTTGGGTTTTGGGCGGGGAAATAATGTGCGGATTATGGGGCTTGTGATGCCTAGGGTTGTGCGAAGGCGCGATTGGTCTCTGTGGTCTACTGGCTATCCCGCGAAGACTGAGATTCACGCGTGGAGAGTGTCCCGGCAAGATTAGTCCCTTCGGTGTTGACTGACGAGAATGTCTGTGTTACAGATGAGTCCGGTAATGGTCGCCAGGCGAGGCAGTCGGTGGACGTTGTCCCGAGTGTAAGCCCAGGGCCTTGGGGCGTTTTGCTTAAGCCAGAATTCATAGCATCGGATTTGTGTGCGGTTGGCAGCCCGAGCATGTGAGCTGTTAGAAAAGCCCGATTGCATGGTGAGCCAGGCGACGTGGGTCTCAACGAGAGCTCTTGGCCTTGGGCTATGATGCCCTTGTGGGGAAATAATGAGTACCCTTGTGTTTGTGATGTGATGATGATGTATGATGACGTGCTAGATTCATACGCTTTAGGGTGCCTTGGGTGAAACCCGGCTTTGCATTCATTTTGCATTGGTAGGCCCCTTTTTATTATCTGCTCAACATAGAAACGTGGATGATGTTTGTGACACTCATGCATGTATTTATGTTTCTTTTCTTTATGTACATTTGCATACGAAGTGCTGACTTGCAGGGTGAAGTAGTTCCCCGGGGTCCGCTAGGACGGCCGGGAGGAGGGATGTTGTTACACCGTTTGTGGTCAGCCATGGCTGACCCTCGTTTACCGCTCTTTGTGATTTGGTTGAAGGGCAAGAATCGCAGGCTGGACCCAGCGCGCCGACCAAAAAGGCCTAAATCCTCATGAAGTGCTTAGTTTGTTTTCCTGCATTACTTTCTTTATATTATGTTGTAACCGGCTTGCATGCCGAGGTAGTTTAGGGAAAAACTATCTTTCCCCTTTTGTTGGGATGTCTTTTTATTATTGAATGTTTGATGATTTGGACTTTGGTTTGTAAGGCCTTAAGGCCAATTGGACTCCTATGTATTGTGGACAATCTCTGTGGTTTTAGTTTGTTTTCGCTGTGTTGTCTGAGTTTTGAGATTGGGTACTTAATATCATCTTTTAATACTAAAGCTGTGGCGGTTATATGATGTGGGGTCCCGGCCGGACCCATATTATATGGTCATTACACGGGAGGTGTTACATATGTTGACCATGGTTGACTTTGGTCAACAAGGTGAGTGGGCTGACCCCACTTGGGGGTCATGGGTCCCTTGACATCACCCAACATTGGTTGGTCCATGGTGGGGCCCCAATTGGTTCAATTTAATCAAAGGGTGTAGATTTGACCAAAATTAGGTAAAGTTTGACTTTGGTCAATTTCATGCAATTGGGTCCCACCCAAGTGCAATTTCCATCCTATTGGTCTCCCTTAGTGGTTAGGGCAACATATGTGAGGTCAATTTGGACAATTGAGGGTCAATTGACCTAATTGAGGGGCTTAGGGCTAGGTTGGTTTTTTGAGCTTTGGTGTGCACTTAGCCATTTCTACCCTAGCCTAAGGCCCTTGTGGCCACTCATCTCACCACTATGCCCTAACATTTCCAATGGGTCTAGTAGGATTGGGGATGTTACAGGTAATGATTTCAAAAATCCTCCTGGTCGTTGACACTCGGCCTTCACCAACGCGCATGTTTGGCATTTTGCCACGAAAAGAGTTATATCCTTCTTCATACCCGGCCACCAGAACAGTGTTTTCATGTCTTGGTACATTTTGGTACTCCCCGGATGAATCGAGTACTTGGTTAAATAGGCCTCGTACATCGATTCGTCACGCAGTTTCCCGTAATTTGGAACACAAAGCCTGCCATTCTTCCGTAGTAGCCCATCCTCAAAGAGAAACTCGGCGTTCAGCCCCTCAGCGGACTCCGCCATATAACGCTGCATGCTCGGATCAAACTCCAAGGACGGTCTCACACGATCACCAATGTCCTATTGTACCTCCATACAGCTCAGAACGACGGTGGAAGACGATCCTCGATCTACACAAGAGATCTCCAAAGCCTCCAACTCACGTATCAACCGCTCATCGTGAGCCAGAATCCAACTGGCCTGCGCCGGTGCCCGACGACTCAGAGCGTCTGCTACCATATTCCCCTTCCCAGGGGTATAAATTATCTTGAATGTGTAGTCTCCCAAGAATTCCATCCACCTCCTCTGGCGCATATTCAGATCTTTCTAATCCAGTAGGTACTTCAGGCTCTTGTGGTCTGTGAAGATTTCGATTTTCACACCATAAAGATAAATGTCTCCACAACTTCAGAGCAAACACCACGGCCGCCAATTCTAGATTGTGGACCGGGTAGTTTCTCTCGTGTACCTTCAGCTGTCGCGATCCGTAAGCGATAACTTTTCCAAACTGACAAAGAATGCAGCCCAGACCACTACCTGAGGCGTCACTGTACAACTGGTAACATGCAGTCCCACAAGGCGAACATAGAATCGGGGCGGAAATCAGTCGGCTCTTTAGCTCCTCAAAAGCATGAACGCACTCTGGCGTCTAGACGAACCTCTGATCCATCCTAGTCAACGTAGTGAGGGGAAGTGCAATCTGCAAAAAGTTCTCCACAAAGCGCATGTAATATCCGGCAAGCCTCAAAAAGCTCCGGACCTCCGCTACACTCCTTAGCTCAGGCCACTCTCGGATCGCTGCAACTTTCGCCGGATTTACCGCAATACCCTCTCCACTGACGATATGCCCCAGAAATGCTACAGACGGTAGCCAAAACTCACACTTGGAAAATTTTGCATATAACTGATGTCCCCTTAGGACGGTCAAGACTGTACGAAGGTGGCCAACATGCTCATCCTCCGACTGCGAGTACACCTGAATATCGTTGATGAAGACAATAACAAACAGATCTAGGTACTCCCGAAAAGCTCTATTCATCAAGTCCATAAAGACATACGGTGCATTCGTGAGCCCAAAAGGCATCACCGTGAACTCATAATGCCCGTAACGCGTGCTGAATGCAGTCTTTGGGATGTCAGACTCCCGTATCCTGAGTTGATAGTATCCCGACTTCAAATCCAACTTTGAATACACCGTGGATCCTACCAGTTGATCAAACAGATCGTCAATGTGGGGGATCAGATACTTGTTCTTTTCCGTCAACTTGTTCAGCTCCCTGTAATCTATGCACATACGTAAACTACCGTCCTTCTTCTTCACGAAAAGGACCAGTGCACTCCATGGTGACGATCTCGGACGTATATATCCTTGCTCAATTGGTGATGAGAAGTGAAAGAACTTTATAGTTAAGCGTGCTCGGGCTGGAGTAGTACTGGGATGGGTGACCTCCTGGGAAGGCCCCGTAGAGGCGCTAAACTGGATAACTTCTCACCAAAGGGAGGTTGTGGCCACCAACAACCCGCCTGTGGGCTGGAGATGGGTTGGGGTGCTTGGGATGCAGCCCGATAATGGTCGCCAGGCGAGGCAGTCGGTGGACGTTGTCCCGATGGTAAGTCCAGGGCCTTGGGACGTTACACCCTGCCTCCACCCTGGGGGGTCGGGCCCCTCTCTTTGGAAGTTGTCCCCCTCTTGGTCGAACTTCCTCTTGGGAGCCTCTACCCTCCCCCCCTGCTGCCTTGTCTCCGGCTCACTCAGCTCAGCCAACCTTCTTGCGAACTCCGGGTTGGCCTCCTCACTCTCGATTTCTTCCGCCGCCCTTTCCATCAACTCCTCGAAGGATAAGGGGGTCTTCCGCTTTAAGTTCATTGTGAAGAACCCATCTCACAGCCCACTATGAAGGCAAGCTGGAGGGTGAACCCGGGCACCTCCTGGACTTGCGGGACTTCTTCTTGGAACTTGTCCACGTAATGAGCTAGCGACTCCCTTGGCTCTTGCTTGATCTTGAAGAGTGCTTCAGCATCCTTCCTCCTCTTCCTTGACGTCGAGAAGCGTAGCAGGAAACCTCGACGCAAGTCTCCGAAGGCATAGATAGACCCCCCGGGGAGCTGGTGGAACCACTCCCTTGCCTTCTCCTTCAAAGTGGTCGCGAAGAGTTGGCACTTGAAAGCGTCTGACACGGGCCTGATGGAGACCACTGTAGGTGTAGGACTGGGTCATCCTTGCCGGAATAGTAAGACATCTCTGGCCCTCCGAACCCCTATGGAACCGGGGCCGAGAGGATCAACTCGCACAAAGGACTTCCCCTGCTCTCCCTCCTTTGGGGCTGGGTAAGTGGGGGCATGGCACCTCCCCACTTGCCCCCTTGGGGCTGGGCGAGTGGGGGTATGGTACCTCCCCACTCGTCCCCTTGGGGCTGGGCGAGTGGGGGTATGGTACCTCCCCACTTGCCCCCTTGGGGCTGGGCGAGTAGGGGTATAGCACCTTCCCACTCGCCCCCTCCTTGGGGACCGGGCGAGTGGGGGCCGAATGCCTACCCTCTCCCCCCACTGGTACCTCCTTCCTGGACTGCTGGTCGGGAGGGCTCTCGCCCACCTGCTGAGACGGGACCTCCGGACCACTTTCTCTCCTGCCTTCGCCTATCGTGGCAAAAGTCAGCTGCAAGGCCTGCATGACCTCCTGCCTGAAATTTTCAAACATCTCCAACGTCACTACAGCCATTGGAGGATGCGAGTGGCCTGGGTTGGATCCTCCTCCACCTCCAGCCATGGAGCTCAGCATGAGATTTTCTTGTGTTGGTCACTCTCCACGCTCGCCGCACCATAATGTTGAAACCAATAACTTGGTCTCTATGGAGCTCTAGGCTAAGAGGCTAAGGAACTAGGAATGAGACCAAGGGCTTAGCGAGGAGGTCCCACCACACACCTAGAAGATCTTAGAACGCTTCCCCTCCCAAGCAAATGTTAAGCTTGGGCACCTTTGGAGGCTCTCTCCACCCACCAAAGAAACATGGGGAAAGAGTGGCCAAAAGATAGAGATCCCTCCAAATGGTGCCCCATTGGTCCTATTTATAGATTTCTGGACTTGGTCAGCTGATAGCCATATTTTGGCCTACGAGATTACGAAAATGCCCTCAAGTTTGGACTGCCAATAGCCAAATCACGCCATTCTGAGGCACTAAACGCAGGCCGACCCATTCTTCTTGGGACTGGGCGAGGGGGAAGTCGCCCACCTCCACCCCTCGCCCCCCTCCCAAGGGGGCCGGGCGAGAGGGGGCAGCTGCCCGCACCTCTCGCCCGCCAAGGGGGCCGAGCGAGAGGGGGCAGCTGCCCGCACCTCTCGCCCGCCAAGGGGGGCGGGCGAGAGGGGGAAAGTTGTCCGCACCTCTCGCCCGCCAAAGGGGACTGGGCGAGAGGGGGCAGCTGCCCGCACCTCTCGCCCGCCAAGGGGGCCGTGCGAGAGGGGGCAGCTGCCCGCACCTCTCGCCCGCCAAGGGGGCCGGGTGAGAGGGGCAGCCGGACGCACCTCTCGCCCGCCAAGGGGGCTGAGAGAGAGGGGGCAGTTGCCCGCACCTCTCGCCCGCCAAGGGGGCAGGGCGAGAGGGGGCAGCTGCCCGCACCTCTCGCCCGCCAAGGGGGCCGGGCGAGAGGGGGAAGCTGCCCGCACCTCTCGCCCGCCAAGGGGGCCGGGCGAGAGGGGGCACCAGGCCGCACCTCTCCCCCGCTAAGGGGGCCGGGCGAGGGGGGAGCTGCCCGCACCTCTCGCCCGCCAAGGGGGCCGGACGAGAGGGGGCAGCTGTCCGCACCTCTTGCCCTCCAATGGGGTCGGGCGAGAGGGGGCAGCCGACCCTCACCTCTCGCCCCCCTTGCTGGGGAGGGAGCGAGTGGGGGCAGCCGACCCTCACCTATGGCCCCCTTGCTGGGGCGGGGATAGCGTGTATCAACCCGCCCCTACCACCACACCAGTTAGCCTATAGCACATCCCTGGTGGGCCGACTAAACGCGGTTGGACAAGGACTGCAGTCCGGTGCACCCCACCCATGGCTGAGCCTGTTTCTCAGCTACAGTGGGATGTTGAGGCCGGGATTCGATCCCGCGCCCCCTTGATAAGGCACCTTCAACAGTCCTCATCACCAACTGAGCCTCAGTTGGTGATGAGGACTGTTGAAGGTGCCTTATCAAGGGGGCGCGGGATCGAATCCCGGCCTCAACATCCCACTGTAGCTAAGAAACAGGCTCAGCCATGGGTGGGGTGCACCGGACTGCAGTCCTTGTCCAACCGCGTTTAGTCGGCCCACCAGCGATGTGATATAGGCTAACTGGTGTGGTGGTCGGGGCGGGTTGTTACAAAAAAGTGCAGCTCAGTTGGTGATGAGGACTGTTGAAGGTGCCTTATCAAGGGGGCGCGGGATCGAATCCCGGCCTCAACATCCCACTGTAGCTGAGAAACAGGCTCAGCCATGGGTGGGGTGCACCAGACTGCAGTCCTTGTCCAACCGCGTTTAGTCGGCCCACCAACGATGTGCTATAGGCTAACTGGTGTGGTGGTCGGGGCGGGTTGTTACAGAGCGGGAGGCCTCCGCCTGCACCGCTCACCCCTTACAGGGGCTGGGCGAGCGGGAGGACTCCGCCTCCACCGCTTGCCCCCCTTTCCTTGCATGGGACTGTGCTTAAAGATAATGTCTTAGGAGACCCCTTGGGTTCCAGGGGCCCACTAGACGAATACAGGGTTGTACAGGTGTAGTGCTAAATATACAAGAGCCCTCACATATTAGGCATCCACATATTAGGCGTCCTAGAAAAATATATCGTAGGATTTGTGATCGATTTAGGTTTGGAAGTTGGAATATAGGTACGCTAACCGGAAAATCGATGGAGGTAGTGGATACAATGATTAGGAGAAGGATAAATATTTTATGTCTGCAAGAGACTAATGTTGTAACATGCTTTCCGCATCTCTTGGTTTGACAATAACAAATCATATTGTATTTGATCATATTTGTTTTTGTGTCTATAACATGCAGGATCCTGTGCATTCAAATCTCCATAGGAATATGTTGTGATGTTGCTACCGCGGAGCGGTAGCACTACCGCTGGTGCTAGCATAAATGGAAACAATTGACGGGAAGGAAACAGTGGAGAAAAAGGAATGATTGGCGGGATGCATATTTAGCGCGCTCTACCGCGACGCGACATGTTTACCGCCCGGCGGTAGCTTTTGGAATACTCCCGTCTGCATGTGATTGAGGAGCAAATGTGGAAGAAGATATTGGCTGAAGGAAGGTTATCTCGCTATTGCGGAGCGTTAGCGTTACCGCGACGCTCTAGGCGGAGCTCAAAGTTTGGCGCTCAAAAGTTGTCTAAATTGCCACGATCCGTGTGCCTGATCATTGCCTAATGTGGATACCGCGGGGCGGTAGTACTACCGCAGGCGGTAGCGGCTGATTCAATTTAAAGACGCGCGCTTCCTCCGTTGTTGCTTGCTGTTACAGAACGAATTGAAGCCATATATTCAGAGCACTCGTGAGAGCCTTCCCCAAGCAACTCAAAGAACTCCGTCAATGTTCGTGAATGCAAAGAACTTGAAGACCGATCCGATCGCATCTACATTTACATCAAGTTCTTCTTTTGAGGGAGTTTTTAGTTTTTGTTTTGTTTTAGTTTCTAATTGTAACCTTTATATCTTTTGTTCGGTAGAGGAATTTGCCACACGGCGACTAGGGCCTTGCGGGGACTTAGGGAAATTCGCCTCGCGTTGGCGACTAGGGCTAGGGTGTAGATCTAGGGAGTGCTCAAGGCCTTTCCGGTGAGGGAAGGGCTAGAGCGGCTTGAGGCCATATCTGGTGTGAGATTGGCTAGAGCCAACCGGTCCTTGGGAGAAGGGTCGGTATAGAAAACCCAATAGAGCTTTTCATTCATCGCCTCTTTCCAAGCGTCATTGGGAAAAGATTTTGTAAACAAAATTATTTATTGTTAATGAAAATATGTCTTTCTTCATCTCTGTTTCGTGATCTCTGATTTTCATTACTATAACATAAACAGATTTTCTCTGTCACTAACGCCGACCGGTAACACTACCGCTCGCGGTATCATTAGAGAATCGTTTTTCATTTAAATATTCTTGAAAATCTTAGAACCCTTATTCACCCCCCCCCCCCCCCCCTAAGGGCGCTTACAGATCCAACAAGTGGTATCAGAGCTAGGTTATTCCAATTCGGTCTAACAACCAGGAATAATGGCGCTCCGTGACCTCGCTTTCTATGAGGGGAGGGAATAAGTAGACAATCCGTACCAGAACTGATTATAATTACTGGAGAACGCGTATGCGTTGTTTTTTTGATAAACTTAGATCTAGATGTATGGGCAAGTGTTGAAACTCTATACACTTCTCCTACATATATTGTTGGAGAAGTAACCATGAAAAAACCTAGGGATAGATGGGATGATGGAGATAAGGCTAGGTGTAAGAATAATGCGAAAGCGATGAATGCTTTGTTCTGTGCTCTTGATAGGACTGAATTTAATAGAGTAAGTGCATGTGAAACTGCTTATGATATTTGGAACTTATTAGAAATAACGCATGAAGGCACCTCGCAGGTCAAAGATTCAAAACTATTCAAACTGAAATCTGAATTCGAGAGGTTCAGGATGGATCCGAATGAGGACGTCGACGTCATGTACACTCGATTCACCAAGATCCTCAATGCCTCAAAAATTCTTGGAAAAACATTTTCAAACGACGATTTGGTGAGAAAGCTTCTTCGATCACTCCCACCAAAGTTCAATCCAAAGGTGACGGCGATTTTCGAATCACATGATCTTATGTGGCTCCAAATTGAGAGCCTCATTGGGAACCTCAAAACCCATGGGGTAGAACTCAAGATTCAAGAAGAAGAGTACAACAAGGAGCCAAAGAAGAAAGCCTTGGCACTAAAGTCAAGAAAAGAAGATGACAACGAGGAAGATGACGAGGAGAGTCTCTTTGTGAAGAACTTCACTAAGTTCATGAAGAATCCGGAAAGGAGGAACACCTTCCAGAAATTTTTCCGAAATGGCTCCTCATCCAAAAGAGAGAAGAAGGAGAAGTCTAGCGATGACGACGAAGAGCGGCCACCACCCGAGTGCTTCCATTGTAGGAAGACCGGGCATATTAGAAGTCAATGCCCAAAATTCTTGAAGGAGCAAAAGAAAAACGGCTTAAAGGAAAGGAGAAGGTCTTAAAAGCTGCAACATGGGATGACTCTTCCTCCGGGTGCTCAAGTAAATCAAGCTCAAGCGATGATGATGAGGCAAACTTGTGCCTTATGGGGAAAAGCAATGAATCAACCTACGATGAGTGCAGTGTCCAAAGCGACACTGAGGTAATCCCTTCTAACTATGATGATCTTTATTCTGAATACTTAAAAACTTGTAAATCTTTTGGCAAAAATTTAAAAGATCTTGATCTATTTAAAACTGAAAATAAAATCCTTTTAAAACAAAATAAAAAATTAAATAAGGAAGTAATTGCCTTAGGAAAGGAGATGGAGTCTTGCCAAAAGAATGATGATCTTCTGGCAAGGACTAGCGAACTTGAAATTGATCTTTCTAACGCTCTCTCCAATATCGAATCACTCTCGAAACAAAAGAGAGACTTAGAAAGAAATTTGAAAATCTCACTTTCTAATGTTGAAAATGAACAGAAAAACTTTGCAAATAGATGCGAAAATTTAGTTAGTGAAAATTTTGCATTAAAAGCCCAAATCCATGACCTTAACTTAGCCATAGAAAAATTTGGTGTTGGCCAGAAAAGTCTTGATATGATTTTGGCCAACCAAAGGCATGGTAGTGCAAAAACTGGGCTAGGTTATGTCTCTGCTAACTACCGCCCGACGGTAACAGTTAACGTTGGCGGTAGTAACAGAACTCATAATTCATGTAATAATCATAAATCTGGAATTTTTTCTGCTGATTCCCCATCCTCCAGCAAGAGTCCACAACAAAAACTGAAAAAGGTCTCAACCCCTTTTGTGTTATGTGCCAAGTGTCATCACTTCGGGCATACCTTGGACTCTTGCAGGATGAAGGGTCGATGTACTGTTAAGCAAATATGGGTGCCTATGGTTTCCACCTATTCTATGGGAGGAACCACTTGGGCTAGAGTTGACTTTGGTCAAATTGGCCAGATTGCTAGCCCCATGATGGGGCTTTTAGGTCCATTGGATCCCTAATATCCCTATAAGGATAGGGTCAAGGTCAATTTGGCATGGTGGAGGCCAATTGAACCTAATTAGGCTACTTTGACCAATTTAAGGTTAGGGTTGACTTTGGTCAACTTGACCACTTTGGTTGACCCCAATGGGTCCTTAGTGCTCTAAGGGACCCCTAATGGGTTAAGGATGTTATGGTAGGGTCAAAGGACCAAGGTGAGGCCCTAAATTCCAACCCTAAGCTTGGTAACTAGAAATTACTATCTGCAGACCAATGTGCTCTTCCACTTCAGGCCTAAGGCTAAGTGGTCTCTTCAAGCTTCCTAGGGTTTTGTCATGACCTAGTCATGACAAAAACACTTTAGGGGTCTAGTTGTTTGGGGAATGTTACACTATGTGAGTGCAAAGACGTGGGCAACATTTAGCGAGGGCGGCGAGATTTGTCGTGGGCGTTGACTAGACCTCTCCCGTCGAGGGCGGTGACATTTGTCGTGCTCGCTGACTCTTAGCGGGCTTTGCGCGCATTCGAGCGGGTTGCACTCTCATATGAGCGGGCTGCACCTGTCTATGAGCGTACTGCGCCCGCATATGAGCACTGACTTTTATTCAAAACATATACATATGAGTACTTGAAATAACCCTAAAAAAGATTCCCTCTCTTTCTGAAAGTACACAGTTAACCTCACTAGAATTCTCTAGAGGGGGGGGGGGGGGGGTGAATAGAGATTAAAAATATTTTGTGCAAAGTTAATATATATATGTGTATGATCACAGATTAGAGCTTCCCACGCACACCAACAAGAATTAAACAAATAAAGAAAGTAAATGCAAGAAAAGAAATCACAGCACAACACAAAGAGATATAGTGGTTCCCCAAACTTTGGGTAGTCCATTCTTCTACCCCCTTGGTAGGAAATTCACTATCTTGTACTGAGTCTTTTGATAAGGAGACTCTTAGAACCACCCTGAGTCATTTGACAAGGAGACTCTTAGAACCAACTGAGTTTTTTGAAAAGGAGACTCTTAGAACCAGTACACTGAATTTTTTGAAGAGAGATTCTAAAAACTCTTTTACAATGTTTAAGTAAGAATAAGAAAGAAGAAAGAAATAAGAACAAGAATGAATCTTCTTCCTAGCAAGAAGATTGGAAGCACAAGAAGTGAATTAAATCTTTCTTCTATAGAGAGAAGAAGATTTGTAGCTTTTCCCTCTTATGTGAGAGCTATCAGAATTTGCAGCAAAGTGACTTCAGAAGCAGGAGAAGAAGAATGCTTGAATATTGCTGCAGGGCTATTTCTCAATTCTCTCTTTATCACTTGGGAGCTTTTCCTCTTTTTCAATGAGTAAAAATGGTGGATCCCTTGTTCTCTTTTTTGTTGACCTCCTTCATATATGTATATATAGCTCTGTTCATTCAAATAATACTCATAGGAGGAAAATTAATTATCAGACAGAGAATTAGAAGGATAGAAACATTTCCATAGTTAGCATACCAATAGAAGGAAATAATTCATTCCAATTTCAAATAATGTCCATAAATAATTTTATCAAATTAGCCAAGAATCTAATAGAGGAAAAGAAAGATTCAGAACGGCTATAAGACATAAATTGATTCCATATAAATCAGATCTATAAGATAAGGAAAGAGATCTGGCGATTTTGAATTCTGTCATAAAGATCGACGCGCGTCGATTACTATTCGACGCAAGCGTCGAATACATCCTGTCTGGACGTCGAGAGGAGAATAAGGAAGGTGCGACGACAAAGGTGCGTCGACTACATTAGATGCGTCGACTGGAAATCAGAGTAGCGTCGACAACACATACGTCGAAGTCTTCCTAAAGTTACTTCGACTCATTCTGAAGGAAACGTCGACTACATTTCGACGTTGCGTCGAATAACATTCGACGCATATTTACTTAGCCTTATTTTTCATACTTAGAATTCATATTTAACTCTTTTTCAGGGGTTAAGAGAAATCATTTTCCCAACAATCTCCCCCTATTTGTCTTAACCCTATTTAGAGAGAAATTGTATTTAGCATATAATTAACATAGCAAAGCATTTGTACAGATAATGAAGATTTCACACAATCAGAAGCAAACTTCATGTTCAGACCAATCATAAAGTATATGAAGCATTGTTTTCAAGTATTATTCAGGAGGGGTAGGAGGAGTCTTTCTTTTTCTCTTGAATACTATTGTGGATTGCTCTTTCCCAGTAGCAGGTGACTCCCTCAGCTCCCCCTGGGTCTCAGCCATTTGCTCCCCCTGAGTCTCAGCTCCCCCTGCCCCTGACTCCTGAGCCCCTTCTTCAGCCATCACAACATCTGACTCTTTCTCTTTTCCAGCATCAGCTTCATTTCCTTTTTCAGTTCCAGCAGCTGGTTCATTTTCTTCTTGATTTATAGCAGTATTCAGCTCTTTCTCACCTTCTTCCTTTTCAGCCTCATTTTCTGCTCTGCTTCCCTCCCCTTGTAGTAGTGCCACTTGATTTGCAGCATCTCTTGCTATGTTGAGTACCTCTATTGTTTGTTCATCATTGTGTAGCTCAGGTACTATCTCATTTCCAATTGTCTTGAGCAGTGCAAGACTGTCAGATTTTGAAGAAGGAGGGGATTTGTGTGAGGGAGGTTTAAGATTGGAGGGCTGCTCTTCATCTAGCTTCTCCCCCTTCTTGAACTTCTTGGCCAAGGAGGTTAAGAAAGACTTGGTAACTCTTGAGGAAGAGAGAGAGTTCTTCAGACTTTGCACAGAGGCACTGACCCCATCTATTTGGGTGTGCATGTGTAGGATTGAGGAATGAATCTGGGAGAAGTGCTCATCCAGCATTGCTTGGAATGTTTGAGCTGCTGATGCAATGCACTGAGTGAGGAGAGCTTCAGTGGATGCAAATGGTTCATGTTGTGGTTGGGGATGAGGAGAGAGTGGTGAAGGTGGTGATGAGGCTGGAGAGAAGTTATTTGATACATGAGGTATGGATGATAAAGGAGGTGGAGAGGATGAGAAAGTAAGAGGAGGAGGAGGTGGAGAAACTGCTGTTTGAGGAGCAGATGTTTGAGAAGAGGTCGGTAGAGTAGGAGTTGTGAGGGTGGTAGAGACTATTTGAGTGGATGATGGTGGTAGAGAAGAATTGTCTCTTTGAGGAGAAGGAGGAGGAGATGGATGAGCAGGAGAGTTAGGAGGAGAGGGAGTCCTTTCAGGAATGGAACCAGGCTTGGGGATTTGCCTAGTCCATTTGGAGAAGAGGGCAATGGACATCCTCTTTCCAGGAGGGATAGGAATTCCTTTTGACCTACAGAGGTCAGGGAAGGAGTGGAAGAGTACTTGACTCATAATCCTCATGTAGGCATTCTCTTTGTGAGAATATCTAGAGCCTATCATCTTGAGCAGACAGCTGGCCCAGTCTATTTTCTTCTTCAATACAAGAGCCCTCATGATGTTCAGTTGCTGCTTGGGCACTGCATCATGGGCAGATATCTTACATAGTAGTATCTTTCCTACTATATCTGCTAGTAGTCTATACTCCTCAGAAAAGTCTATTTTCTTTAGATGGGTTGGTTTATCCCTTGAAAACTTCATGATGGTTAGCAGATGCTTGATTTCATCAGGTGTGAGGTCTATAGATTCATCACCTAATAAAGGAATAATTCAGACTTGTTTAGTCATTCTTTTAGAAGCTCATTTTCTTTCCTTATTTCATTTGAACAAAGAGGATATTAGGATATACCTGATGTAAGATCAAAGGTGGCCCTAATATGTTCTGCTGAGATTAAGACTGGTGTATCATATAGTGTTCCCTGGATTTCTCCTTGTTCAGATATCTGAACATGAGTTATTAGCTCTGTGAGCTCTGATTCCAGGAGCTTGCACCTAGTGGAGATGAGCTTGTTCAGTCCTGCTGCAGTAAAAAGAGCAATGATGCTCTTGTAGTTTTCTGCGGCTGCTTGGAAAGACTCAAGGTCAGTGTCGAAGCCTGAGTTGATTTTGGGAGCCATTTTAGGTCAGTGAAAGAGAGGAAAAATCGGCTGGTCTGAGGAGCAAGAAGGATGAAAGATGTAGAGTCGTGAAGGCTTCTAACTGAAGAGACTATTTAAGTCAGGTGAAGCGTCGAAACTGAACTTAATTCGAGGCTTATTCGGTATTTCAGTGGATGTGACTGAAAGTATTGCCGCTCGTTTTTATGAAGTCGACGTTACATCGATAGGGGATCGACGTTACTTTGACTGAAGGAGATCAGTGCCAGCGTCGAGGTCTTCTCGACGGTGCGTCGATTATAAGTCGATGTGACTTTTAATTTTCCTAAAAAGTTCTAGGTGTTTTATTTCTTTTCATCTCTTCTTAGCCCTAAAGATTTCTAAGTCAGTCTTGGACAACTTTCTACAGATAGTTTGATTGATTGTGCCAACATTGTTTGGCAAGGTGTCCAGTTTTATTACATATATAGCATTTGATTATCTTAGTATTGTGAGAATTTGAGTTTAGAGAGGGATGGAAGTGTTGATTAGAATAGAAGGTTTGATTAAGATGGGAATTTTGGTTAGGATAAACATTTTGGTTAGGATAGAGGTGTTGATTTGGATAAAAATCATGATTGGGATGAATGGGTCCTGAATATGGGTTAGGATGAAAGGCTTTTGGAGAAAAGGTATTTAAGTTGCTCTGAACTTTTGTGCGTCGATATCTATTCGACGCATGTTGATAGTCGCGTCGATTTGTATTCGGCGCTTTCTCCAGATGGCATCGATCTGATTTCAACGCATAGAGAAAGTTGCGTCGATTGGAAGTCGACGTGCTTTTGTTCAAGCGTCTAGAAGAGGTCGAGGCATCTGAGAGGTTGCGTTGAGTATAAGTCGACGCACTATCATTTATGCGTCGATATGAAGTCGACGCACTATCATTTATGCGTCGATATGAAGTCGACGCAATTGTATCTTCAATTTTCATTTTACCTTTTTCTGTTTTTACTCCTTTATGTGTTGTTTTTCTTGGATTAGTTGTTTCTTCAGATGAAGTTTGTGAGTCAACAGCTGAATAATATGATGTCTCATCAAATTCCTTTATTTCTTTGAAGGAGTTTTATTCCTTATCTTGTGGGTCTTTTTCTTGGTTTGTCCATTTGACAGGTTTAGTGAATTTTACAGGGTTCATCCAAGCAGGTTTGTTGGATGGAATTAGGCTGATTAATGGATCAGCCCCTAGCCCAAGATTCTTGTGTCTTATTTTTTTGTTTTTCTGTGATTTCCTTAAGAGTTTGACTTCTCATTTTTATTGATTCTTCAAAGGCCTTTGCCTGGGATACATTATCCTTAAGGAACTGATTTTCTATTTTAGCCTTTTCTACGTCCTTTTCTATGATGTTAGCCCTTAATTCATAATCTTTAGAGCATTTAACTTCTCTATTTCTCTAGTTTTTAGCTACATTGATTTGTTCTTTTAGATCTTTAATTTCTTGTGTTGCTTTTAGTTGATCTAGACACATTCCCATAAAATCATTTCTGAAGTTATCACTTTGAAAATCTATTTTATCAAACATGCTTACCTCATCCTTATCCTCAGATTCCTCTATGAGAATAAGGCTATCTTCTTTTTCATCTTCAGAAGATATGCTTTCTTCTGATCCTGTCTCACTCCATGATTTAGCATTATCATTATTCTTTGATCCTTCAAGGGCCATCAAGCATAGATCTTCTTGCTTAGATTCTTCATTGTCACTCTTAGAAGAGGAACTGTCCTCGGAGTCTGTTTCACTCCAGGCTTCTGCAATAAAGCCTCTTTCTTTCTTCTTCTCCTTTTTCTTGGGATCTTTCTTTTTCAAAACTTTCTTTGTCTCAGCATTCTCTGGACATTCTGGGGCAATATGTCCAGATTTCCTGCAAGAATAACACACAATTTCTTTAGTGGGAGTTTTGTCATACCTTGGTTTTGACTCCCTTCTTCTTGATTCATCTGTCTTGACCCATTTCTTAAATCTTCTGGCCAGAAAACTGAATAGTTCTTCTTCAGTGACAGGAGTCCCTTCTTCTGTTGCCTTTAAAGCTATGTTCCTATCTTTTGAGGAGATTGGAGTGTTTTCTCTTCTCTTCTTCTCTTCTCTAGTTTTCAGCAGTTGCTCATAGGATTTGAGTTTTCCTAAGAGAGCATCTGTTGAGATTTCCTTTTGTCCTCTTGTGTCTCTTATTGCCCATGTTCTTGAGTCCCATGAACTACGGAGACTCATTAGCAATTTGTCATTAATCTCAGTGAGAGAGATCTCTCTATCCAAGTTTTTCAATTGATTGATGATTAGATTGAATCAGTCATACATCTCAGAGATACTCTCTTCATTTTTCTTTTGGAAGTTCTCATATTGGGAGATCAATAGAGCCTTCTTATCTTTCTTTTCATCAGCACTTCCTTCCACCATCTTTGTAAGAGCATCCCAAATTTCTTTGGCTGATTCACAGTCAACAACCCTTTGAAAGATGTCATCTGAGAGGGTTGAGACAAGTATGTTCATGGCCTTTAGATCACATGTTCTTGCCTTCTTCTCATCTTCTGTCCATTCAGATCTTGGAACAAGTGTTTGTGTGACATTGCCATTTGCATCCTTTCTATAAGGCTTTGGGGGACCTGTCACAGTAATATTAAACAAGTTATCATCAATAGAATTCATATAAATTCTAATTCTTGTTTTCCAAACTGCAAATTTTTCAAGATTGCACATTGGTGGTCTGGTGGAAGCATAATCTTTGATTTGTGTCATGTGAAAGATAATTGTTAGAAATATATATATATATATATATATATATAAGAGGTAGGATCTTTTTGATCAAGGAGTGAACCTTTTTAGATCAACCTGGCTCTGATACCAATTGAAAGTGCACAGTTAACCTCACTAGAATTCTCTAGGGGGGGGGTGAATAGAGATTAAAAATATTTTGTGCAAAGTTAATATATATGTGTATGATCACAGATTAGAGCTTCCTACACACACCAACAAGAATTAAACAAATACAGAAAGTAAATGCAAGAAAATAAATCATAGCACAACACAAAGAGATATAGTGGTTCCCCAAACTTTGGGTAGTCCACTCTTCTACCCCCTTGGTAGGAAATTCACTATCTTGTACCGAGTCTTTTGATAAGGAGACTCTTAGAACCACCCTGAGTCTTTTGACAAGGAGACTCTTAGAACCAACTGAGTCTTTTGAAAAGGAGACTCTTAGAACCAGTACACTGAATTTTTTGAAGAGAGATTCTAAAAACTCTTTTACAATGTTTAAGTAAGAATAAGAAAGAGGAAAGAAATAAGAACAAGAATGAATCTTCTTCCTAGCAAGAAGATTGGAAGCACAAGAAGTGAATTAAATCTTTCTTCTATAGAGAGAAGAAGATTTGTAGCTTTTCCCTCTTATGTGAGAGCTATCAGAATTTGCAGCAGAGTGACTTCAGAAGCAGGAGAAGAAGAATGCTTGAATATTGCTGCAGGGCTATTTCTCAATTCTCTCTTTATCACTTGGGAGCTTTTCCTCTTTTTCAATGAGTAAAAATGGTGGATCCCTTGTTCTCTTTTTTGTCGACCTCCTTCATATATGTATATATAGCTCTGTTCATTCAAATAATACTCATAGGAGGAAAATTAATTATCAGACAGAGAATTAGAAGGATAGAAACATTTCCATAGTTAGCATACCAATAGAAGGAAAGAATTCATTCCAATTTCAAATAATGTCCATAATGAATTTTATCAAATTAGCCAAGAATCTAATAGAGGAAAAGAAAGATTCAGAACGGCTATAAGACATAAATTGATTCCATATAAATCAGATCTATAAGATAAGGAAAGAGATCTGGCGATTTTGAATTCTGTCATAAAGATCGACGTGCGTCGATTACTATTCGACGCAAGCGTCGAATACATCATGTCTGGACGTCGAGAGGAGAATAAGGAAGGTGCGACGACAAAGGTGCGTCGACTACATTAGATGCGTCGACTGGAAATCAGAGTAGCGTCGACAACACATACGTCGAAGTCTTCCTAAAGTTACTTCGACTCATTCTGAAGGAAACGTCGACTACATTTCGACGTTGCGTCGAATACCATTCGACGCATATTTACTTAGCCTTATTTTTCATTCTTAGAATTCATATTTAACTCTTTTTCAGGGGTTAAGAGAAATCATTTTCCCAACACTTTCTCTCTTTCTCTCTCCATATGAGGGCTATACAGATTCCCTCTCCCACTCTCCCCCTCTCTCTTACTTTCTCTCCATTGTAAGGATGAGATCTAAAGCTTGTCACATTTTAAATGGCTAAGATTTTTTTATCACAATAAAAAATAATAAATTGATAAAATGGAAATATGATAATAAGATTATGCACGATGGCCGACATACCATCACTGTGGAATGTCATACAAATAGTAATATAATAACGAGAGAGTGCACGAGAGGCCCCATCGCTGTTACGACAGTTCCCCGATCACAATAGTACCGCGACACGATAGCGCTCTCGAGCTTGCAGCTCCCCAAAACGGGAGCACCACCACGACACTATTGTGTCCGAGGTACTGTCACAGCGGCAAGGGGGCCCCACACCATCATGTATAAAGATAATATATAAAATATAAATATCATATAATCATGTAATATAAATATTAGATAATATATATCTATTAAGATCTCGGGCGGCTTTCGGCCGCATCAATGTGGGCTTCGCCCCCATTGCAAGATCTTCGCTGGTGATGGTCATGAATGTCTCGCCGCTCGCACCCCAACACCGTGAAACCCTCATTGATGCGGCCGAAGGCCGCCCGAGAGCATCAAGCATGGGCGTAGCCCGTGCGGAAATTTTCTCATATATATATATATATATAATTTTTTAGTATTGTTGCGGTCCACTCAAGGCTCCGGTAGATCAGACTAAATTGAACCGTCTTAGCCCGGGAGCGTTCGAGCGTGCACACAGTCACAGAAAAGGGAAAGCTGACAAGACAATTTTTTTAACGTG
Source organism: Dactylorhiza incarnata (assembly GCA_033032865.1). Taxonomy (NCBI): domain Eukaryota; kingdom Viridiplantae; phylum Streptophyta; class Magnoliopsida; order Asparagales; family Orchidaceae; genus Dactylorhiza; species Dactylorhiza incarnata. Next base: position 3,194,991 of record JAWHQI010000130.1, read on the forward strand.
GAAAACCCGTCAACTGGGTGAAAAACCACGCGGTCGGGTCTGGTGCGGACAAAAACTTCCACTATTTGTTGGTTGTACAGAGCTTTTTTGAAGAACTCGAGGGCGACAGACCGCCTCTCGTTACAATTAATGAGAGAGAGAGATGTGTTCGGAGGGTGACAGGCAACCGCTCACGGAGCTAAGTCTTCCGCCTGCTGCAGAGGGGAATGTTGCGCTCTAAGTGCTTTTGAGGCTTTGAATGCTGCTCGAAGGTTGGATCGACGCGCTCTGTGTGTTTTTGTCTCTGTGGCTTGTCTCCTGCTGCGCGAGAGGAGTTTGGAGTGCTGGTCTTGACGGTGGCTAACACGTTTGTTCTTGAGCGCACAGAGGCGTGCTTGTTCTTGAGTGCACGAAGGCGGGCTTGAAGTGGAGCGCATGAAGGTGCGCTTGGAGCAAAGCGCGCGGAGGCGCGCTTGGAGCGGAGTGCACGGAGGTGGGCTTGAAGTGGAGCGCACGAAGGTGCGCTTGGAGCGGAGGCACGGAGGCGCGCTTGGAGCGGAGTGCACGGAGGCGCGCTTGGGAGCGCGCAAGGAGGAGGCGCGCTTGGGAGCGCGCAAGGAGGAGGCGCGCTTGGGAGCGCGCAAGGAGGAGGCGCGCTTGGGAGCGCGCAAGGAGGGCGCGCGCTTGGGAGCGCGCAAGGAGAGCGCGCGCTTGGGAGCGCGCAAGGAGGAGACGCGCTTGGGAGCGCGCAAGGAGGAGGCGCGCTTGGGAGCGCGCAAGGAGGAGGCGCGCTTGGGAGCGCGCAAGGAGGACGCGCGCTTGGGAGCGCGCAAGGAGGACGCGCGCTTGGGAGCGCGCAAGGAGGACGCGCGCTTGGGAGCGCGCAAGGAGGACGAGCGCTTGGGAGCGCGCAAGGAGGGCGCGCGCTTGGGAGCGCGCAAGGAGGGCGCGCGCTTGGGAGCGCGCAAGGAGGGCGCGCGCTTGGGAGCGCGCAAGGAGGGCGCGCGCTTGGGAGCGCGCAAGGAGGGCGCGCGCTTGGGAGCGCGCAAGGAGGGCGCGCGCTTGTGACCGGGCAAGGAGGACGCGTGCTTTGGAGCGCGCAAGGAGGAGGCGCGCTTGGGAGCGCGCTTGGGAGCGCGCAAGGAGGATGACAGGCAACCGCTCACGGAGCTAAGTCTTCCGCCTGCTGCAGAGGGGAATGTTGCGCTCTAAGTGCTTTTGAGGCTTTGAATGCTGCTCGAAGGTTGGATCGACGCGCTCTGTGTGTTTTTGTCTCTGTGGCTTGTCTCCTGCTGCGCGAGAGGAGTTTGGTGTGCTGGTCTTGACGGTGGCTAACACGTTTGTTCTTGAGCGCACAGAGGCGTGCTTGAAGTGGAGCGCACGAAGGTGCGCTTGGAGCGGAGGCACGGAGGCGCGCTTGTGAGCGCGCAAGGAGGAGGCGCGCTTGTGAGCGCTCAAGGAGGAGGCGCGCTTGTGAGCGCGCAAGGAGGACGCGCGCTTGGGAGCGCGCAAGGAGGACGCGCGCTTGGGAGCGCGCAAGGAGGGCGCGCGCTTGGGAGCGCGCAAGGAGGGCGCGCGCAAGGAGGGCGCGCGCTTGGGAGCGCGCAAGGAGGGCGCGCGCTTGGGAGAGCTCAAGGAGGGCGCGCGCTGGGGAGCGCGCTGGGGAGCGCGCAAGGAGGAGGCGCTCTTGGGAGCGCGAAGGAGGAGGCGCGCTTGGGGGCGCGCAAGGAGGACGCGCGCTTGGGGGGGCGCAAGGAGGAGGCGCTTGGGAGCGCGCAAGGCGGAGGCGCGCTTGGGAGCGCGCAAGGAGGACGCGCGCTTGGGTGCGCGCAAGAAGGAGGCGCGCTTGGGTGCGCGCAAGGAGGAGGCGCGCTTGGGAGCGCGCAAGGTGGAGGCGCACTTGGGAGCGTGCAAGGAGGAGGCGCGCTTGTGAGCGCGCAAGGAGGAGGCGCGCTTGTGAGCGCGCAAGGAAGGAGGAGAGAGAAAATCCGTAGGAGGATTTTCCCGGCCGGAGAGAGAGAAAGTCTCAAAAGAGGGGAGAGATGGAGGAGGAGAAGATCCCAAAAAGCGAAGTCTTGAGGTTATATTTATAGTTTTTGAGGGTGGCACTTTCGTAATTAAATGGGTGGTTAGGGTGGTTATGGTGGTTATGCGGCTACCCGCACATCATAACCAATTTATGTGTTATACGCACATTTATCATGAATATAGCTATGCGCACACCAGTTTGTATAGTTTTGCGGTGATGTGTATTCATATGACGAATATGGTTATGCGCACACCATAACCATATTATTTGTTATACGCAGACCGTATTGAAGGATTTTACTATTTGCACCCCATGATGTGATATTTTACTATTTGCACCCCCATGTTGGAGGATTTTACTATTTGCACCCCCATGATGTGAGATTTTACTATTTGCACCAACATGTTGGAGGATTTTACTATTTGCACCCCCATGTTGGAGGATTTTACTATTTACACCCCATAATGAGGGATTTTACTATTTGCACCCAACGATATTAGATTTTACTATTTGCACCCCATGATGTAAAATTTTACTATTTGCACCCCCATGTTGGAGGAGTTCACTATTTACACCCCATGATGGGGGATTTTACTATTTGCACCCCCATGTTGAAGGATTTTACTATTTGCACCCCATGATGTGGGATTTTTACGGGGATAGTGGGGTTTATCTTGGTCAACCTCATTTCCTCCACCAAATGAGGAGAGTGATGTTCATTTGCGCACTGCCCGAATGCACTGCCTGAACGTTTTGTGAGATCGCATCACGTATCATCTTTACGGATGCACATCAAGTATATATATTATATATATAAATATTAAATATATATAATTATTATAACTTTCTCTACCTTGCGTGTAAACTTACCCATCTGCCTCTCTCTCTCTCTCTCTCTCCTATACACACACAAACGAGTGACAGACACAGGACTTCACCCATACGGCCAAATACGACATTACCACTTAAGGTGTTCACGAATCGAATCGAATAACTATTCAATCCAATCCAATCAATTCAAATTCGAACCGAAATCGAATAACTAATCGAATAACTATTCAATCGAATCGATTTGGATTTGAACATGGATTTGAATTCGAATTCAAATTTTATAAGGTTTAATTATAATTATATTTAATATTTATAATGTTTAAATAATTTTATAATGTTTAAATATAATTTTAAATTCAAATTATAATGTTTAAATATAATTTTATAATGTTTTATATAATTTTATAACTATTCGAATCCGGATTCGAATTCAAAAAATACGAATTTTAATCGAATCTTCACGAATCGAATCTCGAACTATTCACGAACTATACTATTTGTGAACAACCTTAATTACCACGACCGCAATAGATACCGGGCTCCGCTCTTATCAATTAATTAATGCAGCTTAAAATAAACACTATTAATTAATAAATAAAGAAAATAATTAGATAGTATATACACACACACGAGTGCCCGACACGGGGCTCCGCCCCTACGGCCAAGCGCGACAGTACCCGGCCGGCGACGGCATGCTATACCCGGTGACGGCGCTAACACTGTTCATGGCTTCAATCTTTTTATAAATAGCATAGATAAGATTATGTAGCAGAGACAAGATTCGATGGGGGACTACGCTTGCTTGCAGGGCTATTTTTTTCCTATCGTATCTATTGCAGTCAATCGTAGGAAGGGGATAACGCAAAAAAGGATTTATAGCACACTACAAAGCACTCGCATATTCATTTGACTGTTGAACTTTCACGCTCTAATGTGTTATAAATACTAAAATAAAACAAGAATAAAAAAAACAATCACTAAAGTTGGCAGTATAATTATAATACAATTCATACAGGAGGATGTGGAGGCAAATAAAAGCATCCCAAGCCTGAAACAAGCAGTGCTGCAGACTTTCTACTGATATGGAGGAGGATGAAACATTTTGATCATCTCCTGAAGTGTATATTCACCACGGTTTGCTGCATGAATGTCTGCTGTATTGAAATGGCAAGCGGTAGGTATGGATGAAACAAGAATGAGGATATTCGCTTCACTCTAGCGTCGAAGCCGCCCGCCTCTGGACCTGCGCCGAAGCATGCGATATGGGCTATTAAATTGCTTTAAAAAGAGATATTGAAAATATTCACGCAAAATGTTGAATTCGAGCAAAAAAGTTCGAGGATGAAACAACGAATCATACAATAAGGAGCTCACGGTTATGCAGAATCGAGCACAAAGAACACGGGATCAATGATGACACAAAACACCCCAGAATCAAAATCAAACCTTGCATCTAGCGGAATTTACACAAAACAGTGCAAATGCAAAGGAAGTTACGAAAATACCCCAGAATGAAAATTCCAGAAGAAAGGTGAAAAAACAAGTACAAGTGCAGGGGATAAATATCAACAGAAGGGGGGACAAATGAAAAGATTTCAAAGAAATTAGAATTGAAAACACCCCAAAACATATAATGCTAGAAAGGCAACCATAGAATAATATATAAGACAGCCAGATATTTGTTATAAGATAAAATTAAGGTATCCTGTATTTTTTTTATTGGAAACATGTGGTTTCGATTCAGTTTCCAGGAGATTATGTACAAGAATTGGCAATTTTTAAGATTAAGCTAGACGCGTTATTTATTATATCAGACATGATTATAAACTTATGTACATAATTGTAACACTGGGATACTACTGGAGTCCATAAATAGATTTTTGGAGGAAGCACACAAGAGAGTACCGTAGTTTGATATCTAGAAGGTTATTGCATGTATACAGTCTCAGTCAAATTGTCATTAAAGAATGCATTCTTAATATCAAACTGATGCAACTGCCGATGACGCTGACCAGCCAAAAAGAATAATACTTGATCTATATTTAGCTTGGTCACTGGAGTGAAGGTCTCTTCATAATCAATGTCGTACTGTTGAGAGAATCTGCGGGTAACAAGATGCGCCTTCAAGCGCTCAACAAAACCATTCAGATGATGTTTGACAGTGAAAGCCCACCGCCAACAAACATGTGACTGCCCATGAGGAAGGGGCACTAACTCTCACCTGTCATTGGCCCATAGGGACTATATCTCTTCATCAATAGCATGCCGCCACTACGGATGATGTAGTGCTTCCTGAAGAAGGGGTGAAAACATACGACAATGGACAAACAAATCTATGTAGTGGCGTAGATAAACAATGAAAGGAAATATAGTGAGAGAGTGGGTGAGAACTACCAGAGCGTGACAAAGCTGTATAGTGGCAGAGATAAACGACGAAAGGAAATATAGTGAAAGATTGGGTGAGAACGACAAGACCCTTGTGGAGAGTGATAGGCAAATCATCAGACACAAGGCAGAATCAGTATTATGCGACTGGCTAGCAGCAGTCTAGCGGAGCTGGCAATGCGTGTAAACCTATAATGGGTGTAACATACAAAAATTTTAATTATTCATTTAAAAGTTTAATTTAGGGTCGGACAAGAGCTAGTGTCGACGTCGCCACCGTCGATTGAGGTAATCATGCGTTCTACTCTTTTTGGTAGTCAATTAATTAATTCTCATATAATAGGGAAATTTATGAAATTTAATTAGGCTCGATTTAGGGGTTCGTGAGAGTGTTCCTTGTTGAAATAATAAAATTTTAATGTGTAATGCCATTTTCATAATATATGAATAATCGTTTAACCCATGATTTTAAGAGATGGGGGTTACGAAATTTTCAAACTGCGCCAGACCACCTCTCGATCCCGTCTCCCAGCAGAGCGCACGAACCGCCGCTCCCTCTCTCTCGCAGATGACTACATCGCTCTTCTTCTTCCGCCTCATCTCACAAGATTGACGACTCCTTCGATCACAAACGAGGGGTCAATTCCTCCTTCCAAGTGGTCGCAGAGGGGTCGTTTCCTCAACCCCATCCGACGGACGGGTGCATGCACAGGAGCTGCACGATCCTTCTGTGGGCATGGTGAAATCCTCTCCTCCTCTCCAATGTTTTCCCTTTTGTTTTCCTTCTTTCATTCCTTTAGAAGCCGATTTGCCTCATGTTTCGATTGCAAGAATTGGGATTTCGACTTCCTTGTCCAGAGAACCGCCGACTCTTTTGTGGTTTCCTATTGTAAGGGACCCTTATTTATTTTTCATTTCTTCGTTTCACTCTTTCTTTCACTTCCTTCTGGTACTTGGATTGTCGAAGTGTTCTAGTGAAAACCTAGAAAGAAAAGAGGATTTATATAAGCAGCCCATGAATGACTATTCGTAGTCTATAGATAATAGCTGCCCAACAAAGCGATATTCGCAGCCCAAAAATATATTTTTAAAACATACAATAATATATAACTGTTGGAGAATCCCCAAATCTTTTATATATATATCTCATATATAAATACAAAGGAAGAATACATATATATAGGAGAGAGAGTGATACAGAAAAACCTATACATGGTGTGGGACTAAAGAGAAGAAGATCTAAATGGGCTTGTACATGGGCCTTTTTACATGGATTTCGCTAACACTTCCCCGCAAGCTGGAGTGTACAAATCGTAGGCACTCAGCTTGGATAAGAACTGAAGATATAGTGGCCGAGGAAGAGCTTTTGTTAGGATGTCAGCAATTTGTCTCGCAGCAGGAACATGCTGTAATTCTACCTTCTTCGCTTGAACCTTTTATCTGATGAAGTGACAGTCAACCTCTATATGCTTTGTTCGCTCATGGAACACTGGATTGTTGGCTATATGAATTGCAGCCTGACTGTCGCACCGAAGTGTTGTCGGAGAAGGAAGAGTGACACCCAAGTCACCAAGAAGTCTCTCAAGCCATGTTAATTCTGACACAACAGCAGCCATAGCCCTGTATTCAGACTCAGTCGAGGAGCGGGCGACCACAGTCTGTTTCTTGCTTCGCCATGTTATGAGGTGTCCACCAAAGTAAGTGCAAAAGCCAGTCGTGGAGCGCCTATCATCAGGGGACCCGGCATAGTCAGCATCTGAGAACGCAAGAAGAGATGGTGAGTTGGATGGTTTGTAGACAAGGCCTTGTCCCGGAGCGGTCTTTAGATATCTGAGAATACGCTCAACAGCTTGAAGGTGAGAAGTGCGCGGAGTATGCATGAAGCGACTCACAACACCAACAGCAAACGAGATATCCGGCCGAGTAACCATTAGGTAGATCAGCTTCCCAACCAATCGTCGGTAGTGTACTGGATTATCAAGAAGCTGGTCAGAATCAGACCCAACAACACACAATTTTTGATTAGCATCCATAGGAGTATCCACAGGTTTGCACCCAGAGTATCCTGCTTCATGAAGTAAGTCGATGCAGTTCTTTCGTTGGGACATAACCAACCCATCGGGTCGTCGGGCGACTTCAATCCCAAGGAAGTATCTAAGATTTCCAAGATCCTTGGCTGGAAGGCCGAGTTCAGATGTTCTTTGAGCTGTTGTATCCCAGAGAGGTCATCGCCAGTAATCAGGATATCAACAACGTAGACAAGAAGAATTACAGTGCCAGTTGGTACATGCTTGGTGAATAGAGAGAAGTCGGCGGAGCTCCGAGTGAACCCAGGTGCTAAGAGAACCTTGCAGAACTTATCAAACCAAGCTCGTGGTGACTATTTGAGACCATAAAGAGCCTTTAGAAGACGGCAAACGCGAAGTGTACGAGACTCCCGGGTGGTCTCAAACCCGGGAGGTTGGCACATAAACACGGTTTCCTTCAGATCGCCGTTAAGGAATGCATTCTTAATATCGAGCTGAAGAAGGGGCCAACGCCGGTGCACAACAACGGAGATAAGAACACGAACAGTGTTGAGCTTTTCCACTGGAGAAAAGGTTTCCTCATAATCTAAGCCTTGTTGCTGAGTGAAGCCCCGGGCCACGAGACGGGCTTTTAAACGATCAACAGTCCCATCCACATTCCGTTTGACCGCAAAGACCCATTTGCAACTAACACAATGTTGACCTGGAGGAAGGGGAACCAGTTCCCAGGTGTGATTAGCCCAGAGGGCATTCATCTCCTCTTCCATAGCTGCCCGCCACCCTGGATGCTGAAGCGCCTCCTGCACAGAGTTGGGAATAGAGATGGAGGAAAGAGAAGTAGCAAACTGGTGGAGGGGTGGAGAGAGCCGGTGTAGAGACACATAGCTAGCCATTGGATGAGCCGTAGAGGGAGATGCAGGGAGAGTATAAAGAGGAGGAGGAGGGAGCACGAAGGAGAGATGGGGGAAAGAGGGGGGGGGGGGGGGGGGGGGGGGGTCTCACAAAGTGGAGGCCGCACAGGAGAATGGAGACCGCTCAATCCAGTAGGGGCGGTTAAAAAAACCCGGAGAGGAGACCGTGTAGGTAAGATTGGGGACACGATTTTAGAGCGGAGAGCCTCCCTCTGATACCATGTTGGAGAATCCCCAAATCTTATATATATATATCTCATATATAAATACAAAGGAAGAATACATATATATAGGAGAGAGAGTGATGCAGAAAAACCTATACATGGTGTGGGACTAAAGAGAAGAAGATCTAAATGGGCCTGCACATGGGCCTTTTTACATGGATTTCGCTAACAATAACCATAAAAAAGCCAACAATATTTAAGATAACAGCCTATAGTTTTTTTACAAACACAAAACTATCTAGGAATAAAAAAAAGCCAACAAAATATAAGATAAAAGACCATAATAAATCTAAGATAAAACTTTCTAAATATTTTCATTATAGCAATCTCATCGGCATGTCCCCCTGCACAATCAAATTAAAGAAATTATTTTAGTAAATAACATTGTCCAAAATGGTTATGAAGCAATATTATATAAATTTTGTTGAGTGACTTAGCATATTCTTGCAAGTCACACACTTCGAAACTTTTTATATAGCTCTAAAAGACCCACAAATTGCAAGCTACACATGTAGTATAGCTTATATTTATGTTGAAGCAATATTATTAGTCATTGAAATTAAGAAAAAATAAGTATGCATACCATTCTAATCACGGAGTAGCATTATGAACGGTATGTCCCATTGTTCGGCAAACTCTGTATGATACCTTACCAAATAGGGAATACCCGCAGTAATGGACATTCTTCACCCAATCGCAATTGTATGTAATGATTTCCATTTATAAAAGCAATGCAAATAAGCTTTCAAGTTTCAAGAAGAATTGAATGTAGCAGTGAGAAAGTAAATGATTGCTCGAATGAGAAATGCACAAGTTGGATGTTGCAGCAAAATGCAACTACATGCCTCATGTCCGGCATTGACATCCACTTCTCTACTGGCACCAGAACTATTTGATAATCTAGGGAGTTCAACAATTCAACCTTTCTAGCCACCCAAATACTTCAATATACAACACCTCATGTTGATATAGCTCATGAGAAAGATCATGTCGGACTTGATTCCAATTGTCATTCATATACACTACATCACTAATGACCCTGTATCCACAATGGCCAATACCCACCACATCAATGACATCAATGATATGCGAAGAGATATAAGATGACATTTGATTTCTGACCATCTCTATAAAGTTGCCTCTAGTTCTCACTACTTTTCTTGGAGCCTTTTTCATGTTGATATTTACTGATTTTTGTTCAAGCATCAAGACGTGCTCAGAATGTGAAGGATCCCTCCTTGTGGATATGTAATCATATGTGAATTTCTTCCAACTATCTTTAGGACGACCCTTTGATTTTGTAGGCATTTTGTGTTCCAAACTTTGACTAAGTGAAGGGTTAACAATCTCACGTAGCTTATTTTTCATTTTCTTCCATTACAGACACTGATGTTGTTATACCTTTTTAATAACCCATTAAATTCATTTTCGAGATCATTCGACTCATTTGCCTCCGTCTCATTAGATGCATGATTCTCAGTAGTCTCATTCAAACATAAGACACTCCAATGTTTATGAATCAATCCTAATAGAAAAACAGTACATTGATTGATGTATTTACAAGTTCATGTGCACAAGAAAGTCCCAGTGTATACCACATCTTATGCCTACACCAACGTTGTTTCACACATGCATCTTTAAGTGAGAGCTCCTCTTTACTAATGATCTCCAATGCCGCTATGAAGACATGAACGATTAACTCGGAGTACAACACACTTTTAAAACCAGTGCTAACTTGAATCTTACTCAACCTAAACATTTTTTTAATTTATGTATACTGTAGAAAAATCATCTGGTTAAATGTTTTCCATACCGTGGAAAGGCTACCAATAGAAATCTCAAAGAATTTCTTTAGCTGACTATGCCCCCTTTACTATTGCACTTATACAAAAATTGAATCGGAGTACTACCCGCCAATTCATTTCTATAAATCTTGGCTTTCTCATTGTAAATAGATCTCATCGATGTAGTGTTCAAATGATTTATACTCTTCAATGCCGACAATATCTTTCTCGATTTCACCCCCTGCATTATACATATCTTTAAAAATTGTTGCCTCACTCTGATCTAGCCTCCCGACATATGCATGCGCTTCAAGATGAACCAACACATGATTATGCACACCGCACAAAACATCAACTTTCCATTCATCAATATCTTCTCTACGGCCTCTAATATCAAACTTGCAAACACAACGCTTAGAACTCAAATTTCGTAAATTTCTTTTAATCCAACTCTTCTAATTTTGACTTTCTCTTAAGAACCCGGATCGATCACAACTTAGAATAACTCTAGGTTTTGCCTTTGTGTCAATTTTGTCGGTCTTCAAGATGATTACAACAAGGCCTAATTTTTTCCCAACATTACGTGCCCATTCAACTACTTTCTCTTTACTACAAAAAGTCCTATTTGTGATTAATTGTGCTCCAACATCTACTGACGTTTCTTCGGAATACTCTTCATAAGTCAATAATTTCATATTCTCGAAACTCATTTTAATCTACAAATTGCAAACCAACATTATATCTATATCAAAACATTAGTAAAAATGCTTGCAAATGACTATAACATGATGCAACCAAATGGAAATAAATTGATTTTTTTCATGATATCTATAGCTAATACCTTCAACAATCCAACAATGATCCTTTTTAACTTGAAAATGTTAGAGCAAATTGAAACCCTACAACAAACAACAACAACACTCAAGCCGTTATCCTACTAGTGTGGGGTCAACTATATGGATCCTTTGTCTCCATTGTGCCTTATCTTTAGTCATAATCTCACTAATGCCTAAGTACATAATATCTTTCCTAATAGTTTCATTCCAAGTCTTTATTGGTTTAACCCTTCCCCGTTTAACCTGCCTATTGACTTGTTACACGATTTAGGGGGAAAAACTGAGTACCTCATATGGAGGTCTCACCCTTTATTTATACTAAGCATGAATGAACATAGTATGGTGGTACAAGGTGTGAGACTAATATGTCTAATAACACTCCCCCTCAAGTTGGATCATGGGAACTTCCCAGACCCAACTTGTTACATATATAGTTCATTCGAGTCCCTATAACCCCTTTCGTAAGAATGTCTGCAACTTGATCTCCGGTCTTCACATGCTTTAATGAAACAAGACCTTCATACTTTTCTCTAACAAAGTGGCAGTCGACCTCTATGTGCTTTGTGCATTCATGAAACACGGGATTCGTGGCTATCTGGATTGCAGCTTGATTGTCACACCACAGAGGAGTGGGATCTTGAACGGGATACCCAATTTCACTGAGAATCTGCCTCACCCACATGATCTCAGCAACAGTGTGGGACATAGCCCGATATTCTGACTCAGCACTAGATCTGGCAACTGTGGTTTGTTTCTTGCTCATCCAGGAGATAAGATTGCCACCCATAAAGACAGTGAATCCCGTGGTTGACTTTCGGGTGGCTAAGCATCCTGCCCAGTCAGAGTCACTGTATGCCTCTAGATCGGAATGACCTCGACTCTTGTATGATATTCCCAAACCAGGATCCTTCTTCACGTATCTGATAATCCGGAGAACGGACTCCCACTGAGACATAGATGGAGCTGCCATGAACTGACTGACCTTACCAACCGCACAAGCAATGTCCGGGCGAGTCATGGTGAGGTAGTTTAATTTTCCAACAATTCTACGGTACTTCTCTGGTGATTCAAAAGGTTTGCTTTCGGCGTGAAGACTCTTTTCCCCTGGTTCCAGCGGAGAATCCATATGGCCACAGTTAGCCATCCCAAGGTCAGATAGAAGATCAAGAGCATATTTTCATTGGCAAATAAAGAGAGAGTGATCATCATGAATCACCTCAATCCCAAGGAAATACCGCAATGGGCTCAGATCTTTTGTTTGGAAATTAAAGTGTAAGAATGCTTTGAGATTTGATATTCCTTCTGAGTTTTTGCCTGTGATAACAATATCATCAACATATACCAGTAGCAGAATAGTACCAGCCGAGGAGTTCTGATAAAAGAGAGACGAGTCTTTAGTACTTTTGGTAAGCCCGAACTGGGTAACAACAGCTCGAAACCGAGCAAACCAAGCCCTAGGGGATTGTTTCAATCCATATAAGGACGCTAGGAGACGGCACACCTTGTTCCGCTCCCCCTCAGCAACGAACCCAGGAGGTTGTTCCATATAAACTTCCTCATCCAGGAGCCCATGGAGAAAAACATTCTTAATATCCAACTGGTGTAAGGCCCACTAGCGGAAGGCAGCAAGTGAAAGGAGTATTCAAAGAGAGGACATCTTCGCAACTGGAGCGAATGTTTCATCATAATCCACGTCATAAGTCTGAGCATAACCTTTGGCAACTAGGCGGGCTTTTAGGCGGTCCATAGAACCATGAGCATTCACTTTGACATAATATATCCATTTGCATCAATTGCCTTCTTGCCGGGAGGTAAGGGAACCAGGTCCCATGTATTGTTCTGTTGGAGAGCAGTCAATTCGTCATGCATGGCTGCCGCCCAGCCAGGATGAGCTTTGGCCTCCGCCACGGTCGATGGTAGATGATATCGATCAAGGGTCGAGTTCAGCGCTCTACGAGAAGCGGACAAGCCCTGGTAAGAGTTAACATAGAGCGTTTTCTCCCGACAAGTCCGAACTCCTTTCCGGACAGCAATAGGAACCTATGGGTTAGATGGCAGAATAGTAGTAGGTACAGTAGCAGGTTCTTCCGGAGGAACAGTCGTCGCATTATCGGTAACAGAGATAGGCTGAGGTGGTGGCACCACTGTATTATCAGAAGAGCGACGGGAGTAAACTTGCCCCACAAGGGGGACAACAGATCAGTCGGTGAAAGGATAGCAGGTTCATGCCTGGGGACCAATAGAGCATCAAGAGAGGGATCAGGATGTGAGGATCCAGGAGAGAGATAAGGGTCGGACTACCGGAAGACGACATCAGAGGAAAGGGTGTATCGGTGGAGATCAGGAGAGTAACACTGATATCCTTTAGTGGTCCGAGAGTAGCCGAGGAAGATACATTTCAAGGCATGAGGGTCAAGTTTGGAGACAGAGGGACGTGCATCCCGAACATAGCAGACACACCCAAATACCTTTAAAGGGAGGAGGGGACCGTGATGGTCAGGATATAGAGTGTTGTAGGGTGTCTCCCCCTGAAGGATGTGAGTGAGAAAATGATTAATAAGGTGTGCATCAGTAAGGACGGCATCCCCCCAGAAGTGTTTGGGTACGTGTTTATGGTGGAGGATTGCCGGGTGACTTCAAGGAGATGCCAATTTTTGCATTCGGCAACACCATTTTGTTGAGGGGTATCCGGGCAACTGGTTTGGTGGATTATGCCTGTCAGAAAGAAAGGTAGACATAGACTGAGACAGGTATTCCCGGCCATTATCAGTACGAAGACACTTAACACGTACAGAAAATTGAGTAAATATTTCATTCCATAAGTTTTGAAAAATAGAAGGTAGCTCAGAACAATTTTTCATTAAATAAACACAAGTCATACGGGAAAAATCATCAATGAAAGTGACATAATACTTGTGCCCTAACAATGTAGGAACAGGACACGGTCCCCAAACATCTGAATGAAGTAAATCAAAAGGTGCAGAGGCACGAGCATCAAGACGAGGACTATAGCTAACTCTGTGGAGTTTAGCAAACAAACAAGACTCACAACTAAGAGGAGAAACTTTCCCAAGCTCAGGATACAGACGACGCATGACCTGCATAGATGGATGACCATGACGATAATGAAGATCCAGGAATTTGGTGGAGGCCACGGTACAAGCAAGGTGGGAAACTTCGTCCAGGACATAGATGATGAGTCTGGTTTATACAGTGATTTCCGACCTCATTTGGGTTTGTTTTAGTGTCATTGCACTTCATTTGCTGTTCATATACGCTTATATTGATAGCATGGCGTTTCTGTGCTTTTTGTGCAATCCTTCCCCCTTTGTGGCATATTTTTCCTATATATTACTGTATGCCTGTGTTATGGATCCGGTGGTGTGCACGGATCGGGGTTATTTGTACTTTTCCTGCAGGTCCTGGGATCGTGTGCAAGTTCGGGATGGTGCGGGGCGATTTTTGGCCTAAAAAGCCTCTGATCGTGCGCATTCCTTCGCGCACGATCAGGCGCACGACCATTGGTCGTGCGTTAATTCCCGGCCCAGATCGAGATCGGCGCGAAGGTATGCGCACGATCACAGGCATTTCTTCGCGCACGACCATTGGTCGTGCGCCCCTGACCGTGCGTTGTTTTCTATCTTTTTTCTTTGCTACAGGTTGACTGCGCACGATCACAGGCATTCCTTCGCGCACGACCATTGGTCGCGCGCCACTGACCGTGCGCAGTACTTATTCTGCTCCCTATTTAAGCCGCTGTTCCGCGAAATTAGGGATTCCAGCCGGTGTTGGGGCGCGATTAGGCCGCTGTCGTGGGTGATTTTCATCCCATCTTCATCCCCCTCCATTCCAATCATCCGGGAGACTCCTCCGGCGATCAAGAGTTGTTTCTCTACCATCGGGGAGCCCTTCCGGCCGACAGCAAAGCTTTCCTAGCGAGTGTTCTTCAAGTTGTTGCGGAGAAAGTGGAGATCACCGGAGAAAGTGACAGATCTCCGGCACCGGAAGCACCCTTCGACCGAGATCGGAAGCGGATTGACAACCCGCTATTCCAGCCGTGACCGACGGTTCTCCTTCTTGAGTGGTTTTCTCTTAACTTATCTTGTTATAACTAGTTGAATATTTATGTAATGAACTTGAATGATTTGTTTGTCTATGAATGAATTATTTGGTGTTTACATAATCTCCTTTGTATTGCTTTGTGTTGCGTTCGCTTACACTCACTCCACTCCATGCACTCCCATCCATTCACATTTGCGTTGGGTTAGCCACGGCTACGGAGATTTGCGAAGAGGTGTGTGCGACCCTCAATCGTCACCGTTACTTTCCGTCCACGCGCCTTCCGAAGCACGGCATCGCGGCCGTTGCACCCATCCCGCCTTGCGAAGCGGAGTTTTGACCCGCATCTCATTTCTGTGTAGTAATTTAGGAAACCAAAATCAAAGCCCTTACTTTTCTTTTAATTTACTCTTGTAATTATTCGCTCAATCCGAAGAGTCAAACTAACCACGCGCATTCCTTGAGAGACGATATTCGGGGACATACTCCCAACTTTATTACTTGTGCGACCGGTGCACTTGCCGAGCACGCATCAAGTTTTTGGCGCCGTTGCCGGGGAATGCAGGCGTAGTTTGATTTTGGTGTTTGAGTTAATAGCTACACGAGTTGTTGTTTTTTTGTTATTTCTATTGTTTTCGGGTTGTGTGAATGCAGGAGCGATGTCACATTCTTTATTGCCTCTGTCACAACATGATGAGGATACAGCCTATTTAGAGGAGAAATTCTTCAAATTTGCTCATATTATAATTCAAGACCTTGAAACACGGCAAGAGTGTATTGATAGATTGACTATGCAGGTTGAGACTTTGGTGTCTCTTGCCTCGGCCGTGTTGAAAGAACCTCCTCATGATGTGATAGTGGTACAATCAGAACCTGCAGGGAGTGAAACCGGGATCACTCCCTCGACTAATGATTTTTTATGTTCTTCATCTACTTTGTTTCTTGACCCTCTTTCATTGGTTATAACTCAACAGGAAGAGTTAGCGTTGGCCATCCAGGTGGAATCTGAGCATCTCCCACGGGAGGATGTCACTCGTGACACCTCTTCCTCCTGCTTTGCTCCTACGGATGTTGAGTCTACTCTCGCTCCATCTCTTCCTGTTATTTCTAACATCGTTTCATTTATTCCCCCGCAGAATTTGGAAGTTGCTGACCCATTTTTGGGCAGTCAGATGATGCATTTCTGGCAGGATAAGCATGTCGCAGTGGCAGACGATATTGCTCTATCCACTCCAGTGTCACCACATGTGCTTCCCCTAAAGGACTGGCTGCAAGGGGGAAAGCGATTTTTCATTGAAGAAATACTCTTGGAAGAGAGAAAGAGAGCAAGAAAGGAGGAGACTTGGGGATGAAGGCTAAACCTCTTACTTCGTTGCCATCAGTTGTGGGTCTTCGAACCTTTCTCTTCTATCTGTAGTTACTATTTTAAATCAACGTATAGTTGATTTCTCCATGTGGTTGTGTAATAATACTGCGTAGACTTGGATGATCTCCTCTCTTTAATTTTGCGTGAACAATTCTATAATCTGCTAATACATGTATTTGGTCCACCTTAAGGACGGTAAACAAAAGGGCTCTTGGGAGACAACCCATTTGGGACCATTTGGTTCCGTTCTTTCTTATTATCTTTTTTTTTGCTATATTTTTGTGTGCTTGGGATCCCTGTAATCGCAGGTCCGCATTTATTGGAGCACGGCGGGATCACCGCCTTCTGAACAAAACGCCATATCTTCTGGTATGCTCATTTCTGAGCATGGGGTAATCTCTCATCCTAGCCTTCTTAAGCTTATGCCGCTATCAAACATGCTTTTTTGCTTAGTGTAAGTCTGGGGGAGTGAGAGTTATTGTTACCTCGTGCACATGCACAGTGCACAACATACTAGGATTTACCATGTGTTATATTGTAGCATTGCTTATCTCATGGCACACCACGACACCAACGTGAGCGCACTTAACTGTAGGCGCGCGACGAGACTAACTCGTCTCGGTTGTGTGAATGGGAAATCACGGTGCTGGGTTAGGATTGCGAGACGAAGTACTTTGTTGACTCCTATAGTGCTCCTAGTCGAGTGCTCATGTCTCGTAGGAATTCGTGTAGATTTAATTTCTTTATATGCTTTTAGTTTATATTTTTCTATTAGCGTAAATATTGTTTACTCTACTCAAAATTTGGTGAATCCGGCGTGAATCAAACGGTAGCATAGGAATGTGTGTAGACGTTCATTAGTCTCGTGTTGCCCGAATCGGGAGGAAGGATTATCTTTCTCGGTGGCTAGAACTCGCCCCAAGCGATTCTTGAAGCATGGGTATACGGTTAGTCAATTGCGTGAATGTGATATAGGCCATCATGTTGGCCCGGTTGAGCCTTTGCACCCTTTCCTATCGATATATCCTCGTTAGCCCAATTGTGTCTACCCGTTCTTTGATTCAGCCCCACTTTTATCGCACCAAAGCCCAAAAGCCAATCCTAGTCACACACCCAAATCTGAGCTTTAGCTGTTCATTATTTTTATGAGTTGGGTTGTTGATGTGGTGACATGTTTGTGAAGTTGTGGATGTGTTTTATTGTTTATTTGCTGAAAATGATAAGAAAAGAAAAGAAAAAAATGAAAAAGAGAAAAGAAGTGAGAAGAAAAGAAAAAGATATGAGTTTGAATGAAAAATTCATTTGTATAAGTATAAGTTTGGGAGTAGGCGGTGCACGCACCCATGTGTTAAGTCCAAGTCTGGGGGTGTAGTGTACCCGTATGTTTGTGTGGTGATGAGGATAGTTTTCTGTGCTAGCTCATTTGGGTTTAGTGTCTGAGCCGTCGCTTTTATCTTTGTTTACCTCACCTAAACCCAAGCCTCATCTCAAACCTAAAGTCCTATTGATTCACGCATTTGAGTCATACCAGTGCCGTGGAGAGAGTGCGAACGGGCAAGCCTATGGTCACCGACATTGATGGATTTCAATGGAGTTGTCCCGAGTCCCGATCTTTGGCAACGCTCGCCTCAGCGTTCAGTTTACTTTCTTCCTATGTACGACCTTATGATTCACCGTGATTCACTTTTTGAGTAAACGTAATATATAAATACGCTCTTAGAAAATTATAAACTAATATGCATAATTAGAAATTTTGTCTACTAGATTTCTATGCACATTCGTATGAGACTTCGCATATTACTCCGCCCTTGCAATTTCTAACCCAGCTATGTCTTTTCTCGCTCCGCCGGATTTGTTTGCTCGGGACGCGCAAACAGGTAAGTCTGGGGGTGTGATGAGTCTGGTTTATACAGTGATTTCCGGCCTCATTTGGGTTTGTTTTAGTGTCATTGCACTTCATTTGCTGTTCATATACGCTTATATTGATAGCATGACGTTTCTGCGCTTTTTGTGCAATCCTTCCCCCTTTGTGGCATATTTTTCCTATATATTACTGTATGCCTGTGTTATGGATCCGGTGGTGTGCACGGATCGGGGTTATTTGTACTTTTCCTGCAGGTCCTGGGATCGTGTGCACGTTCGGGATGGTGCGGGGCGATTTTTGGCCTAAAAAGCCTCTGATCGTGCGCATTCCTTCGCGCACGATCAGGCGCACGACCATTGGTCGTGCGTTAATTCCCGGCCCAGATCGAGATCGGCGTGAAGGTATGCGCACGATCACAGGCATTTCTTCGCGCACGACCATTGGTCGTGCGCCCCTGACCGTGCGTTGTTTTCTATCTTTTTTCTTTACTACAGGTTGACTGCGCACGATCACAGGCATTCCTTCGCGCACGACCATTGGTCGTGCGCCACTGACCGTGCGCAGTACTTATTCTGCTCCCTATTTAAGCCGATGTTCCGCGAAATTAGGGATTCCAGCCGGTGTTGGGGCGCGATTAGGCCGCCGTCTTGGGCGATTTTCATCCCATCTTCATCCCCCTCCATTCCAATCATCCGGGAGACTCCTCCGGCGATCAAGAGTTGTTTCTCTACCATCGGGGATCCCTTCCGGCCGACAGCAAAGCTTTCCTAGCGAGTGTTCTTCAAGTTGTTGCGGAGAAAGTGGAGATCACCGGAGAAAGTGACAGATCTCCGGCACCGGAAGCACCATTCGACCGAGATCGGAAGCGGATTGACAACCCGCTATTCCGGCCGTGACCGACGGTTCTCCTTCTTGAGTGATTTTCTCTTAACTTATCTTGTTATAACTAGTTGAATATTTATGTAATGAACTTGAATGATTTGTTTGTCTATGAATGAATTATTTGGTGTTTACATAATCTCCTTTGTATTGCTTTGTGTTGCGTTCGCTTACACTCACTCCACTCCATGCACTCCCATCCATTCACATTTGCGTTGGGTTAGCCACGGCTACGGAGATTTGCGAAGAGGTGTGTGCGACCCTCAATCGTCACAGTTACTTTCCGTCCACGCGCCTTCCGAAGCACGGCATCGCGGCCGTTGCACCCATCCCGCCTTGCGAAGTGGAGTTTTGACCCGCATCTCATTTCTGTGTAGTAATTTAGGAAACCAAAATCAAAGCCCTTACTTTTCTTTTAATTTACTCTTGTAATTATTCGCTCAATCCGAAGAGTCAAACTAACCACGCGCATTCCTTGAGAGACGATATTCGGGGACATACTCCCAACTTTATTACTTGTGCGACCGGTGCACTTGCCGAGCACGCATCAATAGACGCTACCACGCAGCTTCCCTCTACCAATAATACGGCTCGTCGACTGTTCCTGAAAAATGCAACCAGAAGAGGTGAATAGCAATGCAAATCAAATCATTTGTAAGCTTACTAATAGACAATAGATTGTAAGCAGACTGAGGGACATGCGCCACTGAGGAGAGTGTCATGTTAGGTGTCAAATTGTAGCTACCAAACCCAACCATAGGAACCGTGGAGCCATCAACAACAGTAATTGAAGCTCCACTATGAGGTTTGTATGAGTGTAAGATACCTGAGGAACTAGTCAGGTGATCAGAAGCACCAGAATCAGCGTGGACCTGCCTCTGTGAGGTACAAACAGGCTGAAAGGTTTGAGCCACAGCCTCACTATGAGGTGGGTCAACCTGGAGAGCCTGCAGGCGCCGATACTCATCCTCGGATATTTCAACAGTTCTCGATCCCGGAGGTACAAAAGTAGAGTTCGCCAGGTGTGCCGACCGAGGTGGAGGAGGTTTGGAGACCCAGTCCGGCTTCCCATGAATCAGCCAACATGTATCCTTTGTATGTCCCCGACGCTCACAATGGGCACAATGCCTTGTGTCAGTGTCACGACCACGGCCAGAGCGGCCCCCCCGAATAGTTCCCCTTCCTCCTCGTGAAGCAAGAGCCATCGACTCGCCGGAGGATGCATGTAGAGCAGATGACGAAGTACCGATAGTGCCAGCCTTAGTAAGTCGATGGTACACACTAGCAGTATGAAGGGTAGTAGGACTCGCTAGCATTTCAGTCTTCGTTGTGGAGAAGTGTGGATCCAGTCCATTCAAAAGCCAAAGGAGCACCAGGTGTTCACGTTGAGCCTGATGGCCTTCCCTAGTAGAGGGAATCTCCCAAAGGTCTAAAATCTCATCAGCCAGAACCTTCCATTCGGCAAAGTACTCGGTAACAGGACGCGCTCCCTGTCTCAGGTCAGCTATCTTGGGGAAGAGTTCACCAAGTCGAGAGAGGTTGTTCGCCTGAGAGAACATCATGTGAAAAGTGTCCCATAGTTTTTTGGTGCTGTCGCAGTTCTTATACATTTGCTGGGCAGATGGATCCATGGAG
This sequence comes from Dactylorhiza incarnata, assembly GCA_033032865.1. Taxonomy (NCBI): domain Eukaryota; kingdom Viridiplantae; phylum Streptophyta; class Magnoliopsida; order Asparagales; family Orchidaceae; genus Dactylorhiza; species Dactylorhiza incarnata. The sequence goes on from JAWHQI010000130.1 coordinate 3,215,800, forward strand.
CTCAGGAGAAGAGCAAAGATAGGACAATCATCACTATACCAGTCATCATATTCGGTATTTCCCACTTCATGAGTTGGGAGACGAGTAAGGTGGTGAGTACGTCGGATGCCTGCAAGAGATATAGTAACCCCCTTCTTCCATAATTGAAAATTGGAGGCGGTAAGGATAGTAGTTGCAATCCTCGCGTTGGGAGGAAAGGTATTGGTAGAGTCCCCTGCGGGAGCAACGGTCGGAGTAGTGCTTGTCGGAGTAGTGGTAGTAACAGAGGAGCCCATGACAACAATTAGCAAAACAGAGGAGAAAATAGACCGGACAGGACGCCCGAAATGGCTGCGTCAAGGCCGATTCTAGCGGCTCAGACGAGAAACGGCGACAGGAGGCAGCCGACAGCACTGCACCATCGAAGCAAGGCTCGGGATTTGTCGAAGCAGGGCATCAGGACGAGCAGATCATGCGTCGCAGAAGGCAGACGACATCGCAGAAGGTATCGCCGGAGCAGGACAGTAGGTATCGCAGGCGGCTGCTGAATCATGTGTCGTCGTCGTCGACGCAGACGGCAGGCGGCATCGCAGCGAGCCCCGCCTCTGTCGATGTCATGGGAGGCGCGCAGAAGAGAGGAATGTCAGGGACAGAGCGGGCGACGGAGTGGGCGAGTGGGCTGAAGCGGGCGAGAGGGCTGAAGCGGGCGAGAAAACGAACGGGAAACCCTAACTTGCCTCTGATACCATGTTACGGGATTTAGGAGGAAAAACTTAGTACTTCATATGATGGTCTCACCCTTTATTTATACTAAGCATGAAGGAACATAGTATGGTGGTACAAGGTGTGGGACTCATATGTCTAATAGCATGACTAAACTCTCACAACGCCTAACATGTGCCTCTAATGGTCTCCTTTGTATGTGTCCAAACCATCTTAGTCGAGCTTCTCGTATCTTCTCTGCAATTGATGTCACTCCTGTCTTATCCCTGATACATTCAATTCTAATTTTATCCAATCTCGTGTGTCCACACATCCACGTAAGCATTCTCATCTCCGCAACACCCAATTTTTGCTCATGTACATAATTCACTGCCCAACACTCGGAATCATAGAGCATCGCTAATCTAATTGCAGTACGGTAAAACTTGCCTTTAAGTTTTAATGGCACTTTACAAACACATAAGATCCCTAACGCGCCTCTCCACTTCAACCAACTTGCTTGGATTCTATGTATCACATCTTTATCAACACCTACATCTTTTTGAACTATCGATCCAAGATATTTAAAGCACTTACTGCGAGAAATATCTTGATCACCCAACTTAATAACGAAATCCTCCGTCCTTCTTGCACTGATAAATTTACGTTCCATATACTCCTTTTTTGCCCTGTTCAACATAAAACCCTTCTTTTCTAAAGTGTCTCGCCAAGATTCAAGTTTCGCGTTTACACCCTTGCGCGTCTCATTAGCCAAAACGATATCATCTGCAAACAATAAACACCAAGGTATTGCTTGTTGGATATGTCCGATGAGCTCATCTAAGATAAGGGTAAAAAGATAAGGGCTTAAAGATGAACCTCGATGTAAGCCAACAATGATATGAAATTCCTGTGTTAATCCTCCAGATGTCCTCACCCTCGTCACTGAATTTGTATACATATCTTTGATTATGTAAATGTATGATACATTTACACCTTTCTTTTCTAAGACTCTCCATAAGATCTCTCTTGGAACCCTATCATAAGCCTTATCAAGATCGATAAGCAGCATATGCAAATCTTATTTTTTTTTCTCGATAATTGTCAATGAGTGCAAATTGAAACCCATATGAAAAAAATTAATTTAGGAACCCTATTAATGAAGAAAATCCGAAAGCAAAAATATTCTAACTATTTTTCTCCAAATGGTAGAGAAGGTAAGAAACAATCAATGAGAGGTTGGGGTAAGGGAAAAAGGGCGAAATCATACTAAAAAAATCATTTTTAGGGTTACTTTCGGACGGAGAAACAGGAATGGGCAGCGTGAGAGGAGACTCTTGGCTTCCCCGACGTCTTCTCCAACGCCTAAGGGAGGAGAAGGTGGTAGACAGAGGCGGGCTGGAGGTCGGGCGGCCGGAGGAGGCGGTAGGCGGAGGAGGGCTGGAGGTCGGGCGTCCTATTCGCGAGAAAGCGCGAGAGGGAGGAGGAAAGATGGTGTCTGCGATTGGATATGAGAAAAAAAGGTCTTTTGGGTTTTATTTTGAGTTATTTGGGGCGACAAATAGTCATTCGTGGGCAGCTTATATAAATCCCCAAAGAAAAAGGGTGATCCTTAGATTTGTTTCCTTCATGTATTGAATTGTTTAGGGTTTCTATCAAATTTCAGGTTTCGTTTAAAGCATTGTGATAGATTGGAGAAGAAATTTTTGCGAAGGATTCATAATAGACTCTTACCTTGTGAGGAATCATACCGCCGTGTTGTGTTTATGAACGTCGCAACATCGAGGTAAGAGATTCTCTTCCTCTTGGCTAGACATATCACCTATTATAGATTCATTGTCTAGGTCGCGTAAGAATGCATGTGAAATCGAATTACACGTAGTCTTTACTACATATTAATGGTAAGTAAATTATTATGATGCGACAGAAAAATCAACGTATGAAAATCTACACCTTATTGTAAGAACATAAATGACTAAAGATGATGAATACAATTATGCGAAGATTAAAAGATTAAAACACGTAATAAGACTAAGACTAGTGGAGTCATGTGGAAGACATAATGTAATGATAGTACCAATCATTAGGTGATCAGTTCAGGAGGGCATGAAAGGTGCTTCCCTCATGATTGATGGATGCACACCATCACACTCATAGGACCCAACAAACCATATGTGCCTTAAACATGAGGTCGACGACCCATACTTCCATGCTTGGAAATAACCAGATCATGTCTATGTTCCGTACAAGAGACACAACAGGTCAGGGCACCTCCAATTGCCATCAGGGACTCAATAATTAGAATGTTCTTAGTAAAACATGAAAAATAAATTAACAAGAGGAATATGAAATTGATTTACCTCATCTTTAGAAAAGAACTCAGAACATAGAAATCTCTATACTTCAAGAAATTAAAACAATGTAAGTAACTCAAAATGCGACAATTACAGAAATGATTTTTTACTACAGTTTATTTTATTAAATAGAATGTATAATTACCTTGTTAGTAATCATAGTCCATAGATTCAATTGTTGCATACTTATAGTTATTCATAGATGTTTTAATTATGTCATTTTAGTGTCACTGGGAGGAAGTTATTCTTCAGATGTTTCTTCTCAGGGAAAACAAGTCGGGAGATTCGATTAGGATAAACTTCCGATGGTTTCTAAATTTTAGCTTGTCTTTCTTTTTATTAAAATGTATCACTTACAGACGAACTTAAATGTATCAAACGTTATTTAAATTTTTAGTTATTCAGACTTATTGTATGTTACAAATTCTAGTTGTTTTTGTGAATCAGATTTTGAGGCATTTCTTTAACCCTAGCTCCACTTTTGTATTTCTGATGTGTACTTTAGTTATTTTCCTGCTATGATATCAATTTTATTACCGTTGCTTGGTTTACTTCATATCTTGATTACCGTGGAGCTGATGGATTAACATGCAGGGAAAATAAAGGATGATCCTCAAAGAATGTAACATCCGAAGAGGTCATAACCTTCCAATCGGTCGTAGATGAAAACAGTCTTCTGAGTCCAAAGAAACCAATAAAGACAAATTTAGTAGCACATAGAGCTAATTTGTTCATAGAAGGACCAAGATAATGGACAAATCATGTGCTCTCAAATACTCTAAGAGTCCAATGGAAATGAGGGGTAGGTGGAAAAATAATATAGAAAGGAGAAACAAAGTTAAAACAGTAGACGACTTACAATTGATTAAATAACATGCAGTGGTAATCGTATTTTTAGGAACATGCATGTGAAACATGAGAGACCTTGCGCCTTTAAGAAGATGACGGTTCTTCCGCTTTGCTACATCATTTTGTTATGGTGTATGTGAGCAAGAAGTCTGAAGTGGAATGCTTAAGGAATTTCACATCTCCTGAAATTCTTAACTCACATATTCACATGCATTGTCGGTCTTTATAATTTTGATAGTAGTGGATAACTGGTTGTGGGTTTCCACGACAAAAGAGCAAAACACACCCAAAATTCCTGAACGACCATGAAGTAATATAACCAGGTAATACATATCATCAGCAATAAAAATAGCAAATAACAATAAATAGATAAATTATTTAGTTTTATAAGGATCTCAAATATCTGAATGTACTAAAGAAAAAGGAGCATCACTTATAGTACAATGATGGAAAATTGTAGAACGATGTTGCTTCCCATAAACATATGCCTCACAAGAGAAAAACCAGAGAACTGAAACTCAGGGAGAGCTGTCCAGAAGATCAGGAGAGGTGCATGACAAAGGGGATGGTGCCGGTCCACATAAGTGATGGATGGTAGAGCCGATGGAGGAATATCCATGATATAGAGCTATTAGACATCATCTCCCAACCAATGATACTACGCGTCGGAAGATCATGTATCACAAAGGAAGAAGAAAAATGTCACAGAACAATTATGATCATGAGTAAGACAAAGTACAAAACACAAAGAAGATTAAAGTACGAACCAGGAAGATGAAGTACAAAATGAAGAGAGATAATATAGGTAAGAGGCGCTTCTCTAAATCCGGTAGCAATTTCATGATGGCTGGGTTCACCGCAACCGCCTATCACAATACTGCATAAAACTAACATAACAATCACAAAATCACCAAAGGGGTTGTGGGTACTCATAACCGCACAACCTCATGCACTCATGATATGCACAACAACAAGTACTGATGGGGAGGCGTAGGTCATCTCACATACAAGTATCACGACAAGAGGTGTATGATCATCTCCTTTTGGATCCATCATAGGAGATCTATGTTCATCTCCATGACTAGATCTGTAGCGGAGGTCTAGGTTCATCTACGTCTCCAACCACAACACAAATAGAAAGCCCAACACGTCTCTAAATATAATTCAATCAATGCGAACATAGGTACGCACACCCACATTCCTACTCTTCACGGTTGGCGGATAGTAACTATAGTCTAGCCCTCTCCGCACCGTGGAATCCCCAAATTACCGTAACGGCCTCCAAATGACGCGATCATGAATCCATCAACTTAATAACGCTACTCTCACAGTCACCGTACAACAATTATTTCCTAATTGCTTTCGCGCCGTGGAATCCACTAAGGGCCAAATTAATGGCCGCCAACATAAGGTTTTCACTAGGAATGACTAAAGATCCTCAAATCCCCCAACCCCGCATACATTATGACATTTATCTCGGAGCAATTCTCCGTCACGCAAACTAGGTTAGCCCTAAATGCAAACGTCATAGCAACATCGGCGATCCCGGACTACGACCACGGGGAGGCTTCACAAACCATACCTAAATTCGTAATGATTATTAGATTTCTAATGCAATCTCATGTTGGGGACGCAATCTCACGCCCCAGGGTTCTAGCGAACCAAAGAAATCCATACACTCCACTAATTAGTGGAGGAGACTTTCCTATGCAATAAAATCAAGAAGGGAATGCATACAACAGTCCTAAGATTGGGGAGAGACATCGTTACCCTTGGAGCTCGCTTTGGCGTCATGAAAACGTTGAAAGAGCGGGAGGAAGATGACTGGAATGAAGTGCTCTCTGCGGATTCGGCCTCGGCTCGTTGTTTGGAGCTTCAAATCACCTCCGATGGCAAGATCTAGCAAGCCCTAGCTCTCTTTCTCTCCCCTTCCCCTCTCACCCAAACTCTTAAAATGAAGAGGAAATAACCTTAATCAGCCCCCTTCACGGCCTAAAAGGTCTAAAGAAACAATGTCAACCATTAGATAAAAAAATCCCCCAAATTCACGACTCAAAACGAGCTAAATTTTTTTTTTGTTTCGGACCCGTACACAACCTGAGTAGGCCGTGTGTGTTGTACAGGGCCAGGGAGACATGTTTGGTTCTTGGGCATGGACACACCCTGATACATGATTTGTTCAGGACGTGTACACTACTATGTCCACCTACACACAGACGTGTTAAAGGTCGTGTACAACTCAAGAAGTTGAATTTCAAGTCTGCTGGGTACATGACTGTGTACATGGCCGTGTCCCTGGTTGTGTAGTCAAAATGTCCTGAAAATGATCACCAACTACTTCCCATGCTGCCTTACACATAAGGATTCAAGTAAGACATCATCCATCTATTCCATGGGGCAAAATTCACAAAATCGGGGTGTTACAAGAGTAGCCAAGGAACACACATGAGAGCACGAGGAATAAAGTTTTAGACCGGAGCGGAGAATGTATGCGAGCAAAACACAACCAATTTTTTTGGTTAGAGAGTAGTTGGGGTAACCCCTAAGGTGATAAGAGAGGTTTGGTGCCCCAATGCCTAAGAGAGCAGGCGGTGTATGAGGCAGGCAGTCGTGAGAACAACATCACCCCATTAGAATTTAGGGAGGTTCATAGTGAATAACAAACACCAAGCAACTTCTAAGAGGTGGTAGTTTTTTCGCTCAGCTACCCCATTTTGAGAAGTATAGTGAACACATGAAGTTTGATGAATAATGCAATGATCAACAAAGTAGCGTTCAAGGGGGGAATTGATATACTCCCTATTGGAGTTATTATTATCTCTGTATTTTATGTGTCTTGTAAATTTCGTAAATGGACATTATTGTCCTTGAGATTATATATATATATATGCTAGGTTTCCTCATGGAAGCTTGAGCATTTCCTCATTATTTGCGACATGGTATCAGAGGGATAAGTTCCGCTTAGGGTTTCCGTTCTCGCCGATACCTCCGTTCCCGCTCTCGCAGATCCCGCAGCGCCTCCTCTTCCCGACCCGTAGCAGCGCCGACTCCAGCGCTCCAGCGGAAGCGCCGACTCGAGCATCTCCAACGGCCCCCCTCCCCGACCCGCAGCAGTGCCGATTCCAGCAGCAGCATCGCCTCCTCTCTTCGATCCCGCATCGCCTTCTCTCCTCGACTCCAGCGGTTCCTCTTCCTGACCCGTAGCAGCGCCGACTCCAGCGCTCCAGCGGTTCCTCTTCCCGATCCTTCTGCGCCCTAGTCTTCTCCATGGAAAATTGATGACATACTAGTTTTTCCATGGAGCCGTTCTTGATGCTGTGTATGTGAAATTCTGTCCTCCTTCTTTCTTCGGTCCCCGATCTCCTTTGCGGGAGGGATCTTGTTTCTCGTTGTTTCCTTGCATCATAGATTCCAAGGACACCTATGGATCCTCTACGAGACAGATTACGAGCATTCTCCTTGATGAGAAAAATTATCCTTTGTGGGCGACTTGGATGAAAGTGGCTCTCGCCGGCCGGAATAAGCTTTCATAGCTGACCGGCGGCGCTCCTATGCCAAAACCGACCGACAAGGATGACAAGAAAGAGGAGTTAGTCAAGTGGTCGAACGAAAAGTACATGGTTCTTGGATCGATTCAGTGCTCGATGGAGCCTCGCATCTTCAGTCAGTTCATGCGTTTTGAGGATATCTCCGAACTTTGGTCCGCCCTCCAGTGCACCTTTAAGCACACGCGTGTTGATGCCCAGATCTTCGACATCTGCCACTCGGGGGGGGGGGGGGCGTTCTGTTCAGAAGTACTTCACTTACCTTCAGGATCGCTTCCTCGAGCTCAACGATCTTGAGCCTCTCAGTGATCTGGAGAACGCGACAGCGACGAGAGACATACCAGTTCTTGATGGGGCTTCGTCCCGAATATGAGTCTACCCGTGCTCAGATTGTGGGGATGTCACCTTTGTCTGATCTTCTTGAGGCCTACTCCATTGTTGCAGAGCATGAGAAACGTATGCATTGGCAATCTAGTCTTTCCGGCGCTCGTACTACCTCCTCTCTTCCTACTGAGCAGATGGCCCTTGTCGCTTCTTACCGCCCTCCCACCTCCAGCTCTCGGAACCGGGGTGGTCGATCTGGCGGTCGTGGCTCTTCTGGTGGTCGTGGCTCTGTAGGCCCTCCTGGCCCTTGCACTCATTGTGGGTGTCTATATCATGACCGCAGTCGCTGCTATCAGCTATACCCCCACCTGAGGTGCTCTGAGCGTACCACTCCTGGTCCCCAGGCACACTGTTGCCTCTGTTGAGTCTTCCGAGCCCGTCGAGCACACTTTGGGTGCCAATTCCTCTGACTTTAGTCACATGATGGGCCAGTTTCAGCATTTCCAGCAGTCTCAGCCTTCCACTACTGCCTCTGCTTCCACTGTTTCTTCTTCCTTAGGTACTCCGTTTGCTTGCTCCGTGGCCATGGTTGACCAGGATTCGTCACCCTGGGTGATTGATTCTGGTGCAACTGATCATATGACTGGTACGTCTTCCCGTCTGCTTCAGGTTGTCCCCTGTTCTCACCGGGATATGCGCCTTGCTGGTGGCTCGGTTACCCATGTCCTCAGTCGGGGCACTGTCCCTCTCTCTTCCTCTTCCTCTCTTGACTCTGTTCTTCTTGTACCTCAGTTGGCTCTCAACCTAATATCTGTTAGTAGTATTACTCGCTCTTTAAACTGCTTAGTAACTTTTTTTCTGATCGTTTTGTTTTTCAGGACCGGAGATCCGGGAGAACTATTGGTACGGGAGATGAGAGGAGTGGGATGTACTACTTGGAGCTACCTTCTCCCACTGCTGCTACCACCACCACTGACACATGCCCGCCTACCTCTTCTGTTGCTTCAAATGTTTTGTCGTCCAATTCGCTTTGGCACGCACGTCTCGACCATGCTAGCCCTCATTGGATGGTGTCTGTTTGTCCTGATGTGTCATTTGTTTTTCCTTTTCGGTGTGATGTACGTGAGCTGTCGAAACTCACACGCAACATGTATGTTCCTTCAGTTAGTCGTGCTACTTCTTGTTTTGAGTTGGTATATTCTGATGTGTGGGGCCCTGCCCCTTTGTACCATTTGATGATTTCTCTTATTTTGTGACTTTTATTGATGACTATTCTCGTTGCTTATGAGTTTATCTTCTAAAAAATAAATCTGAGGTCCTATCTGTCTATTCTCAGTTTTCTCGTATGATACAGCCATACAGACCCAGCATGGCACGTAAATTCATATCATCCGCTCTGACAATGGAGGTGAATATACTTTTTGTTCTTTTGATCTCTTTCTCCAGAATGAGGGCACTCTACACCAATTTTCTTGTCCTGGTACCCCGAAGCAGAATGGGGTGGCTGAACGCAAAAATCGCCACCTTTTAGACTTTGTTCGTTGTCTTCTTCGGGGAATGAATGTCCCCAAGTCCTATTGGAGCTCCGCTCTTCTTACAACAACTTTCCTTATTAATAGGACTCCCTCTCGTCCTCTTGATGGCGTTACCCCCTACAGCCTCATCCATCCATCCGTCTCTGCCTTTCCCATTACCCTCCGCGTCTTTGGTTGTGTGTGTTTTGTCCAGGATCGTCGCCCTTCTCAGACTAAACTCGACGACAAGGCCATCCATTGTCTTTTCCTCGGTTACTCTACTACCACTAAGGGTTACCGCTGCTATGACCCTCAGTTGCGCCGTGTTATTTACTCTATGGATGTGACATTTCATGAGGAGGTTCCATTCTTCCCTGCTCATTTTCCATCACATGTGCTTCCTACTGTTGTGCAACCCCTCCCGGTTGTTCCACCTTCACCAGCCACTGTCCCACCTGCTGCTCCTCCTGTCCTGCTGACTTACTCTCGCCGTCAGCGTACACCGACATCTCCTCCAGTCCCGGATCAACAGCTTCTTCCGGTCGCAGGTACCTCTCTTGAGCCTCTCTCCCCTACTTCTTCTGTTGACTTACCTATTGCCCTACGCAAGGGCAAACGTACTTGTTTTTTTCGTTCCTCTGTTACTGAGCACCCGTTGGCTAGTGTTGTTTCCTACCAGCGTTTATCACCCTCTTACCAGGCTTTTCGTGGCTGCTGCTGATTCTGTTCGCCTACCTTCTTCGACTGTTGAGGCTCTCCTTGACCCGCGGTGGGTTCAGGCCATGGAGGGGGAGATGTCTGCTCTCCATCGTAGTGGGACATGGTCTCTGGTTTCTCTTCCTCCCGGAAAATGCACAGTTGGGCGCAAATGGGCCTATACTGTGAAGTACTCTACTAATGGAGTCATTGACCGTTGTAAGGGTAGTTTGGTGGCCAAGGGCTTTACTCAGGCTCCGGACGAGTTTGGTGTCATGTTTGCTCCCGTGGCTAAGTTGACCAGTGTCCACCTTCTGCTCTTGCTTGCTGCCTCTCGGGCGTGGCCGCTCTACCAACTCGATGTCAAAAATGCTTTCCTGCACGGTGATTTACAGGAGCTCTATATGGCTCCTGCTCTAGGGTTTGCCCTTAAGGGGGAGTATTCAGGGAGAGTATGCCGATTGCACAAATCTCTGTACAGTTTAAAGCAGTCCTCGCGTGCCTGGTTTGAACGATTCAACTCAGTTATCCTTCAGTCTGGCTTCACTCAGTGCAGTGCAGATCATACTTGCTTCATCCATTCCACTCCAGAGGGCCGTCGTGCCATTGTCTTGGTCTACGTAGATGATATTATTCTCATCGGGGATGACCCTTCTGTCATCTCTGAGGTGAAAGCTACGCTACGCTCAGTCTTTGAGGTGAAAGACCTTGGACCCCTCCGTTATTTCCTTGGGATTTGCTTACTCACGGCAGGGTATCTCAATCTCGCAGCACAAGTACACCTTAGATCTTCTTCGGGACACGGGCCTACTTAGGTGTCGTACTGCGAGTACTCCTATGGATACCAACCATCGCCTTCATGCTGAATCTGGTGATCCTCTACTAGACCCCTCTCAGTACCAGCGTCTGGTTGGTCGCATGATATACTTGACCAATATTAGGCCCGACATCAGCTTCTCAGTGGGCGTTTTGAGCCAGTTTATGCATTCTCCCAAGACATCTCACCTAGAGGCTGCTCGACGTGTTCTTCGCTATCTTAAGCGCTCTCTTGGTCTTGGGATGTTCTATCGGGCTGATAGTGCCTCCAGTCTCTCCTACTTCACTGATGCAGATTTTGCTGGCTCGTTGATCGATCGACGATCCACGTCCGGTCTCTGTGTATTCCATGGTGATCATCTTGTTTCATGGCGGAGGAAGAAACAACCCATCGTATCTCGCTCGTCAGCTGAGTCAAAGTACCGTGCCATGGCACACGGCGTCACTGAGTTGGTTTGGCTCTGATCGCTGCTAACTGAACTTGGCCTATCCCTTGATATTGCCTCGACTTTCTACTGTGATAATAAGTCAGCTCTTCTCCTTACCAAGGACTCGATGCTACATGAGCGCACCAAGCACATCGAGATGGATGTTCATTTTCTGCGTGATCACATTCGTACTACGACTGTTCTTCCAGCTTACGTCTCCTCGGCCGACCAGCTTGTTAACGCCTTCACTAAAGTTGTTGGCCCTACTCGTTCAGATTTGACCATTTCCAAGCTGGGTATGATTGACATCTTTGCACCAGCTTGAGCGGGAGTATTGGAGCTATTATTATCTCTGTATTTTATGTGTCTTGTAAATTTCGTGTATGGACATTATTGTCCTTGAGATTATATATATATGCTAGGTTTCCTCATGGAAGCTTGAGCATTTACTCATTATTTGCGACACTCCCAACCATTATCACTGCGTAAAATTTTCATAGTAGCCAAAAATTGGGTAGAAACCATCTTATGAAATTTCTGAAAAATAGAAAACAAAACTCTTGTTTTTCATCAAATATACCTAAGTAGTGCGAGAAAAGTAGTCAATAAAAGTAATAAACCAATGCTATCCAGAAATTGAGGCAATTTCTCACGACCCCCAAATATCAGTATGAACGATTTAAAAGTAGTCTAGGTAAAGAAACATGATTAACAGAAAAACGATGATGTTTGATAACAACAAATACATCAAAAACAAAAATTGTACAATACATGGAAGAAATAGTAGGTAATAAATGTTGCATGGTAGCAACAAAGAGATAACCATGACGATGATGCCAGATGAGCAAGGTGGAGGTTTGCAACTTTGGAGAGCTTGCAGAGATGGTGACCCACAAGAGGAGTCAAACACGTACATGTCATCCTGCATGCTACCAGAGCCAATCACCTTTCCCGTCTTCAGATTCTGAAAGACATAATGAGAAGAAAAAAAGTTATTCGAGCATTGAAGAGAATTAGTCAAATTACTAACAGAAAGTAAACTACGCGTAAAATTTGGAACATGAAGTATAAAAGATAAAGTGAGAGGAACACGGGATGAATTTTTTTCTAGCAATGGAGGAGAAAGAGCTATCAATAATACTCACTTTATCTTTTCCAGAAAAAGGGAAATAAGACACAAAACCTGAAGCTGATCCAGTCATGCGATCAGTGTTTCCTGAGTCGATAATCCAATGACAGAGTGGGCACCTGGTGTACCTGTGTGGGCAAGAGGTGATGAGGAAGTACAGACAGTGCCAATCTCAGGAGTAAGACCATGCATCAACCGGCGAAGAACTTGCATCTCTTTGGATGAAAAAGAGGACGACTGAGGAGTGGGAGAAGGGTAGAAATGTCCAGAATAACTATCCTCGGGAACCTCAGTCAGATGAGCTGAGTGATATGATTAAGAGTTTCTCCTTGGAGTTTTACCACGACCATCACGTGATGCAGATCCTCCCCTAGGAGGAGGAAAGCCATGTAAGCTGAAGCATGTATCCCGAGTTTGACGAGGCTTGCCACAGTAATCACACATTATGTGATCCTTATCTGTAGGCTTTGAATTGAAATTACGAGAAACCCAACCTCCAAAATTAGGTTGATGAGCCATTAATGCTGATCCATCAGTAACAATGGTAGTGTTCCAAGACTGTCTGTGGTCAAACTCCAATTGTACGATGCTATAAACTTCAGGAAGTGCAGGAATAGGAACACGTCCCAAAATTTGGATGGAAATCTGATCAAAATCCCAATGCAGGGTAATATAGGAACCAAACACAATTACAATCCTGGCGAGCCCTGATAAGGTGTTCATCTTCATTACAAACCATGACAAGAGGGTCAAAATGGTCATACTCCTTATACAACTTAGTAAACTCAAGATAGTAAGCAGTGTAGAGCGGTCACCCTGTCAGATAAGAAAGATCTTGCGACGTAGTTGGTAAATATGGTCCGCATTCCGCTTGTCGGAGTAAGTAAGCTCAACACATTTTCATATGTCAGCAACAGTTTCTAGGAAAAGGAAATTCCGAGCAATGGACTCCTGCATGGAATTCTTGAGCCATGAAATAACAAGGGAGTTCTCTGGCTCACATTGAGGCCAATTTGTATAATTCTTGGTTGGTTCGCTGGCGGTGACACTGATATAGCCAAAGAGACGTCGACTGATAGGAACCATGACAATCAAATCGTAGTGATCTGAGAGAAATTGTGATTTCGACCATCCTAGATAGATCCAGCGGGGGTCATGGAGCTACCAGAATTAAGCACGCCCGATAAAAAAATTCTCCAACAAAACTCCTCCAAAAGAACGATGGAGGACAACATAGAACAAGTCATCAAAGAGCTGAGGTCAAATTAATCATCATCTCGGAGTTAAGAGCCTTCCTCTTCTTGAAAAGAAAATACCTAGATCTGATTTTGGGAAACATCCAACCATTGGAATCTTCTAGAAATTAAGTATGATGATAAGAAATCAAAGAGAAACTTTCCTCAAGATTTGAAATCAATCGGACCGCCAGAAGTTCGCTGGAAGTTCACCAGAAGTTCGCCGGAAGTTCACTAGAAGCAACATTCTACCAGCTAGCACCGATCGACTGACAGGAACTGTCTCGCGAGCCGATCGGCGTTGCGACTACGAAAGCGCAGGGAGAAGGCCCTGGTTGGTTGGAAACGGAGAGAGGTTGATGGGAGAGAAGTCTACGGCGGTGGTTAGTCAAGGTTGCAAGTGGAAGTCGAACGGGGAAGGCGCGTGCGGTTAGGGCTCGGGGATGGGATAAGACTGCTCTGATACCATGTAAAGAAAATAAAAGCATAATAATTATAATATGAGGACCCCTCTTATATAGAGAGGAGCAATACAAAGATATAATTAAAATTAATTCTAACACATGACATGATTAGGTCCATCATGATGAGAGTGGGTTAACATTGAACTAATAAGCCCAAGGAGGGCTCCTTGGGTTTAGTTGAGTCAAACAGGTGACACATGACCCATAGTGTTACGGGTGCCACCCTGGATCCAATAAGGTCACAGAGGATCAACCATGACATAATTGAACCAAGAGTGTCACATTGAGTCCAATTGGGTCACAAGGGGGTCTACTGGGTCATTCATGACCTAATTGGCCTGAGGTATACACCTTGGGCCTAGTAGGGCCGCTTGGATTAGGGCACAGTGGATGGGTCCACTGGTTCCTAGGGTACCCTAGTAGGGGTTAAGCTCCTCAATTGGGTTAGCTAAGGTCCTAGTGACCCAATTAAGAGGTGGGATGTTATATGTTGAGAAAATTGCCCACAATTATCCTGATTTAAGAAGTCATCAGGATAAAGATAAACTCACTTTGTATTTGATGAGGTTTGAGTTTTGATCTTTCAGATATAATCATTTTAAGTATTTACAAAGTTCCACAAAGCTTGCTGGTACATTGTGCTAAAGGTTCAAAAATTCAGAAAATTAGAAAATCTGTCCAAGTCCAATATCGACTAGACGGGGTGTCGATAAGGTCACTTTGTCGACTTGAATTCTGCTAGACAAATTCAGAAATATCGATTGGACAAGCCTGGATAGACTAGACAAGCCCTGAATATCGACTAGACTGGATAGCTAATATCGGCTAGACTGAATAGCTCATATCGGCTAGACTGGATAACTCATATCGGCTAGACTGGATAATTCATATCGGCTAGACTGGAAGGTGCTTATCGACTGAACAGTGATATCGACTAGAGTGAACAGTGAATATCGATTGGACAGATCACTTACATCGACCAGAACAACTTGTATGAACGGGAACAGTAATATCGATGAGACCACATCCATATCGACGAGAAGAATTGCGCTGATTCAGAAATTCAAATCTGACGATCCTGATCATTGCGCCGATCATTGCGCTTCTTAATACAGTTGTCAAGGACACGTGTAATCATCAGAGCAAACTCAAATTAGCCATTGGGATTCTTTCACTCTTATAAATACGGAAGAAACCCCGCCGACAAACCCTAATTTTTCACGAAACCTATATCGCGTAATCAAATCGGAAAATCCAGAAACTCGAACTCGCGAAAAATCATGCGCCGTCAGCTGCTAATCTTCAAGCTTTCAGAATCGCTCAAGTCAGTCCATTCCTATTATTTTGAGCAAGCTTGTTTCAGAAATTTGTGGATCAAAGATCAGATTACTCTTATTAGTCGGTATTCTCCTCTCTCTCACAGCAAGCAAATAACTTTGAGAGGAGAAAATTTATTTCTAGATCTGAAATCTTTGATCAAGAAGAAGCCAAAATTCTCAAGTCTATTTCTCAAGCTCCAAATAGATTTATCTGTTCAAGATCTGATGTATCAGTTCAAGAAGAAGCCAAAATTCTCAAGTCTATTTTCTCAAGTTTCAAATAGATTTATCTGTTCAAGATTTGAAGTATCAGTTCAAGAGAAAGCCGAAACTTTCAAGACCATTTATTTCAAGCTTCAGGAAGACTCGACTTTCAAATCTACATTTCTTTTGAGTCTAAAAGTCTGTAACAACTTCTTATAATCACCCTTTTAGGATTCACTTGTGAATCTGAGTTTATAGGAATCCTTCTGTGGTATCTGAATGTAGGATCCTGAGCTAGGGGATCTGAGGTAGGGAACCAGTTAGTGTTCCTGAGGTAGGAGATCTGTTCTCCGAGTGTAGGATCATCTGTTGATCTGAGTTGATTTGGAGTTGAAGTTACCGAGGCTAGCACACTGCCAGATAGGCGAAGGGGGAAAGTAGACTACGCAAATCGGGGAACCACTATAAAATGTGTGTTTATGGTGTGTGGTGTGTGTGATTCTTTATTTGTTTTATTATTCTGCTACAAAATTAAAAATAAGACATCATTTCTTAACCCCCCCCCCCCCCTAGGTGTAATTTGACATCCATAAACTTACAATTGGTACCAGAGGGAGGTTGTTCGTCAAAAGTCTAACCACTTGAACAAGATCTATTTTTGGGGATTCAAAGCTGAACATCATGCCTGCCGGAGAGAACTACAAAGAACATGGTTTTGTGAAGCTGCCCATCTGCACTAAAGAGAACTTTCCAATCTGGAAGGAAAGAGTAAAGATATTCATGGAAGCTTCAGATCCAAGAATATTCATTGCTGTAGAGGAAGACCCCTTCATTCAAATGACTGCATCTACTGTCAACAATGCTCTTCAGATCCCAAAGAAATATGCTAATATGACTACAAATGAAATCGTCTTAGTCACCATGGACAAGAGAGATAAGAATATTCTGGTCAGTTGTATTGATAATTCTACATTCCAGAACCTCATCCACTGTAGGACTGCCAAAGAGATGTGGGATTATCTCATAGTCTTCATGGAAGGTACTAAAGAGCTTAAAGATGACAGGAAGTCTCTGTTGAGCCAAGAATATGAATCCTTCAGACAAGAGAAGGAAGACTCCATCTCGGAGTGCTATGAAAAGTTTTTCAAGATAGTAAGTGGGTTGAGGACATATGGTCGTATGATCTCCAACTATGATCTGAATGACAAGTTCTTGAGATCCCTAAACAAGGAATGTGACATCAAGATATGTTCCATCAGGGAGATGGGAAACTTGGCTAATATGGAGCCTCAAAATCTGTTTGGAAAATTGCTATCTCATGAACTCCAGCTGAACACAAGGAAAGCAGAAGAAGAAGGAAACATGTCCTCTTCCAAAGATAAATCAGTTGCTTTCAAGGCTGAAAGCAAGAAGAAGCCGGGATGAATATCCTATTCGTCCGGCTAGATCTGTTGTAGATGAGGATTCAGAAGCCAACACTTCAGGCTCTGAATTGTCTGATGGAGATTTACATCTCTTCTCAAAGCAATTCAAGAAATTGCTTACCAGAAGAGGCAAGGAAAGAGCAGCCTTCTTTGACCTTCAGCTCAAGGCCTGCTACAACAATGACAGACACAGACACAAGTCCAAGAAGGAAAGATACAAATCGCATCAGAACAAACATGTTTCTTCTAATGTTGTTTGTTATGGCTCTCAAAAAGTATGTCATGTTATTACTGACTGCCCAGTAAAGAGAAAAGAAAGAAAAAAAATCTTATGGGAGAAGATCACACAAGGGAAAGAAGCAGGAGAAGAGCTTCATAGCCAAGAAGGCTAAGACCCTGAGTGATAGTGACACAAGTTCTTCCAGTTCTGATGAAGAAGCCCACTTTGGC
Source organism: Dactylorhiza incarnata (assembly GCA_033032865.1). Lineage (NCBI taxonomy): Eukaryota > Viridiplantae > Streptophyta > Magnoliopsida > Asparagales > Orchidaceae > Dactylorhiza > Dactylorhiza incarnata. The sequence goes on from JAWHQI010000130.1 coordinate 3,233,232, forward strand.
CTTATGGCCTGGTCAGAAGATGAAGGCCATGATTACTCCGATCATAGCAAGGTACTTTCTCACACCCCTCTCTCAGCTTCTGACATAGAATCCGATGCGAGCACACCTTCTCAGCATGAGGATGAGGATGTTTAGTAGAGCAGTTTGGTGCCCTACTGAAGGCTCTAACAAAGAGCAAGAAGTTGGTCAAGGCTCAAACTAAAGAGATTGAATCTCTTAAGTCCCTTGAGTCAGAGCTCTCTAAGAAGACTGAAGAGTTGACTCAGTTGAGCAATGAATTCAAGGAGCTTCAAGAGAAGTCTGAAGCTCAAACTGAAATACTTCTTCAGAAGGAGAAGATCATCAAGGAACTGGAAGACAAGCTCCTAGTTGAGAGAAATTTGGTTGCAAAATTCTCAAGACCAAAAACAGTCTTGCCAATTATGGATGAATTCTCTGCACCTTATAGAGGAAGTGTAGGTCATGGCAAAGAAAAAGCTGGTGAGAAACCTCATAAAGACCATGGACCTTTTGTTGTTGGATTATCTGTGCCATCATGAAAGGGAAAAGAGAAAGTTGTTCCTCAGAAGTGAAAGGGAAAAGAGAAAGTTGTTCCTCAGAAGTCAACTTCTAAGAAGTCTGTGGCTATGACACCTCACTCCACTCATGTACACAACCATGAGACCAAAGGCATAAATGCCATGACTTCTGAACCATACTCTTCTGTTCACCAACACAGTCACATTAGTCATAAAGTGAACCAGAAGAGAAGGTATATCAAATATGATTGTCAGTGTTGTGGCAAGATTGGTCACTTTGCTATAGATTGTTGGTTTAATGCAAAATTGCCAAGGGCAAGCAATGTGAAGCTGACCAATCACATTGCTGCCCAACATCCTGTGACTAGAATTAACAAGAACGTAGGACCCAAGATAGTTTGGGTTCCTAAGGTAAACCAACAGAAATCCTACCTGGCATTTGGACAGTGGTTGATGCAAAGTTCAATTATTTCAAAATAGAACTTGGCATACTAAATATTGAATAATTATTTTTCTAATTGAAAATTCATGATTAAATAGTCATTTTAGTACTTGATTTTATATTTTTCAAAATCATAAATTGACACAACTAATATTTCTGAAAATCAAATACTTAATATTTCTGTTTAGTACTGTGTCGACTAGAAAGTCGGTCGACACATTGTTTCTAATATGGAAAATCCAGAATTTTTCTAAGTGTCGACAGGTATCGACTTGAGGATATTATTGATCAACCCCCTGCAAACACTGAGAGGGAGCCATCTACAGAACTTATCATTGATCAATCCCCTACACATATTGACGGGGAGCAATCTACAGAATCGATTATTTCTCCACCCACATGCATACATTAAGCGGGAGGCAGTACCAGATTCAATGGGTATAGATGTCAGCTTGGAAGAGCAAGTCTTTCAGAAGTAAGTTGTTGTTGAGGGGGGAGAATCATCTAGAGTCATTTGCCCAAAATAATCAAGTGCAAGGATAATATTCTTCAATCCATTTATGAAGAAGTTAGAAAGGGAGAGAATATTACAAGAGACTCAAATCCTCTAGAACATCAGAAATTGAAAAGTCAGAAAGGGGAAGAAGGTAACAATGTGAGCTAACAATTGGTATCAGTTTTCATTTTTCAGAATCACCTTAGATGATGCACATGTTAGTTTTGATATTTTTATTGTGTGAAGTTCATATTTACTTGAGGTTCTGACTTCTTCAAATACGGGGAGATGTTGACAAAATTATCCACAATTATCCTGATTTGAAGAAGTACTCAGGATAAAGATAAACTCACTTTGTATTTGATGAAGTTTGAATTTTGATGTTTCAAATATAATCATTTTAAGTATTTACAAAGTTCCACGAAGCTAGCTGGTGTATTGAGCTAAAGGTTCAAAAATTCAGAAAATCAGAAAATATGTCTAAGTCCAATATCGACTAGATGGGGTGTCGACAAAGTCAGTTTGTCGACGTGAAGTCTGTTGGACAACTTCAGAAATATCGACTGGACAAGCCTGGATAGACCAAACAAGCCTGGATAGACCAGACAAGCCCTGAACATCGACTGACAAGCCCTAGATATCGAATAGATTGGATAACTCATATTGGTTAGACTGGATAGTTCATATCAGCTAGACTGGAAGGTTCTTATCGACTGAATAATGATATCGACTAGAGTGGACAGTGAATATCGACTGGACAGATCACTTACATCGACCAGAACAACCTGTATCAACGGGAACAGTAATATCGACGAGACCACATCCATATCGACGAGAAGAATTGCGCTGATTCAGAAATTCAAAATTGACGATCCCAATCATTGCGCTTCTTAATACAGCTACTAATCTTCAAGCTTCAGCAAGAGACGCCGCTAGGATTCTTTCTCAAGCAAGCAAACCATAATTTTTCACGAAACCTTTCTCGCGTAATTAAATCGGAAAATCCAGAGAACTCAAACTCGCGAAAAAGCCTGCGTCGTCAACTGCTAATCTTCAAGCTTTCAGAATCGCTCAAGTCAGTCCATTTCTATTCTTTTGAGCAAGCTTGTTTCAGAAATCTGTGGATCGAAGATCAGATTAAATTTATTATTCGGTATTCTCCTCTCTCTCACAACAAGCCAATAACTTTGAGACGAGACAATTTATTTCAAGATCTGAAATCTTTGATCAAGAAGAAGCCAAAATTCTCTTTTATTTTCTCAAGCTTCAAATAGATTTATCTATTCAAGATCTGAAGTATCGGTTCAAGAAGAAGCCAAAAATCTTAAGTCTATATTCTCAAGCTTCAAAAAGATTTATCCGTTGAAGAGCTGAAGTATCAGTTATTCGCATAAGCTCACCTCCTTCGCCTCCTCGGCTCACCTACTTTGTATCCTTCGCCTCCTCGGCTCACCTACTTTGTATCCTTCGCCTCGTAACCTCGTCTCATCCTCTCTGGCTCCTTCATCAAAGTACACTGCACGAGGAAGAGCTCAAGCGGAATGAGCTAAAACTATGTAACAACTCCTTATAATCACCCTTGTAGGATTCACTTGTGAATATGAGTTTATATGATTCCTTCTATGGAATCTGCGTGTAGGTGTTGGAGTTGGGGAACACTTCTGGTCAGGGTTCGTCGAACGACGTTCGACGAACGGAGAAGAGTTCGTCGAACTCCGCCTGCGCTTGAAGAACGGAGAAGGGTTCGTCGAACGGCGTTCGACGAACGGAGAAGGGTTCGTCGAACTCCGCCTGCGTTCGACGAACGGGTCCTTGCCTCAGCGGCTCGTCGAACGGGAGAGGCCTGCGTTCGACGCTTGATGCCTGCGCTCGACGCCTGCGCTCGACGCATGCGCTCGACGCCTGCGCTCGACGCCTGCGCTCGACGCCTGCGTTCATCGTTCGACGCCTGCGTTCGACGCTCGACGCCCGGTGTACATGCTGTCTCAGCTGGTTCCGTCTCAGCGGATGTTTTTGGACCGTCTCAGCGGATGTTTGGTCTGAGCCCAGTCTGGCGCCCTATTTAAAGGGTGCATAACCCTGGTTTAGGGTTAGAGGAGAGAGAAGGCGATTAAGTCCAAGAGAAAGCAATAGTGTTTTGCGCGGTGTTCCTTGGCGGCGGTTCCTCTGTTCTTGTCTGAGAGGGTTGTGTGAGGTAGGATCGGTTTTGATCCTTGTAACCTTGTAAGCTGTAATCCGTCTTGGTGATTAGAAAGAAGAGAAGAGGAAGGGGAGCGGGGACGTAGCCCGGCTTGGGTGAACCTCTGTATATCTGTGTCTTTTGTGATTGATCTGTGTTTTCTGTTTTGAATTTTTCTGTCGAATTTCTCATCTCGGCACACCCTGTTTCTTTACATTTGGTATCAGGGGGAGGTTCTTGATCCTGGAAATGGGTTCTGGCGGCGTGCGGATCGAGATCGAAAAGTATGACGGAAGTCGATTCGATCTATGGAAGATGAAGATGGAAGATATGTTGATTGATCGAGACCTATGGTCTGCGATCGAAGATGATCCTGCCGTTCCTAAGGTAGCAGAGAAGGATGCGAGCGCATCAAAGGGAAAATCTGCAGACGCGACTGCAGATGGTGCAACGGAGGCGGCGGCCTGGACGAAAACCGATCGGAAGGCTAAGGGCCTGATCCGGTTATTCCTTGCAGATTCAATCTTGACTAACGTCATGGAGGAGACTTCGGCACGAAGTCTGTGGCGTAAGTTGGAATCCCTCTACCAGAGCAAGTCCCTGGTAAACAAGTTGCTCTTGAGGAAGAAGTGGTATAAACTTCGGATGCGTGAGGGCGATTCGTTTTCAGAGCACCTAACTCAATTCAACACCATTGTGAGTCAGTTAATCTCTATCGGTGAGAAGATCTCGGATGAGGATAGAGCCATCACCTTGCTGTGCTCACTGCCAGATTCATGGGACAATCTGATTGTCGTGATTGGGGGGAGTGGAGACAAGGAACTGTCATACGATACTGTATGTGCAGCTCTTTTATCTGAGGAGACCAGGAGAGGAGGTTCTGAGGCGACAAGCAAAGGTGCTTTGAGTGTGTCTAGATCCCGTCCTCAGCGAAGGGAGAGCAAGCATGGTGGATATCGAGATAAGTCTCGAGGTAGATCCAAGAGCCAGGAGAGGGAGAAGAGTAAGAAGCCCGTTCGGTGCTGGAAGTGCAATGAGACTGGTCATGTGAAGTCTCAATGTCCGAATAAGGCCGTTCAGAACAAGGAGACACCGACAACTTCTGGTACGAAGGAGGGCGATGGCGGTGACATGTACATCGCTGCCGCGTGCGTTGCACAACGATATTCCGACTTGTGGTATGTAGACACAGGAGCAGCATACCACATGACCCCTCATAGACACTGGTTCTGTGAGTATGAGAGGTTTGACGGTGGAGATGTCATGCTGGGTGATGATTCTGCTGTGCAGATCATTGGGCGTGGCAAGGTGATGTTGAAGCTGTCTAATGGGACCACAAGGTCTCTTCCAAATGTGATGCACATTCCTGGGATGAGCAGGAATTTAATCTCGGTGGGTTCCATGGCGGATGCAGGAGTGCACTTCAGTTGTGACAAGCAAACTTGCAAGATGTCAAGGGGGGCAATGGTGATTGCCAGTGGAGTAAGACATGGAACACTGTATACTCTGCTTGCTGATACAGTGGTTCCAAGTGGGGCTCTTATCTCTGAGAGCCAGGAGGTTGAACAGGAGGAGGTGTCCAGGATGTGGCATCATCGGCTTGGGCATATCAGTGAGAAGGGGATGTCGGCCATGGCATCCGGTCAGATGGTGGAAGGCGTGCCGGAGTGCTCCACAAGCCTTGGGTTCTATGAACATTGCCTGCTTGGCAAACAGACCAGAGTAAGCTTTCGTGGGATGGGCACGAGGGCAACTGAAGTGCTAGAGTTGATACACAGTGATGTGTTTGGGCCAACTCCAGCTCCATCTCAAGGCGGCGTAAGGTATTATGTGTCCTTTACTGATGACCTCTCACGGTATTCCTGGATCTATTTTCTCAGGTCCAAGTCAGAAGTTCTGGACAGGTTCAAGGAATTTAAGAACCTGGTGGAGAACCAGTTGGAGAGAAAGGTGAAGGTCCTCCGTTCTGTTAATGGAGGGGAGTACTGCTCTGATGCCTTTGAGCAGTACTGTACTGAGCAGGGGATTGCACGGCAGAAGACCACACTGTATACTCCAGAGCAGAATGGAGTGTCGGAGAGGCTGAACAGGACCTTGATGGAGAAGGTCAGGTGCATGCTCAGTTGGGCAGGTTTGGGGAAGGAGTTCTGGGCTGAAGCAGTGGCGACTGCAAATTACCTGAAGAACAGGTCCCCTACATCTGCTGTGGAGGGATGTACTCCCTTTGAAGTCATCTTCATGAGAAAGCCAAATTTGGCCTATGCTCGTGTGTTTGGGTGTGATGCATATGTTCACATTCCAAAGGAGAAGAGGGGGAAACTTGATGTCAAGTCTGAGAAGTGCATCTTTGTGGGTTACAAAGATGGCATAAAAGGCTACAAGCTTTGGAACCCAGTGACCAGGACTGTAACATTCAGCAAGGATGTGGTGTTTCATGAAACCAGTCCACAGGCAGTCACACAAGCTGAGAAGGCCAAAGAAGCAGAGAAAGGGACAGTGGTGGTGGAAGGAAGCTTTGAGAAAGAAGTTACTACTGTTGGGGCTGAATCTGATTCTGAATCAGATGAATTGGAGGTGGTGAGAAGTGATGATGAATCAGAAGATGAAGCTGAGGAAATTCCACTTCTGAGGAGATCGACAAGGGAAAGAAAGGCACCAGTGAGATATCCCCAATGTGCAGTGGCTGCACAGTGTTGCCTAAGTATGCTTGGTGAAGATCCAATCTCTGTCAGAGATGCTAGATCAAGGGCTGATTCAAATCAGTGGGAGCTAGCCATGGTGGATGAAATGGAGTCTCTGAGGAAGAATCAGACTTGGAGTCTGTGTAAGCTTCCAAAGGGGAGGAAGACCATTGGAAGTAAATGGGTCTTCAAGCAGAAGGTGAAGGGTGATGGCACTGTGGAGAAATACAAGCCAAGGTTGGTTGCAAAGGGGTTCTCCCAGGTCGAAGGTGTTGATTATGATGAGATCTTCTCACCTGTAGCCAAGATGACGTCGATCAGATTGGTTCTCTCTATTGCGGCAGCGCATGATCTAGAGATCGAGCAGATGGATGTGAAGACGACGTTTCTTCACGGTGATCTGGAGGAGGAGATATACATGAAGCAGCCGGAAGGATTCGAAGCCAAGGGCAGGGAGGATCAGGTCTGCAGGCTGAAGAAGTCCTTGTATGGACTAAAGCAATCTCCGAGGATGTAATACCAGAAATTCGACACCTACATGCTGGAGTTAGGTTTTGAAAGTTTGAATTCGGACCACTGTGTGTACATCCAGAGAAAGGGAGAGCAGTTCATCTTCCTGACACTCTATGTAGATGATATGCTACTGGTGGACAATTGTGTCAGGATGATCCAACATGTGAAGAAGCTGCTCTCAGCCAAATTCGAGATGAAGGATTTGGGGCCAGCAACTGTCATCTTGGGAATGCAGATTTCCAGGGATCGAAGCAAGAAGAAGCTTTGGTTGGGGCAGCAGAGGTACGTCGAGGAGATGTTGAAGAAGTTCAATATGACGGACTGCAAGCCAGTGGGAGCACCAATGGCAGTTGGGTGCAAGTTATCTGCAGAGCTGAGCCCGAAGACACAAGATGAGGTCGAGGACATGGCGAAGGTCCCTTATGCTAGTGCTGTGGGAAGCTTGATGTACGCCATGGTCTGCACTCGCCCTGACATTGCTCAAGCAGTGGGAGTGTTGAGACGGTATATGGCTACTCCAGGAAAGGAACACTGGAACGCTGTGAAGCGTGTGTTTAGGTATCTCCAAGGCACTTCAAATTAATCCCTATGTTTTGAAGGAGCTGGTGAAGGAGGAGTCCTGGACGTGGTTGGGCACGTGGGCTCAGATTGGGGAGGTGATCTGGATAGCAGGAGATCCACCAGTGGGTACGTGTTTACACTGTTTGGCGGAGCTATCAGTTGGATGAGTCAGAGGCAATGCGTGGTGACACTCTCGTCGACGGAGGCAGAGTACATGGCTCTTACTCATGCGATCAAGGAGGCCATATGGCTGCGGAGGCTATGTTTGGAGCTCGGGTTTGAGCAGGGGCCAGTGAAGCTTTGGTGTGACAGTCAAGGGGCTATTCAGCTAGCCAAGAATCCAGCCTTCCACGCACGAACCAAACACATTGACATCCATCATCCGGGAGAGGGTGGAGAAGAAGGTAGTTCAACTCGAGAAGGTGGACATGATGGAGAACAGCTCTGATTTTCTTACCAAGTCGGTTCCTGTTGCCAAATTTCAGTGGTGGCAACGGCCGTAGGGTTGAAGAAGAAGGTTGGAGGAGCAGCTCTCATCGGAGGAAGATGTTCACCAAGTGGGAGAATGTTGGAGTTGGGGAACACTTCTGGTCAGGGTTCGTCGAACGGCGTTCGACGAACGGAGAAGAGTTCGTCGAACTCCGCCTGCGCTTGAAGAACGGAGAAGGGTTCGTCGAACGACGTTCGACGAACGGAAAAGGGTTCGTCGAACTCCGCCTGCGTTCGACGAACGGGTCCTTGCCTCAGCGGCTCGTCGAACGGGAGAGGCCTGCGTTCGACGCTTGATGCCTGCGCTCGACGTCTGCGGTCGACGCTCGACGCCTGCGCTCGACGCCCGCGTTCGATGCTCGACGCCTGCGCTCGACACCTGCGTTCATCGTTCGACGCCTGCGTTCGACGCTCGACGCCCGGTGTACATGCTGTCTCAGCTGGTTCCGTCTCAGCGGATGTTTTTGGACCGTCTCAGCGGATGTTTGGTCTGAGCCCGGTCTGGCGCCCTTTTTAAAGGGTGCATAACCCTGGTTTAGGGTTAGAGGAGAGAGAAGGCAATTAAGTCCAAGAGAGTGCAATAGTGTTTTGCGCGGTGTTCCTTGGCGGCGGTTCCTCTGTTCTTGTCTGAGAGGGTTGTGTGAGGTAGGATCGGTTTTGATCCTTGTAACCTTGTAAGCTGTAATCCGTCTTGGTGATTAGAAAGAAGAGAAGAGGAAGGGGAGAGGGGACGTAGCCCGGCTTGGGTGAACCTCTGTATATCTGTGTGTTTTCTGTGATTGATCTGTGTTTTCTGTTTTGAATTTTTTCTGTCGAATTTCTCGTCTCGGCACACCCTGTTTCTTTACAGTAGGATCCTGAGCTAGGGGATCTGAGGTAGGGAACTAGTTTGTGTTCCTGAGATAGGAGATCTCTTCTCCGAGTGTAGGATCATCTGTTGATCTGAGTTGATTTGGAGTTGAGGTTGCCGAGGCTAGCAGACTGCTAGATAGACAAATGGGGAAAGTGGACTACCAAAATCGGGAAACCACTATAAAACTGTGTGTTTGTGTGTGATTCTTTATTTGTTTTATTATTCCGCTGCAAAATTAAAAAGATGACATCACATATCCACCCCCTCTCTAGGTGTGATTAGACATCCCTAAACTTACACTATACGTGGTGCATTGCCATCCAACATGATTCACCATCTATAGAAGTCAGTATTCATGACTGAAAAATGGTCTTTATCACATAGCCATATAAGTCAGTATGTTCAGTCGGGGGCTCTCTGTTGACATGATGAAAAAATCCCTTAGTCTGGAGTACCCTACGCAACAAATGAACCCACTCAACAAAATTTCCCTTCCTAACGAAGGAGATATTTGTAATCTTGACCTCATCCCTAGGCTCGTGCAGAATTCATCACCATATCACATATTTAAGCAATATCGAGCAAAGTATCAAGCTAGGCTAGTGTGTCCACCCAGAAAGAAGGGAAATGAGAACGTCGAAATGCAGAGGAGAAGCCAAACAATTATGTGAAAAATGGTCATCATCACATAGACATATAAGTCAGTATGTTCGGTTGGGGGCTCTCTGTTGACATGATGAAAAAATCCCTTAGTCTGGAGTACCCTACGCAACGAATGAACCCACTCAACAAAATTTTCCTTCCTAACGAAGGAGATATTTGTAATCTTGACCCCATCCCTGGACTCGTGCAGAATTCATCACCATATCACATATTTAAGCAATATCGAGCAAAGTATCAAGCTAGGCTAGTGTGTCCACCCAGAAAAAAGGGAAATGAGAACGTCGAATCGCAGAGGAGAAGCCAAACAATTATGTGAATTACTTCGATCCATCGAGGAAGACCATTTTCAGTGCCTGGAGGATCAAGAAGCTTTGACGATCATGTATGTTCAAGCGGAAGGCATCGATCCAGCAATTGTGGGAGGAGGGCATTGATCCAGTGAGCATAACTACCAGAAGGAGTCGAACCAACAATCACGAGCACCGATCTAGCAATCACGAGTGGAAGGCATTGATCAGATGTGCAAAAACCAGCGGAAGGGAACCTTCTCTTAGTGGACAAACTCTCGATCGAAGGTTTCGATAAAACCAACGGTAGAAATCGACGATCTTAACAATAGTGCCATAGGATTCGACAAACTAAGTAGAGGCTGATTTCGACTAGGCTATGATAAGATGTCGAGAAACCCTAAACCTCCTCTTACACCATGTGTAAATATTTTCAATCTTAATCACCTGTGCTTGAAAGAGTTTAAGTATACAATATTTATAAATGGGTGTAGATCTATGAAGCACAGATACTTTCCCGAAGGCTGCGTATCCATACAGGTATGTTTCCAATACCGGTACGTACCCGATACTCGACAGATACACCTATTACTCTAGTCTGAGGATAAGCTTGGATTTGATAGATTGTTCTGAATTTTATGATATGACTTTGTTTTTCTAAATAAACAAAAAACTTCTCTATGTATTTTAGAAAAGAAAAAATGACTCATAAATGCAACTACCTGCGTTTGTTTACTATAGTAACAAAATGTGATTCTGACTTAAGTTTTCTTTTATCATTTGAACTACGAAAAATTTGAATTAAATTTGATTATTTTGTTAATTTACTATGTATTTGAGGATTAGATATTTTTTCTACTAGCTTAATATGAATTTTATAGTCTCCCTCTTTTAAAAAAGGTGGCATATATATACATGTACATTTATATATGTATGTATGTATATATATTTAATTTACTAACATCATGCCCAAAACGTACTCGTATCCTTATTTTTTGATCTCCACGTACAACCCTAACAGTTACGTATCGTACCCGACACTCGTATTCGTACAGGTGCTTCGTAGGTGTAGAGTCACATTCTCCTCCTTACCCAATGTGGGACTAAAACAAATATACAACTAATATATATTACTACAATTTACTTGCTTTTCGCTAAAAAGTCAGAATATTTTATGTAGAAAAGTACGACCTTAAATGTCAAAATAAACTTAAGATAAAAAATTAACAAACATGGAATTCATTAAGGTCTAATTATTTCTTCAATGGCAAAGATTAAACTTTAAAGCATGAAGCTGTTTGCAACTCACAAGGTTCAAGAACAAATTTTATGAGTAAATTTTTTACATTTTTTATTTGTAGTCAAGCAACTCAACAAATTAGCATAAAATTATTTCTATTTCATATTCAAAAACTAATTATTTTATGATTACACCAAAAAGTAAGAACATATGTTCATTATAACTATTTTTAATAAAAATATTCTATAATATAATCACTAGACATTAGCATCAACATCATGTGTGATTATTTAGAGAAACATGAGATTTAGAAATCATATAATTTAGAATGTCATTCATTTCAACTATAATCAGCACATTATAATTTAAATTAAGTATTGCATGCTCACCTGGCTTTATCTTAAACTTGAGGATGTGAGGCTGTCTCCTTGAAATAAATTTAATAGGATGTTCAGTTGAGTGCCTATGCCGGTCAGTTGCAGAAATTAGCTGAAGTATGAAACCTTAAATCAGATCCAGTATTACACCAATTTCAGTAAACAGAAATTTAACAGAGGTGATAAAGAATTTGAATAAGTTTGTAAATTGTCATGCTTGAATTTTCAAATTAAGAAAGAGATGACTACAATTAATGCATATGGTCATTTTCTAGTATTCATCCTCTAATGGGGATATATGTAGCGTTACAAAAAAGACTTAAACACCGACTTGAATAATATATTTCAACTCTCCCCCTCAAGTCGGATGGTAGATATCCGTCATTCCCAGTTTTCTGATGTCATCCGTGAAAATGTCACTTCCCAAGCTTTTAGTGAACACATCGGCCAGTTGATCTCTTGAACTGATGAATGGAGTAACCACGTTTTTTTTGTTCAAGTGATCCTTGATGAAGTGACGGTCCACCTCAACATGCTTGGTCCTGTCATGTTGAACCGGATTGTGGGCTATACTGATAGCAGCCTTGTTGTCGCAGAACAAGGAGAAAGGAGAAGTTCTGGGAAGACCCAAGTCTTGAAGGACAGTACATAGCCATAGTCCCTCACACATTCCAAGTGACATTGCACGGTACTCAGCTTCGGCACTAGATCTGGCCACAACGTGCTGCTTCTTGCTCCTCCATGTCACGAGATTTCCTCCAACGAACGAACAATAACCAGTAGTGGATTTTCGATCGTCACGGCAGCCAGCCCAATCGGCATCCGTGTAAACCTCTATTTTCAAGTGGTCATTTTTTGAGAACAGAAGTCCCCGTCCTGGGGCCTTCTTAAGGTATCGTAGGACGCGATACACTGCCTGCTGATGTCTGACCCGAGGAGCGTGCATATACCTACTCAAAATACCCACAGCATATGTGATATCAGGACGAGTATGGGATAGATAAATCAGTTTCCCAACTAATCTCTGATAGCGGGTGGCCTCAACGCTGTCACTGTCACCGTCGTCACAGATCCCATGATTCTCCTCCATAGGGGTGTTCGCAGGAACACACCCAAGCATCCCGGTCTCTTGAAGCAAGTCCAGGACATACTTCCGCTGAGATATGAAGATGCCCTGATCAGATCTAGTAACCTCTATTCCCAGAAAGTATCGTAACTTTCCCAAGTCTTTCACCTCAAATTCCATGGCCAAGAGGGACTTGAGATTGGCAATCTCACTCGCATTATTACCGGTGATAACAATATCGTCCACATAGACAATGAGAACCACAATACTCTGATCACGTCTCTGAATGAACATGGTGTGGTCTGACTGCGCCTGTTTATACCCAAACTTGAGCATAGCCTTGAGAAATCTGCCAAACCACGCTCTGGGTGACTGCTTTAATCCATATAAGGATTTCAGTAACTTGCAAACAAGGGGCTTCCCTCCATCTCTCACAAATCCAGGAGGAAATGTCATATACACCTCTTCTTCAAGATCGCCATGGAGAAAAGCGTTCTTGACATCTAACTGGTGGAGGTCCCATCCCAAGATAGCGGCGACAGACAGAAGGACCCGAATAGAATCCATCTTAGCCACTGGAGCAAAAGTCTCCTGGTAATCAACTCCCTGAGTCTGAGTGTACCCACGGGCGACCAACCGAGCCTTATACCGTTCAACTTTCCCGTCTTCATTTTGCTTGACGGAAAAAACCCATCTAGAGCCAACGGCTTTCTTACCATGTGGAAGAGGAGTGACATCCCAAGTGTGATTCTTGTCCAAGGCAGCCATCTCTTCTTTCATAGCCTGAGCCCAAACCAGAATGCCCAGAGCTTCCTGCCAAGTCTTAGGAATAACGACAGATGAAAGGGAAGTGATAAAAAACTGGTGGCCAGGAGAAAGATGATGATATGTCACATGGTTAGAAATAGGGTGTTTAGTAGAAGCAAACTTATCTCGTAACTGAGCCAGCGGAACATCCAAATCCGCATCATCAGAATCTGAGGCCGAAGCAGGCACGGGTGGAAGCAGGGACGTAGGAGCCTGTATACGTGAGGAGCGCCGGTGATACACATGAGGGAAAGGAGATAGGGGAACATCCGGAGAAGGAATAGGAATAGGGGGTCCTTGCTCAGGTAGAGGAAGCGATGGTGGAAGCTGAGGTAGAGAGGGAACCGGGTGAACAGGAAGGGGAAGATCAGGAAGGGAAAGATCTACAAAGCTCTCCCCCTGACGAACAAAGTGAGTCGAGGACAGAAAATAGGATTCCCCTTCGCGAAAGGTGACATCCATAGTGCAGTAGAGACGACCGGAAGGCGGGTGGAAGCATCGATACCCCTTCGTAGTGGAGGAGTATCCGACGAACACACAACGAATGGCACGAGGATCCAGTTTGTCACGGTGGGGTACATGAACGTGGACGAAGCACACACAACCAAAAACACGGGGGGACAGATGCGAAGTATAGACCGTAGCCATGGTGGACAGACGAGCGAGGGGGGTAGCATAGTCTAAGATACGTGAAGGAAGCCGATTGATAAGGTGAGTAGCGGTAAGAATCGCATCTGCCCAAAAAGATTTGGGGAGATGCATAGTACCCAGGAGGCAACGGGCCATATCCAGGAGGTGCCGGTTTTTTCGTTCGGCAACACCATTTTGAGTTGAGGTGTGAACACACGTCGTTTGGTGGATAATACCGTGATCTTTGAGATATGTGCCAAACGCACCGCGATCATCATATTCACCCCCATTATCACTACGCAAAACACGGACAACCCCGTGAAATTGGGTCTGAATCATTTTATGGAAGAGTTGAAAACAGGAAAAAACTTCACTTTTTTTCTTCAATAGATAAACCCAACATGTGCGGGAAAAACCATCAATAAAGGTGACAAACCATCGAAAACCAAAAATAGATGAAACTGGGGACGGACCCCAAACGTCAGAATGAATAACATCAAACGGAGTAGTACAAGGAGAGGATAAATGCGATGAACTATGACGCAAATGCTTAGACTCATCACAAACATTACAAACAAAGGTATTTAAAACAGGAGAGAAAGCGGGAAATAGTTTCTGAAGATAAAGAGGTGAGGGATGTCCAAGCCGGAGGTGCCAGCGACGAACATCCTCAGAAGTAACAGCAGAACTCGAGAGGGCCTGGGAGGAGGTCACATCCAAGTAATACAGGCCACCGCGTTCCCTACCACTGCCAATGCTCCGCTTCGTACCCAGTTCCTGAAAAACACAGGAGTCAGGAAAAAAGGTTACAGAACAATTGAGAAAGCGGGTAATATTACTAATGGAGAGTAAATTGCGAGGAAATGAAGGAACATGAAGAACAGAAGGTAAAGAAATAGTAGGAGAACAAAGGATCTGGCCTTTGCCAGCAATAGGGGTCAGCAGGCCATTTGCAGACATAACTTTGTCCTTACCAGACAAAGGAGAGTAAGAGTGAAAACCTGAGGAAGAGCCGGTCATGTGATGGGTGGCACCGGAATCAAGTACCCACTCGGACGAGGAAGCAGTAGCAGTAGGAGCACTCGGCATGGCAATAGAGGCAATAGAAGCAGAGGCCGCCTGGGACGGATCGGACTGAGAGTGAAGCAGGCGGCGGAAGGCATCCAACTCCTGAGAAGTAAGCTGGCCGGGAGCAGTAGAGAAACCCTCATCATACACATCCGTAGAGAAAGCAGCATCCTGAGGACGAGTCCCGGTCTGACGGTAGCCTCCACGACCGTGACCACGGCCACGACCACGACCACGACCAGAAGGAGCAAGATGAGGATGCAGCTTGAAGCATGCATCCCGAGCATGTCCCCGACGACCACAGTAATCACACGTGGGAATCGTGCTGGTATTGGTGGAACCTCCTCGACTAACACCACCAACACTAGTAAAGGCAGACCGATCCACTGCAGGAGCAGGCGTGCTGAGGGATCGGCGGCAATCGTCATCACCAAGGACCATGCTGAACGCTTCCCGTAGGGACGGAAGGGGTGAACGATGCAAGACGTGCGTCCGGATAGTATCAGATTCCATGTTAAGCCCCATCAGAAAGACATGCAAGCGGTAACGGTTCTCCTTCTCCTGAAGCTTCACGGCGTCGGCCGTGCAGGAAGCCGTGAAATGCTCAAAGAAGTCCAGCTCCTGGTAGAGGCGTTCAAACTCCGAGAAGTAAGCAGACACAGTCAGAGATCCCTGTCTAAGCTCCAGAATGCGACGGGTAAGTTCATAGATCTGAGTGGAACTCCCAATCTGCGAGTACGTGTCTTTTGCCCGGGTCCAGATATCATATGCCGAGTCCAGAAGCATGTAACTCCGATATACCTTGGGGGACATGGAATGAAGGAGCCACGAAACAACAAGGGAATTTTCAGAGTCCCAGCGTCGCCACGTAGGGTCAGTCTTGGCGGGCTCCCGAATAGAGCCATCAATATAGCCAAACATCTGATGGCTGCGGATCACATGTTGAGCAGCACGAGACCATTCCAGATAGTTCGTTCCGTCCAAGGGAACGGTGGTGATCTTCAAAGAGCCCGAGTGGCCATGGGTCCGCTGCGGGTCACCCATCGCTGGCATAATCTCACTCACAGGTGGCGAAGAACCCGTAGAATCCCCCATAAGAGCAAGAGGAGGGCTGCCAATAAACAGAGAAACGCCACGCAAGGATCAGCAGGAGTGACAGCAGCGGAAACAGAGAGAGGAGGACAAGACAACGGCAAGACGGCGGCAAGACGCTAGGGCATAGCAGCGTAGAGTCGTCAGGATTGCTGCGAGGGCAGCAGTTGCCGGAGATGCAGGCGGCGATGTTGACGTCGGAGTAGAGGAGGGCAGCAGTTGCCGTCGAGATTGCTGCGCCAGATAAGGATCATCAGTAGCGGGAGAAGCAGCGGCAGGAGGAGGCTGCGGCAGGAGGCATCAGTGCCGACCCTGGCATCGACGGCAGTAGCCTAGGGCGGCATAAAACGGACGGAGAAGGAGGAAGAGGACCGGTCGACTCTCAAACGGACGGAGAAGGAGGCGTCCGGAGCAGGGAAGACCGACGGGGAGAAGACCTTGCGGAAGCGGGCTGCGCTCGGGGGCGGAAGCGAGAGCGAGGAGCGGGCTCCGCTCGGGGGGCGGAAGCGGAAGCGAGGAGCGGAGCGTGCGGCGGAAGCGAGAGCGAGAGCGAGTCGGCTAGGGCACGCGAGATAGCTCTGATACCAAGTTAGAATAGGAAGAATAATCAAGCATAGTATTCATCCTCTAATGGGGATATATATAGCGTTACAAAAAAGACTTAAACACCGACTTGAATAATATATTTCAACTAAAATCTCTTAATTTGGTATATCAGATTAATATAAGTGATTTAGGAACTGCCTCATTATATGTAAAGAAAGACAATGTTGTAGAAGCATGAAGCATAAACAGATATAGACCGCCAAAGATTCAGTGTGCACTCAAGAGGAGAATGCAACATAGTTAACCTTCTGTGCGTCGAGAAGTATTCGACGTACGGTGAGAAGATAACTCTATGTGTCGAGAAGCATTCAACACATGTTGAGGGTTATATTCCTCCTTACGCCGAGTTTTTCTTCAAAGGAAAGTCTGCTCTGAACACAGATACTCAGCTTACGTCGAAACCTTCTCTTCATAACATTTCGACGTACATTGAGAAAGTTTTCAACGCATAAATTACAGAACGTCGACTTCTCTCCGAAAGGTCTACTGTTACGTCCAGAGCAAATTATGGCCGAGATTAAAGATCAAATCTAGCTGTTAGTGTTCTATAGATGGAATGAGATTATGATGAAACTGGAAAGAAATAGGATGATGCCAATTCAAAGGTCTCATATAAATAGAACAGTTTCAAAAGGTGAATTGAGAGATTTCAGCCCATAGATTCAAATTGAATCTTTCTGAAGTCGTCTTCCTGCTCTGAAGAAAGACTCCTCATCTCTGAGAGTTCAAAGATTATCCCTATTCTTTTAAATCTAAAAGGAAGGCTTTCTGCTATAGGCCCAGAAGGAATATAAACGAAAAGTTGTTGATCAAGTAAGAGAATCAACCACGTCAGACAAAACGAAGTCAGAGAACAATGGAACGCCGAAGAATTTCAGATTAGGTACAAAAAAAACCGTCACCGGAAGATCGCCAAAAAAAATGACGGACACCACCAATAGGACCGTTCGGTATCCTAGAGCAATAGAACCTTGAGCGCTGAAGTCAAAGAAGGCATGGAGGAGGAGGAATGGCCCTGTTCATGAAATTAAGCATAAGGAGGGGAAGAACACTAGATCAACGATCTAGGCCGATCCGGTGGAGCGATCAATTGATCCCCCTACTAGTATGAGGTAGAGGAGAGAAAAGAGAAACTTTTCTAAGAAAAATCGGGCACATCAGACGGTTGTCGGAGGAGGAGCATCTGACGAGGACCGATCAGGCCGTGCGTCGATCGGCGGGAGCGGATGGACTACGCATGGTTGCTGGTGTAGGAGCGAAAGAGGAGGGGAGAGAAGGAGGGTTGCAGTGGAGGGAGAGAGGAGAGGGAAGGGGGTGGACGACGGGGCTGTGGGATCGAGCAGAGGCGAGAACAACGGTAGCGGCTAGGGCGACCCGTGCTCTGATACCATGTCAAACAGTAAAACTTATTTTCATTACTTGAATAATAACAACGCCCTCTATATATAGTAGAGGGTAATACACAATATTAAAAAGTAAAACAAGGTTAATTATTTCTAACATATTGTAACATCTTCATGGTTCGGTTCGATTCAATTTTGTTCGGTTTAACATTAAAAACCTTGAACCAAACCGAACTGTGCGATTTTTCAAAATTTAAAACCGTAACCGAACCGCCCGCTATCTACGAAAACCGAACAGTGCGGTTTGGTTCGGTGTGGCGGTTCGGTTGGTCTTTACTTACACCCCTAGTCGACGACAACCCTAACTAGGGAGCCTCGAATAGCCAGGGCACCAGAATAAGATCCCTAAGTCGACCGTGGCCTAAGGGATCAACTGAAACGTCAGATGGTGCGACGGTGTGGGAAACAAAAATATTGGAGCTTCCCGGTGAAGGTTCGACTGATAGTCCGCTCGGTAGTGGGTCGCAAGCCGACGCCTTTTTCGCACATTAGGTGTCCGACGATTCTGCAGGACAAGACGAACGGGCGAGGCAAGCGGGACGCTATCACTGGAGGTTCCGCAGGTTTAACAGAGGAAATGATCTGAGATCATTTCTCTGATATTCTTCCAGGCTGCCTTTCTCTTTTCACGGGAGGTTATTTTATAAGGGATCAAAGGTTTGCCTTTTAAAAAATATTTCCAGATATTTATTTCCTAAATCCATATTCATAAGGGTGACTAAATTTTACGCTGACCGTCTACCTAACACAACCCTCACCATTTTTCATCCGGGCTTGGGACCGGCATCGGCTGGTCTAAAGCTAGGTTGTTCCCCCTAAGGAATGCGTCGTATGGTCCGAATGCGGCGTCTTGGCAAGGACCGCTACATCTCCAGGACTTGGGTGTAGTGTTAAATAGGCAAGAGTCCTCGTCGTATGGTCCGAATGCGGCGTCTTGGCAAGGACCGCTGCACCTCCAAGAGGACTTGGGTGTAGTGTCAAATTTGCAAGAGCCCTCACATATTAGGCGTCCTAGAAAAGTTGATCGTAGGATTTGTGATCGACTTAGGTTTGGAAGTTGGAATATAGGTACGCTAACGGGAAAAGCGATGGAAGTAGTGGATAAAATGATTAGGAGAAAGATAAATATTTTATGTCTGCAAGAGACTAAATGGGTGGGTGAGAAAGCTAAATTTCTAGATAATTCAGGTTTTAAATTATGGTACACAGGAAAAAATAAAACAAGAAATGGAGTAGGTATTATTGTAGATACTACCTGGAGGGATGGAGTTGTTGGGGTAAGCAGAAAAGGTGATAGAATCTTAGCTCTTAAATTAATCGTAGGAAAGGAAACTATTAATGTAATTAGTGCTTATGCGCCACAAGTAGGATTAAATGAAGCTATTAAAGTACAATTTTGGGAAGACTTAGATGATTTGGTAAGAGAAATCCCACAAAGCGAGAAAATTTTCATTTGAGGAGACTTAAATGGACATGTAGGGAAGCAAAATACGGATTATATAGATGTTCATGGAGGATTTGGGTATGGAGACAGAAATGAAGAAGGAAGAACCATTCTAGACTTTGTCATAGCACATGAGCTAATTGTGACAAATACGTTCTACATAAAGAGGGAAGAACACTTAATTACGTTCAAGAGCGGACAAAATAAATCACAAATTGACTATTTTATGACTCGCAAAATGAATAAAAAGATTTGTAAGGATTGCAAAGTCATACCAGGAGAAAGTTTGACAACGCAACATAGGCTAGTGGTCCTGGATGTGCAAATTAAATATAGTAACTTTAAGAGAAAGACAAAAGTGTTGCCAAAAATTCGGTGGTGGAACTTAATGAAGGAAAAACAGGTTGCTTTCAAGGCAGCAGTTATAGAACGACTAGTTGATGATCCTTATGTTGATCCTAGTGTCGCATGGGAAGTTATGTCTTCTCATTTAAGGATAAGTGGAAAGAACGTACTTGGAGAGTCAAAAGGTCGCGCGCCCCCACAAAAAGAATCTTGGTGGTGGAAAAAGGAAGTGCAAGACAAAGTGAGGGCAAAGA
Source organism: Dactylorhiza incarnata (assembly GCA_033032865.1). Taxonomy (NCBI): domain Eukaryota; kingdom Viridiplantae; phylum Streptophyta; class Magnoliopsida; order Asparagales; family Orchidaceae; genus Dactylorhiza; species Dactylorhiza incarnata. The sequence goes on from JAWHQI010000130.1 coordinate 3,253,246, forward strand.
TGGTCAGCTACAAAACATTATATGCTTGTAGGAATGATGAAAACTTGACAAAGTATAAAGTCGCCAAGAAAGAAGCTAAAAATGCAGTAAGTAAAGCAAGAAGTCAAGCATATGAAGAATTTTACAAACGACTAGATACCAAAGATGGAGAGCGCGATATATATAAAATTGCTCGAGCTAGAGAGAGGAAGACAAGAGATTTAAGCCAAATTAAATGCATAAAAGATGAAACAGATACGGTTTTGACGGATGATGTGGCTATTAAGGAGCGATGGAAAAGATACTTTTATCAACTATACAATGAAGGAAAAGATAATGAACTGAACTTGGAAGAGTTAAGTAAATCGGAGGAGTATAGAGACATAACTTTTTATCGTAAAATTCAAGCATCAGAGATAGATGACGCTCTGAAGAAGATGAAAAATGGAAAGACGGCTGGACCAGACGATATACCCATTGAAGTATGGAAATGCTTAGGGAGGGAAGGAATTTTATGGCTTACAAGTTTCTTCAATAAGATACTGAAGACAAAAAGGATGCCAGACCAATGGAGAGAAAGTATTTTGGTACCTTTGTATAAGAACAAAGGAGATATACAAAATTATGTCAATTACAGGGGAATTAAATTAATGAGTCATACTATGAAACTATGGGAACGAGTAATAGAGAGACGAGTTAGACGAGAGACTAGCATCTCAGAGAATCAATTTGGATTCATGCCAGGGAGGTCAACCATGGAAGCTATACATCTCTTGAGGAGACTCATTGACAACTATAGGGAAAGACAAAGATTTGCATATGTTGTTTATCGATCTGGAGAAGGCGTATGATAGGGTTCCAAGAGAGGTCTTGTGGAGTCTTAGAAAAGAAAGGTGTAAATGTATCATACATTGACGTAATCAAAGATATGTATACAAATTCAGTGACCAGGGTGAGGACATCTGGAGGATTAACACAGGAATTCCCTATTGCTGTTGGCTTACATCAAGGGTCAGCTTTAAGCCCTTACCTCTTTACCCTTATCTTAGATGAGCTCACCGGACATATCCAGCAAGCAATACCTTGGTGTTTATTATTTGCAGATGATATTGTTTTGGTCGATGAGACGCGCGAGGGTGTAAACGCGAAACTGGAATCTTGGCGAGACACTTTAGAAAAGAAGGGTTTTAGGTTGAGCAGGACAAAGACAGAGTATATAGAGCTTAAATTTAGTAGTGCAAGAAGGTCAGATGACTCCGTCATTAAATTGGGTGACCAAGATATTTCCCGCAGTGAGTGCTTTAAATAACTGGGATCGATAATTCAAAAAGATGGAGGTGTAGATAAAGATGTGATTCATAGAATCCAAACAGGTTGGTTGAAGTGGAGAGGCGCGTCTGGGATCCTATGTGATCGTAAAGTACCACTAAAACTTAAAGGCAAGTTTTACCGTACTGCAATTAGGCCTGCAATGCTCTACGGTTCTGAGTGTTGGGCAGTGAATGGTGCACACGAGCAAAAAATGGGAGTCGCGGAGATGAGAATGCTTAGGTGGATGTGTGGTCACAAGAGACTGGATAAAATTAGGAATGAATGTATCAGGGATAAGATAGGAGTGGCGCCAATTGTAGAGAAGATGCGAGAAGCTCGTTTAAGATGGTTTGGACATGTACATAGGAGACCATTAGAGGCACCTGTTAGGCGTTGTGAGAGTTTAGTCACTAGACATGTTAAACGGGGGAGGGGTAGACCAAAAAAGACTTGGAATGAAACTATAAAGAAAGACATGATGTACTTAGGCATTAATGAGACTATGCTTAAAGATAGGGCGCAATGGCGACAGAGGATCCATATAGCCGACCCCACTATGGTGGGATAAAGGCTTGAGTGTTGTTGTTGTTGTTGTTGTATTTATTTCCTAAATCTACTCTCCCATTGAATTTTCTTAATGGGGAATACTTTTGATATCTTTTATTTGATTTTATTCTCCATTTAACCTTATGCATCCTAAATTAAATTAAACTTGCCTTTTCCGGCCTAACTACTTAAAATTACCGAACCTTTTATTCATGGTCTCACCGGGTGGTCAAACCAATGCAAAAATTCCAAATACAAACTCATGCGCGGGAAAGAAAAAATACACGACATAAAATGAATAATAAAAGATATACGACGCATGATGGTATCATGCGTCCTCAGATGCAACGGAGGATGCACCAGGAATTTCAGTGTCGCGCACCATGCAACTACGGGGCACTCTTCAGGACATCCCCATTGTGGTGATGATTGATAGTGGCATCAGTCACAATTACATCTACCAATATTTGGTGTCTCGTCTGCAGCTTTCCTCAGTACCTTCACCAGGATTCTTCATTTACTTGGGCGACGGGCAGTACTCGACGACCGGTGGCCTCTGTGGCCTCTTGCCCCTCCAGCTGCACAAATGTAGTGTCGCTGTTGATGTCTACATTTATCCCCTGGGAGGCGTGGCTATCTTGGGCATTACGTGGTTACAGACATTGGGCAATGTGAATCACAATTGGGCGTGCATGCAAATGACCTTTGAGTGGGCCGGCTGGCAATGCACATTGACTGGGGAGGCCTCCTTCCAGCGTATGTCTGTATCCCCCTGCGTCCTGCAGTGGACCCACCCAATGGATTTTTGTGCACTACTGCAGCAACTCTTGGGGCCTCAGCCCGCTTAGACGGTGGTTCCGTGCCAGACTAGTCCCCTGAGGCAGCTGACCCGACTTTTGGAATCCTTCTCCCAAGTCTTTGTCGAGCCCCGAGGCCTCTCGGTACAATGACCCACCGACCACCACATTCCAATTCGGGAGGGGGTGCAATCGATCCTGCTCCGCCCCTACCAGTATGGCCACGTACAGAAAGACGAAATCGAGCGTTTGGTTATGAATATGCTTGCAACGGGTTTGATCCATCCCAATTCCAGCTCGTTTTCCAGCTCGGTCTTACTAGTACGAAAGAAGGATGGCAACTGGCGCTCGTCAAATATCGGGAATTGAACAAGGCCACTGTCGCAGACAAGTACCTGATACAACTGATTTAAGAGCTTTTGGATGAGCTCTGGGGGTGGAAGCACTTATTCCTCTAAGTTGGACCTCCGCTCCGGCTACCACCAGATACATGTTACCCCCGAGGATATCCCCAAGGCTGCCTTGCGCACTCATGACGGTCATTATGAGTTCCTTGTCATGAAATTTGGCATGACAAACAAACTGGACACCTTCCAAGCAACCATGAATGATCTCTTCTGCCCAGAGCTCCGTAAGTATGTCCTCATATTTTTCGATGATAAACTCGTATAGAGCCTCACATTGCAGGATCACTTGCGCCTACTCTGGAGACCTTACAACATCACTCCCTTGTGGTCAACCCCAAGAAATACGATTTTGCTCACGGGTAATTCTCTTACTTGGGCCACACGATCTCTGCTCAGGAGGTTTCCATGGACCCACACAAGATTGTCGCAGTGCTACAGTGGTCGACGGCGTGATCCTTGTGGGAGGTACATGGCTACTTGGGAATGGCATGACATTATCGCCGCATCATCCACGACTACGAAAAGCTCGCCAGATTGTTGAATTACTCTTCTCCACAAAACCATTAACTTGGTTTTCTTCTAGTCTCCGGAGGACGCTACGGCGTTCGACACCCTTTAGTAGGCACTAGTAGCTGCCCCGTTGTTGTCATGCTTGACTTCTCCCAGCCCTTTGTGGCCAAGTGTGATGCATCGGGGACGGGCATCGGCGTGGTCCTCATACAAAGCTATTATCCGAATGCTGACTTCAACCAAATCTCCACCACCATCCGCTCTAGATCAGCCTATGAGAACGAGTTGATGGTGCTCGACGTAGCCGTTCAGCATTGGCAGCCATACCTCATAGGCCGCCGGTTTACAGTGCGCACAAATAAGCACAGTCTGTGATACCTTTTCACCTTTTGAGCCAAAAAATGTCGACATTTGCACAACATGTTTGGATGGCAAAGCTTCTGGGCTATGATTTTATCGCCGAGTTCCGTTCAGGCAAAACCAACAAGGTCGTTGATGTCTTGTCTCATCAGTCCGTGTCGGCTGAGTTGGCAGTCATTTCACGATCAGTGTGGCAGGAAGCTAGCACCATTTAGAGTGAGGTGGAGGTTGATTCAACATTATGGCCCATTTTGGAGAGTGTACGGGCCGACCCTATTGCATGCCACCTCATTGGTGGCAGACTGCACTATCAGAACCGGCTCGTATTATCTCCATCCTCGATGTGCATTCTGAGGCTTCTAGCCAAGTTCCACACTACTCCGTCGGCGGGTCAGGTCAGCGCTTTCGTCATCGTCACCATGACTCTGCCCTTTACTAGAAAGGCATGCTACTGCAGGTGGAGGAGTTCGTGACCGCATGTTTGGTTTGGCAACGCTCCAAGTACGAAAACACCATTTCATGGGCTTGCTCCAGTCATTACTCGTTCCTAACCTGATTTTGGATGATCTAGCTATGGATTTCATCACGCGCCTGCCTCGGTTCTCTGGTTGTCACTGCATCCTAGTGGTGGTGGTTCGCATGTCCAAGTATGCACATTTTCTTCCTCTCTGACACCCTTTTATGACGCTTATTGTGGCATAGGCTTTTATCTCCGATCTCGTGCACTTGCACAACTTTCCACGATCGATCGTCAGTGACCGGGACCCGATGTTCTTGAGCACATTTTAGCAGGAGTTGTTCAAACTTTAAGGTATACAGTTACGGATGAGCTCGGCCTACCACCCCCAAACCAACGGCAAGTCGGAGGTTATGAATCGATATTTGGGACTTACCTCTGATGCTTTACATCTGTCTGGCCATGAGATTAGAAGAAATAATTGTGTTGGGCAGAATTCTCCAACACCACCTCTTTTCATTATGCGGCATGTATGACACCGTTCCAGGCAGTTTATGGTTACCCCCTCCAACCGTTTTACATCATTTGTACGGCGAGTGCAAGGTAGACTCACTTCACACTCAGCTACAGGACAAGGATGAAATCTTGCGCCACCTAAAATTCCATTTACAACGGGCGCAACAGAAGATGCTCAATCATGCAAACAAACGGTGTCGGGATGTTCACTTCTGGGTCGGAGACTTAGTGTTTGTCAAGATTCGCTCATATAGCCAGACCTTGATGGCCACACATTTGCATCCCAAACTATCCGCCAACTTCGATGGACTTTTCACAGTGGTGGCACGTATTGGCAAGGCAGCCTACCGCCTCCGACTCCTCGAGCAGAGCCGCAACTATCATGTCATTCATGTATCGCAACTCAAGCGAGTTGTGGTAAGCCATCCGGTCGAGAACAAGTTGCAGACTCATGTTGCTACTGACACATCATGGGTGTACTCCCTTAGTACTATCCTAGACCACAAATTTGAGCAGACCGAGGGGGTGACTCGAAATCAGGTGCTTGTGGCTTGGCAGAATCGACCCCCAATCAACGCTACATGGATAGACATTGAAGACTTCCTGGCTCAGTTTTCTGACTATTGCCTTGAGGACAAGACAAATTTTACATAAAGCGGTATTATTACAGAGGCGGATCCAAACAGTCGTGAGGGCACCTCGGGGGTTTGGCGCCTTTATTCCAGGAGGGCGGCACCCACGTGCAAGAAGTCCTAGGCGACATTGGCCATCATATTTCCTAGTTTTATTTTATCTCATAGCTTTCGTTTATCGCAATCAATGTAATCTGCTGCTTATTTTCGGTTGTCATTGGGATGATTTTAATGCATAACCTTGACAATTGTATGGATTATCTTGGATGAATGAAAATTTGAGCTTAAGGCTAGCCAAGAGAGTTTCTCTTGGATTCTACCACCAAACCTCCCCCCTTCTTCTCTTCCGCACTAGGTAACAAATTGTCATTATGAAACCATGCAATTATATTGAAATTGACTCATTTTTATTAGAGAGAAAATTCAACACAAGATTATTTCTACTCTCATTGTTCCTTCTGGATCTCAGTTGGTGGATATGTTTATCAAGGTGGTGTCTGGGAAATATCTCCATCGATTATCTTTGTGTCTTTGGATGACGGGTATTTATTGTATTAGCTTACAAAAGAGTGCTAAAATACAATCTCCTCTTAAAGTTGAGGTAAGTTTACTCTATGGTGAACATATAAAAAGATTATATGAACTATACTGCTCGAGAGAACCATTGATGAAGTGTGTGAGCTTAGCTGGTTCTCTCTCTCTCATGAGGTACTCTTACTAATGAACAGTAACCCCTACAAGAACAATCATCAACTATATCGCAACTACGAATATTCTTTCCCGCTCCAAGTATGTTCCCACAATCTAAAGGAGTACCAATCCTAATAGCAAATGGGCCTGACAGCCATTTGCACAAGCAGTGTCCATTATCGTATCTTCACATGAACCTATTGCATCTACATAAATTATTCTTTCTTGGTCTCCTCGCTAAGTGAAAAATAATGATACAACCTAAGAAAAAAAATCTGAAGGTTTACGCAATAAAGGGCTCAAGTATGTTATCATACCTATTAGTCGTCCATCACAAAATGTCTTATGTTTTAGCTTTGCTCAACTGTTGATATCTCTTTTTTCCATCTAGACTTCTTTGAGAATCCAGGTTCTTCCACCACAAAATAGCATGCTCTGTCAACTTTGAGATGACCTTCTTCCACTCCTCTTCATCAAAATATCTCATGTCATAAAAATTTTATCAAAACATTGCAACCACTCCATAAACTCAACTGGTGAAGGGATGCCCTTGAACTCGGGAGTCATTTTTTCTAATGTAGTCTCTTTGTCTATTCAACTTAAGCTGCGACATTCGTCCCCTAACAAAAACTCGAGTTCTGATGCCATAGTATGCAGACCGGGTCGGTCATGTAAATTAGTCTTTGCTAAATAAAATAGCCCAACAACATTTAATACTTCATAAAAATGTTCCACACAATAATAAATTATAAACTTAGGTCACAATAAGTCTTTTGGAGCAACCTTTAACTACATGTTCCTTTCATATATGTTCAAGCCCACACTTCCAAATACCAATATGCAAATTTCAATAAACTTCTAGAGTAACAAACCATACAAGAATACTACTAAAATATGTCCTCACAAATTTGTAAGGCCATAAAATTCTTTTAAATAATTTTATCACCCACAAAAGAGGAATTACATATGAGGAAATAAAATAGTCTTCCTAGTGATGATACGAGTCAAGGCTGAGTACCAAGTGCGCCTTCATTTTTTGATATTTTGAAATTTATGATCCTTTTTCTCCTAATCTTCATTATATTACTAAGCTTTGTGAGTTTCATTCAATCGATTGATTTAATTTTGCACTTTTGGCATTAACCTATGGTTTGGGCTTTTGGCATTGTCTTATAGTTTGGACTTCCATGATTTAATGATGCATGAAGGTTGGTTGCTCTGTGGTCTTGTCCCTGTTGAACTCATGGGCCTTTCTCTCCTTAAGAATTCATTTCCTTCTCTCCTTCCGATTGTGTTAGAGTTAACGGAATGATACTAAAAAAAGAAAAAGAAAAGCTCCACTAGCTTCCATTGTCTTGGACATAGGGAGATAGTGGAGGGGTTTATCACCCCTTTATCCTTTAGTGGATTATGTGTTGGCTTAAATTAAACCCTTGGTTAGAGTTTAGGGTTTAGGGTTTTAGGGTTTAGGGTTTTTAGGGTTTAGGAATTTCATGGCTCAAATTTGAGGCCTAATGTATTGGAATTTTAATAGAACGCTGAATATTAAAATGAAATTCTCTCTCATTTCCCTCTCCCTGCTGCTCTCTCTCGCAGGTCTGGCGGGTCTACTTTTTTCTGGAAGCTTCACTCCTCTTATTCCTCCCCTTCCAACTTCTGGATCGGGCAGCTGCCGGTCCTATCTTCGAATTTAAAAGTGAGAAAACTTTCGATATGTTGATTAATTTGCAAAACAAGGAGTACATCCCACTATATATGGGTAGAGAACTAAGAAAATACAAAATACAAAAAATAAGAAAATACAAATATCAACACCTCCCTCAAGTTGGCCGTGTAATGTCAACCATGCCCAACTTGCCAATGATCTTTCCAAAGACATGTATACACAATCCCTTAGTGAGGATGTTGGTCAATTGTTGTTCGGATGACACAAACGGAGTAAGCACAATGCCTCTCACTAAGAGTTCTTTGATAAAGTGTTTGTCAATTTCAATATGTTTAGTACGATCGTGTTGCATTAGGTTGTGAGCAATACTGATGGTCATCTTGTTATCACAGTATAATCTGATAGGTACCTTTTCTTTAAGACCAAGATCTTTCATGATAGTTAGGATCCATAGACCTTCACAGATCCCATGAGTCATAGCTTTAAACTCCGCCTCAACACTTGATATGACAACCACATGTTGTTTCTTGCTCCTGCAGGTAACTAAATTTCCACCCACCATTGTACAATATCCAGAGGTGGACCGCCGATCATCAATCGATCCAACCTAGACTGCATCAGTATAGAATTCAATAGTCATCTTATCATTTGGTGAGAATAGAATTCCCCTCCCGGGCGAGAACTTGAGATATCTGAGGATACGATGAGCAGCAACAAGATGACGAGTTTTTGGGGAATGCATGTATTGGCTGACTACTCCAACAACATAGGAGATATCTGGACGAGCATGAGACAAGTAAATCAGTTTACCCACAAGCCTCTGAAAGCTGGGGATGTCATCAATAGTTTCACCATCATCTCTTTCAAGCCTGTGGTTAGCTTCAATAGGGGTGTCAGCAGGTCTACACCCACTCATTCCTGATGCTTCAAGGAGGTCAAGAATATATTTTCCATGCGATATGAAGATCCCATATTTTGACCTTGCAACCTAAATGCCCAATAAGTACTTAAGATTCCCTATGTCCTTCACTTCAAATTCTCTCATTAGCCTCTCTTTTAGGCATGTACCTCATCCTGTTCATCTCCTGTTATAATAATGTCATCCACATACACTATCAGAGTTGCCAACTTTGTGTCCCTGTGTTTGATGAAAAGAGTATGATCAGCATTTCTCTGAGAGTAACTGAAGCTTGTCATGGCCTAGTGAAATCTCCCAAACCAAGCTCTAGGAAATTGTTTCAGGCCATCTAAGGCCTTCTTCAGCTTCCCCATGAAAGAACGCATTGTTCACATCTAGTTGGTTGAGATTTCATACCTTACAGGCTGCACACGATATGAGAACCTTAGCCTCCGTTCGTTTGATAGGTTTTGAGAGACTGGAATTGGTTTTGGACAAAAACCTATGGCGCAGAGGTTTTGAAAATGGGCAAAAAACAAATTCTTGTGTTCGTTTGGAGAAGGTTTTGAGAGAAATTGATGATGAACAGTGTCAAAATGATGATGAACTCCGGCCAAAATGATGAACTCCGACCACAATGATGACGAACAGTGTCAAAACTATCCCAAAATCCATCTAAATAGGTAAGTTTTGGGCATATAAGGATTTTTCAAAAAGCAAAACCCATGGGTTTTGGGCCAAAACCAATCCCCTCTTTTAAAATAAGCAAACGAACACTAGAAATGGTTTTGGTCAAACATCTTCCTCCAAAACCCATAGGTTTTCTGTGAATGCCAATTCCTTAATAAAAAATGCAAACGAACAAAAAAATTGATTTTGATATACCCAAAATCAATTCCTTCCTCTCAAAACCCGCGAAACGAACGGAGCCTTATAGAATTCATCTTTGCAACCGGAGCAAAAGTCTCCTGATAGTCAATCCAAATCATTTGTGTGTATCCTCTTGCAACCAACCTTGCTTAGTATCTCTCCACAACACCATGAGTGTTTTGTTTGGTAGAAAACACCGACTTAAATTCAACGACAGGCTTACGTTGAGGCAGATGAACCAGGTCCCATGTGTGATTTTTGTCAAGAGCATGCATTTTTTCAAGCATAGATGCCTTCCACCTGCAATCAGAAAGGGCTTCCTTCCACGATGTAGGAATGGAAATAACATACAAAGAATAGACAAATGCTCTATGGGAAGCCGTTAGAGAAGAATACGAGACAAACTGAGATAATGGGTGTTGTGTAGAGGCACCTTCCCTTAGAGCAATGGACTCTGATGGCGGATTGGAGGTCGACTCTAAGATACTGAGAGGGGCCCGTGTGTTTGGTCCCTTAGGACGTCGAAAGTAAACATGCAGAGGAGGAACATGGGATTTCCCTATAGGAGCAACAGGAGTTGGTACAGGAGCAACATAAGGAGTCGAGTGGGACTGGTAAAATGGAGGAATGGTAGCGTAGTAGTAGAAAGAGAATCAACGGGAGTTAAGAAGCTCACTTCCAACATAGGAGAGAACCCCCTGAAGTGAGGGCCCATAATAGCTCTCAGATTCATGAAAAGTGACATCCATGGTTACAAAAACTTTCTTCTGAATTGTGTCACAACATTTATAACCCTTTAGAGTAAGAGAATATCCTATGAAGACACACTTGTGAGCACGAACATCAAGTTTTGTTTTCTGATGGATATGGACAAAGCACTCACAACAAAAGACACGAGGTTGCAAATTGGAAAGAGGAACGCGAAAAGAGTTAAGGGGAGTTTTGTACCCTAGAACACGTGAGGGCATAGGATTAATAAGGTAGGTTGTAGTGAGAATTACATCCCCAAATAGTATTTGGGAAGGTGCATTTGGAGAAGAAGACACCGGCCAACTTCTAAAAAGTGTCGATTTTTGCGTTCAGCCACCCCATTTTAAGCATATGAGTAAAGACACGACGTCTGGTGGATACAGTGTTGTAGATGTCGGCCGACATGTCCGACATGTCGACCGACATAAAGGTTTTGGGGATAAAACGCAACGACATCGATATTTTAAACAAAAATGTCGATTTTGAAAATATCGCCCGATATATCGGTTTAACCCGATATATCTGGCGATATTTAGCGACCGATATATCATCGAGAGGGTTAAAAATATATTTTTCATTTCTTTGAAGAGACCAAACGGTAATATTTCGTTACGTGCATCTCTTTAAGTCTAGCGTCAACGACGTTCTCATCTCGCTCTCATTTGGTGATCTTTATGCCGTTTATTGCAGTCGACATCTCTTTGTTATGTAATTTATAAACATACATTATATAAATATATGTTTATTTTGCAGTTTTAAATTATGTATACAATTATACATATTTATAAAAATTGTGTATATATATGAATAAATATATTTAAATATTAAAATCCGACATTATAAAATATCCCCGATATATCCCCGCAATCTGACATCCGACATTTCAAACTCAAACCGACATGAATCCGACATCCGAAATCTACAAACTTGGGTGGATAATGTCATGATCAACAAGATAATGTTTGAATTGGTAGTCAATGTACTCACGACCATTGTCAGTACGAATAATTTTGATAGTTGTGTTGAATTGCGTAGAAATCATATTGTGAAACCAGTGAAATAATAATAAAAAAAAAATTTAGCTTTCATTAGGTATACCTAAGTTGTGCGGGAAAAACTGTTAATGGAAGTTACAAACCAGAAACACCCAGAAATAGAAGCAACAGGGGTAAGGCCCCAAAACATCACTATATATAATATGAAACGGTTCAGGACTATGAGTGGAAACATGATTAAAAGAAGTACGATGGAGTTTGTGAAGTTCACAAGCATCACAATGAAAAGTATCTACTAATACAGATGACAAAGTAGGAAATAAATGTTTCATAGACAAGAAAGAGGAATGTCCAAGGCAACAATGTCAGGACTCCAAGGTGGCCGACTGATCAGCATGAAGAGACTGGGGAGGAGACATAGGGTTGGAGGAGTCAAACACGTAGAACCCATCCAACAGACTACCAGAGCCAATCACCACTCACGTCTTCAGGTCATGAAAAACACAATGTACAGCCCCGTGTTCGCCGAAGGGTAAATTTGATAATCGGGCACAGACGAAGCAAGAAGGGGCTCGCCGCCTTGCGAGGAGCGGGTCGCTAGGGCGAGGGGAGCATGACTCGCCTCCTTGCGACGAGCATAGGGTGAGGGCGAGGGCGAGGCGAGTGCAAGCTCCCCGCTTTGGGGTCCATTTAGCAACGGAGAAGCAAGTGAGGGCTCGCCACCTCGCGTAAGCGACTCAGGTTGGTAGAAAGGGGGGCGAGCGTATTCTTCATCAAGCACTCGCCCGCCAAGGCTTCTGGATGCGCGGGCCACCAGGCGGAACCCCATTCGCCCGGGAGGCCAAGGGGGCTAGCGAGTGGTACCATCACGGGTCACTCGCATAGTGAGATCTCGCGAGCCCAGTTCGCAGGAAAGCTGGCGAGTGGCGCCTTCTGAGGTCACCCGCCTAGTAGGGGTCTAGAAGTGAATTTACCCAGATACCCTTGATGGGCTGCCGATAGCTATTCAAAACAGCAGAGTCTGGCTGTTAGCAGACCAGTTTGGTGTGCGATTAGTAAAACCAAAAGGCGGAGTTACGCTATTAGCAGACCAGAATAGAAAAACTATATATGGACCCTGAAGGGCACCTTTGGAGAAGATCCAGGGTTTTGGCATCTTCCTCCTTAGGACATCTTTGGTTAGCTTTGGTTTAGCTCCTCAGGCTCTCGAAGGTGCCCGGCTTCATCTTCGGCTTAGGAGGGGAAGCGCTCTAAGATCTTCTAGGTGTGTGGTGGGACCTCCACGCTGCAGCCAAGGGTCGGTGTTTAGTTCCAAGTCTTCGGTCAAGTTCCTCCGTGGGATCTGTAAGTGCTAGCTGCCCCCTCTTAAGGGTCTGAACTCCTCGTTGGGCCGAATCTCGATTCCAACTGTTTTTGTGCGGTGAGCGTGGACCGCAGCTAGTACAAGAAATTCCCAAGGAGACAACATGGTCGAAGAGGACGAGCGAGATGCCGGCTGTGGCGGTTCGCTACCATATGGCTTGCTAGCAACGGTAGGGATGCTGGCGGATTTTTGAAGGGAGGTGCTCGAGACGATCAACCTCTCCTTCGCTGCGACGCGAGGCGAGTTCGCAACCTCAGCGACCCAGGTCGTCCCGCTGCCAGGGGTAGGAGAGAATGCCCCGGGGCAGAGGCCCGGCAAAGAGTAGGTCGGCGAGGCGCCGGGGCGAGATCTAGTAGGGCGAGATCTAGTAGGGCGAGAGTCGTTCCCCAGCCCGGCGAGTGCGAGCCCGGTGGGCCAACTCGTGGGGCGAGTGGGGCAGGCGAGGACGGCGAGCGGGGGAAGCCCGTTCTGCGAGCTGGTGCTTTCAGCGCCCGTTCCAGAAGGTTTTAGAGAGCCGGACATGGTCCACTTCACCGACAAGGATGACCCCGTCCAACACCTGCAATGGTTTGAAGAAACGGTCTCCATTCGGCATATGCCAGATGCTTTCAAATGCCAACTTTTTTCCATTACCTTGAAGGAGAAGGCGCGGGACTGGTTTCACCAGCTTCCAGTAGGGTCGATCTACGCGTTCGAGGATCTGCGTCGTAGCTTTCAGCTACGCTTCTCGACCTCGAAGAAGAGAAAGAAGGATGTCGAGACACTCTTCAAGATCAAGCAGGGACCGGGAGAATCGCTGGCCCACTACTTGGACCGATTCCAGGAGGAGGTCCTGCTCATCCAGGAGGTGCCCGGGTTCACCCTCCAGCTTGCCTTCACGGTGAGGTTGTGGGAGGGGTTCTCCAAGATGAACCTGAAGCGGAAAACCCCCGTGTCCTTCGAAGAGCTGATGGAGAGGGCGTCGGAGGAAATCGAAGGGGTAGCGGCCAACCCGGAGTTCACAAAAAGGCTGGCGAAGCAGGCAACAGGAAGTTAGGAGGAGAGAAGAGCCGAGGGCCCCGGAGTTGGGGTGGAGGCAGGAGGGAGGGTGAATGCAGGGCCCAGGAAGGGGTTTCGCCCAAGGAGGGGGCAACTTCATGGGAGGACAGGGAAGACCCAACCACCCAGGGTGGAGGCAAGGCCCGAGGCCACTCCCTCCCCCGCATCAGTAGCCCATGGCGATCGGCCGAGGAAGGGAAAGGAGAGTAGGAGTAGGAGGAGCGGGAACAAGGAGGAGAAACCCTGCGGCGGAGGCTGAGGGAGGTGGGATGGCGTTGTCGTATTGTGACTTCCACCAGGAGGAAGGTCACGCAACAGCCACCTGCCCAGAGTTCTTGGAGATCAGGAGGGCGAGAGGCCCCAGGGAGCAACAACCACCGGTAAGGATAGAGGAGGTGACCGGTGCGGCGGAGGAGGATAGGTGCGTGCATAGAGCTGACGTGGGGAGTCGAGGAGAGATCGGGGTGATCCACGGAAGAGTGGGAATCGAGGCGACCCGAAAGGCAAGCCTCCACACCATGTACCGTCGGAGCGTGGCTTCGACTTCTCAAACCCCACCCCCGGAGGAGAAGATCAATTTCTCTCGGAAGGACATGCCCGACCATGAAGACCCGTTCTGCGACGCGCTAGTGATCCAGGCGGCCATCGAGAACTTCACCGTCTCTCGGATCCTCGCCGACAACGGGAGCTCGGTCAACGTCATCTTTAAGAAGGCGTTCGACGAGATGAAGGTGGAGGCAAGGAGGGTGCTAGCCTCGGATGGCCCACTGTTCGGATTCTCAGGGGAAAGGAAGGAGGTGGAAGGAGGAGTAGGACTCCATGTCATCTTGGGGGGACAGTCCCGAAACTGTCGGTTCGTCATCGTTGACGCCCCGAGCAGCTACAACGCCATCTTTGGGTGACCCCTCATCAATGCATTCCGGTGTGTCCCCTCCTCATTCCACCAGTGCCTCAAGTTCAGCGTAGGCGGAGTCCAGATCTGGGTGAGGGGAGACCAAAAGGTAGTAAGGCAATGCTACGTTACCGCAGTCAACGTCATCACCTGGCAAGCAGAGGCGGAAGAGATGGACTGTGAGATGGAGTGGCAGGATGTGGAGGAAGGGCTCGTCGAAGGACCCGAGGCAGAGGAAGCGGGAGTGGGAAGGGGAGAAGAGGATCAGGCCCAGGAGGAAGGGGCGGAGGAGCTGCTGGAAGTTCGGGAGGAGAGGCTGAAGGAAGAGGGAACCGAAGCACTCGCTTGCGGGAAGAAGAGGGAAGATGATTGGGGGGAGCAATCTAGGTTGGAGGCCGTGGAAGAGGTCGTGGAGCTGGAGGTCGTCTACCGGGAAGGAGCGATAGAGAAAGTGAAAATCAGTGGGGAGCTCAGCCCCGAGGACCAGAGGAGGATCCTGGCCTGCGTCCAAGAGAACGTGGACGTCTTCGCTTGGAGCGCGGAGAAAATGTCGGGGATCAATGCGGATGTGGCTTGCAACCGCCTCAACCTTGACCCTGGCACTCGCCCCATCCGGCAGAAGAAGAGATTCATCGTTGACAAGTTAGCGGAGCCCATTCAGGAGGAGGTGAACAAGCTCCTCAAAGCAGGATTTGTATCAGAGATCCAGTATCCAGGCTGGGTCTCCAACGTAGTAATGGTAAAGAAGGGAGATGGAAGGTGGAGGATGTGTGTTGATTTCTCTTTGTTAAATAAATCATGCCCTAAGGATTGCTACTCCTTGCCTCGAATAGACGCACTGGTTAATTCAGCCAGCGGTTTTTCTCTAATGAGTTTTCTAGATGCCTTTTCAGGTTATCATCAGATTCGCATGCACCCCCCCACCCCCGTTAAGGACGTCTCATTCATCACTGGGGATGGGTGTTATTGCTACAAGATGATGCCCTTCGGGCTGAAGAATGCAGGAGCAGCTTACCAACGGATGATGAACGGGGTCTTTCGTGAGCAGAAGGGGAGGAACCTAGAAGTTTGCGTGCATGATCTCATGATCAAGAGACGGGACCTCGAGTCCCACCTCCGGGATCTTGAAGAGACCTTCAACACCTTGAGAAAATTCACGATGAGGCTCAACCCCCAGAAATGTGTTTTTGGGGCCAGCAGGGGAAAGTTCTTGGGCCATCTGCTCACCCCTGCTGGGGTAGAGCCTAACCCAAACAAGGTGAGAGCAATAATTGTGCTAGGGTCACCAAGGAACGCAAAGGAAGTTCAGCGCCTCACTGGAAAGTTGGCCAGACTAAGCAGGTTTCTCTCCAGGGCAGGGGAGAAATGCTCATCTTTCTTCAAGGTACTGCGAGGGAACCAGAAATTCGAATAGACCCCTGAGTGCGGGGGGGGGGGGGGGGGGGGGCATTCCGAGCACTAAAGGAATAATTAACCCAGGCTCCGCTGCTCCAGGGACCAAGGCAAGGTGAGGACCTATCCCTATACTTGGGGGTGGGGGCCGAGGCGGTGAGTTCGGTTTTGGTCCGGGAGGAGGGGAAGAAGCAACTCTCAATCTACTACGTCAGTATGGTGCGGAGAAAGGCAGTACACAGTATCCCATCCAGGAGAAGCTGGCCTTTGCCCTGGTGGTGTTGGCCCGGAAGCTCCAACCTTACTTTAAAGCACATTCTATCAAGGTGGTGACCGACCATCCCCTTCGCAACATAATGGAGGGGGTAGAGCACTCAGGAAGGTTGGCCTAATGGTTGGTGGAGCTAAGTGAATTTGACATATCGTTTGTTCTCAGGCTATCAATAGAGGCACAAGCAGTGGCGGATTTTTTGGCTGACTACGTAACCGAGGTGGAAGGGCCCGAACCACCCCACTCGATGGCATGAAAAATGTTGGTCGACAGAGCGTCGAGGAAGCATCCATTGGGGGAGGAGTGATCCTGGTGAGTCCCCAGGGAACAAAGATCGAGCAGGCAATCAGCATACATTTCCCACTCACCAACAACCAGGATGAGTACGAGGTTGTGCTCGCAGGGCTCCTCCTGGCCAGGGAGCTGGGGGTGCAGGATGTGGAGGTCTCGACGGACTCCATGGTGGTGGCTTGCCAAGTCAAGGGGGAGTTCGAGGCAAAGGAGCCGACTCTCTAGCGATACCTGGAGAAGGTCAAGGGACTCATTGGACAGTTCCGCACTTTCTCAATTCGGCACGTACTAAGGGAGGAAAGCTCCTCGGCGGACCTCCTGGCCAAGTTCGGTCCCCGGGCAGGGGGGGCGGTGTCAGAACTCTTCCGAACATCCATTGAGGAAGGAGAGTTGATGGAGGTGGACCAGCGAGCGTCGTGGATGGACCCCTTCATCACCTTCCTGGCATCGGGGCAGTTTCCAGGAGGGGATGTAGATAAGCGGCGATTCCGATACAAACCGGCATACTATTCTTTGCATGCAAGAGGATTGTACTGAAAGACCCTATATGGATTCCTAGCCCGTTGTGTGTCGGAAGAGGAGGCCCCGAGGGTCCTGGAGAAGATCCACTCAGGGGAGTGTGACAGCCATTCTGGAAGCAGGACCCTGGAAGGAAGGGTGTTGAAGCAAGGCAACATCTAGCCTACCCTCAACAAGGATGCGGCAGAATTCGCGAAGAAGTGATCCAAGTGCCAGCTGTATGCCCCCCTCCAGCTACTACCAGCCCAAAGGCTTCAAACTATCACAGCGCCATGGTCATTAGCAATATGGGGGCTGGACTTGGTAGGCCCTTTCCCCCAAGCTAGTGAACAAAGGAAGTTCCTGCTGGTGATGATCGACTATTTCTCCAAGTGGCTGGAGGTGAAGACACTGGCTAAGGTAACTTCTCAAGTTGTAAAAAATTTTGTTTGGGGGGAAATAATCTGTTGACATGGTCTCTCATTAGCCATCGTCACAGACAATGGGCCGCAGTTTGTTAGCGACGAGTTCGTCGGTTTCTGCGGTCAGCTGGGCACAGATCTTCGCTTCGCGTCGGTCCACCACCCTGGAAGCAATGGGCAGGTGGAGGCGGCAAATAAAATAATTATGAACTTGTTAAAGAAGAAGGTCGAGAACCTGAGGGGTAGCTGGGTAGACCAGCTCCCCTCTGTCATATGGGCCTTGAGAACCACGCCAAACACAGCCACAGGGGAGACCCCTTTCAAGCTCTCTCACGGATCTGAGGTCGTGCTCCCGATCTGAGTTCGAGGTAAAATCGCCCAGGGTGGTCGCAGCAGGCGAAGGAGATGAGGAATGGCGAATGGAGAATGAAGAAGAGCAGAAACTATCTCTGGACCTGGTAGAAGAGCTTCAGGATCTGACTACCGTCAGACAAGAAAAAGTCAAACGGCGGATGACACGGTACTTTGACAAGCACATCCGAGTAAAACAGTTCGAGAAGGGGGGCTTGATCTTGAAAAAGGTCGACGCAGCCGAGAGGGGAGCAGCGGTCGGAAAACTTAATCCCAATTGGGAAGCTCCTTATATTGTAAATGAAGCACTCAAGTCGAGAGGATATCACCTCCGGGATGTGGAAGGGGTACTCCTCAGCCGCACTTGGAGTGAGGATGACTTAAAACGTTTCAACCCTTCAACTCTTATGTTAAGTTGATTTGAATTGACATTGTTGTCTTTTTTTCGTTATAGGTTCATACAATGCACATGTGGTGCTAGAGTGCCCCAGATCGATTCCGCTGTCAGGCTCTCACTATACGGTGGGTCGGGTTGATATCTGGAGAGGATGACAAGGTAGTGTGGTGCTGGAGTGCCTCAGATCGATTCCGTTGTCGGGCTCTCACTAAACGGTGGGTCAGGTTAATCTCTGGAGAGGCTGGCAAGGTAGTGCGGTGCTTGAGTGCCCCAGATAGATTCCGTTGTCGGGCTCTCACTAGACGGTGGATCAGGTTGATCTCTGGAGAGGCTGGCAAGGTAGTGCGGTGCTGCAGTGCCCCAGATCGATTCCGCTGTCGGGCTCTCACTAGACAGTGGGTCAGGTTAATCTCTGGAGAGGTTGACAAGGCAGTGGGGTGCTGGAGTGCCCCAGATCGATTCCGCTGTCGGGCTCTCACTAGACGGTGAGTCGGGTTGATCTCTGGAGAGGCTGGCAAGGTAGTATGGTGCTGGAGTGCCCCAGATCGATTCCGCTGTCGGGCTCTCACTAGACGGTGGGTCAGGTTGATCTCTGGAGACGCTGGCAAGGTAGTGTGGGTCAGGTTGATCTCTGGAGAGGCTGACAAGGTAATGTGGTGCTGGACTGCTCCAGATCCATTCCGCTGCTGGGCTCTAACTAGACGGTGGGTCAGGTTGATCTCTGGAGAGGCTGGAAAGGTAGTGTGGTACTCGAGTGCCCCAGATCGATTCCGCTGCCGGGCTCTCACTAGACGGTGGGTCAAGTTGATCTTTGGAGAGGCTGGCAAGGTAGGTGGTGCAGGAGTTCCCCAGATCGATTCCGCTACCGGGCTCTCACTAGATGGTGGGTCAGGTTGATCTCTGGAGAGGCTGGCAATGTAATATGCTGTCGGAGTGCCCCAGATTGATTCCGCTGTCGGGCTCTCACGAGACGGTGGGTCAGGTTGATCTCTGGAGAGGCTGACAAGGTAGTGTGGTGTTGGAATGCCCCAGATCGATTCTGCTGCTGGGCTCTCACTAAACGGTGGGTCAGGTTGATCTCTGGAGAGGATGGCAAGGTAGTGTGGTGCAGGAGTGCCTCAGATAGATTCCGTTGTCGGGCTCTCACTAGACGGTGGGTCAGATTGATCTCTGGAGAGAATGGCAAGGTAGTGGGGTGCTGGAGTGCCCCAGATCGATTCCGCTGTCGGGCTCTCACTAGACGGTGAGTCAGGTTGATCTCTGGAGAGGCTGGCAATGTAATATGCTGTCGGAGTGCCCCAGATTGATTCCGCTGTCGGGCTCTCACTAGACGGTGGGTCAGGTTGATCTCTGGAGAGGCTGACAAGGTAGTGTGGTGTTGGAATGCCCCAGATCGATTCCGCTGCTGGGCTCTCACTAAAAGGTGGGTCAGGTTGATCTCTGGAGAGGATGGCAAGGTAGTGTGGTGCAGGAGTGCCTCAGATCGATTCCGTTGTCGGGCTCTCACTAGACGGTGGGTCAGATTGATCTCTGGAGAGGATGGCAAGGTAGTGGGGTGCTGGAGTGCCCCAGATCGATTCCGCTGTCGGGCTCTCACTAGACGGTGGGTCAGGTTAATCTCTGGAGAGGCTGGCAAGATAGTGGGGTGCTGGAGTGCCCCAGATCGATTCCGCTGTCGGGCTCTGACTAGACGGTGAGTCAGGTTGATCTCTGGAGAGGCTGACAAGGTAGTGTGGTGCTAGAGTGCCCCAGATCGATTCCGCTGTCGGGCTCTCACTAGACGGTGGGTCAGGTTAATCTCTAGAGAGGCTGGCAAGGTAAAAGTTGTGACATGACCCGGGAATACCACTGTCGGGCTCCCACAAGCCGGCAGGGGCGACAAGCCGCTCAGAGGGCGAGGTGAAACAGGGCTCTCCTGGCGAGAGGTGGGCGGAACAAGCTGGGGACACAAGGCCTCCCGCGCGGGAGGGCCTCGCTCGAAGGCACCAAAGCAAGGGAAAGTGGCAATCACCTAGATGAGCGAGTCATGGTCTCGCAGGTACGGTTGATAGGGAAGATCGAAGTGAATCGGTTGATATAATAGGCGCGCACGAGCTAGCGTGAGGGGAGCCTCGTTCGCAGTACCCAAGGGCGAGCGAGTCGGGTCTGATGCGGAAGCGAGATGCGTCGGGCGGACGAGAAAATCACCGTCATAAAGACGCGCGAGTCCTATGAGTGAACAACGCGCGAGTCCTAAGAGTCCAACGAGTAAAAGGCGCGCGAGCCCTATGAGTAAAAGGCACGCGAGTGCTGCGTGAAGGCTACGCGAGTACGTTGCGGCGAGGCAAAATAAAAAATAAGAATGACGAGAAAAAGAGCTAAGCAAAACTTCATTTCATTTCATGAAGAGTTCTATTACAGATGTCGCGGCGATCTCGCCAGCCAAAAAGTTAGAAATAAAAATACATTTGAGTTTAAGAGTGGCCCTCAGACCGCTCTCTTTCGCTGTAACTAGTCTCTGACAGCGGTAAGAATAGCTCCGGGACCACCTCCTCAACGGTCAGCTGCGCCGCTTCTTCAGACAGAAGGCTCGCCTTCTTCATGGTGCGGAAGATGTGCTTCGCCGCCGCGATCGCATTCGTCTGCATCATCTCATACAGCTCGCGCTCCGAGAGGGTCTGAGTGTTGCCGAGGCGAGGAGGCGGAGGAAGGACGGCCCGGGTCAGCTCGCTGTTCTGAGCCTTCAGCCCGAGAATCTCCTTCTCCAGGTCGGAGGTGTGGGCGAGGAGCTGGCTAGCGGTCTCGGCATCCTGCGAAGGAAGAGGTGAGTCAATCAAAGAAAACAGAGAGGACAAGGGGGAAAAATGCTGCAACAACTCACCATTCCGCCCTGGAGGCTGGCGAGGAGTCCATCGGAGATTTCCTGCTTCTCTTTGAGACTCGCGATCTCCTCCGAAGCGGCCTTCAGCTGGCGCTTGCGCTCTTCAGAATTCCTCTCCACCTGGAGGCATTGCTGGCCCGTCATGTGGGTGAGCTCCAGGGCGCAAAGCTGGGATCGTACGCTATCGTGAGCGAGCGCCCAGGACGTCAGCTCGTCGAAGTCCGTGGCATCCTCACGGTCGTAAAGCCCGAAGGAGAGGGCGAAGGCCGGGCCTCCGATGGTCTCCTGCTCCACCCAGTAGGGGAGGAGGGTTGATATGGAGGCCCAGTTGGCCTCCGGATCCCAATCCAGCAGAGGCTCGCCGGCCTAGTCACGGTGCCCCATGCCGAGGCAGAAGTTTCGGTGGCTCGCCGACCCGGGCACGCGCGATGTACCGGCGACCTCTTCAAAGACCTCGCTAGTCCCCTTGTCCACTGGCAGGTCCCCGAGGACCCCTTTCCCCTTGGCCGGGGGCGAGGCATTCTTCTTCTTTTGGGGCGGCGGCGGCAAGGAAGGCTCCCCGCGACCCGCGGGTGCGGGCCGCTTCTTGCCAGAAGGTGCGGAAGTGCTGGGAGTGTCCCGGCACGCGGCGACAGTGGAGGTGGCAAGCGCGAGACCAGGGAGGATAGTCCCGGTCCTCGCGTAAGGGGGTGGAGTGGAAGGTCTCGCTCCCCTGCAAGTGATACAACGGACAGAGGTTAGCTAGCAAGAGAAAAAGCAGAACGCAAAGTATGGGACGAACGCAAGTCAAACCTGCTCCGGGCGGCACGGGGAGTAACGAGTCGACGTTTCTTCGAAGGTAGATGACCTCGAAGTTCTTCGTCGCCAGGTACTTGAAGAGCTCGGCTTCGTGGTAGCCGAGCGTGGGAGGACGGTAGGTCGCCTCGTCATGCTGGACGGGCGAGTGGGGGATGTTGTCAAAAGGTCCCTTCACGTAAACAAACTTCTGGAGCCAGTGGTGGCTCTTATTTACCGTCTCGCAAACCTTGGCGTGCTGGCTCGCGAAGTAGCCAAGTAGGCAGTCCCGTCTTTATAGGCTCGGAAGGAGAAGAGCTTGCGGAAGACCGGCAAGTTGAACTCGATCCGCTCCTCCCTCAGGTAGCAGGCGAAGGCTACCATGACAGCGACCGAGTTGGGGGTCATTTGGCCCGGAATCACGCCGAAATACTTGAGTATCTGGCGAATAAGTGGCATATGGTTAGAAGCCTTACCCTCTCGAGGAGGAATATCAAAGTGAATGAGAACCTGGCAGATTTCCGTACATAGGGGAAGCCGCAGGCCGACATCGAAGTGAGCCGCGAAGATAGCGAGCAAGTCCGGCAAGGTGTCGTTGATGGCCTCGGTCTTCGCGGGTTGACGAGCAGAGAACCTGGGCGAGATGTAGTTGGTGATCACGGAGTGGTACTCGCTCTCGGTGAGCGAGCAGTTGAAGAAAGAGTGGTCGCAAAAGGTCCAGGCGCACTTGGCCCGGCCCTCGGCATAGCCTCCATCGCCACTCATTTTAGAGGTTGTAGGAAAGCTGAAGAAGCGAGCGCGAGAAGGAAGGAGCGAAGTCTCGATAGCAAAGGAAGCAGAGGGCTAGGACGATAAATGCGGTAGTTGGGCATGCCGACAGAACCTATTTATAGAAAAGCAGAAAAGGCGGGAAGAAGTCGAAGCGACGAGTGGTGCGGTTAGCAAAATCTCAGTGCGATACGCCTCGATCCTCGAGCCAACCCCTCTTCCTCACCCGCTCGCAATAATAAGAAAGCGCGAGCACACTGGCAAGCAGGGCCAGCTCGCGGCAGGCGGGGCGAGCACAATAAAAGCCGCGAGCCAGAATATAAAGAAATAAAAGTTAAAAAACTAGCGAACGCGACACAAACAATATCACAGCGCGAGCAAATAAAAGAAGGCACAATGGCGGGCGAGAAGTACCAAATTAATCATAATAACAGTCCGCAGATTGTCCAAAATAAATAAAGATTACAATACAGGGTTCTCCGAGTGGGTGCGAGCGCGAGAGGGATCAGTACTGAATCCACCTCCATCGACCTCGGCCTCGCACCCCCGAGCTCGGCGGCACCCGAGGATAATGATAGGCGCGGACGGCACGGAGCTCGGGCAGCAGCAGGCGCACCTGGTCCTCCGCTCGCGAGAGGTGCAGCCCCGGGGAGGTGACCTCGTCGCGAGCATCCATCCGCAGCTCGGCAGGAGCCGCGCGTAGTCGTCCTCGAGGATGGCAAGCCGCTCCTCGAAGGTCGTCCTGTCCTCCCGCGCCTGGTTGTACAGATCCCGCAGCATGTGGCCATACTTCTGGAGCACCTCAGTGGTCCGCCTCTTCAGCACCTCGGGGTCTCGGGGATTGCCGAGGAAGTCAGCAATCTTGTCCGGCGAGGGCGTGGTGGGGGGGTGGGGGGGGCATCTCCTCTTCCCCAAAGTCAGGATCGGCGGGGAGGCTCTCGCGGGCATCTGCAAAAAAGAAATCAGTGGTGAAAACGAGGTACAAATAATCGATGATATTAACCAACCTGGCGAGGCCATGATAGCTTTACCGGGTCGCTGGCGGAAGGAGTTCGGCTGTCCCTGGAAGTCCTCAGTGTAGGTCAACGTGACAGATTTTCCCAGGCCAGGGGGTGCGGCGCAATGCTGGCAATCCGGATAACGCAGGGCAGCGAGCCTTCAGGGCTCTTCTGGCCCAGGAGACCATATTCCGGGGTGGGGATGGTCTCGCCCGGTGGAGCCGGCGAGCCCGTTGGCAGGGCGCGCTTCCTAGGGGTTGCGAGGAGGGTCTCTGTAAAGGCGATAGTGTTGGAAAATCAACGGCCGAGAGGATCCAGTTGGCAGGGATGAAGGCAAGCAACTCACCGGGTCGTGGCGAGGAATCGAGCAGGCCGACGACGTCCATGACCGCTGAACCGGCCCTCGCAGGGGTTGGAGGGTGAGTGCCTGTCAGAACCTCGCCCGCGGCAACTCCCTCGCGAAGCACGTCCTGCGAGTGAATGATGTTAGCATATTTTCATGGGAGTTCGACCTATCAACTCGAATACCTGTTGGGCGAGCCCGGTGTCGGGTGACGGATCCGGGTGCGAGGACCCGTCTTCCCTGGAGTGTCGCCGGACCGTCTTCGCCTTCTTTATCTTGGGCAAGACCGCGGGGGCCCACCGGGCGAGCCAAGGCACGAATTCGATGGTGAATGACCGTCCGCCCGCCCGCAACGCGTCCAGGCGAGCTTGGGCTTCTTCTGAAAGAGGCATTTCAGCAGCTACAATAGCGGGTGGCGAAAGAAGACGAAGGGCCAAAGGGTTACACATCACCCATGATTGGTGGTTTTTATAGCGCTGGGGATGGGGCCCACCAAAAGATTTCTGCCAGGTCAGTAGCCACCGGCGAACACCAGGGGTTGGACGTTTCTTTGCGAGCTTAGGATAATCTCGCAAAGAGCGGGGATTGTGTACAACCCCGTGTTCGCCGAAGGGTAAATTTGAGAATCGGACACAGACGAAGCAAGAAGGGGCTCGACGCCTTGCGAGGAGCGGGTCACTAGGGCGAGGGGAGCCTGACTCGCCTCCTTGCGAGGAGCATAGGGCGAGGCGAGTGCAAGCTCACCGCTTTGGGGTGCATTTAGCAACGGCGAGGCAAGTGAGGGCTCGCCGCCTCGCGTAAGCGACCCAGGTTGGTAGAAAGGGGGGCGAGCGCATTCTTCATCAAGCACTCGCCCGCCCAGGCTTCTGGATGTGTGTGCCACCAGGCGGAACCCCATTCGCCCGGGCGGCCAAGGGGGCTAGCTAGTGGTACCGTCACGGGCCACTCTCATAGTGAGATCTCGCGAGCCCGACTCGCAGGAAGGCTGGAGAGTGGCGCCTTCTCAGGCCACTCGCCCAGTGAGGCCTAGAAGTGAATTTACCCTGATATCCTTGATGGGTTGCCGATAGCTCTTCAGAATAGCGGAGTTTGGCTGTTAGCAGACCACTTTGGTGTGCGATTAGTAAAACCAAAAGGCGGAGTTACGCTATTAGCAGACCAGAAGAGAAAAACTATATATGGACCCTGAAGGGCACCTTTGGAGAAGATTCAGGGCTTTGACTTCTTCCTCATTAGGACATTTTTGGTTAGCTCCTCAGGCTCTCCAAGGTGCACGGCTTCAGCTTTGGCTTAGGAGGTGAAGCGCTCTAAGATCTTCCGGGTGTGTGGTGGGACCTCCACGCTGCAGCCAAGGGTCGGTGTTTAGTTCTAAGTCTTCGGTCAGGTTCCTCCGCGGGATCTGTAAGTGCTAGCTGCCCCCTCTTAGGGGTCCGAACTCCTCGTTGGGCTGAATCTCAGTTCCAACACATAAGACGGAGGAAAGAAGGTCACAGAACAGTTCATAGAATTTGTCAGATGACTAATGGAAAGAATGTTACGAGTAAACTTGGGTACATGAAGAACAGAGGAAAGAGTGAGGGAGGAGCAAGAGATGGATCATTTCCGAGCAATCGGAGAGAAGGAACAATCAACACTGCTCATATTGTCCCTACTAGATAAGGGAAGATAAGACACAAAACCTGTACCAGAACCGGTTATATGATCTGTTGCTCCAAAATCAATAATCCAGTGGATAAGACACAGCATGAGCACCTAAGGGTCCTGATGAGCATATGAGGACGAGGAAGCGAATGTCTCAGGAGATTGACCCTGCATCAAGCAGCGAAACGCATGGATCTCATAGGCAGAGAGAGACAGAGAAGGCACAGTAATGGCAAAGAATGAAAAGATCTCCGGGACTTCAGATAAGCAGACCGAGACTGAGTGGAACGTCCTGGAGAGTGACAATAAAAATAACCTCCTCTCGGAGCAGAACCACCACGAGGTGTAGGAAAGCCATGAAGACAAAAACAAGTGTCCCTAGTATGACGAGACTTCCCGCAGTAATCACATATCAAATGATCTTTGTTAGTGGGCTTGGACCTTGTATCGAAAGGAGCTCTACTACCAAATTGAGCAGCTAGGGCAGAACCTTCAGGAGCAGCATCAGAAGTCAACGTCTGTCGCTTATCAAATTCTTGTTGAACAAGACTACATACCTCTAGAATAGAAGGCAGGGGAGAGCGTCCAAGGATCTGAACATGGATCTGATTGAAGTCCCGATGCAGACCATGCAAAAACTCAAAAAATTTGTTCCTATCTTCCTGAGCTCAGACAAGAATCTCATCCTTAGGGGACACAAGAGTGATGGAGTCAAAATGATCGTACTCTTGATAAAGCTGAGTGAACTCCAAGTAGTAGATAGAAGGGGGTCGAACACCCTGATGTAGGAGAAAGATCTTCCGTCGCAGCTGAAAAATTTGGGCAGCATTCCCCCTGCAGGAGAAAGTGACATCAACCCTCTTCCAAATATCTGCAGCAGTATATAAGAACAGGTAATTCTGGGCAATAAAATCCACCATGGAGTTAGTCAACCAAAACATAACTAAAGAGTTCTCAGACCCCCATTGTAACCAATCAAGCGAATCATTGGCAGGCGCCTACGTAGTACCCAAAACATAGACAAGCAGACGTTTGCTCTTCAAGGCAAGGGTGATAGCCCGAGACCACGGGAAAAAATTTGAGCCATTCAGGCTTATAGTTGTGATTTGAGGAGTATTATGATCATGACTTGACCGAATAGATCCAACAAACATCAAAGTAGTGGAGGAAACTCCGACAACAGAAGAGATCGTAGGAGATTCATCATTCTCTGACATGATAATCCAAGAATAGAAATTAAGGTGTCAACAGAAAGAGCAACACACCCACCTAGAAAGAAACTAGGGTTTGCTCATAGAAGGAGGACTGAAACCAAATCCAGGTAGGATCTTCCAATAGAGATCGACACGGGAAATGCCATCAAATTAGGGTAGCATGGCTGGTGCCAAGCCAGAAGAGGAAACAAACCGAACGAGAAGAACCTCCTTCCCGCGCGACTGTCGGAAGAAGAAAGCCCCACTCCGGCTGGGACTGCAGTGCAGGAGGGAGAAGTGGGTGGGACTGCTGTTGTTACTAGTGGACGAAGGCGGGAGAGGAACTGGAACTGGAGGTTGTGGCGGGAGACAGAACCGAATGGGAGAAGACGAGCGAGCAAAATGCGAGGCAGATGCGGAATGAAGGCGGAGCGGTGCGAGGCCGGATGCATAAGGAGGTGCGATAGGAGTACGCCTAACACTCCGATACCATGAGGAAACTTTCAATATGTTGATTAATTTGGAAAACAAGGAGTACATCCCACTATATATGGGTAGCAGAGAACTAAGAAAATACAAAACACAAAAATAAGAAAATACAAATATCAACACAAAGGTAAAATTGTTGTCACTCTCTGATTCTTTCCCTGGCATGGGCTTCTCGGTGGTTGTTGATATGAACCAACTGGACTAATTTTGGTGGTTGCAATTCAGGAGATAAAGACTGAACTTGGCTACAACTCCATTGGTTTCTTGTGAATTTGGTGGTAAGCTTGTAAATTTTTTTTGTTTGGTTTTAAGATTAGGATGATATGCGTCTTATTGAGCTTACTATCCTAAATTCCAGAGAGGATTTGTTGTCTTAAAGAGAAAAGGGTTGTTACCTTGGATTTTCTAAGGCTGCCGATTTTTAGGCCTCCTATTTTGTTTCTTTGGGGAAATCTATCCGAAAATTTGGGCATTTTAGAGGTTTTCTGGTGCTACTGAACTCTAAAATCTTATGCTATTAATTTTCTGGATTGTTGGCTGGCCGACCCTGCCCCTGTTTCTTTGGATTTCTGGATTCTGGGACACTGGTTTTCCGCTGCTAGGTGTGTGGTTGAAGGTTGCTGTGAATGTGTTTAAAGTTGTGAATGAGTGATTTTAAAGGCTATATGCGTGCATTTTAAAAGCTGTGTGTGAGTGTGGTTTAAAGGTTGTGTGTGTGGACTTTTACATCTGATGGCTGAAATATTGTGTACTTACAACAGAGGGATTTTCTAAATTAAAATGCTTCCAATGGGGTTATTTTATTTGCTATAAATTAAAAGGATTACACTATCTTTCCTCTTTTCCCATCCCCTGATTCATTTTCTATTCCTTAAGGCTTGTATGATAAAAGAGGTCTCTCATCTTACTGATATAATTTCTTTCTTTAGAGATGAGTTTTCCAATTTCATTCATTCATTCTCAAGGTCCTCTCAGGTAGGGTATAATCCTTTTCTCATGTGTCGCAACACGCGTAAGATTTTAGTGTCCCTCAAAAAAATAATATGAATTGTTGTCTTACAAAGCCTCGCTCAAAAATATACTGCGCTTGAGATGGCCTCGAGGGAAGGGATGAATATCGATCTGAGAATAAATAAGGGTAAAGAAAAAGTAAATGTGCGTTCTTATTTCACTTACGCTCTATTTAAAATGTTTTATTTTCTTAATTACAGTAAATACAAATTTGTAATTGATAAATTATTCTTTCGTGCATAATACGCATAAATGTTTAAGAATATTTTTCTGATATTGCACTCAACGTGTTTTAAAATTTCAGATTTCATTTTATGTGGAAGAAGCTTTGATTTAAGTGTTTCCTATCGTTTCGATTTTTATTTACAAAGACGGTGCAGGAGTACGCATCCGAGTTGGAACGCCTATGAGTGGATTATGATCACGCCTCCGGAGGTATGTGTTGCAGCGACTTGCAGTGTCGGGCTTCCAAGATCATCGTGGAGGAGAGGACGATGAAATTCCTGAAGGGATTGGATGACAAGTTTGATCAGAGGAGAGCCCTTCTTATATCTAGTACGAAGATTCCTATGCTTACCAAAGTCATCTCTGCCATGATCCAGGAAGAGACATGTCTCAAACATCAGGAAGGGGCAGAAGGGTCCACTACTGTGAAGTCAGCACTAGCAGTTGCGGGCCATGGTGTTATAGGACAAAGGGAAGAAACCCGGCAGTGCTACAACTGTGGGGAGGTGGTCCATCTGAGGCAAGCCTGCCCCAAGCCCCCCAAGGAGAGAGAGTCGGGTGGTGGACGGGGACGTGGTAGCGCTCGTGGTGGCCGAGGTGGCTATCATGCCAATTTGGGAATGACTGATAGTATAGAGGAAGTCGACATTATCTATACAGAGGAAGAACATACCCTTCTGAGCATGATGGAGGGCATCAAGTGGAAACAAATGGGTGAGGGGAGCAAGGATGGAGCTGGGGGGTCGCTATGTATGCACACCCAACTGATGGATCACTTTATCTCACTTCCATATCTTTCTTCAGGGCATCAGATTGGATCATTGACTCAAAAGCATCATGTCACGTGACAGGAGATGTCGGCGAGTTCTCCTCCTACACTCACCTAGCTAATGCAGATAACATCTAGACGGCGGATGGTACGTTCCAACTCGTGGTCGGAAAGGGTATTTTTAATTGTTCAGGTTCAGTAAGACTATCCAATGTTTTGCATGCGCCTTCTTTTCCAGTTAATCTCTTATCCATTAGTTCTATAATTATTCAACTGAGATGCGCTGTTTCTTTTGATATTCCCAAGGTGACTTTCCAGGAGAAAGGGACGAGACGGATACTAGGGACTGGGACTTGGCATGACGGGTTGTGGTATCTGGATAGGGGAGGATTGGACGCAGCTCGTGTATCTGTGGTAGAGAGGGCAGAAGTTGGAGGACAAAAGATGAGTGCAGAGGATACGCCAGTACTCCATCATAGGAGGTTGGGGCACCCTTCGTTTGTCACTCTAGCTAGGTTATTTCCTGCTATGTTTGAAAAAGCAAATAAAACTAAATTGGTGTGTGATGCTTGCGATCTAGGCAAGCTTACTAAGAGTTCGTATGTAAGTACGGGCCGGAGAAGCTCTTCTATTTTTGATGTAGTTCATTCCGATGTATGGGGGTCTTATGCTGTAAGTTTTTTAAATGGATATAAGTATTTTGTCACCTTTATTGATTGTGCCTCTCATGTTACTTGGTTATATTTGATGAAAAATAAGAGAGATATTTACCTGCTTCCGAGATTTCCATAAGCATGTTCAGACGCAATACACTAAGATGATCAAGGTACTGAGGTCATATAATGAGACAATGTACACTAATAGGGCAATGAATGAGTACTTATCAGCTCATGGGATATTGCACCAGACCACCTGTGCATACACACCGACACGGAATGGAGTGGCGGAAAGGAAGAATAGACACCTTCTGGAGGTGGCAAGAAGTATCATGCTTAATGTGAAGGTTCCTCAGAGTCTGTGGGGATATGCGGTGTTGACAGCGACACAGCTTATCAACAGGATGTCATCACAGGTTCTGGGGTGGAAGTCTCTGTATCCGTTGTTGCAGGGACATAATGGGGGGATCCTTCCGTTGAAGGTTTTTTGGTGTGTGTGCTTCGTGAAGAACAACAGGCTAGGTGTTGGTAAGCTTGGTGCGAGGGCAGTCAAATGTATCTTTGCGGCTACTCTCGTACTCAGAAGGGGTACGTGTTGTGGAGTCCAGTGGAGAAAAGAAGCTTTGTGAGCATGGATGTTCACTTTAGAGAGTTGAAGCAGTACAACCGACAGGAGGGAGCCCCACCCACACCAGATTCACCCGATAGAGAAGATATGAGGCGAAAGAGGGAGAGGTTGGTGACAGATCTAGGAGTATGGCAGGGAGGACCAGTGGAGGATGAGCAAGAGAGCGATAAGGAGCAGTTGGAGGAGGCGAGGCGAGGTGTTAGACCTACGGCTCAAGGGAAGCTACTTACATACAGTAGGAGGGGAGGCTACCAACAATATCAGCTCCTGTGCATGTGCCAGTCTAGCTCCTAGTCCCTTGGCTACGTCTGTCCCTACTCCTGGAGCACCTATATCACCGCAAGCCTCAGGTGATATCCTTCCCCCTCACTCTCCTTTTCCAACGGTCACCTTACGGAAGGTGCAAATGGGAAAGTATTTACAGCTGCCAAAGAATAAGAAGGCCGTCAGGTGCAAATGGGTGTTCACTGTGAAGCAGAACTCAGAGGGGCAAGTCGAGCGCTACAAGGTTCGATTAGTTGCCAAGGGGTACAGCCAGACCTATGACATCGATTATGACGAGACATTTGCACCCGTCACGAAGTAGCACCGTCAGGACTCTGATCAGCTTGGCGGTGAATGGTGGATGGATGTTGCACCAACTAGATGTGATGAATGCATTTCTTCATGGAGTTCTAGCAGAGGAGGTGTACATGGAGATACCACCAGGGTTTGGCACAGCCAAGACAGAAGGCAGAGTCTGTAGGTTAAAGAAGTCCCTCTATGGGCTGAAGCAGTCACCTCGCGCGTGGTTCAACAGGTTCAGGAAGCCGATGATTGGAATGGGATATCAACAGATAAATGTCGATCACATAATGTTTTTCAGACAGTTTGGAGGTCACATCACCATGCTTGCGGTGTATGTGGACAACATGATCATCACAGGGGATGATGAGCGGGAGATTGGCTGCCTCAAGAGGGTTCTGGGCAAAGAGTTTGAGGTGAAGAATCTGGGTCTTCTTAGGTATTTTCTAGGAATTGAGATTGCTTACGATGCAGAAGGGATGGTCCTTTCCCAAAGGAAGTACGCATTGGATCTCCTCACAAAAACTGGGATGTTGGGGTGCAAACCTGCTGCGACACCAATCGATCAGAAGTGTAAATTGGGTGCTTAGTCCGGGGAACTGGTGGATCGTGAGTTGTATCAAAGGCTAGTTGGGAGGTTGATTTACTTGAACCACACTCGTCGGGACATCTCCTTTGCTGTGAGCGTGGTGAGCCACTACATGCATGACCCACGAAAGGGTCATATGGATGCAGTGTACCAGATTCTGCGGTACTTGAAGAATGCCCCTGGCAAGGGGCTGACGTTCAGAAGGAACGGGCACGTGAAGATTGAGGGCTACTACGACTTTGACTGGGCAAGCTGTGCGGACGACAGGAGGTCGACTTCGGGCTATTGTATATTTGTGGGAGGCAACCTGGTCTCCAGGAGGAGCAAGAAACAGTCAGTTGTGGCTAGATCAGCGGCAGAGGCAGAGTATAGAGCCATAGCATTAGGGGTTGCTGAGCTTCTATGGCTGAAAGGGATGCTTGTTGAGTTGAAGTTGGATCACAAAGATAAGATGAAACTGTGGTGTGACAGTTAGTCAACTTTCAGAATTGCAAATAATCCAGTCCAACACGATCGAGCAAAGCATACAGAGATTGATAGATTTTTCATAAAGGAAAAAACTTGATAGTGGGTTACTAGAGTTGAGTTACGTCTCGACCAAGGGTCAGGTAGCAGATTGCTTGATCAAGGGACTCAACTCAGAGGATATGATCAGGGGTTGTGACAAGATGGGCTTAGTGAATATCTTTCGCCAATCTTGAGGAGTGTTGTAATATTAAATGTTGTAGGCTATAAATAGCCACTGTGTTTGCCCTAATGAAATAAGATCCATTTCATAACTCAAATCGATAGGTGTCTAAAGTAGAGAACATCTTTTAGATTTAAAATGTGAAAGCTATGAATAAGAGCTCAACATTATCATATATGAATGCTTATGAGTAGAGTCATAAACTGAATTTTAAATATCGTAAAGAATAAAAAGTAGAGCACCGACTTCATTAACACACATTAGTAGCTGGAATATGAGCATTAATGTTAATCTAAAGAAATAGTTGATGCAGATTGCATAAGAGAATCTACAAGAAACTGTGATATAGTTACTTGAATTAGTGAACTGCCTCTGACCTTGTCATCATACCGAAATAGAGAGAGATCAAAGTATGGTGAAGGGCTTTGGGACTGGCATGCATAAGGCAATGACGTCACCATCTTCTTCACAAACTGTTAGGCAAAATAATAAAAAATTATATTGAACACAGAACAGGAAATTTACGAGGAAATGCATTCTTTCTTCATAAATGAAATTATTTGCGTGGTTTTTATACGTATGTTAAATCATTATTTATAACAAACGGTGTATTAAGTACCATGCCATCCACAATCTACCATACAGTAAGGGATGCTGGATACAAATGCACATAAGTTGTAAGAGGCAAATCTTCTCATTTCAAAGATCGATTTTCTTATTTCCAATGGTGTGACATAGTGTACACGCCAATTCTGTTTTTCAGATAAGTGAGAAAGTTTGTTAGGCCTTTAAGAGCAATTTAGTAAATAAACATTGTTGTTTAAGTGTAACTCAGCGAGTATAAATAGTGTTGTTTTCTAATTTGAGGGGACGTAAGAATTGAGTAACTCATTCTGTTATCTTCTTGAAAGAGATAAAGAGGATGCCTGTTCAGAGGCTGGTATGACTCTCTCTTAAGGTTGTTTCTGGATTGTAATCCCTTGAATGTTCCGGACAAAAGTGAGTCCAGCATATGTTTTTCTAAATATCAGTGGTATCAGAGCATTCGATCAAGGGGAAGTATAGAAAGATCAGAAAATACTAGATCTAAAGATCTGTGTAAGAAGGCCGAATTTCTAAAACCATCTCATAAGAAGCATAAATCCAGATGGAATGAGCAAGCCAAAACAATATTTGAACAATTAAAGGAGACGGTAAGCAAACCACCAATGTTGGCCTTACAGGATTTCCAGAAAATTTTTGTTGTGGAAACAGATGCGTCGGATGCGACATTAGGAGAAGTGTTATTACAAGATAAGTGTGAGAATTTGAAATACTAAATAATATTATTCCTAAAAATTCTAAATTATTACATGGGTGCTCCCCTCTTTATATAGAGTACTGGAGGAAGGAGTACATGGGTGCTCCCCTCTTTACAAAATATCGGTGGATGATAATAGTAGATTTTTCTCAAGTCTTTTAGAAGTGTTCTCAACCATTTCAACTCACAAGCAGTCTGAGTCATACTTCTGTATTCAGCATCGATACTTGACATAGATGCTCTACTGCTTGTTTCTTTCTTTTCCATGTGACCAGATTTTCTTCAACATATATACAGAATCCTAAAGTGGATTCTCGATCTCCCTTATCATCTGTATAACTTGCATCAAAATAGGTTTCAATGCGTAAAATGTTGTTTTATGACACAATAGTCCTTTTCCTGGAGACCCTTTGATGTATTCTAATATTTTTAAATCAACTGGCAGATGCCACTCTCTGGGAGCCTGCATGGACTTATTGATCCTCCCAACAACATAGGAGATGCCAGGTCTGGTCATGGTAAGATAGATGAGTTTATCAACCAGACATCTGTATCGAGTAATATCCTGAAGGAGAGGTGACGACTCATCCCAAAGTTTATCAACGCCCATAGGCATGGGATTCCGAACAGGTTTTGTTCCAAGAAGACCGACATCATTGAGTAGATATAGGACATACTTGCATTGGAAGAGAACTATGGAGTTATTATGTCACGGAATTTCACTTTACAAGAAGTATCTTGGAAAGTCAATATCTTTGGTAACAAAATGCTCCAAAAGATGTTTCTTTGTTTTATCTATTCCGGATGAGTCATTTCTGGTAAAAAGAATGTCTTCAACATAAACAACGATATTAAAGTAGGTCATGATTGGTTTTCTGTATAAAGAGAGAGTGATCAGCATTGCTTATGTAGAAATCAATAACAGAGATAACTTGGCTGAATTGTCAAAACATGCGCAAAGGCTTTGTTTTAGACCATAGATGGCTTTCCGAAGTTTACACACATGAGACTCCACCTGAGCAACATAACCAGGAGGTTGCTCCATATAGACTTCTTCGTGTAAGTCATCATAGAAGAATACATTTTTCATCAAGCTGAGTCATTTTCCAATTCCGGTTGATAGAAACGGAGAAGATGACTCGGATAGTACTGAAACGAGCAACCGGAGAGGTGTCAACGAAATCAAAACCATATGTCTGGGTGAACCCCTTGTTAACTAGATGAGCCTTGTATCTATCCACAATGGCGTTTGGGAGAAACTTGATGACAAAGACCCAGCGACAGCCGACAACATCTTCTTCAGATGGGGTAGGGACAAGAGTCTAAGCATCCCTTGATTTTAAGGCAGAGATTTCTTATCCATGGTCGCTTTCCAACAAGGTATACAAAGAGCTTTCTTATATGTAGTTGTAACGGTGGTGGTAGAGAGTGCACATGCAAACTTGTTGCATGAAGGACTGAGATTGACATATGAGACAACATTAGTAAGAGGATGTTGAGTGCTCCCCTTTACCCCATTTCTCTAAGTATTGGGAAGATCCAGGTCTGAATCAACTAAAGTGTGAGAACCATCTGAAGAGGAGAGCGCTGGACTAGGAGCTGGCGGAGGAGACTCTGGAGTGGAAGGAGCGAGATAGGCGGGGAGCAATGTATTATGGTTTCCCCGGGCACACTCTCCCCAACTCCAGAGCTTTTAGCCACTGGTTTTCCATCCGCAAGCGCCTCTACCACACCAGATCCCTGCAGTCTCTTATGTCATCTGTGAGCGCAATGAACTGCCATGCGATGTGGCCTCCACGACAGCGATACGCTACCGGAAGCTGTTCTACAGAAAATAAAGGAGCCAGTTGGTCATGACGTGCAAGCATCGCTCGAGCTTGACTACAAGCTCGA
Organism: Dactylorhiza incarnata; assembly: GCA_033032865.1. Taxonomy (NCBI): domain Eukaryota; kingdom Viridiplantae; phylum Streptophyta; class Magnoliopsida; order Asparagales; family Orchidaceae; genus Dactylorhiza; species Dactylorhiza incarnata. The sequence goes on from JAWHQI010000130.1 coordinate 3,288,934, forward strand.
TTTGAAGTGCAGGTGGGATGTTAATGTCCCGCACGACCAATTATCCACATCTTTAATTAGTTTCGTCATGTATTCATGTTATGTTTCTCTTATTAATCAAGTCGATGTATGAGTCCGTTATGTTTTATCGTTTCGTGTTCTTCTCTTTATTTTTCAGTATTTACACTCATGTCACTTTGCAACCCTTTAAATAGACTTCTTGGGTCATTGTATGCATAATGAATCAAATTATGAATGTTTTTATTCCTCTCTTTAGTTCTCTCATCTTCCTCAAGTTTTAAGGATGGATTTGGAAAGTAGGGGTTGGATATGGAAAGTAGGGGGTTCTAAGGGGCCGAATGAAGGAAAGAGGCATGGAGGAGGGTACTGCGGCGTGCTGCTAGCTGCAAGGAGGTGCGGCTAGTTGGAGATTTGGGAAGAGATGCTGGTGGTTGGTGCAAGGTGGTGGCGAGATTTGTGGAGGGGTTGTGCGGTGGTTTTGGCTTGTTGGGGAGGGGAGGCAAGGGTTGTTGGTTGGGCAACTAGGAATAGCTTGAATCTACGCTTGCTGAGCGGTGGACAGCAAGGTAGGTGGCGGCTGGTCCTTGTGGGAGAGCTTGGAGGTTGCAACTAGGGCTATGGGAGGATAAAAATGTAGGTTATGGATAGATAATACCTTGGGGATGAAGGAAACCACCTTAAGAGTTGTAACCTAGGGCCTCACAGAGTCGTCACCCTGAGGGGATTCCGGGAATAAGCTTCTCCAAAATCTGCAATGAACAAAATGGCAGCCCCCTATTTCTATTTATAATAAAGAACATTATGGCACCCAGACATCAACGACTATGATTGGCCGAGAGTGTCAGGTACCCGATTACACTAAATAATGACTGAAAATACAAAAGTTGTATATGAAAAAAACATGTAAGGAAAAAATTTGGGCACATCCGCGGAGTCGAATCATCGATCAAGAGACGTCATATATGGTAGGTGGCCAATCGACCCCGAACGGGCCCAAAAATCGTCCTCCGTCGCGGGTCCGCGTCACCGTTCTGCACCATTCTTCCCGTCTTGAAAGAATTCATCTCCTGATGAATGGAGATCAAATCCTCTCGGTGTGTGCCAAAAATATCGATGACATCGGGTCATCCAAGTATAGATGATCATGGGGCATCCTCTCTAATGGTACTCGTGTCTAGTTGCCAGGCGTGGCTATGCATGTGTGGACCACAATATCAATAATGCTCTCAAGAATCAATTGATGTGCTGGTAGCCCCGGTGCGGTCGCTGGAGTAGACGGTGAAGCAATAGGCGACTGACCCAAAGGCAGGTGGGGCTCAGGAGTGGAATGGGTGTGAGACTGAGGATGTGGAGGTGTAGGCTCAAGAGGATCTCAATGAAATGTGTCCACATACTCGCGAGGCTTGTAGTATGGCGTCAGGTCCTCAACATTATACTCTTGCTCGTATGGATATCAAGATCATAGGTATTTACTCTGATCCTTCTCATGATTGTGTAGGGGTCCATTTGCCTAAAGCGAAAACTTTTAGTATGCTCCCAAAGGAACCACACATCGTTGATTCTCACCATCACCTGTTCGCGTTCATGAAATACCTGCTCTTGCCAGTGAACACCTACATGCGATTTATAAGATTTATTACCAGTATTAATCCTTCGTCGGACCGGCTCATGTAACACATAAATATGATGAGCAAATGACTCAACGAACTCATACAAATAATGGAAATGATGCAAATAAAGCATCAGACGCCACACGCTCGCTAGGGGAAAATATAATAATAACTGGGATGTCTCCAAAATGTGGTGTCCTATCAGAAGGTTCTTTCGGTGGAATGTAGAAATATTCGACAAGTGGGCGACGAGTACCTAAATGACTTCTTGAGACATTGATACTAAGTTGTAGAACTATGGGATGCCAAATACATTCCAAGGGTTGCGACCCATCGGGAGGCTCACCCAGTGGTAGATAGAAAAATTAATCGGGAATGATGTCAACACCCAAAGGACTGACGTGGATGGTGACAAAAGAATGCAAGGCAGGGGTGTGTCGGGTACCTCTCAAATGATAAGGCCTGTCAGGTGGCTCTCCCGGAGGTATATAAAAAAAGTCATCTCGAACGTGAAGCTCGCCAGTGCGAAGGCACAAGCCATGGATACTAAGGTGAGTGCTTGTTGGGAAGGGAGGCTCGACAAATAGGTCGCTCGGGGACTCAACGAAGGATCTCCCAAGGGGGTCAATAATGACAAGATGATGCTCCAAAGGAGAACCATCACCAACAATAGTGTCTACAAAAATAAATGGAACACATACAACAAAGTCAATGCTAGACCGATGACCCTCCCAAGGGAGTAGTGGCTCACTAAGTGGCTCATCGGGAGGTTCAACAATGAAGTCAATAATAGTGGGATGATCCTCCAGATGAACATCGCCAATAGAGGTAGTGTCCTCATAAGCGGGTGAGGCAGCCGCTATGAGGTCAACACTATGCTTTCGGCTCTCGTTCGTGATGTAGCCCGGGGCAATGACAAGGGGAGAATGAGTCCAACCGTCCAAGCCCAACTTCCCAAGCAGGTGCACCGCAAATTATAAATAATAATTACGGTGCGGTGCGATTTTCACGGTTTTCACGAACTGAAAACTGCACCGCACCAATACACCTGCGGTTTTCAGACGCCCAAAACCGAACCACACCACACCCGATCGGTGCGGTTTGTAATGTAGTGCGGTGCGGTTCGGTTTTGCGGTTTGGTGCGGTTTTCAGTTTTTCTGTGCAGGGCTAACCATGGGTCCACTCGCCCCTAAGGGGAGTGGACCGAGTGATCCACTCGCCCAGCACAGGCAGTGGACCATTCGGTGCACTCTCCCGACCCCCGGCAAGGGGGGAGTGGACGTCTCAACCTCCACTCGCCCCCCCTCCTGTTTTGGTCGTTCAGGTTCATAGTTGAGCTGCAGATAGCAGAATTTTGGCTATCCGCAGCCCAATTTTGGGAAGTCTATAAATAGACCCCCATGGGCACCTTGGGAAGGGTTAGTCTCCCCCCTCCCCTCGCATGTGTCTTGAGAGCAAGCACTACCCCCCTGTCAGTGAAGGTTGACGGTGAGGTGGTCCTTAGTGCCCTCCAAGGTGCCCAGGCTCAGCATTGGCTTGGGAGGGGAAGCTCTCTTTGAACTTCCGGGTGTGTGGTGGGACCTCCACGCTGCAGCTTAAGGGGTCTGTTTCTAGACTCAGGTGTTCTTCGTAGGGCAAGGTCTTTCGGTTCTTAGCAACTGGTCAAGGGTTCTAGCTCGGGTCAAGTAAGGGTTAGCTGCATCCCCCTTTCGAACGTCGAGACCAGTTCTCTGGTTTCAACATTCTGGTGCGGTGAGCGTGGAAGCAGCTAGTTCGGAAAGCTCTGGGCAAGTCTCATAGCTGGAAGCGATGAGCTGAGGGACTCACCCCCTACCAGCAAGTGCGTGAAGAAAAGGGATTTTGAGGAGTTCAGGAAGTCGATCCAGAAGCTCTTGCGGGTCGCACTCCCCCCTCACAGCGAGTGCTCGACAACCGCCTGCACCAGTGCTCGCCTTGCCATCTCCGGTAGAGACGGGGCAAGCGCATCGGCAAGGGAAGGAACCAGCCGCAGGGGATGGCTCGGGTCTCCAAGCAAGAATGCTCTTCAACGGCTCTCCTGGGACCGGCTACCCCAGTGGGGAGGCAGAGAGAACGCCTTTGACCCGCCAGGGAAGATGGGGAAGTCCCTTCTGCGAGCTGATCATCTCAGCTCCAGTTCCAGGCGGGTTTAGCGAGCCCGTCATGTCTTACTACGGAGGGAAGGACGACCCTCTCCAGCACCTCCAGTGGTTCGAAGACATGGTCTCGGTCAAGCAGATGACGAACGCCTCCAAGTACAGGCTCTTCGCCATCACTTTCAAGGGAGAGGCAAAAGACTGGTTCCACCAGCTCCCATCAGGTACCATCTACAGTTTCAAGGACCTGCGTCGGAGTTTCTTGTTGAGGTTCTCCACCTCAAAGAAGGGGAGGAAAGGGACAGAATCCATGTTCTTGATTCAACAAAAGCGCAGGGAGACACTGGGAAGATACACAGACCGGTTTCAGGAACAAGTCCTTCACCTCCAGGCTGACCAGAGAAGCAGGAGGGACCAGGAGAAAGAGAAGGAATAAGAACACGAAGAAAGTAGAGGAGGTGATGAAGTAGATGGCCGAGTTGCATGTAACCAAGTAGGCGCAAGAAGGCACGTTGTAATATGTAACCTCCTCGTTATAAGTGAGAAATATTTAGAGGTAGTATCTTAGGTAAGACCCTGACTAGGAAGTGTCGAGTGGTCCTCCGCCTCCGGTTAAGCTAAGCTCCCGAGAAGTGTTGAAGTCCTCGACCTTCAGTTGGCTAGTTTCTGGGAAGGTGTTGAGTTCCTCTGCCTCCAGGTGAGGTAAGCACCTAGGACGCGGACGGGTACTTCCGCCTCCAATCGGTAAGATCCCCGACTAGAGACCATTCACCGGGCTCCGTAATGCCGGTAGATGGGAGGCTCATCGGGTCGACTCGCTACTTGATAACTGGTTTGGGAAGGCGTTGATTTCCTCTGCCTCCAGGTAAGCTAAGACCCTAGGACGTGGATGGGTACTTCCGCCTCCAATTGGATTGGGAAGGTGTTGAGTTCCTCTGCCTCCATGTAAGCAAGGCACCTAGGACGCGGACGGGTACTTCCGCCTCCAATCGGTAAGATCCCCGACTAGAGACCATTCACCGGGCTCCGTAATGCCGGCAGATGGGAGGCTCATCGGGTCGACTCGCTACTTGGTAATTGGATTGGGAAGGTGTTGAGTTCCTCTGCCTCCAGGTGAGGTATGCACCTAGGACGTGGACGGGTACTTCCGCCTCCAATCGGTAAGATCCCTGACTAGAGACCATTCACCGGGCTCCGTAATGCCGGCAGATGGGAGGTTCATCGGGTCGACTCGCTACTTGGTAATTGGATTGGGAAGGTGTTGAGTTTCTCTGCCTCCAAGTGAGGTAAACACCTAGGACGCGGATGGGTACTTCCGCCTACGATCGGTAAGATCCCCGACTAGAGACAATTCACCGGGCTCCGTAATGCCGACAGATGGGAGGCTCATCGGGTCGACTCGCTACTTGATAACTGGTTTGGGAAGACGTTGAGTTTCTCTGCCTCCAGGTAAGCTAAGCCGCTAGGATGTGGATGGGTACTTCCGCCTCCAATTGGATTGGGAAGGTGTTGAGTTCCTCTGCCTCCAGGTAAGCTAGGCACCTAGGACGCGGACGGGTACTTCTGCCTCCAATCGGTAAGATCCCCGACTAGAGGTGTTGAGTTTTCCTCCACCTCAGGTCCAGTTTAGTTCGACCTAAGGTGTTGAGCTTTCTCCACCTCTAGTTGAGCTCGGCTCACAGGAGGGTTGTTAAGTGGAGAAATGTTTGCCTTCCACCTTAGGTCGAGTTCGGCTCGACTAGAGGTGTTGAGTTTTCCTCCACCTCAGGTCAAGTTTAGTTCGACCTAAGGTGTTGAGTTTTCTCCACCTCCAGTTGAGCTCAGCTCACAGGACGGTTGTTAAGTGGAGAAAGGTTTGTCTTCCACCTCAGGTCGAGTTCGGCTCGACTAGAGGTGTTGAGTTTTCCTCCACCTCAGGTCAAGTTTAGTTCGACCTAAGGTGTTGAGCTTTCTCCACCTCCAGTTGAGCTCGGCTCACAGGAGGGTTGTTGAGTGGAGAAAGGTTCGCCTTCCACCTCAAGTCAGGTTCAGCTGAAAAACTCGGCAAGAGTAACCCGTTGGCAGGGCTCTCCTTAGATTCCCCTAGGCCCCACCTACTCGTCAAATATGTGGGTTGGACTTTCTTTCCGAGCTTAAAACAAGCTCAAAAAAGAGCGGGGATTGTGTACAACCCTCATATTTTCCGAGTCGGGGTGGCCCGACGTGGATGAGATCGTGATAGAGAGGGTGACCGTGGCGCAGTAGACCGACCCGTCGGGGGCCATCGAGATCAAAAAAGGAAGTCCCGGGGGGAAGAGGTCCACTTCCTCACCTGGGCGAGTGGACCTATGGGCCACTCGCCCAGGGGTGGCGAGTGTGGTCCACTCGCCCCGGGCACTCGGGCGAGTGGACCATGAGTCCACTCGCCCCTAAGGGGAGTGGACCGAGTGGTCCACTCGCCCAGCCAGGCAGTGGACCATTCAGTCCACTCTCCCGACCCCCGGCAAGGGGGGAGTGGACGTCTCAACCTCCACTCGCCCCCCTCCTGTTTTGGTCGTTCAGGTTCATAGTTGAGCTGCGGATAGCAGAATTTTGGTTATCCGCAGCCCAATTTTGGGAAGTCTATAAATAGACCCCCATCGGCACCTTGGGAAGGGTTGGTCTCCCCCCTCCCCTCGCGTGTGTCTTGAGAGCAAGCACTACCCCCCCCCCCCCCCGTTAGTGAAGGTTGACGGTGAGGTGGTCCTTAGTGCCCTCCAAGGTGCCCAGGCTCAGCATTGGCTTGGGAGGAGAAGCTCTCTTTGAACTTCCGGTTGTGTGGTGGGACCTCCACGCTGCAGCTTAAGGGTCCGTTTCTAGACTCAGGTGTTCTTCGTAGGGCAAGATCTTTCGGTTCTTAGCAACCGGTCAAGGGTTCTAGCTCGGGTCAAGTAAAGGTTAGCTGCATCCCCCTTTCGAACGTCGAGATCAGTTCTCTGGTTTCAACATGAGGTTTCATGCGTTTGGAATGACACGAATTTGTGAACATGAATGATTTTATTTGAATAGTCACCTAGATGAATGAGTTTCTTAATTGATGAATAATTCGAGAAATGATAGGTTGTTGAGCATGAGTAACAAGCGTCATCATAATAATAGTAACGATTTCTGGTTAGCAAATATATGATCGGTGTTTTTCTATCATGCTCGTATCGTACACATCTTATTTGAGAGTTAATCGCGCCATAAAATGACTTAATGTAAATGAGTACTGGTTATCCCAGAATCGATGCATGTCAAACTTGCTCCTGCGCATTTTACTTGAATAATCTTCTTGTTAATAAAATCTTTAGCCTCTAGGACTCGCAAGATTCAAAACTCTCTATTTTGGGTGTCATCAGCTCTTCTTGCTCCTTAGGTATGCTTGAATGCAAGACTTGGTTAAATAACGTTCTATAACTTGATTCCTCCCGTTTCACGTTTGTAAAATCTACTCTTGTATATCTGAATCAGTATTTGATTACATATCTTGATATGCTAGAATCACTCAATCATGAGTTATTTCATTAATAACACAAGTAAACAATTGGACGGTGGGGTTTTAATTGACGCAACTCCTTGACTTGGGTTCCCTCTTGAATCCCTAATGGGAATAAAGGACCGGTCATAGCGAGCATAAATTTCTGAATCTTCTGAATCCGTACTTGAATCTGTCTGAATCATGAATCTTGTGGGTCAACCAAAAACACATAGACTTTCACTTGTTACAACTTATGTTATTACATGATCATCTTTATATGTTTTACCCCGGAGTAGTCTAATAATTCTAGATATTTCTATTTGTCTCACTAGCTTATCTGTCTTGTTAGCTTTGCTCCACGAAAAGCGGTTCATAATATTCTGCTTCCCTGCTCGTATTTTATTTAGTTTTGCTCTTGTTTATTTCAGTGTTCTGAGGCTTTTCCTTCCTGTTTTGAAATTTGCCTTAGCGTTCGTGTCTGTGTCCCCTGCTTCCTGAGCCGATCTGCGCCAAGCTTCATGTTGTGTGTTTATGTTTCATTTCTTTTACTATCAGATATTTTGGTTATGTAATAACTATAATCAGTCATTTTTCTTGTTTGCATGGACAAGTGCTAGGCTAAATATTATATGTACTAGAATTCGACATGATTTACATGTTCATTTCTCTGAGTTGTCACTGCATATCGAACTATATCAGAATTTGTATCATGGGTTTTACTAAAATACATGTGCATTAATTTCTCACTGCCATATTTTAACACTTCCGCAATAAAACAATCTGCTTTACCAAAATTAACTATTTTTAAAACTATTTATCAGTATCTCAACCTCCGCCTAACAGGCATGGTTTTTCCATCTGCCCATGCCTGTGGCATCACGGCCCATCCCAAAGCGCCCTCTGACTTTTGTTGAGACTGGTCGTGACAGCCGATAAAAAAGTAAACAGGCTACTATCGTTCCACCTCTACCGGTGCCTGCTTCAACTCAAATTCTAGTGACGATGACCTACATCTCCCTCTTGCTTTGTTGAAAGGTAAAGTGATCTGCACGTAGCACCCTATTTCTAATCATTTTTCTTATCATCATCTTACTCATGCGCATCAGGTCTTTGTTATATTGTTATCTTTGATTACCATACCCAAGTCGTGGCAATAAGCATTGGGTATACCTGAATAGACGCATGCATTAGAAAAGGAAATGCCTGCCTTGGAAAAGAACCACGCATGGAACATCTCTCTCTTCCCCCTGGAAAGAAAGTCATTGGTTCGAGGTGGGTGTTCTCTGTTAAACAAAACCAGAATGGTAAGGTTGAACGTCACAAGGCACGATTGGTGGCTCAAGGATACACTCACACTCAAGGAGTGGACTACCAGGAGACCATTGCTCTAGTCGCAAAGATCACCATTCGAGTTCTATTATCCCGTGCCGTTTGCTTGGGCTGAGATCATCATCAACTAGATGTGAAAAATTTCTTCCTCCACGGTGAGATTGGATGAAGAAGTGTACATGAAATTCCCGCCCGGGTTTGTAAAAAATAGACCAAAAGGGTTTGTCCGTCACTTAAAGAAATCATTATATGGCCTGAAACAGTCACTCAGTGCATGGTTTGGCGGGTTTCACAAGGTCAAGCTTTAGTTTTCCTACAGCAGGGCCTGTCGGATCACACCATGTTCATTAGAAGACGTGATCAGAAAATCGTGGTACTCATTGTCTAAGTGGATAACATTGTGATTAGAAGTGAGGACCCAGGGGAAATTGCAAATCTCAAGGCTCTGTTGTCGGCACAGTTCGAAGTGAAGGATTTAGGGAGACTACGATACTTTTGTGGAATTGAAGTGACTAGGTCGAATCAAGTTATCTTCATATCCCAACGCAAATATGTTTTGGACCGGTTAAAGGAAATCGAGGTGGTCGGTTGTGTCCGAGGAAACACTCCTATGGAGGAGAATCATAAGATTGATGAAGATAATGATGGTGATCGGACGGAAACTTCGAGCAATCATAGATTAGTTGGGAGACTCATATACTATCTCACACACGTCTGAACATTACATATGTAGTGAGTATCTTGAGTAGATATATGCATGCTCCCATAATTAGACATCAAGAGACCGCATATAATGTACTATGGTACATGAAAAACGCACCTGGTCGGGGACTCCTGTTCTCTAAGAACAACCACTTGAGGATCGAAGTTTTCACAGACACAGATTGGGTTTTGAATTGTGATGACAGGAAGTCTACAACTGGGTATTGTACCTTTATTGGGAAAATTTTGATAACATGGCGAAGCAAGAAGCAGAATGTGGTATCCAGATCAAGCGTGGATGTTCAGTACTGGGCAATATCTCAAGGTCTCTGTGAGGACTATAGTTGTTTCCTATATTGCAAGATCTGGGATTTCAGGAGCATATCTCACTCTCCTTATACTGTGACAACAAGGCATCCATTAGTATATCTCATAACTCAGCACAACATGACAGGACTAAGCATGTTGAGGTTGATCAACACTTTATCAAAGACCACTTGGATAAAGGGAATGTGATCACTACTTTTGTTCATTCCAAAGATCAACTTACAGATATTTTCGCCAAAATTATGGGATGCGATGTGTTCACTATGGGTCCGTTCGTTTCACAGACATTGATATTGGGGTATTGGCTTTGAGAATATGAAAGCCATTTCTATTGTTCGTACCAACAATTATAGAGTGCAATTGGCTTTCTGGTGGAAAGTCGACGATATTCACCGTAACCTAAAAACCTATCGATCCAATGTTTATCTCCAGGGGCGGATATTGAGATCGCCAACTCCGACTTTCCAAAACAATATCAATTTTTTTGGCCCAAATGCGCATTTTTTGCCCGTACGTGATTTTTTCTCACGTACGCTATTGTTTGGCTCCATACGTGATTTTTTTGCGAGGACGCGAAAATTTTGCCCGAACACAATTTTTTCGCATGGACACAATTTATCTATCCGGATGCGATTTTTCCGGCCGAACACGATTTTACACCACTTACGCGATTTTTTTGCCCCGGCGCAATATTTTCACCCGGGCACATTTTTTTCATCCAGACGGGATATTTTCGCCCGGGTGCATGTTTTTTCGCCCGGGCGCGTTTTTTTCGCCTGGGCACGGTTTTTTCGCTCGACCGCGGTTTTTTCGCCCAGGCACGTTTTTTTCGCATGGGCGCATTTTTTTCGTCCGGGAGCGTTTTTTTTTTGCCCGAGCGCGATTTTTTTGCCCGTCACGGGTTTTTTTAGCCCGACGCGCGACTTTATCGCCCGTGCGCGCTTTTCTCGCACGGGCGTGTTTTTTTCGCTCGGGCGCGTTTTTTACGCCCAACCGCGATTTTTTCGCCCGGGCGTGATTTTTTCGCCCGAGCGCGATTTTTTCGCCCGAGCGCAAATTTTTCCCCCCGAGCGCGTTTTTTTTTGCCAAGGCGCAATTTTTTCACCCGTGCGTGATTTTTTCGCCTGCACTAGTTTTTTTTTTCGCCCGGGCGCAAATTTTTGGCCTGGGCGCATTTTTTTCGCCCGGGCACGCTTTCTCGCTCGGGGGCGATTTTTGCACTCGGGCGCGTTTTTTTTGCCCGGCCACGATTTTTTCGACCGAGAGCGTTTTTTTCGCTTGGGCGCATTTTTTTCGCGAAAAAATCGCCCCTTTTTCGCCTGGGCGTGTTTTTTCGGGCACGGGCAAAAAAATCGCACCCACGGGAAAAAAGCGCGCCCGGGCAAAAAAAACGCGCATGGGCGAAAAAAACCGCGTCCTGGCGAAAAACCACGCTCGGGCGAAAAAAACGCGCCTGGGCTATAAATCTCGCACGGGCGAAAAAATCGCGCTCGGGCGAAAAAAACGCGCCCGGGCGAAAAAAACGTGCCCGGGCGAAAAAAAATGCACCCGGGCGAAAAAGTCGCGCCCGGGCGAAAAAGTCGCCCCCGGACTAAAAAGTCGCGCCCGGGCGAAAAAATCCCGTCCGGGCGAAAAAATTGCGCCCGGGCGAAAAAAACACGTCCTTGCGAAAAAATGCGCCCGAGCGAAAAAGTTGCGCGTCGGGCTAAAAAAACGTGTGTCGGGCTACAAAACGCGCTATTGCTTATGATAATTTGCAGCAAGAAGCTTAAAAGCTCAACATTGATCAATGTCAATTTCTATGAAAGAATGTCTTTCTGCAAACGAACAGTAAAAAGTAATGAATATCAATTCCTATGACAGAAAATCATCATACAGACCAACAAAAGAATTGGATTTAAACTCAATGTCATTTCCCGTGTGTATTGATATTGGATTGAAAGTCAATACTTCAATATCAATGTCTGTGAAACGAATGGACCCTAATGGTATTCACAAGCTAGGGATGGCCGATAGCGTTCGACTGACATGAGGGGGGGAGTTGTAGTTAGGCATTATTATCAAGTCGTGTTTGTAATACCCGCTAATGGTAATTTTGTTTTTTGTGTCCTTACTCATGTATATATATATGAGTATAGGCTAGTATCACGTGTTGGGAAAAACCCCTTTTGATTTAACTTAACAAATTAACTATAAGTGATTTTACCTCTTAGGGTTTATTACCAACATTGTATAGTAAGGGTAATCTGGTCATTATATGTCTTAGAATGTCACACTAAACTTAGAGTGTCGGGGCCAAGTAAAAGCAATCACAAAACAAGTTAAGATAAGACTTGCGTTGAATACAAGTCGATGCAACTTTGACTGGTTATCAAAGTAACTCTGACTAGAAGTCAGAGCAAATTATTCAATCTGTCGAAGTATAAACTCAAGTCGACGCAATGTCGAAAAGGACTCGATGCAGAAGGAAGAGCTTGTCGAAGCCATCTCAGAAGTCGACGCAACATCGACTACAATTCGACGCAAAAAATAAAAGCTCAAGTTCAAGGCTTCAACTCAACGAACACGTCGATAAGGAATCGACGTAACGTCGACATCTGAGTTCAGCCAAAACTAAGAAGAAATTCGAAGCTACGTCGATAAGAACTCAGAGGTGCGTCGACATGAAGATTGATGAAGTCGACGCAGCGTCGAATACAGACAGAAAAAAGAAGCTTTTTCGGGTGTCCTTTTGGGACCTTTTCAGAAGAACCATCAGGCTAGAGACAGTTATCCAACGGCTCGTTTGTTGCCAAGAATAAAATGAAGCTTTCCAGGACACAGCAAATTACTTTTGGAAGGTATTCAGAATGAATGGACGGGTCGAGAACAAAAGGAGAAAGGAAATTAAGTGGGAAAGAGGAATTCCTTTTCAAGACAAGCCAAAAGAAGAAAGGTTTTTGAAAACTCAATCATACACAATAAGTATGCAAAAAGAGGAGAAGAAAAGCAGACACACAGTTATCACATTATTCTGTCTGTCGAATAGGGTCTTCATCTTCTTCCCTCTCAAACCCTAAAAGACAGATATACAGAAGTGCTCTCTCTGCACAGGAACATATACTGATGCTTCTTCTTCATCATTATACAGCATCAGAACTACAACAAGTGCTGAGAGAAAAAGATCAAGCAAAATAACCCTTGCAAATCATCACTATCATAAGCAAGGGTTCATCATTTCAGATCCAGTGAAAGAAAGACAGAAGCAGCATCAGAGCTTCTGAAGAATTCTGAGAACAGAATTCTTACCTTCTCCCTCTTACTTTCTTCTTACTATTTCCATCAACTGTAAAAGAGTTTTAAGAATCTCTCTTCCAAAGGATTCAGTGGTTCAAGATCTCCTTATCAAAAGATCTTTGAATCTAAGAGTCTCCTTATCAAAAGACTTAGTAGTTCAAGATCTCTTTATCAAAAGATCTGTGGTTTTAAGAGTCTCCTTGTCAAAAGACTCAGACACAGGTTGTGCAATCCTACTAGGGAGGTAGAAGAGAGGACTACCCACATTTTGGGGAACCTCTATAAAAATCTGTGTGTCTATGCTTTGCATTTTCTGTGTTGTCACACTTAGAGCTTACTTTTTTGTGTTTTATATTTAAGCACTTATTTATTCTGTGTTAGTTTTATTCAGTGCACATAATACTTAATATTGTTTTTATTGTATGCACAGTTAGGGTAAAAATATTTAAATCTCTATTCACCCCCCCCCCCCCCTCTAGAGAATTCTCAGAGACACACTGTGCACTTTCAATTGGTATCAGAGGTAGGTTGATCATTAAAAGGTTAACACCTTGATCAAAGATCCCATACTCTCATTTATTTATTTTAAAATTAAATAAAACTATTTTTAAAAAAAAATGAGTTCTAAGGATTATGCATCAACTAGACCACCAATGTGTAACCTAAATAAGTTTACACTCTGGAAGACCAGAATAAAACTTTATATGAATTCTATTGATGAAGACATCTTTGATGTCATCATTTCAGGTCCTCCAGCCCCATACAAGAAAGATGTCTGTAGATCTTCAACACAGGAACCTGTGCCCAGGGCTGAGTGGACAGGGACTGAAAAGAAGCAGAAGGCACAATGTCAGATAACATTTTTTAGAAGGTAGCTGACTGCAATCAGCCAAAGAGATCTGGGAATCTCTCACCGGAATGGTAGAAGGAAGCTCTGATGAAAGAAATGACAAAAAGTCCCTTCTCATATCCCAATATAAGAACTTTCAAAAGAAAGCTGATAAAATGTTGCTGAAATGTATAACAGATTCAGCATCATTTTTAATGAACTAAGGAGTCTGGACAAGGAAATTTCCTTGAATGAGATCAATGATAAGATCTTAATGTGCTTCCCTAGCTCATGGGATTCAAGGATCTGACCATTAGAGAGTCCAGATGTCACAGAGAAATCTCAACTGATGCTTTGCTAGAAAAGCTTAAGTCATATGAGATGCTTCTGAAGAGCATAGCTGAATCAGAGGCAAAGGAAACAACCTCAACTCCCATACAAAAGAACCTTGCTTTGAAGGCTGTTGAAGGAGAGCCCTCCACTCCTGAAGATGAAATGTGCAGCCTCCTAGCAAGGAGAATCGGAAAATGGGTCAAGACATAAGACTTAAGGAAAAGAGAATGGAGCTCAAAGCCCAGATATGATAAGACTCCAAAGAAGGAGGTAATTTGCTTCTCCTGCAATAAGCTAGGGCACATAGCCCTGAGTGCCCACAGGAACAAAGGGATAGAAGCAGCAACAAGGATGAAAAGAAGAAGAAGACTTTCAGGGGGAAAGACAAGAAGAAAGCCAAGTTCCTCTTCATCAGAGAGTGATGAAGAAAGAGATGCAGAAGCAGCCTGCATGATGGCATTGGGGATAACCTCAGATGATGAGGAAGAACAGGTATATTTGTTTGATGATTTTTATTTCAATTCTGATGACATTAAAAAATGTTTTAAAGAATTTTGCAATGATTTACTCAATATTTAAAAATAAATAACTGTAGTTAGAGAAGAGTTAGAAGAATTTAAGAAAGATGACTTATATTTGAAAAATCAGGATTTCATAGATGAGATTAATAATATGGAATCAGAATTGATTGAAATAAGAAATGAAAATCAAAAATTAAAAGAAGAGATATCAAAGGCAAAGGCCTTTGAGGACTCTCTCAATGAGAGGAGTCAAAAGCTCAAAGATATCACACAAAATCTCTCCATGAGATTTAAACATCTAGGTCTAGGAGCAGACCCTTGCACTAGTACTCGATCGAGATGATCCAAGGAATAACATTGGTTTTGAAGTAATTTAGAATTGCTCTTTCTCTTTTCTAAAACGCTTAAGATTTATCTTTGATTTTAAGATAACGAGATTATATTTTCAATATATAATTCTTGTTCTTCTTTTTGTTCTTTACTTAGCCGAGAGGCACGTAAGATGAATCGATCACTCAAGGATAAAGAAGAGTAGAATGCAATCCTCGAGAGAGGACGACGTTACCCTTCCGGATTGGAGTAAAAGCCAATAGTGGGATTCACCTCGTAAAGCGAGTATTAGGTTATCGACTATAGAATGAGAATTCGGTTGATATTTCCTAATCTTAGTTGGGCGTATCCTCGACCCAAGGTACGTTCATAATTCGGGAATCTCCACGGTCATAGCTGTTTTATTAAGAGAATGCGATTTTATTTCTTTTTATTCTTAATTCCGCGGTGATTCTAAGATCGATTGCTAGCTTCTTCACTCATTGTTTAATCTTATTTTAATTTTCATTTCTGCAAAACCAACCCAAAGTATTGTTGATAGAATAATAGAGATTTTCTTGAAGTAAGAGTACTCAACCGCCCCGAGTCTAATACGACCTTGGTTTTATAACTTATACTACATTCGATACGGTACACTTGCCGTCATCATTTGCAGATATAGTTTTGCGCAATCATGAGGGAAGAGCAAAACCTAAGGATCAGAATATTAATCATCCAGATAAAACAACTGTAGTTAATAACATAAATCCAAACAAAGAAAAGTAATCCCTAGGAAAAAGTAATGCAGAGAAACTAACCAACAATAATCAAAAAGTTAAAATCAGAAGTAAAATAATTAAACATTATGCTGATCTATTATATTTAGATACATTTTATACACATCTGAAGTATCAAAATATTAGATCAAGGTTTGATAAACTCACTCTCTGCCATCCAAAGGGATATCATGAAAGACCTTTCTACTCTTTCATAGAACCCTATAATGGTAAAATCAAAGGGCCAAAGGTAACCTGGGTGCCTTCTGATGTTTGAGTTACTTGTGCAGGAAAATGTAGAGATCTTTTCCCAGAGAAAGTGAAGGGAAAAGAAAGAAGTTGATGATCAATTATAAACAACTCACATGCAAAGGGAGTAATCTCTACTCCAAAATTCTCTGATGAGTTTATAATTCATGAAAATATTAGTATAAATACTATTTTCAATAAAAATCATTGCTGGGAAAAACAGCAAGAGCTTTTTAAGGAGATTAGAACTATTCATTCAGAGTTGCGTCGACTAGAATCCGACGCACCGTCTAATTCTACTCAACGCATGCACCAAAAGGAATATGTAACTGCAAATTCAGAGTTGCGTCGAATAGAATTCGACGTACCTTCTAATTCTATTCGACGCTAGCTTCGAGAGCCGTCTAAATCAGAAAATTCAAATAGCATTTGACGCAACGTCGATTTCATATCGACGGATATGTCGAATTAATAGCTGCTTGTCGAATTCGAAGATGCGTCGAGTTCTAATCGACGCAACGTCGACATTAAGCGCGCGCACCTTCACTTCTAGAAGCTACTTAGACACATTTTGGCGCGCTGTTTATTAATCTTTTCGACGGTACTTCGGATAGAACCCTAAGTTGCGACAAATCATCTTCTTTTAAGCAACTTCAGTGTCGAATTATTTACGCTTTCGAATTATCTTCTTGTTGCTCTCGTGCTCTCTTCTCCAGTTCTCTCGTGCTCTCTTCTCCAGTTCTCTCGTGTTATTCTCTCTCTCTCTCTCTCGTTTTCTCGTGTGTTTGCAGGTACCTCAAATCGATGGCTCCACCTAAGGTGAATTCAGGTTTTGATATGGATGTGGACTCTTTCAGTGCAGCTGCTGAAAGCTTCAAAGTCATTCTCGACTTGTTTTAAGATGCTGGATTAACAAAACTAATATCCACAAGGTGCAAGATCCTGGATATCGAACTGACTGAGTTCAAAGATAATGTTCAAATAGGAGAGGATGGATCCCTCAAGGGAAAAGTTTCTGAGACAGATGTACAGATAACAGAGGAATTACTAAATCAGACAGATAATCTTCCAACTGGGAGTGACTCAGACGAATTGACAGGGGATGAGATCAAGAAGGCTCTGGAGATTATGAAGTTCAAGAAAGACAAGGTCATCAATCTGAAGAAGATTGATTTTGGAGAAGAATACAGGTTTCTTGCTGATATAGTAGGGAAAGTGTTGTTGTGTAAGATTTCAGCACATGATGCTATTCCAAAGCAACAACTTCAAATAATGAGAGCTCTTGTTCTTAAAAAGAAGATAAATTGGGGGTGATGTCTCTTGAAAATGATTGGGCACAAATACTCTCATAAGGAAAATGCATATAAGAGAGTTATGAGTCAAGTACTTCTCATTGGGATCTTTTCCTCCTGAGAAAAGGAGTGTCCATTCCTCCTGAGTAAAGGATTAACATTGGGATCTTTTCCAAGTGGACCAGGCAGATCCTAAAGTCTGGTCAAGCTGCACTTTCTCTTCCTCCTTCTCCAGCTCCACAGGACACAGTCCCAGATCTCTCAAGGGATGACATCCCAGCACAGGGTCCTGCAGCAGCACAACAATGGCCAGTGCACCCCATCTACTACAGTTCTAGAGCCAACACCTCACATTCCTCTCCAACCACAGCAACAAACATCCACCTTACTTCCAGACAATCAGTCTGCTCTACCACCACCACCAGTTTATATCTCTTCAGAAACCTATCAATCTCTTTCCCCTGTCCACCAGGATCCTCCGGATCTGAATGAGAACTTCAAACCAATTCATCCAGAAATCTTATCCACTCCTCCGCCTACCTCTACCTCCCATTCTACACCCCCAATCAATATTGAGCAAGCCATTGCAAAGGCAGTAGTATTGGCCTCCAGCACCTTTGCTAACCTAATGGTCACTCAAGCCAAAAGGTTTGATAAAAAGAACTCTCAGATGAAAAGTGAAACTTTTGATTCAAGGGGGTCTCTCCTGGCTCTCAAAGAATTTGTGTCCTCCTTCATGGTAAATAAAGAGTACTTAACCTCTCTTGTCAACAAGGTTAAGAAGGGGGAAAATTCAGGAGGAGGAAAGCCCTATCCTAGAAAAGAATGACCAGGAGAAGGAGAAGGATGATGAAAATCCTGATAAACTTGATGTATTTCAAACAGTAAGTCCAGATGCAAATGTCCACGGGGAGCCTCATACAAGTCCCCAAAATAATCCAGTACAAAATCAGGGGGAGCTTCTTACAATAACCCAGGAACCAACTGAAGCATTGCCTGCAGAAAATCAGGGGGAGCTCCTTGTAGATGATCTACTTCTAGATGAGGTATCAAAAATTGCACAAGAAGCTGCTCAGGATGCTGAGTAGAATGCACAATCTTAGGGGGAGCTTCCCAAAGATGATGAAATCAATAAAAAAACAGAGAGGAATTATGAAGAAGAGAATGAACCACTAACATTTGCTACAAGAAAGGTAATTCCAAAAGTATTCTCAAGAAAAATGAAAAATCCTGAGAAGGAGCATTGAAGCTCAGGTATTCTGTCAATACTATACTTTCTAAAAGCAAACAGTTGTGGTGAACAATATAATTCTTTGACAATGTATGAAATGACATGTGATTTTGTTCTATCATATCATATTGTCTATGTATGTTTTGTTTGAATTTATGTCTTATGTCAAAGTATGTGTAAAATCACTTTAAACAATCTGTAAAATTTGTCAAGATAAATAGGGGGAGATTGTTGGGAAAAACACATTTTGATTTAACTAAACAAATTAACTATAAGTGATTTTACCTCTTAGGGTTTATTACTCACATTGTATAGTAAGGGTAATCTGGTCATTAGATGTCTAAGAATGTTACACTCAACTTAGAGTGTCAGGGCCAAGTCAAAGCAATCACAAAACAAGTTAAGATAAGACTTGCGTCGAATACAAGTCGACGCAACTTCGATTGGTTATCGACGTAACTCTGATTAGAAGTTGGAGCAAATTATTCAGTCTGTCGAAGTTTAAAGTCAAGTCGACGCAACGTCGAAAGGGACTCGACGCAGAAGGAAGAGCTTGTCGAAGCTATCTCAGAAGTCGACGCAACTTCGACTACAATTCGACGCAGAAAATAAAAGCTCAAGTCCAAGGCCTCAACTCGACGGACACGTTGATAAGGAATCGACGTAATGCCGACATCTGAGTTCAGCCAAAGCTAAGAAGAAAATCGAAGCTACGTCGATAAGAACTCAGAGGTGCATCGACATGAAGATTGGTGAAGTCGACGCTGCGTCGAATACAGACAGAAAACAAAAGCTTTTTCATCTGTCCTTTTGGGACCTTTTCAGAAGAACCACCCGGCTAGAGACAGTTCTCCAACGGCTCGTTTGTTGCCAAAAATAGAATGAAGCTTTCCAGGACACAATAAATTACTTTTGGAAGGTATTCAAAATGAATGGACGGGTCGAGAAAAAAAGGAGAAAGGAAATTAAGTGGGGAAGAGGAATTCCTTTTCAGGACAAGCCAAAAGAAGAAAGGTTTTTGAAAACTCAATCAAACACAATGAGTATGCAAAAGGAGGAGAAGAAAAGCAAACACACAGTTATCACATTATTCTGTCTGTCGAATAGGGTCTTCATCTTCTTCCCTCTCAAATCCTAAAAGACAGATATACCTAAGTGCTCTCTCTGCACAGGAACATATACTGCTGCTTCTTCTTCATCATTAGACAGCAGCAAAACTACAACAAGTGCTGAGAGAAAAGGATCAAGCAAACAACCCTTGCAAATCATCGCTATCATAAGCAAGGGTTCATCATTTCAGATCCAGTGAAAGAAAGACAGAAGCAGCATCAGAGCTTCTGAGAACAGAATTCTTACCTTCTCCCTCTTACTTTCTTCTTACTATTTCCATCAACTGTAAAAGAGTTTTAAGAATACCTCTTCCAAAGGATTCAGTGGTTCAAGATCTCCTTATCAAAAGATCTTTGATTCTAAGAGTCTCCTTACCAAAAGACTCAGTGGTTCAAGATCTCCTTATCAAAAGATTTGTGGTTCTAAGAGTCTCCTTGTCAAAAGACTCAGGCACAGGTTGTGCAATCCTACCAGGGAGGTAAAAGAGAGGTCTACCCACATTTTGGGGAACCTCTATAAAAATCATTGTGTCTGTGCTTTGCATTTTCTGTGTTGTCACACTTATAGCTTACTTTTTTGTGTTTTATATTTAAGCACTTATTTATTCTGTGTTGGTTTTATTCAGTGCATAATACGTAGTATTGTTTTTATTGTATGCACAGTTAAGGTAAAAATATTTAAATCTCTATTCACCCCCCTCTAGAGAATTCTCAGAGCACACTGTGCACTTTCATCATGTATCATTATTGGAATATTACGTTCTACTGTGACTACTTTGAAGATTGGATGTTATTATTGATAAACGGCAATAGAACCACTAGTGGAGTAAAATTCAAGTGAAGCGGTTAAATGTCCTATTACTCTTCTAACTTTAGTCACTACCATAATCGTTTTGTATAGATGATCCAACTCCACTCCATCTAACACCTGTCATGACCCGTCTCGACCAAAGTCAGAGTGCGCTTCAGGGCGGGCCGTGATGCCACAGGCATGGGCGAAAAGAAATTCATGTCTGCTAAAGCGGAAGCAGAGAAGCTGATAATAAGTTTTAAAATAGTTACTTTTGAGAAAAACAGTTTGTTTTGTTGCGTAAGCTTTAAAATATGATAGTTTGAAACTGGTGCACATGCATTTTTGCAAAATAACTTATGATACAAGTTTTGGAACAGATTTTTATGCAGTGATCATCGCAGATGAATAAGCATGCAAATCATATCAAATTCTAGTACATATAATATTTAGACTAGCAGTTGTCCATAAAATAGGAGAAAATGGCTGATCGTTATTACTACATAACAGAAATATCCGACAGTAAAAGAAATGAAATATAAACACAAAACCTGAAGCTTGACGCAGATCGGCCTCAGAGAGCAGGCGGCGCAGGCACGAACACTAAGGCAAATTCGAACAGAAGAAAAATGCCTCAGAACATGAAAATCAACAGTAAAGAAGCTATAAATTTAGGTACGTGCAGAAGAAATTAGAAATTCTAAGGTACCAATTAATCCCGAAGCAAGCCAGTGATACAGGCAAGTAACTGAAACAAGTAGAACTATCTGGAAATATTAGCCTACTCCGGAGTATAGCATAAACATTCTTGCAATGACATAAGCTGTAATCGTTGAAATGCGTAAGTGTTTACAGTGGGTGCATATGGTTCACACTCAAGTTCAAGTGTAAGTCTTACTAGAATAAGAGTATTTCTTGCTTACCGTGACCATGCAATCAAGACGATGCACCATCTAAACCCTAGCTTCCAAGATTTGATTATGACACGCAGGACCTAAGTGATTCAAAAATTTAAGCTCGCTATGACCGGTCTTTTGTTCCCATTAGGGATTCAAGAGGGAACCCAAGTCAAGGAGTTTCATTAATTAAACCATACCTTTCATTGTTAACTTATGTTATTAATGACTTAGCGCGGGATTTCGTGGATTCTAGCAAATCAAGACATGTAACCAAAATACTGATTCAGATATACAAGAGTATATTTACAAACGTGAACAGATGTGCATGACATTAGTTAATTTAAAAGATTCAAAGATTGGTGATTCTAATTGAAACAGACTCACGCTGAAGAAAAACATCAGATCAAGAGAAATAGACTTTATCCAAGTCTTTCAACCAAACAGGCATAAGAAACCGAATTCGATGACTCAAAGAACTCGAAAGAGAGTTTTGAATCTTGCGCGTTCAAGAATTCACGAGTAATAAGATTATTATATATCATTTTTCTAGGATACCAAGTATTCCTTTAGATTTAAGTCATTCCAAAACACGAAGATCTTCTAAGTAAACATGTGTACGACCTCAACATTTCATATCAAACACAATTCATTTATTTGCTAGCAAGAAATATTAACCTTTGTCAATATACCAATTAATGTTCATGCTCAAAAGAACTACTAATCCTAAAATTAAAATCAACATTTCACATTTCAAATTCGAGTTATCCCAAACGTGTGAAACTTCAAACTACTATCAAGTCAATTCAAGCAATCAAAAACTAAACTTATTTGATGAAACGTGTATTCAAACGTGAAACATAAAATCATAAGAACAGGTCAGGCTAAATAAAATTCAAGGTTTGCAAGAGAGGGAACTCTACTTGCCTTACATGAGGCTAAATCTGACGGCGGCGGCGAAGCAGCGCAAGCAAAAACCAGAAATCATAATTCGAACCTGCTTAAGAACAATGAAAGCGATATAGCAAAATTCACTACGCTAACCCAAGCATTTTACGACGCGGAAATTAAACAAAAAGGGATTTAGCAGAATACCTCCCTCAAGAGTGAGGGGAGAAAAAATTACAACGTGGGAACCGGAGATTTGGCGGCGCTGATAAGTAGTATTTATATATCTTTTTAATAGAAAATTTTGTAAATATTTAATATGTATTTTTCTTTTTCATGTCAATTTTAGGTCATAAGTAATTATTTTGTAATTTTGTTTCTAACTTAGCTTAATTTCAATTTTTGCAGAATTTTGGGAAAAATTGGAGAAAATCACAAGTCACGCCCTCAGTCACGCTCATGACAAAGGGCGTGTGACCTAAAGATTTGCGTTCGACGAAAACCGAGCTGCGTTCGACGAAACTCGAGTTGCGTTCGACGAACGCTCTCTGCCCAGGCGTTCGACGAAAACCGAGCTGCGTTCGACGAAACTCGAGCTGCGTTCGACGAAATCTCTCTGCCCAGGCGTTCGACGAAACCCGAGCTGCGTTCGACGAAATCTCTCTGCCTTCGACGAAAACCGAGCTGCGTTCGACGAACTCTCTATCCAGGCGGGCGTGTAATCTTAGAAACTTCAAAGCGGGCGGCCGTCGAGATGTGGAGAAGCCGTCGAGAAGTCAACATGAGTCACACCCGTGAGTCACATGTCACGCCCGTGACTTTCGTGCGTGATCCCTGCTTTCTGCCGCGCCGAATTCAAGCTCACGCTGCATTGATTGAAGCAGCTCATGTACACGCCCGTGACAAAAGTTACACTGGCGTGTAAGTCCTTTTTCGCCGCAGCACCGAATTCAAGCCCACGCTGCATTGATTGAAGCCGCCCAGGTACATGCTCGTGACCAAAGTTACACGGACGTGTAAAGTCCTTTTTCGCCGCACCGTCACGCAAGACCCACGCCAATGTCGCAGCCATGCAGAACAAGTATTACACGCCCTAGGTCACGCCCGTGACCGAGGGCGTGTAACCTGGAAAATTTTCCTATAAATTCAGAGGCTCCACTCCAGCTCTTGGCTCCTTTCCCTTCCCCCTGCCCATTTGGGTTGTTCTTGTATAGTTTTCCTTATTTTTAATGTTTTAGTGAGTTTTTAATTAATGCAATTTCCTTTCTTAAGCTTAGTTTAATTTTTGTATTTTCATTCCATGCAAATAGCTTAGATTTACTTTCTTGCAATGTAATGCAGTTTCAATTTCATGTAATCTCTTTTTATTATGAAATGTAAGTTTTGTTTTCCTTATTTTTTTTGTTCTCTTTTTAGTTAGTTTTAATTACCTCTCTCTAATTTATTTTCCGAAAAAATAATAGTTAGCTTTCTCGAAGTAGAAATACTCGACAGACCCGAGTTTAATACGACATTGATATTTTCTATAAAATATCTTATACTATACGCGATAAGGTATACTTGCCTTTTCGAATGGATAGTTTAGATAAACGATTCAAAAACTCTGCAGGAAGCTTTTCCCCTCCAATTTCTTATTTTCCTTTTTTTTATAAAGTTTTCGGCGCAGCCGTCGCGGCGTAATCGTCGATATTCCGAAAGAAGGAAAGACCATTACTTCTATTCATCGAAGTAGGATAATGGTTAGTTTCTCAAAGTAGGAGTACTGGCGAGACGCCTCGAAAGCGCCCGCCGAATTCTTTCCTCATCAACAAAAGCTTTTCCTGCGGCGAACTAAATTTTTATATCAGGCGCTTTAGGCTAGGGAAACCCTAATTCGGAAGGGTCTTCAAATGATCCGACCAATTAGAGCGACGAACAGCGTCGGGGAGCACAACCCACGGTGGGGTTAGACGACTACAAGAGGGAAAAACTTTGAATCAATTTACATAAGCAATTTGGGGCGCTAAAATTTCCAAACAAACACAAGGAAATCTGAAATAGGAGGGGAAGGAGGAATTCCTTACCCAAAAGGCCAAAACCGAGCCCAAGGAGGAAGAACTCACAAACACCGGCCCAATCGGAGAGGAGAAGGGCTGCCGGAGCAAGAAACGGTGGCTACCGGTCTTGAAGAAGAGGAGGAGGCTGCCTGCCCTTGGAGGAGGAAGGTCTGCTGACGATGCTTGGAGCAGGAGGTGAAGGAAGATGACTGTTGTCGGCCTAAGGAAGAAGGAGAGGAGAAGCAGGAGGCAGCTAGCCAGAGGCATGGGAGACGGGACTAGCCGTCCAGGAGAAGTCAGAGGAGCAAGAAGAGGCGTCGGGGGAGGAGAAGAGGGATTCCGTCGGCCAGAACAGGAGGGAAAATGTCGGTCTTGAGGATGGCCGCCGGCCAGAAGAGAGGAGGCGGCTTGCGTGCGGGATCTGAAGGCGCCCCGTGCGGGAAACGGGAGCAGCGGGAGGCAGGCGGCATACGGGAATCAGGAGAAGACCTAGCGCCTAAGGGGCGAATTTTAATCGGGTGAGGGGGTTGCGGATAGCAAAAATAAATTGGAAACATAATTTTTGCTTTATTATTGTTATAATTTTTTTGGGGTTGTTACAACACCTATGCAATCTTATATGGCGTGACTCTAGCAACCGCTCTTCTAGCATGGTATCAATCCTTGGCTCTTAAGTTGTTGCCATCTTCATCTCCTAATTATTAAATCAGGTCCTGAAATATTCATCCGCACCTCCCAACCTTGCGTCCACAAATCCAGATTTATAATCCAAAAAAGAGAAATATTATAGAACAAAACCCTGAGGGTGTGCTCAGTTGGATGGAATTGGGGCTTCGGATTAGAACTATAGGCTTAATTCCAATGAAAATGACCTTAAATTCTAAATCCAGGTCCTAATTTCGTCCAACTGAATGGACCCTAAATTTTTTTTAAATGTGTGGCTGGAATTTTTGTTGAACATCACAATGCCCATTCAAAATCCAGCATTGACAATAAGAAAATACACTACTAAGCTCTATATCTCTAAAATATGTTCAATAGGAAAATAAAAAAAGAAAAGAGAATTCCAATTACAAATATATGAGAAGATTTTTGCACAAGTTGTAAGCATTACCTGTAAGAAGCTGCTTGCTTTGTGTTTTATGACACAAAGTTGATCGAGAGCGTAGATATTATTTGAGTGAGAAGAGATGAAATTCGCATGCAAAGAGGTTCTTGAAGATGTATTAAAATGATCAAAAAACTGCTCAAATAAATAGTACAGCTCCTCCGTGGAGTTCTGCATAATAAATCCCAAGAATAAATATGAGAAGTATCAGTAAAAGGCTCGAAAAAATCGTTGAAGAGCTGCGAGCAAATAGAAAGAAAATGTGACCTGAAAAAATGAGATAATTTCGGTTGTTTCCATGTTGTATACAGCAAAAAATGAAGGGTGTTGGTCAGTGGTTCGGGAAATCTAATAATCAAACAAATTTAAGCAGCTCGTCAATATAATCAAATAAATGAATATCATAAAGCAGGTGGAAAAGCTTGAGTTCTGAATGCAAGAATTACAAGTAATAGAGAAGTATATAGAAGAGTTTACCCCTCCATCTACACTACCAAACTTGATTAAAAGATGAGAACGATCCAAAAGCTGAACCTGTTACCATACTCTAGAAATTAGAATAATATAAAAAAACACTACTAGAAAAAAATAGAATATTGGCAAGTTGAAGTATCCACCTAATTAATTCAAATAGAACCTTCACCACAGGTTTGTGTTTTAAATTAAAACAAGAGAAATGTGACCCAGAAAAACTAACATTTGAGAGGGAAACTCATTCTCACTAATATTTGAGAGAGAACTTTTTCTTATGTCAATGATCACTAGAGAGCTCATCTATTTATAATAAATGAAGAAGAACATTGTTCTCTAAGGTATAACCAAACAAAAGCATATTCCACATACACATACATATATATACATACATATATATATATATACATATCTATAGATATATGTATATATAGAGTTAATTATCGGGACCTCCCTAGGAGTTTGCATAATTACAGGTTGCACCCCTCTGTAAGACCCGAACCTGCTGTTGTATATTTATTTTTATTATAGTTTAAGAATACTAAAAGAATTCCCCTATGATGAAAAGAGAAATTCAGTGTCGATTCGACGTCGCATGTTTAATTTTGAAATTTGAGATTTCTGATATTTTGCGACGCTCGTTTCGTTTCCGATTTAAATTTTCGTTATTGAAATTAATTATAATTAAGGCTTGGATTAAGCTGAATTGGTTTAATTAGGCTTAAGAGGAGGATTATGAGATTGTGATGGCTGATGGCTGATGGCTGAATTGGAATTTAATAGAGGGATCTATTTAGGCTGACCTGAACCCATACAGGTGGCTGTTTGGGTTTCCTAGTGGACCGGCTGGTTACTGGACTGGCTGGTTGACTGATTTGATTTGGCTGGTTATATTATATTATATATCATTTATTTAAGAAGGGGGATAGGCGGTGGTTGATACTTATCGTTCCCTCACCTCTCTCTTGATATTTTCATTCACTATTGCAGCCTGGAGGTTTTGTAAGCAGGGAAGCCTTAGGGCTTGGCCGCACTTCCTCTTACAGCACCTCCTGCCATCGATTTTGGAGAAATTGAGAAGGCTGCTGTCCTCCTGTTGTTGTTGCTGCCCTCTTGTGTTGCCTTCTTGTGCTTTTTGGACGGCAGTGTTAGGTGGAAATACTCCACTGTGAGCTCTTCTTTCATCTTCTTTTTCCCCCTCTTCTATAAATAGAGTTTTAACTGTTGAAGTTAACGAGTTGCCTTAGCCTTGGCCGGATGGCTCCTGATAGGTGGATTTTGATGATTTTGCCTTGATTTTTGATTTGGGCTTTCCTTCTCCCTCTCCTCCTACTTTTTATTACCAATTCCGATGCGAGATTGTGGGCTAGTTTTGCATATTGGAATCTACTTATATGCTGATTGGATCTTGATTACACTAATTCTTGATGGGAGAGGTTGAGGGGTGTTGTTAGGCAGTGGCTGTTTCTCTTGGTTAGTGATTGATTTTGATTGATTAGCCTTTGGATGATGTTGTCTTGTTTCCTGGAGTTGCTGGCTGCTGTACTGCAGATTGGTTGGCCGGCTGTTCTCTTTGGGCTTCCTTTCGTGTTGTTGTGGGTTCTTGTATATGCTTGGCTGCTCCTGTTAGCTGCCTTTGAGGCTCTTATTCACTGCCTTGGTAACTGTTTTTGGCTGGGGTTTTTCTTGGAAATGGACTACTAGTGGCAGCCTTTGGTGCTGCTGTTGGCATCCATTGGTGCTGCTGTTAGCAGCCCTTGGTTGTTGCCTTTGGGCTGTTGTTGACAACATTTGTTGCCCTCTTGTTGGCTTGTATTGGCTGACTTGTAGTGAGTGTTTTTCTATCCTTTTGAGCTAGTGTGGGCTGTTTTCCTTGAGTTTAATTTGCCACTAAAGTGGCTGATTTTTGAAGAGCGTAGTGGCTGATTTTTGGAGTTTCGTAACGCTTAAATCTGATTTTACGCGTTTCTTTTGAGTCACCAAGCTTGTCCTTCCCTAGGCAACTCCTAGAGGTCGTAGTTGCGGCCGTCTTAGTGAGTCTACTCGTAGTTATTTAAAGACGCAACCCTAAAGTAAATGATTTACTTGATACTGCAGAGGATGGCGTCCGGCGATAGACGCGACGTGAATCCTTCGAAGGACAAAGGCAAAGGAAAAGCTGCGGTGAGTCCTTACGGCTTTGATTTCATATGCATTTGAATATTTTTCAGAATATGAATTGCCTTGATTTAAAGAATGTTGAAGATATGAAATCACTGAACTTTATGAAATCGCTAAAAAGCTAAAGATGGATTAGCAAGCGATAGAACCTCTGAGGGGAATTAATATAATTATTTTCTATATTTATGAATTGAATATGAATTGAAATGAGTAAGAAAAAGAAAGTGCGTCGACGCATCGAAACACTAAGGGTCAGCCTAGTAGGGGGGGTAAAGCTTCAGACTCCTACACCCAGTTGGAGGGGTAGATCTCCGACGGAAATTGATACTGAAATGTCCAATCTAGGAGGCGTGGAAGCCTGTTGCGTTGTTGAGCGCCCTAGAACGGACATTGATTTGATGGGCCCAGATGTTTGATTTGAGAATGACCCTCAGTGTTTTGAAAGAATGAAAAGTGATATGAAAATCCTGAATTGAATACAGAAATGAATAAGAATTACAGAAGAAGAACTTTGATACATAAATAGTTTATTTATGTTGTACTTGCTTCCTGTACTTCCTGTTCTACTGTACATGTTCATACAGTTTATACAGATATATATATGACTGCCTGTCATAGCTGACTCTTCGTGTTTGCCTGTAGGGCGGTCGAAGAGGTAAGGAACTCACTTAGTTTTCTAAAACTAACTGGTTGTCGATTT
Organism: Dactylorhiza incarnata; assembly: GCA_033032865.1. Lineage (NCBI taxonomy): Eukaryota > Viridiplantae > Streptophyta > Magnoliopsida > Asparagales > Orchidaceae > Dactylorhiza > Dactylorhiza incarnata. The sequence goes on from JAWHQI010000130.1 coordinate 3,317,468, forward strand.
ATATTTTTAGGATTAAATCGTCAGCGGATCATGCCCTGTTAGAAGGACACTTGCGGAAGCAGAAAGAAAGTAAAAGTAGAAGGTGATTCGAATACGGGTTAGAATTTGTATGACAAGTTGTAAACTATGCTTATTTTAATGAAAAGTTATTTGATGTTGTCTCTTGGTACCTCTCCTGTATATTTATTCGAATTGCTGCGTTATTTAATTGTGAAAAACAGCTCAGAAATAAAGATTTAAATTGTGGCGGGCTTCAGGGCCCTTACAATTAAGTGGTATCAGAGCCAGGTTTTTCGCAATGCGTGTAACGCAGAGAGTACCTGGATGATGAACATAATAACTTGAGAATGTCTCGTGCCTTGGGATCCTGCCAAGTGTATTTAAATCGTAGAATTTGAAAGACTCTAGAAGATTCTGAGCGCGTCAGAGAATTTATATCAGAAAGGAGTGAGCATGGTATTAGAACCTTATAGAGATTACGGACATAGTGTAAGCCAGCGATGCCTCCTCCAGTACCGCTTGTATCACAACAGCCTCGCATGATTGATATGAAATTGAGACAATTTCTGAATGTGAAGCCGCCAACCTTCCGTGGTGGCTTGTCTCGGATAGAGACTAAGATGGAATTGATTTGCGGATCAAGATGATAGATGAAGCGATGCGATGTCCAGCTGAACGTAAAGTAAAGCTGGCAGTCTTTTTGCTGAAGGGAGAGACGAAGCGTTGGCGGAATAATTGGATGCGGGGAAATAATAGTGTGTGTCCTGGAATTTAATGTAAAGATGTATGTTAAGAAATGAAAGATGAGCTATTCAGAATTGTAATTTCACCTTCCCTCTATATAATGAATTTTTGGATTCCGGCCGGATCCGATATAGATTATGTAGTTTTGAGGGAGTTGTTACAAGGATAATAAAGATAATGAAAACCTGAAAACTATAGCGCGAGATGATAAAGATAAAGAGAACTTGATAAAGATAATGAATGTTTAATAAAGATAAAGAGAACTTGATAAAGATAATGAATGTTTAATAAAGATAATGAGAACCTGATAAAGATAATTGAAGTGAACGTTAAGTCCTAACGTTGATTAAGTATGATGTTCTTTTTAGTATGGAATAGCTTTCGAATCGAGAAGCTATAATAAATTGCAAAATGAAAGAAGTCGCATTCAAATGTCCATACAAAAGTTTATTTGTGTTTAATAGTCTGGGAGAAGTTTCAAAAGGTAGGATTTCTGCCGTAAAGGCATGAAAGAAATTGAGGAAAGGCCGTGATGCCATTCTAGTGATGAATAAGGAATCGACAGACGAAAAGAAAGAAATTACGGTTTTGTCCGTCGTACGGAAATACTTGAATGTATTTCCAGAAGACTTGTCTGGTGTGTCCCCAACTCGAGAAATCGAGTTTGAAATTAAGTTGATTGAAGGAGCTGCTCCAGTAGTTAAAGCACCAGTGTTATTCGTTAAGAAGAAAGACGGATCTTTCCGTTTGTGCAATGATTATCGCGCATTTATGGATGACTTATTTGATCAGCTTGCCAAAATTGATCTTCGATCAGGTTAGAACCAGTTGTGAAGTAAAGAAAAGGATATCTTAAAAGGAAGCATTTAGTACGTAGAATGAGCATTTTACTAAAGGATCGATGTATGATAATAGAGAGTGCCTATACAAGATATTACTTTCTTGAAAGTGCGTGTGATGGGGATCACAAAACAAGGGCGAGTCGGCCCTTATCAAAACCCACCCTGGTCTAAGTATGCAAGAGGTTGACTTAGGATCATCGTGTGGACGATCCGAGCCCGTGGTCGCGTTCAGAGCAACGACAGAATATTATGATGTATTATATATGTATTTTTGCATTTTTTTTATTTTCATATATCTAAGGTATTGTTGGTCATTCGTAGTGAGTTCTATGTCTATTTTTTTATAAGTATTGTTGTTTATTTCAGAAATTGGACATTGGGCCAAAGAGGAAACTTATTATTGTTGAATATTTGGTGAACAACATATCATTTGGTATATTAATTTGTACTAGTTTGTACATTAATTATTCTATTTGAAATACTTATTCACTTACCATTTAATTGAAACATTTCTTTAACTAAACTCGAATAACAATCGTTCGTTTATCTAATACTCTAAATTCAATTGTGGTTATTTGTGGATACCTTTATTAACTTCAGAATTTATTGTTCATTAATTGTTGGGCAATTTCTTATGCACCGCATCATTCTAGATTCTAACGACACTCCAAAAGCATCGACTAACTAGAGGTCCTTAGGGCACAATTACACAAAACTAGACCCATCCTGCGTCAGGGTGAAATAAAGAAATTCACACGTTCGTTTGGAAGAATCTTGAATCATGATACTGGAGAAAATAGATACAAAAATATTGCGCAACCATGTAAGAACATCATTGACTTACCATTTTGGAGACTTCAGGATGCCATCATGAGATAAAGGAAAAGCATCAAAGAGAATGAGCTTGTTGTGGGAACCGACAAGGGAGCAAAAAGCCCTTAATCATAGAAGATAATTTGGACGGACCATTCAATATAATGGGGATAGCAAGATTGAAGGAGAGTCCCAAGTCATTAAGAAGAGAAGGAAAGGTCATGACTCTGTGTATGAAAGCATCAGTGAGTTAACTCAGATCATTGGGAATGGATTATGCATGAGGATTATGAAAGAGGCGTTCATGCCTTACTGTGGCAAGTGAAGGATGATTGTAAAAAAGTGGGTGCAACAAGGGAGTGGGAGTGAAGTGTGTGCCCAAATTGCGGAACTTCGGGCATCAATGGTGGGATGGAGAGTAGGTATAACGATAACCGGTGGGGAATCGAGTAGCAGTAGGGATGAAGCGCAAGCGCCGATGGGGCAGGGGTCAAGAAGAGATGACAAGAGAAATGATGATTGGGAGCGCGTGATGGAAAGTAAGAATATGGAATGAGTGAGGGATGGTGAGAAGGTGAGAATCATAAGTATGTGAGCGACAATCAAGTTTGAAGAGTTAGGAGAGGTGGCGCTATGATAGGATTAACCAAACTTTGATACTATGTTGAGAGAGGAAAACTCTTTGCTACATATTATTCACAAAAGAGACCATTAACTTATGATGGAGGAACGAGTGAATTCTTCTAAGGTAAAACCAAACAAACATATACCTGACAACAAATATATAGTACTTTCCTAATATGATAGTTCATAAAAGTACATCATAATCTTAATATTTTAGAAGGCCTTGTATTGAAGTAAATAAACAGGAAGAGAGAAGATAAATACCTTCCACATGATTAGATCAACATAATCTTGAAAATGAAAATAGAACTTTTTCTTCAGATGTTGAATCCTCTACAAGAAAAAGATTTTATCAATATTATGCCAACATGCCAACTAATAAGGGAATGATCAAACAAATACCATAAAGATGATAATTTCCAAAAAAGGGAGATATTATTTACAAGAAGGGCTTCCATATAATTGTCCCCACTTATTTAATATGCTTTGGATAATGATACCTCCATTCATGTCACATCATATGTTTACATGAGTAGGGTGATCGTCTCCAAAAGAGGTCATATATTGCAGTGTTTTGAAGGGGACAAAATTAACATTTTTTTACAAGCTCTAACATTTAAGGTCCACTGCATTTAACAAATTGATAAACTTATTTTTAATTAACCAAGAGTACAACGTCTTTGAAAATTCAAGCCATATATCCCAATATTAACACATAAAAAAGGGTTAGAAATAGCAATGCCCCAATAGGGCCACTTAGAATAACAAGACATTTTAAGGAGATGTCGTGGTAATGAATACACTTTAGGGTTCTTACATGAGTAATAAGAAGCTTTTAAATCTTTGAGTGGCTAATAAGGTTTCAATTCTACAATATAAATTCACCGATATATTATATAAAAAGGGAAGTCATTTTATTGTAATGGCATATTTAACACTACCTGAAACTACAATAGCTTTATATTACATATTTTTATGTAACATTAGAGCTCCCTTTTTTTTACCTCTTATTTTTATTTCTTACATACTTTCAGAGATAGAGGGTAAGAGAGAGAGAAAAATAAAATAACATACAATAATAAGGGAGAGAAATAAAGTAAAAAATGTATATAAAATAAAACAAATTAGGAAAATATTAAAAGGGGAGAGAAAATAAAGTAAAAAATATATTAAAAAATTTAAAATAAAGCAAACTATATTAGAAAACATAAAAAGGAGAGAAAAATAAAGTAAATATATATACAAAATAAAATTAAAATGTTTTTGCATTGAGGAAACTATATGTCAGCTGAAGATACTATCATCGATGGACACGAGAGTACCAGCGACAGCCAAAGCTCAATTGTGCCATATAAATAGTATGTATGGGTTCCATACTCAATTCCTCTAGTAAACATAAGTGCAAAAATTAAATTTGTAAATTGAACATGTACATTATTGAGAAGAAAATAGGTAAGAAAATATACGAACGGTCAATTTATTTCGGACTCTCGAGAAATCAAATTAGTTATGATTTTTGCAAAACTAGAATATGGTTTGTAAAAATATAATGTATTTATCATGTGCATTATGTCAACTTTGCAAGCATGCATTATACCATGTAAATCAAGTAAATGCTTTCAATGAGCATGCATGAAGATGTACCTGTAAGGCTGTAACTAGATAATGTAAACTTTCGCAAGTGTGAGCTAATTCCAAAATACATCCTCTGTTCAGATTGCAAGCTACAATTAGCGTGCATGAATCAGGAATCGCTAGTCAGCCATACGACAGTGAATTCGTTCATGGGCCTTGTCTGCACCACCCGTCACACTATAGGAGCTAGTCATGCCTGAAGTCCTTAGCTTGGCAGCAGGGAGGGGGATGACGAAGGTAGGGCTAGTGACTAAAGCAAAATCGTAATAAGGTAGCCATACTAGAAGGTGTGGTTGGATCACCTCCTTTTCAACGAGAGCTAATGCTTATGCTTGTTAGGTATTTGGTGTGACAGTTGATTTCCTAGTCAAACCTTGCTACAACAGTCTAAATGCTCCTATTATGACCTTAGAAGCCATGAGTCGTATCAAGAAAACAACATCCCAATTAACACGAGGACAAAGTTGTGTAACTTAAACCATATTTGTAACCTATTACGGTGTAATGGCCCGTCTAGACCACCACAAATAAAAACCATTTAACTTCTTCATTGATATTAACATAGTTTCTTAATTAGCATTAGAATTGTTTTTCTAAATATAATGGTGCACAATAAGTATATAAATCTAACCCAAGGGATTGAGCATTGCAGAATGTAAAGAGACATAAATTGACAATTTAATATATCAAAAAGGTTCTGGGTACAATATCATAAAAACATTTATATTTGCATGCCCTTACTACGAGATAAAAAAAGTTGGGCATCACATCATAGTATAGATCAAACAAGACTCTACTCCTGACTCTAGTCTCTACGACACTCTCTAGTCTCTACGACACTGAACTATAAACTCTAATCCTATGACTAAGGGTCTTCTTTTCCTTTGTTGCCCTCGTCGATCTTCTCCAGTTTCGTGATGACCTGGACCCAAAGATGGTACTACTCTTCCTTTATTTGCCGAAATCCCTCTTCAGATAGTTTACTGGTAGTTTCTTCCTCGCACTTTTCTTATTTCTAAAAATATTAAAATATAAAAAGTTAGTCATAAATTTGACAAAGTAAGATCTTACTTCTTTAGTCCTTTGCAAAAAGGAAACAAAAATTAGCATTATAAATGATGAGCTAGTAAGTAAAGAGCTATGCAGTAAAAAGTTGTGTAAGAAAAAGGCAAGTAATATGTACTAATGAAAAGGGAACATGAACTATCATTAGCAATAGTTTCACTTTAAGATCTACTTGGCGTCTTCCGTCTAATTCTTTATCTTATGTATCATATATTCATTTTTCACTATTTATCTTCTTTTCTTCTTTTTACCGTTCTTTCATTTATGTGACAAGGTTAAGGGTAACTTACTCTTTCATTTCATAATCATTTTAAGATGTGCACATTTCTTTTGGTTCAGGGCTATCAACAAGCATGGAGTCTCTCTGGGACACTTGAACCTACATCTTATCATCATTTCAATTCAGGGTTATCAACAAGTGTAAAGTCCCTGTGGGACACCAGAATCGATCTCGTCCTTAGCAGATCGATTCACACACCCCTGCAAGGATTAATCCTTAACATTATCATTTTTTAAGCATCGATGCAAAGTCTTTTCACTTTCAATCAAATTTTCTTTTTATTAATGCCATAGGTTGTATTCTTATTTATGCTCCATTTAGAATTCATGTATTTATAATATTCGAGTCACTTACGGTTGACCTCTGTCAACCAAGCATCTAGAATATAAATTTTTTCTATGGATCATTGGTAGCATTTAGGAGCTAGGGGATGCTTATAGTAGGTCTTAAACCACATAGTTCTATATTTAACTTATTCTTAATATAACTCAACTCCAACATAAGTAAATCAAGCGAGTGTTGAAATCTGTAAGATAGAGTTATAATTCTCAACTTAACTACAATTAGAAAGCTACAACTGAATTCAACTTTCCCTGAATTCAAAAACAACCAGCGTATGTATAATTGTATTAATATCATGGCAGCCCAGAACCATCACAAACTAAAGCCCCGGTTCAATTCTCGATTAATAAGAGAGGTAAGCACAGCCATGTTAATAGTTTCCACAACCCACTTTAGGCCAACTATAAAACCTGAATATAACCAGCCAACTTTAAGCCAATGATCAAATGTTTACTAATGTAGGAACTAAACTGCAGAGATAAATATAACCAGCCTTCATTAAATAATCCAATAAAAAGCCAATTAACATATATTTACCGCAGATTAGGGAAAGTGCTTAAAACCCCAAAAATGAAACCTTCAGCAGTTTTGAAAAGAAAAACATATAAGCTTGTCTACATTCAACAATCCAGTGATCCCCCCTTCTGGTAGAATAAGGAAGATTTAAAAGAAGACAAAAAATTCCCTTAGTTTTCAAGCTTCCGGAAATTCAAAAACCCTTCTATCGGCCTCCAGAAATCTTTCTTCCCAGGACCAATATTCCAGGACTTGGCAAGATGGTGAGAAAAAGGAGAAGAGTGAAGAAGAGGGTGGAGAAGATGAAATCAAGAGCTCTTCCGGCAGAAAACCCAGAAGCCATAATCATCTCGCTCAGCAGACACGCATAGGAGACAAAAATGAACAGCGGAATAATGAAAACCGTAGGTCGAGAACCCTTATTTTATCCCAGAATAGCGCTGCAGTTCCCATCGAGCCCCTCTTCCTCATCACTGACATCAAAAACGACGATAAAGAATGCAGGCAAGTGGAATCCACTCAAAGGCAGGAGTGTATTTTTCCCCTCTTTCCAGAATTCTGCCGCCGACTTAATACTAATAAGCATAGTGTAAAAATAACAAGTCCAGCAATAATAATCAGCATAATGTAATAATAACCAGCCCAGCTATTTGATATTAAGAATAAGCTATTTAATTAACCAATGCATAGCTTAGCCAAAAAAATGATATTAATAACATAATCAAGCTGGCTCACATCAAACCAAACCACTTATGCAGCCCCTTTTTCTTTACTACTTTTATAATAATAACATGAACATAAAATAAACATGTTAATTAAAAGTAAATCAAAATCATTAAAATGAAATTAAGATAAATTTGCGCACAATTCCTCATCAAAAAGAATCAGTGCCAACTCACTATTTCATAATCAAGGAGTTTTTGATTAAATCAATTTCGTGTTCGCATATTCGTTTGATTTAATATCATGAATTAAGTTGTAAAATATGCTTGACAAGGCGAGGTATTACAATTCTCTCCCCCTTACAGAAATTTTCGTCCACGAAAATATTAATCAGATATACCATTAAAAAGGTTTGGAAACAGCTCCCTTATAATTTCTTTTTTCTCCCAATTTGCTTCACGAACACTATGGCCCTTTCACAAAACTTTGATGAATTACACTTCACGATTGCGGAGCTTCTTGTCCTGCCAATCTATGATTCAGCGGGGCTCGGTTGGACTAGACAAATCAATTTCTATATGAATATATTCATATGCAATCATCTTTTCAAGATCAGGAGCTTACTTCCGTAGTGATAAGATATGGAATACATCATGAAGCTTCTTGAGGTCCTTAGATAAAGCCAATCTATATGCCACCTCGCCAATTCTTTCAATGATCGGAAAAGGTCCAATATATCGAGGCATGAGTTTTCCTAATCTCCATAATCGAGATACGTCTTTAAATGATTTAATTTTCAAACAGACTAGATCTCCTACATTAAACTCTACTTTTTTATGTCTGGCATTGTAATATTTGTGTTGCCTGTCTTGAGCAATCTTCAATCTTTCTCGTACAATCCGTATCTTTTCATGCATCATATCTACAAGTTTCCGCTTGCATAATCTTGTCCTCGACCTCAGCCCTACTTAACGGTGTGCGACATCTTCTGTCATATAATGCTTCGAAAGGGGTCATTTGCATACTTGTTTGATAACTACTGTTTATTGGAAAATTCTACCAAAAATAAATATTTCCCTTATGATCCCTTCAAATCGAGACTATCATTCTTAATAGATCTTTTAGCATATGAATCATTCTTTCAGACTGTCTATATGTTTGAGGATGGAAAGAAGTATTGTGTAGTAACTTTGTTCTCAATCGCTTATGTACTAACTTCTAAGTATCAAATGTGAACTTGTCATCTCTGTCTGAAACTACTGTTTTTGGAATCCCATGGAGTTTGACAATTACTTCTAGATATAAATCAACAAGCTTCTCTGTAGGGTCATCCTTCTTCATGGGAATGAAATAGGCCAATTTTGTCATTCAATCAATAATTACCCGGATTCCATGATTTCCAAATTTACTTGTAGGCAAGCCCATAACAAAATCCATTATTATATCATCTCATTTCCATTCTGGAATCGGTAAAGACTGCAAATATCCTCCAGGTTCTTGGTGTTCGACTTTTACTGTTTGACCGATATGGCATTTTGCAATATATTTAATTACATCATTCTTCATTTCAGTCCACCAGAAATCTTGCTTTAAATCTTGATACATTTTCGTACGATCACGATGAATTGAATAAGGAGTATTGTGTGCTTCATACAAAATATCTGATCGTAAATGTTGAATGGTAAAATAGTTTCTTAATTATAACAAAGGGTCACACTCGTATATATATGAGTGAGGGGAGGAGAAAAATACATAAAGAGAAATACAAATACATAAAGAGAAATACAAAACTAATACATGCTAATAGCCCCCCTCAAGTTGGGTGTGAAATGTCTAACTTAGTAACGATCCTTCCCAAAGCACTTGTACACATTCCTTTCGTGAGGATGTCTGGTAGTTGTTGTTCAGATAGAATAAACGGAGTACAAACGATTACTCTCACTATATTCTCTTTGATGAAGTGTCGGCCAATTTCAATGTGTTTGGTGTGATCGTGTTGAACAGAGTTATGAGCCATGTTAATGGTCGTCATGTTATTACAACATAATCTGAGTGGCTCAGTGTTCTCAAAGCTAAGATATCTCATGATAGTTTCAATCCACAATCCTTCACAAATTCCATGCGCCAAAGCTCTGAATTCAGCTTCACACTGGATCTAGCCACCACGTGTTGTTTTTTGCTCCTCCATGTGATCAAATTCCCACCAACAAAAGTCCAATATCCTAGGGTGGATCATCGATCATCAACCGATCCAGCCAAGTCTGCATCGGTGTAGACTTCAATATTTAGCTCATCATTTGGTGAGAATAGGATCCCTCTCCCAGAAGAGGACTTGAGGTATCAGAGAATACGGCGGGCAGCATCAAGATGCCGAGTCATTGGTTAGTGCATGTATTGACTAACCACACCAATTGCATACAAAATATTTGTGTGTATGTGACAAGAAAATCAGCTACCCCACTAATCTTTGAAAACCAAGAATGTCCTCAACAGGCTCTCTGTCATCCCGCCCTAATCGGTGATTTACTTCGATATGGGTGTCGGCAGATCTACATCAACTCATTAGTGTTGTCTCAAGTAAATCAAGAATATACTTCCACTGGGAGATGAAAATCTCATGTCTGGATCCAGCGACTTCAATACCCAGAAAATATTTAAGGCGCCCAAGTCCTTTAACTCAAATTCTCTAGACAGTCTTGTTTTTAGAGTTTGAACATCTTCTATATCATCAATTTTCATAACAATATAGTCTACATAAACTATAAGGTTTGTCAATTTTTCTTGCATGTGCTTAATGAACAGAGTATGATCAGGAATACTCTGAGAATATCCAATAATCCTCATTGCCTTATGAAATCTCCCAAACCATGCTCTAAGAGATTGTTTAAGGTTGTATAAGGCTTTTTTCAGTTTGCAATCCTTCCCTTTAGATCCCTCAGGGGCAAGTTCAGGAGGTAGGGACATATACACTTCCTCTTCTAGGTTTCCATGAAGGAACGCATTCTTTACATCTAGCTGACATAGGTTCCATCCCTACAGGTAGCACATGATAGGAAAACTCTTATTGAGTTCATCTTTGCTACAGAATCAAAAGTCTTCTGATAATCGATCTCAGTAGTCTGCGTATATCCTTTGGTGACAATCCTTGCCTAGTATATCTCGACAATTCCCTGGGTGTTTTGTTTGACATCAAACACTCACTTACAACCAACAACAGTCTTATCCTGAGGATGATGCACAAAATCACATGTACAATTCTTCTCAAAGGCATGCATTTCCTCGAGCATGGCTTATTTCCACTTGTGGTGACCAAGGGCTTGCTGCCAAGATGATGAGATAAAAATAAAGGACCGAGGAAACAAAGCAATATGCGAAGCAGTAAGAAATATATAAGATACAAACTGAGACAATGGGCGTTGGGTAAAAGTACATTCACGTAGTGCAATAGAATCTAAAGACGGATCAGATGTCAACACAGGTATCCTGAGAGAGGCTTGCGTGTTTGTACCTTATTTCCTTCGAGAGTAAAACTGCAAAGTGGGAGCATGGGATTTCTCATGGTCGTTAGAGGCAACAGGAACAAGCGTGGAAGCAATAGGGGTAGTAGTTGAAGTCTGGTATAAAGGAGGAATGGGCAAAGGTGTATGTGAGAGCTCCTCTAGAAGAGATGAGGAGCTCACGTCCAACACGAGAGAGGACACCCACTAAAGTGAGGTCCCATAGTACCTTTTAGATTCACGAAATTTGGCATCCATGGTCACAAAAACCCGCTTGATTACAAGATCAAAGCATTTGTAACTCTTTTGAGTTGGAGAATACCGGATAAAGACACATTTGAGAGCACGTGAGTCAAGTTTAGCTTTTCGATGTATGTGAACGAAGCACGCAGCTAAAGACACGATGATGAAGGTTAGTGGGAGGAACTTTAAGAGTGTGGAGAGGTGTGTTATTCCCGAGAACCCGCGTAGTCATCCGGTTGATCAGGTAAGCGGCTTTGAGAACAGTATTCATAAATAGTATTTTGGAAGGTGCATCTGAAATAAGAGAAACTAGGCAACTTCCAAAAGATGACGATTCTTACATTTTGCTACACCATTTGAGCGGGTGAGTAGATACGAGATGTTTGGTGGATAATACCAAGGTCCCGGAGATATCTGTCAAACTGAGAATCAACTCACGACCGTTGTCAGTATGAAGGATTTTAATGGTGGTGTTGAATCTAGTGTCTATCATTTTTTGAAAACACTGAAATAATGGAAACACTTCATTTATAGCTTTCATCAAGTATACTCAGGTAGTGCGGGAAAAACAATCAATAAAAGTAACAAACCAGAAACACCCAAAAATAGAAGCAACGGGATAAGGCCCCCAAACATCACTATGAATAACAACAAAAAGTGTAGAGCTAGGAGAAGAAACAAGATTAAAATAAATACGACTATATTTGCCTAGTTCACATACAATTGTCTAATAATAAAGAAGACATATTAGGGAATAAAAGTTTCATAGAAGGGATAGAGGGATGTCCTAGTCGGCAGTGCCAAAAATCCAAAACAGAAGATAGATCAGCATGAAGAGCTTGTGGCGGAGAAGCAGGGTTGGAAGAGTCGTACACATAAAGGTCATCACAGAATCTACCAGAGTCAATCACCTTCCTCGTCTTCAGGTTCTGAAACACACAACAAGTGGGAAAAAAAGTCACAAAGTTGTTCGTAGAATTAGTTAAGTGACAAATTGAGAGAAGGTTACGAGTAAACTTAGGGACATGAAGAACAAAAAAAAGAGTGAGAGAGGAGCAAGGGATGGATCCTTTCCCAACAATAGGAGAGAAGGATCCATCTGCAATACTCACCTTGTCCCGACTAGACAAGGGAAGATAGGACACAAAACCTGTAGAGGAACCAGTCATATGATCTTTCGCTCCATAATCAATGATCTAGTGAGTACAAAGATGAGTGGACGCAGCATGAGAACCTGGTAGTCCCTAATGGGCATAGGAGGAGGAGGAGGTAGGCGGCTCAGTAGGTTTTCCCTGCATCAAACGACGGAACTCCTGAATTTCATCAGCAGATAGAGCCACGGGAAGGCTTGTAGTGACGAAGCCAGCATCGAGCATGGACTCCTTTGAGGCATAAGAAAGATAGGCAGATCGAGAGTGAGATGATCGGCCCTGAGAGCGACCATAGTCGCGATATACTCTCGGTGCAGAACTGTCACATGGTGGAGGAAAGCCATGAAACCGAAAACACGTGTCCCGTGAGTAACGATACTTCCCGCAGTAGTCACAAATCAGATTATCTTTGACGGTGGGCTTCAATCTAGACTCATGAGGAGCCCAACCACTAGAACCAGACTGAGCAGATTAATCGGAAAAGGAGTCAGGTAGCCAAGTCTGTCACCGATCAAAATCCTGTTGGACGAGGTTGTACACTTTTAGGAGAGATAGAGTAGGTGAGCGTCCATGTGAAAATTTAAAGACCTTGTGTTCTTCCTGAGCTCGAACAAGAGCCTCATCCTCCGGAGACATAATAATGAGCGAGTCAAAGTGATAATATTCCTGATACAGCTGAGTGAACTTCAAGAAGAAGGCCGAAGAAGGACGATCGCCCTGTTTCAGGAGAAAGATCTTCTGTCGCAGTTGGTAAATTTGGGATGCATCCCTCGGCACAAGTAAATGGCCTCAGCTCTCTTCCAAATATCTGCGACAGTATCCAAGAACAGATAATTTCGAACAATAGATTCCACCATGGAGTTCGTAAGCCAGGACATGACCAAAGAGGTCTCAGACTCTCATTGCAACCAATCTGGGGAAGTCTATGCAGGCTCCAGTGTAGTACCCCGAGCAAAACCAAACAGACGCATGCTCTTCAGGGCAAGAGTAATATATCGAGCACATGGTATATAATTAGATCCATCCAGGCGTATGGTAGTAATTTGTGGTGTATTGTGATTTATTGTAACTCAAAAAAAAGATATTAAAACTAATATTTATTTCCTAATTGCTAGCCGCAGCCCCCCGCCTCCTTGTTCACCTGTCCGCGCCACCTTCTGCAACCCTCCTTCTCTTCCTCAAGGGCAGCAGCAATCCTTCTCTGGGCCGGCAACCTCCTCCTCCATATTGGAGTTGGGGAACGCTTCTGGTCAGTGTTCGTCGAACGGCGTTCGACGAACGGAGAAGAGTATGTCGAACTCCGCCTGTGTTCGACGAACGGAGAAGGGTTCGTAGAACGACGTTCGACGAACGAAGAAGGGTTCGTCGAACTCCGCCTACGTTCGACGAACGGGTCCTTGATTACTCCCGTCTCAGCGGCTCGTCGAACGGGAGAAGCCTGCGTTAGACGCTCGACGCCTGCGCTCGGCGCCTGCGTTCGACGCTCGACGTCTGCGCTCGACGCCTGCGTTCGACGCTCGACGCCTGGTGTACATGCCGTCTCAGCAGGTTCCGTCTCAGCGGATGTTATTGAACCATCTCAGCGGATGTTTGGTCTGAGCCCGGTTTGGCGCCCTATTTAAAAGGGTGCATAACCCTGGTTTAGGGTTAAGGTTGTTAAGCAAGAAAGGAGCGGAACAGTGCTTTCTTGGCGGCGGTTCCTCTGTTCTTGTCTGAAGAAGAATAAGTGAGGTAGGATCGGTTTTGATCCTTGTAACCTTGTAAGTTGTAATCCGTCTTGGTGAATAGAACAAAGAGAAGAGGAAGGGGAGAGGGGACGTAGCCCGGATTGGGGTGAACCTCTGTACATCTGTGTGTCTTCTGTGATTTTCTGTGTTTTGTTTTTCTTTCGAATTTCTCGTCTCGGCATACCCTATTTTCTTTACATTTGGTATCAGAGCGAGGTTCGTGATCCTGAAAATGGGTTATGGCGGTGTGCGGATCGAGATCGAGAAGTTTGACGGAAGTCGATTCAATCTATGGAAGATGAAGATGGAAGATATGTTGATTGATCGAGATCTATGGTCTGCGATCGAAGATGATCCTCCCGTTCCTAAGGTTGCAGAGAAGGATGCGAGCGCATCGAAGGGAAAATCTGCAGAGGCGACTGCAGATGTTGCAGCGGAGGCTGCGGCCTGGACGAAAACCGATCGGAAGGCCAAGGGCCTGATCCGGTTATTCCTAGCAGATTCAATCTTGACTAATGTCATGGAGGAGACTTCAGCACGAAGTCTGTGGCGTAAGTTGGAATCCCTCTACCAGAGCAAGTCTCTAGTAAACAAATTGCTATTGAGGAAGAAATGGTATAAACTTCGGATGCAGGAGGGCAATTCGTTTTCCGAGCACTTGACTCAATTCAAAACCATTGTGAGTCAGTTAATCTCGATTGGTGAGAAGATCTCGGATGAGGATAGAGTCATCACCTTGTTGTGCTCGCTGCCAGATTCATGGGACAATCTGTTTGTCGTGATTGGGGGAGTGGAGACAAGGAACTGTCATATGATACGGTATGTGCAGCTCTTTTATCTGAGGAGACCAGGAGAGGAGGTTCTGAGGCGACAAGCAAAGGTGTTTTGAGTGTATCTAGATCCCGTCCTCAACGAAGGGAGAACAAGCATGGTGGATATCGAGATAAGTCTCGAGGTAGATCCAAGAGCCAGGAGAGGGAGAAGAGTAAGAAGCCCGTTCGGTGCTGGAAGTGCAATGAGACTGGTCATGTGAAGTCTCAATGTCCGAATAAGGCCGTTCAGAACAAGGAGACACCGACTTCTGGTACGAAGAAGGAGGGCGACGGCGGTGACATGTACATCGCTGCCGCGTGCGTTGCTCAGAGAGATTCTGATATGTGGTATGTAGACACAGGAGCATCATACCACATGACCCCTCATAGGCACTGGTTCTGTGAGTATGAGAGGTTTGATGGTGGAGATGTCATGTTGGGTGATGATTCTGCTGTGCAGGTTATTGGGCGTGGCAAGGTGATGTTGAAGTTGTCTAATGGGATCACAAGGTCTCTTCCCAATGTGATGCACATTCCAGGGATGAGCAGGAATTTAATCTCGGTGGGTTCCATGGCGGATGCAGGAGTGCACTTCAGCTGTGACAAGCAATCTTGCAAGATGTCAAGGGGGGCAATGGTGATTGCCAGTGAAGTGAGACATGGAACACTGTATACTCTGCTTACTGATACAGTGGTTCCAAGTGGGGCTCTTATCTCTGAGAGCCAGGAGGTTGACCAGGAGGAGGTGTCCAGGCTGTGGCATCATCGTCTTGGGCATATCAGTGAGAAGGGGATGTCGGCCATGGCATCTGGTCAGATGGTGGAAGGGGTGCCGGAGTGCTCCACAAGCCTTGGGTTCTGTGAACATTGCCAGATTGGCAAACAGACCAGAGTAAGCTTACGTGGGACGGGCACGAGGGCAACTGAAGTGCTGGAGTTGATACACAGTGATGTGTTTGGGCCAACTCCAGCTCCATCTCTAGGCGGCGCAAGGTACTATGTGTCCTTTACTGATGACCTCTCACGTTATTCCTGAATCTATTTTCTCAGGTCCAAGTCAGAGGTTCTGGACAGGTTTAAGGAATTTAAGAACCTGGTGGAGAACCAGTTGGAGAGAAAGGTGAAGGTCCTCCGTTCTGACAATGGAGGGGAGTACTGCTCTGATGCTTTTGAGCGGTACTGTACTGAGCAGGGGATTGCACAGCAGAAGACCACACCGTACACTCCAGAGCAGAATGGAGTGTCGGAGAGGCTGAACAGGACCTTGATGGAGAAGGCCAGGTGCATGCTCAGTTGGGCAGGTTTGGGGAAGGAGTTCTGGGCGGAAGCAGTGGCGACTGCAAACTACCTGAAGAACAGGACCCCTACATCTGCTGTGGAGGGGTGTACACCCTTTGAAGCCATCTTCAAGAGAAAGCCAAATTTGGCCTATGCTCGTGTGTTTGGGTGTGATGCATATGTTCACATTCCAAAGGAGAAGAGGGGGAAGCTTGATGTTAAATCTGAGAAGTGCATCTTTGTGGGTTACAAAGAAGGCATAAAAGGGTACAAGCTTTGAAACCCTGTCCAGGACTGTAACATTCAGCAAGGATGTGATGTTTCATGAAACCAGTCCACAGGCAGTCACACAAACTGAGAAGGCTAAAGAAGCAGAGAAAGGGACAGTGGTGGCGGAAGGAAGTTTTGAAAAAGGAGCTACTACTGTTGGGGCTGAATCTGATTCTGAATCAGATGATTTGGAGGTGGTGAGAAGTGTTGATGAGTCAGAAGATGAAGCTGAGGAAATTCCACTTCTGAGGAGATCGACAAGGGAAAGAAGGGCACCAGTGAGATATCCCCAATGTGCAGTGGCTGCACAATGTTGCCTGAGTATGCTTGGTGAAGATCCAATCTCTGCCAGAGATGCTAGATCAAGGGCTGATTCAAATCAGTGGGAGCTAGTCATGGTGGATGAAATGGAGTCTCTGAGGAAGAATCAGACTTGGTGTCTGTGTAAGCTTCCAAAGGGGAGGAAGGTCATTCGAAGCAAATGGGTTTTCAAGCAGAAGGTGAAGGGTGATGGCACTGTGGAGAAATACAAGGCAAGGTTGGTTGCAAAGGGGTTCTCCCAGGTCGAAGGTGTTGATTATGATGAGATCTTCTCACCGGTAGCCAAGATGACGTCGATCAGACTGGTACTCTCTATTGCGGCAGTGCATGATCTAGAGATCGAGCAGATGGATGTGAAGACGGCGTTTCTTCACGGTGATCTGGAGGACGAGATATACATGAAGCAGCCGGAAGGATTCGAAGCCAAGGGCAGGGAGGATCAGGTTTGCAGGCTGAAGAAGTCCCTGTATGGACTAAAACAATCTCCGAGGATGTGGTACCAGAAATTCGACACCTACATGCTGGAGTTAGGTTTTGAAAGATCGAATTCGGACCACTGTGTGTACATCCAGAGAAAGCGAGAGCAGTTCATCTTCCTGACACTTTATGTAGATGATATGCTACTGGTGGGCAATAGTGTCAGGATGATCCAACAAGTGAAGAAGTTGCTCTCAGCCAAATTCGAGATAAAGGATTTGGGGCCAGCAAGTGTCATCTTGGGAATGCAGATTTCCAGGGATCGAAGCAAGAAGAAGCTTTGGTTGGGGCAGCAGAGGTACGTCGAGGAGATGTTGAAGAAGTTCAATATGACGGACTGCAAGCCAGTGGGAGAACCAATGCCAGTTGGGTGCAAGTTATCTGCAGAGTTGAGCCCGAAGACACAAGATGAGGCCGAGGACATGGCGAAGGTCCCTTATGCTAGTGTTGTCGGAAGCTTGATGTACGTCATGGTCTGCACTCGCCCAGACATTGCTCAAGCAGTGGGAGTGTTGAGCCGGTATATGGCTACACCAGGAAAGGAACACTGGAACGTTGTGAAGCGTGTGTTCAGGTATCTCCGAGGCACTTCGAATTACTCCCTATGTTTTGAAGGAGATGGTGAAGGAGGAGTCCTGGACGTGGTTGGACACGTGGACTCGGATTGGGGAGGTGATCTGAATAGCAGGAGATCCACCAGTGGGTACGTGTTCACACTGTTTGGAGGTGCAATCAGTTGGATGAGTCGGAGGCAATGCGTGGTGGCACTCTCGTCGACGGAGGCAGAGTACATGGCTCTTACTCATGCGAGCAAGGATGCCATATGGCTGCGGAGGCTATGTTTGGAGCTCGGGTTTGAGCAGGGGCCAGTAAAGCTGTGGTGTGACAGCCAAGGGGCTATTCAGCTAGCCAAGAATCCAGCCTTCCACGCACGAACCAAACACATTGACATCCAGTATCATTTCATCCGGGAGAGGGTGGAGAAGAAGGTAGTTCAACTGGAGAAGGTGGACACGATGGAGAACAGCTCTGATTTTCTTACCAAGGCGGTTCCTGTTGTCAAATTTCAGTGGTGTGCAACGCCGTAGGGTTGAAGAGGAAGGTTGGAGGAGCAGCTCTCATCAGAGGAAGATGGTCACCAAGTGGTAGAATGTTGGAGTTGGGGAACACTTCTGGTCAGTGTTCGTTGAACGGCGTTCGACGAACGGAGAAGAGTTCGTCGAACTCCGCCTGTGTTCGACGAACGGAGAAGGGTTCGTCGAACGGCGTTCGACGAACGGAGAAGGGTTCGTCGAACTCCGCCTGCGTTCGACGAACGGGTCCTTGATTACGCCCGTCTCAGCGGCTCGTCAAACGGGAGAAGCCTGCGTTCGACGCTCGACGCCTGCGCTCGACGCCTGCGCTCGACGCTCGACGCCTGCGCTCGACGCTCGACGCCTGCGCTCGACGCCTGCATTCGACGCTCTACGCCTGGTGTACACGCCGTCTCAGCAGGTTCCGTCTCAGCGGATGTTTGGTCTGAGCCCGGTTTGGCGCCCTATTTAAAGGGTGCATAACCCTGGTTTATGGTTAAGGTTGTTGTAACAGCCCTTAACAAAAAAATAAGATTAATAATAACAATAATAATATTAGACAAAAATCCCCCTCTTTAATTCCCTTCTAAACCGCAGTCAGCCCCCCCCCCCCCCCCGATTTGAACTCCCCGGTTTAAGACTCACGCAAAACCGCAAGCCACTGTTAGGGCTTTCGTCTCCCGCTCCCGTCTCGCGCGCGTGTCGCAGCCGCCGCCGCCTGGTGCTCCCCCTCTCGCCGGCACCACCTCTTGCTCCTTCCCAGGCTGACGACTCCATCTCCTTCCTCTGTAGCCGACGGCAACGGCGGGAGAGTCTCCTCCATCTTCTTCTTCTCCTCCGACTGATAGGGGTAAGGAAACCCTAAGTTTCCTATTATTTCGGTTTCGAAACCGTGGTTCTAAGCTATCCTCCATCGTCTTTCTCATTTTTCAAGTGTAGGTTGCCCCGTCCCTCTCCCGTTGTGCATTTCAGCGGTGGTTTCCGCGAGGAACGTCTAGGGTTTGCTCGGATCCGCCCGATTTGGACTTCTTGAGGCCCGATCTTGCCTCCGTGGGTAAGAACTTCTCTCCTGTGATTTCAGAATTTTTGCCCTAGCGTTCGTGTAATTTTCGCTTTCCGATCGACGTAAAATTCGTCGATCCCTCTTGAGGTGGTTGTTTACTCGACTGATCCTAAGTTTTATTCGGTTTCGGTGTCATTCAACGAATGTAGCGGTGGAATCGCTCAAGGCCCTCTCCGAATTATGGTTCCCGGATCCAAACGCCGTCAAAACCCTCGGATCTCTTGTGGTAACCGCTTCTCCCCTCTTTGTCGGGGGAGGTATATTTCTTAACTTGCCCCCTTGAACTAATTACGCAATAGAAACACTTATGTGCGCGTAGGAATAAGCATTGAAATAAATATTTCATGTGAACGCATCTTGAACAGGTTCCGTTAGAGTGTTGACCTTGCCTCTTAGCCGCCGCCTTCAAGCCCGGCTCCTCCTTAAGGCAAGTAGAGAAAACTCTCTCGCTTGCAAACAAGTTTTATTTAAGTCACACTTGTACCGTACTAGCCCCCACTTGAATTTATTACTTGCAGATAAGTAAGCTCATTAGACGCCATAGGCAAACAATGAAAGGGAATGTGTCGTTTGATGTGACACCGGAAAAATGAGTTCGCGCTTGAATGGTAACAGAAACCAAAAAGGGAATCTTGCAAGCAGCGGTAGCCTAAGCCTTGCATCTACTCCCAGGCTAGAATCTTGTACATCAAAGGACGACACACACGCCTTTCATTGATTTCTGCTTATGCGTTTGTGTTTAGGCTAAACTCCGGAGTAGGCTAAATTTTACTAAAGAATCTCAGTTAGTCTCTGACATACTTTACTGCTATGCTTGTTTCCCAGTTTACTTGTTTATTTTATTAACTTGAATCTCTGCTATTTATCTTATTCTGAGGCTTTTCCTTCTGATTGGATTTGCCTTAGGGTTCGTGACTGCGCCGTCTACTTCCTGAGCTGTTCCTCGCCCAGCTCCCGTCTGTTGGAGGTTTACTTTTTGTAGTTGCTGCATCAGGTCCTTTGTATCTTGTTTCTTTTACTTTTGGATTTGTCTTTCCTGTACTAGTTATTGTCAGCCATTTTTCTTGTATCGTGGACACTCTTAGGATGGTATGGATGTATTACAGCATTTTATAAATGGTTATTTTGTTTCTGCGGTTTACTAGCATCTACTTTTACATCATAATTATAGCATGTGAATTGATCAAAGTGCATGAGCATCACTTTTAATTCAAGCTTCCGCATAATAAATCAAACTGGCATTGTTTTTCAAAATCTAACTATTTTCTACAGATATCTTGGTATTACAGCACCCGCCTGGCAGACATGGTTTCTCTTTGCCCATGTCTGCGGCATCACGACCCGCCCGTAGCGCACTCTGATAATTGTTATTAGACGGGTCGTGACAGTTGGTATCAGAGCTAGGTTAAGCATCTAAAGATAGAGTATTTTAAAATTTTCATATATTTTGAAATCTATTATGTAAATATACGTGCATGCATCATTTCCTCACTCACTTTGTCGTTGTCTGTTGTTCGAGGCTGAAACACGCACACACTCACCCATAAGCACGAGTAGTATGTGTACAAATGTTAAGGTAGTATGGGCAAACTTAACATTTATATGCATATGAATTTCCATTAGGATTTACACCACTTGCAAATATTAAATTGTATGGGTGATATAATATTTTCAAGTGCGATGACATTAGAATCATAATGCGCATGACAGGTTAAGTGATATGGGCGCTTAACATGACATGCGTATCCATTCATAAACATTCTTAGGAATGCATTGTAGGCATAATCATGTTGCATGCATAACATAACTCATTGCACAAGTGTCTAAGCTAAGAGCAACAGACAACGAAGGTACACACATGGATTTTACAAACCATCGTCTTACCGCATGTGATCATATCGCCGCACTTGCATCTGCATGGTCGTCACTTAGAGTTGTCCAATGAAAATGTTGTAACTACCACTTGAATTGCTTATCAAACAGTATTAGATTGTTATGACCTGTAATCTCAACCCTCAAGCTTAACTTAGCTGTTGTCTCACTCGGTTCTTCTATGTTTCTTTCTAGATGGCTTCTAAGCGACCACGGCGCAAGAAGGCTACACCTTCTGCAGGGGAAGCCCCTTTAGGTGAAGTGGTCCAACTTTTGAAGCAACTTGTGGAGCGTGTCACCCGTCTGGAAGGGGACCGCCAAGCTCCTGATCCAGGTTCTGGTTCTGGCAGCGCAGGGACGTCTGGAGTAGCTGTCACCATCACCCCTCCTGCATCTGATGCTGTAGTGACCCCAACCGTGACCACTCCGGCTGCTCTTCCTCTGACGATGGCTGACACTCTGGCTTTCAAGAGGCTAAATCCGTCTGCCTACAATGGTGACCGCGACTACTTCGTGATCACTGAATGGATCTCCCAGATGGAGAAGCACTTCGAGTATGCCATAGTTCCTGAAGCCCAGAAGGTCCTTCTTGCGGCCTATCAGCTGACCGAGGACGCCTATACTTGGTGGCTCCAGCACCGCAGCCTCCCCGAATCTACCACCCTAACTTGGGGGCAGTTCAAGGACGCTCTGATGGGGAACTTCCTCTCTTCTGTGGAGCGGGACAAGTTAGCGGAGAGATTCTTGTCCCTTCAGCAGCCTGGCAGGACAGTGACAGAGTATGCGCAGGAGTTCTCCCGCATTTCCCTCCTTGCTGCGGAGTTCGTGCCGGATAAAGCCAAGAAGATCAGTCGTTTCGTGAAGGGACTTCGCCATGACATTCGCCAGCATGTGGTAGCACACGACGCCAGTACCTATGCAGAGACCGTGGGAGCCGCCATGCGGGCGGAAGCTATTGAGCTGGATCGTACTGGAAAGAAAGCCCAGCACGGAACGAGCAACGCCGCTGCATCCGACCTCAAGCGCAGGAGTGCTCCACCTCAGGAGCAAGGTTCCAGGTCCATGGAGGTGTGTGCTTACTGCCACAAGGTGGGCCATATCGCCCAAGTCTGCCGATCTCTCCTGAAGAAGCAGAAGACAGACGCTCCTGCACAGCCTCCGATGACACTTGCCTCCGCCTCCACCGTTTGTGCCTACTACAAGTTGTTGGGCCATCAACAGAGGGACTGCCGCCGTAAGCAGAAGGCCTGTTTCAAGTGTGGGCAAGTGGGTCATCTCAAGTTAGACTGCCCTATGAGGGAAGGCCCGGTCACTACTCAGCCACTGCAGGCTAACCCCGGAGCCCAGAATATGGGCAAGGTTGTGTTGAATGTCCTTACTCAAGGCGAGGCGCTCGCTTCCACGGACGTCATCTCTGGTACGTATGTGTTGTGTTATTTTTCCTGCTAGTATTTATGTATGTTATTATATCAGATACAACCGGAATTGGCGGTTATAACTGCTATTCATTTTAGGGAGATTTAGAGTCAGAAACAAGTGGTTGCAGATTCTCTTTGATTCTGGCACATCTCACTCGTTTATTGCTCGCCATATCGTGGACCTGCATGGTTGGCCCACTTCACCTCTGGAGGCCCCTTTTGAGATTTCTGTGCCGGGTCATCAGCACCTATCAACTAGGGGTATCCCCAATTGCCCAATCTTGCTCGAAGAATTGCAAGTCTTTGCGGATCTCATAATTCTGGAGATGTCTGAGTTCGACGTGATTTTGGGAATGGATTGGCTGGTTGCATATCGAGTGAAGCTGGATTGCGCGGCAAACAGGATCAATCTCAGCATCGACGGCAAGGATTACAGTGTTCACGTGCAGACCCGCGGCCGTCTGAAGGTAATTTCTGCTGTACGCGCCACTCGGTTGCTCAATCAAGGATGCACTGCTTGATTTATCTACGCTTCTCATTCGGATGTTGCTGCTCCTCCACTTGAGTCTATTCCGGTGGTTTCTGAATTTCCTGACGTGTTCCCCGCCAAATTGCCTGGGATGCCTCCAGATCGAGAGATAGAGTTCTCTATTGACGTGGAACCTGGGATGCGCCCCATTTCTAAGGCTCCTTACCGAATGGCCCCGCGCGAGTTGGAAGAACTTCGGTTGCAGCTGGACGAAATGCTTGAACTTGGTTACATTCGTCCCAGCACTTCTAATTGGGGAGCCCTCGTCCTCTTCGTGAAAAAGAAAGATGGTTCCTTGAGGCTTTGTATCGACTACCGAGAGTTGAACAAAGTTACCGTGAAGAATAAGTACCTTATCCCCCGCGTGGATGATCTTTTTGACCAGCTTAAGGGCAGTAGGGTATTCTCCAAGATAGATCTCAGGACGGGCTACTACCAGTTGAAGACAAAGGAGTCCGACATTCCCAAGACCGCTTTCAGGACGGTATGGACTCTTTGAATCTTTGGTAATGTCCATGGATCTGACTAATGCCCCATCTTGGTTCATGGATTTGATGAACCGGGTGTCCCGCGAGTTCCTGGATTTGTTCGTCATCATTTTCATAGACGACATCTTGGTCTACTCCAAGACCCGAGAAGAGCATACAGACCATATCAGGCTCGTCCTCTCAACCCTTCGCCAGCACTAGCTCTACGCCAAATTGTCAAAGTGTGAATTCTGGCTGGATCGTGTTGCTTTTCTGGGGCATGTTATTTCTGGGGATGGGCTATCTGTTGACCCCGCCAAAATCTCCGTAGTAGTGGACTGGAAGTGACCTTCTACCCCTACTGAGATCCGCAGTTTCCTGGGTTTAGCTGGTTACTACCGACGCTTCGTAAAAGGTTTCTCTTCTCTTGCTGCTCCTCTGACACAGCTGACTCAGAAGCATGCTAGGTTCGAGTGGACAGATCAGTGTGAGCAATCCTTCTCTGAATTAAAGCAACGGTTGTGTTCAGCGCCAGTGTTAGCTCTTCCTTCTGAGGGTTTGGATTTTTCTGTGTACACCGACGCTTCCGGAGTGGGTCTGGGTGGTGTTCTGATGCAGGAGGACCGTGTTATTGCCTATGGGTCGAGGCAGTTGAAGATCCATGAGCGCAATTACCCCACTCACGATTTGGAGTTTGTCGGGGTGGTTTTTACCTTGAAGCTTTGGCGTCATTATCTCTATGGTGTGAAGTGCCACTTTTACACAGATCACCAGAGCTTAAAGTATATTTTTGTTCAGAAGGACCTCAATCTTCGGCAGAGGCGATGGCTTGAGTTTGTAGCGGATTATGACTTGCAGATCACATGTGTGCCAGGTAAAGCCAATTCAGTGGCAGATGCGCTGAGCCGACATGCTACGGCTGCCGCATGCACCCCTATGTCAGCATCCCTTGCAGCCTTGATAGATGACCTCGACCGGATGGACATATCCATCGCACCTGAGGGTCACGGAGGAGTTTCCGTTCCGTTATGGGTAGAGCAGGTGAAGGATTTGCAGCCATCTGATCCAGAACTCCAGCGTATCCGTCGGCAGGTTGAACTTGGTACCCTCCCAGATTTCTCCATCACTGATGATATCCTGCGATTCCGAGGTCGCCTTTGCATCCCTGATGTTCCTGAGTTACTGGATAGCATTTGCCGAGAAGCTCATGAGTCCCGCACCTCTGGTCACCCCGACAATAATAAGATGTACCATGATTTGAAGCAGATCGTGTGGTGGTCTGGTATGCAAAATTATATTGCTCGTTTCATCTCCCGATGCCTGACATGCCAGAAGGTGAAAGCCCAGCGTCAGCATCCGGGTGGTCTTTTGCAGCCTCTGCCTATCCCAGAGTGGAAATGGGAAGACATCTCTATGGATTTCATCACTGGACTGCCCCGTACTCCGAGAGGTCATGATGCGATTTGGGTTATTGTGGACCGCTAGACTAAAGTAGCTCACTTCATCCCGTACAGGGAAGGTCATTCCACCGAGAAGATGGCTCGGATCTATGTTTCTGAGATAGTTAGACTGCATGGGATCCCTCTGCGGATAGTTTCTGATCGTGACTCGAGATTTGTATGGCACTTCTAGAAGGGATTCCAGCAAGCTCTGGGCACTGAGCTCAACCTGAGCACCGCTTACCATCCGACTACTGATGGCCAGACCGAAAGGGTGAATCAGATTCTTGAAGACATGCTTCGGTGTTATATTCTGGACTATAAGGGAGCTTGGGATGAGCACTTGTCATTGGTTGAATTCGCCTACAACAACAGCTATCAGGAGAGCCTCAAGATGGCCCCCTTCGAGGCGTTGTATGGGCGTCGTTGTAGGACCCCTCTCTACTGGTCAGAAGTTGGTAAAAAGGTTGTGTTGGGTCCTGAGCTACTTCAGGAAATGGAAGAGGCCACCAAGAAGACTCGTCTTCAGCTTAGCCGTGTCGTCGAGAGGCAGAGGAAGTATGCTAATCAGCGTCGCCGTCCGTTGGAGTTTGCGGTGGGTGATCGTGTTTTCTTGAAGGTTTCTCCTACTCCTGGGGTGAAGCGATTTGGTCGCCACCATAAGCTCAGCCCCAGATTCGTGGGACCGTATATTATTCCAGAGCGTGTTGGAGGATCTGCTTACCGCCTGGAGCTACCTGATTCCTTGGCCAGTGTTCATAATGTCTTCCACGTCAGTCAGCTCCGGAAATACATCCATAATCCTACTCGTGTTCTTGAGGAAATCCCGGTGGTTCCTGAAGCTAATTTGTCTTATCCGATTGAGCCCGCCAAGATAGTGGAATACCAAGAGCGCAAGCTTCGAAAGAGAACCATTCATATGGTGAAGGTACTTTGGAAGCATGGCAAGTCTGAGGAGTTCACTTGGGAGCTCGAAGCTGACATGCGTAGCAAGTTTCCGCATCTTTTCTCTTGATCCCGGTATATCTCCGCTCTTGTTCCTCTCTCTATTTAAGTGCCTTTTCAGTTAGTTCTCTTGACTTGAATTGTAAACCTTGTTGGAATGAATGTCATCCTAATTTTCGCCGTAAGAGAATTCTCAGAAGTTTCAGGACGAAACTTTCTAAGTAGGGGAGATTGTAACAGCCCTTAACAAAAAAATAACATTAATAATAACAATAATAATATTAGACAAAAATCCCCCTCTTTATTTCCCTTCTAAACCGCAGCCAGCCCCCCCCCCCCACCTCATTTTAACTCCCCGGTTTAAGACTCACGCAAAACCGCAAGCCACTGTTAGGGCTTTCGTCTCCCGCTCCTGTCTCGCGCGCGTGTCGCAGCCGCCGGCGCCTGGTGCTCCCCCTCTCGCCGGCGCCACCTCCTGCTCCTTCCCAGGCCGGCGACTCCATCTCCTTCCTCTCTAGCCGACGGCAACGACGGGAGAGTCTCCTCCCTCTTCTTCTTCTCCTCCGACTGATAGGGGTAAGGAAACCCTAAGTTTCCTATTATTTCGGTTTCGAAACCGTGGTTCTAAGCTATCCTCCATCGTCTTTCTCATTTTTCAAGTGTGCGTTGCCTCGTCCCTCTCCCGTTGTGCATTTCAGCGGTGGTTTCCGCGAGGAACGTCTAGGGATTGCTCGGATCCGCCCGATTTGGACTTCTTGAGGCCCGATCTAGCCTCCGTGGGTAAGAACTTCTCCTCTCCTGCGATTTCAGAATTTTTGCCCTAGCGTTCGTGTAATTTTCGCTTTCCGATCAACGTAAAATTCGTCAATCCCTCTTGAGGTGGTTGTTTACTCGACTAATCCTAAGTTTTATTCGGTTTCGGTGCCGTTCAACGAATGTAGCGGCGGAATCGCTCAAGGCCCTCTCCGAATTAGGGTTCCCGGATCCAAACGTCGTCAAAACCCTCGAATCTCTTGTGGTAACCGCTTCTCCCCTCTTTGCCGAGGGAGGTATATTTCTTAACTTGCCCCCTTGAACTAATTACGCAATAGAAACACTTGTGTGCGCGTAGGAATAAGCATTGAAATAAATATTTCATGTGAACGCATCTTGAACAGGTTCCGTTAGAGTGTTGACCTTGCCTCTTAGCCGCCGCCTTCAAGCCCGGCTCCTCCTTAAGGCAAGTAGAGAAAACTCTCTCGCTTGCAAACAAGTTTTATTTAAGTCACACTTGTACCGTACTAGCCCCCACTTGAATTTATTACTTGAAGATAAGTAAGCTCATTAGACGCCATAGGCAAACAATGAAAGGGAATGTGTCGTTTGATGTGACACCGGAAAAATGAGTTCACGCTTGAATGGTAACAGAAACCAAAAAGGGAATCTTGCAAGCAGCGGTAGCATAAGCCTTGCATCTACTCCCAGGCTAGAATCTTGTACATCAAAGGACGACACACACGCCTTTCATTGATTTCTGCTTATGCGTTTGTGTTTAGGCTAAACTCTAGAGTAGGCTAAATTTTACTAAAGAATCTCAGTTAGTCTCTGACATACTTTACTGCTATGCTTGTTTCCCAGTTTACTTGTTTATTTTATTAACTTAAATCTCTGTTATTTATCTTGTTCTGAGGCTTTTCCTTCTGATTGGATTTGCCTTAGGGTTCGTGACTGCGCCGTCTACTTCCTGAGCTGTTCCTCGCCCAACTCCCGTCTGTTGGAGGTTTACTTTTTGTAGTTGCTGCATCAGGTCCTTTGTATCTTGTTTCTTTTACTTTTGGATTTGTCTTTCTTGTACTAGTTATTGTCAGTCATTTTCCTTGTATCGTGGACAACTTTTAGGATGGTATGGATGTATTACAGCATTTTATAAATGGTCATTTTGTTTCTGCGGTTTACTAGCATCTACTTTTACATCATAATTATAGCATATGAATTGATCAAAGTGCATGAGCATCACTTTTAATTCAAGCTTCCGCATAATAAATCAAACTGGTATTGTTTTTCAAAATCTAACTATTTTCTACAGATATCTTGGTATTACAGCACCCGTCTGGCAGACATGGTTTCTCTTTGCCCATGTCTGCGGCATCATGACCCGCCCATAGCGCACTCTGATAATTGTTATTAGACGAGTCGTGACAGTTGTTAAGCAAGAAAGGAGCGGAACAGTGCTTTCTTGGCGGCGGTTCCTCTGTTCTTGTCTGAAGAGGGATAAGTGAGGTAGGATCGGTTTTGATCCTTGTAACCTTGTAAGCTGTAATCCGTCTTGGTGATTAGAACAAAGAGAAAAGGAAGGGGAGAGGGGACGTATCCCGGATTGGGGTGAACCTATGTACATCTGTGTGTCTTCTGTGATTTTCTGTGTTTTATTTTTTTTTCGAATTTCTCGTCTCGGCACACCTTATTTTCTTTACACTCCAAGAGCCGACAGTTCCCCCTCCTGCTCCTCCTATGCGCTTATGGCCGACGGCAGCCCTCTCCAGCCTCCATTCTCTTTCTCCAAAGGGGCTGGCAGCCCCCTTGCAATCCTCAAGGCCGGCAGCCTCCCCCTCTTACCTCCTCCAAAGGCCAAAAGCCCTAGTTTTCCCTATTCCTCTTCGATTTAACTGGGGATTTGCGAGAGGAACAACTAGGGTTCCCCTTCCCTCTCTTCCTTGGGGTCGGATTTGACTTCCTTGGGTAAGAATCTCTTTCATTTCCCCTTTATTAAGATTTTCCTTGAACCCTTTGCAATTTTCGTGCTCTAAATTGTGTGTACCTTGTAATTCAAGATTATGCCCCTCTTATAATCGTCTAATCTCTATGTATTTGTGATTACCAGTGTCGTTCATCGACCTAATTGACGGGATCGCTCAAAACCCTCTCCGATTTAGGGTTTTTCGTAACCTAAGCGCCGCAAGTCCCCGACTCCTCGTGGTAGTCTCCTCTCCCATCATCTTTGAGGGAAGGTAAAAAGTTAAACCCTCTCATGTTCAGTTTATGTGATGTTAATTGCCTATGCTAGCGTATGGATTTTGTTATGTCAAATATCAATTATGTTGTTTATGAACAGGTTCGAAATAAGGTTTCTAAATCTTGCATGCTTCACTTAGACGCCACCGTCAGTTTCAGCCTTACTTAAAGCAAGTAAAGAAATTCCTCTCACTTGTAAACATTGATCTTGATTTCATGCACCCCTGCTTATGTTTACGAATTTCTCTTGAATACCTGATTCGTTAAATTAATAGTGTGTCCAATACGCTAGGAATCGCTAAAATTATGAACAATTTAATTCATTAATAACATAAGCAAACAATGAAAGGTGGTGTTTAATTAATGCAACTCGTTGACTTGGGTTCCCTCTTGAACCCCTAACAGGAACAAAGGACCGGTCATAGCGAGCATGAGCTCCCTGGCTCAAGGGTGAGGGTTCGCAAGACAACCCCTTAGAGATCACAGGCAACAACTCTGAATCTCGGATAAATCTTAAGTCTGAATTTGAATCTTTATGAATCATGAATCGTGTGCATCAACTAAAGACACCTACACCTTTCATTTGTTATATCTTATGTCTTTACAGGAATGAACACCTGCTACACTCTGAAGTAGTCTAATAATTCTAGTAGTTTCTATTTGACTCATTTACTTGTCTGTTTTGTTAGATCTGTTTCATGAAAATCAGTACACGTATATTTCTGGTTGCCCCTACTTGTATTATATTTTTACCTTACTCACTTTTGTTTCAATGATCTCAGGCTTTTTCCTTATTGTTTTGGAATTTGCCTCGGCGTTCATAACTGCGCCGCCTGCTACCTGAGCCAATCTGTGTCAAGCTCCTGCTTCTGGAGGTTTATCTTTTGTTGTTGTGTCAGGTTCTATGTTGTATTTTCGTTTATAGCCGGTTTCGGCTTATTATGTAATAGTTATGATCAGTCATTTTTTCTTGTATCACGGACAGCTACTAGGCTAAATAAAGTACGTATTGGAATTTAATATTTGTGCATGCTCATTTCCCTTGGGATTTTTTTTTGCATGAAATTTGTACTCGCATTTTGCATCATGGTTTTTAGTAAAATACATGTGTACATAACTTTTCACAACCTTATTTTAAAACTTCCGCATAATGATAATGTATTTTCTTCAACTTATTTATTATTAAATCTAATAATACTAATTCAGTTTTCGCCTAAACAGACATGGAGTTTCTTTCCCACATGTCTGTGGCATCACGATGCGGCTGAAGCACGCTCTGACATTTATTATTAGATGGGTCCTGACAATTAAGACTCGACCGAATAGACGTCCTGGGAGTTAAGGTGGAGGAAGAATCCCCGACTCGGGAAGAAATAGTAGTAGATTCATTGTTCCCCGGCATGATGATCTAAGAATAAAAAACAAGGAATCAAGGGGAAGAAGAAAACGGCAAGGAACACACCACTAGGATTTGCTCATATGAAGAGAGAAGAACTAAGATCCATGAAGGAGCTACTCAGCAAAAGGAGGAGATAACAACACTGATAAATTGTCTAGAACGTCATCTCCGACGTCTGAACAATTGTCGGTCACCAACCCCACGCGCAAAAACACGCGGAGGTCAGTGAATAGACTCGCGCGGAAGCGCGCACGCAGAAACACGTGAGAGGGTGCGGGGAAGAGCGCGGGGAGGACTGGAGCCGAGCGAGAAGGGACTAGAGCGAGGAGGACTACGGGTGAGGAGGGCAACGAGCGGAAGCCTGGAGTCGAGCGAGAGTTGTGGGGATAAGGTCACTTGCGAAATCACGTAGAGGTCGACACTTGCGGGATGCCCTAAGGCTCTGATACCAGGTTGAATGGTTAAATTGTTTCTTAATTATTACAAAGAGCCTTACTCGTATAGATATATATACGTGAGGGGAGGAGGAGAAAAATACATAAGGAGAAATACAAATACATAAAAAAATACAAAACTAATAAATAATAACATTAAATTATCCATTTTTGGCACAATCTTCCATTAATTAACATACCATCTTTTTCAACAAAAGACATCGAATGACCCTTTTTTTACTTTCTCAAATAATTCCAGTAAAATGGATCTTGACTTACCCCTTCTTAATTTTCTTCTTATCGGATATTGGATCTGCATCAGATATAGTTGCTCACACTTCTCTTCTTCTGTGGCCGCAATAATAATTTTCAACTTCTGCAGGGCTTCCAGTAATAATTTTGGCTAAGTAATCAAGGTGGGCAGAGAACCTGCATTCTATCGACTAAGAGCATCAGCTACAACATTTGCTTTTTCAGGATGATATTTAATCTCCAAATCATAATCCTTAATGAGTTCCAACTAGTGACTTTAACATAAATTTATTTCCTCCTGGGTAAAAATATATTTTAAACTCCTATGATCAGTAAACACTTCGCATCGAACCCCATATAAATAGTGTCTCCATATTTTTAATGTAAAGACCACCGTGGCTAACTTCAAATCATGTGTCGGGTAATTCTTTCAAGCACTTTTACTTGTCTTCACGCATAAGCTATAACTTTATCATTTTGCATTAATACACAGTCAAGCCCTTTTATAAACGCTGCACTATAAATTTGAAAACCCGCAGTACAAAAAGGCATTACAAGGACAAGGACGGAGATTAATTTCTCTTTTAATTCTTCAAAAACATTATGGAACTCTTCCCGGTGGAATTTATCATTCTTGCAGGTTACTTTGTCAAAGGAATTGATGTCAAAATTGTCACCAACTTCCACACTCAGCAACGGGTCAGGCGATAGCAGGGGAGTCAGGAACCGCAAGCAATCAGTTACAAACCTTTGAAGTCGGGCGAACGGAGCACAAAAAAAAGCGGGCCGCTAGCTGCGGCAAACATCAGATTTGCCCGCAGTGGCAAAAACTACCTACTGCGGACAATATTATTCCACAAAATTTGATATTACAAACTATTACAACAGGCGAGCAAGAGAGAATTTTAGGCAACCGACGGCTTAGTTATCAAGGCGGGCGCCTGAGGCGCCGGGCGCGCCGGGCGCACCAGGCGCACCGGCCCGTGCCTCTGCAAGGCAGACGCAGGGGATGTGCCCCAGGCGCTCCCCAGCGCGCGACTGGGGCTTTCAAGGTGTTTTCTTCAACCTGTTTTTGGGGAGGTGGGCAAAAACATGATCCCAGACACACCCAAGGCACACCTTAGCGCACTTAGGCATCCAATTCACCGATTTTCAGTGAATTGGGTGGCCAATTCACTGAAAATCAGCGAATTTGATGCCAAATTCACTGATTGTCAGTGAATTGGGCACCCAATTCACTGATTTTTCAGTGAATTGGGCACCCAATTCACTGATTTTTCAGTGAATTGGGCACCCAATTCACTGATTTTTCACTGAATTGGGCACGAAATTCATTTTTGGGTCACACGTGCCTCAAGCGCGCACTTTGCGTCTAGGCTCCAGGACCCCTTTGCGCCTCGGTGCGCCTTGCGCCTTTGATAACTTAGACCGACGGGTACTTGGAACTTGTAACCGCACATACTACCGGGTAGATTCTGGCCCAAGTTCTGTCCATTTTCCAAGCACCCCTGGCCCTTATTTATACAAAAGGGTGGGTTGTCTGGACTGTTGAGAGCAATCAATGCTACAATTAATGCAAAAGGATTCGTACGGTTACAACAAGCTATAACCACACAAGCCATTGCTAGCTGAGGAGGAGGGTTCATGCGGTTACAACAGGCTGTAACCACACAATTCACTGTTAGCTAAGGAGGATTCGTGCAGTTACAACAGGTTGTAACCGCACAAGCCACTGCTAGCTAAGGAGGGGAGCTCAGGCGGACTCCTAGGGTGTTCGCCCAATCCCCTCTAGACTCTGGCCACTGTTAAGGGTTGTCTGGCTTGGCCAGCCGCTGTCTGGAGGAAGGCGTGGTTACTCCATACATAACCGCCCTTACTTCTGGGCGCCAACTTCAAGAGGGACTGGAGCTAACTGGGGAGATCGTTGTTGGAGAGACGGCGTGAACTGCTGTCTTATTAGCATATGAGGTCCGTAACCGCGATATGTATAATCATCATAGGATTCTATTCGGCAGACAAGATGTGTACGGCTTGCTAGAAAACCCACCAAGATTACTCGCGGTCACCTAGAAATATCCAGTAGACTGACGACGTGTAGATATAGTGTGAGCACATGTGATAACAACGGGATGAGGATCTCTTCCTTGGATTAGGAGATACGCATAACACAAGACGGCATGGGCATAATATTAATAGTCGCACTCTGTAGCTTTTAGGTATAAAGAGAACCATTCAAAACTACTCCAGATAGAATTTAAGTCCTCGCAACACGACATGTATCAACCGTGCGTAGTAGGTAGAGAATCTCTCGCCGGTTTAGTGTCATAGAGAGTTGGTGATATACTCTTTGCCTGAATAAAATTAACCGCGCAATATGGTAATTAAAGGTCTCAGAGATATGATGATCATAAGTGATTTAACCTCGTTCTTTAATAAGGCGAACGACCGCCTACTGGAACCATCATTGCCATGTATCTTTTGATGCCTCGGACTCGGAAGGAATCATAGAGTGTGAACTTTGTATGTATCAACTAATGTTTCGATTGCATCTTCCATAGGCTGCCCATACTTTTGAGAATCAGAGTTTTCGACATTCGGTGAACCCTACTAACCTTCCAAAATGAGTTCTTTTGAGGCTCGGTATACAAAGGACAAGATGTAGTGGTTTAGGGTATTATCGAGTGGCCGCGCAGAACCTTTATGTAACCGCGACCTATATACCATTGCACGCAAAAAGATATGAGTATTTTACTTCTAAAACCTGTTTTGTGCGGCATCTATGGTTGTACCTGCGAATGCATGATTCATATATGTAATGTACTTATTAATTTAGGGCGTACCTTTGCTTAATGACACGTGTGAATACCGAATGGATAAATCGTTGTATCGATTTCTGATTTATTGCTTACCTCAATAACATATTCGTACGGTCGTGTGGGTAGCATTTGCGACTTACTAGCATGAAGATGCTCAATCGGTGATAAAGTCAGACTTCTGAGATAGGATGACCTTCGTGCGGTTACTTCCATCTGTGACCGCACAGTTCCATAGGCAATGCATAGACGATGTCAAAATTTTAAGGACCGAAGGGCCTTGTTGCAGTGATAACTCGGTGCGTACATAGTATCTGTGTCCTCCCTCCATAATTAAGAGATCAATAAGAATTCCCAACACCCAATGGTACTGATAGCTTGTGCACCTACTATAAGGGTATCCACACATTATGCTTTTTAATAGTTTGGAGAACCGAAGGTATGCCGAGAATAGCTTGTAGTCAGGGTGATTAGAGAGTGCATGATTGCACGCATAACGTACGACCTCTGATACGAGTGCCCGAACGGTGCCTGATATCACTCAGCTCAAGAAATGTAGGAGAAATTGTCAGCCTAGGAAGCAACTGTACGGGTACCGGGTACGATACATATCTGGTACGTCGGTACGTCAAAATTTAAAAACCAATTATACGGGTACGGCGGGATACGTTGTATTTAATATAATAAATATATATGTATATATAACAAATGCAATTATAAATTCTCAAAACAATAAAACATGAAGCATAAATAATCAATTGAAGTACAAGTACATAACTAATGCAATATAACATGAAGTTCTTAGACATAAAATATTCATAATCATTTCAAATTTAGCGATATTCATCACTCATTTTCTTCATATTCCTCCATATTGTTGGGGATCAAGGCATCTTCAATTTCTGGCTCATCTAAAGACAAGTTGGCAATCGTAAGCATGCCAACTCCATCAAAAAGATTTGCACATGCATCTCCTCCTATATCCCACATTCTGCTCCTTCCTTGATTGTAGACTTCGTTTCTCCTCGATAATAAGCGTAGATTAGTATGCACATACAACAAATCATCAGCTCGTTGTGGAAGAATTTTGTTTCTTCTCAATGAGTGAATGAATGAGTATAAGCTAGACGAAATGACAAACCACCAGAATATAACATCCTAGCTATGTAACTCCTCAACTCATCTCTAGCTTTATTTTGGAAAGTCATATCAATAGGTCCACCTCTTCTTCTTTTTGTTTCCCCAACTAATTAAGAAGTTTGACTTGCATTAGGAAACGATAATAACCTTGGGAGCCGGTTTGCATTTTTCATCTGAAGTAGAAATCACTCTTTGAAGCTCTTTTAAATACTCCTGGGTCACCTTTGGACATACCATAATATCATTCCCAGATATTTTTAGCAAGTGGCTCTTTACCCTAGAATACGAGCCGCTGAAATCAATTTCACAAAAATTGCCTTTCCACTTTATGTTTCCGCCACCAACTTATCTATTATGGATAAGAGATACATAATGTCAGAGTGGCGCATTATCCGGTAGACTTACCATCTATGTTGTCACCCATGAGGGAAATCCAGCACGAGATTGATTTCATCTCGGGCTCATCATTGCCTAATCTCCCCCATTATCGGCTCAATCCCGCCGCACATAATGAATTACAAACTTTAATTTCAGATTTATTAGCAAAGGGATATATCCGCCATAGTAAGAGTCCATGTGTCGTCCCTGCACTTTTGGTCCCAAAAAAAGATAAGTCTTGGAGATTGTGTGTAGACTACCGGGCCATAAATAAAATTACTGTTAAATATAGGTTTCCCATCCCATGTTTGGACGATTTATTAGATATGTTATCTGGAGCCACCATATTCTCAAAGTTGGATCTTAAAAGTGGTTACCACCAAATAAGGATACGGGAGGGAGACGAATGGAAAACAGCATTTAAGTCTAAGGATGGGCTCTATGAGTGGTTGGTGCTTGGAGAGGGGCTCACCAACGGAC
This sequence comes from Dactylorhiza incarnata, assembly GCA_033032865.1. Taxonomy (NCBI): domain Eukaryota; kingdom Viridiplantae; phylum Streptophyta; class Magnoliopsida; order Asparagales; family Orchidaceae; genus Dactylorhiza; species Dactylorhiza incarnata. The sequence continues at coordinate 3,353,461 of JAWHQI010000130.1, forward strand.
CGAGTACTTTCTCGCGGTTGATGACCCAAATATTTAAACCATATATGGGTAAATTTGTAGTGGTCTATTTCGATGACATCTTAGTATTTAGCCTCTCGCCGATGGTGTCACGACCCGTCTCGACAAGAGTCAGAGTGCGCTTCGGGGCGGGCCGTGATGCCACAGGCATGGGCGAAAAGGAATCCATGCCTGCTAAGGCGAAAGCAGAAATACTACAAATAGTATTAAAATAGTTACTTTTTGAGTAAAAACAGGTTGTTTTGTTGCGGAAGCTTTAAAATATGCTAGTTTGAAACAAGTGCACATGCATTTTAGTAAAAACTCATGATACAAATTTTGAAACAGATTTATATGCAGTGATCATCTCAGATGAATAAACATGCAAAACATGTCAAATTCTAGTACATATAATATTTAGACTAGCAGTTGTCCATGAAACAAGAGAAAATGACTGATCGTAATTACTACATAACAGAAATATCCCACAGTAAAAGAAATGAAACATAAACACAAAACATGAAACTTGACGCAGATCGGGCTCAGCGAGCAGGCGGCGCATGCGCAAACACTAAGGCAAATCCAAAACAAGAAGGAAAAACCTCAGAACATTGATAACATAAGCAAGGTAAATTACAAACTAGCAAGGGAAACAACAATGTATAAGTACCAGTTTTATCAGAAACAAAGCTAGCAAGGCAGACAGTAAGCAAGACGAGTAGAAATAATCAGAATTATTAGGCAATTCCGAAGCACAACAAAGATTCAGTCATGTAATGTCATTAGTTGTAATCATTGAAAGGTGCAAGTGTTTCTTTCTGAAGCACGGATTCTAACAGGAGTCTAAATGTATGGCTTATCAAAGTAATTGGGCTTGCTATGACATTATTAGTTCCCGTTACAACGTAAGCGGGAACTCGCTTCAAGGCGTCACATCAATTTAACACTACCTTTCAATGATTGCTAAGCACATAAATGAACTGAAGGATTCATGATTCAGACAGATTCAGGTTCAGATACAGGTTCAGATTCAAGACTTGCCGGAGATTCAGGAATAAGCAGATAAAAGATCATGTAATATCATAAGCTGTAATCAATGAAATGCGTAGGTGTTTATAGTGGGCGCACATGGTTCACACTCATGTCCGGGTGTAAGGCTTACTAGAATAAGAGTATTTCCTGCTTACCGTGACCATGCAATCAAGACGATGCACCACTTAAACCCTAGCTTCCAAGATTTACTTATGACACACAGGACCTTAGTGATTCAGAAATTTAAGCTCGCTACGACCGGTCTTTTGTTCTCATTAGGGATTCAAGAGGGAACCCAAGTCAAGGAGTTTCATCAATAAAACTCTAGCTTTCAATGTTAACTTACGATATTAACGACTTAGCGCAGGATTTCGTAGATTCTAGCATATCAAGACATGTAACCAAGATACTGATTCAGATATACAAGCGTATATTTTATAAATGTGAAACATGAGGAATCAAGTTATATAACGTTATTTAACCAAGTCTTGAAACTAGACAGGCATAAGAAACAAGGTTCGATGCTCAGAGAACTCGATAGAGAGTTTTGGAAACTTGCGGATCAATAAGATTATTATACATCATTTTCTAGGATATCAGGTATTCCTTTAGATTTAGTCATTCCAAAACACGAATATCTTCTAAGTAAACATGTGTACAATCCGGATATGATAGAAAAACACCGATCATATACTTGCTAACCAGAAATCATTATTATTATTATCATGACGTTTGTTACACATGCTCAACAATCTACCATTCCTTGAATTATCCATCAAATAAGAAAATTATTCATCTAGGTGACTAATCAAAATAACATCATTCATGTTCCCGAATTCGTGTCATTACAAACACGTGAAATCTCAATTTATTAACAAGTCAAATCAGGGATCTAAGATCTAAATTTATTCGATGAAACATGGATTCAATGGTGAAACATATAATTATAAGAACAAACACATGAATTGCAGTTCAATGTTTGCAAGAGAGAAGGATCTCTACTTGCCTTAAATAAGCTGAAGCTGACGGGGGCGGCCAAATAGCGCGAGCAAAAATCAGAAATCATATTTCGAACCTGTATAAGAACGATGAAAGCAATATAGCTTAATTCAATATGCTAACACGAGCATTCTACGACGCGGAAAATAAACAAAGAGGGTTTAGCGGCTTACCTCCCTCAAAAGAGAGGGGAGAAGAGATTCCACGCGGAGACGGGGACTTGGCGGCGCTTAGGTTGCGGAAACCCTAAATCGGAGAGGGCTTTGGAGAGATCCCGCCAATTAGGGCGGCGAACGGCACCGGGGCACGAAAACCTAAGGATTTGGCGAATAGGAAGTGCACCAAAAATCTAAAATGCAAAATGGGGCACGAATAAATCATTAGGGTTTATGAAAATTCTGAAATCAAGGGAGAAAAAGAGGAGTTTTACCCCAAGGAACACAGATCCGGGCTCGAGGAGGAGAGGGGAGGAAACCCTAGATTTTCCCTCCCGAAATCAACGGCCAAACGACAAGGGGGAGCAGCTGCCGGCTGCCGGAGGGGAGCAGACACTGCTGGAGGCGGCCCCTTTGTAGGAGAAGCCTTGTTGCCGGAGGGAGGAGAGGGGGAGCAGGAGGTTGCTGGCGACTGGAGGGTTGTCGGCCTTGAGACAGGAGGAGGAAGCGACAGGGAAGCAAGAGGAGGCGGCGTCTGCCACTGCAGGAGGAGGAGGCGCCGGAAGGAGAGGCTGCTGTCGGCTCCTTGGAGGTCACGGCCAGAGCAGGCGACGGCCATGGCAGGAGGAGAAACAGCAGGCCCTAGAGGAGGCGGCGAGCGGCGGCGGCTAGCAGGAGGGAGGCGTCGTCGACGGCCTGAGGGAGAGCAGGAGGCGGCGGCTCGCGTGCGGGAGACGAAAGCAGAGGCGAGCGGGAGATCGACGCGGGATCGGGAGACGCGAGCCCTAGCTGGGGGGCTTGCGAGATTTTAAAACAGGGGAGGCTTGGGCTGCGGATAGCCCTTTCTATGATTTATTTTATATTTTAGGGTTGTTACAATCTCCCCCACTTAGGAAGTTTCGTCCCGAAACTTTCTTGGAATTCTCTGAATGAGACCTCTCATGGCGAAGATTCAGATGACATTTAATCCAAACAAGATTTGCAGATCAAGACATGGAAGCTACCTATGAATATGCTGAAACAGGAAGGAAAACAAGCGCGGAGACTTAACAAGATCAAGAGAAAATTTGCAGATACTTGCTTCGCATATCAGATTCAAGTTCTCGAGAGAATTATTCAAACTTTTCATGTATTCAGAACACAGTTATCATAAGGATGATTTTCTTTCGAAGCTTGCGCATTTGATACTCTACGATCTTAGCAGGTATAGCCAGATACGAAGGATTGGGTTCAGGGATCACAGGAATTGCTTCGCATAGCTCGGAACCGAGAGATAAGACTCAGGAATTCGGGAGCGAACAATCTTTGCACGAAGGGGGTAACTTACTTGCGATGTTGACGCTTAAGAGCTAGCTAGAAGGGGATACTGGAGAATCATAAGAGATCGATAGACAAGCAGAACAGGAAGCACTGATCTCGAATACCGGTGTCTTGAAACTAGAATTTCTAACACATTTCCTACTGTTAGGTACATAAATTATGTAATAATTACAGCATTTTCATTGGACAACTCTAGGTAATGATCATGCAAGTGCAAAATTGAAATCATGTGCGATGTCAAGCAAATAGAAAAAAACATACGTGTACAATCATTATTGTTGTTCTTGGCTTCACACTTGTACAATGATTTATGATATGAATGCAAATGAATGGATACACATGCCATGTTAAGCGCTCATATCACTTAGCATGTCATGCATATTAAGACTCTAATGTCAACGCACTTGAAAATATTAAACTGCCCATAACCATTTAATATTCGCAAGCGGTGTATATCCTAGTGGAATTCATATGCACAAAAATGTTAAGTTTGCCCATACTCCCTTAACATTCGTGTGCATGCTACTCATGCTTATGAGTGAGTGTGTGCGTGTTTCAGCCGCGAACAACACATAATGACAAGATGCGTGAAGAAATGATGCTTGCATAAATATTTATAAAATAAGATTCAAAATATTTGATAATTGTAAAATACTTTATCTTTAGAAACAAACCTGGCTCTCATACCAACTGTCACGACCCGTCTCGACAAGAGTCAGAGTGCGCTTCGGGGCGGGCCGTGATGCCACAGGCATGTGCGAAAAGGAATTCATGTCTGCTAAGGCGGAAGCGGAAATACTACAAATAGTTTTAAAATAGTTACTTCTTGAGTAAAAACAGGTTTTTTTTGTTGCGGAAGCTTTAAAATATGCTAGTTTGAAACAAGTGCACATGCATTTTAGTAAAAGCTCATGATACAAGTTTTGAAACAGATTTTTATGCAGTGATCATCTCAGATGAATAAACATGCAAAACATGTCAAATTCTAGTACATATAATATTTAGCATAGCAGTTGTCCATGAAACAAGAGAAAATGGCTGATCGTAATTACTACATAACAGAAATATCCACCAGTAAAAGAAATGAAACATAAACACAAAACCTGAAACTTGATGCAGATCGTCCTCAGCGAGCAGGCGGCGCATGCGCAAACACTAAGGCAAATCCAAAACAAGAAGGAAAAGCCTCAGAACATTGATAACGTAAGCAAGGTAAATTACAAACTAGCAAGGGATACAACAATGTATAAGTACCAGTTTTATCAGAAGCAAAGCTAGCAAGACAGACAGTAAGCAAGACGAGTAGAAATAATCAGAATTATTAGGCTATTCCGAGCACAACAAAGATTCAGTCATGTAATGTCATTAGTTGTAATCATTGAAATGTGCAAGTGTTTATTTCTGATGCACGAGATTCTAACAGGAGTCTAAATGCAAGGCTTATCAAAGTAATTGGGCTTGCTATGACATTATTAGTTCTCGTTACAACGTAAGCGGGAACTCGCTTCAAGGCGTCACATCAATTTAACACTACCTTTCAATGATTGCTAAGCACATAAATGAACTGAAGGATTCATGATTCAGACAGATTCAGGTTCAGATACAGGTTCAGATTCAAGACTTGCCGGAGATTCAGGAATAAGCAGATAAAAGATCATGAAATATCATAAGTTGTAATCAATGAAATGCGTAGGTGTTTATAGTGGGCGCACATGGTTCACACTCATGTTCGGGTGTAAGGCTTACTAGAATAAGAGTATTTCCTACTTACCGTGACCATGCAATCAAGACGATACACCACCTAAACCCTAGCTTCCAAGATTTACTTATGACACACAGGACCTTAGAGAATCAGAAATTTAAGCTCGCTACGACCGGTCCTTTGTTCCCATTAGGGATTCAAGAGGGAACCCAAGTCAAGGAGTTTCATCAATAAAACCCTAGCTTTCAATGTTAACTTACGATATTAACGACTTAGCGCAGGATTTCGTAGATTCTAGCATATCAAGACATGTAACCAAGATACTGATTCAGATATACAAGCGTATATTTTATAAATGTGAAACAGGAGGAATCAAGTTATAGAACGTTATTTAACCAAGTCTTGGAACTAGACAGGCATAAGAAACAAGGTTCGATGCTCAGAGAACTCGATAGAGAGTTTTGGAAACTTGCGGATCCAAGTATCCACGAGTAATAAGATTATTATACATCATTTTCTAGGATATCAGGTATTCCTTTAGATTTAGTCATTCCAAAACACGAATATCTTCTAAGTAAACATGTGTACAATCCGGATATGATAGAAAAACACCGATCATATACTTGTTAACCAGAAATCATTACTATTACTATCATGACGCTTGTTACAAATGCTCAACAATCTACCATTCCTTGAATTATCCATCAAATAAGAAATTTATTCATCTAGGTGACTAATCAAAATAACATCATTCATGTTCACGAATTCGTGTCATTACAAACACGTGAAATCTCAATTTATTAACAAGTCAAATCAGGGATCTAAGATCTAAATTTATTCGATGAAACATGGATTCAATGGTGAAACATATAATTATAAGAACAAACACATAAATTGCAGTTCCGTGTTTGCAAGAGAGGAGGATCTCTACTTGCCTTAAATAAGCTGAAGCTGACGGGGGCGGCCAAATAGCGCGAGCAAAAATCAGAAATCATATTTCGAACCTGTATAAGAACGATGAAAGCAATATAGCTTAATTCAATATGCTAACACGAGCATTCTACGACGTGGAAAATAAACAAAGAGGGTTTAGCGGATTACCTCTCTCAAAAGAGAGGGGAGAAGAGATTCCACGCGGAGACGGGGGCTTGGCGGCGCTTAGGTTGCGGAAACCCTAAATCGGAGAGGGCTTTGGAGAGATCCCGCCAATTAGGGCGGCAAACAGCACCGGGGCACGAAAACCTAAGGATTTGGCGAATAGGAAGTGCACCAAAAATCTGAAATGCAAAATGGGGCACGAATAAATCATTAGGGTTTATGAAAATTCTGAAATCAAGGGAGAAAAAGAGGAGTTTTACCCCAAGGAACACAGATCCGGGCTCGAGGAGGAGAGGGGAGGAAACCCTAGATTTTCCCTCCCGAAATCAACGGCCAAACGACAAGGGGGAGCAGCTGCCGGCTGCCGGAGGGGAGCAGACACTGCTGGAGGCGGGCCCTTTGTAGGAGAAGCCTTGTTGCCGGAGGGAGGAGAGGGGGGAGCAGGAGGCTGCTAGCGACTGGAGGGCTGTCGGCCTTGAGACAGGAGGAGGAAGCGACGGGGAAGCAAGAGGAGGCGGCGTCTGCCACTGCAGTTGGAGGAGGCGCCGGAAGGAGAGGCTGTTGTCGGCTCCTTGGAGGTCACGGCCAGAGCAGGCGACGGCCATGGCAGGAGGAGAAACAGCAGGCCCTAGAGGAGGCGGCGAGCGGTGGCGGCTAGAAGGAGGGAGGCGTCGTCGACGGCCTGAGGGAGAGCAGGAGGCGGCGGCTCGCGTGCGGGAGACGAAAGCAGAGGCGAGCGGGAGATCGACGCGGGATCAGGAGACGCGAGCCCTAGCTGGGGGGCTTGCGGGATTTTAAAACAGGGGAGGCTTGGGCTGCGGATAGCCCTTTCTATGATTTATTTTATTTTTTTGGGTTGTTACAGATGGACCATGAAGAACATTTGAGGACGATCCTTACAACATTGCGCCAAGAAACTTTATTTATTAATCTTAAAAAGTGCGCATTTGGTGTGACTTCCGTAGAGTTTCTAGGATACATAGTGAGTTCCGAAGGTATTCATGTTGGCCCTAAAAAGGTCCAAGTTATTCGAGAATGGCCGGAACATAAAAATATCCGGGAGGTTAGAAGTTTTCATGGATTTGCCACGTTTTATCGAAGGTTCATTCGCAATTTTAGTAGTATCATGGCACCAATCACTGAATGCATGAAGAAGGGTGATTTTATTTGGACTAAAGCGGCCACTACTGCATTTCAAGCGATTAAGGAACGGATGTCTGAAGCCCCACTACTACGGTTGCCGGATTTTAGCAAGGTGTTTGAATTATCATGTGACGCATCGTGGATAGGAATCGGAGGAGTTTTAAGTCAAGAGGGACATCCGATAGGTTATTTTAGCGAGAAGCTTGCGGACCCAAAATTAAATTACTCCAATTATGATCGTGAGTTCTATGCCGTAATACGTTGTCTTCAACATTGGCGACACTATCTTATATCAAATGAATTTATAATCTTATCCGATCATGAGGCGCTAAAATTTGTAAACTCCCAAAGTAAAATCAGCCCTCGGCACGCCAAATGGGTCTCGTACCTTCAGGAGTACACATTCATTATCAAGCACCTTAAGGGTACGTTAAATCGTGTGGCGGGCGCTCTTAGTCGTGTCACACTATTATTATCTACAATGGAAGTAACGGTCATAGGATTTGAGAGAATTAAGGATGAATATGTTCAATGCCCGGATTTTAAGGATATATATTTAGCCGCTCAGGACAATTCCCTTTCTACTATCTCTGCATACTACATCAGTGACGGTTATCTATTTAAGCATACGCAATTATGTATTCCCCGTTCCTCGCTACACCATTTCATTATATGGGAGTTACATAGTGGAGGGTTAGGTGGACATTTCGGTCGGGATAAAACTATCACACTAGTCGAGGACAAATTCTTTTGGCCAGGCCTCAAACCAATGGTCAATAAAATCGTTGGGAGTTGTCGTGTATGTCAATTAGCGAAAGGTAACAAGACCAATGCGGGTATGTATACACCACTGCCGATTTCGTCTGTCCCATGGGAGGACGTTAGCATGGACTTCATATTGGGCCTACCTCTAACATTTAGGCTACACGATTCCATTCTGGTCGTAGTGGATCGATTTTCCAAAATGGCATACTTTATCGCATGCAATAACACCAACGATGCATCACATGTTGCTAAATTGTATTTCAAGGAGTCGTGGCTCATCGGGGCGTCCCCAAAACGATAGTGACTGATAGGGACGTTAAATTTACTAGCTATTTCTGGAAAACACTTTGGAAGCCTTTGGGAACTAGACTTATGTTTTCGTCGGCCTATCATCCCCAAACGGATGGGCAAACGGAAGTGGTTAACCGAAGCTTGGGTGGTTTACTTCGTTGCCTCGTGGGTGATCATAAAGGTACGTGGGACCTTATTCTTCCTCATGCTCAACTAGCTTATAATAATTCTAAGAATAGGTCCACTGGATTATCACCAAATGAGATCGTACATGGATATAAGGCGTCCGTGCCTCTTAACTTGGTTCCGCTACCGCCATCTTTTAAATCCAGTCAATTTGCACAGGACTTCGCCTCGCATGTTCACACTCTCCATAAGCACATTAGCGAGACGTTAGCTAAGCAATATTCTATTTATCAATCGAATGCTAACGTACATAAGCGAGCAGTCCCCTTGAATATTGATGATTTGTTAATGGTTCGTCTAATCCCTGAACGGATGTCGTCGGGCATCGTAAAGAAATTGGCGAATAGGAGAGCCGGTCCTTTTCGGGTTTTAAAGAAGCTAGGCGAAAATGCATATCTATTAAAGTTACCCGCTGATTGGGGAATTTCCCCTGTTTTTAACGTTTCGGATTTAACATTTTATGTCGCTCCACCACCTGAACAGTCTGTCTCTCCGTTTAATATTTCCACTACATCTTCTAATGGGGTGGGGGTGAGATTGTTTCTGGATCGCTCTCTCCTTCGAATTCTACGAGAGGTATGTTGCCTACTGGTGATAAAACATGTTTTTCTTCTTTGCCTAACGCCTTTCCAAGGTTCCCCCGGACCAATTTCTTGCCTGACGGGATTTTGCAGGATGCAGTTTTTTCCACTCCCGACGGTGACATTCACAGGTTTTTGATCCGGTGGCGAGGTCGCCCTGCTTCAGACGACTCTTGGCTCTCCGCCTCGGAGGTGGATCTTCTGGACGCGGATCTCCTACGCAGTTACTTACCCGCACACTCATCGGTGATGAGTCCTTTTGAGCGGGGGAGGATTGATGGCGACGGCCTCCACGACGGCCAACTTGGTGATGAAGATGACGTCCATGGCGCACTTGGTGATCATGGGATAGTGGCGGAAGATGATGATGTTGAACCGCCGGCCAAAGACTTGCGGCGCCGTAGCGGTCACGACTACAATCTTCTCCCACGCAACAAGAATTTAATTTAGTTATTTTGCTAGTTTATGGTCTGCAATTATCTATTTATGTGGTTTGCATTTAATTATTTTATTTCTGTCATTTTGAATTTGTGGTGTGCGTTTAGCCACTGTTATGGGCTGCTATTAAACTTTTGGATGTACGTCTTATATAAGGCCAAAAACTCTACCTATGTTATTAAAATTTGATGAAATTGAAAATTATAATTTTCCCCCCCAAACCTAAACTTCTCTCTCCCTCTTCCTCTCTCATTGTCGCCGCCCCTTAAGGGTTTCCCCTTGCTTCTAAGGTTCGGCCGCCCCCCTTCTTTCTCTTATTCCCTCCTCCATATTCTCTCCTCCACACTATTCCTCCACCACCTTTCATCTCTCTATTTCTCCTTTCATCCACGGCTCCAAAAATTCTCGTGCAAGAAGGAAAAGGCTTTGGTGATCTTCTACGGTGTGAAGCGGGGAAGACGGACGTGTTCTTCATCTTTGGTGCACTTCCTGTGGATCTCGACGGAAGGCGATCATTTCTTGTGGATCCAACATCTCGGATCTACTTTTCCGAGAGGGGTAACGAAAATTACTACTCAAGAGATCTTCCTTTCTTTGATAGTCTTGTGGTGGACGATTTTTGAGTGGATTTTCGAAGCTTTAATTATCGCGGTAATTTTTATAATAGATCTGTGGTTTTCGTTTGGTTTTCGTTTGGTTTCCCGATAACTCTCGAGAGGATTGGCGACCCTCGCTCTTTTTCTAGTTGGGATAGATCCTACCACTTTCGAATCGTTCTTTTCTTTGGTGGATCTGTTTTGGTACAACTCCAAGCTCGTCGGAATCAATATTATTCCTTTTAGCCGGAGCGGATTTTGGCCTATAGCCATTCTCCGAACCAAGTGCGGTGTGGCTAACCGTACGTTAGCGCGAAAGATAAATAAAAATAATTTGTGACTGATGCGTTTCGTTAGCGTGTGGTAAAGAGAGCGTAGAACGTAACGAGAGTCGTTGTTTTGTCGTCCGTGTGGGATCGATTTGGTCGGGCCTACATCATCATGCATTCCTTTTTCACACCTTATCTTATGTTCCTCTTTTCACCTTTCCTCCATTCATGTCATAAAGTTAAAGGGTAATTTACTATTTCATTTCATAATCATTTTAATATGTGCGCTTTTCTTTTGGTGCAGGGCTACCAACAAGCATGGAGTCCCTCTGGGACATCTAAACTTACATCCTAGAAAGCACTACCGGTACGAGTACAGGGTACGATACGTATCTGGTACGGTGTTCCGCCAAAATTTAAAAAATAATGATACGGGTGCGGCGTGATACGATGTATTAAATATAATATATCTATTTGTATAATCTCACAAATGTAATTAAAAATCCTCAAAATAATAAAACATCAAGAATAATTACATAAATCACCAATTGAAGTACAAATTCATAGTTAATGACTTAATGCAATATAATATGAAGTTCTCAAACAAAAAATATTCATAATCATTTCAAATTTAAGGATGTTTATCAGTCATTTTTTCCCTCTTTTTCCCCATTATTGGAGATTAACGCATCTTCAACTTCCGGTTCGTCTAAAGACAACTTAGCAAAATATTAATCATAGAAAAATTCATGTTGAACAAGTAGAAATAGTATCAATCTGAAACATTTAATCTTTAAATATATAATAAGAAAATAAAATGATAAAATTTAAATCAAATTATTTATAGTTTAAACGAAAAAAGATACTTAAGTCTAAAGTACATTTTGTTACTATAATAAATAAGCATCGCTAGTTGCATTTCTGAGTAATTTTTCTTTTCTAAAAGACACGCATAAGTCTTTTGTTTACTTCAGAAAATACACTCTTATTACAATATGCAGAACAATCTACCAAGTCCAAGTGTATCTACAGACTAGAATACAGATGTATCTGTGAGTATCGGGTACGTACCGGTATCGGATACGTATCCGGTACGGGTACGTGACCCTCAAGGAAGTATCGGTGCTTCATAGCTTACATCTTATCATCATTTTAGTTCAGGGCTATCAACAAGCGTAGATTCCTTGTGGGAAACGGGAATCGATCTCGTCCTTAGCAGATCGAATCACACATTTCTGCAAGGGTTAACTGTAAGGCCCCATTTCAGACCCCACAAGAAATCTGTATCTAAGCTTATTTTCAAGTCATTCGTTTCAGGATGTTCTAGAAGTAAGCATAGTAAGTACAAAATAAAACACAATACAATATTTTCTAAAATTCTAACTCATACCTTAGCTCAATCTTTCTTTAAATTTTTTGCTTTTCTACTTTGATCAACTTTGTCTTCTTAGGAGCCTTATGGGAAACTCTCGCCTTCCTAAAAAAATTTAGACAATGACGAATTTAGTCATAAAGAATATGACTAAGCGAGTGAGATACCTCTTTAACTGTTGTACAGACAACCAAGTGACGTCAGTATCAATATGCATAAGTATTAAAATGCAGTATAGGAAAATGTGGTATCAATAATGATCAATAAAAGAAAATACGGTATCTAAGCAACATTGTTTTATATTTCAGATTCTTGTATTTTTTAGCATACAATTCTTTAGGTTCTTCAAGTTCTTTTCAGCGAATTCTTTATTCTTATTTTCATTCAAGTTCGTTTCATCGAATCTTCTATTCTTATTCATTCAGGTTCATATTCGTTCATTCTCATATTCATTTTTCGTTCATATCTCATGTGATTCACTTTCAATAATCAAAATCTTCATTCATATTCAACATCTGATTCAAATTTCTCGCTTATCTTTTATTTTAATAAATTATAAAATCACAAGGGTTTTTGTAGATTCATCCCTTCTTTGTCTTCAACAACCTCTTGGTCTTCAATGGCCTCTGGCCTTCAATGGCCTCATATAAATCTCAAAAATATTTTGCCATAGAGTATTCACACACACACACCCATACGGCTGCTGGGTTATCCCCTATCATTTCCTATGCATCTCTGTGTATTGTCTTTTATTCGTCTTATTTCTTTTCTTTCTTCATAGGTTCTTATATACGTACATATATTCATTTTCCATATCAGTGTTTGCGTCGAAGTCTTGTGTCATTATGTTCTTTATTTAAATTTTCCCATCATAATTCTTTCATCGCTTGATTCTTGCTATTTCAGATTTAGCATCTTTTAGTGATTCCCATTTTCTTATCAGTGATTTGAAGATTCGAACCATTTCAATTTCATGTCAATGCACAATCACTAAAATACTTTCTGTATGAAAAGGTTATACAAGTGTATTCTAAAAATAATTCAAAGCTACGCATAATTTAAGAGATAAGTACTCACCACTGCTTTTCCTTTGCCTTTATCGGTACTAGGAATTCCGTCGTGTCTATCACCAGACGACATCCACTGCAGTATCAATGAAATCATATACTTTAGGGTTGCGCCGCTTAATAGTCACAATTTAAATTCCTAAGAGGACGGTGTAGCAAATAATGGAAAAACCTCATATCTCCCAATGGGGAGACTCAATATATATATAACCAGAAAAGAATAAAATAATTACAACAATATACATATTACATAAATAACAACTCCAATACTCCCCCTCAAGCTGGAGCAAAGATATCGATCATGCCCAGCTTGGAAGTAGTCAGATCTAAGCGAGTAGGACCGATAGCTTTAGTCAAGGCGTCGGCAAGCTGATCGGCAGAGGAGACATAAGCTGGAATAACAGACCCAATCCGAACATAATCCCGCAAGAAATGTACATCCATCTCAATGTGCTTGGTGCGCTCATGTAGCACTGAGTCCTGAGTGAGAAGAATAGCTGACTTGTTATCACAATAGAGAGTTGAACCTGAGGTATGGGATAGGCCAAGTTCTGTCAACAGCGATCGGAGCCAAACCAACTCTGTTACACCATGAGCCATGGCCCGATATTCGGATTCAGCCGAGGAGCGGGATACGATAGGTTGTTTCTTACTCCGCCATGATATGAGATGATCATCATGGAAAACACAGAAACCTGACGTAGACCGGCGATCAGTCAAAGAGCCAGCAAAGTCCGCATCAGTGAAGCAGGAGAGACTGGGAGTACTACCAGCCCGATAGAACAATCCAAGGCCAGGAGCACGCTTAAGATAGCGAAGGACACGTCTAGCGGCCTCAAGATGCGACGTCCTGGGAGAGTGCATAAACTGACTCAAAACACTCACAGAGAAGCTGATGTCAGGCCTAGTATTGGTCAAGTAGATCAAGCGTCCAACCAAACGCTGGTACTGAGACGGATCAGGGAGAGAATCACCAGATTCAGCATGAAGGCGATGGTTGCTATCCATAAGAGTGCTCGCGGGACGACATCCAAGTAGACCTGTATCCCGAAGAAGGTCTAAGGTATACTTTCGCTGCGATATGGAGATACCCTTCCGTGAGCGAGCAACTTCAATCCCAAGAAAGTAACGGAGGGGTCCAAGATCTTTCACCTCAAAGGCTGAACGGAGAGTAGCTTTCACCTCAGAGATCCCAGGAGGGTCATCCCCTGTAAGAATAATGTCATCAACGTAAACCAAGACAATGGTGTGACGTCCATCCGAGGTGGCTCGGACGAAGCAGGTGTGATCGGCACGACACTGGGTGAAGCCAGACTGGAGAAGAACCGAGCTGAACCGTTCAAACCAGGCACGAGGCGACTGCTTTAAGCCGTACAGGGATTTGTGGAGGCGACAGACTCTCCCCGAATACTCCCCCTTAAGGGAAAACCCCGGAGGAGGAGCCATATAGACTTCCTCCCGTAAATCTCCATGCAGAAAAGCATTTTTGACGTCCAGCTGGTAAAGCGGCCACGCCCGCGATGCCGCAAGAGAGAGCAAAAGGCGAACACTGGTCAGTTTAGCCACGGGAGCAAAAGTGGCACCGAACTCGTCCAGAGCCTGAGTGAAACCTTTGGCGACCAAACGAGCCTTGTATCGATCAATGGACCCGTCAACAGAGTACTTGACGGTATAGACCCATTTACACCCAACGGTGCGTTTCCCGGGAGGAAGGGGAACCAGAGACCATGTACCAGTGCGACGAAGAGCAGACATCTCATCCTCCATGGCCCGAACCCATCGGGGGTCAAGAAGGGTCTCAGCAGTCGAGGCAGGTATCCGAACAGAATCAGCAGTAGCCACAAATGCCTGGTAAGAGGGTGAGAAATGCTGATAGGAAACAACGTTAGCCAGCGGGTACTCCGTGATAGGAGGGCGAACACAAGCACGCTTGCCCTTCCGCAGGGAAATAGGTAAATCAACAGAAGTAGGAGAAGAGAGAGGTTCAAGGGAGGTACCTGCAACCGGAAGGAGCTGCTGAGCCGAGACTAGAGGAGAAGTGGGTGTAACCGATGGAGCCGGCGGTGGACGACGAGAGTAAGTCCGGAGGACGGGTGGAGCAGTCGTGGGCACATCGGCAGGAGAAGGAGGGACGACAGGAAGAGGTTGAACAATGGTAGGAAGCGAGATGGGGGTCAAAGGAAAGAATGGGACCTCCTCATGAAAGGTCACATCCATAGAGTAAATCACACGGCGGAACTGAGGATCATAGCACCGGTAGCCCTTAGTGGTAGTGGAGTAGCCGAGGAAGAGGCAACGTACGGCTCGGTCATCGAGTTTCGTCCGGGAAGGACGTCGGTCCTGGACAAAAAACACACAACCAAAAACGTGTAGAGGGATGGGAAAGGTGGGGGCGGAGGGATGAAGAAGAGTATAAGGAGGACGTCCACCAAGGGGACGAGAGGGGGTCTGATTGATAAGGAAGGCAGCGGTGAGAAGCGCGGCACTCCAATAGGGCTTGGGAACATTCATGCCCCGAAGAAGGCAACGAACGGAGTCCAAGAGGTGGCGATTTTTACGTTCAGCGACCCAATTCTGTTCGGGGGTACCCGGACAGGAGAACTGATGGACAGTACCCTCAGTGTGGAGGAGAAGATCAAAGGGGCGAGAGGTGTACTCACCCCCATTGTCAGAGCGGAGGATGCGAACAGACTTCCCATACTGGGTCTTTATCATACTAGAGAAATGAGTGTAAACAGAGAGAACCTCAGATTTATGCTTTAGTAAATAAACCCAAACACAGCGAGAATAATCATCAATGAATGTGACAAAATATGAAAAACCATCAAAAGAAACTACAGGGGCGGGGCCCCATACATCAGAGTGAACCAACTCGAAACATGAGGTAGTACGACTAATAGAAGGAGCATACGTGCTGCGTGTGTGTTTGGACAGTTCACAGACATCACAGCGAAAAGGAAAAACAACAGACACATCTGGACAGACAGACAACATCCGACGGGGGCTAGCATGGCCAAGACGGGCATGCCAAAGCGAGCTCGAAGACAAGGCGGTGGGGGCAGCAGTAAAAGCAGCAACGGCAGTAGGCGTAGCGATGGAAGGTGGAAGCTCCAGGTAGTACATCCCACTTCGCTCATAGCCCGTACCAATAGTCTTCCCGGATGTCAGGTCCTGAAAAACACAACGATCAGAGAAAAAGGTAACTGAACAGTTCAAAGTACGAGTAATACTACTAACAGATAAGAGATTAAGAGCCAACTGAGGAACAAGAAGAACAGAGTCAAGAGAGAGAGAGAGGAGGAGAGGGGGATGGTGCCCCGGCTGAGGACGGGGGTAACCGAGCCATCAGCCAGGCGAACGTCCCGGTGGGAGCAGGGAACAATCCGAAGCAGACGAGAAGACATACCGGTCATATGATCGGTTGCACCAGAGTCAATCACCCAGGGTGACGAAGCCTGGTCAACCATAGTCGCAGAGCAAGCAAACGGAGTACCTGAGGAAGAGGCGGAAGGAGCGGAAGTAGAGGCAGGAGTGGAAGACTGAGACTGCTGAAACTGCTGAAACTGCGCCAACATATGACTGAAGTCAAAGGAGGTGGCATCCAGGATGCGGTCGACAGAGGTGGAGGACTCGGCAGTCGCAACGGTGTGCCTGGGAGGACCACCAGGGGTAGTACGCTCAGTGCCCCGTAAGTGAGGGTATAACTGGTAACAGCGACTGCGGTCATGATATAGACGCCCACAATGAGAGCAAGGGCCGGGAGGACCCTGAGAACCACGGCCACTGGTGGAGCCACGGCCGGCAGACGGAGTAGAAGAGCTGCGACCACCACGTCCCCGAGAGCTGAACGGGCGAGATGAAGCGGCAAGGGTCATCTGCTCAGTAGGAAGGGAAAAGGTAGCACGAGCACCGGAAAGGGAGGATTGCCGCTGCATACGTTTTTCATGCTCGGCAATAATGGAGTAGGCCTCAAGAAGATCGGGTAGGGGAGACATCCCCACAATCTGAGCACGGGTAGACTCATAGTCAGGGCGAAGCCCCATCAAGAACTGGTATGTCTCCCGGCGCTGGCGTTGTTTCCGAATAAGAGCAACATCATTAGGGGACTCCAGGGCACTGAGAGGCTCAAGATCGTTAAGTTCAAGGAAACGATCTTGCAGATAAGTAAAATACTCCTGAACAGAGCGCTCCCCCTGAGTGGCAGAAGCGATATCCTGAAAGAGACCAAAGATCTGGGCATCAACACGAGTATGCCCAAAGGTACGCCGGAGAGAAGACCAAAGCTCGGAAATGTCCTCAAAACGCATGAACTGACTAAAGATACGAGGCTCCATCGAACACTGGATCCATCCAAGAACCATATATTTTTCCGTCGACCACTTAATCAACTCCTCCTTCTTGTCATCCGTATCAGTCGGTTTAGGCATAGGAGGGCCACCGGTAAGCCAAGAGAGTTTGTTCCAGCCAGCAAGAGCCACTTTCATAGAGGTGGCCCATGAAGGGTAGTTTTTCACATTGAGAAGGAGGGTAGTAATCCGTCCTGGAGAGGAACCAGAAACGTCCTTGGAATCCATGGAACAAAAAGAACCAAGAGGCAACGGAATCGTGATCCCTCCCGCAAAGGAGAACGGGGATCAAAGAGGAGAGCGACAGAGGCAAGGAACAGCAGCAGGCTGGACGTCGATCGGAAGGACCAGCAGGAGGCGACGAACGATGAGCAGCAGGCGTCGATCGAGGATCAGTAGGGGTCGATCGGAAGGAGGCGCCGATCGGAAGGATCAGTAGGCGTCGATCGAGGAGCGCCGGTCGATGAGCAGAAGGTAGACGCCGGTCGAGCGAGGAGCACAAGGTAGACGCCGGTCGACGAGCAGCCGGGGGCGTCGACGAGCAGAGGATGGACGACGGTCGATGAGCAGCAGGGTGCGTCGGTCGAGCGAGGAACAACAGGCTTCGATCGATCGATCAATCGGAAGGTGGCGAGAACGACGAGAAAGAAGTCGGGAATCGGAACCCTAGAGTTTCCTCTGATACCATGTAGCAAATAATGGAAAAACCTCATATCTCCCAATGGGGAGACTCAATATATATATAACCAGAAAAGAATAAAATAATTACAACAATATACATATTACATAAATAACAACTCCAATACACGGAAACTTTAAAAGTGTTTGTCTCAGGCGAGAAAGTTTAAAGTCCAATACACAGCCAACCTAAACATGACACATAGTCAACCCTTCTTAGTTTAAGTCCAAAATGAGTATTAAAGCTTCCAGAGTAATTCAAAATCCCAAAACCATACACTAACTCTGATCTGTACATCAGAACCCTTGTGAATTCACAACATATCCAGTCCCCCCCAACCAAATATCAATATGAGTGAAGCATAGAAATCTAAAAAACACTACATGCAAGTCAAACAATATTATACAAAGAAGTTCAACAATACCGATATCCTTATAGATATAGCATTAATCAATTCCCCCATAAAAACCTTAAATAAACCACTGCCCTTCACTGAACATACCAACCAAAAAATAATACCAATCCAGATCTGAACAAAGGCAAAATCAGTTGAACATATATACCGACTCATAAAATCCAAATCATATCCAATCCCTATCAAAAATCTCAAAGGAAAACAAAATAATTTTTCCAACTCACATAATTAAGGCTTGCCTACATTTCGACCTTGTGGTGGGACCCTTCCCCGGACCCTCGCTGCGCGGGGATTCCTTTGTGCACCGGGATGCCCCTAACATAAGTAAGGTCATGCTATACTCCCACGCCATTTACAGCCGGCCAATCATGTCTACAAAATCCAACTTCAAAAAATGCTATGAAGAAAAGGAAGAAGAATGGGTGAGGAAGAACCCTAACTTCTTTTCATACCATAACATATAATGAAAACCAATTTTAGAATTCCTACTCACAGCCAACCACTCACCAACACCCCACTTTCAGAAATTGACGATGATGAAAGGAACAAGAGAGGGAGAGAAGGAAGACGGCTTACAGCAAAAATAGATGTAAAACAACCCTCGATCGATCAAAAACCAAACAACATAGCTGACGATCGAGCCCTTCCAAGAACTCCTGCGTCGGAATCGAAGAGGGGAGAGGAGAAAATAGTTGCTACTGTCGTTGCCTGGAAGAGGAGAATCGTTGAGCCCTAACGACTTTCAGCCCGTCGAGAGCTCCAAGCGGCGAGAAATGGGGTAAGTATCGGGCAAGGGGGCGGATAACGAAATATATAAGCCAATAGTCCACCGCCTCTACTAAATCCTCCTCTTAGCTTTAATCACATTAATCCCCACATTAATTGATATCAAGTTATTTCATGCCAGCCAAATACCAGCCACTATTAATAACCAGCCACATCTTCAATTTCCAAGTCCATGGACCCATCTTAACCATCCAAATGAATCACATTCAGCCATCAGTCACCTCCATAATACATAATGCTGATATATATTTCGATAACGAAAATTAAATTAAATACGAAACGAATGCCGCAAAAGCATCAGAAATTTCGAACTTCAAAAATAAACGTGTGACGTCGAATCGACACTGATTTAAATTATTTTCTCTTCACGGGGGATTTTTTTTATTGTGTTAATTTTTTTTTAATTCGTGTTGAGATTCTGGTCGTTACATTAATCTTTAACATTATCATATTCTTATGCATCGATGCAAATTCTTTTCATTTTCAATCAGCTTTTTTTTTACTTTCATAGGTTGCATTATTATTTATGCTCTCTTCAGAATTCATGTATTTATGAGTGTTGACCAAGCATCTAAAATATAATTTTTCTTCTTTGAATCATTGGTAGCATTTAGGAAACTTCTTCGGCATCAACATATATATTTACACATACAAATATTCATACTAGTAATATAGTATGCAAGCAAAACAATGCACATAAATAAATAATAGAAACTAAAAAAATAAGAATTCACAAGAGCCAGACCCCTCCTCTTATCCTTTCTAGCGTCAATATCTCTTCCTTCCATCGATGACGCCTCGAATGCTAATATTTCCAATGGGTCGCGCCTCTGAAATATATAGATTTCACTTTTTAATTTTTATATTAACAAGAATTCCAATCTAAGAAAGAATTCTATTAACTACCCTAGGGGGATAATTCCATAGTTTTTAAAGGGTCCATCGGAGCTAGGGAAAGCTTATAATAACTCTTAAAACACACAGTTCTATATTTCACTCATTCTTAATATAACTCAACTCCAACATAAACAACCATCCCACTGAAAGTAAATCAAGCAAATGGTGAAATCCGTAAGATAGAGTTATAATTCTCAACTTAACTACAACTAGAATGCTAAAACTGAATTCAACCTTCCCTGATTTCAAAAAAACCATCCAACATATAATTGTATTAACATCGTGGCAGCCCAGAACCATACCAACTTAAGCCCCAACTCGATTCTCGATTAATAAGAGAGGTAAGCACAGCCATGTTAATAGTTTCCACAGCCCACTTTAAGCCACCTAGAAAACCTAAATATAACCAGCCAACTTTAAGCCAAACTAAATACAACCAACCAAATCCTTAACAAAATAAAATCATGGCAGCCCAATACTTACAGAAAATATCCCCACAGTAATTGAGCCTCAGTTATAACACATTAAAGAAACCCTCCAGAAATAGATTCAGAAAATCCTGCTTAGCAATAACCCAATGATCAAATGTTAACTAATGTAGGAACTAAATTGCACCTCCAAATATAACCAGGCTTCATTATATAATACAATAAAAAGCCCATTAGCATATATTTACCACAGATTAGCTGACATATTAGGGAAAGAGCTTAAAACCACAAAAATGAAACCTTCAGCTGTTTTGAAAAAAAAAAACATATAAGCTTCTCTGCATTCAGCAATCCAGTGATCCCCTTTTCCGGTAGAATAAGGAAGATTTAAGAGAATAAGAAATTACCTTAGTTTTCAAGCTTCCAGAAATCCAAAAACCCTTCTACCGGCCTCCGGAAATCTTTCTTCCCAGAACCAATATTCCAAGGCTCGGCAAGAAGGTGGAAAGAAAGGAGAAGAGTGAAGAAGAGGGTGGAGAAGATGAAATCGAGAGCTCTTCCGGCAGAAAACCCAAAAGCCCTAATCGTCTCGCTCGACAGACAAAAGCAGGAGACGAAAACGAGCAGCAGAATAATGAATAGTGTAAGTAGAGAGCCCTTATTTTATCCCAGAACAGCCAATTCCCATTGAGCCCCTCTTCCTCATCACCGACATCAAAATCGATGGTATAGGATGCAAGCAAGTGGAATCTACTCAAGGGAAGGGGTCGATTTTTCCACTCTTTCCAGAATTCTCCCACCGACTTAATAATAATCAGCATAGTGTAAAAATAACCAGCCCAGGAATAATAATAAGCATAGTGTAATAATAACCAGCCCAGCTTTTTTATATTAAGAATAAGCTATTTAATTAACCGGTACATGCATAGCTTAGCCAAAAAAGTGATATTAATAACATAATCAAGCTGGGTCACATCAAACCAAACCACTTATGCAGCGCCCTTTTTCTTTACTACTTTTGTAATAATAACATGAACATAAAATACAGTTTTATTAAAAGTAAATCAAAATCATTAAAATGAAATTAAGATAAAATTACACACAAATTCCTCATCAGAAAGAATCATTGCCACCTCACTATTTCATCATCAGGGAGTCTTTGATTAAATCAATTTCGTGTTCATTATCATGAATTAAGTTGTAAAATAGGCTTGACGAGGAGAGGTATTACATACAGATCCTTATGGATAGGGTAAATTTATAACAATTACAACGTAAGCATCCAACTCAAAATCAATTGATTGCAAATGGAGGGGGCAAATATTTATGTTAAGTACATAAAGTTACATGAGTTTTTCGAATGTCGGGCATATTCTCATCATGATCCTCAAGTGTAGGGTTTTTGTCCTCTAACATGTAGATTTTTTTTATTCAGTCACCTAGCACTAAGTTATTGAGGTGTTGTCGTGTGACCTTGAAGTCACGGATTCGAGTCCTGGAAGCAACTGTTTCGCGGCTCAGTTAGTGATAGGAGCAAACGTTAAGTGCTTCTATCAAGGAGATCTGGGGATTGCACTTTTGATGTTATGGGTCAGGCCGGGACTCTAGTACTCTAGGCCTAATCCCGCTCCCACTCCACTAGCCTGACCATATTAACAGGCCCGCGGGCCTGTAGACCCCAACCCCTTTCCGCAGGTGTTCTTAGCGCGCGGGTTATTGAGGTTGGGGCTCGATCCCCAGACCTCCTTGATAGAAGCACTTAACGCTTGCTCCTATCACCAATTGAGCAAGCGTTAAGTGCTTCTATCAAGGAGGTATGGGGATCGAGCCCCGGCCTCAACAACCTGTCGTGCTGAGAACATGTACGGAAAGGGGATGGGGTGTACAGGCCTGCGGGCCTGTTAATATGGGCAAGCTAATGGAGCGGGAGCGGGATTAGGCCCAGAGTCCCGGCCCGGACCGGCCCATAACAGTAGCCTCTTGCAAAAATGCAGGGTAAGGTTTGCCTACATTTCACCCTTGTGGTGGGACCCTTCCCCGGACCTCACTGCGCGGGGATGCTTCGTGCACTGGGCTGCCCTTTTTATAGCACTTAGTTGTTGTGCTTAGCCTACTTAGTTGCATGTTAAAACAAAAGCATTCAATCCAAAGCCAATTAGTTGTGGGCGGGGGCCATAATTTAAATTAAGTGCATAAAACTACATGAGTTTCACTAAGACTATATTCTCAATAATAATATTATAGACAAATGAAATTTTATTATCTTCATGTGGGTTTTGTCAAAAATCTATGATTATATCAACATTTCTTGAGGATGTTTTGATATACCTCTGTGTGCCTTATTGTTAGTGCAAGAAGTATCATATAGATATTTGTAGGTGTAAGGAAAAATGAAAGTCAGTTTCACTACTAAAAGAGCATATAATTAGAAAACCTAAATGAAAGCTACAGCTCAAAACCTGCAAAGCCAATTGGTTGGATACTCATTATGATACTTTGTTTGGCCTCCTTTTCTTTCTATCTCCCAACTGATCGTTGAATAGCTTGAATTCTATTTGAATTCAACCCATAAATAAGAGATAATTGATTAGAAACGTAAAGAAAATTTCAGAGAGAGGAAACCATGGTTGAGATTCATGCCAAGGGATTATCTACGATTCATGGTAGGAGAGCGAAGAAAAGATGTGGAGAATAAGAGGGCAGGGATATCTAGAAATCAAAAACAAGGAACTCCTCTAGATGGAGGTAGAAGCTACCAACCCCTAAGAAAAATACATTCGGCACTACCACCAAACATGAGGAATCACATAACATTCGGGAGAATGTTACGGAGGGGAACGACTACCACGAAGGAGAGGAAAATGCGAGTACGTGGCGAATATACTTAATACAAACGACTACAACGAACATGGCAAAACCATCGGGCACCACTAAATAGCTCAACATCACTATCTATTTTTATTTTGCAATTTTGAAATTATCACATTTTCATTCCATAAGAGTATTTATGATGTTGCCCCTGCTCTAGGTCTTATATAGGGTTTATGATGTAAAACCTTGGTGTTTATTGTTTGCAGATGATATTGTTTTGGTCGATGAGACGCGCGAGGGTGTAAACGCGAAACTTGAATCCCGGCGAGCCACTTTAGAAAAGAAAGGTTTTAGGTTGAGCAGGAAAAAGACGGAGTATATGAAGCTTAAATTTAGTAGTGCAAGAAAAACGGATGCTCCGTCATTAAGTTGGGTGACCAAGATATTTCTCGCAGTGAGTGCTTTAAATATCTGGAATCGATAGTTCAAAAAAATGGAGGTGTGGATAAAGATGTGATACATATGAATCCAAGCAGGTCGGTTGAAGTGGAGGGGTGCGTCTGGGATCTTATGTGATCGTAAAGTACCATTAAAACTTAAAGGTAAGTTTTATCGTACTACAATTAGACCAGCGATCATCTACGGTTCTGAGCGTTGGGCAGTGAATTATGTACATGATCAAAAAATGGGAGTTGCGGAGATGAGAATGCTTAGGTGGATGTGTGGACACACGAGACTAGATAAAATTAGGAATGAATGTATCAGGGATAAGACAGGAGTGGCATCAATTGTAATGAAAATGTGAGAAGCTCGATTAGGATGGTTCAGATACGTACAAAAAAGACCACTAGAGGCACCTGTTAGGCGTTGTGAAAGTTTAGCCACTATAAGGAAAGACATTATGTACTTAGGCATTAGTAAGATTATGATTAAAGATAGGGCGCAAAGGAGACAAAGGATCCATAAAACCGACCCCACTATGGTGGAATAAAGACTTGAGTGTTGTTGTTGTTGGGTAATGAACTAGAGCCTAGGGCTTGTCAAGGGATTCTCTTTAGATTTTTCTTTTTTGCTTCTCTTCTCTGTTGTCATCACCCTCATTGTTGCCCTAGGGTAACATTCGGCATGCTTCCGGCCGCATCTCCCTCATTGCCGATATAGAAGAAATGTATAATAATCTCAGTGTTAAAGGCTCACTTATATGGCCGATTAGGTGTGTTGTCTATCTTGTGTAACTTAGTCCCGCGTTGTGGTTTAGTATTGAGGCATCACTCCTCACAACTACAAGTACATGTACATATTTATAGATACAAGGAGTGACACCTCAATACCAAACCACAATATGGGACTACGCTATACATGATAAACAACACTCCTAATAGGCTATACAAGTGGGCCTTTAGCATTGGGCATCTTATACATTTCTTATATAGTCGAATTGTATCCCTAACAGCCAATCCTCTGCACTGCAGCACCAGAGCGACAGTCGTGTTGCACACTTCGCAGATAGACGAAGCAATCGCGACATGCGTCCGCCGCCATGCTCCTTCGCATGTGTTCTTCTTGCAACCTCTGCAGCTTGCATTGTTGTGGACCACTACCTTAGTGGCATGTGCCCACTGATGCATCCTTATAGTTCCCATGTGCATGCCCCTCATTCCATTGTGCATGCCCCTCATTCCATTGTGCATGGCCCCCACGCGAGTCATTGTCAAAATTCATCATGTTGTCAAACGTCACCTTAAGGAACAATCTAGCATCCACTCCTCCATGCAAGCCGCGTCATTTCACATTGAAGCCTTTAAGGCTAGTGCAGAGCACTATCTACCCCACAGTTACCTCTTGAAGAATCCTCTTATATCCACGGACAGTTGTCCACCAGACTAGTCGCAACTACGGTCAAGAACAATGACTATGCTCCAAATACACTTAAAGTTCCCACTTCAATGACTCTGATGGATAGTGACGGTTGAACAGTTTTTCGACATCTAATTCACCGCTGAAACGCAAAAGGACTTGATCGTTCTCTTGGGGATGGAAAGCTCTGCCCTCCAATGGGTTCGATAGCTTCGCTTGACAATCTTGGGGCTCCATTGTCTGGGTTGAAGCAAAGCACAAATCAAGTAACATGATCACCGCTACCAAGGTAACGCTGCAGAAAATCTTTGCAGCTCAGTCCCTATATCGCCGACACACAAATCTGCCTCCTGCATTCAGTCTTATCATATCGTGGACATATTGATGTCATTGATATCGCTCGGTTGGTTGAAGTAAATTTCTACATCAAGACCATTGACTGTGTTTTTCCACTTCTACCTCCACCTCCTATACTTTACGGCGCACCTGACTCCACCAACATACTCCCAAACCGCTCACCCACAATATGCCATCCACTATGGAATCTCACCACGCCCCACAAAAATTACCATTCATACACCGCCCATCTCGGCCTCCACCTACACATCACTTGTCGAATTAAGGGTACAAAGTTCTCAAGATCAAAGGGTTGGGTTTGTTGCAAGCAACCGTACTCCCTCATGCATGATTGCTTAATGAAGGAGCTGCAGGATACTATTGGTGACAACGATATTCACTATCGTCCTAATTCGCCTAAATGCTAACCAATTCTCGAACCCAGACTTGTGATCGGATAGAAAGATGAGAATCGAAGATTCTATGTTGACTACAACGAATGAAACAAGGCAATCGATCGCGAAAAAAGACCTGAAATTTTGAAAGATAATGTGAATATGAGCTCACCATTTCCATATACTCTCATGATAGATATTGATTATAAAGCAAAGAAATAATGACTACTTTCGTGAGGACTCGGATCTACCTAATCGGGATTACTATGCTCAATCAAAAATAGATTGGATGGTGAAGAAATTCATAACACCATCTCATTATCAAGTGGGAAAAAGTTGCGTCTACGACACCTTAGTTTGCAGATATTATTAATGGAGAGCGAGAGGAGAGTGCACCTTAGGGTTTTCACCCTTACTATCCAATCGGACCATGTATCTTTTATGACAATTAGCCACCTCCTTGGATACGGTTAATTTGTTTGTACGTTCAACGTATTTATGGAACCCTACGGAAAATCAAATTTTCTTCATATTTATTATATTTTTCACAAAATAAATCATGAATTATTGATCCATGCATTTTTATCGTCATTTTAAGTAGTCATATGTATATGTTTTGAGTTGAAAATACACTTGTAAAAAGATGACTTTTTTAACTAGTATTACAACTGCATTTTACATTGAAAATGCAGTTCGGTTGCAACTGCATTTTGCATTGCAGTTGTATTTCACACTGAAAATACAGTTTCGAAGGATTCTTTATATGCGTTGCACGTACAGAATTATCTTCCCTTGGATACACTCACTACCCGGTGAGGATAAAATAGCTTGCAATTTAACCCCCCCCCCCCCCCCCCCAAGCTAATACCATAAGCATCCACCATCCCGAGCCTGAGGGAGTATGAATGAAGAATTTACCAGAAACAACTTTGATGAACATGTCTGCAAGTTGATCTTCAGATGGCACAAACACCATAATAATAGAATGATCCTGAATTTTGTCCCGCACAAAGTGGCAATCAATTTCAATGTGTTTTATCCTCTCATGGAAGATAGGATGGTTGGCAATATGAATCGCAGCTTGATTATCACAGTGAAGATGCATGGTCTCAACAACAGGGAAGCCCATTTCCCCCAAGATAGATTTAACCCAGATGAGTTCACAGGTAGTGACAACAATGGCACGATACTCTGCTTCAGTGGAGGAACGAGCAACGACATTTTGCTTCTTACTTCTCCAGGAAATAAGGTTGCCACCGACAAAAATAGAGTAACCACTCGTAGATCTTTTGTTCAGTGAAGAACCTGCCCAATCGGCATCACAGTATCCATGGACATAAAGGTGGCCATGGTCATGAAAGAGAATACCTTTTCTGGGATACCTTTTTTAAGTATTTGAGGATCCGAAGAACAGCTTGATGATGATGAACTTTAGGACTGTGCATGAATTGACTAATCAGGCTAACAGCAAAGGAGATATAGGGTCTGGTAATTGTCAAATAAATCATCTTTCCCACAATACGTTGAAATTCTAACTTCCTCTCAAGATCTGGAGAAGTCTCCTTGTGAATGTCATAATTAGGGTCCACTGGACTATCCACAGGTTTGACTCCCAAATATCCAACTTCACTGAGAAGGTCTAAGACATTTGTGCTAATAGATCATAATCTTCCCGGTGGATCGAGCGATCTCAATTCCGAGAAAGTATCGAAGAAGACCCAAATCCTTGATTTCAAAGACAGAAGCTAATTTCCTTTTTACTTGAGTAATATGGCAATCATCAGTTCCAATAATAATGATATCATCCACATAGACTATGAGATTAGTGGTACATTCCTCTTTTCTGTAGAAAACGACTGAGTGATCAGAGGTACAACGAGTGAAGTTTAAATCAAAAAGTTTGTTACTTAGCTTGGCAAACTAGGCATGAGGTGACTGTTTGAGACCATACAAGGCTTTCTTGAGGAGACACCCATGTCCTTTAGGAACATCCATGCCAGGAGGAGGCGTCATATAGATTTCTTCCTCCAATTCACCGTAGAGGAAGGCATATTTTACATCAAGCGGGTGCAGAGTCCAAGACTTATGAGCCGCAACTGACAACAAGATTCTAACTGAGTTTAGTTTAGCAACAGGAGAAAATGTCTCTTGGAAATCAACTCCATCAATCTGAGTAAAGCCTTTCGCCACCAATATCGTTTTATATCTATCAAGAGTTCCATCCTGTAGAAATTTAGTAGTATATATTCATTTGCATCCAACGGGGTGACGCCTGTGTGGGATAGGAACAATTTCCCAAGTCTTTTGACGTTGGAGAGTATTCATCTCCTCCTCCATAGCTTTCAACCAATTAGGATTCAAGCTAGCTTCTAAAAAACTGTTAGGAATAGAAATAGAGGAAACAGAAGCAAGATAAGCTTTAAGGAGTGAGAGATAGAGTGATATCCAACATATTTATCAATAGGATATCTGGTACGACCACTATGAATTTGAAGCGCGGAAGTGGTCTCCTGAGTGGTGTTTGTTCTTAGATCTGGCAGAGTGGTGGTGGGTGGTGAAGCATGAGTGTGGCATTCTTGCTCAATATTTTTGTTTTGCCTTCTTTTGTAAACTTGAAGATCCTTCCTCCTGTACACTCGAAGGTCATTGGTGGAAGCTTCCTTCCTAACCGGAATATCCATACTGCCCGGAGCAATCACAACAACCAGCAACAGGTAAGGGTGGCATCATATCACTCTCTTCTTTGCTCTCCTGAAAAGTAACAGTTTTGCCCTCATCGGAGTAATAAGGAGTATGTTCAAAAAAGGTAACATCTTTTGATATAAACTTTCTTCGGAGAGTAGGAGAATAACACTTATACCCTTTTTGATTTGCAGTATATCCCACAAAGATACATTTTGTCGCTTGAGGGCTTAATTTATCCTTATGAGGCCCCCACAATATGAACAAAGGCAACACATCCAAATATCTTAGGAGGAAGATTGAATAGAGGCATATTTGGGCATTCATCTCAAAGTCCCTTAGGGACGTGCATCTCTTGCAATAGGCAACGGGTAGTCTCCATGATATGCCGATTTTTCCTTTCGGCTACCCCATTTTGCAAAAGGGTCCCCGGACAGGAAGTTTGGAAAGTAATGTCATGATCTCCCAAGAATCTCTGAAGATCACTACTTGTATATTCACCTCCATTATCTCTTCTAAGGATTTTAATTTTAGCTTCAAACTGAGTCAGCACATGATGATAGAATAACTGAAAAATTTTCGAAACCACATTTTTCTTTTTCATAAGATACACCCAAGTAAATCAAGAATGATCATCAATAAAAGAAACAAAATATTTGAATCCATTCACAAAGCAAATAGGAGATGTTCATATCAAATCAAAATATTTCACACTTCGACTCCGGTTAGGAGCATAGTTGGTTCTACAGCGCTTAGCCAATTCACAAGACTGACAATCAAAAGTAGTTTTTTTTACATCAAAAAAATGTGGAAAGATAGCTTTTAGGGTCTTCAAACTAGAATGCACAAATCACTTATGCCACAACATCAACTGATCATGATTGGTTGGCAGCTGTGCACCAAAAGCTTGATGGTTGTCCATGACATACACACCACCTGATTCATGTCCACCGCCAATCGTCTTCCCACTCGCCAGATCCTGGAAAACACAATAAGAAGAAAAAAAGTGATAGAACAGTTAAGTTGTTTGGTTAAACTGCTCACAGATAACAGATTTGTAGGGAATGAGGGAACAATAACCACAGATTTGAGAGAAACAGAGGGAGAAAGAAGAATAACCCCTCTACCAGTCACAGAAGCTGAGGATCCATCTGCGAGTTTCACACTGCCAGATGCAGGAGAAATAGAAGAAACCCCCAAAGAAGACCCAGTCATATGGTCAGAGGCCCCCGAGTCAATGATCCAAGAAAGAGAGGGTCCTTTAGAGGACACGAAAGTAGTGTGAACATAAGCAGCAGTGCCCGCCAAGTCACCAGTAAAAGGTCTGTTGAGAGCGAGAGAGAGCAAACCTTAGAGTTTTTTCCACGCCTGTCGTAATTCCCCCAGGGCCAAATTCATGTATTCATTTAGTCACCTCCTTGGATACCCTCACCACCCGGTGAGGGGGTATTAGTTTGTATTTTAACCCCCCCCCCCCCCCCCCCCCCCCCCCCCCCTCAAGCTAATACCATAAGCATACATCATCCCAAGCCTGAGAGAGTATGAATGAAGTGATTTGCCAGAAACAGCTTTGGTGAACATGTCTGCAAGTTGATCTTCAGAAGGCACAAACACCATCGAAATAGACTGATCCTGGATTTTGTCCCGCACAAAGTGGCAATCAATCTTAATGTGTTTTGTCCTCTCATGGAAGACCGGATTGTTGGCAATATGAATCGCAGCTTGATTATCACAGTGAAGATGCATGGCTTCAAGAACAGGGAAGCCCATTTCTCCCATGATAGATTTAACCCAGCTGAGTTCACAGGTAGTGACAGCAATGGCACGATACTCGGCTTCAGTGGAGGAACGAGCAAAGACATTTTGTTTTTTACTTCTCCAGGAGATGAGGTTGCCACCAACAAAGATAAAGTAACCACTCGTAGATCTTCTGTCCAGAGAAGAAGCTGCCCAATCGGCATCGCAGTATCCATGGACCTTAAGGTGGCCATGATCACGAAATAGAATACCTTTGCCGGGTTCCTTTTTTAAGTATTTGAGGATTCGAAGGACAACTTGATGATGATGAACTTTAGGACTGTGCATGAATTGACTGACCAGGCTAACGGCAAAGGAGATATCAGGTCGGGCGATTGTCAGATAAATCAACTTTCCCACAATACGTTGAAATTCTAACTTCCTCTCAAGATCTGGAGATGTCTCCTTGTGAATGTCATAATTAGGATCCACTGGACTATCCACAGGTTTGACTCCCAAATATCCATCTTCACTGAGAAGGTCGAGGTCATATTTACGCTGAGAGATCATAATCTTCCCGGCGGATCGAGCAATCTCAATTCCGAGAAAGTATCGAAGGAGGCCCAAATCCTTGATTTCAAATGCAGACGCTAATTCCCGTTTCACTTGAGTAATGTGGCAATCATCATTTCCAGTAATTATGATATCATCCACATAAACTATCAGAATAGTGATACATTCCCCCTTTTTGTAGACAAAGACTGAATGATCAGAGATACAACGAGCGAAGTTTAACTCCAAGAGTTTGTTACTTAGCTTGGCAAACCAGGCACGAGGAGACTGCTTGAGGCCATACAAGGCTTTCTTGAGGCAACACGCATAGCCTTTAGGAACATCCATGCCAGGAGGAGGCATCATATAGATTTCTTCCTCCGATTCACCGTGGAGGAAGGCATTTTTTACATCGAGTTGGTGCAGAGTCCAGGACTTATGAGCTGCAATTGACAACAAGATTCTCACAGAGTTTAGTTTAGCAACAGGAGCAAATGTCTCTTGGAAATCAACTCCCTCGATCTGAGTGAAGCCTTTCGCCACCAGTCTCGCTTTATATCTATCAAGAGTTCCATCCTGAAAAAATTTAGTAGTATATATCCATTTGCATCCAACGGGGTGACGCCCGTGAGGGATAGGAACAATTTCCCAAGTCTTTTGACGTTGGAGGGCATCCATCTCCTCCTCCATAGCTTTCAGCCAATGAGGGTTCATGCAAGCTTCTAAAAAACCGTTAGGAATAGAAATAGATGAAACAGAAGCAAGATAAGCTTTCAAGGAGAGAGAGAGAGAGTGATACCCAACATACTTATCAATAGGGTATCTGGTATGACGACTATGAAGTTGAAGGGTTGGAGTGGTCTCCTGAGTGGTGTTAGTTCTTGGATCTGGCGGAGTGGTGGTGGGTGGTGGAACATGAGTGTAACATTCTTGCCCAATATTTTTTAGTCTTCTTTTGTAGACTTGAAGATCCTTCCTCCTCCTATACACCCGAAGATCATTGGTGGTTCCTTCCTTCCTGGCAGGAATATCCATACTGCCAGGAGCAATCACATCAACCAGCACAAGTAAGGGAGGGATCGAATCACCCTCCTCTTTACTCTTTTCCTGAATAGTAACAGTTTTGCCCTCATCAGAGTAATAAGGGGTATTTTCGAAAAAGGTGACATCTTTTGATATAAACTTCCTTCGAAGAGTAGGAGAATAACACTTATACCCATTTTGATTAGCAGCATATCCCACAAAGATACATTTTGTCGCTTGAGGGCCTAGTTTATCTCTATGAGGACCCACAAGGTGGACAAAGACAACACATCCAAATATTTTAGGAGGAAGATTGAATAGAGGCATATCTGGGCAAAGAAGCTGTAGAGGATACTTTCCCTCCAAAGTGTCGGTGGCCATTCGATTAATTAGATAAACAGATGTGAGAACACCATCCCATAGCCCCTTAGGGACGTGCATCTCTTGCAATAGGCAACGAGTAGTCTCCATGATATGCCGATTTTTTCTCTCGGCAATCCCATTCTGCTGAGGGGTCCCCAGACAGGAAGATTGGAAAGTAATGTCATGGTCTCCCAGGAATCTCTGAAGATCACTACTTATATATTCACCTCCATTGTCACTTCTAAGGATTTTAATTTTAATTTCAAACTGGGTCAGCACATGATAAAATAACTGCAAAATTTCTGAAACCTCATTTTTCCTCTTCATAAGATACACCCAACTGACCCAAGTATAGCGAGAATGATCATCAATAAAAGTGACAAAATATTGAAATCCATTCACAGAGCAAACAGGAGATGTCCAGACATCTGAATGTATCAAATCAAAACATTTCACACTTCGACTCCGGCTAGGAGCATAGATGGTTCTACAGTGCTTAGCTAATTCACAAGACTGACAATTAAGAGGAGTTTTTACTTTTTTTAACATCAACAAAATGCGGAAAGATAGCATTTAGAGTCTTCAAACTAGCATGTCCAAATCTCTTGTGCCGCAGCATCAACTGATCATGATTGGTTGGCAACTGTGCACCAAAAGCTTGGCTGTTGTCCATGACATACACACCACCCGACTCATGTCCACCACCAATCATTTTCCCACTCGCCAGATCCTGAAAAACA
Source organism: Dactylorhiza incarnata (assembly GCA_033032865.1). Classification (NCBI taxonomy): domain Eukaryota; kingdom Viridiplantae; phylum Streptophyta; class Magnoliopsida; order Asparagales; family Orchidaceae; genus Dactylorhiza; species Dactylorhiza incarnata. Next base: position 3,386,519 of record JAWHQI010000130.1, read on the forward strand.
CAATGAGAAGAGAAAAAGGTAATAGAACAATTGAGTTGTTTGGTTAAACTACTCACGGATAACAGATTTGTAGGAAATGAGGGAACAATAACCACAGATTTGAGAGAAACAGAGGGGGAGAGATGAATAACCCCTTTACCAGTCACAGAAGCCGAGGATCCATCAGCGAGTTTCACGCTGCCAGATGCAGGAGAAAAAGAAGAAACCCCCAGAGAAGACCCAGTCATATGGTCAGAGGCCCCCGAGTCAATGATGCAAGGAGTAGAGGATCCTTTTGAGGACACAGAACTAGTGTGAACATGGGCAGCAGTGCCCGCTAAATCACCAGAAAAAGGTCTTCCAGAAACAGTTCTTCTAGCAGTATTGGCTTTTAGGGCCTTGAGTTCCCTCGTCAAATTCTCATTTTCTGCCAGAAGATATCATGTATTCTCCAAGTTGCTATACATAGCTGTTTGAGGTCTCAGAAGCCGAGGATCCATCAGCGAGTTTCACGCTGCCAGATGCAGGAGAAATAGAAGAAACCCCCAGAGAAGACCCAGTCATATGGTCAGAGGCCCCCGAGTCAATGATGCAAGGAGTAGAGGATCCTTTTGAGGACACAGAACTTGTGTGAACATGGGCAGCAGTGCCCGCTAAATCACCAGAAAAAGGTCTTCCAGAAACAGTTCTTCTAGCAGTATTGGCTTTTAGGGCCTTGAGTTCCCTCGTCAAATTCTCATTTTCTGCCAGAAGATATTCTGTATTCTCCAAGTTGCTATACATAGCTGTTTGAGGTCTCACATATTTCCCATCAGAACCACGGGTCGATCCTGAAGGAACCAAGTGAGGATGAAGATCCCAGCATTTCTCTTTCCCATGTTCTTTCTTTCCACAGTGAGGACACTTCATTCGACTCTTATCATCTTGTCTGATATTTCTTGACTGCCTGCTCAGCGACAAGGGCAGATTTCTCGTGGCCAATATGAACATCTGAACGAGTGGAGTTTATGCGGCTTGTCTCCCCTCGAATATAGTGGGCCACGGTTTCCAGATCAGGCACAGAATCTCTTCCTAGCATCTGAACTCTCTGAAATTCGAGTTCAGGGGGGAGACCAGAAAGCATTTCGAATACCCTCTGTTGCATAAGTTCCATCTTGTAATCTTCTACAGTCTGGATAGCAGAATATTGATCAAGTTCTGCCCACTTATGGGTCAGTTTGCTATAATATTCCTCAAAATCACTCATCCCTGCCATGTGAATCTGCTCAGTCTGGAGTTGATATATTCTAGCCAAGTCCTTTTTTAAGTAATTTCGCTCGATTAACTCCCACATTTCTTTTGCAGTTTGACAGAACAGGAAGTGACTTGCAATCTTGGGTTCCATAGAATTGACAAGCCAGTTTATCACAGTAAGATTCTCACCTTCCCAGTTGTAACAACCCTAAATTAAAGGTTTATAATAAGATTAATAAAATAAAACCTAATTGCTATCCGCACCCCGGCCCCCTCCCTGAATAAATCCCGAGCAGCCCCCCTTTATTTCCCCAGCCGAGGCCCCTTCTCCCGATATATTTTGCTCGGGCATCTAGGGTTCACAAATCTCGGGCGCGTCTTCTAATCCAGCGCCGACTCCCGCGCCTCCCGTCTCCCTCTCCCGCTCCCGTCTCCCGCGCGCAGAGCCGACGTCGCAAGCCGCCGCCTTCTGCTCTCCCTCAGGCCGTCGACGACGCCTCCTCGTTCCGACACCGCACTCGTGTCCATCTCCTCCTGCAGAGGTCGACGAAAGCTTCCCCTACTCTGGTCGATGATGACTCCTCCCTGCCATGGCCGCCTCCTCCTGCAGAGGTCGTCGGGACCTCCCTCCCCTAGCCGACTGTGGCCCTCCAGCAATCCCTAGAGCAGCCTTGTTTCCTCCTCAAGGCCGGCAGTCCTCCTCCTCCAAGAGGTCAGCAACCCTCCCTCTCCTCCAAGGGACTGGCAGCCCCCTTTTCTCCTCGTTTTGACCGGGGTTTTGCGAGAGGGACAACTAGGGTTTCCCTTCCCTCTCCTCTTTGGGCTCGGATTCGACTTCCTTGGGTAAGGAATTCCTCCTTCCCCTCCTATTTCAGATTTCCTTGCATTTGCTTGGAAAGTTTGCGCTCCAAATTCGGATATTTTGCGATTCAAGATTTTTGCTTGATTTATAACCGTCCAATTTCTAGGTTTTACTGCTCCCCGGCGTCGTTCGTCGCCCCAATTGGCGGGATCTCTTAAAGACCCTTCCGATTTAGGGTTTCCGTCACCCAAGCACCGCCAAATCTCCGACTTGCTCGTAGTAGCCTCCGTCTTCGCGTGGAAGCTCTTCTCCCCTCACTTTTGAGGGAGGTAAAAATCCGCTAAACTCTCGTTGTTTAATTTCCGTGTCGTAGGATGCATTTGTAGCGTAGTGAATTATGCTACATCGCTTTCGTTTTCCTTGAACAGGTTCGAAAATATGATTTCTGACTTTTGCTTGCGCCGCTTCGCCGTCGCCGTCAGCTTCAGCCTCATTTAAGGCAAGTAGAGATCATTCTCTCGTGCAAACATTGATCGTAGATTACCTTGTCTGCTCTTATGAATTTATGACTTCATTTTGGAATACATGTTTCGTCAACTAAATTTAGATCTTAAATGTCTAAATTGTCTGGTTAATAGATTGAGGTATCACACGATTGAAATAACACGAGCTGTGAAAAGTGAAATGATTATTTTTATTTGAGGATTAGTAGTTCTTTTGAGCATGAACATTAATTGGTATATTGACAAAGGTTAAGATTTCTTGCTAGCAAATAGATGAATCGTGTTTGATATGTAATGTTTGGGTCGTGTACACATGTTTACTTAGACGATATTCGTGTCTTGGAATGGATTAACCTGAATGAATATTGGTATCCTAGAAAATGATATATAGTAATCTCATTACTCGTAAATACTTGAATCCGCAAGTTTCAAACTCTCTATCGAGTTCTCTGAGTCATCGAATCTTGTTTCTTATTCCTGTCTGGTTCCAAGACTTGGTTAAATAACGTTCTATAACTTGATTCCCCCCGTTTCACGTTTGTAAAATATACTATCGTATATCTGAATCAAAATTTGGTTACATGTCTTGAAATGTTTGAATCACTCAATCATGAATTACTTCATTAATAACTTAAGTAAACAATGAAAGGTGGTGTTTAATCGATGCAACTCCTCGACTTGGGTTCCCTCTTGAATCCCTAACGGGAACAAAGGACCGGTCATAGCAAGCATGAACTCCCTGGCTCAAGGGTGAGGGTTCGAAAGAGCCGCCCCTTAGAGGTTACGGGTAGAAATCCTGAATTTCCGATAAGACTTGCATCTGAATCTGAATCTGTCTGAATCACGAATCTTGTGCGTCAACCAAAAATACCCACACTTTCACTTGTTACAACTTAAGTTATTACTTGATCATCTATGTATGCTATACTTCGGAATAGTCTAATAACTCTAGATATTTCTGCTTGTCTCACTTGTTTGCCTGTTTTGTTAGCTCAGCTTCATGAAAAGCGGTACTCAAATATTCTGTTTCTTCTGCTCGTATTTTATTTTGCTTGTTCTTGTGTATTTCAATGTTCTGAGGCTTTTCCTTCTTGTTTTGGATTTGCCTTAGTGTTCGTGCCTGCGCTGCCTGCTCTCTGAGGCCGTTCTGCGTCAAGTTTCAGGTTCTATATTTATGTTTCATTTCTTTTACTGTCAGACATTTCTATTATGTAATAATTACGATCAGCCATTTTCTCTTGTTTCATGGACAACTGCTAGGCTAAATATGATATGTACTAGAATTTGACATGTTTTGCATGTTCATTCATCTGAGATGATCATTGCATAAAATTCTGTTTCAAAACCTGTATCTTAAGTTTTTCTGCAAAAATGCATGTGCACCTGTTTCAACTAGCATATTTTAAAGCTTCCGCAATAAATCAACCTGTTTTTCTTCAAAAGTAACTCTTTTAAATCTATTTATCAGTATCTCTGCTTGCGCCTTAGCAGGCATGGTTTTCCTTCCGTTGCCTGTGGCATCACGGCCCGCCCGAAGCGCGCTCTGACTCTTGTCGAGACGGGTCGTGACAGTTGGTATCAGAGGGAGGTTTGTTTCTAAAGATAAAGTATTTTGCAATTATCAAATATTTTGAATCTTATTTTATAAATATTTATGCATGTATCATTTCTTCACGTACCTTGTCATTATGTGTTGTTCGCGGCTGAAACACGCACACACTCACTCATAAGCATGAGTAGTATGCACACGAATGTTAAGGGGTTATAGGCAAACTTAACATTTTTGTGCATATGAATTCCACTAGGATATACACCGCTTCCGAATATTAAATGGTTATGGGCAGTTTAATATTTTCAAGTGCGTTGGCATTAGAGTCTTAATATGCATGACATGTTAAGTGATATGGGCGCTTAACTTGGCATGTGTATCCATTCATTTGCATTCATATCATAAATCATTGCACAAGTGTGAAACCAAGAACAACAATAATGATTGCACACGCATGGTTTTTCTATTTGCTTGACATGGCACATGATTTCAATTTTGCACTTGCATGATCATACCTAGAGTTGTTCAATGGAAATGCTGTAATTATTACATAATTTATGTACCTGACAGTAGGAAATGTGTTGGAATCTCTAGATTCAAATCTCTGATATTCGTAATCAGTGCTTCCTGTTCTGCTTGTCTATCGATCTCACCTGATTCTCTAGTATCTCCTTCTAGTTAGCTCTTACGCGTCAGTATCGCAAGTAAGTTACCCCTTCGTGCAATGATTTTTTTCGCTCTCGAATTCTTGAGTCTTATCTCTTAATTTCGAGCTAAGTGAAGCAATTTCGGTGTTCCCTGAATCCAATCCTTCCTATCTGTCCATACCCGCTAAGATCGTAAAGTATCAAGTACGCAAGTTTCAAAAGAAAAATCATCCTTATGATAAATGTGTTCTGAATGCATAAAAAGTTTGAATAATCCCCTCGAGAACTTGAATCTGATATGAGAAGCAAATATCCGCAAAATTTCTCTTGACCTTGATAAGTCTCCGCGCTTGTTTTCTTTTCTGTTCAGCATGCTCATAGTTAGCTTCCATGTCCTGATCTGCAAATCTTGTTTGGATTAAATGACATCTGAATCTTCGCCATGAGAGGTCCCATTCGGGGAATCCGCAGAAAGTTTCGGGATGAAACTTCCTAAGTAGGGGAGATTGTAACAACCCTAAATTAAAGGTTTATAATAAGATTAATAAAATAAAACCTAATTGCTATCCGCACCCCGGCCCCCTCCCTGAATAAATCCCGAGCAGCCCCCTTTATTTCCCCAGCCGAGGCCCCTTCTCCCGATATATTTTGCTCGGGCATCTAGGGTTCACAAATCTCGGGCGCGTCTTCTAATCCAGCGCCGACTCCCGCGCCTCCCGTCTCCCTCACCCGCTCCCGTCTCCCGCGCGCAGAGCCGACGTCGCAAGCCGCCGCCTTCTGCTCTCCCTCAGGCCGTCGACGACGCCTCCTCGTTCCGGCGCCGCACCCGTGTCCATCTCCTCCTGCAGAGGTCGACGAAAGCTTCCCCTACACTGGCCGATGATGACTCCTCCCTGTCATGGCCGCCTCCTCCTGCAGAGGTCGTCGGGACCTCCCTCCCCTAGCCGACTGTGGCCCTCCAGCAATCCCTACAGCAGCCTTGTCTCCTCCTCAAGGCCGGCAGTCCTCCTCCTCCAAGAGGTCAGCAACCCTCCCTCTCCTCCAAGGGACTGGCAGCCCCCTTTTCTCCTCGTTTTGACCGGGGTTTTGCGAGAGGGACAACTAGGGTTTCCCTTCCCTCTCCTCCTTGGGCTCGGATTCGACTTCCTTGGGTAAGGAATTCCTCCTTCCCCTCCTATTTCAGATTTCCTTGCATTTGCTTGGAAAGTTTGCGCTCGAAATTCGGATATTTTGCGATTCAAGATTTTTGCTTGATTTATAACCGTCCAATTTCTAGGTTTTACTGCTCCCTGGCGTCGTTCGTCGCCCCAATTGGCGGGATCTCTTAAAGACCCTTCCGATTTAGGGTTTCCGTCACCCAAGCGCCGCCAAATCTCCGACTTGCTCGTAGTAGCCTCCGTCTTCGCGTGGAAGCTCTTCTCCCCTCACTTTTGAGGGAGGTAAAAATCCGCTAAACTCTCGTTGTTTAATTTCCGTGTCGTAGGATGCATTTGTAGCGTAGTGAATTATGCTACATCGCTTTCGTTTTCCTTGAACAGGTTCGAAAATATGATTTCTGACTTTTGCTTGCGCCGCTTCGCCGTCGCCGTCAGCTTCAGCCTCATTTAAGGCAAGTAGAGATCATTCTCTCGTGCAAACATTGATCGTAGATTACCTTGTCTGCTCTTATGAATTTATGACTTCATTTTGGAATACATGTTTCGTCAACTAAATTTAGATCTTAAATGTCTAAATTGTCTGGTTAATAGATTGAGGTATCACACGATTGAAATAACACGAGCTGTGAAAAGTGAAATGATTATTTTTATTTGAGGATTAGTAGTTCTTTTGAGCATGAACATTAATTGGTATATTGACAAAGGTTAAGATTTCTTGCTAGCAAATAGATGAATCGTGTTTGATATGTAATGTTTGGGTCGTGTACACATGTTTACTTAGACGATATTCGTGTCTTGGAATGGATTAACCTGAATGAATATTGGTATCCTAGAAAATGATATATAGTAATCTCATTACTCGTAAATACTTGAATCCGCAAGTTTCAAACTCTCTATCGAGTTCTCTGAGTCATCGAATCTTGTTTCTTATTCCTGTCTGGTTCCAAGACTTGGTTAAATAACGTTCTATAACTTGATTCCCCCCGTTTCACGTTTGTAAAATATACTATCGTATATCTGAATCAAAATTTGGTTACATGTCTTGATATGTTTGAATCACTCAATCATGAATTACTTCATTAATAACTTAAGTAAACAATGAAAGGTGGTGTTTAATCGATGCAACTCCTCGACTTGGGTTCCCTCTTGAATCCCTAACGGGAACAAAGGACCGGTCATAGCAAGCATGAACTCCCTGGCTCAAGGATGAGGGTTCGAAAGAGCCGCCCCTTAGAGGTTACGGGTAGAAATCCTGAATTTCCGATAAGACTTGCATCTGAATCTGAATCTGTCTGAATCACGAATTCTGTGCGTCAACCAAAAATACCCACACTTTCACTTGTTACAAATTAAGTTATTACTTGATCATCTATGTATGTTATACTTCGGAATAGTCTAATAACTCTAGATATTTCTGCTTGTCTCACTTGTTTGCCTGTTTTGTTAGCTCAGCTTCATGAAAAGCGGTACTCAAATATTCTGTTTCTTCTGCTCGTATTTTATTTTGCTTGTTCTTGTGTATTTCAATGTTCTGAGGCTTTTCCTTCTTGTTTTGGATTTGCCTTAGTGTTCGTGTCTGCGTTGCCTGCTCTCTGAGGCCGTTCTGCGTCAAGTTTCAGGTTCTATATTTATGTTTCATTTCTTTTACTGTCAGACATTTCTATTATGTAGTAATTACGATCAGCCATTTTCTCTTGTTTCATGTACAACTGCTATGCTAAATATGATATGTACTAGAATTTGACATTTTTGCATGTTCATTCATCTGAGATGATCACTGCATAAAATTCTGTTTCAAAACCTGTATCTTAAGTTTTTCTGCAAAAATGCATGTGCACCTGTTTCAACTAGCATATTTTAAAGCTTCCGCAATAAATCAACCTGTTTTTCTTCAAAAGTAACTCTTTTAAATCAATTTATCAGTATCTCTGCTTGCGTCTTAGCAGGCATGGTTTTCCTTCCGTTGCATGTGGCATCACGGCCCGCCCAAAGCGCGCTCTGACTCTTGTCGAGACGGGTCGTGACACCAGTCCTCATATAGAGGATCAGTCTTTCTTGGGGCCGGCTTGGATCCGGTGATAAACCTAAGTCTTCGACGACTCCCAATGAATATCCGCATAGATTGAGCATAGGAGATAGTTTCTCCCATTGAGCTTGATGTGAGTGACCCCTTGATTGAAGTCCATCTTAGAGCTCCCTCCACTGTAGTGTTTGGGTTGGTTAACGGCCCCTTCAGAGGCAGCCCCTTCAGAGGCACTTGCACTTTTCAAGTTGTCCATACGGGCACACAAGATGGATGGACCTTTGGGAAGCAGACGGAAATCAACAGCAGCAGCTGGAAGCAGTGGCAGGAACGGAGACGGTCACAGCAGCGGCAGAGAAGGACCTTCAGGTCTGGATTGACCATGGCAGCAGCAGCAGGACCACGGCAGCAGCAGCAGGACCACGGCAGAAGCAGCAGCAGGACCACGGCAGCAGGACCACGGTAGCAGCAGGACCACGGCAGCAGCAGGACGCGGCGGCAGGGACGGAGCTTCAGGACGACACCACGGCAGCAGCTGGAAGCAGCGACAGAGACGAACCTTCAGAACGATGACAGATCACGACAGCAGTGGAAGACGATCAGATCTTCAGAACAACAGAGAACGACAGCAGCAGGACCCGACACGCAGATCTGCGGGAGCGGGAGACGGTAAAGCACGGCAGCGGATGAAGACGAACACACGCCGACAATCGACGGCCCAACAGGTCGACGAGAACGCACGCAGGCGAGGGAGATAGGAGGAACGCACGTCGAGCCTTCAGGTCGACGGGAAGAAGCTCCCCTCTGATACCATGTTGAGAGCGAGAGAGAGCAAACCTTAGGGTTTTTTCCACGTCTGTCGTAATTCCCCCAGGGCCAGATTCATTTATTCATTAGTCACCTCCTTGGATACCCTCACCACCCGATGAGAGGGTATTAGTTTGTATTTTAACAAGGTCTTCCAGAAACAAGTCTTCCAGCATTATTGGTCTTCAGAACCTTCAGTTCCCTAGTAAAACTCTCGTTTTCCGCCAGAAGATATCATGTATTCTGTAAGTTGCCATACATAGTTATTTGAGGTCTCACATATTTCCCATCAGAACCACGAATTCAACCTGAAGGAACCAAGTGAGGATGAAGATCCCAACATTTCCTGACTTCATTGTCCTTTCGTGTCTCATATTTATTGACTGCCACCTCTTCTGCTCAGCGACGAGGGCAGATTTCTCATGGCCAATATGAACATCTGAATGAAGGGAGTTTATGCGTCTTGTCTCCCCTCGAATATAGTAGGCCACTGTCTCTAGATCAGGCACAGAATATCTTCCCAGCATCTGAACTCTCTGAAATTCGAGTTCAGAAGGAAGACCAGAAAGAATTTCGAGCACGCTCCATTGCATAAGTTCCATCTTGTAATCTTCAATAATCTGGATAGCAGAATATTCCTCGAAATCACTTATGGGTCAGTTTGCTATAATATTCCTCGAAATCACTCATCCCTGTCATGTGGATCTGCTCAGTCTGGAGTTGATATATTCTAGCCAAGTCCTTTTTTAAATAATTGCGCTCGATTAAATCAAACATTTCTTTTGCAGTTTGACAGAACAGAAAGTGACTTGCAATCTTGGGTTCCATAAAATTGACAAGCCAATTTATCACAGTAAGATTCTCACCTTCCCATTCCTCAGATAGAGGATCAGTCTTGCTTGGGGACGGCTTGGATCCGGTGATAAACCCAAGTTTTCGACGACTCCCAATGAATATCCGCATAGACTGAGCCCATAGGAGGTAGTTTCTCCCATTGAGCTTGATGTGAGTGACCCCTTGATTGATGTCCATGTTAGAACTCCCTCCACTATAGTGTTTGAGTTGATCAACGGCCCCTTCAGAGTCACTTGCACTTTTCAATTTGTCCTCCATACGAGCACACACTAGGGATCGCAGGCAGGACTCCCTTCAGGAAGAACGACCCACAAGCCGGACAGCCCTTTGGGAACCCACTAGATTCAACAGCAGTAGAAGAACAACGGGAGAAAGGGGGGTTGCAGCAGGGCCCCGCTCCGCCAGCAGAAAATAGCAGCGGCAGAAGAACAGGAATCCGACGCCACAACAGTGGCAGCCGGGAGGACGAGGACTGTAGCAGAGAGCCGATCCGCCACCAACAAATAGGAGGCCGCAACGCCGCGCAAGCAGAAATTTGTAGATGGGACACAAGCCTAGCGGCGGAGACGGGACGCACAGAAGAGTGTTGTGCAGGCAGGAAGTCGGAGGGAGGACGCACGTCGAGCCTTCAGGTCGACGGGGAAGCCGGAGGAGGGGGCGCATATCGAGCCTTCAGGTCGACGGGGAAGCCACCGCCTCTGATACCATGTTAATGGAGAGCGAGAGGAGAGCGCACCTTAGGGTTTTCATTCTTACTATCCAGTCGGACCATGTATACTTTATGCCAATTAGCCACCTCCTTGGATACACTCACCACCGCGTGAGGATAAAATAGCTTGCAATTTAACAGATATATCACCGCGCTATGAGGATAACAAAGTTGAAACATACTCGAGGGTGAGTTCTTTCCAACCAGGGAGAACGATGCAACCATGTAAAACATTAGATTCATGTAAAACATTAGATTCATGGAAAAACTCGTGCGCGAATTTTCTTCAACCTTAAAGGGAGGATGCGGCTAATTTTAGCCCTTCAATCCCTGGAGCAACTCCATCGAAAAGTTGAACTAATTAAGTGAGATATAATTTTTAGTAGTTATTGAGGTTATTTAGAATTTTATTTCATATGCGGACTTCTTTGCATTTTTGTACTTTTTCCCCAGCTATGTAAGGCTAAGGGTTGTATGCTAGAAAATACTTTGGTTCATTTGAAAAAAATTTAGAGTGAAAATTTCTTTCTCCCTCTTTGTGATTGCCATCATGAATTGAGAGGAGCAATTTCAATTATCTAAATAATGAGACACTAAGTTCATAATACTTTACAGCAATTAAATAAATCAAGCACCTAAAGATATCACTAAAATGAATAGTCTGAATAGGGTAAACGTACATAAATAATATGGTATGTGCCTGTTTACAGCCAATTTGATCTTTAGGATTATGTACTTACTATATTAGACAATTGTGAAGGACATTATTAGATCTTGTGGGTAACAATAGTCTTTTGGTGAAGAACATTACACACAGCCATGTCTACATATTGTTTGGCATACTTTTACACAAACAAAACTAATGAAATTTGATTAATATGTCTCCTTCTGTTGTACTTCAATTAAATAGTCTTCATCTTATAGGTGTATGTAAAACCAGAAAATCTAATCACATTGATAAGGAACTGTTCATCTGCATATCGCATACAATAGAAGATAGGAGTTAATAAGAGAATGCAATTTTTAATATAATAATACTTAGAGTACAACTCAATACTATTAAGCAGATATGGAATCTGCATTTTTATTCCCAACAAAAAGTTAGCAGAACATGCATACAATAATAACTAGAGATGCCATACCAATGCTTTATCCGTTTCCTCACTCCAATGTTTGTGAAAAATATAAGAGAGCACCCTCTGCTTGATACCAGTTAGAAAACTGTGTGCCTCTGTAACCTGTTATTTTTCATGTTATCTCGAGTTAGAAGGTCCGTAGAAAGTTGAACGGCGGCAGAAGATTGAAAAGCCATCAAAAAACATTTTGGAGTTCAACATACTGTTGAGGTCAATTAAAAGAGATGCGCACATGCTGAGCAGATTCTATTTGAGCTTAACTACAAAGGAAATAAATAAGAAATGGTCTAAGACATTGAGCAGCTGATACGAATACCCGTTTGAGATCTCGTACGTGATCGGGAGACGTAGAAATCCTGAATGAGGTTGGAGTTCCCCTTCTTGGACCCACGAGAACCTATCTCGACGACGGAGGGTGTCCGGCAACGAGGGGGCAAGGGTGGCTCCGGCGCTGCGGTCAACGTACGGCTCACGATCGGGACTAGGGCAGACGATGCGTGCGGTTTCGGTAGAAAGAAAAAAGGAATAGAGAGGGAAAATTAGATTAATTCTTTCATAATGTCCGCACCCAAATCCTCCACCCTATAACCGGTGGGCACAAGCAATACCACAAAATGTCTTTTCCCCAAAATGCCCCCACACTAGGGCTGTGTTTGGCTCGACGTTTTCAGTCCAGCACCCCACGGCTTCTCCCCCATCGCGCCAAACAGAAAATAGGGGACGAATTTTTGAGAAAAGCCGCCGCTCGTAAACGCTGTTATTCAGCGTTTTCGAGTCATGATCTGTTATCACGGCTCTTCAATCGCAGAAAAACGCGATTCGCTCGACTCGCCCTCTCCGCCTTGACCTAGCCTCAAGGCTCTCCCTCTCCGGCGTCGTCGTGGATCTCCCTCTCCGCCATTTTCGCTCTCCCTCTCCTCCAAGGCTCTCCCTCTCCGCCTCGACCTAGCCCCAAGGCTATCTCTCTCTCCAACGTCGCCGTGGATCTCCCTCTCCGCCATTTTCGCTCTCCCTCACCGCCAAGGCTCTTCCTCTCCGCCTCGACCTAGCTAGAGCAGCAAACCCCTCCGACATTGTTGGACTTTCTTCTTGTTGGAGCAGCAATCTCGCAGGCAAGCTTTTTTAAGGCTGTGTTTACAGATCCGCCGGCAATCTCTCCGTCAATCTTTCGCTTAGCAATCTCGCCGACAATCTTTGACCTCTCTTCCAGATCCCCAACATTCCAGATGCATCTCGCCAAACAGTTTTTTGGCTTCTTCGTTTAAAACAGCAGGGCAAAGGTTGTTCTTCCAAACAGTTTTACAGATTCTGCCACCACTCTGCAAAACAGCTGATTATTCCACCACTGCTTCCCCCCACTGCTTCTCCAGTCGCTGCAGCTGAGCCAAACAGAGCCTAGGCTTAACGCAAATGAGGTCCAAAAATAACCCGCACCCGAAATAAACATCGCAAACATGAAAAGAAAAATATTGCGGAAATCATTCCTTGCAGGGTCGAGCGCGACGTGAGTATGCGACTACTCAACGTGGATTCGCAACATCTCCACCCACGTCGACATCAAGCTTGTCCTGCAGCTGCGGTGGGAGTTGGACTAAGGGTTCTGGTGGGGGCACTCTAATGAACAGCTTCAACTGTGATACATGGAAAAAGTGAATTTGTGCTTCCGGTGGGAGTTGGAGGCAGTATGCCACGTCGCCGATTCGCAGTAAAACCTCATACGGGCCATAGAATTTGGGGCCCAACTTGTGGTAGGGGTTCCTGGAAACGGAGGTCAGGAGGTAAGGTCGGCGTTTCAGCCATACCCAATCCCCGGGTGCGAAGAAGAGCTCGTGGTGGGCCCGATTGTAGGGGGTCTCCATGCTGGCCTGATCCTGAAGAAGACGCCCGCGGACGAGGTGAGAATCTGGTCGTAGTTCAGTAATTGCCTGTCTACGGTTTTCGAGCTCACCGAGCCAATGTCGTAGGTGAGTAGGCGAGGGGGTCCCGGTCATAGATGAGACGTAAGGGAGTGGACTGGAGGGTTGTGTGATGGGATGTAATGTAACAGTACTCCACCCACGGAAACCAACGTGCTCAATCCTTAGGGCCACCCACGGTGATACAACTGAGGTACATCTCAACCATCATGTGGCTGACATACAAAACATGCAGCAATGAAGTCCTACACGCTACGTTTGAGGCCGTGCCAAAAGAATTATGTTTGCATGCCCTGAAGGGTCTTGTGGACCATTTCATGAGGTGCACCATGAGTATTGGCAAGGATGGCTGGAATCAGGGCGGAAGTCGCTGGTATGTAGAACCTGTCATTTTACACTATGAAATCATCTCTGACAGCCCAACAAGAGGGAAATATCCCATCCTGTATGCGGTGGAGGAGCTCTAGGAGGGTTGGGGAATAATGCACCTCCTATCGAAGGCGAGTGAGAACAGTCGAAATGGGCTGGCAAAGGGCGAATAGAGTGCCCCCTTTCAGGTTGCAGCGCGAGAGATCATCGGTCACCCGGTTCAACGCACCTTCCTTGTACTCGACCTAAAAATCATATCCCAACCATCTTGCTGACCCATCGATGTTGCAGTGTCGTACTTAGGCGCTGCTCAAGGAGGTACTTCATGCTGAAGGGATCAGTACGAATCAAGAATGTACGGCCCCATAAGTACGGCCGTCAGTGCTAGACGGCCTTAGCCAAGCCAATAAACTCATGCTCGTAAGCGGGGAGTTTTTGGTGATGGATGGCTGTCTTCTGGCTGAAATAGGCAACGGGATGTCCCCCGTGCTGAAGCACGGCTCCACACCCTTGGACTGAGGCATCACTCCACCAGAAATGGCTAGGTGAAATCCGGCAGATGAAGCACTGGTGCGGTCACCAATGCCTGCTGAAGGTCCCTTAAAAAGGTCGTAGTGGTTTCTCCCTAAGAGAATGAGTGTCGCTTAAATAAGGACAGCAAAGGCGTCGCAATCACGATGTACCCCTGAATGAAACTCCGGTAGTAGCATGTGAGGACTAGAAAGCCGCGGAGCTCGCAGAGGGATTGGAGAACCGGCCAGTCGGTCACCCCCTAGATTTTGGTGGGGTCAGCAGAGACTCTGGTGTTGTCGACGATGTGCCCCATATAGGCGACATTGTCGGTCGCAAAAGAATATTTTGCCCACTTCAAGAACAACTTATGGATGTCAATGAGCTGAAGGACAGTGCGCAAATGAGTCAGGTGTGATGCTCATGTCTTGCCGTACACAAGAATGTAGTCCAAGATAACAAGAACACAACGACGCAGTTGGTCATGCAATACGTCATTCATGAGAGCTTCGAAGGTGGATGGCGTGTTGGAGAGCCAAAAGGGCATCACGAAGAACTCAAAGTAATCGTGATGGGTGTGGAAAGCGGTCTTTTCCCCGTCGAGCGGGGTCAAGCGCACCTGGTGGTACCCCAAGCATAAGTCGAGCTTGGAGAAGTAGCGGGCGCCATGCAACTCCTCAAGTAGTTCCTCAACAACAACAATAGGAATTTTGTCCTTCACTGTCGGCACGTTTAGCGTGCAGTAGTCCACACAAAACCTCCACATGTTGTCCTTCTTATGGACCAACAAAACTAGGGAAGAGAAAGGGGAGACACTGTGACGGGTGAGGCCATGTTGCAGCATGACGGTGCACTACCGTTCGATCTCGTCCTACTGCAGGTAGGAAAATCGGTAGGGACGGACGACCACAGGGGCGTGTTTGGCAGGAGGCAGATGCGCTGATCATGTTGTCGAGGTGGAGGGAGGCCTGTGGGGGAGGTCGTGGTGTCGCTGAACTCCTGCAAAAGAGCGTTGAGGTCGGTATGCCACGTGTCGTCTGCATACACTAAGAATGATCGCCGCGAAGTAGCCGCAGAGCAACCCTTCCAATCCGTCTGGTGGGATCCACGACTCCAAGTCATCGTGAGGTGGTCAAAATTCCAAAGCAATAGCCCCAAGGTCGTAGCCACCGACCCCCCCCCCCCAGACGGCCTTAAAGTACCGAAGATCTATCACCAAGAAATCCACGTGTGAATGGTGCTCCTCCACAAGAATCGGAACAGCTCGACAAACGGAAGAGAAAGCAATTGCACGATCAGTGGCCACGACGACGCTGAGGCTACTCCGGGGAGTCACGGAGAGCTGAAGACGGCTGGCGGTGTACTCACTGATGAAACTATGGGGTACTGTTTGAGACCATGAGAGCGACCAACGTCTGGCCGGCCAGCATAATCCACATCTGAATCGTCTCCACCGCGTGGGGGCCGGCAATAGCGTGTAGGGAGAGAGCAGGTTCCCCCAGATCATCATCCTCCTACTCCTCTTCGGAGGGGTCCTCGACCTCAAGCCCGAAGAGACACTTGCATCGGTGACTGCGACTGTAAGTGTCGTTGCAAGTGTATCAGAGTCCATTGGTAGGCGGTCACCCTCCTGACCCTTATTGGTTGTACTGCTGAACTGGGCTGAGGAAGCAATGAAACCCAGGGAAGGTCCGTCTCCGCTACGACGTCTGAGGTGTGGCTGATCCATCAAACTACGCCTCTCGCAAACACGTGCGAGGATCATGGCGGTAGTAGTTCTAATGGATTATGTAACTCTACATCCAAACAGAGTCGCTCATGGAGGCCCGCCGTGAAGATGGGCACTGATGTTCGGGTGGAATGGACGGTGTCCGGGCGAGTAGCACCTGAAGTTGTTCCAAATAATCGTCAATGTAGCCTGTCTGACGGAGGGATATGAGGTCGTCGACGGGATTGCAACGAAGGGGCGGCCCGAAACGAAGGTTGCAATAGACTTGAAATCCTCCCAAGTCAAGTGAGGTTTCTCTCGCCGCAGTTTGGAAAACTATGGTTGGGCCGAGCCCATGAGGTGAAAGGAGGCAACATTGATCCACCCCTCCCAAGGGGGCGTTGGTTGGAAAAAATCGCTCGTGCACTTGAGCCAAGTTAAGGGGTCCTCGCGCCCATCAAAGAGAGGAATGTCCATCTTCAAATAGCGGGGAAAGTCGCAGCCTTCAGAACGGGGTGGTGTGAACCCTGGTCAGGGTGGAACGCTTGGAACGCCATGAAAGGATCTAGAAGTGGTTCGCGGTGGAGGCGGGGCGGCGTCAAGGCAGTTATTGATTGCTTCAAAGATGGTGTTGTTGTGAGTCGTCATCATTTTCTGAAACTCCAAGAACTGCGACAAGGTCGGGCCTCCCTTGTCTATGAGAGGAGCGGCCGAAAGAAGAGGGAAGGAGAGGGGGTTTGCAGGAGTCTGGCACTGTTGTGGGCCGGCGGATCCGCCTGTGACAATGCTCGAACAGAGGCGGACAGGGCGGATAGGTGCTCGTACTGATGCGAGCAGCATTAGGGCGTAGCTGGGTGGGTAGGGGTGCGGGCAGCGGCGTGCCCGCACTGCGTGTTGCGGCAGACGCAGATTGTTCGAGGACTGGCGCGGAAGAGGGCAGAACGACCCGGTCAGCGGCGGTGGGGAAAGGCAGAAGGCCGACGGAGAGTGGTAGCCCCAATAAAAAGTTGATAGGGATCCATGTTTGAGATCTCGTGCGTGGTGGGGAGACAAAGAAATCTCGAACGAGGTTGGAGTTCCCCATGTTGAAACCATGAGAATCTATCTCGACGACAAAGGGTGGCCGGCGAAGAGTGGAGAAGGGGGCTTTGGCGTTGCTGCCGGCGTGCGGCTCGCGAGCGGGACTAGGGTAGAGGATACGTGTGGTTTCGATAGAAAGAAAAAAGGAAGAGAGAGAGAAGAGAGGGGGAAATTAGATTAATTCTTTCCTAATGTCCACACCCAAATCCTCCACCCTATAACCGGTGGGCACAAGCAAAACCAAAAAAATTCTTTTCCCCAAAATGCCCCTCACTAGGCTTAACACAAATGAGATCCAAAAATAACCCGCCCCCGAAATTAAACTACGCAAGCATGAAAAGGCAAATATTGCGGAAATCATTACTTGCGGGGTCGTGAGCGACGTTGCTATGTGAAGCACCAATGTGGATCCACAACAGCAACATGAATCCTTTGTTGTCAGTGTGCCCTATCTTTAGTCATAATCTCACTAATGCCTAAGTACATCATGTCTTTCCTTATAGTTTCATTCCAAGTCTATATTGGTCTACTCCTCCCCCGTTTAACATGCCTAGTGACTAAACGCTCACAACGCCTAACAGTTGCCTCTAATGGTCACCTTTGTACGTGTCCAAACCATCTTAGTCGAGCTTCTCGCATCTTCTCTGCAATTGGTGTCACTCCTGTCTTATCCCCGATACATTCATTCCTAATTTTATCCAGTCTCATGTGTCCACATATCCACCTAAGCATTCTCATCTCCGCAACTCCCATTTTTTGCTCATGTACACAATTCACTGCGCAACACTCAGAACCATAAAGCATCGCTGGTCTAATGCAGTATGGTAGCACTTGTCGTTAAGTATTAATGGTACTCTACGATCACATAAGATGCCTAACACGCCTCTCCACTTCAACCAACCTGCTTGGATTCGATGTATCATATCTTTATCAACACCTCCATCTTTTTGAACTATCGATCCAAGATATTTAAAGCACCCATGGTAGGAAATATCTTGATCACCAAACTTAATAACGAAGTCATCTGTCCATCTTGCACTACTAAATTTAAGCTCCATAAACCCGGTCTTTGCCATGTTCAACCTAAAACCCTTCTTTTCTAAAGTGTCTCGCCAAGATTCAAGTTTTGCGTTTATACCCTCGCGCGTCTCATCAACCAAAACGATATCATCCGCAAACAATAAACACCAAGGTATTGCTTATTGGATATGTCTGGTGAGCTCATCTAAGATAAGGGTTAAGAGATAAGGGCTTAAAGCTGAACCTTGATGTAAGCCAACGGTGATAGGGAATTCTTGTGTTAATCCTCCAGATGTCTTCACCCATGTCACTGAATTTACATATCTTTGATTATGTTAATGTATGATACATTTACACCTTTCTTTTCTAAGACACTCCATAAGATCTCTCTTGGAACTCTATCATAAATCTTCTCATGATCGATAAACAGCATATGCAAATCTTGTTTTCTTCTCGATAGTTGTCAATGAGTCTTCTCAAGAGATGTATAGCTTCCATAGTCGACCGCCCTGGAATGAATCCAAATTGATTCTCTGAGATACTAGTCTCTCGTCTTACTCTTCTTTCTATTACTCGTTCTCATAGTTTTATGGTATGACTGATTAATTTAATTTCTCTGTAATTAACATAATTTTGTATATCTTTTTTGTTCTTATACAAAGGTACCAAGATATTTTCTCTCCATTCGTCCGGCATCCTCTTTAACTTCATTATCTTATTGAAGAAACAATTAAGCTACAAAATTTCTTCTTTCCCTAGACATTTCCATACTTCGAAGGGTATATCATCTGGCCCAACCGTCTTTCCATTTTTCATCTTCTTTAGAGCATCATTTACCTCCGATACTTAAATTTTACGATAAAACATCATGTTCATATACTCCTCCGATTTACTTAACTCTTTCAAGTTCAGATTATTGTCTTTTGTTTCATTGTAGAGTTGATAAAAGTATCTTTTTCATCGCTCTTTAATAGTCACATCATCCGTCAAAACTATATCTGTTTCATCTTTTATACATTTAACTTAGCTTAAATCTCTTGTCTTCCTCTCTCTAGCTCGAGCAATTTTATATGTCACGCTCTTCATCTTTGGTATCTAGTCGCTTATAAAATTCTTCATAAGTTTAACTTTTTGCTATACTTACTGCATGTTTAGCTTCTTTCTTGACGACTTTATACTTTGTCAATTTTTCATCATTCCTACAAACGTAGAGTGTTTTATAGCTGACCCTCTTTGCCCTCACTTTGTCTAGCACTTCCTCTTTCCACCACCAAGATTCTTTATTTGGGGGCGCACAATCTTTTGATTCTCCAAGTGTGTTCTTTTCACTTATTGTAACAACCCTAAATTAAAAGAATAATAATCATAATGATAAGCAATGGCATATTTGTAATTTGCAAAAAAACGGTAAAACCCTTTCTATCTATCAGCAGCCCCCCCCCCCCCCTCTCCCCCGATTAAAAGTCAGTTCAGGGATTTCGATCCCGTTTCCTGCTAACCGCTCGGTTAGGGCTCCCGCTCTCGTCTCCCGCACTCAGCGCCGATCCCGCCGCCCGCTCCTCCTGCTCCAGGCGTCACTGCCTCCTGCTTCTCCTGTCGTGGCCGACGACTCCTCCTGCCGCCGCCTCCTGCTCTCCCTCAGGCCGCCGTGTCCTCCTGCAGCAGCCCTTCTTCCTCCTGTTTCAAGGCCGACAGCCCTCCAGCACTCCCTCCTCCTCCTGCTCTGGCCGACAGCAACCCTATTCCCTGCAGCAGCCCTTCCCTCCAAGGGCAGGCAGCCTCCTCTTCTTCAAGACCGGCAGCCACCGTTTCTTCCTCCGGCAGCCCTTCTCCTCTCCGATTGGGCCGATGTTTGCGAGACGTTCCTCCTTGGGCTCGATTTTGGCCTTTTGGGTAAAGAATTCCTCCTTCCCCTCCTATTTCAGAATTTTGTCTTGATTATTTGGGATTTTTGAGCTCCAATTTGCATTTCAGATTTTTTGTGTGCACTTCCTAATCACCAAATCCTTAGGTTTTCATGCTCCCCGTCGCCGTTCGTCGCTCCAATTGACGGGATCTCTTGGATACCCTTCCGAATTAGGGTTTCCCTTAGCCTAAAGCGCCGCCAAATCTTCGGTTCCCGCGTTGTAATTCCTTCTCCCCTCACTTTAGAAGGAGGTTATTTTCTTAAACCCTCATTATCTAAATTCCGCGTCGTAGAAAGCATGTGTTAGTGTAATAATTTATGATGCATCGCTTTCGTTATGCTTGATCAGGTTCGGATTATGATTTCTGTTTTTGTTTACGCCGCTTTGCCGCCGCCGTCAAATTTAGCCTCTCATTTAAGGCAAGTAGAGATCCTTCTCTCTTGCAAACATTGAATTTATTTTATCCTGGTTTGTTCTTATGATTTTATGTTTCACCTTTGAATACATGTTTCATCAAATAAGTTAGTTTTTGATTGTTTGATTTATCTTGATAGTAGTTTGAGGTTTCACGCGTTTGGGATAACACGAATTTGAAATGTGAAATGATAATTTTAATTGGAGGATTAGTAGTTCTTTTTTAGCATGAACATTAATTGGTATATTGACAAATGTTAAGATTCCTTGCTATCAATTAGACGAAATGTATTTGATATGAAATGTTTGGGTCGTACACGTGTTTACTTAGAAGATATTCGTGTTTTGGAATGGCTTAATCTAAAGGAATACCTGATATCCTAGATGATGATCTATAGTAATTTTATTACTCGTGAATACTTGAACCCGCAAGTATCAAACTCTCTATTGAGTTCTCTAAGTCATTAAATCTTGTTTCTTATGCCTGTTTGGTTGAAAGACTTGGATAAAGTCTATTTTTTTTCTTGATCTGATGTTTTTCTTCAGCGTGAGTCTGTTTCAATTAGAATCATCAATCTATGAATCTTTTAAATTATCAAATGTCATGCACCTCTGTTCACGTTTGTAAAATATACTCTTGTATATCTGAATCAGTATTTTGGTTACATGTCTTGATATACTAGAATCCACAAAATCCTGCACTAAGTCATTAATAACGTAAGTTAACATTGAAAGGTAGGGTTTAATTGATGAAACTCCTTGACTTGGGTTCCCTCTTGAATCCCTAATGGGAACAAAGGACCGGTCATAGCGAGCTTAAATTTCTGAATCACTTAGGTCCTGCGTGTCATAAGCAAATCTTGGAAGCTAGGGTTTAGATGGTGCATCGTCTTGATTGCATGGCCACGGTAAGCAAAAAATACTCTTATTCTAGTAAGACTTACACTTGAACTTGAGTGTGAACCATGTACACCCACTGTAAACACCTACGCATTTCAATGATTACAACTTATGTCGTTGCAAGAATGTTTATGCTCTACTCCAGAGTAGGCTAATTTTTTTCAGATAGTTCTGCTTGTTTCAGTCACTTGAATGTTTCACTGGCTTGCTTCGGGATTAATTGGTATCTTAGAATTTCTAATTTCTTCTGCACGTACCTAAATTTATAGCTTGTTTACTGTTGATTTTTCATGTTTTGAGGCATTTACCTTCTGTTTGGATTTTTCTTACTGTTCGTGCCTGCGCCGCCTGCTCTCTGAGGCCGATCTGCGTCAAGCTTCAGGTTTTGTGTTTATGTTTCATTTCTTTTACTGTCCGATATTTCTGTTATGTAGTAATTACGATCAGTCATTTTCTCCTGTTTCATGGACAACTGCTAGGCTAAATCATATATGTACTAGAATTTGACATGATTTGCATGTTCATTTCTCTGAATTGTCATTGCATTTCAATCTGTATCAGAACTTGTATCATAAGTTGTTTTTGCAAAATGCATGTGCACTTGTTTCAAATTATCATATTTTAAAGTTTCCGCAATAAATCAATCTATTTTACTTAAAAGTAACTATTTTAAAACTATTTGTAGTATTTCTGCTTCCGCCTTAGCAGGCATGGTTTTCTTTTCGCTTATGCATGTGGCATCACGGCCCGCCACGAAGCGCACTCTGACTTTTGTCGAGACGAGTCGTGACACTTATCCTTAAATGTGAAGACATAACTTCTAATGAGACACCTTGATGTTGTGATACATGAATGTGGAAATGGAGGCCGCAAGTGTCCCAATTTGGTGTATGAATGTTATGTCTAGTACTAGAACATGTGGCGATGTGATAGGAGGTTAAGAAGATTATTTAGGTGAAACCAACCATCATACATTCTTAGGTCCACTCATTTTACTTGTGCAAACCTATAAGACTGATTGTGATTGAGTCTTCATCATGTTTAATAAAGCATAGCTATTTTCCTGCTTTGGATATACATGTTGCAAGTTACGCGTGTGTGCTCACAGTTGTGCGGTGATCCACCCCGGAGTCTACAAGGGCGACCAGGGGGAGTTATTACGCGGTTTGTGGTCAGCTCATAGTTGACCCTCGTTTTCCTCTGACTTATGTTTGGTGCAGGTGCCTCGATACGCAATGGAGCGTAGCGAGCCTAAAGCCCTAAGAAGTTTGCACGAATGATGGCAACTTTTATGCTTCTGTTATTCCGTCGTGCGAGTCGATGAGTAAATAGTATTCTTGCACCAGTAGTATTTGATGTCTTTTGATGTTTAGTCAAAATATGATACAAGTGTTATTTTTTACCTCTTTATACCATTTACTTGTGTATGTGATATGTTGTGGGGGCCCGGCCAGGCCCATATTACATTACGTGGACTGGTGGAGTATTACAATTTGGCATCAGAGCTTTATGAAAATGGTCCTTAGTCGTTAGATTCGAGGACGAACCCTTTTAAAAGGTGGTGTGAGTTGAAGGAAAATAATGAGATCAAATATAAAACCAACCTCATACTCATATATAGAGAGTAAGGGGTAAAGAAAAAGTGCACGGACAGAAATACCCTTACGCGGGTAAAATAAAAAAATACATAAAATGACTTGAATTCAACTTTCCCCCTCAAGTCGAACGATAGATGTCCGTCATTCCAAGTCTATAGATATCATCAGTAAAGACATCGCTCCCCAAGCTCTTGGTGAAGACATCGGCCAACTGATCTCTGGAGTGAACAAAGGGAGTGACTAAATTTCCTTTTTCGAGGTGGTCTTTGATGAAATGGCGATCAACCTCAACATGTTTTGTTCGGTCATGCTGGACCGAATTATGAGCAATACTGATGGCGGCCTTGTTTTCACAGAACAAAGAGATATGAGTATCAATCTGAAAGTCCAGGTCTTTCAATAAGGTGTGTAGTCATAATCCTTCGCAGAGGCCTTGAGACATGGACCGATACTCGGCTTCAGCACTAGATCTAGCAACCACATTTTGTTTCTTGCTACGTCATGTGACTAAATTTCCACCAACGAAAGTGCAATAGCCTGTTGTAGATTTTTTGTCATCACGGCTTCCGGCCCAATCCGCATCGGTAAAGGCATCAATCTTTAAATGATTGTTTTTTGAAAACATCAGTCCCCGACCCGGAGCCTTCTTTAAGTAACGAAGGACACGGTATGCAGCTCCTGATGTCTGATTCTGGGGGCATGCATGTACCTGCTCAGGATTCCAACTGCATATGTGATGTCAGGGCGAGTGTGTGAAAGGTATAACAGTCTACCCACCAATCTCTGGTAACTTGCAGCATCCGTGCGATCTCCATCGGTATCTTCATCGATTCTATGGTTCTCCTCCATAGGTGTGTTAGTGGGAGCACACCCAAGCATCCCAATCTCAGTTAACAAGTCTAACACATACTTGCGTTGCGAGATGAAGATACCCTGATCAGAGCGAGTCACTTCAATTCCCAGGAAGTAGCGGAGCCTTCCCAGGTCTTTTACTTCAAACTCTGCAGACAGAAGGGCTTTCAGCTTCGAGATTTCATCTGAGTCATCCCCGGTGATTACGATGTCGTCCACATAAATAATAAGATCGACAATCTTCCCCTCATTTTTCCTGACAAACAGGGTATGATCAGAATGTCCTTGTTGGTATCCAAACTTGACCATGGCCTTGTGGAACCTGCCAAACCAAGCCCTGGGGGACTGCTTCAACCCGTATATGGACTTCCTTAGGCAACAGACAAGGCTTTCTTGCCCCTTCTTCACAAATCCTGGGGGAAAGGTCATGTAAACTTCTTCATCGAGGTCACCATGCAGGAAGGCATTTTTGACGACTAGTTGATGAAGATCCCAGCCCAAGCATGTCCCACAAGATAGAATAACACGAACAGTGTCCATCTTTGCAACAGGGGCAAAGGTCTCCTGGTAGTCGACTCCCTGAGTCTGAGTGTAACCGCGAGCCACCAAGCGGGCTTTGTACCGCTCAACTTTGCAATCCTGATTTTGCTTAACAGAGAACACCCATCTAGAACCAATGGCTTGCTTTTCAGGAGGAAGAGAGGAGACGTCCCATGTGTGATTTTTATCCAAGGCGGACATTTCCTCCTCCATTGCATGAGCCCATGCTGGATTGCTAACTGCCTCCTGCCACGTCTTAGGGATAGTGATCATGGACAAGGAGGATATAAAACCCTGGTGAAGCTGGGAAAGATGACCATAAGCAACATGATTTGAGATAGGGTGATCGGTACACACAGCCTTACCTCTTAGCACAGCAAGGGGAACATGTAGGTCAGCGTCAGAATCTGAGTCCAAAGACGGCACCGGCAGCGACGGAACCACGGAAGACTGTTCACCTGTTTGCCGCCGACGATATATATGAGGAAGAGGAGAGATGAGGGGCAGATGTTGGTATATCGGGGAAAACGACGTAGGTATAGGTGACAAGGGGGATGTAGGTGAAGGCGGAGTAGGAGAGGTTGCAGAAGGAGTGGTAGGCGTAGGAGGAATCAGAGGGAGAGGCGGAGTGGTAGGCGTAGGAGGAATCAGAGGGAGAGGCACCGAGTCGATGACCTCATTCTCCCCCTGACGAACGGAGTGAGACGAATCCACATAGTAAAATTCCTCCTCACGGAACGTCACGTCCATTGTACAGAAGACACGTCTGGAAGGGGGTGGTAGCACCGATACCCCTTAGTGGTGGCAGAGTAACCAATGAAGACACAACGTAAAGCCCGAGGGTCAAGCTTGTCACGCTGAGGCTGATGGACGTGAACAAAACAAACACACCCGGACACGCGGGGTGGAAGATGAGCAGTATGAACAACGGAAGTCGCAGAGAGACGAGTGAGAGGGGTAGAAAAGTCTAGAACCCGTGAGGGAAGACAATTGATAAGATGAGTGGCAATTAGGATAGCATTACCCCAATATGATTTTGGGAGATGCATGGTGTGGAGAAGGCACCGGGCAACATCAAGGAGATGTCGGTTTTTTCGTTCAGCCACACCATTTTGGGTGGAGGTGTAGACACAAGTAGTTTGGTGAATAATTCCATGACTCGTGAGATACGATCCAAACGCTCCACGATCAGCGTACCCCCCCCCCCCCCCCCTTATCACTACGCAGAACACGAATAGTAGCATCGAATTGGGTTTGCACCATTTTATGGAAGGTTTGAAAGACAGGAAACACTTCATTTTTTTTTCTTTAAAAGATAAACCCAAGCAGTTCGAGAAAAACAATCTATAAAAGTAACAAACCAACGATAGTCATTTAAGGAAACAACAGGGGAAGGTCCCCAAACATCAGAATGTATAATAGCAAAAGGGGTGGTACTAGGAGAAAAAACATGGGACAATGAATGTCGAACATATTTGGACATATCACAAACATCACATTTTAAAGTTTTAACAAGATGTGATAAAGTAGGAAACACTTTTGAGAGATAAACAGGAGAAGGATGCCCCAGACGCAAGTGCCAGCGTAGAGCATCAGCAGCAGTAGCAACAGAAGAGGAGAGCGCAAGAGACGGCCGGGAAGCATCCAGATAGTACAAGCCACCGCGATTCCTACCACTGCCAATGATCCGCTTCGTACCCAGTTCCTGAAAAACACAAGAATCAGGAAAGAAGGATACCGAGCAGTTAAGTGTCGAACATATTTGAAAAAGAAGGGATATGTAAGACAGACGGAAGAGACAAAGAGGAGGAACAGGAAATGGTTCCTTTCCCTGCAATGGGGGACAAAGTGTCATTAGCAGAGATAACCTTGTCCTTACCTGACAAGGGGGTGTAAGAAGAAAAACCTGAGGAAGAGCCGATCATGTGATTGGTGGCTCCGGAGTCAATAATCCACTCAGACAGAGGACTGGCAACGGCATTGGCACTTGCATAGCAGCAGTAGCAAAGGAAGTAGATGTACCACTCTGGAAGGAGTCAGACTGAGAGTGCAGAAGAAGACGGAGAGCGTCCAATTCCGACGTGGTGAAATGTCCTGGAAACTGACCCTAATGGTCGTCATGCACCTCAGTGGAGTAAGCAGCATCGTGAGGACGAGAACCAGTGTGGATGTATCCCCCCCCCCAACCTGGACCACGACCACCACGGCCGTATCCAGGTGGGATAAGATGAGGATGAAGTTTGAAGCAACTGTCCCGAGTATGTCCCCTGCGACCACAATGATCACAGGTCGGAACCCCACTAGTATTGTTGGAGCCACCACGACCAACACTAGTCAAGGCAGAACGATCTGGAGGAGGAGGCGTGCTGAGGGACCTTCGGCGGTCTTCGTCGCCAAGAACCATGCTAAACGCCTCCTGAAGGGATGGGAGGGGAGAGCGGTGAAGAACATTTGTGCGAACCATGTCCATGTCCATGCTCAACCCCATCAGAAACAGATGTAGACGAAATCGTTTGTCTCTTTTCTGCAACTGGACTGCATCGGCAGTACATGCGGGGGTAAACAGATCAAAGTAATCCAATTCCTATGCGATACGCTCGAACTCCGAGAAGTAGGAGGACACCGTCATGGTTCCCTGACGAAGCTCCGGCATACGCCGTGTCAGCTCATACGTCTGAGTGGAACTGCCAATCTGGGAGTACGTCTCACGTGCCCGAGTCCAGATCTCGTAAGCAGAGTCCATCAGCATATAACTCTTGTACACCTTTGGAGACATAGAGTGAAGGAGCCAGGAGACAACCAGGGAATTTTCTGAGTCCCGTCGTTGCATGGTAGGATTATCCTTAGAAGGTGCTACCTTCGTCCCATCGATGTACCCAAACAGCTGATGACTGCGAATGACATGCTGAGCAGCACGAGACCATTCCAAATAATTGGTCTCATCCAAGGGAACAGCGGTGATCTTTAGGGACCCTGAATTGCCAGAAGGGCGTTGAGGGTCACTCATCCGAGGTGTCACCACACTTGGTGGTGGAGAGTCAACGGCGGCACGCAGATCATCCATGAGGCACACAGGAGAGAGGAGCTCACGACGAACAGGAAGTTGTTGGAGCTGGAGCTCTCACGGCAAACAGGAGGACTCGACGAACAGGAGCTGCTCTCGACGAATAACACTCGACGAAGAGCTGCTCTCGACGAATAACACTGCGGTGAAGAATAACACTCGACGAATGAGGTCATCGACTAATCGCTGCAGGAGAAGGGCTCACGACGAAGAGCTGCTGGAGAAGCACTCGACGAAGCGCTGAGCCTTTCGACTCAGCATACGACGGCTTGGCGGCAACGGAAGCATGCAGGATCTGGAAGGGGCAGTCGTGGAAGCAAACGACGACAGGGAAGCCGACGATGGAAAAAATGACGACACTAGATCAGCGGGAGCGGAGAAGAAGGAGAAGACGGCGGAGAGAGACAAGCTTCATGAGGAGGGGCGGTCGGCTCCTTCAGCGTGCTCCGTCGTCGTCAAGCCGCGGCTCACCATCGACGGAGAAGACAAAACGACAGAGGAGGCAGCGAGTCGATGACGTAGCGAAGGAAGCAGTCAAGGCGCAGCGAAGGAAAAATGGTTACGGGAACGGGATTAGGGTTTCTTGTTCGGCTCTGATACCAAGTTGAAGGAAAATAATGAGATCAAATATAAAACCAACCCCATACTCATATATAGAGAGTAAGGGGTAAAGACAAAGAGCACGGACACAAATACCCTGACGCGGGTAAAATACAAAAATACATAAAAGGACTTCAATTCAACTGTGTGCGCATGTAGTATGTAAACCTAAAAAATGACTAACATTAAGATGAATGTCCACTTAGGAATGAAACATGTCTGCTTGTTTTGGGAACCTAAGGGTCCCATGATTGCTTGTTTTTGGAATCTGGGCGTTCCATGATTGTTGTTAATGTGGTTTCGGTTACTATCGTGTTTCATGTGTATAGGTGACTAGTAGCGGTGTGGGACAATCCCAACTCTGTGACGCTGACGAGAGAAGTATGTCCGCTTCTACTGCAGCTAGCCCTCCTTCTGCGAAGATGTGTAGGATGATAGTTGAGGCAGTAATAGCCGCATTAGATGCTCGAGCAGAGAGGCTGGCACCCAATGATGCACCTCCTACTCCTGAGGTGGCATTGGCACTAGTTGTTGTTGTGCCATTAACTGATCCACGACCGCGTAGCCATCAGCTAAAATATTTTCTTAGCTTTGACCCTCCGTCATTTACTGGAGTTGAAACTCCAACCAAGGCTGAGGAGTGGGTGGCTAGAGTAAAAAAGAATCTTTTAGGTTATAGAGACCGAGGATGGGAAGACGGTTACCTTAGTCACCTTCCTACTAAATGGGGAGGCAAGGCTCTGGTGGGATGAAGAACTGGAGCGTAGTACCGTGGACTTCTCTGAGTCTTTCCTTAGAAGTTACATTCCCACCGTGACACGCTTAGCACTGCAAGGGCAGTTTCTGAGACTGATCCAGAAGGACCTAAAGGTCGACGAGTACTTTCATGAGTTCAGCAGACTGAGCCGCTGTGTGGGGAGGTTGATTGAAGATGAGGACATAAAGATCCATAAATTTTATGAGGGCCTCCGTGATGACCTGAGGCTGAGACTTGTGGGGTCTAGATCTCTCGGGTTTCGCACTCCTGTGGAGACCGCGAGGTCATTGAAAATGGACTTGGAAAAGGTCCAACGAAAGAAAGGCTACAGTGTGAAGGCATCAGAGTCAACGATGCCTCATTCTCAAGGGAAATCTGAGGGTAACAGGTAGAAGAGGAACCTACGACAAGCAGAGGCAGCTCCACCTGCTATGTCGGTACCACTACTGGACGGGATCCCTTGGCCTGCTATACTTGTGGGAACATAGGACACATGGCACGGGTATGTCGGAGCGGCCCTCCAAGAATAGAGAGCCTAGCAGTAGATGTCACTCAGGTAACGGGTCTGAGTTATGCGGAGAAAGGGAAGACAGTAAAATCTTCCACTTCCAGTGTCTACCGACCCAGCCGAGAGTGTACTCCCTTGGCCAATAGGAGGTCATCTGGCAGAACGACGTCAAAGGTATGAGTTATTACTTTGATTTATACTTCATATGTGGTTGTATGTCCTGTGTGTTTGTAATTAGGACTCGTTCTAATATTCAACTATGCGGCGAGGGCTTTCTTCGATACCAGAGTGTCGTACTCTTTTCTGTCTGAGGATTCATAATGCAAAATTGAGTGTCGTATGTGTTGGCAAAAGACTGATTGGACGTGTTGTTGCCGATGATGAGCACGGAAGTTGTGTGAAGGTTCGGATAGGAGACCGAGACTTTCACTTGGAATCTTGGTTATTAAAGGCTCAGTGTGCATCAAGTTACAAAGGGATCTTACTGACGAGGGCAAGGCGCAAGCGCGCGCCTGACGAGGGCAAGGCACAACCAAATATATTTTAAATAATTAGCATCAAACATCAGTTCATCTTCTTGATCAAATTCTTCATTCACTCTATTCATTAATCATTCGTTACTATCACTTATATTTATTAAATCAATGTGGTAACTTCAATCATATCTAAGTCTCAACGCTCGATTATGTTTCAAAAATGCAAAATCATGCAAAAATTATTAAGTTCTTACATTATTTCTATCTTTATTTTGGAAAAATAATTACGACAGAAATCTTACTCAACAGTGTTTTTTATTGTCCAAAGGTGCAAACCTCTAAACTTGATGATCCCTGAGGCGCGCCTTTAACAACATAGCTTGGAAGCGTCCTTACTACCATTGTCAGAACTCGATGAGATCTTTAATATGGACTGGCCCTCGAGGTATGGTGTGTGCATAGATTGCAAACTAAAAGAGGTTACACTGGGTAGGGATACCGAAGACGAGACAACGTTTACTGGTTTGTAAGGGGTGAGCAAGACACTGATGTCAGCCCTTCAGGTGGTCAAGGTGGTTTGAAAAGGCACTGAGTTATTCTTCACTCTGTTCGAGGATTCAGGGCGCAAGCCCAGTTTAAGTGACATACTGGTAGTAGCGAAGTACGTGGATATTTTTCCTGATGAACTCCCTGGGGCCCCACCTCAGCGTGAAATTGTTTTTTGTATCGAGCTAGTGTCGGGAGCTAAGCCCGTGTCACGCTCACCATATAGAATGGCATCAAAAAATGGCAGAGTTGAAAGTTCAACTACAGGAGTTGCTAGAGCAAAGCTATGTACGCCCAAGTTCTTCTCTTTGGCGTGCACCGGTCCTCTTTGTGAAAAATAAGGACGGTAGCTTGCGGCTATGCATTGATTTCCGAGAATTGAATAAGCAGATAGAGAAGAACAAGTATTTGATCCCTCGCATAGATGACTTGTTCGATCAGTTGGTTGGGTCTACAGTTTACTCGAAGTTGGATTTGAAATCCGAACACTATCAGTTGCGGATACGGGAGTATGAAATCCCGAAGATGGTGTTTAGTACACGTTATGGTCATTTTGAGTTCACCATGATGTTGTTTGTGCTTACAAATGTACCATCAGTATTCATGGTCTTGATGAACAAGACGTACCGAGTGCCTAGATTAGTTTGTAATCGTCTTTATTGACGACATCTTGGTCTACTCTCAGTCAGAGAAGGAGCATGCAGAGCATATTCATGTACATTTCAACTTTTGTGGAGAAACCAGTTATATGACAAGTTCTCCAAATGAGAGTTTTGGCTATCAATAGTGTCATTTTTGGGTCACGTGGTTAGTGGAGAGGGAATAGCAGTGGTTCCGTCAAAGATTGCGGCGATTCGTGATCGGCCTAAATTGAGACATGTGGCGGAAGTCCGGAATTTCTTAGGACTTGTCGGCTACTACATGCGCTTTGTTGAGAATTTCTCGAGGATCGCGCTTCCTCTTACTACACTGACCAGGAAAGAACATAGGTTTGTTTGGACGTCGGAGTGTGCAAGAGCCTTTGAGGAATTGAAGGATTGACTGGTCCCGGCACCGATTTTGAGTTCATCGTGCGGGGCAGATGGTTATTAAGTTTATAGTGATGTGTCTAGAAATAGCTTGGGTTGTGTCTTACATTAATTTGGCAAGGTAATAGCTTATGGTTCGCGTCAATTGAAGGTGCATGAGAGGAACTACCCGGTGCATGATCTAAAGTCGGCGGGCGTGGTATTCACCTTTAAGTTGTGGAGATATTATTTGCGCGTAAAGATTGACATTTTCACATACCATAAGAGCTTGAAATACTTGTTAAGACAAAGAGAGTAGAATATGCAGCAGAGAAGAACAAGTATTTGATCTCTCGTATAGATGACTTGTTCGATCAATTGGTTGGTTCTACAGTTTACTCGAAGTTGGATTTGAAATCCGAATACTACCAGTTGCGGATACAGGAGTATGATATCCCGAAGACAAGGTTTAGTACACGTTATGGTCATTTTGAGTTCACCATGATGTCGTTGGGCTTACGAATGTACCATCAATATTCATGGAGTTGATGAACAGGACGTTCCGATAGTACATAGATCGGTTTGTAATCATCTTTATTGACGATATCTTGGTCTACACTCAGTCGGAGGAGCATGCAGAGCATTTTCATATAGTTCTCAATTTTTACGGAGAAACAGTTGTATGTCAAGTTCTCCAATATGAGTTTTGGTTATCGAGACAGTGGCGAGGGAATAGCCGTGGGTCCGTCGAAGATTGCGGAGATTCGTGATTGGCCTGAATTAAGAAACGTGGCGGAAGTCCGAAGTTTCTTAGGACTTGTCGGCTATTACATGCGCTTCATAGAGAATTTCTCGAGGATCGCACTTCCTCTCACAACACTGATCAGGAAAGAACATAGATTCGTTTGAACATCGGAGTACGCAAGAGCCTTTGAGGAATTGAAGGACCGACTGGTCTCGACACCGATTTTGTGTTTGTCGTGTGGAACAGAAGGTTATCAATATAGTGATGCGTCTGGAAACAGCTTGGGTTGTGTCTTATGCTAATTTGGTAAGTATTCATCTTGGAGTTGTGGAGACACTATTTGTAAGGCGTAAAGATTGACATTTTCACGGACCATAAGAGCTTAAAATACTTGTTAAGCCAAAAAGAGTTGAATATGTGGCAAAGAAGATAGATGAAGTTCTTAGGCGACTATAGCTTTGAAATACACTATACTCCCAGGAAGGGAAATGTTGTTGCCGATGCGTTGAGTCCGCGGGCGCCGGCGGAAGTGAGTAGGATTTCGGCTCATGATCACCGGTTAGCTCTTGACCTTGAAGCATTGGAGATTTCATGTGTTGATAAGAGTATACCAGTTACGGCACGTTTGAATTGGACGGAGGTCCAATATAATATTGCAAACCGAGTTCGACAAGCTTTGGAACTCGATGAGATCATGCAACGTTATGAGGCGGAAATCGAGGGGTCAAGCGCGGTATTCTCCCATGAGGATGGACTCTTGTGGAAGGATGGCAGATTGTGCATCCCTAACTTTGCGAAACTTCGTGATGAGTTGATGTACAAGGCACATTTTACAAAGTACTCGATTCATCCAGGGAGTACAAAGATGTACATGGATATGAAAAGGTTATTTTAGTGGACAGGCAAGAAGAGAGACATTGCAATGTTTGTGGCAAAGAGTCATACTTGTGCACTAGTGAAAGTCGAATGTTAACGATCCGGTGGATTTTTGAAATCTTTACATATTCCGGAATGGAAGTTTGATGACATTTCTATGAACTTTGTGCATGGCTTGCCAAGGTCGCAACAGGGTAACGACGTCATCTGGGTGATCGTTGATCGATTGATGGAAGTGTCACGCTTCATTTCGAATCGGAAGGATAAATCAGTAGAAAAGCATGTAAAGTTATTTGTTGAGAACATAGTACGAATACATGGTGTGCCTCGTAGCATCGTTAGTGATCGGGATGGACGTTTCACGTCAAACGATTGGAGGCATATTCATCAACAGTTTTGCACTAAATTGATATTTAGAATTTAGTGATGTCTTCCACCCATAAACGGATGGGCAAACGGAAAGAACCAGCAAGGCGATGGAAGATTTGATGGCATAATCTTTAAAAGCATAAACAAATGGATTCTAGGCCTCATTGCGTCGACGTATGGAGTCTACACATGAGTTAGCAACATTGTGGTTAGCAGTGGTATTTTGCATTATCATAATATGAAGATTTTGTTAGAATTTTATTATGTAATAATTATTTCGTAATTTATTCATGGAGCCTTCATGGTGTTTAGTGTTTGGGCGCTACAGCAATTGTTGAGAAAAGCTCAAAATCACTTGGAGAGAGCTCAAATATCTAGAGGGAAATCCTTTCGTGAAAGGATAAATCATTTGACTCACCTAGTCAAACTCCTTTCTTTATATGAGTATATAAATCATTTCTATCGCACTTATTATGTTGAAAGAAACATAAAGAAAATCCATGAACCACATACGCGCGCGCTCGCTTGCACGCACCGACCGGACATGGATTTGGATTTGGGATTTAAGATTTGAGGAATAATTGAATTGAATTGTTTATTTTCTCAAAAATATTTTTTTCCACTTTAAAAGCTTATCATCGCATGAATTCCTTCCATGCGCCCTTCATTCGACGTTCGTCAAAATCCTAACTACGCTAGCCGTCAGCTATCAACGGGCACCTTCTTTGCTTAAAATCATCGAATCCTCTCAGCGGTCGCCGAATTGGATTCGATGTTTGTCGACCACCTTTTTCTATGGCCACTTGTCGACGCATGATTTTTTAGCATGCTAAATTAGGACGAGTTAATTTTGATTTTATGAAAAAAATGATATCATTAAATCTTATTTCAAAGATTAATATTCATCTAAGCTCTAGATGTGAGATTTGTGTGCAATTGAAATTCTCTAGAAACCCTTTTAAATTTATATATAGAACTTCAAAGCCTTGAAAGTTGATTCACTCGGACGTATGTGACTCAAACAGCCAACCCACTAGAGGTGAAATAAATATTTTATAACTTTAATAGAAGATTTTACCAAATATTAGAACATATTTATTAAAGATAAAAGATAAAGTATTTTCATACTTTAAGATTTTCTAAGCCGAAGTAAAAAATCAACTAGGATCCTCCATTAAGATTTTTAGATCCGATCGAGGTGGAGAATACAATTCGAATAAATTGACCCAATTTTGCCAAGAACATGGGATCATTTATCAAGTGACTGCTTATTCACCTTAATCAAAATAATAGAACATAAAAATTGTACTTTGATGAACATAGTCAATGTCATACTAGTTGGGTCTGGTGCCCCAAAAAATCTAAGATCGAACCACGACAAGCGCTGACCCCTCCCTTTTTATGGATGAACGTTGAACCTATAAAAGAACTAAATTAGGCACTTTCTCGTAAGATCTACCCTTCGTTCCTCGGGCACTTCGTTGCTCAAAATATCACTTCGATCTTCTTAATCCATTCCTCGGTTTCAATCGGTGGCACCCCTCCTTGGAATGAAGGGGGTTTCAATTTCAAGAAATGTTTTAAGTAAAAATCGATCTGCGTTTGGGGTTGGGCACCGTAGTCAGTAAAAGTCAATGCAGAACTTTCCTTAATCATCTTTATGGCTTCGGACAGCGCTCAAGCTAGCTCAAACATTTGCACATTATGTTCACCTACATCTCTACTTTCCTCCAACATAATTTCCTTTAGTTCCTGCCAACGTCTCTTACTTTATATATACCTGGGGAAACTCCTGTCGCAATGAATGCAACATTTAGTATCAACTGATGATAAACATAAGATATAGGTATGTTCTACCTTCTGGTATTCTTTTGGTCCTAGAGTCAAGCTCCGCTCAGATACCACTCAATTGTAATGGCTCGCTAACTTGCATTACAAACCAATAAAAATAATGACTAAATTTTGGACTGGTTCTAATAGAAGTTGCTTCGAAATCTTCCTCAGCTTTGAAGTGAACTCTGATATCCACATTGCGTCGAGTACTTATCGACGTATCTGTCGAGAT
This sequence comes from Dactylorhiza incarnata, assembly GCA_033032865.1. Taxonomy (NCBI): domain Eukaryota; kingdom Viridiplantae; phylum Streptophyta; class Magnoliopsida; order Asparagales; family Orchidaceae; genus Dactylorhiza; species Dactylorhiza incarnata. Next base: position 3,421,746 of record JAWHQI010000130.1, read on the forward strand.
GAAGACATAGACTTTAGCCTCTGACTTCTACGTCGAATATAATTCGAAGTTGCGTCGACTTCAAATGTTGCTTTGACCGTCTCTTCCTTCTGCGTCGAATACAATTCGACGTTGCGTCGACTTCAATTGATACAGCGACTACTAATCTGAGTTATCCTTGCTTCTATTCGAAGTTACTTCGACTTGAATTCGAAGCTGCATCGACTTCTTTTCGACGCAGAATTAACTCAACTAAATTTTGCACTCTTTTGGACTGGTCTTTGACACCCTAATGAGAGTGTGACATCCTAGGACATCTAATGACCATATTACTCTCACTATACATCATGGGTAATGAATCCTAGATGATGAAATCACTTTTACATAATTTGTAAGATAAATCAAGAGGATGTTTTTTCCCAAACAGGGGTAAGAATCGTTTCAAGCCCAGTGCATTCTTGTGTTCCTGCAAGCGGGCCAACGAGAAGACATCTTGGAGAGATTCAGGCTGGAACATTCGAACAGCATACTCGATCTCATCCTTGAGACCTGCCAAGCAGAAACTAACTGCATGCACTTCTGAGAGTTCTACCCGATGCAGAAGGAGATCAAATTCATCAAGGTATGTCTAGATTGAGCTCTTTTGGCGCAAACTCTTGAGCTCACTCATAGGATCGTCGAACAAAATAGATTCAAATCGATTGTGTAAGGCCTGGCAATATTCCTCCCAAGTTGGCCAATGTCAAGAGAGCTGAGACTTCATATACGTTTGATGTTAATATAACGGTTTGCCCTCCAAATGGATCGAAGCAATCTTTACCATGAGATCCTCCGACGTACCATCTATGTCGAAGAATTGATCAGATTTATAACCCAATCAAAGAGAGCATCTCCACAGAAGCGAGGAACTTCCAGACGTGCAAATCTAGTCGCGACATGATTTGAATGATGATGCTGATTTCGAGCTTCCATCAATGAAAAGCCCCCACCCGATTCAACTGATTTTTCCGCTTTAAGACTAGCAAACATAGCCCGTACCTCCTCTAACATGCAATTGTGCTGATCATTCAAGGTCTGAATCGGTCGAGTCATGGCCTTCCTGGTTTTGCTTCAAGATATCAGGATCTAACTGCAAATCCTTCGAACAAGTGGCCTCCAAGATAGGCATGATCGCGAATCACTGGATCGATGCTCTGATACCAATGATGTGTTCCTTTCCAGAAAAGAGGGACGATCGACAACAATGCACAAGTAATTGGATAGAACTAGCAAGCGCACCTCAATTTATTGTATTAGTCAATTCATCAAACACATGTAAAAACGTAAGCAAAGAAGTAGAACAATCCTAAGGAACAAGTTCCTAAGTAGACGATCGTTGCAGGTTGGGCTCCAGTGATCTCTCCATCTGCGGAGATTGAAAGGACACGAATCGACTTAATTTTTCCACCGAGCACTCCCTGGCTCATTTCCCACTATTTATACTGTTAATTCAAAAGTTGCAGAAATTACAAAATTACCCTCGAGTTAACCATGTGTTCAAACACGAGCTTCCTGCCTTTTCTTTTGCTTCAACTGCCTGTAGGTTTATTCGATTGTATCCCCACCCACCCATACACACCACAAAACCACAATACAGCAGCCAAACAGTTCATAAATAAGACTTAATCGTAAAATATAATGAAGAGGGTCGGGGGCTCAGCTAGGAGCAGCCAAATCAGCTTTTAGAGAACCATAAATTTAACCTTTAACATTGAATTTTTAAGACCATAAAGCTATGAAATGACATAAATAGTGAGGGAAGGAAAAGCCCAAATCAGCGAGTCTAAAGGCCATTAATCGTTGGCTAAAACAACCAACACCATTATAATTCTCCGCAAGGCCAATAAGCAGCCACAGAAGAAAACCCTTCTAAATACCATCTAACTCCTCACTAAAGCAATTAATATGCATTCAATTCATGGGGCAATGGTATTTAATGCAAAGATTTCCAAATCCTCTAATCATTCCATCATTTTAGTATCAATAGAAGGGAAAAGGGGGGAGGGGTGAAAAGAATAATAGTCAGCTAGACATGTCCAATTAACTGTCTTAATTAGAAGTAGGTTAACCTTCAAAATTTAAGGAAGAAATACTTAATAACCTGCAGTAACACAACACCAAAAGCCTGACTCCAGCAGCTAAACAGGGCCAAATGAAGGGCTTTACCCCTTCTTAATTCTCAGATGCAACTTGCATTGCAAGCCAATAAAAAGAATGACTAAATTTCCCTCAAATCTTAACCACTAAAACAGCCATGAGATAAAATGTCAGCCACTGTGGATTCCACTAAGGGACAAGGCAATAATTTAACACACCCATTTAAATTCCCAGTTTTCCGAAAGGAACCGTCTAGAATTCACCGATCAGCGATAGGTGATCGGCCATATAGCCGATCCGCGATCGCTAATCAACTAGGATCGTTGATTGGCCAGGACTGACCGAGATCACTTAATATATCAGACATCGCCGGTAGGCGATCGCTGATCTGGCGGGATTACCGAGATCTCTAATCAATAATCGGCCATAATCAATTGGCGGTCGCGGATAGGCCACGATTGACCGAAATCTTATCAGCCCACGATAAGCGCCCGACCCCTCCCTTTTTTGCGGATAAACGTTGAACTTGAAAAGAACTAAATCAAGCACTTTCTCGTAAAACCCAAACCTCGTAAAGCCCAAAACTAAATCTATCCATAACTCAGAATCTATAAAGCACAATGTATACGGAAAAATTAGGAAAGAAATTATAATTCTCAAAATATCGAGAGTAAATTCATATTTGGTATGCAACCACCAAATTCTCTTTTATGGGTACTCAAAAATTATAAAGAAATTCAATGCTTTAGTTTATTGGCGTATCATCTCATAGGAGTCGGAAAGACATTGAAGATAGCACACCACAAGAAGTTCATGAAAGTGCTTCTGATGAGTTGCAAGGTCCGCAAAGAAAGGACGATGTTGGAGAAGTTCTACGCCAAGGGATTGAACAGTCAGATGCGCAGCCTCAGGAGAGTGTGATGAAGAGGTCTGAGTAGATGGTTTAGATACGAGAGGTTTTGGCACCCTTGGAGTGAAGGGCTGCAAGATGGTGTCACGCATCCTTCACGGTTTCATCATGTCGGATGATAAGCAAAGACTCATCATAAAGACTATTTGCAAACAAAATTCAAAAAAGAGCATCACTGGCATTCCAGTCAGCATAGGTGAGGAATGTACAGTCTGGAGCGGTATTAGTGGGAGGATGTCTTTTGCATTGAGAGTGTGGAAGAAAGGTGAAAGAGACACTCCAATCAGGCTAATTTTGTCCAGTTAATTTGGAAATCGTTCCGAGAATTCCAGACACATTGGAAATGAGTGTGGGGGTAGGAGCAATTGATGTCGGAACAAGAGGGAGCGGTTGAGTGGCCATAGTTCAGTTCAAGCAAGACATGCGAGAAGTCAGGTGGCAGAGTCAACGAGCTCAACTGTCGAAGATCTCGGCAGTCGGCTCGATGGAAAGAGTCGGCGAGCACGGAGAGCTCAGAGGTCGCTTCGTATTGGCGAGTTCGTCGTCAGTCGAGGAGTTCAGTGCGAGTTTGGCGAAGAGCAGTTGTGCGGTCGGCGAGGATGAGTTCGTGCGAGTCATCAAGAGGAAGTCGGCGACTTCAGTGAGGATGAATTCGCAGAGTTTGGCGAGCTCTTAGTAGTGGTCGTTGAGTTTCAAGAGTTCGCGCGAGTCGGCGAGCTCTCAGTCGCGGTCGCTGAGTTGCAAAGAGTTCATGCGAGTCGGCGAGCTCTCAGTCACAGTCGCTGAGTGAACAGGTTGTCGATCGTCTATAAAAGGAGGGGTAGTGGTGAGTGTGGAGACAGATCTCTATTGGTGAGCTTGATGGAAGAGTTCAGAGCTCGCATTTTTGTCTATTGGTGAACCTTGTGAGGTGGATATCTCTCATGTAAGGTGGGAAGTACACACGAAAATTGGATAGGTTCATGTATGACCGGGAGAAATTACGCAAGCGGTAGAAATGAGAGAGAGCAACAACAAAATTCATCTTGCTCTGACACCGTGTGAGAATTTAAAATATTAAATTATTATTCTAAAATTATTAACAAATATATAGAAACTCCCCTCTTTATATAGAGTAGAGGAGAAAGACTTTACACTTGGAGATGTGAGACTAAATACAAGAGAGAGAAAGGAACAATGGTGCCTTTTGGGCTTTTTACAAAATGGGCTTTAACATTCTAGATAAAAAGTAGGGAGAAATAAGTTTCTCAAACAAGGTACCTGGGAGAAATGAAATCAAGTGGCTGTTACGGGCATGTGTTGGGGGAGATCTTAATCATATTGCGACAAGACATAAAGAGAACAAATGCATGTTGGATGGTGTTAAATATAGAATAACATGAGCAAATAATGGATTATTCTCGTGTATACTTTTACATTGTACAATGGGTCTCTATTTATAGAGAGAGGGAGAGAGAGTAAAATGCAAACTCAAGATGTGGGACAAAAGGAGGATCTATAGGAGAGAAGCCTTATGGGCCTAGATACATGGGATTTATCTATTTTAACACTCCCCCGCAAGCTAGAGCGTACAAGTCGTAGGCGCCAAGCTTGGAGAGAAACTGTTGATATACCGGGCGAGACAAGGACTTTGTGAGAATAACGGAGATTTGATCAGCAGCCCGCACATGTCGTAGAATCAGTTTCCGAAGTTGAACTTTTTTCTTAGAAAAAATGGCAATCAACTTCAATATGCTTTGTATGCTCATGAAACACAGGGTTCTCGGCGATGTGAATAGCAGCTTGACTATCACAGAAGAGAACAGCTGGTGATGAAAATTTTACGCCTAGATCAGTGAGGAGATTTTCTAGCCATGTAAGTTCTGAGATGGCAGAAGCTTCTTGCTTCAGCTGGTGATACTCCGCTGGTGATACTCTGCTTTAGCTGGTGATACTCCGCTTCAGCTGAAGACCGAGCAACCACAGTCTGCTTTTTGCTTCGCCAAGTAACCAAGTTCCCACCAAAATATGTGCAGTAGCAGCTCGTGGACCGACGATCGGTCCTGTGAAAGATAAATCAACTTGCCAACAAGACGGCAATAATACTACGGATTAGGAAGAAGTTGATCAGAGTCCGAGCCATGAGCACGGAGTTGATGATTTGCATTCATAGGAGTATCTGCAGGCTTACATCCAGAGTAGCCTGCATCGTGAAGTAGATCGAGACAATACTTTCGCTGAGACAAGACAAGACCATCAGGTCGTCGGGCTACCTCAATTCCTAAGAAGTAGCGGAGTTGTCCCAAGTCCTTAGTTAGAAAATGAGAGGGAAGATGTTGCTTGATTTGGGTGATGTCGGGAATATCATCATCAGTAACAAGGATGTCATCAACGTAGACTAGAAGAATCATTGGGCCAGATGAATGTCGTCAAATAAATAGAGAGAAGTTTGTCGAGCTTCGGGTGAAACCAGTCACGAACCACCTGACTAAACTTCTCAAACCATGCCCGTGGAGACTGTTTGAGTCCATAGAGAAATTTCTTCATATGACGGACAAGGGACTCCATCGTGGTTGTATAACCAGGAGGTTGTTACATGTAAACAGTCTCCGGGAGATCGTCATTAAGGAAGGCACTTTTAATGTCAAGCTGATGGAGCGGTCAATGACGATGAACAACAAGGGAGAGTAAGACCCAAACGTTGTTGAGTTTTTCTACCGGAGAAAAAGTCTCTTCATAGTCAAGGTCATGTAGTTGAGTAAAACCTCTGGCAATAAGACGAGCCTTGAGGCGGTCAACATCCCCATCCGGATGATGCTTGACGGTATAAACCCATTTACAGTCAATCGGAGAATGACCGGGAGGAAGGGGAACAAGGTCCCATGTGTGATTGGCCCATAGAGCGGTCATTTCCTCATCCATTGCCTCCCTCTGTCCCGGATGCTAAAGAGCCTCCTGCACAGAAGACGGGGTGGAAGTAGAAGATAGAGAGGTCGCAAACCTGTGCAAATCAAACGATAGATGATGCATGGAAACATAATTTGAGAGCAGATGCGCGGTGGAGGGTGTCGTCGAATCAACAGTATGTGAGGTATCAACAGTAGAGGAACGAGGATAGCGGTGAGAGTACGCACAAAGAGGAGGAGCCAAGGTCGGCGGTGGTGTAAGTAGTAAAGGCGATAAAGGAGAATTGGTAAGAACAAAGGGACGCGAGAGATCAGGAGCTGGTAGTGACGTGGTGACGGATGGATGGAAAGACTGGTTTTTCAAAAAAAGTGACATCAGCCGATGTGATCAGCTTCCGAGTGGAGGGTGAGTAATAGACATAGCCCTTCTAGGTGCGCAAATAACCAGCGAATATGTAACGCGTAGCATGAGGGGCCAGGTTGTCAATGGGAGGACCCAGATGGTGAATGTAGCAGACGCAACCAAAGACTCATGGGGTCAGGGGAAGGGAGTGCGGTTAGGAAATAAGAGAGAGAAGGGGGGCGCAAATTGGAGGACGGACGAGGGCATGCGGTTGATGAGATAACAAGCAGTGGAGACAGCAAAATTCCAATAGGTCGTGGGGACATGCATCTGGAATAAGAGAAACCGAGCGACTTAGAAAAAGTGGCGGCTCTTCCACTCAGCAATGCCATTCTGTTGTGGCGTCTACGCACAAGAGGTTTAGTGGATGATGCCCAACGAGGTGCAGAATTCCTAGAAAGCATGCCCAGTGTATTCGTGTGTATTGTCAGTGTTGAAACCAGAGAACTGGTCTCGACGTTCGCAAGGGGGATGCAGCTAACCCTTACTTGACCTGAGCTAGACCCTTGACCAGTCACGAAGAACCGAAGAACCTTGCCCTTGAATAATACCTAAGTCCACAAACGGACCCCTTAAGCTGCAGCGTGGAGGTCCCACCACATACCCGGAAGCTCTCAAGGAACTTCCCCTCCCAAGCCAATGCTGAGCCTGGGCACCTTGGAGGGCACTAAGAACCACCTCACCGTCAACCTTCGATGAAAGGGGGAGGGGGTGCTTGCTCACAAGACCACGCGAGGGAGGGGGTAGGATCCAACCCTTCCCAAGGTGCCCATGGGGGTCTATTTATAGACTTTCCCAAAAATGGACTGCGAATAGCCAAAATTGGACTGCGGACACCCGAAATCATGTTATCCGCAATCTGACCACGATCACGAACGGGCCACGCAGGAGGAGGGACGAGTGGGACTCGAGGTACTCACTCCCCCTCTTGCCGGAGGTCCAAACTGGTCTACTCGAGACCTCACTTGCCCAAGAAGGGTGAGTGAGGCTCCCCCTACTCGCCCCCAAAGGGGCGGGCGAGTGGGGAGGGGGGACCTCTCCTACTCGCCCCCAAAGGGTCAGGCGAGTTGATATGGGGGACCTCTCCCACTCGCCCCCAAAGGGGCGGGCGAGTGGGGAGGGGGAGACCTCCCCCACCCGGCCCCAAAGGGGCGGGCGAGTGGGGAGGGGGGGAACCTCCCCCACCTGCCCCCAAAGGGGCGGGCGAGTGGGGAGGGGGGGAACCTCCCCCACCCACCCCAAAGGGGCGGGCGAGTGGGGGGGGACCTCCCCCACCAGCCCCCAAAGGGGCGGGCGAATGGAGATGGGGGGACCTCCCCCACCCGCCCCCAAAGGGGCGGGCGAGTGGGGAGGGGGGGAACCTCCCCCACCCGCCCCCAAAGGGGCGGGCGAGTGTAGATGGGGGACATCCCCCACTCGCCCCCAAGGGGGTTGGCGAGTGGAGAGGGCTGCCCCTCCCCCCCCCCCCCCCCCCCGGACCTCCTCTCTTTGGTTCAGACCCAAGGTCCGCTGTGTTACGATCATCTGCTCTACCACGGCCTCATCTGCGTCGGGTCACACCGGCTCGGAAAATATGTGGGTTGTACACAATCCCCGCTCTTTTCGAGCTTGTCTCAAGCTCGGAAAGAAAGTCCAACCCACCTATTTGACGAGTAGGTGGGACCTGAGGGGAATCCACGAAGGGACCTGCCAACGGGATACCCCTGCCGAGTCCTTCGGCTGAACCTGACTTGAGGCGAAACGGACCTTTCTCCACTAGACACCCCTCCTGTGAGCCGAGCGCAACAGGAGGTGGAGAAAGCTCAACACCTTAGGTCGAATGGAACTCGACCTGAGGTGGAAGAAAAACTCAACACCCCTAGTTGAGCCGAGCTCGGCTTGAGGCGGAAGGCAGACCTTTCTCCACTTAACAACCCTCCTGTGAGCCGAGCTCAACTGGAGGTGGAGAAAGCTCAACACCTTAGGTCGAATGGAACTCGGCCTGAGGTGGAAGAAAAACTCAACACCCTAGTTGAGCCGAGCTCGACTTGAGGCGGAAGGCAGACCTTTCTCCACTTAACAACCCTCCTGTGAGCCGAGCTCAACTGGAGGTGGAGAAAGCTAAACACCTTAGGTCGAATGGAACTCGACCTGAGGTGGAAGAAAAACTCAACACCCCTAGTTGAGCCGAGCTCGACTTGAGGCGGAAGGCAAACCTTTCTCCACTTAACAACCCTCCTGTGAGCCGAGCTCAACTGGAGGCGGAGAAAGCACAACACCTTAGGTCGAATGGAACTCGACCTGAGGTGGAAGAAAAACTCAACACCCCTAGTTGAGCCGAGCTCGACTTGAGGCGGAAGGCAGACCTTTCTCCACTTAACAACCCTCCTGTGAGCCGAGCTCAACTGGAGGTGGAGAAAGCTAAACACCGTAGGTCGAATGGAACTCGACCTGAGGTGGAAGAAAAACTCAACACCCCTAGTTGAGCCGAGCTCGACTTGAGGCGGAAGGCAAACCTTTCTCCACTTAACAACCCTCCTGTGAGCCGAGCTCAACTGGAGGTGGAGAAAGCTCAACACCTTAGGTCGAATGGAACTCGACCTGAGGTGGAAGAAAAACTCAACACCCCTAGTCGAGCCGAGCTCGACCAGAGGTGGAAGGCGAGAATTCCACACCTACCAGGGAGCCGAGCTCACCTGGTGGGGGAGGGGACTTCACACCTACCGGGGAGCCGAGCTCACCTGGAGGGGGAGAGAACTTCACACCTACCGGGGAGCCGAGCTCACCTGGAGGGGGAGAGAACTTCACACCTACCGGGGAGCCGAGCTCACCTGGAGGGGGAGTGAACTCCACACCTACCAGGGAGCCGAGCTCACCTGGAGGGGGAGTGAACTCCACACCTACCAGGGAGCCGAGCTCACCTGGAGGGGGAGTGAACTCCACACCTACCAGGGAGCCGAGCTCACCTGGAGGGGGAGTGAACTAACAATTTCTTGAACTGTCCGGGGGCGGAGAACCAGTCCACGTCCCAGGTGCTTACCTTCACCTAGAGGCGGAGGAACTCCACCATCTTATCAAAGCAACTAAGGCAGAGATCCAACCCACGTCTTAGGTGCTTACCTTCACCTAGAGGCGAAGGAACTCCACCATCTTATCAAAGCAACTGAGGCAGAGATCCAACCCACGTCTTAGGTGCTTACCTTCACCTAGAGGCGGAGGAACTCCACCATCTTATCAAACCAATTACCCTTTCTGAAATCTTGCCCGTAGCGAGTCGACCCGATGAGCCTCCCATCTGCCGGCATTACTGAGCCCGGTGAATGGTCTCTAGTCGGGGATTTTACCAATTGGAGGCGGAAGTACCCATCCGCGTCCTAGGTGTTTCGCTTACCTGGAGACAGGGGAACTCAATGCCCTCTCAATCCAATTGGAGGAGGGAGTACCCACCCGCGTCCTAGGGGCTCAGCTTGCCTGGAGACAAAGGAACTCAGCGCCCTCCTAAATCAGTTGGAGGCGGGAGTACCCATCCGCGTCCTAGGTGCTTTGCTTACCTGGAGACAAGGGAACTCACCGCCCTCCCAATCTAATGGGAGGCGGAGGTATCCACCCGCGTCCTAGGGGCCCAGCTTGCCTGGAGACAGAGGAACTCAGCGCCCTCCTAAATCAGTTGGAGGCGGGAGTACCCATCCGCGTCCTAGGTGCTTTGCTTACCTGGAGACAGGGGAACTCACCGCCCTCCCAATCTAATGGGAGGCGGAGGTATCCACCCGCGTCCCAGGGGCTCAGCTTGCCTGGAGACAGAGGAACTCAGCGCCCTCCTAAATCAGTTGGAGGCGGGAATACCCAGCCGCGTCCTAGGTGCTTTGCTTACCTGGAGACAGAGGAACTCACCGCCCTCCCAATCTAATGGGAGGCGGAGGTATCCACCCGCGTCCTAGGGGCTCAGCTTGCCTGGAGACAGAGGAACTCAGCGCCCTCCTAAATCAGTTGGAGGCGGGAGTACCCAGCCGCGTCCTAGGTGCTTTGCTTACCTGGAGACAGGGGAACTCACCGCCCTCCCAATCTAATGGGAGGCGGAGGTATCCACCCGTGTCCTAGGGGCTCAGCTTGCCTGGAGACAGAGGAACTCAGCGCCCTCCTAAATCAGCTACCAAGTAGCAAGTCGACCCGATGAGTCTCCCATCTGCCGGCATGACTGAGCCCGGAGAATGGTCTCTAGTCGGGGATCTTATCATAGGTGTTACCTGGAACCTTTTTCATTCATCATCGAGGAGTTACATTTTTATTACAACGCACCTTTCTGGGCCTACTTGGTCACATGCACCTTGACCATCTTTTTCATTACTTCCTCCATCTCTTTCGTCTTCTTATTCATTTTCTTTCTCCTGGTCCTTCCTACTTCGCTTGTCAGCCTGGAGGCGGAGGACTTGTTCCTGAAACTGTTCTCCGTAGCTCCCTTGTGTCTCCCTGTGCTTCTGTTGACTCAGGAGCAGGGACTCCGCCCCCTTCCTCCCCTTCTCTTGTTGACGTGCGTGCTCTGTCTCCGCTGGGGATGGCGAGGTAAAGACGGGTGCGGGTGGTGTCGAGCACTCGCTGTGAGAGGGGAGTGCGACCCGCAAGAGTTCCTGGATTGACTTCCTGAATTCCTCGACGTCACCTTTCTTCACGCACTCGCCGGTAGGGGGTGAGTCCCCCAGCTCATCACTTCCAGTCATGAGACTTGCTCAGAGCTTTTCGAACTAGCTGCTTCCACGCTCACCGCACCATAATGTTGAAACCAGAGAACTGGTCTCGACGTTCGCAAGGGGGATGCAGCTAACCCTTACTTGACCTGAGCTAGACCCTTGACCCGTCACGAAGAACCGAAGAACCTTGCCCTTGAATAATACCTAAGTCTACAAACGGACCCCTTAAGCTGCAGCGTGAAGGTCCCACCACATACCCGGAAGCTCTCAAGGAACTTCCCCTCCCAAGCCAATGCTGAGCCTGGGCACCTTGGAGGGCACTAAGAACCACCTCACCGTCAACCTTCGATGACAGGGGGAGGGGGGGTGCTTGCTCATAAGACCACGCGAGGGAGGGGGTAGGATCCAACCCTTCCCAAGGTGCCCATGGGGGTCTATTTATAGACTTTCCCAAAAATGGACTGCGAATAGCCAAAATTGGACTGCGGACAGCAGAAATCCTGCTATCCACAGTACGACCACGATCACGAACGGCCCACGTAGGAGGAGGGACGAGTGGGACTCGAGGTACTCACTCCCCCTCTTGTCGGAGGTCCAAACTGGTCTACTCGAGACCTCACTTGCCCAAGAAGGGTGAGTGAGGCTCCCCCTACTCGCCCCCAAAGGGTCGGGCGAGTGGAGATGGGGGACCTCTCCCACTCGCCCCCAAAGGGGTGGGCGAGTGGGGAGGGGGAGACCTCCCCCACCCGCCCCCTAAGGGGTGGGCGAGTGGGGAGGGGGAGACCTCCCCCACCCGCCCCCAAAGGGGCGTGCGAGTGGGGAGGGGGGGAACCTCCCCCACCCGCCCCCAAAGGGGCGGGCGAGTGGGGAGGGGGGAACCTCCCCCACCCGCCCCCAAAGGGGCGGGCGAGTGGGGAGGGGGGAACCTCCCCCACCCGCCCCCAAAGGGGCGGGCGAGTGGGGAGGGGGGGACCTCCCCCACCCGCCCCCAAAGGGACGGGCGAGTGGAGATGGGGGGACCTCCCCCACCAGCCCCCAAAGGGGCGGGCGAGTGGGGAGGGGGGGAACCTCCCCCACCCGCCCCCAAAGGGGCGTGCGAGTGGAGATGGGGGACATCCCCCACTCGCCCCCAAGGGGGCTGGCGAGTGGAGAGGGCTGCCCCCCCCCCCCCCCCCCCTCGGGCCTCCTCTCTTTGGTTCAGACCCAAGGTCCGCTGCGTTACGATCATCTGCTCTACCACGGCCTCATCTGCGTCGGGTCACACCGGCTCGGAAAATATGTGGGTTGTACAGTCAGTACGAAGAATTTTGATAGTGCGTGTAAATTGTGTTTGACTTTCTGCATAAAGGAGCGAAAAATGAACAAAAGCTCGGAGCAATCACGCATTATATATAACCAAGTCATGCGTGAATAATCATCAATAAACGTGACAAAGTAGCGATAACCAAATACACTAGAGGTTTTGTACGGTCCCCAGATATCGGAATGTACTAAATCAAAAGGAGCGGCGCTCAGAGTACGATTAAGAGGGAAAACAGAGCGATGTTGTTTCTCATAGATACAGGATTCATAATTAAAAGAAGAAAAAGACACATCGGGGAGAGCCTTCTGGAGAATGGGAAGAGGAATTGACCGAGACGCCGATGCCAATCAACAGAGCTGACTGACGAGAGAGTGGTGGAAAGAAGATCCAGAGTGTAGAGCTCACTGCAAAGCCGCGCCCTTACCAATGATATTTTGCGTCTGTCGATCCAGCACAACAAAAGAAGAGAAAGAGAAGGTAATTAGACAATCATGATCATAAGTTAGGAGGCTGACAGAGGGCAAATTGAAGTGAGATCCAGGAACATGAAGAACAAAGTGAAGAGATAGAGAGGGAGTGAGCAACATATCGCCAGAGCCGGCAACAGGAGTGGTGTCTCCATTTGCCACCGTAACGAACTTTGGATAAGGAGAGTCTAAGTACCGAGAGGGCTTGTGTGGAAAGACATGATTGGTGGCTCCGGAGTCCACAATACAGGAGGAGACAAAGGGAGAGGTCGAGAGACTGACATGAGAGGAGGCAACGGCGCCAGGGTTGCGAGTAATCAGCACCCGCAGGTGTCGGTGTTTGTCCCATAGAATGTCGATTTCAGTGCGGAAACAGGGACTAGAAGAAGCTGTCGGCGGTTTCATGATCGGTCGGCAACAGGGAACTCAGTAAGGAGGAGCTCGGCAGCAGCAGAGCTCGGTAAGGAGGAGCTCGGCAAGGCAAGAGGAAGCTCGGCAAGAGATATCTTGGCAAGGAGAAGAGCTCTCCACAATGAGTTGGGCACAAGAAGCTCGGCGGAAGCAGGGCTTGGAGCGAGCAGAAGAGCTCGGCAGAACACGAGCATGGGACTCGTTGGAAGGGTTTGGCAGAATAGCGAGCAGGAGAGCGCGGAAGCGAGCGAAAGAGCTTGGCAGAAGCAGGGCTCGGAGCAAGCAGAAGAGCTCAGTAGAACACGAGCTTGGCAGAAGAGCTCGGCAGAACTCGAGCTCGGGACTCGATTTCTATGGCTCGGTAGGGCACAGAGCGAGTAAGAGAGATCCGCAGAACACGAGCACAGGGCTCGTTTGAAGGGCTCAGCAGAGTAGCTCGTCTCAATGAGCACGAGCAGAAAGAGCTCGACAGAGGAGCTTGGTAGAGACGCAAGAGCACTCACATAAAGCTGTCAGAGCACGAGAGACGTAAGCAGTCGGACGTGCGCGGGAACGAGAGTGAGACTGTATGAGGAGAGGCGAGAACAGGATACAATCGCTAAAACCGGTTCGTAGGAACGCGTGGCTCTGATACCATATTAAATATAGAATAACATTAGCAAATATTGAATTATTCTCGTGTATATATATATGTGTATGTGTGTGTACATATATATATACATTGTACAATGGGTCTCTATTTATAGAGAGAGGGAGAGAGAGTAAAATGCAAACTCAAGATGTGGGACAAAAGGAGGAGCTATAGGAGAGAGGTCTTATGAGCCTAGATATATGGGTTTTATCTGTTTTAACAGATTGCATAAAGCATTATTTTTTTATTAGAGCTAGCATCTTATTTTATTGTTCTAGTCGTGTAAATTTTGTAATAGACTTGTGAATGTTGGACTTGTGTATAATTTTAGCAAGGGGGCATATAAACCCGTGCACTAGTTAATGAATTCATTTGTGTACCCGAAATTTCACTCCAATGTGTGCCTCTCCCTCTCTCCCCATGTTCGGCCTTGTCGAGCATTGCCCCAAACCGTCGAACGTGCGGGTTGCACTTGCTGTCGAGTTCAGCTTCAGCGCTTCCTTCCCTCGCTCTCTTGTTGTACGTCGTGTTCTCCTTCTCTACAATTGATCAACTCCAGCACCTCCCATCCTCACTCTCTCGTTGTACAGCGTGTTCTCTGTAATTTAGGTCTTCCAAACACCCGCTCTAACAAGGGAGGGCGTGAACTCTACGATCCAATTCTAGTGGATCGGCTCACACAAGGGTCTCTAGGAGCCCTTCACAATGAAAGGGGATGCATGTCTCTACCACAATGGGGGGGCGTGGAGAGGGGCAAGGAAGACAAGAAAAGGAGAAACAAGCTTCATGGAAAAATGTAACCATGGACCACGAATGTGGGTAGAATAGGAAGGTTTCAGTTGCAAAATTAAAATAAACAGTTCATTTTATGAAATTGAAGGACATTTCACAGTTTGAAAATAATATTTTTAAGTTATAGATAACTCAAATTGCTAAACCTTTAAATACATATATTACACCTACCAAATAGATGAAGCACTTACCTGAGTATGTGAACTGAGAAATAATTCATCATCTTCACGGCAAAATTTGCCTATCATCCTTACATCCACAAAGTTTCCAGAATCCCTAATCTGCACAATGTGTATTGCCTGGTAACGCAGGGACATAATACACAACAGGTCCTCGTGCAAGAAAACCCCCATACTGTGGGACAAATTGATGAAGTCATTGCAGAAGACCTTGACATCCAATACAACCCCATCTTCTAACCTGATGTTCAAATATAAATAGTACATCGAAAATTTTATATTCTCCAGCCCAAAGACATACAAATGTGCATATTACAAAGGGGAAGTGATACTATTCATCTTCTTTTTCCTTTGAGATAAAAGAGGTCTAGGAAGCACGGATACTTGCAAGTGCCTTGTGTATTGTATCTAAAATATTTCGGAGTCGAGAAACTCTTGAAACTCATCCCCGAGACTCTCAAAAACTTTTCTTTTAATTTAAAATTAGAAAAAGCTACAGGTACTCTCGAATACTTCAGAAAATAACCGAGTATGCTCAATAATGCTCAAAAGGTATGCATATTGTGATGATGATATGGATAAAAACATGTGGAAGATAAGTGATGGGAATCAATTAATTACATATTTTTTTTATTTAATATAATGTGTGAGATGCAATGACTGGGAAAAATATGTGAACGCCACACATATCTTCATAATAATTGTATTTATAATTAAATAATTAAATATTCATAATTGTATCCTCCATCCTAGATTTTTTTGAAACTCATGAATCTAGTATCCTTATCGTATCATATCTCGTATCCTGTCCAGGTGCACCATAGAAAGAGATTCACTTCAAAATAATAATTATAAGAACTTGTAGTGATATAACAATATAAACCAGTACCTCACAAGATGAAATGTGATCTTTTCTATGCATGGAACTCCATTGACTGTGCCTTCAGTGGAAGGCACATCATGATTTTGTGCAGTTGAAGTTGCAAATAAGCCAAATTCCGAAGTCTCCAGATAAAGAAAAAAATCTTTGCAAATAAATTCATTACCCATTGCAAGTGATACAGTGTAGAGCTGGATGAAAAAGCTGTCAAACCTCTTTGCTTTCTGGGGCAGTGCATGAGAATTACAGTCCTCACCTTTGAACGAAAAGGAAAGCCATGTAGGTCTGTAAACTATCAGTTCTTGGTGGCTTCTGCTGAAACTTATTAAGTACTTCCCGTCATCAGTAAACTTTCGGAACGAATTATCTGGACAATCAATATCATATATGGTACAACTTGGGACTAAGTTCTCATAAAACTGTCTAACAGAATTAATCTGCAGGGTTTAAAAACGTAGTCTTGAGTACACTCATGTACAGATTATTGATAAATAAGGTAAATACCAACAAGCATTTCCAAGTAGCCTAACATGGTGGAGCTTAGGTACTATTAACATTCAAAAGGCAGGTACAGCGCATTAGATACCATTGGGTAGAAATTGTTCAAAATAATATCAAAAAATACAATCCATAACCCCAACCTCAAATAGTTGGGATAAGATATTGTTGATGATGAGGATGAATAATTGCTAGGAGATTCTCATTAAACTATACAATTAAGGGAAAAAATTACGTCTAAGACGAACAATCCATCCAATCGTCCCAATGATTAACATTAAATGAGATCATGAGAACTAGGGATATGGCCATGAGAAAGCATCAAGTTCTGTAGAATAAATTTTTCAACTTTCAATCATAGTAATTGAATAGAATGAAAAGTGGTAGTAACACATATGGTCGCATAGGGTGCTAGCCTATGCCCATAACATATCATCCCTTCTTTTTTGAGAATTTGTCCTCAAGATCAGAATCATGGTAAGGACTCTAAGCATGAGGTTGTGACTGGCAACTTGGATTCTTAACCGCTACGATGAAGAAAGATGAAGCAACAAGTGGGGATGAAGAAGAGACAGAAGAAGAGGCAATGCTAAGTATCATGCAACGCCTCAATGTCATGTCTAATCGAGGAGGTTGGGAAAGAGCAAGAAGCTCCTACAACGGTCGCCCGTATTTGTTGTGTTTCCTTTGCGGAAGACCGCACAAAGTCAATGATTGCTCCACCTTGATGAATTTAAGTATCGTCGTCAATCGAGTGGAAGCAAAGTGCAACTTTAGCTAGGAGATCGAACCACGCCAATGCTAAAAAAAAGTTATAAATCATGTGCAAATTATGGTGGATGTGGAGATCATGGGCACAAAGATGAGTGCCTTGGTGGACACGGGTGCAACTGACCGCTTCATGTCCAAGACTACAACTGAGAGAATAGGTCTACCAATTAAAGTTAGACTAACAAGGCTCAAATTTGCTAATTCTCAGGAAGTACCAACAATTGGCCTTGCACCAGATGTAGATGTACATCTTGGAGGATGAAAGGGCATGGTGTCTATAGACGTTATTCCTTTGGGAGACTATGGCATTGTCATTGGGATAAATTTTCTTAATCAACTGCAAGGAGTCCTCATCTGCCCCACATTTGAAATACATCTCATTGATGGTCTGGCAACCTACTCTCTACTGATAAGGCGAGTATATGGGCAAGGAGAATAATTTCTCTCTACAATGAGTTTTGTGGATGGTTGTAGGGGGCAAAGAAATGACAAAATCATTTGATGCACCGAGGATGATGCATAAACTTGGTGGGGGCGAAATGATTGTCATGGTTCCAAGATTAACTTAATTGCCCTGTGACTAGTTTCAACGATACATGAGTTATTTCGTAAAAGCTTTTAGCGTCTTCTAAAGTATTTTAGAGATATGTAGAATACTCTATTATGTTCTACAGAATCCAAGGTGTGTGGAGAATCTTCTAGACTAGTGTGAATGTCTTGTACATTCTAGAATTGTGGAGAAGGGTCATGCATGTAAGGTATGGAAATGTGTAGACGAGTATGGAAGAATCTAGTCTCCTCCTTGTGTGGAGTAGTCTAAATTCTTCTTGAGTTTTGAAGGAAAAAGGGAGGAGGCCTATAAAAGGGGAAGGTCTCTCCTCATTTCCATCATCCAGGGTTTGGAACTTGTTTTGCGAGTGAGTCTCCACTTATGTGAGTTGAGTGCACTTGTTCTTGTTGAGTGTTGATGTATGTCTTGACTTTTGAATGTCCTGATCAATTGTCTTATAACTTTGTGCAAAATATAATAAAAGTTTGTCATTTCATTTCGATGCATCATTTTCAAGTCTTACTCGGTTAACACAAGTTTGTGTAGAAAAATAGTCAAGTGTCACACACGCCTTATGACATGTTCTGTGCGCATGATAGTGTGCTTTGAAAAGGCACCTCACATATTTAGGATCTAAACTATTACTTATAGCCCAATTATTTTTTTCCTCCAATTTTGATGTGGGATATAGTTCATTTCTCTTAGAAGTTTATCATCTTAGAAGCCCACTATGAGCTTCTCATTATTTGGGCTCACTGCCTCAACAAACTCTCCGCCATCATCAAATTTGGGATGTGACAGATTCACCAGCTTCTGTTTGGTTCGTCCGTTAACCAGACGTCGTATTATAGTACATACCGCTCTTTTGTAACAACGCAGCACATATTATGTGAAGTATTGTTTGTTTAGCTCAGGTCAACTCCTATTAAGTTGCACATCGAAGTTTTATATTCATTCTAAGATGGCATATAAGAACTTCCCAATAGGTCACTCATCTTGGATGCACTCTCATGGAGCACACTTAATTTTAGAGTTCATTATTGAACTCCACTGCCTGTTCATCAACGGTATCTCATATATTTGGGGACTAAACAATTAATTATAGCCCAATATTTTTTTCATCCAATTTTGATCTGGTATTCCGTTCATTCATATATTTTTCTCCTAAAATTGTGTCATTCTAGAAATCAATCAGGAACCGCTCTGAGCTTTCACTACCAAGGAGACACTACTCACCTTTATTGGACTGCCCTCGTTAGATTCAGGATATCACACAACCAACCATTTGGCAGAAGTTTGAACAGTTTGAAACATCTATATATAATAACATGTGAAACTTGTAATAGGTTTTAAATAAAAATGTATTATTAAGATACCAATTAGCGAGCAAATGCACTACACTACACTGGAACCTATGAAGTACCGGTACGAGTATCAGGTGTGATACATATCAGGTATGGTGGTACGACAAAAATAAAAAAACCTTCAGGTACGTTAGGGGTACGACACAATTTTATATAAACGAATGTGTATATATGCCATCCTTTTTTAAAAAATGGAGAATATAAAATGTAAAAAAAAATCATATTAAACAAGTGGAAACACTATCAATTTAAAGTATCTAATCCTCAAGTACATAATAAATAAACAAATAATTAAATTTAAATCAGATTCTTCATAATAATGATAAATAGAACTTAAATCAGGTGCACATTTTGTTACTATAATAAATAAACACCGCTAGTTGCATCTTTTAGTCACATTTTTCTTAAATACATGAAGTCTTTTATTTACCTTAGAAAATCAGACTCCGATCACAATATTTAAGATAATCTGATACGAAACTACAACGGAAAAGCTAGAAAAACGGAAAGTAAAGGAAGAAGACGGCTAGGGTTTTTAGAAAAAGAAGGAATACCTGAAAATGATTAAGCATGATCTCCAAAAGAGGGGGAAAAGGGTATTTAAGTGACCCCTTTTCCCCTAGGGGCCGGCCGGCCCCATGTGAGGGCTGAACCGGTGCGGTTCAGCCCTCCTCCTCTTATTTAATTAATGGCGGGCTGAACCGGATGGTTCAGCCCGGTCTTTTCCCGGCGCTCCGTTTCTTTTCCCGGCGCTCCGTTTGGTCTTTTGGCGTACTTGAATCCTCGAAAGCGCATGTCGTCCGGGGCCATAACATTCCCCTCCCCATCAAGAGGCAGCTTGTCCTCAAGCTGAAAGTCGGGAAAGAACTCCCGGAACTCCAGTAAATCCACCCATGTGTTGTGGGCCTCGGACAGATCCTTCCACTTGACCAGAACCTCTGAACGGTATTCCGTGCCATGTTTCTTCCATCGGGACAGCGGTATATCTTCGGGACTGGGGCGTAGCGCGCCAGTCGTAGTAGCCTCGGGGAGGAAGGGAGTCACAGTGACCGCCGCTCCCAGTTTCTTCTTCAGCAGCGACACATGGAACGTGGGATGAATACGGGACCCCTCAGGAAGAGCAAGAGTGTAAGCAACCGGACCCACCCGATGAGTGATGCGGAACGGGCCATAGAACCGGGGAGCTAACTTCTGATTGGCCCGGCGAGCAACTGAAAGCTGTCTGTACGGTTGGAGACGGAGAAAGACCTCGTCCCCTACCTGAAACGTCCGCTCCGTCCGGTGCTTGTCAGCCTGTAACTTCATCCGGTCTTGAGCGGCACGGAGATTGTCCCACAGGAGGACCAAGGTCTGATCTCTGTCCCGTAGAGCTCGATCCACTGCAGGAAGAGTTGTGCTACCCGGCTCGTAGGACCGAAGAGAAGGTGGTGGTCGCCCGTAGACAACCTCGAACGGAGTGATCCTGCTAGCTGTGTGAAACGAAGTATTATAGCAATACTCCGCCCAATGTAACCATCGTGTCCAAGAGTGGGGCTCATCCATGACGAAACAGCGGAGGTATGTCTCTACCCCCCCCTATTGAGGACCTCGGTCTGACCATCTGTCTGCGGATGGTGCGTCGTGCTCATGCGCAACCGGGTACCCTGTAGCCGAAACAGTTCCTGCCAGAAATTGCTAATGAATACCGGATCACGGTCGGAGATGATCGAACTAGGAAGACCATGTAAGCGCACCACCTCCCAGGCAAAAAGATCAGCAACTGTCTCCGCGGAATACGGGTGGCTGAGGGCGAGAAAGTGGTCGTATTTGGACAGCTTGTCCACTACGACCAAGATCACTGACTTGCCCTGAGACCGGGGCAACCCGTCGATGAAGTCCATCGAGACCGTCTCCCAAATGTGCTGAGGGATCTCCAAGGGTGTTAGCAGCCCTGCAGGTGAGGTCGTCTCGTACTTTTGGCGCTGGCACACGTCACACTGTTGTACGAACGCTGAGCATCCCGGCGTAATCCCTTCCAAAAAACATTGGCCCGTAGCCGCTGTAGGGTACGGAGCACCCCAGCATGGCCTCCAGACGGGGACGAGTGGAACTCCTGTAACATAATCTCCTTCCAGGTAGAAGAAGCGGAAATGACCACCCTCCCGTGGTAGTATAAGTGTCCTCCAACCAGCTGGTAACCTGGAGAAGTGGGTTGGCCCTGGGACAAGGCCTCGACAATCGGTTGGAGCTCTGGGTCCGCAGCGATCTCCCTCTGAATGTCATCTAGGGACTCAATCAGTGGCCCCGAAATGTGGAGGATGGTGCTCTCCGGTAGGCGGGACAGGGCGTCGGCCACCAAGTTCTCCTTGCCCTGCTTGTACACGATCTCGTAATCATACCCCAACAACTTGGTCAGCCACTTCTGTTGGAGAGGGGATGCCATCCTCTGATCCAAGAAGTGCTTCAGGCTCTGGTGATCAGTGCGAACTTTAAAATGGTGGCCCAGCAGATATGGGCGCCACAGCGTCACGGCATGTAAGATTGCCAGCATCTCTTTCTCGTACGTGGAGAGGCCCAGGGTCCGAGGTGTCAAGGCCTTGCTGAAACACGCCAACGGCCGCCCCTCCTGCATCAAAACCGCCCCAATGCCCACTCCCGAGGCGTCCGTCTCTAAGACGAACTCCTTGGTGAAATCCGGCAGGGCGAGCACCGGCGTGGTCGTCATAGCCTCCTTGAGAACGGAGAAGGCCCGCTCGGCTTCATCATGCCAGGTAAAGGACTCCTTGTGGAGGAGCTGGGTAAGAGGGCGTGTCAGCTTACCATAGTCCTTCACAAACCTCCTGTAGTATCCAGTCAGGCCCAGAAAGCCTCGCAGTGCCCGCACTGTAGTGGGCCGCGGCCACTCCACCATGCTCTCGATCTTCCTTGGGTCTGCCCTGACCCCCTGGGCCGAAACCAGATGGCCCAAGTACTCCACCTCTGGTTTGCCCAAACGAGCACTTCGACAACTTAGCGTAGAGTTGATGCTGCCGCAGGATGGTAAGAACCTGCGCCACGTGCTCGATGTGCTCCTCCCACGTCCGACTGTAGATCAGGATATCATCAAAGAAAATGAGCACCGATCGCCGAAGAAGAGGCCGAAAGGTCTCATTCATCACCGCCTGGAAGATCGATGGGGCATTGGACAGCCCAAAGGGCATCACCAAGAACTCATAATGCCCATCGTGCGTGCGAAACGCGGTCTTGTGGATGTCTTCCGTCTTCATTCATATCTGGTGATAGCCGGACCGAAGGTCCAGCTTGGTAAACAAGCTCGCCCCATGCAACTCGTCCAAAAGCTCCTCTATCATCGGAATCGGAAACTTATCCTTGATCGTGGAATCATTCAAGTTGCGGTAATCCACGCAAAAACGCCATGAACCGTCCTTCTTCTTCACCAAGATGATAGGGGGGGAGAAGGCGCTGGTGCTCGGCCGTATGATGTCGGTCGCCAACATTTCCTTCACACTCCTCTCGATCTCGGCCTTCTGGATGTACGGATATCGGTAGGGTCTGACGTTTGGGGGAGCAGCCCCCTCCTTCAACTGTATGTCATGATCCCTGAACCTAAGTGGAGGAAGACCCCGAGGCTCCCGGAACACATCCTCGAACTGGGACAACAATGTCTGTATCTCCTCTGGAATGTCTGGAGGGGTTTGGCCCAACGCCTCCACCCCCACCACCATGGCCATCGGAGAGCCCTGCTCCTCCAACAGCTGTAAGCTCCTCAAAGAAATCTCCTTCAGAGGAGAGGACCGAATGCCCTGCAGGCAGTAGTCCTTCCCCTGTTGGGTGAACTCCATCGTCAGCCGCACCCAGTCGGTTGTCACCCTCAGTAACTGCCGCAACCACTGGACCCCCAACACCATGTCTGAGCCTCTGATCGGAAGCAAATACATGTCCGTGTGGCACAAGTAGCTCTGCACGCGGATTTCCACCCTCTTCATCACTCCCTCGCACTTCAGCTTACTTCCATCTGCCACCATCACCTGGAACGCCGCCTCCCTATCAATCACCTGCCCCACCTTCGAAGCCACGGTCGGGTTGATGAAATTGTGGGTACTCCCACTGTCCACCAAAATGGTCACTCGCTCCTTGCCCACCAGACCTGTAAAACGGAGTGTCACTGGGGCCGCACACCCCTCCATAGCCTGCAAGGAGACCCCGAACTCTGCTAAATCCAGATCCTCCACCTCGACGTCCACAAGAGGGTCCTCCTCTTCATCCTCCTCCCGCAGCATAAACACCTGGACCTTCTGACAAGTGTGCCCTCGGGTGTACTTCTCATCACAATTAAAGCACAATCCCTTCTCCCTCCGGGCCTGCATCTCTGGCCATGTCAGCTTCGTCACTGTGGGCCGTATGGCGGTGGGTGGCTCTCTCCGTCCCCCTGCTGGAGCCGCAAATGGCTTAGTAGCCGGCCGACTCTTCTGTCTGTTGAAGCGCTCCTCCTGTATCCGAGCAATGCTAATGGCATGGCTCAGACTGCGTGGCAGGTAAGCATGAACCTCATCACGCAAATGGTCCTTCAATCCTGAAATGAAGCAGCTCAGCAGTGTCTGCTCACCCCAGGTCACCCGGTTTGCCAGCTTCTCGAACTCTGTCTGGTACTCCGTAATTGTGCCCCTTTGCCGCAACTTCTGCAGAGTCGCCTCAACATCCTCACACTCCAGTGGCCCAAATCGGACCAAGAAAGCCTCCGTGAATTCCTCCCAGGGAGTCGTGGCGCGTCCCCTGAGGAACCATTTCGTCCACTGATACACGTCCTCCTCCAGATGGAAGGCCACCAACTGCACCCACTGAGCCTCGGGGACCTCCTGGTATTTGAAGAACAGTTCCGCCTTCTGAATCCACTCGAGCGCGTCACCTCCCCTGAATTTAGGGAAGTTCATCCGGGTCAACTTCGGCTGCATGTAGGGACGCTGATGTGCTCCACCAAATCCACCTCCCTCTTGGGCCATCTGCCCCAGTTGCTCCAGACCTCCCTGCTGCACCCCTTGATTCCACACCGGGGGTCTCCCTTGTCCTCCCTGGTTCGCCATCTGAGGTCTCACCGGACCCATATATGCGTTCCCGTACCCCAAATTGGGAGTTGCCGCTGGTTGAAGATGTAGAACTCCAGCAGTACCCCTGTGAAGGGGAGGAACAACTCCCGCCGTGCCTCCGAGAGGGACAGCATTCGCTCCGGTAGGACGAAACAGCCCGAAACCCTGATGTTGTGGCCTCCAAGGCTGTCCCGGGTGCTGGCCGGGTCCCCACTGGGCTCCCCCTCCCTGTCTGACACCTCCGCCTTGCCTGTGCAGCCCCGCCGCCCCCTGGACATGCGGGCTGGGCCCCCAAGTGGCTGCCGATCCCCCGTTTGGCCGCAGCAGCCCCGCCGGACCTGGTAGGGAGGAATCGGCACTCCAGCCGCCGGCGGTAGCCCCTCCGGCCACCGCATAGGGCCCTGCAACTCCCCCTGGCGCTGAATAGAGGCCGCCGGCCTGTCCCGTTGCTGAGTAGGAGCCGACGCCCCCGTTCCAGCCCTCCGCCGCTCTGCTGGGGCCCGCGTGGATGCCGCGCGGCCCCGATTGGTCGTCTGGTCCCCAGCCGGTGATCCCCCAGCCCTCCATCCGGCCGCCGCCTGGCCGAACCCCCTGATTTAGGGTTCCGGCCGTCATCTCGTCCGCCGGTTCCTCTCCTCCGCCGTTTTCCCCTCCAACTCCTTCTCCGTGTGGGTTGTTTGACGCGTCGATGTCAGAACCATCGCCGGAAGTCCCCCTCCCTTTCAGATTTTGCACAAGGAGGGATTTTAACTCCTCCATCCTCGAATCGAATCGCTCTTCCAGATTTTTTTGAGAGTTTTTCATGGATTCTTCGAACGCCGCCACCGAATCCGCCAACACAACGTAATTTTCCTCGATCGCGGCCAAACGTGCCATCTCCGCCTCCGTGCGTGTCACCATGGTCGCAGGAAGGAAGCTCTGATACCAAATGATACGAAACTACAACGGAAAAGCTAGAAAAACGGAAAGTAAAGGAAGAAGACGGCTAGGGTTTTTCGAAAAAGAAGGAATACCTGAAAATGATTAAGCATGATCTCCAAAAGAGGGGGAAAAGGGTATTTAAGTGACCCCTTTTCCCCTAGGGGCCGGCCGGCCCCATGTGAGGGCTGAACCGGTGCGGTTCAGCCCTCCTCCTCTTATTTAATTAATGGCGGGCTGAACCGGATGGTTCAGCCCGGTCTTTTCCCGGCGCTCCGTTTCTTTTCCCGGCGCTCCGTTTGGTCTTGTGGCGTACTTGAATCCTCTAAAGCGCATGTCGTCCGGGGGCATAACATAATCGGCCAAGTCCAAGTGTATCCAAAGACTATTGTAGCAGGTGTACCTGGTATCGGGTACGTACCGGTACCGAAAACATACCTGGTACGGGTATGTGACCCTCAGGGAAGTATCAGTGCGTCAAAGACTTTAACTCATCTTGAGTCATACAGCTTGTCATGGAACACAAACGACAAAAAATGTTTCTCTTCGAAAACACCGAGGCTCACAATGATTATATGCATTGGGATCTGTAGAGAAATAATAAATTTGGTATTTCCTCTAAACGGATCAAAGAAAAAAGATACAATACACCATATATTTGTACATATATATAGGGAGGAGTGAAAGCTTAACTCCATCCCAAGGTGTGGGACTACAACTCCAAAGAAAGAAAGAACTAATGGGCTGGTGCATGGGCCTTTTTATGGGCCTTAAATATACACATTTCTACACTCTCTCGCAAGATGGAGCATATAAATTGTAGGAGACAAGGTTGGACACAAACTGGATATATAATGGTCGAGGTAAGGTCTTGGTGAAGATATCAGCAACTTGTCCAGCAGCAGGAACATGCCTCATGTTCAATTTTCGGAGTTAAACTTTTTCCCTGATGAAGTGGCAATCGACCTCGATGTGCTTGGTACGTTCATGGAACACGGAATTCTCGGCAATATGAATGGCAGCTTGACTATCACAGTTGAGAGTAGCTGATGACGGGAGTTTAACCCCCCAGATCTCTCAAAAGACTTTCTAACCACGTAAGCTCGGAAACAACAGAGGTCATTGATCGATACTCAGCTTCCGCAGAAGAACGCACAACAATAGTTTGCTTCTTTCTCCGCTAGGTGACCAGGTGTGCACCAAAATAAGTGCAGTATCTGTTGGGTTTCTTGGGCATCAAAATCAAATTTTGAGAAGATAGGATCCTTATGAAACACAGCTAATCAAGATAGGAGTTTTGTACCTGCGTCGAAATCAAATTTTGAGAAGAATAGATGAAGATTGAGACCAAAACACAGAGTAGTATCCACGTCGCTAAAGGTATCCACACGAATGCCAGAAACACTTCACAGCCCGTCCAACGTACTCGAGGCTAAAAGATGATCGTCTTCCTCTGCGACGAATTGCTAGTTCCGTCCAGTGCAGAGTTTTTCCTTCCTCTCTTTTACGGTTTCTCCACTTCCGGAATAAGAGAAGGGAGAGTAGTTTTTCGAAAAACTTCAAAATAGGAAAAACAAAAAAGGGGGTTATCGTTACGGTTTTTACAAGACATTCTTAAACGGAACCAAAAGGCATGTCTTTTCAAAACCGCTTAGTTTCCAAAAACACCTAAAAGCACAGCTAAGTAATTTCAAAAATTACATGCCCTTTAAACCGCTAGAGAGAGAACATTAATGGTATTGGGAATTCCCTTTTCGGGTCAAAACCGAATTTATTAATTCTTTTTATGATTAATTTCTAATTAATCAAATGTCATCTAGCGTATACCTAATATATGTATTTAGGACTTGGTTTCATAAACTAACACGATCAATCACTTCAATTTCCACACATCCTTATGTACGACCATATAAGCTCATATCACGTTGGCAGTAAGACTAATCTCTTAACTACTTCTAGATCACAAGACTCTAACAGTACCCACTTGTGGAACGGCGATCATCTAGAGAGTCGGCATAGTCAGCATCAAAGTAGGCGACAAGAGATAAAGAGGACGAGGGCTTATACACAATCCCATGTCCCGTAGCAGTCTTCAAGTACCGAACGATGCGCTCTACAGCCTGGAGATGAGAGATTCGAGGAGTATACAAAAAACAGCTGACCTTCCCCAACGGCAAAAAGATATATCGGGTCTCGTAACAGTGAGATAGATGAGCTTGCACAGAAGACGTCGATAGTACTCTGGGTTAGGAAGGAGCAGATCAGAGTCGAAAGCATGGGCCCAGAGCTTGTGGTTGGCATCCATATGAGTGTCTGCAGGCTTGCATCCATAATTGTCAGCATCATGAAGAAGATCAAGACAGTACTTTCGTTGAAACAGAACGAACCCATCATGACGACGGGCCACCTCGATCTCCGGAAAGTATCGGAGAGGTGTTTCTTGATCATAATTATGCCAACAAGATCACCTTTCGTGATGAGGATATAATCTGCATATACAAGTAATATCGCAATGCACATCATGCGATGACGAGTGAACAAAGAAAAATAAGTCGAGCTCTGAATGAAGGCAACATCGTGAACCACCTGACTGAATTTATCAAACCAAATCCGAGGAGACTGTTTGTGACAATAGAGAGACTTTTTGATATGACACAACGGAGACTCCCCCGTGGTCTCATAACCAGGAGGTTGCTGCATGGAGACAGTCTTAATAAGGTCGTCGTTTAGAAAGGCATTCTGGATGTCGAGTTGGTGTAACGGCCAATGGCGATGAACAGCCAAGGAGATCAGGACCCGGGTAGTATTCAGCTTTGCCACGAGTGAGAAAGTCTCCTCACAGTCGAGGTCGCGTTGCTGAGTAAAGCCACGAGCCATTAGACGAGCTTTGAGGCATTCCACCCCATCGGGACGATGCTTGACAGTAAAAACCCATTTGCAACCCACGCATGTCTGACAAGGGGGAAGAGGGACAAGAGTCCAGGTCTGATTGACTCATAGGGCAGACATCTCCTCATCCATGGCGGTCTGCCATCCCAGATGCTGAAGAGCGCCCTGTAGAGAAGTAGGAGCAGAAATAGAAGACAGAGACGTCGCAAACCTGTTGAGCTCTAGAGATAAACGATGGAGATATACATAGTTCAGCATAGGGTGAGCAGTAGAGGCCGAAGCTGGATCAGCAGGCGTCGGAGCATCATCAGACCGGGGCAACTCTCATGGGGCCACAGTCTGAGTGGAGTATTTGGTATAGACACGGAGAGGAGGAGGAACCAAGGGTAACGGCACCTTCGAAGGAGTGGGAAGCAGCGGAGGAGAATTGTTGGTGACAGGGATATGTGGAAGGTCGAGTACGGTTGTGATAGGAGGATCGGAGCAATGGAAAGGTTGAATCTCAAGAAATGTGACATCGGCGGAGGTGACAAGCTTCTTATGAGATTGAAAGTAACAAACGTAGCTTTTTTGGGTACGAGAGTATCCAACGAACATATATTTGGAAGTCGTGGAGTCAGTTTGTCCATGGGCACACCAAGATTGTTGGCATAACAGACACTGCTGAAAATACGAGGTATCAGGGGAAATGGAAATTCAGAGGGATAGAGAATGAAAAATGGCTGGCAAAGTTAAGCATTGAGGATGGAAGGCGATTAATCAGATAGCAGGCAGTGAAAACAGCGAACTGCCAATAAACGGTCGGAACCTGCATCTAGAACATAAGGGACTGGGCAACCTCGAGAAGGTGACGATTCTTCCGTTTGGCGACACCATTTTGTTGTGGGGTATATGAACAAGTGGTTTGGTGAATAATGCCCAACGCATTGCAGGTGTCCTGAAAAAGATGACTAGTATATTCGCATGCATAGGATTTTAATGGATCGCAAGAATTGGTTTTGCGTCTTAACGAGAAATGAGCGAAAAATGCTTAGTAACTCCGTGCGATCGCGCATTAGATACAACCACGTTATGCGAAAAATGAACATCAATAAAAGTAATAAAATAACAATAGTCAGAGACACTGGACATTTTGTAAGGGTCCCAAATATCTGAATGCACTAAATCAAAAGGAGTCGTGCTCCGAGTACAAGTAGGAGAGAAAGTAGAACAATGTTGTTTCCCGCAAATAAAGGTTTCACAATAAAAATCAGAAAAGGAAAAATTAGGAAGAGCCCGCTAGAGGATAGGCAGAGAAACATGGTCAAGACGTCAGTGTCGTTGATAGCAGTGACGGTGGAGAGAGACGAGACGGGAACCTACCAATAATAGTCTGAGTCCGTCAATCATGCATCATAAAAGAAGAAGAAGAAAACGTGATTAGGCAATCATGATCCCGAATAAGATGACTGACAGAGAGAATATTAAAATGAGAGCCAGAAACATTCAGGACAAAGCGGAGAGAAAGAGATTGAGTGAGAGACAAATCATCAGAACCGCAAGCTGGGGTGGTATCTCCATTGGCCACTGTGATAAACTTAGGAGAAGCATCGTCCGTATATCGAGATGGTTTCTACGGGGTAATATGGTTGGTATCCCCGGAGTCCACTATCCATAAAGGATTATGAGAAAAATAAGAGATACCTTTGGTTGAGGCAGAAGCAACGGAACCAGAGCCCTGTGTAGCATACGGAGTTGTTGAGGTCGTCGTGCAATGCGTCAATGTCGGAGCGGGAGGTCCACGTCAGGATATTGCATTTTGTATGGGACAATCTGGTCTCCTGGAAAAGCAAGAAGCAAATTGTAGTTGCGAGATTCACAGTTGAGGCAGAGTACAAGACCATGGCCTTAGGTGTATGAGAGATGTTATGGTTGAAAGCCCTGCTGGTAGAGCTCAAGATGGACCAAGGGGGCAAATGACATTGTGGTGTGACAGCAAGTCAGCTATTAGCATTGCAAATAACCCCGTTCAAAATGACAGAACCAAGCATGTGGAGATCGACAGGTTCTTCATCAAGGAAAAGCCGAATAGTGGTGTACTGGACTGCGCCATGTAGTTATTAAAGAGCAAGTAGTTGATTATCTAACTAACATTATTTTAAATGTCCTCCGACATGTCTACCGACATGTTGTTTTTTAGGGTAAAACGATATTTGTTTTTTCTAAAAAATCGATTATGTGCTTTTGTAAAATAAAGGTTGATATCCGATTTTTTTCGATATATCGGCCGATATCCGATTTTTTCTGATATATCGACCGACACGAGTTTTGAACATATCGTCCGCTATTTTATTTTATGTTATGTTAGCAGTCTAGCAGTATATGTCTAAATCACATATATATATTATATTATGTGTGTTTAAAACAATTAGACTCATTGTATTGTTTTTTTAATATGTTATTTTTATAATCAATTTTGTATAATTATTTCACACAATATTTTCTTATTTCATATTACAAAAATTGTAAAAAGTTCAACATAATTATTAGTTGTCATTTATATGATTTTAACATAAACTTATTATGTATGGGAAAACTTATAATCAATTAAGAATATTTAGCGTTTAAATCTTCTTTATTTACTATAAAATTAATACTAACAAAATAAATTTATTATATAATATTATATTTTGCATTATACTGATTTGTACTTGTTATAATATTTTACTTTGAATATTTTTCGAATTTATTTTGAGATATACATGACTCATTGTTTGTTTACTTATTATGTTAATTTTTTTCCTTTTAGAACGTATAATTAAACTTAATAAAGATAAAAATAAATTTTATTATTTATAAAATATGAAAATCCAATATTTTAAAATATCCCCGACATGTCTCCAATTTCCGACATCCGACATTTAAAAACTCAATCTGATATGTCGCCGACATTCGATATTTATAATCATGCCCACTAAGGGACTCAGCTTACTTGATTTCGCAAGATAGTGTGACAAGATGGGCTTAGTTAATATCTTCCGCTCAACTTGAGAGGAAGTGTTGGTATTTAAATGTAAATAGACTTGTATGGGTTAACACATGAAAAAATAAAATCTCTTATTTCCACTGTCATGTTTATAGTGGAGCCGTCAATGTTAATTGAAATGTTAGTGTCTAAGAAATTACATCATCTAAATTTATTGTTTTTTAGTTAATCGTCTTTACTATGATGTTTTATAAAATTGTGCAAATATAAAGTAAAATAGTGTAGAAATTGCATTAATAGATCAAACAATCTTGATTTTCCAAACAAACAATATAGATTTTCCAAACAAACAATATAGATTTTTCCAGACTAACAATCTGGATAGGCCAAACAATTTGTACAGGTTTGTATTGCAATTACGTAGACAGCAATGATGTTGATGTCATGTTTAAGACTCATCAGTTAGATCATCAAAATATTGAGCTAAGTGCAAAGAAATTCGTACCAACCATTATACTCATTGTATAGATGATTAAGAAAAAGGATTGATCGTCCAGATGATTAGAGTCAAGACAACTGATGTTTGAAAATTTCTTTTCCATGGGATTGTTTTACAATGTTGTTATGTACTTAGTTTTTGATGGTTGACAGTATTATGATGACACCAATATTTACACTTGTAGAGAAATACGAAATCTTGTATATATTTCGCCACGAGCTACCATGCGGACTTTAAGACGGTCAATTGTCCTATCCGGAGCATGCTTGATTACAAAGACCCATTTGCAGCCAACAGTAGTGTGTCCTGGTGGGAGAGGAACAAGATCTCATGTCTGATTAGCCCAGAGAGCTTTCATTTCGTCGTTCATGGCTGCCTGCCAGCCTGGATGTTGGAGAGCCTCCTGCACAGAGTTAAGGATAGAAATAGAGGATAGAGAAGTAGCAAATGTGTGTAGCGGCGGGGACAGGCGATGTAAAGATACATGGTTCGCCATGGGATGAGCGGTGGAGGCCGGTGCCGAATCAACAGGTTGCAGATTGTCAGAGGTCGAAGCCGACTGCATTGGGGCGACGGAGCGAGGAGGGTGACGCATGTAGACACGGAGAAGAGGAGGCTCGTTGGGAGCGGGAGCCGGGAGAGGAGGGAGATTTGGTGGAGAGGTGACTGGGATTACAGGTCTAGGTAAGGATTGTGGTGGAAGAGGAGGGGGTTTTGGTTGGAGAAGAAAGGTTGATCTTCCCGGAAGGTAACATCAACCGATACTGTCACCTTATGGGTAGTAGGAGAGTAGCAGACATTTCTGAGTACGGGAATAACCGACGAACACGTGTTTGGTTGCTCGTGGTGCCAACTTGTCTGTGGACGGACCCAGTAAGTGAACATAGCAGGTACAACCAAAGATTCGAGGGGTGAGAGAGAATGGTGGAGTAGTTGGGAAGAGGAGACTGAACGGAGTAGCATTATGAAGGACAGAGGAAGGTAGACGGTTGATGAGGTAGCATGTTGTTGACAGCGCAAAGTTCCAATAGGCCTTGGGTACCTACATTTGAATCATGATGGAGCGAGCAACATCAAGAAGATGTCTATTTTTGGGTTCAGCAACACCGTTTTGTTGGGGTGTATAGGCACAAGATGTTTGATGAATAATCCTGAATTCGGAGCAGAGGTTGGTAAATTCATGACTAGTGTATTCGCGAGCGTTATCCGTGCGAAGGGTTTTGATTGGTTCGGAGAACTGGGTGCGAATCTCAAGGACGAACGTGCGGAACACACGCGGAAGCTCGGAGCGATCACGAAGTAAGTATAGTCATGTCGTTCGAGAATAATCATCAATAAACGTGATAAAGTAGCAATAACCAGAAATACTTGTAATTTTATACGGACCCCAAATATCAGAATGTACTAAAACAAAAGGAGCAGAGCTCCGAGTACAATGAGGAGAAAACGATGAGCGATGTTGTTTGCCCAGAATACATGAATCACAACTAAAAGAAGGAAGATGAATCTCTGGAAGAGCCTTCCGGAGGACTGGATGAGGGGCATGTCGATACGTCGGTGCCAATCAACTGAGGAGACGGAAGAGAGGATGGTAGGGGGGCTTCAAGAAGGTAGAGCCCATTTTTGCAGTTGTCCTTTACCAATGATACTCTGCGTCCGTCGATCCTGCAAAAGAAAGGAAGAGGAGGTGAATGTCACAGAGCAATCCAAATTTGTAGTGAGGAGACTGACAGAAAGTAAATTGAACGGGGAGCCCGGGACATGAAGAGCCGAGCGGAGAGAGGAATTGAGGGAAATATCAGCGGAGCCAGAGACAGGAACGGTGTCGTCATTGGCCACGGTGATATATTTAGGATGTGGAGAGTTCAAGTATTAAGGTGGCTTCAGCGAGATAATGTGATGAGTAGCACCTGAGTCCACTATCCAGCGTGGACTAGTGGAGAGACAAGTGATACCTTCATTGAAGATGGAGGCGGCGGAGGCAACGGAAGCGGGCGGGCGGATGAGCATGCCATGGAGTTGCTGGAGCTGGAGGCGGACATCTTCAAGGTCCGCACGAGTGGCAGAAGGACTGTCGACAGCAACATTTGCAGCAGGACGAGGAGGAAGACCATGTTTGCGGTAGCAGGTCGCCTCGAAGTGTCTATCCTTACCACAGAAGGAACACTTAGGACGTGTTCGGCCACCACGACCCCTTCCCTGAGAACCTGAACGTCCCCCACGAGCAGGAGGAGACAGAGGTAGTAATGGTGCAGAAGCTTTCTGAAGGAGGGCTGGTGAGTGAGGTCCCGTAGTATCAGGAGGAGGTGATACTTTTAGGAGCATGGAGCACACATCAGAGAGATACGGAGTAGCAGCGGATGAGAGGATCTGGGCCCGAATGCTCTAAAGATGAGGCGAGACACGAGTCATCATCATGGCAATACAAACAGCTTCCTTCTGAGAACGTTGAGCAGCGAGATCCGTAGTAGCGGGTTGATGGCGGATCCAGGCTTCGGCCAGTGTCTTAGCCTGAGCAACAAAGGAGCTCAAGTCAGCTGCACCACCAGTGTCAAGAGTCTGAAGATCCGTGATAATGTCATAGAGGTGTTGGAGACTATCCTTCCCGGAGTAGAGAGAATGGAATTCATCCCACATTGCCTTGGCCGTCTCGTAATACATGGTCATTCGATAGGGTTCGTCATCAAGGGAGTTGAGTAGCCAAGTCTGAGCAAGGCCATCATCCCGTAGTCATTCATCCGTAGGTGCAGAGGGAGGATCCTTTTGGAGATGATGCAAAAGTCCCTTGGATTGGAAGTCTCGTTTGACAGAATGCACCCATTCGACAAAGTTCTTCTTTCCGGCAAGGGAGATGGTGGTGATCCGCAACTCACCACGCACCTCCGGAGCAGGAGACATGCGACCTGCAGGAGAGGATGCGGGCAGCTCTGAGGATCCCGTCGAAGATCCCATGGAAACACAGCAAGATCGTAGTTGGCAAGAGAAAGCAAGGCAGCGAGCAAGATTTTCAGTTCGGCAGGCTGCTGGGAGGAGGTCGCACGACTGGCTGCGGGGAGGATGCCGCTGGAGGAGACCGCCCGGTCTGGCTGCTGGGAGAAGAGACCGCAGGGAAGAGGTCCCACGAGCTATTGGAGGGAGCAAGCCGCACGATCGACTTGAAGAGGCCGCTGGGGGGTATTGCGGAATCGGGTAAAAAGGAGAAACCGCAGGGGGGTCTACGGTTAGACTGGCAGGCGACCTCGTGGGTAGAGAAGAGACCGCAGGTTTCGTAAAAAAAATGGTTAACCGCAGGTTCAGGAACCTAGTTCTGATACCATGTAGAGAAATACGAAACCTTGTATATATTTCTTCTCAACACTAAATACAGAGTATGAATACATATATATATATGAGGGAGAAAGAGAAAATAAATCATATACAATATGTGGGACTGAACAATAAGAGGCTACATGAGCCCCAATATGGGCCTTTACATGGGTTTTTCTAACAACACTAAATATTTTTCTACGGGCTTCACGATAATTTTGCAAGGGAATGTCAGTTAAAAAGAAGTCCTACAAGAGCAAGCTGAATGATGATCTCTATTTAATCTCTTTATCAAGAACATCTATGCATTAGTTATATGGCATTGGAAGAGCACCGGCCACAACCATGTCCTAAAGCGACAGTTACAAAGACTCGCCATATCGGCCTTTATAAATTGTTAACAAGAAAAAGTGATAAGAATTGAAGGATCTAATATCCTCTTGATGGAAGTTCAAATGATCAGGTCCTCAAAATGTTAAGAGACCTATTAATGGAATGTGGTGGAAGTTTACACTCATATCGACATCCCCCCTCTCTCGAGTAAATCAATCAAAAACCCATATTTATTATTATCTACCTACTATAGAAGTTACCATTAGGAGTAGAAGTAGCCTAGCTAAACATCTCTCTTTTTCAATCTCTATTTCCGAAAAGATCATCAATCACCAACCATGGTGATTGACTATCTTCAACTTTGTCACAATACTGGGTGGTTCGGAGAATTTATGAGCAGACATTGATTAACAAAGATTGCACAGCACTCCATCATAGATCAGTTTTAAAGGAATTTATCTGTCTTCCTAATGATCATTTATATTTCATTTTACTGTAAGATACAGATGAGACAGTAATAGTTGGTTGATTACTCAGATATATCGCCAGAACAGTATATCTTTTACTTGTAATTCATGGCTGATCCTTGGTTGGAATTGGTTGAAAATTTTGTATTTGTGAGTTCTTGTATTTGAATTTGTTCTAATTATCTCCCTATATTTGAATAATTCATTCATGGTCGTTGTTACATTGCTTGTTTAGATTCTAGTTTTCTAGGATAATTATTTATATTTGAAAAATGAAAGGACTCCCTTCAAGAGAGAGTTTGAATCTTTTAAATTAGGAGTTTTTAATTCCATTTTTTCCTTTTATCTTTTTCTCAAAGGGACTATTGTGCTTTGTCTTGATACAATAAAAGGCTCAATTAACAACCAGAGAACTCAAGAAACCAAAATCTAATATGAATATCCCAAGTATGCAGAATAGTCCTAGTACTTACCTTAATAGGTCTAAACAAGACCATCAAATTAAAATATTTCAGTACCAAATTTATTTGATAGAAACTTACAAAAAGTCAACATCCACCGAATGATTATTGGACTTCTAGAGATGGAACACCAAACATAACTGCAATGGTGAGATAGCAAATGGATGAAAATCCAAAAGCTAAATCAACTGTGTCACAACAAATGGCTACAATTTTAAGGTCATGTATTGAAGAACAATGATGTATGGTGAATAATTGTATTCTTATTTTAATAAAGTGATGAAATGGCAGGCCTTAGCATCTTAGGCCTAATTACCACCAACCTATAGCAAATTTCGGCACGATAATGGTCAATGATACAAACCTTAACCAGCAGTATCAATGGGAGGTTTAAATAATAGAGATGTTAGAATATTCGCATGCCCGATGACCGATAATTTATTAAAGCAATAGTATGAAGCAGTACTAATATTTCTATGGTTAATGTTTATACTAATATTGCATATAACCCTTTATTTGCAAATAACGGAACAGATAGCACCATGGATGGTCAACGATTTAACAGAAAGCCAAAAATATAAGCCAAGATGGTAATATCTCTCTAAGTGTATCCATAGACCGATCAACAATATTACCAATCAAGGAGTTGCACCAAGTATCAACCCTACCAAATGGATAAGCGTTGCTAATGAAATAAATAACAATAGATCACCCCGAAGGTATGCTATTTTAGGCCAATGTGTAAGACAAAATCTCGTAGATCATCAAGAATCTCTAGGCCCAAAGTGTCATATATCTTCGCCCATTAATGCACAATATAATAGTTGAGAGTTCATTATAAATGATCATAATGTAGGATATATGCCAGGAAGTCTGAACATTAACATCTACAAGAATTCATACTCACAACAATAAGATCTTGTATATGAATTTTTCAACATGTAAATGCATTGGCTGATTTACTACCCAATAAGAAGACACATCGGTTAGACACATAAGCCCGATGTATCAACACCACACTTTGTTCCCGTATTCAAAAAGGCTAAAATAAAAATGCAACGCTCTCTTAATAGAGTGTGGATATACGAAAATCTGGTAAAACAAAATGAATTTTTATTGAGAAAGCAATTTGTTAGAAACAACTTCATGGATATGGTCTCATTGGTATCCCATGTCTCAAAATATGGAAGAACCGTCAAGGAAGAAGAAGATAGAACTCCTCTAAAGGAACCTATTAATCAATTGTTAACTAGATCTGGTCACGATATAGGCAGCGGGAAATATTACAAATGGCATGATACTTTGACACACAATAGTAACAGTTGCATTATACTACGTAATGTGATATAAAAAGCAATTGTAGAAAAAATAATCAAGTTTCCTGATAAGGCCAAAGATCCTTTGTAAGTAGATCAAGATCTTTTTTCCCAAAACAATGAACATGAGCAAGAGTCGGTTAAATTGACTGATGGCACGCTCTGAAGAGATGTTAGTGGAGCATACTATAAGTGAATTGATAATTATGCTCACTATGACTATGGAGCAGGATTCAGCAGGAATAAGAGAAAACTAGTCAGTTGTCTAAGATAGATTTATCAAATCAAAATGAAGTGAACGTCAAATTAGCATTGGTCGGTAATCCATTAGATAAATTGTTAATGGATTGATTAGCTAATGAGGTTATTGCAATAATGGATATGTCTCACAAGGGAAATTGAAGACAAAACATGTAAGGGAAAAGAACCTATCGACCAGACAAAAGAGGAGAACAAAAAGCTCCAAGGGAACAAAATTAATCATCTCAGATCGAAACAAGTCAAAAAAAACTAATTTCTGACTGAGGCTTCATTTGACGTGGTGATGGTGGTCGTGAACACGGTGATCATGAACCGTGGTTCGTGAACGCCCGACCTCACCTAAAAAAATTCATGCATTTTATGCTCAAAACTAGTTTATTTTCTTGGTAGCGGTCATAACTTTTGTCTTGCCAAACATACAATCTATGATAATGGTGTTTTTGACCCAACTCACCGGAGCAAATAAGCTGCGCCGAACGAAACCTGATTCTTCTTGTGCAATAAATACTAAAATAACAAGGACCAGAGAAAGTAGATATTTTCATTTGATCAAAATGTGTGAAGAACGCACGTTTAATTGGTGTAAGCTATGTTGCCAGAATGAGAGCATCCAGAAAACCTGAATAGGGTTCACAAAATCATATGAATGAAATTTACATTTTTCATGTACATTTAGTATTCTGGCTTTTGATTTCTTGTAACTGCTGAAGTTTTGGTTGTATTACATATTAAGTAGAGAATGAAAGAACATGTAGTGCACAGTTTACTCATATTTCTCATCCATTGTTTTATGTTAGAGTTCCACATTTAGCAATGTTTGCTTTCAATGGTGTTCGAATTTACAAATTAACTCTAATTCATCGACACAAAATAAATTGTGAGTTCGTTTGCTTAACGAAACAAGTGGAACAACACTTTAGCCTTTTCAAGATCGGCTCATTTACACCTCAAATTCATCGTGGGTAGAAATTAGTCCATTTAGAAGAGTGCGTGTGTGCGCGCGCGCGCGTGTGTGCGAGAGAGAGAGAGGGAGAGGGAGAGAGAGAGAGAGAGAGAGAGAGAGAGAGAGAGAGAGAGAGAGAGAGAGAGAGAGAGAGAGAGAGAGAGAGAGAGAGAGAGAGAGAGAGAGAGAGAGAGAGAGAGAGAGAGAGAGAGAGTACACTGGCACTGGGTCGTGACGGGACGATTTGGCGCTCGAAGACCCTCGCGGCGACGTTGAAGCTCTTAAACATCAGAGATGCGGTAGTAATGCAGCGTCCAAATGGAGAAGACGGGAGACTTTTGATGCTTCTCCAGCATAGCGAAGGGATTTGGGGCGTCGGTGATGAAAACGTAGCGTGCCGCCGCTGCCAGTAATCCGTTCGCCGGAACTGACACTCAAACTCGAGCCCGACTTTGAACTCCCGGCGAGATTCTCCGCTTCTTCCCTAGTTTTCTTTTTAAAAACTTGAAAACCATAGCTGACAGCTACAGTTCATGGGATGTAACCCTGTGAGGATCGCAACCGACTGGTAACACGTAGCCGACGCAAATGCCTCAGAATTTTTTTCGCTGCTTTTTTTTTCAAAAACACTGCTTTTTCCAAAAATAGAATTGCGTGTGTTCTGACTTCTGAGATCTGTTTAGCACAGTTTGTTTATTAATAGTCGTGTTGTTAAAGCCATGCCCTAATGGTCCGTTCGGTTCGTAGGTTTTGATTTTAAAGAATTGGAATTCAGTCAAAATCTTGGTTTTGCCTGAATTCCAATTATGTTGTTCGGCTGCAGAAAAGTTTTGAGCTGCAGGAATTGAAATTTGGCAATTCTGTTGTTCGGATGCAGGATGAAATTGGTTTTGGTTTTGCATAAAATTTGAAATTCTGTTTCGAAGTACAAAATTACAACACAAAATAGTAGACACATAAAATATTCCAATACACAACAATAACGCAAATCAAAATGTTCCAATACACATCGACAATACGAATTAAAGTGTCAAGTACATAACAACATAACACAAAATGTTTTTTAGAAAAACAACCCAAACTGAAGACTTCAAAACCTATCCCCATAAAATTGCAACTGAAGCCATGTCGTCCTCATGTGAACCGGTAGAGTGATGAACCTGTCGAACTTAATACAACTATCACCGAGGAGATCCATGGCTTTCAGTATTCAAGGTCTGTTAGATCCGTCAGTTGTCCTAGTGCTTCGTAAACCTAACCGGAATTTGCATCCATAGGCTTTGCAGCTTAATTCTTTATAGCGATAGCTGCCTGTTCCATACTTGTTGTCATTTGACTAATCGCACTTGCAATTACATCAGCGGGATTTGTCTTCCTCTTCCTCTGTCTACTGCTCCCTGCTATTGAAGTAGGTTCTCCCGCAACGCTTTCCTCTCCAAATGACTCATTAATTATCTCAAACTCATTAATTATCTCATTTGTTGTTGCTGCAAAACTACCTGTAGCTTTGTCAGTGCCACATAAAATGCTCAAATTTGACCAGTTAATGATAACTTTATCTTCATAGTGTTTCACCGTCTAATTGGCCTGCAAAAAAATAATTTAGTAAGATTGCAACGAAAAATTCATGAAAAAAATAATGAAAGCCCTGAAAATTACCGTTACATAGTTAGCTCATACTTCCTCGTTATCCACCTTGACTATATTTCGTTCCCAGTCCCATCCAAACCCACTTGTATCTAGCATCGCAGACACCTCCTTGTAATACTTATTCCATGTTTTCAACCTTGCCATTATCTTCTCCTTAGTAAAAGTTATATTATGGGTCTCTTTCATGCCATTGATTGCCACTGTAAAGGCCACACATTTCCATCCATTTGGAGTTTTGTGGTCATTCTCATGCTTTTCCAATAGAATGTTTGAAAGCGTATGATCCATTTCACTCGTCCAGTGAACATAAGTTTTCTCTTTGTTTGAGCCGCTAGCCATTTCTTATTACCTGTAAATAAAGAACATATATATCGGTAGATAATATTAAACGATTATATATTTTGAAATACAAATTTCATAAAACTACATCAAAAAAACACTTCAAAATACTATAAAGTACATCAAAAAAACACTTCAATATATTTCTACGTCCAAATTATCAAGTTCATCTAGATATTCTCATTGCGGTTATGATACTCCTCAAACATTGTCATCGCTAAGTTGTCTCAAAAGTTTGCCCATTCATTTGTAGATTGAATTGGATTAATGTCATCGTCATATTCGAAGATCGCATCGTCTTCAGTCACCCTATCCGCTAATAATTCAGCATCGACCTCAGCGAGTAGTTGAGAATTACTAGCAAGCCTCTTCTGAATGAGAAAATTGTGTAAGACGCAACAGACATCTATAATTTGAACCTGTGTTGAAAATTTATTTCAGAATAATCAATTATTATTCAAAATTTAATATAGATTTGTCAATGTAGTACCTGAACTCTTATATTATAGAAAGATGGTTGTCGTAAAATTGCACAACGCTTCTTCAATAACCCAAACGTTCTTTCTATGACATTACGTTCTCTTGCATGACGAAGATTGAATAACTCCTTGTAATTAGTGGGGTTATTTCCTTGCGTCGACCATTCTTGTAGATGATAAAGTGTTGATCGATATGGTGAAAGAAAACCAGGACCGTTGGTGTAACCAGCATCCACCAAGTAATATTTATCTGTCACTTTACACTAGCATCAACATTAAATTAAATGTTGATTAAAAATTTGTCTTACCAATTGGAACTTCAAATCAGACAGTCCTCTCTAGTGCATCTCGCAAGACTCTAGAATCAGAAGAAGACCCTTCCCAACCGGGTAGGACATATAAGAATTTCATCTGATTGTCACAGACACCGAGTACATTAGTTGTTATGGCCTGCTTACGATTTCTATATCTTCCATGATCAGTTGTAGGCACAGTCACTTAGATATGAGTGCCATCTAGAGCACCAACACAATCTTCAAAACCATCTCCACCTACGATTTGATCTCGATTCTGGTAACTTGATATAATCTATAGCTAACTTCAACACCGCTCTAAGCACAATATTGAAATGTCGACTAACAGTATCTGTCGATCGGATAATTGTACAACACATCACGAAACTTCTTATTATGTGATATAATGTACAAAAAGGTTGCAACAGCTTCCTTTACTGACACATATTTACTTTCACGTACATATCCTCTGGCAGACAGTATATAACATAGTTCTCTGAATGGTTGTTTGTTCATGCGCAATAAGTTAAAACAATTAATATCCGTACCCTTATAAATGCGCTTTAACAATGAAGATCATAGTACATTGTTAACTTCATGATCTACAGGCTCCAAGGGAATATATTCTAACGCTGCATAAGCAGCACCGATTATTGTGAGATACCCTGCCTTTAAAATGTATTCTCGCTTGAATTTTTTTATCAACTGCTCTAAATCCATCACTAACCTATCAAAATGGAAATCATCTAATCAACATAAGCGACAGTATTAATGTGAACAAGGATTGACAACTACTTATAGACAACTAATTAGCAATCCAAACATGTAAAAAAATATTTGATACCTACAGAAGGAACTCACGATGTAAAGTTGAACATAAGCGACACATATTTGCAAAGAACAAAATTTAAGACCATCAATATTTGCAACTAATTAGCCATAAGAAACCATCAATATTTGCCTGAACCTAACACCAGGAAAATGATAAACCTAAACCAAAAATAATCAAAACCTGAACCTAACAAACAAACTATCTTGAAAGCATTTTGGTCTTTCAGAATCAAATCTTGAAAGCATTTTGATGAAAGTTCCAAATTTCCACTGAAAAGAAAAACTCATTTACTACTTTCACATGCCAGCAGCACAAGGTCATGTCACATATGCATGCAAAAAATAAATTAGCAAGAAAGACTGGTAGGACAAATGGTACCAACCATAAGCTTTGTAAAATCTTAAGTGTTTATTATTCATTATGCTTAACTAAGTGTCACTTGATTGTATTTCATTCATGCAATTCAGATGTGCTACAATTGCAGAATGGACCCTAGATCTACCCTCCATTTTTGAACTCGCATCCATACTAACAAACAAGGCCCTCTATTTTTGAAAGCAGATCGGACACAATCAGTCACCGGAGAAAGACCAAAACTTTACCTAAAAAATATCTTTGTTAGCCATGCCTAAATTACCCTAAACCCCGTTTAACACTCACCACTCTTTCTGCGATAGCGACCCGTCACACAAGGAACAACGGATGAGGGAAGATCTAGGGTTCTATCCACCTCACACAAGGAACGGCGATGAAATAAATGATGAACAAAACAATGGAGGAGATCCCGTAGAGGGAGATGCGAGGAAGAGAAAGACCAAAACTTTACCGGCGGCGAGGATGCAAAGAACGACGAGGAGGCTGCAGAGATCGACGATGGAGGAAGGAGGAAGAGCCGCGTTCTTCGCCTGCGCCGTCCAAAACCAGCGAAAAACAACCCGAGGACCTGTTTTTTGGGGTTAGGCAAGTAGAAAAAATATAGGTTTTCAAACAAAACCAAAACCGGATGGAGACCGATGAACCGAACGCCTAAATTGGCTTTATTAAAGCCAAAACCAAAAACCAGCGCCCAAATCAGACGAACTGAACGGACCC
This sequence comes from Dactylorhiza incarnata, assembly GCA_033032865.1. Taxonomy (NCBI): domain Eukaryota; kingdom Viridiplantae; phylum Streptophyta; class Magnoliopsida; order Asparagales; family Orchidaceae; genus Dactylorhiza; species Dactylorhiza incarnata. Next base: position 3,464,675 of record JAWHQI010000130.1, read on the forward strand.
TAAAAGATTATAGGCAACCCAAAATAAGCATGATTCAATGAATTTATGCTTCATTTTTTTCTCCTAAAAAACCTTTTAGCAAACTAGCCCACGCCTCCTCATTCTCGTTCCTTCCTTCTCGTGACCTCGAGATAGCTCCGTCGCATGGCTGCTGCTGCTCCTCGAGAATATGTAACAGGTTGGTGCAGAGGCGCTTCGCAGTGGATCTTCCAGTGCCCAATTCAGCTTTTTTCAACCTATCCATCTCGTCGTCTTTTCCTTCAACCGCTTCCTTACGCCATTCTCCACCGCCTCCGCAAGCTGCTCCGAGAATCTCTTTGGCCACTTTGCGAGCTCCATTTTAATCAGAGGAAGTATGCATATGGCAAGAGTGAGACCGCAATGGAGAGCGGAATCAGGCCTCATGTCTGTGCATGTCTGAGCATTGCCAAAAATACGGACTCTGCAGCCTCGTTCGTTGTTTTCACAAGCAGAAGCATGAGAAAACATGATAGAAACGTCAAAAATCTTCGAAATGGAGAGTGAGACTGAGTGGAGGGAGGAAGAGGATCATGATTTTTGAGGACTCCAAAATCCTTCTCCCTCGCCTCCTCAGAATTCTTCACGTCAAGCTCCTCGATAATCTCGATCACAATGGCATCCAACTTTATGTGCACTTTCCTCACACCGGAGGCGGACCCGGTGATCTCACCCAGAAAGCTCCACTATAGGAACGTCTTCTTCAACGCAAATGGGAGAGATGGGGGAAGTTCGGTGATAGGAAGAAAACAGGGAATGATTTGTTGGTAGTAGTCATAGCTCGTAGAAGATGCAGAAATGAATGTAGTACTCAGGTTTGCTTGTAATAAAAGAAGTTTGCTAATAATCATTTGCAAAAAAGGTGATTTGCTAATAACCAATATTTGCCTTCAAACGCTTCTGTATGTCGTTCTAACTCTTTATAAGTCCTCAAGAAAATTTTAGAGGGACCCTAGATCAAGTTCATATTCATTTGCATCCTAGTGTAATAATGTTTCTCGTGCAAAAAACATTTTCAATCATGATACAATTTTTCATTGTTACCCCAGCACCTTTCAGCCCCCAATGCTCAATCCCCGGCTCCATTAATTTAATAACATGTCATCTCCCCACTCCCACACCATTTGTCACCCAAACTTCGACTCCCTCCCATCCCACACCATTTAGGTGTGTCAATACGCCTACCCCAAAAAACACTAGAGTCCCAAAAGTTGAAACACTCATTCTTCACCGGAAGTCATACCCGATCACAGATTTCAACCATAGCGCCATCTTTCACTTTCCCCTCACGAGCACACACTGGTCGGGTGAATTTGAAGGGGTGTGCACAACATCCTGATGACCAACATGTGAAATCTCTGCTCAGACAACTTTGAACTTTGTATTTTTTGGCATAATGCACCCCCCACCACCCCGAAGTGCACCCTAAATATTCTAATATTGCAGTTTGCACCTGTAACACCTTCCTTGTTACATAGAATATAACAGTAGATCCGATCGGGACCCCACACCATATGAAATGAACAAGAGAGGGAGTTACGTATTAGTGTTAAACAATTTTAAGTAAAACCATCTCAGTATTCACAGAGTCAATAACGAAAGCATTTATTTATTTAAATCAAAACCAGATGACATAAGTCCACTTTACTACAAATAGAATGAAAGTACATCAAAAGTTCTTTATTTCAAATGTTTACAATAACATGTGGTTTACTAACATCGGCACGCAGGACGGCCACACATGAAAACAAATAAACACACAATTGGTCCTTTGAGGGCCAGCATAGCACAGCAACTGGGGATCCAACCCGTTATGTTCCGCTCGGCTCGCTAGCACCTGTAGAAACATATTCCACCAAAATGTGGCAAACAAGTAATCAGTCAGCTTTAGCTGACCAAGACTTATAACCACCAAGCCTCATTCCCAGGCAGTGGTACTCCTTCCCTGCAAGCAAGCATCAACAACATATATCTCAAATGTGCGTTTAAGCACAACAAGCATCATCAATGTAGGCACTTACGGCCACACGCTTCGTGCACTCATGGCACTCTTTCGGTGTACTTCCCGAGTTACACCACCATCCTAAGCCCTGCTTACGTAGATGGCTATGAGCTTTACCTTCAAGGTCATCATGCCTTACGGTTCCTTTCCCAAAATTCTTTCAGTGCACCGAGGGGCGACCTCTTCACTGACCAGCTATGGGACGGGTTCAGTTCAGCTTTGCTCATGCTCATATCGTCGGGATCAACTCTGCCCGATGCAGGTAAGGCTTCCCCTTGTTCCCGCTATCGGCACACAAGGCAAACGAAGCTAGGCACCTCAGGCCCTTCCGCTTCACAATCTGCTCACTGGAGGTACCGCCAGCGGTAGCACTACCACCTAGCGTTATCGACAGAACACACATCTGCCATCAGCTATGCTCTGCAATTGTAGGCCTATAACTTTCTGACGTTACTCACCCAGTCCCCAGGACCTAGGCTTCACACCCACCACAAAAGGCTCACTATTTCTACCAGAAGCCACCGCCAGCGGTAGCACTATCGTTGGGCGGTAGGAGACAGAGCAACGATTCTGCCCCCTTTTTCTGGTATTTTCTGGAGTTTGCTTCCAAAACTCCCCGCAGTACACCACAGTACTCAGAACCCGAAAACACAACACATATACACGGAGTCTTCTCCGGAGCACAATAAATAATAATAGCATCACCAATCCAGACCAACTTGTCCGGGTGGGTTTCACACAGCATGCATATGTTCGTACAACGATCCAGAATCTATATGCAATTTCTATGGGGGATATTCCTATAATTAGTGGAAATCCTCCTATTACTATGCCAAACAAAGGACTAACATGTCCAAATATTCAGAAGGAGAGTCGTTACCCTTGAAGCTCATTTCGGTGTCAATGTGCGCAGTTGAATCGGATGGAAGTGTTCAGATCACCTTCCTCTTCGTGGATCAAGCGTTGGCACACACCTTCAAGATCTCTCACAAGTTTAAAGGCTGGTTGCAATTCAGCCTTCTCATTTCCTTTCTACTTTTTCTTTCTCTTTTGCCTCTAGCTTGAAGAGAGAGAAAATGAGGGAAGTAATAAGTTCTTTCAACAATCCCTCTGACCTAAGTGAACTTAGGCCTACTCTCAGCCACAAGATCTCCAATCCAATGAAATGGATGACCATGATTTAACTTCATAAATCTGATCTCGGCTGCTATCGCCCGGCGGTAGCACTACCACCCCGCGGTAGTGACTTAAGCGGTGGAGCTTATCCACTCACCGCTTAACTCCTCTCGACGATATAATTCTTCTCGACAATACGGCTTATCCCGTCGATATTGCTAGCGCTAACGCGTGGCACTGCCATCACGTCGATAAAACTCATCACGTCGATATAGAGATGATCATCACAATGACACATGAACCATCACGTCGATATAGCTACCACCAGTGGTAGGACTACTGCCTGCTGGTAGGTCCTGCTACCAGATTGCTTTGCTTTCTTCAGTTGGGAAAACTGGGGTGTTACAAACCACCTCCCCTTAAAGAAATTTTGTCCCCAAATTCCAGATGTAAGAAAGCATGAAAACATATAAAAACATAATTTGTACCTTAACGGAACAGCTCGGGGAACTCCTCTAGCATGGTTTGCTCTCGCTCCCATGTAAGTTCCTTACGCCCACAATTGTTCCAACAGACTTTGACCATCCTGATTAACTTATTTCGCAATTGCTTGACATTAGTGTCCTCGATGCAAATAGGCCTAACTTTCGTCTTTAGCTCATCATCGACCAACACCTGGTTAGCCACAAGCACTTGAGTAGGCTCTTGTACAGCCTTCCTCAGCACAGAGATGTGAAACACATCATGCAATCCGCTCAACTCTGTCAAAAGAGCGAGCTGATAGGCAGCTTCACCAACACGCTCCACTACCTCAAATGAACCAAGGTACCTCGGACTCAGCTTTTTCAAGCATCGAATCCTTGATACGCCCTTGAACGGTTTGATTTTGAGATAAACTCAGTCGCCCACGGTGAACTCGACATTTCTGTGCTTGGTGTTATAGTACTTCGCTTGCCTATCCTGTACAATCGACAACCGCTCCTGAATTGTTCGAATAGTCGAAGTAGCATCTTCAACTCCCTTTCGCTTAAACAGCTTAGTCTCGCCCTTCTCCGCCCAAGCTAAGAGAGTACAACACCTTCTACCATAAAGGGCCTCAAAGGGCGCCATTTTAATACTAGCTTGATAGTTGTTATTGTAAGCGAACTTAATCATAAAGAGATGATCTTCCCACCTCTTACCAAAATCTAAGGCGCACATTCGGAACATATCCTCCATTGTCCTATTGGTCCGTTCAGTCTGCCCATCTGTTTGAGGATGAAAGGCAGTACTAAACTTTAGTTTGGTACCTAATAGTTGGTGGATTAGCCTCCAATCTTTCAATGTGAATCACCCATCTCGGTCACTAACGATGCTATGGGGCACACCGTGCAATCGTACTATACTATCAACATATAGCTTTGCCAATTTCTCCACTGAATCGTCCCTCCAGTTTGGAATAAAATGGGATACCTTTATTAAACGGTCCACGATCACCCAAACGGCATCGTTCCTGTGATGCGATCTCGACAAACCATGCACGAAATTCGTAGAAATATCATCAAACTTGCACTCTGAAACAGGTAACGACTTCAGGAACCCACCAGGTTTCTGACATTCCGCTTTCACAAGCGCGCAAGTCTTGCATTTTGCCACGTAAAGGGCTATGTCCCTCTTCAAACCTGGCCACCAAAATATCTTTTTCATGTCTTGGTATATTTTTGTGCTCCCTGCTTCGTACATCAACTGCTCCCTCAGTTGGCCAACATTCGGGATGCACAACCGACTGTCTTTCCACAAAAGACCATCGTCAAACACAAACTCAGCAGAAGACCCATCCACAGTCCCCACCACATAGTGATTCATGCTTGAATCAAGCTCTAGGGCCTGTCTTATTCTGTCCGCGATATATTGCACCTCCGTCCAGTTCAAGTATGCATTCGAGCTAGAGTTCCTATCCACACAGGAAATCCCCAAGGCCTCCAAGTCACTGATTAGACGCACATCATGTATCTGAATATGGTTGGCTTACGCAGAAGCCCTCCAACTTAAAGCATCTGCGACCACATTTCCCTTCCCGGGGGTGTAATGTATCGTGAAGGTATAGTCTCCAAGAAACTCCATCCACCTCCTTTGTCGCATGTTTAAGTCCTTCTGTTCTAATATATACTTCATGTTCTTATAGTCCGTAAAGATATTAATCTTCACGCCATATAAGTAATGCCGCCACAATTTGAGAGCGAATATCACGACCGCTAACTCCAAGTCGTGGACTGGATAGTTTCTCTCATGCACTTTTAGCTAGCGAGAGACATAAGCAATAATCTGTCAATTATGAAGAAGAACGCTGCCTAAGCCGCTCCCTGACATGTCACTGTATACCTCATAGCCTTCTGTACCACATGGCAAACACAATATTGGCGTCGTGGTCAGCCGACTCTTTAACTTTTCAAAAGCTCGCACACACGTCGACAACCAAACGAACTTCTAATCCTTCCTGTTGGAACCTTAGTTTTGATTTGAGTTAGGATCCATCTTTATGGTCATAACACATCTTGTATAACTTAGATCAAATTCCATTAAGACAGGAGACAGGAGAAAATAATATATATATATATATAAATAATACATGTTCTTTGGGTTCGACGAACGGCTATCTGCATTCGACGAACGGCGCTTTGCGGTCGACGAATGATATTCATTCTGCGCTCGATGAAATCCAGCTATCTCAGCGGTCGACGATCCCGTCTCAGCGGTCGACGAAATCCAACAATCTCAGCGGTCGACGATCCCGTATCAGCGGTCGACGAAAAGCTGCGTTCGGCGATCTCAAGTCTGCGTTCGACGAATATTCAGTAGAAGCTCAGAACGACGAATTAAATAATCAGATCGACGAACTTGAAGCTGAGCTCAACGAAATTATCATCAGCAATTATATTTCTTCTTTCTCAGCTCGTCTAATATTCTCAGCAATATTCTTGATTAATTTCTAATTTATATATTGCTATATATTGTTGTCTTTATAAATTAACAATATAGCTGTTGCATCATTAAATATTATAGTCGTTGCAGAAAAGCTAAAGACGACAATTTATCTTCTCGAGGAATCTAGGAAATTAAAGAGATATTATCTCTTTCCTTGTCGGGCAAGAATTGAAATCAACCCTGAAGCCTTCTCCAGAATATATACAAAAAGAGAAGAGCAGAGAAGAAGAACAAAAGAGAATAGGAAGAACCAGGAAGAATAAACAGAGAAGCAAAAAGAAGCAGCACATATACAGAGTTCTTGATAAGAACAACATATATTATTTATCTTCTTTTTGCTAACTCTTCTCTGCAGATCATCTTCATCCTGAGACACCAATCAATATCATTTGCTCAGGATTAAACTTGCAGAAGAAGAAAAAGAGTTATTTACAATCAGAAGAAGAAGCCTCCACAAACTGTCAAGTATTTCAATCAATCAGGGGGAGCTCTTCAACATCATCAAGCTCCACTCTCAATAACCCATCTGGATCTCTAGAGTCTTCTCAAGCAAAGAGAAGAACGTTATATTTTCTGTTTTCTTTTACCTATACAAAGGGTTATAACTCCCTTCAAAAGTTACAACCATTGGTGGCAGGGCACCTAATAAAAAACCTGTAGTTGGGTTAGAGAACCTGATCAAAAGCTCACTTGGTGTGTGGACACCTGATTAAAACTCCCTTGGTGGCAGGGCACCTGATCAACAGCCTGTAGTGGATTCCCACCAAGTGTGGTAGAAGAGTAGATGTACCCAAGTTTAGTGGGGAACTACTATAGCTCTTTGTGTCATCTGTGATGCTTTCTGTGATGTGCTGTTATATGTGATTTGTGTTAGTTTGTTTTTCATAACTCACTAAACTACACATATATATATATATCACTATTTTGAAATAACCCAAGGAGTTTTAATTTAAGAACTAAACCTCCTTTAAATTGGTATCAAAGCAAGGTTGATTATATTAATCACCTTCAACTGATACTCAATTGCACTTTCACTTCCTTGTCAAAGTTGTGAGAGGAAGAGCAATCCGCGAAAAGTTCTCCACAAAGCGCATATAGTAGCCAGCAAGTCCAAGGAAACTCCTGACTTCTGCTACCGTAGTCAACACAGGCCACTCGCATATCGCAACTATCTTCGTCGGATCAACTACAATACCTTCACCACTAACAATATGACCCAGAAATGCCACCGAGGTCACTCAAAACTCACACTTTGAGAATTTGGCATACAACTGGTTCTCTTTCTCAGGGTATCCAGAACTATGCGTAAATGAATCGCATGGTCTTCTTCAGATTGAGAGTATATCAGTATATCGTCGATAACGACGATCACAAACCGGTCAAGACACTCTCAAAACACTATGTTCATCAGATCCATGAACACTGATGGCGCATTCATCAAGCCAAACAACATTACTGTGAACTCATAGTGTCGTAACTGGTACTAAATGTCGTCTTGAGAATGTCGCATTCCCGAATTCTCAACTGGTAATACCCAGACTTCAAATCCAGTTTCGAATAAACAGTTGACCCAACCAGCTGATCGAACAGGTCATCTATTCTTGGAATCAGATACTTGTTCTTTTTCGTCAGCTTGCTCAGTTCACGGTAATCAATATACAGACGCAAGCTTCTGTCCCTCTTCTTCACAAAAAGGAACGGTGCACCCCAATAGGATGAACTTGGGCATATATAGCCTTGCTCCAGTAACTCCTGCAATTGAATTTTTAGTTCCGCCATCTCTTTTGGCGCTATACGGTACGAAGACTGTGACACATACTTGGCCCCTGACACCAACTCTAATGTGAAGTCGATCTCTCTCTGAGGTGGAGTTCCAGGGAGATCTCTTGGAAACACATATGGATACTCTGGTACAATGAACACATCACTCAAACTGGCTTAGTCTTTGCAGCCTCTACTAGCACGAAGCACAACTCTGCGCTCTTTTGAACTGCCTTGACTACTTGGATAGCAGATACCAACATCTTACTCGATCCACGCATACCAACAAAAGTAGTTACATGTTCAGTATTCTGTCCCAGTGTGACTTCTTTCGAAGTGCAATCAATGCATGCTTGCTGCTCCGACAGCCAATTCATGTCAAAGATCACATCAAACTCCAAAATAGGTAGCATCGATGCTTCTAAATCAAACTCGTGACTTCCTATCTGCACCTTAACACATCAAACTCTATCCGCACGCATTGAGCACCCATTTGGTAGCAACACATCCATTATTTCATTCGATAAGAACGATGACACTCCAATTCGTCGTATGAAGTCCTCAGATACAAATGAATGAAAGGCTCTAGTATCAAACAGTGCTCTCGTCGGATAATTAAAGATTAGGACAAAGCCTAATACAAACATGTTAAACAAGCAATGCACAAGGTAGTAAGTATATAAAGCAACAAAAGTTGTATACTAACTCATACCTATCACCACGTCGCTTTGTTTGATGGCCTCCTGTTGGCCAAGATTGTACACTCAAGGCTGAGCTGGAGTATGATGAGATGCAACTGACTCCGACGCTTTCCCTTTCTCCACATAGGACGCAACTGCCTTTTTGCCACCGCGATAATCCCGAGCAAAGTGCCCCCACTTTTCCACAGTTATAACAAGTGACTGGACCCCGCCCAGTAGTCACTCCCGACACAGAAGATGGAGCTGGCTCAGAGTGTCTAGCCTTCTTGCTCCACTTGCCTTCCCCAGACTCGTAGAGTTTGGTACCTTGAACTTTGGCTTCTTCACCGCTAAGTCCTTATTATTTTGTACTCGTTTCATATCCTGCTCCAAGGAACGGGTAGTATTGACCAAGGTCATATAGTCTTGCGTCATTGGGCCTGAGAGAAGCAACCTCAGATCATCTCGCAGACCTTCATAAAATATGTTGGTCTTTCGCTCCTCATCTACAAACGTAGCGCCTGCATACCGCCCCAACCTTGTGAAATCTTATAGAAAGTCATCCACCAAACTATTGCCCTGAGTCAACCTCTGGAATTTGTTCTCCATCGCAATCCGCTGTGCCGAAGGGAGATACCTAGCCAGGAATAGTCTCGATAACTCATAAAACAAGACCTCCGTCAGTTTCCTTCCTGCGAACTGATGTACTTCCAATTCCTCCCACCAAAGTCGCGCCTCTCCATCCAGAAGAAAGGTGGATAAGGTAACTTTTTGCCCCTCCTCCGTCTCAGTAGTTGTCAAGGTTCTCCTTACCCTAGAGATCCAATCTTTAGCTTGCTTTGGGGATCCTGTTTCTGTAAACATAGGAGGATTGAAGCTCAGAAAATGCTTCAATTGTTGGTCCAAAGCGCGTCTTACCGTAACCGGCACTTGCCTTTTAGCAACGGGTTCAACTGCAGCAACCGGCACCGGGGCCACCCCAACGGTAGGAGGTTGTACAGGTCATCCTGGTTGTGCATTGAACATTGCAAACACTACCTCAACGACCAACCTAATTGTCTTAGCAGAAGGAGGATGAGTAGTCACATCTGCAGGTGCACTACTCTCAACAGAGCACTGAGGTCGATACTGCCCTGCTCCACTTTTAGTCCCCTATACATGTGTAACAGAACACAATTAAGCGACTAAACTGTAGCATGTAACCACAAAGGAACACTCAGGTTCCACCACCTTGCTACACATACACATGTATTTCATTCATAAACTAGACATTTACTGGTTAATTAAATGTTTTAACAGCGACACACACACACACACACGTTCTCACCACCCCTTAAAAGAATTCGACCACAAATTCGCACGGAAAGTATCGAGACCCGTAGTTGATACCAACTTTGTAACACCCTCCTTGTTACATAGGATATCACAGTAGGTCCGACCAGGACCCCACGCCATATGAAACGAACAGGAGAGGGAGTTACGTATTAGTGTTAAAGAATTTTAAACAAAACCATCTCAGCATTCACAGAGTCACACAACGGAAGCATTTATTTATTTAAATCAAAACCAGATGACATAAGTTCACTTTACTATAAATGGAATGAAAGCACATCAAAAGTTTGTTATTTGAAATGTTTACAATAACATGTGGTTTACTAACATCGACACGTAGGCCGGCCACACATGAAAATAAGTAAACACACACTTGGGCCTTCGAGGGCCAACATAACACATCAACTGGGGCTCCAACACGCTATGTTCCGCTCGGTTCGCCGGCACCTGTAGAAACACATTCCACCAAAATGTGGCAAATAAGTAACCGGTCAGCTTTAGCTGACCAAGACTTATAACGACCCCACCCCATTCCCGGGGCAGTGATACTCCTTCCCTTCAAGCAAGCATCAACAACATATATCTCAAATGTGGGTTTAAGCACTGCAAGCATCATCAGCGTAGGCACTCACGACCACGCGCTTCGTGCACTCATGACACTCTTTCGGTGTACTGATGATTTAATTTGGGGATTTTCTTTGTGTGCACCACCTTTATGTGGTGAGATTAGAATTAGGCGGGTGTTTTCGAGGAGTTTGCAAGTACTCATACTTTGAGAAATTAACCGTTATCCTATCGAAAGATAGAAGTAACAGTCTTTTCTTCTTTCGAAGTATTGACGATTACGCCCCGACTACGACGCCGAATTCAGTTGATTTTTAAATAGAAAATGAGAGTTTTGCAAGTATTAGTTTTGAAAAGCTTTTGTTTAATTTATATCCAAACTAATCATATGATAAAGGCAAGTATACCTTACTGCGTGTAGTACAAGATATTTTGGTTTAGAAAATATCGAGGTCGTATATTTCCGCGGATCTTGTTGATTAGTTCTACTTATAAGGAACGAACTATTATTTTATCGGGGTAATATTTTGAGTTGATTTTATAGTAAACGATAATATTCGTATAACTAGAGTTCTAAATGATAATGAAGATAGCGCCCGATGTCGAATTACCTTGAGACGAAAATAGTCTTTTCTTAAAAGTAAAAGATATGACTTTTCAAAATATTAAAACGGCTTGGCCGTAGAGCTTCCATAAGTATGAACGCACCTCTCTCGAGGGTACGCCTACCTGAGATTAAGAATATTCGACCGAACTCTCGTTCTTTAATTGAATATTCTTAATACTCGCTTTAAGTTGTGAACCCCTCTATTGGGTTTTTATTCCCGATTCGGGAGACTTACCTCATCCTCTCTCAAGGGTAGAGCGTACTTCTCTTTACCCGTGAGAGATCAATCCATATGCACGAGCCTCTCGGCTAACTAGTATATGGAAATGGAAATGAGAATCATACATCGATTATATGGCCTCACTCGACATTTTTCTCGGGTAAACCTTAAGCTTGTTAATTAATTTTTAGAAAAGAGATGTTTTACATTTTAGAAAATCATTTATTTGTCCCAATGCTCTTTGACATCGTGCACTAAATGAAATTAGTCACTCATCAGAATGGGGACGACATTAATAAACCGAAAAGACATGTTAATAATTTAAGCGGATATGAGCGGTAAAAAAAATTAAAAGACTTATAAAAGTGCAGAAATAATATTCGTCCTAACCATCTTAATCAAGCGCTAAAAAGTTCTTAGCCTCTCATTCGAGATAAGGGTGGTAATAAGATTTGAAATAAAGCTAAGTTATAAACAAAGAAAATACTAACTCATACACATACGCACTCTACTTGTAATAAAAAGACTGAATCGAAAGAAAGCGTTGAAAGAAGGCGATAAAAGAAAGCGATAAAGAAAACGATAAAAGAAAGCGATAAAGAAAGCAATAAACTATTTTATGAAAGCGTTTAAATCTAAATTATGAAAGCGATAAATCTAACTTATGAAAGCAATAAAATTAATCTCATACACACACACACACACACACACTCTACTTGTAATTAAAAGCTAAATTAAAAGAAAGTAAAATCTATTCTCATACACACACACACACACACTCTTGCATAAAATTAAAGTGAAGATCCAAATGAGAAAAACAACATTTTATTTTCAAATTATGCATTACAACTAAGCTATGAAAGTGAAAATTACAAAAAGAAATCAAACTTAAAAGCATAAAGAAACTCACATACACTCAAAACAATTCAAAAAACATTAAAACACTCTCAAAATCGGGATGGAATTGCTTCAGCCGAGCCCCTCTATTTATAGGCAAAATTTTATTTTGACACGCCCTCGGTCACGGGCGTGACCGAGGGCGTGACTTCTGCGCGTGCTGGAAGGATAGGCTCGGACGCCTTGTGGAAGCTTTGGACCGAGAAAATAGATGTACACGGCTGTGACTTGAGGTGTCACGGTCGTGACCTTGGGCGGCACACATCTGGTTCAACTGGGTCGTGACGGCTGGCGTGTACGTTGGCTTCTGGAAAGATTTGATGGGTCACGGCCTTGGTCATGGGCATGACTTTGCAAATATCGACGGGAGCAGGTGCCGATCGACGGGAGCAGGTGCCGATCGACGGGAGTGAAGTTGATCGCGAGGTCCACTGGCGTGACTTTGTAAATCAACGGGACAACAAGCCGATCGATGGGACCATAAGCCGATCGACGGGACGGGATGTCGATCGAGCTGGAAATTGGCATTTTAAGATTACACGCCCTTGGTCACGAGCGTGACTCAAGGTCACAGGCGTGACCCAGGGCGTGATTTAACAAAAAATTACCAAAATGCTGAAAAATAGAAATAAGCTAAGTTAGTAAGAAAAAATAATAAAGCAAACAATTTATTCATTAATTTACATGAAATAATTACAATATTACTTAAAACTATACTACAAATACATATATTTTATTACTCATCATGTACTCCCGAGTTATATCACCATCCTAAGCCTCACTTACATAGATGGCTATAAGCTTTACCGTCAAGGTCATCATGCCTTACGGTTCCTTTCCCAAAATTCTTTCAGTGCACCGAGGGGCGACTTCTTCACTGACCAGCTATGGGATAGGTTCTGTTCAGCTTTGCTCGTGCTCATATCGTCGGGATCAACTCTGCCCGACGCAGGTATGTCTTCCCCTTGTTCCCGCTGTCGGCCCACAAGGCCCACGAATCTAGGCACATCAGGCCCTTATGCTTCACAATCTGCTCACAAGAGCTACCGCCAGCGGTAGCACTACTATAAGATCCCCCCAATACTGACATTATAAATTGGGGAGTGTTAAGGAGTCGATAGTATCGCCCACTGGATCGCTCACAATGTAAAGTTTTAAACGATGCTCATTTACTTTAAATTAGCCTTTTTCTAAGTGGGAAATAAGAACGGTCCCATACGGACAAACCTCTTTCACTTTAAAGGGGTCGGACCATCGGGATTTTAGCTTACCCGAAAAAAGATGAAGGCGGAAATTATAAAGAAGGACAAGATCGCACGGCGTAAATGTTTTGAGAAATTTTATTTTTCGATCATGATAGAACTTAGAACGCTCCTTATAAAATTTATTACTCTCATAAGCATTTGCACGTCATTCATCGAGTTCATTTAGTTGGAATTTTCTACTCTCGGAGGCTAAGTTCGAATCTAGGTTTAAAAATTTTAAGGCCCCCAAAACGCGGTGCTCTAACTCTACCGGTAAATGGCACGCTTTGCCGTAGACTAATCGATAGGGCATACAACCGATGGCGGTTTTGTATGCCATACGATACGCCCACAACACGTCGTCGTGTTTTAATGACCAATCTTGCCTATTTGATGAAACAGTTTTCTCTAAAATGTGTTTAATCTCGCGATTTACTGCCTCTACTTGGCCGCTTGTTTGGGGGTGATAGGCGGTGGCGAGCTTGTGCGTGACGCCGTATTTAGATAAATTTTTTAAAACTGAGCGTTGCAGAAATGCGTACCCCTATCACTTACTATCGCGCGAGGCGTGCCGAAGCGAGAAAATAGTTTTTTGAGAAAATGGACGACGACTCTCGCATCGTTGGTGGGCCGAGCTTGCGCTTCCGCCCACCTAGATACGTAGTCGACCGCCACTAAAATATAACGATTATTAAAAGAAGAAGGTAGGGGGCCTACAAAATCTATGCTCCATAAATCAAAGATTTCACACTCGAGAAAAAGGTTTTGGGGCATCTCGTCACGACGAGAGATGTTACCCGACCGCTGGCAGCTATCGCATTTACTCACAAAATTGTGAGCATCTTTAAAAAGAGTGGGCCAATAAAAGCCCGCCTCTAAAGTTTTCCGCGCGGTCCGGTTGGCTTGAAAATGCCCCCCAGCCGGTTCCTCATGGCAGTGTTGCGAAATTTGCGCACTCTCCTTACTTAAAACACATCTCCGCACTACTTGGTCCGCGCAGACACGAAAAAGAAAGGGGTCCTCCCAAAAGTAGTTTGTAAATCAGAAAAGAATTTCTTCTTTTGCTGATTCGAAAAATCTTTTGGAAGGACTCACGCGACTAGATAGTTCGCGTAATTTGCGAACCAAGGGGTGGAAGAAGTTTTTATATGTTTTAAAGTTAAGAGGCGCTCCTCAGGAAATCTATCGTCTAATTCAGGTTCGACGAGCGCTTGTGCGACGGGGTATTCTAAATGCGAGAGGTGGTCGGCGGCCTAATTTTCAGCCCCCTTCTTGTCCCGGATCTCTAAGTCAAATTCCTGTAAAAGGAGGATCCATCGAAGTAAGCGTTGCTTGGCATCTACTTTGGCCAAAAGATATTTGAGGGCGGATGGTCGGTAAAAACGATTACTTTTGAAAGCGCTACGTAAGGCCTGAACTTATCGAAGGCAAAGACGACGACAAGAAGTTCCTTTTCTGTTGTTGTGTAGTTAGCTTGTGCGACTGTGAGCGTGCAAGAAGCGTAATAGATTGGATGAATATATTTATTAATGTGTTGGCCTAGTACGACTCCTACCGCAATATCGCTCGCGTCGCACATTATCTCAAACGGAAGGGATCAATCTGGCGCCACCAGAATGAGAGAATTGATAAGTTGTTTTTGTATAAAATTAAATGCCTCTACGCAGACGGTATCAAAAACAAAGGGGGAATCCTTCTCCAAGAGGTGGGTTAGCGATTTTGTAATTTTAGAAAATTCTTGTATAAACCGTCAGTAAAAACCCGCATGGCCCAGAAAACTTCGAATAGATTTTACGTTTGACGGTACGGGAAGTTGTTCGATTATGGCGACTTTGGCCTTATCGACCTCCATCCCCTTGAAAGAAATCTTATGGCCGAGGACTAAACCCTCTCGGACCATGAAGTTGCATTTCTCCCAGTTTAAAACTAAGTTCGTCTCTTCACACCGTTGGAGAACTCTATCTAAATTTTTCAAGCAGTTTTTAAAAGAGTTTCCGAAAACGGAGAAGTCACCCATAAGGACTTCCATTGTAACATCCCCCAGACAGCTAGACCCCCCAGGTGAATCTGTCCTGACAAGGTCATGACAAGGCCTTGGTAGTGTAGAAATCCCTTTGACTTAGGCAAGATTAGGGTTGAAAGTGCCTTGGACTGCAAATAGCAATTTCCAGTGACCAAGCTTAGGGTTGGACTTTAGGGCCTCAACTTGACCATTTGGCCCCACCATGGTATCCCTAACCCTTTAGGGGTCCCCTTAGGGCACCAAGGACCCATTGGGGTCAACCAAAGAGGCCAAATTGACCAAAGTCAACCCTAACCCTAAATTGGTCAAAGTAGCCTAATTAGAGTCAATTAACCCTCACCATGCCAAATTGACCACTCATCTAGGTCTAGAATATCATGAGAGACCTAGTGGACCTAAAAGCCCCATCATGGGACCTCCAGTGGTGCAAATTGACCAAAATGCCCTTTTTAGGTCAAAATGGCAATTCTTCTCAAAGTACCCTAATTGTTCATCACCATATTAAATTGACCCTACCCATAGTGTTACCATATCATAGGGGACCCAGTGGACCAAAAAGCCCCTTGACTGGGTCAACCCTAGGGCTCAATTTGACCAAAGTCAACTTAGCATGTTTTGGTCAAATCAGCTTAAATTGGGTCAACCAAGACTCATGTGACCAAATTGACCCCACCAATAATTTCTAAACCTAATTTGGAATCCAAGGGACCCAAAAGCCCCATCCTAGGGTGTAAGACCCCATTTTTTTTTTTTGCAAAAAAAAAAAAAAAACACCGGGTCTTAGGCCCAGGACCGCCGTTTTGCGGTGACACCTTCGCTCGGGAAGGTCGTCACTACAAAACGCCGATCCTGCCGGCCAAATCGATCACAAGAAAAGTAAGCTAACATGAATAAAGCAAGCAAAACATGTCCACATCACATATATAAATAAATCATCAAAAGATGTCCACAACCATAACTGAAAGAAAGGAAGACAAGATAACTAGGGCCATGCCCAATACATCAGAGCCTCACTACATGGATCACTCGCGGAAGTAAAAATAACTAAATCAACACTCACGGATCCTGTCATCTGAGCTCCTGAGCTAGACTGCCCCGCCTCCATTTGCACCGGCCTCTGGTGTTGCTCCGTCGCCGCGGTCTCCTAAAATGATAAGGTCCACCGACCGTCAGTCATAAAGACTCAGCCAATTCCCCACCCCTCCCCCCAGGGCTCCTAGGCACCGGATGGAAAGGAGGAAGCGGAGGACAAACAAGGGGTAGAAGCAAATGCAGGTGACAAGGTGATATCTACTCTACACAGGTGATATATATATATATAAATGAAAACAAAATAGAAACAGCAGGGTAAAGTAAAGGTAAAGCAGTAATGAGTAAATGTAGAGGCAAGTAAGTGTTATAAAATAAACCATTGATTTATAGGAATGCTCATACAAACCTATAGACCAAGGGGTCGTTTAGCAGGGCCTATCGTATAAAAAGTCCCATACCAATTTATACGATAGGTGTCAGGGGTTGAATGCAATGATTATGCTATGTCATGCAAGTATGTGATTATGCGGTGATCAAACAAGTGCAACTCACCCACTACGACTCTATGCGCATAGACCTTTAGTTCCCTCTTTTTGGAGCGAGCTAGACTCCTCAGGATACTCCCGTAGTGGCAAACGGAAGCGGTGGGTTGGGCCTCGCCCACCTCTAGGTTGGTATATGCACTACCCGACCTAGACCTATCGTACGCCTCCACAAAACCCGCGGAGCGTCTGCGTACTCTTACTGACTGGACCGCCAGACTTTTATGGCTAAGTGTAAATACCACACTTGCCGAGCCCAAGTGTTAACGTCGGTGCAACGACCGCCAACACGAAGGACCCACCACCTTATGCACATGCAATTATCTTCCAACAATACCGAGCTACAAGCTCCACGGGCTAACCCGCCCGTTACCAAATAAACATCTCAGAAACAAAAGATCACCGGACTAAACCGGCTAGACTTCCACAAGCACACTCTCAGAGTGACTTTCCTACCAGAGAAACTCAGGTGCTAAAAGATGCTAACAAGAAAAGACGATCTTTCGTCAATTCCCGGACGACCTAGCCGAGGGTGGCACCCCACCACCCTAAGACTTACCAAACCCCAACTTCTCTAGAGGCCCATACATAATACAAGGCTACCACCCATCCTTCATCACTTCAGACCCTAGACAACCAGATTGACCTCTAACCCCAAAAGTTGTCAAATTGCTAAACGCAGACCACCCTTAACGTTTTGATGCTCATGAAGAGAGGTACACTAAATATCCAACTTCTTGACCCAAGGGATTTACTGGAACCCATGCTACCTATTTCAGATCAAATCTAGGGTTTCATAATTTTTCCATTAATAATTGTATTTTAAATAATTTTCCAAAAGGCCACATTACTAAGGTTTGAACTACAAGTATATTTTTCTGACCTCCAATGCCCACTCCAATTTATTCATAATTCAAGGGTACCTAATAAACAGTATATATAAAGTTGTAGGGACAACCAGCAAGATTTATTATTTTTAGAAATTCCAAAACACAATTATTTCCAATAATTTCCAAAGGAGGCACCCTCATATGAACTCCAATCCTTGTGCAAATTAACACAGTGGTGCTTATTAATAAAATATTCAATCCTACAAAGTTTGACCATGCTATTCAGAGGGTATGTTTGTAATTCCATCCAAGGATATATTTGCAATTTCTTTCAAAATGAACTACAGGTACCAAAAATATTGATCTATAAATTATGAGAAAATTACAGTGGATACATATTGATATAAAAAGGCAACCAGCAAAGTTTCATGCAATTACAGTAATTTATCATCACAAATTTAACCAACCCAAAAATTGCCAACAATGATGAATATTACAATTTGGACCTCCAAGGGTTAACTCATGATCTAACCAATTCTTCCAGAGATAATTGACATTAAAACCATGATTATGACAGAAGATGGTAAATTGATAAATACTATTTCTCCCTAAAACCTCAAACCCTAAATAATTACAAATCTACCCTAGGGTTTGTTACTTATGATTGGCAACTCCAAAACCCTCCAAACTCCTACAGTAGCATTCTCTGGTCACTAAGGCCATCTACCCAAAATTTCAAGTCAAGACACTGAGGTTTGACCCCTCTTCCTTTATTAACCTCTAATTGCACCCCATTAGGGTTTAGCCTAGGGTTAGGGTCTAACCTTCTCCAATAGCTCTAGTAAGAACTCCAGAGATTCATATCCTCAAAAACAAGTGGGTGACAGAAGATGGTGATTCCCCAAGTGTTATTTCTTCCTAGAACCCCAAATTCCAATTATTTACAAATCTACCCAAGGATTTATTACCTAGGTTAGACAACTCCAAACCTCTTCAAATTCACAAGGGAGTCTTCTCTGGTCACTATGACCTACCCACCAAAACTTTAGGTCAAACCACTAGGGTTTGACCCTACTCCCTTCATTGACCCCCTATTTGCACCCCATTAGGGTTTACCCTAGGGTTAGGGTCTAAACCTATCCAAATCCTCCCAAACCTCTTGTGAGGGTATCATATCACTTATAAAAGTCAGAGGAGTCCAACACACCCCTATCCAAGGACAAACTCCCCTATGTCCTTCACAACCCCAAATTCCTCCCCATAGGGATCAACCCTATGACCTTGAGCAAAACAACTCCAATGCTCCCCAAACCCCTCATGGGGTCTCAACTTCATCCCACTAACCTTCCTAAGAAGTCTCAAGACTCAAAGAACCTAATTGGTCAATGGACCATAACTTGGCTAAATGCACCCCAAAGTGCTCCAACCCTAAGTCCTAGGGCAAACCCACTCCCCAAGACTCCATAACACTCTTGGAGGTGATTTGGGTGGGATTAGGGCAGTGGACATAATACCACTCCACTAGGAGGTGGTTTGGCTTTGAGAAGCCCTAAGTGTCCCCTTAGTACAATTTTCCCCTTAAAGGGCAAAACTTGGGCCCAAAGATTACCTAGTCAAAAGATCTCCAAATGAGATGAGATTTTAACCAGGGGTTTATCATGACCCTAAGGGTACCCCACCAAAATTTGGTGCAGATTGGAGGTCATTTGGCCCTCCAATTAATTTGTGTAAGGATTATTAAATTTCCACAAAAACTTTAGGAAAAGTAACTTCTAAAAATCTGATACTCACACCTAACCTAGGTATAGGACATATGGATGCTTAGCCAAAATATCAACTACATCAGATTAGCCATTTAAGAGTTATACTAATTTTAAGGTCTGGTTTGAGTTCTGACCAGCCTCACTAGAATGAGTGCTGTGGGTCCAATACTTAACCAAATAGCCTGATTCCACTCCCATTAGAAAGTAGACACCAAGGCCTACAAAAGTTATCTCTGAGCATTTTTCGAGTTATGGCCCCTAAGGGCCTTAAAATCGGGTCACAAAATCTGTCAAAATGTGTGACAGATAATTAAATTAAATGAAATATTCATTTCATGCCTGCGAATAACAAAAGGCGGCCAATCGGACGGCTCACAGCCTTCGTCCCCGATGAGCCAACGGCCAGGATTTGCTGCGCCTGGGCCGACTTGATCTTGGATTTCCCGGCCACCTGAGCGCCGCCCCGGCCGACCAACGCCACCACCACCTCCGTTGAGGTGGGGGCCGGCGATGAGCGGTGTTTGATCGGCCGGAGGTGGCCGGAATCATGATCTGTAGGAGGATACCCAACCCGATCAACGGGAGGATTGGCCGACTCGATTCACGGCCGATTGACCACGATTCGAGCCGCCGTCGATTTGGATCTAACCCTTAGAGTTCAGGGAGGAGAACGGGACCTGTTGGAGGGCTTGCCGTCGGGTAAATCTTGAGTACACCATGGGAGCCGCCGTTGGTTGAGAAGCCATGCCGATTCCCTCCTATAGTGCACGAAATCTCCAGGTAAGATAGGGGTTTCTCTCCTCTCAGGTCTCTGAAGGTGAAGGGGGGTTCAATTGGGGGTGGTGATGGTTTTAAGCTCCATTGCCATTAATGGCTTCTTCGGTTACATCAAGGACCGACCCCCTCTTCCTCTCCCTGCCTTAATCCCCCTCTGTAACTGATGGAAACTCCTCCTAATCGGCTGAGGAGTTGAATGGAGGCATCAATTGGGGGAGCCAAGAGGTGGAACCTCTTAATGGCCATGAATGGCCTCTTCTCTCTCCTCCAAAAATGGTGAAACCCCCATTTTCTCTCTCCTAACCACCATGGTCGGTTTCTACCCTCTCTCCTGAGCTTAATGAGGGCCCACATGGGCTGGTTGACCACCCAATTGAGTTAGCCCAAAGAGATTGGGTTAGGTTTGAGCATTTTGACCTAAATTGGGCAATTTTGACTTTTGGTCAAATTGGTCAATTGGGGAACCCTAGGATGGGGCTTTTGGGTTCAATAGGTTCTAAATTAAGTTTAGGAACTAATGGTGGAGTCAATTTGGTCATATGGTTCTTGGTTGACCCAATCTAGGGTGATTTGACCAAAATAGGCTAATTTTGACTTTGGTCAAATTGAGCCCTAGGGTTGACTTGGTCATGGGGCTTTTTGGTCCACTAGCTCCCCTATGACATGATAGCCCTAGGGGTGAGGTCAATTTAATGTGGTGAAGGTTAATTGGGGTACTTTGAGAAGAAAGGTCATTTTGACCTAAAAGGGCATTTTGGTCAATTTGCACCCCTGGGGGTCCCATGATGGGGCTTTTGGGTCCATTAGGTCTATAATGGTATTATACACCTAGGTGTGTGATCAATTTGACATGGTGAGGGTTGATTGGCTCTAAATGGGCTACTTTGACCAATTTGAGGGTGTATGTTGACTTTGGTCAAATTGGTCTCTTAGGTTGACTTCAATGGGCCCTTGGTGCCCTAAGGGGACCCCTAAAGGGTTAGGGACACTATGGTGGGGTCCAAGGGTTAGGTTGAAGCACTAGATTCCAATCCCAAGCTTGGAAGATGGGAATTGCTATTTGCAGACCAAGGTGGCTCCTTCCTCCTTTCCTAAGTTCTCAAGGTTAAAAGGCTCTTCCTATGGTTTTGTCATGGCTTAGTCATGACAAAACCAACTTAGGGGTCTAGCAGTTTGGGGGATGTTACAAATCCCAATACATAAAAATAAAAATTTCGTCCCCGAAATTCAGACAAGCCTATGGGGGTTTCTACTAGAGGAAAAACTGTAACATCCCAGAAAAGTAAGTTGTACCTGTTGTAAAAAGCTGCGGATATTTTTGCTTCATCAAGTCCAGTGGCTCCCAAGTATGTTCTTCCTGTCCATGATTCCTCCACAGGACCTTGACCAGTGGAACCTTCTTGCGCCGCAAGACTCGTAGCTCTGTGTCGTCTATCCGAACCGGCTCCAAGTGGATCGATCGATCTGTAGCTACTGGCCCCTCAGAAGTAGACACCTGCTGTTCAGGCCGAAGTAAGGCCTTCCTAAGTGAAGAGACGTGGAATACGTCATGCAGTCCCTCCAAATCCGGCGGTAGCTCCAGTCTGTAAGCCAAGGGGCCGATCCGCTCCAGGATCCTATAGGGTCCCATAAACCTAGGACTGAGCTTCTTCCGGCCACGAACCCTCGAGACTCCATGCATCGGACGTATCTTCAAGAAAACCCGGTCTCCTACCTGGAACTCCACCATACGATGACGCGCATCGTAATACTTGGCCTGCCTACTCTGGGCCTCCAGCATCCTATCTCGAATCAACCTCACCTGGGCCTCCGTGTCCTCCACGAACTCTGAGCCAAGAGCCTTGGGGTCCTCATCCTGAATCCAAGACAACGGTGTCCTGCACCTCCGTCCATATAATGCCTCGTAAGGTGCTCTGCCTATGCTAGCCTGGTGACTGTTGTTATAAGAGAACTCGACCAACGGCAACAGTCTCTCCCAAGGCTCCCCACGGTCTAGAATGCAAAGACGCAAAAGATCCTCCAAGGTCCGATTGGTGCGCTCCGTTTGTCCGTCTGTCTGGGGGTGAAAAGCTGTGCTGAAGGTCAACCGGGTGCCTAGATGGGCCTGCACCGCTCTCCACTCCCTTGACGTAAAACGTCCATCTCGGTCGGACACTATCGTCCTTGGCACACCATGATAACGGATAAACTGCTCCACAAACCTTCGAACCAAAACTCTGACTGAATCATCCTTCCTGATCGGAATGAATCTAGCCACCTTCGTCAGCCTGTCGACAATCACCCAAATCGAGTCATTCCCCGTACGAGATCGGGGAAGACCATGAATAAAATCCATCGCTATATCGTCGAACTTCCACTCCGGCACTGGGAGTGGCTGCAATAATCCTGCGGGGTTCCGACACTCCGCCTTCACAAGCTGGCAGGTCTCGCAGTGGGTCACAAAATAAATGATATCTCTCTTCATACCCGGCCAGTACATGGTCCTCTTCAGATCTGCCGTCATCTTGGTAATACCCGGGTGCACTGAATACCTACTGCAGTGAGCCTCTGTCATAATATCCTCCCGAATCTGACCTCCTGCTGGTATATACACCCGACCTCTAAAACTCAACAGGCCGTCCTTCATCGAATAGTCTTCAGTTGAGCCTTCCTCCAAGGCTCTGAATATCGGCTCCAGCTTGGCATCCTGCCTCTGCCCTTCCCTGATGCGGTCTCGAATGTCATATGTGGCACCAATCGCCGCTAGGTACTCCTTGTACAGCTCCGGATCATCTTCCGATACCAGGGAGATCTGCATATCTTCGAACATTCGCACCAACTCCATGGCCATCAGCTTAGGCTCTGCTCCTGATGTGGTAGCTCTCCTGCTCAGAGCGTCTGCTACTACGTTTGCCTTCCCTGGGTGGTAATGCATCGTATACTGGTAATCTGATAGGAACTCCACCCATCGCCTTTGTCGGATATTCAACTCCTTCTGCGTATCTACATACTTCAGATTTTTGTGATCTGAGAATATGTCGCAGTGGACCCCATAGAGGTAGTGTCGCCAGATCTTAAGAGCGAATACGACTGCTCCCATCTCCAAATCATGCACTGGGTAGTTCCGCTCGTGGTCCTTCAACTGGCGGGAGGCATAAGCTATCACATGCCCGTTTTGCATCAGAACGGCACCCATCCCCTGATAAGATGCATCCGTATACACTTGAAATCCTTCCTTCCCCGACGGAAGGGCAAGGATGGGAGCTGAAGTGAGCCGACCCTTCAGCTCCTGGAAAGCTGTCTCGCACTGCGGCGTCCAAGAAAATACAGCATCCTTTCTTGTCAGAGCGGTAAGCGGGAGGGCTATCTGAGAGAATCCCTGAACGAACTTCCGGTAGTAGCCGGCAAGTCCCAAGAAACTTCTTACGTCGGTGGCCGTCTTCAGCGGCGGCCAGTCCCGTACTGCCTGAACCTTTGCTGGATCTACTGCCAAGCCTGCTCCACTGATGATGTGGCCCAGGAAGGCCACCTCCTTCAACCAGAACTGGCATTTACTGAACTTAGCATATAACCGATGCTCCCGCAGCTTCCCCAAGGTTAGTGCCAAATGCTGCGCATGCTCCTCCTCCGTCCTCGAGTAGATGAGGATGTCGTCGATGAACACTATGACAAAGATGTCGAGGTAAGGCTCAAACACCCGATTCATCAAGCTCATAAATGCTGAAGGTGCATTTGTGAGCCCGAACGGCATCACCGTGAACTCGTACAATCCATACCGGCTGCTGAAAGCCGTCTTCGGGATGTCCTCCTCTTGGATCCTTAGCTGATAGTATCCCGATCTCAAATCCAGCTTCGAGAAGCAGTGGGCTCCCTCTAGCTGGTCAAAGAGCTCGTCTATCCTTGGCAGAGGGTACGTGTTCCGCACCGTCAGCCTATTCAGAGCTCTGTAATCGATGCACAGTCGGAGCGTCCCATCCTTCTTCTTCACAAATAACACCGGTGCTCCCCAGGGTGAGGAACTCGGCCTAACGAACCCGGCTTCCACCAGCTCCTGCAGCTGGCTCCGAAACTCTACCAACTCCTTCGGGGCCATCCGATAAGGAGCTTTGGACACCGGCTTGGCCCCTGGCACCAGCTGAATCTGAAAATCCTTCTCGCGGTGCGGTGGTAGCCCAGGAAGCTTCTCCGGAAAGACATCCGCAAAATCTCGAACTACCGGGATACTAGGCACTGAGTCCTTGACTTCAGTCGCCTCGAAGAGCACCTGGTAAACCTCGTCTCCCTGCAGGTGGGCCTTGACGGCCTGAATGGACGATAAAAAGAGACGAGAGGTAAGTTGAGTACCTTCGAATGCCACAACCCCGTCTTTATGCTCTAGCACGATCCGCCTTGCCGGGCAGTCAATCCTTGCCCGGTTTTCATACAACCAACTCATGCCCAGGATCAGGTCGTAATCCCTCATCTTCAGAACAGTTGCCGGGACTTCGAACAGCCTTCCCCCAATCTCCAGACTTATTAGGCATGCTACATTTGTTAAGACCTCTGATCCGTCCGGAAATCTCACTCTCCTATAGTCGCTTTTGAGGTGCTTGACTTGGTCTAGGTCTTCGATAAACTTGGCCGAGACGAACGAGTGCGAGGCACCCGTATCGAACAAGGCCAAAGCAGGTTTGCCGAAAATGGAAACTAAACCTGAAGGGTTTGACGATTGGTTCAACGCTAAGGTAAAGCTGAAACTTTCAAAATATTAACTATTTAAAAAATTTAAAAGCGACAAATACCTGCGATGACCCTTGCCGGGTCCCTGGGCCTGGCCAAATCTAAGGCATAAGCCTGCTCCCTGTAGTGCCTCCGATCGTCACCCTGAAATCCACGGCCTCGACCACGTCCTCGGCCTCCGGGATGCTGACCCCGAGGTGCTGCCTGAGGTGCTGGAAGAGCATTCCTCTGGGGGCAGTTCCTCTTGATGTGGCCGACCTGGTGGCAGTGGTAGCATTCCGGAGGTTGCCCACCTCCTCCAATCCTTGGCATTTCCCTCATCTGCAGAGGCTGAGGAGTCAAAACTACCGGCTCCCTTTGTTCCTGCCTCTCCCCCTGACGGGGTCGGACCTCCGTCCTTCCTTCTCCAGCGTCTCTGTTTCTCGGCTGATCTCTCCTGCCATTTCTTCCCTGGTCCTCCATGGGTCTCTTCCTCCCACGAACAACTTGCTGGTCTCCTTCCAGCTTCTTTGCCATCTCCAGAATCCTGGACATACAACCGTCGGAGACAAAAAGGAGGGCCTGCCTCAACTCGTCACGGAGGCCCTTATAGAACCTCTTAGCATATCCCGCATCGTCCAGTTGGTAGGATACCGCAAACCGGGACAGGTGGGTGAACTCCTGATGGTACTCCAACACTGATCTACTCCCCTGCCGCAACTGCAGAAATCTATCTTCCAAGTCATCTCTTGCCGACTGCGGCACAAAATGCTCCAACAACGCCGCTTTGAAATCGTCCCAAGCAACATCTGCTGCCTCTAATCCCGGATACGATGTAGCCAGGAACCTCTTCCACCATCTCTTAGCATGGGATTCCAGGCATGAAACCACCAGTGGCACCTCCATGTCTGCCGGGCACCGGATTCCTGACAACATCTCCTCCATGATGTCTACCCATTCTTCGGTCCTCACAACAGTCTCCGTCCCGATGAATGCTGGTGGGGAGAGACCCCGAAAGATGCTCAGCCAGTTGGCTCCAGGGTTTTGCTGAGGAGCCGGTGCCTGCTGTGCTCTGAATGTCTCCAAAATGGCAGTCAGAGTCTGCCCCAACTCCGTCTGCTGGAACGGGGTAGGAGCCGGTGGTGGTGGAACGACGTTCGGAGTCGGCGGGACTCCATGCTGCGGTGAAGGCTCCGTTGCCGGCTACACAAGAAAGATTGCACTTATAAGGGTCTTAGCTAAAGGGAAGGAAAATTTCAGTTATAAGTGGAATTTTACATGTGATTTCCCTTATGGGCACACCATTGCTTCCGCTGCTAGTTTGTCCGCAAACTAAGCTCGCGCGGGGTGGCCCAGGGTTTGTGGACTTCTTTTCCTTGGATCGATGTTTCCTCTGATACCACTTGTAAGACCCCATTTTTTTTTTTTTGCAAAAAAAAAAAAAAACACCGGGTCTTAGGCCCAGGACCGCCGTTTTGCGGTGACACCTTCGCTCGGGAAGGTCGTCACTACAAAACGCCGATCCTGCCGGCCAAATCGATCACAAGAAAAGTAAGCTAACATGAATAAAGCAAGCAAAACATGTCCACATCACATATATAAATAAATCATCAAAAGATGTCCACAACCATAACTGAAAGAAAGGAAGACAAGATAACTAGGGCCATGCCCAATACATCAGAGCCTCACTACATGGATCACTCGCGGAAGTAAAAATAACTAAATCAACACTCACGGATCCTGTCATCTGAGCTCCTGAGCTAGACTGCCCCGCCTCCATTTGCACCGGCCTCTGGTGTTGCTCCGTCGCCGCGGTCTCCTAAAATGATAAGGTCCACCGACCGTCAGTCATAAAGACTCAGCCAATTCCCCACCCCTCCCCCCAGGGCTCCTAGGCACCGGATGGAAAGGAGGAAGCGGAGGACAAACAAGGGGTAGAAGCAAATGCAGGTGACAAGGTGATATCTACTCTACACAGGTGATATATATATATATAAATGAAAACAAAATAGAAACAGCAGGGTAAAGTAAAGGTAAAGCAGTAATGAGTAAATGTAGAGGCAAGTAAGTGTTATAAAATAAACCATTGATTTATAGGAATGCTCATACAAACCTATAGACCAAGGGGTCGTTTAGCAGGGCCTATCGTATAAAAAGTCCCATACCAATTTATACGATAGGTGTCAGGGGTTGAATGCAATGATTATGCTATGTCATGCAAGTATGTGATTATGCGGTGATCAAACAAGTGCAACTCACCCACTACGACTCTATGCGCATAGACCTTTAGTTCCCTCTTTTTGGAGCGAGCTAGACTCCTCAGGATACTCCCGTAGTGGCAAACGGAAGCGGTGGGTTGGGCCTCGCCCACCTCTAGGTTGGTATATGCACTACCCGACCTAGACCTATCGTACGCCTCCACAAAACCCGCGGAGCGTCTGCGTACTCTTACTGACTGGACCGCCAGACTTTTATGGCTAAGTGTAAATACCACACTTGCCGAGCCCAAGTGTTAACGTCGGTGCAACGACCGCCAACACGAAGGACCCACCACCTTATGCACATGCAATTATCTTCCAACAATACCGAGCTACAAGCTCCACGGGCTAACCCGCCCGTTACCAAATAAACATCTCAGAAACAAAAGATCACCGGACTAAACCGGCTAGACTTCCACAAGCACACTCTCAGAGTGACTTTCCTACCAGAGAAACTCAGGTGCTAAAAGATGCTAACAAGAAAAGACGATCTTTCGTCAATTCCCGGACGACCTAGCCGAGGGTGGCACCCCACCACCCTAAGACTTACCAAACCCCAACTTCTCTAGAGGCCCATACATAATACAAGGCTACCACCCATCCTTCATCACTTCAGACCCTAGACAACCAGATTGACCTCTAACCCCAAAAGTTGTCAAATTGCTAAACGCAGACCACCCTTAACGTTTTGATGCTCATGAAGAGAGGTACACTAAATATCCAACTTCTTGACCCAAGGGATTTACTGGAACCCATGCTACCTATTTCAGATCAAATCTAGGGTTTCATAATTTTTCCATTAATAATTGTATTTTAAATAATTTTCCAAAAGGCCACATTACTAAGGTTTGAACTACAAGTATATTTTTCTGACCTCCAATGCCCACTCCAATTTATTCATAATTCAAGGGTACCTAATAAACAGTATATATAAAGTTGTAGGGACAACCAGCAAGATTTATTATTTTTAGAAATTCCAAAACACAATTATTTCCAATAATTTCCAAAGGAGGCACCCTCATATGAACTCCAATCCTTGTGCAAATTAACACAGTGGTGCTTATTAATAAAATATTCAATCCTACAAAGTTTGACCATGCTATTCAGAGGGTATGTTTGTAATTCCATCCAAGGATATATTTGCAATTTCTTTCAAAATGAACTACAGGTACCAAAAATATTGATCTATAAATTATGAGAAAATTACAGTGGATACATATTGATATAAAAAGGCAACCAGCAAAGTTTCATGCAATTACAGTAATTTATCATCACAAATTTAACCAACCCAAAAATTGCCAACAATGATGAATATTACAATTTGGACCTCCAAGGGTTAACTCATGATCTAACCAATTCTTCCAGAGATAATTGACATTAAAACCATGATTATGACAGAAGATGGTAAATTGATAAATACTATTTCTCCCTAAAACCTCAAACCCTAAATAATTACAAATCTACCCTAGGGTTTGTTACTTATGATTGGCAACTCCAAAACCCTCCAAACTCCTACAGTAGCATTCTCTGGTCACTAAGGCCATCTACCCAAAATTTCAAGTCAAGACACTGAGGTTTGACCCCTCTTCCTTTATTAACCTCTAATTGCACCCCATTAGGGTTTAGCCTAGGGTTAGGGTCTAACCTTCTCCAATAGCTCTAGTAAGAACTCCAGAGATTCATATCCTCAAAAACAAGTGGGTGACAGAAGATGGTGATTCCCCAAGTGTTATTTATTCCTAGAACCCCAAATTCCAATTATTTACAAATCTACCCAAGGATTTATTACCTAGGTTAGACAACTCCAAACCTCTTCAAATTCACAAGGGAGTCTTCTCTGGTCACTATGACCTACCCACCAAAACTTTAGGTCAAACCACTAGGGTTTGACCCTACTCCCTTCATTGACCCCCTATTTGCACCCCATTAGGGTTTACCCTAGGGTTAGGGTCTAAACCTATCCAAATCCTCCCAAACCTCTTGTGAGGGTATCATATCACTTATAAAAGTCAGAGGAGTCCAACACACCCCTATCCAAGGACAAACTCCCCTATGTCCTTCACAACCCCAAATTCCTCCCCATAGGGATCAACCCTATGACCTTGAGCAAAACAACTCCAATGCTCCCCAAACCCCTCATGGGGTCTCAACTTCATCCCACTAACCTTCCTAAGAAGTCTCAAGACTCAAAGAACCTAATTGGTCAATGGACCATAACTTGGCTAAATGCACCCCAAAGTGCTCCAACCCTAAGTCCTAGGGCAAACCCACTCCCCAAGACTCCATAACACTCTTGGAGGTGATTTGGGTGGGATTAGGGCAGTGGACATAATACCACTCCACTAGGAGGTGGTTTGGCTTTGAGAAGCCCTAAGTGTCCCCTTAGTACAATTTTCCCCTTAAAGGGCAAAACTTGGGCCCAAAGATTACCTAGTCAAAAGATCTCCAAATGAGATGAGATTTTA
Source organism: Dactylorhiza incarnata (assembly GCA_033032865.1). Taxonomy (NCBI): domain Eukaryota; kingdom Viridiplantae; phylum Streptophyta; class Magnoliopsida; order Asparagales; family Orchidaceae; genus Dactylorhiza; species Dactylorhiza incarnata. The sequence continues at coordinate 3,494,447 of JAWHQI010000130.1, forward strand.
ACCAGGGGTTTATCATGACCCTAAGGGTACCCCACCAAAATTTGGTGGAGATTGGAGGTCATTTGGCCCTCCAATTAATTTGTGTAAGGATTATTAAATTTCCACAAAAACTTTAGGAAAAGTAACTTCTAAAAATCTGATACTCACACCTAACCTAGGTATAGGACATATGGATGCTTAGCCAAAATATCAACTACATCAGATTAGCCATTTAAGAGTTATACTAATTTTAAGGTCTGGTTTGAGTTCTGACCAGCCTCACTAGAATGAGTGCTGTGGGTCCAATACTTAACCAAATAGCCTGATTCCACTCCCATTAGAAAGTAGACACCAAGGCCTACAAAAGTTATCTCTGAGCATTTTTCGAGTTATGGCCCCTAAGGGCCTTAAAATCGGGTCACAAAATCTGTCAAAATGTGTGACAGATAATTAAATTAAATGAAATATTCATTTCATGCCTGCGAATAACAAAAGGCGGCCAATCGGACGGCTCACAGCCTTCGTCCCCGATGAGCCAACGGCCAGGATTTGCTGCGCCTGGGCCGACTTGATCTTGGATTTCCCGGCCACCTGAGCGCCGCCCCGGCCGACCAACGCCACCACCACCTCCGTTGAGGTGGGGGCCGGCGATGAGCGGTGTTTGATCGGCCGGAGGTGGCCGGAATCATGATCTGTAGGAGGATACCCAACCCGATCAACGGGAGGATTGGCCGACTCGATTCACGGCCGATTGACCACGATTCGAGCCGCCGTCGATTTGGATCTAACCCTTAGAGTTCAGGGAGGAGAACGGGACCTGTTGGAGGGCTTGCCGTCGGGTAAATCTTGAGTACACCATGGGAGCCGCCGTCGGTTGAGAAGCCATGCCGATTCCCTCCTATAGTGCACGAAATCTCCAGGTAAGATAGGGGTTTCTCTCCTCTCAGGTCTCTGAAGGTGAAGGGGGGTTCAATTGGGGGTGGTGATGGTTTTAAGCTCCATTGCCATTAATGGCTTCTTCGGTTACATCAAGGACCGACCCCCTCTTCCTCTCCCTGCCTTAATCCCCCTCTGTAACTGATGGAAACTCCTCCTAATCGGCTGAGGAGTTGAATGGAGGCATCAATTGGGGGAGCCAAGAGGTGGAACCTCTTAATGGCCATGAATGGCCTCTTCTCTCTCCTCCAAAAATGGTGAAACCCCCATTTTCTCTCTCCTAACCACCATGGTCGGTTTCTACCCTCTCTCCTGAGCTTAATGAGGGCCCACATGGGCTGGTTGACCACCCAATTGAGTTAGCCCAAAGAGATTGGGTTAGGTTTGAGCATTTTGACCTAAATTGGGCAATTTTGACTTTTGGTCAAATTGGTCAATTGGGGAACCCTAGGATGGGGCTTTTGGGTTCAATAGGTTCTAAATTAAGTTTAGGAACTAATGGTGGAGTCAATTTGGTCATATGGTTCTTGGTTGACCCAATCTAGGGTGATTTGACCAAAATAGGCTAATTTTGACTTTGGTCAAATTGAGCCCTAGGGTTGACTTGGTCATGGGGCTTTTTGGTCCACTAGCTCCCCTATGACATGATAGCCCTAGGGGTGAGGTCAATTTAATGTGGTGAAGGTTAATTGGGGTACTTTGAGAAGAAAGGTCATTTTGACCTAAAAGGGCATTTTGGTCAATTTGCACCCCTGGGGGTCCCATGATGGGGCTTTTGGGTCCATTAGGTCTATAATGGTATTATACACCTAGGTGTGTGATCAATTTGACATGGTGAGGGTTGATTGGCTCTAAATGGGCTACTTTGACCAATTTGAGGGTGTATGTTGACTTTGGTCAAATTGGTCTCTTAGGTTGACTTCAATGGGCCCTTGGTGCCCTAAGGGGACCCCTAAAGGGTTAGGGACACTATGGTGGGGTCCAAGGGTTAGGTTGAAGCACTAGATTCCAATCCCAAGCTTGGAAGATGGGAATTGCTATTTGCAGACCAAGGTGGCTCCTTCCTCCTTTCCTAAGTTCTCAAGGTTAAAAGGCTCTTCCTATGGTTTTGTCATGGCTTAGTCATGACAAAACCAACTTAGGGGTCTAGCAGTTTGGGGGATGTTACAGGATAGGACTTTTTGTAACGGTCCAGGCCCGCCAACACGAGACCCAGCTGGACCGCCAGCACCCTCCCAGCCCAGGCCCGCCAACACGGGACCCAGCTGGCACCGGAAGGGTTCAGCCTAACCAGATGGTCTGCAGACCATGCACCCCAACCCCTCTCTGTCCCACCACAGGGCACAGCGGGTTGTTGGAGACCGCAGTCCCCCTTTGATGAGAAGTGATCAAGTTAAGCGCCCCTACGGGGACTTCCCAGGAGGTCACCCATCCCAAAATTGCTCCAGCCCGAGCACGCTTAACTATATAGTTCTTTCACTTCTCATCACCAATTGATCTGCAGCTCAATTGGTGATGAGAAGTGAAAGAACTATATAGTTAAGCGTGCTCGGGCTGGAGCAATTTTGGGATGGGTGACCTCCTGGGAAGTCCCCGTAGGGGCGCTTAACTTGATCACTTCTCATCAAAGGGGGACTGCGGTCTCCAACAACCCGCTGTGCCCTGTGGTGGGACAGAGAGGGGTTGGGGTGCATGGTCTGCAGACCATCTGGTTAGGCTGAACCCTTCCGGTGCCAGCTGGGTCCCGTGTTGGCGGGCCTGGGCTGGGAGGGTGCTGGCGGTCCAGCTGGGTCTCGTGTTGGCGGGCCTGGACCGTTACATAGGGTCACCCAATTGGCCAATTTGACCAAAAGTCAAAATTGCCCAATTTAGGTCAAATCTCTTGAATCTAGCCCAATCCCTTTGGACTAAGCCCAAATTGACCACTTGACCAGCACCCTTGACTGCTAATTAACCCAGGAGAGAGAAATGAGTCGGCCTTGATGACTAGGAGGGAGAAAATCCAATGTGGAGGAGAGAGAGAAATGAAGCCATCAATGGAGGAAGATGAAACCCCCCCCATTCCTCCCCATTAATGGCTGGATTCGACTCCCCAAGGGAAGGGGAGAAGGTTCCAGCCGTTTCCCGGCCTCCCAGAGGTGAGTGCCAAGGAGTTTCACAATGGCCGAAATTCCCTCTTCATGGCCATTAATGGCAATTCATGCCATGGCTTTTCCCCTCCCCCAATTGACTTCTTAAGCACCTTTAGAAGCCGGAGAGGAGGAAAAACCCCCTGTTTTCAGAAGGAGTCGAGCCCTCCTAGGTGGTGGTTGCAGAGCTTGGGAAAAATGGCGGCCGGCCATGGAAGAATGACCACCGACGCGACTTCAGGCCACCACTCAGGTCCACTTCTCCATCTCTTCTCCTCTGGATAGATCTCATCTATTCCCATTTCAAAATCGATTAAGATTGGAGGCCCCTCCATTCGGATTTCTTTATATGTTCTTGGCCGAAAAACGAGAGATTCGGGGGACCAACTCCGGCCACCTCCGGCCGCCCTGTCACCGGCAATCGACAGCCCCGACCCCCACAATGGTGGTGGCTTGGGGGTTTGGCCGGGAATGACCTCCGGTGGCCGGAAATAGGCTCGCAAGATGCCCAGGCGCGGGCAATCCCAGCCGCAGGTTTATCGGGGACGATAACCGGGCGCCGTTCGATCTGCTTTGAGATTCGTGCAGGCTTTAGTGTTACTTCTCGTTTTCTGTGATTAAAACTGCAGTCCCTTATTAATTCTGGTAAAAATAGATAAAGGCCGATTCAGAGAAAGTGGTCAACATAGAAAATGTAGCCCTAGGGGTCTAGTTTGATACAAAATTGAGATCACTCAATTTGGAGTCCTGGTTAGGGCTCAACACTCATTTTAGTGGGGCCTGTCCTTAAGGCTATTCAGAGCTTGATTTTGATGCCCACTCCATTATAGAACTCCAAATGACTTCATATTTGGGGTGTGGGCTACTCTTGTGCATATGTAGGTCATGTCCAAAAATCAGAAGGATTGGGGAAGTTTTCCCCATGATTTTTGGGAAAGTTCAATAATCCTAGTTTAACCTAATTAGGTGCTCTAAACACCTCAAAACCCTTCCAAACTTGGAGGGGTGGTCTTAGGGGATATGCATAGGCCCTGGTTAAATTATCATGATTTATGGAGTTGTTTTGATAGGGTATTTCACCAAGATAACTTTAGGCCCCCTAGGTTTAGGCAAAACTTTGGGTGAGTGCCCCCACACTTCCACAAAGCCAAATGGCTTCATATTTGGGGTGCACCTCACCCTCCCCCATGCCAACCTCTGGTCCAAATTTGGTGGCCATTGGAGGAGTTTTGCCCTAGTAAATCAAAAAGGGGCTAAATTGCTATTTGCACCCCAAATAGGTATCCCTTGGAATTCCACTCCCCACCAAATGTGGGTAGGATCTTGGGTGGTCTTTCACTGACCCATGGTCAGTATAATGAGTAGTATGGACATGGGCAAGGTAGGGAGTTCTCTTGAGAATAGTTTGCTTAAAAGTTATGTTTAGGGCAAAAGTAAACATAAGTGAATTTTGGAGTGTGGAGGGGTTTCCTCCCACTGATTGTTAGGGTGACTTTGGTCACTGCCTTGGGAGGTAGGAGGCACCCCAAGGAGCAACTTAGGATGAGTTAGGGCCTAGTGTGCCCTTAAGCCCTAGTGGTGAGGTGTAGGGAGCCCTTTAGGGTTTGTGAAGGACATAGGAGAGTTTGTCCTTGGAGAGGGGTGTGTTGGACTCCTCTGACCTTTATAAGTGATATAATACCCTCACAAGAAGTTTGAGTGGAGTTGATGAAGTTTTGACCCTAACCCTAGGTTAAACCCTAATGGGGTGCAATTAGAGGCTAATGAAGGAAGAGGGGTCAAACCTTAATGGTTTGACTTGAAATTTTGGGGAGGTGGTCTTGGTGACCAGAGAATGCTACTGTGGGAAATTGGAGGGATTTGGAGTTGCAAATCCTAAGTAATAAACCCTTGGGTAGATTTGTAAATAATTAGGGTTTGGGGTTTTAGGAAGAAACAGTACTTATTGATTCACCATCTTCTGTCATAAACTTGGTTTTATTTCTATTGATCTCTGGAAGAATCTGTTAGATCATGAGAAGACTTTTTGGGGTTCAAAGTGTAATATTTCATATTGTAGACAATTTTTGGGAGGATCAATTCTAGGGTGTTAAATTACTGTAATTGCATGAAACTTTGCAGGATGCCATTTCATACTAATATGTACCCACTGTAATTTTCTCATAATTTATGGATTAATATTTTTAGTATCTCTAGTTCATTTTGGAATTATTTACAAATATATCCTTTGAGGAAATTACAAATGTAGCCTCTGTGTTATGTGGTCAAACTTGGTATACCTGAGTATTTTAGTATTATCCACCTCTGTTTAAATTTTCATAAGGATCAGAGATCATATGAGGGTACCTCCTTTGGAATTTATTGGTAATAAATGAGTTTTGGAATTTTAAAAATTAGTAAATCTTTCTGGATTTTCCTAAGATTTCATGACTACTGATTATTAGGTACCTTTGATTTATGTAAAAAGTTGGGTGGGTAGTGGAAGTCAGAAAAGTGCACTTGTAGTTCAAACCCTAGGAAGTTGCCCTTGGGAAAAATGGTTTTAAATATTAATAATATTGGGAAAATTATGGAACCCTGGAATAGATCTTAAATCAGTGACATGGACCCCCAGTAAGAAGGTTGAGTCATAGAGTTGATTAATTAATATACTTCCCTTCATGAGGATCAAAACGTTAAGGGTGATCTGCGTTTAGCAAAATGTCAATTTTGGGTTTGTAGGCCAATTTGGAATACATTGGTTGGAGATGTGAGAATTGAATGGTGATTGTATGGCTAAGAGAGGACCCCTGGAGTTGTTTAGGGTTTGTGAGGCCTAGGATGGTGGGGTGCCACCCTTGGGTTAAGTCGTCTTGGGTTTGACGGAAGATCGTCTTACCCTTAAAAGTCTTAAAGCCCTTAGGTTTAATTCGGGTAAAAATATTAAAGGGGTTTTCTTACGGGTAGCAACCAACATTATTAAGTGTCTTGGGAGTGGGAACTTTGGGGTGTCAACCCATTGTAGTTCCTAGTACCGTAGCGAGCCCCTCACAGGGTAACCCTCGGGAAGACCAGGAATAACCCTAAAGTATAGGTGTAAGATGTTCTACAAGCTTAACTAATAACAATTCACCCTCACTCCGTGGTTACGGGAGTTTAATTGGCTTGGTGTTACAAGCAGTAGGCCCGGTGGTTGTAAGGGCGGATTGAAAAGACCGGTGAGCTTGTGACTCAGTGGTGTTTTATGGCGGGCAGGTTAGCCCGGGGAGCTCATGGCTCGGAAATAGAAGGTAGAACATGTTGCAAGTGCATTGAAGGTGGTGGGTCTTCGGTATTGGACGGTCGTTCACACCGACGTCAATACGTTGACTCGGCGAGTGTGGTTTTACACTTAGCCTTAATAGTCTGGCGGTCCAGTCAGCAAGAGTACGCAGACGCTCCGCGGGTATAGTGGAGGCGTACAATAGGTCTAGGTTGGGTAGTGTGAATACCAACCTAGAGGTGGGCGAGGCCCAACCCACCGCTTCCGTTTGCCACTACGGGAGTATCCTGGGAGTCTAGCTCGCTCCAAAAAGAGGGAACTAAAGGTCTATGCGCATAGAGTCGAAGTGTGTGAGTTGCACTTGCATGATCATAGCATAACATCATACGTTGCATATCATAGCATAATCATTTCATTCAACCTACCCCTAACGTATAAGTCGGTTATGGGACTTCTTATACGGTAGGCCCTGCTAAACGACCCCTTGGTCTATAGGTTTGTATGGGCATTCCTATAAATCAATGGTTACTTTTATATTACTTTACTTGCCATTATATACACTGTTTACTGTTCTTTACTGCACTTTACTATTTCTTTACCTGCTCTTACTGCTTCAGTTATATATATACACCTGTGTAGCTCTAGTTCCGCCGTCACCTGCTCTTGTTTTTACCCCTTGCTGTCCTCCGCTTCATCCTCCCGCACGGTGCCTAGGAGCCATTGGGGGAGGGGTGGGGAATTGGCTGAGTCATTTTGACTGACGGTCGGTGGACCTTATCATTTTAGGAGTTCGAGGAGATGCAGCACCCTTCAAGGAACAGGTACAGCAGGATCCGACGTGGTGGATCCCACGGCCATGCTACCATTGTCACCAGCCAGGACATACACGGGTCAGATGTCCCATGATGAGTGGAACCCCTCCGGCACAGCGATCAGGAGACCGACGGCGAAGACGTAGACGTGGATTGCGAGGCAGCAACCGCAGGCCAAAAGAGAAGAAGCATCCAGTGATGCAGCACCATTGGAGCCCGGAGTCTGCAGGGATGGGTCAGTCAGGTCAGAGTGCTCCCGTTTCAGTGTTGGTGACGATTAGCTTTAGTTTTGCTTAGGAGTTAGCTTCCGCGAGTGATTTTTGTAGTGAGGAAATGTTGTACAGGGCAAGAGCCCCTTTTATTATTTGTAACCCTTGTCTCTTTATTCAGTTAATATATGTGGACATTTATAATTCCTGTGATTCTGTGGACTTGTCTTACTCTTTATTGTACTTTTCTTCGTGATCGATTCGGCCGGCAGGATCGGCGTTTTGTGGTGGCGACCTTCCCGAGTGAAGGTGTCACCGCAAAACGGCGGTTCTGGGCCTAAGACCCGGTGGTTTTTGCAAAAAAAAAAATGGGGTCTTACATCCATTATATCTTCCACGAGCTCACCGAATATTGCCAGCATACATCTTTGGAATGTAGCTGGCACGTTGCAGAGGCCAAACAACATTCTTCGATATGCGAAGGTGCCGAAATGGCAAGTAAAAGTTGTTTTCTCCTGGTCTTTGGGGGAAATAGGGATTTGGAAAAACCCCGAGAGACCATCGAGAAAATAATAAAAAGCATGACCTGAAAGACGCTCCAGGATTTGATCGATGAACCGTAGTGGGAAGTGGTCTTTTCGTGTGACATCATTTAATTTTCGATAGTCGATGCACACTCTCCAACCCGTAACAATACGAGTTGGGATTAATTCGTTATTCTGGTTTGCCATGACCGTTATACCGCCCTTTTTAGGGACGACTTGTACGGGGCTTACCCACGTACTGTCGAATATATGATAGATAATTCCCACATCGAGGAGCTTTATAATCTCAGTCTTAACGCCATCCCGCATATTCGGGTTAAGGCGTCATTGAGGCTGAATAGTTTTGCGGGGGTTATCTTCCAAAAAAATTTTATGGATACAGAAGGAGGGGTTTATTCCCCTGATATCTGAAATCTGCCATGCAATTACACGACGATGTTTATTTAAAACTTCCACTAATTAGGAAGTTTCCGAATCACTTAGGGAAGAAGAAATAATGACAGGGAGTTTTAAGTCTTTTTCTATAAAAACATATTTCAGATTATTGGGGAGTTGTTTTAATTCGATGACCGGTGGTTCTTCAAATGATGGTTTAATTTTTAAGGCTTCTGAATCGAATGGTTCGAATGGCGAATATGTCGGCATGTCGTCGAGACAAAATGGATTCGCCAAATACGAATTATCTAAAGCTAAGGAGAAAAATTCAGAAAGCGAAGAATATTCCTCTTCAAACGTGGGTTCCAGGTTATAACCGGAATCATCATTCGATAGGGAGTTCCGCATCGAGGGATTAATATGTAAAGTAACTTCGTCGTCTCCGACCCGAAGGAGGAGGTGACCGTTACTAACATCGATTAACGCGCGGGAGGTGGCGAGGAAAGGGCGACTGAGTATAATAGGTACCTCAACGTCCTCCTCGATGTCCAGGATGACAAAGTCTACTGGGAAGATAAACTTGTCAACCTTGAGCAGAACACCCTCCACTACTCCTATCGGGTACTTTACCGAGCGATCCGCGAGTTGGATGCTCATCTTTATCGGGCTCGGGACGCCCAAATCGAGTTTTTTGAAAAGGGAGAAAAGCATCAAATTGATGCTAGCGCCCAAGTTCGCTAGAGCCTACTTTATTAACATATTGCCGAAGAGGCACAGAATGGAGAACCGTCCCGGGTCGTTCAATTTTAGCGGCAATTTGTTAAGGAGAATAGCCGAGCATTCCGCGTTAAGGGAAACATGTGAAACATCCTCGAGTCATTTTTTTTTATAGAAAACAACTCTTTAAGATATTTCGCGTATTTCGGCATTTGGGAGAGTGCCTTGCAGAAAGGAACGTTTATGTGGATTTGTTTTAAAATTTGTAAGAAGTTTTTATAATGCTCGTCCTTCCGCTCGTTGTTTATTTTTGAGGGATAAGGAAGAGACGTGCTAAAAATGTTCGGCACAATCGGAATACTCGTTGAATTATTTAACGAAGAAGAGGGTGTAGGGGTCGGTGTCGAAATAGGTACTTTATGCTCAACCCGTTTTGGGGAGGTTATCTCCTTGCCACTACGAAGGTTTATGGTGTTGGCATTTTCTCTGGGGTTCGACTCCGTGTTCCCTGGTAGATCTCCATATGGCCGCTCGGAGACCATCTTTGCAAGGTATCCTACCTGATTTTCCAAGTTTTTAATCGATCCGGTAATATTCTGGATATTTGACTCGGTGGACGCAACATATTTAAAAAAATGTCTTCGAGTGGAGAGGGTTTTGGAGGAGGAGGCTGGAATCCGTGCAGAAATCCTTGCGAATTCGCAATTGGGGGCCTCTGGGCGTTGTTAGGAATGCTCCAAGAGAAATTTGGGTGGTTCCTCCAACCCGGATTGTAATTATTACTATACGAATTATTATTAGGGTTAAATGGGGGGTCGAACGGGGTTGCCTAAGTAGTCTACAGTTTCTTCGACAAAACTATTATTATTAATTGGAGGCCAAACGAGAGCGGAGGAGGAAGCAGTCATCTCTGCCACTTGCTTACTTAACCTTTCGACTTGAGAGGCTAAGTGAGAAGTGGCATCCACTTCATATATCCCAGTTGGTTTATTAGGGTGCGATCTAGGCGCATTCTATTGATAGGCGTTGTTGGGAAAATGATTTCTCTTAACCCCTGAAAATGAGTTGAATATGAATTCTAAGAAAGGAAAATCAAGGTTAAGTAAATATGCGTCGAATAGAATTCGACGCAACGTCAAAGAGGTGTCGACGTTCCTTTCAGAATGAGTCGAAGTAACTTTAAGAAAGAATTCGACGTATCCTATTTCGACGTAACTCTGACTTCTAGTCGACGTATCTTGAGAAGTCGACGCACCTTAGTCGACACACCTTCCTTATTCTCCTCTCGACGTCCAGCCAGGACGAATTCGACGCTTACGTCGAATAGTAATCGACGCACGTCGATTTCTATGTTTAATTCAAAAATCGCCAGATCTCTTTCCTTCTTTTATAGATTTGATTTATATGGAATCAATTTATTTTTTATAGCCGTTCTGAATCATTCTTTTCCTCTAATAGATTCTTGGCTAAATTGATTAAATCCATTATGGACATTATTTGAAATCAAAATGAATTCTTTCCTTCTATTGATATAATTATTATGGAAATATTTCTATCTTTCAATTTCTCTGTCTACTAATCAATTATCCTCCTATAGTATTATTTGAATGGACAGAGCTATAAAATAACAAGGAGGTCGGCAGAGAACAAGACAGAAGTGATCCACCATTTTACATTTGAAAAAGAGGAAAAACTCCCAAGTGAAAAAGAGAGAGAATTGAGAAATATTGCTGCAGCAAAGATCAAGCTTCCTTCTCCTTCTCACTCTGAAGTCATACTGCTGCAAACTCTGATAGCTCTCACAAAAGAGAGAAAAGGCTTACAATCTCCTTCTCACTATAGAAGAGAGATTTCATTCACTACTTCTTGTGCTTCCAATCTTCTTGCTAGGAAGAAGATTCCTTCTCGTCTTTATATTATTTCTCTTTCTTCTTTACATTTATTTCACTTTCAAATACTGTAAAAGAGTTTTTAGAATCTCTCTTCAAAAAATTCAGTTGTACTGGTTCTAAGAGTCTCCTTTTAAAAAGACTCAGTTGGTTCTAAGAGTCTCCTTATCAAAAGACTCAGGGTGGTTCTAAGAGTCTCCTTATCAAAAGACTCAGTGTAAGATAGTGAATTTCCTACCAAGGGGGTAGAAGAGTGGACTACCCAAAGTTTGGGGAACCACTATATTTCTTTGTGTTGTGCTGTGATTTTTCTTCTTGCATTTATTTTCTTTACTTGTTTAATTCTTGTTGGTGTGTGGGAAGCACTAATCTGTGATCACTACACACATATATATATATAATTATTAACTTTGCACAAAAATATTTTAAATCTCTATTCACCCCCATCTAGAGAATTCTAGTGAGGATAACTGTGCACTTTCAATTGGTATCAAAGCGAGGTTGATCTAAAAAGGATAACTCCTTGATCAAAAAGATCCTACCTCTTATTTTTATATATATATATATTTCTGAAAAATATTTCTTTCCACATGGCACAAATCAAAGATTATGCTTCCACCAGACCACCAATGTGCAATCTTGAAAAGTTCGCAGTTTGGAAAACAAGAATTAGGATTTATATGAATTCTATTGATGAAGATTTATTTAATGTTATCTTGACAGGTCCTCCCAACCCTTATAGAAAAGACTCAAGTGGTGAAGTGACTCAAAAACTTGTCCCAAAGGCTGAGTGGTCAGTTGAAGAGAAGAAGGCAGGAACATGTGATGCAAAAGCTGTAAATATTCTGGTCTCAACCCTCTCTGATGAAATCTTTCAAAGGGTTGTTGAGTGTGAATCAGCCAAAGAAATTTGGGAGGCTCTCAAAAAGATGGTAGAAGGAAGTGCTGATGAAAGAAAAGATAGGAAGGCTCTATTGATCTCTCAATATGAGAACTTCCAAAAGAAGAATGAAGAAAGCATCTCTGAGATGTATGACAGATTCAGTCTGATCATCAATCAACTAAGGGACTTGGATAAAGAAATCTCTCTCATAGAGATCAATGACAAATTGTTGATGAGTCTCCCAAGTTCATGGGACTCAAGGATATGGGCAATAAGAGACACAAGAGGACAAAGGGAAATTTCAACAGATGCTCTCTTAGGAAAACTCAGATCCTATGAGCAACTGCTGAAAACCAGAGAAGAGAAGAAGAGAAGAGAAAACACCCCAACTTCTTCAAAAGACAGGAACATTGCATTAAAAGAAACAGAAGAAGGAAGCTCTGTCACTGAAGAAGAACTATTCAGTTTCCTGGCCAGAAAATTCAAGAAATGGGTCAGGACAGATGGATCAAGAAGGAGAGAGTCAAAACCAAGGTATGACAAAACTCCTACTAAAGAAATTATTTGTTAATCTTGCAGGAAACCTGGACATATTGCCCCAGAATGTCCAGAAAATGCTGAGACAAAGAAAGATCTGAAAAAGAAAGATCTCAAGAAAAAGGGGAAGAAGAAAGAAAGAGGCTTTATAGCAGAAGCCTGGAGTGAGACAGACTCTGAGGACAGCTCCTCTTCTAAGAGTGGCAATGAAGAGCCTAAGCAAGAAGACCTATGCTTAATGGCACTTGAAGGCTCAAGGAAAGATGATGATGCTAAATCATGGAGTGAGACAGGATCAGAAGAAAGCATATCTTCTGAAGATGAAAGAGAAAATAGCCTTATTCTCATAGAGGAATCTGAGGATAAGGATGAGGTAAACATTTTTGATGAAATAGATTTTCAAAGTGATAATTTCAGAAATGATTTTATGGGAATGTGTCTAGATCAACTAAAAGCTACACAAGAAATTAATGATCTAAAAGAACAAATTAATATGGCTAAAAACCAGAGAAATAGAGAGGTTAAATGCTCTAAAAATTATGAATTAAGGGCTAATATCATAGAAAAGGAAGTAGAAAGAGCTAGAATAAAAAAACCAGCTCCTTAAGGATAAGGTATCCCAGACAAAAGCTTTTGAAGAATCAATAAAGATGAGAAGCCAAACTCTCAAGGAAATCACTGAACAACAAACAAGGAGACATAAAAATCTTGGTCTAGGGGCTGATCCCTCAACCAGCCAAATTCCATCCAACAAACCTGCTTGGATGATCCCTGTAAAATTCACAAAACCCATCAAATCAAACCAAGAAAAAGACTCACTAAATAAGGAAGAAGACTCCCTCAAGGAAATAAAAAATTTGATGAAACATCATATTATTCAGCTGATGACTCCCAAACCTCATCTGAGGAAGCAACTAAGCCAAAAGAAACAATACATAAAAGAGTAAAATCAGAAAAAGGGAAGAAGAAAATTTATGAAGATACAGTTGCGTCGACTTCATATCGACGCATGAGTGATAGTGCGTCGAATTCTACTCGACGCAATTTCTCAGATGCCTCGACCTCTACTCGACGCTTGAATAAAAGTACGTCGACATCAAATCGATGCAACTTTGTTCATGCATCGATTCCAGATCAATGCAATCTGGAGAAAGCGCCGAATATAAATCAACGCAACTATCAACATACGTCGAATAGATATCGACGCATAAGAACTCAGAGCAACGTAAATGCCTATCCTCCAAAAACCTTCCATCTTAACCCTTATTCAGGACCCATTCATACTAATCATGATTTCTATCCTAACCAACACCTCTATCCTAACAAAACTTTCTATCCTAACCAAAATTCCCATCTAAATCAAACTTTTTATCCTAATCAACACTTCTATCCCTCTCTAAATTCAAATTCTCACAATACTAAGATAATCAAGTGCTACATATGTAACAAAACTGGCCACCTTGCCAAACAATGTTGGCACAATCAAACAAACTATCTGTGAAAATTAGTCCAAGACTAACTTAGAAACCTTCAGGATTAGAAAGGAATAAAAAGAAATAAACACCTAGAATCTTTCAGGAAAATTAAAAGTCACGTCGACTTCTAATCGACGCACCGTCGATGACTCAACTCAATAAGTGAAATCGACGCATGCGTCGATTACAATCGACGCATACATCGATACGAAACCCTAGCATCTTAACACGGGCTGTATCGATGCTTACGTCGAATTCCACTCGACGTAACGTCGATTTCATAAAAACAAGCGGCAATACTAAAACATTTTTGGTCACATCCACTGAAGTACCGAATAAGCCTCGAATAGTGTCGCATTTCGACGTTTCACCTGACTTAAAAAAAACTCTTCAGTTAGAAACATTCACTACTCTGCATCCTTCATCCCTCTTGCTCCTCAGTCCATCCGATTTCCTCCTCTCTCTCTCACTGACCTAAAATGGCTCCAAAGACCAACTTTGGTTTCGACATTGACCTTGAATCTTTCCAAGCCACCGTAGAAAACTACAAGAGCATCATTGCTCTGTTCACTGAAGCTGGACTAGATAAGCTCATCTCCACAAGATGCAAGCTCCTGGAAACAGAACTCACAGAGCTGATAACTCATGTTCAGATATCTGAACAAGGAGAAATCCAAGGAATAGTCCATGAGACACCTGTCTCAATATCTGCAGAACACATTAGGACAACCTTTGATCTTCCATCAGGTACACCCTAATATTATCTTTGTTCAAAGTAAATAGGGAAAGAAAATCAGCTTCTAAAGAATAACTAAATAAGTCTTCATCACTTCCTTATTAGGTGATGAATCTATAGACCTCACACCTGATGAAATCAAGCATCTGCTAACCACCATGAAGTTTTCAAAAGATAGACCAATCCATCTAAAGAAAACAGACTTTTTTGAGGAGTACATACTGCTAGCAGATATAGTAGGAAAAATCCTGCTATGCAAGACCTCAGCCCATGATGCAGTGCCCAAGCAACAACTGAATATTATGGGGGCCCTGGTGCTGAAGAAGAAGGTGGACTGGGCCACATGCTTGCTCAAGATGATAAGCTCTAAATACTAACACAAAGAAAATGCATATATGAGGATTATGAGTCAAGTACTCTTCCACTCCTTCCCTGACCTATATAGGTCAAAAGGAATCCCTATTCCTCCTGGGAAAAGGATGTCAATAGCTCTATTCTCCAAATGGACCAGGCAAATCCCTAAGCCTGGTTCCATTCCTGAAAAGACTCCATCTCCTCCTGACTCTCCTGTTCATCCATCATCTCCTCCTCCTCCTCAAAGAGACAATCCTTCTCTACCACCATCATCTACTCCACTAGTCTCTACCACTCTCACAACCCCTTCTCTACCGACCTCTTCTCAAACACCTGCTCAAACAGCATTTTCTCCATCTCTTCCTCCTCATACTTTCTCATCCTCCCCACCTCCTTTATCACCCATACCTCATGTATCAACTAACTTCTCTCCTCATCACCAACAACAACATGAACCATCTGCATCCACTGAAGCTCTCCTCACTCAGTGCATTGCATCAGCAGCTCAAACATTCCAAGCAATGCTGGATGCGCACTGCTCCCAGATTCATTCCTCCATCCTTCACATGCACACCCAAATAGATGGGGTCAGTGCCTCTGTGCAAAGTCTAAAGACTTCTCTCTCTTCCTCTAGAGTAACCAGGTCTTTCTTAACCTCCTTGGCCAAGAAGGTCAAGAAGGGGGAGAAGCTAGATGAAGAGCAGCCCTCCACTCCTAAATCTCTCTCCCACAAGTCACCTCCTACCTCAAAAACTAATAATCCTGCACTGCTCAAGACAATTGGAAATGAGATAGTACCTGGGCTACATATTGAAGAACAAACAATAGAGGTACTCAATATAGCAAGAGAGGCTGCAAGTCAAGTGGTACTATTACAAGGGGAGGCAAGCAGGACAGAAAATGAAGCTGAAAAGGAAGATGTGGCAGATGGTGAGAAAGATAAAGATAAAGAAGCTGAAACTCAGGGGGAGCTAGGTACTGTGATAGGTGAAATAGGAGCTCAGGGGCCAGGTACTGCTATGACTGAACCTGGAACTGAAAAAGAAACTGAAGAGGCAGAAGAAGAAGCAACCAAGGAAATTTCATCCCAGGGGGAGCAAACTGATGTAACTCAGAGGGAGATGAGTGAACTTCCTGATGCTGAGAAGGAGCATCCCCCCTCTCTTAAAACAGTTGTATTCACTAGAAAAAGGAAGACTCCTCCTACCCCTCCTGAAATGCCTTAAAAATAATGACTGATATATTTATGGTTGAATACTAATTGATCTGAACATGAAGTTTGTTTATAAGATTTCCTTTTCTAATTTTTCTTCTACTTGCTTAAATGCTTTGTTGTGATTGATCATATGCTGATACAATTTCTCTCTAAATAGAGTTAAGACAAATAGGGGGAGATTGTTGGGAAAATGATTTCTCTTAACCCCTGAAAATGAGTTGAATATGAATTCTAAGAAAGGAAAATCAAGGTTAAGTAAATATGCGTCGAATAGTATTCGACGCAACGTCAAAGAGGTGTCGACGTTCCTTTCGGAATGAGTCGAAGTAACTTTAAGAAAGAATTCGACGTATCCTATTTCGACGTAACTCTGACTTCTAGTCGACATATCTTGAGAAGTCGACGCACCTTCCTTATTCTCCTCTCGACGTCCAGCCAGGACGAATTCGACGCTTACGTCGAATAGTAATCGACGCACGTCGATTTCTATGTTTAATTCAAAAATCGCCAGATCTCTTTCCTTCTTTTATAGATCTGATTTATATGGAATCAATTTATTCTTTATAGCCGTTCTGAATCATTCTTTTCCTCTAATAGATTCTTGGCTAAATTGATTAAATCCATTATGGACATTATTTGAAATCAAAATGAATTCTTTCCTTCTATTGATATAATTATTATGGAAATATTTCTACCTTTCTATTTCTCTGTCTACTAATCAATTATCCTCCTATAGTATTATTTGAATGGACAGAGCTATAAAATAACAAGGAGGTCGGCAGAGAACAAGACAGAAGTGATCCACCATTTTACATTTGAAAAAGAGGAAAAGCTCCCAAGTGAAAAAGAGAGAGAATTGAGAAATATTGCTGCAGCAAAGATCAAGCTTCCTTCTCCTTCTCACTCTGAAGCCATACTGCTGCAAACTCTGATAGCACTCACAAAAGAGAGAAATGTCTTACAATCTCCTTCTCACTATAGAAGAGAGATTTCATTCACTACTTCTTGTGCTTCCAATCTTCTTGCTAGGAAGAAGATTCCTTCTTGTCTTTATATTATTTCTCTTTCTTATTTACATTTATTTCACTTTCAAATACTGTAAAAGAGTTTTTAGAATCTCTCTTCAAAAAATTCAGTTGTACTGGTTCTAAGAGTCTCCTTTTCAAAAGACTCAGTTGGTTCTAAAAGTCTCCTTATCAAAAGACTCAGGGTGGTTCTAAGAGTCTCCTTATCAAAAGACTCAGTGCAAGATAGTGAAATTCCTACGTACCAAGGGGGTAGAAGAGTGGACTACCCAAAGTTTGGGGAACCACTATATTTCTTTGTGTTGTGCTGTGATTTTTCTTCTTGCATTTATTTTCTTTACTTGTTTAATTCTTGTTGGTGTGTGGGAAGCACTAATCTGTGATCACTACACATATATATATAATTATTAACTTTGCACAAAAATATTTTAAATCTCTATTCACCCACCTCTAGAGAATTCTAGTGAGGATAACTGTGCACTTTCAGGCGTTCATGGTTATTTCCTCGAACAGAACTTGAGCGACCTCCGGCGTTTTGTTGTTTAACGTTCCCCCGGTAGCTGCATCGATCATTTGTCGTGTTGAAAAATTTAAGCAATTATAGAACGTCTGGACCTGCAGCCAGGACGGTAGCGCGTGATGAGGACGCATACGCAAGAACTCTTTAAAACGCTCCCAAGTCTCGTAGAGAGACTCAGAATCATATTGAATGAAAGAGGTGATATCTGTGTGTAGTTTAGCGGTTTTAGATGGGGGAAAATACTTTGTTAGAAATTTCTCTGTCAATTGGGCCCACGTAGTTATGGATCCTCTGGGGAGAGAACTTAACCACACCTTAGCATTTGTCCGCAATGAAAATGGAAATAATCGTAGACAAATAGCGTCATCGGTAACGCCATTAATCTTGAAAGTATCGCAAATTTCCAAAAAATTTGAAAAATGTAAATTCGGATCCTCATTCGGCAAACCGTCAAATTGGACTGACTGTTGTACCATTTGAATGATGCTAGATTTTATTTCGAAATTATTATTAGCCACTGTTAGGCGTGTAATACTCGATCCAGTATCTTCCAAATTCGGCCTGGCATAATATGTCATGGTCCGTAGTGGGGCCACATCTGGAATTGGATCGATCATAGCTTCAGTGTAAGTATCTCCGATAGACTATTCGGGAAACTCGAGTATGTTTTGATCACAAAATCAGAGGCGTTCACGAAAGATGCGCTCGATTTCGGGGTTAAAAAGGGATGTTCGAGTCGTCCGAGGGGTTTCCTCGGGTCATATACTAATAATAAAAATTATTATTATTATTTTTTTAGTTTTGGCATTTTCTAATTTTTTTTTTGTAAATATATATATAATAAAATTAATAGTAATTCCTTTTTCAAAATAACAACAATGTTCCCCGGCAACGACGCCAAAAACTTGATGATTTAATTTGGGGATTTTCTTTGTGTGCACCACCTTTATGGGATGAGATTAGAATTAGGTGGGTATTTTCGAGGAGTTTCACAAGTACTCTAACTTTGAGAAAATAATTGTTATCCTATCGAAAGATAGAAGTAACAGTCTTTTCTTCTTTCGAAGTATTGACGATTACGGCCCGGCTACGACGCCGAATTTTGTTGATTTTTAAATAAAAAAGGAGAGTTTTGCAAGTTTTGGTTTTGAAAAGTTTTTGTTTAATTTATATCCAAACTAATCATACGATAAAGGCAAGTATACCTTATCGCATGTAGTACAAGATATTTTGGTTTAAAAAATATTGAGGTCGTATATTTCCGCGGATCTTGTTGATTATTTCTACTTATAAGGAACGAACTATTATTTTATCGGGGTAATATTTTGAGTTGATTTTATAGTAAACGATAATATGCGTATAACTAGAGTTCTAAACGATGATGAAGATATCGCCCGATATCGAATTACCTTGAGATGAAAATAGTCTTTTTTTAAAAGTAAAAGATATGACTTTTCAAAATATTAAAACAACTTGGCCGTGGAGGTTCCATAAGTATGAACGCACCTCTCTTGAGGGTACGCCCACCTGAGATTAAGAATATTCGACCGAACTCTCATTCTGTAATTGAATCTCCTTAATACTCGCTTTATGTTGTGAACCTCTCTATTGGGTTTTTATTCCCAATTCGGGAGACGTACCTCATCCTCTCTCGAGGGTAGAGCGCACTTCTCTTTACCCGTGAGCGATCAATCCATACGCACGAGCCCCTCGGCTAACTAGTGTATGGAAACAGAAATGAGAACCATACATCGATTATATGGCCTCACTCGACGTTTTTCTCGGGTAAACCTTAAGTTTGTTAATTAATTTTTTGAAAAGAGATGTTTTACGTTTTAGAAAATCATTTATTTGTCTCAATGCTCTTCGACATTGTGCACTAAAGAAAATTAACCACTTATCAGAATGGGGACGACATTAATAAACCGAAAAGTCATGTTAATAATTTAAGCGGATATGAGCGGTAAAGAAAAATTAAAAGACTTATAAAAGTGCTGAAATAATATCCGCCCCAACCATCTTAATCAAGCGCTAAAAAGTTCTTAGCCTCTCATCCGGGATGGGGGTGGTAATAAGACTTGAAATAAAGCTAAGTTATAAACAAAGAAAATACTAACTCATACACACACGCACTCTACTTGTAATAAAAAAACTGAATCGAAAAAAAGCGTTGAAAGACAGCGTTGAAAGAAAGCGATAAAAGAAAGCGATAAAGAAATCCATAAACTATTTTATGAAAGCGTTTAAATCTAAATTATGAAAGCGATAAATCTAACTTATGAAAGCAATAAAATTAATCTCATACACACACACACACACACACACTCTACTTGTAATTAAAAGCTAAATTAAAAGAAAGTAAAATCTATTCTCATATACACACACACTCTTGCATAAAATTAAAGTGAAGATCCAAATGAGAAAAACAACATTTTATTTCCAAATTAAGCATTACAATTAAGCTATGAAAGTGAAAATTACAAAAAGAAATCAAACTTAAAAGCATAAAAGAACTCACATACACTCAAAACAATTCAAAAAATACTAAAACACTCTCAAAATCTGGATGGAATTGCTTCAGCCGAGCCCCTCTATTTATAGGCAAAATTTTATTTTTACATGCCCTCGGTCACGGGCGTGACTGAGGGCGTGACTTCTGCGCGTGCTGGAAGGATAGGTTCGGCCGCCTTCTGGAAGCTTTAGACCTAGGCCTGCGAGCGGTGCGGTTTGGGCCCAAACCGAACCCGCACCGTAGGGGTGCGGTTTTTGGCCGGCCAAAACCGCACCGCACCTAAACCGTGCGGTGCGGTTTGGATTTCAGTGCGATTTTTTATCGGTTTATGCGGTGCGGTTTTGGTTTTTATTAATATTTCGCATATATCTATAAAAATGCTACTTTTTTCATTTTAGTACATATAATTGCATTGGGTAACACTCAATATATCATTCAATAAAATCACAAGTAATATTTAGAATGAGATTCAATAGAAACATAAAACATTTAGTAGGCGTGCAAAAAAGGCCCGGCGGGCCCAGGCCAGACCCGTGCCTAGTAGGCCCGGCTTTTTGTCTGCCAGACCCAGGCCGGGCATCGGATAAACCGGGCCCAGGCCGGGCCCGGGCCCCTCTTAAAAAGAGGGGCCTGAGGGAGCCCACCAGACTGGGCCCAGTCAAGCCGGGCCAGGCCCAGGCCTGGTCGGCTCCCCCTAAAAAGGCCATGCTGGCCTGCTGGGGCCATGCTGGCCCCAACTTTTAATTGTTGGGGCCACGCCCCAACATTTAATGCTGGGGCCAAGTGGCCCCAACAATTAAAGCTGGGGCCACTCGGCCCCAGCAATTAAAAGCTGGGGCCACGTGGCCCCAACAATTAAAGATGGGGCCACGCGGCCCCAGCAATTAAAAGCTGTGGTGGCGCCCCAACAATTAAATGCTGGGGCGGCGCTCCAGTATATTACCGGGCCTGGTGCCCGGGTGGGCCTGGGCCCAGCCCGGGCCGGGCTTCGCCTAAAAAAGTGGGCCTTGTGAGCCCACTTAGGCCTGGCCTGGGCCTGGCCCGGGCCTAACCAGACCCGGGCAGACCCGGGCCGGGCAACCAGACTCGGGCTTTTTTTGCACGTCTACATTTAGTAACAATAACATATATTTATGTTTGAAGAAGTGATTATGAAGAACAACCATAAACACTAAACAGATAAAACAAATGACCAGATAGTCATATACTCATATAGAGATAAGTACTAAAACATATTGTAATTTGTAAAAAGAGATTCACCGAAAACATAAATATTTACCATATTTAGTTGACATCTTCAATTTTTACATCTCCAATATCGCCTTCTTGTAATTGTTTGTCCAGCTCTACAAAATTAAAAACAATGTTAAGAATATTGATCTACAATTATAATAGTGAAACAAAAATTTTATAATTTATAAATCAAATGTGGAAACAATACCTTTATCAAGCTCTTCATATTTCTCGACATCGACTATCATCTCTTCTATCTCACTAAGGTTTGTCTTGCAACGCAGCCAATCATGAGCACAAATTAGAGCTTCAACTGTCTTAGGCAATAATGAACTCCTAAAAGGATCAAGAATGCGTCCTCCAGTACTGAAAGCTGACTCTGATGCTACAGTAGAAATTGGAATAGCTAAAACTTCTCTGGCAACTTGGGATAATATTGGAAATCTTTAGCAGTTCAATTTCCACCAATTCAAAATATCAAAATTAGTTTGCAGCTTCAATGTGTCTTCCTTCAAGTACATGGTAATCTCAAATACACAAATAGTTGTTTCATCCTCTTCAAAATCATCCATAAACATTTTCTTTTGGTAAGCAATAAAGCTAAATTCCACATCGTCTTGATTCATAGAAGTCCCGGAACTTGAAGCTTGGCTAATATTATGTTGAGTTGGAGTTGCATTTACAGTTGTGTCATAATGACTGTATAATCTATAGAGTGTCCTTTCAGTCAACTCAATCATTGTTCTTGCTCTCGCTATATCATACACTGCTTTGAAACACTTTGCAAGTCTTTTTAGCTTGCATTGTGGGTCTAAGACAAATGCAACATATAGTAGAATATTACTTTTTTCTAAACTTTCCCAATACTTATCGAATTTTGTCTTCATCCGGTGTGCAACAATGCTCATTGCAGAATCCTGACTATCACACATAGAATTTATTGCATGTTCCATCATTGATATATTTTGGAAAAATAAATGCGAAGTTGGATATTTTGTGCCGGAAACCTCCAATGTAACTGTATAAAATAGCTTTAGAAGCTTCACAAATAAACTTGCATTATTCCAATCCTCTGCCTTGGGTGGGCCGTTAACACTATCGGCGTTGTGAAAATAGCTTCTATATGAACTTTCATCCTCTAATTCAATGAAAGCCTTCTCAAACTTAATTGCCGTCTCTAGCATCAAGAAAGTGGAATTCCACCTTGTGTCAACGTCCAAGCACAAGAGAGCTTTGCTTAATATCTCGGCATTAACTACACATTTCTTAAACTTCTCTAATCGTTGAGATGATCCTTTTACAAACTTGATGGCTAAGCGAATCTTCTCGATGGACTCATTATATTCAGATAATCCCTCCTTCACGATTAAATTTAGTATATGCGCTGAACATCTCACTTACAAAAATTCATTCTCAAGTATGGTGCTCTTCCATTCTTTGGTTTTTCTTGTCAAAAATATAGCAACTACATCATTGACTGATGCATTATCCATAGTAATGGTGAAATTTTTTTAATCTCCCAGTCAGCCATACAATTTAATATTTCATTACCGATGCCTTCTCCCGTGTGATCAATGATTCTAACAAAATTAAGAATCCTCTTTTGCAATCTCCATTCTTTATCTATCCAATGTCCAGTGAGGCACATATATCCATATTTTTGAATAGATGTCCAAGTATCTGTTGTTAGACACATTCTTTCTGACCGCAGTTGCTTCTTTAATTTCTTTTTCTCGAAAATGTAAAGATTGATGCAATATTTGGAAACAGTTGTTCGAGAAGGCACTTTGAACCGTGGCTCTAATTGATTAGAATAGTTTCTAAAGCCTTCATTTTCTACAAATTTGAAGGACAACTCATCAACTACAACCATTTTTGCTAAGGCAACTCGACATTGTTCTTCATCAAATTTAATAGCCTTTAATGCACCAACTGTAATCCCATCTTCTTTTTTTTCACTGAAAGATAACATTTTTTGATTGTTTTTTTTTCACTCGAAATCGACATAAAGTTAGCATATGTGCTCGTAAAGCACTTGTTCCGTTCTTCCGAGGATCAGCAGCATATATCTTCGAGCAATGCTTGCACTTAGCTTTATCCTTTCCTTCGCTATCTGTAAACTTTGTGAACCAATCCCACACTGCAGATTTTGCCTTGTCCTTATTACCATTAGAGTCATCAACTTTAGTTTTCTTTAAAATATGGTTTGAATCTTCATTATCAATCACAAGAGGAAGTGAATTTTGTACTTTATTTTGAGAACTCTCTCCTGCCTCCATCACAAGATGTTCTTTCCCTTTAATATTTTTGGATGCCATGCAAAAATTTGGTACGCAAAGGAGGAATATCACAGAGGTTGCAGTGAACTGCATAAATATATGGAACTGCATAAATATATGGATGACTAGCAAAGGAAGAATACTTATAAATTGATCTAGTTTGCATCAACACTTCCCTGTAATCTACAGAACATGCACCTACATACCTACATCAACTAAAACTAAAACTAAAAGTCTAAAATCGATACCTGTAAGGCTGTAAACTGTGCCGACAATAACCAGGCTGAGAAGTGCCGGCAAACTGGGGGGAAATAACCAGAAAAGGCGGCGGCTAGGAGAGATGATCCCAGGCGGCAGCGAGGAGAGATGATCCCAGGCGGAGGCGAGGAGAGATGATCCCAGGCGGAGGCGAGGAGAGATGATCCCAGGCAGCGGCGAGGAGAGATGATCCCAGGCGGCGGCGGCGGCGAGGAGAGATGATCCCAGGCGGCGGCGAGGAGAGATGATCCCAGGCGGCGGCGGCGACTCAAGTACTTCAGAGGAGACGAGGCGAGGGAAATTGGAAGCCGTCAGTTTCCCTAGCACCGTAGCGCGTGAGTCGTGAGGAGGATAAATGGGGGGTTGGGTGGGAAATAGAGGAATGAAAAATTTAAACACCCGAGCGGCCAGAATATTCGCACCACACCAAAATATCCACCCGAGGGCAAGTTAACACAGTAGAAATAAAATATCTCAAACACAGTAGAAATAAAATTATCGCCAGTATATCGCACAAATATGATGGAATACAAATATAAATAGTTAAATACAAATATAAATAGTTAAATACAAAAAAAAAATTAAACACTTAAACACCCGTGCGGTGCGGTGCGGTTTGCACGGTTTTGAGTTGTACAAAACCGCACCGCACAAATAGCTTGCCGGTTTGCGCGCGCAATAAACCGAACCGCAACCGATCAGTTCGGTTTGAAAGTCGGTGCGGTGCAGTTCGGTTTGGCGGTTCGGTGCGGTTTTCGGTTTATACGCACAGGCCTATTTGGACCTGGTAAATAGTTGTACACGGCCGTGACTTGAGGTGTCACGGGCGTGACCTTGGGAGACACACATCTGGTTTAACTGGGGCATGACGGCTGGCGTACACGCTGGCTTCTGGAAAGATTTGATAGGTCACGACCTTGGTCAAGGGCGTGACTTTGCAAATATCGACGGGAGCAGGTGCCGATCGACGGGAGTGAAGTTGATCGCGAAGTCCACAGGCGTGACTTTGTAAATCGACGGGACAGCAAGCCGATCGACGGGACCATAAGCCGATCGACGGGACAGGATGTCGATCGAGCTGAAAATTGGCATTTTAAGATTACACGCCCTTCGTCACAGGCATGACCTAGGGCGTGACTTAACAAAAAATTGCCAAAATGCTAAAAAATAGAAAAAAGCTATGTTGGTAAGAAAAAATAATAAAGCAAGCAATTTATTCATTAATTTACATTGAAATAATTACAATATTACTTAAAACTATACTACAAAGTATACTACAAATACGTATATTTTATTACTCATCATGTACTCCCCGAGTTACACAACCATCTTAAGCCCCACTTACATAGATGGCTTTACCGTCAGTCATGCCTTACAGTTCCTTTCCCAAAATTCTTTCAGTGCACCGAGAGGCGACCTCTTCACTGACCAGCTATGGGACGGGTTTGGTTCAACTTTGCTCGTGCTCATATCGTCGGGATCAACTCTGCCCGATGCGGGTATGTCTTCCCCTTGTTCCCGCTGTCGGCACACAAGACCCACGAATCTAGGCACATCAGGCCCTTATGCTTCACAATCTGCTCACTGGAGCTACCGCCAGCGGTAGCACTACTATAAGATCCCCCCCCCCAATACTGAGCCCGTGTCGGGAGAGGAGGGTCTTACTGCCCAAGACGGCCACCCTTTGCTTTCTGAGTGGCAATAACACACTCTCCAAGCATAGAATGATCGTCTTGTCAGGCAAGGAAATCATTATTTCACATCAGATCACGGTGTAGAAGCAATCATAAGGAAAACCAACCAGACATACGTATTTATATATAAGCAAAAGGTCGTAGCCTACTATTTACATAAGTTGCAATGTGGGCTAAGGGTAGCTACAACAACCTTCTATTCCTTACATAATCCTATACTCTAGGACTCACATCTCGGAAGACGGGATGTGAGGCCGGTGTATCTGCTCGACTGGCCTCTAAAGCTGGTACGATGTCACGCGGTGCGGGGCTTTCGCGCTATCCCATCTCCTGTGAATGGTTATCAAAACAATTGTTAGTCACAGAGCTAAGTGGAAACAGGTCTCCTCCCCGGATTCATATCCTGGGGACGAGCTAAGCACCCAATGATAAATAAATAGTCGAAGCAAGGAGTGTTAGCAGCATATAAATGAATTGGAAGCAATGGTAATATCCACAGTTATTTAAACAAAGGATAACTCAACTAGTAATAATATCAACACGCCGCAAGTGTTCAAAACCTGCTTACAAACCCTGTGTCGATATAGTTTTGGACCGCTTCTCTTCCAGCAGGGTCGCGAACCCCGCAGGCCTCACCGATGTGGCCGTCGGTGATAGTGACCAGTCTTGCCACTTCTGGGTGTGGTTGTACCGCACTACCCAGGCCCTATCGTACAACTCAGTGTACCCCTTGGATGTGAGCGACATCCAGCGATTTCCGGTTTTAGGCCGACTAACGGAGGCAATCCAACGGGCTTAAAATAACGGTCACCCGCAACACATCTCTCTGTCGCCATGAGTCATCAACCATTCCGCACCGATACGAACGATCTACGGGCATGATCGACCCGCCACTTTTACCATAAGTATTTCACAACAGTTTAACTAAATGAAGGTATAATTCAGGTTGCGACGACCTTCTTAAATCAACGGGTGCTCAACTTTTAGCTGTGAGGCACAACGGGCGTGAGAGTACGTTATTTGGGGTTAACCCTGGAGTACATACTCAACTCTCGATTATCCCCAACTACCGCTCTTTCAGAAATCAACCGCTTGTCAGGCGGGGCCCGGTTTAAAATGCAGGAGCAATAAATTGCAGTAAGTGAGGGCGGTAAGAAAAGTGATGCAAAATAAACTGTAGAAATGAAGTATCGAATTATAAAGGTACTGAACGAACTTAAATAAATTGTCGAAACAATCTGGATCAGTACGAGATTGGAGTAGTAGTGAAAAGGAACTATATGAAAAGTACTGAAACTGAAATACTGAAAGGAATGAGACCAGTACGAGACTGGAGTAAAGGAAAGTGCAATAAAATAAAAAAGTTAGTAGTCCTTCACTCCCTATTCAGGAGGCTTCAGTTCCATCTCCGTTTATAGGAGGAAGGTTATGTTCTATCTCCATTTATAGGAGTTAAGTTCTGCTCGACTTCCGTTTAGAGGAGTTTCCTCTAAGTTCTGCTTTTTATTAAATACCGACCATATGTTTACTTGCCCCTTTTTAATATGGCTTAAGCGAACTCGAGGAATATTATTATTATGAGTTCTTAAATTTTTTTAATAAGGGAGACAACTTCCAATGTCCGAGAATCATTCTAATAGCAGCTCGATGATTTGTACAATCTTCGCATTTCTTCGAGCTTAAGATTTGTTTGCCTCTATAAATTGGGTCATCTTTTTATTCGTAAAATAATTCCCCGATTATATTGCGATCGCGTATCTCGATCTGTTCACTCAATTATCGCACGATTATAATTTTTTAAAGCGCGACCTTTTATTTTGAGAATACGGGAATTACAATAGTTTTCATCCAAATGACCCCAAATTTTGACAGCACATCCAAGAGGTCCTATTATGGTTCTAGGAATTTTTCCAAAACTTTCCAAGTTATTCAGACATTAATTTTGGGTCAAACAAACTTATTTAAGCCCTTAAAAATGTCAAAGCACTTTATAAAAATCTCAAAATTTTATATAACATCCAGGAGGTCCTATTAGGGGTCTGAAAATTTTCCCAAAATTTTCCAAGTTATTGAGACATTTATTTTTGGTCAAACAAACCTTATTTAAGCCCTTAAAATACCAAATCACTTTATAAAAATCCCAAAATTTTATAGAACATCCGAGACCTCCTTCTTGTGGTCTGGAAATTTTCTCCAAAATTTTCCCAATCCTTTGGGATATTTGTTTTTGCCAAAACGATCTTATTTAAGGCTTTAAAATTACCAAATCAATTTAGAAAAATCCCAAAAATTTAGGGGAGATAACCCTCTTAGTGGGCATCAACTTTCAGGTTCAAACATTTCCCCCTAAGAGTCTATATTTTTCTCAGAAAAATAAGGAAGAGAAAAGAAAGGTTTGGGTGCGGGTAGACGTGTCTCCCTGGCGCTGGGAGGGCTCCACCCGCGCGCTAATGTTCTGACCCCACAACGGATCTGGGGTCGATCCGCTATGCGGGGCGCGAATGTGGAGGCGAGCGGGATTTAAGAATCTCGCCGCCGTCCGATCTCATCATGAAGATCGAACGACAACTACTGCTCCAGGCGGTGCAGAGGGTGGCAGCCTCTGCCACCGCCGGCCAGCAGCTGCCCTCCACCGGCGCCGCCCCGGTCAACTCGTCACGGGCCGGCGAACTATCTGGCGGTGGTCCGCCGACCTGCCGCCACCAGCCACCACCAGATTTCTCCAAAACGAGGAGGCGGGTGGCGTGGCCTGCATGCGCCGTTCCCGTGGGTGCCGCGCCGCCCACCTTCTCTGGTTTCCACTCGATTGCCACTGACCAGTTCTTCGGGGGTCGGGTCTCCCTCTGGTGGTGTCCCGATGGCCTGGCGCCGCCGGCCGCCTCTTGGAAACCGATATAGAGGAGAAGGAAGGACGCACGGGTGCCGCCAGAGATGCATTTTTTGGCGGCACTGCCGCCTTCCGCCGCCAGGGAGGGGTCCACTGGTGGAGTACCACCCTCCCAGTGCCACCACCGGCGCTGGGTGGGACTCACTCCGCACGACCACCACCCGAGCCTGAAGCTTGGCTCGGGTGGTGTTGGCGGCGCTCCGACGGCCAAGGGGTGCGTGTAGTTGGTCGAGAGTTAGAGGAAGGGGGAGGGGAAAAGGTTCTACCTACTGTTGTGGGGATTGGGAGGTGCCAGCTCGGTCTGCCATGAAATGTGGCGGAGGAGAAGAGGAGGTGGCGGTTTCCAGCAAGGTAGCTCCGGCAAGGTATCTTGGGGGTCGGCCTGAGGTAGGCAGTGAGTGTACAACAGAGAGGGGGATTATGGTTGTTCTTATAGGGAGGGAGGAGGGCCTCCCTCCCTCCTCCTCGGTGTGGGATTAAGGGGGGAGTGGGGGGAGATATTTATCCCCCTCAAGCTGTCTATGACAGCTGTCCACTCCCCTTGGGTAGTGGGCATCCCTTCTTGGTGGTGTAGGATGGGAGGAAGTCACCTTTAGTTGGAAATAATTCTAAAATAAGAATTTTGGGGGTTTGACTAAAGTTAACCCTAGGGTGGGTCCCTCATATTGGTCAAATTCCAAGTGGGTCCAAGTCACCGGGGATGGGTCAATGTTGGGGTGTTGGTGTAAGATTGGTGTGCGCACATTTTTCGGTGTGTCATAAAGTTTGATTTGACCGTAGTTTGACCTCTTGATGTCGAAATTGATCATAACGAACTTTATTAGTCTTGTTTTGACTTTAGGAGTCCAATGAAACTGACCGTGATCGATTCCGAGTTTATTCGCTTAATATTTTAAAAATGTGCGTCGTGGCGGGCTGTGAAATCCAAAACAGTCATATTTCTCATGACTTTCGATTGCAATGAAACGAGTCCCATCGCGCTCATATTGATTATACTAGTCTAACGCAACTGACGGAAATCGATTCAGAGTGTGTATGGTCACTATACCAAAACGGCGTCGTCGTGACGCGATACTGTACTCAAAATGGTCATTTTCTCTAAACGACCTCGGATTGGAACGAAACGAGTTCCATTGCACTCGTATTGATTATACGAGTCTAACACAACTGACGAAAGTTGATTCAGAGTACGTAAGGTCACTATACCAAAACGATGTCGTCGTGACGCGCTACGATACTCAAAATGGTCATTTTTCTTAAACGACCTCGGATTGGAATGAAACGAGTTATGTTGCACTCATATTGATTACCTGAAGCCATGGGATATGACAGTACTCAATTCAGAGTTTTCTAGCACAATATCCGGAAATCATTTATTTCCTAACTTCTAAGTGTTGGGGTGGGAGATTAAGCTACTTTTATTGGGTCTAGTAGGGTCTAGTGACCCAATAAAAGTTGGGATGTTACAACTACCGCCTGGCGCTATCGACAGAACACACATCTGCCCTCAGCTATGCTCTGCAATTGCAGGCCTATGGCTTTCTTGCGTTACGAGTCCCCAAGACCTAGGCTTCACACCCACCACAAAAGGCTCACTGGTTTCTACCAGAAGCTACCGCCAGCGGTAGGAGACCGAGCAATGATTCTGCCCCCTTCTTCGGGTATTTTCTGGAGTTTATCTCCAGAACTCCATACAGTACACCACAGTACTCAGAACCCTAAAACACAACACATATACACGGAGTCTTCTCCGGAACACATTAAACAATAATAACATCACCAATCTAGACCAACTTGTCTGGGTGGGTTTCACACAACATGCATTTGTCCGTACAGCGATCCAGACTCTATATACAATTTCTATGGGGATATTCCATATCGACCCATCAGAAGAGCCCTATCCATTAATTAGTGGAAATCTTCCTACTACTATGCCAAACAAAAGACTAACATGTCTAGATATTCAAAAGGAGAGTCGTTACCCTTGAAGCTCATTTCAGTGCCATCGTATCATAGTTGAATCGGATGGAAGCATTCAGATCACCTTACTCTCCGCGGATCAAGCGTTAGCACAAACCTTCAAGATCTCTCACAAGTCTAAAGGCTGGTTGCAATTCAGCCTTCTCCTTTCCTTTCTCCTTTTTCTTTCTCCTTTGCCTTTAGGTTGAAGAGAGAGAAAATGAGGGAAATAATAAGTTCTTTCAACAGTCCCTCTGACCATAGTGAACTCAGGCCTACTCGCAGCCAAAAGATATCCAATCCAAATGAAATGGATGGCCATGATTTAACTTCATAAATTTGATCCCGACTGCTACCGCCCAGCAGTAGCGTTACTGCCTGGCAGGGCGATAGCGCTACCGCCCCACGATAGTGACTTAGGCGGTGGAGCTTGTCCGCTCATCGCTTAAGTCCTCTCGACGATATAATTCATCTCGACGATACGGCTTATCCCATCGATATTGCTACCGCCAGCGTAACGCTAACGCGTGGTGCTAGCATCACGTCGATAAAACTCATCACGTCGATATAGAGATCAGCTCGACGACACAGGAACCATCATGTCGATATAGCTACCGCCAGCGGTAGGACTACCGCCTGGCGGTAGGTCCTGCTACCAGATTGCTTTACTTTCTTCGGTTGGGAAAACTTGGGTGTTACAGCACCCCCCAATATGATTAAGCTTGGCACTTTGCACCCCAGGTTCATTTTATAAGGGATATTTTTGTCCTCAACCTAACTTTAGAAAGAAGCTAACCAACGCATGGGCCATCGCAGTCTCTGCAATTCTATGCATGCTCGGAATTATCATGCTAGTTAAGTGTTGGTTCAGCAAGAAGAGCAAGCTTATCGAGCATGATCACATATTATCCTCTTTTTATTTCTCCTATGATGTAACGAGCTTCCTCAAGGTAAGTTTCGAGTAGCACTAGATAACTGATGTTGTAATCGATAAGAACATTGTTGGTCATGGCAGATCAGGGACTGTCTATAAGATATAGTTGAGCACTGAGGAGTCGGTTGTTGTGAAGAAGTTAGGGACAAAAAGGAGAAGGATTCTTCACCTCCAGAAAAGTTGTATGCTGATAGGGAGCTGAGAGAAGAAGTGGAGACACTAGGGAGCATAAGACACAAGAACATTTTGAAGCTTTATTGCTGCTTCTCTAGCTTGGATAACAATCTTCTTGTTTATGAGTACATGCATAATGGAAATCTCTGGGATGCTCTTCACAACACTTGGAGCTTTCTGAATTGGCCTACCAGGCATAAAATTTTGCTCGGGATGGCGCAGGGACTGGCTTACCTGCAGCATGATCTCTTGTTTCTTATTGTTCATCGAGATATCAAGAGCTCAAATATACTTCTCGATTCCAACTTTGAACCCAAGATTCCTGATTTTGGAGTTACCAAGGTTTTTCAAGCAGGAGTGAAAGACACATCATCCACCACAGTGATTGCTGACACATATGGATGTGATTGCTGACACATATGGATACTTAGCCGCAGGTAATATTTAAATTTTTCTTCAGATGAAAAGATGCTCAAATGTTTTTTTATCAGAATGGTTCAAGCTAACAATCTACTGCCATGGCAGAATATGCATAATCCTCCAAAGTAACTACAAAGTGCGATGTCTACAGCTTTGGTGTGGTGCTCATGGAGCTGATAACAGGGAGGAAAACCATTGAGGTGGAGTTCGGAGAGAACAGAGACATCATTTACTGGGTGTCAAGTAAAAGTGGAACTCGAGAAGAGGCACTAGAGGTACTAGATATGAGATTATCAACTAGCACATTTAAGGAAGGGATAATCCAGGTACTGAGAATCGTGGTGCGATGCACTTGCATCTCACCAGCCCTTCGGTCGTCCATGAATGAAATTGTCCAGCTCTAGCTGCTCGGCGAGATCTGGAAATCTCGACGTCACTCGAAAATCAGCGAACTGGACCAACAATAGAGGTCATCCTCGGGGTCACCAACAAAAATGTCGGTGAAATCAGCGCACGATTAGATGTATGTGCACATGATCGAACACATGCTTGTGTGTAAAATCACACAATGAGTCACATTTTGAGGGGGTTCTCTGTCGTTTTGCAATTAACTCGGGCACGGCCGTGTGCTCTAAAATGCACGATCATGTGATATGCGGTGAAACTATTCATTGGTCTAAAATCTGGGCCGTTCCTTGTGCTGATCAAAGATCTGATGGTTGGGCTTTAATGTTGGGGCTATTAGGTCAGGAAAGGTGAGCATTTGCGCTCAATTTCTTTTGTTATTTCTCTCTCCGAGGTTGAGAAATAGGAGAGAAAGGAGGAGGAAGGTGAAGGAAGATCTCACCATTAAAGGAGCTCCGAAGTTCCAAACACTGATCTGAGTTCGTATCTACAGAGAGGAGTCCATTGCAATTGATTTCGTCCTTCTCAATCTTCGTTCCATGGCACAAAAGCGAGCTCCGAGGGTAATGATCCTTCTCTCGGGTCTTAGGACATATATATCCATTCTCATCTTGATATTCTTGCATAGAAAGAGTCTCCTCCACTAATTAATGGCGGGTATGACCTTCATTGGTTAGTTAAAACCCAAGGTCAATTGTGTCCATCCACGACATGAAATGCATGTAGAAGTCTGGTAGTCATTGAAGATTTAGGCATTGTGTGTGAAGTCTACCCTCGATCGTAGGCCAAAATTGGTGATGCATGATTGGACGTTGCATTTGGGTTAAGCCTAGTTTGTATGCCAAGGAATAACTTCGTGAAATGCATCTTGTTTCATGGCTTGGGATTGAGGGAGCTCTTGGAGTACACATCGAAAGCAATAAGGTTGTGATGTGGTAGAACACAAACCTTCAATTAAAATCATAGCGGAGTTGACTTGGACCACCTACATCGGTAGTGCATGCGAAACCAATGTCCTCAAATGTAGATTAAGTGTGTTACGTATTGATTTTGTAGCCTTAGTTATCTTGAATGTGTATGGGCTGAGGTAAAGTCGCACCTGCATCGTGTCAGTGTCATGATGACTTGAGCATGGGTAAAAGATGAACCAAACCTGCACCATGTTGTCGGCAAGAGGGATGCACCTCATAATTGTTGATTGATCATCTAAGAGGCTGCGTCACGCTAGATCGCCCTGCCCGGCAAGAGCTCAAATGATAACTAAGTTAGCATATCTTAGACTAGAGGTATTACTCGTGAGATAATGCTCCTAGTGTATACCTTGAGTGTATGAAATCATGTGGTCTTGAGTGTTGGATCTGTAGGCGCACTTAGAGGAGGGGTGGGGGTGAATAAAAGTTTTAATAGATTTTAAATCTAAATAGAAATATAGTTATAAGTTGAAAATATTCTACAAAATATTTTACTTAGGATAAGATTTTATACTCTTGAGAAAAAGTAGTTTTTACAACGATGTAAACAGGAGCGATGAAGTCTCTGTTGCTACCGCTAGCGGTAGTTGTTATCATGCGGCGTTAGTGACAGAGACTGTCCTTTTTGCTTGAACCAAAGTAGAAAAATATGTAGAGTGAAAAACAAAGAATAAAATATTTTTATTTCATTAAAAACAATTACAAAACTAGATCCCAATGACACTTGGAATCGAGGTGACTAAAAAAACCTTTTTGGTTATCTATACCGATGCTTCTCCCAAGGACTGATTGGCTCTAGCCTATCTCTCCCCAAATAAGGCCTTGAGCCGCCCCTAAATCGAACCCTAGACCTAGTCACCACAACCCGCAATGAATTCCCCCTAAGCCTCACAAGACTTAGTCGCCAACTCCTGAGGCGAATTTACTGCCAACAAAGAACAAGAGATACACGAATACAATATAAAAATAAAGACTCCCTTAATAGTAGAACTCGAGGATGAGGTCGAAGGAACTCCAAGGAGATCGTCGGAGTCGATGCGTGCGACCTTCACATTGAGTGAGTGTGATGAATCCTCCTTCGATTTCTTGGTCTTCACGAGCGGTGCAGGGAGTTCTCTCATCTTCAGGGAAGAGGGCTCTCACGAAATATTTGGGTTATGTCTTGAAATTCCATGGGTGTCTTCACCTAGACGGGGGGGGGGGGGGGGGGGGGGGGGGTGAATAGGTGATGTCGGCTATTTTAAATACTTTGCAGAATAATAAATCTAAGTGCAACAATCATGCACCAATCACAGCATAAACACATGCTATTTATAGTGGTTCCCTAAGACAACGTGCCTCTGGGTACTCCACAGTCCCCATTCGCCTATCTAGCAGTGTGCTAGACTAGGCAATCTCCACCAAAGCTCAGATCCGCAGATCCTACAACTCAAAGACCGTGTCTCCTATCTCAGGTCCCAAGGACCCTACAACTCAGAAGCACTCACCGACTTCTACCTCAGAGACCAAGTCTCCTACACCCAGATCCCTCAAGATCCTACAACTCAGAAGCTAAGGCTAGCTTGCTACCTCAGGTCACACAAGACCCTACAACTCAGATTCAACATTTTGAATCCTACGACTTAAATCTCTGAGAGATCCTACAATAAAATAGGATTTATTATACAGGATCTTTCTATAGACTAAGAGTAATAATTCTTAGCAAATCTGGAGTCTTCTTGAAGCTCGGTGTAGATTGGCTTTAACCTTGATCTTTTTTACAAGGACTTGAAAGAATCTGCTTTAATAAAGAATAATTCCTCTACGCTTGTGAAGATCCTTCTTCCTCTTCTTGCCGATAAGTGATTTAGCTTTTAGGAGATCAGCAAGATGAGTCGAACTCTTACTTCAGAAGAAGAAAAGATTTGATTCAAGGAATGTCTTCACCGTTATTGAGCTCCCTGATGAAAATGCCTCTTCTTGAAGACAGTGGCGGGGGCGAGCTCTTTCTTCATAATGATTAAGGAAAAATTGAATCCCAAGATTAGGGTTTGCTGAAATCCTTTTCAACTCTTTTATAAGGACCTTTGACAACTGTGTCTTCCTTGGACGTCCTTTATGTCAGTTATCAGTTTTCCATACATATTTGCTTTGATTAGCTCAATCTTCGACGACAATAAATGACGTGGCGCCAAAACCACACTTTAATTTGAATTCAAGCATTTCCGCCATTCGGCTAGATGTCTAGTGGAATTTACTTCTTCTGGACAAATTTGCACGGTGTATAACTTTAGTTCAATTCTTCTGCACGAATCGCATTGATTTCTTTGATAGTCTTCAAGATGATATTTAATAGTATAATCTTCTGGTAGAGTCGTTGATAATTTAAATTTGAATTTTTGCAGTAGCTTTCGATGAATAGAATTAGGCGAGCGTTTTCGAGGGGTCTCGGGAGTATTTCTACTTCGAGAAACTAACCATTATCCTATCGAAAGATAGAAGTAAGTCTTTTCTTCTTTTGAAATATCGACGATTATGCCCTAACGACGGTGCCGAAAACTCTATGTTTATAAAAAAAGGAGGCTTTTTGCAGAGCTTTTGGAAGTTTATCGAAACTAATCTTTGATAAAGGCAAGTATACCTTATCGCGTATAGTATATGATATTTTTAGAAAAAATCAAGGTCGGATAAAAATCCAGGGTCGGTCGAGTACTTCTAGTTCAAGAAAACGGACTATTGTTCTATCGGAGAAAACGCGAATAGAGAATAACTAAAACTGTAATAAATAAGAAAACAAAAGCTTAATAAAAATAAAAACAAGAAACCGAAACTTAAAATAAACACAAGAAAACGAAACTTAAAAAAACGAAAATAACACAAATAAAGATGCAAAAAAAGGAAAAAAGGTAAAAACTAAATAAAAATAACACGAAATAAAATGAAATAAAAAGGGAAAATTTGCAAGAAAGGAAATTACAGAAAATAAAATTGCATAAAATGAAAGCTAAGCTAGAAATAAAAATTGCATGATAGAAATAAAATTGCGGGAATTGAAACTAAGCTAGAAATTAAAATTACGGGACCGAAATGAAATTGCGGGAATTGAAACTAAACTATGAAAAATAGACACAAAATATTCTCATTTTATTATTAATTTCATTATTAATAGCTATGCAACAATCTTTAAGTCTAATTCTAGAATTGAAATTACATAATTAAAAAACAGAAGTGCAATATCTACCCAAATAGGTAGAGGGGAAATAAATGTGTGAGCGAGTTCCACCCGAACGGATAGGTGGGAAATAAATGCATTACAATAAATTAAAACTAAACTATTAAAAGAAATTGCATAAGCTATTAATAATGAAACTAAGATTAAAACAAGAAAATGAAATTGCAAGAAATTGAAATCTAAACTATAAATGAAAATGCGTAAAATTGAATACACTAAAAAAGGAGACATTACATGATTAAAACTAAGCTTTGTATTAATAAAAAAAGGACATTACAAGGAATGAAACTATGGTAAAAAGAAATTACAACGCTTAATTAAAAATTACATAAAAAGAAAAAAACTAAAAACTAAAAAGAAAATACAAAAATTGGAAAGGATGGTGGAAGATCACCCAAAAAGGGCAATCCAAGAGGGGGAATTGCTGAGGGGGTCAGACTCTATTTATAGGCAAAATTTTGCAGTACACACCCTTGGTCATGGGCGTGACCGAGGGCGTGTAATCCTGGGCATGCTCGAGGGGTCAAAACAGTTGGCCATCTGGAATGTTCCGGAAGAGTTTGACCGGGGACATGTCTGAACACGAGCGTGACTTGCTACACGGGCGTGACCTGAGGTGTGCTGGAGAAGTCATTGGAACAGCTGGCCTTCTGGATGGATCTGGAATCTTGGTTGGTGATGTGCTACACGTCCTCGGTCACGGGCGTGACCGTGGGCGTGATTTTGTGATTCGTCGAGATATCGAGTCGGTCGGCTTGAAGGCGAAGCTAGTCATCTTGGCCAGGAGTACACATGTGTGACTTGCTACATGGCCTTAGTCACGGGCATGACTGAGGGCTTCACTTGCACAATCATAAGCAGGAGTTCTCTCAGCAGATCTTGTAGAAGAAAATATAAGTTGTTCTTGAGACAGGCTTCATAAGAATTCTGAGAACAGAATTCTTCTTCCTCCCCCTTCTTCTTTCTCCTTCTCATTCACACCTATAAGAGAGTTTTAAGAATTCATCTTCCAAAGGATTCAGTGATTCAAGATCTCCTTATCAAAAGATCTGGTTGGTTCAAGATCTCCTTTTCAAAAGATCTGGTTGGTTCATGATCTCCTTATCAAAAGATCAGTGGTTCTAAGAGTCTCCTTATCAAAAGACTCATGCACAAGTGGTGCATTCCTACCAGGTGGTAGAAGAGATGACTACCCACATTTTGGGGAACCTCTATAAAATCTCTTGTGTCTTCTGGTTGCTCATTTTCCGCGCTGTCCCATTTCATTTACTGTTTTCCTGTTTTCTTGATTTACTTAATAGCACTGTTTCATTCTGTGTGTGGAATTGTTGGAGCATAATACTTAGATTTTTATTGTGTTTGCACAAATAGGATAGAAATAATTTTAAATCTCTATTCACCTCCCCCCTCTAGAGTACATCTCAGGGGTCCACTGTGCACTTTCAATTGGTATCAGAGAGAGGTTGATCATTAAAAGGTTAACACCTTGATCAAAAAGACCTCATACTCTTTTCTCCTTATTTCAAATAATATTTTATAAAGAAAATGAGTTCTAAGGATTATGCTTCCACAAGACCTCCAGTGTGTAGCTTGAATAAGTTCACACTCTAGAAGGCCAGAATAAAACTGTATATGAATTCTATTGATGAGAAAATTTTCAATATCATCCTCACAGGTCCTCCAGTTCCAATAAGGAAAGACACTAGTGGAAAATTCATACAAACTTCAGTCCCCAGCGCAGAATGGAATGATGATGAAAAGAAGGTCAAGGCATGTGATGCCAAGGCCATGTTCTGGTCTCAACCATGTCTGATGACATATTCCAAAAAGTTGTTGATTACAACTCTGCTAAGGAGATCTGGGAATCTCTGACCAGACTAGTTGAGGGGAGCTCAGATGAAAGGAAGGAAAAAAGTCACTTCTCATATCTCAATACAAGAATTTCAAGAAAAAGGCTGATGAAAGCATAACAGAGATGTATGACAGATTCAGTCTCATCATAAATGTGCTGAGAGGGCTTGGCAAGGAAATTTCTCTGACAGAAATTAATGAGAAGCTCCTCATGTGCTTCCCAAGCACATGAGACTCTAGAATCTGGGCTATTAGAGATTCTAGATGCCTCAGAGAGATATCAACTGATGATCTCCTAGGAAAGCTCAAGTCCTATGAGCTTCTACTGAAAAGCAGGGCTGAGTCAGAAGCCCAAGAAAGAACACCAACTCCTAAAGAGAGGACTCTTGCATTAAAGACTGCAGAAGCAGAGTCCTCCACCACTGAAGAAGAAATGTTTAATCTCTTGGCTAAGAGATTCAAAAAGTGGGTCAGGACAAAAGATTCCAGAAGGAGAGATAGAAGCTCAAGCAAGCCAAGGTATGATAAAACTCCTAAACAGGAGATTATTTGTTTTTACTGCAGAAAGCCAGGACATATTTCTACTGAATGTCCTGAGGAAGAAAAGAACCAGAAAAACTAGCAGAAGAAGGAGCATATGAAGAAATCCTTCATGAGAAAGGATAAGAAAGGAGGGAAAGGTTTCATAGCTGAGACCTGGAGTGATTCAGACTCTGAATCAAGCTCCTCCTCATCTGATGATGATGAAGATGGTGGACCAGAAGAAGCCTGCTTAATGGCTCTGGAAAATTCCACTGATAAAACTGAGGTAAGCATCTTTGAAGACCTTGACTTTTCTTCTGAAGACTTTAAAGAATGTTTCAAGGAATTTTGCCAAGATTACATTAACAATCAAAAGGAACTGGAAATAATCAAATCAGAACTAGAAGTCCTTAAGAAAGACTCTTTATACTCAATCAATTATGCTCTAAGAGGTGAATTATTTAGAAAAGAAAAAGAAACATACTTATTAGATATAAAAAATTCAGACCTAAATAAAGAACTCTCAAAGGCAAAAGCATTTGAGGACTCCCTAAATGGAAGGAGTAAAAAAATCAAAGATATCTCACAAAATCTCTCCAAGAGATTTAATCATCTTGATCAGGAATCACAACTATCCACTAGCACCCAGATCCCTAGGTTACATTCTTGGGAAAAAATCTGTAGCATCATTTAGGTCTAGACCTAATAATATTTTAGAATCATGTGAAGACCGCAATAATAATAACCCTAATAAACTCACCATATTTAATAAGGTAAAATTAGTGATCAAATAGGAATCTTAGGCAAACATCTCTTAGAAAAATCAATTGAAAACCTTAATGATAAGAATCATACATCGAACAGAACTCGACGCAAGTTTAAGAAAGCGTCGAATGCAACTCGACGGAATCCAGCATATGCGTCGACATCATTTCGAAGCAACTATGTGGGTGCGTCGAATTACACTCAATGCAACCAATACCATGTTGTGAATGACTATCAACGGGACTATGCAGGTATGTCGGATTCCATTCGACGCAACTCTAAAAATGCGTCGATTTCTTCTTGACGCAGATTTTCAACACAAAATTACCAAACATCAAAACCTTTTTCTACTTCTATTCCTAGATGTTTTTGTTGCTCTAAAATAGGACATATTGCCAAGCATTGCTGGCATAATAATGTAGCACTTCTTCACCTAAGGGAAAACTATGGAAGACCATCTTATTCTTTCATGTCTCCATATGATGATAGAAGAAAGAGACCCAGCATGAGAGGGTCTATCCACTACACCATATCATGCATATGGTAGCGCTCAAAAACCGCTACTGTAGGTGAAAAAACCGCTACTGTAGGTCTACGGTAGCGGTTGCGCGCGCGCTACATCCGCCGCCGTGGTCGTAGGGTATGGTAGCGGTTACCCAATGTATTGTGACGTTTTTGCAACCGCTACTATAGGTACATCTATTGTAGCGTTTATGATATCCAATGGTAGCGATTATTTCATTTTACAGCAACGGTTACGATACTCTATGGTAGCGTTTATGCTTATATTTGACAACATTTAAGATACTTTATGGTAGTATTTATGCTTATATTTGACAACATTTAAGATACTCTATGGTAGCGTTTATGCTTGCATTTGGCAACATATATGATTTTCTATGGCAGCACTTATACTTGTATTTGGCAACATTTATGATCTTCTATGCATGATATCGTTTATGCTTGTATTTGATCACAAAATAAATTTTAATAAATTTATTTATTTGCCACTAAATTTAATAAAGAATATAGACAATAATAGATATAAAATCTATTTTTTGAAAAAAAATATTTTTATTAATAATAAAAAGGTGGGAGATAGCCCAAACCCCTCAATACAAATCAATGGTGCACTTATCTATATTAAACTCAATATATACATGAAAAAAATTTCATAATAAACAATCTGTTCATGAAAATTAATCTCTTTCTTCTTCACGGGATCGTCCTTGTATTCTTCCTTCTTCGGTGACTCCTTTAATGCCTCCTTCTTCACAGTGCCAGCTCCATACACTTGCTCTCCTGAAGCATCTTTGCGGGTGAGAAACAAATTTGGAGGGCTAAGAGATCGTTCAATTCAAGTGCCTACATGAATGAGAAACAAATCATAACCACGCAGTATCATACAAATTTGCTACTCTATTGGCATAGAAATATATAATCAACAATAATTTATCTAGAAAAAAATAACTACAAAATTAAATAGGCGTACACAAGAATAGAACGAAATTAGACATGGGTATAAGAATAGAAAAATAAAATAAGACAGGCGGCTTGCTACCCTTTGAGTATCTGCTACAGTGGCAAACTTCACATGCCTGAAACCACGAAAACTACCATCTTCTTTTGCAGCAAGTTGCACCTCAATCACTTCTCCAGCTTTTTTGAAAACTCAACCCTACATCCATAATGATTTTTATTAATCATGCAAGTATATAGTGAATGGGAAAAAAGGTAAAAAGAAAGATTGGGTAACGTGTGAAAATTGGTGGTAGTGTATATATATGGTCATTTCCTAGAACCTCTCATCCAACTTTGCGCAAGCAAATTGCAGCCAGCAGTTTGCGCAAGCAAACTGCAGCAGCAGTTTGCGCAAGCAAACTGCTGCTGGTAGCAGTTTGCTGCTGCAGTTTGCTTGCGCAAACTGCTGCTGGCAGCAGTTTGTTGCTGCTGCAGTTTGCTTGCGCAAACTGCTGCTGGCAGCAGTTTGTTGCTGCTGCAGTTTGCGCAATGCTTGCGCAAACTGTTGGCTGCAGTTTGCGCAATGCTTGCGCAAACTGTTGGCTGCAGTTTGCGCAAGCAAGCAAACTGCAGCAGCAGTTTGCGCAAACTGCAGCAGCAGTTTGCGCAAACTGCTGCCAGTTTGCTGCTGCAGTTCCGGTAATAAATTGTGTGTGTGCGTGTGCAAGAGACAAAAATCATACAAATCATCATTTATAGGCTCAGATGGTAAATTTCCAACGAACAGTCGCTTTAGGC
Organism: Dactylorhiza incarnata; assembly: GCA_033032865.1. NCBI lineage: Eukaryota > Viridiplantae > Streptophyta > Magnoliopsida > Asparagales > Orchidaceae > Dactylorhiza > Dactylorhiza incarnata. The sequence goes on from JAWHQI010000130.1 coordinate 3,536,359, forward strand.
AACAATACAGGGAATAAAGATTAGCAAGCAAACATATGAAAATTACCCTGAAACTTAGGCTACCTACTCAATGAAGTTGTTATATACCTGATCTTCAAGTGATTGCCAAAGCTTTTAACATACACGAATAATCAGAGTCCTGCGCACCTTTACTGTAAGATCCATTTTCCATTTTATAATTTGAAGCAAAAATATATATATATATATACTATTTTATCATTGATATATAAAATTTTCTGAAGATTAAAAAGTACTAACAGGCAATTACACACTGGAAAGCTGTCAGCGTCAACTTCTGAATAAAAAAATCAAAAGGTATCCAAAATCTAAATACAAATATATAATTGATGTGTCAATCAATGAAGCATAAAATATATTATGGATGAATGATAATTAAATAAGTCATAATAATGTGGCCAATTAAGTAATAATCAAGGAGCAGACTAAGGGAAAAACTAAACTGCATAAAAACCACTATTTGAAAAGTGAAAGCCACTTGAGTCAAAAAAATATGTCAAAGGCATGTTTTGTTCACTGTTGTAATTTAGTTTTATAGAAAAGAAAAATAAATTTCAACCACCTGATTAACAGGAGCTTCATTGTCCCTAAATACTGCATCATGTTCATCAATCTCTTGTCCAAATTCCGTTTTCAAGAGATCACCTGAATTCCCAACAACAACACATGTCCTGAACTGCCGCGGATGAAAAGGAGGCTTTGACGGCAAAATCAAATTAAGGTGCTCCTCGCAAAGAGAACGATTGTAGCATTTCTCTGCACCCCTGATGAGAATAAGACATTGCCGATCTCAAAAAATAAGTAATAGTTGGAACATGAAACTAAATGCCAAAGACTTGTAAGGCATCTTACAACTGTGCAATCCACCTGGAAAGCATCCACCTCCTGCAATAATAATGCCTCAAACCACACACACCCAAGCAGAACTTGGTTCAGGAAATCCACCAAATACGTGGGATGCACCAACTATATGTCTCTTTGAATAATCAATCCAACCCCATCCTATACCCATGCCCTTATAGACAGCCATGACACATTCTAATTTTCTAGATAAAGCACAGAAACATGAATAAAATAGCTCACAACCATAGTCCAAACAGAACATCAACAGAACCTTATCAGAACCATAGTGCACAACAAATCATATGAATGCAAATCAACATGGAATGAAAATTAACAAACAACTCATTAAACATGAAGAGTGAAATTAGTAGCATAAATTATCATAGGAAACATGGTAGCATTTATGGTGCAAAAAATATAATCCTGCAAACAAGACATTACTCAAAAGCAACATAAGATGAGCTGTTTGCATTCCTTGTCCCATGTCCGCTAACGGCATCTCCTGGAGATTGGATCCCTGTCATCAATCCAACAAGAATAGAATCTGAATCAAGATTAGGAATGACACGTTGTAGGTTGATTAAGACTGTTGAAAGAATCTCCTGCGTCAATTCAGCCTTAACCCTTGATGTGATAGACTTCACAAGGTCTACCGGAACTTTTACGTTGATGCCATCAACCAATGTTGCACCAGTACTTGATGATGATGGCTTCAAATCAGATTTAGTCACACCCTTTCCCATTAGCCTGACACTATCCGGACGATCTTTCTGCATAACAACATTGAACGGATCATTTGTGCTACAATTCTCTTCCTGTTGCGCTTGCAATTGCTCCATTTCAGCCTGTATTACAACTTATATATTTTAGTAATTAATAATATAAACACCAAAGACTTGAGCAAGATAACATGCATAATTACAATTTTTCTTTGGGTATATTCAAAGGATTTCTTGTACTCTCGGGTAAGAACTCTTTTGCGGGTCTCTGTAAACATTTGCACTTCTGTGGGAGGTTCTTTGTTTGCATTAGCCTTTTGCTATAAATGACAATAGAATAAATATTAAGCTACAAATAAGAAGCTCTGAATTCCTGAATCACAAAATCACATACCAACTCATTTCTTAAGCATGCAAAATTTGTTCGGCCTGTGGTGTGCATATTTTTTTGCTTTTTCCGGCATCGCTTATTTCTTCTTGCTAATTTCTGCACATTATCAAAATGTATCGTCTTCCAAATAGAAGGAAAAAAGGAAAGGTCAAACCAAAATAATTATAAAAATAAACATAACATACCTTATATTGCTTGGACCCTAATATCTCGATAAATCCCTTAAATTGTTCTTCAGGAATACCTTTGGGTTGATTCAAGAGTCTCTCCTTGTCATTGTCATATGGCTTATAAAACTTGTGTTTGATTATGTTCTTATATCTTCACCAACTGCTATTAATTATTGCAAGAGTCCACTTCTTTCCTTTATCTGGAATAATCCACTTTTTCTACCCAAAAAAATTATTTTTTTGGAAATTAATTTATAAACAGAAATTAACCGATAAAAAAAATGTTAGCAACTTACTTGCACATAACTCCACATCTTTTCCTTAGTGTTCAGCAACCTCCAATCTGTACAATCTATACGACAAAGACTTGGAATTCGAGCCAATGTACCCAAAAAGCTTGAAAATTGGTTCACTACTGTTCTATCAGGGCCTATTGGCTGGTTGTGCTCATTTAAAATAATGACAACACGATGCTCAAATATTCTACTGTGTATCTCTTTCATCATGGTTCGGCCCCTACACTTTTGTGCTTCAGGTGCTGCAAAAATCAAAGAATATCATAATTAGATGTTGATTAAAAGAGAACAACGTTAACAAATTAAGAAAATACTCCACACACACATACCTTTCTCTGTCGCTGGATTTGTCTCTTTCCCTATCTCTTTACCAGACATACTTTCTTCATGTAGGTCCACGTCAAGATTATTTAGTTCCTCCTCTGGAACTAAATCTTCCCAAATATCCAGCTCTAAATTTAAATCCTCCTCCTCAAAAACATGAGGTAGATCTACATCATCATCCTCAATATTATTAAGTTCATCATCGACAAATTCTGGATCTTGACGCTGCTCTTCAAGATGAGGTGCATCTATTTGTAACAAATCTTCATTCGTTGTTTGGACTACTCCTTTCCTTGATCTCGTTTTCATTCGTAAATAATGGACCATCGAGCCCGGTTTACAATATTTAACAGGTTGTTTGGATTGCTTTATTGCTTGAGTTATCCAAAATATTGCTGCACACATGCACACATTGTTGTACACACACACAGCCCTACACATCAACACACTATTCATTGAACGAAATGGATTGAATCCATCACTAGAAAGGCCGAACCTTACATTCCTAGGATCCATAGCAAAATCATGATCTAAGGCATCAAGAGTCCTCCAAGCTTCACCATCATCTGCATGCCTTAAGTTTCCATCCTTTGGCAATTTATTAGCATGCCAATTCATCAAATCAGCTGTTTTTGAGCACATGAACAGCTTTTGAAGCCTAGGCTTCAATGGGAAATGCCACAGAACTTTCGCTGGAATTTGACGAGTCTTCTTAGCTAATGAATCAACTTCTTTTTCTTTATTATCTCCTTCAGAGTTCCACCTAGAAGATCCACAAATATGACAAGATGAAGCATCATTGTGCTCCTTCCAGTACAACATACAATCATTTTGGCATGCATGTATATTTTGATAATGAAGACCTAAATCCTTCACCGTCTTTTTTGCATCGTTGAAAGAATCAGGAAGTTTTACATTTGGGAAGGCTTCTCTTAGCAGACTCAAAAGATCATCAAAAGCTTCATTGCTAATTCCATGTACACACTTGTTGATATACAAACGAATAGTAAATAATAACTTTGAAAAACTAGTACACCCTGGATAAAGCTGTTCTTGGCCTTCCTCCACTAACTTATAGAATTTTTTGGCGTCTTCATTTGACCCTTCTCTTGCTTTTCCCCTATGTTCTTGAGGCGTAGGAGAATCTTGTTCAACGTTTCTATACATGTCATGCAACATACCATCAATGCCATCATGGATGAACCCACCATCATCATTTCGATTGTCAATATTCATCTCATCACTTTCCCCATGAAAAACCCATTCATCGTAACCATCAATAAAGCCATCAACAATCAAGTGATCTCTCACGATATCCTTGGTATGATAATAACGAAAAACACACTTGATGCATGGACAACAAATTTCTTCCCCTTGAGTTTCTTGGACAAATGCTGTTTGAAGGAAATGATCTACCCCTTCAATGTAATCATGATGACATCTAGGAAGGGTCATCCAACTCTTATCTCTATCCATTAGCAAGAATATCACTGGAATGAACATGTAATGAACATCAAATCTGTTCATTTCAGTTTTCGATGTGGATTTCAAATTAATCTATTTTGTGGAACTTTCCAATTAAAAGCATGTAATGAACATCAAAGTTGTAATGAACATCAAAGTTGTAATGAACATCAAAGTTGTAATGAACATCAAATCTGTAATGAACATAATCAGTATGAAGGAAACAACAGAATGATCATTGAAAATACAGCTATGTTCAACTTCAACATGAAATAGGAAGACGAAACATACTGTTCTTGATATGCTCAATATACTGTCTGTTTTCTATTTTCATTTGGGGCTGCAACTCCAACATGAAATAGGAAGACAAAACTAAAGATAAGTTTGGAGCCATTATGAAGACACACACATACAATCAAAACACACACACACACACACACACACACACACACACACACACACACACAACACACACACACACACTCACTCTCAACACACACAATCAACAAATCCACACACTCACTCACATATTCACAAAAAAATCAACACACATCACATAAATGCATACACACACACACTCATCAGTCACATATTCACCATAAAATGAACACATACACACATCATATACAAACACACACATACACACGCACACGCGACAATCAAAGATTCATAATTTTGATCGGATGAATCAAATCACGAAACGCAAAGAAGCAAACAATAATCTATTAGCATAACAATTACATATAACAATTACTAACAACTGAACCCTAAACAATAATCTCAATTACTAGCAACTAACAATTAACATCTAACAATTACTAACAATTGATCCCTAAATAATTACAATTTACAAACAACTAACACTTAGCATAACAGTTTCAAACTAAGAGGAACAATTAACAGGAATTATTAATAATTAGCAATTTAGCATAACAATTAACATCTAACAATTACTAACAACTGAACCCTAAACAATTACAATTTACAAACAACTAACACTTAGCATGACAGTTTCAAACTAAGAGGAACAATTAACAGGAACTGTTAATAATTAACAATTTAGCATAACAATTAACATCTAACAATTACTAACAATTGAACCCTAAACAATTACAATTTACAAACAACTTACACTTAGCATAACAGTTTCAAACTAAGAGGAACAATTAACAGGAACTATTAACAATTAGCATAACAATTAAGAAGTGAAGAACTGAATATTTACATAACAATTCCAACTTCCAAACTAACAACTAGCTGGATGAAGGAGGAACTAAGAAGTAAAGAACGACTTAACAAGGGGGAAATATTAGGGCAACTGGGAAGGGGGCAAAATTAGGGGTGGGCGGCCACCAGCGGCATGGAATCAAGACTCAAGAGAGGAGAGGAAATGAGGACTCTAACAAACTTACCAGAACAGTCGATGGAACCAGGCCTGGACTATGGTCTCTGCCTCTCTGGATAGTGGAGGAAACACCAGAACAGTGGAACAGAATAGGGAAGGTGAAAGCCCGCGAGCTGCGCCTGCGCCTGCGAGCCTGGAGAAGGCGAGGAAGTTAGGGCAAGCCGGTGGATGGCGAGGCGCCGAGGCTGCGACTGCGAGAGATGAGCGAAATCGCAGTGGAGAGATGAGCGAAATCACAAACTTACCTGGATCGGGATTATTTCGACCCAGGCACGCCACTCGCTGGCGACGAAGGAAGAAACGACGGGATCGTCGAGCGGTGCCCTAGCGCTTCCTCTGCGCTTTTCGTCCAGCGTGGAAAACTTACCTGGGCAAATGAGCGGCGGATGAAAAATATAAGGAGAAAACAAAATCAAAAATTAAGTTAATATGTAAAACATATTACTTAGTGTCAAAATCCACAATTGTTATGTTAATTAAAGTATCAAAATAAAGTTATAAATATGTCAAAACATCCTATTGAAATATTGAAAGATGCTTAGTGTCAAAATCCCCTTCTCCCTGGACCCCTGACCTCACATAAGTAACTTCATCCATCTTTATGTTCAGACTTTGTTTTTTTTTCTAGACAACGGACCGACGATCATAACCAATATGATCATGTCGAACATTTTCATGACTGGTGTTCTTTGTCCAAACTCATCAGAGCAAAAACACAGTGCCAAATGCGGGAGTAGAAAATTCACAAAACATTTGAAGATTTTGGGTCCACTTAATTTGAAATTTCACAAAAACACAGTGTCAGATGCGCTTTTCAAAACGCCGCTAAAAACACTGCTCTATCTTTATTTTGTTTGGGGATAATTAGGGTATGGTAGCGTTTATAATATATAGTAGCGGTTGTAAATGTGACCTTACAGTTCCTATGGTAGCGTTCTCCTGACCGCGACAAAATAACTGACACTGTAGGTATGTTATTCTATAGTAGCGTTTATTTATCTATAGTTGCGGTTCTAAACGCTGCCATAAATTTCTTTTGGTAGCGTTTACTAAACCGCTACAAAAAAAGTGTTACCATAGGCATGATATGGTGTATAGCTATACTAATGTTTAATTCAATGTGCAAAGAGAAGGTTGTTCAAGCACAAACCAGCAGTGGTATCTGGACAATGGCTGCTCCATGCATATGACTCGAGCAAAAGATTTGTTGGAAAACTTCAAGGCCAAGGAAGGGCCCAAGGTAATTTTTGGGAACTCCCACTCTGGTCAAACCAAAGAATATGGTTTGCTCAGGATTGGAGAAATTTCCTTTTCTAAAGTAGCTTATGTTGAAGGACTTCAACATAATCTGATTAGCATTGGCCAGCTGTGTGATGGTGAATACAAAGTTGTATTCACTAAGTCTTTGTGTCATATAGTTAGCCTTAAGACTGATCAAACAGTTTTGACTGGTCTCAGAAAAGGTAAGGTATATGTTGTAGACTTTGAGTACACAAAGTCTAAGATCTGCTTGTTTAACTCCCAATTAGAAAATAGTGAGTTGCGGCATAGAAGACTTAGTCACCTTAATTTTAAGACCATAGTTAAACTCTCCAAACTCAACCTAGTCAGGGTTTTACCAACTGATAAATTCAATAAAGACCACCCCTGTAGAGCCTGCCAACTAGGAAAGCAGATCAAAGCTTCATTCAAACCAATTGGTAAGAATGATTCTCCTAGAATCCTATTCCTGTTGCACATGGACCTATTTGGTCCTATCACCACTCAAAGCTTAGCAGGAAAGTCCTACACCTTAGTCATTATTGATGATTTCTCTAGGTTTAGCTGGGTGTTCTTTCTAAAAGCTAAGTCAGACACCTTCAAGATCCTCTCAAGATTTATTAGACAGATTCAATCTGAACTCAATACATAGGTAGCTATGATCAGAAGTGATCATGACACTGAGTTTGAGAATCAGTTAATGTGTAGATTCTGTGAGGATGAAGGTATTAGGCAAAGCTTTTCAACTCCTAGAATCCTCCAACAAAATGGGGTGGCTAAAAGGAAAAATAGAACTCTAATTGAATCAGTAAGGACATTATTAGTTGAATCTAACTTGCCAAAGTCCTTCTGGGCTGAGGCAGTAAATACTGCAAATTATGTTCTGAATAGAAGTCCCATCCACAAGACTAAGTTGAAGACTCCCTATGAGTTGTTGAAGGGAAAGGCACCTATAGTCATTGATTTTAGAATTTTTTGGTGTACTTGCTTTATCCTCAACAATGAGAAAAGTCATCTTGCTAAATTTGACAAGAAGGCTGATGATGGGATACTCTTAGGATATTCCTCATCAAGCAAGGCCTATAGGTGCTTCAATAAAAGCTCTCTCAAAATTGAGGAGTCTATGCATGTGGTCTTTGATGAAACTAACATGGTTTACCAGGGGAAGGAAACTTCCACCAGTCCTATTCTGCAGGAAGAAGACCAGTTAGTAGAACAAGTTGAAAGGATGAGCATAGTGGACCATCCATCTATGTGTCAGAAAAAAGGATAACATGATATTGACACTGACTCAGGTGAAGACTCTGCAGTAGATGAAGAGGAAACAACAGCACCTGGGCTACCAGCCACATACATCATTCCAGTACATAAGGATGAAGTTCCCACTATCACTGAGCAAGTGACATCTCAGGAAGAAGAGCATATCCTAGATCACTCAACAAGATCCAGGATTACTCAAAAAGATCATCCTCCAAATCAAGCAATAGGAGACTTGACAGTAGGAGTCAAGACAAGGAATCAACTCACAAGTGAGATAATGCTGCAATGTTTCCTGTCACAATATGAACCCAAGAATTTTGAAGAAGCAAACAGTGACCCTCACTGGATATCTGATATGCAAGAGGAACTGACACAGTTTGAAAGGAACAAGGTCTGGACATTGGTTGAAAGACCAAAGAATTACCAAGTTATTGGCACCAAGTGGGTGTTCAAAAATAAAATGGACTCAACAGGAGTCATAATCAGAAACAAGGCTAGACTTGTGGCCCAAGGATACAAGCGAGAAGAAGGCATTGACTTTAACCAGACATTTGCTCCAATAGCAAGGCTGGAGGCAATCAGAATGTTCCTGGCATATGCTGCCCACATGAAGATCAAAGTATACCAGATGGATGTCAAGAGTGCATTTCTCAATGGAAAACTACAATAAGAGGTGTATGTGGAGCAGCCACCAGGTTTTGTCAATCCAACTTTTCCCTCTTTTGTATATAGACTAGATAAAGCACTATATGGTCTTAAGCAAGATCCAAGAGCTTGGTATGAGACCTTATCCACTTTTCTCCTGGAACACAACTTTGAAAGAGGAAAGGTGGATAAAACCCTTTTCACAAGAGCACATAAGAATCAGCTACTACTTGTACAAATATGTAGATGATATTATATTTGGATCCACAGATCAATCTTTATGCAAAAGGTTTGCTTACCTAATGCAGTCAAGATTTGAAATGAGTAGCATGGGGAAATTATCCTATTTCCTTGGTCTCTAAGTCAGACAAAATCCAGATGGCATTTTTATATCCCAATCCAAATATACTAGAGAACTCATTAAGAGGTTTGGGATGGAGAATGCCTCTGTTATGAAAACCCCCATGGCTACTAATGTTATTTTAGATAGAGATGAACAGGGTAAGTCCTTTGATCAAAAGACTTATAGAGCATCCATTGGCTCTCTTCTCTATCTAACAGCTAGCAGACCTGATATAATATTTGCTACCTGTATTTGCGCAAGATTTCAGGTTGACCCAAAGGAATCCCACATGAGTTCTGTCAAAAGAATTCTCAGATATCTGAAGGGTACTCCTGAGCTTGTCTTATGATATCCAGCTGAATCTGGATTTGAATTGGTTGGATATTCAGATGCAGACTATGCTGGATGCAGGCTGGATAGGAAAAACACTTCAGGAACATGTCAGTTTCTGGGTGCTAGACTGATCTCATAGTTTAGCAAGAAGCAAACCATAGTCTCCACTTCCACAGCTGAAGCTGAGTATATTGCTGCAGGAAGCTGCTGTTCACAAATTTTGTGGATGTAAATCAGTTGTTGGACTACAACTTTTCACTTGATAACTCCACAATTTAGTGCGACAGCTCTAGTGCTATTTCAATTGCTTTCAATCCTGTTCTCCACAATAGAACTAAGCACGTAGAGATAAAGCACCATTTTCTCAAAGACAATGTAGAGAAGGGTAAGATCAACCTTCAATACATATCTACTGACACTCAAAGGGCTGTCATCTTCATTAAGCCTCTTGATAAAAGTAAGCACAAGTTCTTCATCAATGCACTGGGGATGCTTGATGGAGCTTCATAGGTCCCCTTTATTATGTATAAAGACATATTTTCTATAGAAAATTATTGTTGGGAAAAACAGCAAGAATCTTAAAGAAAATCATAACTGTTTAATCAGAGCTGCGTCCAATTCCAATCGACGTACCGTCAACTCCTACTCGACGTCAACTTCGAGAGCTCTCTGGGACGGATCATTCGAATAACACTCGACGTAACTTCGAATATTTGTAGACGCTTACGTCGACATCATCATTGATGACTATATTTCGAAGCCACATCGACTTTAACTCGACGCTCCGTCGATTTGACAGATCGTGTGCATTGACATGTTCCCGCAGAGTTTCAATGTCATCTCCATCGAATCAGCAAGATATTATTGAGGCAGTCAATCTTGCCCTCGAGACAGTATTATCAAAGTTCTGCTCACTTTATCTTGAATTCTCCACGGATTGTTATCGCAAACTACGCCGCCAACATAGAAGGTTGCAAGACCTTACATCGGAAATCAAGGTTTTTGATGGGGAAGTGAGATTGACAGTCGTGCATGCAGATGGCTTTATATCTTTCTTCAATGATATAAAGCAGAAGGAGAATTGTGTCAGAAGGCAGCAACCTCCTCAAGATTCTGTCTACACAACAACAATACCTCTTTCCTTCATCTCTGAAGGAGAGCCAGCTGTATCATCTAAACTATAGCCTCCAGATACAGCCAATCAGGGGTGGGGGTCATCTCCCCCAAGAATCCTGCCTTCAACGCAGGGGCAGACCTCAACTCAGGGGAAGAGCTCTCTATTTTCAGATGATCACATCCATCTCATGTCCTTGCAAGAATACCATGATAACACTGAGACATCCATTCCTGATGCCCTTGCATTCAGGGTGTCCTCTGAAGATTCTACTACAGCACCTTCTCCTGTCAAGGTGGCTGATCTAGATCAGTTCTCACCACCAGCTCAGCCTTCATCTCCACCACTTGCTCCAAGTCAAACAACTAAACCAATTCTTCCAACACCTGTCTTCAATAAAATACCTCCATATAGAGGTAGAGGTAGAGGTAGAGTAAGTGGAAGAGGAAGATTTCCTGTTTGGGAGATGTACTCAAAAGAACAAAGGAATAAGTACATGAAAGATAAATCCTATTACACAAAGTATGAAAGGATTGAGTTTCCAGAGAACACAATGAAAACTTACACTAATCCAGAGCTTGACAAAGCCTTAGAGGAGATTGGTGAAAGACAAAGATATGAATATGAGGCAGCCCAAAAGGAGCTTGAAAAGAAGAAAAATAGGTTCATTGATATCCTGAAAAGAGGAAAAGAGGTGGTTGAAAATGAAGAATTAGCCAAAGCAATTCCAATTAAATCTACTCTATTTGATCATACAAAGTATACTATAAAGAATCCCCAAGAAAAAATGCTAGAAGGAGTAGGGCAACTCCACAGAGGAGGTATTGGGTGCAATCCAGAGGATGCAATACAACTTTCTCAGAAAAGAAAGAAAGGAGAAAAGTCACATGAAGAGGAGAAGAAGAAAAAGAAGATTATGTTCACAAAGGCCTCAACCTCTGGGAAAGCACAAGCAACTGCTGCTGAATCAAATCCTAATAACCTGATTCAGGTAATTTAAATCTAGAAATTATAAATTTGATAACAGCAAAGGTTTTTGGTCTTGGCTTCACAATCAAGGATGTTCATCCTAATACTGAAGTGGATTTGGAGAAACTGTTCAAAGGTCATGAAAGGATACAGAAGTGGATATCGAAGTAACAATGTCCGTTAAAGATCAAGATAGATATCAAAATAGAAAACAAGCAATAACAACCAACGTCGTGGGTGTATGTGATTCAAACATGAGGTTTTTATATGTATTGCCTGGATGGGAGGGTTCATCATCGAACTCCAGAGTTCTACGTAATGCACTGGAACGAACTGATCATTTTGAAGTGCCGGTGGGCAAATACTATCTTGTCGATGTGGGATACACAAATGACCTTGGCTATCTTGCGCCATATAGGTCCACCAGATATCACCTTAAAGAGTGGTTCGCACATGACAATAATCCCTCAAACTACAAAGATTTATTTAACCTCTGTATTCAAAGGCAAGAAATGTGATTGAGAGAACATTTGGTCTACTTAAGAAAGGATGGGCTATCTTGTGTGGACCATGCTTCTTCGATATTAATGTGCAGGTTCAAATCCAATCCAATTGCTTTATGTTAGCCGAAATTAATGTTTACTTTACAATCAATTGTTTTATGTTAGCCTAAAGTAATGTTTACTTTACGCATGTTCAAATCGTAAATGCTTGTTGTATCTTGCATAATTTTCTTATAGCGAGGAGATTAGATCATGATGCTAGATTACTTGTTGAGGTTGAAGCAGAGATATTACTGCAAGATACTGGAGGAGACAGTTATGAGTACACAGATGTAGTGGGGCAAGTTCAAGCAACACCCGAGTGAACTCATTTTAGAGATACATTGGCTATGAACATGTTCAATGAGTATCAGGCTCGGCGAGGAGCATACAATTTGAAAGTTTATGTTTATTTTGGATGTTGTTTTGATTGTTAGATGTTACATGTCTAGCTTATGGACTCATTTTGGATGTTACATATTTAGTTTATTCTGTAAAAGCAATTTTAATTGCTACATGTTCATATAATTAACTAATTCCTACACATGCTCAAAGTTTTTTTTTTCATTTGATTGTGTTATATTTGTGAACAGCTAGTAAATGGAAATAAATAAAGGAAAGGAACGTTCGTATATTTACAGGACAACACAGATGGATACCACTTTATCAACATCTCTACTCGAGCAGTAGGGTTTGGGAAATAAAGCGGCAAATGGTTGAAAAAGTGTTGCATTCACCGCTGCAATCCAAGCAGTGAGGGAGGAATGTAATGTGGTGATAAATAAGTAAAAAATAATGGCTCGCTTAAAGATGTGGAACATGTATTATTAAGAAATATCGGCTATGTTGGATACAAACGGCTTCGGTTGGGATTGGGAGCGCAATGTCGTCAAGGTAGATAACTAGGATGTTTGGGCGAACTATGTTACGGTAATGTTTGTTATTTTAGAAAAGTAAATTACCAAAATTTATAAGTTGTTCTTCTAATCTTAAATTTACTTGCAGGCACACCCAACTGCAAAGCATTACAGGAGTAAGATGATCGTCAATTGGGTTGACTTAGACATGTTGTGCGGGATGGATAGAGCTACTGGAGCTCAAGCTGCGACTGTAACAGAGACTATGAATGAAGTTAACATAGAAGCACGTGTAGATGAAAACATCGTTGAAGAGGTCGAACAACGACCAAATAAGAAGAAGAAGGTTGCAGCTGATATTATTGCAGATGCGATTACATCAATTGCAAGGAACATGAAGCAGGAGACCAACGTACCAGTTCAACTGAGACAGCTATCGAGAGTGATAGGATATATGCTGCCCTTACAGACATTACTGATTTGACTGAGCAGGAGATCATCAAGGCTATCGATATTGATGGGGTTCCCCCAGCATGGGTTCGGTCGAGACAAAGATCCTTTAAGCGAGAACTGTCACAGGCGCGCGTGAGCAAACACGCGCTCCTAGCCGCACGCGTTCAGGTGATCCCTGCCATAGGCCCGCGCGGTCCTCGGCACGCGCACTCGTGTGCAACCCTGCCTGGCCATGCGCGCGCTCGCACGCGGCCCTGCCTGGTCGCCTGAGTGCGCGCGCCTGCCTGGCCGCACAAGTATGCGCGCCCGCCTGGCCGCGCGAATGCGGGCGCCCAACCGACCGCGCGCGTGGCCCCTCCTGGCCGCTCGCACCCGCGTGTGGCTCCTCTTGGCCCAGGTCGGGTGGCCACTCGGCCGCCTGATCCCGGTCGCGCCCCCGCAGGGGGCGGCGCCCACCTCGCCCAGGTCGGGCGGCCCCATGGCCGCCTGATTTCAGTCGCCTCCTCCGACGGGGGCGCCCTCTGCCTCACCCAATCTCGGACGCCGCCCCCGCCGGGGGCGGCCTTCGTATCGCCCAGGTCGGGCGGCCCCATGGCCACCTGATTTTGGCCGCCGCCCGCACCGGGGGCGGTCTCCGTCTCGCCCAGGTCGGGTGGCCCTATGGCCGCCCGATCTTAGCCGCCTCCCCCTCCCGGGGCGTCCTCCGTCTCGCCCTGGTCGGGAGGCCATTTGGCCGCCCGATCTAAGCCGTCTCCCTCATCGGGGGCGGCCTCCCGCCTCTCCTCGCCGGGCGGTTCCCCCTGGCGGGCAGTTCCCTCGTCCTCGGTCAAGCCCTCAACCGTCGCCGTCTGATCCTCCACGCGATCTCTCTACTGTACGATTAGCAAGTAACCACCCGCGTAACCACAAAACGTAACCACCCATAGTGGACGGGTGCGGATAGCCGAAGTCACTTTGGTTTGCGCATAGAGGAATATTAAATTAATACTCATCATATTTCCTATGAAATCGGTCTGCATTTAGTATTTTTGATGGTTACGGTCAATAGTTATCCACAGTAACCACCGTAACCACCCCTGGGGCCTGTAAATAGACCCCAGGTTCGTCTTCTTAGGGGATCCTTTTCTCCTCCTCCTTGTGCACTCACAAGCGCATCTCATCCTTGCGCGCTCACAAGCGCGCCTCGTCCTTGCGCGCTCACAAGCGTGCCTCGTCCTTTCGCGCTCACAAGCGCGCCTCCTCCTTGCGCGATCACAAGCGCGCCTCCTCCTTGCGCGCTCACAAGCGCGCCTCCTTCTTGCGCGCTCACAAGCGCGCCTCCTCCTTGCGCGCTCACAAGCGCGCCTCCTCCTTGCCCGCTCACAAGCGCGCCTCTTCCATGCGCGCTCACAAGCGTGCCTCCTCCTTACACGCTCACAGGCGCGCCCGCGTGCGCTCCGCTCTCAAGACCGCTCCAAGCACGCCCGCGTGCGACCTGCTATCAAGATCGCTCCAAGCGCGCCTCCGTGCGCCCCGCTCCAAGCACGCCTCCGTGCACCCCGCTCCAAGCGCGCCTATGTGCGCCCCGCTCCAAGCGCGTCTTCATGCGCTCTGCTCTAAAGACCGCTCCAAGCGCCCCTCCGAGGCGCTCCGCTCCAAGCGTGCCTCTGTGCGCTCCGCTCCAAGCGCGCCTCTGTGCGCCCCGCTCCATGCGCGCCTCTGTGCGCCCCGCTCCAAGCGCGCTTCCTTGTGCCCCGCTTCAAGCGCGCCTCCGAGGCGCTCCGCTCTAAGCGCGCCTCTGTGCGCTTCGCTCCAAGCGCGCCTTCGTGCGCTCTGCTCTCAAGACCGCTCCAAGCGCGTCACCGCGCATCCAGCATCAAACACTATGCCCACTCAATAACAAGCATTCCAACCATCAGCAAGACCAGAGCTCCAGACTCCTATCACGCAGCAGGAGAAAAGCCGCAGAGACAAAGGCATGCAGAGCACACTGATCCGACCTTCAAGCATCAGTCGAAGACTCCAGAGCGCATCATTCCCTTTGGCGGCAGGAGAAAGACTTAGCTCCAGGAGCGGTGGCCTATCACCCTTCGAACACCTCTCTCTCTCTCCCAACAATTGTAACGAGGAGCGACCCATCGCCCTCGTGTTCTCTTAGAAGGCTCTGTACAACGCCAGCAAATAGTGAAGTTTGGTCGGCACAGCTCCGACCACGTGGTTTTTCACCCAGTCGACGGGTTTTCCACGTTAAAAAATTTGCCTTGTCAGCTTTCCCTTTTTCTGTGACTGTTTGCGCGCTCGAATTCTCCCGGGCTAAGGCGGCCCACTTTAGTCTGGTCTACCGTAGTCTTGAGTGATCCGCAATAGTTTGGCGCCGTCTGTGGGAAAGGAGTTCCCCCAAAGCTTGAAGAAGACTCTGAAGACAGTACCCACTGCACAACGGTACTCGTGGCTAGAGATCATGGCAGGAAAAGTCATCCGCACAAGTGAAGAATCAATCCCCGGGGGGCATGCTGATCTAGCTCCCCTCTACTTGATTATCAGCAAACCCGAAGGAGATCTCTCTAGTACAAATGTACAAGACCGCGAGGCCCATCCTGGCGGAGGGCTTGAAGCACAGTATCACTGCAACCGCCCTGAAGCGACAAGCCATGAGCCTGCAGATGGAAGGCTCACGTGTGAAGAAGTTCATAATTTTTGAAGGGCACCGGTTCGGCCAGCAGGAGATCATCTAGCAGCCTGCCATGAAGGACTGAGGGGCAACCCTTAAGATGGATATCCCTAGAGAAAGCTTCGCCTGTATAAGACAATCATCGTTCGCGCTACCAAAGCTACGCATTCATGTCGCCCAAATGAAAGAACGTTTATTTGCATTAACAGCAACTGTCTCCGGGCAGCGCGCTTTATTAACAGCAACTTCCTCCGGGGCCATGCCGTCGTGACCTCACCGCCCCAGATCGAATGGTCACATCCCTTCTCCCCCGCGGTAGGGCACAACGTCGCCAGGGCCTTCCCCCTCGCGCTCGCCAGCGGTTCGAATCGTTTTCCATTCACTGTCTCTACGGGGCCACACCCTCGTGACCTCACTGCCCCGGATCGAACGGTCACATCCCTTCTCCCCCGCGGTAGGTCACAGCGTCGCCAGGGCCTGCCCCCTCGCGCTCGCCAGCAGTTAGAAGCATTACAGGAGTAAGATGATCGTCAATTGGGTCGACTTAGGCATGTTGTGTGGGATGGATAGAGCTACTGGAGCTCAAGCTGCGACTGCAACAGAGGCTATGAATGAAGTTAACATAGAAGCACCTGTGGATGAAAACATCGTTGAAAAGGTCGAACCACAATCAAATAAGAAGAAGAAGGTTGCATCTGATATTATTGCATATGTGATTACATCAATTGCAAGGAACATGGAGCAAGAGACCAACGTACCAGTTCAACTGAGACATCTATCGAGAGCCGATAGGATATATGCGACACTTACAGATATTACTGATTTGGCTGAGCGAGAGATCATCAAGGCTATCGATATGTTGAAAGTTGATGTAGCAAAGAGTGAAGTGTTTATGACTCTACCAGTATCAATCAGGAGGAGCTGGCTACGCATGCATCTTGATGATTGAATGTGTGCAACCCGAGACATTATCAGTTTTTTGTTGAACCTTGTTTTGAGGGATGGACTTTTGAATTATTATTTCTATGTATTATGCGAACTTAGTTTATCTTGGTAGACATTTTAATAATTTAGTATTTCTCTGCAATTTTGTTAGTTTTTTATAAATTAAATTTCAATTCCTATCAATTAATTCTAACATGCAACAAAAGGAAATGTTAATTCCAATTTCACTGCCAAAATTCTTACATTCAACCGAACAACAGAATTAGAATTGAGTTCAATTCCAATTCCTGCAGATTGAAATTGGTCTAATTCCATTCCCCCAATTCCGTCTAAACGAACGGACTCAAAATAATTTTCATTTCAACTCAGTGCTCCATTATGCCAACCCAAGGAGGCGACATTATTCTTCTTTGTTACTCGATTAGCGCATGCTGCCAGGGTCGGCCTCTACTTTAGTAAGGTGAGCCATATTCCTTAGATTTCAAAATTCATTTCTTCCTTATAATCTTTCAGCAGGTGAGCCCTAAGCCTTACAAAATTTCCTCCGTTTTGTTGTTCTTGTTCTTCAATGCTCAAAATATTCTTTGGATTTCTGTTTGGGTGTGTTCGTTTCGCCAGAATTGGGGCAAGGGAATTGAAATTGAATATCCCAATTCCAATTCCGCGGTTCGTATCGTCTAATTTGAACTCGGCATTAGAATTCGTTGAAAACCCATAGATTTTACCGTTTTTAAGGTGATGTTATGGGCAAACCTACTTTGGCTAATGACAACACATGGTTAATTGCAGACCGTGAATGTTAATGTCAGACCAAGACCTTTAATGTCAAACTAAAATTTTATTCGTAAACAACCTGAAAATTTTAAATTTTAATTAATCAATTAAAATCCAATAGAAAGTCTATAGTTGTCACTTAAATTACATAACATATCATTTTAGGCACAAAATCTCCAAAGAGTACTCTTTGTTAACGGTTCATCCTGCAAAAAAAAAGTTTGTTTTTATCAATTCAAATATTAAAAGATGTATACATAGTAGATAGAAGCTATAATGTCTACCTAAATTACTAAATATCATCAATCAAGTGTAGTTTAAAATTTGATTGTCCCCGAAACGTACAAATTAGAAGAGCAAAAATATCGTTATAAATATGCAATTAAAAATTACAATTTTAAAGTTAATAAACTAGTAAACATATAAAATATTACATAAATTAAAAGTTTAAATGCATACATAAACTTCATGAATCGAACTGTACCACAAAAAATGATTCTCCCCCGTAATTTATAAGCTGGAAGACCAAAAAGTTTGTTATAAATCTACAATTTAAATTACATTTCTAAAATTATTAAAATAGTAAACATATAGAAATGAAGACAAATTTATTTGGGGAGAATAACTGTTGGATCGTGTGACGCCCTTAGAGGGGGGTGAATAAGGGTGTGTTTAAAAATATAATTTTTACTTAATAATTTTTAGACAAATTTTACTTTACTAAAAAAGTTACTTATAAATAATTTTAAACTAATGTAATTTTTGTATTTAACCAAACACAAATTTCTAAGATAAAGATTTAAGCAAACAAAATTGCAATTAGTGAAAAGAGCATAATTATATTAATCATGAAATTTGCATACAATAAAAATGATCTTAACAATGCTTAAGATCAAGGCACAATTATGATAATAAAAATACAATAATTTTGGTTTACCAATCCTTCTCCCAAGGATCGGAAGGCTATCGCTTGTCTCTCCCAAGACCAAGCCCAAGCCTATCCTCTAGATCTTCCCAAGATCTAGACGTAGCACACAAGGCCACGATTTCCCACCAAGCCACGCAAGGACTTGGACGCTCCGCACAAGGAAGCGATTTTCCCTACCAATACAAAATGAAAAATATGTGAATGAAAATACAATATGAAAAGAACAACTCCCTAGAAGATCAGATCTCTGAATGGATTGTTGAAGCCTCGAGATGATCGATGATGTAGAAGCACGCCCGATCTCGTCTTCAATCTTCAATCCTTCTTTGCACAAATGGGAGTTGAGGAGGTTCTGGAGCTCTCTGGTTCGTATGCACTCAGGAGGGACTGGAATTCTCAAAAGCTTGGAATGCACGAACCAAAGGAACCAATTTATAGAAATTCACTGTCGCCTGGGCGACAGTGACTGTCGGAATTTTCCGACAGCGCAAAACTGCCGCTGGAGTGCCGTCGTGGGTGGAGTCGTGGGCAGTTGGTGTAACCGTCGAGCTGTCGCCTGGGCGACATCGATGTCGGATTTCCGACAGTGCAAAACTGCCGGTCGTGGGTGGAGACGTGGGCAGTTGTGGTAACCGCCGAGCTGTCGCCTGGGCGACATCGCTGTCGGAATTCCGACAACGCAAAACTGTCTTTCGTCGATCTACCGTGGAGGGAAGTAGTTGTAACTTCTCTGCTGTCGCCTGGGCGACAGTGGCTGTCGGAATTTTCCGACAGTGAAATTTTCCCACATTCAATTTTAGCTCCAGCAGCAATGTGAACATCTCATACCTGTTATCTGCACACCATTAATGAAAATAGAATCAAATACAAAAGGGACTTTGTTATTATCAAACCGGAGGAGTGCGAAACGCATGCTCCAACAATCTCCCCCTTTTGATAATAACAAATCCGTATAAAAAGAAATCATGTCTATTTAGATTTGATTTTAACCTTTGGTGTGTGCACAAAACAATAACATGATATATTTTCCTTAAAAATAAATAATCTATCTCGAGATGAAAGCTCCCCCTAAATGAATGCTCCCCCTACATATATGCTCCCCCTACATATATGCTCCCCCTAAATATATGCTCCCTCTAAATATATGCTCCCCCTAAATATATGATGTATTGTGTAAGTGGAATATTTAGGTGTGATAGATTTGTGACTTTTCTTTTTATACTTTAAATTCTCCCCCTTTTGGTATTAGCAAAAATGAACATTAGATGAAGGAGTAGCTTTTAAGGGAAAGGTAATAGAAAATAGAAATGAAGATTAAGCGGAAGCAAAATGTTGATAATGATTGAAGTCCATGAAATAATAGGAATATGCCATAGTATGAATAAGCCCATGAAGTGACGGTATAGCCATATGAAGGAATGAAAGAAAATAACTGAAACATGAGTAAGGTCATTTGAAAGTATCATAGAAAGACACAACAGTGTATAGATATATGGAATATTTTCGGTCCAATTCTCATGAGATGAATGTTTATATAACATAATGATGTGTACATGTGATACTTAGATCAAACATATGAAGTTATTTAATTTACATGATCATTAAAATGTAGAACATAATAAAAGCATATAAAGGCAACTTTGACTTTGAAGATATAGCACAAGATGAATAGAAAACCATGTTTCTTTTGCACAAGACACTTTACAATTCTTTCCAAGGTGCTTAACCTCACAATGCTCATTAGGACTTATCAGGAGGGTAAGTAGTGCTTGGTGGAGTATCCTTGTCTTTATTTATTTATTTATTTTATCACAGACGTTGTGATATCTTAATTGTGATATATTGATATATTTTTTTAATTGACCAAGGATTTCCGAATTCACTTGAATCGCAAAAGATGGTGTATATTTTGTTGTGCTAACAAATCAATGTTGAAAGTTGTATTTAAGAAGTGCTATTTTATTATGTGAAAGCAAATATGATCCATGTATATATTAAATAAAAAGACATACGTATTGATCAAAAGAAGTGAACGTGATAGTTCATTATGATAGATAAACAATTTCTCATACTTAGAGGCATGCGAAAACAATTTCCAATGGTCTAAACAACTAAGTAGGAGTGTCAATACGATGATAGCTTGGAAATGAAATCATATAAACATGTAAGAGTCATTTTAAAAAAAAAAACACATGGTTTGACATCAAATCATGAGGTGAAGCATTAATGACATATAACTATTGTAAATCATTCAAGGGACCCAAAATTGATTTTTTAGCACATTTTGAGCTGTCGGAAAATTCCGACACCCACTGTCGCCTGGGCGACAGCCAAAAATATAAAAAGGGCATCAGACCGAGTCAAACCCTATTGTACATCATTTCCTGGAGTTAAAAACGTGAGGAAGGCTGTCGGAAGTCGGCGACATCTCTAGATCTAAGGTATGGAATTTTGATTTTTATGTTTTTAACCCAAAATTGTTTAGGGATTTTTGATTTTTAAAGGAGAGAAGAAAGAAGATGAAGTTTTCATTTTGATTTTTGATGAATGGTGTAGGTTTTGAAATTTTTTTTTTTGATTTTAAAAATGTAGATCTAGTTTAAAACAAGTGGATCTTGGTGGATCTTTGAAATTTTTTTTATCTTTGTTAAATTTCTTTTTGATTTTGTGATGAAGGTTTCCATTTGTCATTTTCTAAAGGATTTTTGTAGATCTAGTTTAGAGAAGAAGGTGGAAGATGATGAATAGTAAAGGATTTGTAGAATATGTTGATTTAAAAAAAAGATATATATTTTTTTTTAAAACTTGATGTTGAAATAACATTTATTTTGAGTAGATCTGGAAGTATATGTAAAAATTTTGAGAGAAAATCACTTGGAGGGCTGTCGGAAATTTCCGACAGTCACTGTCGCCTGGGCGACAGTGTTCCAGTGCACAATTGTGATACCATGTTTAATCAAAAATTTTTTGTATGTTATTGCAGAATGGCTTCCAGTTCCAAAGCTTGAAAGAGTACTTCGGAAGATGCATATACTTCATATCAAGTTTTTCCGGGGGTGGAGAAGGCTATTGTTGGAATAGCGAAGTATGTGGAATTTGAGTCGCCAAAGCACGATCATATCTATGATCGGCTTGCGAACGCAGGTATAATTTCAATAATCACACCAGAGGGGTTTTCTTCCTTTTTCATTCGTGAATTTTATAACCATTTGGAAGACCCAAATTTCACTGAATTGGATGGCGGAGTGAGATCAAAGATCCAAGGTCAACATGTGGAAATAACACATGTTGATCTTCGAGAGGAATTTGGACTAGTGATGAGTGAGAATATGCCTGATATAGTGGAGAATTATCGAAAGGATAGAGATTGGACCCTTGTAAACATGAGTTTACATGGGAATCAAAAGAAGACTCTTACCACTGAAGTTACCTCACTTACTCCGGATGCGTTCTTAGTCCAAGATATATTAAGGAATTCAGTGATGTTGAAGAGTGGAGACACAAGAAGTATTACGGCTCAGTTGACCCTCTTTACATACTATATTATGGAGGATGAGCTTTTTGATGTGGCGGACTTCATACTCGCCCAGATTAGGTATGCGTATAGATTAAAGCATCCAAGATGGGTGAAGGTTCATACGCTGCCAATGGGGGCGATAATACAACGTGTACTCTACAAGAAGTATGGATGGATAGTGCAAGGTGCTTATTTGGATGATTGTTACCCGGAAATATATTATACGGGTTCAATGAAGGTGAAGAAGCCGCAGAGAAAAGCTCATCCGGGGATTGAGATTAGAGAGCCGACCATTTCTAGGGCAGGATCACTACGAGAGTCCATTGATGATTTGCATGATTCATTAGAGGATCACAAGAGGGAAGTGAAGAAGGACCGTAGTCGAATGCAGAAATTTATGAAGTTTCTCGTCAAAGGTCTGAAGTTGAAACCAACTCCGGAGGAAGAGGCCGAATGGCAAGTTCCGGACGAAGAACCGCCACGCCAATCGGTGAGGCGAACTCGCCGTGGCAAAGTCATGAGACGAGGACCTCCAGAAGATTGTCCAGAGAGCAGCGGGGCTGGTTATGAAGATTCAGAGTAGTTTTATGATGCTGTTGCTGCTGGGCGATGTCGGAAAATTCCGACATCCACTGTCGCCTGGGCGACAGTGAACTTCTTTAGATTTCTGTTTTTGTTTAAAGAACTTGATCCTTAAGTTTGTTCTACTGTTTTTATGTGAACAATATTGATGTAATATTAATGATGTTGAATTTTTGTTAAGTCCTTTGAAATTTTATGTTTTGATTTTTAGAATTTTGGCTTTTTGTTTTTACATTGTTTATGTTTTGTGATAATAATTTTTTATTTTATAGGCTTTAAATTGTGATATATTCATTGTGAAATGTCTAGAATGCCCAATTCTAGCCTAAGCATAGAAAAACAGGAATCCGATAACGGCTTAGTGAATATATCCGCTATTTGATTTTCCGTGCCTATAAAGTTGATTTTTATATTACCCTTCTTAATGTGATCCCTTATAAAATGATGTCGGACATCTATATGCTTAGATCTAGAATGTAATACGGGATTGTTTGTTAAGTCTATAGCACTTTTATTATCACACTTTAATTCTACACTACTTTGTTGTATGCCAAAATCTTCTAACGTTTGGGACATCCAAAGTGCTTGGGCACAACAACTACCTAGTGCAATATATTCGGCCTCGGTGGTAGAGAGGGCAACGGAATTCTGTTTCCTACTCGACCATGAAATAAGTGAAGGGCCGATAAAGTGACAAGTGCCACTAGTGCTTTTCCTATCTAAAGAACATCCCGCATAATCAGAATCCGAAAAACCATGCAAAATAAAAGAATCATTATGAGGATACCATAAACCTAATTTTGATATTCCAATGAGATATCTAAAGATACGTTTCACCGCTTTTAAATGTGACTCTTTAGGATTAGCTTGAAATCTAGCACATAAACAAACGGCAAACATAATATCAGGTCTAGATGCGGTTAAATACAATAAAGACCCTATCATACTTCTATAAAGGGTTTGTTCAATTGAAACACCACTTTCATCTTTTCCTAATTTTAGTGAAGTACTCATAGGAGTGTTTGCATGCTTAAGGTTTTCAAATCCAAATCTTTTTAACATATCATGAATATATTTGGTTTGACATATAAAAATTCCATCATGTTTTTGTGTAATTTGAAAACCTAGAAAATATGAAAGTTCTCCAACCATACTCATTTCAAATTCATTTTTCATAATTTGAACTACTTCATTACACAACTCTTCATTAGTGGCTCCAAATATAATATCATCAACATAAATTTGTAAAATAACTAAATCATGATCAATTTGTTTAATGAAGAGTGTAGAATCAGCACTTCCAATTTTATAATCGTGCTTTAACAAATATTGAGTTAATCGATCATACCAAGCACGAGGCGCTTGTTTTAATCCATAAAGCGCTTTATCTAATTTATAAACATAATTTGGATATTTCTCATTTATAAAGCCAGGGGGTTGTTCTACATAAACTTCTTCTTTTATATACCCGTTTAAAAATGCGGTTTTGACATCCATTTGATATAATTTAAATCTTTTAAAACAAGCAAATGCCAGAAATATTCTAACCGCTTCTAGTCTTGCTACGGGTGCAAAAGTTTCATCAAAATCTACCCCTTCAATTTGTGCATAACCTTTTACAACTAATCTGGCTTTATTTCTAACAATTCTAGATTCATTATCCATTTTATTTTTAAAAATCCACTTAACACCAACTACAGGATGATTTTTTGGTCGTTCTACAAGATTCCAAACCTTATTACGTTCAAATTGATTAAGTTCTTCATTCATAGCTAAAAACCAAAATTCATCATTTAAAGCGGTGGAAACATCTTTTGGTTCTATTTCAGAAACAAAACAAAGGTTTGAAAATAAAACATGTAGTGATGAACGAGTACTAACCCCTTTTTGCGGATCTCCAATGATAAGCTCCTTTGGATGATCCTTTGAGAATCTCAATTCACTTGGAGGCACATATCCTTCTCTTTCTTCTTCTTCTCTATCTTCTTCTCCTCTTTCTTCTTCTCTTTCTTCTTCTTTTTCTTCTTCATTTTCTCCAAGTTCTTCTTCATCATTCTCCACCGTGGGAAGGAGTTCATCTTCATTTCCTATAATTTTCTTTTCTACACATGAAGCAAACTCATCAAACCTAACATGAATAGATTCTTCAACTATTTTTGTTCTTTTATTAAAAACTCTATAAGCTTTACTAGTTGAAGAATAGCCAATAAAAATACCTTCATCACATTTTTCATCAAATTTTCCTAAGGAATCTTTAGAATTCAAAATAAAACATTTACAACCAAAAATTTTGAAATAAGAAACATTTGGTTGTTTACTAAATATTAATTCATAAGGAGTTAATTTTAAAATAGGGTGAAGCATTACTCTATTAATTACATAACAAGCCGTGCTAACCGCTTCAGCCCAAAAAGATTTTGGTAATTTAAATTCAGATAACATTGTACGGGCTAACTCTTGAAGAGTTCTATTTTTCCTCTCCACTACACCATTTTGCTGTGGTGTGCGTGGAGCGGAAAATTCATGTTTAATTCCTAACTCCGTACAAAAAGAAATAAACTTTTCATTTTCAAATTCTCCTTCATGGTCCGATCGTATGCGTTTAATTTTTAACTCAAATTCATTTTGGATACGCAAACATAATTTTGAAAATTCTGAAAATGCATCGGATTTGGAGGTTAAAAATAAAGTCCAACAAAAACGAGAATAATCATCAATCAATACAAATGTGTATTTTTTACCTCCTATGCTAGAAATTCCAATTGGCCCAAATAAATCCATATGTATTAATTGAAGTGGCCTAGTGGTAGAAATAATGTTTTTACTTTTGAAAGATGATTTTGAAAATTTTCCTTTTTGGCAAGGCACACATAGTGAAGAAGATAAATTTCCATTTAGCAAAGGTAAACCTTTAATTAATTTATCTTTTGAAAGTTTTGAAATTAACTTGGCACTAGCATGTCAGAGTTGCCTATGCCATAAATCTAATTCATCATTTTTTGATAAAAAACATTTTAAAGTAGAATTTGAAAAATCAAGAAATTTAATCATATATACATTATGACATCTAGGTGCGGTAAAAACAATTTCATTTGTTTTGGAATTAATAATTTTGCACAAATTTGTAGAAGATTCAAATAAAACATTTAAACCCTTATCACATAATTGACTAATAGAAATCAAATTATGCTTTAATCCTTCTACAAATAAAACATTTGAAATTGAAAAATTTTCGTTACCCACAACACCGATGCCGATGATTTTTCCTTTTCCATTGTCACCGAATGTAACAACTCCTCCTTTCTTCATCTCCAGCCTAAGGAACTTCTCTTTATTGCCCGTCATGTGCTTTGAACAACCCGAGTCCAAGTACCACACGTCTTCTTTGTCCTTAGCCTGCCAACACACCTAGAAAGAAGAGGTGAGTAAAGATCTGGTTACCCAAGTGGTTCCACCCATAGTATAGGTAGAAGCCTTAGACACCCAGATTTGTTTAATTTTACTTTTTCCTTCTTTCCAGCAAGAGTCCGTAGTGTGACCAAATCTATTGCATTTGGCACAAGTAATGTATTTAGAAGAGTATAATTTTCTGGACTTTTACTGGATGAGGATGCAGTATTTATCAGTTCATTAATTTTAGAATTTTTAAAAGTGAATTTTCTGGACTTTTCACTGTCACCGGCGACAGTGGTTGTCGCCGGGCGACAACTTCCAGATGTGTATCCGAGCCCAAACCTTCCAGATCCATGGCGTTGGTATCCTAAGATCATATCCAGTGATCTTCGGCCCATTCCAAATTTTTTCATGGCTAGTGTTAAGTCATGAATCTGGTTTCTCATTTTTGTATTCTCGGATACTAGATTTACGCATCTACGTTCAAAAGATTTCTTTCCCTCATGGACCTTGGAAATTGAAGATTTCAGATCTCTCTCTAAAATCTCATTCTTTTTAGTAAGTACTTTTATTGTAGAATGAGATTTGGAAAGAGATTCTTCAAGTTCATTAATTCTTCCCAAAAAGTGATCACACTCTTGGCAAGAAATATCTCTTTTTCCAATAGTCTTAATTTCATTTAACAATTTTTTGTTTTCTTTAAGTAAAATTCCATTTTCAGATTTTAGAAGATCATTATCTTTTAAACTTTTTTCAAAAAATTTGCAAGTCTTTAAAAATTCAGAGAATAATTCATCATAGGTTGGAGGAGTTACCTCAGTGTCGCTTTGGACACTGCATTCGTCATCAGATATGACGCTCTTTCCCATTAAGCATATGTTGGCCTCCTCCTCTTTACTTGAGTCGGAACTGCTTGCATCCTCAGAAGTAGTATCATCCCAGGTTTCCGCCTTCAACACCTTCTTCGACCCTTTGTGCTTCTTTTCTTTAAGTTCTTTCAAGTACTTTGGACACTTGCTTCGAATGTGTCCTAACTTCTTGCAGTGATAGCACTCCGGTGGCGGTCTCTCTTCCTCCTCATCGCCTTCCTTTCCTTTTTTCTTCCTAAAGGTTTCCTTCTTAAAATACTTCTTAAACGAATTTCTTCTCTCCGGATTTTTCATAAATTTTCTAAATTTTTTAACAAATAAACTTTCCTCATCTTCTTCATCCTCCTCAGAATCACTAGTTTCTTCCTTCTTTGATCTTAGAGCCAATCCCTTCTTCCTTGGCTCCATATACTCTTGTTGTTGAATTTTCAATTCAACTTCATGAGTTTTCAAGTTCCCAATGAGGCTCTCCAATTTTAGGGTCTTAAGATCATGTGACTCGGAAATTGCTGTCACTTTAGGATTGAACTTCGGGGGAAGTGATCTTAAGATTTTCCTTACCAAATCTCCATTTGAGAACACCTTTCCTAGCACCTTTGAGTCATTCACGATTTTTGTAAATCGTGTGTACATCGTATCAATCTCTTCATCTACCTCCATTTTGAACCTTTCAAATTCAGATTCTAGTTGAAATAGCTTTGAATCCTTTACCTGCGAAGTACCTTCATGAGTGATTTCTAATAAATTCCAAATTTCAAATGCAGTATTACAAGCACAAACTCTATTAAATTCAGTGCGATCTAGTGCGCAAAATAAAGCATTCATGGCTTTTGCATTGTTCTTACATTTTAATTTATCGTTGTCATCCACTTGTCTTTGGGCTTATCCATGGTTACATCTCCTACAACAAATGTTGGAGAAGTGTAACTAGATTCTACCATATTCCAGACTTCTATATCTAGCGCAATTAGAAAACAACGCATACGTGTTTTCCAATAATTGTAGTCTGTGCCCGTAAAAAGTGGTGTCCTACTAATTCCTTGCCCCTCAACGAACGCGTGATCATTGTGCGCCATTACTCCCGGTGGTAAAACCGTTTTGGAGTAACCTCCCTCTGATACCACTTGTTGGATCGTGTGACGCCCTTAGAGGGGTGGTGAATAAGGGTGTGTTTAAAAATATAATTTTTACTTAATAATTTTTAGGCAAATTTTACTTTACTAAAAAGGTTACTTATAAATAATTTTAAACCAATGTAATTTTTGTATTTAACCAAACACAAATTTCTAAGATAAAAATTTAAGCAAACAAAATTGCAATTAGTGAAAAGAGCATAATTATATTAATCATGAAATTTGCATACAATAAAAATGATCTTAACAATGCTTAAGATCAAGGCACAATTATGATAATAAAAATACAATAATTTTGGTTTACCAATCCTTCTCCCAAGGATCGGAAGGCTATCGCTTGTCTCTCCCAAGACCAAGCCCAAGCCTATCCTCTAGATCTTCCCAAGATCTAGACGTAGCACATAAGGCCACGATTTCCCACCAAGCCACGCAAGGACTTGGACGCTCTGCACAAGGAAGCGATTTTCCCCTAAGCCGCGCAAGGACTTAGACGCTCCGCACAAGGAAGCGATTTTCCCTACCAATACAAAATGAAAAATATGTGAATGAAAATACAATATGAAAAGAACAACTCCCTAGAAGATCAGATCTCTGAATGGATTGTTGAAGCCTCGAGATGATCGATGATGTAGAAGCACGCCCGATCTCGTCTTCAATCTTCAATCCTTCTTTGCACAAATGGGAGTTGAGGAGGTTCTGGAGCTCTCTGGTTCGTATGCACTCAGGAAGGGACTGGAATTCTCAAAAGCTTGGAATGCACGAACCAAAGGAACCAATTTATAAAAATTCACTGTCGCCTGGGCGACAGTGACTGTCGGAATTTTCTGACAGCGCAAAACTGCCGCTGGAGTGCCGTCGTGGGTGGAGTCGTGGGCAGTTGGTGTAACCATCGAGCTGTCGCCTGGGCGACATCGATGTCGGATTTTCGACAGTGCAAAACTGCCGGTCGTGGGTGGAGACGTGGGCAGTTGTGGTAACCGCCGAGCTGTCGCCTGGGCGACATCGCTGTCGGAATTCCGACAGCGCAAAACTGTCTTTCGTCGATCTGCCGTGGAGGGAAGTAGTTGTAACTTCTCTGCTGTCGCTTGGGCGACAGTGGCTGTCGGAATTTTCCGACAGTGAAATTTCCCCACATTCAATTTTAGCTCCAGCAGCAATGTGAATATCTCATACCTGTTATCTGCACACCATTAATGAAAATAGAATCAAATACAAAAGGGACTTTGTTATTATCAAACCGGAGGAGTGCGAAACGCATGCTCCAACAATAACAAATTAGTAAAATATTATACATAAGAACCTTTAGAATTTTTTTTCCTGGAATCGTAGAGAATAACAAACATAATAATTACACATTTTTTCTTGCACACAACCACATTAACAACAATTTACATACAAAAAAATCCGAAAAATATTATTGCACACATCCACATTACTTTCGCACAACCACATTACTTTCACACATACACATTACTTTCAGAAAAAAATTAAAAAAAATCCGAAAAATAGGAGGAACAACCCAAAAATGCTGAGGTTTAAGTTGATATACCTGCAGTTTTAGGCGAGATTTCTTCCCCTGGAGAATCTGGTAGACGAGAGGTGTTGGACAAAGCAGGAATCAACACATTTTCGCAGACAATCTCCACATCGAAAACGCCTATAGAGGAGGAAAATGAAAGGGCTAAATATAAAACACGAAAACTGAGAGGAGAAAGATCTGGGATAATTAACAAGGAGTTACCTAATGTAGAAGACGAGTCCTCTGCCGCCGTCATAATAGATGGAGGAGCAACTTCAGGCGGAGGTGGGGCTGTAACCAAAGGCACGACTTTGAAGGGGAATAGCCTAGCCAGAGAGCATCGGGCGGAAGAAAACGACATCGAAGGGGAAGAGGTTTCAGGCGGCGGCGAGGCATCGATGGAGAATATCGGGAGATTAGGTGGGTTGCGGCTTTCCATCGGGAGAAAGGATTAGGGTTGTGCAGATCGGGAGAAAGTGAGGGCTTCCACTAGTCGAAATGAGGGGATGTGTTTTTTATTTCGTTGGCTTGCCAATAGCAGAAATAGGTCTGCCCATTTCATCACCCTTTTTTAACCTTTTCATGAAAACCGAGTCCTTCCTTCGGTTTTCGGCCAGATCGCGATTGACGGAACATCCGCAACGGCGCACCCTTCCTCTCCCTCCCGTGCGTGATCCTCTCCCTCTCTCCGGCAAGCTTCTTCTCCCTCTCTGGTAGGTCTTCTCTCCGGCAACGGCTTCTCGTCAGCTGTAGGTCTTCTCGTCGGTTGCATTAACCATATTTTGCATGTAGGTATTCTCGTCGGCTCCACCGTTTACTCTCGGTCTTAGAGTGAGAAAGAAGGAGAATTATATTCCAGGGGAGGATGGAGAGGCTTCATAGGATCTTTTCTGGGGCTGGAGGAATGGGTCACCGATGTGATTTAATTCAATGGCGGTTGATGGATGAAGGTGATCCCCTAAGGTTAAACCTGAATAGGGAATGGATGTGGATTCTCTGCAAAAATAGAATACAGAGGGAAGCAGGAATTGGAGAAGACAACAACAAATTCAATGCATACTCCTTTCACACCGGACAGGGTGTTTAATAACCCCCACATAACTGTCTTTAGCACGCCTGAAGCTGTTACACATAGCAGCCAACTGCCTGCTATACACCACACATTCACACGACATAACTGCTACATAATATTTAAAATACACCTCACAACAGTAACTGAAATTCAAATAATAAAACATAACAATACATCCTTCCTAACAAGATCCTTGTCCTCAAGGATCAAAAGAAGGGTAGGTCTTCTTCATGACATAATAGTCCTCCCACGTTGCTTACTCTAGATTGGAATGTCCCCATTTTATCAGAACCTGAGGGGCCGACTTGCCATGCCTGGGGATTATGCGTCTCGACAGAATTTGCTCCGGCTAAGTCATGATGTTTCCTTCCTCCGTAAGATGCTCTGGGATGGTAGTTGTAACTGGAGCTTCGCCAATATGTTCTTTCAATTGAGAGATGTGAAATGTATTATGGATCTTTACTGATGGAGGCAATTGACAGAACTCCGTTTTTGAATTATTTGGTAAGGTCCAAAAAACTTGGGAGCTAATTTGTGATACCCCGAATATCTAAGACTTATTTTCCTATACAGATGAAGTTTGACATAGACCCATGCACCTTCTTGGAATTCTTTTTCCTTTCTCTTTTTATCAGCCAAGGTCTTCATTCTCTCTTAAGCCATTGCTAAAATTCTTTTTAACATTCTCATTGCTTTCTCTTTTGCTTGTAGACTTCTATCCACTGTTTCTAGATGAGCTGAGTCTTCAATGTAGGGAATATGCAAGGGAGGGGGTTGACCATACACCACTTCATAAGGAGTTAATTGGAGGGCACTGTGATACGAGGTGTTATACCACCACTCCGCTAAAGGTAACCATTGACTCCATTTGTTAGGTGAGTCATAGGCCACACAGCGCAAGTAATTCTCCAGGCAGCGATTCATGACTTCTGTCTGACCATCCATTTGGGGATGATATGTCATGGAGGTGTTGATTTGCACTCTATGAAGTTTGAAGAATTCTTACCAAAACTCACTGATAAACACTGCATCCCTGTCACTAATTATTGAGTTAGGCATACCATGAACTTTGTAAATATTGTTCAAGAATATCAGAGATATGGTTGTTGCGGTGTAAGGATGTTGTATTGCTGTGAAATGTGCATATTTACTTAACCTATCAACCACCACAAATATAACCTCATGTCCCTTAGATGGGGGCATTCCTTCTATGAAGTCCATGGTGATATCATGTCATATTCTATCGGGTATAGGAAGAGGCTGAAGCAGCCCTGTGGGTTTTCCTGGCATTCCCTTACACTTCATACATATTATGCGCTGTCGAATATGATTATAGATATATTCCTTCATTCACTTCCAATAGAAAATTTGCTTAATTTTTCTCCAGGTATCTTGGATACCCGAGTGACCACCCAAATTGGAATCGTGATAGATATGGCAGATGAGCTTCCTAACTTCCTCCACCTCTCCAACCACTATCTTATTCTTTCTTCTAAAAATATTATTAGTCCATGAGTACTGTGGTTTCTGAGAAGAGTCTTCCTTCTTGAGCTGTATTATTTTTTGTATCTTGGTATCTGATTGCCAAGAATCTTTAACCTTCTGCAGTAAGTTGGCAGAAATTGTTACCATTGTTGTTAGCTGGCCTTGGCAATGGGGTTTTAGTCTAGAGAGGGCATCGGTTGTAACATTATCTTTTCCCTTCTTGTACGGAATTGTATACTCAAACCCCATTAGTTTAGACATAAATTTCTGCTGCTGTGGTGTGGACAATCTTTGTTCCATCAAAAATTAAGGCTTTGGTGATCTGTCTTTATTATGAATGGTGCCCCCAATAGATAGTGGCGCCATTTTTGTACTGCTAGAACTATTGCTGGTAGTTCCTTCTCATAGACCGATAGTGCCATGTGCTTGGGTCACAATGCTTTGTTGAAAAATGAAAAGGATGTCCTTCTTGGAGTAAAACTGCCCCCACGCCTAGATTTGATGCATCTGTCTCCAATGCAAAGATTTTTGCAAAATCAGGAAGGGCTGGGACTGGTGATGAGCTCATCTTGTTCTTGAGTTGTTGGAAAGCTGTCTCAGCCTTTTCTCCCCATTTAAACTGGTCTTTCTTCAGTAGCTCTGTCAATGGCTTTGTGATGATTCCATACCCTTGGATAAACCTCATGTAGTACCCTGCCATGTCTAAAAATTCTCTGAGTTGTTTGAGGTTTTGAGGGGATGGCCAATGTTCATGTCTTTCACTTTATTAGGATCAGCAACAACTCCTTTTGAGCTAAGAATATGTCCAAGGTAGTCCACTTGAGAAGCTCCAAAAGAACATTTCTTTGAGTTCAAGAACAACTTTTCCTTAGTTAGCTTTAGTAACAGCCTTTAACTGTTCTACATGAGCCTCTAGAGTAGGGCTATAAATCAAAATATCATCAAAGAAAACCAAAACAAACTTTCTTAGGAAAGAGTTTAAAATAGTATTCATTAAACCTTGAAAAGTGGTTGGGGCATTTGTTAAGCCAAAAGGCATAACAAGGAATTCATAATGGCCATCATGGGACTTAAAGGCAGTTTTCTCAATATCCTGGATGGCCATTCGAACTTGATGGTACCCTGATCTCATGTCCAGTTTGGAGAATATAGTGGCTCCATGCAATTCATCTAGTAATTCTTCAATGAGGGGAATGGGGTAGTTGTTCTTGATTGTGTTTTTGTTGAGACCTCTACAATCTATGCGCATCCTCCATGATCCATCTTTCTTTTTAACTAGCACAATAGGAGAAGAATAAGGATTGTGGCTATGTCGGATTATCCCACTGTCCAACATTTCAGCAATTAATTTTTCGATTTCAGTTTTTTGTAGGGCTGAATATCGATAAGGGCGAGTATTGATAATACCACTGGGGTCCTTTAGATAGATACAATGATCATGGGCCCTTTGTGGAGGAAGATTCTTAGGAGGGGAAAATATTTCCTTGTGTTCCTCCAACAGAAGTTGGATTTCTAGAGGGCTTTCTGGTGGAGGTGATATTACATTTTTGGAGAATGAAGAAGGTTGTACCTTAGATTGTACCCAGCATACTGAAAGCAAGGCAATTTGAGGAGTCTTTTGGATGAGATGGCTCATTTTCTGACTGCTAATCTTGATGTTGTTTACTGCTCTTCCTCCCCTCAATGAAATCTACCTCTTGCCTCATTTCTTGTTGACGCGTACTATGATCGCCCATTAGGAAACAGGGAGGAGCGATGCTCTGATACCACTGATGTGATTTAATTCAATGGCAGTTGATGGATGAAGGTGATCCCCTAAGGTTAAACCTGAATAGGGAATGGATGTGGATTCTCTGCAAAAAATAGAATACAGAGGGAAGCAGGAATTGGAGAAGACAACAACAAATTCAATGCATACTCCTTTCACGCCGGACATGGTGTTTAATTACCCACACATAACTGTCTTTAGCACGCCTGATATACACCACACATTCACACGACATAACTGCTACATAATATTTAAAATACACCTCACAACGGTAACTGAAATACAAATAATAAAACATTACAGTCACCCGCCCACCGATTCTCCCCTCCTGGACTCATCAGAGCAAATCTACATCTCATCGCTTGCTCTTCTCAAGATGCTGAAGCACGGTAAATTCCTCTTCTTCACTAGTAGGTAAGATCTAGGGATCCTCTTGTGTTGATCTTATATGGTTTTCATTATAGGTCGGGCGGGGGTTCTGATGGAAGTGATGGGGCTCATGCTCGGAGAGTTCATGGACGAGTACACCGTTCGAGTGGTGGATGTCTTTGCTATGCCTTAGAGCGGTATTGGTGTTAGCATTGAGGTCGTTGATCACGTCTTCCAGACCAACATGCTTGACATGTTGAAATAGTCCGAAAGGTTTTATCATTTTATCCTCATATGTCGTATTTTTATGATTTATTCTGAAACACATTTACTTTGCTCCTTCTCTTAAATTTTGAGTTAAACCATCAAACTTGCACGGGTGACAGAAACATGTCATAATCTAACTGCAGTGGAAATTGTAGGAGTTTGTATACCCTTAGATTTGCATCATCAATAGAAACTTGAACTAATTGAATATTAGTGCTCAAATCAAGAGCAATTTGCTACCAATACTGGCCAGCAAAGGCACCTTATTTACATACATATTTCATGTACTTCAATTTTGACTATTCAACATTGTCCTCTAACTTGTATCAAAATTAAAATATGATACAGAAAATCACCATGGAAGATGTATAATCTAGGCTCTGTTTGTTTGAGCGGTGAAAATGGAGGGAGCAGTAAGAATGGTAGCTCCCACTCTGCGGTGAGAATGGAGCCCAAAATGGATTTTGACCTTCGTTGTGGTGGTAATGGAGGTTTACCAAATATGTATTAGTTTTAGCGACATTTTTCTCTCACAAAAAATGGAGCTAAAACGAACTGAAAGGTCGGGGTTTGTTTGCCTAAGTTTCTTTGGTTTGATGTGATGTCCAAACAATTGTGATGCAATCCCTAATGTCTAAGATGCTCGGTTACCAAATTGAGACAACCTATATGCACTTGTGTACCTATATGCACTTGCGTGTGCTTTGATACCACTTGAAGTGACCTCAGTTCCATAAGTCAAGTTGAATAGACATTTAATGTGAGTAATAATTAAAAATCAAATTTGAATGAAATTCAAGACAAATAATGGCTTTGCAACAAATAGTAAATTAATCTTGCAGCAGCGCTAGAAGTTGGGAAAAGACAAACTCTAATGGAATTAATACATGCCAGATAGTCCCTTAGACTCATTTGATTACAATTTATGTCTAGAATTAACTATAAACAATGAATATTTTAGAAATGTTACGTAAAAATCCCACAATAGCCTCAAAACCCACTCAAAATAGTAACCAAACTAGCCCGAGATGTGGTTAATAGTGATAATAAATCGAGGCAAAGCTTACTTGTAATGTGGGAGTGGAGTCATGGACAAGAAAGAGTAGGTAGAGATTGAATGAAGTAAGGAGGGGAATCAGAAGGGGGGATATTTCAACCTAAGTTGAATCATTTATTTTCTCAACTCCTCAAGCTACACTCCTTAGCATCTAGAGGTCGAACTCACACTCTCTTTACTAAAGCCTTTGTGCCATTGGGTCAGTTAAGAGAAAAAATACTTTCAAAAAATAGTTTTCACTGTTCGACCTTACTAAAATTCACTGAGAACTGCCCTAAACACCTTCCATATCAAACCAAATTCCCTTTCCACAAATAAAAAAACATTTCAATATAACATTGCCATTAACATTAGATTCTAGTGGCGCAAAAAAGGCGTAACTGGTCCAGGCCAGATTTGTCCCTACCAGGCCTAGACTTTGGTATCCAGACAGGCAACCCTTACTTTTTTACCATGCAACCCTTATTCATTTACCATGCAGCCCTTATTCATTTACCATGCAACCCTTATTCATTTAAAGAACTATAAGTTCGTGATTTTTTTGCGTTACAACTTGGAAATTACATTGTTGTAATTATTAGATGACGGAGCTGAAACAACCTCTTAACTAAGTCTTGAACTGTATAATCCATCATAATGATTATAAAATTGCGTTAAAAAATAACTTAAATGTGAATGACTTAAATGTTTATTATCATTATGAGACGAATCTAAATATAAATGATCATTAATACATTCTATCAGATTTTCTACGCCTTCTACATTTACCATGTGGTTCAATGCAGCAACATAGTGAACATATAAGGTATTTCACTATAATATTTTAAAAAATTTTGCTTCATTTATTTTAATTATTAATCGTGAAGCCATATTGTGTATATGCAAATTATATATTTGAGTAATTACAATTTTTATTTATAATTGTAGAACTAGTCGGATAATAAACACTAGATAAATAAACAATAACTCTATAAAAATATTCTAATGGTTGTATATATGTTTTATAATTTCCGAATAATATCACTTTTATCATGCATTTGAGTGTCTGAATAAAATTCCACAAGTGAAGATTTTTGTTGCACTACTTTTTTTAGCACTTTAAATGTCGAGTTCCAACTGATTGTCGTATCAAATTAGGCTTCAAATATTTTTGGCCTTGCATAATAACGATTTAAAAAAAAATTCTTGTTTTATCTTATTAGAATCATAAATGAATTGCATAATAACTCTAATTTTATCAATATATATAAGGTAAATTATCTTTCACAATTAAATTAAATACATAAAAATTAACGAGCATGAAAAATATCATTCATGAAAGATTTTGGGGATTGTTAGAGGCACTGCACTTTTCGCTAGTCGCGCTCATT
Organism: Dactylorhiza incarnata; assembly: GCA_033032865.1. Taxonomy (NCBI): domain Eukaryota; kingdom Viridiplantae; phylum Streptophyta; class Magnoliopsida; order Asparagales; family Orchidaceae; genus Dactylorhiza; species Dactylorhiza incarnata. The sequence continues at coordinate 3,573,463 of JAWHQI010000130.1, forward strand.
TGTTAAAGGCGCCGCTTTTTTTTAGATTTGTTATTTGAACTCCTAATTGTTAATTGCACCACAGAATTGTTAAAGGCACCACACAATTCTTGTTAGCAAAAATGACAAAATATTGAAATATATGGGAACTCCAATAGATGAAATTATCTAAATAATGTACTTCACAATAATTTAGCTGAAGTTGTGATTTTATAAAATTAGTTGGATTTGATTTTAATCTTTAGATAATGCAATACGACGCAAACATTTTTCGCCCCAGAAATGCAGTGGTAGCCCCAGAGCTCTAACCCAAGTTTGTGTTGTAATAATTTCTTCTATATTCCTATATTAATATACAAAGTGATATATTTTTCGTTTTTTAAAAACTTTAACAGAAACAGCAGATCTATATATATATATGAATAGCAATATTAATAAAATTGCATGAAGAGGATGAGAAATAAAATAGAGTAATTTATAGTTCAGAATCGAGCCTGGGTAAGGCGTGTGGTCACTGCCCTAAAGAAGTTGCACCACCCTCCGGCAGGGCTTTCAATCGATGCTCACTCCTCCAAGGTACAACACTCGACTAGATCCTGAAACTCCGATGTGCGCGGACATCGAAGAAGCACAGAGCACCCGAACCCCCACTTGATGAAGCAAATGTAAAGAAGAGGAATCACGTAGAAGATCATTAAAACAGAGAGAGCAGAAGAGCATATGAGAGCGATCGATTTTTCTGAGAAGAGCGACAATATATAAAGACAGAAAATCTCCGAAAAAGGAGGATCTTGAAAACGGCAATATTAAAACCATAATAAGTATTGATGGTTATAATTGGAAGGATCATAATTGGGAAGATAAACGTTGAATATTTCCAACGTAAATAATGGCGAGAAACACGCGTAAAAGAGCGATTAATAAAACGCGTAAAATGGCAGAACGCGTGAAAGCAATTCGACGCAGCGTCGAATCCCAATCGACGTAGCTTTGAATTCCACTCAAAGCAACACGACGCGAAGCGGGTGCGAAATCAATTCGACGCAGCTTCGACTGGAGACTACCCTATCGACGCAGCTTGAATGCCAGTCGACGTAGGTTCGAGAACTGGTCGACGCAGCTCTGGCAGTCGACGCGACTTCGAGTTTCACTCGACGCAAGTTGACTTCTATTCGACGCAAGTCGGGTGCGCCGAATTCTATTCGACGCCACTCCAACTTCAGCGGGCTTGTCGACGCTTCATCGAAATCTATTCGACGCAGCTCCGATTTCTATTCGACGCAACTCCGTGTAAAAGCTCTGAAACTATTTTGTACAAAAAATACAATTCAATTCAATTATTCCCCAAATCTGGATCCGGATCCGGTCCGGTGCGGTGCGTGCGCGTGCGCGCGCGTGTGGTTCATAGTTTCTCCTTATGTTCTTTTGAACAAATAAGAATGAGTGAAAACATATATATACCCTCTAGCTAGAAAACAAATGAGCATGGTGGGACTAATGAGTTCATCCTTTCATTCATGAAAGGTTTCTCTCCAAATTATTTAGGTTCCCTCCAATTTAGTTTTTGAGCTTTTCATCAAATATGAATAGCCAAACACCAAACACCATACAAGGCTCCAAAGAATATTTATGAAATAAATGTTTTATAAATAAGATTTCTAACAGTTTGAACCAACATCTGCGGGTTCATAGAAGGGATGAACCTTCCAGTCCATTGATCAAGCCCCATAACATGTCCAACCACATGCCAGGGCTCGCCCAGCCTTACCTGGTCTCGACATTCTCTGTTGGCAAAAGACAACATGTAACAACCTACACCAAGATCAATTGCACGAAATCCCTCATAAGCTCCCCATTTTGCATGTAGCTATTTGGCGAGCCACAGAAAAGGGAAGTATTTTCCCACCACTAGGCCAACCAATGTATTTGCATAGTCAGTTTTGATGCCTACAACTACAACTTCATCCAATGCTATGATGCCATTTGATTTGTAGTTGTCTTGGAGTTCATCTTGTGCGGGGAATTCATCTGGAGTATTCTGAGACCATACCTGAGGTAATGGAGCATGATTAGTGCCTGTATGAACATTGGAACTATCTGGGATGCGTGCGCCTCTATCACTATTATGTTGTAGGTTTACTAGATGCATCAGCGCCTTTCCAGCCGACGGTGAGATGCCAGGAGTGCTGCCACACACACTTATCAAAGCATCAATGGATCCTGGAGTATATGACTTTGCAGCGTGGTTTGAGCTTGAAGTTGCCAAATTGGAACAGGGCAGAAAAACAACTGCGTTCGCTAGGGCATTTCCTCGAACAACAGATGTGCAGTTTGGGGCTTTATCAATATTATCAATTCATGTAACAAGAGAGTCCCCCTGAACAGATTTTGAAGAGTTTGAAGGAGAGGAGGAAGTGTCATTTTCGGAGGATTCATCACTTGGCACAGACGACACTGTGGAGGCTGCCACACTCTTCGTTGGCTTCTCCACATCCGACAATAGCTGGATCTTCTGCGGTTGATGCGTCGGACCAGCAGGACTTTGACGTTGTTGCGGCGGTGGTCGTCAAACAAAATTACTGGAGTTATTAGTATTGTCGTATTATTAGAGTCCTTTACGAGTCTTTAAGTTTAATTCCATATTATAGTTTCAAGTTTAAGGGTCCTTGTATGTTCTATATAAAGTCCTTTGTGAATGAATATATTGCGTCGTATTATTTCTTTTCTTCTATTTTCAACATGGTATCAGAGCTAATGTGATCCACTTGCACGCTTCCGCTCCTATGAGCCTAGGGCTTTTCTGCGTGGTCTCGATGTTCACACGAGACTCTCGTCTGCGTGCTCCGGTTCTCATCGACGAAGGAGCAACAACTTCTCTCGAGCCTGTCTGTTGATCGATGAAGACGAGGGTTCTCTGCTTCCAGCCGTTGATCCCGTCGAGCCCTTTCTCGACGACATTTATCCCATTGTTGATCCTGCCGGATGCTCCAACCTGCTGATTTCGTCGTGTGGACATCTTCATCCATCATCGCTTCTATCGACGATCCCGCCTGGAGCTTGCTGAAACATCTTTCGGCCTGTCGACCGCGGCTCCTCTTAATCAAGAGATCTGTCGTGTCGTGCTGCCTCTGATCCAACAATGACCTCTCCAGTGAACGTTCCCTTCGTCGATTTCATGAGCATATCTTGTCGAAGATCCCTTATATGTGCTCTTGATGTCTACGTTTTTTTTCTATTCGAGCCCGTCGATGAGCCTGTTTGTGTCTCTCGTCATAGACTTTGTCGCAGTGCTGTCTTCTCTAGTTGTAGCCTTTGTTGAAACCAATAAATTGGTCTCTCGAGGAGTTCAGGCGCTCAACAAGTTGAGGGATGACCTCACACTTACTCCTCCCAAAGGAGAGCTCCAGGCCAAGAGGCTAAGGAACTAGGAACAAGGCCAAGGGCTTAGCGAGGAGGTCCCACCACACACCCGAAAGATCTTAGAGCGCTTCCCTTCCCAAGCCAATGCTAAGCTTGGGCACCTTTGGAGGCTCTCCACCCAACAAAGGAACTTAGGGGCAGAGGAGGCCAAAAGAGAGGTCCCTCCAAATGGTGCCCCCTTGGGCTTATTTATAGTTTTTGGAACCGTGTCTGTAAATAGCCAGATTCTGGCCTACGGGATTACGAAAATACCCCTGGATTTGGCCTGCGAACAGCCAGATCCCGCTGTTCCGAGGTGCTAAACGCAGTCCAGAACGCCTTCCCGGGTTCGGGCGAGAGGGGGCTGACCTCCTCCCTTGCTCGCTGATGAGTCCCAAATATATACACATTTATGGACTCATCTGGGCCGATTTTCTAGTCTATGCACTTCACTTTAGACATGTTTTCACTCATATTTGATACTCTATGCTAAGTGCACCTCTAGGCCCGTTTTTGGTGTTATTTCATGTTCTGCATCTCTAGTAGTTTTCATGCATTGTTAAGTGCCACTTTCAGTGGCTGGATTCGTGGTTGTGTTGGAACAGGAGTCGTACAGGTGTTCCCGGTACAATTCTGTACAGGTATACTGCGCACGATCACTGGTTCTATTGCGCACGACCACTGGTCGTGCGCCGCTGATCGTGTGCACTTAACCCTATTTTTCGAGTTCTGTCTCGGGTAGTGCGCACAACCACCTACGATAGTGCGCACGACCACCAGCCGTGCGCCACTGTTCGTGCGCACTTAACATCAATTTTATGAGTTCTATTTCGGACAGTGCGCACGACCGCCTACGATAGTGCGCACGACCGCCTATGATAGTGCGCACGACCACCGGTCGTGCGCCACTGGTCGTGCGAACATGGTATTTTATAAATTTCTTACTTGGCAGGCTCCACCCAGGTAGGTGCACGATCACAGAACTCCAGCGCACACGACCACTGGTCGTGCGCCAATGACCGTGCCCAGTATTTATTCCAGCGCCTATATAAGGTCCTGATCCGCAGATTAGGGATAACGGGGGTTCCGGGAGCGCGATTTACAGTCCGTACGCCGCCGTTTTCCACTTCCAGCCACCTCCGCCTCATCTTCTCCGCAAGGGGAAGTCATCTCCAGCCATTCTAAGCAATCCTCCATCGTCCGGGAGCATTCTCCGCCCTCCGCAAGCACTCAAGCAAGCCATCTCCAGTTCTGTCCGGTGAAAAGAATAGTCATCCTGAGGTAGAAGACGACGGAAGCACGTGGAGAGGTCGTGACAGTCTCTCAATGCCGGAAGCACAGTCCGCCCGAGTCCGGAGGTAGCTTGACAAACTACCATTCCGACCGTGAACGGCCGCTAGTCATCGTCCATTGGTTGATTTCTTCCTCCCCCCTTTGGTGCACTTCTTTGAATCATTTAAACTTGAATATCATGATGTTTAGTTTAAATGCAATGGTTGTTTCTTCTCTGTTCTTCAGTATTTGTTTGTGATACCTCTCACCTCCACTCACTCACTCACGCACTCATCGTGTTCGATTCGCGTTAGCAAGAGCTAACGGCGATTTGTGAAGAGGTGTTTGCGACCCTCACTCTCCACACTAGTAATCACTTCATTCGCATGCGTACCGTCCATCCGCCTCACGAAGCTCGGCATCGCGGCCACTGCACCCATCTCACCTTGCGAAGCGGTGATTTCGACTCGCATTTCTTTTATTGTTGTTAATAGTAGGAAACCAAATCAAAACCCCACTGTCTGTGTTTGTTTTCGCTTGTGTAATAATTGTCACACAACGTGATTCGTTCACCCAACCTGCATTCCTCAAGAGACCGACACTCGGGGATCCTATTCCCAACATTTATTACTTGCGCGACCGGTGCACTTGCCGAACATCGCATCAAGTTTTTGGCGCCGTTGCCGGGGAGTGTTCAGGCGTGTAACGTCTTGAGTTGTGAACTTTTGTTACAAGAGCAGTTGTTTTTTATTTTCCTTGTTTTGTTTTCTTTAGGTTGTGATTGTACATGCAGAGACAAGCCGCCGGGGAACTTGTACCCTTTGATCCCGAGATCGAACGGACCGCTCGCGCACGAAGGCGCGCAGCAGCTGTACAGGCGGCAATGGGTGACAACATAGACCCAGATAATGTTGAACCAAGAGTGCCCAACGTGGAGCAGCACCATCCTGGAGATGAGCAAGAGGTAGTTAGGCCTCAACCCCGAACGATGAGAGATTACACCACTCCGACAGCTGGGAGTGTGTATCCTGGGTTCGGTCCCAATATTATGAACAACCAGTTTGAGATCAAACCTGCGATCTTGAACATCATCCGGAACAATGCTCAGTTCTCCGGGATGGCCAGTGAAGATCCGCACCTGCACCTGGCAGAGTTTTCCGATATCTGCGGAACTTTCCGCTACGCTGGGATTCCTGACGATACAGTCAAGCTGCGACTGTTCCCATTCTCACTTCGCGACAAGGCCAAGGTGTGGCTACATTCTATTCCTCTTGGGGCCGCTGCGACTTGGGATGCTCTCGCATCCAAGTTCCTGGCCAAATTCCACCCCGTTGATAAAATTGTGAGCCTGCGGCGGGAGATCGCCACCTTTCGCCAAGCTGACCAAGAGACCATTGCCGAGGCATGGGAGCGCCTTAATGATCTTCTCCGCCACTGTCCGAGCCACGAGCTCCAACCTTGGAACGTGGTAGAGACATTCTACTTCGCGATCGAGCCCAACTACCGGGCAATGATAGATGCTGCTGCGGGTGGTACTCTAATGAACCATACTCCAGAAGAGGCTCTTCGAATTCTGCGAGACACCGCCTCCCACAACACATTTTGGACTGCCGGGAGAAATGCACCGAGAAGCGCCCGTGGTCTCTTCGTGGTCGACTCGCTTCCGCTTACATCCGCACCGGCTGCTGTTATTACGTGTGAAGGATGTGGAGGCGGCGGACACCACACGTATGAATGCTCAGGCAGTGATCTATCAGGTGACTTCTCGCACTTTTCCTTAAACGAATCTGTTAATTTTGTTGGTAATCAATCTAAGGGGGTGCCGTTTAATAACACATATCATCCGGGAGTGAGAAGTCACCCAAACTTCTCATGGAACTCCAACGCACCTGGCCAACGATGGGCACCGGGGCAGCATCAGAACGATGCGTACGCCTCCGGGAGCCAACCAAGGCCACCTCATCCGGAATATAACCAAGGCCCCCCAGCTCCCAAAAAGAGTAACTTGGAGGAGATGATGGAAAAATTCATGCAAGCGGCTAACTCAAACATGGTTAACCAAACCGCGTCCATGCGTAACTTGGAAACGCAGCTGGGCCAATTGGCCCAAGTGCTAACCGAGCGGTCGCATGGGACTCTTCCTAGTAATACCGAAAAAAACCCAATAGACCAAGGGAAGAGTCTCGGCGACGCGGAAGTGGGTCATCCGCGTGAGTTAGTAATCTCCTGTTCCATTAATAAAATTGAAACTAAGGCTTTGTGTGATTCTGGCTCCTCCCGCAACGTCATTGCTTTGCAAGACGTTGATAAAATGCAACTTGAAATTAACACGGAGGACCGGAAATCTCTTGTGCTCGCAAACGGTACCGTCATACAATCGGAAGGGGAAGTTAAAAATGTAGAAGTTATAGTTGAGGGGGCAGTGGTGGTTGCTGATTTTCAAGTGTTGGGACCCCGGGAGAATCACTCCATCCCTATCTTAGGTGTACCGTTCTTGAAAGAGAGCGGTGCCACCCTTGACTTTTCTGCGGGTTGTGTCCTCCTACCCAATAAGGAGCCTTTGCCCACTTGCCCCAAGACTATAACTGAAACATCCATCTGCCCCCTCCTTTTATTTTTGATGAATCACTGAGTTGTACAGGGGATAAGAAAGATAATGGATCATCTGAAGGAAAAAAGGAAGAGTACCAGTCAAGCGGAGAGGAAAAAGTAGATTCTCGAAGAAACTATGCTTCCAAGAGGGAGGAGGACAGCAGTCCTGAACTTATTGAGCTGAACTTGATTCGGGATGACATCCCATTATTCTCTTGCATTGAATCGTGCAATAAACTAGTTAAGCGTTCCATCTCTTGGGCTGATCCGGTCGTCACTGCGGCGACGGAAATGACGCCACCCACTGCTCGATTGGGAGAATCTGAAAACATTCAACGTTGGCAGTCTCCGACTGTCGCTAAACTTAAACAAGAGAAGCGTCTGCGCGATGCGCGCTCTGCCGTTCTCTGTAGCAAGTTGGCGGAGGTTAGGGGAACACTGGGTGACACCAGTGTTGGCCCTAAAGCCTTCACCTCCCGCCTACAAGCTACAGTAGACGGGCACCATAAAAGCGCCTACAACTGATTTTCTTTTTATCTCTTATTTTGTGAAACTCTCTTTTTCATGCACTTTTTATTTAATTTCTGCACTCTATAAACAATTATAATACAGGTATTTGGTCCAGCTTAAGGACATAAAATAAAAGCACTGCTGGGAGACAACCCAGATTTGCTGATTTCTGTTTTTCTAACATGTTTCAATTCAGTTTTTATATATTTTTGCTGCTTTTAGTTGTGTCGTTTGCAGGCGAGCTTTGTTCTTTGCAATGGCGGAAGCTGTGAATTGCTCATGAAAATTAACGCCAATCGTCTGGTATGCTCAATTCTGAGCATTGGGTAACACTTCTTCCCCCCTAGCTTTCAGTTTTTGTGATGCAATGTTTAGATTAAGTCTGGGGGAGAGCACGTTGTTATCCACTTTGCGCACGAGTTGCACCGCATGCTAGAAGATTGTTTAAATTTTTCGCTGCCATCGTCATTATTCCATGCTTCATACACCACTTCACCCATATAAGCGCGCACTTACCTGATTGTTTCGTTTCCGAATAAATTATTTTGGCTTGGAGTGTGAATTAGGGTGTTAGCTTAGGAATTACTAGTTGGAGTGGGATGTTGACTCGCGTAGTGTTCTAGTCGCATCCGCATGCTATAGTAGAATTTGAGTAAAACTAGATTATTTCTATGCGTTTAATTTATGATTAGTATTTTTGCGTAGTTTTAGATTTGTTATACTCAAATGGTGAATGTGAACGAAATTGGCGATAACCCGGTGTTGTGTGTATACGAGCACTAGTTGTGTGTTGCTCGAGTCGGGAAGAAGGTTTACCTTTCTCGTGGGCTAAGAACTTGCCCCAAACGACTCTTGAAGCATGGGTGCGAGCGATTCTTCGAGTTAAATGTGATGTAGGCCACCTTTTGGCTAGTTTGAGCTTTGTCTTCCCCTATCATATTCGCTCACCTTTGCAAGCCAACATTTGCGCCTACCACTTCTTTGTTTCATCTCCTCTTCCATTCACCAAATCCTAAAAGCTTATCCTACTTTCGCAACCAAATTGCTGTTTAACTGCACTCATGTTCTTGACTTGGTGTGATGTTTGGAATCTCTGTGATGTGAAGGAAAAATAAGTTTTATTTGCTGAATATGAACCTACTGGAGGATAAGAAAAAAGAAGAAAAATATGTTATTGAAATGAAATTCTAAAAAAAAATTTGTATTGAAAAGATATCCTCCCAAGCGCAATAGAAAATCTGTTGGTATTTGTGAAGTAGGTCGCGTGCACACCTAGTTTTCATGATAAGTCTGGGGGTGTGTCACACGAGCTTTGTTCTTGGTTTTGTTTGGTGCAGCGTCCCGTTGACTCATTTGGGTTGCGTAGCCTTCGTCTTTATCTTCGAATATCATACCGCAACCTAAGCCCCAATATGATCCTAAAGCCCTACTGATTTATCTCGTGAGTTTGCTAGCGCCGTGGAGAGAGTGTGACCGGGCAAGCTTATGGTTCACGACGTTGATGGATTTCAGCGGAGTAATTCCTGAACCCCGATCTTGTGCAACACCCTCCTTAGTGGCTTGTTACTTTCACATCGGGCATGATCGATCAAGTTCTTCACAGTTCACCAACTGAGTATTGATAAATCTTTCTTTACGCTCTAATACTTTTGTAAATTAATTAGTATAGTTGAATCTCTTTTTACTAAATTTCTATTTGCATGCGTTTGTTACTTCGCACCGTACTCCTTTGTGTAATTTCCTTTGTTAGCTACCATTTTCACACTCCACCGAATTCGTTTGCTCGGGACGCGCAAACAGTTAAGTGTGGGGGTGTGATAGTCCCAAATATATACACATTTATGGACTCATCTGGGTCGATTTTCTAGTCTATGCACTTCACTTTAGACATGTTTTCACTCATATTTGATACTCCATGCTAAGTGCACCTCTAGGCCCATTTTTGGTGTTATTTCATGTTCTGCATCTCTAGTAGTTTTCATGCATTGTTAAGTGCCACTTTTAGTGGCTGGATTCGTGGTTGTGCTGGAACAGGAGTCGTGCAGGTGTTCCCGGTACAATTCTGTACAGGTATACTGCGCACGATCACTGGTTCTATTGCGCACGGCCACTGGTCGTGCGCCGCTGATCGTGTGCACTTAACCCTATTTTTCGAGTTCTGTCTCGGGTAGTGCGCACGACCACCTACGATAGTGCGCACGACCACCAGTCGTGCGCCACTGTTCGTGCGCACTTAACATCAATTTTATGAGTTCTGTTTCGGACAGTGCGCACGATCGCCTACGATAGTGCGCACGACCACCGGTCGTGCGCCACTGGTCGTGCGAACATGGTATTTTATAAATTTCTTACTTTGCAGGCTCCACCCAGGTAGGCGCACGATCACAGAACTCCAGCGCGCACGACCACTGGTCGTGTGCCAATGACCGTGCGCAGTATTTATTCCAGCGCCTATATAAGGTCCTGATCCGCAGATTAGGGATAACGGGGGTTTCGGGAGCGCGATTTACAGTCCGTACGCCGCCGTTTTCCACTTCCAGCCACCTCCACCTCATCTTCTCCGCAAGGGGAAGTCATCTCCAGCCATTCTAAGCAATCCTCCATCGTCCGGGAGCATTCTCCGCCCTCCGCAAGCACTCAAGCAAGCCATCTCCAGTTCTGTTCGGTGAAAAGAATAGTCATCCTGAGGTAGAAGACGACGGAAGCACGTGGAGAGGTCGTGACAGTCTCTCAACGCCGGAAGCATAGTCCGCCCGAGTCCGGAGGTAGCTTGACAAACTACCATTCCGGCCGTGAACGGCCGCTAGTCTTCGTCCATTGGTTGATTTCTTCCTCCCCCCTTTGTTGCACTTCTTTGAATCATTTAAACTTGAATATCATGATGTTTAGTTTAAATGCAATGATTGTTTCTTCTCTGTTCGTCAGTATTTGTTTGTGATACGTCTCACCTCCACTCACTCACTCACACACTCATCGTGTTTGATTCGCGTTAGCAAGAGCTAACGGCGATTTGTGAAGAGGTGTTTGCGACCCTCACTCTCCACACTAGTAATCACTTCATTCGCATGCGTACCATCCATCCGCCTCACGAAGCTCGACATCGCGGCCGCTGCACCCATCTCACCTTGTAAAGCGGTGATTTTGACCCGCATTTCTTTTATTGTTGTTAACAGTAGGAAACCAAATCAAAACCCCACTGTCTGTGTTTGTTTTCGCTTGTGTAATAATTGTCACACAACGTGATTCGTTCACCCAACCTGCATTCCTCAAGAGACTGACACTCGGGGATCCTATTCCCAACATTTATTACTTGCGCGACCGGTGCACTTGCCGAACATCGCATCACTCGCCCCCCTCACTGGGTTGGGTGAGCCCGGGAGGTCGCCCACTTCTCTGGCTCGCCCCCTGCTTGGGCGGGGCGAGCTCCTGGGCTCGCCCCCTACTGGCCTCCGCCTCCATCGCTCGTTCCCCTCTCTTCCCGTCCTGAACCTTGCTGGAAAACAATGTCTTAAAAGCCCCCTTGGGTCTCGTGGGCCCACTCGGCGAATACAGGGTTGTACACAATCCCCGCTCTTTTCGAGCGAGGTACATGCTCGGAAAGAAGTCCAACCCTGCCTATTCGGCGAATGCCTTTCTGAGGGCCCGACTAGCGTAGCCACCTCGGGGGAAAAACACTTAGCCTCCCCGAGAGGCCTTCCGACCTCGTCGGCTAGCGAGAGCCGGGCCCTATCACCAATGGGTTTTTGATCAGGTGCCCAAACACCAACCATAGGTTTTTGATCAGGTGCCCTGCCACCAACCACAGGTTTTTGATCAGGTGCCCTACCACCAAAGGGTTAACTTTTGAAGGAAGTTATAACCCTGTACAAGATGGGATAAATAGGGTTTATGAAGTTCTTCTCTGTCAACAAGCTGAGAGAAGACTAGTGGATTTGTTGTTGTAAAGCTCCCCATGTCTGATAGAAATTCTTGACAGATAATGAATGGAGCTTCCTCTTGAATATAAATGATCTTCCTTGATAGCTGATGAATATGAGAGACAAAAGTTTCTCAGATTGTTGTTGCTCTTTGAAGATTAAGAACTTGCAGCTGAAAACTGGGAGAAGATTTGTGTTGATGTTCTCAGAGAATGAACAATGCTGCTGTAGAAGATGAACTCTATAAAGCTTTTTCTTTATGTATTTCTCTCTCTCTCGACTGTTTCTTCTCTATTCTTTTTCTATTTGCTTTATGAAATGCTGTAAATCTTTTTCATCATCTTTCCATGGAGAATATCTGACTGATTTGAAATTCAAATCTTTTAATTAAGGAATAAAATATTCTGAAAAGATATTCTTGGAACTGCAATCTGATTCAGCAAATAAACTTTAATCCTTTTTCCTTTTCCATGAAAGTGTCCTTTTCCAAAATGTGTCAACGGCTACTTTCTCGAGAGAAAAGAATGGAAAGGAAATAATAAAAGGAAAGATCAAATATTGACTTATCTGATAGATGAATAAGTCCAAATAAATGAATAGATCCGTTGCTGATTAGTTGATCTAAGTTCAGAGAATAATATAACTGATCCTTCTGAAATTTTGAGCTGAGGAGAAAATTCGTTGATCTGAGAGCTGAGTTCGTCGAACTGAATGTTGAGTTCGTCGAACTAAATCTGGAGTTCATCGAACTGAATCTGTAGTTCGTCAAACTGAATTAATTCGTTGAACACAATCTAGAGTTCGTCGAACTGAAGCTGGAGTTTGTCGAACAGAGAGATAATCTACTGAAATGGCTGGAAGAACTGAATGCGTCGAGCTGAGAAGCACTTTCGTCGAACTGAACATCTTGTTACTTATACGTCGATCGCAGAGTTGAGTTCATCGATCTCAAACCGGAGTTCGTCGAATTAAAGAGATAAACTGCTGGGCTGGCTGGAGAACTGAGTTCGTCGAGCTGAAAATGAAGTTCGTCGAACTAAAGCACAATGTTCATCGAACCTAGGATGGAGTTCGTCGAACGCAGAATGGAGTTCGTCGAACGCAGAGACTTGGCAAGTTCGTCGAACTAGAGCATGACGTTCGTCGAACCCAGGATGGAGTTCGTCGAACGCAGAATGGGGTTCGTCGAACGCAGAAACTTAGAGTTTTCCTAAGTTCTAGCTAACTCAGACAGCCTAAAACCTTGACCCTTAGACTATACATTTGGGGTCAACTTGGTCCTAGTCAACAGATAGTGATCCTAGCCTAAATCAGTAATAGGGTTGTTCCAACAATCTCCCCCTATTTGGGTTAGGATACTATTTTACAAAATCAAATAATAAAATAAACAAACATAGAGCATATAAGAAATATAATACTCTAGGTTTAGAAAACTTTACATTGAAATCAAATAATCACGAGCTTTTGTCTTTCTCTGAAGGAGGCTTGAAATTGATTTGCCTTTCAAATTCTTGTCTTCTGAAATCAGACTTTTGAAGAATACTAAGAGAAAACCTTGCTTTCTGCTTTTGCTTTGTTGATCTGAGCTGTAGCAATAACTGGAACTGAATCTGTCATATCTGAATCTTCTTTATCAAAAACTGTATCTGTTATATCAAACACCATAACTGAATCTGGATCTGCATGATCTGGAACTTCTTCATCAAAAACTGGAACTGGGGCCGCTTCTATCAAAACCATATCAGCATCAATATCAATCATCATTGAATCATCATTCACTGCATCAAAAGGAGCTTCTTCATAAAGCATCTCACCCTGAAACTGGAGTTTCTTCATAAAGCATCTCCCCCTGCCTAGTTTCAGGAAGACCTGAAGCTAGACCCCTAAAAGAAGGGACATTTGAAGAGGAGGTAGGGAAGGATGCAATTTTAGAAGAAAGATTGCCATTGTTCCTGCAAAAGAAAAAGAGAGATCAAGTGCAAAGGATCTGGAAGGAGAAGCAGATTCTGTAGGCATAAAAAAATCAAAATTTGATTATAAGGAAAGAGATCAGAGTCATAGGCTTCGTCGATCTCCGTTCGACGAACTACTAGATTTCGTCGATCTCCGTTCGATGAAATGAGGGGATAAGTAGAAAAATTAAAAAATTTAGTTGATTGAATCTCCGTCTATCATTCCTAGCTGATTTATAAAAAAGATATGCTTCTTTTCATCCAAAGGTTTTGTGAAAATATCAGCTCTTTGTAAGTCAGTAGGAATAAATTGTAGGCAAATTTTATTTTTATCCACATTATCTTTGATAAAGTGGTGCCTAATTTCTGTGTTTAGTCCTACTATGGAGTACTAAATTTTGTGTTATAGATATTGCACTAGTATTGTCACAAAATATAATTGACTTATTTAAGTTGATACCATAGTCTAGAAGTTGATTTTGTATCCACAATATCTGTGAGCAGCAACTGCCAGCAGCAACTGCCAGCAGCAATATATTCTGCTTCAGCTGTTGATGTAGACACAGATGTTTGTTTCTTACAAAACCAAGACACAAGCCTATCACCAAGGAACTGGCAAGTTCCTGATGTGCTTTTCCTGTCTACTCTGCATCCAGTATAATCAGAATCTAAGAATCCAGTTAATTCAAATTCTGATGCAGTTGGATACCAGAGTCCTAGATTTGGACAACCCTTTATATATCTCAAAATTCTCTTTAGTAAAATTAGGTGAGATTCTTTGGGGTTAACTTGGAACCTAGCACAAATATATGTAGCAAACATTATGTTTGGTCTACTAGCTGTTAAGTAAAGCAATGAGCCAACAATTGCTCTATATACTTTCTGATCAATAAGTTTCCCTGATTCATCATTGTCTACAACAGCATTGGAGGGCATGGGTGTTTTCATAGTGGAAGCATCAGACATACCAAATCTTTTCACTAATTCCTTAACATACTTAGATTGTGATATGAATATGCCATTTGGAGTTTGCTTCACTTGAAGACCACGGAAGTAAGATAACTCACTCACACTACTCATTTCAAATTTAGATTGCATTAGGTCAGAAAACCTTTTGCATAGATTTGAATCAGTGGAGCCAAAAATAATATCATATACATAGATTTGAACTAGTAATGTTTGATTTTTATGTATCCTGAAAAATAGGGTTTTATCAACAATGCCTCTACAAAATTTGTTCTCCAAAAAAAATTAGCTAAGGTCTCATACCATGCTCTAGGAGCTTGCTTGAGACCATATAGAGCTTTATTAAGCTTAAATACATAATAAGAGTGAGTTGGAGAGATAAAACCTGGTGGTTGTTCCACATAGACTTCTTCTTTGATATCTCCATTCAGAAAAGCACTCTTCACATCCAACTGATATACTTTGAATTTCTTGAAGGCAGCAAAAGCAAGAAAAATCCTTATAGGTTCAAGTCTAGCAACAGGAGCAAAGGTTTGATCATAATCAATTCCTTTTTCCTGAGAATATCCTTGGGCTACCAATCTTGCTTTATTTCTGTTTATGAAGCCTTGATCATCTAGCTTGTTCCTGAAGACCCATTTGGTGCCAATAACTGGATGGCTCTTTGGTCTTGGAACCAAATCCCAAACCTTATTCCTTCCAAATTGATTGAGCTCCTCTTGCATTGCAAGAATCCAGTTTGGATCTTGTTCTGCATCTTTTATGGATTGAGGTTCAATCTGTGATAGGAAATAAGTATGCATCTGATTTTGGTGTGATTGATGCCTTGCTTGAACACCTGCTGAGATATCTCCAATGACTTGAGATATTGGATGATCTCTAACTGTGATGTGATCAACAGTTAGAGAGGGTTCAATAATAGTTTCCTCTTGAGGGATTTGTTCAGCTGTCACTTGATTTGAATGATCAGCAAGATCTGGATTATCCTCTTCTTCACTGTCTTCAATAATTTCATTTGATGGAAGTAGAGAATCTTTACTCTGTAGATCTAATCTATTGAGCTCTTCACATAGAGCTGGTACCTACACAGTATCTTTGGTAGAGGTGGTGTTCCTCTCCTCATTTAACATATTAGTTTCATCAAAAGATACACGCATGAACTCTTCTATCTTAAGAGTTGATTTGTTGTAAACTCTATATGCTTTACTAGAAAGAGAGTATCCAAGGAATATACCTTTAGCTGCTTTTGCTTCAAATTTCCTTAGATATTTCTTATCATTGTTATGCACATAGCATTTACAGCCAAAAATCTTAAAATAGTTAACCTTATGCTTTTTATTCTTAAGTAATTCATAGGGTGTTTTACCTTTAAGTTTGTGTATCAAACTTCTGTTCAACATATAATTTGTTGTGTTCACTGCCTCTGCCCAAAAAGAGAGTGGCAAGTGAGCATCAACAAGCAATGTAGTTGCTGATTCAATTAGTGTTCTATTTTTCCTCTCAGCTACCCCATTTTGTTGTGGAGTTTTAGGAACAGAGAAATATTGTCTAATCCCTTCTTTTCCACAGAATTCTCTCATCAGAAGAGATTCAAACTCAGTGCCATGATCACTTCTGATCAATGCAACTAGAGTAGAGTACTCAATCTTGATGGACCTGAGAAAGTCTGTCAGAACACTGAAGGTGTCAGACTTGTTCCTAAGAAAGAACACCCAAGTGAATCTTGAGAAGTCATCTATAATAGCTAAAGTGTAATGCTTCCCTCATAGACTCTGTATTGTAGTGGGTCCAAAGAGATCCAAATGCAGTAAGTACAGGATCCTAGGTGAATCACTCTTGGATAAAGATTTAAAACTACTCTTGGTCTGCTTTCCTAATTGACAAGCCTTGCAGAGTCCTTCCTTCTTGTATGAACCAGAAGGCAGTCCTCTAACAAGATTGTCCTTAGAAAGCTTAGATATAGTTCTAAGGTTAATATGTCCTAGCCTTTTATGTCATAATTCATTTGTTTTACTTATTGAATTAAATAAACAAATATCTGAATTGGCAGAGTCAAAATTGACTAAATAAATATTTCCATGTCTAATACCAGATAACACATTAATGTTTTTATTATTAGTAATAAGGCATAAGGAATGGTTAAAAGTTACATGATAACCTTCATCACATAACTGGCTTATGCTGATGAGGTTGTGCTTGAGACCCTTGACATAAGCTACTTCTTTGAAGGTAATTGCTCCAACTTTGATTTTTCCATAGCCTTTGGTTTGACCACAGTTGGAGTCTCCAAAAATCACTTTGGGTCCAAGCTTATCCTTGTAGTTGCTTAGGTTGGCCTTATTTCCTGTCATGTGCTTGGAGCAACCACTATCCAAGTACCAATGTTCCTTTATGTGTGGATAATTTTGTACCTGATCAACATCAGTTTCAGATTCTAATTCTTCAGAATTGTTTCCTGAGGCATTGATAGCCATCATGCAAAAATTTCTTTCTTCTTCGTCATCTTCATCATCACTGGAGCTGGATGATGATGCATGTTCTGACTCACTACTTGAGTCATAGACAGCCATCAAGCATTTATCTTTGTCATTTGTATCATTCTCATCTTCAGAAGAGCTGAATGAAGATTCTGAGTCTGTCTCACTCCATGTTTCAGCTACACAGCCTCTTCCCTTATGTTTGTGTTTGTGGGAGGATGGCTTGTTGGAGTGCCTCTTTTCTTCTTTCTCTTTTCTATTGTCTTTCTTTTGATTCTCTGGACACTCAGGTAGAAGGTGTCCAGGTTTCCTGCAACCAAAACAGATAATTTCTTTAGAATTTGTTTTGTCATACCTTGGCTTTTCTTTGGATCTTGAATCCTTCTTTCTGAAATCCTTTCTAGCCATCTTATAAAATATTTTGGCTAGTAGGCTCATAAACTCCATTTCTCCTGGAGCTTTATCTTCCTCTTCTGTAGCTTGTAAAGCAATGCTCCTTTCCTTCTTGGATGCTGGAGATGAGGTAGATTGTTCAGCTTCTCTAATCTTGATAAGGTGCTCATAGGACTTTAGCTTGCCTGACAAGGTCTCAGTAGAGATCTCATTAAGGCTTCTGTCTTCCTTGATTGTCCAGATCCTAGAGTCCCATGTGTTGGGGAAGCATATTAGGATCTTATCATTGACTTCAGTGATTGAGATCACATTGTCCAAAAACTTCAGTTCATTAATTATGAGACTGAGTCTATTGTACATATCAGCAACACTTTCAGTTTCTCCCTTCTTGAAGTTTTCATACTGGGAGATGAGGTGAGATCTTCTGTCTTTTCTTTCATCTGCAGATCCTTCAACCATGTTGTTGAGGGAAATCCAAATATCCCTGGCTGAGGTGCATTCCACAACCTTTTGGAATATTTCATCAGACATTATTTGTGCCAATATGTTCATTGCTTTGGCATCTGCACTTCTCTATTTCTTCTGGGTATCTGTCCACTCAGGGGGTGGAACAGCATTATTGTTGGTTGCTGCTTCAGCACTTGTTGTTGTTGTAGGAGTAGAGGGTCCTGTCAAAATAACATTGAAAATATCATCATCAATAGAATTCATATATAATCTGATCCTTGCCTTCCATAATGCAAACTTATTTAGATTGCACATAGGAGGTCTTGTGCTTGAGTATTCTTTGTTCTGTGCTATGAGGTTTTAGCAAAATAAAACTCTAGAAGAAAATTAAGATCTAATTGATCTTTTGATTCATGTGTTAGCCTGTAAAGAATCAATCAACCTAGCTCTGATACCAATTGAAAGTCCTCTGATACTAATTGAAAGTGAGGTTAGATCTTAGATTTACCCTAGAGGGGGTAAATAGAGTATTAAGAGTTTTTAAATTATTTTTATAGCGGAATTAAAATACTGATATATATATGTGTGTATAACAAAGTGAGTGTAAAAACAAAACAAGAAATAACAGCACAGCACGGTACAGAAAATAAACACTAACACAGAAGAAACAAGGATCTATAGTAGTTCCCCAATCAACCTGGGTACATCTATTCTTCTACCACCCTTGGTAGGAATCCACTAGGATTTTGATCAGGTGCCCTATCACCAATGGGTGTTTGTCAGGTGCCCAAACACCAACCACAGGTTTTTGAGCAGGTGCCCTGCCACCAACCACAGGTTTTTGATCAGGTGCCCTACCACCAAAGGGTTAACTTTTGAAGGGAGTTAGAACCCTGTACAAGATGGGATAAAGAGGGTTTATGAAGTTCTTCTCTGTCAACAAGCTGAGAGAAGACTAGTGGATTTGTTGTTGTAAAGCTCCTCCTGTCTGATAGAAATTCTTGACAGATAATGGATAGAGCTTCCTCTTGAATATTAATGATCTTCCTTGATAGCTGATGAATCTGAGAGACAAAAGTTTCTCAGATTGTTGTTGCTCTTTGAAGATTAAGAACTTGCAGCTGAAAACTGAGAGAAGATTTATGTTGATGTTCTCAGAGAATGAACAATGCTGGTGTAGAAGATGAACTCTGTAAAGCTTTTTCTTTCTATATTTCTCTCTCTCTCTCTCGACTGTTTCTTCTCTATTCTTTTTCTATCTGCTTGCTGTAATGCTGTAAATCTTTTTCATCATCTTTCCTTAGAGAATATCTGACTGATTTGAAATTCAAATCTTTTAATTAAGGAATAAAATATTCTGAAAAGATATTCTTGGAACTGCAATCTGATTCAGCAAATAAACTTTAATCCTTTTTCCTTTTCTATGAAAGTGTCCTTTTCCAAAATGTGTCAATAGCTACTTTCTCGAGAGAAGAGAATGGAAAGGAAAGATCAAATATTGACTTATCTGATAGATGAATAAGTCCGAATAAATGAATAGATCCGTTGCTGATTAGTCGATCTGAGTTCAGAGAATAATATAACTGATCCTTCTGAAATTTTGAGCTGAGGAGAAAATTCATAGATCTGAGAGCTGAGTTCGTCGAACTGAATGTTGAGTTCGTTGAACTAAATCTGGAGTTCATCAAACTGAATCTGGACTTCGTCGAACTGAATTAATTCGTCGAACACAATCTGGAGTTCATCGAACTGAAGTTGGTGTTCGTCGAACCGAGAGATAATCTGCTGAAATGGCTGGAAGAACTGAATGCGTCGAGCTGAGAAGCACTTTCGTCGAACTGAACATCTTGTTACTTATACGTCGATCGCAAAGCTGAGTTCGTCGATCTCAAATTGGAGTTCGTCGAACTAAAGAGATAAACTGCTGGACTGGCTGGAGAACTTAGTTCGTCGAGCTGAAAATGAGGTTCGTCGAACTGAAGCACAATGTTTGTCGAACCTAGGATGGAGTTCGTCAAACGCAGAATGGAGTTCGTCGAACGCAGAGACTTGGCAAGTTCGTCGAACTGGAGCATGGCGTTCGTCGAACCCAGGATGGAGTTCGTCGAACGCAGAAACTTAGAGTTTTTCCTAAGTTCCAGCTAACTCAGACAGCCTAAAACCTTGACCCTTAGACTATACATTTGGGGTCAACTTGGTCCTAGTCAACAGATAGTGATCCTAGCCCAAATTAGTAATAGGGTTGTTCCAACAGCCACCTCAGGGGAAAAACACTTAGCCTCCCCGAGAGGCCTTCCGACCTCGCCGGCTAGCGGAGCCACCTCGGAGGAAAAAACACGTATCCTCCCCGAGAGGCCTTCCGACCTCACCGGCTAGCGGAGCCACCTCGGGGGAAAAACACTTAGCCTCCCCGAGAGGCCTTCCGACCTCGCCGGCTAGCGAGAGCCCGACTAGCGGAGCCACCTCGGGGAAAAAAATACTTAGCCTCCCCGAGAGGCCTCCCTACCTCGCAGGTAGCGAGAGCCCGGCTAGCGGAGCCACCTCGGGGGAAAAACACTTAGCTTCCCTGAGAGGCCTTCCGACCTCGCCGGCTAGTGAGAGCCCGGCTAGCGGAGCCACCTAGGGGGAAAACACTTAGCCTCCCCGAGAGGCCTCCCTACTTCGCTGGCTAGCGAGAGCCCGACTAGAGGAGCCATCTCGAGGGAAAAAACACTTAGAAAACTCCTCGCCACCGAGCGGTTCCCGGCCCTGCCAGCTAGGTGGGAGCCTGGTCAGCGGGCCAGCATCGAGGCATTCTAGCATGATGGACTTGTCGCCTCGCCAGCCTCTCCGTGAGATCAACCTGACCCACCAGCTAGTGAGAGCCAGGTAGCGGAATTATCCGGGGCAATCCAGCAACAACCTTTGTTACCTTGCCATCCTCTCTGTGAGATCAACCTGACCCACTGGCTAGGGAGAGCCTGACAGCGGAATCATCCGGGGTAATCCAGCACCAACCTTTGTTACCTTGCCAGCCTCTCCGTGAGATCAACCTGACCCATTGGCTAGCGAGATCCCGACAGCGGAATCATCCGGGGCAATCCAGCACCAACCTTTGTTACCTTGTCAGCCTCTCCGTGAGATCAACCTGACCCACCGGCTAGTGAGAGCCCGGCAGCGGAATCATCCAGGGCAATCCAGCACCAACCTTTGTTACCTTGCCAGCCTCTCCGTGAGATCAACCTGACCCACCGGCTAGTGAGAGTCCGTCATCCGAATCATCCAGGGCAATCCAGCATGAAAAACTTGTCACCTTGCCAGCCTCTCCATGAGATCCACCTGACCCACCGGCTAGTGAGAGCCCGACATCGGAATCATCCGGGGTAATCCAGTATGAAAAACTTGTCACCGTACCAGCCTCTCCGTGAGATCAACCTGACCCACCGGCTAGTGATAGCCCGACAGCGGAATCATCCGGGGCAATCCAACACCAACCTTTGTTACCTTGCCAGCCTCTCCGTGAGATCAACCTGACCCACCGGCTAGTGAGAGCCCGGCAGCGGAATCATCTGGGGCAATCCAGCATGAAAAACTTGTCACCTTGCCAGCCTCTCCATGAGATCCACCTGACCCACCGGCTAGTGAGAGCCCGACAATGGAATCATCTGGGGCAATCCAGCATGAAAAACTTGTCACCTTGCCAGCCTCTCTGTGAGATCAACCTGACCCACCGACTAGTGAGAGCCCGGCAGCGGAATCATCCGGGGCAATCCAGCACCAACCTTTGTTACCTTGCCAGCCTCTCTGTGAGATCAACCTGACCCACTGGCTAATGAGAGCCCAGCAGCGGAATCATCCGGGGCAATCCAGCACCAACCTTTGTTACCTTGCCAGCCTCTCCTTGAGATCAACCTGACCCACCGGCTAGTGAGAGCCCGACAGAGGAATCATCCGGGGCAATCCAGCACCATCCTTTGTTACCTTGCCAGTATCTCCGTGAGATCAACCTGACCCACCGGCTAGCGAGAGCCCGACAGCAGAATCATCCGGGGCAATCCAGCATGAAAAACTTATCACCTTGTCAGCCTCTCCGTGAGATCAACCTGACCCACCGGCTAGTGAGAGCCCGACAGCGGAATTATCCGGGGTAATCCAGCACCAACCTTTGTTACCTTGCCAGCCTCTCTGTGAGATCAACCTAACCCACCGGCTATTGAGAGCCCGACAGCGGAATCATCTAGGGCAATCCAGCACCAACCTTTGTTACCTTGCCAGCCTCTTCGTGAGATCAACTTGACCCACCGGCTAGCGAGAGCCCGGCAGCGGAATCATCCGGGGCAATCCAGCACCAACCTTTTTTACCTTTCCAGCCTCTCTATGAGATCAACCCGACCAACCGGCTAGTGAGAGCCCGGCAGCGGAATCATCCGGGGCAATCCAGCATGAAAAACTTGTCACCTTGTTAGCCTCTCTGTGAGATCCACCTGACCCACTGGCTAGCGAGAGCCCGACAACAAAATCATCCGGGGCAATCCAGCATGAAAAACTTGTCACCTTGCCAGCCTCACCGTGAGATCAACCTGACCCACCGGCTAGTGAGAGCCCGACAACGGAATCATCCAGGGCAATCCAGCACCAACCTTTGTTACCTTGTCAGCCTCTCCGTGAGATCAACCTGACCCACCGGCTAGCGAGAGCCCGACAGCGGAATCATCTGGGGCAATGCAGCATGAAAAACTCCGACCACCGAGCGGTTCCCAGCTCTGCCAGCTTGGTGGGAGCCTGGTCAGCGGGCCAGCATCGGGGCTAAGTACTTTGGAAAACTTTCATTATATTAGTCATCCAGTTATATGCAAGAAAAACTAAGTATGGAAATAAGCCATCATACTACATGGACTTAAAGAAAAATCTAAGCATGGAGACCGGGACTTGGACTTTTACAATCAGGCATGGTCTTCCTCGACCCCCTCTGGTTTGCTGTTATTGCTGCATCTGACCCCTTGCCTCCATCACTCCCAAAAACTCAGGGCAGGCGGCCGTCGCGTGATCTTCCTCCTTGTGTAAGTCACAGTAAAGTAACTCCATTCGGACGCCCCCTCTTCCTCCCGTACAATTTCTTCTTCTTCTGCTGCCGATCGCCATGGTTTGCTGATGTGGTGGAGGGGTGCCTTCGGTCCCTGCCTCCACCCTGGGGGGTCGGATCTCTCCCCTTGGAAGTTACCCTTTCCTTGGTCAAAATTCCTTTCTGGATCTTCCACACTCCTTCCGCGCTGTCTTGCCTCTGGCTCACTCAGCTTGGCCAACCTTCTTGCGAACTCCGGGTTGGCCTCCTCACTCTCAATTTCTTCTGCCGCCCTTTCCATCAACTCCTCGAAGGATAGGGGGTCTTCCACCTTAGGCTCATCTTGAAGAACCCCTCCCGCAGCACCACTATGAAGGCGAGCCGGAGGGTGAATCCGGGCACCTCCTGAACTTGCAGGACCTCTTCCTGGAACCTATCCACGTACCGAGCCAGCGACTCCCTTGGCTCTTGCTGGATTTTGAAAAGTGCCTCAGAATCTTTCTTCCACTTCTTCTAGGTCGAGAAGCGCAACAGGAAACCTCGGCGCAGGTCCTCGAAGGCATAGATAGACCCCACGAGGAGCTGGCCGAACCAACCCCTTGCCTTCTCTTTTAGAGTGGTGGCAAAGAGCCGACACTAGAAGGCATCTGACATAGGCCCGACAGAGACTATGTCCTCGAACCACTGTAAGTGCAAGATTGGGTCATCCTTGCTGGAGTAATAAGACATCTTCGGCCCACTGAACCCCTCTGGCACCGGGGCTAAGAGGATCAACTCACAAAAGGGACTTCCCTCCCCGGCTCGGCGGGTGGCTTGCTCTCACGGAGTCGGCTCACTGACCTCTGCACTTGCCGGACTACCGAACAACTGCCACCCGGGGAGGCCTCGCCAAGTCGCCTCTGCTCGACCCCTTTTGGGGTGGGGTGAGTGGGGGCCGGATGCCTCCCCGCTCGCCCCCCCCCCCCCCCTATGGGGCTGGGCGAGTGGGGGAATGCTGCCTCCCCACTCGACCCCTTAGGGATGGGAGAGTGGGGGCATGACACCTCCCCACTTGCCCCCTTGGGGCTGGGCGAGTGGGGGCATGGCACCTCCCCACTCTCCCCCTTGAGGCTGGGCGAGTGGGGGCTGGCTGCCTGCCCACCCGCCCCCTTGGGGCTGGGCGAGTGGGGGCAGGCCGCCTCCCCACCCTCCCCCTCCTTGGGGACCGGGCGAGTGGGGGCCGAATGCCTCCCCACTCCCCCCCGCTAGTACCTCCTTCCTGGATTGCCGGCCGGGAGTGCTCTTGCCCTCCTGCCGGGGCGGGACCTCTGGACCACCTCTTCTCCTGCCTTCGCCTATCGTGGCAAATGCTACCTGCAAGGTCTGCAGGACCTCCCGCTTGAAATTTTCAAACATCTCCAACGTCACTCCAGCCAACGGGGGCTGCGAGTGGCCTGGGTTGAATCCTCCTCCACCTCCATCCATGGAGCTCAGCTTGAGAGTTTCTTGTGTTGGTCACTCTCTACGCTCACCGCACCAAAATGTTGAAACCAAAAAATTGGTCTCTCGAGGAGTTTGGGCCCTCAACAAGTTGAGGGGTGACCTTACACCTACTCCTCCCAAGGGAGAGCTCTAGGCCAAGAGGCTAAGGAACTAGGAACAAGGACAAGGGCTTAGCGAGGAGGTCCCACCACACACTCGGAAGATCTTAGAGCACTTCCCCTCCCAAGCCAATGCTAAGCTTGGGCACCTTTGGAGTCTCTCTCCACCCAACAAAGGAACTTAGGGGGAGAGGAGGCCAAAAGAGAGAGATCCTCCAAATGGTGCCCCCTTGGGCTTATTTATAGTTTTTGGAACCGGGTCTGCAAATAGCCAAATTATGGCCTACGGGATTACGAAAATACCCCCAGATTTGGCCTGCGAACAACCAGATCCCGCTATTCCGAGGCGCTAAACGCAGTCCAGAATGCCTTCCCGGGGCCGGGCGAGAGGGGGTTGACCTCCTCCCTTGCTCGCCCCCCCCCCCCCCCCCCCCGTGGGCTGGGCGAGCCCGGAAGGTCGCCCACCTCTCTGGCTCCCCCCTGTTGGGGCAGGACGAGTCGGGAGGTCGCCCCCCTCTTGGGCTCGCCCCCTGCTGTGGCGGGGCGAGCTGGGAGGTCACCCCCTCCTGGGCTCGCCACCTGCTGGGGCGGGGCGAGCCGGGAGGTCGCCCACCTCCCAATGCTCGCCCCCTGCTGGGGTGAGGCGAGCTGGGAGTTCGCCCACCTCCTGGGCTCACCCCCTGCTCGGGCGGGGCAAGCCGGGAGGTCGCCCACCTCCCTGGTTCGCCCCCTGCTGGGGCGGGGCGAGTCGGGAGGTCGCCCCCCTTCCTGGGCTCGCCCCTTGCTGTGGCGGGGCGAGCCAGGAGGTCGCCCACCTCCTGGGCTCACCCCCCCCCCCCCCCCCCCCCCGTTGGGGAGGTGCGAGCCGGGAGGTTTCCCACCTCCTGGGCTCGCCCCCTGCTGGGGCGGGGCGATCCGGAAGGTCGCCCACCTCCCTGGGCTCGCCCCCTGCTTGCTGGTTGGGCGAGCGGGAGGCTCCCACCTCCACCGCTCGCCTCCTACACGAGATGGGCAAGCGGGAGGCCTCCGCCTCCATCGCTCGTTCCCCTCTCTTCCCGTCCTGGACCTTGCTAGAAAACAATGTCTTAAAAGACCCCTTGGGTCTCGGGGGCCCACTCGGCGAATACAGGGTTGTACAACCTTTGTGGTTGCTTTCTCTGTTGTCGCCTTGTCAGAAGGATTGACGACATGTCTTCTGTTGGGTTTTCTATACAACAAGATGGACAACATATCACATATGCGCAACGGAAATAATAAACAAAACAACCCTAAACAGTTCAAGAAACATGCGATTTCATGAATCAAGAAATAGGAAAGTCAACACATTGCAATACCTGAAGGGGATTGAGTCAACACTCAACCAAGGTGCTCCACAAGGAAATCCGGAAGAACAATCGTTGAGTCCCAAGCGCAGAAATTGATCGGCGGCTCTATGGGAGTCCACACGAGCGTTGTAGAACCCTAGCTTCTTGTCGCACAAGAACTAGGTCGGAGAAGAAGAGCCCTCTGTTGGAGCTTGCGCTCCGCATCTCTTGGTTTGAGAATAACAAATACCATGATATATTTGATCTAGTCTTTTGTGTGTTATTAGTGTCCAGGTTGTACAGGTTGAATGAGGAGACAAGTCCTCGTTCATGGGCATGATCCAAGAGTGTGTATACTTTAGAAAAAGCAAAATGATGAGTTTTGTGTGCTGATCTTAAAATGACCATAACTTTCAATCCAGGAAGAGTTATGGAACGGTCCACACCATTGCGGAGATGAGAACAACTCCATCTACAGTTTGGAGAAGTTTCGGATGGCAAAAATGAAGAGGAGCTATTGGATTTCGACATCTAGATGTTGAAATCCGATAGTGAAAATGGCGTCAGCATGACAACGGGCATGTTCCGCACAATTTGCACGAAGAATAGTTATATCCACTATCGGAATTCCGACATCGATGTCGTCGACGACAGCTCCACGACCATCAAATCTCACAGAAACGTCTCATTCATGGGACACGTGGCAGCTGGAGGAGATAACGTCGGCGGACGACAGCTAGATGTAGTCGACGACATCGATAAATTATATATTGACTCATTTTTCGTGGAGAAGAAGTTACACACAATTCTGGAGTACCTATACCGAAGTGCATTCCGTCCAGAGAGCTCCAGAACTCCGTGAACTCCCATTTTGGCAAGAACGTTCAAGAGCGAAGAAGAGACGGTCCGTGCGCAGTATCTCAGGCAATCTTTGCAAGGATTCGACGCCGTCTTCAGAGCTGTGGATTTAGGGAGTTTTCATATCTTAATCTCTATTTTGTAATTCATTTATTCATCTTGTAATCCGTAGAGGAAATCGCCGCCTTGTGCGTGACGTCTAAGTCCGTGTGTGGCTTAGGGGAAATCGCCGCCTTGCGCGTGGCGTCTAGGTCCTTGTGTGGCTTAGGAGTAAATCGCCGCCTTGTGTACAGCGTCTGGATCGTGGAGAGATCTAGGGGAGGCTAGTAGTAAGATCGAGGAAAAGATACGCTATAGCCGGCCGGTCCTTGGTTGAAGGACCGGTAAATTAAAAAGAAGTTTATTTTTATCATAGCCTTGATCTTAAGCTTTATTAAGATCAATAGTTCTTTGTATTCATCACTTGTGAAAATAAAATTTGATTTCTAATTTCCTCATAATTTTCTAAGTGATTATTTTGGTTGTGTAAACATCTACTTGTTTATCATTGCAAAATTATCTTAATATTTTAGAAAAATTTCAAAGTAAATATTAGCCCTTATTCACCCCCCCCCCTTCTAAGGGCGCCGCAAGATCCAACACCCTCTACGTCTCCCACGGACTACTAGGTCCGATGACAGGGAGAGGCAGCAGCGGTGGCGGGATCGACTGATCGGAACTCTTCGTCTCTCTCAGAATCGCAAAAAGAATGGATCGCACTTAGGGCAAAGAACCGAGATCTATTTATACCCCTGTGAGAGAGAAAAACTATCCACACACCCACGACCAGAAATGGAGTAAATAGAATTCGTCGAGTGATTATGATTTCGTCGAGTAATCATGAATTCGTTGAGTCATGAATTCGTCGGGTTCGTCGAGTAATCATGAGTTCGTCGAGTCATGAATTCATCGGGTTCGTCGAATCAACATGGATTCGTCGAGTGAACATGGATTCATTCATTCGGCGAATTGAGGTAAGAGTCGCATAGACATTCTCGATGACTCGTCTCGAAAACTTGCCAACACACTCCATACAATATTCACAATACCTGTGGAGCATTCAGTTGACTCGACCCAACTCCAATAAGTCGTAGGATTAGTCATTCACTCATATCTAATATGAGTAAGGCCAACACAATCCTTCCTCCAACTTCTTCAAACACTCTTGTGTGTGATCCCATAGGCTCATATCGCGTTGGCAGTGAGACTAAATGCTTGATCACTTCTAGATCACTTTGGAAACACCAACATCTTCTTCTCGCTTGATCTGCTCGCCACATGCGCAGAAGATGTTCTTAACAAGCCCGCCAGTCCAATCGACGATGTTGTTCTTGTTAATGTCTCTCTCCGACGTTCCAGCTGGCGATCCCACTGCCATTCCAGTCGATGTCCATTGTTCGACTGTTGCTGATTTGCTTCCCTTTACTGTTTGTGTTCCCACTGATGTTCCCATCGACTACTCCAGATCTCGTCGACTCTGGTCGCTTCCCCTCGGGTTTCTATCAATTTCAGTTGTTGCAGTCCCTTCCGGGGTGCTAATCTCTCGCCAATAATGAAGCTTCGTGGTAGTTTTAGTTGTTTTATGTGTTTTTAATTTTGATTGTTGTTTGTATTTTCTTAGTATGGTCTTGGTATGCTTATATGCATGTGTGTCCCACGCAAGGGGGAGTGTTTGAGGCAAAATGTGACTCAGATGATATTTCCTGACTCTCCCCTTAGTCCTACACAACCTCCTTGCTTATTTCGTGTGTTATTTGTATCTCCCCATTCTTATTCGTTGTTGGGTAGGTGGTATGGTCTTTGTTGGTTGACCCTCATCTAGCGGGTTGCATCGTATGTTAGTACCGAAGGTTGTGACTTTAACTTTTGTAGCCTTACTTTAGATGATTCATATAACTAATAGAGCCAGAAAGTAGCTGTAGTAATTTTAAATACACAATGGGTACATGCGCACAAGTAAAATCTTGCGGCTTACTGTTTTAAAAGCGAAAAACTGGAAGAAGCAAAAAATAAATTGATGATAGATGAAATGTGGGATATACACGCTCTACTAGGGGGAAAGTTCCCCTGCCTGATACCTCTAGCTCGTCCGCGGCGGGGTACGACGGTGTCCTCTATTGGATTGTCAGTCTGAGGTACGTGCTGGTTCGGGACTTGGTTTAGTAAAAAAACTTCCGAGGAGGCCTTGATGGATAAGACGCTCGATTTCCTCTTTCAATCAGTTGTAGCCTTCAGTACTGTGTCCATGCCCACGATGTAAGTCGCAATATTGCGACTGGTTTCATCTATTCGGCGCAAGCGGCTCGGGCCTGCGAAGCGCGTTGCTATCACAGATGGCCAGAAGAAAATTAGTTTTGGCTGTGTTTAGGGGAGTATAGTCCTGATGCTGGCGAGATCCTCGGTCTCGGCTGGGGTTGTCGCGATGCTTATTGTTCTTATTGGGAATCGGGTGCGGTGGAGGCTCTTCCATCTTCCTCTTCGAGCTCCCCTCAAACTGCTGGTGGTGCGCTTCAATTGCCTCATCAGCTGCAATCTGGGCCTCTACTCGGTGAACGAGGTCTGGGTAGCTAGGTACAGTTTCCCGCATTAGTGCAGAGTAAAAGCCACCAGGACGGAGCCCCCCAAGGAAGACGCCTCGCAGGAGCTCGGGATCAACTCCCAGGATTTGCCTGGCCTCTGTGGTGAAGCGGCGAAAGAAATCCCTAAGAGTCTCTCAGTCGTTCTGTCGGATTCCTGAAAGATAAGAGGGGTCTCAGACAATTCTGCGATTGGCGATGAACTGGTCTATGGACTATCGCGTCATCTCTGCGAAGCTGTTTATGGCTCTTTCTTGCAGAGAGTGGAACCAAGTGCGTGTTTGTTCTTTCAAGATTGCTGGAAACACCTGACAGAGGAGTTGATCTGGAGCGTTGTAGATTATCATGATAGTAGTAAAATGGTTGTCATGCTCCAGTGGGTCGTTTGTCCCATCGAACATCTCTATGCTGGAGAGCTTGAAGTCATGGGGAACTGGGTGAGCCAGAATGTGAGGCGCTAATGGGGAGCCATTGTGCAGGAGACGGTGAGCAAAAGCTGCGCGCTGCCCAATCTGACCGTACTCTTCTATTATTACATCGCTGATTTCTTCTCGAGTGGCCCTTGTTATTGCCAGCAAAGGGTCGATTCTTTCATGGCGTTGGTGATGGTGGTCGCCTTCTGGTCCTCGAGCGGGATGAGTGGAGCTTGCTGCATCCGAAAGTTCTTCTGGGACATTATCTTCCTGAGTCGCTGCTTCGATCGTGCATGGTTCAGGGCTGGGTGGAGCGGAGCATTTGGTATCAGAGGTGGAGCGGGAGCTCGAGGAACCTCGAAGTTCCTTAGTAGGGTTAGCATCTCAGTTAGATGCTCCTCCACTTGACGCATACGGCCTTCCAGGGTTATCATGGGAGCATTTCCTGCTTCTTCCACGGAAGGCGCGTTTATGAGTGAATGCGAGGGAGCT
The DNA here is from genome assembly GCA_033032865.1 of Dactylorhiza incarnata. Classification (NCBI taxonomy): domain Eukaryota; kingdom Viridiplantae; phylum Streptophyta; class Magnoliopsida; order Asparagales; family Orchidaceae; genus Dactylorhiza; species Dactylorhiza incarnata. The sequence goes on from JAWHQI010000130.1 coordinate 3,603,670, forward strand.
GGATCGACGCGCCCCTCTGGGATTGATCCTTTAGTGGTGCGGGCACTCCTTTTGTCCATTGCTATCAGTTACGAGTATTGTTGCGAAGTGAATTCTGACTTCAGAAAGTCTTCGCAGAGTCTTGGGAACACCGTTCCCACAGACGACGTCAAACTGTTGCAGGTCGCTCGGGTGCTCTGGTAGACCGGTCTAATTGAACCACCTTAGCTCGGAAGCGAACCGAGCGTGCAAACAGTCAATTAAAGAAGTTAGTAAATGACATGATGACTTTTAACGTGGAAAACCCGAAAAGGGTGAAAAATCGCGCGATCGGAGCTAGTGCCGGCTAAATTCCACTATCTTCTAGGGTGTTACAGGTTGAAATTAAGAACTCGAGCGCGACAGACCGCTGCTCGTTACAATGATGGAGAGAGAACTACGAGGGTGACATGCCACCTCTCGGAAAGTCGAACGCTTCTTCTTCTGAGAACAAAATTGAGATGACTGAGTCGCCTTTCTGGACCCGAAGGATTCCCAATTGCTTAGAAAGATTGTCTTCCAAAGTTAAGGAAATCTTCAAGCACTCGAAGGAGATCTTCGAAGTCCGAAGGAGATCTTCAAGCGCCGAAGGAGAACTCAGAGGAAATCATCAACAAAGCTCTCTCGGGCGTAGAAGGCAAGGTGTCCTGAAATGAAAGTCATGGGCTCCTTTTATAGGTTTGGCCGGGGGTAGCTCGGTAATTTCACCATTGTAACCACCGTAACCACCTGATGGGTGAATCGCGCAGGTCGATTTGGAGCACACAGATCATTATTTTTTGTAAATGACAGTTTCGCCCTTCGGGTAGTTCGGGCAGATTGGGCGGTTCGGGCAGCTTCGTTGAAAGTGATGAAGGCAACGAACGAGACCTGCAATATGAGAAATTAAGAAAGGTTAGCTGATCGCACCCCAGTAGTGGGGTGCGGTCTTGACTGCGTCTGGCGCTAACGGAGCGTGAACTATGCACGGCAAATTGCTCCACTCTCATGATCAAGGGTTAGACTTTGCCCCCGCTAACTCCACTTCTCCTTAGTGGAGCCTCCTCTAAACGCACCCCGGGAGTGACTATGAATCTATGGGTGCACATCAACCTTGAATCAACAAGATGAAGAAAGCAATGCTGAGAGAACTCCTTCCAAAATCTAGAGCTACCATTGATTCATATATCAAAACAATTTTCACATTAACAACATGAAAATTAATTAAAAGTAAATAAAAAAAATTGCACTAAGTTGCCTAAAAAGAATCTCTTCTTTGAGTATTCGAGTCGTCCTCTATGCACAAAGATTCACCTGAAATGAAAAACAACCAAGATTGTTATTATTGCTAATTTTGTACTCTTGCTCTCAATTTTTTAAAATAAAAAAAGCAACTTAAAAATTATTAGAGTCAATGAAACTCAACAAAAGAAGCGATAACATGGTTTATATGATTTGCTTAAATTGTTTGTTTTGGCTCCCTGACTTGAAGAGGGAAGAAGTATGGGAATTAGGAGAATAGAAATGAAGAAAATAGAAAGAATTAAATTAATATTTTTGTTTAAACTTGAATGAGGCAGTAACTTGCGGAAATAAGGGAGGGGTGAGGGGGTATGGTGCAATAACTTGTGGATAGGTAAATTGAAGAACTACAACAATCTAATAATCTGAAACATCAAAATAAACGATTGGAATGAGATTGGAAGCGGGATGGATCTATAGCAGGGTACTCGTCGGGTACAACAAAAATCTACAACACCGATCAGCTAACATAGAGATTAACATAACCAATGAACTTCAATGTAATTCCTATATATGAAAATAATGTGTTCTATCAGGGCATGAGTTAAACACATTGTGTTCACGTGAATATGTATTTGAAATCTGAGAAGCAAACCAATTAAATGTTGGAAAAAAATTGCTAAAAATAAATGTTAAGTTCCATTCACCATGAACCATTCTAACTCTAAGTAAAAATGTGGAGGAGAAAAAAATGAAATTGTAGGAATGGGGAGAATAAATCTAGGCGATAAAACCTCTGAATCTAGGCGATAAAGTAGATAATCTCCTTCCTTGGAGTCTTATCATACCTAGGCTTTGAATCTCTTTCTCTTGTCCTTGAGTCTTCAATCTTCACCCACTTCTTAAATCTTCTTGCCAGCAGACTGAACATTTCATCCTCAGGAGTGGAGGACTCTCCTTCAACAGACTTCAGAGCAAGAGACCTTTGAACAGGAGATGGGGAGATCTCCCTTTCTTCTGCCTCAGCTCTGTTCTTCAGAAGCATCTCATATGACTTAAGCTTTCCTAGCAAAGCTTCAATAGAGATCTCTCTATGGCATCTCGATTCTCTGACCATGTTCTTGAAGCCCATGAGCTGGGGAAGCACATAAGGATTTTATCATTTATCTCAGTTAGAGATATCTTCTTGTCCAAGCCTCTGAGCTCATTGATAATGATGATGAATCTGTCATACATAGCAGCAACAGATTCTTCAGCCTTCTTTTGAAAGTTCTCATACTGGGATATGAGAAGGGAATTTCTGTCATTCCTTTCATCAGCACTTCCTTCAACCATTGTGGTGAGGGAATCCCAGATTTCTTTTGCTGATTGGCATTCAGTAACCTTCTGGAAAATGTCATCTGACATTGTTGAAACCAGAATGTTCATGGCCTTGACATCACATGCCTTGACCTTCTTCTCAACCTCTGTCCATTCCTTTCTTGGGACAACCTCAATTGTTGAGGTTTCTCCTTCGTTTTGTCTGACTGAAGCAGGAGGACCTGTGAGAAGAACATTATATATATCTTCATCAATTGAATTCAAATAAAGCCTTATCCTGGCCTTCCAGGCTGTGAACTTGTTTAAGTTACACACTGGGGTCTTGTGGAAGCATAATCCTTAGTACTCATTGTCTTTATAAAATATTTTTATAGTAAAGAAATAGGAGTAGGAGGTTTTTTTGATCAAGGTGTAAACCTCTTAGTGATCAACCTCCCTCTGATACCAATTGAAACTGCACAATGTGCCTCTGAGAATCCTCTAGAGGGGGGGGGGGGGGGTGAATAGAGATTTAAAAATATTTCTATCCTAAATGTGTAATCAATAAACCAATCTAAGGATATATGCTCAAACAAGAACTCAGACAGAATAAAGTATTGCTGTAATGTAAAACAGTAAGCAGTGAAATGAACTAGCTATAGAGACAACACAGAAAATTGTCAACCAGAAGACACAATGATTTTTTATAGAGGTTCCCCAAAATGTGGGTACTCCCCTCTTCTATCACCTGGTAGGGATGCACCACAGTGCCCGAGTCTTTTGATAAGGAGACTCTTAGAACCACTGAGTCTTTTGGTAAGGAGACTCTTAGAACCACTGATCTTTTGATAAGGAGATCATGAACCACTAGATCTTTTGATAAGGAGATCTTGAACCACTGAATCCTTTGAAGAGGGATTAATAAAACTCTTTTTACTGAAAAGGAATAGAGAAAGAGAGGAAGGAAAGTTGAATGAATTATGTTCTCAGAATTCTTAAGATGCCTGTTTGAAGATCAGCCAATGTGAAGTCCCACAGAATCTGCTCTTGATTAGCCCTTGCTCTAGAACTTCAATGGCTTTGATTGTTAGATCCTTTTGAACTTCTGCTGAATCAAATTTGGCTGCTATGAGATGGTGATGAGGAGCAGCTATCAGATCTTCTGTTCTATTAGATGAGGAACAGTTGTATTCTCTTTTCTTTTCTGTTCTTGGTTAGGGTTTCTTAGAGATGAGGAAGATGAAGAGAAACCCTAATATGAAGGAAGACGGTTGATAGTGATCAATGTTGTATGCTTCTCTTTCTTTTCTGACCTTTTATATCCTGTGTGTCATTTTGAATTTGTTTTCCTTTTTTAGGTAAGACCTGAAAAGGTATTCTGCCTGTAACATTCTCTTTCCTTCCTCCTTTGATTCTCAACCCGTCTATCCAGAAGGAATATGGTTCCAAGAAACCTTTTTGTCTCCTTCTTTAATGCTCATTTCTATTTCAGGCAATTATTAAGCCGTTAGAGAACGGTCTTGAAAGATGTGGGCCTTGAAAGAAGAATCAGAAAGACAGTTGAAAAGGTATACTTTTACAGACTGTATTCGACGTAACGTCGAATTCATTTCTTCTCTTATCGATGCAACTTCGAGTGCTTGTAGAAGCTGCTTCGATTTCATCTCTATTCTGATTGAACTATGTGAGTCGACGTTGCATCGACATCTTATCGACGTGTCCGTCGAGTTGAACTGTTTGGCTCTGATCTTCATCTATTGTGTCAAGATGAAGTCGACCTTGCGTCGACTTTAGATAGCTTCAACTGATAACCTCTTCTGCGTCGAGTTGAAGTAGAAGCTGCGTCGACTTCTCCAGTTACTCTGACAAGTCCCTGACCTCTTCGTCGACATCTATTCGATGTTACGTCGACTCGAGTTACTTCGATAGAGGGATTGAACCACTTGGACTTCTAGTAAGAGCAGCGTCGATATGCACTTGATGTTGCGTCGAATTCTATTCGACGTAAATTTTAACTTAACCCAATTTTGCTTTCCTTGATCTGGCCTATGTTGAGTGTGACATCCTAAGACATTTAATGACCAGATTACCCTTACTATACAATGAGTATTTTTACTCCTAGAGGATAAAATCATTTTTAGTTATTTTGTTAAGTTAAATCAAGGGTTTTTCCCAACAATCTCTCAATATTTATCTTAACAAATTTTATAGTTTTTTCAGAGTGATTTTATACAATTTTTCATTTCATAAATAACAATACATGCAATACAAAATAGACATAACAGAGGACAGACTGAAAACATATGACCGACTGAAGTCATATGCAGTTCCATTTACTTGACAAACAGTAAAGATGTATAACATTTGTTCTTCCCAGAATATATTTGTGTTCAAAAATGAGTAATCATAGAATACCTTAATGAGCAAAAATTTAGGACTCCTTCTCAGGAGTCTTCCTTTTTCTTGAGAATACTACTGGGGTGACTTTCCTTGGGGCAATCTTCAGAGGCTCATCTTCATCAAGGGACAATGCTGGATTTTCAGCAACATTGGCATTGTCATGTTCCCCCTGTTCTTGTGCATTCTGCACAGTATCCACAACAACTTCCTTGGCAATCTTTGCCACCTCATCTAATAGATTCTCATCTATAGGCACCCCCAGATCCCCTGGTGTGCTTACAGCTTCCAATTCCATATCCAGATTCCTCTGAATATCTGGAGCGGTCTCCCCCTGAATTGTTGCATCTATTTGTTCATCATTTACTTTTTCTGGGAGCTCCCCCTGATCTATAGGCTCCCCCTGGATTTGTGCTCCTTGGAAGGTAGTCACTTTGTCAGGAGCAAGCTCCTCATTAATATTTTCTTGATTCTGTCCTCCCATCTGTAAGACAGATCTCTCTTCCTCCAAAATATTCTCCCCCTTCTTGACCTTGCTGGCAAGTGAGGTTAAGAACTCCTTTGACACCATGGAGGAAGATATAAACTCGTTGAGGCTTTGAAATGAGTTTTGGAAGCTTGATAACTCACCCTCTATCTGTGAGTATTTTCTGTCAAATTTTCTAGCCTGAGGCCACCAGATCAGCAAATGTGGAGGAGGCAATGACCACAGCCTTGGATATGATTTGCTCAATATCAATTTTGGGGGGATAAGATGTAGATGGAGGAGATGATGGAGGAACATCTTCTTGGATGGGAGAAATGGAATGATACACCTCTGGTGAGAAGTGAATTGATGAAGATGGAATTGTAGAGGATGGAGGTAGATGGGTTTGCAGAGAAGATGGCTCAAGTGATGAAGTGGATTGGAACTGCTATTGCAGTTGTTGTTGTTGTTGTTGTTGAGAAGGGGCTGGTGTATCTTCTTGATGGGGCTCTGGAACAGTGTCCATTGGGGGAAGATCATCCCTTGGGGGATCTGGAATCTCCCTGTTTGATACTAGAGGGGGAGGAGATGGAGGAGGAGATGCTGGAGCTTGACCAGGCTTCACTATTTGCCTGGTCCACTTGGAAAAGATTCCAATATTAATTCTCTTCCCAGGGGGAATGAGCACTACTTTTGACTTGCATATTGCTGGGTAATGATGGAAAAAGACTTGGCTCATCATTCTCATATATGCATTTTCCTTGTGGGCATATTTGTGCCCAATCATCTTCAGGAGCAATCTTCCCCAGTTTATCTTCTTCTGGAGAACTAGAATTCCCATAACTTGCAGCTGCTGTTTTGGTATGGCATCATGAGCAGAGACTTTGCATAGCAGCACCTTTCCAACAATGTCAGACAGAAATTTATACTCTTCTCCCAAGTCTATATTTTTGAGATTGATTGCTTTCTCTCTTTTGAACTGCATGATCTCTAGGACTCTCTTGGCCTCTTCCCCTGTCAGCTCATCTGAATCTTCCCTAGTTGGAAGATTAAAAGTTTGTCTTAACAACTCCTCTGTGATGAGAATATCCGTCTCATAAACTTTCCCACTAAGGGAGCCATCCTCTCCTATTTGTATACTGTCTTTGAACTCATTAAGTTCAATATCCAAGATTTTGCATCTAGTAGATATCAACTTAGTTAGCCCAACATTTTGAAATAGGCCAAGGATGGCCTTGAAGCTTTCTGCGACTGCGCTGAACGAATCCACATCCACATCGAATCCTGAATTAACTTTGGGAGGAGGCATCACTTTAAATGTACCTGCAAAGATGAAGAGAATGAGAGAGAGATGCACGGGAAAGCTAGAGAATGAGAGAGCAAGAGAGCAGGAAGACAGGAGAGCAAGAAAATTCGAAAGCGTAATGATTTCAACGCTGGTGTTGCTTAAAAGCAGATGAATCGTCACTACTTAGGGTTTATGTCGACGCACCGTCAATATTACTTATTATTTGACGCGCGAAGCTGTGTTGAGATTTCTTCTAAAAGCAATTCTGCGCGCATTGATATATCGACGTTGCGTCGACTAGTACTCGACGTAGCTTCGAGATTGTTCAGAGACCCTAAGTCGACGTAGTCCTGTCGATGTTATGTCGACTTCCAATCGACGTGACTTCGAACTCACTCAATAATTATTAAGTCGACGTATGCGTCGATAAGAACTTGATGCTACGTCAAATTCTATTCGAATTGTCTGCTCTACGTGCTTCTCGACGCTGGCGTTGAGTAGAAGTCAATGGCACATCGACTTCTATTCGACGCATCTCTTAATAAACATATCTATTTTTTTAGAAGATTCTTGCTGTTTTTCCCAGCAGTTTTATTTATTGAAAATAGATCATAATATGATGTAATAAGTGTTAAGGAGGATTCAAGATAGAAATTACTCCCTTGAATGATTTTTGTTTCTTATTCATGGCCTACATCATTCTTCCTACCCAATTTCCTCCTGAGTGGAACCCTTCCTATCCCTGCACAAGTAAATAAAACATTAGAAAGAACCCAAGTTACCTTGGGCCCTTTGCTCTTACCATTGTAGGGTTCAATGAAAGAATAGGACGGTCTTTCATGATACCCTTTGGGATGATAGGGAATGGTTTTCCCAAACCCATTGTATTGAAATTTGAGATGGGTATAAAATGTATCTAAATATAATAAATCAGAAGAGTGTTTTATTATCCTAGGTCTTGACTTACCCTTTTGATTGTGGTTATTTAATTTCCCTATGTTGTTTTCACCAGAGGGGTTTTCTTTCTTATTGAGATGTACTTTGTTGGGTTTATCTATCCTATCTGAACAGCTACCAACCTTACCCTTAGTTGATTTGCTCTTCTCACTGGGTTGATAATCTATGGGTCTAACAAATGACACCGGATTTTTCCAGCCAGGCTTGCTAGGTTGTTCTGTGCTGGTAGAGGGCTCTGCTCCTAACCATAAGTGGTTAAATCTCATAGAGAGATTTTCAGTGATGTATTTGAGCTTCTGACTCCTCTCATTGAGTGAGTCCTCAAAGGCCTTTGCCTTTGCTAGCTCTTCCTTTAAATTTGTATTTTCTTCTCTAAGTTTAATCAATTCTAGCTCTTTATCATTAATTTCATTTGTTAGTTTTTGATTTATTAAATGCATTTCATCTTCCTTAAGGTTCTCTAGTTCAGTTCTAGCTATGTTTAATTCTTTTTCTACACTAAGATGTTCAATGCAGAAATCTTTAAAACAAGTTTTAAAATCATCAGAAGTAAAGTCAAATTCATCAAAAACTGATACCTAATCATCTTCATCATCTGATGACATTCCAAGAGCCATCATGCAGGCTGCTACTGCTTCTTCTTCATCATCACTCTCAGATGATGATGAGCTCTCTTCCACTTCTGAATCACTCCAGGTTTCAGCAATGAAACCCTTTTCTTTCTTCTTGTCCTTCCCTCTGGAGGACTTCTTTTTCTTCTTCTCATCTTTAGTGCTGCTCCTGTTCCTTTGCTTTGAGGGCACTCAGGAGCAATGTGTCCTGGCTTGTTGCAGGTAAAGCAGATAATCTCCTTCCGTGGAGTCTTATCATACCTAGGCTTTGAGTCTCTTTCTCTTCTCCTTGATTCTTCAGTCTTCACCCACTTCTTAAATCTTCTTGCAAGCAGACTGAACATTTCATCCTCAGGAGTGGAGGACTCTCCTTCAGCAGACTTCAGAGCAAGAGACCTTTGAACAGGAGCTGGGGAGATCTCCCTTTCTTCTGCCTCAGCTCTATTCTTCAGAAGCATCTCATATGACTTAAGCTTTCCTAAGAAAGCTTCAGTGGAGATCTCTCTATGGCATCTGGATTCTCTGATTGCCCATGTTCTTGAATCCCATGTGCTGGGGAAGCACATAAGGATTTTATCATTTATCTCAGTTAGAGATATCTCCTTGTCCAAGCCTCTGAGCTCATTGATAATGATGTTGAATCTGTCATACATAGCAACAACAGATTCTTCAGCCTTCTTTTGAAAGTTCTCATACTAGGATATGAGAAGGAAATTTCTGTCCTTCCTTTTATCAACACTTCCATCAACCATTGTGGTGAGGGAATCCCAGATTTCTTTTGCTGATTGGCATTCAACAATCATCTGGAAAATGTCATCTGACATTGTCGAAACCAGAATGTTCATGGCCTTGGCATCACATGCCTTGACCTTCTTCTCGGCCTCTGTCCATTCCTTTCTTGGGGCAGTCTCAGTTGTTGAGGTTTCTCCTTCCTTTTGTCTGACTGGAGCAGGAGGACCTGTGAGAAGAACATTATATATGACTTCATCAATTGAATTCATATAAATCCTTATCCTGGCCTTCCAGAGTGTGAACTTGTTTAAGTTACACACTGGGGGTCTTGTGGAAGCATAATCCTTAGTACTCATTGTCTTTATAAAATATTTTTATAGTAAAGAAATATGAGTATGAGGTCTTTTTGATCAAGGTGTAAACCTCTTAGTGATCAACCTCCCTCTGATACTAATTGAAAGTGCACAGTGTGCCTCTGAGAATCCTCTAGAGGGGGGGGGGTGAATAGAAATTTAAAAATATTTCTATCCTAACTGTGTAATCAATAAACCAATCTAAGGATATATGCTCAAACAAGAACTCAGACATAATAAAGTATTGTTGTAATGTAAAATAGTAAGCAGTGAAATGAACTAGCTATAAAGACAACACAAAAAATTATCAACCAGAAGACACAAGGATTTTTTATAGAGGTTTCCCAAAATGTGGTTACTCCCCTCTTCTACCACCTGGTAGGGATGCACCATAGTGTCTGAGTCTTTTGATAAGGAGACTCTTAGAACCACCGAGTCTTTTGGTAAGGAGACTCTTAGAACCACTGATCTTTTGATAAGGAGATCATGAACCACTAGATCTTTTGATAAGGAGATCTTGATGTTTGATCGGTAGGCGCCCTTAGAGGGGGGTGAATAAGGGTTTTCAAAATTTTAGTGATATTTTAAAAACTTTGTAATAATGCACGATTAAGACAATAGAAAGTCAAGTAAAACAATTGAAATAAAGTAGAGACATGCTTTATTAATATCAAATAAGGTTTTACAAAAGTTGATTTCTATAACGCTAAAAATCGGTGGCGATGAATAGTAAACTCTTTTTGTTTTCTATCCCGACTCGCATCCCCACGAACCGGTGGCCCTAGCCTATCCTCCCCGGATTTGTCCTCAAGCCGCTCTAGCCAACCCTTCCCCGGATGTGGCCTCGAGCACCCCCTAGACCTAGCCTAGATCTAGTCGCCAACACGAGGCGAGTTTTCTCCTAAGTCCTACCCAGACCTAGTCGCCAACACGAGGCGATTTCACTAACCGTTTACAAGAAGAATATGAAATGAAAATAAATAAAAACTCCCTTCTGAAGTCGGAGGCGAAGATCCGCTATAGAATAAGCGTTGTAGAAGCGGACTTCGTTTGGATCCGGCGTGATGAAATTCTCCTTCAGAATTTTGCAGAACTTTGGTAGGACATCAACTTTTGGCCAAGATAGCCTCTGGAATTCTTGCACTCTATCTCTCTCTAATATCTCTCTGATGTGTGTATGAAATGAGAGGAAGGAGTCCTTTTTATAGCCTCAGCACTAGCGCTACCGCCGACGTTATCCCATATTAGGACACATTCTGCGCGGCAGAATCTTCAATCCAAGGAAACAATTCCCCCTTGCCAACTGTGTTCCTCGCTATCGCCTGTGCTATCGGATATCGCCTGGCGCTATCTCCTTCTATAAGTTCTCCCGACAATTTCGCTTCGAGCCAATATTTCGTCAAACAGGAATTCGTCGACCGTTGCTAAGAGTTCGTCGAGCGAAGTTTCGTCGAACGCCATGATGAGAATTTCGTCGAGCGCCGCTAACAGTTCGTCGAACGACAGCTAGCGCCTGAGCCAGTACTACCGCCAGCGCTAGTAGATGTATTGGATTTGTTGGCTCAACTTTGGGGGCAACCTTCTTATGTAATCCTTGAGTCATGTGGACTTTGTTATCCTGCACACTTAAACACACAAGATCAAATACACATGAGATTTGTTATTCTCAAACCTAGGAGATGCGGAAGACCACGTTCCAACAAACTCCCCCTTTTGATAATAACAAATCCATTAATGATAAATCAGAGCATTAATATATAAGCATGAAGAACCATACTTGTGTGTGTGTGAGAGTGATGACTTAGGATAATTTTAGCATTTAGCATTTAGAATTGCTCCCCCTAAATACATGCTCCCCCTAAGTGAATGTTCTCCTAATATGTAAGCTATCATCTTAATTAAGCATTATAGTTTGATTGCAGATTAATATTTATCATGTTAGTTCTCCCCCTTTTGTTATTAGCAAAAGTGGGTCAGGAGACATCACTAAAAAGTTGATAATAAGATAAAGACATGATCGAGCTTGTAGAGAATGAAATGAGAAGGAGTTTTAGAATTATTTTCATCACAATATTGTCATAAATCAGAGTTTGTAGCATAACCAAATAGAAGGTAAATGTAAAGTTGCGGAAGACTTAGAAAAATACAAGCAAACATCTTTTGTAAGACATGATAATTAAAAAAAATATAGGAGTTTAATTTTATAAAGAAGATGTTTTGTAAACATTTTAAAATCAGTAATAAATTAACCAAGCATGAAATAATGATATCAGAAAGATAGTACTACAATGTTATGTTAATTCATAGTTTCAAAACATACTAAACATTGTAGAAAGCATGCTAGGATATCTAATGCATTTCATAAGTAAAGAATAGTATAGAATTAACATTATGATCCAATACTCATGAGAAGAAGTGTTATGGAAGATAATGATGTGCACATACGTGTATTTTTGAGTAGAGTAAACACATGTTTTAATCAAAAACACAAGTAATATGTAAAGTAAGAGCACAATAAAACACAAATAATTTTACTTCCACAAACTTCAATGCACGAAAAAATATACAACTACCAAGGTGCTTTGCACACACAATGCTCATTAAGACTTATCAGGGTGCAATGTAGTGCTTGGGGGATCACCTAGTTTTATTCTTAAAGATTGATTTTTATTGTGATCCGGTGTACTTAAGAATAAGTGGTTTTTATTTTGAAAGAAAGTTATGGTTTGCACAAGATACTTTACTATTCTTTACAAGGTGCTCAACCTCACAACGCTTATTAAGACTTATCAGGAGATTCAAGTAGTGCTTGGTGGAGTTATCTGTCACTTTATTTTATGATTTTTGTTTTGTACAAAGTTCTCCGAATACACTTGTTTTTGCAAACTAATAAAATTTATGAAAAAAGATAACCACTTTTCTTAATTTTTAAAAGTGCAAATAAAAGAGTGTAGGTAAGATACTTGTGCAATTTTAATTCATTGTACTAATACAAAACATATACAAGCATTCTTAGATTAAACACAAATGTAGACAATGCCAAAATAAGTGAGTGAATAAAGATCATTATCAAACATAAAACATTTACTCATACTTAGAGGCATGTTACGCATAGTTCTACACAACTTTCAATATAATTGATGCACATGGTAATAGATATATCAAAGCATGATGAAAACAATGTTCAAAGAGTTTGAAAAAATAAAGTGCAACATTATAGAATTTCTAAGGAATAGATTAAATCATGCTTGATTCTCATACGAAAATTCATACAATTTTTTTGATAGTTTCAGTATTTTATATTTTTGTATTTGAATTTATTTTTCAAAAAGACATAAACTTTAAACAAAAAGCAAGACATATTTTTTTTGTAATTTGGATTTTGTAAAAATAATAGACTTTAAACAAAACATACATTTTTTTTGTAGTTTTAGCTTTTGTACTTTTTGTATTTGATTTTTCAAAAATAGACTTTAAACAAAACATATTTTTTTGTAATTTTAACTTTTGTATTTGATTTTTCAAAAATAAAATATAATCAGAAGTGCAAAAATAAATAGTACATATAGATTAATATATTTTTAGGAATTTTTCAAAATTTTAAAAATACAGAAAAACACATAAGTACGCTAGCGCCGGCGTTAGCGCTAGCGTGGGAAACAATACACGATTTTTCATGATTTTGAAATTTTTGATTGCTGATCTTGATTAAGTGTCCCAATAGTAGTTTCATGCTGAAATTTAGATTTTAGGAGATGTTTTCAATGGTTAAAAATTGCAAAATTGCGTTTGTGAATGTGTTTTAACTAGGACACCTAACTCAAGTCGTTATAAACGAAATATTGCATCACTAAGCAGTACAAACAGTGGAGAATAAATTTGGGAATATTATAGAGTTTTGTTTTCTTACAAAAACAGAAAGGTGCAATATCGCATGCGCTAGTGATATCGCTGGCGCTATCTAGCCTTTATTTAGATCCCCTTTACTCTTTTATTTCTGCCATTTCCATTGACTCTCTCCCGAAAAACCCTAGAAGACGACCCAGGCCGTGCATAAATCTGAGGTAAATCTTCATCTTTTCTTATGATTTTTGTTTTAAAACTTGATTTTGATGTTAGAGATGAAGATATTTGAGGTTTTTAGGTGGTTTTAGAATCTAGATCTACAATGGATGATTCTTTTCTTCAAGAGTTTTGTTTTAACTTTTTATGAGGATTTTGGTTTTGATTTTGGTTTGGATTATGTGGGTTTCTTGGATCTAGCAAGTTATTATTTGAAAATGTGTTATTTTAGGGAGATTTTTATTGGTTTTAGAGCAGAGGATTAGTGCAGACGCTACTGTAGGCGTTATTGATAACGCTGGGCGCTATTGAATGTTGCTTAGTTTTAATTTTTTTCTTGTAATGTGGCAGATGACACCTGGATCTAAGGGTAAGAAGACTGCAGATCTGGCCGTGGAAGCAGCAGTGGTGGGTGTACCTTATATTGTGGAGTTTGACATGCCACATCACCGCCATATAATGCAGTTATTTGTTGCTTCCGAGATATTCAATTTATTTTCTCCAGATGGGTTTTGTTCAGAATTAGTTCGGGAATTTTATGCGCACTTGGAGAACCCATTACAGACAGGGTTGGATGGAGGAGTGCGGTCTGTGGTGCAGGGTCACGTGGTGACAATTACTCATGACCATCTGAGGAACGTGTTTGGATTGACACATCATCCAAATCGTTTGGAGATTGTTGAAAAGTTCAGAGTAGATAGAGACTGGACCCAAGTGAATATGGTGATGCACAATAGGGATTGCAGGAGTCTGATTTCCACAGTGTTGTCACTCACAGTAGACGCATTGGTCGTTCAAGATGTACTACGATACACAATCCTACTGAAGTTGGGTGATACAACAAAAGTCACCGCACAACTAAGTTATGTCACCTACTTCATTCTAAAGGAAGAAAAATTTGATGTGGCAGATTTGTTGCTTTCTTTGATTCGTTATTCATATAAGTTGCGACATCCATCCCGTCAGAGATATAACAACTTGCCCCTAGGTGGCATCATTCAACGAGTTATTCAGGTGATGTATCCTTCTATAGAACTGGGTTTTTACTTGATGGATTGCTTTCCTCTGATTTATAGTACTTCAAACTTGCGTGCTACATCCCACCCGGATGAGCCATCGTCGTCTGCTCGACCACCTCTTCGGCGAGGAGCGTCATCTCGAGGGGCTCGAGATGATTCATTTGAGTCTTTTAGAGAAGAGATGGGATATCGGATGAGAAGAGTGGAGAAGGATGTTTCTGGTATAAAGAAGATGGTGAAGTTCATGATCAAGACATTAAAGCTAAAACCATCTACACCGGAGCGGAGGGAGTGGGACAGCCCAGAACAGGATCCACCCCGTCATTCGATTTGGAGGACTCGCAGAAGACACTCTCCAAGTCCTAGTGTGGAGGAGATAGACGAGGAGGAGTAGTGGAGTAGGACGGTCTGAGGGGAACAAGGTTTTTTTTTGTAATAATACATGTAGTTTGACACATGTTCTTGGATGCTTGAATATTTTTATCTGATTTTTCTTGGTAGTTTTTTTTTTAGTTTTTGTTATACATATTATTTATGAATTTTGAAGTCATGAAATGAGGATTTTTAGGCAATTTTTAATATCATATGTAGTATACTTTAAAAGCTTATGTTTAGGGATTTTAATACCACATGGTAATTTTGAATTTAATTATTGATAAATGATGAAAATATATATATATATGTAATGAATATAAAAAAATGATTTTGAGTTTTGATTATTTTGATTTATAAACTTATTAAGTTAAAGCATATCATGAAGTAGAATAGTTGATACTTTATATTTTTTTTGTTGATTTCTACTTCATGCATTTGGTGATACTTAATGAGTAAGAGATTTAGGGATCCAAAGGGGACCAAGAGTGGTGGTTCCTTTGGGTACCCAAATATATCGTGTAGGTTTATGGGTAGATATTGATGAATGGGTCCGTTCATGTGATGTTAATGTTTCAGTTTTAGTTTTGGGCCTCCATTCAAACTTTGGTTTGGTGTTATTCTTATATGAGAAATTTCCATAGCGATAATCTTTATATTTATGATTTTTGAAGGTATTTTTCATAGGAAAGTTATGAGCATTTAATTTCATGTTGGGAGAAGTTTGATAATGATAGTATTTTGGAATTTCATTTTGAGGTTTTTTATTCTCATTGTTTGGTTTATTCATATTTTGAGATATCATATTTAACTTGCTCTTAGAGTTTGTTCGATATTGAGAATTTTCTTTAAGATTTCCTTAAGCAAGATAATTTTAGTTTCTAATTCATTGTTCTTAAGTTTCAAGTTATGTCTAGCTTTATTATACGCAATTGTACTATTTTTAAGAGTAGAAATAATTGAAACAATATGGTTTTGGTATTCATTTCTGTATTCCTCAAATGTTTAATCCATCTCTTCAATTTCAATTTTATAACTTTTGCATGTAGCACAATCACCTTTTAAAGATGAATTTTCTAAAGATAATTTTTCATTATGTTCTTTTATACAAATGATTTCTTTTTCAAGTTCCTTAAGTTTTTCCTTAAAATTATCACAATCAAAACAAGGTTTTGTGTTTTCAAGTAAAAGACAATATGGTGAAACCACATCACAATTTGATTCTAAATCAACATTAGCTTTTAGTCTCTTATTTTCTAAATGCAAATTTTAAATAGTAATTTTCAATTTCTTGATCTTACGTTTAGCAGTTTTTAGTATATTGAAACTAGAAATGGAAGTTATTACACAAGAAGAAGATTTTGACTTTCTTACAGCGCTTTTGGTAGAGGCAAAGTGTGTGCATGAAGTTACTTCGTTATCTTTTGGGCCTTCCTCCATCATAGATGACTTTTCATCTTCTTTTTCTTTTTCCAAGTTAGTTGCCATGATTTCCATGGCTTTGCTACGAGAGAGATCTTCTTGAGTAGTGGAGGATGCTTGTATGTTCTTCTCCTCCTGAGTTTGGTCCATACCTGCGAGAGGAAAATCATACATTTCTTCAAGAAATTGCCAAACTTTGTATGCACTAGAAAAAAATATTAATTTGAAAATTTCATTTGATAGAGCACAAAATAAATAATGTTTGGCTTTTGCATTTAGTTGACGTTCCTTTTTATTTGATTCATCCGCAGGTCTTACAATGGCTAAATTCCATACTACGATATCTAAAGTCTTAATAAATTTTTCAATTAAAATTTTCCATCCTTTATAATTTGTTCCTTCAAATAAAAGTGGTTTAAGAGATATTTCTTCCTCACAGAAATTTGCCCCACTAGTAGAAGCGAGATCATGAGACGCCATTATTCCTGGTTGTTAAGCCGATTGGAATAAAAGCTCCCTCTGATACCACTTGTTGGATCGGTAGGCGCCCTTAGAGGGGGGGGGGTGAATAAGGGTTTTCAAAACTTTAGTGATATTTTAAAAACTTTGTAATAATGCAAGATTAAGACAATAGAAAGTCAAGTAAAACAATTGAAATAAAGTAGAGACATGCTTTATTAATATCAAATAAGGTTTTACAAAAGTTGATTTCTATGACGCTAGAAATCGGTGGCGATGAATAGTAAACTCTTTTTGTTTTCTATCCCGACTCGCATCCCCACGAACCGGTGGCCCTAGCCTATCCTCCCCGGATTCGGCCTCAAGCCGCTCTAGCCAACCCTTCCCCGGATGTGGCCTCGAGCACCCCCTAGACCTAACCTAGATCTAGTCGCCAACACGAGGCGAGTTTCCCCCTAAGTCCTACCCAGACCTAGTCGCCAACACGAGGCGATTTCACTAACCGTTTACAAGAAGAATATGAAATGAAAATAAATAAAAACTCCCTTCTGAAGTCGGAGGCGAAGATCCGCTGTAGAATAAGCGTTGTAGAAGCGGACTTCGTTTGGATTCGGCGTGATGAGATTCTCCTTCAGAAATTTGCAGAACTTTGGTAGGACATCAACTTTCGGCCAAGATAGCCTCTGGAATTCTAGCACTCTGTCTCTCTCTGATATCTCTCTGATGTGTGTATGAAACGAGAGGAGAAGAGTCCTTTTTATAGCCACAGCGCTAGCGCCTGCGCTAGTGCTACCGCCGGCGCTATCCATATTAGGACACATTCTGCGCGGTAGAATCTTCAATCCGAGGAAACAATTCCCCCTTGCCAACTGTGTTCCTCGCTATCGCCTGCGCTATCGGATATCGCCTGGCGCTATCTCCTTCTATAAGTTCTCCCGACAATTTCGCTTCGAGCCAATATTTCGTCGAACAGGAATTCGTCGACCATTGTTAAGAGTTCGTCGAGCGAAGTTTCGTCGAACGCCATGATGAGAATTTCGTCGAGCGCCGCTAACAGTTCATCGAATGGCAGCTAGCGCCTACGCTAGTACAACCGCCAGCGCTAGTAGATGTATTGGATTTGTTGGCTCAACTTTGGGGGCAACCTTCTTATGTAATCCTTGAGTCATGTGGACTTTGTTATCCTGCACACTTAAACACACAAGATCAAATACACATGGGATTTGTTATTCTCAAACCTAAGAGATGCGGAAGACCATGTTTCAACACTTGAACCACTGAATCCTTTGAAGAGGGATTAATAAAACTCTTTTTACAGAAAAAGAATAGAGAGAGATTGGAAGGAAAGTTGAATGAATTCTTTTCTTAGAATTCTTAAGATGGGTGTTTGAAGATCAGCCAATGTGAAGTCCCACAGAGTCTGCTCTTGATTAGCCCTTGCTCTAGAACTTCAATGGCTTTGATTGTCAGATCCTTTTGAACTTCTGTTGAATCAGATCTGGCTGCTATGAGATGGTGATGAGGAGTAGCTATCAGATCTTATGTTCTATCAGATGAGGAACGGTTGTATTCTCTTTTCTTTTCTGTTCTTGGTTAGGGTTTCTGAGAGATGAGGAAGATGAAGAGAAACCCTAATCTGAAGGAAGACGACTGATAGTGATCAATGTTGTATGCTTCTCTTCCTTTTTTGACCTTTTATATACTGTGTGTCATTTTGAATTTGTTTTCCCTTTTTGGGTAAGACCTGAAAAGGTATTCTGTCAGTAACATTCTCTTTCCTTCCTCTTTTAATTCTCGACCCGTCTATCTAGAAGGAATATGGTTCCAAGAAACCTTTTTGTCTCCTTCTTTAATGCTCATTTCTATTTCAGGCAATTATTAAGCCGTTGGAGAACGGTCTTGAAGGATGTGGGCCATGAAATAAGAATCATGGGTGTATGTGATTCAAACATGAGGTTTTTATATGTATTGCCTGGATGGGAGGGTTCATCATCGAACTCCAGAGTTCTATGTAATGTACGGAAACGAACTGATCGTTTTGAAGTGCCGGTGGGCAAATACTATCTTAGGAATGTGAGATACATAAATGGCCCTGGCTATCTTGTGCCATATAGGTCCACCAGAAGTCACCTTAAAGAGTGGTTCGCACATGACAATAATCCCTCAAACTACAAAGAGTTATTTTATCTCCGCCATTCAAAGGCAAGAAATGTGATTGAGAGAACATTTGGTCTACTTAAGAAATGATGTGCTATCTTGCGTGGACCATCCTTCTTCGATATTAATGTGCAAGTTCAAATCCAATCCAATTGCTTTATGTTGTCCTAAATTAATGTTTACTTTACAATCAGTTGTTTTATGTTAGCCTAAAGTAATGTTTACTTTACGCAGGTTCAAATCATAAATGTTTGTTGTATCTTGCATAATTTTCTTATAGAGGGGGGATTAGATCATGATGTTAGATTACTTGCTGAGGTTGACGCAAAGATATTACTGCAAGATACGGGAGGTGATAGTTATGAGTGCGCAGACGTAGTGGGGCAAGTTCAAGCAATACCCATGTCAACCCATGTGAACTCATTTGGATTCCTATGAAAAGGTCGAACCACAATCAAAGAAGATGAAGAAGGTTGCATAGGATATTATTGGTGATGCGATTACATCAATTGCAAGGAACATGGAGCAGGAGACCAACGTACCAGTTCAACTGAGACAGCTATCGAGAGCCGATATGATATATGCGACCCTTACAGATATTACTGATTTGGCTGAGCAGGAGATCATCAAGGCTATCGATATGTTGAAAGTTGATGTAGCAAAGAGTGAAGTGTTTATGACTCTACCAGTATCTATCAGGAGGACCTGGCTACGCATGCATCTTGATGATTGAATGTGTGCAACCCGAGATATTATCAGTTTTTGTTGAACCTTGTTTTTAGGGATGGACTTTTGAATTATTATTTCTATGTATTATGCGAACTTAGTTTATCATGGTAGACATTTTGATAATTTGGCATTTCTCTGCAATTTTGAAAGTTTTTTATAAATTGAATTTCAATTCCTATCAATTAATTCTAATATGCAACAAAAGGAAATGTTAATTCCAATTCCACTGCCAGAATTTCTACATTCAACCGAACAACATAATTAGAATTGAGTTCCGAACAACAGAATTAGAATTGAGTTCAATTCCAATTCCTGCAGATTGAAATTGGTCCAATTCCAATCCCCCAATTCCGTCCAAACAAATGGACTCTAAATAATTTTCATTTCAACTCAGTGCTCCATTATGCCAACCCAAGGAGGCGACATTGTTCTTCTTTGTTACTCGATTAGCGCATGCTGCCAGGGTCGGCCTCTACTTTAGTAAGGTGAGCCATATTCCTTAGATTTCAAAATTCATTTCTTCCTTATAATCTTTCAGCAGGTGAGCCCTAAGCCTTACAAAATTTCCTTCGTTTTGTTGTTCTTGTTCTTCCTGCTCAAAATATTATTTGGATTTCTGTTTAGCTGTGTTCGTTTCGCTGGAATTGGGGCAAGGGAATTGGAATTGAATATCCCAATTCCAATTCCACGGTTCGTATCGTCTAATTTGAACTCGGCATTAGAATTCGTTGAAAACCCATAGATTTTACCTTTTTTTAGTGGTGTTAAGTGCAACGCTATTTTTGCTACGTGCAAACCACTAAAAAAAGCCCATCTTCAAATTAGATTAAAATAACTAAACCCTAAAAAAAACTACGTGCATCCCACCTCTTTTTCTCTTCCGTGCGTGCGGGTGTTCGCATGAAGTGAAGGGCGAAACCCTATTTCCCATTTTCGCACCTCCTCGCCGTCTTCCTCTGCCATTTTCGCACCTCCTCTCGACTTCCTCTGCCATTTTCGTCGGGTTTCCCGTGCGCAGCTGCGCAATGAAGCTCCCCCTCTAGCTCTCGCTTCCGCCTGGTTTTCCCATGAGCAGCATCTAGGGGCGGATCCAGAAATTTCAACAAGGGGGGCCAGGCCAAAGTGGCGGAGAGATGGTATTGGTTGGCAAGGCCGGTAGAACATGGGTCGGTGGAGCTATAATGGGTCGCAGTGGTGGTACGCCCGTGAGAGAAAACTGCGGGCCGACTGATGGCTTTACACGGTTTCCCAAAAGGGGTTGAACTCGATGGAATGAGCAGCGGGCGACTCATGAAGAAATGGCAGGCGTGCAGAGGGCAGATGACCTAGGGCTCGAAAAAGGCCGCTCTTTCCCGTACGGTAAGCAAGGACGGCACACACGAGTGATTGAGCGGATTCAATCAACAAGGATCTCATGAGTAGTGAGCATGAGTTGCTGGGCGCCGAAAGGGGAGATTGATGGAGGCTTTAGCTGTGTCTGTGGACGACAGGACCACGACAGGATGAAAACAGAATGACGAGCGCTATTGTTTTCCCTTGACAAGTGCGACGTTTACCAAATGGATGTCTTCGTTTGTACAACCCTGTAATCGCCGAGTAGGTTCTCGAGACACAAGAAGTATTTTAGAGCATCGTTATTCAATATGAACCAGAGCAGGGGGAGAGGAGGGCGGGCGATGGAGGTAGAGACCTCCCGCTCGCCCCGCCCGTGAAGGAGGCGAGCAAGGGGGGGGGGGGGGGGGGGGGCGAGATCCCCTCGCCCCCGTGCCCCTAGCAACAGTGGGGCGAGACCCCAGGGGGGTAAGGGGGGGGGGGAGCTCCACTCGCCCCGCCCCAAGGATAGGGGGGCGAGCTCCACTCACCCCTCCCCAAGGTAGGGGGGGCGAGCTCCTCTCGCCCCGCGCCCCCAGCAGCAGGGGGATGAGACCAGCCAGGGGGCCGACCCTGGCTGGGTCTCGCCCAGCCCAAGCAGGGGGGCGAGGGGAGAAGGCCTCCGACCCCCCTCGCCCCCGCCCCAGCAGGGGGGCAAGACCAGCCAGGGGGCCGACCCTGGTTAGGTCTCGCCCAGCCCATGCAGGGGGGCGAGGGGAGGAGGCCTCCGGCCCCCCTCGCCCCCGCCCCTATAGGGGGGGGGGGGGCGAGACCAGCAGGGGGGGCCGACCCCTGGGTCTTGCCCAGCCCCAATTAGGGGGCTCGCCGAGCCCCGCGAGGTACCCCCTCTCGCCCAGTTCCGGGGGGAGGGGTTGGTCTGCGTTTAGCGCTCCAGAACAGCGGGATTTGGCTATCTGCAGGCCATTTTCGAGGGTATTTTGGTAATTTCGCGGACCGGTTTGTGGCTATTTGCAGCCCAAATCCAGAAATCCTATAAACATGACCAAGGGGGCACCATTTGGAGGCAAGCTTATCCTAGGGCTAGCTCTCTCTCCCTCTCCCTCCCTAGGTCTCTCTTTAGTGGGGTGAGGAGAGCCTCCAGTGGTGCCCAAGCCCGACATTGGCTTGGGAGGGGAAGCGCTTTAAAGATCTTCCGGGTATGTGGTGGGACCTCCTCGCCGAGCCCTTGGTCCAGTTCATAGTGCCTCAACCTTCAACCTAGAGCTCTCCCTTGGGGGGAGTAAGTGTTGGTCACCCCTCAGCTTGCTGAGGGCCCCGAACTCCACAGAGACCGAGGCTTGTTCACCAAGTTGCCGGTTTCAACATCGTCGACAACGATAAGGATCGTGGAGGCGCAGGAGACGACAGATGCAGGGAACAGACACGTCGACCATAATGCTGGGAGGCGTCGGCGTGCTTGCTGTAGATGACACAATGTTTTTGTGCTCGTCTACTAGTGTAGATGTCGCTGCACGCTTTTGGGAACCGAAGCAGGGCGGATCAAAATGGCAGTGTCTTCGTAGAAGGGGGGCCAAGCATCGTCTTCCTCTCGTCAAAGAAAAATATGAAAACCTCAATCTTCTCGGAGACATTTCTCCCTCATCCGGACACCATTTTTGACGTATAAGTAGTCAAAATTCATTGGCTCGACGAGAGGAATCCAAATCTACTAATATTTTTGCAAAATTCTTGGGGGGGGGGGGGGGGGGGGGGGGGGCAGACCCCCCTGCCCCTAGATCCGCCCATGGCAGGCGAGCTTTCCTTCCCTTGTCGCCGGAGAATGTCTCTCCAGTCTTCATCGATTTTTTAAGTAAAAAACATTCACAAAAATAAATTCAGCCAACATTTTAGTACATCCCAAGAATTGTATTGTTCCAGATTTCAATTATTATCATGGATAATAACATGTTAAAATATAGCAACTACATATGATTTGTCTGGTTTCCCGTGAGCAACATTATTTGATTGAGTGTTTATTTTTTAATTGAGTGTTTACTTTGTTGTAGAATCATGAAGACACCTTTGTTTGGATCTTCGATCGCTGGAGCTTCAGTCAGGCAACCTCGAATGATGATATCGTTTGGAGTTTCAGTCACACAACTAATTTTTGAAGTAACATTTGAACATGAAAAAGAATTATTTTGATGTACTAAAATTTTGTATTAAAACTGATTTTATATGATAGTTGGTATGATATTAAATATGAAATGATATTTTTTTTATTTTGATTTACGCATAACAAATTAATTTGCACCAAATTTTTCTTCGATTTGCACGTAACGATGATTTAGCCAAAATGGATCTGCACGTAAATTTTTTTTTGACCTTTTCATCAAAACCGAGCCCTTCCTTCGGTTTTCGGCCAGATCGCGATAGACGGAACTTCGTCAACGGCGCACCCTTCCTCTCCCTCCGTGCGCGATCTTCTCCCTCTCTCCGGCAAGCTTCTTCTCCCTCTCCGGTAGGTCTTCTCTCCGGCAACGGCTTCTCGTCGACTGTAGGTCTTCTCGTCGGTTGCATTAACCATATTTCGCCTGTAGGTATTCTCGTCGGCTCCACCGTTTACTCTCGGTCTTGGAGTGAGAAAGAAGGAGATTTATCTTTCAGGGGAGGATGGAGAGGCTTCATAGGATCTTTTCTGGGGCTGGAGGAATGGGTCACCCGCCCACCGATTCTCCCCTCCTGGACTCATCAGAGCAGGTCTACATCTCATCGCTTGCTCTTCTCAAGATGCTGAAGCACGGTAAATTCTTCTTCTTCACTAGCAGGTAAGATCTAGGGATCCTCTTGTGTTGATCTGATGCTGATAATGGTTTTCATTATAGGTCGGGCGGGGGTTCCGATGGAAGTGATGGGGCTCATGCTCGGAGAGTTCGTGGACGAGTACACCGTTCGAGTGGTGGATGTCTTTGCTATGCCTCAGAGCGGTACTGGTGTTAGCGTTGAGGCCGTTGATCACGTCTTCCAGACCAACATGCTTGATATGTTGAAACAGACCGGAAGGTTTTATCATTTTGTCCTCATATGCCGTATTTCTCTTAAATTTTGAGTTAAACCATCAAACTTGCACGGGTGACAGATGCATATCATAATCTAACTGCAGTGGAAATTGTAGGAGTTTGTATACCCTTGGATTTGCATTATCAATAGAAACTTGAACTAATTGAACATTAGTGCTCGAATCAAGAGCAATTTGCTACCAATACTGGCCAGCAAAGGCACCATATTTACGTACATAATTTCATGTACTTCAATTTTGACTATTCAACATTGCCCTCTAACTTGTATCAAAATTAAGATATGATATAGAAAAGCACCATGGAAGATGTATATTCTAGACTCTGTTTGTTTGAGCGGTGAAAATGAGAGCGGTGAAAATGGAGGGAGCAGTAAGAATGGTAGCTCCCACTCTGCGGTGAGAATGGAGGCAAAAAATGGAGTTTTGACCTTCGCTGTGGTGGGAATGGAGGTTTACCAAACATGTATTAGTTTCAGCGACATTTTTCTCTCACAAAAAATGGAGCTAAAACGAACTGAAAGGTCGGGGTTTGTTTGCCTAAGTTTCTTTGGTTGATGTGATGCCCAGACAATTGTGATGCAATCCCTAATGTCTAAGATGCTCGGTTACCAAATTGATACAACCTATATGCACTTGCGTACCTATATGCACCTGCGTACCTATATGCACCTGCGTACCTATATGCACTTGCGTACCTATATGCACTT
Organism: Dactylorhiza incarnata; assembly: GCA_033032865.1. Taxonomy (NCBI): domain Eukaryota; kingdom Viridiplantae; phylum Streptophyta; class Magnoliopsida; order Asparagales; family Orchidaceae; genus Dactylorhiza; species Dactylorhiza incarnata. The sequence goes on from JAWHQI010000130.1 coordinate 3,628,329, forward strand.
GCGTACCTATATGCACCTGCGTACCTATATGCACCTGCGTGTGCTCTGATCAAGGTTTTAAATGTCGGATGTCGGAGACATGTCGGATTGGATTTTTAGATGTCGGATGTCGGATGTCGGAGACATGTCGGGGACATTTCAATATGTCGGATTTCTAAAAAATATTTATGTTTCTATCGACCACCCAAATTTATCACCATAATCCTCATCTATACTGAGCATTTTACTCTAGTTAAGTAAAACTTTATTATGGGAACCTGAAAAGGAGCCTTCTTTATGGCTAAACATTTAGCTGCAAAGTAGAAATAAGAAACGAAATCTACAAAAATATAACACCAGCTCAAAATTTTATTTTCACATAGCTATAACTTCTGAAATAACATTTCATCAGAACTTAGAAGAAGTATAGAAAAACCCTAAACAGCGATGGACAACGCTAAACAGCGGTTCACTTTAATTTAATTCAATTTAGGCGACATTTCAAAATGTCGGGCTATAATGATTATTGCGTGTCGGCCGAAATGTCGGGTTTTATACAAAAAGTCGGCCGACATTTTCGAAAACGCCATAACCTATATTTTTTGATTATGCAAGTCGTTTTCTTATCAAACAGGACATGTCGGCCGACATGTCGGACATGTCGGCCGACATTTAAAACCTTGGCTCTGATACCACTTGAAGTGACCTCAGTTCCCTAAGTCAAGTTGAATAGACATTTAATGTGAGAAATTAACAATTAAAAATCAAATTTGAAATAAATTCAAGACAAATAATGACTTTGCAACAAATAGTAAATTAATCTTGTAGTAGCGCTAGAAGTTGGGAAAAGACAAACTCTAATGGAATTAATACATGCAAGATAGTCCCTTAGACTCATTTGATTACAATTTATGTCTAGAATTAACTATAAACAATGAATACTTTAGAAATGTTAGGTAAATATCCCACAATAGCCTCAAAACCCACTCAAAATTGTAACCAAACTAGCTCGAGATGTGGTTAAGAGTGATAATAAATCGAGGCAAAGCTTACTTGTAATGTGGGAGTGGAGTCATGGACAAGAAAGAGTACGTAGAGATTGAATGAAGTAAGAAGGGGAATCAGAAGGGGGGATATTTCAACCTAAGTTGAATTATTTCTTTTCTCAACTTCTCAAGCTACACTCCTTAGCATTTTGAGGTGGAACTCGCACTCTCTTTACTAAAACCTATGTGCATTGGGTCAGTTAAGAGAAAAAATACTTTCAAAAAATATTTTTTCACTGTTCGACCTTACTAAATTCACCGAGAATTGCCCTAAACACCTTCCATATCAAACCAAATTCATTTTCCACAAATAAAAAAACATTTCAATATAACATTGCCATTAACATTAAATTCTAGTGGTGCAAAAAAGGCGTAGCTTGTCCAGGCCAAATTTGTCCCTACCAGGCCTAGACTTTGGTATCCAGACAGGCAACCCTTACTTATTTACCATGCAACCCTTATTCATTTACCATGCAACCCTTATTCATTTACCATGCAACCCTTATTCATTTACCATGCAACCCTTATTCATTTAAAGAACTATAAGTTCGTGGTTTTTTTGCGTTACAACTTGGAAATTATATTTTTGTAATTATTAGATGACGGAGCTAAAACAACTTCTTAACTAAGTCTTGAACTGTATAATCCATCATAATGATTATAAAATTGCGTAAAAAAATTAACTTAAATGTGAATGACTTAAATGTTTATTATCATTATCAGATGAAACTAAATATAAATGATCATTAATACATTCTATCAGATTTTCTACGCCTTCTACATTTACCATGTGGTTCAATGCAGCAACATACTGAGCATATAAGGCATTTCACTATAATATTTTAAAAATTTTGCTTCAATTATTTTAAATATTAATCGTGAAGCCATATTGTGTTTATGCAATTTATATATTTGAGTAAGTACAATTTTTTTATTTATAATTGCAGAACTAGTTGGATAATAAACACTAGATAAATAAACAATAACTCTATAAAAATATTCTAATAGTTGTATATATGTTTTATAATTTCCGAATACTATCACTTTTATCATGCATTTGAGTGTCTGAATAAAATTCCACAAGTAAAGATTTTTGTTGCACTACTCTTTTTAACACTTTAATGTCGAGTTCCAACTGATTGGCGTATCAAATTATGCTTTAAATATTTTTGGCCTTTATCAATATATAAAGGATAAATTATCTTGCACAATTAAATTAAATACATAAAAAATGTATCGAGCATGAAAAATACCATTCATGAAAGATTTTGGGAATTGTTAGTGGCACTGCACTTTTCACTAGTGGCACTCATTTGTTAAAGACACCACACTTTTTTTAGATTTGTTATTGGAACTCCTAATTGTTAATTGCACCACAGAATTGTTAAAGGCACTACACAATTCTTGTTAGCAAAAATGACAAAATATTGAAATATATGGGAACTCCAATAGATGAAATTATCTAAATAATGCACTTCACAATAATTTAGCTGAAGTTGTGATTTTATAAAAATAGTTGGATTTGATTTTAATCTTTAGATCATGCAATACGACGCAAAATTTTTTCGCCCCAAAAATGCAGTGGTAGCCCCGGAGCTCTAACCCAAGTTGGAACCAACATCTGCGGGTTCATAGAAGGGATGAACCTTCCAGTCCATTGATCTAGCCCCACAACATGTCCAACCACATGCTAGGGATCGCCCAGCCTTACCTGGTCTCGACATTCTCTATTGGCAAAAGACAGCATGAAACAACCTACACCAAGATCAATTGCACGAAATCCCTCATAAGCTCCCCATTTTTCCTGTAGCTGTTTGGCGAGCCACAGAAAAGGGAAGTTTTGTCCCACCACTAGGCCAACCAATGTATTTGCATAGTCAGTTTTGATGCCTACAACTTCAACTTCATCCAGTGCTATGATGCCATTTGATTTGTAGTTGTCTTGGAGTTCATCTTGTGCAGGGAATTCATCTGGAGTATTCCGTGACCATACCTGAGGTAATAGAGCGTGATTAGTGCCTGTATGAACATTGGAACTATCCGGGATGCGTGCGCCTCTATCACTATTATGCTGGAGGTTTACTGGATGCATCAACGCCTTTCCAGCTGACGGTGAGATGCCGGGAGTGCCACCACACACACTTATCACAACATCAGATCCTGGAGTATATGACTTTGCAGCGTGGTTTAACGGGCTTAAAGTTGCCAAATTGGAACTCGGCGGAAAAACAGCTGCGTTCACTAGGGCATTTCCTCGAACAACAGATGTGCAGTTTGGGGCATTATCAATATTATCAATTCCTGTACCAAGAGAGATGTGCAGTTTGGGGCATTATCAATATTATCAATTCCTGTACCAAGAGAGTCCTCCTGAACAGATTTTTGAAGAGTTTGAAGGAGAGGAGGAAGTGTCATTTTCGGAGGATTCATCACTTGGCGCAGACGACACTGTGCAGGCTGCCACACTCTTTGTCGACTTCTCCACATCCGACAATAGCTGGATCTTCTGCGGCTGATGCGTCGGACCAGCAGGACTTCGACGTTGCTGCGGCGGTGGTCCGCAACGGTGCCAGTATCCCTCGGGGAAGCGGGAAGGGTTTCACGATTTGCTTGGGGGAGGGAGACAGGAGTGTGTGCGAGTTATGTGGTGCAATTAGGTTTTTTAAGAGGAGCATTTTTAATGTCCATTTATGGTAAAGTGCGGTTGTGACTAGCGAAAAGTGTGGTGCCTCTAACAATCCCCAAGATTTGTAAACTCTTTTTAAAGTCTGCCATTGGAGTTTATTAAACGTATTATCGAATGAAATATTTATTATTTTATCTTTTATTTTAAATTCCCGAACACATTCCATAATTACTTGATAAATAACCTTTCCTATGTGAGGAAATTCAAAACTTTCAAACAAAATTATTGGAGTTATTAGTATTGTCGTATTATTAGAGTCCTTTATGAGTCTTTGAGTTTAGTTCCACATTGTAGTTTCAAGTTTAAGACTCCTTGTATGTCCTATATAAAGTCCTTTGTGGATGAATATATTGCACCGTATTATTTCTTTTCTTCTATTTTCAACATGGTATCACAGCTAATGTGATCCACTCTTAGTTATTAAAGGCGCAAGGCGCACCAAGGTGCAAAATAGGTCTTGGAGCCTAGGCGCAAGGCTCAAGGCGCATGCGCGCGCCTGACGAAGGCAAGGCGCAATCACATCCAATTTAAATAATTATCATTAAACATCAATTCATCTTCTTGATCAGATTCTTCGTCTATTCTACTCATTAATCATTCATTACTATCATTTATATTTCTTAAAAAATAAAATCAATGTGGTCACTAGGACCATATTTAAGTCTCGACGCTTGATTTTGTTTCACAAACACTTCATCATGCAAAATTATTGAAGTTTTACGTTATTTCTTTCCTTATTTTGAAAAAAAAAAATTTATAGCAAAAATTACACCAAAGCGCGCCTTTTTTGCGCGCGCCTTTTATGCTCCAAAGGCGCAAAAGCGCAAAAAAGGCGCAATCATCTGAGCCTGGTGAGCCTAGAGCCTTAGGCGCGCCTGAGGCGCGCCTTTAACAACTTGGGATCCACTTGCCCGCTTCTGCTCCTATGAGCCTAGGGCTTTTCTGCGTGGTCTCGATGTTCACACGAGACGCTCGTCTGCGTGCTCCTGTTCTCATCGACGAAGGAGCAACAACTTCTCTCGATCCCGTCTGCTGATCGATGAAGACGAGGGTTCTCTGCTTCCATCCGTTGATCCCGTCGAGCCCCTTCTCGACGACATTTATCCCATTGTTGATCCAGCCGGATGCTCCAACCTGCTGATTTCGTCGTCGGGACATATTCATCCATCGTTGCTTTTATCGACGATCCCGCCTGGAGCTTGCCGAAGCGTCTTTCGGCCTGTCGACTGCGGTTCCTCTTAATCAAGAGATCCGTCGCGTCGTGCTGCCTCTGATCCAACAATGACCTCTCCAGTGAACGTTCCTTCGTCGATTTCATGAGCAGATCCCGTCGGAAATCCCTTATACGTGCTCTTGCTGTCTACGTTTTTTTCTATTCGAGCCCGTCGATGAGCCTGTCTGTGCCTCTCGTCATAGATTTTGTCGCAGTGTCGTCTTCTCTAGTTGTTGCCTTTGTGGTTGCTTTCTCTGTTGTCGCCTTGTCGGAAGGATTGACGACATGTCTTCTTCTCGCTTGATCTGCTCGCCACATGCGCAGAAGATGTTCTTAACAAGCCCGCCAGTCCTATCGACGATGTTGTTCCTGTTAACGGCTCTCTCCGACGTTCCAGCTGGCGATCCCACAGCCATTCCAGTCGATGTCCATTGTTCGACTGTTGCTAATTTGCTTCCCTTTACTGTTTGTGTTCCCACTGATGTTCCCATCGACTACTCCATATCTCGTTGACTCCGGTCGCTGCCCCTCGGGTTTCTATCAATTCCAGCTGTTGCAGTCCCTTCCGGGGTGCTAATCTCTCGCCAATGATGAAGTTTCGTGGTAGTTTTAGTTGTTTTATGTGTTTTTAATTTTGATTGTTGTTCGTATTTGCTTAGTATGGTCTTGGTATGCTTATATGCACGTGTGCACAAGGGGGAGTGTTTGAGGCAAAATGCGACTCAGATGATATTTCCTGACTCTCGCCTTAGTCCTACACAACCTCCATGCTTATTTCTTGTGTTGTCTAAATCTCCCCATTCTTATTCGTTGTTGGGTAGGTGGTATGGTTTTTGTTGGTTGACCTTCATCCAGCGGGTTGCATCGTATGGGAGTATCTTTGGTCACCCGTCTGTTGATTTTATCCAGCGAGTTCATAGTTGATGGACCGATGGTCGGTGGGACCGCTATGGTTCGGAATATCCTCGGTCGGATTCTCCTCGTGACTCATCTGTTGTTTTGACCCACTTAGCCTACCACCATTACCTTTCTTATGATGTTTTTAAGCTGGAGGTTTCGCCTCTAGCTTGAGGGGGATTGTTGGAGTTATTAGTGTTGTCGTATTATTAAAGTCCTTTAGGGAGTGATTGAGTTTAGTCCCACATTGTAGTTTCAAGTTTAAGAGTCCTTGTATGTCCTATATAAAGCCCTATTGTTGATGAATATATTGCACCATATTATTTCTTTTCTTTTATTTCCAACAAAAACAATACGTTTTGATAACTCCTATGGAATGAGATCAATCCAATGACATGTAATGCAAATAAGCGAAAGTCCTACTTATTGCCCGGATGATAAAAAATCGCTCGTAACTTTTCCTTCTAAACTATTTAAATGTTTAATTTAATTTTTTCATTTAAATATAGGATTTATATGCATTTGCTTTATGTATAGTTTTACTTGATGATATTTTGGTTGTATCTCACTGTGTATGTAATCTATTTCATACTCGGTTTCATAGTGGTTGAGCGGTAGTCCGCGTTTGATTACGTTCTTCATGTGTGCTTCCCGTTGCCTACTTTGATCGTAGGACCGAAAATGTTCCGAGGAAGATAATTGCGCCTAACATGACTCCGACGCTTCTTTGTCTAAAGAAGACTTCATATGCCGCATTAACGTCGTATTCCCTTTCACGATGAGTAATTTTGCGCAGTACTTGTACTTTGCTTTTAACTCGCCATTGATACGAATTTTATCAAAGTGCTCCTATACTTGCTCATGATGTTTGTAATCTATGATTTCAAACTCCGAGCTCGAATCCTGAGGAATGCTCGCATCGTTGTGAGATTCCATTGATGCGAGCGAATCAAGAGAATTCTCAGGGACTATAGGGCAGAATCTTGAGCTCGTAGAATGAAGGTTGAGAATTTGAAAGAGCACAATAAGTCAACATGCCCCCTCTATTTATAGTTTTTTTTCAAAAGAAAAAAAATTCATATAAAAAATAAACACAAAACAAGTAGGCCAACCCACGGCTAAATGACATTCTAGTGGGTAGCCTAACCTAGCTTAGACCTAGGCTAGGCCTACTGTGCATGGTTGTAGCCCTGCACAACGACATACTAATGCACTGACCTTGGACAACGACTAGCAATTGCTAGTAGTTGTCCAGGCCCTGCTTGGGCCGGGTCCTGGCCAGGCACTGAGATAAATAGGGGACCTGATGAGGCCCCCTATGCCCGCCCTGGGAGGTGGGCCACACCAAATCAGGCATGGGCCAAATCGGGCTTTAACCGGGAAGACCTTGCTCAGGCTTCCGGGCCCTAGCCATTGCTGCACCTTTATTTAGATGGAATTTAATTCCAAAGCAGTGAGAATGTAGGACTAAAAGAGTTCTTAACTGATAAAAACTGTTACTAAAAAAATTTCAATAATATGATATACCCACACCAATACTTCATAATCACCAAAGAAACAAGTTATTGTGATAAGAGGATGTCTTAACACCATGCTAGCATTGGCTCTAACAATCAACAATCCAAGTTGTCTGCCCCTCCAACTCGTCGAGCTTTCAATGATGCAAACATAACATAAATTACAAAGCCCCCCCATTACGTACAAAACCTCCAGGGAGTTCTAAATCAAAACAATAGTTTTAAAACCGCACAAACAAACCTAGTCCGGTCGGTCCAAGTAAGGTCGGTACTGAACTGGGCCATTCCCAGCACTATAGGTGTTGGGTACCCCCTCCCTCGCTCTTGGGGATGAGCTCTAGTGCTCTGCTTTCCATCATTCCATTTCTTATATCACTTCTTTCACCATGGTCTTCTCTTTTAATGCTCCTTACATTGTCTTCCTTACTTCTAGTTGGTCGACTTAGTATTGCATGAGTTACATGGTAAGCGTTTGCCTTGTCATGGATGAGTTGGTTTACGTTAGGAACCTGAGATTGAGACCTCATCATCGGGCAATGCAGAACCGGTCGAAGTTTACGCTCTTGTTCTTCCTCTCATGGTAACCCTTACAAGCATATTTTGGAAACACCAACTAGGAGAGGAAGAAGAGAGCTTGCAAGATAAAAAAGAGGAGAGTGATAGGGGATGAGAGAAATAAAATTTGTCTAGGCATTCCATTCACCACATGGGTGCTGTTGGGGAAAAAAGTGCCCTGATCCCAATCTTCATGCTAAAAGGGAGAAAATATAGGTACTGTCGGTTGAAGATTACCCTGGGTCGTGAATGGCCGGGTGCAAAAGAATCAGAGGCGACGAGACAAGAATTCTCACAACGCGAATTTTTAGCCGTGCGTGATTTTATTGATTATTAGTTCGATTACAAGTTTGAGCTCGTGAACACTTTTTCCAGTGGAGCGAGTGCTATTCAAGTTCGGGGGGTCAGACGCAAGTGTCCCACTAAAATATTGTTCAGACCCTATTTATACTAGTAGGAAGCGACCCACTGGAAGTTACTTTGAAAAAAGCCTGCCTGAGCGGTTAGATAGAGAAAATAAGCTAACTAAATACATGCATGCCTTATAGGAGCCTAAAGACATTGGCGAATAAGGCAAAGTGTCTGCGAGAATGAAGGGAGCATCCACAAAAGCAGTAGAGTGTATTCGAATACAGTGCAAATTTGGCGAGAGCTGTAATATTCCGAAGTCGGCAAAGCTTTGAGGCGTTGTGCTAGTGCTTGTAGGAGTCTGGAGATCTAGTTTGCTTTAAAGGAGGTGTCGCGAATGTACATCGTGCCGACGAGTACCACTTTACACCTATAGAAGAGAGGGTTGAAGAACTCTGGGTATACAAAATCCTTCATTTTTATGTCTTTAAAGGAGGTGTCGCGAATGTTCAATTTGGTATCAAACAAATTAATGGCTGAATGATTTCCCTTAGTCAAAGATAAAGAAAATCGTTGCTTGATGAATTTATTTATATCAGTTAGTTTGGAGCATGGACAAATTCATGTTACGGTTTGAATCGTGGAAAGGCAATCCTTGAAGTATATATATTATTGAGAAGTCGATAATACAAACTTGATATGAGTGAAGTGTTGTTTTCCTATGAATTTATTTAGGGTATGATGTCGAACTTACTGCAGACTTGAATCATAGCAGAACTAAAGCTGGAATGGATGCTTTTATAGTCGGATTTGAACTAAAAAATTTAACGAGAAATCATTGGTGGATGAATGATTTGGATGTTTTATTTAAATTTGTTTAAAAAGTTTTGATAAGATTTGGAACCTTTGGACCTATGCAAATATTGCTTCAAGGAGGAGGTGTTTCCTTGCATGATTAGAGTTTTAATAATCCTGTCGCTTGAGCATTATCGATTTAACTAATCATTTGGTTGGTTGATGATATCGTGATTTTGATACACAGTGGAAATGAAATTATGTTTTATTCACTATTGGATATAATTTGCTTTGGGTATTTACTGTAGCTTGAAACGATCAAGTGAGATAGATCTAGATTTTAAGTGACGGCTCTATGATCACTTGATTGGGGGAGGAAACAAAGTTTCCTCAATGTGGAGGAATACTACTGGGTGAAGTGTAATGAAGTGGTTGTAATACGACGGAATTGTGTACCCATATGGCTTCTAATATGGACTGCGACAACGGGATAAGTATTTAAGGGTGACTACGCTGAAAATAGCAAGGTGATCCATAATGTCATGGTTTAGATGACAGAATCTTATTGTTATTATGGTTGGTGAATTTTGAAATCGAGTGTTAGCGTGTGTGTGACTCTCTATTATGGTTGAGTGTAAATTTCGGGACAAAATTTCTTTAAGGGGGAAGAGTTGTAACACCCCGATTTTCATTAAGTCCAAATGTGAAGCCTGAAAGCTACCGCGCCCCGCGGTAGAGGTACAACTGGCAATACCAATCCACTTGTTCAACATTCCTGGGGGCTACCGCCGCGCGATAACGCTCAGATGGACCGAACTAATTGTATTCCGCGATCTCGACCGTGAGATCAAAGATTAGACCGATCTAACTTCTGATATTGGTTCGCCCGAGGGTTAATAGGGAGGCCGAACCCAATTCCTCTCATTTCAGCCTTTCTTTCTTTCGGCTAGGTCACGAGAGGGAGAAAGAGGTTCGTCGCTCATGTGAAGGAGTAGTGCAGCTAAAGCCCCGCCACTCGGATCGACGAACTGTCGCCTGTGCAGGTTCCCTTAGGTCGTTGCGGTTCTCCTCCACCCAAACTTGTCAAGATGCCATGGCTCCGATGCACGCTCCAAAGGTAACAACCCTCTCTATTCGGTCAATAAGATATGCATTTAAGTTCCTTGAATCTTTCTATGCATTTCCCTCTTGATTTATGATTATGTGAAACCGATATCGAAGTATGATACTCGATTCAGTGATTTTATATGTTAGGAAGGCTTTAGGGCCGTATGGATGCAAGGATATGTGTACACGAAGCCATGTGAAGGCTATGATGTGTAATTTCACGGTTTTTGGAAGATACCGCAGGGCGGTAGACGTAGTAGTGCTACCGCCAGTGATAACTCCCATATAGCCTGTGTGGGTCCTTCCTTGAAATGTAGATGATTATGGTAACCTTGAAAGGGTTGATAATGACATCGATGAGCTTGATACTGATGATATGCTTGATGGTTAAATATGATAAGTATGAGCTTAGGATCATGTGGAGAGACACTTCGATGGGAGAATCTATGTCATAGGTTAACGATTTGGTGATTTGAGATGTTTAATGATGCCTTGTGATACGCCAGGTGGGGTTTGATGGTTCATATCGAGAGCTTAAAGGGGGTTGGAGTCATAGCAGGTCATGAGGGACCTTGTGTGATCTTTGGGTACTGTCACGACCCGTCTCGACAAGAGTCAGAGTGCGCTTCGGGCGGGCCGTGATGCCACAGGCATGAGCGAAAAGAAATCCATGCCTGCTAAGGCGGAGACAGAAATACTACAAATAGTTTTAAAAACAATTAATCTGAAGAAAAACGGTTTGTTTTGTTGCGGAAGCTTTAAAATATGATAACTTGAAACAGGTACACATGCATTTTAGTAAAAGCTCAAGATACAAGTTCTGGAATAGAAATTTATGCAGTGAACATCGCAAATGAATGAGCATGCAAAACATGTCAAATTCTAGTACATATGATATTTAGCCTAGCTGTTGTCCATGAAACAAGAGAAAATGGCTGACCGTAATTACTACATAACAGAAATATCCGACAGTAAAAGAAATGAAACATAAACACAAAACCTGAAACTTGACGCAGATCGGCCTCAGGGAGCAGGCGGCGCAGACACGAACACTAAGGCAAATTCCAAAACAAGAAGGAAAAGCTTCAGAACAATGAAATACATAAGAGCAAAGCAAAAATACGAGCAGAAGAAACATAATATTTGTGTACCGCTTTTTATGAAGCAGAGCTAACAAGACAGACAAGCAAGTGAGACAAGCAGAAATATCTAGAATTATTAGCCTACTCCGAAGTAAAGCATGAAAAGATGATTTATGTAATAACATAAGTTGTAACAAGTGAAAGTGTAGGTGTTTTTGTTTGACGCGCAAGATTCATGATTCAGACAGATTCAAGTACGGATTCAAGAGATTCAGAAATTTATGCTCGCTATGACCGGTCCTTTGTTCCCATTAGGGATTCAAGAGGGAACCCAAGTCAAGGAGTTGCGTTAATTAAACCCCACTCTTTCAATGTTAACTTACATTATTAATGACTTAGTGCAGGATTTCGTGGATTCTAGCATATCAAGACATGTAACCAAGATACTAATTCAGATATACACGAATATATTTTACAAACGTGAAACGGGAGGAATCAAGTTATAGAAAATTATTTACTCGAGTCTTAGAACCAGACAGACATAAGAAACAAGATTCGATGACTCAGAGAACTCGATAAAGAGTTTTGGAAACTTGCGGATTCAAGTATTCACGAGTAATAAGATTATTATACACCATTTTCCAGGATATCAAGTATTCCCTTAGATTACGTCATTCAAGGACATGAATATCTTCTAAGTAAACATGTGTACGAGCTGAATATTTTATATCAAGCACAATTCATCTGGTTGCTAGCAAGATCTTAACATTTATTATTATAACAATTAATGTTTCTGCTCGGAAAGGTCTACTAGTCTTCCATTTATCCATCAAATGAGATGCAATTCAATTAAGTGGAAATCCAATTTAAATCACTTTCGTTCACTAACTCGTCTTCCAACAAATGAGACACAATTCATCTAAATGAATATTCAAGTAACCATCATTCTCATTCACAATTTATGTCATTCCAAACACGTGATACCTCAATCTATTAATAAGTCTATTTAGGGATTCGAGGTCTAAATTTATTCGACGAAACAAGCATTCAAGGGTGCATTCATATAAACATAAGAACAGACATGGCAATTAAATTCAATGCTTGCAAGAGAGAGGGATCTCTAATTGCCTTAAAGAACGCTGAAACTGACGGCGACGGCTAAGCTGCGCAAACAAAAGCAGACATCACATTTTGAACCTGATCAAGCACAACGAAGGCGACAAAGCATAAATTACTACGCTAATACAGGCATTTCTACGACGCGGAAATTAAACAACGAGAGTTTAGCGGATTTTACCTCCCTCAAAGGTGAGGGGAGAAGAGATTCCACGCGGAGACGGAGACTTGGCGGCGCTTAGGTTGCGGAAACCCTAAATCGGAGAGGACTTAGCGTGTTCCCGCCAATTAGGGCGACGAAAGGCGCCGGGGTGCACGAAAATCTAGAAATTGGACACTTATAAATCAAGCAAAAATCTTCAATCACAAAATATCCGAAAATTGGAGCGCAAACTTTCCAAGCAAACGCAAGGAAATTTGAAATAGGAGGGGAAGGAGGAATTCCTTACCCAAGGAGGCCAAAACCGAGCCCAAGGAGGAACATTTCGCAAACACCGACGCAATCGGAGAGGAAGAGGGCTGCCGGAGGAAGAAACGGCTGTTGACGGCCCCTTGGAGGAGGAAGAAACTGATGGCCTTGAGGGCTGTCGACCCTAGCTGAAAGAAGAAGCAGAGGGGGAGGACTTGGAGGCGGCGGCCTTAGCAGGGGAGGCAAAAGAGGAACCCAGTCGGCACCTTGAAGGAGGAAGGAGAGGGAGGCAGCTGGAGGCTTGCTGTCGGCCAGATTAGGAGGAAGCTCCTGTCGGCCTCTGCAGGAGGAGATGGACACGGGGGCGGGGCCGACAGGAGGAGCAGGAGCGGCGAGCGGCATTGGCGCTGCGCGCGGGAGCGGCGAGCGGGAGACGGGGCTGCGGGAGCCCTAGCCGAGCAGAATCAAGATTAGATTGCGGGGGGGGGGGGGGGGGGGGGGGCTGCTCGGGATTTAATAGAGGAACTAAAAAGAAAACCCTAGTAGGGTTAATTGCCAAAATGCCATTAAATTAACCCACCACTTGATTTTGATTTAAAATCTTGGGTTGTTACATTCTCCCCTACTTAAGAAGTTTCGTCTCGAAACTTTCTGAGAATTCTCTGAATGGGGGATCTTATGGCGAAGATTCAGATGTCATTCATTTCAACGAGGTTTTCAAATCAAGGCATGAAAGCTAACTATGAATATGCTGAAACAGAAAGGAAAACAAGCACGGAGACTTACCGAGATCAAGAGAAAATTTGCGGATACTTGCTTCGCATATCAAATTTAAGTTCTCGAGAGAATTATTCAAACTTTCCATGCATTAAAAACACAATTATCATAAGGATGATTTTCCTTTCAAAGCTCATGATACTCTACGATCTTAGCGGGTATGGCCAGATACGAAAGATTGGATTCAGGGAACACAGGAATTGCTTCACTTAGCTCGGAATTGAGAGATAAGATTCAAGAATTCGGGAGCGAAAAGTCTTTGCACGAAGGGGGGTAACTTACTTGCGATGTTGACGCTTAAGAGCTAGCTAGAAGGAGATACTGGAGAATCAGACGAGATCGACAGACAAGCAGAACAAGAAGCACTGATTACGAATACCGGGGTCTTGAAACTAGAGATTCTAACACATTTCCTACTGTCTGGTACATAAATTATGTAATAATTACAGCATTTTCATTGGACAACTCTAGGTAATGATCATGCAAGTGCAAAATTGGAATCATGTGCGATGTCAAGCAAGTAGTAAATTCATGCGTGTACAATCATTATTGTTGTTCTTAGCCGGACATTTGTGCAATGCTTATGATATGAATGCAAATGGATGGATGCACATGTCATATTAAGCGCCCATATCACTTAACATGTCATGCATATTAAGACTCTAATGCCAACGCACTTGAAAATATTAAACTGCCCATAACCATTTAATATTCGCAAGCGGTGTATATCCTAATGGAAATTCATATGCACAAAAATGTTAAGTTTGCTCAAAACCCCTTAACATTCGTGTATACTACTCATGCTTATGAGTGAGTGTGTGCGTGTTTCAGCCGCGAACAACACATAATGAAAAGGCGCGTGAAGAAATGATGTATGCATGAATATTTATAAAATAAGATTTAAAATATTTGATAATTGTAAAATACTTTATCTTTAGAAACAAACCTAGCTCTGATACCAACTGTCACGACCCGTCTCGACAAGAGTCAGAGTGCGCTTCGGGAGGGCCGTGATGCCACATGCATGGGCGAAAAGAAATCCATGCCTGCTAAGGCGGAGACAGAAATACTACAAATAGTTTTAAAAACAATTAATCTGAAGAAAAACAGTTTGTTTTGTTGCGGAAGCTTTAAAATATGATAACTTGAAACAGGTGCACATGCATTTTAGTAAAAGCTCAAGATACAAATTTTGGAACAGAAATTTATGCAGTGAACATCGCAAATGAATGAGCATGCAAAACATGTCAAATTCTAGTACATATAATATTTAGCCTAGCAGTTGTCCATGAAACAAGAGAAAATGGCTGATCGTAATTACTACATAACAGAAATATCCGACAGTAAAAGAAATGAAACATAAACACAAAATCTGAAACTTGACGCAGATCGGCCTCAGGGAGCAGGCGGCGCAGACACGAACACTAAGACAAATTCCAAAACAAGAAGGAAAAGCCTCAGAACAATGAAATACACAAGAGCAAACCAAAAATACGAGCAGAAGAAACAGAATATTTATGTACTGCTTTTCATGAAGCAGAGCTAACAAGACAGACAAGCAAGTGAGACAAGCAGAAATATCTAGAATTATTAGCCTACTCCGAAGTAAAGCATGAAAAGATAATTTATGTAATAACATAAGTTGCAACAAGTGAAAGTGTATGTGTTTTTGTTTGACGCGCATGATTCATGATTCAGACAGATTCAAGTACGGATTCAAGAGATTCAGAAATTTATGCTCGCTATGACCGGTCCTTTGTTCCCATTAGGGATTCAAGAGGGAACCCAAGTCAGGGAGTTGCGTCAATTAAACCCTACCCTTTCAATGTTAACTTACGTTATTAATGACTTAGTGCATGATTTCGTGTATTCTAGCATATCAAGACATGTAACCAAGATACTGATTCAGATATACAAGAGTATATTTTACAAACGTGAAACGGGAGGTATCAAGTTATAGAAAATTATTTACTCAGGTCTTAGAACCAGACAGGCATAAGAAACAAAATTCGATGACTCAGAGAACTCGATAAAGAGTTTTGGAAACTTGCGGATTCAAGTATTCACGAGTAATAAAATTATTATACACCATTTTCCACGATATCAAGTATTCCCTTAGATTACGTCATTCAAGGACATGAATATCTTCTAAGTAAACATGTGTACGAGCCGAATATTTTATATCAAGCACAATTCATCTGGTTGCTAGCAAGATCTTAACATTTATCATTATAACAATTAATGTTTCTGCTCGGAAAGATCTACTAGTTTTCCATTTATCCATCAAATGAGATGCAATTCAATTAAGTGGAAATCCAATTTAAATCACTTTCGTTCACTAACTCGTCTTCCAACAAATGAGACACAATTCATCTAAATGAATATTCAAGTAACCATCATTCTCATTCACAATTCGTGTCATTCCAAACACGTGATACCTCAATCTATTAATAAGTCTATTTAGGGATTCGAGGTCTAAATTTATTCGACGAAACAAGCATTCAAGGGTGCATTCATATAAACATAAGAATAGACATGACAATTAAATTCAATGCTTGCAAGAGAGAGGGATCTCTACTTGCCTTAAAGAACGCTGAAACTGACGGCGACGGCTAAGCGGCGCAAGCAAAAGCAGACATCACATTTTGAACCTGATCAAGCACAACGAATGCGACAAAGCATAAATTACTACGCTAATACAAGCATTTCTACGACGCGGAAATTAAACAACCAGAGTTTAGCGGATTTTACCTCCCTCAAAGGTGAGGGGAGAAGAGATTCCACGCGGAGACGGAGACTTGGCGGCGCTTAGGTTGCGGAAACCCTAAATCGGAGAGGACTTAGCGTGTTCCCGCCAATTAGGTCGACGAAAGGCGCCGGGGAGCACGAAAACCTAGAAATTGGACACTTATAAATCAAGCAAAAATCTTGAATCACAAAATATCCGAAATTTGGAGCGCAAACTTTCCAAGCTAACGCAAGGAAATTTGAAATAGGAGGGGAATGAGGAATTCCTTACCCAAGGAGGCCAAAACCGAGCCCAAGGAGGAACATTTCGCAAACACCGGCGCAATCAGAGAGGAAGAGGGCTGCTGGAGGAAGAAACGGCGGTTTACGGCCCCTTGGAGGAGGAAGAAACTGATGGCCTTGAGGGCTGTCGGCCCTAGCTGAAAGAAGAAGCAGAGGGGGAGGACTTGGGGGCGGCGACCTTAGCAGGGGAGGCAAAAGAGGAACCCAGTCGGCACCTTGAAGGAGGAAGGAGAGGGAGGCTGCTGGAGGCTTGCTGTCGGCCAGAGTAGGAGGAAGCTCCCGTCGACCTCTGCAGGAGGAGATGGACACGGGGGCGGCGCCGGCAGGAGGACCAGGAGCGGCGAGCGGCATTGGCGCTGCGCGCGGGAGCGGCGAGCGGGAGACGAGAGGGCGCGCGGGAGACGGGGCTGCGGGAGCCCTAGCCGAGCGGAATCAAGATTAGATCGGGGGGGGGGGGGGGGCTGCTCGGGGTTTAATAGAGGAAATAAAAAGAAAACCCTAGTAGGGTTAATTACCAAAATGCCATTAAATTAACCCCCACTTGATTTTGATTTAAAATCTTGGGTTGTTACAGGTACGAACTTAGTGTGGAAAAGGGGCTTGCATGCCTGACCTACTGTGCGTTCGGTCTGGAATAGGGTTTACCACCATGACCTACCATGTGCATACCGAATGTGCTGTGGATTTTTTACTCTACACTTCGCCATGCATGCGATAATGATTGTGATTGTGATGGTGTTACATGGGTTGGTTTGAAATGGGTGCTCCCTACCACTCCCACAACTTAATAGTATCAGTCTGCTACTAGACCCAAGTGGGATTGCAGTTTCCTCGTGTTTGGTCGACGAGTTCCCATGGTGTTGATATTCCATGTGCGGGTAGGGGTCCCAATAGGGTTAGAGGAATCGATTACTTTGCGATAAACCGTGTGATAAGCAAAAACAACGAAAGTACTGTATGCCGTAACTTGACTGTATCGTCCCAATGCGCGGAAGCATTTGATGCTGGGCCTGACGTGGTGACTGAGGATAGGTCCGTATGTCCATGCCTGAGCTGGCAGAAACACTCACACTTTGTGATAGGGGGTGTGCTAACCCACTGTTTGGTTGCTTGTGTGCACCTTAGGTGATATTGTTACTTGATTATTGGTTATTTAGCTTGTTAGTATTTCTGGGTACTGTAGACTACCATGAGAACTCTTGTAATGCATGTACTAAGTTGTCTTGAGAAGTTAATGGGGTGCAAAATGTAGAAGTTCTCAATTTCTGGGAGATACCGTCGGGCGGTATCCCTACCCTCGACAATAGCTCCCAGACAACACTATATCATAATTTCATAATTGTGTTATGATATAACTTTCTTATTTATGCTACCTGCTTTATTTGCTTATTATTTTATACATAGCGAAGTGCTGACTTGCAGGGTGATGCAGTTCCCCGGGGTCCACTAGGACGGCCTGGAGGAGGGGTGTTGTTATATGGTTTGTGTCCAGCTCATAGCTGACCCATGTTTTCCCGCTCTTGTGCTTTTAGTTGCATGGAATGATTCAGAGGCGAATGCTCGCTAGCTTGCTAAAAGAAAAATGCCTCATGAAGTGTTTTACCTTATTAGTTCATTTACTCTGTTTTGTTGTACTGACCTGCGTGCTGAGGTTTCATTTGTTTTGTATTGTGATGTAAATGCCATAAGGACAAGGAATTTGATAGTACTTTGTAGACTGTGGACACTCTTGTTTATAGTAATTCTTCCGTTGTGGTTTTATACTTTGTAACGAGAAGTTGTTTGGAATAATCTTTTATACCTAGTTATGATGCTCCACTTGTGGCGGTTGTATGAGCATTCATCTCCTTCTCCTGTACTGTATATTGTCGCTCCGTCTCTTTTAACTTGTGACTTTCAAACCTATGAGGGGTCCTTGTATCAACATCTCTCCAATTGTGAAGTCTGAGGCATCCATATGTAGCTCAAACTTGTTGCAGGAATCTGTTAGTGCTTAGCACTTGCTCCGTGCTTACTCCCGTCTTCAAATCCTCAAAATCTTGTTGGCACTCCTTTGACCAATTCCATACTTTATCCTTCTTGAGCAGGTCCGTAAGTGGCACTGCTCTCTTGGGGTATCCTATGATGAACCGCCTATAGTAGTTCACTAAGTCGAGGAATGGTCGTAACTCCATCACCTTTGTCGGTTGCTCCCATTCGATGATCGCCCGTACTTTGTCTAGGTCCATCCAAAGTTAGCCATGCCCAATGACATGTCCAAGAAAATGTACCTCATTTTGGCCAAAAGAGCATTTTGACCTCTTGACATAAAGTTCATTGTCCCACACCTTTGTCTAGCATGCTCCTCCATAGACAACTATATCGTTTAAGTACACAACAAATTTGTCGAAGTAAGAATTGAAAATCTGATTCATTAATGTGTGAAAGATTGCCGGTGTATTGGTTAAGCCAAATGACATCACCGACCACTTAAATGATCCATACCTTATCATATAAGTGATCTTTGGCTCATCTCCTTCAACAATCCGCACTTGGTGGTAACCTTTTTGCAAGTCCATTTTTGTATATATCCTCGCATCTCCAAGTCTGTCGAACAAATCGGTGATCAACATGATAAAATACTTGTTCTTTATCGTCATCTTGTTCAACGCTCGATAATCAGTGCATAATCACATCGTTCCATCTTTCTTCTTTTGAAAGAGTCTCCACCAATGCACCAAATGGTGCCTTCTACGGTCTGATCATCCCAACTTCAAGCAGTTCTTGAAAGTGCTTTCTCAATTTTTCGAGTTTAGGTGAAGCCATCTGATATTGTGCCTTTGCCGGTGGTTTGGCTCCAAGCTCCAACTCGATCCTATAATCCATCTCCCTGCGAGGTGGTAACTTCTTTGGCAGCTCTGGAGGCATGATGTCCACGTTCTCCTTATGGACCTCAACAATGTGTGGAGGTAGCTCCTCCATCTCACCATCCTGACTTTCTTCCTTCAAGCTGTCTAAGAAAATAGTATCCCTTTTTTTCACTCCCTGGCAAATTACATCGCCGATAATTGCTTAGTTCCATGGCTGCTCGGTGGCCCCTCCACTGTAGGGACCATGCAAGTAGCTCCCTTCTTCATGATGCAGATCGAGCGACAAGTTGACATGACTATTGCACTCACTATGTTGAAGAAGTCCATGCCCAACACAATTTTGTGATCATCCATCATTGCGCCGAGAGGTTTGCTTGTCCTTTCCATGTTCCCAATCGTAGCTCCACGTCACGAGCCACTCCTGATGGTGGTCTCGCCTTCCCATTTGCGGTATTGAGCAAAATTGTAAATATCAGATGTCAGTGACATGTCTGATTCAGATTTTAAATGTCTGAAGCCAGAGACCTCTCAAAGATATTTTAAAATATCAGATTTCTATATTTTATAGATAACAAAATTTATTTTGTGTATAATAAGTATAATTATATGTTCTAAAAGTAAAAAAACTACTTAATAAATTGACGAACAATGAATCATGTATATTCCAAAATAAATTCGAAGAGTATCCAAAATAAATATTATTAACAAATACAAACAGATAAATTCTGAAATAAATTTAATATTGTATAAAGGATCCATATAGCCGACCCCATTATGGCGGGATAAAGGCTTGAGTGTTTTTGTGTTGTTGTTGTATATTTAATATTGTATAACAATTTTACTTTGATAATACTAAGTTTTATAACAAATAAAGAAAAATTAAAAGCTAAATATCATTGATTGATTATAAGACTTTCCAAGCTTAATAAATTTATGTTAAAAACATAACCTAATCTACTAATAAATGTGTTGAACATTTTAACATTTTTTGTAATACAACAACAACAGAACCCATATAGTCCCCAATCATTGGGGGTATGGGCGGGGAAAGATTGGAAACAGACCTAACCTTTGGCCCTATGCACAAAGTGGCTTCTCTCAAAGGAGAAAGACCGAACCTTTGACAATAAATGCACAAAGTGGCTGCTCACAGATTACCACTGAAATAGTGGCCCCCTATACTGTCACGTTTGCTGCGGAATCATGCCTTCAAATCAAAGCCAAAGACATTAGAGAGGGCAGACCAAAGAATCCATTTTGATTTATGTGCACATAACCATAGCCAAAGACATTTTTTGTAATGTAAAATAAAAAATTATAGCGTGAAATAATTATACAAATTGACTATAAGAATAACACATATTAAGAAGAACAAAACATATACGTCGTCTACTTACATAACTTAAAAATCAGATATGTCGACTTATATATTGTGTTGGCTTATACATCGGGAAAACTCAGATATGCCGACCTATATTTACCAAAAAGACTTAATCTATTTTTTTAAGAAAAAAATATCATTTTTGCTCTCAAAAAACGACACGTCGTCAGACATGTCAGAGGACATTTAAAAAAATGGTCTTGAGCCAACCATCGCTCTGTCACTTGAAGGCCAAGCCTTCGTGCTTCTTCCTCCATCAAAAAGTTGTGAGATGCCCCTCTATCCACCAACGCTTTAGTGGGCTTGTTGTTGATGAAGGCTTCAATGTACATCCGCCCTTGCTGGTTGCTTTTTTCTTCCGACTTTACATTCAAAGCGTTTAAAAGTTGCAAAAAACAAATTTGATTTGTACCTTCGCTATCTTCGTATCCCGTTGAATCCTTTTCTTCCAATACTGAAAGTGAACCGAGCTTTGGGCATTTGTTCATCATGTGTGGACATTTGCAGATAAATCATCCACCTTTTGGCATAAAATTCTTGCTTTCGCCATCAATCTCCTTCCCATTCCGAGTAGAAGACCATTCTTCTCTAGGGGGTCTCTGCGCCCCTTGTCTCTCTCCCCCACCTTTGGTGTGGTAATTCTTGTAGCCCTTCTTTGTTGGAGCGGCATTTGGTTGTCGTTGGAACTTTGTCATGGCCTCAGCAGTGGAAATTACTTAATCTAACGCCTTTGCATCCTGTCGATGCACTTCTTGTTTCAAAACCATCTTTGAAGTTGAAGAGTTGGTCTTCCTTGGACATACCTGACACCATCAACATCAAGGTTTGAAACTCCCTATGTATTTTGTGATTGAACATTTTTTGCTTGAGTTCTTTTAACTTCTTCCTTACTTCGTTTGCGACATTTTCCGGGTAGAATTGACGCTTAAGTTCAATGACTTCATCCAACGTCTTTGCATCCTGTCGATGCACTTCTTGTTTCACCTAATTTTAAAGACCATCTTTGAAGTTGAAGAGTTGGTCTTCCTTGGACATACCTGACACCATCAACGTTTAGAACTCCTTTCGTATTTTGTGATTGAACATTTTTGCTTGAGTTTCTTTAACATCTTCCTTGCTTCGTTTGCGACATTTTCCTTGTAGAATTGCCGCTTAAGTTCAATCTTAAACTCCTCCCATGTGTCCAAGTTGCATGCTCCCCTTTTGATGTCTGTAAACTTCCATTGTCACCAAAGATATGCAATATCTGAAAGATAGTAGTTAGCATTTTTTTACCTTGAGAGCTCCATCAATGATGTTGCATCCTTCAAAGTAGACCTCCATTTGATAAAAGAAATGTTCAATTTCCTTAACATCCATTTTCCCAATAAAGAGTTTTGTTTTGGCACATCAACTTTAGGGTTTACTGCACTGCCACCATTTCCTCCGCTAACAATGACCTTCTTGCATAAGGCTAATTCATCCTCCAAGGTTGCGACCCGGTCCTCATATTCCTCCTCCAGCTGATCATACCTTTGTTTTAGCTCCGCATTGGCATCAAAGCAAATTCGCACTTGTGCCCTCAATAGTTCCAACTCTCTGCAAGCCGATATCACTTGCTTGACGACTTTTGTTCTCTGCGAATATATAGGTGGTCCTACTCCACCACCATCATGTGTTTGTCCCAATTCATCAAAGCAAGATCCAAGTATCCTTCCTCATGAGATTTGCTTTGGCCTCGCTTCTTCTTCTCAACTTATTGCACGACCTCCCTGTCGAGCTCCTCCATGCTTGAGTTGGCCATTTCACCTACCACGAACTTGAGCGAACCCATCTCTGATACCAACTGACACGAACTTGTCTCTTTACAAGCCCATGTGCGTCCTTAGCTCCTCTTTGCCACTCCGCATAGCCTATCTAAGTCAGTCTCCTATAAGATCTTGTTAGTGAAGAGAGTGAAGAAATAACTCAAGAGAGCTCACAAGTGAAGAGAACTCCAAAAAACTTTATTGCTTGTCCAAAATTTGGTTGCTTATAAATGATGAGGTCTTCCCCCTTTATAGGTCCTAAAGAATTTTTCCTCCATAGTCTGAAAGACTTAGGCATTAATGAGACTATGCTTAAAGATAGGGCGCAATGGCGACAGAGGATCCATATAGCCGACCCCACTATGGTGGGATAAAGGCTTGAGTGTTGTTGTTGTTGTAGTCTGAAAGACTTTAGAATGCCTCATATTTTAGATTTTTCTATATACCTCTTGTATTTATAATATTCATGAATTCTCTAAGTCATTCTAGAAGGTTCCGATGAGATCATTTTAGAATTCTCTATGACCTTCATGCATCCTCTTATATACAAGGTTCTCCAAGACTCCAGATTTCTCTAGAATCTTCTCGGGGCTAGCACAAAATTTGTCACGGGCGAACCTAAGAGGGCAGGTCATGGCAAGGAGCTCGTGAAGGCTACAAAATTTGCCACGGACGAGCCTAAGGGGGCAGGTCTTAGCAAGGAGCTTGTGAAGGCTTGGACCTGATGCAGTTGGGTCCATCATACAGAAATTCTTTGGGTTGAATGCAACTTCGACTAGTTCCGTGACACCTCAGTAGCAATACACGAATCTTTTTTTTTGCAATTTTGTGGACATTATTGTAACCACAATCACTTTTATGAATGAAACAGGTTTAATAGTAATACAAAAGATAATTTTCATATCTGCTGTTTATGCTTACTCTTTTGTTACTTTCTTTCCTTATTGGTTTGGATGTGTTTGCGAGTACTTTGCTGAATGTTCATCTGTTCCTTTAGTTACCGTCTGCGATATCTCGATATTCGAACACTCTCGCAAAAAGAGAATATAATTCAGGATTCTAATGTTTACTCTTGGTGCCCTCGAGGTTTAGGATATGCGAGCAACTTGAGAAATATTAAGCTTTCGAATTTACTTTTAAAACTCTCAGATACCTGACAGCTAGAGAACACCCAATTGGGCTTAAGACATTTGTTAGTCACAAAACTTGTCCTTAGAAAGGGGTTTCTAGTGTCAACGAGTGCTCTGTTGATGCGCGACAGTACTGTACGGTCACGTTTATTAGATCAACATACCACATATAAGTGGCGAACAATTCCAGCGAGAGTAATTTTAGTGGATTTCACAACAATCGATCTGGTAATGTGGTGCGACAGGTGTTGACGAGAGACAAAACCGCGTACCTAAAGATCATCACATGATATTTGATCAGGTCAGCAACTACACATTCACGAAAAACTCTAGCGAGATGTGGTCTTGGTAGGGGTTACGATCCGACATCCTCAATACACGAAGATTCAAGTAGGTACTGTCGAGAGCTTAAAAATAATATGCTAGGAAATTGTCCCGTATCGCGCGAATTTAAGGAACTCAGGGATGGAGAATTCACATGACATAAAGAAATCACCAGTCCAAGGATCATCTACAGATTGAGCCTGCGAGTTCTATGAAGAGTTCTTGAGCTCTGTACTAGAGAAGGTATATTTATCTTAGAGAAAAGTATCTTACATTTCAGGTGTGAAGTATATAGGTTGCGCATGCCAGTGTTGCAAGTCGCTGTCATCCTAGTTAATCCTGGTGTCACCTGTGCTGCGGGTTTGCAAACAATAACGATCTTATTTTTGTGTTATCGTGGTAATTGGTGACCCTGCCCCAATTAGAAGTCCAAGACTGAGCTCCTTGGTTTGACGACATCGATATTTTTTGACTCCATATCTCTAGTCACAGATTGTCTTTCCCAGATTGACGATAAGATCTATTCGAAACGAAAAAGAAAAATCCATGGGGCAAGCTTTCCTAAATTCTTGTTGAAAATCATTAATTTCACATTTATTCGATACAATTTCACCATTACAATGCTAAGTATCCCCTTGAGGCAAAAAAGAAAAACTTCTCGATGAAGTTTGCCTTCAGGAAATTTTATAGAAATTCATAGCTTTTTTCTGATAGATCCTATCAAGATAGTCAATTTCATTGTTTAAGTAGAGATGTTGAAGCAGTCGAGAAAATACTAAACCAACTCTTCTTCTTTAGCTTTGAGCTTGGCGTTGACAAGGAGAACTTCTTTATCTTCAGTACTGCTTATCTTTTTCTTGGCTTCTTCGGCAATGACCCCGACCTCCTGACTGATTCTGGGCGGAATTTGTTGTCTATAATAGCTTATCCCTCGGAAGAAGGTTGCTTTCCTACTATATTGACGGGCCTCACGTAGCACTCTTGGGTGGTCCGGGGGTCACTTTGAACTATGAACTAGTTACCTCCCAACCAAATTTCAGTACTTGATGGTAAGTGGAGACGATTGTTTGATACTCATTCGGGAGAGGCCAACCAAAGAGAGCAGTTTAGTTGCTAGGAGCTTCCACTACAACAAAGGTCCTTTGACGAGTCACCCCGCACATGGTAACAAAAATGGCGACACTTCCTTCGATCTCCCTTCTCTCTCCGGCGAACCCGTAAAGAGGTCCATCACATGCTTGCAACTTCTTCCCATAATTAATAGCATCAAAAGCAGACTTGAAAAGTACATTAGCGAACTACCGGTGTCAATGAGGATTCAGGACACTGAATAGTTTTTGAGTACCACCTTAATAACTACATCGTCATTGAAGGGGTTAGCGATTTTAGGGAGATCTTCCTCATATAAGATGTCGCCTCCTCGAGGTGGAGCGATTTGAGAGGTGGTGGGAACCTTTTTCCGATAGACCTCACCCCACACTGGCCTTCCTTGAAAACTCGAGGCTACCTATTCTGTGAATGCAATTGATTTGGCCTAGGAGGACAACA
The DNA here is from genome assembly GCA_033032865.1 of Dactylorhiza incarnata. Taxonomy (NCBI): domain Eukaryota; kingdom Viridiplantae; phylum Streptophyta; class Magnoliopsida; order Asparagales; family Orchidaceae; genus Dactylorhiza; species Dactylorhiza incarnata. The sequence continues at coordinate 3,653,905 of JAWHQI010000130.1, forward strand.
ACATCTTGTTCTATGCACTCACATACGCAATTGATGTTGCCGAGGAGGCTAAGATCTTTCTGTTCAGTGCATTCCCACTGTTGTGGGAAACAGTGGAAAATGCACTTCAACCACTTTCGTACCTTTGGTAAATGTTGACTTGTCTTTAGGCTTGCATGTGATATATTCTCACAGTTTACCCGCCTTGAGCATCCTTTCTAATCAAATCTCAGGGAGCTCGATAACTCTTCCTATTGTGCCCAACATCCCTATGGAACTCGCAGAAGAGCTCCCTATTACGATTGTCCTACTCAGACTTGAGAGGAGGAGGCCTCTTGAAGCCAGGTTGTTTTTGGATGATTTGAACAACTTCCTCCATATGCAACATGAGATTGGTGCCTTCTCCTGATTGTCATCGTAACTTGGAGCACGAGGAGTGTAGGATTGGATGGGTCTCGCTGGAAGGGGTGTTGACTTTATGGTTTGGGGCAGAGGTCTCTCCGACCTATTTTGGGGAGGAGAACGACGTCGCAGTGGCTTCATCAACTGAAAATGGCGGGGTGGAGATGGTCGTTGATGTTGAATTTTTCCCCCGTCGAGGCGTCAGAGGGATAAATTTGTGACAATGTTTGGGAATCCGGTGAGGATGCCCAATGGGTTGTCGGATAACAACGGAACTCTCCCCGTGATGTCTCTCCACGAGTTGACTGAGAGAAGAGATGAGCCCGAAGTTAGTTGTCTCCCCCTCAATGAAATGGCTCGCCATGTTAATGAGCTCTCCACAGGAGTCAGGTGGCCTTCGACTCACTTCAAATTTGAAGAGCCCCTCTTGAAGTCCACAAATGAAGGCGACCCGATGCATCCCTCGAAGAATCTCATCTTGGAATCTATCGACGTAATGGTGTCTCAGATACCCCCTGCTTAATCTGGAAGAGTGTTTGAGGCCCACACTTCTGTTTCCTGGAGGTTGCAAACCTCTGGAGTAATTTCCTCCAGAGCTCCCTGAAGGTGTCGGTGGATCAGGTGGGTAGTTTGTAAAACCAATTTCTAGCCTTCCCGTCGAAGGGCAGAGAGAGAGAGAGAGAGTAGTTTACAACGAATACCATTAAAAAGGCTCCACAACGAAATGGCAAATCGAAAGCCTGTAAGTGGTGCACCGGGTATTCTTTCCCTATGAATCTGGAGAGATGAGACTCTCTAAACCCAATTGGGACAGGTTTCCAGTGGATTGCGTCTGTGAAAGGAGAGGACTCTTCCTCCTCCTACAGGGTCAGCGACTTCGTTGAAGTCACGGGCTCGCGAATGTCCAGGGGTTGCGAAACCCCTATAATACTCGCACCTCATACATGTGAGTGTTTAATCTTCCCCGTGCGGGAGCCTTATCACAGTTTGAATAGGTGGCGGGCGAATGACAGGGGTCGCCGCACCACGAGAAAGAGATTCAACCTAGTTAGAAAGCCGAGTAGCCGCATCGAGTAAAATGTTGAATTCACTCCCGCTGATGGGAATTTCTAGGTTTTCACGAGAACTTTTAGGTGACTTTCCGGATACATCGCGCCCAACCATTGTAACACGTTTTACTACAACCAGTGATTTGAAGGTCGTATGCTCGTTCTGTTGGCGCAAAAAGTTTCCTGATCTCATTAAAGTACTGTTCAACCCCTATTTATACTAGTATACTTAGTTATTAAAAGCTCAAGGTGCACCAAGGTGCAATGAGGTCTTGGAGACTAAGCTCAAGGATCGCTTGACAATGGCAAGGCGCAACCACATCCATTTTAATTAATCAATATCAAATATTAGTTCATCTTCTTGATCAGATTCCTCATCTATTCTACTGATTAATCATTCATTGCTATCATTTATAGCTCTTAAAATAGAATCATTGTGGTCATATGCATCATATTTATAAGTCTCAACGCTCGATTATGTTTCACAAACACTAAATAATGCAAAATTATTGAGTTTTTACATTATTTATTTCTTTGTTTTTGAAAAAAAATTTACAACAAAAATCTCTCCCAGATGCGCCTTTATGCTCTAAAGGCGCAGAAAAGGCGAACGAAGGAGCAAACCTCTGAGCCTGGTGAGCCTCGAGCCTTAAGCGCGCTTTTAACAACATAGCTAGCAGGGGGCCTACCCACGGAAGTTACATAGAAAAAAGGCTGCACGAGCAGTCAGATAGAGAAAATAAGCTAAGTAAATACAAGTATGCCTTATATGAACCTAAAGACGTCGCGAATAACGCAGCGCGTCTGCGAGAACGAAAGTAGCGCCCTCCAGAGCTGTAGGGTGTATGCGAACACGTGCAGATTTGGTGAAAATCGTAATATTCTGAGGTCGACAAAGCTTTGAGGTGTTGTGCGAGTGCTTGCAGGTGTTTTGAGCTCTGATTTGCTTTAAAGGTGTCACAAATATGCATGATGCCGACAAGTATCACATTACTCCAGGTAGACATGTACATATACCCAAGGCCAAAATTATATAAGAGTCCATCATTAAGAAAAATGTAGATTATATAATACAATGCAGATTTAAAATATTTCAAAATCCTTGAACGCAATGTCAAGCCACGACAATCTTCCTTGTTCATAAACGGACGTTCCAGAACATATTTGTAACAACTCTCCCGTGTCCAAAAAGAGTCCGTCCTCAAGCTCAAAGGATGATCAAGTAGTTCTGAAGGCCTGTAGAGGTTTCCGGCTGGCCTCGAATTCGGACGAGTCAGCCCACTGAATCAAGATTTCTTTTACCATGTGGTTGAGGAGCACATGACTTTAGCTGGTACAAGTACAATGCATACCTGTGCAATGTGAGTAAGACTCGCAGTGTGGAGAGTTGGTTCCTCCTTGTTTTACTTCAGTAAAGAGATGTGAGAAACTGGATGAAATTTGGTGTCGGCTGGAAGCTCCAACTTGCACGCCCCCTCGCCCACTTTGTCAATGATTTTGAAAGGGCCATAAAATTTAGGAGACAACTTGTGTCTCACCCGTGTTTGAAATAAAACAAATATCCCCCTTCTCTTCATCTTAGCGTGATAGTATATCTACCACATTGTTGAGACATCATGCGTGATATTCCATTTGGAAGTCAATTCCCAGAAGCTTGCTCACCTAGTGTTGCTGTGGTGCAGTTGACAACTTTAATTCTAGCAGGTACTTCAAACTATAATGATCTTTCCAACGAGGAAATCTTTCCCACAAATACAACTTCTAATGCTGGATGGCTTTGGAGAGCCCATATACTGGCAATTTCATATGATGGGCAGTGAGTTTGCGACTGAAGAATGTGATCTGCTGGCACTCCTGTTGGATGACTGCTCCAACACTACAATCTGAAGCGTCATATTTCGATCTCAAAACCCTGTGGAAATCTAGTAAATGGAGTATATGGGTAGATGACAGAGCATCCTGCAAGGCCCGAAATGCTTGGTGGGCGATTGGTGTCCACTGGAAGGATCCCCGTCGGTGCAGGTTCATCAACGACGTTGTGATAATCATGTTGCCGGTCAATTGAAATTACAGTAGTATCCCGTGAGTCCCAGAAACCCCCATAATGCCTATGCCTTTGGCGCGGGCCACTCTTTAATTGCAATGATCTTCTAGTGATCCGTTGAAACCCTCTTTTGTGGATAATATTTGTGAGGGCCCTTTTTTCGGTCCCCACAATTTATTCAGTATCTGGACTTATTTTCAATTATTCTTCGTAGCTTGCACATTTAATAACTGCACATGAGTACACAAATTGAACTTTTATTTCTTTGCGAGGGCCCTTTTTCCGGTCCCCACAATGTATTCAGTATCTGAGCTTATTTTCAATTATTCGTCGCAGCTTGCACATTTAATAACTGCACATAAGTACACAAACTGAACTTTTATTTCTTATTACTTTTTATTACACAGTACAGACTTTAAACATGATTAAAAAAAAAAGACTAACGACACACTTGTCACCCACTCCACACAATTAGCACCAACCATTCCAATCTTCATTGCAGACTTAACACTGCATCTCGTCACACATTTCCTTATGCTTCGCTACACAATCTTCCATGCCTATGAAAATTTTAATCCATATCTTAGCGCGTTCTTCTGCAAGCTTTTTCTTCTCTTCAGCAGTCAGGGGAGCCCTTTTTGGCGCACTTGGAGGTGCTACGACTTCCTAAAATGATAATCCACGACGGGTTAGTCATAAAATATGACTATGTGAGTAAGTTACCTCTTGAATTGCTATACAAACAAATAAGGTGAAGTAGTATCAATATGCATACATACCATCAAAAAGTGCAATTAGTAAATCAGATGTTATAATATTTACATCAAAGTATTTATATTTCATGTATTCTCCGTTGTTTCAATAAGTCTTCCTTCTACTTGTTTATCTCTTTCAATCAAATTCTTGATTCATTCTCATTCATATTCAGTTCAATAAATGATATTCAATCATTCTTTTAATTACATAGCTCAGGAAATGTTAATAGATTCATCATATTCTTGGGCCCACCACTCTTGGGGTTAATCATCAAAAATGTAGGTGATACCGCTGCGGGTATCGGATCAATGATAGCGGTCGGCGACAGCGAACTGGATAGCGGACGGGCTGGCGCCGGGCGACAGTGCGGGCGATAGCGGCGGGGATCCTTGATAGCTGACGCTGGGCGACAACGGCGGCGGTAGGCGGGAGGGCAATCAGGCGAGGGAGAGAGATAGAGAGATAGAGAAAGAGAGGGAGAGAGATAGAGAGAGAAGGAGAAGACAAGGGGAGCAGCCCCTTCTAAATGGATTGATCAAAAGATGATACCAAACCCTAGGGTGATCCCTTATATAGGGGGAACCCACCACTACTCAAGTTCATAATAAAAGGCATAAACAAATAATTAAACTCCAACAAAACGCATGGGCCGGTCGGCCACGTCAGACGGTCCTCGCCGAACCGCTCGCTTCAGTGTTAATAGTTGGTCGCGCGCGAGCCTTCCTCGAATACACCTGCCATTCCGGCTCGTCAGCTTGGATGTCGGTAACAATACCGCCATCTGGGAAATTGGCCTTGTACTCAAGGCAATAATCCGGAAACTGTCGGCGAAAGTCATCCCGCAATAGCCAAGTCGCGGACGTCCGGGGGCGGTTGCGCCACGCCACCCTTATCTCCTCCGGTTGGGCCGCTCCGGCCGTGGGCGTGCGCTGATCAAGGATGGCTTCCGGATAGAGTGGCTCTGAGCTGGGCGTGTCCAAGTCGGTCGGAATGTGGTCGGATACCGGATGATCTCCTATCACACGTCGGAGTTGTGAGACATGGAAGACGGGATGAATGCGAGCGGTGTCCGGAAGGCGGAGGCGATATGCCACGGCGCCAATGCGGCTGAGGATCTCGAATGGTCCAAAGAAACGCGGAGCGAGCTTGAGAGAAGTCCGGCGGGCCACCGTGAGCTGGCGATAGGGGTGGAGTTTAATGAACACGCGCTCACCCACTTGGAACTGAAGGTCCCGACGTTTTCTGTTGGCAAACGACGCCATCTTTGCCTGAGCGCGCCGAAGATGGTGTTTTAAGCTGTCCAAGATGACATCCCGATCTTGGAGATGATCCGCCAAGCTAGCCACCGGGCATTCCCCGGGCATGTAACGGAGCACGGTCGGCGGTGGTCGGCCATATACCGTCTCGAAGGGCGATGTGTGGGCGGCGTGGTGGTATGCGGTGTTGTAGGAGTATTCCGCCCAACCAAGCCATTTGGCCCAAGACCCCGGCCTCTCCCCTATGAAGCAGCGTAAATAAGTCTCCAGGCACCTGTTGAGGACCTCAGATTGGCCATCCGACTGCGGGTGATATGCAGTACTCATCCGGAGTTGGGTTCCCTGCAGAAGGAATAGTTCGGTCCAGAAGCCACTGAGAAAAAGTGGGTCCCGATCGCTAACGATCGAATGGGGAAACCCATGAAGATGGACTATCTCCGCAATGAAGCAGTCTGCCACAGATGCAGCCGTGTAGGGATGGCGGAGCGGAATGAAGTGTGCGTACTTCGTGAGGCGGTCTACGACCACCAATATGCAGTCGATGCCGTTGGAGCGGGGCAACCGGGTGATGAAGTCCATAGCTTTGTCCTCCCAAATACGTTCCGGAACCATTAGGGGCTGCAGGAAGCCGCCGGGGAACATTGTCTCGTATTTGGCCTTCTGACATGGGAGGCAAGCCGCGACGAATGCTTTCACCTGTCGAAGCATGTGAGGCCAGAAAAGCGAGGCCGCCAACCGACGGTATGTCCGATAAGCGCCCGCGTGGCCGCCTGCAGGGGTGGAGTGGAACTCAGCAAGCAAAGCCGGGATCATCGCCGAGGAAGCCGACAAGACGAGGCGGTCCCGATGAAAGAGGCGGCCCCCTATCAGAGTAAATGGCGGTCTGGAGGCAGGGTCGGTCAGCAATGCGGCCCGAATGTCTTGAAGGTGCGGGTCCCGGTCCGGCATGGCCAAAACTGGGCCGTGGATCAAGGCCGTTTGGAGCGCTGTGAAGGCCTCCATGGCCGCCGACGGCCAAGTGAAAGGTCCCTCGGATTTCTTTAGCAGCTGCGTGAGGGGGCGGGCCAAGCCGCCGTAATTGCTGATGAAGCGCCGGTAGTACCCTGTCAGGCCGAGGAAGGCCCGGACGTCGTGTAGGGAGGCGGGAGTTGGCCACCGCAGCACCGCCTGAATTTTGTCTTCGTCCATGGCCACGCCGTGGGCCGAGATTGTATGGCCCAACTAGCTGACAGTAGCGGTGCCGAAGGTGCACTTCTTGCGGTTGACCGTGAGCTGATGTACGTGGAGAGTGGCGAACGTCTCCCGAACGTGACGGAGGTGGTCCTGCCAAGTGGGACTGAAGACAAGGATATCATAAAAAAAACCAGAACATGCTTACGCAGAACGGGGCGGAAGATCTCATTCATGGTGGCTTGGAATGTCGCGGGGGCGTTGGTGAGCCCAAAGGGCATGACCAGAAACTCGAAATGCCCATCGTGCGTCCTGAAGGCCGTCTTGGGTACGTCTTCCGGCCGAACCCGAATTTGATGATAGCCGGCCTGGAGGTCCAGTTTGGTGAAGCACGTCGCGCCATGTAGCTCGTCCAAGAGCTCCTGAATTACCGGTATAGGATATTTATCCGGTACCGTGGCCTTGTTGAGCTCCCGATAGTCCACGCAGAATCTCCAGCTGCCGTCTTTCTTGCGGACGAGTAGCACCGGGCTGCAAAAAGGGCTAGCACTGGGTCGGATGATGCCTCCTAACAACATCTCGCGAACAAGTCTTTCGATCTCGTCCTTTTGGGCGTGCCCGTAACGGTATGGTCTCACGGACACCGCAGAAGATCCCGGATGGAGAACGATAGCATGATCAGTCGGTCGGGGAGGTGGAAGACCCGAGGGGGCGGTGAAGATGTCCTTGAAATCCGCAAGGATGGCGCCCATGTCCGCCTGGATGGGTGCGGCCGCCTCGGAAGGGGTCGCCTGAAGGGGCCACAGGCAGGCCGAGAAATCCACGTCGGCGACTCGGGTCATAGCCCGATAGGACAGCGGTGAGCGGAGGAGAGTAGGGTCGCCCACCAAGCGACATTGTCGGCCCTGCTGTTGAAATATCATGGTCATCGAAGCCCAATTTACCCGAACGTCTCCAAGGGTCTCGAGCCACGCAACGCCGAGTATAGCGTCGAGGCCACCCAACTCAAACATGTAGAAATCAGCCGTTACCCGGCACGAGCCCATTGTCATGGACACCGCCTTGCACTGGCCCAAGGTCGGTCGGCGGCGGCCATCGCCAAGGCACACCGAAAAGTTTGGTGACGGATCAACCGGTAGGGCGAGCTCCTGCGCCAACTGGGCGGACATGAAATTGTGACTGGCCCCACTGTCCACCATCACGATGACGGGGCGGTTGCAGAGTTCGCCGGCCAACTTCATGGTGCGGGGTCCTGTCAATCCCCCGACGGAGTAGAATGGAAGTACTAACAAGTTGAGAGGGGCGTCCTCGAGGTCGGCGGGTGGAAGGTCGGGTGGGGCCTCCAACGGTGGCAAATCCTCGGCGGTGGCGTACCCTTCGCCGTCGCTGAAGATAGCGTGGAATTCCTTGACGGGGCAAACATGCTGAGGCGAGTAGGGTTGGCGGCAGCGGAAGCATAATCCGCGGCGCCGAAGGTCGTTGTAATCCACGGTGGAGAGGCGGTTGGGACCGTCCGGACGAGCCGGCCGAGGGTGTGGCGCGGGGGCCGGCCGAGGGCCGGTATCCCGCACGGGGTGGTGACAGAGAGGTTGTGGGCCGGCGTGCCGGGGGCCGATGTCCGCCTCAACCGCACGGGCAAGTTCCAATGCTTCTGAAACCGTGTGTGGGTGATGAGTGCGAATGCGCGAGCGGATATTGGGCAGGAGGCCTTGCAGAAAAAATCCCAGGTAGTGGTCGGGCGGGAGGCCGGGGACTTGTGTGACGAGAGCGACGAACTCATCGATGTATGCGTCCATCGTGGTTGATTGCCGGGCGGAGCAAAGCCGTTCGATAGCGGAGCCGGTGTAGCGGGAATCGTACCGGCTAATCATTTCTTGTTTGAATTCATGCCACAGAATGAGGGGTTGCACTTGGCGCAGCCAACGTGCCTAATGGAGGGCCGAGCCATCCATGCCGACCATAGCGGTGCCGACTCGATCCGCCGGGGGAGTGCCATTGAGGTCGAAGTATTGCTCCGCACGGGCAACCCATCCCATAGGGTCCGTCCCGGCGAAGGGTGGAACATCCATTGCGAATGTGGGGTGAGTGACAGGGATTGGCGGAATAACTGGACACGGCTGGGACGCCGCCGACGCACAGGCGCCTGCCGCGAACGGGGAAGGGGGGGTGCCGAGCAGCGAGGCCGCGTCCGCCGTGGTGACTGGAGGCGGCGGCGTGCCCGACGACGGTTGCAGGGCGTCGAGGCGCAGGATGATGGAGGATTGAGTTGCTAAGACGGCCTCCATCATCGATTCGAGCTTGGAGATCTGCGAGCCCTGGATCGCGACGTTGGCCGCGAGGGAGGAAGCATCGTCGGCGGCGGAGGAGTCGGCGGGGTGAAGACGAGTGTTGGGGGCCATTAGGGTTTCCGGCGGCGAAGGAGACGCGGGCGGAGTTGGCAGGTCGGACCAATGATACCGCTGCGGGTATCGGATCAATGATAGCGGTCGGCGACAGCGAACTGGATAGCGGACGGGCTGGCGCCGGGCGACAGTGCGGGCGATAGCGGCGGGGATCCTTGATAGCTGACGCTGGCGACAGCGGCGGCGGTAGGCGGGAGGGCAATCGGGCGAGGGAGAGAGATAGAGAGATAGAGAAAGAGAGGGAGAGAGATAGAGAGAGAAGGAGAAGACAAGGGGAGCAGCCCTTTCTAAATGGATTGATCAAAAGATGATACCAAACCCTAAGGTGATCCCTTATATAGGGGGAACCCACCACTACTCAAGTTCATAATAAAAGGCATAAACAAATAATTAAACTCCAACAAAACGCATGGGCCGGTCGGCCACGTCAGACGGTCCTCGCCGAACCGCTCGCTTCAGTGTTAATAGTTGGTCGCGCGCGAGCCTTCCTCGAATACACCTGCCATTCCGGCTCGTCAGCTTGGATGTCGGTAACCGTAGGCAAACCCCCTACTTGGGAAAATCCGTAGGTAAACTCCCTACATAGGATTCTCCTTAACATTTCCCATATGTATCTTATTCTTCGTCTTTTATCTTTTCCTATTCCGTTCTACAATGTTTAATTCAATTCTCATTCATGTATATAGATAGAAAAAGATGCGTTTGAATTAATAATTCCCCTCAAAATCTGTATCGCTTTTATTTGCCGTTCTTGTTTGATTTCATAGCGATATTCAGGTATCAGTGATTTTCAAAATCTCAAACTTCTTAAATTTAATGCACATGCAATAAACTAAAATCTGTGTCAAACTATTATGCAGGAAATACTAAAATACTTCAAAAATATAGCATAATTCAAGAGATAAAAATTCACTGTAGTTATCTTTTTGCCCTTATCATTCTCAGGTTCATCACCACGCCTAACGCGAGGCGCCATCCTCGAAAACTATTGAGATATTACGCATCTTTAGTTGGGTTGCGTCTCTTAGATAAATGCGATGTTGACTTTAAGTTGATTTGACTTTTATTAAGGGATTGTCTAGGGTTGGGGGATATGTTAGTTGAGCTCAAGGAATTTATGATTCAAATATGATAAATTATATAAAACCTCATACTCGGCTATAGGAAGAAAACTCCATTTTGAAGTAAAATATATCTTATAATAAGTTAAAATCGTATGAGTATAAGATTTTCAAGCTGTAGTATGATCCTCAAATCAGCCAACGTTAAAATAAAGTTACATAAGTAGTAATAGAAAATCAGCCCCATGTATCATTGGCCAAAACTTAGTACTGTAGATATGAAGAACTCTCTATCCAGTAATCAGAAAAGAAAAGAACTGGTTCTTAAGTATAGCGGGCCATTAAAAAAAATTAGTTAATTGCAACTTTCAACTGGCCACAAGAGGAGGCGAAGAAGTTCCCATATCTAACTAAAATCTGTTTTCAGAATAAATTGAGAAGAGGGAGGAAGCCCCATTTCCACGACAAGTTCAATAGCTAGCCAAATAAAAAAGGAAAATTTCAAAACCCACCCTAAAATTTCAGCTTCCTCCAATAACCATTAAAGCAGTATCATAACTGACGACCAATAACATAAGCAAGCGAGAGGAGATCTTACAGTGGGAGAAGATGGAAGGAAAAACTGTACAACTGGTCCCTGTCGGACCAAGCAGAGGCACGGCCGAGCACCTCCAAGCACGGCTATCTTGCTATCGATGAGGGGAGAGAGAGAAAATGGCTGCTGTACCGCCTGGAAGGAGGAATACGTCCAACACTAGCAGTTTTTCTGCGGCTCCCAGAGAGTGGAATCGTGAGTGAGTCAGAGAATAAGAGAGGAGGAAGAGGCGCTGCTTAGGTTTCCCGTCGAGCCCTATCAGGAGCACAGAGCATGAGGGGGAAGAGGAAGTAAAGGCGGGTATATATCGCGTAAAGTGAGCGGTGCAGTTGGTTAGACTGACTCGCAGTTTAACCCAGAATTCGCCACCACATCAAAGTACCGAACAGTTTATTCCAGATGTTAGCAAGTTAAGTATCAGCTACCAACATCACCGCCTATAACCAAGCCGTATGTCAACCGGCCAGACATTATCAAAGCTCCTCATCCAAAATCAGTCCCAAGCTATTCTTCTTATAGCTGTCCTAATATGCAAAAAATCAATTCAACCGGTTGGGCCTAAATGCATGATAACTCAAATTTCAATAATAATAAAAATCTCCACCCAAAATAGTCTCATCATTTAAATGGAAAAATTCAAAACTCTCCAAAACGTTATATTTAATAAATATAATCAAATATTTATGATAGAAAATATCAAAACTAATTTTGACACTGATTTCCTTTCTCGTCATCATCGGGGGTTTAATTTATATAAATTTATTTTTACTATCTTTTAATTTTTTGATAACGATTTGGGTCGTTACAATATTCCCCAAGTAGCCCATTGGGCTGCTCTGGAAGGTGTAGTTTTCCTTTTGTAGGAAGAGGCTATGGGCTATGATAAACTGCAGAACTAGCTGTAGGTGTTCAGCCTTGGTTTTAATATAGAAAAGAATATCGTCAAAGAAAACCAAAATAAAATTCCGTAGGTGGGAGCTTAATACTTTATTCATCAAGGACTGAAATGTGGATGGCGCATTAGTGAGCCTAATGGGCATCGCCAAGAACTCAAACTGTTCATGGTGGATGCCGAAAGCCATTTTCTCGACATCTTCTTGATGCACTCGTACATGGTTAGCACGAACGAAGGCCCAACTTGGTAAATACACTGATGCCGTGTAACCTATGTTGTTAAAGGGTCTCAGGCGCGCCTAAGGCTCAAAGCTCACTAGGCTCAGATGTTTGCGCCTTCGTCCGCCTTTGCCTAAGGCTCAAGGCTCACCAGGCTCAGATGTTTGCGCCTTCGTCCGCCTTTTTTGCGCCTTTGGAGCATAGAAGGCGCATCTCGGTGAGATTTCTGTTGTAATTTTTTTTTCAAAATGAAGAAAGATATAATTTAAGAAATCAATAATTTTTGCATGATTTAGTGTTTGTGAAATATATTCGAGCATTGAAACTTTGATATTATGCAAGTGATCACATTGATTCTATTTTTTAAGAGATAAATGGTAGTAATGAATGATTAATAGGTAAAATAGATGAATAATCTGATCAAGAATATGAACTGATGTTTAATGTTGATTATTTAAAATGGATGTGATTGCGCCTTACCTTCGCTAGGCGCACGCCTGCACCTTGAGCCTTGCTCCTAGACTCCAAAACCCCTTTCGCCTTGGTGCGCCTTGAGCCTTTAATAACTAAGCATGTAACTCGTTTAAAAGCTCCTCTACCACATGGATCATTAATTTATCTTTTATTGTCTTGTCATTCAACTGGTGATAGTCCAGACAAAATCGACATGAACCCTCCTTCTGAACCAAGAGGACATGGAAGGAGAAAGGCGAGGCACTCAGCCGAATGATCCCTTGTTGTGATTTTTGTGACACTACTGCTCATTCTCATCTTTTTAACGATAAAGGTAGTGGTACGGTTGTACCACTACTGGTGGAATCCCCGGTTGTAGGCAAATGCGGTGGTCGTGCCTACGTGGCGGTGACAAATTGCCAATACATCTGAGGAGTGTAGTAGCTCCTCCAACCTTCTGTGCTAGTCTTTTGCCCTTGTATTACCTGTACTAGTCATAAGGGTTTTTATTTTTTGCTTTGCTAAATGACCTCTCATCCTACTAATTTGAAGATCATACTGAAGGCTGCGAAGTCCCATAAGATGGGCCCACTATGCTCAACCATTTGACACCTATACCATATCAAACCTATCCAACGGAATAACATATAGGTCTAGCGAGAAGCAGCCATCGCTGGCCTATATCTATACTCCCTTATAGAGGCCAGGGATTGTATCCTTTTCCCCATTGATCATCGTGGCCTGCATCCTATACCCATTGCTGATCGGAAGATCTAATTGCTTGGCAGCACTTGTAATGATAAAATTGCGCGTGCTACCAATGTCTACTAGTATGAGTGGCGACTGATCCACAACGTCTGCTTTGATCTGTATGACACAAGAGTTGCTAACTCCTGTTGTGGCATGGAGGGAAATCTATGGCTTTTCTTGATCTTAATCTTCCTCTTGATCTTCCAGTTCATTTAGCTCTAACTAGAAGAGCTTCTTACATTCATGAATGTGGAAATATGTTTCGTTATAGTTGAAACAGTGTTCCTGCGCACGTCTATTTGCCATATGGACCCGCTATAGTTTCTTTACATAAGTGGGAGTGGTCCCCTCTCCTTGTCCCTCTGTAAAGCTCCCAGAGTGATAGCCGATCCTTTGGGAGGTGGTGTCAGCCTTAGGTTTATTCCCAGTCGTTGTCCGTCCTCCTATCTATCCATTTGCAATTGATAGTCACAAATTTGAGCAAAGTTCATTTCAGGAGGATTTTGGAACTCGACCTATAAACACAGACGTTCCTGCAGACCCGCTGTGAAAATTGGGACATGTTGGTCCAGCCTGGGAGAAGTAACATGAGTGAGTAATTTCTGGAAGTGCTCAAACTAATCATCAACTGAGGTATTTGAGTTCGTCTAATGGATTCCTATGCCGTGACACCCCGAAGCGTAAATAGTAGTAATGTTTGAAGTCTTTGTAGTTCATGTGCAGGTGTTCTTGCAAGATTATACATACTATAGTTGAGCCGATCCCACTAAGTGAAAGGCCGCCAACTGATCCATTCCACCCACGTAGTCCGTTTGTTGATGAAATTGTTCACAACGCGTGAAGCACTCCAAGGGATACTGTTTCCCTTCGTACTGCGGGAATCTAACTTAACATAGTGCGGAACACTACACGTATCACTTCGAAGCGGAGGTATATCTTTGGGAAGGTTCGAATGCTGCCCCTCATAGTAATTTGGATGTTCCCAATGAGTCCAGGTTGCCGGTTGATGTTCCGGAGGGGTTGGGTCCAAGGCCCCTCCTTGAAAATGGTTGGTTGGATGCTGAGAACGCCCCGTTAGTGGTTGGAAACCCCCACGGTCTATTTGCCAACAGTGTGGTGTGGGCCAGTGGGTGCCTAGAGGTCTGGTGACCTCAGCTTGGCCAACGGCTTGCCAGCTTGGCTGTCTGTTAGCCCGATTTCGTATTGCGATCCCGCTTGATGGGGGATCGATAGGTTCTGCCGATCAGTGGAGGCTAGACGAGTTCTGCCGATCAGTGGGGGATCGACCTGATCCACCTATGGATGCGCCCTTTGGGGCTGATGAGCTTGAGGATTGTTAATCTAGGTGTGCATGCACTGCATCTAGGGTAACAGCATGTCTCACCTCGCTTGTGGTGGAATCGGCGATGACCTTGGTGAGCATTGCCTTGAGTTCAACAAATTGATCTGATTCAGCATCCATGACGAGCAGCTTAGATACCATGATGTTGGGAATGTAAGATTGAGACCTCGTCACGCGGCGATGGTGAGCTGATTTAAAGTCAACGCTCATTCTCTCATTCTCCCTTGGCAACCTTTGAGTGGCATATTGTGGAAACCTTAGCTAGGAGAAGAAGAAGAGAGATTGAGTGATAGTGAGAAGAGATGAGATGAGAGTGAGGTGATTAGAGAATTAGCTTAAACCTGCTTAGGAATTTCAGTCATCACATGGGTATATATTTCCACAACCAAAATTATGTAAGAGTCCATTATTAAGAAAATTGCAGTGAAAATATGTAAAATCTTTCATTACCCTTGAACACAATGTCCGTAATAGTCTTCTTCCTGCCCGTAAACGGACGTCTCCAGAACGTGTCCGTAATAGTTTGTTGTAACATGCACATCATGTGAAGGGAGGATCACTCCATGCATATGACTAAGGGAGCATTCTCATGTTCGGATGTGGTTTGAAATTCAAATTGTTCTGCCATGGTGATCCAACCATTTGGACCAATGCCTTCCAACACTGAAAGTTCTAGATGTAGGGGCAGAGATTAACTAGTGCTAGTGTCGGGCAATCGATGTGGATAACTTCTCGGTTGCGCAACTGTTACTCGATGTGGATAACTTCTTTGCTGCGCAACTGTTACCCGCTGGTTCTCTTTTGGTGATATTCCATGGGGGAGATTTAGATGGAGTGTTATGTACTCTTGAGAATCTCCCGTAGGAGTGTGTAACCATGCCAAGGAATCTTCACTACGGTCCATTTATGAGGAGACTGTTTCCACTATGTTTTCTAACTTGTCGAAACATGACTCAGACAATGGATCGAGTAACAAACATGAAGATGAGGACATTCCGGGCTGAAGATCGAACCAGCTTGTTAGAGATGAGACAGTGCAGATGAGTAGAAGAGCAATGGAGGATAATTTTGATAGATACTTTTACCGAGATCAACCAAGAGACTAATGATTCTTGTGTTCCAGTGTGATTTAAAAATGGATATAAAGTACTTATCAAGCTGTAAATATAAAGGGGACGATGAGAACAACGGATGGTTGAATAGAAAAGCTGTAAAAATCTGGCTTCACAATATTGCGCTTATTGAGTAGACCATAGGTGTGCTATTGTATTTCATACGCTTATCCCTATTCTGCCTTCGTGTCTTGTTAGTCCTACGCTTTTCGCTTTTTCTCCTGTGCTTTCCATCACGTGTACCACCATCTTCCTCTGTTTGTCCGGACTTCACGCACCGCCATAATTCTTGGTCAGTGCTCCACTCTACAGTCTCTACATGTCGATCTCTACCTCATCTCCTCCGCACATGATGCTCTTTCAAGCCTATTTAGGTCACGCGCCATGCCGTTGTATTTGCATCGCCTTTGCTTTGCATGCCACTGCTTCTCTCAGGCCTGTAGAGGCCCGGAGTGCTTGTAGTCCCCCTGTGTAACATACAAAGTATGGGTGGGTGTAATACAAGTCCAAAAGTATTTATGCAAAAATGAAATAAAAATATAAGCACATCAACCAACGTCATACATAATGTTCAACAACTATCCACTCATCAGGCTTTTTTTTAGGAATGTCAACCCCTCTTCAGCTTTCATAAAGTAAAAAATATATTCAAACATGTCATAAACTAATTTTTTAGCTTAAGGTTCAGCTTTAGGCTCCGTTTGGGGGGACTTATTTTCACCGGTCAAGCGGTTACGACCGCATGAACCGGACCTTAATTTAAGGTCCGGTTCATGCGGTCGTAACCGCTTGACCGGTGAAAATAAGTCCCCCCAAACGAAGCCTTAGTCTTTTTTAATCAACTTGAGATTTGAGTACAAACTTCAGCTATTTATCTTATTGCAGGCCTGAAATGGTGGTAGGATGGTACCATTCCCATCCTGGCTTCGGTTGCTGGCTTTCTGGTGTTGACATTAACACCCAGCAGGTGAGTTACTCGACTCAGCTTGATTCAGCCCTAAACCGAAATATAATAATATTCTTCTTAAAATTGAAATTTTCTATTTCGAGTTGATCCTCTTGGAATCACAATGCATTATTTCCCGTGCTTTTTGTTATTCTCAGAGCTTCGAAGCCCTAAATCCAAGAGCAGTTGCTGTGGTGGTCGATCCAATCCAGAGCGTTAAAGGGAAGGTAGTGATTGATGCGTTCCGACTGATTAACCCACAGACTATGATGCTGGGCCAAGAGCCTCGCCAGACCACCTCCAACTTGGGCCATCTCAACAAACCCTCCATCCAGGTCTCAACCCTAAAACCCTTCTTCTTCTTCTTCTTCTTCTTCTTCTCCATAATTAGCTCTTGATTACACGCATTTACATTTCCTCTTTGCTGATGCTGATGCATTATTATCAGGCACTCATCCATGGTCTCAACCGGCACTACTACTCCATAGCTATAAACTATCGGAAGAATGAGCTCGAAGAGAAAATGCTTCTGAACCTGCACAAGAAGAAATGGACGGATGGGTTAACGCTCGGACGATTTGACGCGCATTCGAAGACCAACGAGCAAACCGTGCAGGTCACAACATTATAACTTGTTCTGGAGGAATTCTTCCTTTTTCTTCTCGCCGACTAGTACGAAGCATTAATAATATTTGAGCATCATGCGTGCAGGAGATGCTGAACCTGGCCATCAAGTATAACAAGGCTGTCCAAGAGGAGGATGAACTTCCGCCGGAGAAGCTGGCGATAGCTAACGTGGGTCGGCAGGACGCAAAGAAGCATCTGGAAGAGCACGTGTCCAATCTCATGTCCTCGAATATAATCCAGACACTCGGCACAATGCTCGACACGGTAGTCTTCTAAACCAGACCAATTTTCCGCGTTTCTCTCTATACGATGCATTGCCTCGACAACTGAATTATTCGTGTTTTAGTAAATTATTATGTCGCAAATAGTAGTTCGCCAAATGATATTTATAGCGACAAAGTTCAATCATTCATGTGATGAGTTGTTTTGGTTTGGGGGACTTTGGATAAAGCTGTCTTCTGCATGCATTTATGATGGGAAGTGTGTTGTTGATGGAAGGATTGATTTTTATGGCTTTTAAATCCTCTGATATTATTTATGCAATGCTGTTAGTTTCATATTGAGATCCTAATAGTAGGGCATGAATTCTAATTGTCTTTTTACTCTTCTAAACTTTTTCAGAGGATCTCTAGGGGGTATTAGGGAGGTTTTTTTCATTTCAAATAAATAAATATAAGTAAATATATAAATTACATATTCTAATTAATGTGCAAATTACACGAGTTTAGGCTCCAACCAACACCCATGATTTTTGAATAAGTGATGGTAAAGGGAAAAATGTCAAAGTTCAACATACAAGGTCAACACCAATACTATTTTTCACATCAACTATTATTACATAAAGAATTGATGATGATAATACCAGCTATGAGAGATCAATTGTAATTTATATAGTATATAAAGAATTTTTGATAGATGGCGGTTGTGAACGCTGTGGTTCATGAATGCCCAACCTCACCTAAACTAGGCTTCGTTTGACGTGGTGGTGGCGGTCGTGAACGCATTGGTCATGAACCGTCGTTCTTGAACGCTCGACCTCACTAAAAGATTTCATGCATTTTATGCACAAAACTAGTTTATTTTCTTGGTAGCGGTCATAACCTTTGTCATGCCAAACATACATTCTATGCTAATTGGGTTTTTGTCTAAACTCATCGGATCAAAAAAGCCGCGCCAAACGAAGCTTTAGTTTCATCAACTTTTATGTTCAAAACTAGTTTTATTTTCTTGGGGGTGGTTGTCATGCCAAACATGCATTTTACTACGGTGGTGTTTTTGTTCAAACTCACCGGAGCAAACAAAAAAAAAGCCTGCCAAATTGAGCTTAAATGGTCCTTTCACTTGTCAGAGCTAATTAATCACTAAATGTTTAATTAGATTTTTTTTTGAGAGTCCTTTCAATTTAAACCAAAATTAAAAATGTCTGAATTATGTTTAATGTAGAATTGTTGGATAAGATTGATAGAAATAAATATTCAATTTTCATTCCCGCATGATAAATTTAGGGCATTGTTATAGGTAGATTAAGTTTGCCTATATACAAATCATTATTATATATAAATAATATTAAATATTTTTTTTTAAAAATCAGTTCAAAATTAAAAAAAAAATCTAAATTTTTAAACATTCAATCAACTACATCAAACCAATTGATAATAATTTCTAAGTTGAAATGTGAAATTCTAAGGACTTGCATGTTTGTTAGAAGCATCTGGTTGTTCAGCAAATCACATTTTATCCACAGACAATGACAACGATCAAAATTACATATCCATTCAGCTTACATTGAGCAATGGCATTACAAAAAAAAATTACAATCTCAACAAAGCACTAAAGCAGGAATCAGGAGATATAGAGAGAACTTGAGAAAGGGGAATATCGAGTTGAGAAGAGGTGCATATGCACAAATGTTTCCTAATTTGAAATAAACCTAGTCCCGCGCACCACTTGTCTCCGGCGATGTCGGCGTGTATGGAGAGAGGGTGGGACGTGAACGGGAGAGACAACGTCGCGGGATCGGTTAGTGCCGGGACATGGTGCTCGCAAAATGACCTTTCTTACCAACACCAATTGTGATGGTTTACGTCGACAATATGGTTGAAGCGGCGGGGCTTCCGATCTGGAGCGAGAAGGGAGTCACGTGTGGGGGTTAGGGCACGAGAGAAGTTCTAGGCGGAATATGGCAAAAAGTTATTAGATTTAGGTATTTAATTGGTTTGTATATAGTAGTTTTAATGACCCTCAAAACTCCAGATTTTTGGTTTGTATATAGCCAAACTTAGTCTACTTATTGTACAACCCTGGGTTCGCCGAAGGGGCGTTCTAAGACTTGGGTGTAGGCGAAGCAGGCGAGCGAGACGAGTGAGGGCTCGCCGCCCTGCGGCGAACGGACCGCGAGGGCGAGGCGAGCGGGGGCTCGCCGACCTGCGATGCACAGATGGTGAATGGGTTCGCGCCCGCCTAGGTCGCAAGGCCAGGAGAGGCAAGCGAGCTTCGGGGTGAGTGGTGCCTTCGCGGACCACTCGCCCAGTAGGCCAAGGATCTGACGAGTGGTGCCTTCACGGGCCACTCACCTAGTGTGATCGTCAGGCGAGCGTTGTCTTCGCGGACTACTCGCCCAGAGAATCAGGTGTGCGGGAAGTTAGGCGAGTGATGCCCTCACGGACCAGTCGCCCAGGGGGATCAGCCGAGAGCTGACCAACGAGCGAGGATAGGCCTCCTACGGCTCTCGCTTCTCTTGCGAGGCGAGCCAGGTTTTGGGTGTAATATTTTATTTCCTATTTATTCAGTCTCGTCTGCCTATAGCCATTTCAAACAGCGGAGTTTGGCTGTTGCAGACCATTTTGTGGTGCATTTAGCAAAATCAAAAGGCGTAGTTACGCTATTAGCAGACATAGTTGAGAAAACTATATATATACCATGAAGGGCACCTTTGGAGAGGATTCCATTTCTTTGGCTTCTTCCTCCTCTGGACATTTTTGGTTAGCTCCCAAGGCTCTCCAAGGTGCCCAACTTCAGCTTTTGACTTGGGAGGGGAAGCACTATAAGATCTTCCGGGTGTGTGGTGGGGCCTCCGCGCTGCATCCAAGGGTCAGTGTTTAGTTCTAAATCTTCGGTCAAGTTTCTTCTCGGGACAAGTAGGTGTGAGCTGCCCCCTCTTAGGGGTCCAAACTTCTCGTTGGGCTGATTCTCGGTTCCAACATTTTTGGTGCGGTGAGCGTAGTAAGCAGCTTGTACAAGAAAGTCTCAAGGAAGTAGCATGACTAAAGAGGATGAGCAAGGTGTCGGCTACAGCGGCTCGCCGACAATAATTGGGAGGCGAACTTCCGAAGGGAAGTGCTAGAGACGATCAATCTCTCCTTCGCCGCGGCGCGAGGCGAATTCTCGACCCCTGCGGCCCAGGTCGTCCCGCCGCTGGGGGTAAGCAAGAATGCCACGGGGCGGACCGACAAGGAGAAGGATGGCGAGGCGTCGGGGCGAGACCTCGCTGGGCGAGAGATTTTCCCCAGCCCGACGAGTGCGGGCCCGATCAACGAGCTCGTGGGGCGAGTGGAGCAGGCGAGAGCGGTGAGCGGAGGAAGCCCGTTCTGCGAGGTGGTGCTTTCCGCACCAGTCTCAGAGCGATTCATGGAGTCAGATATGGTCTACTACACCGACAAAGATGACCCAGTCCAACACCTGCAATGGTTTGAGGACAGTCTCCATCCGACCCATGTCAGATGCTTTCCAGTGCCAACTCTTCGCCATCACCATGAAGGAGAAGGCGCGTGACTGGTTTCACCAGCTTCCCATGAGGTCGATCTATGGGTTCGATGATTTGCGTCGGAGTTTCCAGCCGCGCTTCTCGACGTCGAAGAAGAGGAAGAAGGATGCCGAGACACTCTTCAAGATCAAGCAAGGGTCAAGGGAGTCGCTGACCCACTACATGGACAGATTCCAGGAGGAGGTCCTGCTCGTCCAAGAGGTCCCCAGATTCACCCTCCAGCTTGCCTTAACGGTGATGCTGAGGGAGGGGTTCTTCAAGATGAATCTGAAATGGAAGGCCCCCCTGTCCTTTGAAGAGATGATGGAAAGGGCGACAGGGGAGATCGAAGGAGGGGCAGCAAATCCGGAGTTCACAAAGAGATTGACAAGACTGAGTGAACCGGAGGCGAGGCGGTATGAAGCTAGGAGAAGAGACGAGCCGAGGACCCCTGAGCTGGGTTGGAGGCAGTAGGGAGGGGGCATGCAGGGCCCAGGAAGAGGGTTTGCCCAAGGAGGGGGCAACTTCCAGGGAGGTCAAGGAAGACTGAACCACCCAGGATGGAGGCAGGGCCCGAGACCATTCCCTCCCCCGCTCCAACAGGCCATGGCGATCGGCCGGGGAAGAGGGAGAGGAGCAGGAAGAGGAGTGGGTAGGGTGGCGTTGCCCTACTGTGACTTCCACCAGGAGGAAGGTCACACGACGGCCACCTGCCCAGAGTTTTTGGAAATGAGGAGGATAAGAGGTCCAGTACAACAACAACAAAAACCGATGAGGATTGGAGAGGTACTACCTGGAGAAGGGGAGGAGGATAGGTGCGATGATCGGGCTGACGTGGGATCCCGAGGGGGGATCAGAGTGATCCATGGGGGGGGGGGGTGGAGGAATTGAGTGTTGGTGCTTCCATGGTGATCTGGAAGTGATCAAGCATTTAGCCTCACTGCCAACGCGATATGAGCCTATGAGGTCACACACAAGAGTGTTTGGAGAAGTTGGAGGAAGTATTGTGTTGGACTTACTCATATTGGATACGAGTGAAGGACCAATCCTAGACTTATTGGAGTTGGGTCGAGTCAGCTGAATGCTCCACAGGTATTGTGAATATTTTATGGAGCGTGTTGGCAAGTCTTCGAGACGAGTCGACGAGAATGTCACAACAACGTTTACATCAAATCGCCGAGTTATGGTTTACTCGACGAATTGAATGTTACTCGACGAATCTTACCTCAGTTCGTCGAATGAACTAATTCATGAATCGACTAATTCATTTTTACTCGACGAATTTCTTGTGAAATGTTCACTCGACGAATTAGTTTGTTACTCGACGAATTCAATTTGTTACTCGACGAATTTCTTCGGTGAAGTGTTCACTCGACGAATTCCGTGTTTACTCCGATGCATTCACGGGTTTGCGGTTAGCCTTTTTGTCGCCTGGGTATAAATAGAACCCGATCGATGCCCTAATTGTGTGCTGCCTTTGTGCGATCCTTTTGCGATAGAAGAAGAACGACGGAAGTGTTCCGACGGTCTTGATCCTGCACCCCGTCGCCGCAGCCTCTTCCTGTAATCGGATCTAGCAATCCGTGGAAGACCAAGAGGGCATTCTTCCCTCCGACCTAGTTCTTGTGCGACAAGAAGCTAGGGTTCTCCTTTCGCTCGTGTGGACTTCCGTATAGGCGCCGATCCATTTCAACGCTTGGGACTCAACGACTATTCTCCGGATTTCAGTTGTGGAACACCTTGGTTGAGTATTGACTCAATCCCCTTCAGGTATTGCTATGTGTTGCTTTCCTAATTTCTTGATTCATGAAATCCGCAAGATCCTTACTCTTTGGGATGTTCTTGTTATTTCTTCCGCTGCGCACATTTGATGTGCTTTTATCATTATGAATGGTATATAGAAAACCCAATAGTGGTATCAGAGCCAGGTTGTGAACCTGTTAGGGGATCTGCCCCTAAGACCCCGCCAGGGGCGCGACCCCTTGGAACCCCGCCAGGAACGCATGTGATTGTGTTGCGATGTCATTATTTTAGAGATTGTTTTCTCCTTTGCAGTAACCGTCCCTCAAAATGGTTTGTGATACCAAATGTCATGGATTTTGAATCTGACAGTGAGAGACGAACTTGTCTACTGCATAAGTGGAGTTAGTGTTCCTGTGTTCAATGCATGTAAATCTGAAGATTTAGAAATGTTCTAAATGTTCAGATTTAGCCTCTCTTATCAAAGTGTTGATAGTTTATTTTTGGTGCACATTGGGGATGCATTTGGTTTGTGAATGTTAGTTTTATACTTTGTGAATGTGCAATGTGATTAAGTGTTAATCACGATGAAATATTCATCGATTGAATAATAAAATCCCTTATCCAATATTAAGTATACAGATGCCTTCCGATGGATGACACTCTTCCTACCTCGATCGATGAAGTGTGGGCTTGCCAAAGCAAGGTGCATTAATCTATCTTGGTAAGGGTGCGAGTGGATAATTGTGATATCTCACTGTCGACATCAGGTCCAACTTAACTAGGTGACCTCAAAGGTTGAGTGCCTAGAGGCATAGGGTTGGCATGCTCCATATGATGGAAGCGAATAAAGAGTTATTCACAAACCATACAAGAGTTGCATGGTGATGCAATTGACAAATGTTGTCTACCTAAATAACCGCATTATGAGAGGAACGCCAAAGCGGACTCTTTGTGTGGGTGAAATATGGATCTTGTCCACTAAGAGAGTAGCTCGCATAAAATCTCCAAATCGAAATTAAGGGTTGTCGATTTGATTAAAATAGTGGGAGCTTTTAATAAAAGTCCTTATTAAATAAAATGTATTTTGAAATATAGTACTAAATCTATTTTGCAAAATTTCTTGTAGAATATCCATGACAAGTGGATCTCACTCCACCCTGTCCCTGAGAGCTATCCTTGAGAAGGACAAGCTCAACGGGACGAACTTCCTTGAATGATATAGAAACCTGAGAATTGTTCTCAAGCAAGAGCGCAAGCTCTATGTCTTGGAAGGGGAAGCCCCCACAGAGCTGACCGGGAATGCTCCGCGAGCAGACATAGATGCTTACAAGAAGTATCAGGATGATACCTTGGATGTGGAATGCATCATGCTTGCTACCATGTCCTCTGAGCTTCAGAAGCAACACGAGTGCATGCGTGGTTATGAGATAATTGGGCGCCTCAAGAAAATGTTCGAGGGGCAAGCCCGACAAGAGAGGTTTGACATATCCAAGGCATTGTTTCAGTGCAAAATGGGAGCTCGAGACTCAGTGGACTCACGTACTCAAGATGATTGGGTATATAGAGAACCTTGAAAGACTGGGTTTTCCCTTGGGCCAAGAGTTGGCCACAGACCTGATCCTGCAATCATTGACGGACAGTTATGAGCAGTTCGTCTTGAACTATAATATGAACGAAATAGAGAAGACACTGCCCGAACTCCTAGGCATGTTGAGAACTGCCAAAAATAATATGAATAAGGTCAAGCCTGCTAGTTCCATACTGATGGTGCATAAAGGCAAGGGCAAGACCAAGGGATTAAAGAAGACAAAGATAGGATCTATGTCTCATTTTGATCCCAAATCTTCTGCACTGAAAAGGAAAGGTCAGGCGAAGGAAGGAAAGTGCCACCACTGCGGTAAGACAGGGCATTGGAGGCGGAACTGTCCCCTCTACATTGCGGATCTGCAAAAGAAGAAGGGAAGTGTGACTTCCACTTCAGGTATTTACGTTATAGAGATAAACCTTTCTGCTCCTTCATCTTGGGTATTGGATACCAGATGCGGTTCTCACATTTGTACAAATGTGTAGGAACTGAGAAGGAGAAGAATGATGGGTAAAGGGGAGGTAGACCTGCGCGTCCGAAATGGAGCAAGAGTTCCTGTCGTTGCCTTTGGTGTCTATTGTCTTTCTTTGCCCACTGGGCTTGTAATAGAACTAGATAATTGCTATTTTATTCCAGCCATAACTAGAAACATTATATCTATATCATGTCTTGACATGAAAGGTTTTTCATTTATAATTAAGAACAATTGTTGTTCAATTTTTATGAATGATGTTTATTATGGTGTAACCCAATTGTTTAATGGTTTATATGTTTTGAACTTAGACCATCCGATCTATAATGTAGAAAATACTAAAAGACTAAAAACAAATGACTCGAATCCTACATACCTTTGGCATTGTCGTTTAGGCCATATCAATGAGAAATGCATATCCAAGCTCCATAGAGATGGACTACTGGACTCATTTGATTATGAATCATTTGAGAGATGCGAGTCATGTTTATTAGGCAAGATGACGAAAGCCCTTTCATTAGTTGTAGTGAGAGGGCTGATGATCTCTTGGGTATAATACATAGTGATATATGCAGACCCATGAGTTCTATGGCTAGAGGTGGGTTCTACTACTTCGTTACATTTACTGATGATTTCAGTAGATTCGGATACGCGTTTCTTATGAAGAACAAATACGAAACCTTTGAAAAGTTCAAAGTGTTTAAGAATGAAGTAGAGAACCAAATGGGAAAAAGGATAAAAGCACACCGATCTGATCGAGGTGGCGAATATCTGAGTCATGAGTTTCATGATCATCTGAAGGAGTGTGGTATTGTATCATATCTCACTCTGCCCGGAACACCGCAACATAATGGTGTTTCTGAGAGGAGGAATCGTACCTTGTTAGACATGGTGCGGTCGATGATGAGTCATGCAGATCTGCCCATTTCCTTTTGGGATTTTGCTCTAGATACTGCTGCTTTCACACTAAATTGAGTTCCAACCAAAACGGTTCAAAAGACACCATATGAGATATGCACTAGGAAGCGTCCTACTATGTCGTTCATTAAGATTTGGGGTTGTGAGGCATACGTACGACGTCAAATGCCTGACAAGCTGGAACCCAAATCGGATAAATGTTATCTAGTGGGGTATCCTAAGGAGACCAAAGGGTACTACTTCTACCTGCCGTCTGAGGGCAAAGTGTTTGTCGCAAGGACTGGTGTCTTTTTGGAGAAAGAGTTCTTATCCAGAAAGTCTGCTAAGGTAGAACTTGAAGAAGTTCAAGAAACACAAACAATGAACGAACCGGAATTGGAACATGAGCCAGGACTACAAGAAGTTGTAGCTGGAGAACCTGCTCAAGAAACACAAGTCCTACGTAGATCTGGTAGACCTAGATTTGAGCCTGAGAGATATGGATTTCTCGTGTCTCAAATAGGTAATGTGTTGCTTATGGATCATGATGATGAGCCTGCAACCTAACAAGAGGCAATGAATGGACCTGACTCCGAGAAGTGGCTTGAGGCCACGAAATCTGAAATGGACTCCATGTATGCAAACCAAGTTTGGACCTTGGTGGAACCACCTGAAGGGGTACGACCCATATGGTGCAAGTGGGTCTTCAAGAAGAAGACCGACATGGATGGGAATGTAGAGACATTCAAAGGCTGGCTGGTGGCTAAAGGTTTCAGGCAAATTCATGGTGTTGACTATGATAATACCTTTTCCACTGTGGCCATGGTCAAGTCCATCAGAATTCTACTTGCTATTGTTGCGTATTATGACTACGAGATCTGGCAAATGGATGTCAAAACTTTCCTTAATGGAAACCTCCTTGAGGAAGTGTATATGACACAACCCGAGGGTTTTGTATCTCCAAGTGAAGCCACTAAAATATGCAAGTTGAATCGATCCATTTATGGATTGAAACAAGCTTCTCGAAGTTGGAATCTTCGTTTTGATGAGAAAATCAAAGAGTTTGGTTTCATCAAGAACGAGGATGAGCCTTGTGTTTACAAGAGGATTAGTGGGAGCGTTGTTGTCTTCCTGATATTGTATGTAGATGACATACTGTTGATCAAGAATGACATTCCGACCCTGCAAGTTGTTAAGAACAACCTAGGGAACTACTTTTCTATGAAAGACTTGGGCGAAGCGACTTACATACTTGGTATTAAGATCTATAGAGATAGATCGAAGAAGTTGCTGGGTTTGACCCAAAGTACATACATTGGAAGGTGCTGAAGTGGGTCAGCATGCTTGAGTCCAAAAGGGGATTCTTACCCATGTCTCATGGTGCGAGTCTCTCCAAGGACCAGTGTCCTAAATCTTTGGAAGATAAGGACCGCATGAAGTTGATTCCATATGCTTCGGCAATTAGATCAATCATGTATGCAATGTTATGTACACGACCCGATGTCTCTTATGCTTTAAGCATGACGAGCAGGTATCAGTCTGATCCCGGTGATGGTCACTGGATTGCTGTCAAGAATATCCTAAAGTACTTGAGAAGGACTAAGGATATGTTCTTGGTGTATGGTGGAGAGGAAGAGCTCGTTGTAAATGGTTACACAGATGCTAGCTTCCAGACTGATAGGGATGATTCAAAGTCCCAGTCAGGTTTTGTATTTTGCCTTAATGGAGGAGCTGTAAGCTGGAAGTGTTCCAAGCAAGAGACAGTTGCCGATTCTACGACTGAGGCCGAGTATATCGTTGTTGCAAATGCGGCGAAGGAGGCTGTGTGGATTAGGAAATTCATCAGCGAGCTTGGTGTAGTTCCTAGCATTGTTGGTCCCGTAGTTCTCTACTGTGACAACAACGGTGCTATTGCACAAGCTAAGGAACCTAGATCTCATCAGCGCTCCAAGCACATACTTCGGCGGTTCCATCTTATTCGAGAGATTGTCGATCGAGGAGATGTGAACATTTGCATAGTACCAACTGAAGAGAACATAGCGGATCCACTGACAAAGCCTCTTGCGCAAAAAAAGCATGATGGTCATGTTAGATCAATGGGTATTAAATACCTGAATGATCGTCTTTAGTAGGAGCCTTGTGGATTGTATGTTTGTTGGTTATTTATTCATTTGATGAATTGTGATATGTACTGTGTTTTTCATTTTACATTTATGGCAAGTTCTTATTGTTATGTCAATAGTTTCTATTTGATAGATTAATTAGTATAATAGATTCCCTTAGAATGTTTGTGTGAGAATTTGAAAATAACAAGAATTTTTATTTCCAAAAAACTGAGTATTACAAGTGTATTGCCTCCTTTATATAGACTAGGAGGGAAATAGTAAAATACAAGTATACGATGTGGGACTAAATACAAATACACAATACACAAGAGAGCTGGGCGGTCTGGGCGATCAAGAATATTGAGACCGCAGCGACCCCTGCGATCTGGAGTGAGATCGGGCGGTCACACGACAGGAGGAAGGTCGTGTGACAGAGGAGACCGTCGGACGGTTAGATCGTTGTGGCGAACACTCCCCCATAAGGGAGAGACCGGGAGGGCCAGACCGCTTCTCTCCATAAGAAGCGATCTGGTATATCCGAGATGAACCGACAGTCTTGTACTTGGAGACCGCTGAGACCGCTGGCTCTAGACCGCTTGGAGAGGCGGAATGATGCTGACCTTCACAAGACGCGATCTCGCATACTTGAGGAGAAGTGGCGGTTTGATGTTGGGAGACCGCACAGACCGCGGTTATCAAACAGTTGTCTGATAGGGCTGGAGATCGCCGACCTTCATCTTGCACAATCGCACATATCTGAGGAGGAACAACGGTCTGATTCTGGGAGACCGCACAGACCGCTGACTCGAGACCGCGCAGCTTCAACTTATCTTTATCCGGCGCGATCTGGTACATCAGAGGGGAAGCCGCGGTCTGATTATTGGAGACCGCACAGACCGCACA
This sequence comes from Dactylorhiza incarnata, assembly GCA_033032865.1. Taxonomy (NCBI): domain Eukaryota; kingdom Viridiplantae; phylum Streptophyta; class Magnoliopsida; order Asparagales; family Orchidaceae; genus Dactylorhiza; species Dactylorhiza incarnata. Next base: position 3,682,409 of record JAWHQI010000130.1, read on the forward strand.
GACCGCACAGACCGCTGGCTTCAGATCACGCGGCTTCAATCCTTTGAGACCGCTTGGCTTCAACACTCCCCCGCAAGCTGGAGCATATATATCAATCATGCCTAGCTTGTTACACACATCGGAGAAGGATGAAGATATAGGTTTGGTGAAGATATCAGCCAGCTCTTTATCCGAAGTTACGAAGGGAGTGCAGATTTGTTACTTCAAGATTTCTTCCCTGATGAAATGACAGTCCACTTCAATGTGTTTGGTTCTCTCATGAAAGACTAGGTTCTGAGATATATAGATTGCAGCTTTGTTGTCACAGAACATTGGCAATGGATGATTGTAAACTTCTCCTAAGTCTAGACGGAGAGTTCGTAACCATTTCAACTCGCATGTAGTTTGGGCCATGCTCCTGTACTCGGCCTCAGCACTTGATCTGGATACTACTGCTTGTTTCTTGCTCTTCCAGCTCACCAGATTTCCTCCCACGAAGGTACAGAACCCAGATGTGGATTTCCTGTCTCCTTTATCATCAGCGTAGCTAGCATCTGAGTAGGCTTCTATCTTGAGATGGTTGTTCCTTTGGAACAGAAGTCCCTTCCCTGGAGATTCCTTAACGTATTCTAATATCTTTAAAGCAGCTTGAAGATGACATTCCTTCGGAGCTTGCATGAATTGGCTGCCCTTCCCAACAGCATAACAGATATCAGGTCTTGTTACAGTTAGGTAGATGAGCTTGCCTACAAGACGACGATATCTAGTGTTATCAAGTAGAGGAGGAGAGTTGTCAGTCCAGAGTTTGTCGTCTCCAATTGCCATTGGATATTTAGCAGGTTTAGCACCCAGAAGACCTGTTTCCTTTAGAAGGTCAATAGCATACTTCCGTTGTGAGAGAACAATGGAGCTATGCTTCCTTGAGATTTCAATGCCCAGAAAGTACTTGGGAGTCCCCATATCTTTGGTCACAAAGTGTTGGAGAAGATGTTTCTTTGTAAGGGAGACACCTTCAACATCATCACCTGTGAGAAGGATGTCATCAACGTATACATCCAGAACAACCATTCCATGAGATGTCTTGCGAATGAAGAGAGAGTGATCCACAGAACTACGGACAAATCCAATGATCTTGATAACTTCGTTAAATTTTTCAAACCAGGCGCGAGGACTTTGCTTAAGACTATAGATGACCTTCTTTAGCTTACATACACGAGTCTCCCCCGGAGCAACATACCCTGGAGGTTGCTCCATGAAAACAACCTCTTGAAGATCACCATAGAGAAAGGCATTCTTGACATCCAATTGAGATAGATGCCAACCTTTGTTGACGGCCACAGAGAAGAGGACCCTGATGGTTGTAAGACGAGCGACATGTGAGAAAGTGTCAAAGAAGTCTACTCCATATGTCTGAGCAAAACCTTTGGCAACCAAGCGAGCTTTGTAGCGGTCAACAGAGCCATCGACACGATATTTTATCATAAAGACCCATCTACACCCAACAACATCTATCCCAATAGGTGGAGGAACAAGAGTCCAAGTGCCACGGTCCTGAAGGGTGGAGATTTCATCATCCAGGGCAGCCTTCCACTGTGGGATGGCAAGAGCCTCCTGATAACTGGTTGGGGTGGCAGTATCTGTAATAGAAATAGCAAATGCCCTAGCAGAGGGGGTAAGTTGAGCATAAGTTACAACATCGTGAATAGAATATTGCGTACATGAGCGAACTCCCTTTCGAAGAGCAATAGGGAGGTCTTCAGTGGTGACTGTATCTGCAGGAGAGTCATCAACGGAAGAAGATAGTGCTGGCCCAAGAGTCGGGAGAGAAGGCCCCGGAGTAGGAGGACAGGTGGAAGGAGATGCTGGAGGTGGTGGAGGGAAAGGAAGAGGTGGTGGAGTTGGGAGAGTAGGTGGTAGTGGTGGAGAGTAAATGAGCGGTGTTATCAGACTAGGCGCAGGAGGCAGCGAGGTGGAAGAGTTAGAAAAGTATGGAACAGTTTCAAAGAAGGTGACATCAGCAGAAACATATTGTTTGCGAAGAAGGGGATCATAGCACCGGTACCCTTTTTGAGTTGGAGAATAACCAACAAAGATGCATTTAACTGCCCGAGGAGAGAGTTTGTCCCGACCTGGGGAAGGAGTGTGGACAAACGCAGTACAACCGAACACCTTGAGAGGTAATGAGAAGGGTTGTGAGGTGGGATATAGTAGAGAGAAGGGGGTGGAGCCTTGAAGAAGGGTGGAGGGAATGCGGTTAATGAGATAGCAGGAGATGAGGATGGCATGACCCCAATAGGTTTTGAGCATATTCATCTGGAAGAGTAAGGTGTGAGCCATGTCGAGGAGGTGACGATTATTACGTTCCGCTATCCCATTTTGTTGAGAAGTATAAGGACAACTAATCTGATGTGTAAGACCATGATTCATGCAAAACTCAGAAAATTGATGAGAAACATACTCTTTAGCATTATCAGTGCGAATAGCCTTGATAGATACTCCAAACTGAGTGGAAATTTCATTGTAGAAAGTTTTGAAAACAGAAAAAAGATTTGAGCATTCTTTTAACAGATGCACCCAAGTACATCGAGAGAAGTCATCAATAAAAGTAACAAAATACAAACTACTCTCACCTACAGTCTTAGTAGGAGAAGGACCCCAGATGTCTGAGTGGAGGAGATCAAAGGGACGAGTCGAGCTACGTCCATGTTTGGCTGGGTAGGAAGCCCGATGGTGCTTTCCTAGTTGACAAGCTTCACAGTTGAGAGGAGAGGTATCTCTGGTGAGGTGAGGTAGAGGTTGATATAACAGTCGAGGTGGAGGGTGACCAAGACGGAGGTGCCATTGATGGAGAGAATCAGAGACGGTAGAAGCAGAGTGAGCAGCAAGAACGTCAAGGAAGTAGAGGCCTCCACTCTCAGTCCCAGTAGCAACTGTCTCCTTCGTATGAAGATCCTGAAAATAACAGTTAGTCGGAGTAAACATAATAGAGCATTGTAATTGTTGAAAGAGAGCCTTGACTGATAGTAAGTTGCATGGAAAAGTAGGCACATAAAGAGTGTTCTGAAGAGAGATAGTCGGAGTGACTTGAACTATTCCAGTCCCACACATATGTGAGGGAGAACCATCTGCGGTTAGAACCGGAGGTAAATTCTTGTGTTCTATTAATTGGGAGAAAAGGTGAGGGTTCCCTGTCATATGATTTGTTGCGCCAGAATCAATAAGCCATTTCCTTCAGTAACCACGTGCACACTACCCGAGGAGGTAGCAACAGAAGCAGACGGTGATCTAGTATCCGGTTGAGAAGCAGCAGCCAGAGGGCGAAGGTGAGGATGCTTGAGATAACAATGATCAATTGTGTGACCCTTCCGACCACAATGAGAACAAATGTGCCGCGGAGGTCCACGACCACCAAGATATCCACCACGGCCACCGGGTGACCACGTTCAGCCCGGTGAGCAAAGCTCTCTAGAGGAGGAGGGAAGACAACAAGGGTCGTTGGAGAAGGGAGGTAACAGCAGAGACCCGAGCAGCGGTGACATCAAGAGTTGGAGATTCAGCTTCTCCAAGGATTTGTTGTCGTATCATATCATAGGACTCCGGAAGACGGAGAAGGTAACACACAACCAGGAGCTCTTGGAAGTGTTTATGCTGTTCAGCAAGATCAGCAGAGAAGGGGCGATGCTGAAGGAGTTCAGCCCCAAGGGCCTGAACAACTTGATATGCTGTGGTGGGATCCATGGTTGGGCGGGCAAAGAGATCAACATACAAGGTGTAAATGCGGGAGGTTTTGGCGCCTTTGGAGTAAAGGGCCGCAAGATGCTTCCATGCTTCCTTGACAGTCTCATCATGACGAATGATAAGAAGACACTCATCAGAGAGACTGTTAGCAAGCCAGGTGAGGACAAGAGCATCGCTAGCATCCCAATCATCAAAGGTAGCAGATCCCGTGGGAGGAGAATCATCGGTGAGATGGTGGCGTTTGCGTTGAGAGCGTAAGAGAAAGGTGAAGGAGACACTCCAATCAGGATAATTAGCTCCAGTGAGCTTGGATGTGGTGCCAAGGTTTCCCGAGGAAGAGGTAGAAATAGGCACATGAGTGGGCGGGGGGGGGGGGGGGGGGGGGGGGGGGGTGTAACATTCACAGCAGGGGTACCCATGAGAGAGATCGCGCGGTCTCGCGGATATAAGGGAGATCGCGCGGACTGGAGGAGGAAGAGAAGAGATCGCACGGATTGTGCGGTCAGAAGAAAAAGAGTCCGGTCGAAGAGATCGATCGCTCGGATACCATGTGAGAATTTGAAAATAACAGGAATTTTTATTCCCAAAAAACTGAGTATTACAAGTGTATTGCCTCCTTTATATAGACCAAGAGGGAAACAGTAAAATACAAATATTCGATGCGGGACTAAATACAAATACACAATACACAAGAGAGCTGGGCGGTCTGGGCGATCAGGAATATTGAGACCGCAACGACCCCTGCGATCTGGTGTGAGATCGGGCGGTCACACGACAGGAGGAAGGTCGTGTGACAGAGGAGACCGTTGGACGGTTAGATCGTTGTGGTGAACACCCCCCCATAAGGGAGAGACCGGGAGGGCCAGACCGCTTCTCTCCATAAGAAGCGATCTGGTATATCCGAGATGAACCGGCAGTCTTGTACTTGGAGACCGCTGGCTTTAGACCGCATGGAGAGGTGGAATGATGCTGACCTTCACAAGACGCGATCTCGCATACTTGAGGAGAAGTGGCGGTCTGATGCTGGGAGACCGCACATACCGCGGTTATCAAATAGTTGTCTGATAGGGCTGGAGATCGCTGACCTTCATCTTGCACAATCTCGCATATCTGAGGAGGAGCAGCGGTCTGATTCTGGGAGACCGCACAGACCGCTGACTCGAGACCGCATAACTTCAATTTATCTTTATCCGGCGCGATCTGGTACATCAGAGGGGAAGCCGCGATCTGATTATTGGAGACCGCACAGACCGCTGGCTTCAGATCGCGCGGCTTCAATCTTTCGAGACCGCTTGGCTTCAACAGTTTGCTTCCATAGGAATTCAAGTACGCGACTTGAATGTGAGGGCCTATATATAACAAGAAGCTTCATTCTTAAATGGTCCCTAGTCGGAGTATCATCTTAGAAGTTGAAGGGCAATGATGATACGTTAAGACTAGCATATGCGTTGACTGGTGACCGGTTCTCATAGGTCATGATATTGTAATATCAAGTCATCACATGGGTACTTGTTAGTGAACAAGTTGTACTGGACAGACCCACCTTGAGACTACTTTGTGGATTGTTATATGAACGTGCCACAAGTAGGTCTCAACTAACAATGGTGTTTGTAGTTCTTTGACCTAAAGTCACAACATTCATCAAGTGAGGAAGAGCGTACTTTGATGCTATCTAAAGTCCTCCTTGAGAAAGGTTGATGATAAGGATGGTTATTGAGTATGTTACGATTCATTTGGGTGTTTGTGTGTGGACATATATGAGATTTGTCCTCCTTTATGACAGGAGTTACATCCATGGGCCCCTTGATGGAATGAGACCGAGAAATGCATGGCCATGCTGGGTTGAGCAAATATGTGATATTGAGCTTACTACTCTCTTAAGGTCTATTCTAGATCAGGAAAATAGGATTGAACAATTATGAGGGTGACACGGTCCATGCCTCTAGTTCTATCCGGATGTAAGGGACAAAGGAACATGACAGCACTGGTACATTGGTCAAGACAGGCTTGTTGAGTTATGAACTCTTATCACTTGAGTAGCAATGATGCATTGCTAGGTGCCACTCATTGTTTGTGAGACTTTTGTTTGATACGTTCAAGATCAAGTGGGAGACTGTTGGTGCTTCCATGGTGATCTGGAAGTGATCAAACATTTAGCCTCACTGCCAATGCGATATCAGCCTATGGGGTCACACACAAGAGTGTTTGGAGAAGTTGGAGGAAGTATTGTGTTGGACTTACTCATATTGGATATGAGTGAAGGACCAATCCTAGACTTATTGGAGTTGGGTCGAGTCAACTGAATGCTCCACAGATATTGTGAATATTGTATGGAGCGTGTTGGCAAGTCTTCGAGACGAGTCGACGAGAATGTCTCGACAACGTTTACATCAAATCGCCGAGTTATGGTTTACTCGGCGAATTGAATGTTACTCGACGAATCTTACCTCAGTTCGTCGAATGAACTAATTCATGACTCGACTAATTCATTTTTACTCGACGAATTTCTTGTGAAATGTTCACTCGACGAATTAGTTTGTTACTCGACGAATTCAATCTGTTACTCGACGAATTTCTTCGGTGAAGTGTTCACTCGACGAATTCTGTGTTTACTCCGATACAGTCATGGCTCTGCGGTTATCCTTTTTGTCGCCTGGGTATAAATAGAACCCGATCGATGCCCTAATTGTGTGCTGCCTTTGTGCGATCCTTTTGCGATAGAAGAAGAACGACAGAAGTGTTCCGACGGTCTTGATCCTGTACCCCCCGCCGCTGCCTCTTCCTGTAATCAGATCTAGCAATCCGTGGAAGACCAAGAGGGCATTCTTCCCTCTGACCTAGTTCTTGTGCGACAAGAAGCTAGGGTTCTCCTTTCGCTCGTGTGGACTTCCGTAGAGGCGCCGATCCATTTCAGCGCTTGGGACTCAACGGCTGTTCTCCGGATTTCAGTTGTGGAACACCTTGGTTGAGTATTGACTCAATCCCCTTCAGGTATTGCTATGTGTTGCTTTCCTAATTTCTTGATTCATGAAATCCGCAAGATCCTTACTCTTTGAGATGTTCTTGTTATTTCTTCCGCTGCCCACATTTGATGTGCTTTTATCATTATGAATGGTATATAGAAATCCCAACATTGAGGCCACCCGCAAGCGGAGCCTCCAAACGATGTTCAGGAGGAGCGTCACGTTGACCTCCCAAACCCCACCCATATGGAGAAAATTACCTTCTTGTCAGAGGACATGCCGAATTATGAGGATCCGTTCTGCGACGCCTTGGTGATCCAGACGGCCATCGAGAACTTCACGGTCTCCTGGATTTTGGTCGACAATGGGAGCTCCTTGAATGTGATTTTCAAAAAGGCATTTGATGCGATGCAGGTGGAAGCGAAGATGGTGTTGTCCTCAGATGGGCCATTGTTTGGTTTTTCGGGGGAGAGGAAGGAGGTCGAAGGCGGAGTCGGGCTCCAGGTAACGTTGGGAGGAATTCCGAGGAACTGTCGTTTCGTCATAGTCGACGCTCCGAGTAGTTACAATGCCATTTTTGGGCGCCCTCTCATCAGAGCCTTCCGTTGCGTCCCTTCTTCCTTCCATCAGTGCTTTAAGTTCCATGGCGGAGGAGTTCAGGTCCGCATCCGAGGAGATACCAAGGTGGAGAGACATTGCTATGTGACGACAGTCAACTCCATCTCCTGGACGACGGAGGCTGAGGAGGTGGACATGCAGAGGAGGGGGCCGACGACACTAGGAGAAGCGATGGGGTGAGAAAGGGAAGTGGAAGAGGAGATCCATGCCCAGGAGGAGAAGACGAAGGAGAAGCAAAAAGGATGCACCGAGCTGAGGGAGGTAGAAGTTGTGAGGGAGAAGGCCCTAGCCGAAGAGAGAAAGGTAGGAGGTGAGTGGGAAGAGCCATCCTGGCTGTATGCGGCAGAGGAAGCCAGAGAAGGTGCGTGCTAGCGGGGTACTAACCCGGAGGATCCAGGGGATATCACCTCCAAAATATGGAGGGTAAGTCTATCGATTACACGTGGAGTGGTGAGAACCTGAAACATTTCTACCCTTGAACTCAAACAGTAAAAAAATGTGTGCTTTTGAACTTTGTTCTTCTCTTATGAATGGATGGTGTCAACTTGTGAGATGATGATGCTTGATATGTGGTTATCCCCGAGTAGACCCGCTGATCAGACTCCCATCAAGTTGGCAGAGCTGTAGGCTCACTCGGTGGCAGGAAAGTTTCAAAAGGTGGTTGGCCCCGAGCAGACCCGCTGACCAGGCTCCCATTAAGCTGGCAGGGCTGTAGGCTCACTCAGTGGTAGGAAAGTTTCAAAAGGTGGTTAGCCCCGAGCAGACCCGCTGACCAGGCTCCCGTCAAGTTGGCAGGGCCGTATGCTCACTCAGTGGCAGGAAAGTCTCAAAAAGTGGTTAGCCCCGAGCAGACCAGCTAACCAGGCTCCCATCAAGTTGGCAGGGTCGTGGGCTCACTGGGTGGCAGGAAAGTCTCAAAAGGTTGTTAGCCCCGAGCAAACCCGCTAACTAGGCTCCCATCAAGCTAGCAGGGCCGTAGGCTAACTCGGTGGCAGAAAAGTTTTAAATGTTGGATCGCCCCGGATGATTCTGCTGCCGGGCTCTCATTAGTCGGTGAGTCAGGTTGATCTCCGGAGAGGCTGACAAGTGAAAAGTTATGCTGGATTGCCCTGGATGATTTCGGTACCGGGCTCTCATTAGTCGGTGAGTCAGGTTGATATCTGGAGAGGATGGCAAGTGAAAGGTTGTGCTGGATTACCCCGGATGATTCCGCTCCCAGGCTCTCATTAGCCGGTGGGTCAGGTTGATCTCCGGAGAGGCTGGTAAGTGAAGTTTGGGTTGTATTGCCCCAGATGATTCCGCTGCCGGGCTCTCATTAGCTGGTGGGTCAGGTTGATCTCCAGAGAGGCTGGCAAGTGAAAGGTTGTGTTGGATTGCCCCGGATGATTTCGCTGTCGGGCTCTCATTAGCCGGTGGGTCAGGTTGATCTCCGGAGAGACTGTTAAGTGAAGTTTGTGCTGGATTGCCCCGGATGATTCCGCTGCCGGGCTCTCATTAGCCGGTGGGTTAGGTTGATCTCCGGAGAGGCTGGCAAGTGAAAGCCTGTGCTGGATTGCCCCGGATGATTCCGCTGCCGGGCTCTCATTAGCCGGTGGGTCAGGTTGATTTCTGGAGAGGCTGGCAAGTGAAAGTTTGTGCTGAATTGCCCCGGATGATTCAGCTGTCGGGCTCTCATTAGCCGGTGAGTAGGTTGATCTCTAGAGAGTCTGACAAGTGAAAGGTTGTGCTGGATTGCCCCGAATGATTCCGCTGCCGGGATCTCATTAGTCGGTGGGTCAGGTTGATCTCTAGAGAGGCTGACAAATGAAATGTTATGCTGGAGTGCTCCGGATGGTTTCGCTGTCGGGCTCTCATAGCCGGCAGGGTCGACAAACTGTTCAAGGGGCGAGGCGAAATGGAGCTCGCCCCGCGAGCGCTTGCAAAATGAATTTACGGTACAGGGCCTCCCGCGGGGTGAGTCCACACTCACAGGACCTAAGCATCGCAACTTGGTGGTGTACCCAGATGGGCGAGCCGGGGGGTTCGTCGGTGCAGAGATGATGGGCAAGATCGTAAGAAATCGGCCAAGTTAAAAGGCGCGCCCGAAAGTGTAGAGGACGCCTCGCTCACGGTATCCAAGGGTGGGCGAGCCGGATGCTCGTGGGAGCGAGATGCGATAGACGGTCGAGGAAATCGCTGTCAAAGGAGTACGCGAGACGGCGAAGGAGTAGCGACACTCGTGAAATGCCGGTTAGGGTAGGCGAGGGCTTCCCTAGCGAGTACCTACGTATGAAAGGTGCACGAGTGCAATATGGTGGCGCGAGCATGAATAGAAATAACAAGAATGCAAGAAAAAGACCAAGTCAAATTTAGATTTCATTCCATCAAAATATATTCTAATACAAAGTCGCAACGATCCCGCGCCAGCGCAACAGTACATTGAAACAAAAAGAAAATACTAGGGATGATTCCCGGGCTGCTCGCTCTCGCCGTTAGACGGGACTTCTTCGTCGGACTCGGGTAGCGGGAGGAAAAGCTTCGGAACCACCTCCTTGACGGTGTGCCGCGCGGCCTTGCCGGACAGAAGACCTGCCTCTCGCAGGGTATCGAAGATATGCTTCGCCGCCGTGGTCACATTCTGCTGCATCATCTCTTCTATGTCGCGGCGCGAGTACAACTGGTTCTTTCCCCCGGGAGGACGCCGCAGAAGGGAGGCCCGGGCCAGCTCACTGATTTGGGCCTTCAATCCGACATTCTCCTTCTCCAAGTCAGAGGTGCGGGCATAGAGTTGATCGGCGGTCTCGACATCCTGCGAGGAAGAAGGCGAGTTAGTCAGGAAAAGTGGCAGCAATGAAGGGAGCGAGTTCTTCAACAACTTATTGCGTCTAGCTTCCCTTTAAGGCTTGTGACCATATCTGTAGCAGCTTTTAGCTTGCGTCCAAGTTCCCCATAGTGCCGCTCGAGCTAGAAGCAGCGCCAACCCATCATGTGTGCGAGCTCCAGGGCGCAGAGTTGGGCTCGCGCACTCTCATGGGCGAGCGACCGGCTCGACTCATCGTCAAAGACCACGACGTCCTCACGGCCATAAAGCCCGAAGGAGAGGGCGAAGGCCTTGCCGCTGGCGGTCTCCTGCTCCAGCCAGGAGGGGAGGAGAGTTGACACGGAGGCCCTGTTGGCCTCCCGGTCCCAAAGTAACAGAGGCTCGCTGGCATCATCTTGGTGCTTCTCGCCGAGGCCAAATTTGCGATGACTCTCCGGCGCAGACTAACCCGAAATGCCGACGACCTCTCTAGCGTGCTCGCTGGTCTCCTTGTCCGCAGGCAGGTTCGCCGAGGGACCATCGCCCGACAAGTCCCCATGGAACTGCTTCCCCCTGTCAGAGGTTGGGGATTTCTTCTTCTTCTTAGGCGCCGACTGCGAGGAAGGCGCCCCACGACTCGTAGGTTCGGGCCACTTCTTGCCGGAGGTCGCAGAAGTGCCGGGAATGTCCCGACAAGCAGTTGCGGCCGAGTGGGAAAGCGCGAGGAGGGGGGGGGGGGGGGGTAAGACGAGTAATACCTGGTGCTCACATAAGGGGGGTGCATGGGAAGATCCCGCTCTCCTGCGAATGAACCATCACAATTAGCTATTATAGTAAGTAGACGGAATATAAAGGCAAGGGGCGAACACGAGTAATGCCTGCCCCATGTGGCACGAGGAGTAGCGAATCAACGTTCCGCCGAAGATGCATGACCTCGAAGTTCTTCTGAACGAAGAACTTGAAGAGGTCGACATCATGTCCTCCGAGGGTAGGGGGCGATAGGTCGCCTCGTCATGCTGGATGGGCGAGAAGGGGATGTTGTCGAATTCCCCCTTGACAAAGACAAATTTCTAGAACCAATGATGGCTCTTGTTGACCGTCTCGCCAACCCTGTCGTGTTGGATCGCGAAGTAGGCTGTCCCGTCCTTGTAATCTCGGAAGGAGAACAACTTGCGGAAGACCGGCAAGCTGAATTCGATTCGCTCTTCCCTCAGGTAGCAGGCGAAGGCGACTATGACAACGATGAAGTTGGGGGTCATCTGACCCAGTATCACGCCAAAGTACTTAAGCACCTGGCGAACCTCCGACCATAGGGGCAGCCACATGCCAACGTCGAAGTGGGTCGTAGGGATGGCTAGCTCGTCAGACGAGAGGTTGTTGATGGCCTCTGACTTCGTCGGTTGGTGGACGGTATACCCATGCGAGATATGGTGAGCGACCACCGTGTGGAATTCGCTCTCCGAAAGGGTGCATCAGAAAAAGGAGTGGTCGCAAAAAGTCCAAGCGCACTTGGCTCGGCCTTCGGCATCACCACCATCTCCACCCATCTTGCAGACGCTGGTTGATCGCTGAAGAAGTAGGCGCGAGCGCGAGAAGAAAGGTGCGAGCTCTCGAAGGCGAAAGAAGCAGAAGGTTAGGACGATAAATGCGGTAGTTGGGGGTGGGGTGGGGTGGGGGGGTGGGGGGTGGGGAACGAGACCTATTTATAGGAAAATAGAAATGGCGGGAGAAGGAATCGAAGCGGCGAATGTGCGATTCGCAAAATTTCATTCGATACGCCTCGATCCCCGAGCCGACCCCTTTTTCTCACCCGCTCGCAACGATGCAGCGAAGCGGGCACGCTATCGGTGAAGCGAGCACGCGGTAGGCAAGGCGAGCCCGTCACAAATCGCGCGCGAGAACGTCAAAAATAAGCGAATGCAGTACAAGCAGTAATATCACGTAGCAAACAAATAAAGCCGAAAGCCCGATCGCGGGCAAGAAACATCAAATAGCAATTATTGGATTGTTTGCATAATTATTTAACAAAAACACTAAGAAATATGAAATACATTCAGAGGACGCCGAGCGGGTGCGAGCGCGAGCGGGATCAGTATTTTATCCACCTCCATCGCCCTCGCACCCCCGAGCTCGACGATACGCGAGGATAGTGGTAGGCGTGGACGACACGGAGCTCCTGCTGCAACAACTGCACCCGGTCCTCCGCCCGCGAAAGATGCACTCCCGGGGAGGTGACCTCGCCACGGGCTTCCATCCGCAGCTCGGCAAGAAGTCGCACGTAGTTATCCTCGAGGGCGGCGAGCCGTTCCTCGGAGGACGCCCTGTCCTCCCGCGTCTGGTTGTATAGGTCCCGCGGCATGAGGCCATACTTCTGGAGCACCTCGGTCGTCTGCCTCTTCAGCACCCCAGGATCTCGGGGATCACCCAGAAAGTCGGCGATCTTGTCCGGCGAAGGTCGGGGCGACATCTCTTCTTCCCCAAAGTCCGGATCGGCATGGGAGGTCTTGCGGTCACTTGCGAGCAAGCATATCAACCTAGAGAAAGCGAGATACGAATGAGGGCTAAGGTGCTAACCGACATGGCGAGGCTACGATCCCCTTACCGGGCCGCTGGCGGGAGGAGCTCGGCTGTCCCTGGAAGGCCCCGGTGTAAGTAAGCGTAATGGACTTCCCCAGGTCAGGGGGAGGCGACACATTGCTGGCAATTCGAAAGGTGCCTGGTAGCGAGCCGCCAGGGACCTGTTCGCCTAGAAGGCTAAAACCTAAGGTCGTGATGGCCGCATCCGGTAGGACCGCGACCCGGACTGAGAGGAACGTCTCTCGGGCGTCACGAGAAGGGTGAATGCAAGAGGTGACAACAGAGGAAAGTCAATGACAAAAAGGAAGCCATTTTGTTGGGAGAAAGGCGAGTAGCCCACCAGGCCGAGGCTAGGGGTCGTACAGGGCTGCAGGGTCCATGTCCATGGCCGCAATATCGGCCCTCCCGGGGGTTTGAGGGCGAGCGTCCGACAGGTCCTCACCTGTGGCTCCTTCCTCGAGGAGGCGTTTTGCGAGCGAGAGAAGATGTTTTTAATCCATTTCGGAGGAGATCAAAGCCATCAAGTCATATACCTTTTGGGCGAGCCCTGTGTCTAGTGGTAGATCCGGGAGAGAGGATCCACCCTCCTCCGGGTGGCGCCTGAATACCTTTGTTTTTTTATGCTTTGTGAGGGGAGCAGGGGGCCGCCGTGTGATCCATGGCACGAACTCGACAGTGATCGACCGTCTGCTCGCCCTCGCGGCGTCAAGACGAGCTTGGGCTTCTGGCGACAACGACATTTCTGGTAGCTATAGTAGTCGGCGACGAAAGAAAGTAAAAGGAGTGAGAAGTTCCCCACCGTCTGTGATTGGTGGAATTTATAACACTGGTGATGGGACCCACCGAAATATTCCTGCCAGGTCAGCAACTGACCGGCGAACACCACTGGTTGGATTTTTCTTTACGAGCATGGGTCAACCTCACAAAGAGCGGGGATTGTGTACAACCCTGAGTTCGCCTAAGGGGCATTCTGAGACTTGGGTGTAGGCGAAGTAGGCGAGCGAGACGAGTGAGGGCTTGCCGGCCTGCGGCTAACGGACCGCGAGGGCGTGGCGACCGGGGGCTCGCCGCCCTGCGATGCACAGAACGTGAATGGGTTCGCGCCCGCCTAGGTCGCAGGGCCAGGAGAGGTAAGCGAGCTTCGGGGTGAGTGGTGCCTTCGCAGACCACTCGCCCAGTAGGCCAAGGATCTGGCGAGTGGTGCCTTCATGGGACACTTGCCCAGTGAGATCGTCATGCGAGCGGTGTCTTCGCGGACCACTCACCCAGAGAACCAGGTGTGCGGGAAGTTAGGCGAGTGGTGCCCTCACAGACCACTCGGCCAGTGGGATCAGACGAGAGCTGACTAGCGAGCGAGGATATGCCTCCTCCGGCTCTCGCTTCTCTTGCGAGACGAGCCGGGTTTTGGGTGTAATATTTTAATTCCTATTTATTTAGGCCCGTCTGCCTATAGCCATTTCAAACATCAGAGTTTGGCTGTTGGCAGACCATTTTGGGGTGCATTTAGCAAAACAAAAAGGCGGAGTTACGCTATTAGCAGTCCTAGTTGAGAAAACTATATATAGACCCTGAAGGTCACCTTTGCAGAGGATTCCATTTCTTTGGCTTCTTCCTCCTCTGGACAATTTTGCTTAGCTCTCAAGACTCTCCAAGGTGCCCAACTTCAGCTTTTGGCTTGGGAGGGGACGCACTCTAAGATCTTCCGGGTGTGTGGTGGTACCTTCGCGCTGCAGCCAAGGGCCGGTGTTTAGTTCTAAATCTTTGGTCAAGTTCCTTCTCGGGACAAGTAGGTGTGAGTTGCCCCCTCTTAGGGGTCCAAACTCCTCGTTGGGCCGATTCTGGGTTCCAACACTTATAACAATGCTCGAAATCTAATATGAATTCTTAAGGCCTTGAAGAGTCCTTATCAACCATTATGTGCTTTACAACTTCATGCATGTGCATATATGTCATAGTTTAGTTTGGGTGGGTGGTGACAGTACGTTGGGAGATGGAGCAGTTGGAGGTGAAGTTAAACCAATGTTCTTGGATGGAATTTCCTCTTTGCAGTTAGAATCAAGTATAAATTGACATTTTGGGAGATATGTGGTTCCAAATAAAGGCTTTTCTGAAAAATGTAATGGAGAAAAAAAGCACTCCAACAAATAGAGCCATAGGCTCCGTTTTACACGGTGGTAGTGGTTATCAACACATACACGGTAGTAGTGGTTATCAACACATTGGTTATGAACCGTCTCAGGAACTTCACTCTTATGTTCAAAACTAGTTTTCTTTTCTTGGTTGTCTTGCCAAACATACGTTATAAGATAAACGAGAGCAAAAACGTTGTGCCAAACAGAGCCTTAATCTTATGAGTTGAATCATATGGATATGATAAGCATGAAATGATTTAATGGAATGTCGATGTAGTATTTTAATATCAAAGAAGACTTTATTAAAAGAAGATTGTGTAGAGTTACAAACTTACAATTTAATTCTAATTTTAAGATAAACGATGAAATGTTAAGTGAAGAGATCAGTCCTTTTATCATGGAATATGATTTCTTTAGATGCCTTTATAATGCTTATGTGATGAAAGACACGTGATTTTATTTGGAGATTTCTACAATTGACTTAATTATTGTAATAATGTATTTCCAATACTTAGTAATCTAATTAAAATGCTAAGAGCATATTTCTTCTTAAATTTGTATGATGATATATGAATGCTATGAGATGTCTTTGCGGAATTTTCTAGAGGAAAACAAATATGTATGATGATGGTGAATAACCCCATTGAGATTCATAATAACGAAGCGGGAAATGAATCCCGTGCCTAAATAGTAGTTGGTTAAGAAGATCCCTCGATAGTTTTGTGCTGATTTTAATATTGAAGCGTGCGTCAACTGTGAAACGAAGAGCTCGCCTCAACAATTCATGAGATGGACAATGCATGATATTTTTATTCTCAATAACATTTATTTTTATTGATTGATGATTTATGTCATCTTGCTAATTCTTAATATAATAAGCCTCATCAAGTATATTCTCAATTTGATGGACACGCGATCTAGCATGTCATGTTCATGTCATCATGATTCATGTCTCTAAAATGTTCAGCGCAACATTTTTGCTCCGACGAGTTTGGATAAAAAACCACCATCATAGAATGTCTGTTTGACATGACAAAGGTTATGACCGTCACCAAGAAAAGAAAACCAGTTTTGAGCATAAAAGTGGATGAAGTTCCTTAGGTGAGGTCGGATGTACACGAATGAAGGTTCATAACTATCGTGTTCACAACGCCAATTGGAGCCTTAAGGAAAATTGGATTCATTCATTGTAACGACCCATGATTTTAAATCAAATTCAAGTGTGTGTGTGTGTGGGGGGGGGGGGGGGGGGGGGATTTTAATGGCATATTTGAAATTTAGCTAAGATCTGTCCTCTAATACCTAAACAAGGCCTCCCCCGAGTAAATTCTCCCGCACGCTAGGTTTTCCGATCCCGTCTCCCACTCCCTGTCTTCCGCACGCGACATCTCCCGTCTCCTGTAGCGTCGTCGCCTTCTCCTCCTCCTGCCGACGACGTCGGCTCCTCCTCCTGCTCCAGTAATCGACGCCCCTCCTGCTCCTGTCGTGGTCGACGACTCTTCCTCAAAGTGCCGACAACAGCTCCTCCTTCCAGCAGCATTTCCTCTCCTCCAAGGGGTCGACATCCATCCTCCTCCTCTTCCTCAAGACCAACATCCACTTTGCTTCCTCCGGCAACCCTTATTTCTCTGATTCATCTTCGTTTTGGTTGCGGATTTGCAAGAGGGATAGCTAGGGTTTTCTTCCCTCTCCTTCTTGAGCCCGAAATCTGAGTTCCTTGGGTAAAATTCCTCTCTTTCTCCCTTATTTCAGAATTTTGCCTTGATTATTTGGGATTTTTGCGCTCCAATTTGCATTTCAGATTTTGTGCACTTCCTAATCGTCATATCCTTAGGTATGCGTGCTCCCCGGCGCCATTCGTCGCTCCAATTGGCGGGATCTCTTGAAGACCCTTCTGAATTAGGGTTTCCCTAGCCTAAGCGCCATCAAATCTCTAGTTCCAGCGTTGTAATTCCTTCTCCCCTCACTTTCAAGGGAGGTAATATGCTAAGCCCTCTCATGTTTAGGTTTTGTGTTAATTATAACTCCTTGTGCCAGCATAGGGTTTCAATATCACCCTTGTTCATGCTTAACCGAGTTTAAAGTAAGATTTTGAAATCTTGTTTGCGCCGCTTAACTGTCACTCTCAGCCTCAGCCTTCTTAAGGCAAGTAGAGAAACTTCTCGCTTGCAAACCCATGTTTTAGCTTATGACATATTTCCTTATATTTTAAATTTTCCTGCCAAATACCTGAATCCTCGACTTGATAACTTGTTTCAGTACACTAGAATCCACGAAATCCTGCATTAAGTCATTAATAACGTAAGTTAACATTGAAATGTATGGTTTAATTGATGCAACTCCTTGACTTGGGTTCCTCTTGAATCCATAATGGGAACAAAGGACCGGTCATAACGAGCTTAAATTTCTGAATCTCCTGAATCCGTGCTTGAATCTGTCTGAATCATGAATCCTGTGCATCAAACAAAAACACATGCACTTTCATTTGTCCCAACTTATGTTATTACTTAGACATTTATACTCCGGAGTAGGTTAATGTTTTTGTTTTGTTTCTGCATTTCTTATACTTGCCTGTCTTGCTAGCTTTGCTATTTACCTTGCTTTAATTATATGTATCATTGTTCTGAGGCTTTTAACCTTGTTTACTTTGGAATTTTCCTTAACATCCGTGACTGCGCCCCGTGATACCTGAGCCTGCTCTGCACCCTATTCCTGTTTTTCATGGAGGTTCGCTTTAGTTAATTGCTGTGTCAGGTTCCATGTTGTATTTCCTTTACTGTCAGTTATTACTTATTATGTAATGATTATGGTCAGCCATTTTCTCTTGTATCAAGGACAATTGTTAGACTATTTTATGTACTAAAATTTTGTATCATTGCATGTTCATCCTCCTGGAGGTCTATATTGGGTCGTGACAGTTGGTATCAGAGCTAGGTTATTTTTTCTAAAAATAAAAAATACATATATGCAATTACTCTATATGTACACTTCTTTACTCACCTTATCATTAACTATTGTTCTTGGCCGAAACACGCACACACTACACTCATAATCATGTGTAGTATGCACACGAATGTTAAGGGGTTATGAGCAAACTTAACATTTATGTGCATATGAATTCCCACTAGGTCATACATTGCTTGCAAATATTAATGGTTATGGGCAATTTTAATATTTTCAAGTGCGATGACATTAGCTGCATAATATGCATGACATGTTAAGTGATATGGGCACTTAACATGGTATGCGTATCCATTCATAAACATTGTTAGGGATGCATTTAGGCAAAATTGCATTACATGCATAACATAAATCATTTGCACAAGTGTCAAGCTAGGAACAACAAATAATGATTGTACACACATGGATTTATTAATTATTTTCAAATTGCACATAATTCTTGTTGCATTTGCATGATCATTACTAGTAGTTGTCCAATGAAAATGCTGTAATTATTACATGATTTACATATATGACAGTATAAGGAGTGTTTGAACCTCTAGTTTTCAGTTATCCTATTCTTGCTTGACTCTCAACCTAACCCGATGCTCTTGTGTCTCCTTCTAGATGTCTCCTAAGCATCCTCAGCGCAAGAAGCCAACCCCTCCTACAGGGGAAACTTCTGGTGGTGCTACTGCCCAAATTATGAAGCAGATCTTGGATTGCCTCACTCGACTTGAAGGGGATCGCCAGACTCCTGATCCAGCCTCTGGTTCTGGCCCCACATGGACAGCTGGAGTGACTACCACTCCTGGAGCCACCCCTCTTACACCCGAACATGGAACCAGCTCGCTCGCCGTCAATCTGGTGAGTCCACTTGCATCGATTCCGGCTGCTCCTCCTATGGCGATGGCAGACATTTTAGCGTTCAAAAGGCTAAAGCCGCCATCTTACGATGGCAACTGTGACTACTTCGTCATTTTTGAGTGGCTCTCTCAAATGGAGAAGCACTTCGAGTACGCTGGAATTCCACACGTCTAGATGGTTCTTATTGCGGCCTATCAGCTGGCCGAGGATGCGTACACCTGGTGGCTTTAGCGCCGCACTCTTCTCAAACGCAAATGTGCTCCATTCCAGGAGCAAGGCCCCAAGTCCAAAGAGGTGTGTGCCTTCTGCCACAAGGTGGGCCATGCCGCCCAAGTCTGCCGCACTCTCTTGAAGAAGCAGAAGATGGTTGTTCTTGCACAGCAACCCCAGTTGACGCTTCCCACTGTCTCCATTGTCTGCATTTACTGCAAGAGGCCAGGTCATCTACTGAAGGACTGTCGCCGCAAGCAGAATGCGTGTTACCGATGTGGTCAGGTTGGGCACCATATCCAGGACTGCCCGATTCCCGCTCAACCTCTGCAGTCTGTTCCGGGAGCTCAGGAACAGGGTGGAGCCGTGCTGAATGTCATTACCCAGGGCGAGGTGCTTGCATCCACCGACGTCATCTCTAGTATGTAATGCATAGTTGTCAATTTCCTGCATTTTTTAGTGTATTTGCTTTAGATCTGAGCAATCATGATTCACGTACATGTTCTTCTTTCTTAGGGAGATTTAGGATCAACAATAAATGGATGCAAATTCTTTTTGATTCTGGCGCATCTCATTCGTTCATTGCTCGTCATATTGTGGATCTTTATCGTTGGCCTACTTCACCTCTTGAGGTCCCTTATGAGATCTCCGCGCCTGGTCATCTGCATCTTTCGTATAGTGGCATTCCCAATTGCCCGATCATGCTTGGCGAATTGTGAGTCTCAGCCGATCGCATAGTCCCGGAGATGTCAGTGTTCAATGTAATCTTGGGTATGAATTGGCTGGTTACGTATAAAGCTAAATTGGACTACGTGGCAAAGAGGGCCAACCTCAGCATTGATGGCAAGGACTTCAACGTTCATGTTCAGACCCGTAGAGTCACATGAAGGTAATTTCTGCTGTACGCGCAACTCGCCTTCTTAGTCAAGGATGTTCTGCATGTTTTGTGTATGCTGCACATTCAGATTTTGTCTCTCCTTCACTTTAATCCATACTTGTTGCTTCTGAATTTCCTGATGTCTTTCTTGCCGAATTGCCTGGGATGCCTCCTGATCGAGTTGTGGAGTTCTCTATTGACCTAGAGCCTGGAACGCGCCCCATATCTAAAGCTCCATACCGTATGGCCCCGGGCAAGTTAGAGGAGCTTAAGTCACAGTTGGATGAATTGCTTGAGCGTGGATACATTCGTCCTAATTCGTCACCTTGGGGAGCCCCCGTTCTCTTCGTAAAAAAGAAAGACGGTTCTATGAGGCTCTGCATCGATTACCAGGATTTAAATAAGGTGACCGTCAATAATAAGTATCCCCTTCTACGCGTGGACGATCTTTTCGACCAACTCAAAGGTAGTTCAGTCTTCTACAAGATAGATCTCAGATCAGGTTACCACCAGCTGAAGATCAAAGAATCTGACGTTCCCAGGACCGCCTTCCAGACTCGGTATGGATATTTTGAATTCTTAGTTTTGTCCTTTGGTTTGACTAACGCTCCTTCTACTTTTATGGATATGATGAACCGTGTCTTCCATGAATATCTGGATAAGTTCATCATAGCATTCATTGATGACATTCTGGTCTATTCCAAGACTCGTGAGGAGCATGCTGCTCATCTTAGACTCACTCTTTCCAGCTTTCGTCAACATCAAGTTTATGCCAAGTTGGCGAAGTGTGAGTTCTGGATTGGATCATGTTGCCTTCTTAGGCCATGTTATTTCAGGAGATGGACTTTCTGTTGATCCTGCCAAGATTTCTGCAGTTTTGGAGTGGAAGCGACCTTCTACCCCTACTGAAATTCGTAGTTTTCTTGGATTGGCTGGTTATTACTGACGTTTCGTCGAGGGATTCTCCTCTCTTGCTGCTCCTCTGACACGGCTAACTCAGAAGCATGCTAGATTCAAGTGGTCAGATCAGTATGAGCAGGCCTTCTTGGAACTAAAGCAATGTCTGTGTTCAGCGCCAGTTCTAGCCCTTCCTTCAGAGGGGGCAGATTTCTCAGTTTATACTGACGCTTCTGGGATTGGGTGGGATGTATCTTGATGTAGGATGACCGTGTTATCGCTTATGGGTCGAGACAGTTGAAGACTCACGAGGGCAGCTACCCCACCCATAATCTGGAGTTCGCTGCAGTGGTGTTTGCTTTGAAGATTTGGCGACATTATCTCTATGGCCTGGAGTACCACTTCTTCACTGACCATCAGATCTTGAGGTATATCTTTGATCAGAAGGGTCTCAATCTTCATCAAAGGCGGTGGATTGAATTTGTAGCAGACTATGATTTGAATCTTACTTATGTTCCCGACAAGGCCAATTCGGTAGCTGATGCGTTGAGTCGTCAAGTTTCCGCTTCCTCTTGTGCACCCATGTCAGCTACTCTTGCAGCTCTGATTGGTGACCTCGAGCGGATGGACATATCCATCTCACCAGAAGGTCAAGGTCAGATTTTTGGTCCGTTATGTGTGGAGCAGGTGAAAGATTTGCAGCCTTTCGACCCCGTTCTCCAGCGCATTCGCCGAAGGGTTGAACTTGAGCCTCTTCCAGATTTCTCTATCTCTGATGATGTTTTGTGTTTCCGAGGCCGTCTTTGCATCCCCGATGTTCCTGAATTACTTGATGATATATATTGTGAAGCTCATGAATCCCACACATTTGGCCACCCGAGCAATAATAAGATGTATCAGGACTTGAGTAGATTGTTTGGTGGCCTGGTATGAAGAATTTTATAGCTCGCTTCATTTCCCAATGTTTGACGTGCCAGAAGGTGAAAGCTCAGCGTCAGCGTCCTGGTGGTCTTTTGCTGCCTCTGCCCTTCCCTGAATGGAAGTGGGAGGACATCTCAATGGATTTTCTCACATGTTTGCCTCGCACTCCGAGAGGGCATGATGTGATTCGTGTCATAGTGGATCAGTTGACCAAGGTATCCCACTTCATCCCTTATAGGGAAGGTCACTCTACTGAGAAGATGTCTCGAATCTATGTATCAGAGATCATTAGACTTCACGGGATCCCTTTGCGAATTGTATCAGATCGTGACTCGAGATTTATTTCTCATTTTTGGAAAGGCCTTCAACAAGCGTTGGGCACTGATCTCAACCTGAACACCGTTTATCATCCGACAATCGATGGTCAGACTGAAAGAGTTAATCAGATTCTTGAAGACATGCTTCAGTGCTATATTTTAGACTACAAGGGAGCTTGCGATGAGCACCTACCTTTGGTGGAATTCGTCTACAATAGTAGCTATCAAGAAAGCCTCAAAATGGCCCCCTTCAAAGCACTGTATGGGCGACGTTGTAGGACCCCTCTCTATTGGTCAGAAGTTGGTGAAAAGGTTGTGTTGGGACCTGAGTTACTCCAGGAAATGGAAGAAGTCACAAAGAAGACTCGACTTCAGCTCAGTTGTGCTATCGAGAGGCAGAGTAAGTATGCAAACCTGCGCCGCCGTCCATTAGAATTTGCTGTGGGTGATCAGGTGTTCCTGAAGGTTTCCCCTACTCCTGGGGTGAAACGGTTTGGTCGCCATCACAAGCTTAGCCCGAGGTTCATGGGACCGTTTTCTGTCTCAGAGCGTGTTGGGTATTCTGCTTATCGCCTTGAGTTACCTGTTTCTTTTGCTGGTGTTCACAATGTCTTCCATGTCAGCCAGCTTCAGAAGTACATTCATGATCCTAAATGCATCATTGAAGAAATCCCTGTGGTTTCTGAAGCCAATCTTTCGTATCCTGTTGAACGTGCTAAGATCGTGGAGTATCAAGAACACAAGCTTTGAAAAAGAACCATTCCTACGGTAAAGGTGCTTTGGATGCATGAGAAGTCCGATGAGTACACTTGAGAACTTGAATCTGACATGCGTAACAAGTATCTGCAATTATTCTCTTGATCTTGGTAAGTCTCCGTGCTTGTTTTCTTTTCTATTTCCGTATATTCATAGTTAGTTTCTATATCTTGGTTTGCAAACCTTGTTGAAATGAATGACATCTGAATCTTTGACTTAAGAGACCTAATTCGGGGAATCCTTAGAAAGTTTCGGGACGAAACTTCCTAAGTAGGGGAGAATGTAACGACCCATGATTTTAAATCAAATTTATGTGTGTGTGTGTGTGTGGGGGGGGGGGGGGGGTATTTTAATGACATTTGTAATTTTGCTAAGATCCCTCCGCTAATACCTAAACCAAGCCCCCCCCCCCCCCGACTAAATTCTCCCGCACGCTAGGTTTCCCGATCCCGTCTCCCGCTCCCTGCCTTCCGCGCGCGACATCCCCTCTCTCTCATCTCCCGTAGCATCGTCGTCTTCTCCTCCTCCTGCTCCAGTAACCGACGCCCCTCCTGCTCCTATCGTGGTCGGCGACTCTTCCTCAAAGTGCCGACAACAGCTCCTCCTTCCAGCAACATTTCCTCTCCTCCAAGGGTCCGACAGCCATCCTCCTCCTCAAGACCGGCACCCACTTTGCTTCCTCCGACAACCCTTATTTCTCAGATTCTTCTTCGTTTTGGTTGGGGATTTGCAAGAGGGACAGCTAGGGTTTTCTTCTCTCTCCTCCTCGAGCCCGAATCTGAGTTCCTTGGGTAAAATTCCTCTATTTCTCCCTTATTTCAGAATTTTGCTAAGCCCTCTTATGTTTAGGTTTTGTGTTAATAATAACTCCTTGTGCCAGCGTAGAGTTTCAATATCACCCTTGTTCATGCTTAACCAGGTTTAAAGTAAGATTTTGAAATCTTGTTTGCGCCGCTTAACTGCCACTATCAGCCTCGGCCTTCTTAAGGCAAGTAGAGAAACTTCTCGCTTGCAAACCCATGTTTTAGCTTATGACATATTTCCTTATATTTTTAATTTTCCTGTCAAATACCTGAATCCTTGACTTGATAACCTGTTTCAGTACACTAGAATCCACGAAATCCCGCATTAAGTCATTAATAACGTAAGTTAACATTGAAAGGTAGGGTTTCATTGATGCAACTCTTTGACTTGGGTTTCCTCTTGAATCCCTAATGAGAACAAAGGACCGGTCATAGCGGGCTTAAATTTCTGAATCTCCTGAATCCGTACTTGAATCTGTCTGAATCATGAATCTTGTGCATCAAACAAAAACACATGCACTATCATTTGTCCCAACTTATGTTATTACTTAGACATTTATACTCCGGAGTAGGTTAATGTTTTAGTTATATTTCTGCATTTCTTGTACTTGCCTGTCTTGCTAGCTTTGCTATTTACCTTACTTTAATTATATGTATCAATGTTCTGAAATTTTTTCCTTGTTTACTTTGGAATTTGCCTTAGCATCCGTGACTGCGCCCCGCGGTACCTGAGTGTGCACTGCACCCTGTTCCTGTTTTTCTTGGAGGTTCGCTTTAGTTAATTGTTGTGTCAGGTTCCATGTTGGATTTCCTTTACTGTCAGTTATTACTTATTATGTAATAATTATGGTCAAGTCATTTTCTCTTGTATCAAGGGCAACTGTTAGGCTATTTTATGTACTAAAATTTTGTATCATTGCATGTTCATCTTCCTGGAGGTCTATATTACCTATATCAGTATCAGTATTTTAAAATATGAGTTTTTATAACGTGCTTGAATGTTTCTTTTCCCTTTGGTATTTTAAAGCTTCCCCATATTGAAAACATGTTTTTCTTCAATTTTTAAAAAAAAAAACTAATAATGCTAGATCAGCCCCGCCTTACAGACATTTTGATTCTCCCACCTCATATCTGTGGCATCACGATCCTCCGAAGCGCACTCTGTCTTTTATTTTGAGACGGGTTGTGACATTCATAGTCTTTATGCCCACGCTATAGCATGTCATGTTTCTATGTAACATATCTTATGATTGGAGTGTTGATCTTAAGATATGTAAGAATGAGTAGAAGTTATGTGATCGATAAAATAAAGTATGCATTTTTACACATGGTGAGGAGTTGGGTTTTAGATGCATTTTTTATATTTATGGATATTTATCTATTGTGGCCTTCGTTTTGAGAACCAGGTCGGACGGTTGGCCTGTTAACCGGTCTCACCTCGCTAAAGAAATGTTCCATCTGGAACCGGAGAATCACCGATCGAACTGGATCTAGGGTTCGTTTGATGCATCGCTTTTGCTCCTGTGAGTTTGAACAAAAACACCACCGTCATAATCACCACCTAGAAAAAAAGACTAGTTTTGAACAAAAAATGGATGAAATTCCTTAGGTGAGGTCGAGCGTTCACAAATAACGATTCATAATCACCACTTTCACGACTGCCACCGTCGTTCCAAACAGACCCCCATTTTTGGAAAATTGTCGGTCCTCGAACTTAAGTTATAAATATATTTTTTAAAATAAAATTTTAAAAAAACTTTAAGCAACAACTCAAGCCACTAAAATTACATCTTTTTTGTTACATTGAATCAAACATACTACTAATGTTGGAGCGTTCTTTGATTTTTGAGTCAATATAATAACATTATGTTTGAGATAATTTTGATGTGCCAAATAGTTTAATATAATTACCCTTTTATTATATTATTAAAATAGCATAATTAAATTATATTTTTTTATGTCATTGCACTTCAATCCAATTGAATCGGCTGAACCGAACTTATTTTTCGATTCGATTTTAAAAAGCTTGATTATGGCATCTTAGGATTATTGTGCATGAATGATCGAATAAACAATAGCTCCTCTTCGTTGTCACGATTAGCCGTGAACATAAAGCCCGATCGGGCCGGCCTGGACCGGGCCCGATCGGGCTTTTTCCTGCATCGGGCCGGGCCGGCCCGGTCCTCCCCTGGAATCGGGCCGGCCCGGGCCGGGCAGGCAGCACTAATGTGCTGCCTGCTCCGGCCCTTCAGGCCGGGCCGGGCAGGACCGGGCCGGACCGGGCCGGACTCGGGCCCGGGATCGGGCTGGCCCGGTTTTTTCTTTTTTTAAATTAAATTTTATTTTTTTTAATTTTTTATTTTTATAAATAATAAATAATGAAATTTTGAACAAATAATATTGAACAATTTGAACTACAAATTTGGAACAAAAATTTTTATTAATATTGAAAAATTGGAACAAAAAATTTAAAATATTACAAAATTTAAGTCGTACATTTGTACAAAATACAAAATTGAAAATACAAACCTATAAAAGCTATGATTCTTATAAAATTTAATTAAAAAATTTACATATTTTAAAAAAAGTACATTTAGATTGGACTGCGGATTTAATCATCCTGTAGATTCAAGTTCAACGCGTCCATTTCGTCTTCTATCTCCTCCGAGCTATCCTCCAATGCTGTTATGTGTTGCTTCCTCTTTAAGCTGTCCAAGTAGTCCTTGTAGCATATGCAAACCTCCAGCGAATCTTCGTTAAGCCGGCTCCTCCGCTCGTTCAAAACCCTGCCACTAAGAGAAAAAGCTTAAAGAGGAAGCAACACAAATACCCGCTCTACGGTTGTGCTCCACTATCGAAGTCGTACTTTGAGAAGACGACGCTGGAGTTGTGGAGGACGACGCCATTGGGAGAGCTAAGAGAGTGAGAGAGAGAGAGAGAGAGAGAGAGGTGAGGTGTGAGAAAAGAGAGAGGGGAGGGGGGGTATTTATAGAATTTTTTTGTTTTTTTTTAATTAAAATAAAAAAAATAATAATAATATATATTATTATATATAAAAGGCAGCCAACGGCTCTAATAAGAGCCGTTGTCTGCCTCTCATGGCAGCATGGCTGCCACATGGCAGCCATGCTGCCATGATGAGCCTAACGGCTCTAATAAGAGCCGTTAGGCTCAATCGGGCCTAGCCCGAGACCGGATCGGGCTTTGCCCGGCCCGGTCTCGGGCTAGCCCGATTATCGGGCTTTACCCGGCCCGGACCGGGCCGGGTATCGGGCCGGGTAACGGCTCCAAATCGGGGCCCTGTAAGGGCCCCGGGTAAGTGCTCGGCCCGGTTCGGGCCTGAACCGGGCCGGGCTTGATCGGGCCTTGACCCGGCCGGGCTCGGGCCGGCCCGTCAGGCCTGGTTTTTTTGTTCAGGACTAGTCACGATGTCCGCATCGTAATGAATAAGAACGAATTGAGTCACGATGTGCTCATAAGCTGTCAGACTTACACTGCGGTGCGCAAAACACATAGACATGAGATGACGTTCCCAACGCTATCAGAAATAATGATGAAAAAGACATCGCTTCCCGAGCGAGTTTAACTATCACGAGCTAGAGCTATGTTCAGGTCTCATTGTAAGCAACTTATCCAGGGTTTGTGGCAACTAATGCTTCGTTTGGCGCAACTTATTTGCTCCGGTGAGTTTGATCAAAAACAAAATTATCATATAATGTATGTTTAGCATGACAAAGGTCATGACCACTACCAAGAAAATAAACTAGTTTTGAGCATAAAATGCATGGAATTTTTTAGGTGAGGTCGGGCATTCACGAACCATGGTTCATGACCACCACGTTCACGACCGCCACCACCATGCCAAACGAAGCCTAAATAGTTTTTGGATGTGTGGAGGGTCCTCTTACGTCCTCAACTTCTTCTAGTAAGCGCAAGTCTCCGGGCTCCACAAATATTTTTTCCTTTTAACAACAACAATAATAATAGAGCAATGTTATGTGCACACAAAATTTGGCTGTGTACCCAAATGATATGTGCACACCAAAATATTTTATTTGCAGCCAAACATTATATGTGCACCCAAAATAAAACATAAAAAGAGCATTTTAAACATAAATAAAGAGTTGTGCAATATTTTATATAATCTCCAAAGTACATCAAACTTCTCAAAACTATTAGAACTTTTAAAAATCAGTAAATAATACATAATCTTAGAACTTTTCATTCTCCAAAATACTTCCAAAATCTCCAAACTTTAAATATTTGCTTGAACATTCTCCTGCATAACATAGAACATTTGTGAATGAGTTCCCTTCATTGAAATCAAATATCTTGAACACATGTATTATCGATTATTTAAAAAAAAATAAAAATAAAGGCGTTAAACTTGTTGAAACAATATGCAAATGATTCTTGATATCGATGGTGACATAGATCCCTTTATTGCAATCCAATTTCTCAAAATAATTTATGTAATGTCTTCGTGAGAGAAAATTTTAAACAAAGAGGTTACTTTATAAAAATAGCATTATGAAATTTTTTTGACATACCCTTAAATCGTGTAGGCTTCGGTTTGCAATAATGGGGCTCCTACAAAGGAAGCACTATTGCAATTATGTAAAATAATACTAAGAAAACATCATCTAAAGGTTTTGAAATTTTTTTTTTGAAAATTTCTTACCGGAGAAATGATGTAGAAATGAAAGACAAGAGGCTTTTAAATTAGCAGAAAAGGAGGAATAAAGTATTATATGCCTGTAGGAGGAAGATAATATGAAGAAAAAAAATGAGGTAGAACAATAGAAATGAGGAAAATGATGAATATATAGTACCAACCGAAACCCTATATTCATTAACCTCCTTCAACAATGGAGCAGGAGAACGCCGACGGCTGAAAGAGAGGTGATGCCCGACGGAGAAAACAAGCTGCAGGATGGAGTCGGCGATCAAAAGGGAGGAGTCACCCTGCTGCGTCGAGGGAGAAGTATCACATTTAGCGATTTCTGGATGCCTGCGCTTAGGGCTTCGGTTCAGTAGAGGGAAATAGGAATCAACCGGAAATATGAATTTATTTGGTGGATGCATATAGTCAAAATAGGTCTATCTTTAACATTGCTCTAATAATAACACTTATTATTATTATTATTATTATTTTAATAAATATTTTATTCAACATTTTGCATTTCATATTATGTATAATATATAATGCTTGCAAACAAATTGCTTAAAAAATTTAAATCCAGTGATTTAATCATTGCATGTAGCCGAATAATATAATTTGAATTTAGGCAATACCCACTAGAATTGAAATTGAGTCTGAACTTCTTTTCTCCAATTTAAATACATGTGTACTGAATGGACCCTAAAAGTCGTTTGCTTGCTTTATTTTCCCGGCATTTTGAAAGCATTGTATTAACAAATTAAGTGGTTTAATAAAGTATTGAGATGCTTGTGATCAGTAGTGGAGCCAGGATTTTATCTCAGGAGGGGCGGAAATTAATATTTTAAAAATGTATCACAAAAATCATATATAAATGCATAATAAAAATTAACATTCACTAACAATCAATCATAAATGTCCTCGACGCGTTTTCATTGCTTGAAATCGTTGAATGATTGACTCATTTTCAACTAATTTGAATTTGTCTCTCTCAATGTAGGTCAATAAGTTGTCATTAAACCATTCATCACCCATTCGGTTGCGTAAACGTGACTTGATAATCTTCATTTTGGAGAATGCTCTTTTCACTGTAGCTGTTGCAACTGACAATAATAATGTCAATTTAATCAACTTGAATACTTGAGGATATGTCATATCCAACTTGAATTTAACAAATTATTTCGTTAGATCGCTAACTCCCGTAAGATTCAAAAATTCAGCTCGGGATGATGCATCTAAAATATAAGTTTCAAGCTGACTTTGAAGAGTTATAACCTGCATTTGAGAGAAGTATGATAGATAGAAATTGACAAGACACATCAACTTATGTATATCAAACGCTGCAAATTTTTCACTTGGATCTAAACAAGCCATGCAAATCAGTAGCTCTGTGTTGACTTCATTAAACCGATGGTTTAATTCATTCATTTGCAAATCAATAACTGCATAAAAGACTTCAACACGGTAATGATGCAAATTAGTTCTTTCTCCAACCTTTCGTCTCGAAGCTCATTGAATGTAGAGCTTCGAAGCAGAACTAAAAGAGTTTCGAGACTCCCCTTCACTTTAGGCCTGAATGGAGGAGAAGATGCTCGGCGAGACTTGAGAATGGAGGAGAAGGAGTCGGGAGATGCCGGAATAGGAATAGCTGGGCAAATGGAGAAGGAAGAATGAGAGAATTGGGTCGCGAGAACTCGCCGCCGGCGAAATCGCTTCAAACGTCACTGCAAGGATCAGGAGGAGTGAGGAGCGCAGAGATCGCCGGATCGGGAGGAATGGGGAGGACGTATTAGCACCGGAGGACTGAGGAACCCTAGGTCTGCGAATGCTTGGGGGGGGGGGGGGGGGGGGCTTCTCGGCCTTATTGAGCAATGTTATAAGCGGTCTAAACTGGGTTATTCGCACTCCGAAAAACACTGAAAATCTCTCATATTAATCGCACCCCAAAAAAAACACCTACACTTTCCCACAGGAATAATCTCCCATCTGCTCTTACACCGGCATTTTCTGCACTTCTTCCCGAGCGCGCGATCCTTTCCGTCTTCTGTGCTTACACTCCTTTTCGTCTTCTGCGCTTGCGCTCTTTGCCGATATCACAGTGATCCGCATCGCCATGGTGTGGAGCCTACAAACTGAAAAAATATCATTATGGAAGACAATGAAACTGAGAACTGAAGTGAGAAAGAAACAGTTTGACAGCAAGAGTAAATGTCAAATAGAAAACACAACATGAAAAAGTAGCTCCGGTCCCCTATTTCCAAGCTAAAAATGTTTACCGATTGTGACATTATTTGTGGCCTTTCAAGTGGCGGTCATCGGAGTCGGTGCAACCTACTCTTTGTGCTCTCAGAAAATTTTCATTACGAAAAGGCCAAAGGAGGTGGAGTCGAAGGAGTAAGCGGTCGAGAGACGTCAACAACATAGACACTGCAATGATCTGAAATGTTATCATAATTTTGATCGCACTCAAGAGATTTATTAAATTGTTAAAATTATGTTTCCGGGTAAAAAAGCTAAATAAATGGTATGAAATTTGAACAAATTAAGTCCATAACATAGCTCATGACGCAAAATTACCTAGGAAACAATATTTTATTTCATGAAAACGAAACTCTTATAAAGAAAGTGGAATTTCGGGACAAACCGTTAAAAATTAGGACGTCGAAAAACCTCATGGTATGCACATTCACTTTTTAATTTTGATGAATGGAGCACAAAATGACAAATAGAAGAGTTCAACGACCAAAATGGGGCACCGCCGGCGGGACCGCGCAGCAGCTTGCAGCGCGGCTGGGCCGCCCGACCCACGTGGCGGTCGCGCGTTGCACAGCCGGGCCAGCCGAACCGCATGGCGGCAGCGCGTTGTGAGGCTAGGCCACGTGGCCCGCGTGGCAGCCCGTGACTCAGGCTGCTGCCACGCGACCACAGTGTGGCAGCCCATTGCACTGCCGCCCTGCCATGTGGCACCCCAGCGCTCCACATGGCGGTATCTGAAAGCCTAGTAATCAGTGGGTTCATTTTTTGAGTTTCTAGGAGCTCTAGAGCTCAAAATTCGATGATTTTGCTGGCGTTGGAAAAGCATTATAAATAGGATAAAACTACGGACACAAAGAAGAACGCAAATAAAACGCAAAAGTGGGCCCCACTCCAGCTTTAATATTTCTCATTCCCCCACTAACCCTATTTTCCCGATTCACCGCTACTCCAGCCGGCGTCCCCTTGCCGTTCCAGACGTTCCCCTGCTTGCCTTCCTGTAGAAACCGCCCAGCTCAGCTCCGGCGTCCCCCTTGCCATTCCACGCTTAGCGGACGTTCCCCTGCTTGCCTGTAGAAACCGCCCCGCTCAGCTCCGGCGTCCCCCTTGCCGTTCCACGCTCAGCGGTGATTTTTCCTGCGCATCCGGTGATTTTTCCTGGACGTTCCCCCGCTCGCCAGTGATTTTTCCTGCGCATCCCCTGCTTGCCGAAGTGAAGGAGCATCCCCCACATCCCCTGCTTGAAGGAAGGAGAAAACCGTGAGACCCACATCCCGGCTATGATCTAAATTTCCAGAAAAATTAAGGGGGCTAAATGCGTACGAGTCGATAAAGTTTCGTTTGCATCAGGTTATTTATGATTCTCTAACACCAAATGAATTTGAACAAGGATGGTCTGATTTAATTATCAAGTATTCACTTGAAAACAATGATTGGTTGTGTGGATTGTTTGCAGAAAGGCACCATTGAGTTCCTGCTTTTGTCAAAAACATTTTTTTTGCTAGAATGTCCACTACTCAACGAAGTGAAAGAATTAATGCTTTCTTTGATGGCTATGTGAATTCAAAGACAACACTAAAGCAATTTGTTGAACAATATGATAATGCTTTACGGAGTAAAGTTGTCATAGAGCAGAATGCAGACTTTCATTCTTTTAACTCTAGAATTCCATGCATCACAATTTATGCTATGGAGAAGCAGATTCAAGATCTATATACAATCACAAAGTTTAAAGAATTTCAACATGAATTAACTAGTGTGATGTATTGTAAATCTGCTTTACTTAATTCATGTGACTTAGGCTATTTTTTTGAAGTATCAGAGTTAAAGAATTATGGTGAAAAGGAAGGGCAAATGAGAAGGATTAATTTTCATGTTTCTTTCATTAAACATGAAGGAGATGAATTTGAAGTCCAATGCATTTGTAAATTATTTGAATTCCGTGGGATATTATGCAGACACGCAATTTTGGTTTTGATTGAGAATAATGTCTTTATGATCCCGAGAAAATATATCTTACAACGATGGAGGAAGGATATTAAGAGGCGTTATACCAAGTGCAAGGTTACTTATAGCAATTGGAATGACACAATTGAAGGCCACAGATATAACAGGATGTCCACAATTTTTAATGAAGTTGCCGATCTTGCATTTGAATCTGAGGATAAATGCAAAAGTGTGATAGAAGGACTTGAAACTTTAAAGTTAAAATTGGAAGACAAATGTGTCAATGATGAAAGTGTTGCAAGGGTCGTCCTCCAATCAACAATGAATGATAATATACTACCTCCAATAGTCAAAAGGGGCAAGGGTCGTCCTCCAATCAACAGAAGAAAATCAAAGTTAGAACAAATCGTTGAGAAAATAAAGAAGAAGAAATCTCAAGCAGGGAAAAGATCAACAAATCAAAAAACACAAGAGGTAATCAATTCCATTTTTCCCATTATGTGTAATTCATAAATATGTAAAATATTTTTTTACAGGGTTCTCAACTGCATCAAAGCACAACAACGATTTCAGAAATAGCTGAAAATTTGCATCACAATCAGCGACCGCTAGCTTTTGATCTAAATGTACGTTACTTCAAATTTTCAATATTGTTATTTATTATATATTTCTTATTGTAATATTTATAATTTATTTCTCCTTATTGTGCAGGAGTCATCACCATATAAACCAAATTGAAATACCAATCAGGATAATTAACCGTGGTGATTGCAGGCTGTTTTGCAGGCTGTTTTGCTGGAATACCAAGCAGGATAATTAACTGGAATGTATGGAATTTGGCTAAGGTTATTAGTTTTCCTATCTCTTCAGTAGTAGATCAGGATAATTAACTGGAATGTTAGAACTGTGCAAAGTAGACATAATAGAAGTGAGCCGTCCAGGTAGATTTAGATTCTTTTGATGCCATCCTTCAGTTTTCATTGAAGCTTTAAAAGCATGAACCATAATAAACCTTTTTGGATCTGCCATTGTACATAGAAATTCGATAATAATGGGAAGGCACAGATCCAATTTGAATGCCCAAAATATTTTAAATTCTTTAAAATTTATGAGGAACATGCTTTGAAATGTGGATATTGTTTTTAAGCTTAGTAATGGTTTGTTCGGAGCATCTTTCAAATTCAGCATGCACCTTAGAAACCAGATGATATGCTAGCAACAACAAAAATAGAGCATATTTGATTGGCTAAACAAAACACCGGAGGAACAAAATAAAAGATGATTCAGAGCAGAAACAGAACACTGGAGGAACATTCCCTCTTCTCTATAGTCTTCTTCGTTGCAAAACCACCAGGAAGTTCCGAAATCCTCGTCATTGTTGCTCTCCTCGGAAATTGTTCCGTTCACCTTGCAGAGTTGCTCGCCGGCAGGGGAAGGTGACTCCCGCGACGTTCCAGATCTGCTCCGCATCCCGATCTGCAGGCGTGGAGACTTCTTCCGGCGAGCGTTACCGTGGAACGGCAAGGGGGACGCCATGGCCGGAGGAAAATAGTCGGGGGGAATGAGAAATATTAAAGCTGGAGTGGGGCCCACTTTTGCGTTTTATTTGCGTTCTTCTTTGTGTCCGTAGTTTTATCCTTATAAATATACATCCAATGGAAAGTTCTGCAATCCTTTTCCAGTTCTCTAAAATCAAGAAATAAAGAAGCACGGAGGAGAGAGAAAGTATTAGAATGCCGTGAAATTTTTGGGGAGGGTTTTAGAGGAGGATTCTTGTCTTGCTTGGTGTTGAAGTTCTGCCCAAGTGAACAAAGTTCTAAATTCGTAAATATTGCTGAAATACTGCGCAATTTTAATTCATGCAACAACATCGAGGTATGTGACTTATAATTTAAGTACCCGATATAATTTTTGCAATGAGTCAATTAACTAGTCATAATTAAATTGTACGAAAATTTATGAGGGTTTTTATTATGCTCACATGAATATTATGCTCATATGATAATAGACTATTGTAAATGATTGCGTGATGTAATTGCTTATCCTAATATTAATTAATGGTGATGGATTATGGTTTACACCAATGGGCAACGTTCCACGGTCTAGGAGTTTGATGTCATTGTGTTCCCCTAGATACCCCCTTTGGAAGGTGCTTAGGTCGATGCCTTGTAATATGAATGGACATGCTTAGGGTTATGGGTAGTGTATGCGGTGACACTCCGAGCAACGACTCGTGATCTAAGAGCGAGATGCTAAATATGTCTGAAAAGGAATTTTATGCTCTTCTAGATGCCCTTTATTGTACTTTGGGCAATGTGAAGTTGTGAGGTACCGCTTTCTTCAAAGGGCATAAGTCGAGTCATTTTGGTTAGGGAAATGACATACTATGATTGCTAACATAATAATGAAAAATACCTAATGTTAGATCCATTAGATATCAGGTAGTCAACTTGAGCAGGGTGGACACAATAAGATCAGGATAACTAACAATTACTAAATTATTATGCTTGTGATGTCGAAATTTAACTTGTTCAATTGGGTGTTTAGGAAAGTGAATCGGGTGAGCAAGTATCCCCAGAAAGGAAGGTGATGTATAATGGTACATAGTGCGACCACCGATCTTACACTTACCTGACCGATAAGCTAGTTAGATGAGAAATAACAATTTAAGTATGAAACTTAAATTAATCTGGGGATTTGGGTTTCTGTGATGTGAGTACTTTAATAAATTACTCAAATAATGTTTGTATTCTTACTCAAATAATACTTGTACTATTTTCAAATATTTCACTGCACTTTTCATACTATGTATTGTTGATGGGTTAGTGGACTCACTGACTACAAATTATCATTTTAGGTATTTCATGCGAGCACCAACATGGATAAAGGAGAGAAGGAGAATAATGATATATATACATATTTTCATCTGCTTTGAGTAATGTAAACTTTGAGAAGATTATATAAAATATATATTTAAATAAAATAAAATATTTATTTTGGTTCTCATGTGCAATACTTGTTTGCAATTTTTGGAATGCGAAAAGATCCTTCATCACGTCCCACGTACCCGCCTCGTTAATAACAAGTTTTCGGACCGGGGTGTGACAGAATGGTATCAGAGGCATGTTCTAAAATGAGAAACCAAAAGAAATAATATTAGAGTCGGGTAGAAATCATAGATTGGGATACACTCATAATTAGTATAGATAGTTGTCGAATATATAAACATGTACACATATTAATCTCTTGTCATAAATTTTAGAAAAATACAATGACTTCAAGAAATGACAATGTAAATTCAACAGAAGTGCCACATGTCTCAACAATTCCTCCTACTAGCAGTATGGAGTCAATGATGCACATATTATTAGGATTGACCCATATGACACACACTAATATACATCATCTTTATCTAATCAAGGAGTTCATCTTGATAGATCATTAGAGATATTCCAAAAAATGAACTCTCCGCGTTATTCTGGAAATATTGACCCTATAATAGCCGACATGTGGCTTCAACAAGTTGAAATGAAATTCATAGCTATTCGTTGCCCGAAAGACTGACGAGTATCTTTAGTGGAGTTCATTCTGGATGGTGGTACAAAATATTGGTGGATGAGCTACAAAAGAATAGAATCAAGGGAAAGATCAAGTGAACAAATCACATGAAAAGAGTTTGTAACTGCCTTCTAGAAATGGTTTTTACCAACGTCCTCTAAGAAGGCGCTGATGGACGAGTTTACAATATTGTATCAAAGATCTTTGTCTGTCTTAGAGTACGAGGCTAAATTACAATTATTAGCGAAATATGTTCCTGAGATGGTCCCAAATAATGAACTTCGAAGTTATATATTCCGAAAGGGCTTATGTGATTATATCTGAACTAGCATTGCTCTTATGATATTTCACAATTTTTTTGACTTAGTCGAAACCACTCGAATGATGAGAAAAGAGAAAACAATAATCAAAACGCAGAAAGTGGCAAGCAGAAAAAGATTACTAAAAGTAATTAAGGAAGTTATAATTTGTCAAGAAATTTAATGACCATGCCCTAGCATTCTGCCCAAAATGTAAATGACATCATTTTGGCCAATATTATTTGAACAAAAAAGAAATCAGTGCTTCATTTGTAATAAACTAGGTCATATCATACATTTCTGCCCATGAAATGCTAACCAACCAAGTGGGTCAATCTTCAAAGAGCAAAAAGAATATTTTAAAAGGCCACCTCAACATCCCAAGACAGAAATGACTCAGAATACTCGGCCCATGCACACAACCAAGAGTATATTATATTACTCAATAGGAGGCTCAAGACTCCTCAAATGTGGTCACATGTATACTTGAATTCATAGGAACTTTTATTAATACTTTATTTGATAATGGTGCCACACATTTATTCATATTGAAAATTGCATATAAAAGGTACTAAGCCAATCCAGCCATTAAAGATCAAAGAGGTGCATGAATGAGGTAAGTCAAAGGTTCATGGGATCGAGTTTGACCTTTTAGACCATGTTTGACACCCATGATGATGTGATATATGAGGTGGAGGCCAAGGAAAGTTGCCAATCTACTAATAAGCCAAGTGTGGCCAAAACTAACCTAATCAAGGATTGGGTGCACCCGAAACTTAATTTAAGACTAATGTTGACTTGTTCAACTCATTAGGGTTGACTTGCCTAGTCACCAAGGGGAGGTTACCCAAAGGGTCACCTTGGATCCACTTTAAGTCCACTAGTATTGAATTGAACCTCTTGAGGAAAGGGGAGCCTATTATGGTTAAGATTGCGTTGGTCAAACCCTCTTGGGCTTACCTGATCTTCAAGTTAGGTGGGGTGGACCCTACCTAGCTACCATAGGTCAACTCAATTAGGGCTCAATGAGTGTTGCTAGGGCACCTACATCCACT
The DNA here is from genome assembly GCA_033032865.1 of Dactylorhiza incarnata. NCBI lineage: Eukaryota > Viridiplantae > Streptophyta > Magnoliopsida > Asparagales > Orchidaceae > Dactylorhiza > Dactylorhiza incarnata. Next base: position 3,719,555 of record JAWHQI010000130.1, read on the forward strand.
AGGGCAAGCTCAGGGTAACACAAAAATCTCAACAAGATCTAAGGAACTATAGGATCTCTAGCGGCCCACTCATGATCCTACGAGGGCACTAGGACATCCTAGGGCTCACTAGCTCATCTAGTTAGGGCATTAAACACATAGGGTCACCTTTGAAAAGATGGGATGTTACATGTAGTTCCCCAAGGCCTGCTAAGACGACCAGGAAGAGTGGGAAATTGTTACACTATTGTTGGTCAGCTTGCAGCTGACCCGCGATTTCAACCTATTTGTGAATTATTGAAGGCAATATTACGTAAGATAGGGCATATCTACTTAAATGAAGAAAAAGTTCACAAAGTGTTTTATTTTATCTTTCCCTATTTTAATATTTTATTTCATACTCGTGTGCCTTTGTTTAAACTCATGTTTTGTACATTTACTTATTTAGATTTGTTATATAAGGTCCATAGGGTTGTTAGACACCCAAGATTTTATTAGTGTGGACACTCTTTATTTCAGTTGATTTTTTTTCGCTTACTTTTATACTATGAGCTTATAGATTGATGTTTAGATTTTTATGTCATCTTTTAATATCTTACTTGGCAATGTTATAGTTATTGGTCTCATCCAAACCAATATTATATGACTACTACATGAGGGATGTTACATATCATCACTCCACAATTGGATGCATGGCTAGCCTCCTCCTACCCGGAGAACTGCCTAGAATCTACTTGTTCAAGTCAAATTCTCAAAGGCATATTCACTTGCTAGATCTGCCTGGTCTATATTACTTCACCGTTGAAACCGGAGAACCGGTTTTGACGTTCGTAAAGGGGGATGCAACTGAACCTTACTTTACCTGAGCTAGAAGATGTGACTAGTCGTGGAGAGTCGAAGGACCTTGCTCATATGAAGACCTGAAGACCTGAAACAGACCCCATGAGCTACAGCGAGGAGGTCCCACCACACACCCGGAAGATCAAAAAGAGCTTCCCCTCCCAAGCCAATGCAGTGCCTAGGCACCCTGGAGAGCACTAAGAAACACCTGCCTATCGACTAGTCGAACAGGAGGTGGGAGTGCTAGCTTGCAAGTAACACACGGGGGAGAGAGTTGATAATAAAAACCTTCTCCAAGGTACCCATGTGGGTCTATTTATAGTCTTCTTGAAAATGGGCTGCGAATAGCTGAGATTCCACTATCCGCAGCTCCCTGCCGACTTCGACCGGATATCGCGTCCAAGGCAGGTTAGGGGGGCGAGTGGGACCTGAAACGTCCACTACCACCCTTGCCAGAGGTCCAAATGAGATTACACGAGACCCCACTCGCCCAAGAAGGGCGAGTGGGGGCTTCCCCCCACCCTCCCCCAAGGGGGCGGGCGAGTGGGGAGGGGGACCTCCCCCTACCCGCCCCAAGGGGCGAGTGGGGGTCTCCCCCCACTCTCCCACAAGAGGGAGGGCGAGTGGGGGTCTCCCCCACTCACCCCCAAGGGGGCGGGCGAGTGGGGAGGGGGGTCTCCCCCCACCCGCCCCCAAAGGGGCGGGCGAGTGGGGAGGGGGGTCTCCCCCCACCCGCCCCCAAAGGGACGAGTGGGGTCTCCCCCACTCGCCCCAAGGGGGCGGGCGAGTGGGGAGGGGGGTCTCCCACCACCCACCCCCATAGGGGCGAGTGGGGGTATCCCCCACTCGCCCCCAAAGGGGCGGGCGAGTGGGGAGGGGGATCTCCCCCACCCGCCCCCAAAGGGGCGAGTGTGGTCTCCCCCACTCGCCCCCAAGGTGGCGGGCGAGTGGGGAGGGGGGTCTCCCCCCACCTGCCCCCAAAAGGGCGAGTGGGGGTCTCCCCCATTCGCCGCCAAGGGGGCGGGCAAGTGGGGAGGGGGATTTCCTGTTAGTTATTGTTCCCAACATCTCCCTCACCCTCCCCAAAGTTGCGAGTGGGGGTCTCCCCCAATCGCCCCCAAGGGGGTGGGCGAGTGGGGAGGGGGATCTCCCCCCACCCGCCCCCAAAGGGGCGAGTGGGGGTATCCACCTTGTCGGATTACAATCATTTTTACTTTCGCAATCTTGTCCATGCTGAGCTGCACACACTCAACAATTAAGGGGGTTGCACGAGCCACTTTCACTACACCCCCTGGTCTCGACGAATTACGGGTTATCCACAATCCCCATATTTTTCGGGTTCGACACGAGCTCGAAAAAATAATGGATCACCCGTGGTTCAGAGAGACAGGCGTTTAAGAACGCGGTGGTTGGACTCCTTCAAAACGATTCAAACCGATCTAAGCGCAAGAAAAAAAAGATCATTTCTCCACTCAACCTTCCTCCCAGGGAGCCGAGCTCACCTGGAGGGGGAGGAAACTCCATACCTCCCAGGGAGCCGAGCTCACCTTGAGGGGGAGGAAACTCCACACCTCCCAGGGAGACGAGCTCACCTGGAGGGGGAGGAAACTCCACACCTCCCAGGGAGCCGAGCTCACCTGGAGGGGGAGGAAACTCCAGATCTCCCAGGGAGCTGAGCTCACCTGGAGGGGGAGGAAACTCCACACTGTTGGAAAACGGTCTTCCGCATCTCCTAGGTTTGAGAATAACAAAACCTATGTGTATTTGATCTTGTGTGTTTAAGTGTGCAGGATAACAAAGTCCACATGACTCAAGGATTACATAAGAAGGTTGCCCCCAAAGTTGAACCATCAAATCCAAATCTTCCACTAGTGCTGGCAGTAGCACTAGCGCAGACGCTAGCTGTCGTTCGACGAACTGTTAGCGGCTAAGTCTATTCGTTGAATGTTCTCGTGAACTCCCGACGAATATCGACGAACGCAGACAGAAGTCAAAAAGACAGACTTGTGAAGGAAATTTCTGTGGCTAAGTCTATTCGTCGAATGTTCTCATGAACTCCCAACGAATATCGACGAACTAAGTCAATTCGTCGAATGTTCTCGAGAACTCCCGACGAATTCTGACGAATGAAAACAGAAGACATTACTCCCACTAGCGCCGGTGGTAACACTTACCGCCTGGCGCTAGCGATGATAGCGCAATTCCGGGAGCACATATGGAAGGAGATAACGCCTGGCGGTATCCGATAGCGCAGGCGGTAGCAACACACACAGTTGGCAAGGAGGAATTGTTTCCTCGGATTGAAGGTTTTGCCGCGCAAAATGTGTCCTAATATGGGATAGCGCTGGCGGTAGCCGATAGCGCTGGAGGTAGCGCGAAACACAAGAGGAATCTCAGCAGAGCTGCCACGGATTAAAGATTCTCGCGCGCAAAATATTACTTAATATGGGATAGCGCCGGCGGTAGCACTAGCGCAGGCGCTAGCGCTAAGTCTATAAAAAGGACATCTTGGCTCCGACTTCCTAAGCGTCTAGAGATCCAGAACTCCAGAGCTTCGTGCCACAACATAGAGAGGAAGTTTCAGAGAGATACTCCCACAAATCCATAAAGACTAAAAGAGATCCGTGGAGAAGATTTCAACACGCGTCATCATCGTGACGAAAGACCGCATCGACTACGATCATACTCTGCGTCTTCGTCTACTTCTCCAAGAGATCCACATAGAGGGAGTTTTACATTATTGTCTTTTCAATTAACATCTTTTCTGTAATCGTTAGTGAATTCGCCTCATGTTGGCGACTAGGTCTGGGTAGGACTTAGGGCTGAAATTCGCCTCGTGTTGGTGACTAGGTCTCGGGTGTAGGTCTAGGGGGTGCTCGAGGCCATATCCGGGGAAGGGTTGGCTAGAGCGGCTTGAGGCCGTATCCGGGGATGGATCGGCTAAAGCCAACCGGTTCGTGGGGATACGAGTCGGTATAGAAAACAAAAAGAGTTTACTATTCATCGCCACCGATTTCTAGCATCATAGAAGTCAACTTTTGTAAAACCTTATTTGATATTAATAAAGCATGTCTCTACTTTATTTCAATTGTTTTACTTGACTTTCTATTGTCTTAATCTTGCATTATTACAAAGTCTTTAAAATATCACTAAATTTTTCAAACCCTTATTCACCCCTCCTCTAAGGGAGCCTACCGATCCAACAAGTGATATCAGAGGGAGGTTATTCCAAATCGGCTTAACAACCGGGAATAATGGCGTCTCATGATCTCGCTTCTACTAGTGAGGTAAATTTTTATGAAGAAGAAAAATCTCCTAAACCACCTTTATTCGAAGGGAGAAATTATAAAGGGTGGAAATTATTAATGGAAAAATTTATTAAAAATTTAGATATCAATGCATGGGATATAGCATTAGTAAGACCTGCGGATGAATCAAATAAAAAGGAACGTCAACTAAATGCAAAAGCCAAACATTATTTATTTTGTGCTCTATCAAATGAAAATTTCAAATTAATATATTGTTTTTCTAGTGCATACAAAGTATGGCGATTTCTTGAAGAAATATATGATTTTCCTCTCGCAGGTATAGAACAAACACAGGAGGAGAAGTACATACAAGCATCCACTACTATTCAAGAAGATCTCTCTCGTAGCAAAGCCATGGAAATCATGGAAACTAACTTGGAAAAGGAGAGCAATACATCAAGAGAGAAAGAAGATGAAAATTCATCTATGATGGAGGAAGGCCTAACAGATAACGAAGGAACTTCATGCTCACATTTTGCCTCTACCAAAAGCGCTGTAAGAAAGTCTAAATCTTCTTCTTGTGTGATAATTTCCTTCTCTAGTTTCAACATACTAAAAATGACTAAACGTAAGATCAAGAAATTGAAAATCACTAATAAGAATTTACGTTTAGAAAATAAGAGATTAAAAGCTAATGTTAATTTAGAATCAAATTGTGATGTGGTTTCACCATCTTGTCCTTTACTTGAAAACAGAAAACCTTGTTTTGATTGTGATAATTTTAAGGAAAAACTTAAGGAACTTGAAAAAGAAATTATTTGTATAAAAGAATATAATGAAAAATTATCTTTATAAAATTCATCTTTAAAAGGTGATTGTGCTACATGCAAAAGTTATAAAATTGAAATTAAAGAGATGGATGAAACATTTGATGAATATAGAAATAACTATCAAGATCATATAGATTCAATTGTTTCCACTCTTAAAAATAGCACAATCGCTTATAATAAAGCTAGACATAATTTTAAAATTAGGAATAATGAATTAGAAGCTAAAATCAACTTGCTTAAGGAAATCATAAAGAAAAATTCTCAAAACATACACTCTCAATATAAAGCAAAATTCAAAAGCAAGTTGAATATGATTTCTCAAAACGTGAATAAGCTAAGCTATGGAAATAAAAAACATCAAAAGATTGTAAATGAAATTCCAAAACACTATCATCATCATCATTTACAATATCAATCTTCTCACAACTTAAAATTAAACGCAAACAAATTTCCTTTAAATGATAAATTCAAAAGTCATTTTTATCCAAACATACAAGAAAAGGACTATGGAAATTTGAAAAATAAAAATAGTAGATGTCCAAGGTATGAATGGAGACCCATACTTAAGAATGACGCACTAATGTCAAAAGAAAGGGTCCATCCATCCTTTTCTCCCCAAAAGCCATCTCGCTATATTTGGGTACCCAAAGGAACCATCCCATATGGTCCCCTTTGGATACCTAAAACTCTTATTCGTTAGGTATCATCAAATGCATGAAGTAGAAACTTTTCAAAATAAGATATACAAATTTCTACTTCATGATGTGCTTTAATGTTCTTTTTATTTTTTTGTTGTTTTTCTTTTGAACTATCATGTCATGGTCATCCTATATAGTATTGAAATTATGATCCTATCTCTTAAAAGCTTACTATGTTTTTAGAATCAAATCGATCAAAATTCAAAAGTCATATCTAAATTTTGATGACCTATCTATCTTTCTAATATTCACTGCTTATAAATATCTTATATTATCCATATGAATTAAACTCTAAATTTGTTATGAGATATTTATCTAAATTATAAAGAAAATCACAAAAGACATATTGAAAGATTAATTGTCTTAAATACTAAGGCCACACGCACCACCATGATCTAGTGTTGTCCTTTTGATAAAATTCTCTAAAATCGTATATCATAATTCATATAAAAAAATCATAAGAAAAACAACTATCTCTATCACATGTATATGAATTACATGACAACAATTGGCATTATAATTGTTTACCATGGTTGGTGTTATGGTGTATTATGTGTGTATTGTGACTTATTTCAAGTTTAGACCTTTGAATCATTTTGATATCAAATCAAATATAATTGTCACTCCATTCTAGGTCTCTAAGTTGAAACACAATCAAACTTTGGCATAACATTAATCTCAAATTTATCATACTAACATTGTCACCTAAAGAATATCTATATCTATGTTAGGTTTTATATGTTAGGGCATATCCATGTTACTTTTTGCGTGAACATTACTCTTTGTTCACCGAAACCATGCATATTTGATTTGTTCAAACATGATATCTTGGGTTTTCATTTCCTATCTTTTACAAGTTATAAGCACAAGTCTTTAGAAAAATCAAAATGAAAACATAAGCAAATATATCTCATGCAATGATTATTTTGTCAAGTCGTATAAGAAATCGCTAACGTTTCATGCAATTTGGACCATCCAAAACATTTCCTAAAATTCTAAAATTTCTGCATGAAACTACTATTGGGATAATTAATCAAGATCAACAAGTAAAATTTTCAAAATCATTGAAAATCATGTACTGTTTTCAGCGCTAGCGCTAACGCCAGTGCTAGCAAACCTGTCCGGTTTTCTGTTTTCATAAATTCAAATAAAAATATAAATCCATAGGCTATGTCATTAGATTTAAAAAGCTTAATTGTTTCCAATAATTATTATCCATGACTTCATTTCTCACCATAGCGGGGGCATAGGGTTGTAGACATTAGATAACCTTATCTCTAGTCATGTCTTGTCCTTAACCGGGGAGGATTCCAATGGGGCCTTGCGAGGCACTGGGGGGAAAGAGTGCTAGGTTGAGTTGTGTCTAGTGTTTGCATATGAGACTAACACCCCAACCTACGACATGTATGCAGCTCCTCATGCCCATTCGTCACTTAGTACAGGGCTAGGGTGTAGACATATTGTCTGGGTAGTTTAGTTACTTGGAAATCATTACATTTTGTTTATGCTACAAACTATGATTTATGAAAATGTTGAGATACTCAAACTCTGATCTATTTAAATGAAAAGTATTCTAAAACTCCTTATCATTTCCTTCTCTACAAGCTCGATCATGCTTTTATCCTCTTATCAACTTTTTAGTGATGTCTCCTTACCCGCTTTTGCTAATAACAAAAGGGGGAGAACTAACATGATAAATATTAATCTACTATCAAACTATAATGCTTAATTAAGATGATAACTTACATATTAGGAGAGCATTCACTTAGGGGGAGCATGTATTTAGGGGGAGCAATTCTAAATGCTAATATCGTTCATCATCCTAAGTCATCACTCTCACACACACACAAGTATGTTTCTTCATGCTTATATATACTAATGCTCTGATTTATCATTAATGGTTTTGTTATTATCAAAAGGGGGAGTTTGTTGGAACATGGTCTTCCGCATCTCCTAGGTTTGAGAATAACAAAACCTATGTGTATTTGATCTTGTGTGTTTAAGTGTGCAGGATAATAAAGTCCACATGACTCAAGGATTACATAAGAAGGTTGCCCCCAAAGTTGAGCCATCAAATCCAAATCTTCCACTAGCGCTGGCGGTAGCACTAGCGCAGGCGCTAGCTGTCGTTCGATGAACTGTTAGCGGCTAAGTCTATTCGTCGAATGTTCTCGTGAACTCCCGACGAATATCGACGAACGCAGACAGAAGTCAAAAAGGCAGACTTGTGAAGGAAATTTCTGCTGCTAAGTCTATTCGTCGAACGTTCTCATGAACTCCCGACGAATATCGACGAACTAAGTCAAATCGTCGAATGTTCTCGAGAACTCCCGACAAATTCCGACGAATGAAAAAAGAAGACAGTACTCCCACTAGCGCCGGCGGTAGCACTTACCACCTGGCGCTAGCGATGATAGCGCAATTCCTGGAGCACATATGGAAGGAGATAACGCCTGGCGGTAGCTGATAGCGCAGGCGGTAGCGACGCACACAGTTGGCAAGGAGGAATTGTTTCCTCGGATTGAAGATTCTGCCGCGCAAAATGTGTCCTAATATGGGATAGCGCTGGCGGTAGCCGATAGCGCTGGAGGTAGCGCGAAACATAAGAGGAATCTCAGCAGAGCTGCCACGGATTAAAGATTCTCGCGCGCAAAATATTACTTAATATGGGATAGCGCCGGCGGTAGCACTAGCGCAGGCGCTAGCGCTAAGTCTATAAAAAGGACATCTTGGCTCCGACTTCCTAAGCGTCTAGAGATCCAGAACTCCAGAGCTTCGTGCCACAACATAGAGAGGAAGTTTCAGAGAGATACTCCCACAAATCCATAAAGACTAAAAGAGATCCGTGGAGAAGATTTCAACACGCGTCATAATCGTGACGAAAGACCGCATCGACTACGATCATACTCCGCGTCTTCGTCTACTTCTCCAAGAGATCCACATAGAGGGAGTTTTACATTATTGTCTTTTCATTTAACATCTTTTCTGTAATCGTTAGTGAATTCGCCTCATGTTGACGACTAGGTCTGGGTAGGACTTAGGGCTGAAATTTGCCTCGTGTTGGCGCCTAGGTCTCGGGTGTAGGTCTAGGGGGTGCTCGAGGCCATATCCGGGGAAGGGTTGGCTAGAGCGGCTTGGGCCGTATCCGGGGAAGGATCGGCTAAAGCCAATCGGTTCGTGGGGATACGAGTCGGTATAGAAAACAAAAAGAGTTTACTATTCATCGCCACCGATTTCTAGCGTCATAGAAGTCAACTTTTGTAAAACCTTATTTGATATTAATAAAGCATGTCTCTACTTTATTTCAATTATTTTACTTGACTTTCTATTGTCTTAATATTGCATTATTACAAAGTCTTTAAAATATCACTAAAGTTTTTAAAACCCTTATTCACCCCCCCTCTAAGGGCACCTACCGATCCAACACACACCTCCCAGGGAGACGAGCTCACCTGGAGGGGAAGGAAACTCCACACCTCCCAGGGAGCCGAGCTCACCTAAAGTGGGAGGAAACTCCACACCTCCCAGGGAGCCGGGCTCACCTGAAGGGGGAGGAAACTCCATACCTCCCAGGGAGCCGAGCTCACCTGGAGGGGGAGGAAACTCACACCTCCCAGGGAAACGAGCTCACCTGGAGGGGGAGGAAACTCCACACCTCCCAGGGAGTCGAGCTCACCTGGAGGGGGAGGAAACTCCACACCTCCCAGGGAGCCGAGCTCACCTGGAGGGGGAGGAAACTCCACACCACCCAGGGAGCTGAGCTCACCTGGAGGGGGAGGAAACTCCACACCTCCTAGGGAGCCGAGCTCACCTGGAGGGGGAGGAAACTCCACACCTCCCAGGGAGCAGAGCTCACCTGGAGGGGGAGGAAACTCCACACCTCCCAGGGAGACAAGCTCACCTGGAGGGGGAGGAAACTCCACACCTCCCAGGGAGCCGAGCTCACCTGGAGTGGGAGGAAACTCCACACCTCCCAGGGAGCCGGGCTCACTTGAAGGGGGAGGAAATTCCACACCTCCCAGGGAGCCGGGCTCACCTGGAAGGGGAGGAAACTCCACACCTCCCAGGAAGCCGAGCTCACCTGGAGTGGGAGGAAACTACACACCTCCCAGGGAGCCGAGCTCACATAGAGGGGGAGGAAACTACACACCTCCCAGGGAATCCACACCTCCCAATGAGCCGATCTCACCTGGAGGGGGAGGAAACTCCACACATCCCAGGGAGCTGAGCTCACCTGGAGGGGGAGGAAACTCCACACCTCCTAGGGAGCCGAGCTCACCTGGAGGGGGAGGAAACTCCACACCTCCCAGGGAGCCGAGCTCACCTGGAGGGGGAGGAAACTCCACACCTTCCAGGGAGCCGGGCTCACCTGGAGGGGGAGGAAACTCCACACCTCCCAGGGAGCCGGGCTCACCTGGAGGGGGAGGAAACTCCACACCTCCCAGGGAGCTGAGCTCACCTAGAGGGGGAGGAAACTCCACACCTCCCAGGGAGCCGAGCTCACCTGGAGGGGGAGGAAACTCCCCACCTCCCAGGGAGCCGAGCTCACCTGGAGGGGGAGGAAACTCCACACCTCCCAGGGAGCCGAGCTCACCTGGAGGGGGAGGAAACTCCACACCTCCCAGGGAGCCGGGATCACCTGAAGGGGGAGGAAACTCGACACCTCCCAGGAGCCGGGATCACCTAGAGGGGGAGGAAACTCCACACCTCCCCGGGAGCCGAGCTCACCTGGAGGGGGAGGAAACTCCACACCTCCCAGGGAGCCGAGCTCACCTCAAGGGGACGGAAACTCCACACCTCCCAGGGACTCCACACCTCCCAGGGAGCCGAGCTCACCTGGAGGGGGAGGAAACTCCACACCTCCCAAGGAGTCGGGCTTACCTGGAGGGGAAGGAAACTCCACACCTCCCAGGGAGCCGGGCTCACCTGGAGAGGGAGGAAACTCCACACCTTCTAGGGAGCTGAGCTCACCTGGAGGGGGAGGAAACTCCACACCTCCCAAGGAGCCGGGCTCACCTAGAGGGGGAGGAAACTCCACACCTCCCAGGGAGCCGAGCTCACCTGGAGGGGGAAGAAACTCCACACCTCCCAGGGAGCCAAGCTCACCAGGAGGGGGAGGAAACTCCACACCTCCCAGGGAGCCGAGCTCACCTATATGAGGAGGAAACTCCACCCCTCCCAGGGAGCCGAGCTCACCTGGAGGGGGAGGAAAATACAAACCTCCCAGGGAGCCGGGCTCACCTGGAGGGGGAGGAAGCTCCACACCTCCCAGGGAGCCGAGCTCACCTGGAGGGAGAGGATGCTCCACACCTCCCAGGGAGCCGGGCTCACCTAGAGGGGGAGGAAACTCCACGCCTCCCAGGGAGTCGAGCTCACGTGGAGGGGGAGGAAACTCCACACCTCCCAGGGAGCCGAGCTCACCTGGAGGGAGAGGAAACTCCACACCTCCCATGGAGCCGAGATCACCTGGAGGGGGAGGAAACTCCACACCTCCCAGGGAGCCGAGCTCATCTGAAGGGGGGGAGGAAACTCCACACCTCCCAGGGAGCCGGGCTCACCTGGAGGGGGAGGAAACTCCACACCTCCTAGGGAGTCGGGCTCACCTGGAGGGGGAGGAAACTCCACCCCTCCCAGGGAGCCGAGTTCACATGGAGGGGGGAGAAAACTCCACACCTCCCAGGGAGCCGAGCTCACCTGGAGGGGGAGGAAACTCCACACCTCCCAGGGAGCCAAGCTCACATAGAGGGGGAGGAAACTCCACACCTCCCAGGGAGTCGGGCTCACTTGGAGGGGGAGGAAACTCCACAACTCCCAGGGAGCCGGGTGCACCTGGAGGGGGAGGAAACTTCACACGTCCCAGGGAGCTGGGATCACCTGGAGGGGGAGGAAACTCCACACATCGCAGGGAGCCGAGCTCACTTGGAGGAGGAGGAAACTCCACACCTCGCAGGGAGCCGAGCTCACCTGGAGGGGGAGGAAACTCCACACCTCCTAGGGAGTCAAGCTCACCTGGAGGGGGAGGGAACTCCACACCTCCCAGGTAGTCGGGCTCACATGGAGGGGGATGAAACTCCACACATCCCAGGGAGCCGAGCTCACCTGGAGGGGGGAGGAAACTCCACACCTCCCAGGGAGCCGAGCCTACCTGGAGGGTGAGGAATCTCCACACCTCCCCCGGAGCCGAGCTCACCTAGAGGGGGAGGAAACTCCACACCTCCCAGGGAGCCGGGCTCACCTGGAGGGGGAGGAAACTCTACACCTCCCAGGGAGCCAGGCTAACCTGGAGGGGGAGGAAACTCCACACCTCCCAGGGAGCCGAGCTCACCTGGAGGGGGAGGAAACTCCACACCTCCCAGGGAGCTGAGCTCACCTGGAGGGGGAGGAAACTCCACACCTCCCAGGGAGCCGAGCTCACATGGAGGGGGAGGAAACTCCACACCTCCCAGGGAGCCGGGCTCACCTGGAGGGGGAGTAAACTCCACATCTCCCAGGGAGCCAGGCTCACCTGGAGGGGGAGGAAACTCCACACCTCCCACGGAGCCGGGCTCACCTGGAGGGGGAGGAAACTCCACACCTCCCAGGGAGCCGAGCTCACATGGAGAGGGAGGAAACTCCACACCTCCCAGGGAGCCGAGCTCACCTGGAGGGGGGAGGAAACTCCACACCTCCCAGGGAGCCGAGCTCACCTGGAGGGGGAGGAAACTTGCGAGAGCCCGCACACCGGTCTCTCTTCTCGGGGCCTTAACCCAGACAAATCTACCCGATATGCCTCCCAGTGATCGACATCAACAAGCCCGGGCGAGTGGTCTCCAGTCGAGGATTTAACTAAAAACGAATCCACTCGACGAGCCTCCCAGTGACCGGCATCAATAAGCCTGAGCGAGTGGTCTCCAGTTGGGGCCTTGCCTTTCCGAGGGGTCAACCTGCCCTGCCAGCTAGTGGGAGCCCGGTCAGTGGAACCATCTCGGGGCCCTGCCTCAACATTTTAACTTGCCTCTCTGAGAGGTCATCCTGCCCTGCCGGCTAGTGGGAGCCCGGTCAGCGGAACCATCTTGGTGCCCTGCCTCTCCGAGAGGTCAACTTGCCCTGCCGTCTAGTGGGAGCCTGGTCAGCGGAACCATCTCGGGGCCCTGCCTCAACATTTTAACTTGCCTCTCCGAGAGGTCAACCTGCCCTGCCGGCTAGTGGGAGCCCGGTCAGCAGGACCATCTAGGGGCCTTGCCTCTCTCAGAGGTCAACCTGCCCTGTCGTCTAGTTTAAGCCCGGTCAGCGGAACCATCTCGGGGCCCTGCCTCTCCGAGAGGTCATCCTGCCCTGCTGGCTAGTGGGAGCCCGGTCAACAGAACCATCTCTGGGACCTGACTCAACATTTTAACTTGGCTCTCTGAGAGGTCAACTTGCCTTGCCAGCTAGTGGGAGCCCGGTCAGCAGAACCATCTCGGGGCCCTGCCTCTCCGAGAGGTCAACCTGCCCTTCCGTCTAGTGGAAGCCCGGTCAGCGGAACCATCTCGGGGCCCTGCCTCTCTGAGAGGTCAACCTGCCCTGCCGGCTAGTGGGAGACCGGTCAGCGGAACCATCTCGGGGCCCTGCCTCTCCAAGAGGTCAACCTGCCCTACTATCTAGTGGGAGCCCAGTCAGCGGAACCATCTCGGGGCCCTGCCTCAACATTTTAACTTGCCTCTCCGAGAGGTCAACCTGCCCTGCCGGCTAGTGGGAGCCCGGTCAGCAGAACCATCTCGGGGCCCTGCCTCCCTGAGAGGTGAACCTGCCCTGTTGTCTAGTGGGAGCCCGGTCAGCGGAACCATCTCGGGGCCCTGCCTCAATATTTTAACTTGCCTCTCCGAGAGGTCAACCTGCCCTGCCGGCTAGTGGGAGCCCGGTCAGCGGAACCATCTCGGGGCCCTGCCTCCCCAAGAGGTCAACCTGCCATGCCGTCTAGTGGGAGCTCGGTCAGCGGGACCATCTCGATGCCCTGTCAAAAATAACCTTCCTGCCTCTCGAGTGAGTGCATCAGTCCTGCCGGCATAAAGGAGCCCGATCAGCGGCTCTTCTCGTGGCCTTATAAAAAATTACCTTCATGCCTCTCGAGTGAGTGCATCAGTCCTGCCGACATTAAGGAGCCCGGTCAGCGGCTCTGCTCGGGGCCTTATCACAATAAACCTACTGCCTCTCGAGTGAGTGCATCAGTCCTGCCGGCATAAAGGAGCCTGGTCAGCGGCTCTGCTCGGGGCCTTATAATCAAAGCTCTCTTTCCATCCTGGGGCACCGGGCTTGCTGGCTCGTAAGAACCCATGCAATGGCTCCTCTTTCAGTGGAAAGGAAGGATAAAAAAATAATAAACATAGTTTCAAGTTACAGGTGCAAGCCCAAAGCGTATGCAGAAATCATATCTTAAAAGATGCTTGAAATTTATCACGGATAAAACTGTTTAAGGTCATCGCCACTCCAAGTGTTGCTGAGTGGAGTCCCCTCGGCGTTTTGGAGGCGATATCCCCCGACTTCAGAGATTCTAAGATTACATAAGGTCCCTCCCAATTGGGATGGAGCTTTCCCACATTTGTTGACCTTCCCGCGACGTCGACTTTCTTTAGGACTAGGTCTCCCGGGGTGAATTGCTTGATTCGAATATTTTTATCAAAGTACCTGGCCATTCGACGCTTTACTTCTTCTTGCCGAATTGCTGCCAGGTCCTGGAGCTCCTCAACCATGTCCAGGGAGAGCCGTTGTTCTTCCTCATTGTCCATTCTCCACTCTTCATCCCCTTCTTCAGCAACTGTAACCCGAGGGGTCTTGACCTCGAACTCCACCGACAGTATTGCCTCTGATCAATGGGAGAGTTTGAATGATGTTTCTCCTGTTGCCGTGTTGGGCGTCGTTCTTAAAGCCCACAAGACGGAGGGGAGCTGCTCCACCTAGTTCCCCTTCAAGTTCTCCACCTTCTTCTTCAGCAGGTTGACTATGACCTTGTTTGCCGCCTCCACCTGCCCATTGCTCCTGAGATGGTGAACGGAGGCGAAGCGGAGGTCGATGCCTACTTGACTGCAGAATCCAGTGAATTCCTCGCTAGCGAACTGCGGACTATTGTCTGTCACTATGGCGAGGGGGAGCCCGTACCTGCAAATTATTTCTCCCCAAATAAATTTCTTTATTACTTGCGAGGTTGTTTTCGCCAAAGCCTTAACCTCCACCGATTTGGAGAAGTAGTCTATCATGACTAATAAGAACTTTCTTTGACCGCTGGCCTGAGGGATTGGGCCGACCAAGTCCATTCCCCAGATGGCGAAGGGCCACGGTGCCGTGATGGTCTTAAGCCTCTGTGCCGGCTGAAGCTGAAGCGGCGCGAAGAGTTGACACTTTTGGCACTTCTTCATAAACTCCATGGTGTCTTTTCAGAGAGTCGGCCAAAAGTATCCTTGCCTCAGTACCCTCTTCTCTAAGGTTCAACTCCCGTAATGGCTGCCACATTCCCCGGAGTGAATTTCTTCCAAAACCTTTGGAACTTCATCTTCTGTCACACACATTGCTAGGATCCCAGTCAGGGTCTTCCTGTACAAGCTTCCTCCACGCAATAGATAATAGGCTGACTTATACCTGAATCACCTTTTATCCAGAACCCCCTCTGGGAGCTCGCCCGAGGTCAGAAAGACAATTATCAAATCCACCCATGAGGCCCTCCGATCGATCTCCACCAGCTCTCCTTCCTCGATGGACGGGCGGAACAACTCCGTCACTATCCCCCCGTCCCGAGGTCCGTACTTTGCCAGGGTGTCTGCCTGAATGTTCTCCTCCCTTGGCATGTGCTGGATTGAGAAGGTGCAGAACTGGCTGACGAGACCCTTGACTTTCACCAGGTACCTTTGGAGGTCCGTGATGAGTCCTGATTATATACACCTTCATGGACTCATCCGGGCCATTATTTAGTCAATATCACGCACTTTAGCCTTATTATAGTTTATAATTGATAACCCATGCTAGGTGCACATTTTGGCCCACTTTGGTGTGTTTTCGTGTTTATTTCCTTTCATAGTACTCATATGTTGTTAAGTGCCACTTTCGGTGGCTAGATCTGTGTTTGTGCTGGAATAGGAGGCGTGCAAGTGTTTCCGGTGCAATTCTGCACAGGAACACTGCGCACGATCACTTGTTCTAGTGCGCACGACCACTGGTCGTGCGCCACTGATCGTGCGCACTTAGCCCCTTTTTACGAGTTCTGTCTAGTGCAGTGCGCACGCCCATCAACTCCAGTGCGCACGACCACCGGTCGTGCGCCACTGTCCGTGCGCACCTAATTGTAATTTTATGAGTTCTGTCTCACCTATTGCGCACGACCACCGACGCTAGTGCGCACGATCAACGGTCGTGCGCCACTGGTCGTGCGAACATTTTATTTTATGATTTCATCTCGTGCAGGTTCTGTCCAGGCGGTGCGCACGATCACAGGATTCCAGTGCGCACGACCACTGGTCGTGCGCCAATGATCGTGCGCAGTGTTTAATCCAGCGCCTATTTATTGACCTGTTCGCGAATTAGGTCGGGAGGACGCAACTCTGCTCCGTTCAGTCCGCCGTTTTCGCCGTTTTCAGGGGATTTTCACCCCCTAGGCCTCCTCCATCATCCAAAGGCTTAAAGGAAGGGTCCCTACACTCACTTTGACCGCTAAAGAAGAGGTTCTCCGCAATAGACGTGGACGGATTGTAAATCGCTGGAGAAGACGGGTCCATTGGGAGGTGTGACAGCCCTCTTCTACCCCGGACGCAGTTGGGACCGAGCTAGGACGCGGATTGACAACCCGGTGCTTCCTACCGTAAATCTACAACGAGACTCCAGATTCGGTCGTATCTCCTGCCTTTTTCCTCTATTTTTGTGGTTATGTGTGATGTATTCTCTTTATCTTGATGATGAACACTATGAATCATGCCTAATATTGCTTATTTCATGTTTATGAAATTATTTTGTTCATTTGTGTCATTGAGGTGCGCCTTATTTCATTTTCCATTCCACCGCCACGAGCGGTGCCGCACTAGCAATTGCTAGTGGCGTGCTTGACGAAGAGGTGCTCGCGACCCTCACTCCGCTTGCCTTCTCGTCCATCCGCTCTTTCGACGCAGCGCGCTCAAGGCCTGCCTAGTCTCCATCCGCCTATCGAAGCATTGCATAGCAGCATTGCATAGGAGTAGTGGTAATATTTATTTTAAGTATTCACAAACCCCCAAAGCCCTTTCATTCGCATTCCGCCTTTCGCAGGACTTCAATCTCAAGTCCTTCCTCGATAATAAACTCCACCTTACTGTGTTCCTTGAGAGATTCGATACTCGGGGATTACTCCTCGCTTTATATTACTTGAACGATCGGTACACTGCCGTTTCGTGCCGCAGTCGAGCTACCGCCTATAGCGGTGTGTGAGATTTGCGCCATCAAGTTTTTGGCGCCGTTGCCGGGGAACACAGTCGTGTGAGTTTTCTGGAGAGGAAGAATCTGAGAGAAAAGCCCTTCCTTTTGTAAATTGCATTTTCTTTTCTTCTTATTTCTGTTCTTTTTAGTCCATTTTCTTGTTTTATAGTAGGTTGCTTTAGTAAAATTTTGTTAGGTATAGTATTTCGCACAATAGTGTTCTTAGTTTTGAGAATCGTTTTATCTTCGCACTATGTGGGCACATTTCAATTTCCGTTGCCGTTGGTGTGGAGCTACCTCCCACTCTAGTGATGAATGCCCTACGGAGAATAGTAGGCATAATTCTTCTCGCCCAGCATATGGAGCACCGACTTCGTCCGGTACCTCTTATGGTGCGCGTAAGTCTTATGGCTACTCTGCTGAGCCTTTACCGTCGTACTTCTTTTCAGCTCCAGCCCCCGCTGTGCCAAAGAAGCCCGCTAGGCAGTGCCAGTTTTGTCGGAGGACAGATCATGCCCTGAAGGATTGTGCTGCTTTTCGTCGCCAATTGGATGAGGATGACGAGCCGGATATCCGGATCGTCCCAACTCCTAACTCTTGCGGCACACCTTCAACATCCGGTTTTGTGTCTTTGCCACCTTCACATCTTGAAGGGTATGGCGTTGACACAGTCACCAGATGTGTGGCTGATTTGGGCACCGACATTGCTGAATCTATTCTCCCAGTGCATCCACCACTTCTTGTGGAACCGATTCTTCCCGCTGTTGTGCATACTACGCTCGTCTCCGACGACATTGTCGATGAGGTGTCACAAGAGGAGGCGGTTGATCTTAGTGTTGTGCCTATTCCTATGGAGGAGGACAACCTTCTAGGTGAAGAGGAGTTTTCCTCAGCACCGGTGGAGGAAGTCCAAATCCTAAGCCTGGCCACCGTTGATCCCACCGACTCTTGTAGCATTGATGACAATGCTAACATTATTTTACTTCCCCAACTTGATGGGAGTGAGACCGGGACCACTCCCCCGATTGATGTTTATTTATGTCCTTCGTCTTCTTTAGTTCTTGATCCCCCTTCTTCATTCGAGCCTGTGCAGGTTGAGTCCGTACAGGTGCCCCAGGAGGACTTGGAGCTTTGTGCTCAAGTCAATGATGAGTGTATCCTTTCATGTGAGGAGGTTGATCCTTCCTCCATAGAGGAAGCCTCACTCATTGCCTTCTCCTCCTGCGGACCTGCTGTGGACGATACCTTGCTGTGCAAGGATAGTTTTGGTGAGATGAGTGAGGACCAGGCCTCCTCCTCTTCTTACTTTCTTTTCCCTCTACTTGTGTTTAGCATGTATTATTATTTAGGTAGAGGGGTGACTGTTCTGTCTCCGTATCGGTACCCGCTACCGATGCGCATACTAGAACAGTTACCTGTGCACTTTTCTTTCCATAAACCCATTAGCTAGAACTTTTATATATTCGAATAAGTCGTGCTGGGATGACATTAACCCCAGTAGTTATCCTTATTTTTCCTGAAACTTTATTTTGTTTGATTTAGTTGAGTTTTTGTTAAGGCTATGAAAGTCTCGCTGCGTGTGCTGACTCTTGTTTGTGCGTAAACTGCACGGTGATTGGCGTTTTCACTAAAAATTTTGGCCGCTGAAAAAATTCCTATTGCGCACGATCACTAGTCGTGCGCACTACTTATCGCGCACGATCACTGGTCGTGCGATCGGCCCAGATTTTTTTTTTAAAAACCCGTCCGCCCGAGCCTTTCACGCACGACCTAGGGTTCTTCTTCGCGATCGCCCGTGCGCCGTTCTTCCCCTTCGCCGCCGATCGTGCGCCTCATTCCCTTCCTTCCGGCGAGTCCATTTCCTTCCTCCTCCTTTCTTTGCTCTCCTTTGCCCTCCTTCCGCCATGAGCTCTAGGGATCGCCAAAATGTCTACCAACGCTCCGGCCGCACTTCCGCCTCTCCCGCTCAGATCCTTGCTAGGATGGCTACCTTTTCCAAAGATTCGCACACAAGGCGATTCAATTCTCTCAAGGAGAAGCCGTTCCTATCGCAACGTCTAGTGGATTGGAACGAATTGAACTCTATCGGCGACAATGGGGAGTTGGGGGCGGCCGTCCTCCAACGTTATTCTTTCGATCATTGGAGTGGGGTGCTCGGGTGCGATGATCTCGGCTACCGGGAGCTCACCTTGGAATTTCTTTCTACATTTGAGTGGGAAGTTTTGCCCTCCGGTCAACGTCCGGGAAAGTGTTCTTTTCGGATTTTGGGCAAGGTTTTCACTCTCTCTTTATCCGAGTTGGCAGTGTGCGCTGGATTCTACACCGTAGCCGAGGCCGCGACGATCCCGTTTCTGGACTTGGACGTCTCCTTCCCTGATGGGGTTACTCCGCGTGCCGCGTGGTGTGCCCTCACGGGTCGTGATGAGGAATATGTGGCCAGAAAAAGCAAATCCACATGGATCGTCGCACCTGCTCTCCGTTACCTGCAGCACGTCCTCAGCCATTCTCTTGTTGCCCGTGCGCTTAGTCAGAATGTAGTGGGGTGGCAAGATCTTATCGCCCTCTATAGTATGGAATTTCGGCAACCTTTGCATCTCGGCTACATGTTGGCTTTCTTCTTCCACCACGAGGCCACCTACGGTCTCACTGGTGCCATTGGCGGTGCTTACTACATCACCCGCATTGCCAAAAGCTTGGGGGTTTGGAGTCATCTACCTCCGATGGTGCAGGTGACTGCACCCTCCTCTATCACGCGGGCCACCATGGTGAGTTTCCACTTGTTGCGGGTCGTGGGGAAGAAGAATAGCAAACGTTTTGTGGTTGTGATGCCTGGAGATACGCCTAGGGAGAGGCAGGGTGACGAGGAGCAGGGAGAGCCGGCTGAGCCGCCGAATACTCACCGAGAGGTAGTTCTTCCGCAGCCGCGGAGTCATTCATCTCAGCATGGGCGGAGAGCCAAGGAGGAAGGCAGTTCTTCAAGAGCACCGGAAGTGCCCAGTTTTGATCGACGCCTCTCCGATCTGGAGGCAAACCAGTACTGGCTCACGGACTTCGTTTATCAGCAAGCGCTGCGGGGCGGACTAAATATTCCTCCACCTCCGGGTCGCGCCGCTTCATCTTCCCGCCGGTCGCCGCCTGTTGTGGTTATTGACAGCGATAGCGACGACGAGTGATCTTTTCCCCCGCATGCGAGCTATTCTTGGCTATGTTATCTGTTTTTCCCTTGTTGTTTTTTTTAGGTCTTTTGTCAAGACATTTGAACTCTTGCTCTTGTTATGTTTGTAATAATAACATTTTGTTTATGGAATGCTCCTCTGGGCATAGTTTTATTTATTCAGCTTTTTCTGTTCCCTTATTTTGTGTGCGAGTGGTCAATGTTAATTGCAGGAATAGGTTTACCCCATGAGTGATAACCCAGATTTCTTGATTTGTTGTGCTCTCACTTGTTTTAATCCAGTTTTTACTATTTTTGTTGTTCTAGTATCTAATTTTCAGGTGGCCTTGGTTCCTTGAGATGGCGGATGTTGCGGACTATTTTTGATCTTATCGCCAATCGTCTGGTATGCTCATTTCTGAGCATTGGGTAACACTTCCTTCCCTCTTTTAGCTTCAACTTCTAGATATATTGCTTAGCTTAAGTCTGGGGGAGCGAGTGGTGTTATCCACTGTGCACGAGTTGCATTGCATGCTAGATGGTTGATTTTTGTTTATCATTCTCATTATCATTGTTTTCTTGCTTCACGAACCATTTCACCCACTTGAGTGTGTGCTTATCTTGTTGTGTTGTTCCGTTTAAGCTAGTCTGGTCGGAAGGTGAAATAGGCTATTAACACAGGAATTATTATTTGGAGCGCAGTGTCGACTCATGTAGTGTTCTAGTCGCTTCGCATGCTATAGTAGAATTTGCGTAGAATTAGATTTTCTTTATGCATTTAATTTATGTGCAGTATCTCTGTGTAAATTTAGATTTAATGTACTCAAGTGGTGAATTCGAATGAAATTGATGATAACCCGGTGTTGTGTGTGTGCGGTCGCTAAACGTGTGTTGCTCGAGTCGGGAGGAAGGTTTATCTTTCTCGTGGGCTAAGAACTTGCCCCAAGCGACTCTTGAAGCATGGGTGAGAGCTACTTGTTGAGTCAAGCATGATGTAGGCCACCATTTGGCTAGTTTGAGCTTTGTTATTCCATGCCCCTTTCATTCGCCTTTGCAAGCCAAATTTGTGCCTACCATTTTTATGTTCAGCTCCTCCTCTTCCACCAAAGCCTGAAGCCTATCCTACGCCCGCAACCAAAAAAATGTTTTAACTGTGCTCATAATTTCCAACTTGTGTGGTGTGTGGTGTCATTGTGTTTTGAAGAGAAAATAATGTCTATCCGCTGATTTTGAACCAACTGGAGGTTGCTTGAAAGAAGAAAAATATAAAAAAAAAAAAAAAAAGAAGAGTATCCTGAAAATAATCCTCCCAAGCTAAAGAGAAAAATCTGTTGGTATGTGTAAAGTAGGCTGTGTGCACACCTGGTTTTCATGATAGGTCTGGGGGTGTGTCACACGAGCATTGTTGTTTGGTTTTGTAAGGTGCAGTGTGCCGTTGGCTCATTTGGGTTGCGTAGCCGTCATGTTTATCTTTGCATATCATTCCGTAACCTAAGCCCCGTTTTAATCCTATAAGTCCTACTGATTTGATTTGCGAGTTTGCTAGCGCCGTGGAGAGAGTGTGACCGGACAAGCGTATGGTTCACGACGTTGATGGATTTCAGCGGAGTTATTCCTAAGCCCCGATCTTTTGCAACACCCGCCTCAGCGTCTCGTCACTTCCATACCGGGCATGATCGTCAAATTCTTCATAATTCACCCACTGAGTACAATTAAATCTTTGATTACGCTTTAGTACTTACGTAAATTAGTTAGCATAGCTAGAATCTTCTTCTACTAGAATTCCT
The DNA here is from genome assembly GCA_033032865.1 of Dactylorhiza incarnata. NCBI lineage: Eukaryota > Viridiplantae > Streptophyta > Magnoliopsida > Asparagales > Orchidaceae > Dactylorhiza > Dactylorhiza incarnata. The sequence goes on from JAWHQI010000130.1 coordinate 3,741,482, forward strand.
ACTCGCATGCGTATGTTACTTCGCACTGTACTCCCCTGCGTAATTCGCTATTTTAATTATCTTTTTCAACTTCCGCCGGATTCGTTTGCTCGGGACGCGCAAACAGTTAAGTCTGGGGGTGTGATGAGTCCTGATTATATACACCTTCATGGACTCATCCGGGCCATTATTTAGTCAATATCACGCACTTTAACCTTATTATAGTTTATAATTGATAACCCATGCTAGGTGCACATTTTGGCCCACTTTGGTGTGTTTTCGTGTTTATTTCCTTTCATAGTACTCATATGTTGTTAAGTGCCACTTTCGGTGGCTAGATCTGTGTTTGTGCTGGAATAGGAGGCGTGCAAGTGTTTCCGGTGCAATTCTGCACAGGAACACTGCGCACGATCACTTGTTCTAGTGCGCACGACCACTGGTCGTGCGCCACTGATCGTGCGCACTTAGCCCCTTTTTACGAGTTCTGTCTAGTGCAGTGCGCACGCCCATCAACTCCAGTGCGCACGACCACCGGTCGTGCGCCACTGTCCGTGCGCACCTAATTGTAATTTTATGAGTTCTGTCTCACCTATTGCGCACGACCACCGACGCTAGTGCGCACGATCAACGGTCGTGCGCCACTGGTCGTGCGAACATTTTATTTTATGATTTCATCTCGTGCAGGTTCTGTCCAGGCGGTGCGCACGATCACAGGATTCCAGTGCGCACGACCAATGGTCGTGCGCCAATGATCGTGCGCAGTGTTTAATCCAGCGCCTATTTATTGACCTGTTCGCGAATTAGGTCGGGAGGACGCAACTCTGCTCCGTTCAGTCCGCCGTTTTCGCCGTTTTCAGGGGATTTTCACCCCCTAGGCCTCCTCCATCATCCAAAGGCTTAAAGGAAGGGTCCCTACACTCACTTTGACCGCTAAAGAAGAGGTTCTCCGCAATAGACGTGGCCGGATTGTAAATCGCTGGAGAAGACGGGTCCATTGGGAGGTGTGACAGCCCTCTTCTACCCCGGACGCAGTTGGGACCGAGCTAGGACGCGGATTGACAACCCGGTGCTTCCTACCGTAAATCTACAACGAGACTCCAGATTCGGTCGTATCTCCTGCCTTTTTCCTCTATTTTTGTGGTTATGTGTGATGTATTCTCTTTATCTTGATGATGAACACTATGAATCATGCCTAATATTGCTTATTTCATGTTTATGAAATTATTTTGTTCATTTGTGTCATTGAGGTGCGCCTTATTTCATTTTCCATTCCACCGCCACGAGCGGTGCCGCACTAGCAATTGCTAGTGGCGTGCTTGACGAAGAGGTGCTCGCGACCCTCACTCCGCTTGCCTTCTCGTCCATCCGCTCTTTCGACGCAGCGCGCTCAAGGCCTGCCTAGTCTCCATCCGCCTATCGAAGCATTGCATAGCAGCATTGCATAGGAGTAGTGGTAATATTTATTTTAAGTATTCACAAACCCCCAAAGCCCTTTCATTCGCATTCCGCCTTTCGCAGGACTTCAATCTCAAGTCCTTCCTCGATAATAAACTCCACCTTACTGTGTTCCTTGAGAGATTCGATACTCGGGGATTACTCCTCGCTTTATATTACTTGAACGATCGGTACACTGCCGTTTCGTGCCGCAGTCGAGCTACCGCCTATAGCGGTGTGTGAGATTTGCGCCATCAGTCCGACTCTCTTATCTCAAACTCCCCCCAGACCTGGGACGCCACTACCATCAAATCTGTGAATACTCTAACATCCCAAATTCCCAATTCACTCGCTAGACGAAGCCCAGCCACCACTGCTTCGTATTCGGCCTGGTTGTTGGTTACGGGGAATCGGATGTCGACCGCTTGATCGATCCTTGTCCATTGTGGGCTGACTAGGACCACCCCTCCGCCGAGGGAATGCTTTCCCGATGCCCCGTCTATGAATAGCTCCCATGCTACCAACTTGGGGGGCTCCGACTCATCTACCTCGGTTATATACTCTGCTAGGAAGTCTGCTACCACCTTCGCCTTCATCGATAGTCGAGGGACGAAGGTGACATTGAACTCGCTAAGCTCTATGGACCACTTTGCCAACCTGCCTGAGTGCTCCACTCCTTCCATAACACTGCGAAGGGGGTGATCGATTACTACCTTAACCGAATGTGCCTGGAAGTAGGGTCGAAGATTCCTGGCCGAAATAATTAAAGCGAACGTCAGCTTCTCCAAAATGGGGTACCTAAGCTCTGCTTTCTTTAAGACCTGGCTGACATAGTAGATTGGAAGCTGCATCTTTCCCTCATCTCGGACCAGGACCGAGCTTACTGCCTCGGTGCCTACCCCAAGATAGAGGAACAAGTCATCTCCTTCTCTAGGTCCTTACAACAGTGGAGCTTGCGTCAGCTGCGTCTTTAGGGCTTGGAACGCCGCCTCGCACTCTTGCGACCACTCAAACTTTTGATTCCCTCTTAGAGCTTTCAAGAAAGGTGATCACTTCTCTCCAGCCCGAGAGAGAAACCTGCTCAACCCTGCCAGCTTCCCTGTCAACCTTTGAGGCTCCTTCGCACTCCTTGACGATTCTAGCTCCAAGATGGCTTTGACCTTGTCCGGGTTGGGCTCGACCCCCTCCGGGGTGAGTAAGTGACCAAGGAACTTCCCTCAGCTTGCTCCGAAGACGCATTTAGAAGGGTTAAGTCTCATTTTGAACCTCCGAAGGGTGGCAAAGGTCTCCACCAAATCCTGCAAGTGAGACTCCACGTCCCTGCTTTTAACCATCAAGTCGTCCACATAGACTTCTAGGTTTCTTCCCTTTTGCTCCTTGAAGACTCGGTCCATCATCCTTTGGTAGTTTGCTCCCGCGTTCGTCAGCCCGAAGGGCACCATCTTATAACAATAACACCTGTCGTCTGTGACGAAGGAAACATCCTTAACATCGGGCGGATGCATTCAGATTTGATGGTAGCCAGAGAACGCATCCAAGAAGCTCATCACCGGGAAGCCGACAGTTGTGTCTACCAGCGTGTCGATTCGAGGTAAAGGGTAACAATCTTTTGGACATGCTTTATTTAATAAAGAAAAGTCGATGCACATCCTCCGCTTCCTTCCACTCTTCTTTACCATTACCACGTTGGAGACCCAGCCCGGATACTGGATCTCCTCTACGAACCCTACTTCCAGCAGTTTCTCCACCTCTTCTCTGATCGGCTTGGCGAGGGTGGTCGACACAACTCTTTTCTTCTAGCGGATGGGGCGGATGCTTGAGTCAAGGTTGTGTCGATGACATGCCATATTTGCGTCGAATCCCGACATCTCTGCGGCGCTCCATGCGAAGATGTCCACATTCTGCTAGATACATCTTCGGACTTTCTCCTGGTCCTGCTCGCTTAGCCCCCCTGATCTGTATCTTCTCCAGCCTTCAGCCGCAGCTGACGACCTCCATCTCCTTCACCTCCTCTGCCACTTCCAACCTAGCCAAATCTTCCAACACCCGATCTACCTTCCCAGCCTCCTCTTCATCTTCCAATTTCCATGCCTTGCTAGGAGGGAATGAGTTCCTTGGCTCTTCACTTCCACTCATGGTACTTACTCAGGGTTTTCCGAACCAGCTGTGTCCACGCTCACCGCACCAGAATGTTGAAACCAGAGAACCGGTTTCGACGTTCGTAAAGGGGATGCGGCTGACCCTTACTTCACCTGAGCTAGAACACGTGACTAGTCATGGAGAGTCGAAGGACCTTGCTCCTATGAAGACCTGAAGACCTAAAACAGACCCCATGAGCTGCAGCGAGGAGGTTCCGCCACACACAAAGAAGATCAAAGAGAGCTTCCTCCCAAGCAAATGCTGTGCCTAGGCACCCTGGAGAGCACTAAGAAACACCTGCCTTTCGACTAGTCGAACAGGGGGTAGGAGTGCTAGCTCACAAGTAACACATGAGGGAGAGAGTTGACAACAACAACCTTATCCAAGGTACCCATGGGGGTCTATTTATAGAATTCTTGAAAATGGGATGCAGATAACCAAGATTCCACTATCCGCAGCTCCCTGCTGACTTCGACCTGACATCGCGTCCAAGGAAGGCAAGGGGGGCGAGTGGGACATGAAACGTCCACTCCCGCCCTTGCCGGAGGTCCAAACGAGATTACACGAGACCCCATTCGCCCAAGAAGGGCGAGTGGGGGCTTCCCCCACCCGCCCCCAAGGCGGCGGGCGAGTGGGGAGGGGGACCTCCCTCTACTTGCCCCAAGGGGTAAGTGGGGGTCTCACCCACTCGCCCCCAAGAGGGCAGGCGAGTGGGGGTCTCACCCACTTGCCCCAAGGGGGTGGGCGAGTGGGGAGGGTGGTCTCCCCCACCCGACCCCAAAGGGGGCGGGCGAGTGGGGAGGGGGGTTTCCCCCCCACCCGCCCCAAAGGGGCGAGTCGGGGTCTCCCTCACTCGCCCCCAAGGGGGCAGGCGAGTGGGGAGGGGGGTCTCCCCCCACCCCCAAAGGGACGAGTGGGGGTCTCCCCCACTCGTCCCTAAGGGGGCGGGCGAGTGGGGAGGGGGTCTCCCCCCACCCGCCCCCAAGGGGGCGGGTGAGTGGGGAGGGGGATCTCCCCCCACCCGCCCCCAAAGGGGCGAGTGGGGTCCCCCCCACTCCTCCCCAAGGGGGCGGGCGAGTGGGGAGGGGGGTCTCCCCCAACCCGCCCCCAAAGGGGCGAGTGGGGTCTCCCCAACTCGCCCCCAAGGCGGCGGGCGAGTGGGGAGGGGGATCTCCCCCCACCCACCACCAAAGGGGCGAGTGAGGTTCTCCTCCACTCTACCCCAAGAGGGCGGGCGAGTGGGTGGGGGGGGGGGGGATCTCCCACACCCTCCCCCAAAGAGGCGAGTAGGGGTCTCCGCCTTGTCAGATTACAGTCATTTTTATTATTGCGATCTTCTCCATGCTACGCTGCACACGCTCGACAATTAAGGGGGCCGCACGAGCCACTTTCACTACACCCCCTGGTCTCGATGAATTACGGGTTATACATTCACTAAGATGATTTATCTTCTTATATATATATATATATATATTCGGTCTAGATGCATTCACAAAGATGATTTTGCACATATTAGGCAACGTAGCCACACCGCAACAATAAAAGAGAAAGAGAAGGAAAATTGTTTGATGCTTAAGAAGACCCCCTAATAGAAGATCTTGCTTCACCAAAGGTGTAACATACCGACTTTAAAAAGGGGCCTAGACGGTTCAGTTGAACCCTAGATGAGTTTAGTTCGGGTCGTAGTGAGCTATGACCCGACCTCCATCCTATATTAATGACAATTAAGGTATGGTGATGTGGTAGTTGAATAAATCAACTTGGAGTCGATCTCGATCAGTGGAAGTGCTCTTGCGAGATTAAAAACTAACTCAACGATATCAACCACATCTCGTTTTGATATATAGTGGTAAAATTGGTTAATGCAAGCTAAATCAAGCTACGCGACGACCCCAACGTTGCTTTCTGAGCAAACAAACTCAGAATTTACTTCTGACAGTTGCGTTAGACTCGTAAGACACATACAAGTACAGCGCAACTCATTTCGTTCAAATTCGAAGTCGTTTAGTGGAAGTGACCATTTTAGGCCACGTTGTTTGGCACAATAACCTCGAAATGACATTTTGAGAAAACAAGCTCTGAATTGACTTCTGTTAGTTGCATTAGACTTGTATAGTTAATACGAGTGCAACAGAACCCGTTTCATTCCAATCTGATGTTATTTGATAAAAATGACCATTTTGAGTAAAACTATGCATCACAACGACCCCGAAATATCATTTTGTGCAAAAACACTCATAATTGACTTCTGTCAGTTGCGCTAGACTCGTATGATCAATATGAGTGTGAAAGTAGAGTTTAGTTCTTATTATATTTGTTAAAGGCTCTGTTTAATTTTACTTCAAAATAAATGATATATATATAAGTGTGCTGATTGAGAAATAAACACAAACACTTAGTGATCATAAATATCACAGCACAACAAATAAGAAATAAAAACAATAAAAACAAGGCACACAACCAGATGACACAAGAACATATAGTAGTTCCCCTCAACTGGGTACATCTACTCTTCTACCCACTGGTAGGAATCCACTGGAGGTTGTTAATAAGGTGCCCTCACACCAAGGTGTTTTTGTTCAAGTGTCCACAAACTAATGGAGGTTTGATCAGGTGCCCAATTCACCTATAAGATTTTGATCAGGTGCTTATAAACCAAGATGCAGGTTTTTGCTAAGGTGGCCTGTCACCGGGAGTAAACTTTTGAAGGGAGTTTGAACCCTTTACAAGATGGGAAGGAGAAAGGGAAAAGATATATTGTTCTTCTCTTTTTGCTGAGAAGACTCTTGATGATCCTGATGAGATGTTGTGTTTGGATCTTGATGATGATGATGAAGAAAGCTCCCCCTGTCTGATTTAGAATAGATGACAACTTGTGTATGGAGCTTCTTCTCTAAAAAGCAAATCTTCTTTTTTTCTTCTTGCAGTTTTGATCCTGAGCAATTGATAGTGTTTGGTGTCTCAGGATATGTATGATCTGCAAGAAAGAGTTAGGCAAAAAGAAGATATAATATATATTGATCTGTTCTTCTTTTTGCTCCTGTTCTTCCTTTTCTCTTCTTCTTCTTCTTCTTCTTCTCTTATTCCTGTACAGCAATATGATATGTATATGTTCTGTCTATGTAAATCTGTACAGCAATATAATATGTATTCTGTGTTATCTTCCTGCTACTTTTCTATGTATATATTCTGGAGAGCTTTCAGCTACTTTGAATCATTGCCGACCAAAGAGGAAGGATATATTATCTCTTTCATTTCCCAGATCCTCGAGAAGATAAGTTGCCGTGTTTAGATTGTTGCAATAGCTACAGTATTTAATGCTTTGCTGCCAACGGCTATATCATTTAATGCTTGCACGCTGTAAGGTTAAATCAGCAATATATATATAGAAATAAATAATAAATATTGTTTTAATAAAGTCTGACAACATATTAGAATAAGAAATATAATACTGAAGAAATTCGTCGAGCTGAGCTTCGAGTTCGTCGAGCTCATCATTTGATTCGTCGACCTGATCATTAAATTCACAGTTCTGAACTTCTGCTGAATATTCGTCGAACGCAGACTTGAGTTCGTCGAACGGAACTTTTCGTCGAACGGAACTTTTCGTCGAACGCAGACTTGAGTTCGTCGAACGGAACTTTTCGTCGAACGCAGAGCCTGGATGATTTCATCGACCGCTGAAGCTTTGATAAAATCTTCGACCGCTGAGACGGGTTCGTCGACCGCTGAGATAAACTGTTCGTCAAACTCTGAACCGCTGAGACGGGTTCGTCGACCGCTGCTTGGATTTCGTCGAACGCAGAATGCACGCCATTCGTCGAGCGCAGAACGCCGTTCGTCGAACGCAGATCGCCGTTCGTCGAACGCAGAGAATATGTGTAAATTTAATTTCTTCTCTTATTTTCTGCCTATTAAATATATGTCTATTTCCAGCTTTCTTTCTTAATGATATTTAATCTAAGTTGTAATATATGTTATGATATAAACTTAGACACTAAAGGTGGATCCTAACTCAAATCAAACCTAAGGTTCCAACAGAGTGCAACAAAACTCATTTCATTCAAATCCGAGGTCATTTGGTGAAATGGTCCGTTTTGAGTAACGTTGTTCGACACAACGACCCCGAAACACGTTTTGAGCAAACAAGCTCAGAGTTGACTTATGTTAGTTGCGTTAGACCCATATGATCAATACAAGTGCAACACAACTCATTACGTTTGAATCCGATGTCCTATAGTGAAAGTGTCCGTTTTGAGTAACGTTGTTCGACACAACGACCCCGAAACGTCATTTTGAGCAAACAAGCTCAAAATTGACTTATGTTAATGACATTAGACTCGTATGACCCATACGAGTGCAACACAACTCATTTTGTTTGAATCTGATGTCGTTTAATAAAATTGATCATTTTAGTCGTTCAACACGATTACCCCGAAACTACTTTTCGCGAGCTCGGAATCGATCCCGATTAGTTGCATTGGACTCGTATGGTCAATACAAGTGCAACGGAACCCGTTTTGCTCAATTCCGATGTCGTTTAGTCTAGTGAATAAAATTAAATCCTGAAAAATTATACGACGTCTTAAAAAGCGTGGACGCTTGAATTCAACCACATCGCTTTGACATTGACTCATCACTCGATGACTAGGGTCTACGTTGACTTTGATATGCATGCGGGACCCATCTAGGGTTGTTTCTAAGAGAAAACTAGGCTAAGCCAACCTATGTTCTAGGTTTCACATAGGCTTAACCTCCCACTAACCCAAAGTCCCTCCTCACCTAACCCCAAATTCCTCTAACCCATGTTGCCCACCCCAACAAGTACAACCGACCACTAATGTGCTGCTAGCTGCCCTCCCCTCAACCAACTGGAATTGTCCAAACTCTAACCTAACCCTACCATGGTAAGAGGAAGAAGAAGAAAGAGAGGAGAGGGGAAGAAGCTCACAACCACCTATTTAATGACCCCCTCTTGGCCCCTGCTGGGCAGAGGGAGCACCACCCGACCACTCTAGCCAAAATTGAGAGATCCGGCCACTAGAGGTTCTGACGGAGCCAGAGGAAAAGGTGGAGGGGATTCCAAATGCCACCCTGCCATATCCATCCTCGAAAAGAGCTCCCCAAGCTCGTCTGAGCTCACTGGGGAGCACCACTTTGCTGGATAGGGGTCAACGACCCTCTTCGGGAAGAATCAAGGCCGCGACACCGCCGAAAAACCAAGTTTCGGCGGTGCGTAACTTGTGCTCCTCTGTATAGCCTCCTCCCGGCAGCCGGTGGCGGCTCCAGGATGCCGGACCACAACCTGGAGGGGCACCACTTGTGTTCCTCTTAAGCCACCATCATCCTACAGGTACTGAATGATCTCGATCAAGGGATCAGGCGGTCCTGATATCCTTAAAATTATCAGATAATGATTGGCCCCATAGTGGATCAGCGTCAGATCTGCTGTGGAGCCTGCGTTCCGCTTTGATAGGGCTCGATTTCAGCCCTAAGAATGCTTCTAGATTCGTGCAAGCTTAACTCTTATATAATAAATTAAATCTGGTTTTGATTTTTCTGAGGCTAAATCACTGCTCAAAGTTAGAAACTCCAAACATCAAAGTTGTGGATAAACATGAGGGCTACCTTTACATATTTTTTTGGGAATATTCTGTGGCCAATAGATGTTCTTAATAATATAAAAAGTGGAGGAATTCTCTACTTTTAAAATAATAGAGGGGTTTATTTTGAAGTTAAAATTCTGAAAAAATTGTGACATGGGGCTAACGGCTATCTACACATACTGTAAAAGTATGATGGTTATTGGAGCAGTATTGCTATTTTTAATTAATTAAAAATAGGAAGTGACTATTGTTTTTAATTAGCAGATCGAGGAAAAACCCCTCAGTCAAAATCCATAAATTAATTATGGTAGACTAATAAAGGCTTGTCACAGTCTCTGAAAAAGTTTGAGAATTTAATAAATATTTTTGCTATTTTTAAGGTTTTATTTGGGGGTCTAAGAAGGCTAGAGAAATTAGTGAAGGCTAATTAAGATCTCAACGTGCTACGAAGAATTTATGGTAGCACTTTAAGGGTGTTATAACCCCATGATAAAAGTTTGATAATTTTTCCGAGTTGATTACTATTTTAATTGATTTAAAATAGGAAAAATTCGGTAATATTACATGGAGATAATGCGGGCAACCCTAAACTCAAGTTGCTCGAATTTTTATTCAATTTTGCTTATAATTTAGAGGTGACCTGGAGACACGGGCGGACTAAACCTAAGACACCCGGGCGTGTTTTTCGCAAATACGCACCTTGGGCGGATTCGGTCCTTCGTTCCTCATTTCCTATACTCAGCGCGAGTCTGAGCCCTATTCCTACACCATTGTCTCTTGCGCTGCTCGTCCGAGACTCCATCTGCGGCGGTTTCCCCCCTTTCCTCCCATCCGACCATCCCCGAGCAGTGACAGTCACGCATAGCTGCTGAGCAGTGAGCAGAGCGGGTATTGTTTGCCCCTTTCTTCTGTTTCAAGTCTCCAGACTCCCCTTTCTTCTGTTTCAAATCCTCTCTTTCCGCTTCTAGCTCCAGACTCTAGGTTCCCCCCTCCAAATTAAGTAATCAGCAGATAGTTTGAATTCAAATTTTAGGTAAAAATTTAACTCAAAGAAGAGTTGCTGCAGAAGTCTCAAATTCAGATTTCTATCGAAGTATTTTAAATTTTTTTGACTAACTGAATTAGTTAATTTATACATGAAACTTACTGTAGTTAATCATCAGTTATATATGGAGATTTGGGGATGGATCACTAACTGTTCAATGAAATGCCACAGTGAAAAGAACAATTTCAGTAGGTTTTTTGCCACTGTATGTTACACTGCAGATAGATGAAGTTGTTCTTCAGGTTGTCATAGTTATGTAAGTCTCGTTATATTCATTTCTGGCTGATTTATTTTGTAATTTGTACATGATGTGTGGAGGATGCTCGTGTTTGGTTCCTGTAGTATTTTTTACACCTCTTCGTAGTCATTTATGGTCAATTTTACATGATCTATACATATTTACTTAGACTAATTACTCTTATAATATATCTAAGGTAATGAAAATACGACTCAAACCAATAATTCCCTTCAATTTGGTGTGCAAATGACCGTGATGCCGCATAGTTTATATTCTATTTTTTCTTCATTCATTGCTATGTTCTGAATGCACAACATGCTTAGTTTATGTTATGATGTTCTCATTCCATGTTTTGTTTTGATTGTTCGAATATCCTCTTACTATTTCATTCAAATTTATTTAGTTTTGTTCATTCAGATAGTAACTGCCTGCTTTGTTTTATTTATTTAGCCATCCACTATGTATGTTGTTCAAAATGTTTTGAATCATTTTAGGTCTTAGATGTTAGCCATATTATACTTGGTGCCCGGGCTCGACTAAAATCCTAGTTCCGCCACTGCCTGGAGATGGTACGTTCCTTCGAGGTCAACCCTAAATAGTGTCGAACTAGCCGTCACTCTCGAGCAGAGCAACCATTTCGATGTTTTGGTTTTTATTTTATATTTGCCTATAATTTAGAGTTGACCTGGATATGGGACATTCCTTTGAGGTCAACCATAAATAGTACCGAACTGGCCGCCACTCTTGAGCAAAGCAGACGGTTCGATGTTTTGGCTTTTATTTCAGTTTTTCTTATAACTTAGAGTTGACCTGGAGATGGGGCGTTCCTTCAAGGTCAATCCTAAATAGTACCGAACTGGCCGCCACTCTCGAGCAGAGCAGACAGTTCGATGTTTTGTTTTTTATTTCATATTCGCCTATAATTTAGAGTTGACCTAGAGATGGGGCGCTCCTTCGAGGTCAACCCTAAAAGTGTCAAACTGACCGCCACTCTCGAGCAGAGCGGTCAGTTCGATGTTTTGGCTTTTATTCCAGATTTGCCTATTATTTAGAGTTGACCTGGAGATGGGGCATCCTTCGAGGTCAACCCTAAATAGTGTTGAACTGGCCGCCACTCTCGAGCAGAGCGTGTAACATCCCCCAAACAACTAGCCCCTAGAGTGGTTTTGTCATGACTAGGTCATGACAAAACCCTAGGAAGCTTGATGAGACCACTTGGCCTTAGCCAAGAAGAAGGAAACCACAATGGTCTGCAAATAGGAATTTCCAATTAACAAGTCTAGCGTTGGACTTTAGGGCCTCACCATGACCCTTTGACCCCACCATAGCATACCTAACCCTTTAGGGGTTCCCTTAGAGAACTAAGGACCCATTGAGGTCAACCAAAGTGGCCAAGTCGACCAAAGTCAACCCTAACCTTAAATTGGTCAAAGTAGCCTAATTAAGGTCAATTGACCTCCACCATGCCAAATTGACATTAACCCTACCCTTATAAGGATATTAGGGACCCAATGGACTAAAAACCCCCATCATAGGGGCCACCAATTTGGTCAATTTGACCTAAGTCAACTCTAGCCCTATTTTGGTCAAATTGCCCTATTGTGGGTCAATTGGCCTCCACCTTGACAAATTTACCCTACCTAGACCTTCATAACCCTTAGGAGAGGCCAATGGGTCACTACCCACCCATTGGGGTCAACCCAAATGGTCAAATTAACCAAAGTCAACTCCACCCTAAATTTAGGTCAAAATGACCTATTTTGACCTAATCAAGTCCAATCCACTTGGGCTAGAGACCCAATTGAAGTGGTCCACTAGCTAATGGGGTTGGGATTTACTGAAATTGCCATTCAATTTCAAGAAATTCGGACAGGAAAGAGAAACTCCATTTTCCCAAAAAATGGAGGAGAGAGAAAGAGAGGGATTAATGACATTCATGGCCAAGGGAGGCCAATTGATCTCCCAATTGATGGGGACTCATCTACCCTGACTGTTACAAGAAGGTTAGGAGTTTTTCCAGGCCATATGGTGGCTGAATTGATGAGATTTCAGTTTTTCCAAAGAAGCCTTAATGGCCATGGCCGAAATTCCCCTCATACCCTCCCCACTCAAATCTAACTTCACCATTAGCTTCAAAAGGTGGATGGAAGTCGAAATCGACTCTTACATCAATGCTTTTGGTGGAGAATGGAGAAATCGGGCAAGCTCGCCAGAGAAGGGAAAAGCCATGGTCGACCACCGCCGCCACCGTCGTCAGGCTCCAATAAAGGTGCTCCCCTCCTCCTCTCTCTTCAGTGGGTAGATCACCTCAATCGGCGGCAAGGTTCAAGCTCAATCGACTCTAGATCGGGCCTGCCAAAAAAAAGCTCGGAATCGAGCTTGAAACTCCAACCAACAAACCTTGTTCCGGCCACTTCCGGCCGGCCAACAACACCTAATCGCCGGCCACCACCTCAACGGAGGTGGTGGAGGCATTGGCCGGCCGGGGAGGGGCATGGGTGTCCGGGAAAACAAGCATCATGGTACTCCAGGCTGGCAAAATCGCAGTCGTCGACTGCTTGGAGAAGACAAACGGATGTCGTTCAAGTTTCTGCACATGGAATTTTTATATTAGTTGTTTTATTATTTGATTTTCTGTCTTTTTATATACTGTACATTAAATTGGTTATAAAAAAATTTTAGGTCCCTCTACAGGAAAAATGTTCAATACCAAACTTGTAGCCCCTGGAGTCTACTTTATTTTAAATTTATTTCACACCATTTGGATCAGTGGTCTGACCACAACACTCAAAATGGTGCAACCTATACATAGGGTTGGCGAGAGCTTGATTTGAGTGCTCCCACTAAACCAGCCATCTAAATGCTCTGAAATTTAGAACATAGACTACATATACCCACCCCTAAACATATCCTAAAATGTGAATATTTGGAGAAACTATTTCTAAGGTTTTTGCAAACATTTAATAATTCATCTAATAATTAAATATAGGGCCAGATGACCTCCAAACCCTTCCAAATTTTGGTGGGTGCCCCTTAGTGTCATGACATGACTCTGCTAAAATTTTTATCCCATTTGGGATTGTATTGGTTGAGCAATTAGTTAACCCAATTTTGGTCAAACTAGGTCAAATTAGGTCAAGAGTGCACATGATAGAATTGAGGGGTCAACCCTCATCCAAAAGTGGTGAAACTCTGGTCACTGGTTTAGAATCACATAAAGCACCCCCATGAGTGGTTTGGGGTTGTTTGAGATGGATGTGCCCTAGAACCCTAGTTCTAACCCTAGGGTTGCACTTTGAGCCTTGTGAAGGACATATGGTCATATGTTCTTGAATGGTTATGGAACTTGGTAGATAACTTCACAGGGTGTAAATATACTCCAGGTAATTTTATGAGAATTTTAGGAATACTTGTCCCCTCTGAATTAGGTTATAACCTTTTAGGGCACTTTCTTATAAGAGGAATTTACATGCTCAATTTATCTTGGATATTGATGAAAGTTTGTTAGTGCTCATATAATCATGATATAAACCTCTCGTAAATTTTGTGTAATTTTTGAATTGATGTAATTAATACTTCTTTCACAAGTCAACTATTTTGCCTTAAGATTATGATAAATAAGTAAGGGCCAATTATCCTCTGGAAAATTGTGAAACTTGGTGATATGACATTTTAGGGCATTAGAAAGCTCTGTAAATTTTTGTATAATTTATGGAATTATTTATCAGTAGGTTACTTCACAATGCCCCTAGTTTGGATTTACTTGAGATATTTATTTATGTGACTAAATGGTTTTGATAAATTATGAAACACAGTCAGTACACCTTTCTGATTATTATAAAGGTCTGGTAATTTTACCATAATTTGTGGACAAATATTTTTGGTGGTTCCTTCTTTAACTTCCAATATTGGATAATTGCTTAATATTATAATAAGAGGCCAATACCTTACTGTTAAATAATGATATTCTGTATTTGCTGTTATTTTGATATCATAGACTTTCCATAATTTTGTGGGGGCCATATCATAAGAAGATCTTATACTTTATGTTCAAATTCATACTTGGCCAATGTTGGAGAAATTTTAATAAATGTTAATTAAATAAGGAAAAATATGATTTTCTGGATTTAGTCTTATAACATCATGATAGACTCCCAGTAATAACCTTGAGTCATTTGGATGAATATTTGGAGTACCTCCTCTCAAACAACTAATATAGCTCATTTGGTCTGCGTATAGTAGAAACTATAGACTTAACTTAACTAGTAGCCCACTAGTGGGAATGGGAGGTAGTTGGTGTACCTGGTCTGGTTGAAGAGATTTAAGGTCACCAATAGGAGTCTATATGTTGAGTGTGCCCGGTAGTTAAGGGGCAAGCTTGTGCTCAGGATTGGCGATAAATCGCCTTTCCCCAGGAGAGTCATAAACCACCTAGGGTTAGTTCAAGTGAAATGATAAGAGGGGTATCCTTATGGGTAGTTACCAATAACATTAAGTTGAGAAATGGAGCTTTGGGGTGTATCCCATCATAGCTCCTAGTACCGTTGCGAGCCCCTAACAGGGTAGACCTCGTGAAGTCCAAAATTAACCATAAATCATAGGAATAAGTTGATGCACAAGATTACTTAATGATACACTCACCCACACCCCGTTGCTATGGGTGGTTTGTTGGTTTGGTCATACGAGCAGTAGACTCGGTGGTTGTAGGTACGGACAGGTTAGTTCGGTGAGCCTATGGCTCGGAGGTATAAAGTAATCATATTGCATGTGCATAAAGGTGGTGGGTATTCGGTATTGACGGTCATTCACACCGATGTCGATATGCTGACTCGACAAGTGTGGATTTGCACTTATCCATGAAAAGTCTGGTGGTCTAGCCAGTAAGAGTATGCAGGCGCTCCGCGATTTTGCGTTAAGGAGTACGATAGGTCTAGGTTAGGAGTGTGAATACCAACCTAGAGGTGGGTGATACCCAACCCACTGCTTCCGTTTGCCACTACGGGGGTATCCTGAGAGTTTCACTAGCTCCAAAAAGGGGGAACTAAAGGTCCATGCGCATAGAGTCGAAGTGTGTGTGTTGCACTTGTGTGATCATTACATTAACTAGCATAACTCTGCATGTCAAGACACAAGCATTGCATTTCAACCTCTACCCCTATCGTATAAATCGGTTATGGGACTTTTTATATGATAGGCCTTGCTAAACGAACCCTTGGTCTATAGGTTTGTATGAGCACTCCTATAAATCAACGGTTACTTTTCTTACTTACTATGCCATACTTTACTTCACTTTACTTTACTGTCATACTTGCTGTTCTACTTTTATATATACACTTGTAGTGGTAGACATTTCATGTAGACTAGTTCCGCCGTCATTTGCTTTGTTTTATTCCCCTTGCTGTCCTCCGCTTCATCCCTCCCGCACGGTGCCTAGGATCCACTGCGGGATGGGTGGTGGGAAACAAGGCTTAGTCTTTTTGACTAACGCTCGGTGGACCAAATCATTTTAGGGGATCGAGGAGACGCAACAACACCAGAGTTCGGTGCAGATGGAGTCGGGCCGGTCTAGTAAAGGAGCACCGGTTTCAGGGTCAGTGAGTGATTAGTAGTTAGCTTCCGCGAGTGATCTTGTAGTGAGGACATGATGTACTGGGCATGAGCCCTTTAATTATTCTAACCTTTGTTATTTCAGTTATATCATGTGGACATTTATATCTATAGCATGTGATTTATGGACTTGAACTTCTATTTGTTCGATTATACTTTTCTTCTTCTCTGATCGATATGGCCGACAGGATCGGCATTTTGTAGTGACACCTTCCCGAGTGTTGGTGTCACCGTAAAGAAGCGGTTCTGGGCATAAGACCCGATTTTGTAGCGAAAAATGGGGTCTTATAGAGCGAACAGTTCGATGTTTTGTTTTTTATTTCAGATTCACCTATAATTTAGAGTTGACCTAAAGATGGGGCATTCCTTCAAGGTCAACCATAAATAGTGGCGAACTGACCGCCACTCTTGAGCAGAGCAGACAGTTCAATGCTTTGGCTTTTAATTCAGTTTTGCCTATAATTTAGAGTTGACCTGGAGATGTGGCATTCCTTCGAGGTCAACTCTAAATATTGCCGAACTGTCTGCCACTCTCGAGCAAAGCAGACAGTTCAATGTTTTGGCTTTTATTTCAAATTTATCTATAATTTATAGTTGACCTGGAGATGAAGCGTTCCTTCGAGGTCAACCATAAATATTACCGAACTGGCTGCCACTATCGAGCAGAGCAGATAGTTTGATGTTTTGGATTTTATTTCAGATTTGCCTATAATTTAGAGGTGACATGGAGATGGGCATTCCTTTGAGGTCA
Source organism: Dactylorhiza incarnata (assembly GCA_033032865.1). Lineage (NCBI taxonomy): Eukaryota > Viridiplantae > Streptophyta > Magnoliopsida > Asparagales > Orchidaceae > Dactylorhiza > Dactylorhiza incarnata. The sequence continues at coordinate 3,758,281 of JAWHQI010000130.1, forward strand.
ACCCTAAATAATACCGAACTGACCGCCACTCTCAAGCAAAGCAGACTATTCAATGTTTTTTCTTTATTTCAGATTTGCCCATAATTTAGAGTTGACCTGAAGATGAGGCATTCTTTCGAGGTCAACCCTAAATAGAGCTGAACTGGCCGCCACTCTCGAGCAATGTGGACAATTTAATATTTTTGCTTTTATTTTAGATTTGCCTATAATTTAGAGTTGACCTGGAGATATGGTGTTCCTTCGAGGTCAACCCTAAATAGGGCCGAATTGGCCACCACTCTCGAGCAGAGCGGACCAGTTCGATGCCTTGGCTCTTATTTCAGAATTGCTTATAATATAGAGTTGACCTGGTGGTGGGGTGTTCCTTCGAGATCAACCCTAAATAATGCCGAACTGACCGACGCTCTGGAGCAGAGCAAACAAGTTAGATATTTTGGTTTTTATTTGAAGGTAATGCTTATAATTTAGAGTTGACCTTGAGGTGGAGAAATTTCTCGCGTTTAACACCAAATAATCCCGAACTCGATCAACTCTTTTGTTCGGAGAGCAGTGTGATTGAGTTCGAAGGCTTAATCGTTTACCTAAGATATTGAAATATTAAGTAGGACAAGCGATCAATGAGCTTGCTTTCTTTATAAGCATGCATATGCTTTGAACTGGGGCAGATATTGTGAATGAATTGGTTCGTAACCCATGAGGCCAGGATGATTAGCAAGTTGAGCCATGGATTGGGGCCTACAAGATTCATAAATGTTTATGTAAGGTTTACAAACATGATTGAGCAAGAAGAGGTTTTAACCTTTGACTCAATTTTTGGATGCCTTGGTTTCAGTTTAAATTAGGACTGATATTGTGAACGAATTGGTTCGTAACCCATGCGGCCAGGACGCTTAGCAAAATGAGCCATGTACGGATGCTTACCAGAGTCACAATGATTTAAATATGTTCTATGAGCTTGATTTAGCAGGATGAGGTTTCAACCTTAGACTAAATCCTTGGGTGTCTCGATGTTAGTTTGTTTGACTATATAAAGGTTTCTATTTAATTGGCCTTATTTCTATTGCGTCATTGTACAGTTGACAATACAATATATTCAGTTTTGATAGAAATTATATTGCCGTGATAGGAAATATTCCTTCGGAAATAAAATATGCCTTTGAGAAATAATTCCCACGAGAATTAAAAGTGCCTTTGAGGAATAATTCCCACGGGAATTAAACGTGCCTTCAAGAAATGTGCCTTCGAGAAATACTTCCCATAAGAATTAAATATTCCTCGAGAAACATGTCTTCGAGAATTGTGCCAAGATGGGATTATCAGATGGCTGACGAGTTATACTATGAGGCAACCCACATGAAGGACCATCTGGATGGATAACTCGTGTGAAACTAATAGAATTACGTGGGTCTGAGACCATATATAGGTTGATACAGAGGACATAGGCAATGGTCATGGGAAGACTACCACGACCCAATAGAAGTCCAGATGTTACCCCTTATAAATACTTTACAACACTTAATGATAATAGGGATTGGAATATATTCATGGTTCTAATGTTTGTTCTGAGCTTAGGTGATAGGTGTGGGTGAATGATAGTGCACAAAGAACTATGAAAGACATTGAGCAGGCTACCTCAGGTATAGCTTAACATAGCCGCATCCTTCTTCTTATATATCTCATGGTAATTATAGAGCCTTGACTGATATGGTATAATGCGACATAGATTTTGATGCTTCTTATGCAGGTCTTGAGTATTGGGTTTCAGTGATAATTAGTCTCCCGGTAATATGACTATCTTTTGCTAATAAGTATGAGGTGCACTCATAAATGGTGCCTTCCGCTAGAAAACTGCTTCCTACTCTGTTGGTGTGTAGTGATATTCGCTTAGCATCATCCTAGATGCATGACAACAGAGTATTCAAGGAGAGGGGTTGTAGAAGGTCGTGCCTAACCCTCCATTGTCTCTTCGGCATCATGCATTCCCATTTCCCAGTAGTAAGGAATTGTTAGAAACTTGTAGCTGATAGCTAACGCCGCGTGGTAGGGGTACCGCTGGAGGTAGCTTCTCGTCGAGATAAGCCATTATCGGCTAGACAGCGTCGCCTTATCGGCGAGAAGTCTTATGTATCATCGAGAGCTAGCGCCGAGCATTATTGGTACCGCCAGCGGTAGCCATGTCAATTAGAAGAGTTGTTTTGTCGGCGAGAAGTTTTGACAGTAAGTATATCATCGAGAGCTAGCGCGGAGCGGTAGTCCTACCGTTGGCGATAACCTTACATACTGCATATCGTCGTGAGCTGTATCGACGTGAGCTGTATCGACGTGACCTGTATATATCGTCGAGAGATATCACTGGCGGTATCACTACCCCATGCAGCAGCTATCGGAAACAGATCATCGAATCAGCGAGTGTAGCCGTCTATTTCACTTAGACTTTTGATCTAATGACTGGGACTTGTTCCAGAACTTATAAGGTCAGCAACAGAGGATGTTTACCCTAATTTACCCAAGTCTTTTCTCTCTCCAAGCTTAAGAAAGAAGAAAGCCAAGGAGGAAGAAGAATACTCATTCAACCATTGTTGGAGCTTCGAAGCTCCAAATCGTGAGCCATTTCCAGATCTATGGAGTGGAACCCACATCGGTCGTTTCCATCCGAATCAAATCTTAGATTCATGGTGCCAAAGAAATCAGCAAGGGTAACGATCCTTCGTCCAGGTCTTAGGACATGTTTGGTCCTTCATACACTTTTTATATGCTTTCATTGGGTTGTATTTTTCACTAATTAGTGAAGTGTAGGACTCCTTTTGGTTCTTCAGAACTCCGAGTAGATTGTGTTCGTCCCCGACATATTTTACATATTGAAATCCGGCAGAGGTGCAGATTTAGGCATTTTGTGTGAAGCCTACCCGTGGCCGTTGACCCGGATCGGTGATGCTTGTTTGTGACGTAACATTTAGGTTAAGCCTAGAATGCGTGTTGGTGAATGACTCCGTGAAATATGACATATTGTTACGTGACTTGAGATTTATGTGTCTCTTGGAGTACCTAACGGAAGCTCATGATTGTGATGTGGTTGAATGCAAACCTTCACCACAGATTCGTTGTGGAGTTGACTTGGACCTTCTACATCGGTTGTGCTTGCAAAGCCTAAGTTCTCTTGTATGGATTAAGTGCATATCAAGTTATTTTGGTAGCACTTGTATGTGTTGAACGTGCATGGGACGAGGTAAAGCCGCACCCGCATCATGCTGATAGTGACGATGATTTGAGCAACGAGCACAAGCTGAAATGAACCCGCACCATGTAGTTCAACTCGAGATTAACCCTTTGGTATGCTAACAGAACATGGGAGAGAATGGTTTAGGATGGTTTTCTCCGATCAGTAAATGCTCAAGCGATAACTAAGTTTCATAGCTTAGTTTGGAAGTAGTACTCATTGGGAGTACATTGGAAACACGCCTTGAGTGCATGAAATATGAGGTCATGAGTACCCACGTTTGTAATGTGATGAATTGATGTTATGTTAGCCTAATGTGGTTGCTTAGAGGGTTGTGGGGATCCTCCCGGTGAACCTAACTAACATCATGTACAATCCTATGCCCCCTTTCTTTGATGCTCAACCTATCAGATTGATTGTGCTTGAAACCTCACCTTGTTTAGAGTAGATGCACTTTCTTTATTATATTACATGTTTCATGTATGACTTGCTTGCAGGTGAGCGGTGCCCCGCCTCGGAGCTGGCTAGAATGTCCTGGGGATAGGATCGTTACGTGGTTTGTGGTAAGCTCATAATTGACCCTCGTTTATCTCTTATTTTTGGATGGTGCTGGTGCTGGTGTGCCAAGCAGGAAGTGGCGGGCTGAAGCCTAAAGTTGTGCTAGCCCTCGAAGGCCAATCTATTTACTTCTTTTCATATGTTGCCAGACTGCGTGCTAAAGTATGCTTGTATGTTATAGAGTTTAAGACATATGTTGAATGTAACGCCTTAAAGCCATAACTCTTTTGTAAACATTCCTGAGTATGTGGACATTCTATTGCATTTGGTTTATTCAAAGATTCCGCTAGTGCTTATATACTCTCGTGTGTTAATGGTTATTCTGTTTATCATATATTGTCTAGTTAGTTTGTTCAATATGACGTGGGGTTCCAGCTGCACCTATTGTTATATTGTTTGTACTGCCAATGTGTTACAATTTTGTATTGGACTTTAGGAGTTGATCCGTAGTTTTTATAACTCGAGGCTGAATTCTTTTTAAGGGGTGGAGTGCACGTGATGTGCGTTCACTTAAAATGACAAAACTTAATTAGAATGTCCACTTAGGAATGTAAAATAAGCATGTTTGTCAAATTATTTGCAGAACCTGAGCATTCCTTGATTGATGTTTTGCTATGTTTTCGGCCATAAATATTGTATTGCATGATTATATGTGACTAGGAATGGTGCGTGTTAGTCTCAACCCCATAACACTATAAAAAATGGTGTGTTTGCTGATGTGCCATCAACCACTCCCTCTGCTAAAATGGTTAGAATGGTCGTCGAAGCGGTCTTCGCTATGATAAATGCACAACCAACAAGGCTTGTACATCCTGCTGCTCCTAGTCTTGATGTGGCCCCGGTGCCGGTTGCTGCAGTGGAGCATAGAGTGGAACCCGCATTGGAGCATAGAGTTGAGCATAGAGTTTAGCATGTAGCTATGGGTCGAGCGCATGACTAACAATTGAAGCATTTTCTAAGATTCCACCCTCCAACTTTCTCGGGGACCGAATCCCCAATGAAAGTAGATGACTGGCTGTCGAGAATAAAGAGAACCTTGATGACGACAACAACGGAAGAAGCTGTTGGAAATTTTGCCCTCAATGTTCCTGATTTGAAGAAGTTCTCAAGTGAAGGATAAACATACTTTGTATTTGATGCATGTGTTTAGTATGTTATTTTCAGATATTAGATAGTGCAAGTCAGACATAGTTTTGCTAATATAATCCCTTATTGTGTAAAACACCATGCCGACCTAAGATATAGATTGTATTAGATTTGTCACTCACTCATAAACATCAGGAAGAAAGTTCTAGCAAGTTGGATAGAGCAAATGATCTGAATTCAGGATGATCAGAAATTGTCCAATTCATATCATCTTGGAGAGTTACAAATATCATCCTGTAGAGGTTTTGATATCGACTTGATGACCTTAAGCTTCAAGACGATATCTTCTTGTAGAGTATCAACTAAAGTATCAAATTATCTTGATTAGAAGAAACAACTCAAACTCCAAATATCGTCTTGGTAATACACAATCCAAGACGATATCATTTTGACAAGGATCAGCTATTCTCATATCGCCTTGAAGAAGATCAACAAGATGTTTGGAAGCTCTTCATGAAGGAGGAATATTTCTAAGTCAATTATCGTCGAGGCTATGTTAATTGTCATCAAGGATAAGTAAAATGTCATCGAAGAGCCTACATGACAATTCAGAAGTATATTGAGTTGAGAATAACTTAAGTCCATATCGTCTAGATATGGATCCTCTATTGCCAAGACAATGCTCAGATCTAAGTGTTAAGTCTTATCGTCTTGACAAGATAAAATGTCGTCATGATAAGCTTTACATTCGGCTTGAAGACAGTGGTCATGTTGAACTCAAAAATAATCTTGATAAGCTTAATCATTCAACTCGAAGACAGTGGTCGTGTTGAAATAAAAAATCGTCTTGATAAGCTTAATCATTCGACTTGAAGACAGTGGTCGTGTTGAACTCAGATATCATCTTGTAGACCATAAGTATCATCGAGAAGAAATGAAATATAGTCGAGACAATGCAAATATCACCGAGACAATGCAAATTTCATTGAGATAGTTCAAGACGTGGAAATTCAAAGATTCCCGCTACCTCTTGGGTCAATCAGATTTGTCCTTTAAGGAAAGAGATTTCTGACACAAAGTCAGTCCGAGATTTATCCGTTAAAGATCTTGATCATATAAATGGAAGAAGTCGTGAATAGAAAACCCTAATCGATACATTTGAAATAAGAGATTTTCCGTCGTCATCTTCTTGGAAGGGCTATTCATCAGGAAGCTCATGATCAATGAAGATATACTTTGAAGCTAATCTTTCTTTCTCCAGAAGTACAAAATCGATTCATCTTGCTGAACTACTCAAAGCTCAATCATCTAACAGAAAGAAGATGAAGGATTTTATAAAGTGTAAAGGAGATTGAAAGTGAACAGTGTGCCTCTGAGTATTCTTTAGAGGGAGGGGGGGGGGGGGGTGAATAGAGGTTTAAAAACTTTTGTACCATAAATGTGCACACACAATAAAACTGCTAAGTAATATGCAATCAACACTACCAAAACAGAATAAAGTGATTGCAGTAAATGTAAATACAGAAAACAGTAAAGAGGGACAACACAGAAAATCAATCCAGAAGACACATGATTTTTATAGTGGTTCCCCAAAATGTGGGTAGTCCACACTTCTACCTCCCTGGTAGGATTGGACTAACTTTGCCTGAGTCTTTTGACAAGGAGACTCTCAGAACCACCGAGTCTTTTGATAAGGAGACTTTCAGAATCGCTGAGTCTTTTGATAAGGAGACTCTCAGAACCACTGAGTCTTTTGATAAGGAGACTCTTAGAACCACTGAGTCTTTTGATAAGGAGACTCTTAGAACCACTGAATCCTTTGAAAGAGGGATTCTTAAAACTCTTTTACAATTGGTGAATGAAGAAGAAGAAAGAAAGAAGAGAATTGAATTCTGCTTTCAGAATTCTTCAGAAGCTGTTTCCTGAATGCTGTAGCTTCTGTTTATCACATGATCTGAATGTGATGAACCCTTGCTTATGATTATGATGGTTGCAAGGGTTATGAGCTTGATCCCGATTCTCTGCACTTTTCTTGTTTTGCTGCTATGTGATTAGGAAGATGAAGCAGCTGTTTTGTATTTTTCTGTGCAGAGAGAGATGTTCTTCTTTTTTGTCTTAAGGTTGAAGGAGGAAGAAGAAGAACCTATTTCAATAGATAGAAAATATATGATCAGTACTTGTGTTTTTCTTCTCTTCTCAGCATACTAATTCTCTATGATTACAGTTTGAATTTCTTTCTTCTTTTGGACTATCCTTCGAAGGAATGCCCATTGGACAATTGATTTCTCCTTCTACAATTGTTCCCGACCCATCCATCTGATTTGAATACCTTCCAAGAATGTTTTTGTTGTACCCTGGAATACTCCACTCCATTCTTGGCAATAAACGGGTCGTTGGAGAACTGTCTTTGGCTTTGTGGACCTTCTGAAAAGGTATTATAAAGGACATCAGAAAAGCTTCTATTTCTGACTGTATTCGATGCTGCATCGACTTCATCTTTCATCATATCGACGCACCTCTGAGTTCTTATCGAAGCAGCTTCGAATTCCTTCTTAGCTCTGACTGAACTCAGATATCGACGTTGAGTTGAGTCCTTATCGACGTATCCATCGAGTTGAAGACTTGGACTTGAACTTTATCTTCTGCGTCGAGTAGAAGTCGAAGTTGCATCGACTTCTGAGATGTCTTCGACAACCTCTTTCTTTTGCGTCGAGTTCCTTTCGACGCTGCGTCGACTTTTGATTTAGCTTTTACAAGCTCTGTTTTCTGCGTCGAGTATATCTCGACGTTGCGTCGACTTCTGATATAGCTTTGACAAGCTCTATCTTCTATGCCGAGATCATTTCGATGTTGCATCGACTTCAACTGATGCATCGACTCCAATTCAATGTTGCGTCGACTTCTAGTCGACGCAAAGTTACTCTGGATAGTTTTCTTCAAGATTCAGCTTCCCTTTTTCATTACTTTGACTCATCTGACTTCCTAAGACTTCTATGACTAAATTACCCTTACTATACAACATGTGTAATTACCCTAGAGAGTAAAATCACCTATAATTAAATTGTTAAGTTAAATCAAAAAGGAGTTTTTCCAACAATCTCCCCCTATTTATCTTAACAAATTTTACAGATTATTTATGGTGATTTTACAGAATAAAGAAATAACACAAAATGTACATCATTTCTAAATAAGGAGAAGGAGAAAACCATAAGCATGCAAATGAACACTTGTGTCTTTGAGATAGAATTTTAAACTTTGCCCTTTACAAATTTAGCGTCAGCATTCAGCCTTTGTTTTGCCCTTTACAAATTGAACATCAGCATTCAGCCTTTGTTTCTTTCGTTATTAATTCCTTTATCAATTGTTTGTGACATTGCCCTGAGAAATAACTTCTTGTTTCTTTGTTCCTTAATCATCATTCTGTCAAATCATGTTGTAGAAAATACTTGCTTCTCTCTTTCTGAATATCTAACACAGATAACTCTTCTTGCAATTTTAGAGGTGACTCCTCTTCATCATCTTCAAGTTCAGTGACTTGATTAGGAGTTTGATTATCATCTTTCTCCCCTTGAACATGTGCACCCTGTTCAACATGTTCAATCTCAATCTCCCCCTGAATATGTGCACCATGTTCAACATGTTCAATCTGTAAGACCCCATTTTCCCTTCTCAACCGGGGTCTTATGCCCAGAACCTCCACTTTGCGGTGACACAACACTCGGGAAGGTCGCCACTATAAAACACCGATCCTGCCGGCAATATCGATCACAGAAGAAAATAGAAGTATAACATTATAGATCAAGTCCACATCACACGCTGTAGTATAAAATCACAATGTCCACATAAATAGAGTAACTGAACATTAAGATAGAATAATAAATGGGCTCCTGCTATAGCATCCCGACTTTTATTGGGTTCCTAGACCCTAGCGGACCCAATAAAAGTAGGTCCCATAGGTGGAAAGTAACAGGATTAGGGGATACTGTGCTAGGAAACCCCGATCTGACCTCCGTCAGTTCCGTTAGACTCGTATGACTAATACGAGTGCAACGGAATTCATTGCACCTCGATCAGAGGTCGTTTAGGGAAAATGACCGTGTTGAGAAGCGTAGCGCGTCACAACCACACTGTTGTGGAATAATGACCAAACGTACTCCGATCTGACCTCCGTCAGCTCCGTTAGACTCGTATGACCAATACGAGCGCAACGGAATTCGTTGCACCCCGATCTGAGGTCGTTTAGGGAAAACAACCATTTTGAGTAACGTAGCGTGTCACAACCACACTGTTGTGGAATAGTGACCAAACGTACTCTGATCTGACCTCCGTCAGTTCCGTTAGACTCATATAACCAATACGAGCGCAACAAAATTCATTGCACCCCGATCCGAAGTCGTTTAGGGAAAACGACTGTTTGGAGTAGCGTGGCGCGTCACAACCACACTGTTGTGGAATAGTGACCAAACATACTCCAATCTGACCTCCGTCAGTTCCGTTAGACTCATATGGCCAATACGAGAACAACAGAATTCGTTGCACCCCGATCCGAGGTCATTTTGGGAAAACGACCGTTTTGAGTAGCGTAGCGCATCGCAACCACGTCATTAAAAATAAGTGACCAAATGTACTCCGATTTGCCTCCCGTCAGTTCCGTTAGACTCGTATAGTCTATACGAGCGCCACAGAACTTGTTGAACTCCGATCCGAGGTCATATAGAAAATATGTCCGTTTTAGGTTATGTAGACCGCCCCGGCACAACGTACGAAATACGAAGCACATAATCTCAGAATCGACCTCAGTAAATACTAATGGACCCCCGAGACCATGGGGGACCCCACCGTGAGTTGACTTAGGTCACCCCCAAGCTTGATTTTCTTGGGAAATGAAAAAAAGGGGGGGGCGGGGGGGGGGGGGGGGGGGGGGGGGGGGGGGAGGAAGGGGACTCCTCCCCCAAGGGGGGCTGCCCATGGGTGGTCAGCCCCTAGGGTAGTGGAGGGGAGGGGGGGGGGGGGAGAGAATATCTCCCCCACCCACCCTGCCTTTAGTCCCACATCGGGAATAAAGTAAGGGAGGCCCCCCTCCTCCACTATAAAAGTGACCAGACCCCCCTTACCAGCCCACACCTCCCAGCCACCTCCCCCTCCCCCTGCCGGTCATCCAACCGCCGGAGCAACCTCTGACCTAGCCTCCACCACCGCTCCCCTCCATGGTCGCGCTCCCCTCCATCTCCGGAGCCCCTCCACTTCAGGTGGAACCTCACCCCTCCCTCTTCCCACCTCCCCGAGGCAAGCCCCCCCCCCCCCCCCCCCCACATCGCCAGAGCGCCGCCAGCACCACCCTGAGCTTGCCCAGGTTCGGGTGGAGGTGCTGGCCATGAGAGCTGCCCCCAGCGCCGGTGGTGACGCTGGGGGAGCTGGTCACCACTTGGGGACCTTGGCTCTAGCGAGGGCAGGCGGCTGGGCCGCCGGAGAATGCCTCTCCGACGGCACCCACGCGCTCATCCCCCCCCCCCCCCCCCCCCCCCCGTTTTTCCTGTACGGGGTAGAGTCCCTCCCCTGGTGGCGGCCGACAACGACAGGCCGCTGGACTACCACCGGAGGTTAGCCCCTCCCCCGACGCTAGAGTCGGGGGCGGTGGAAGGCCGTCCCGGCAGGGGAGGTGGCGCAGCACAAGCCTGCATGGCTCATGCAGACTGCGCCACTGCACCCGCCCCCTTTCTTTGCTAACTACCAGCGGTGGCCGGCGGTGCCAGGCCGCCGGACCACCACCGGAGTGGTCCCCGACCCCCGGCGCACCGGCCAGGGGCGGTGCCGGCACCAGCGGGCCGCTGCCCGGTGGTGCCAGCGGCCGCCTCCCGCGACAATCCCCGCGGGTTAGCAGGGGTCGTCCGATCTCCACGATGAGATCGGGTGGCCCCCATTTTGTTATTTCCTGCCCCTGCCTCCTCATGTGTGCCCCACAACGGATCCACTGCAGATCCACTGTGGGGGCCTCAGGACTGCACCTGGTGCAGCGCCCCTCCCGCCTCACAGTTCCTCTATCCGCACCCCACCCGCCTTCCCCCATGTTAATTTTTCCAAGGATAAATGGGGCATCTGTGACAAAAGCTCCCAACATGAAAAATGTTCCCCACCTAGAGGGGCATCCCCCATAATGTTTTGAGATTTTTAAGTGGAGTTTTGCTATTTTTAAAAGCCCATTTAAAATTTCTGTAAAAGATTTAAAGGCCCAAATAACTTTGGAAAATTCCCAAAAAATTTTAGGCTCACTTTTAGGCTATTATACAACTCCATCCAAAGTTTGAAGGTTTTATCAAGCCCTTTGATATTTTTATAACCCTAATTATGTTTTCTATGAGCAAAATAACGTTCGAAAATGGACGAGAATAATCAGAATAATCTTGCGGGCCCTCGACGCTGTACAACCCTCATATTTTCCGAGCTGGTGTGACCCGACGCGGGCGAGATCGCAATATTGAAGGTAGCCGTGGCGCGACGAGTTGACCTATTGAAAGGGTCCGAAGCCGTGGTCTACTCCCTTGTGTTCCGCCAGGGCCTAGTGGGCGAGTGGACCTTCGGTCCACTCGCCCGGCCTAGTGGGCGAGTGGACCTTCGGTACACTCACCCCGGCCTAGTGGGCGAGTGGATCTTCGGTCCACTCGCCTGGCCTTGTGGGCGAGTGGAACTTCGGTCCACTCGCCCCGGCCTAGTGGGCGAGTGGACTTTCAGTCCACTCGCCCGGCTCTAGGGGCGAGTGGACCAAAGGTCCACTCGCCCAGACATAGGGGCGAGTGGACCTTCGGTCCACTCGCCCGACCCTAGGGGATGGGTGGACCGAAGGTCCACTCGCCCAGGCCTAGGGGGAGAGGCAGGCTGTCCCAGCAAGTGGGGAAGTGGACGTCTCATCTCCACCGCCTCCCCCATTGCACTGGTCGTTCAGGTTCTTGGTTGAGCTGCAGATAGTAGGTTTTTGGCTATCCGCATCCCAATTTTGGGAAGTCTATAAATAGACCCCCATGGACACCTTGGGAAGGGATGTTGGTACCCCCCGTCCTCGCGAATGAGAAACACTACCCCTCCCCTCCCCCTGTCATTGAAGGTGGATGGTGAGGTGATCCTTAGTGCCCTCCAAGGTGCCCAGGCTCAGCATTGGCTTGGGAGGGGATGTTCCTTGTGAGTTTCCGGGTATGTGGTGGGACCTCCACGCTGCAGCTTAAGGGGTCCATTTGTGGACTTAGGTGTTCTCCAAGGGCAAGGTTCTTTGGTTCTTAGTGACTGGTCAAGGGTCTCGCTCAGGTAAAGTAAGGGTTAGCTGCATCCCCCTTGCGAACGTCGAGACCAGTTCTCTGGTTTCAACATTATGGTGCGGTGAGCGTGGACGCAGCTAGTTCGGAAAGCTCTGGGCAAGTCTCATGGCTAGAAGCGATGAGCTAGGGGACTCACCCCTGCCGGCGAGTGCGTGAAGAAAGGTGACTTCGAAGAGTTTAAGAAGTCAATCCAGGAAGTCTTGCGGGTCGCACTCCCCCCCAGGGAGAGTGCTCGGCATCTCCAACACCTGTGCTCGCCTCGCCGTCTTAGATAGAGATAGAGCAAGCATGTCGGCAAGGGAAGGGGCCATCCTCGGAGGAAGGCTTGAGCCTCCAAGTGCAAGCTCTCTTCAATAGCTCTCCTAGGGCCAGCTGCCCCGAGTGAGGGGGTAGGGAGGATGCCTCCAACTCACCAGGAAGGGGGTGGAGTCCCTGTTCCTGATTCAACAAAAGCACGGGGAGATGCAGGGAAGTTGCGCAGATCAGTTCCAGGGGCAAGTCTTCCACCTCCAGGTTGACCAGGGAAGCATGAAGGACCATAAGAAAGAGAAGGAATGAGAAGGCAGACAAAGTGGAGGAAGTGATAAAAGAGATGGCCGAGATGCATGTGGCCGAGTAGACGCAAGTGTTGGGAATATTGCCCTCAATATTCCTTTGATTTGAAGAGCCATCACACTCAATGCTAAGTACAAAGTTGTATTTGATAAAGCCATATTTGTGCAAGAAATGCAAGCTCAGGTAACTCAAGAGAAAGGGCCAATCATGCCCTTAGATCAGGAGAAATTTACTCCTAAGAGATGAAGATTTGTCTCAGTAGAACCGCTGAGACGAAGAGGCAAATCTGCTGAGACGAGCTCACTGTCTCATCGGAACCGCTGAGACGAGACAAGGAGCCGCTGAGAAGGAATTTGAGCAAGCTGTGCTGCAGATAGAAGAATCCGCTGAGACGACAGTCTGTCTCAACGGATCCGCTGAGACGGGAAAGTAGCAACCACTGAGACGAGGACAGCTGCCACTGAGAAGCAGCAAAGATACGCCGAGACATGGCGTGTTCGTCGAATGCAGAACACAGTTCATCGAACACAGAGACAAAAGAAGAAAACAGCTAAGATATGGCGTGTTCGTCGAACGCAGAACACAGTTTGTCGAACACAGACAAAAGAAGCAAACAACTGAGACGTGGCGTTTTCGTCGAATGCAGAACATAATTTGTTGAACACAAAGTTGGGCAAGTTCGTCGAACCCAGTATGGCGAGTTCGTCGAACGCAGATTGCGAGTTCTGCCCGTGGCGCAAGCTGCAGAAGAGCTGTGTGGGGTCCACCAGTCTCTCCCATACTTCTCAGAAGGACGGCTGAGAGCCGTTGAAGGTCGGGGATATATAAAATAAGATGTTAGGGCACTTTGAAGAGAGAGCTGTTGAAGTGCTTAAAGAAATACACTATTCCATTGACGGAAAGGACTCTCATCTTTCTCCTGCTGCTCAAGCAAGAAGAAGAAGAGAGAAAAAGAAAGCTCCTCTCCAAGGAGCAAGGTGATCTTCCATCCTTCATCTGAAGAGGAAGATCAGTGAGTAGCTGCCATCATCATCTCCAGCTACAAGGAAGCACTAGGTGTGCAGGAACTACAGGAGACTTCCTTCAACTGCTGTCTGTTGTAGTAAGATTTAAACTCACTTTTCTGTAGGGCAACTTGCCTGAGTTTGTAGGACCATTTGGTCTGAGATTGTAGGAACCTGTGGGTTATGAGTTGTAGGGCTTTATAGCCTGAGTTGTAGGGCTGAAGGCCTGAGTTTGTAGGATCTGTTGATCTGAGTTGTAGGGCATTATTGCCTGAGTTGTAGGAGGAGGATTCCTCTGAGGTAGGACTGGAAGAGGTCTGAGTTGTAGGATCAGTGGCTGATCTGAGGTAGGGTTGGGAAAACCTGAGAGATCCCGAGGGATCTATGCTGTAGGCTCTTGGAGCTGAGTTTGGAGGAGTTGGTCCTGTCTAACACACTGTTAGAAGGGTGAAGGGGGAAAGTGGACTACCCATAGACACACTATCTTGGGGAACCACTATAGATGCTTGTGTGCTTTCTGTGTGTTTGATCATTTGCTTGCTCTAAACCAGAAAATAGATAGACTAATTAAAAGAAAATAAAAGAAACCCATTCACCCCCCTCTAGGTGATTTAGACTACAACCCTTATAAACTTACAAGTGGTATCAGAGCTAGGTTGGTCAAGAAGGACATAACTGTCTGACCAGATGCTATTAAGGAATAGTCAAATCACAATCCAATGGCTTCCTCTAGTTTGAAAAAGGAAATGAGATCCATGAAGTTGCCCATATGCAACAAAGAAAACTTTGGCATATGAAAGCAAAGGATCAGACTGTTTATGGAAGCATCTGATCCAAGGATTTTCATTACTATTGAAGAAGAACCTTTCACCTTTCACACTGCCTCCAGTATAGATCCAACAAGAAGAGTGGTCAAGGCATTCAAAGACTTGACCAAGGATGAACTTGAGTTGTTCACCATGGACAAAAGAGCCCAGAACATCATAGTGAATGCTATTGATGATTCAACATTTCAAAACTTGGTATACTGCACTACTACTAAGGAAATGTGGGACACTTTAGTAGTATATATGGAAGGGACAACTGAAGTAAGGGATGATGGAAAATCACTCCTTAACCAAGAATATGAAGCCTTCAGGCAGCTGGCCCAGGAAAGCATATCCATGTGCTATGAGAGGTTCTTCAGAATAGTCAATGAGCTGAGAACCTATGAGAGGGCATTCACCAACTATGAGCTGAATGATAAGTTCCTTAGGTCTCTAACAAGGGTCTGGGACACAAAAATCTGTGCCATCAGGGAAGTGGCCAAGCTTGGTGAGACCCCAACTCACACTCTGTTTGGGAAGCTGCTCTCCTATGAGATGCAGCTGTTTGCAAGGAAGGAAGAGGACACCTCTTCAAGGGCTCAAGCAAGGGAGAAATCTGTAGCTCTCAAAGCTGACAGCTCCAAGAGAAGCAAGGGAAGGATGGTGTCTCCTCCAAGGAGAAGTGCTGAACCTGAAGTCAGCACCTCAGGAAGCTCTTCCTATGATGAAGAGTTTGCTGCCTTTTCTAAGCAGTTCAAGAAGATGATGAAGAAGAAGCCATGGAAGAACATGCCCTCCTCATCATCACACAACAAGAAGGATATGAGAAAATCTGAAAGACTGCACCCAAAATGTGACAGGTATGATTGTAAACCTAGTAAACATGTTTCTAACAACATTACTTGCTATAGCTGCAACAAACCTGGACATGTCATAGCTGACTGTCCAGTCAAAAGAAAGGAGAGTGGTGAAAAGAAGCATCATCACCACAAGGATAGGAAGGGAGAAAGATCCCTCCTAGCAAAGAAAGAAAGGAGATGGAGTGAATCTGATCCTTCAACATCAGATTCAGAGAATGAAGAAGAAGCCTACATTGGGCTGTATGCAGCAGAAGAAGATGAAGACTATCCAGCTGCAAAAGTTGGAATCAGGGCCCCTATATCACACTCAGATAGTGATGAAGAGGAGGATGAAGAAGACAATGTCCAACTAGGCCTTATGGCCTTCACTGATGAGGAAGGTAGTCAGAATATGTCTGACAATGATTAGGTACCAATTCATTCCACTTCTATTGCTGATCATGATGCATGTCAAGAATATGAAGCACAACCATCACATGATGGAACTAATTCAGAAGATGAGATAGATGTTAATCAATTGATTGACAGATATGGTGCTCTCTTGACAGCTCTGTAAAGGAGCAAGAAGCTTGCCAAGAGGCAAACCCAGGAAATAGCTTCCCTTAAGCTGGCTGATAACAACTGCACTGAATCAACCACCTTGGTGGGTCAGATGAGCAGACAGATTAGCCATCTAAAGGGGATAACAGTTGTGCACTTGTGCACTATTTCCCTGAAGAACAAGATCATCAAGGATCTTGAGGAGATGATTGTGAAGGAAAGAAGCCTCGTGGCTCAATTCTCAAAGCCCAAATCTTTGCTTCCTATTATTGACTCCTTCTCCTTTCAAACAAACATGAGAGGACTAGGCTTTAAAAATAATGAAGCAGGAGGAGGGCATGGGAAAAAGGGCAACCACAAAGCTAAGCCTCATTACACCTTTCAAAGGGTATTACTTCCCTCCAATAGGTATGACCATAAAAGCATGTATGGTTACTGGAGGAATGGAAGTACCTATAGGAAGGAAAACACTCCTTCCCATAATGGAAGAAAGGGAATGAGATTTAGTGCTATGAAGGCACCCCATGAAGAAATTCAGATGGTCCAACGTGGACCATTTGTCTTTGGTACCCCAACACCTTCTCTCAAGGGAGAGGAAGCCAGCTCTTCTAAGACTGGACCATCTGAGAAAAATGCTGGTTGCTGTAGTGGGGCAAATCCACATCAGAACATTTCTGATGCTGTCAACAACGTGAGAGTTGAAAAGCTGAAATCTGTTGACAACATGAAGAAATCTTCTCATGTGCACAAGCCCCAAGCAGCTGCCACACCTCCTCCAATTGCAAAGCCTAAGAAGAAGGCTGTCTCCTTCTCTGAACCTAGGCAGACTTCTGCTCCTACCAGGAAGGTTCAGAAAAGGAGATACAACATATATGAGTGCTGGTGTTATGGTAAAGTGGGTCACTTTGCCATAGAATGTTGGCACAACCCTAATGTGCCATGTCCAAAGTTGGGCCTTCCTGCAAAGGGAGCAGCTAGAGCAAGGTCATCTCATCAGGCTAACAAGGACCTAGGACCCAAAGATTTTTGGGCTCCAAACGATAACTAATTTCCTTGCAGGTTAGTTCAAGTACCAGCTTAATCATCACTTGGTACTTGGACAGTGGGTGCCCATGGCACATGAAAGAAAGGAAGTTGATATCATGAAGTCAACATAAGTTAGAGGACTAAATCCTCAAGGTAAGTATGTCTCCTACCTATTATGAAATTATCATCAAATGCTGTCTCTAATAATGTTAAAGTGGGATGATAAGATTAACCAGTACAATCTGCCTAAGCTATGCTTCAAATTGCATTTTAACAGCTAGAAAAATCTTGGTTCGACGAACTCTGTCCGTAGTTCGACGAACGTCGAGCTTGAGTTCGATGAACTCAGCCTTGAGTTCGACGAACTCAGTCTTATGTTAAAGTTTTAGATAAACTTAGTTAAGGCTCGACGAACTCTAGTTTGAGTTCGACGAACTCTGCCCTAGGATGAAATTTTAGGTAAATCTTCTCGGGTGTTCCGCTGAGTCGATTAGGTTAACACTAAGACCTAGTGTATAAATAACAGACTGTGTTAGATGACTCTTCACATTCTCTTGCACTACTCCAGCCGCTGAGATGAAACTTCTACCCTTCCATCCCAGCGTTCTTCTCTTCGACCAAATGGCGCCCAAGATTGTGAAGGAGTTGCTTGAAGTTTATGAGTTGGTGAGGGATGGCTTTCTCCATGCCTCACCAGAGATTCTAGGTGTCATCAACCTCATTTCTAAAGCCAGCCTAGACTTCTTGCTATCTAAACCCTCTCAGATATTCAAGAATGAAGTGCTAGAGTTCTATGCAAGTGCTAAGCAGTCATCTTCTAAGGATGGCTTATCGTCTAAAATTGGAGAGATAAGGGTGAAAATGCCCCCTAAGAGATTGGAAAAGGTACTGCACCTACCTACAGTGGAAGAAGATGAGATATCTGCATCAGACAAGGAACAAGCCTTAAGATGGTGTGATTACAATGATTCCCAGACTTCATCTCTGAAGAAGAAATTCTTCAACCAAAAGGGGAAACTGTTGTGTGACATAGTGGGAAAAGCCCTTCTGTGCAAGCCAGGCTCACATGACACAATCTCACAACCCATGTTTGAGCTGGTTGTAAGGATCATCTTGAAGAAAAGGACTTGCTGGGGAAATGTCCTGTACCAAAGGATAAAGCAATGTCTGCAGGCTCCTAACCTAGGAAGGATCCTCTCACTCTTCCTGCTGAAGGCTTATCCAGGAGAATTCTCCTCCATCAAGGGTATTAACATCCACTACTTGAAGAGGTTGGATATTAAGATACTGGATAGGTCAACAAGGGTCCTCCCCATGAGCCAACCCTCTATGGTGGCTGAGCTGAAGGAGAAGAAGAAGAAAGTAAAGAAGAGTGAGGTAGGAGGTGCTGGGTCCTCCAAGAAGAATGATGATCCTCAAGATCACATGAAAGATGTGGGACGAGAAGATGTCCCCAAGACAAGTGGGGATGATGAACCGTAGGGAAGAGTTGATTATACTTCTGAGCCAACTCAGATTGATACTGATCCAGCTATTCCCCCAACTGAAGATGAACTCCTAAACTCACCTATTCATGGTAAATTTGGTTCTCAGTTAGGCTTCTCCCCTCTAACAATAGTCTAGCCTAGGTATCTAACAAACCCATCAATCATTTTTCAGGTTCTCCTAGACAGAATTCTCCAAATATGGATGCTCTGAGTGAGGGGGAGCATAGACCTCTCTTTGGAGATAATGGTGGGGGTGCTAGTGAGGGGGAGCACAACCCAAATGCTGAAGAGATGCCAAGATCTGAACCTGCAATGGAGAAGGCCAGAAATGAAGCAGAGGAGGTAGTGGAGAAAGAAGTGGCCCAGGAAAGGCCAGCAGATGGGCTAGACACATCTGAGCTACTGAACTCAATAAAATCCATCATTGAGGTTCAGATGTTGTCTGTGAAAGAGTTAGTTGCTGAAAAGATTCAATGTGTCACTGCTCAAATTAGGGAGGAGTTATATGCTACAAGAACAGCATTGACTCAGGAGATCCAAGCTAGTGAACAAAGAATGGAATCAAGGGTGGCTGCAGTAAGGACTGAGCTGAATACCCAGATTCATGATGTCACAACTGCATCTGCTCATATTCTCCAACAAATGACCAGATGGTTTGAGATGGCCAAAGGCACTGTTGCTGCCCAACATACTATTCTGAAGCAAATTGCAGATCATCAAGGGGACTCCACAAAGGACATTACATATGTAAAGAATCATCTGTACAAGAATGAAAATGTCTAGGAGAAAGCAGTTGCCAGGATGGCTCAAGTGGCTAACACATCTAGCAGACATGTCATGTCCCACATTGACAAGGCAAAGGAAAACCTTCTGGAGGATGTAGACAACACTTTTCAAACTCTCTCCCAATCCATAATAGATCAACACTCTGAAATAGAGAAAAAGATATTTGAAGAAGGCAAAAAGGGGGAGGAGAAGGTTGCCAAGCTAAGTGCAAAACTGAAAGGGGATTATATAAGGTTAAATACCAACATGGAGAATGCCCACCACCTGCTACTCACTAACCAGGAAGCAGCCCACAAGTAAGTGGTGGAAGAGGTCAATAATGCATCAAATGCAATTCAAGAAAATCTTCTAACTATGGTTAAGAAGGTAAATGATGATCATTGGATCACCAGTCTAAAGGTGTTACAAGGAACAAGGATTGCCTTAAACCTTCCTGTATTGAATCCAAACAGACCTGAAGATTTTGACACAAGCACCTAGAGAGGATTGCCTTACTTGTAGTCAACACCTGGGTCAGCCATGGCAATCCACTCAAGGATATTGACCATATCTACTCATCTGCTGAATGGATCAATCACCTAGAGAGGGAGTCTCTAAGGGAAAGGATTCTTAAAGAAAATATGGTAAGAAGGGAAACTCCTATAAGAATTCCCCCAAGATACCTGATGCGCTGTTTCGGCATTGCTAATTAGCAGGCACGAAATGCGATACGACGGCAGTGCACCGGCCGCTCAAGTAATAAAAATGGGAAGTTATCCCCAAGTATCGATCTCTCAAGGAATGCAGGATGTGGTGATAAGAAAATAGAGTGAGGCGATTGTTATGATGAGTAACAGAAAGTAAAAACAAGGGCTTTGTGATGGGTGATCTAGACTATTGCAGAAATAAGAGATGCGGGTCAAAACTCCGCTTCGCAAGGCGGGATGGATGCAACGGCCGCGATGCCGTGCTTCGGAAGGCGCGTGGACGGAAAGTAACTGTGACGATTGAGGGTCGCACACACCTCTTCGCAAAGTGGGGGTGAGTGCAGCGGCCGCGATGCCGCGCTTCGGTAAGCGGGTGAAATGGCCACACTGCAGGGTTTTGTGAGGGTCGAGTTCACCTCTTCACTCTCACCTCTAGCTTTTGCTAGGGTGAGCTAGCTAGAACGTGTATGTGGAAGTGGAGTGGAGTGGAGTGTAAGCGAATGAAACACAGAGCAATACAAAGGAGATTATATAAACACCAAATAATTCATTCATAAACAAACAAATCATTCAAGTGCATTACACAAATATTCATCTAGTTATACAAGATAAGTTAAGAGAAAACCACTCAAGAAGGAGAGTCGTCGGTCACGGCCGGAATAGCGGGTTGTCAATCCGCTTCCGAACTCGGTCGAGGGGTGCTTCAAGTGCTGGAGGTCTGTCACTTTCTCCGGTGATCTCCACTTTCTCCGCAACAACTTGAAGAACACTCGCTAGGTAAGCTTTGCTGACGGCCGGAAGGGCTCCCCGATGGTAGAGAAACAACTCTTGGTCGCCGGAGGAGTCTCCCGGATGATTGGAATGGAATGGGGATGAAGATGGGATGAAAATCGCCCGAAACGGCGGAAGAATTGTGCCCCCGGAACTGCTGAATGCCCTAAATTCGCGGAGCAGCGGTTTAAATAAGGAGCAGAATAAACACTGCGCACGGTCAGTGGCGCACGACCAATGGTCGTGCGCGAAGGAATGCCTGTGATCGTGCGCAGTCAACCTATAGCAAAGAAAAAATAGAAAACACCGCACGGTCAGGGGCGCACGACCAGTGGTCGTGTGCGAAGAAAGGCCTGTGATCGTGCGCATATCTTAGATCCGATTTCGATCTGGGCTGGGATTTATCGCACGACCAATGGTCGTGCGCCCGATCGTGCGCGAAGGAATGCGCACAATCAGAGGCTTTTTAGGCCAAGATTCACCCCGAACAATTCAGGCCGTTCACATGATCCTTGTACCTGCATGAAACTCAAACATATCTGCTGGGGCATAGAAACAAAGCTCCTCAGGAGCATAAAATATGCACCAACAAGAATAAAAGGGAAACATCCACGATAACACACAGAACTAGGCTGAGGAAGGTACTATCTACGCAAATGAACAACTAATCCAATATGAACGATAATCAACTTAATATGCAGTACCTATGCATGAAAATAAGCCTAAATGAGTCCTAAATTATGTGTATAATGGAGACTCATCACACCCCCAGACTTACTCGTTTGCACGTCTCGGGCGAACACTCAATCCTATGGTAGAAAAATGTACGTTAAGGAAGCAACTGTGCAGGCGAAATACGATGGGAAGTAAAGAACTAACGAGCGTAAAAATAAAGTAGAAAAGATTTTAAAACAAAGACTATATTTTAAAAACTTCTACAAGTGTAAAATACAAAATACTACTACTCTGAGGTGAATTATTGGTGAATCGAACTGTCGCGCCCTAGGGAAAATAGCGTGAGCTCCTGAGGTGAGCGTTGTTCAAATTGGATCTCAAGAAAGAGCTCTCCAAGAAATCCATCAAGGTCGATGGTCATATGCTTGCCATTTCACACCTTCTCCACTGCATGAGACGATCTCATCAAGAATCAGTAGGACTTTTAGGTTAGACTTGGGCTTGGGTTGAGGTACGGTAATAAAGTAGAAGAACGTCGGCTAAACGCACTCAACCTCCGGAAAATAAACAAAACTCAACCATAACATCTTCACCTTGAAGCACACTCCCCCAGACTCCATTTAAGTACTATGGTGTGCGCGAGACTACCACACTTGTGGTTCGATTCTTTTTAGAGATCTTTTACTCCTTTTTTTTTAGATCCATAGAAACATAATTTAGGATCAAACAATTTTTCAATCTCATTTTTTCTGCGCGCACACACCACATCACACAACCACATATTTGTTCTCCGCATCGCACAATCATCATCAATGTGTATAAGTTTCAAAGCTTGACTTTAGTGCGTTTTAGGTTAGGATGTGGGGCCTTGATGAACATTTAGTGAAGTTTAACAAGTAGGAAAGGTAAGGCTCAACGGGGCTAGCAAAGGATGACGTTAGTTTGGGAAATCAAAGCTCAACCGGACCAAATGATGGCCTACGTCATGCTCCCAACAAGATCATTCAACGCATTTCGTTTTGAAAATAGCTTGGGGCAAGTTCTTAACCACCGAACGAGGTCTCCTCTCCTTCCAACTCAAACAACACGAGGCTAACAGCTCTTCTACACTCGACCAAGGGCTACCGCTAGATTCACCAAATCCACCGTTTGAGCAGAGTATTAAGTAATTACACAAATGAAGTAAATAAAACTATAACTTTGTAATTAAATCTATTCTACATGAATTTTTAAGCTGCGTGAGCGCTCTACTAGCAGCACCGCACGGGTCACATCCTGTTCAGCCACACAATCCTAAACTAACAATCAAACTTCTAAACATATACATCAAGCACTCGCACGATAATTGCGCACGAGTAACAATGAAACGCATGTGGTGTACATTATGCAATGAGACAATAAATATAAATTTCCTAACACATCATTCTAGCATGTATGTGCGTGTAGCGTAAGGACAGGCTCACTCCCCCCAGACTCGCATTGAAACACAAGCAAATATGATCTTTCGAAGCAAACTGAGAGCTGGGTTAAGAGTACCTATACTCCTAAGAGCATGCCAGAAGAGCGGTATAATCTTTCTTTAATGATCTCCTCCCCCTCTTCATCCAATCCAGTTCACACCTGCATAGCTAAAAACAAAAGCAAAAGCAAACAAAACATGATAGAGATTAAATCAAGCAAACGGAACCGGTTGGTTCCCATGGGTTGTCTCCCAAGAAGCCCTTTTGTTTAACGTCCTTTAAGGTGGACCAAATACCTGTATTAAAGCAGTTTATAAAGTCTACAAACAAGCAAAAGTTAATAAATCCTAATTACTATTACATGCTCAAAACAGATCAGCTATAAGATGATTTGAAATAGTAACAACTGATGAAAGAAAAAGGTCCGGGGACCTGGTAGTAGGGGTGGAAATTAAGTAGGATGCTCAGCCTCCAACCCCAGATCTCCTCCTTTTTCGCTCTCTTCTTCTCCTCCAATATTATGTCTTCAAAGAAAAACTGCTTGCCCCCTTGTAACCAATCCTCAAGGGGAAGCACCAACGATGATGAGGAAACATGATGTTCCTTCACTGTATCTTCCTCATCCCGCCAGCCTTTCGGCTCCTCCATGCATAAGGTCTGATCAGCTGGAGGAGGGGCATCCTGCATCCTTGTACATAAAGAAAGGGGGTCATGAAATAAATTAGAAGAAAGACTAAAAGAAATCTCATCTGAGGGGGACAATCCCGGCTTCATCCCCCATTGGGTGCGGCAATGACGAACTGATGATATCGTCGAGGAATTCACTGGACTCAACATCGCATGCAATGGCCTCCTCTATAATTTGGACTTCCTCGCACTGGACCGAAACGGTTGCTTCAGCACAATCGAGGCTATCCTCCTCCATGAGAGTGGGCACGACACTGCACAAATCTGCATCAACCTGTAGATTGACCTCAATGAAAACATCAGAAACAGATGTAATTTCGTGCGTGGCGGGAGAGGACGTGCTTCTTAAGAGTTCGGGCTCACTCTCCTCGCAAGGGCACAAATCCACGCAAAGTGGTACATGAACCGAAGAAGGATGGGGGGGTCGCATCAGAAATGGAGTCATGAGGGACACTGACGTACGTGTCTATTCCAAAGCCTTCAAAAGGTGAAGGTGGAAGTGACACGTAATCAGAGGAAGAAGCTGTGCTCGCAGAATTTGAAGATGGGACGATCCGGATATCCAGCTCATCGTCATCCGCCAATTCGTGAAGATAAGCAGCACAGTCCTTCAAGGCGTGCTCTCTACTTTGCAAAATAGGCACTGCTTTGCCGGCTTTGCCGGCACAAAAGGTGCGGCAGCCGTGTAAAGGTGCGATAACGAAGGTGCAGTAGAGTAGCCAAAAGACTTATGGGCTCCGCACGGTTTCTGAACAACACCATACTCCTTGGGACACCTATCACTAGCGTGGGATGTGTCCCCACACCAACGACATCGGATATTCAAATGCGCCCACATGATATAGAAGAAGAAAATAGCATGAAAAGGAATAAATTAAAAAGAATAAAAGACTCACTCGAAAATAATCGACACACAAACAACATCTCATCACGCCTGCATTCCCCGGCAACGGCGCCAAAAACTTGATGCACTGTTTCGGCATTGCTAATTAGCAGGCACGAAATGCGATACGACGGCAGTGCACCGGTCGCTCAAGTAATAAAAATGGGAAGTTATCCCCAAGTATCGATCTCTCAAGGAATGCAGGATGTGGTGATAAGAAAATAGAGTGAGGCGATTGTTATGACGAGTAACAGAAAGTAAAAACAAGGGCTTTGTGATGGGTGATCTAGACTATTGCAGAAATAAGAGATGCGGGTCAAAACTCTGCTTCGCAAGGCGGGATGGATGCAACGGCCGCGATGCCGTGCTTCGGAAGGCGCGTGGACAGAAAGTAACTATGACGATTGAGGGTCGCACACACCTCTTCGCAAAGTGGGGGTGAGTGCAGCGGCCGCGATGCCGCGCTTCGGTAAGCGGGTGAAATGGCCACAGTGCGGGGTTTTGTGAGGGTCGAGTTCACCTCTTCACTCTCACCTCTAGCTTTTGCTAGGGTGAGCTAGCTAGAACGTGTATGTGGAAGTGGAGTGGAGTGGAGTGTAAGCGAATGCAACACAGAGCAATACAAAGGAGATTATGTAAACACCAAATAATTCATTCATAAACAAACAAATCATTCAAATGCATTACACAAATATTCATCTAGTTATACAAGATAAGTTAAGAGAAAACCACTCAAGAAGGAGAGCCGTCGGTCACGGCCGGAATAGCGGGTTGTCAATCCGCTTCCGAACTCGGTCGAGGGGTGCTTCCAGTGCTGGAGGTCTGTCACTTTCTCCGGTGATCTCCACTTTCTCCGCAACAACTTGAAGAACACTCGCTAGGTAAGCTTTGCTGACGGCCGGAATGGCTCCCTGATGGTAGAGAAACAACTCTTGGTCGCCGGAGGAGTCTCCCGGATGATTGGAATGGAATGGGGATGAAGATGGGATGAAAATTGCCCGAAACGGCGGAAGAATCGCGCCCCCGGAACTGCTGAATGCCCTAAATTCGCGGAGCAGCGGTTTAAATAAGGAGCAGAATAAACACTGCGCACGGTCAGTGGCGCACAACCAATGGTCGTGCGCGAAGGAATGCCTGTGATCGTGCACAGTCAACCTGTAGCAAAGAAAAAATAGAAAACACCGCACGGTCAGGGGCGCACGACCAGTGGTCGTGCGCGAAGAAAGGCCTGTGATCGTGCGCATATCTTAGATCCGATTTCGATCTGGGCTGGGATTTATCGCACGACCAATGGTCGTGCGCCCGATCGTGCGCGAAGGAATGCGCACGATCAGAGGCTTTTTAGGCCAAGATTCACCCCGAACAATTCCGGGCGTTCACATGATCCTTACCTGCATGAAACTCAAACATATCTGCTGGGGCATAGAAGCAAAGCTCCTCAGCCGCATAAAATATGCACCAACAAGAATAAAAGGGAAACATCCACGATAACACACAGAACTAGGCTGAGGAAGGTACTATCTACGCAAATGAACAACTAATCCAATATGAATGATAATCAACTTAATATGCAGTACCTATGCATGAAAATAAGCCTAAATGAGTCCTAAATTATGTGTATAATGGAGACTCATCAATACCTTCCCAAGCCATTTCTATACTTCAAAGTGAAGGAAAAGATGAAGGCTGCTGCTGAAGCTAGGAAGAGAAAATCTGAAGAAAAAGGAGAAAGCTCTTCCCAGGGACCATCCAAGAAGACTTTACTTTTTGAAGCTCCTTAAATTATTCAATGTATAAATATGACTTGAACTGATTGTTTATGTCTATTTTGATCATTTAAATGAAATGATATTTCATCTTCTGAAAATCATGTGCCATTTACTGTTAGTATATGTATGTTGCACTTGAATATCTGTGTTTCTATCTTCAGTATTCTGTGCTATGTATTTACAGTAATGAAGAAATGCTGAATCTTCACTTAATGAACATAAATGTAATACATCTTTATGTGTAGTTGACATCTGTATCTAATGATAATTCACATCGGTAAGAAACTGTTAATGTCAACAGAAATCTTCTTTATCTTCATATGTCATGAAATGCAATAACTCTCAATATCTGTGATATGACATATTCTTTGATTAAGTTGCTACTTAGCATTGGCAGGTATTTTGCCCTCTTCAAAGAGGGGGAGATTGTTGGGAATATTGCCCTCAATATTCCTTTGATTTGAAGAGGCATTACACTCAATGCTAAGTACAAAGTTGTATTTGATAAAGCCATATTTGTGCAAGAAATACAGGCTCAGGTAACTCAAGAGAAAGGGCCAATCATGCCCTTAGATCAGGAGAAATTTACTCCTAAGAGATGAAGATTTGTCTCAGCAGAACCGCTGAGACGAAGAGGCAAATCTGCTGAGACGAGCTCACTGTCTCAGCAGAACCGCTGAGACGAGACAAGGAGCCGCTGAGAAGGCATCTGAGCATGCTGTGCTGCAGATAGAAGAATCCACTGAGACGACAGTCTGTCTCAGCGGATCCGCTGAGATGTGAAAGTAGCAACCACTGAGACGAGGACAGCCACCGCTGAGAAGCAGCAAAGATACGCTGAGACCTGGCGTGTTGGTCGAACGCAGAACACAGTTCGTCGAACATAGAGACAAAAGAAGCAAATAGCTGAGACGTGGCGTGTTCGTCGAACGCAGAACACAATTCATCGAACACAGAGACAAAAGAAGCAAACAGCTGAGACGTGGCGTGTTCGTCGAACGCAGAACACAGTTCGTCGAACACAGAGTTGGGCAAGTTCGTCGAACCCAGTATGGCGAGTTCGTCGAACGCAGATTGCGAGTTCTGCCCATGGGTCAAGCTGCAGAAAAGCTGTGTGGGGTCCACCAGTCTCTCCCATACTTCTCAGAAGGATGGCTGAGAGTCGTTGAAGGTCGAGGATGTATAAAAGAAGATTTTAGGGCACTTTGAAGAGAGATCTGTTGAAGTGCTTAAAGAAATACACTATTCTATTGACGGCAAGGACTCTCATCTTTCTCCTGCTGCTCAAGCAAGAAGAAGAAGAGAGAAAAAGAAAGCTCCTCTCCAAGGAGCAAGGTGATCTTCCATCCTTCATTTGAAGAGGAAGATCAGTGAGTAGCTGCCATCATCATCTCCAGCTACAAGGAAGCACCAGGTGTGCAGGAACTACATGAGACTTCCTTCAACTGCTGTCTGCTGTAGTAAGATTTAAACTCACTTTTCTGTAGGGCAACTTGCCTGAGTTTGTAGGACAATTTGGTCTGAGATTTTAGGAACCTGTGGGTTCTGAGTTGTAGGGCTTTATAACCTGAGTTGTAGGGCTGAAGGCCTGAGTTTGTAGGATCTGTTGATCTGATTTGTAGGGCATTATTGCCTAAGCTGTAGGAGGAGGATTCCTCTGAGGTAGGACCTGGAAGAGGTCTGAGTTGTAGGATCAGTGGCTGATCTGAGGTAGGGTTGGGAAAACCTGAGAGATCTTGAGGGATCCGAGCTGTCCGCTCTTGGAGCTGAGTTTGGAGGAGTTGTCCCTGTCTAACACACTGTTACAAGGGTGAAGGGGGAAAGTGGACTACCCATAGACACACTGTCTTGGGGAACCACTATAGATGCTTATGTGCTTTCTGTGTGTTTGATCATTTGCTTGCTCTAAACCAGAAAATAGATAGACTAATTAAAAGAAGATAAAAGAAACCTATTCACCCCCCTCTAGGTGATTTAGACTACAACCCTTATAAACTTACAACAAGAAGGCGCGCTGTAATAGATATATAACCTCCCCATGTTGAATGAAAAGTAGGTAGAGATAGAACCTTAGGTAAAGCCTCTGGGAAGGTGTTGAGTTCCCCTGCCTCCAGGTGAAGGTAAGCACCTAGGACGTGAATGGGTACTCCGCCTCCAATTGGTAAGATCCCCGAATAGAGACCATTCTCCGGGCTCAGTCATGCCGGCAGATGGGAAACTCATCGTGTCGACTAGCTGCTTGAGTAAGTGGCTTGGGAAGGTGTTGAGTTCCTCTGCCTCCAGATGAAGGTAAGCACCTAGGACGTGGATGGGTACTCCACCTCCAGTTGGTAAGATCCCCGACTAGAGACCATTCTCCGGGCTCAGTCATGCCGGTAGATGGGAGACTCATCGGGTCGACTCGCTGCTTGAGTAATTGACTTGGAGAGATGATGAGCTCCTCTACCTCCAGGTAAGCTAGGCACCTAGGACGTGGATGGGTATTCCACCTCCAGTTGGTTTGAAAAGTGTTGAGTTCCTCTGCCTCCAGGTAAGCTAGGCCCCTTGGACGTGGACAGGTACTCCGCCCCCAACTGGTTTGGGAAGGTGCTGGGTTCCTCTGCCTCTAGGCAAGCTAAGCCCCTAGGACGTGGACCGGTACTCCACCCCCAATTGGTTCGGAAAGGTGTTGAATTCCTCTACCTCCAGGTAAGCTAAGCACCTAGGACATGGATTGGATCTCTGCCTCAGTTGCTTTGATAAGATGGTGGAGTTCCTCTGCCTCTAGGTGAAGGTAAGCACCTAAGACGTGGATTGGATCTCTGCCTCAGTTTCTTTGATAAGATGGTGGAGTTCCTCTGCCTCTAGGTGAAGGTAAGCACCTAAGACGTGGATTGGATCTCTGCCTCAGTTTCTTTGATAAGATGGTGGAGTTCCTCTGCCTCTAGGTGAAGGTAAGCACCTAAGACGTGGATTGGATCTCTGCCTCAGTTACTTTGATAAGATGGTGGAGTTCCCCTGCCTCTAGGTGAAGGTAAGTACCTAAGATGTGGATTAGATCTCTGCCTAAGTTGCTTTGATAAGATGGTGGAGTTCCTCTACCTCTAGGTGAAGGTAAGTACCTAAGACGTGGATTGGATCTCTGCCTCAGTTGCTTTGATAAGATGGTGGAGTTCCTCTGCCTCTAGGTGAAGGTAAGCACCAAATACGTGGATTGGATCTCTGCCTTAGTTGCTTTGATAAGATTGTGGAGTTCCTCTGTCTCTAGGTGAAGGTAAGCATCTAAGATGTGGATTGGATCTCTGCCTCAGTTGCTTTGATAAGATGGTGGAGTTCCTCTACCTCTAGGTGAAGGTAAGTACCTAAGACATGGATTGGATCTCTGCCTCAGTTGCTTTGATAAGATGGTTGAGTTCCTCTACCTCAAGGTGAAGGTAACCACCTGGGATGCGGACTGGTCCTCCGCCCCCAGTAGGTGTGGGAAGATGTTGATTTTTCTCCACCTCAGGTCAAGTTCAATTCGACCTAAGGTGTTGAGCTTTCTCCACCTCCAGTTGAGCTCGGCTCATAGGAGGGTTGTTAAGTTGAGAAAGGTTTGCCTCCCACCTCAAGTCGAGCTCAGCTCGACTAGAGGTGTTGAGTTTTTCTCCACCTAAGGTCAAGTTCAATTCGACCTAAGGTGTTGAGCTTTCTCCACCTCCAGTTGAGCTCGGCTCATAGGAGAGTTGTTAAGTGGAGAAAGGTTTGCCTCCCACCTCAGGTCGAGCTCGGCTCGACTAGAGGTGTTGAGTTTTTCTCCACCTAAGGTCAAGTTCAATTCGAACTAAGGTGTTGAGGTTTCTCCACCTCCAGTTGAGCTCGGCTCATAGGAGGGTTGTTAAGTGGATAAAGGTTTGCCTCCCACCTCAGGTCGAGCTCGGCTCGACTAGAGGTGTTGAGTTTTTCTCCACCTAAGGTCAAGTTCAATTCGACCTAAGGTGTTGAGCTTTCTCCACCTCCAGTTAAGCTCGGCGTATAGGAGGGTTGCTAAGTGGAGAAAGGTTTGCCTTCCACCTCAGGTCGAGCTCGACTCGACTAGAGGTGTTGAGTTTCTCTCCACCTCAGGTCAAGTTCAACTCGACCTAAGGTGTTGAGCTTTCTCCACCTCCAGTTGAGCTCGGCTCATAGGAGGGTTGTTGATGTTGGATCGGTCGGCGCCCTTAGAGGGGGGGGGGTGAATAAGGGTTTTCAAAAACTTTAGATTTTATTTCGAAAAACTTTGGAATATTGCAATATTTAAAACAAGAAGTCAAGTAAAACAAAAAGAGAGACAAGCTTTATTGATATTAAATAAGTTTTACAAAACTTGATCTCAATGACGCTAGAGATCGGGGGCGAATAATAAAAGCTCTTTTCGTTTTCTATCCCGACTCGCTTCCCCATGAACCGGTGGCCCTAGCCTTCTCCTTCCCGGATTCGGCCTCAAGCTGCTCTAGCCAATCCTTCCCCGGATGTGGCCTCGAGCACCCCCTAGACCTAGCCTAGATCTAGTCGCCAGCACAAGGCGAATTTCAGCCCTAAGTCCTACCCCAGACCTAGTCGCCAACACGAGGCGATTTCACTACCGTTTACAAAGAAAGATAAATCAAATAATAAAAACTTCCCTTAAGATGAACTTCTGAAGATGGAGGCGAAGATCCGCTATAGAATCAGCGTTTGTCGAAGCGGACTTCGTCTGGATTCAGCGTGATGGAATTCTCCTTCAGAAATTGGCAGAGCTTCGCTAGGACTTCAAGTTTCGGCCAAGATAGCCTCTGGAGTTGTAGCACTACCTCTCTCTCTCTAATGTCCCCCTAAAACGAGAGGTGAGGGGTCCTTTATATAGCCCAAGCGCTACCGCCAGCGCTATCCCGGATTAGGAAAGATTTTGCGCGGCAGGATCTTCAATCCGCGGCAACAATTTGCTCTATGCCTCTTGTGCGCCATGCTACTGCCAGCGCTAGTAGCTACCGCCGGGCGCTAGCTCCTTCTAAAAGTTCTCCTGGCAATTGCGCTTCGAGCCAATATTTCATCGAATAAGATTTCGTCGAACGCCGCTAAGATTTTGTCGAGCGAAGTTTCGTCGAACGCCATGATGAGAATTTCGTCGAGCGCCGCTAACAGTTCGTCGAACGGCAGCTAGCGCCTGCGCTAGTACTACCGCCAGCGCTAGTAGATGTTTTGGATTTGTTGGCTCAACTTTGGGGGCAACCATCTTATGTAATCCTTGAGTCATGTGAACTTTGTTATCCTGCACACTTAAACACATAAGATCAAATACACATAGGATTTGTTATTCTCAAACCTAGGAGTTGCGGAAGACCATGTTCCAACAAACTCCCCCTTTTGATAATAACAAATCCATTAATGATAAATCAGAGCATTAATATATAAGCATGAAGAAACATACTTGTGTGTGTGAGAGAGTGATGACTTAGGATAATTTTAGCATTTAGCATTTAGAATTTCTCCCCCTAAATACATGCTCCCCCTAAGTGAATGCTCCCCTAATATGTAATCTATCATCTTAATTTGTCATGTTGGGTTTTTGATAGCGGGTTATATTTATCATGTTAGTTTTCCCCCTTTGTTATTAGCAAAAGTGGGTAGGGAAACAAAGCACTAAGAACTAAAAAATGTGTAAATAGAAGAGAAGGCATGATCGAGCTTTTTAAGTAAATGGTAAGGAGTTTTTAGTATTGTTTTTCATTTAAATAGATCAGAGTTATGAGCATTACAAAATTTTTCATAGAAGGAAATCAGAGTTTTTAGCATAAAAAAGTAATGATTTTCCCTTTATATAAAAGTTTTAAGCATAAAAATAAGGATTTCCAAATAACCAATCTACCCAGACAATATGTCTACACCCTAGCCACCGTACTAAGTGACGGATGGGCATGAGGAGCTGCAAACATACCGTGGGTTGGGGTGTTAGTCCCATATGCAAACACTAGACAAAACTCAACCTAGCACTCTTTCCCCCCAGTGCCTCGCAAGGCCCCACTAGAACCCTCCCCGGTTAAGGACAAGACATGACTAAAGATAGGTTTATCTAATGTCTACAATGCTACGCCCCCGCTATGGTGAGATATGAAGTCACGAATAATAGTTTTTTGAAACATGAAGCTTTTAATTCTAATGGGAAGAATCATAATTGAATTTTTTTGAAATAAAACTTACTTAGCTATTCATGAATGTATCAGAGTTTGAGCATTGCGGAAGATTTCGAAAAAGAAACACCATAATACTAAATAAGAGTTTAAGTTAAAAAAAGGAGATGTTTTTGAGTTTCAAAACTAACTTTATAAAGATAAGAGTTGAAGCATTTTGGAAGAAAGAAACAACATCCTTTTAGCAATGTTTCACTTGTTGGAAGAGCGTTTAGCATACACGTTTATATTGAAATAAATCAGAGTTTGTTACTATAATAATGATATGCGTGTTAGAATAACCAATATAAATTCTACCAAGCAAGTCTACCACTTGTTCTTAAGAAAAAAATTGAGATTTAAGACTTGATATAAGCATGAAAGTGCAAGGTAAAAGTTATATGGTGATGATGCAGAAGACTTGTAGAAATACATGAAACATCTTATTGTAATCAAGAATAATCCATAAAAAGATATATGAGTTTAATTTCAAAAATAAGATGTCTATGTAAATCATGTTTCAATGAAAATCTTTTATGGTTGACAAAAATAACCAAGCATGAAATAATATTATCACAAAGAGATTACTACAATGTTATTTCAATTCACACTTTCAAATCATACCAAACATTATAGAAAACATGCTAGGTTATCTAGTGCATTTCATAGGTAAAGAGTAATATAGAATTAGCATACATGTCGTAGGTTGGGGTGTTAGTCTCATATGCAAACACTAGACACAACTCAACCTAGCACTCTTTCCCCCAGTGCCTCGCAAGGCCCCATTGGAATCCTCCCCGGTTAAGGACAAGACATGACTAGAGATAAGGTTATCTAATGTCTACAACCCTACGCCCCCGCTATGGTGAGAAATGAAGTCATGGATAATAATTATTGGAAACAATTAAGCTTTTTAAATCTAATGACATAGCCTATGGATTTATATTTTTATTTGAATTTATGAAAACACTCACATAGCTATTTTGAAATCCATTCATAAATCAGAATTTTAGCATAATATTTTCATAGAAATAAATCAGAGTTTTATAGCAAAAAAAGAAAATATTCATATGTAGAGTAACCAATATAAAATCTACCAAGCAAGTCTACCATTTGTTGAAAGAAAGGAATTTTGGTATTTAAGACTTTGATGTAAGCATGAGAGCGCAAGGTAGAAATATATGGTGATAATGTGGAAGACTTATAGAAAAACAAGAAATATCTTATTGTAATGATGATCCGTAAAAAGATATATAAGTTAAATTTCATAAAGAAGATGTTTTTGTAAATCATTATTCAATTAAAAATCTTCAATAATGTAACCAAGCATGAAATGATGTTATCAAAAAGAGATTACTACAATGTTACTTTAATTCACAATTTCAAAACATACCAAACATTGTAGAAAGCATGCTAGGTTATCTAGTGCATTTCATAAGTGAAGAGTAGTATAGAATTAGCATTAGGATCCAATACTCATGAGAAGAAGTGTTATGGAAGATAATGATGTGCACATAAGTGTATTTTTGAGTAATGTAAACAAATGTTTTAATAAAAAATACAAGATATATATAAAGTACGAGCACAATAAAACACAAATAAGATTACTTCCACACACTTTAATGCACAATAAAAAGTACAACTACCAAGGTGCTCTGCATACACAATGCTCATTAAGACTTATCAGGGTGCAAAGTAGTGCTTAGGGGATCACATATTTTATTTGTAATGTTGAGACTAGTGATCCGGTGTGCTTAAGAATAAGTGGGTTTTTTTTGAAAGAAAGTTATGGTTTGCACCAGATACTTTACTATTCTTTCCAAGGTGCTCAACCTCACAACGCTTATTAAGACTTATCAGGAGGTTCAAGTAGTGCTTGGTGGAGTTATCTTTGTCACTTTATTTTATGATTTTTTGTTTTGTACAAAGTTCTCCGAATACAGTTGTTTTGCAAACCAATATAATTTATGAGAAAGATAACCACTTTTCTTAACTTTTTAAAAGTGCAAATAAAGGAGTGTAGGTAAGATACTTGTGCAATTTTAATTCATTGTACTAATACAAAAACATACACAAGCACTCTTAGATTAAACACATATGTAGACAATGCCAAAATAAGTGAGTGAATAAAGATCATTATCAAACATAAAACATTTACTCATACTTAGAGGCATGCTAAGCTTAGTTCTACACAATTTTTACAATAATATTGATGCACATATTAATAGATATATCGAAGCATGATGAAAATAATGTTCAACGTAGTTTGAAAAGATAAATTGCAACATTGTAGAATTTCTAAATAATAGACTAAATCATGCTTGATTTTTCACAAAAAATCATACAGTTTTTTTGATAGTTTTAAAGTTGTATATTTTTTATTTGATTTTAGCAAATAAAAGCATATTTTTGTAATTTTTGCTTTTGTAATTTTTATATTTGATTTTTGCATAAAGATGAACTTTAAACAAAGGAAACAACACAAGCGAAAAAGAAAAACATATTTTTTGTAATTTGGTTTTTGTAGTTTTGTATTTGATTTTTCAAAAGATAAAGAAACTCAGAAGTGCAAAACTAAATAGAAAATATAGATTTATATATTTTAAGGGATTTTTAGAAATTTAAAAAATACAGAAAAATGAACATGAACGCTAGTGCCTGCGGTAGCGCTAGCGCGGGAGACAGTGAACGATTTTTTAGGATTTTGGAAATTTTAATTTTGGATCTTGATTAAGTGTCATAATAGTAGTTTCATGCTAAAATTTCAGATTTTTAGGAAATGTCTAGATAGTGCAAATTTCATGAAACATTAGCGATTTTGTATATGACTTTACCAACTAAACTTTGTAAGTGATATATTTCATTATATCTCCATTTTAATATTTTTAAGGCTTATATTTACCAATGTAGTTTGAAAATGATATGAAATGTAAGCATGAGAGGTCATGAATGAACAAATCAAATATGCATGATTTTAGAGATTAACAATAATGTTCATGCACAATCATACCGTGGATAAGCCCTAGATGAGAATACCCAGCCTGTATATCTTGGTAAACAAATAAAGCCTAACATAGACACAAATATTCTTTAGGCGACAATGTTAGTATGATAAGTTTGAGATTAATGTTATACCAAGGTTTGTTGATACAATGTTTCAACTTATAGATCTAGAATGGAGTGACAATTTTATTTGATTTGATATCAAGATGATTCAAAGGTCTAAACTAGAAATAAATCGCAATATACACCAACCATTATAATATCAATTGTCATCAGTTAATATATCAATTATAATTCACATAAATGTGATAGAAATAATTATTTTTAGAAGACTTTTGATATGATTTATGATGTTGGAGAATTTTAGCAGAGAACATCAATAGATCATAGTGGTGTTTGTGAATTCTATATTCATTATGAAGATAAATTCTTTCAATACATTTTAGTGATTTTCCTTTAATTAAGAATTTTGATTTAGATCTTGAATTTTCTTTTAGATCAAGTTATTTCACTAAACCACTTGTTGGTGAAGGCTAAGAATCTTAATAGCCAAATAACCAGATTTAATTTGAAATATCTTATAGCAAATTTAGAGTTTGATTCATATGGATAATATAAGATATTTAGAAGCAATGAATATAAGAATAAAAGATAGGTCATCAAAATAAAATATGATTTTGAATTTTGATCAATTTGATTTTATGAATATATTAAGCCTTTAAGAGTAAAATCATATTTTTAATACTGTATAGGATGACCATGACATGATTGTTCAAAAGAAATAGGAAAACAAGAAAAATTAAAAGACATGAAGGCATATCATGAAGTAGAACTTTATATATTTCATTTTGAAAGGATTCTACTTCATGCAATTGATGATACCTAATGAATAAGAGATTTAG
The DNA here is from genome assembly GCA_033032865.1 of Dactylorhiza incarnata. NCBI lineage: Eukaryota > Viridiplantae > Streptophyta > Magnoliopsida > Asparagales > Orchidaceae > Dactylorhiza > Dactylorhiza incarnata. The sequence continues at coordinate 3,794,495 of JAWHQI010000130.1, forward strand.
GTATCCAAAGGGGACCAAGTGTGGTGGTTCCTTTGGGTACCCAAATATATCGTGTATGTTTGTGGGTAGTTAGTGATGAATGGGTCCTTTCATGTGAAGTTAATGTTTCATCTTTCGTTTTGGGCCTCCATTCAAACTGTGGTTTAATATTATTATTATGAGTCAAATTTCTATTGTGATAATCTTTATCTTTAGGATTATAATTGTAGTGATTATAGAAAGCATTTTTCATAGGAAATTTGTGAAGTTTTATGTTGGGAGAAGTTCGATGATAATAATAATTGTACTTTGGAATTTCATTTTTAATTTGTTGATGTCTTTTATTTCCATTGCTTGATTTATTAATATTTTGAGAATTTATATTTAACTTGCTTTTAGATATATCTTGGTATTGTGAATGAGTGTTTTTCTTTATGATTTCCTTGAGCAAGTTGATTTTAGCATTTAATTCATCATTCTTAGTTTGTAAATTGTGTCTGGCTTTATTGTAAGCGATTGTGCTATTTTTAAGAGTTGTAGCAATTGATTCAATATATTTTTCATATTCATCCCTATATTTATCAAATGTTTCGTCCATCTCTTTAATTTCAATCTCGTAGTTTTTACATTTAGCACAATCATTCTTTGATGATGAATTTTCTAAACATAATTTTTCATTTTGTTTTTTCACACAAATAAATTCTTGTTCAAGTTTTTTGACTTTTTCTTTAATATTATTACAATCAAAACAAGATTTTGTATTTTTAAGTAAAAAACAAGATGATGAAGACACATCACAATTTGATTCATTAGCCTTTAGCCTCTTATTTTCTAAACGTAAATTTTTATTAGCAATTTTCAATTTTTTGATCTTTCGTTTAGCTATTTTTAATATGTTGAAACTATAGATAGATGTTATTACACAAGACAAAAATTTAGTCTTTCTTACAGCGCTTTTGGAGGAGGCAAAATATGAGCATGAAGTTCCTTCGTCATCTTTTAGTCCTTCCTCGATCACAGATGAGTTTTCATCTTCTTTTGATGTATTGTTCTCTTTCTCTATTTCAATATTCTCCATGGCTTTGCTCCGAGAGAGATCTTCTTGAATGATAATGGATGCTTGTACGTTCTTTTCCTCCTGTGTTTGTTCCACACCTGCGAGAGGAAGATCATATATTTCTTCAAGAAAGTGCCATATTTTGTATGCACTAGAAAAGCAATATATGAATTTGAAAATTTCATTAGATAGTGCACAAAATAGATAGTGTTTGGCTTTGGCATTTAGCTGACGTTCTTTTTTATTTGATTCATCTGCAGGTCTTATAATGGCTAAATTCCATACTTCGACATCTAAAGTCTTAATAAATTTTTCAATTAAAATTTTCCATCCTTTATAATTTGTTCCTTCAAATAAAGGTGGTTTAGGAGATTTTTCTTCTTCTTCAAAATTACCCCCACTGAAAGAAGCGAGATCATGAGACGCCATTATTCCCGGTTGTTAAGCCGATTGGAATAAAACCGCTCTGATACCACTTGTTGGATCGGTCGGCGCCCTTATAGGGGGGGGGGGGGTGAATAAGGGTTTTCAAAAACTTTAGATTTTATTTAGAAAAACTTTGGAATATTGCAATATTTAAAACAAGAAGTCAAGTAAAACAAAAAGAGAGACAAGCTTTATTGATATTAAATAAGTTTTACAAAACTTGATCTCAATGACACTAGAGATCGGGGGCGAATAATAAAAGCTCTTTTCGTTTTCTATCCCGACTCGCTTCCCCACGAACCGGTGGCCCTATCCTTCTCCTTCTCGGATTCGGCCTCAAGCCGCTCTAGCCAATCCTTCCCCGGATGTGGCCTCGAGCACCCCCTAGACCTAGCCTAGATCTAGTCGCCAACACGAGGCGAATTTCAGCCCTAAGTCCTACCCTAGACCTAGTCGCCAACACGAGGCAATTTCACTACCGTTTACAAAGAAAGATAAATCAAATAATAAAAACTTCCCTTAAGATGAACTTCTAAAGATGGAGGCAAAGATCCGCTGTAGAATCAGTGTTTGTCGAAGCGGACTTCGTCTGGATTTGGCGTGATGGAATTCTCCTTCAGAAATTGGCAGAGCTTCGCTAGGACTTCAAGTTTCGGCCAAGATAGCCTCTGGAGTTGTAGCACTACCTCTCTCTCTCTCTAATGTCCCCCTGAAACGAGAGGCGAGGGGTCCTTTATATAGCCCAAGCGCTACCGTCGGCGCTAGCGCTACCGTCGGCGCTATCCCGGATTAGGAAAGATTTTGCGTGGCAGGATCTTCAATCCGCGGCAACAATTTGCTCTATGACTCTTGTGCGCCATGCTACCGCCAGCGCTAGTAGCTACCGCCAGGCGCTAGCTCCTTCTAAAAGTTCTCCCGACAATTGTGCTTCGAGCCAATATTTTGTTGAACAAGATTTCGTCGAACGCCGCTAAGATTTCGTCGAGCGAAGTTTCGTCGAACGCCATGATGAGAATTTCGTCGAGCTCCGCTAACAGTTCGTCGAACGACAGCTAGTGCCTGCGCTAGTACTACCTCCAGCGCTAGTAGATGTTTTGGATTTGTTGGCTCAACTTTGGGGGCAACCATCTTATGTAATCCTTGAGTCATGTGAACTTTGTTATCCTGCACACTTAAACACACAAGATCAAATACACATAGGATTTGTTATTCTCAAACCTAGGAGATGCGGAAGACCATGTTCCAACAGTTGAGTGGATAAAGGTTTGCCTTCCACCTCAGGTCGAGCTCGGCTCAACTAGAGGTGTTGAGTTTTTCTCCACCTCAGGTCAAGTTCAATTTGACCTAAGGTGTTGAGCTTTCTCCACCTCCAGTTGAGCTCGGCTCATAGGAGGGTTGCTATGTGGAGAAAGGTTTGCCTCCCACCTCAGGTCGAGCTCGGCTCGACTAGAGTTGTTGAGTTTTTCTCCACCTAAGGTCAAGTTCAATTCGACCTAAGGTGTTGAGCTTTCTCCATCTCTAGCTGAGCTCGGCTCACATGAGGGTTGTTAAGTGGAGAAAGGTTCGCCTTCCACCTCAAGTCAGGTTCAAATGATAAACTCGGCAGGAGCATCCCGTTGGCAGGGCCCTTCGTGGATTCCTTTAGGGTCCCACCTACTCGTCAAATAGGTGGGTTGGACTTTTTTTCTGAGCTTAAGGCAAGCTCGAAAAGATCGGGGATTGTGTATAACCCTCATATTTTCTTAGCTGGTGTGACCCGACGTGGGCGAGATCGCAATAGTGAAGGTAGCCGTGGTGCGACGAGTCGACCTGTTGAAAGGGTCCGAAGCCACCTAAGGCAAAAGGAGGGGGGTGGGGGGTGGGGGTTGATGTTTCGGTCTACTCCCCCGTGTTCCGCCAGGTCCTATGGGGCGAGTGGACCTTCGGTCCACTCGCCCGACCTTGTGTGCGAGTGGATCTTCTGTCCAATCGCCCCGGCCTAGTGGGCGAGTGGACCTTCGGTCTTGTGGGCTAGTGGACCTTCGGTCCACTCGCCTCGGCCTAGTGGGCTGGATCTAGGGGCGAGTGGACCAAAGGTCCACTCACCCCGGCCTAGTGGGCGAGTGGAATTTCGGTCCACTCACCCGGATTTAGGGGGCGAGTGGACCAAAGGTCCACTCGCCCAGACCTAGGGTCGAGTGGACCTTCGGTCCACTCGCCCAGCCCTAGGGGACGGGTGGACCGAAGGTCCACTCGCCCAGGCCTAGGGGGAGAGGCAGGATGTCCCAGCAAGTGGGGAAGTGGACGTCTCATCTCCACTTGCCTCCCGCCCTTGCGCTGGTCGTTCAGGTTCTTGGTTGAGCTGCGGATAGTAGGTTTTTCGCTATCCGCAGCCCAATTTTGAGAAGTCTATAAATAGACCCCATGGGCACCTTGGGAAGGGATGTTTGTACCCCCCTCCCTCGCGTGTGAGCAAGCACTACACCTCTCCTCCCCCTGTCATTGAAGGTGGACGGTGAGGTGACCATTAGTGCCCTCCAAGGTGCCAAGGCTCAGCGTTGGCTTGGGAGGGGAAGTTCCTTGTGAGCTTCCGGGTATGTGGTGGGACCTCCACGCTGCAGCTTAAGGGGTCCGTTTGTGGACTTAGGTGTTCTTCAAGGGCAAGGTTCTTCGGTTCTCCGTGACTGGTCAAGGGTCTCGCTCAGGTCAAGTAAGGGTTAGCTGCATCCCCCTTGAGAACGTCGAGACCAGTTCTCTGGTTTCAACAGACGCGTTATTATAACTATATAATGAATTTTGTGCGAGCCAATTAAAGATAATTGGCAGACTCCCAAATTTTGGTAAGGAATCGACTAAATTAAAAGTAACGACACGCGCAATCGGGTCGCAATCGCGGGGCAACATTTAAATCAGCAACGACATGACAATTAAACGGTAAACCCAAAGTACTCTAAAACAAACAAGCTCCTATGAACGGAGAAGAGACCCCTATGAACGGGGATAGCACAGATTTTCCTCCTATGAACGGAGATGACACTGAAGCCTCCCGATATGGAGTGATTGGACTTCTAACCCGTTTATTTATTTATGTTCTCCAGTCTTGCACTGGTCCTACATTTAATTTCTACAATTATTCTTTTAATACTCCAGTCTCGCACTGGTCACATAATTATGCCTTCTGTTCGCTCATGTTTTCTATTCAGTACTCCAGTATCGCACTGGTCACTTAATTATGCTTCCTGTTCATTTATGCTTTTTGTTCGTTCATTTCCAGTACTCCAGTCTCGTACTGGTCCCGTTAATTCGGTCCTTGCCTTCGGACTTTACACAATTAAGTATTTTATTACTCAGCACAACGGTTTATCTCGCCCTATTTTGTGCTAACCCTGGGTCCTGCGCTAGATGTCGGTTATTTTCTAGGCTGCTAGGAGATCTTAATTGAGGATAACCAAGAGACGAATTCTTTCTCTAAGGTTAGTCCCAAATAAGATACCCCGTTCCCGCCGCATCTCCCGACCATAAGTTGTGCGGCCGGTGGAGCAAAGGTGTCGCGGTGGACCTGGAGTAGTTATTCTTACTTATGACTGTTTACCTATCTGCTTGCTATAAAAGTGGAGGGTCGGTCACACCCGCAGACCGTTCATACCGGTGCGAGAGGGATGACGACTCATGGAGACATGGAGATGTGCACCGCGGGTTATCGCCACTTCGAACCCGCTGATTTGCCTCCACTGTTCGGCCTAAATCTCGGGATCACTGGATGTCGCTCACATCCAGTTAGGACACCAAGCTGTACAGGACGGCCTGAGCGATACGGTACGACTACGCTCAAAAGTGGCAAGACTGGCCACTGTCACCGACGGCCACATCGGTGAGGCCCGCGGGGTTTGCTACCCTACTTGAATTAAAGCGGTCTAAACTGTGTCGACACAGGGTGTGTGTGTGAATAGGTTTGAATATCTGGTGTGTGCATAAGATAGATTTGTTAACTTTGCTATAAACTGCGCGCTCCCCACTTCTTTACTGAAAATTATGGCTGGAAGGCCCTATTAATATTTATATATATACCTGCTGCTAACCTTTCCCTGCTTCGGCTATTTAATTCTGTACTCTAGCCCACCCCAGGATACGGATCCGGGGAGGGAATGTGTTTCCAGTTAGCTCTGTGACTAACGGTTATTCTTATAACCATTAACAGGAGGCGGGACAGCGCGAATCCCCCGCACCGCTGGATGACCTACCAGCCCTAGAGATTGCCCAATCAGACACTCCAGCCTCACCCCCAGTCTTCCGTGACGTGAGTCCTAGAGTCTAGGGTTAAATAAAGAGTCTTGTGATGTATCTGTTATAGCCCACAAGGCGTTTTGTGTAAACAGTAGGCTACGACCCTTTTCAGTTAGATATATATTTAACCTTGCCTCTTTACTTTCTTGAATTCTGCTTCTGTTGTGTGTCTTTGATATGTGTTGTGATGATTCTTGTACCTGACAAGGCGATCACTTAGTGCTTGAGAGGGTGGGCAATTGCCACCCGGGAAGTGCTAGGTGGCTGTCCTTGGGCAGTCAGACCACCTCTCCCTGGACTGGGTTCAGTTTGGGGGGGGGGGTCTTACAAATGGATCAGAGCGACCACGATCCGACCACATGGGGCAGTCTTTAGATCCTCCCTTCCCAGGTTCCGTTTCTTGGTTCGGGATGAACCACGTAGCGAAAGCCTGGAGGACCCTTAGGTTAAGATTTAAGGATCCTAGACTGCACAGTCGTACACCCACACGCATTCCGCTTCCATTTCAGTCAGCTTTGCAAAATTCCCCTACTTTTGCAAATACTAATGTTCGTCTATTACTTCTCCAGATACCGGAGTCCAGTAACGGAAGATCTTCCTCTAGGGATCAGTACCATCCTACCACTCCACCACCAGCCCCGGCCGCTCTAGTTGCAGCCCCATTCACCGAGACCGACCTGGGACAGACGTTGACAGGCTTGCTGGCCACCTTTCAGACGGCCATCCTACGGCCACCCCAGCAGGCCACCGTGCCCACTGACCTTCTGACGATCTTCCGGGGGCAAAGGCCCCCTATCTTCCAAGGCACTGAGTCTGCCATGCAGGCAGAGGAGTGGGTGGAGAGGGTAGAGGAGCTCCTAGTTGGTATGATGTGCCCCGCTGTGGCTGCAGTGTCCTTGGTAGTGACTCTACTAGAGGGCTATACCCGAGACTGGTGGAGGGCAGCCAGCCGCTCTGCATTTAGAGGCGACCACTCAGCACGATCCTATGAGGAGAGTTTTTCGAGGCCTTCCTGGAGCATTTCATCTCAGACACTGACCGAGTTGCTCTCCAGGAGCGATTCTTGCATATCCGACAGGGAGAGAGGACGGTGCCAGAGTACCAGCAGGAGTTTATTCACTTAGCCCGCTTTGCTGGGACTCTGGCGACTACAGATAGGGGCAGAGCTGCTAGGTTTTATTGGGGACAATGAGATGACCTCCGACAGGCGTTGATCATGATCTCACAGTTGACCCTCCACACGATCGCCACATACGCTGCAACACTAGAGATGGACCAGAGGATGGTGGCCTAACAGCAATGAGGACATATGGATGGTCCCCAGACCCAGGGCAAAGAGAGAGGGATATGACCTCGCAGGCAGGACCGCGATAGGAGACATCATCACAGCCACCAGCCATACAGGCAGGCACCCCAGCCCTGACAGGCACCCCCAGCCCCAGCACCCCGACCAGCTCTACCACCTCAGTCCACCCCAGCCACACGATGAGATGTTCCCTTTGTAGGGAACTGCTTCCTGTGCCAGCAGCCTGGGCACATTCGAGCTTTCTGCCCTCAGGCTATAGGTAGGCCTGACTTAGGGGCAGTGCAGGGAGCCGCAGAGAGGGGATGAGGACGAGGAGGTCGCAGAGGACAACCTGCAGGTGGGAGGGGCCAGGCTAGACAGGATAGAGCAGCACCGCTTGAGGCTTACGCATTAGATCTTCAACATGGACCTGCACCCGACGTAATGATAGGTATATATTTTCGCTAGCGATGCTACACCGAGATGATATGATCTAGTAGTGATATGTGATATAGCTTTTTGTTTAAACTATGTAGTTACTCATCCTGTATATCTGTAAAGAGCATGGTTGGAACAACCCTATTACTGATTTGGGCTAGGATCATTATCTGTTGACTAGGACTAAGTTGACCCCAATGTATAGTCTAAAGGGTCAAGGTTTTATGCTGTTAGAACTTAAGGAAAAAGTTCAGTTTCTGCGTTCGACGAACTCCATCCTGCGTTCGGCGAAATGCTTTCTGCGTTCGACGAACGTCTTGCTTCTGTGTTCGACAATCTTGCAGCATCTCAACGGTCGACGAACTTCAGTCTCATCGGTTGATGAACTTCATTCTCAGCGGTTGACCAAGTCTCAGTGTTCGACCAAGTCTCAGTGGTCGACGAATTGATTCATATCGACGAATTCTTATTTCAGCTTGTTTATTTCAGACAGATCAGTTTGATTCTATTCTCCGAACTCAGACCATCAGCAACAGATCTATTATTCCAAATAAGTCAAGGATTATATCGTTCCTTTTATTACTCTCATATTTCGAGAAAATAGTCGTTGACATATTTTGGAAAAGGACACTTTCATGGAAAAGGAAAAGAAATAAAGCGTATCAAATTTGCAGTTCCAAGAATATCTCTTCTGAATATTTTATTCCTTAAATTAAAAGATTTGAATTTCAAATCAGTCAGAGATTTCTTTAAAGAAAAAGGAAGACAGAAGAAGAGCTGTACGAGTAATAAGAAGGAAGAAACAGTCGGGAAAAGATATACAGAAAGAAAGAAAATGCTTTCAGATCTTTATCTTCCTCAAGCAGCAGCTCTCTCATTCTCAGAGAACAACAACAAAAATCTTCTCTCAGTTTTCTACTGCAAGTTCAAATCTTCAAGAGCAACAACAAATCTGAGAAACATTGTCTCTCAGATTCATCAGCATCAAAGAAGATTTGTTTCATTCAAGTGAAAGCTCCATCCTCAACTGTCAACCATTTCAATCAGACAGGGGGAGCTTTACAACAACAAATCCACTAGTCTTCTCTCAGATTATTGACATAGAAGAACTTCATAACCCTCTTTATCCCCTCTTATACAGGGTTCTAACTCCCTTCAAAAGTTAACCCCTTGGTGGCAGGGCACCTGAACAAAAACTGTAAATTGGTTAAAGCACCTTGTCAAAAGCTCAGTTGGTGTTTTGGGCTCCTGATCAAAACCCCATTGGTGATAGGGCACCTGATCAAAAACCTAGTGGATTCCTACCAAGGGTGGTAGAAGAGTAGATGCACCCAAGTTTATTGGGGAACTACTATAGATCCTTGTGTCCTCTGTGATTGTGTTTATTTTTCTGTACTGTGCTGTCCTGTGATGTGTGTTCTTTATTTGTTTTTATAAATCACTCAGTACATATATATATCACTATTTTAACTCCGCTATAAAAATAAGTGAATTTTTTTTAACACTCTATTCACCCCCCCCTCTAGAGTGACTTTAAGATCTAACCTCACTTTCAATTGGTATCAGAGATTGGTTGATTCTTTACATGCTAACACCTGAATCAAAAGATCAATTAGATCTTAAATTTATTTTTCTAGAGTTTCTTTTGCTAAACATCCATGGCACAGAATAAAGAATACTCAAGCACAAGACCTCCTATGTGCAATCTAAATAAGTTTGCATTATGGAAGACAAGGATCAGATTATATATGAACTCTATTGATGAAGATATTTTTAATGTGATTTTGACAGGACCTCCTACTCCTACAACAACAATAAGTGCTGAAGCAACAACAAATAATGTTGTTCCACCTCCTGAGTGGACAGAAGCTCAAAAGAAGCAAAGAAGTGCTGATGCCAAATCAATGAATATATTGGCACAGACAATGTTAGATGACATCTTTCAAAAGGTTGTGGAATGCACCTCAGCCAGGGAAATCTGCACCGCCCTCAACAACATGGTTCAATTAAAAATCTTCAATAATGTAACCAAGCATGAAATGATGTTATCAAAAAGAGATTACTACAATGTTACTTTAATTCACAATTTCAAAACATACCAAACATTGTGGAAAGCATGCTAGGTTATCTAGTGCATTTCATAAGTGAAGAGTAGTATAGAATTAGCATTAGGATCCAATACTCATGAGAAGAAGTGTTATGGAAGATAATGATGTGCACATAAGTGTATTTTTGAGTAATGTAAACAAATGTTTTAATAAAAAATACAAGATATATATAAAGTACGAGCACAATAAAACACAAATAAGATTACTTCCACACACTTTAATGCACAATAAAAAGTACAACTACCAAGGTGCTCTGCATACACAATGCTCATTAAGACTTATCAGGGTGCAAAGTAGTGCTTAGGGGATCACATATTTTATTTGTAATGTTGAGACTAGTGATCCGGTGTGCTTAAGAATAAGTGGGTTTTTTTTGAAAGAAAGTTATGGTTTGCACCAGATACTTTACTATTCTTTCCAAGGTGCTCAACCTCACAACGCTTATTAAGACTTATCAGGAGGTTCAAGTAGTGCTTGGTGGAGTTATCTTTGTCACTTTATTTTATGATTTTTTGTTTTGTACAAAGTTCTCCGAATACAGTTGTTTTGCAAACCAATATAATTTATGAGAAAGATAACCACTTTTCTTAACTTTTTAAAAGTGCAAATAAAGGAGTGTAGGTAAGATACTTGTGCAATTTTAATTCATTGTACTAATACAAAAACATACACAAGCACTCTTAGATTAAACACATATGTAGACAATGCCAAAATAAGTGAGTGAATAAAGATCATTATCAAACATAAAACATTTACTCATACTTAGAGGCATGCTAAGCTTAGTTCTACACAATTTTTACAATAATATTGATGCACATATTAATAGATATATCGAAGCATGATGAAAATAATGTTCAACGTAGTTTGAAAAGATAAATTGCAACATTGTAGAATTTCTAAATAATAGACTAAATCATGCTTGATTTTTCACAAAAAATCATACAGTTTTTTTGATAGTTTTAAAGTTGTATATTTTTTATTTGATTTTAGCAAATAAAAGCATATTTTTGTAATTTTTGCTTTTGTAATTTTTATATTTGATTTTTGCATAAAGATGAACTTTAAACAAAGGAAACAACACAAGCGAAAAAGAAAAACATATTTTTTGTAATTTGGTTTTTGTAGTTTTGTATTTGATTTTTCAAAAGATAAAGAAACTCAGAAGTGCAAAACTAAATAGAAAATATAGATTTATATATTTTAAGGGATTTTTAGAAATTTAAAAAATACAGAAAAATGAACATGAACGCTAGTGCCTGCGGTAGCGCTAGCGCGGGAGACAGTGAACGATTTTTTAGGATTTTGGAAATTTTAATTTTGGATCTTGATTAAGTGTCATAATAGTAGTTTCATGCTAAAATTTCAGATTTTTAGGAAATGTCTAGATAGTGCAAATTTCATGAAACATTAGCGATTTTGTATATGACTTTACCAACTAAACTTTGTAAGTGATATATTTCATTATATCTCCATTTTAATATTTTTAAGGCTTATATTTACCAATGTAGTTTGAAAATGATATGAAATGTAAGCATGAGAGGTCATGAATGAACAAATCAAATATGCATGATTTTAGAGATTAACAATAATGTTCATGCACAATCATACCGTGGATAAGCCCTAGATGAGAATACCCAGCCTGTATATCTTGGTAAACAAATAAAGCCTAACATAGACACAAATATTCTTTAGGCGACAATGTTAGTATGATAAGTTTGAGATTAATGTTATACCAAGGTTTGTTGATACAATGTTTCAACTTATAGATCTAGAATGGAGTGACAATTTTATTTGATTTGATATCAAGATGATTCAAAGGTCTAAACTAGAAATAAATCGCAATATACACCAACCATTATAATATCAATTGTCATCAGTTAATATATCAATTATAATTCACATAAATGTGATAGAAATAATTATTTTTAGAAGACTTTTGATATGATTTATGATGTTGGAGAATTTTAGCAGAGAACATCAATAGATCATAGTGGTGTTTGTGAATTCTATATTCATTATGAAGATAAATTCTTTCAATACATTTTAGTGATTTTCCTTTAATTAAGAATTTTGATTTAGATCTTGAATTTTCTTTTAGATCAAGTTATTTCACTAAACCACTTGTTGGTGAAGGCTAAGAATCTTAATAGCCAAATAACCAGATTTAATTTGAAATATCTTATAGCAAATTTAGAGTTTGATTCATATGGATAATATAAGATATTTAGAAGCAATGAATATAAGAATAAAAGATAGGTCATCAAAATAAAATATGATTTTGAATTTTGATCAATTTGATTTTATGAATATATTAAGCCTTTAAGAGTAAAATCATATTTTTAATACTGTATAGGATGACCATGACATGATTGTTCAAAAGAAATAGGAAAACAAGAAAAATTAAAAGACATGAAGGCATATCATGAAGTAGAACTTTATATATTTCATTTTGAAAGGATTCTACTTCATGCAATTGATGATACCTAATGAATAAGAGATTTAGGTATCCAAAGGGGACCAAGTGTGGTGGTTCCTTTGGGTACCCAAATATATCGTGTATGTTTGTGGGTAGTTAGTGATGAATGGGTCCTTTCATGTGAAGTTAATGTTTCATCTTTCGTTTTGGGCCTCCATTCAAACTGTGGTTTAATATTATTATTATGAGTCAAATTTCTATTGTGATAATCTTTATCTTTAGGATTATAATTGTAGTGATTATAGAAAGCATTTTTCATAGGAAATTTGTGAAGTTTTATGTTGGGAGAAGTTCGATGATAATAATAATTGTACTTTGGAATTTCATTTTTAATTTGTTGATGTCTTTTATTTCCATTGCTTGATTTATTAATATTTTGAGAATTTATATTTAACTTGCTTTTAGATATATCTTGGTATTGTGAATGAGTGTTTTTCTTTATGATTTCCTTGAGCAAGTTGATTTTAGCATTTAATTCATCATTCTTAGTTTGTAAATTGTGTCTGGCTTTATTGTAAGCGATTGTGCTATTTTTAAGAGTGGTAGCAATTGATTCAATATATTTTTCATATTCATCCCTATATTTATCAAATGTTTCGTCCATCTCTTTAATTTCAATCTCGTAGTTTTTACATTTAGCACAATCATTCTTTGACGATGAATTTTCTAAACATAATTTTTCATTTTGTTCTTTCACACAAATAAATTCTTGTTCAAGTTTTTTGACTTTTTCTTTAATATTATTACAATCAAAACAAGATTTTGTATTTTTAAGTAAAAAACAAGATGATGAAGACACATCACAATTTGATTCATTAGCCTTTAGCCTCTTATTTTCTAAACGTAAATTTTTATTAGCAATTTTCAATTTTTTGATCTTTCGTTTAGCTATTTTTAATATGTTGAAACTATAGATAGATGTTATTACACAAGACAAAAATTTAGTCTTTCTTACAGCGCTTTTGGAGGAGGCAAAATATGAGCATGAAGTTCCTTCGTCATCTTTTAGTCCTTCCTCGATCACAGATGAGTTTTCATCTTCTTTTGATGTATTGTTCTCTTTCTCTATTTCAATATTCTCCATGGCTTTGCTCCGAGAGAGATCTTCTTGAATGATAATGGATGCTTGTACGTTCTTTTCCTCCTGTGTTTGTTCCACACCTGCGAGAGGAAGATCATATATTTCTTCAAGAAAGTGCCATATTTTGTATGCACTAGAAAAGCAATATATGAATTTGAAAATTTCATTAGATAGTGCACAAAATAGATAGTGTTTGGCTTTGGCATTTAGCTGACGTTCTTTTTTATTTGATTCATCTGCAGGTCTTATAATGGCTAAATTCCATACTTCGACATCTAAAGTCTTAATAAATTTTTCAATTAAAATTTTCCATCCTTTATAATTTGTTCCTTCAAATAAAGGTGGTTTAGGAGATTTTTCTTCTTCTTCAAAATTACCCCCACTGAAAGAAGCGAGATCATGAGACGCCATTATTCCCGGTTGTTAAGCCGATTGGAATAAAACCGCTCTGATACCACTTGTTGGATCGGTCGGCGCCCTTATAGGGGGGGGGGGGTGAATAAGGGTTTTCAAAAACTTTAGATTTTATTTAGAAAAACTTTGGAATATTGCAATATTTAAAACAAGAAGTCAAGTAAAACAAAAACAGAGACAAGCTTTATTGATATTAAATAAGTTTTACAAAACTTGATCTCAATGACACTAGAGATCGGGGGCGAATAATAAAAGCTCTTTTCGTTTTCTATCCCGACTCGCTTCCCCACGAACCGGTGGCCCTATCCTTCTCCTTCTCGGATTCGGCCTCAAGCCGCTCTAGCCAATCCTTCCCCGGATGTGGCCTCGAGCACCCCCTAGACCTAGCCTAGATCTAGTCGCCAACACGAGGCGAATTTCAGCCCTAAGTCCTACCCTAGACCTAGTCGCCAACACGAGGCAATTTCACTACCGTTTACAAAGAAAGATAAATCAAATAATAAAAACTTCCCTTAAGATGAACTTCTAAAGATGGAGGCAAAGATCCGCTGTAGAATCAGTGTTTGTCGAAGCGGACTTCGTCTGGATTTGGCGTGATGGAATTCTCCTTCAGAAATTGGCAGAGCTTCGCTAGGACTTCAAGTTTCGGCCAAGATAGCCTCTGGAGTTGTAGCACTACCTCTCTCTCTCTCTAATGTCCCCCTGAAACGAGAGGCGAGGGGTCCTTTATATAGCCCAAGCGCTACCGTCGGCGCTAGCGCTACCGTCGGCGCTATCCCGGATTAGGAAAGATTTTGCGTGGCAGGATCTTCAATCCGCGGCAACAATTTGCTCTATGCCTCTTGTGCGCCATGCTACCGCCAGCGCTAGTAGCTACCGCCAGGCGCTAGCTCCTTCTAAAAGTTCTCCCGACAATTGTGCTTCGAGCCAATATTTTGTTGAACAAGATTTCGTCGAACGCCGCTAAGATTTCGTCGAGCGAAGTTTCGTCGAACGCCATGATGAGAATTTCGTCGAGCTCCGCTAACAGTTCGTCGAACGACAGCTAGTGCCTGCGCTAGTACTACCTCCAGCGCTAGTAGATGTTTTGGATTTGTTGGCTCAACTTTGGGGGCAACCATCTTATGTAATCCTTGAGTCATGTGAACTTTGTTATCCTGCACACTTAAACACACAAGATCAAATACACATAGGATTTGTTATTCTCAAACCTAGGAGATGCGGAAGACCATGTTCCAACAGTTGAGTGGATAAAGGTTTGCCTTCCACCTCAGGTCGAGCTCGGCTCAACTAGAGGTGTTGAGTTTTTCTCCACCTCAGGTCAAGTTCAATTTGACCTAAGGTGTTGAGCTTTCTCCACCTCCAGTTGAGCTCGGCTCATAGGAGGGTTGCTATGTGGAGAAAGGTTTGCCTCCCACCTCAGGTCGAGCACGGCTCGACTAGAGTTGTTGAGTTTTTCTCCACCTAAGGTCAAGTTCAATTCGACCTAAGGTGTTGAGCTTTCTCCATCTCTAGCTGAGCTCGGCTCACATGAGGGTTGTTAAGTGGAGAAAGGTTCGCCTTCCACCTCAAGTCAGGTTCAAATGATAAACTCGGCAGGAGCATCCCGTTGGCAGGGCCCTTCGTGGATTCCTTTAGGGTCCCACCTACTCGTCAAATAGGTGGGTTGGACTTTTTTTCTGAGCTTAAGGCAAGCTCGAAAAGATCAGGGATTGTGTATAACCCTCATATTTTCTTAGCTGGTGTGACCCGACGTGGGCGAGATCGCAATAGTGAAGGTAGCCGTGGTGCGACGAGTCGACCTGTTGAAAGGGTCCGAAGCCACCTAAGGCAAAAGGAGGGGGGTGGGGGGTGGGGGTTGATGTTTCGGTCTACTCCCCCGTGTTCCGCCAGGTCCTATGGGGCGAGTGGACCTTCGGTCCACTCGCCCGACCTTGTGTGCGAGTGGATCTTCTGTCCAATCGCCCCGACCTAGTGGGCGAGTGGACCTTCGGTCTTGTGGGCTAGTGGACCTTCGGTCCACTCGCCTCGGCCTAGTGGGCTGGATCTAGGGGCGAGTGGAATTTCGGTCCACTCACCCGGATTTAGGGGGCGAGTGGACCAAAGGTCCACTCGCCCAGACCTAGGGTCGAGTGGACCTTCGGTCCACTCGCCCAGCCCTAGGGGACGGGTGGACCGAAGGTCCACTCGCCCAGGCCTAGGGGGAGAGGCAGGATGTCCCAGCAAGTGGGGAAGTGGACGTCTCATCTCCACTTGCCTCCCGCCCTTGCGCTGGTCGTTCAGGTTCTTGGTTGAGCTGCGGATAGTAGGTTTTTCGCTATCCGCAGCCCAATTTTGAGAAGTCTATAAATAGACCCCATGGGCACCTTGGGAAGGGATGTTTGTACCCCCCTCCCTCGCGTGTGAGCAAGCACTACACCTCTCCTCCCCCTGTCATTGAAGGTGGACGGTGAGGTGACCATTAGTGCCCTCCAAGGTGCCAAGGCTCAGCGTTGGCTTGGGAGGGGAAGTTCCTTGTGAGCTTCCGGGTATGTGGTGGGACCTCCACGCTGCAGCTTAAGGGGTCCGTTTGTGGACTTAGGTGTTCTTCAAGGGCAAGGTTCTTCGGTTCTCCGTGACTGGTCAAGGGTCTCGCTCAGGTCAAGTAAGGGTTAGCTGCATCCCCCTTGAGAACGTCGAGACCAGTTCTCTGGTTTCAACAGACGCGTTATTATAACTATATAATGAATTTTGTGCGAGCCAATTAAAGATAATTGGCAGACTCCCAAATTTTGGTAAGGAATCGACTAAATTAAAAGTAACGACACGCGCAATCGGGTCGCAATCGCGGGGCAACATTTAAATCAGCAACGACATGACAATTAAACGGTAAACCCAAAGTACTCTAAAACAAACAAGCTCCTATGAACGGAGAAGAGACCCCTATGAACGGGGATAGCACAGATTTTCCTCCTATGAACGGAGATGACACTGAAGCCTCCCGATATGGAGTGATTGGACTTCTAACCCGTTTATTTATTTATGTTCTCCAGTCTTGCACTGGTCCTACATTTAATTTCTACAATTATTCTTTTAATACTCCAGTCTCGCACTGGTCACATAATTATGCCTTCTGTTCGCTCATGTTTTCTATTCAGTACTCCAGTATCGCACTGGTCACTTAATTATGCTTCCTGTTCATTTATGCTTTTTGTTCGTTCATTTCCAGTACTCCAGTCTCGTACTGGTCCCGTTAATTCGGTCCTTGCCTTCGGACTTTACACAATTAAGTATTTTATTACTCAGCACAACGGTTTATCTCGCCCTATTTTGTGCTAACCCTGGGTCCTGCGCTAGATGTCGGTTATTTTCTAGGCTGCTAGGAGATCTTAATTGAGGATAACCAAGAGACGAATTCTTTCTCTAAGGTTAGTCCCAAATAAGATACCCCGTTCCCGCCGCATCTCCCGACCATAAGTTGTGCGGCCGGTGGAGCAAAGGTGTCGCGGTGGACCTGGAGTAGTTATTCTTACTTATGACTGTTTACCTATCTGCTTGCTATAAAAGTGGAGGGTCGGTCACACCCGCAGACCGTTCATACCGGTGCGAGAGGGATGACGACTCATGGAGACATGGAGATGTGCACCGCGGGTTATCGCCACTTCGAACCCGCTGATTTGCCTCCACTGTTCGGCCTAAATCTCGGGATCACTGGATGTCGCTCACATCCAGTTAGGACACCAAGCTGTACAGGACGGCCTGAGCGATACGGTACGACTACGCTCAAAAGTGGCAAGACTGGCCACTGTCACCGACGGCCACATCGGTGAGGCCCGCGGGGTTTGCTACCCTACTTGAATTAAAGCGGTCTAAACTGTGTCGACACAGGGTGTGTGTGTGAATAGGTTTGAATATCTGGTGTGTGCATAAGATAGATTTGTTAACTTTGCTATAAACTGCGCGCTCCCCACTTCTTTACTGAAAATTATGGCTGGAAGGCCCTATTAATATTTATATATATACCTGCTGCTAACCTTTCCCTGCTTCGGCTATTTAATTCTGTACTCTAGCCCACCCCAGGATACGGATCCGGGGAGGGAATGTGTTTCCAGTTAGCTCTGTGACTAACGGTTATTCTTATAACCATTAACAGGAGGCGGGACAGCGCGAATCCCCCGCACCGCTGGATGACCTACCAGCCCTAGAGATTGCCCAATCAGACACTCCAGCCTCACCCCCAGTCTTCCGTGACGTGAGTCCTAGAGTCTAGGGTTAAATAAAGAGTCTTGTGATGTATCTGTTATAGCCCACAAGGCGTTTTGTGTAAACAGTAGGCTACGACCCTTTTCAGTTAGATATATATTTAACCTTGCCTCTTTACTTTCTTGAATTCTGCTTCTGTTGTGTGTCTTTGATATGTGTTGTGATGATTCTTGTACCTGACAAGGCGATCACTTAGTGCTTGAGAGGGTGGGCAATTGCCACCCGGGAAGTGCTAGGTGGCTGTCCTTGGGCAGTCAGACCACCTCTCCCTGGACTGGGTTCAGTTTGGGGGGGGGGGGTCTTACAAATGGATCAGAGCGACCACGATCCGACCACATGGGGCAGTCTTTAGATCCTCCCTTCCCAGGTTCCGTTTCTTGGTTCGGGATGAACCACGTAGCGAAAGCCTGGAGGACCCTTAGGTTAAGATTTAAGGATCCTAGACTGCACAGTCGTACACCCACACGCATTCCGCTTCCATTTCAGTCAGCTTTGCAAAATTCCCCTACTTTTGCAAATACTAATGTTCGTCTATTACTTCTCCAGATACCGGAGTCCAGTAACGGAAGATCTTCCTCTAGGGATCAGTACCATCCTACCACTCCACCACCAGCCCCGGCCGCTCTAGTTGCAGCCCCATTCACCGAGACCGACCTGGGACAGACGTTGACAGGCTTGCTGGCCACCTTTCAGACGGCCATCCTACGGCCACCCCAGCAGGCCACCGTGCCCACTGACCTTCTGACGATCTTCCGGGGGCAAAGGCCCCCTATCTTCCAAGGCACTGAGTCTGCCATGCAGGCAGAGGAGTGGGTGGAGAGGGTAGAGGAGCTCCTAGTTGGTATGATGTGCCCCGCTGTGGCTGCAGTGTCCTTGGTAGTGACTCTACTAGAGGGCTATACCCGAGACTGGTGGAGGGCAGCCAGCCGCTCTGCATTTAGAGGCGACCACTCAGCACGATCCTATGAGGAGAGTTTTTCGAGGCCTTCCTGGAGCATTTCATCTCAGACACTGACCGAGTTGCTCTCCAGGAGCGATTCTTGCATATCCGACAGGGAGAGAGGACGGTGCCAGAGTACCAGCAGGAGTTTATTCACTTAGCCCGCTTTGCTGGGACTCTGGCGACTACAGATAGGGGCAGAGCTGCTAGGTTTTATTGGGGACAATGAGATGACCTCCGACAGGCGTTGATCATGATCTCACAGTTGACCCTCCACACGATCGCCACATACGCTGCAACACTAGAGATGGACCAGAGGATGGTGGCCTAACAGCAATGAGGACATATGGATGGTCCCCAGACCCAGGGCAAAGAGAGAGGGATATG
Organism: Dactylorhiza incarnata; assembly: GCA_033032865.1. NCBI lineage: Eukaryota > Viridiplantae > Streptophyta > Magnoliopsida > Asparagales > Orchidaceae > Dactylorhiza > Dactylorhiza incarnata. The sequence continues at coordinate 3,813,591 of JAWHQI010000130.1, forward strand.
ACCTCGCAGGCAGGACCGCGATAGGAGACATCATCACAGCCACCAGCCATACAGGCAGGCACCCCAGCCCTGACAGGCACCCCCAGCCCCAGCACCCCGACCAGCTCTACCACCTCAGTCCACCCCAGCCACACGATGAGATGTTCCCTTTGTAGGGAACTGCTTCCTGTGCCAGCAGCCTGGGCACATTCGAGCTTTCTGCCCTCAGGCTATAGGTAGGCCTGACTTAGGGGCAGTGCAGGGAGCCGCAGAGAGGGGATGAGGACGAGGAGGTCGCAGAGGACAACCTGCAGGTGGGAGGGGCCAGGCTAGACAGGATAGAGCAGCACCGCTTGAGGCTTACGCATTAGATCTTCAACATGGACCTGCACCCGACGTAATGATAGGTATATATTTTCGCTAGCGATGCTACACCGAGATGATATGATCTAGTAGTGATATGTGATATAGCTTTTTGTTTAAACTATGTAGTTACTCATCCTGTATATCTGTAAAGAGCATGGTTGGAACAACCCTATTACTGATTTGGGCTAGGATCATTATCTGTTGACTAGGACTAAGTTGACCCCAATGTATAGTCTAAAGGGTCAAGGTTTTATGCTGTTAGAACTTAAGGAAAAAGTTCAGTTTCTGCGTTCGACGAACTCCATCCTGCGTTCGGCGAAATGCTTTCTGCGTTCGACGAACGTCTTGCTTCTGTGTTCGACAATCTTGCAGCATCTCAACGGTCGACGAACTTCAGTCTCATCGGTTGATGAACTTCATTCTCAGCGGTTGACCAAGTCTCAGTGTTCGACCAAGTCTCAGTGGTCGACGAATTGATTCATATCGACGAATTCTTATTTCAGCTTGTTTATTTCAGACAGATCAGTTTGATTCTATTCTCCGAACTCAGACCATCAGCAACAGATCTATTATTCCAAATAAGTCAAGGATTATATCGTTCCTTTTATTACTCTCATATTTCGAGAAAATAGTCGTTGACATATTTTGGAAAAGGACACTTTCATGGAAAAGGAAAAGAAATAAAGCGTATCAAATTTGCAGTTCCAAGAATATCTCTTCTGAATATTTTATTCCTTAAATTAAAAGATTTGAATTTCAAATCAGTCAGAGATTTCTTTAAAGAAAAAGGAAGACAGAAGAAGAGCTGTACGAGTAATAAGAAGGAAGAAACAGTCGGGAAAAGATATACAGAAAGAAAGAAAATGCTTTCAGATCTTTATCTTCCTCAAGCAGCAGCTCTCTCATTCTCAGAGAACAACAACAAAAATCTTCTCTCAGTTTTCTACTGCAAGTTCAAATCTTCAAGAGCAACAACAAATCTGAGAAACATTGTCTCTCAGATTCATCAGCATCAAAGAAGATTTGTTTCATTCAAGTGAAAGCTCCATCCTCAACTGTCAACCATTTCAATCAGACAGGGGGAGCTTTACAACAACAAATCCACTAGTCTTCTCTCAGATTATTGACATAGAAGAACTTCATAACCCTCTTTATCCCCTCTTGTACAGGGTTCTAACTCCCTTCAAAAGTTAACCCCTTGGTGGCAGGGCACCTGAACAAAAACTGTAAATTGGTTAAAGCACCTTGTCAAAAGCTCAGTTGGTGTTTTGGGCTCCTGATCAAAACCCCATTGGTGATAGGGCACCTGATCAAAAACCTAGTGGATTCCTACCAAGGGTGGTAGAAGAGTAGATGCACCCAAGTTTATTGGGGAACTACTATAGATCCTTGTGTCCTCTGTGATTGTGTTTATTTTTCTGTACTGTGCTGTCCTGTGATGTGTGTTCTTTATTTGTTTTTATAAATCACTCAGTACATATATATATCACTATTTTAACTCCGCTATAAAAATAAGTGAATTTTTTTTAACACTCTATTCACCCCCCCCCCCCCCCTCTAGAGTGACTTTAAGATCTAACCTCACTTTCAATTGGTATCAGAGATTGGTTGATTCTTTACATGCTAACACCTGAATCAAAAGATCAATTAGATCTTAAATTTATTTTTCTAGAGTTTCTTTTGCTAAACATCCATGGCACAGAATAAAGAATACTCAAGCACAAGACCTCCTATGTGCAATCTAAATAAGTTTGCATTATGGAAGACAAGGATCAGATTATATATGAACTCTATTGATGAAGATATTTTTAATGTGATTTTGACAGGACCTCCTACTCCTACAACAACAATAAGTGCTGAAGCAACAACAAATAATGTTGTTCCACCTCCTGAGTGGACAGAAGCTCAAAAGAAGCAAAGAAGTGCTGATGCCAAATCAATGAATATATTGGCACAGACAATGTTAGATGACATCTTTCAAAAGGTTGTGGAATGCACCTCAGCCAGGGAAATCTGCACCGCCCTCAACAACATGGTTGAAGGATCTGCCGATGAAAGAAAAGATAGAAGATCTCATCTAATCTCCCAGTATGAGAATTTCAAGAAGGGAGAAAATGAGACAGTTGCAGATATGTACAATAGACTCAGTATCATAATCAATGAGCTGAAGACTTTGGACAAAGTGATCTCAATCACTGAAGTAAATGATAAGATCCTAATGTGCTTCCCTAGCACATGGGACTCTAGGATCTGGCCAATCAAGAAAGCCAGAAGCCTTAATGAGATCTCTACTGAGACCTTGTTAGGAAAACTAAAATCCTATGAGCAGCTTATCAAATCCAGAGAAGCTGAACAGTGTACCTCCTCTCCATCCATCAAGAAGGAGAGAAGTATTGCTTTCCAAGCTATTGAAGAGGAAGACAAAACTCCAGGAGAAATGGAGTTCATGAGCCTACTAGCAAAGAGATTTTATAAAATGGCTAAGTAGGACTTCAGAAAGAAGGATTCCAGATCAAGAGAAAAACCAAGGTATGATAAATCAAATTCTAAAGAAATTATCTGTTTTGGTTGCAGGAAACCTGGACACATTCTACCTGAGTGTCCAGAGAACCAAAAGAAGGAGAATAGAAAAGAGAAAGAAGAGAAAAGGCACTCCAGCAAGCCTACCTCCCACAAACACAAGCATAAGGGAAGAGGCTTTGTAGCTGAAACATGGAGTGAAACAGAATCAGAGTCATCATCCAGCTCATCTGAAGATGAAAATGATGCAAATGAAAGGGATAAATGCTTGATGGATGTTTATTACTCATGCAATGATTCAGAATACGCATCATCATCCAGCTCCAGTGATGATGAAGAAGAAAGAAATTTCTGCATGATGGCTATCAATGGCTCAGCAAACAATTCAGAAGAATCAGAATCTGACACTGATGTTGATTAAGTAATATCTAACTTTGATTTTAATTCAGATGATTTTAAAAATGATTTTAAAACTCTTTGTTTAGATTTAATTAAATCTGAGAAAGAGATAATCTCTCTCAGAAATCAGTTTGCTGAAATGAACCAACTAAGTGAAGAAAATGTCAATCTTAAGAAAGATTTGGCTACCTCCAGAGAACACATCTCATTGAGAACAAGTTATCTGAAGCTAAGAAATTTGAAGAATCCCTCAATGGGAGAAGTATCAAATTGATGGACATCACAAGCACAGTGAATGCCAGACTTAGTGACAAACTGGGCTTGGGTGCATCATCAAGTGAGCCACATCTGTTTAAGAAAAACATTCTTTCTACACCAATAAAATTCATTTCTGCCAAGGGCAAAGAGGCAGTAGAAGTAGATAAAAATATTTCAAGCAAGGCTTCTAAGAATAAAAGAATTCAACAGAATTCGTCGAACGGAGCTCGACAAAATCAATTCATTTTGTCGAATGGAATTCAACGAACTCTGAAGATAGACCTTCAGTATAGTTATTATTCGAACGGCGCTCGACGATAGCACTTCACTTCGTCGAACGACGACCGACGAATTCATCCAAATTCGTCGAACGGAAAACAAACTGAAAATTTAAAGAATTTTTATTCTTCACATACTAAGAATCCTTTCACTGAGTGGATAATTCCTCCAAGGAGATATCATCCACAAGGTTATAAGGATCAGCCTGAGATGTCTTTCATTTCAGAATTTTGTGGAAAAACAAAAGGACCCATGGTAGTCTGGGTCAAGAACAACTAGAATATTTTCTATTTTGCAGGTACAGGGCTATCCAAAAATAAATGAACAATGATATTTGGATAGTGGTTGCTCAAAGCATATGACAGGAAACAAGGCCAACCTAAGCAACTACAAGGCAACGCTTGGACCCAAAGTGATCTTTGGAGACTCCAACTGTGGGCAAACCAAAGGTTATGGACAAATCAAAGTTGGAGCAGTCACCTTCAAAGAGGTAGCTTATGTCAAAGGTCTGAAGCATAACCTCATCAACATAAGCCAGTTATGTGATGAAGGTTATCATGTAATTTTTAACCACTCCTTATGTCTTATTACCAATAATAAAAACATAAATGTATTATCTGGTATTAGACATGAAAACATTTATTTAGTCAATTTTGACTCTGCCAACTCAGATATTTGTTTATTTAATTCTATAAGTAAAACAAATAAATTATGGCATAAAAGGCTTGGACATATTAACCTTAGAACTATATCTAAGCTTTCTAAGGACAATCTTGTAAGAGGACTGCCTTCTGGTTCATACAAGAAGGAAGGACTCTGCAGGGCTTGTCAATTAGGTAAGCAGACCAAGAGTAGTTTTAAATCTTTATCCAAGAGTGATTCACCTAGGATTTTGTACTTACTGCATTTGGATCTCTTTGGACCCACTACAATACAAAGTCTAGGAAGGAAGCATTATTCTCTAGTTACTGTAGATGACTTCTCAAGATTCACTTGGGTGTTCTTTCTTAGGAACAAGTCTGACACCTTCAGTGTTCTGACATACTTTCTCAGGTCCATCAAGATTGAGTACTCTACTCTAGTTGCATTGATCAGAAGTGATCATGGTACTGAGTTTGAATCTCTTTTGATGAGAGAATTCTGTGGAAAAGAAGGGATCAGGCAGTGTTTCTCTGCTCCTAGAACTCCTCAACAAAATGAGGTAGCTGAAAGGAAAAATAGAACACTAATTGAAACAACAACTGCATTGCTTGCTGATGCTCACTTGCCAATCTCTTTTTGGGCAGAGGCAGTGAACACAACAAACTATGTGTTGAACAGAAGCCTGATACATAAGCTTAAGGGTAAAACTCCCTATGAATTACTCAAGAATAAAAAACCTAAGGTTAACTATTTTAAGATATTTGGCTGTAAATGCTATGTGCATAACAATGATAAGAAGTATCTTAGGAAATTTGAAGCAAAATCTGCTGAAGGTATATTCCTTGGATATTCTCTTTCTAGTAAAGCATATAGAGTTTACAATAAATCTACTCTTAAGATAGAAGAGTCCATGCATGTATCTTTTGATGAGACTAACATGTTAAATAAGGAGATGAATACCACCTCTACCAAAAATACTTTGCAGGTACCAACTCTATGTGAAGAATTCAATGGATTGGATCTACATAAAGAAGATTCTCCACTTCCATCAACAGAAATTATTGAATACAGTGAAGAAGAAGATCATCCAAAAGATCTTGCTGACAATTCAAATCAAATGACAGCTGAACAAGTCCCTCAAGAAGAAACTATTGCTGAACCAACTCCAACTATTGATCACATCACAGTTAGAGATCATCCAATATCCCAAATCATTGGAGATATTTCAGCAGGTGTTCAAACAAGGCATCAACTACACCAAAATCAGATGCACACTTATTTCCTATCACAAGTTGAACCTCAAACCATAAAAGATGCAGAACAATATCCAAACTGGATTCTTGCAATGCAAGAGGAACTCAACCAATTTGAAAGGAACACGGTTTGGGATTTGGTTCCAAGACCAAAAGGCCATCCAGTCTTTGGCACCAAGTGGGCCTTCAGGAACATGCTATATGATTAAGGCATAATCATCATAAATAAAGCAAGATTGGTAGCCCAAGGATACTCTCAAGAAGAAGGAATTGATTATGATCAAACCTTTGCTCCTATTTCTAGACTTGAAGCTATAAGGATTTTTCTTGGCTTTGCTGCATTCAAGAAATTCAAAGTTTATCAGATGGATGTGAAGAGTGCTTTTTTGAATGGAGACATCAAAGAAGAAGTCTATGTGGAACAACCACCAGGTTTCATCTCTCCAACTCACTCTTCTTATGTATTTAAGCTTAATAAAGCTCTCTATGGTCTCAAGCAAGCTCCCAGAGCATGGTATGAGACCTTAGCTAATTTTCTTTTGGAGAACAAATTCTGTAGAGGCATTGTTGGTAAAACCCTATTTTTCAGGATACATAAAAATCAAACATTACTAGTTCAAATCTATGTAGATGATATTATATTTGGCTCTACTGATTCAAATCTATGCAAAAGGTTCTCTAACCTAATGCAATCTAAATTTGAAATGAGTAGTATGGGTGAGTTATATTACTTCATTGGTCTTCAAGTGAAGCAATCTCCAAATGGCATATTCATATCACAATCTAAGTATGCTAAGGAATTAGTGAAAAGATATGGTATGTCTGATGCTTCCACCATGAAAACACCCATGCCCTCCAATGCTGTTATTGACAATGATGAATCAGGGAAACCTGTTGATCAAAAAGTATATAGAGCAATTGTTGGCTCATTACTTTACTTAATAGCTAGTAGGCCTAACATAATGTTTGCTACATGTATTTGTGCTAGGTTCCAAGTTAACCCCAAAGAATCTCACCTAATTTTATTAAAAAAAATTTGAGATATATAAAGGGTTGTCCAAATCTAGGACTCTGGTATCCAACTGCATCAGAATTTGAATTAACTGGATTCTCAGATTCTGATTATGCTGGATGCAGACTAGACAGGAAAAGCACATCAGGAACTTGCCAGTTTCTTGGTGATAGGCTTGTGTCTTGGTTTTGTAAGAAACAGACATCTGTGTCTACATCAACAACTGAAGCATAATATATTGCTGCAGGCAGTTGCTGCTCACAGATACTGTGGATACAAAATCAACTTCTAGACTATGGTATCAACTTAAATAATTCAATTATATTTTGTGACAATACTAGTGCAATATCTATAGCACAAAATTGAGTAATCCATAGTAGTACTAAACATATAGAAATTAGGCACCACTTTATCAGAGATAATGTGGATAAAAATAAAATTTGCCTACAATTCATTTCTACTGATTTGCAAAGGGCTGATATTTTCACCAAACCCTTGGATGAAAAGAAACATATCTTCTTTATAAATCAGCTAGGAATGATAGATGGAGATTCAATCAATTAAAATATTAAATTTTCTACTTATCCCATCACTTCATCAAACTGAGATCGACGAAATCTAGTCGTTCGTCGAACGGAGATCGACGAAGTCATCTAGATCGTTGAACTGAGATCGACGAAAAATTATTTTTCGTCGAACGCAGCTTTGATGAAGCCTATGTTTTTGATCTTTCCTTATAATCAAATCTTTTATTTCATCTTATCCTTATGCCTACAGAATTTGCTTCTCCCTTCCAGTTCCTTTGCACTTGATCTCTATTTTATTTTGCAGGAACAATAGCAATATTTCTTCAAAAAGATTGCATCCTTCCCTACCTCCTCATCTGTCCCTTCTTCTAGGGGCCTAGCTTCAGGCCTTCCTAAAACTAGGCAGGGGGAGAAGTTTCATGAAGAAGCTCCTTTTGATAGGGGGAGATGTTTTGAAGAAGCTCCTTTATGATAGGGGGAGATGTTTTATGAAGATACTCAAGTTTCAAGGGGAGATGCTATATGAAGAAGCAAAAATCATTCAGTTGATGAAGAAGCCCCTTTATGATAGATTTTAGTTATTTGAAGAAGCTCACAACAGTTTTTATTTCAGTTTGAAGATTCAGATAAGACAAATACAGATGCAGATTCAGAAATAATTTAGATATGACAGATTCAACAAAACAATTCAGTTATTGCTACAGTTCAGATCAACAAAAGCTAAAGCTGCAAAATGCAGATTCAGATTATAAAGCTTTTCAGTTCCAGTTCCAGTTCAAGTTCAAGTTCAAGTTGATTTGGTGAAGTCACCTCCAACTTAAGTTCCAAAAATTTTTTAGAAAGCAAGATTCAGTTCAGATAAACAAAGAAAAATGCTGAAGACAATGATTTCTAAGCAAAGCAAAAGATGCAAATGCAGATTCAGAAATATTGTTTGATATAGCAGATACAGCTCAGATAATCAAATTCAGAAAGCTGAAGGCAATGTCAGAATTCAGAAAGCAAAAGGTTCTGATTATTTGTTTTTATTATTTCTGTTTTCAATGTAAAATTTCAAAACTCAGAGTATCATATTTTATATCTGTTGAAATGTTTAAAATCTATCAGATATATATGCTCTGTTATTTTGTTGTTTATTTTATTATTCAATTTTGTCAAATAGTGTCCTAACCCAAATAGGGGGAGATTGTTGGAACAACCCTATTACTGATTTGGGCTAGGATCACTACCTGTTGACTAGGACTAAGTTGACCCCAATGTATAGTCTAAATGGTTAATGTTTTAGGTAGTTAGAACTTAAGGAAAAGTTCAGTTTCTGCGTTCGACGAACTCCATCCCGCGTTCGACGAAATGCTTTCTGCGTTCGACGAACGTCTTGCTTCATTGTTCGACGATCTTGCAGCGTCTCAGCAGTCGACGAACTTCAGTCTCAGCGGTTGATGAACTTCAGTCTCAACGGTTGACTAAGTCTCAGCGTTCGACCAAGTCTCAGCGGTCGACGAATTGATTCAGATCGACGAATTCTTCTTTCAGCTTGTTTATTTCAGACAGATCAGTTTTATTTTATTCTCCGAACTCAGATCATCAGAAACAGTTCTATTATTCCAGATAAGTCAAGGATTATATCTTTTCTTTTATTACTCTCATATTTCGAGAAAATAGCCGTTGACATATTTTGGAAAAGGACACTTTCATGGAAAAGGAAAAGAAATAAAGCGTATCAGATTTGCAGTTCCAAGAATATCTCTTCTGAATATTTTATTCCTTAAATTAAAATATTTGAATTTCAAATCAGTCAGAGATTTCTTTAAGGAAAAAGGAAGACTGAAGAAGGGCTGTACGAGTAATAAGAAGGAAGAAACAGTCGGTAAAAGATATACAGAAAGAAAGAAAAAGTTTTCAGATCTTCATCTTCCTCAAGCAGCAGCTCTCTCATTCTTAGAGAACAACAACAAAAATCTTCTCTCAGTTTTCGGCTACAAGTTCAAATCTTCAAGAGCAACAACAAATCTGAGAAACATTGTCTCTCAGATTCATCAGCTTCAAAGAAGATTTGTTTCATTACATTGAAAGCTCCATCCTCAACTGTCAACCATTTCAATTAGACAGGGGGAGCTTTACAACAAACAATCCACTAGTCTTCTCTCAGATTATTGATAGAGAAGAACTTCATAACCCTCTTTATCCCCTCTTGTACAGGGTTCCAACTCCCTTCAAAAGTTAACCCCTTAGTGGCAGGGCACCTGAACAAAAACCTGTAGTTTGGTGAGAGCACCTGATCAAAAGCACAGTTGGTGTTTTGGGCACCTGATCAAAACCCCATTGGTGATAGGGCACCTGATCAAAAATCTAGTGGATTCCTACCAAGGGTGGTAGAAGAGTAGATGTACCCAGGTTTATTGGGGAACTACTATAGATCCTTGTGTCCTCTATGATTGTGTTTATTTTTCTGTACTGTGATGTGATGTGTGTTCTTTATTTGTTTTTATAAATCACTCAGTACACATATATATCACTATTTTAACTCCGCTATAAAAATAAGAGAATTTTTTTAACACTCTATTCACCCCTCCTCTAGAGTGACTTTAAGATCTAACATCACTTTCAACATGTAATCATAGTATTTGTATATATGTTACCAGGTTTGCTTTTGGTAGAAGGTCATCCCGCTAAAACACTATTCGATACCGGTGCCACGCATTCCTTCGTTTGTCGGGATTTCATCACAGACAAAGGAAACACCGAGCGATCGTCAGGAATGTCAATAAGAATACGACTCCCGGACGGATCAGACATGATATCCACGGAGAAGTGTTCTTTCCAGGCAATGCTGGGAGACATGGAATTCGAAATCTTCGCGACTATTCTAGCAATAATCGGATTCGACATCATTCTAGGAATGGACTGGTTGGCCGAGCACAATGCCCAAATCAATTGCTCGACCCGAGAGATCAACCTCCAGAACCCGAATGGGCAATCTATCACCCTTGCAGGTATACCATCTGTCACCCGCATTATTCTAACGTCCGCCCAAATGGTCAAAGCAGTCCGACGAAAGGAGGAGATGTACCTAATCTACTTTGAGATGGAAGACAAGACGCGAGTACTCACCAAAGTGCCAGTAGTCCGAGACTTCCCAGACGTCTTCCCCGAATCCCTCCCAGGGTTGCCCTCGAAATGAGAAGTAGACTTCCAGATTGAACTAGCCCTCGGAGCACGACCAGTATCCCGAGCACCTTATCAGATGGCCCCAAAGGAACTGGCCGAACTCAAAATACAGTTACAGGAGCTAATCGATGCAGGTTTTGTTCGTCCGAGCACCTCACCCTGGGGAGCCCCAACATTGTTCGTCAAAAAGAAGGACAGATAATTACATTTGTTCATCGATTACAAGGAACTATACAAACTCACCATCCGAAACACCTATCCACTACCTAGAATAGACGAATTATTCGATCAGTAGCAAGGCGCTTCTGTCTTCTCCAAAATGGACCTAAGGTCCGGCTATTACCAACTTTGAGTACGGGAAGAAGACATTCCCAAGACAGCCATCAGCTCCCGCCACGGGCTCTATGAATTCATGGTTGTTGAAGCCATGAGGTCTCAAAGAGTTGAAGCCGAGCGGTCTCGTGCCAACGTGAAAGTGGAGGTTAGATCTTAAATTAACTCTAGAGGGGGGTGAATAGAGTATTAAAACTTTTCCCTTAGTTTTATAGCGGAATTAAAATAGTGATATATATATGTGTATAGAGTGATTTATAAAAAACTAAATAAAAAACAAATCAACACAGCACAAGCAACAAAGAAATTCACAGGCACAAAGACACAAGGAGCTAGAGTAGTTCCCCACTAAACTTGGGTATGTCTACTCTTCTACCACCCAAGGTAGGAATCCACTAGGATTTTTGATCAGGTGCCCTCACACCAAGGGGTTTTTGTTCAGGTGTCCACACACCACAGAGCTTTTGATTAGGTGCTCAAAACCAACAGGATTTTTTGATCAGGTGCCTTGCCACTAATGGGTAAACTTTTGAAGGGAGTTTTAACCCTGTACAAGATGGGATAAAGAGGGGTTTAGATGTTCTTCTCTGTCAAAATGCTGAGAGAAGACTCTAGTGGATGTATGATGTAGAAAAATGCTCCCTCTGTCTAAATATGAAGTTGTTAGTACGAGGATGGAAGCTTCTTCTTGAATGAGTGATCTTCCTGTGGCTGCTTCTTTTGAAGATCTAAACTTGCAGCAAAGACTGAGAGAGTATTGTTGAAGATGTTCTCAGAAAAATGCGTGCTGCTATTGAAGAAGAAGATGATCTGTTAAACTTTGTTCTTCCTTCTTCCTGTAATTTTTCTTCTCCTTTTTCTCTATACAGCAATATGTGATATGTTCTGTATATGATTCATTTTTTGCCAAGAAAACCGAGTGTGATAATCTTTTGTATATCTTCTTCCCTTTTCTCTTTTGAAAAACTCTGACACATATTAAATGCAAATCCCTTATATTAAGGAATATGATATTCTGAAGGGATATTTTGAAACTGCAAATCTGCTGCGCTGTTTACCTTTTTCCTTTTCCATGGATATGTCCTTTTCAAGAAATGTCAACGGCTATAATCTTGGAATAATAAAAGGAAATATATTATCCTTACTTATCTGGAAGAATAGATCCGTTGCTGTAGTCGATCTGAGTTCAGAGAATGGAATACTATAATCTATCTGAAACTTTCTGAACTTAAATAAGAATTCTTTGATCTGAGTAAAATTCGTCGATCTCAAAAAATTTCATCGAACACAAAATTTAGTTCGTCGACCTCAAATGAATCTTGCTGGAAGAATTAATTTTGTTGAGCTGTGGAGAACTTTCGTCAATCTGAAGGTATTCGTCGAACGCAGACTGGAGTTCGTCGAACGGAAGGATTCGTCGACCGCTGAGCCTGGATAGATTCGTCGACCACTGAACTGAACAAATCTCGTCGACCGCTGAGCTAGGGTCTGTTCGTCGACCACTGAGACAATCTGTTCGTCGACCGCTGAACCGCTGAGATGGGATCGTCGACCGCTGAGACGCTGAGATGGGATCGTCGACCACTAAGACAGCTGGAAATTGTCGAGCGCAGAAAGAACATCTTTCGTCGACCGCAGAGCGCCGTTCGTCGAACGCAAATAGCCGTTCGTCGAACGCAGAATGCACGCCGTTCGTTGAACGCAGAGAGCTTGTCGTCCGTCGAACGTAGAGAGCACGCCATTCGTCGAACGCAGATAGCAGTTCGTCGAACGCAGAACTTGAATGATTTCTTGAGTTCTAACAACCTAAACTCTTGACCCATTGACTATACATTGGTGTCAACTTGATCCTATTCAACAGATAGTGATCCTAGCCCAAATCAGTAATAGGGTTGTTCCAACAATCTCCCCCTATTTGGGTTAGGACACTATTTGACAAAAATTTACAACAAACAAAACAACAATAAAATCAACAGGGCATAAATATATCTGATATATTTTAAATATTCTATCAGATATAAAATAAATAATACTCTGAGTTCTGAAATTACATTTCAATAAAAACAGAAATGATAAAACCTTTTGACATTCTGAAATCTGCTTTCTGAAATCTGAAATCTGATTAGCTGAGCTTGTATCTGCTATATTTCAGGTTTCTGAATGTTAATCTGAACTGAAACTTTATAATCTGAATTTGATATCTGCTCTAACTTAATCTTCTTTAACATCTTCCTAAATCTATCAAAATCTGAATCTGTATTGAATCTGTTGCTTCTTCATGCATCATTTGTCTCTTTCATAAGATATGTTAGCCTAAGAAAATATCTCCCCCTGAGAATATCTCCCCCTGAGACTAGAGGTTCTTCAGCTTTCTCTCCTTGCCTAGTTCATAAAATAACTCCCCCTGAGCAAGACACTGCATCATATGGAGCTTCTTCATAGAACCTCTCCCCCTGCCTAGTTTCAGGAAGGCTTGAAGCTAGGCCCTTTGAAGAAGGGACATTTGATGGGAGGAAGGGAAGGATGTAATCTTTATATTGCTATTGTTCCAATTCCTTTATTACTGCTACTGGGAGTTTGATTCAATAGAAAGTTCTGGTTTTCTGATATTGAACTTGCAATTTCATTTGCATTCTCTGTCTTGAGAGTGTAAGCCCTTTCTTTTATTTCTGCAACTAATAGTTTGATCCCAATTGAATACCAATTGAAAGTCAATTGATATGCTTTGATACCAATTGAAAGTCAATTGATATGCTTTGATACCAATTGAAAGTGACCTTGATACCTGCAAAATGTCTCTGGTAGAGGTGGTGTTCCTCTCCTTATTTAATAGGTTAGTTCCAACAATGAATGGACTCTTTTATTTTAAGAGAAGATTTGTTATAAACCCTTTATTCTTTATTAGAAGGAAAATATCCTAGTTTTTGCTTTAAATAGGATTCTATTAATATGATGAATTGGGACAGCTTTTAATGGATTCTAAGGAATTCTTATCTTCTCAAGGATACATTGCCTGATACCTTCCTTCTTACAGAATTCTCTTATCAGAAGAGATTCAAAAACTCAGTGCCATGATCATTTCTGATCAATGTAACTAGAGTAGAATACTCAAATCTTGATGATCCTGAGAAAGTCTATAGGAACATGAAGTTATCTGACTTTGTTCTTAAGAAAGAAAATTTAATTGAATCCTATAACTTTTTGTTTGATTACAATTGGAGTTAAAAGATTTATAATAGGTTTAAGCATTGCCTTATAGTTATATTTGGCCTTTTTATCTGTTAAGGTATTACCAAATTGAAATTGAATTGATATTGGTCTTTGTATCTGATAATAGTTTTACCAATTGAAAATTTCGTTTACCAATTGAAAATTTGATTTCTGATACCAGTTAAAATCTTTAAAATCTTATTTCTGATACCAATTAAGAATTTTCTTTTATGATCATTACAATATATGTTTGATACTAATTTAAATTTTTCTTGATAATCATTAAGATATATGTTTGATAAACTATTCTGATTTTGTCGATCTCTGATTAAGGAATAGTTAAATATATTCTCTGTATTCAGAGTTTGTTGAAATTTGATTGGTTGAGCTCTGATTACATGAAAATTATGTTTAATTTTTGTGTTCGACTTTCGTCGATCTACGTTCGACGAAGTCATTTGATTTCGTCGATCTTGGTTCGACGAATATTGTTGAACTTTGATTCGTTGAGCTCTGATTATAAAAAGATAATGTTTTATTTCTGTGTTCAGCTTTCGTCGATCTATGTTCAACGAAGTCATTTGATTTCGTCGACCTCTGTTCGACGAATTTTGTTGAACACACAAAGTTTTAACAATTTTTATTAAGTTTTCTGCTTCTTCTTTTTCCTTAGAAAATACTAATTTTGTAGATGTAGTTAAAGTATTTTTCTTTAGAATATGAGATAGATTAGTTGAATATCCTAAGCTATGTTTGCTATCATTTAATCTGGTATTTTTAGTATTTGTGATATTTAGTAATTTGATATTTCTTTCATTAAGGGTTTGTTCAAAAAATTCAGCTTTAGTTGAATAATTTTTCAAAGAAATTTGTTCTGATATTTTTAAATCTTCTTTAAATTTATTACTTTCAGAAGTTAAATTGGTTTTTTCTATTAACTCTGTTCTGAAAGATGTGATTTCTTTCTCAGATTCAATTAAATATAAACAGAGAATTTTAAAATCATCTTTTAAATCAATGGAATTAAAATCAAGGTTAGATATTACCTGATTTGCATCATTTTCAGATTCTGATTCTTCAGAATTGTTTCCTAAGGCATTGATAGCCATCATGCAGAAGGTTCTTTCATCTGCATCATCTTCATAATAACTGGAACTGGATGAAGATGCATGATCTGAATCATTGTATGAGTCATATATGGCCATCAAGCACTAATCTTTGTCATTTGCATTAATTTCATCTTCAGATGAACTTGATGATGACTTTGACTCTTCTGCTGAACTATCATTTTCATCAGATTCACATTCTGCATCTGAGTTGTGGTTTGACCCATATATGGCTATCATGCAGAATGCTATAACTTGTTCTTCTTCTTCTTCTTCACTTTGACTAGATGATGGTTATGTATCATAAATACAGAAAGTGGAGGAAGGTTCATCTACCATTCTTGTTAGGGTGTTCCAGATGCCTCTTGCTGAAGTGCAATCAACAACTCTTTGATAAATGTCATTTGACATTGCTTGTGCCAATATGTTTATGGCTTTGGTATCAGCACTTTTCAGCATCTTTTGAGCATCTGTTGATGTTGATGAAATTGAAGGTCCTGATAAAATGACATTGAAAATATCTTCATCAATAGCATTCATATATAACCTAATCCTTGCTTTCCATAGTGCAAACTTATTGAGATTGCACATAGGAGGTCTTGTGCTTGAATACTCTTTGTTTTGTGCCATGAGTTTTTAAACAAAAATAAATAAAATAAAAACTCTGAAAGAATTTAAGATCTAATTGATCTTTGTGATTCAGGTGTTAGCCTGTAAAGAATCAACTAACTCTGATACCAATTGAAAGTGGAGGTTCTATATATGACTCTTTTTTTGTCGAGAAAACTGAGTGCGATAATCTTTTGTATATCTTCTTCCCTTTTTTCTTTTGAAAAACTCTGACAGATATTAAATGCAAATCCCTTATATTAAGGAATAGGATATTCTGAAGGGATATTTTGAAACTGCAAATCTGCTGCGTCGTTTACCTTTTTCCTTTTCCATGGATATGTCCTTTTCAAGAAATGTCAACGGCTATAATCTTGGAATAATAAAAGAAAATATATTATCCTTACTTATCTGGAAGAATAGATCCGTTGCTGTAGTCGATCTGAGTTCAGAGAATGAAATACTATAATCTATCTGAAACTTTTTGGACTTAAATAAGAATTCTTCGATCTGAGTAAAATTCGTTGATCTCAATAAATTCGTCGAACACAAAATTTAGTTCATCGACCTCAAATGAATCTTGCTGGAAGAATTAATTTTGTTGAGCTGTGGAGAACTTTCGTCGATCTGAAGGTATTCGTCGAACGCAGACTGGAGTTCGTCAAACGGAAGGATTCGTCGACCGCTGAGCATGGATAGATTCGTCGACCGCTGAACTGAACAAATCTCGTCGACCGCTGAGCTGGGGTCTGTTCGTCGACCGCTGAGAAAATCTGTTTGTCAACCGCTGAACCGCTGAGATGGGATCGTCGACCGCTGAGACGCTGAGACGGGATCGTCGACCACTAAGACAGCTAGAAATCATTGAGCGCAGAAAGAACATCTTTCGTCGACCGCAGAGCGCCGTTCGTCGAACGCAGATAGCCATTCGTCGAACGCAGAATGCACGACGTCCATCGAATGCAGAGAGCTTGTCGTTCGTCGAACGCAGAGAGCACGCCGTTCATCGAACGCAGATAGCAGTTCGTCGAACGCAGAACTTGAATGATTTCTTGAGTTCTAACAGCCTAAACTCTTGACCCATTGACTATACATTGGGGTCAACTTGATCCTAGTCAACAGATAGTTATCCTAGCCCAAATCAGTAATAGGGTTGTTCCAACACAGCGGTCTATGCGGTCTCCCAGAATCAGACTGCGAATTCTCCTCAGATGTGCG
The DNA here is from genome assembly GCA_033032865.1 of Dactylorhiza incarnata. Taxonomy (NCBI): domain Eukaryota; kingdom Viridiplantae; phylum Streptophyta; class Magnoliopsida; order Asparagales; family Orchidaceae; genus Dactylorhiza; species Dactylorhiza incarnata. The sequence goes on from JAWHQI010000130.1 coordinate 3,830,470, forward strand.
AGATCGCGCCGTATGAAGATCAGCAGTCTCCAGCTCCATCAAATAACGCTCTGATAATTGCGGTCTGTGCGGTCTCCCAGCACCAGACCGCGCCTTCTCCTCAGAAGTGCGAGATCATGTTGTATGAAGATCTGCGGTCCCCAGCTCAATCAAATAACAGTTGGATAACCGCGGTCTGTGCGGTCTCCAGGAATCAGACCGCCGTCTCTCCTTAGGAATACCAGATCGCTTCATGTGAAGAGAAGCGGTCTGGTACCCCCGGCATCTCCTTTATGGGGGAGTGTTCGCCAGAGCGGTCTCACGATCTGTTGGCCTTCTCTGTCACACGACCTTCCTCCTATCGTGTGACCGTCAGTCTTCTCTCCAGACCGCAGAGGTCGCTATGGTCTCGTTCTCCCTGACCGCCTAGTTCTCTTTGTGTATTGTATTTGTATTTAGTCCCATATTATGTATTTGGTTTTTCCTCTTTCCCTCCTAGTCTATATAAAGGAGGCAATACTCATGTAATACTTAGATTTTTGGAAATAAAAATTCTGTTATTTTCAAGCTCTCACATGGTATCAGTGCGAGCAACGATCCTTGTGTTGTGAGCTATCTCTCTTCGGCCGGTCTCTCTTACTCCAAACCGTGCAATCTCCCTTATTTTTTGGCCTTCTAGCCATGAGACCGCGCGATCTGCTTCCCCCCTACCGATCTCTTCTCATGGGTACCCCTTCTGAGAATGTTCTCACTTCCACTCCCGTGGCTACTCCAGCCTCTACCTCTACTACCTCTATCTCTACTTCTGGCAATCTTGGCACCTCCTCCAAGCTCACTGGCTCAAATTATCCTGATTGGAGCGTCTCCTTCACCTTCCTATTACGCTCTCAACGCATACGACATCATCTCACTGATGATCCTCCTCTCAAAGAGTCTGCTACCTTTGATGATTGGGATGCTAGCGATGCTTTGGTCCGCACCTGGCTTGCTAACAGTCTATCTGATGAGTGTCTTCCTATCATTCATCATGATGAGACCATCAAAGCAGCTTGGAACCATCTTGCTGCCCTTTACTCCAAAGGTGCCAAAACCTCCCGCATCTACACCTTGTATGCTGATCTCTTTTCCCGCCCAACCATGGATCCCACCACAACATATCAAGAGGTTCAAACCTTGGGGCTGAACTCCTTCAGCATCGTCCCTTATCTACTGATCTTGTAGAGCAGCATAAACACTTCCAGGAGCTCCTAGTTGTGTGTTACCTTCTCCGTCTTCCTGAGTCCTATGATATGATCCGACAACAAATTCTTGGGGAAGCTGACTCTCCAACCCTTGATGCCACAGCTACTCGGGTTTCTGCCATTACCTCCCTTCTACAACGACCCTTGTTATCCTCTCCTCCTTCTCCTCCAGAGAGCTTTGCTCACTGGGCTGAACGTGGTCACCCCGGTGGCCGTGGCGGATCTATTGGTGGCTGCGGACCTCCTCGGTACATCTGTTCACATTGTGGTCGGAAGGGTCACACTATTTACCGCTGGTATCTCAAGCATCCTCACCTTTGCCCCGCTGCTGCGACATCTCATCCTGGTACTACACAACCGTCTGCCTCTGTTGCTACCTCCTCAGGTAGCGTGCACGTGGTTACTGAAGGTTAGTGGCTTATTGATTCTGGAGCAACAAATCATATGACAGAGAACCCTCACCTTTTTCTCACAGTTACTAGAACACAAGAGTTTGCCTCCAGTTCTAACAGCAGATGGTTCTCCCTTACATGTGTGTGGGACTGGAATAGTTCAAGTCACTCCGACGATCTCTCTTAAGAATACTCTTTATGTGCCTACATTTCCTTGCAACTTACTATCAGTCAAGGCTCTATCTCAACAGTTACAATGTTCTATTATATTTACTCCGACTAACTGTTATTTTTAGGATCTGCACACGAAGGAGACAGTTGCTACTGGGACTGAGAGTGGAGGCCTCTACTTCCTTAACGTTCTTGCTGCTCATTCTGCTTCCACAGCCTCTGATTCTCTCCATCAATGGCACCCCCGTCTTGGTCACCCTCCACCTCGTCTGCTGTATCAACTTCTACCTCACCTCGCAAACGACACCTCTCCTCTCAACTGTGAAGCTTGTCAACTAGGAAAGCACCATCGGGCTTCCTATCCTGCCAAGCATGGTCGTAGCTCGACTTGTCCCTTTGATCTAGTTCACTCCGATGTCTGGGGTCCTTTTCCTACCAAGACCGTGGGTGGGAGTAGTTTGTATTTTGTTACTTTTATTGATGACTTTTCTCGATGTACTTGGGTGTATTTTTAAAAGAACGCTCTGAACTGTTTACTGTTTTCTCAACCTTCTATAATGAAATTTCCAATCAATTTAGAGTGTATATCAAAGCTATTCGCACTGATAATGCTAAAGAATATATCTCTCATCATTTTTCTGAGTTTTGCATGAATCATGGCATTATATATCAAACTAGTTGTCCTTATACTTCTCAACAAAATGGGATAGCGGAACGTAAAAATCGTCATCTCCTTAACATGACTCGCACCTTACTCTTCCAGATGAATATGCCCAAAAACTATTGGGGTCATGCCATCCTCGTCTCATGTTATCTCATTAACCACATTCCCTCCACTCTTCTCCAAGGCTCCACACCTTTTTCTCTTCTATATCCTATCTTGAAACCTTTCCCGTTACTTCTCAAAGCCTTCGGTTGTACTGCGTTTGTCCATACTCCTTCACCAGGTCGGGACAAACTCTCCCCTCGGGCAGTTAAGTGGGTCTTTGTTGGTTACTCTCCCACTTAAAAAGGTTACCAATGATATGATCCTCTTCTTCGCAAACAATATTTTTCCGCTGATGTCACCTTCTTTGAAAATATACCATACTTTTCTCACTCTTCCACCTATATGCCTCCTACAACCCATCCAACACCTCCTCTCATTCACTCCCCACCAACAACACCTCCTCTCCCAACTCCACCACCTCCTCCTTTCACTCCACCATCTACAGAGTCTCCTACCGTTTGTCCTCCCACTCCGGGGCCTCCTCTCCCAACTCTTGGGCCAGCACTATCTTCTTCCGATGATGACTCTCTTGCTAATACAGTCACTACAGCAGACCTCCCTATTGCCCTTCGAAAGGGAGTTCACTCATGTACGCAACATTCTATTCATTGTGTTGTGACCTATGCTCAACTCACCCCCTCTACTAGGGCATTTGCTATTGCTATTTCAGATACTCTCATTCCAGCTAATTATCAGGATGCTCTTGCTATCCCACAGTGGAAGGCTGCCATGGATGAAGAAATAACCACTCTTCAAGACTGTGGCACGTGGACACTTATTCCTCCACCTCTTGGGGTAAATGTTGTTGGATGTAGATGGATCTTTGTGATCAAATACCGTGTCGATGGCTCTGTCAACCAATACAAGGCTCGCTTGGTTGCCAAAGGTTTTACTCAGACATATGGCGTTGACTTTTTTGACACCTTCTCCCCTGTTGCTCGTCTTACAACCATCAGGGTCCTCTTCTCTGTGGCCCTCAACAAAGGGTGGCAACTCTCTCAATTGGACATCAAGAATGCATTTCTTTATGGTGATCTTCAAGAGGTAGTTTTCATGGAGCAACTTCCAGGGTATGTTGCTCCGGGGAGACTCGTGTATGTAAGCTAAAGAAGGCTATCTATGGTCTAAAGCAAAATCCTTGTGCCTGGTTTGAAAAGTTTAACAAATTAATCAAGGTAATTGGATTTTTTCGTAGCTCTGCAGATCACTCTATCTTCATTCGCAAGACCTCTCATGGAATGGTTGTTCTGGATGTCTACATTGATGACATCCTTCTCACTGGTAATGATATTGAAGGTATCACCCTTACAAAGAAACATCTCCTTCAACACTTTGTAACCAAAGACATGGGGACTCCAAAGTATTTTTTGGGTATTGAGATCTCAAGAAAGCAGAGTTTTGTTGTCCACTCACAACATAAGTATGCTATTGACCTTTTGAAGGAAACAGGTCTTCTTGGTGCTAAACCTGCTAAGTACCCAATGGCAATAGGAGACGACAAACTCTGGAGTGAAAACTCTCCACCTCTACCTGATAGCACTAGATACCGTCGTCTTGTAGGCAAGCTCATCAACCTAACTGTAACAAGACCTGATATTTGTTATGCCGTTGGGAAGGTCAGCCAATTCATGCAAGCCCCAAGGGAATGTCATCTTCAGGCTGCTCTAAAGATATTGGAATACGTTAAGGGATCTCCAGGAAAGGGACTTTTGTTCCAAAGAAACAACCATCTCAAGATAGAAGCCTACTCAGATGCTAGCTACGCTGATGATAAAGGAGACAGAAAATCCACGTCTGGGTTCTGTACATTCGTGGGAGGAAATCTTGTGAGCTGGAAGAGCAAGAAACAAGCAGAAGTATCCAGATCAAGTGCTGAGGCCGAGTACAGGAGCATGGCCCAAACTACATGTGAATTGAAGTGGTTACGAACTCTCCTTCTAGATTTTGGAGAAGTTTACAACCATCCCTTGCCAATGTTTTGTGACAATAAAGCTGCAATCTATATATCTCAAATCCCAGTCTTTCATGAGAGAACCAAACACATTGAAGTGGACTGTCATTTTATCAGGGAAGAAATCTTGAAGAAACAAATCTGCACTCCATTCGTAACTTCGGATAAAGAGCTGGATGATATCTTCACCAAACCCATAACTTCATCCTTCTCTGATGTGTGCAACAAGCTAGGCATGATTGATATATATGCTCCAGCTTGCGGGGGAGTGTTGAAGGGGTGCGGTCTAAAAGAGTTGAAGCCGAGCGGTCTCATGCCAGCGGTCTGTGCGGTCTCCCAGAATCAGACCGCGACTTCTCCTCAGATGTGTGAGATCGCGTCGTATGAAGATCAGCGGTCTCCAGCTCCATCAAATAATGGTCTGATAACTGTGGTCTGTGCGGTCTCCCAGCACCAGACTGCGCCTTCAACTCAGAAGTGTGAGATTGCGTTGTATGAAGATCTGCGGTCCCCAACTCAATCAAATAAAAGTTGGATAACCGCGGTCTATGCGGTCTCCAGGAATCAGACCGCCGTATCTCCTCGGGAATACCAGATCGCTTCATGTGAAGAGAAGCGGTCTGGTACCCCCAGCATCTCCTTTACGGGGGAGTGTTCTCCAGAGCGGTCTCATGATCTGTTGGCCTTCTCTGTCACACGACCTTCCTCCAGTCGTGTGACCGCCAGTCTTCTCTCCAAACCGCAGAGGTCACTGCGGTCTCGTTCTCCCTTACCGCCCAGTTCTCTGTGTATTGTATTTGTATTTAGTCTCACATTGTGTATTTGGTTTTTCCTCTTTCCCTCCTAGTCTATATAAAGGAGGCAATACTATTGTAATACTTAGATTTTTGGAAATAAAAATTCTGTTATTTTCAAGTTCTCACAATGGTGATGCGGTTTGGGTTGACCAATGCCCCGTCCGCCTTCATGGCCATAATGAACAAAGTATTCGAACCCTTCCTGGATCACTTTGTGATAGTATTCATAGACGACATACTCATCTACTCGAAGAACAGGACAGATCACTCCAGGCATCTCCAAATGGCGTTACTCAAGTTATGGGAACACTCGCTCTTCGCAAAGTTTAGTAAGTGCGAGTTATGGATGGAGGAAGACAGATTCCTTGGGCATACGATTAACAAGAATGGAGTAGCAGTAGACCAAGCCAAGGTACAAGCAGTATGAGACTGGCCGCCACTTAAAACAGCAGCAGATATCAGGTGTTTCCTTGGTCTCGCCGGCTACTACCGCAAGTTCATGGAATGTTTCTCAAAGATCTCCTTATCCCTCACCACCCTTACCAAGAAAGATACGACATTCCAATGGACACCCGAATGCGAGGCATCATTCGCAGAGCTAAATAACCGGCTAACATCTTCCCCGATCTTGACACTCCCCTCAGGCACTGAGGGCTTCCAAATCTACACCGACACATCGCTGAAGGGATTGGGAGTCGTACTAATGCAGCACGGCAGGGTAGTCGCCTACGCGTCACGACAATTGAAGCCACGCGAGTTGAACTATGCAACCCACGACTTAGAGCTGGGTGATGTGGTGTTTGCACTAAAAGTTTGGAGGCATTACCTATACGGGATAAGATGCGAGATCTTCTCCGACCACAAAAGCCTCAAATACATCTTCACCCAGAAGGAGCTGAATCTTCGACAACGCCGGTGGTTGGAATTCCTATGCGATTATGACTTCGCCCTCCAATACCACCCCGACAAGGCCAATAAGGTTGCGGATGCCTTAAGTCGGCAACCTTCGGCGACTGGCAACTGGCTAGAGATGATACCAGAAGAATTAGTCAAGTCCTTGGCAGACTTGGACATCATCCTCATCACCCGCAGAAACCCGATGGACTACCAAGCCCAATTATATTGGATGGAGATACAGTGTGATATTAGAGACAGAATACGAGAGGTGCGGAAGACCGACGCCAAAGCGGCTCCAATCATCCAGACCTTGCAACACTGCGCCTAGGAAGACTACAATATGTATGATGGCATCTTGTAGTACAAGCACCACATATTCATCCCCTACGCCGAAGGAATCCGGGAAGAGATACTCCACGAAGCACACAAATTGAGGTATTCGATACACCCAGGAGTAGTAAAGATGTATACGGATTTACGAAGAACGCTATTCTGGCCAGGCATGAAAAAGGACGTCACCAATTATGTGGCGCACTGCCAGACCTGTCAGATGGTCAAGGCAGAATGCCGCAGTCCAGGAGGTCTACTACAGCCCCAACCCATACCCGAATGGAAGTTTGAAGATATATCCATGGACTTCATCCATGGCTTGCCCCGATCTCGTGCAGGAAACGACTCAACATGGGTAGTGGTAGATCGCCTCACCAAGGTGGCCCATTTTATCCCAAACCGCCAAGGTGACGGAGTCGATATCTTAGCCTGACTCTTTATAGAACAAGTGGTCCGATTTCATGGGGTGCCCAAGTCGATCGTATCTGATCGCGACGGGCGCTTCACTTCAAAGGAATGGAGAAGAGTCCAGGCATATCTGGGAACCAGATTGGTTTTCAGCACCGCGTTCCACCCTCAAACTGACGGGAAAACGGAAAGGACGAATCGAACGATGGAAGACCTTCTCTGACTATGTATATTGGAACACAACTAACCTTGGGAATAGGTGCTGCCCTTAGTAGGGTTTTCGTACAATAACATCTTCCATGCAAGCATTAAGATGCACCATACAAAGCCCTCTACGGAAGACGCTGCCGAACCCCGTTATCATGGGCACAAGACGAGGACCCAGAAGCTTTAGGTGTCACCTACATGGATGACACCACAGCGGCTATAAGGTTAATCCGAGATCGAATGCTAGAAGCCTAGAGTCACCAAGCTAAATATTACGACGCACGCCATCGACCGGTGGAATTCAACGTGGGAGATATGGTATTTCTGAAGATCAAACCAATGCATGGGATCTCCCGGATAAAGAAGCAGAAAAAGCTGGATCCCCGCTACCTAGGCCCGTATCAAGTTATAGAGAGAATAGGCCCTGTTGCCTATAGATTGGCCCTGCCAACTGAATTGGGAAATCTTCACGACATGATTCACGTTTCCTCACTAAGACGTGTCCTTCGCCAACCAGAGCAACATATTTCTACGCCACCAACATCAGTGCAATCTGACCGATCCGTCTAACTCGAACCAGTGAAGATAGTTGATTCTAAGATCAAAGAACTGCGAAACAAGACCATCACGATGGTCAATATCTTGTGGTCAAACTGTAGACGAGGAGTTTACCTGGGAACCGGAAGCACATGTTTGAGAAAGATGTCCGACACTCTTTCCCCAGGTATGTCACATGAACCCCCTACTTTAGGCAATTTTTGGGGACGAAAATCCCTTTATTTTTATTGGATTGTAACATCCCGACTCTAATTGGGTCCCTAGACCCTAGCGGACCCAATAAAAGTAGGCCCCAAAGGTAGAAAGTAACACGATTAGGGGATACTATGCTAAGAAACCCTGATCTGACCTTCGTCAGTTCCGTTAGACTCGTATGACCAATACGAGCGCAACGGAATTTGTTGCACCCCGATCCGAGGTCGTTTAGAGAAAACGACCGTGCTGAGTAGTGTAGCGTGTCACAACCGCACTGTTGTGGAATAGTGAACAACGTACTCCGATCCGACCTCCGTCAGTTCCGTTAGACTCGTATGACCAATACGAGCGGAATGGAATTCGTTGCACCCGGATTCGAGGTTGTTTAGGTAAAACGACCGTTTTGACTAGCGTAGCACGTCACAACCACACTATTGTGGAATAGTGACCAAACGTACTCCAATCTGACCTCCGTCAATTCTGTTAGACTCGTATAACCAATACAAGGGCAACAGAATTCGTTGCACCCCGATCCAAGGTCGTTTATGGAAAACGACCGTTGGGAGTAGCGTAGCGCGTCAACCACACTGTTGTGGAATAGTGACCAAATGTACTCCGATCTGACCTCTGTCAGTTCCGTTAGACTCGTATGACCAATACGAGCGCAACGAAATTCGTTGCACTCCGATCCGTGGTCGTTTAGGGAAAACGACCATTTTGAGTAGTGTAGCGCATCGTAACCACGTCGTTATAAATAAGTGACCAAATGTACTACGATCTGACTCCCGTCATTTCCATCAGACTCTTATAGTCAATACGAGTGCCATGAAACTCGTTGAACTCCGATCCGAGGTCATACGGAAAATATGTCTGTTTTAGGTTATGCAGACCGCCCCGGCACAATGTATGAAATACGAAGCACACAAACTCGGAATCGCCCTCAGTAAACCCTAATGGACCCCCGAGACCATGGGGGACCCCACAGTGAGTTGACTTAGGTCAATCCCCCACCCTCCAAGATTGATTTTCTTGGGAAAAGAAAAGGGGGGAGGAAGGGGACTCCTCCCCCAAGGGGAGGAGAGCTGCCCATGGGTGGGCAGCCCCCTAGGGTAGTGGAGGGGGGGGGGGAGAAAATATCTCCCCCACCCACCCTCCCTTTAGTCCCACATCAGGAATAAAGGGAGGGTGCCCCCCTCCTCCCCTATAAAATAGACCGGACCCCCCCCCCCTACCAGCCCACACCCCCCAGCCACCTCCCGCTCCCCCTGCCGGACAGCCACCCGATGGAGCAACCTTCGCCCGAGCCTCCACCACTGCTCCCCTCCATGGCCGCGCGACCCTCCACCTCTAGAGCCCCTCCCCTTCAGGTGGAACCTCCCCCCTCCCTCTTCCCACCTCCCTGAGGCAAGTCGCCCCCCCTCCCCCCCCCCCCCCCCGCCCCCCGTCGTCGGAGCGCCGCCAGCACCACCCTGAGCTTGCCCAGGATCGGGTGGAGGTGCTGGCCGTGAAAGCTGCACCCCCAGCCCCAGTGGTGGTGCTGGGGGAGTAGGTACCCACTTGGGGACCTCGGCTCCGGTGAGGGCAGGCGGCTGGGCTGCCAGAGAACGCCTCTACGGCGGCACACGCGCACTCATCCCCCCCCCATTTTTCCTGTACGGGGTAGAGGCCCTACCCCCATGGCGTCAGGCCGCCGGACTACCACCGGATGTTAGCCCCTACCCCGGCGCTCTAGCCGGTGGCGGGGGAAGGCCCTCCCGACAGGGGAGGTGGCGCAGCACAAGCCTGCATGGCGCATGCACTGCGCCCCCACCCCGCCCCCTTTCTTTGCTAAATACCGGTGGTGGCCTGCGGTGCCAGGCCGCCGGACCACCACCGGAGTGGTCGCCGGACCCGACGCCTCGACTGGGGCGGCGCCGGCGCCGGCGGGCCGCTTCCCGGCGGCGCTAGCGGCCGTCTCCCGCGGCAACCCCGCGGGTTAGCAGGGGCCGTCCGATCTCCACGATGAGTTTGGGCCGCCCCCATTTTCTTATTTCCCGCCCCCACCTCCTCATGTGTGCCCCCACATCGGATCCACTGTAGATTCGCTGTGGGGGCCTCAGGACTGCACCCGGTGCAGCGCCCCTCCCGCCTCACAGTTCCTCTATCCGCACCTCACCTGCCTTCCCCCTTGTTAATTTTTCCAAGGATAAATGGGGCATCTGTGACAAAAGCTCCCAACATGAAAAATGTTCCCCACCTAGGGGGGCATCTCCCATAATATTTTGAGATTTTTAGGTGGAGTTTTGCTATTTTTAAAAGCCAATTTAAGATTTATTTAAAAGATTTAAAGGCCCAAATAACTTTGGAAAATTCCCAAAAAATTTTAGGCTCACTTTTAGGCTATTATACAACTCCATCCAAAGTTTGAAGGTTTTATCAAGCCCTTTGATATTTTTACAACCCTAATTAAGTTTTATATGAGCAAAATAACGTCCGAAAATGGACGAGAATAATCAGAATAATCTTGCGGGCCCTCGACGCGTTGTTATAACTATTTAATGAATTTTGTGCGAGCCAATTAAAGATAAGTGGCAGGCTCCCAAATTTCGGCAAGGAATCGACTTAATTAAAAGTAACGACACACGCAATCCGGTCGCAATCGCGGGGCAACATTTAAATCAGTAACGACATGACAATTAAATGGTAAACCCAAAGTACTCTAAAACAAATAAGCTCCTATGAACGGAGAAGAGACCCTTATGAACGGGGATAGGATATATTTTCCTCCTATGAACAGAGACGACACTGAAGCCTCCTGATATGGAGTGATTGGACTACTAACCTGTTTATTTACTTATGTTCTCCAGTCTTGCACTGGTCCTGCATTTAATTTCTGCAATTATTCTTTTAATACTCCAGTCTCTCACTGGTCACTTAATTATGCCTTCTGTTCGCTCATGTTTTCTATTCAGTACTCCAGTCTCGCATTGCGCACTTAATTATGCTTCATGTACATTTATGCTTTTTGTTCGTTCATTTTCAGTACTCCAGTCTCATACTGGTCCCGTTAATTCGGCCCTTGCCTTCGGCCTTTATACTATTAAGTATTTTATTACCTAGCACAAAGGTTTATATCGCCCTATTTTGTGCTAACCCTGGGTTCCGCGCTACATGGCGGTTATTTTCTAGGCTGCTAGGAGATCTTAGTTGAGAATAACAAAGAGACAAATTCTTCCGCTAAGGTTAGCCCCAAATAAGATACCCCATTCCCGCCGCATCTCCCGACCATAATTTGTGCAGCCGGTGGAGCCAAGGAGCCGAGATGGACCTGGAGTAGTTATTCTTACTTAAGATTGTTTGCCTATCTGCTTGCTATAAAGTGACAGGTCGGTCACGCCCGCAGACCATTCGTACCGGTGCGGGAGGGATGACGACTCATGGCGACATAGAGATGTGCACCGCAGGTTTTCACCACTTCGAACCCGCTGATTTGCCTTCACTGTTCAGCCTAAATCTCGGGATCGCCGAATGTCGCTCACATCCAGTTAGTACACTAAGCTGTACAGGAGGGCCTGAGCGATACGCTACGACTATGCTCAAAAGTGGCAAGACTGGCCACTATCACCGACGACCACATCGGTGAGGCCCGCACGGTTCTCTACCCTGCTTGAAGAAAAGCGGTCTAAACTGTGTCGATACAGGGTGTGTGTGTGAATAGGTTTGAATACATGGTGTGTGCGCAAGATAGATTTGTTAGCTTTGCTATAAACTGCGCGCTCCCCACTTCTTTACTGAAAATTATGGCTGGAAGGCCCTATTGATATATGTATATATACCTGTTGCTAACCTTTCCTTGCTTTGACTATTTAATTCTGTGCTCTAGCCCGCCCCAGGATACGGATCCGGGGAGGGAATGTGTTTCCACTTAGCTATGTGACTAACGGTTATTCTTATAACCATTCACAGGAGACGGGGCAGCGCGAAGCACCCACACCGCTGGATGACCTACCAGCCCTAGAGATTGCCCGATCAGACATTCCATCCTCGCCCCCAGTCTTCCGTAACGTGAGTCCTAGGGTCTAGGGTTAAATAAGGAGGCTTGTGATGTACCTGTTATATCCCACGAGGTATTTTGTATAAACAGTAGGCTACGACCCTTTTCAGTTAGATATATATATAACCTTGCCTCTTTACTTTCTCGAATTCTGCTTCTGTTGTGTGTCTCTGATATGTGTTGTGATGATTCTTGTGCCTGACAAGGCGATCACTTATGTTGGATCGGTCGGCGCCCTTAGAGGGCGGGGGGGGGTGAATAAGGGTTTTCAAAAACTTTAGATTATATTCAGAAAAACTTCGGAATATTGCAAGATTAATAAAGAGATATCAAGTAAAACAGTAATAATGAGATATGCTTTATTAATATCAAATAATGTTTTACAAAACTTGATCTCAATAGCGCTAGAGATCGGAGGCGAATAATAAAAACTCTTTTTCATTTTCTATACCGACTCGTATCCCCACGAACCGGTTGGCTTTAGCCGATCTCTCCCCAAATACGGCCTCAAGCCGCTCTAGCCAATCTATCCCCAGAAAGGCCTCGAGCACCCCCTAGACCTAGCCTAGATCTAGTCGCCAACACGAGGCGAATTTCAGCCCTAAGTCCTACCCCAGACCTAGTCGCCAACACGAGGCGATTTCACGTAAACGATTACAAGAAAAGATGTGAAATGAAAAAAGACAATAATATAAAAACTCCCTCTATTTGGATCTCTTGGAGAAGTAGACGAAGACGCAGAGTATGATCGTAGTCGATGCAGTCTTTCGTCACGATGATGAAGCGTGTTGAAATCTTCTCCACGGATCTTCTTAAGGCTTTATGGAATTGTCGGAGTATCGCTCTGAATCTTCCTCTCTCTGCTGCGGCACGAAGCTCTGGAGTTTGGGATTGGAGGAGGATGAAGAATTCTGAGCCAAAGCATCCAATTTATAGCCTTCACGCTACCGCTGGCGCTAGCCCGGATTAGGAAACGTTTTGCGCGGCATGATCTTCAATCCGCGGCAACATATTGCTCCATGCCTCTTGTGCGCCATGCTACCGCCAGCGCTAGTAGCTACCGCCGGCGCTGTAACACCCTGCCAGTACGAATAATATAACAGTAGGTCCGGCCGGGACCCCACGCCATACTAACCACGCTAGCTAGGAGTTAAAAGGTGATAAACAGAAAGAAACTACAACAGAGTATACTAAACACTAGCGGAAGCATAAAGATTTAACATTTCCATTAGAATTGTCCACTATCATAGGAATGAAACCAAGAAAGAGAGTTATGGCCTTAAGGCCTTACATTTAGCAAATGTACCAAAAACTCCAAAACATACATCGGCACGCAGGCCGACAATACATGAGAAAACTAAAAAGGAGGCTGGCCTTCAAGGGCCAACTCAGCAAAAGGGGCCACCGCCCGCTATTTCCCACTAGGCTCACCTGCACCTGCATGAGAACATTCCACCAAGCGGTGGCAAACAAGGTAACGGTCAGCACAGCTGACCAAATTATAACGACCCCACCCCTTTCCCGGGGTGGCGGAGATTCTACCCTGCAAGCAAGCCATACTAGCACAAGTACTAAAATAAAGAAAGTGCAACTACACATGGTGAGGTTTCAAGCACATTCAATCTTCTAGGTTGAGCATCAAAAAGGAGGGAACCTAGGTATGCACATGATGTTGGTTAGGTTCACCCGAAGGTTTCCCGCAACCGCCTAAACAACCGCATGAGGCTAACAACATCAATTCCACAAACACTCCACCGTAAGGGCCATCGCCTTATGTGGGAAAAAGAGCTTTTGGTCGGTCTAGGTAAACCACCTTCCACGACCTCTCCCATGATCACACGGCTACATGAGGTAGGGACCTCTTACCGATCTGCATGGAAACGGGTTCGGTTTAGCTTTGCCCGTGCTCTAATCGTCGCGATCTGTCGCACGACGCGGGTACGGCTTCGCCTCGGCCCGTAAGGGTTTAGCACCTTCAAGTGCTACACAAATATAAGCTACGCACCTAATCCCTTCACAAGGATCTAGGCTTCACAAATACTCAAAAAGGGGAGGTATAATACGCTCCGCATCAATTTCGCGGTGAAGGTTTGCCTTCATCCAACCTCAAAGCATGGGGCTTTCGTTAGGATCTTCACAAGACGCCTACACTTAAATCCCGCACTACTATAGATGATTTCACGGAGTCATTCTCCGGCACGCATTCTAGGCTTAACCTAAATGCAACGTCGCAATCCAAGCATCACCGATTCGGGCTCACGGCCACGAATAGGCTTCACACAAAAATGCCTAAATCCGCACGACTACCGGATTTTCTACATGCAATATGCCGGGGACGGACACAATCGACCCGGAGTTCCGGAGAACTTGAGGGAATCCTACACTTCACCCATTTGGTGAAAGGGATCCCTCATGCAAGCATAGAGAAACGAAGGAGAGGACAAAAGACAAGTCCAAACAACGGAGAAGAAATCGTTACCCTAGGAGCGTTCTTTTTCGCCATGGATCCGAGATTCTAGACGGAGGGAAATGACCGCACCGGGCTGCACTCTCCAGATCTGGAAACGGTTCGCGAAACGGAGCTCCGGGGCTCCGTCAATGGCGGAATCTCCCTTCTTCTTCCTTGGCTCCTCCTTCTTTCTCTAGGGTTTGGAGAGAGAATGACTTAGAGAATATGAGGTTTAACCCCCTCTCATCAGCCCTAAAGGTATCCCGCAACTAAACCTAGCCGTTGGATCAAATCCCAAAAGATTTGGACGGTCCGATCTTCTTCTCCGCTCAAAATCGCGGAACAGAATAAACAGGGCGCACGATCGCTGGCGCACGCTCACTGGTCGTGCGCAAAGAGGGAAATGGTCGTGCGCACTGTCCGAGACAGAACTCGATTCTCTTCTAAATTAATGCACGATCGCTGGCGCACGATCACTGGTCGTGCGCGAAGAGGGAAATGGTCATGCGCACTGTCCGAGACAGAACTCCGATTCTTTGCGGGTTGCGCACGATCGTTGGCGCACGATCACAGGTCGTGCGCGAAGAGGACAATGGTCGTGCGCATTGACCTGATCTGGAATCTTGAGCCTATCCCGAGCGCAACACTACCATTTCGCCTACCTCGCTGAACCACGATCTTTGGGGTGTTACAACTCCACCCCCCTTAAAAGAATTTTGTCCCGAAATTTCGAAAACAGTAATAGCAGGAAATTATAGTTTTTAAAGAAAATTTACCTGAGGGAAATAGCTCGGGGTACTCCGCAAGCATCGCTTGCTCTCTCTCCCAAGTTAGCTCCTCTCGGCCGCAATTATCCCACCGGACCTTTACCATCCGAATGGACTTGTTCCGCAACTGCTTTACCTCGGTATCCTCGATGCGTAATGGTTTGACTTTCGTCGACAACCCACTATCCACCGACACTTTGCCGACCGCAACGACATGAGTAGGCTCTTGCACTGCCTTCCTCAGAACTGAAATGTGAAACACGTCGTGCAGACCGCTCAGCTCTGCAGATAGTGCAAGCCGATAAGCCGCATCACCAACACGTTCCACAATCTCAAACGGTCCTAAGTACCTTGGACTGAGCTTTTTCAAGCGTCGGATCCTTGATACCCCTTTGAACGGTTTGATCTTCAAGTAAACCCGGTCACAGACGGCGAACTCTAGGTTCCTATGCTTGGCGTTGTAATACTTTGCTTGCCTATCCTGGGCAATCAATAGCCTTTCCCGAATAGTTCGGATCGTCGAAGTTGCTTCCTCAACATCCTTTCGCTTTAATAGCTTAGTATCGCCCGTTTCTGCCCAAGACAACGGCGTACGACACTTCTTACCATAGAGGGCCTCGAAAGGAGCCATCTTTATACTGGCTTGGTAGCTATTATTGTAGGCGAATTCGATCATATAGAGATGATCTTCCCACTTCTTTCCAAAATCTAGAGCGCACATTCGGAGCATATCCTCCATAGTCCTGTTGGTTCTCTCGGTCTGTCCATCCGTTTGCGGGTGGAAGGCCGTGCTGAACTTCAATTTCGTGCCCAACAGTTCATGGATAAGCCTCCAATCTTTCGATGTGAAACGCCCGTCACGATCGCTGACGATGCTACGAGGGACACCGTGCAGCCGCACAATACTATCGACATAGAGCTTCGCTAGCTTTTCTACAGAATCATCCTTCCGGTTCGGAATAAAATGCGATACTTTTGTCAGTCTGTCCACGATCACCCAGATGGCGTCGTTTCTATGCTGCGATCTCGGCAATCCGTGCACGAAATCCATCGAAATATCGTCAAACTTCCATTCCGGGATCGGCAAGGACTTCAAAAATCCACCGGGACGTTGACATTCCACCTTCACCAACGCGCAAGTGTTGCACTTGGCCACGTAGAGGGCAATGTCCTCCTTCATACCCGGCCACCAGAAAAGTTTCTTCATGTCCATGTACATTTTCGTGCTCCCCGGGTGGATAGAGTACTTGGTATGATGAGCCTCGTACATCAATTCCTCCCGTAGAGTACCAACGTTTGGGACGCACAATCTGCCATTCTTCCACATAAGGCCATCTTCGAAAGAGAAATCAGCGTTCAACCTGTCAACGGTTTCCGCTTTGTAGCGTTTCATGCTCTCATCCAGCTCCAATGCCTGTCGAACTCGGTCGGCAAGGTGGTATTGAACCTCCGTCCAGTTCAAGCATGCTGAAGTAGACGCTCTTCGATCAACGCAAATGATCTCCATTTCTTCCAGCTCACGGATTAGACGCTCATCGTGCATCAAAATCCAATTTGCTTGAGCGGGAGCCCGACGACTCAACGCGTCCGCAACTACATTTCCCTTTCCAGGAGTATATTTGATGTCGAAGGTGTAGTCCCCAAGGAACTCCAACCACCTCCTCTGTCGCATATTCAACTCCCTTTGATCTAGTAAGTACTTGAGGCTCTTGTGGTCGGTAAAGATGTCGATCTTCACGCCATACAAATAATGCCTCCAAAGCTTAAGAGCAAATATCACGGCCGCTAGCTCCAAATCATGGACCGGGTAATTCCTCTCATGAGCTTTCAACTGACGGGAGCCGTAGGCAATTACCTTACCGAACTGCACTAGGACACAACCCAAACCACTTCCTGAGGCGTCGCTATAAATTTCGTAGCCTTCCGTACCACATGGCGAGCATAGAATGGGCGCCGTGGTCAGACGGCTCTTCAGTTCTTCAAAAGCTCGTGCGCACTCGGGCGACCAAACGAACTTATGATCCTTCCTAGTCAGTTTTGTGAGAGGAAGTGCGATCCTCGAGAAGTTTTCCACAAAGCGCCTATAATAGCCGGCAAGTCCTAAGAAACTTCGGACTTCCGCTACGTTTTTCAACAAAGGCCACGCTCGGATCGCTTCTATCTTCGACGGATCTACCGCAATTCCATCTCCACTAACGACGTGACCAAGGAATGCTACTGACGGTAGCCAAAACTCGCACTTGGGGAACTCGGCATATAGCCGACTCTTCCTCAAGGTGCTCAGAACGGCGTGCAGATGCCCTACATGCTCCTCTTCTGATTGAGAGTATACCAAAATGTCGTTGATAAAGACGATCACGAATTGATCCAAATACTCACGGAACGTCCTATTCATTAAGTCCATGAATACCGACGGTGCATTGGACAGACCGAACGGCATCACCGTGAACTCGTAGTGCCCAAAGCGGGTACTGAACGCTGTTTTTGGAATGTCACATTCCCTTATCCGCAGTTGGTAATAGCCGGACCTTAGGTCCAGTTTGGAGTATACCGTCGACCCAACCAGCTGGTCGAAGAGATCATCGATTCTTGGAATCGGATATCGGTTCTTCTCGGTCAACTTATTTAGCTCTCGATAATCGATACATAGACGCAAGCTCCCGTCCTTCTTTTTCACAAAGAGGACCGGTGCACTCCAAGGCGAAGAACTTGGACGTACGTAGCCTTGCTCTAGCAGCTCTTGTAATTGAACCTTCAGCTCTGCCAATTCCTTTGGCGCTATCCGGTACGGTGAGCGGGCCACAGGTTTGGCACCTGGCACCAACTCGATACAGAAATCGATCTCTCGCTGCGGCGGAGCCCCAGGGAGTTCGTTAGGAAACACGTCGGCGTACTCTGCTACAACTGGGACATCACATAACCTGGGCTTTGGCTCCGAAGCCTCCAACAAGGTGAAGAACAACTCGGCGCCTTTTCTCACCGCCTTAACCACTTGGAGAGCAGACATCAGCGTCTTGCTCGCTCCTCGCATACCGGCAAACGTGGTTTCTCCATCGGCGTTCCTTCCCAGAGTGATCTCCTTAGAATTGCAATCTATGCATGCACGCTGCTCCGAGAGCCAGTCCATGCCGAAGATCACATCGAATTCAGCTAACGGCAACAATGATGCTTCCAAATCGAAATCTTGATTTCCGATCCGCACCTTCACACGACTCTTCCTATCCGCAGACATGCGAGATCCATTGGGTAGCACTACTTCTAATCTATCCTCTACGAAGGTAGATGGCACTCCGATTCGCACCACGAAGTCCTCAGACAGAAAAGAGTGCGATGCACCCGTATCAAATAAAGCTCTCGCCGGATAGTTGAAAATTAGGACGAAACCTAATTGCACACAAATAAAGCATAAAGTCGTACCACAGTATGAATTATATATATAGCTGTAAAAGCTAACTTCTAATTCGTACCTGTGACGACATCAGTTTGTCGTATAGCTTCTTGTTGGCCAAGCGAAAAAACTCTCGGCTGAGTCGGAATGTGCTGGGAAGCCGAAGACTCCGCAGCTTTACCCTTTTCCGCAGTACGAGCATAATCCACCGCTCGATTACCAGTCTTCGGGGGACCACTTCGACACACCGCAGCTTTGTGTCCCACCTTCCCGCAGGTGAAACACGTAATAGGAGTCCGCGCGGTCGTGGCTCCCGAAACATTTGAAGGAGCTGGTTCCGCCTGTTTGAACTTCCTTTTTTTTCCTTCTGAAAACCGACTTGGACTGAGAGGCCGGCGCATGAAACTCAGGTTTCTTTACAACACCCTTTGCTTGTACCCTCTTCATGTCCAACTCCAAAGATCTGGCAGTTTGCACCATCACTTGGAAGCCGAACGTCATAGGGCCTGCAAGGAGCAGCCTCAACTCGTCCCGAAGCCCTTCATAGAACTTATTTGTCTTTGTCTCCTCATCCTCCACCAAGGACCCCGCATAGCGACTCAGTCTGGTAAACTCATGCAAGTAATCGTCAACGGAGCGATCACCTTGTGTCAACCTCAAGAACTGGTTTTGTAACGCAATGCGCTGGGCAGAGGGGATAAACCTTTGGAGGAACGACTTTGAAAACTCAGCCATTGTGATTTCAGTAATATCTCTACCGCAGAACTTATGCAGCTCCTGCTCTTCCCACCACAGCACAACCTCTCCATCAAGAAGGAAGGTGGCTAAGGTGACCATCATGGCTTCGTCCGTCGCTGTCGCCCTCAGAGTTCTTCTAACTCTTGACAACCAGTCTTCTGCCTCCGTTGGGGACTCAGATCCCGAGAAGGTAGGAGGATTAAAGCTCAGGAAATGCTTTAATTGCTGGTCACGTGCTCGCCCCGCAACTACTTGCGCAACTTGAGGTTCCACCCTCGGCGCTACCACAGGTTCCACTGCAGCAACAGCCTCAGGGGCCACATCCGGAGTAGGAGTAGCAGGCTGGACCAGCCTTTGGGGTTGAGCGTTGATCATCGCGAAGACCGCTTCTGCGACTAATTTGATCATTTCAGCAGAAGGAGTGGTCGCTGGCACTTCACCCGACCCACTACTTTCAGCGGTGTTACGGGGTCGAGACTGCCCCGCAGCACTTCTAATCACCTATAATCATGCAAAGCACAATTTAGTGACCCAAAACATATCAAACAACAATCATGGAACGCTCAGGTTCCGCAAACAAGTATGTTTTCTTTTCAATCCTAAGTGGACATTCTTATTAGTTTTTGTCGTTTTAGGTGAATGCACAACCCGTGCGCACCACCCCTTAAAAGGAATTCGTCCCGAATTCGCTAAACTACGGATCGACGCCTTAAGTCCGATACCAAATTGTAACACCCTGCCAGTACGAATAATATAACAATAGGTCCGGCCGGGACCCCACGCCATACTAACCACGCTAGCTAGGAGTTAAAAGGTGATAAACAGAAAGAAACTACAACAGAGTATACTAAACACTAGCGGAAGCATAAAGATTTAACATTTCCATTAGAATTGTCCACTATCATAGGAATGAAACCAAGAAAGAGAGTTATGGCCTTAAGGCCTTACATTTAGCAAATGTACCAAAAACTCCAAAACATACATCGGCACGCAGGCCGGCAATACATGAGAAAACTAAAAAGGAGGCTGGCCTTCAAGGGCCAACTCAGCAAAAGGGGCCACCGCCCGCTATTTCCCGCTAGGCTCACCTGCACCTGCATGAGAACATTCCACCAAGCAGTGGCAAACAAGGTAACGGTCAGCACAGCTGACCAAATTATAACGACCCCACCCCTTTCCCGGGGTGGCGGAGATTCTACCCTGCAAGCAAGCCATACTAGCACAAGTACTAAAATAAAGAAAGTGCAACTACACATGGTGAGGTTTCAAGCACATTCAATCTTCTAGGTTGAGCATCAAAAAGGAGGGAACCTAGGTATGCACATGATGTTGGTTGGGTTCACCCGAAGGTTTCCCGCAACCGCCTAAACAACCGCATGAGGCTAACAACATCAATTCCACAAACACTCCACCGTAAGGGCCATCGCCTTATGTGGGAAAAAGAGCTTTTGGTCGGTCTAGGTAAACCACCTTCCACGACCTCTCCCATGATCACACGGCTACATGAGGTAGGTACCTCTTACCGATCTGCATGGAAACGGGTTCGGTTTAGCTTTGCCCGTGCTCTAATCATCGCGATCTGTCGCACGACGCGGGTACGGCTTCGCCTCGGCCCGTAAGGGTTTAGCACCTTCAAGTGCTACACAAATATAAGCTACGCACCTAATCCCTTCACAAGGATCTAGGCTTCATAAATACTCAAAAAGGGGAGGTATAATACGCTCCGCATCAATTTCGCGGTGAAGGTTTGCCTTCATCCAACCTCAAAGCATGGGGCTTTCGTTAGGATCTTCACAAGACGCCTACACTTAAATCCCGCACTACTATAGATGATTTCACGGAGTCATTCTCCGGCACGCATTCTAGGCTTAACCTAAATGCAACGTCGCAATCCAAGCATCACCGATTCGGGCTCACGGCCACGAATAGGCTTCACACAAAAATGCCTAAATCCGCACGACTATCGGATTTTCTACATGCAATATGCCGGGGACGGACACAATCGACCCGGAGTTCCGGAGAACTTGAGGGAATCCTACACTTCACCCATTTGGTGAAAGGGATCCCTCATGCAAGCATAGAGAAACGAAGGAGAGGACAAAAGACAAGTCCAAACAACGGGAGAAGAAATCGTTACCCTAGGAGCGTTCTTTTTCGCCATGGATCCGAGATTCTAGACGGAGGGAAATGACTGCACCGGGCTGCACTCTCCAGATCTGGAAACGGTTCGCGAAACGGAGCTCCGGGGCTCCGTCAATGGCGGAATCTCCCTTCTTCTTCCTTGGCTCCTCCTTCTTTCTCTAGGGTTTGGAGAGAGAATGACTTAGAGAATATGAGGTTTAACCCCCTCTCATCAGCCCTAAAGGTATCCCGCAACTAAACCTAGCCGTTGGATCAAATCCCAAAAGATTTGGACGGTCCGATCTTCTTCTCCGCTCAAAATCGCGGAACAGAATAAACAGGGTGCACGATCGCTGGCGCACGATCACTGGTCGTGCGCGAAGAGGGAAATGGTCGTGCGCACTGTCCGAGACAGAACTCGATTCTCTTCTGAATTAACGCACGATCGCTGGCGCACGATCACTGGTCGTGCGCGAAGAGGGAAATGGTCGTGCGCACTGTCCGAGACAGAACTCCGATTCTTTGCGGGTTGCGCACGATCGTTGGCGCACGATCACAGGTCGTGCGCGAAGAGGACAATGGTCGTGCGCATTGACCTGATCTGGAATCTTGAGCCTATCCCGAGCGCAACACTACCATTTCGCCTACCTCGCTGAACCACGATCTTTGGGGTGTTACAGGCGCTATCCCTGATTAAGAAACTTCTTGCGCGGTAGGATCTTCAATCCACGGCAAACTTGCTTTTATTCCTTCTGTGTTCATCGCTACCACCGGCGTTATCCGCTACCGCCAGGCGTTAGCGCCTTCTATAACAGCTCCTGGAATTGCGCTATTCATCGCTAGCGCCCGACGTTAGTTGCTACCGCCGGCGCTAGTGAGCCTCTTCGAATTTTGGCCTCAATTTTGGGGGCAGTCATCATGTGTACTCCTTGAGTCATGTGGACCTAGTAAACCTGCACACTTGAACACACAAGATCAAATACACATAGGATTTGTTATTCTCAAAACTAGGAGATGCGGAAGACCATGTTCCAACAAACTCCCCCTTTTGATAATAACAAATCCATTAATGATAAATCAAAGCATTAATAAATAAGCATGATGAAACTCTACTTGTGTGTGTGTGTGTGAGTGATGACTTAGGATAATTATTGATTTTAGCATTTAGAATTGCTCCCCCTAAATATATGCTCCCCCTATGTGAATGCTCCCCTAATATGTATGCTATCAACTTAATCAATCATGTTGGGTTTGCATTTTGATAGCGGATTATATATTTAACATGTTAGTTCTCCCCCTTTTGCATTTTATCATGTTAGTTCTCCCCCTTTGTTATTAGCAAAAGTGGGTAGGGAAACAAAGCACTAAAAAATGTGTAAATAAAAGAGAAGACATGATCGAGCTTTTTAAGTAAATGATAAGGAGTTTTAGACTTGTCTTTCATTGAAAATGATCAGAGTTATGACATATTTTATCCCTTTTGTTTGTTGTTCTCCCCCTTTCATATATCAGAGTTTAAGCAAAAAATAATGATTTCCCCTTTTAATAAGAGTTTTAAGCCTAAAAACAATCATGATTTCCAAGTAACCAATCTACCCAGACAATATGTCAACACCCTAGCCCCGTACTAAGTGACGGATGGGCATGAGGAGCTGCAAACATGCCGTAGGTTGGGGTGTTAATCCCATATGCAAACACTAGACAAAAAATTAACCTAGCACTCTTTCCCCCCAGTGCCTCGCAAGGCCCCACTGGAACCCTCCCCGGTTAAGGACAAGATATGACTAGAGATAAGGTTATCTAAGGCCTACAACCCTACGCCCCGGCTATGGTGAGAAATGAAGTCATGGATAATAATTATTGGAAACATACATCATTTAAATCTAATGGGAAATATCATAGCATATGGGTTTATATTTTTATTTTAATTTTTGAAATAAAACTCACATAGCTATATTGAAATTCATGAATGAATCAGAGTTTGAGTATTGCGGAAGATTTCGAAAAAGAAACATCATAATACTAAATAAGAGTTTAAGTTCAAAAAGAGATGTTTTATAAGCAATATTTCACTTGTTGGAGGAGTGTTTAGAATAGAAATAGATCAGAGTTATAAACAAAAAAATTCAACCAATATAAAGTTTACCAAGCAAGTCTACCACTTGTTGCAAGAAAGGAATTTGAAGATTCAAGTGATGATGCTCACAAGATGAAAGATTTTAAATAAGTATTAAAGTGCAAGGTAAAACAATTATATGGTTATGATGCGGAAGATATATAGAAGTACAAAAACATCTTATGGTAATCAATGATGGTTCATAAAAAGATGTATGAGTTCAATTTCAAAAAGAAGATGTTTTTGTAAATCATTTTGCATTTAAAATTTTTGTTTTGACAATACAGTAACCAAGCATGAAATAATCTTATCAAAAAGAGATTACTACAATGTTACTTTAATTCACAATTTCAAAACATACCAAACATTGTAGAAAGCATGCTAGGTTATCTAGTGCATTTCATAAATAAGAGTAGTATAGAATTAGCATTAGGATCCAATACTCATGAGAAGAAGTGTTATGGAAGATAATGATGTGCATAAAAGTGTATTTTGAATAGAGTAAACAAATGTTTTAATCAAAAATACAAGTAATATGTAAAGTAAAGAGCACAATAAAACACAAATAATTTTACTTCCACTCACTTCAATGCACAAAGAAAAATGTACAACTACCAAGGTGCTCTGCACACACAATGCTCATCAAGACTTATCAGGGTGCAAAGTAGTGCTTGGGGGTTCACATAGTTTTATTCTTCAAGTTTGATTTTTATTGTGATCCGGTGTACTTAAGATAAGTGGTTTTTATTTTGAAAGAAAGTTATGGTTTGCACAAGATACTTTATTATTCTTTCCAAGGTGCTCAACCTCACAATGCTTATTAAGACTTATCAGGAGGTTCAAGTAGTGCTTGGTGGAGTTATCTTTGTCACTTTATTTTATGATTTTGGTTTGTACAAAGTTCTCCGAATACACTTGTTTTGCAAACCAATATAATTTATGAAAAAGATAACCACTTTTCTTAACTTTTAAAAGTGCAAATAAAGGTTGTGTAGGTAAGATACTTGTGCAATTTTAATTCATTGTACTATTACAAAACATACACAAACATTCTTAGATTAAACACATAAGTAGACAATGCCAAAATAAGTGAGTGAATTGCGATCATTATCAAACATAAAACATTACTCATACTTAGAGGCATGCTACGCATAGTTCTACACAAATTTTTTCAATATAAATTATGCACATATTAATAGATGTATCAAAGCATGATGAAGGCAATGTTCAAAGTAGTTTGAAAAGATAAATTGCAACATTATAGAAGTTCTAAATAATAGATTAAATCATGCTTGATTTTCAATGAAGTTCATACAATATTTTTGATATTTTTAAAGAGTAATTTTTATTTAAAGTTTGAACTCATAAAATTGATCTTGGACTTCCCGAGGGCTACCTTGTGAGAGGTTCCCCCGGTACTAGGTGATATGATGGGTTGATAGCCCAAATCACCCTTTCGCAAGATACATAGAAAAGTTAAGTTCAGAAGAATAATTTTGATACTTGTTTTTGTTTTGTTTTATATTTTTGTAGTTGATTTTTACAAATAAAAGCATATTTTTGAAATTTTTGCTTTTGTAATTTTTATATTTGATTTTTGCATAAAGATGAACTTTAAATAAAGGAAACAACACAAGCGAAAAAACAAAACATATTTTTTTTGTAATTTGGTTTTGGTAGTTTTATATTTGATTTTTCAAAAAAAATAAAGAAACACAGAAGTGCAAAACTAAGTAGAAAATATAGATTTATATATTTTAAGGGATTTTTAGAAATTTAAAAAATATAGAAAAATGAACATGGATGCTAGCGCCTGCGGTAGCGCTAGCGCGGGAGACAGTGAAGTATTTTTTAGGATTTTAGAAATTTTGATTGGTGGTCTTGATTAGGTGTCCCAATAGTAGTTCCATGCTGAAGTTGCAGATTTTTAGGAGATGTTTTGGATGGTCGAAATTGCATGAAACGTAAGCGATTTCTTATATGACTTGACAAAATAATCATTGCATGAGATATATTTACTTATGTTTTCATTTTGACTTTTTTAAAGACTTGTGCTTATAACTTAAAAAAATAGGAAATGAAAACCCAAGATATCATGTTTGAACAAATCAAATATGCATGGTTTCGGTGAACAAGGAGTAATGTTCACGCAAATAGTAACATGGATATGCCATGACATATAAAACCTAACATAGATATAAATATTCTTTAGGTGACAATGTTAGTACGATAAATTTGAGATTAATGTTTTGCCAAAGTTTGATTGTGTTTCAACTTAGAGACCTAGAATGGAGTGACAATTCTATTTGATTTGATATCAAAATGATTCAAAGGTCTAAACTAGAAATAAATCACAATACACACATAATATACCATAACACCAACCATGGTAAACAATTATAATGTCAATTGTTATCATATAATTTGTGATAGTTGTTTATAGATGGTTCTTGATATGAATTATGATTTTAGAGATATTTAGCAAAAGATATCACTAGATCATGGTGGTGTTTGTGAATTCAATATTCATTATGAAGATAACTTCTTTCAACACATTTTAGTGATTTTCCTTTAATTAAGAATTTTGAATATATATATATATATGTAATTTTTTGATAGGTGAACAATAGTGATGGTTTAGATCATGTTTGACATCAAGGAGAGAACACAATTTAATTTTTTTGTTATGAACAATGACTCCCATATTGAAAGTTGAGCTTTTATTTAAATCTTGAATTTTCTTTTAGATCAAGTTATTTCACTAAACCACTTGTTGGTGAAGGCTAAGAATCTTAATAGCCTAATAACCGGATTTAATTTGAAATATCTTATAGCAAATTTAGAGTTTGATTCATATGGATAATATAAGATATTTATAATAATAAATGATAGGTCATAAAAATATGATTTTGAATTTTGATCAAAAATGATTTATAAACTCATTAAGCTTTATGAGATAAAAATCATATTTCCAATACTATATAGGATGACCATGGCATGATAGTTTAAAAAGAACACAAAGAGAAAAAGATAGAAAAGACATTAAAGCACATCATGAAATAGAAATTTGTGTATTTCATTTCAATTGATTTCTACTTCATGCAAATGATGGGATACTAATGAATAAGAGATTTAGGTATCCAAAGAGGACCGGGAGTGACGGTTCCTTTGGGTACCCAAATATATCGTGTTTTCTTTTGGGGAGATATGATTGAATGAGCCCTTTTGATTTGAGTTTGTGTTTCATCTTTAACTTTTGGCCGCCATTCAAACATTGGTTTAATATTATTCTTATTTATCCAATTTCCATGATGATTTTCTTTCCTTTGAAGATTATAATTGAAGTTATCATTTATAGGAAATTTGTGTAATTTTAATTTTAAGTTGGGAGAAACATGATTTTGTAAATAATGATGACTTGGTTTTTGATATGCAAAAACATTTTGTTTCTTATTCCCATTATTAGGTTTAGTTAAGATATTTATATTTGTATTTAACTTGCTTTTAGATATTGCTTGATATTCTAAATTTGTATGTTTTGAATTTGTATTAGAAATAAGCCAATCTATCCCCAGAAAGGCCTCGAGCACCCCCTAGACCTAGCCTAGATCTAGTCGCCAACACGAGGCGAATTTCAGCCCTAAGTCCTACCCCAGACCTAGTCGCCAACGCGAGGCGATTTCACGTAAACGATTACAAGAAAAGATGTGAAATGAAAAAGACAATAATATAAAAACTCCCTCTATTTGGATCTCTTGGAGAAGTAGACGAAGACGCAGAGTATGATCGTAGTCGATGCGGTCTTTCGTCACGATGATGAAGCGTGTTGAAATCTTCTCCACGGATCTCCTTAAGGCTTTATGGAATTGTGGGAGTATCGCTCTGAATCTTCCTCTCTTTACTATGGCACGAAGCTCTGGAGTTTGGGATTGGAGGAGGATGAAGAATTCGGAGCCAAAGCATCCAATTTATAGCCTTCACGCTACCGTCGGCGCTAGAGCTACCGCCGGCGCTAGCCCGGATTAGGAAACATTTTGCGCGGCAGGATCTTCAATCCGTGGCAACATATTGCTCCATGCCTCTTGTGCGCCATGCTACCACCAGCGCTAGTAGCTACCGCCGTCGCTATCCTGATTAAGAAACTTCTTGCGCGGCAGGATCTTCAATCCACGGCAACCTTGCTTTTATTCCTTCTGTGTTCATCGCTACCGCCGGCATTATCCGCTACCGCCAGGCGTTAGCGCCTTCTATAACAGCTCCTGGAATTGCGTTATTCATCACTAGCGCCCGACATTAGTTTCTATCGCCGGCGCTAGTGAGCCTCTTCGAATTTTGGCCTCAATTTTGGGGGCAGTCATCATGTGTACTCCTTGAGTCATGTGGACCAAGTAAACCTGCACACTTGAACACACAAGATCAAATACACATAGGATTTGTTATTATCAAACCTAGGAGATGCGGAAGACCATGTTCCAACAACTTAGTGCTTGAGATGGTGGGCCATTGCCACCCGGGAAGCGCTAGGAGGCCGTCCTTCGGCAGTAAGACCCCCTCTCCCTAGACCGGGTTCAGTTTTTTTTTGGGAGGGGGGGGGGGGGGTCTTACACTTGCCTAGTACATCGATTACTCACTACAAGTCACTCGCGGAAGCAAACACTAATATTCACTTATAGTCCCAGAAGCTGCTACTCCTCTGCTAGAATGTGCCACCTCCATCTACACCGGCCTCTGGTGGTGCTGCGTCTCGATCCCCTAAAATGATATGGTCTACCGACCGTTAGTAAAAAAGACTAAGCCTCATTTCTCACCACTCATCCCCCAGTGGCTCCTAGGCACCATGCGGGGGGATGAAGCAGAGGACAGCAAGGGGTAAAAGTAATAGCAGCTACAAAAGTAAAACAGCTACAAAAGTAAAAGCAGTTATAAAAGTAACCTTAACTTATATGAATGCCCACACAAACTAATAAGTTAAGGGATCTGGCACTATGGTAAACTCATCATATAAAAGGGCTCATACTAATTTATACGATGAGGTCTTGTTTATGAAATGATGATATGCTATGTTGTGTAATGCAATGATGCAACTCAAACACTCGACTCTGTACGTACAGACCTTTTGTAGTTCCCTCTGTTTGAGTGTGTCACCTTAGGTACCTAGTTGAGGCAAACAGGGTAGTGGATCGGGAATGTCCACTTCTAGGCTTATGTCCCAGCCTAGACCTTACGTATGCCCCTAAGAACACACAGGGTATCCGCGTACTATCTGGTAAGCACCACCTCTATCCCGCTTTTTGAGTCTCCGCTCAGGTACACTCCATTGAGGCAAACAGGGGCAGTGGATCGGGTCTTCTACTCCTAGGACAGTATGACACCTCCCAATCTAGACCTTACGTATGCCCCTGAAGAACATACCAGGGTGTCCGCATACTATTGGGTGAGCACCGCCTCTTAATTGTATTTCCCGAGCCTCTAGCTCGCTGGACAATCTAGTCCTCCTTAGATAACATTGAGCCTACCACTCGCTAGACTAACTCAGCCTTGTACCAATCCGTCCCAAGTTTGGGACGAGGATTATCTTATCAAGTTCTTTTACTTAACTATCCTTGTCTATTATTTAGTTTACCTTAGAAGTTTCGGGTTAATCTTGGACTTCCCGAGGTCTACCATGTGAAGGGCTCGCAGTGGTACTAGGAGGTACGATGGGATGATAGCCCAAACCGCCCTTTCCAATTTCCAAGAAACTTACTGCTATTGATAACTACCCATAACCATACCCCTCTCACCATTACACTTGAATTAACCTTAAGTGATTTATGACTCTCCAAGAGACAGATGATCTATCATCGATCCCGAGCACAAACTTGCCCCTTAACCACCGGGCACTCACTACCTTGACTCCTATTGGTGACCTCAACCAGACCAGGTACACCAACTATCTTCCATTTTCATTTAGTAGTTTACTAGTTACCTTAACTCTTTCCATATGAGGTGCATGGAAAGAGGTACTCCAAATAATCATCCAAATGACTCAAGATTATTATTCGGGGTGTGTTATGCCATTTTATGACTAAATCCAGAAATTCATAATTTTCCAGATTTATTTGACATTTATTATAATTTCTTTAAAATCAGGGATCCTATGATTTTGTACATCAAGTATGGTTTTCTGACATGGTATGGCTTCACTAAAATTTGTACACCTAGATAACAGCAAAATAACAGCCAAACCTAAATTTCACAATTTTCCTGAAAGGTTTTGATCTCCAATTTAAATATAAACTAATTAATCAAGATCAATGATTAACAAAGAAGCTACTAGAAATTCTCATTCAACAATTGCAAGAAAATTATCTGGTGTCCAAAATGGTTAGAAAAGTTTACTGATGGATTTCCATAATTTTATAAATCCATTTGACCATATAATTCCATTAATTAAATAAACATGTCCAAGGTCACATTGTCAAGGGAACCATATATAAATAACTCCAAAAATTATTCTAAAATTAGTAGATCATGTGTTTGGCCTAACAAGTTCTCTAACAAATTTCCATAATTTTTCAGTCAGCCTTAAACCCACAAATTATTTTTTTATAACAAGGGTAAATATTGTGGCTATGAATAAAGTACTATATATATCAATCCAAAATTTCTAACAAAATTATCAAAGAATGATATCATCCATATAAGCGTATTGCCAAAATTTCATGAACATCCAAGATATTATGATTATGTAAACTCTTAATATTGAAAGTACCCTAATTAGTTCTTAACTAATTCAGAGGTGATAAATGTTCCTAAAAATTCCAGATAAATTATCCAGGACTAAAATTCCAGATAAATTATCCAGGACTTATTTTCACCCCATGAAACTCTCTACCAAGTTCCAAGTCAATCCGATGAAATATGACCCCATGGCCTTCAATAGGTTCAATATACAACCCTAAAGTTTGAACTAGGGTTCTAAGGCACATCCACCCCAAACCACCCAAAAACACTTGTGGGGGTATTTTATATGACATCAAGTCAGTGGTCAAAGTTTCACAACATTTGGATGAAGGTTGATCTCCCAAATCCATCAAGTGCACTTTTGATCTAAAATACCATAGATTGACCAAGTTTGGGTTACTTAATTACCCTACTGATTCAATTCCAAATGTGATGAAAATTTTTACCAGTGTCATTTCATGACCCTAAGAACCACCCACCAAAAATTGGAGGGGTTTAGAGGTCTCTATACTCTAAAATTAATTCATACATGAATTATTACATTTCTACAAAAACTATAGAAAAAGGTTCTCTAAAAATTCCCAGTTTTGGATATGTTGAGGATGAGGGTAAATCTAGACTATGCTCCAAATTTCACCGCATTTGGATGTCTGGATTAGTGGGGGCACTCAAATCAATACCCGGTCAACCCTATGTACAGGTTGCACCATTTTGAGTGCTACAGTCAAACCATTGAGCCAAATCGGCTCAAATCAATTTTAAATTAAACTAGACATAAAGATCTACAACTTTTATCGCTGGCCATGTTTCCTTAAACGACGCCTAAGGTGTTCTAATTTCTGTTTTAAAATCATGCATTTCTAAGAGAAAATATGACATTAATTAATCATAAAATTAATAAATTTATCTAAATGAAGGGCATCAGTTCATCTTCTCCAATCAGCTAACGGTCACAATTGACCCGTCTTGTACCAACTTGGGAGGTGATTTCCCGGCCACCTAAACGCTCTCCCGGTCGGCCAATGCCACCACCACCTCCATTGAGGTGTCGGCCGACGATAGACGGTGGTTGGCCGGCCGGAGGTGGCCAGAATCGGGATTTAAAGCAAGAAAATCAAAGCTTGAACCCAAGCTTTCAACCATGCCGATCCAAGGCCAATTGGCCATAAATCTTGCAGCCAATATGAAGAGATCTACCCCCTAAGAGAGAGGAGGAGGGGAGGACCTGATTGGTGGCTTGAAGCCGTGCCGATCGCCGGTCTGCCATGGTTGGTCGTGAGCTCTTGGGTGCCATGCCGATGAGTGCATAGATGGTTGATTTCTTTTGGAATGTGGGGGAAACTCCTTCCCTTCACCCTTTGAGCCATTTTATAGAACCAATCCTAATAGGAGAAGAGATGAAGCATGGGATTCCTCCATTAACACCATTCATGGGGAAAATTTCGGCCATCCCTAAAGGTCACCAAATTCATCCCCCTTAAGAGTTGGAAAACCTCTTAATCTTCTATTAATTGATGGGTGGAATGAATACCCATCAATTGGTAGGAATTTTGGCCTCCCTTGGCCATGAATTTGGCCACCAAAAATGATTCCCGTCCGCCTCCCATCGGTTGCGCTATCGCCAACGCTAGCATCAAGACGGAGTAACGCTCCTCGGTTCAGCTACTGTCAGGCGCTAATGCTACCGCCAGCGGTTCGTCTAAACCACCAGCTCTTCTCAACGGTTTGTCTAAACGACCACTACCGCCAGCACTAGCCCCTAGCGTCGGCGCTAGCGCCGCTTTTAATACACCCCCTTCTTTTTACGATTGGGTATTTAGGGTGTTACGAGGGGAACCCTTAAATGGGTTTGGTGGGATCTTGGGTCACGATGACGCCCTAAAGCCAACCCTAGGCATGCTAACTTGAAATTACTATCTGCAGACCATGGTGATTTTCATCTCGAGCCTAAGCTCTTACGATCCCTTCGCCCATCCTATGGTTTTGTCATGACCTAATCATGAAAAAACCAACCTAGGGGTCTAGTCATTTGGGGGATGTTACAAATCCCAATAAACAAAAAAATAATTATGTCCTCGAAATTCATGTTAGGCTTGCGGGGTCTCTACCGAAGGTAAATGAATGTAACATCCCCTATGAATTGAAGTTACCCTTGACTCGAAGAGCTCTGAAAACTTATGTTGCTTCAAGTCCAGTGGCTTCCAGGTGTGCTCCTCCTGTCCATGATTTCTCCACAGGGCCTTGACCAGCGGGACCTTCTTGCGCCGCAATACTTGCACTGTCGTATTGCCTGTCTTGATCAGCTCCAGGTGAACCGATCGATCAGTAGCTACTGGCCCATCTGTCGTAGATACCTGCACCTCCTGCCGTAGTAGAGCTCTCCTAAGGGAGGAGACGTGGGAGACGTCATACAAACCCGCTACCTCTGGTGATTGGTCCAGTCTATAAACCAACGGGCCGATCCACTCCGAGATCCTGTAGAGCCCCATTTATCTCGAACTGAGCTTCTTCTGCCCGCGTACCCGCGAGACTCCAAGCATCATATGTATCTTTCGAAACACCCGGTCTCCAACCTGGAACTCTACCTGACGATGCCACACATCGTAATACTTGGCCTGGCTGCTCTGGTCCTCCAGCATCCTAACTCGAATCAGTCGCACCTGAGCATCTGTATCCTCCATAAATTCCGAGCCGAGTGCCTTTAAATCTTCATCCTGGATCCAAGATAGTGGAGTCATGCGCCTCCGTCCCTCTAAGGGTTGAAAGTTGTGCTGAACGTCAACCAGGATCCTAGATAAGCCTGGACTGATCTTCCCTTCTTCGACATAACCCATTCATTGCGATCCGACATGATCGTCCCGAGCACACCACGATAACGGGCAAACAACTCAACAAATCCCATCAAACAACAACGGGAGCGTCTTTCCGGCCTGGGGTGACCCTAGCTACCTTGGTCAATCTATCCTCGATGTTCCAAATAAACTTATGCCCGGAGTGGGGATATGGTAACCAGTGTATGAAATCCATAATTATATCCTCAAGCTTCCACTCCAACACGGGCAGTGACTGTGGTAGTTCCCCAAAGACTCTTGCACTTGGCCTTCACCAGTCAACGGACCTCATCGTGCATCACAACACCTATACCATCTTTCATTATTCCAAGTAAATACACTCTCTAGAAAACACCATTTTTCTGGTGACTAGAGCTCTTGTTTGTATAGGTAGACAACGCCTCTATAGAGTTTTCACTACACGTTCAGATTCTTATACGTCTGAGGAATCAATCGACTCAACTCAACAATCCATCCGGTTCTTACCATAGCAACCTTAAATTTTATATTCTAAATCCAATACTTCATTGTTTAAATCTCTGGTTGTTCATCCTCATAGCTTCCAAGGTAATCGAGGATTATTATTGTAGTTAAAATTTTCTACCATGACAGGGCGTGATCTTTAACAAATCATAAGTTAATCACTTCTGAATGCGCCAAGTCACAAGAACTTTCAAATATAATTATAACTTGTAATATCTAATCTCCGTCCCCAACTTCTAGAATGGGACATCGAAATCCCTGATTGATTAATCCTGGCAACTTTACATTTCCCATGATTTAACTAAGGCCAAGTTATTGTTTGATCAACGATGTCTTTTCATTGTCCTGGTAGTACTACAAATCATCATTCCAATCATACTTTTACACGATTTCGTCTTTGCCCGAGTAACATCGAATATGATTAACCTAAAATAAAAATTCACTATGTTCACGATGTGACACTCTCAAAATTAGGTCTAAGGGAAACCCAAGTTAGTAACTAATTTGCCCAATAAATAAAAAGGTAAGCGCCAATAAACAAAAGATAAGCCACTATCTATTTTGGGCTAAGTATCCTCGATATCACTATGTTATATTCATCGTAGGTATGCGAACAATCCTTAGGGCATACAACCTTAGACTTGGGGTTCTATCTTGAGACTTGTTGGTACACCCATACTTTAGACTCTTCAAGGTACCCTCTACGACAACCTTATCAGGGTCACATGTGACCTAATGCCAAATGGGTCTCTTCTGAACTTGAATTCTTATCCAACCCTCGGTGATTGTCATGGTGGTTGTCTCAATGTAAACTTGTCACCGGTACGAGGGTTGAGTCTACGAGTCTCATACCATTCTGCTTATGTGTCAATCTCCCTAAGGCGGTCCTATCAGTTTGGATAGTTCTTGATAAATGAAGTAGGGACATCAGAGTTTATGGCTTAGGTGTCCACTCTCATGTTAAACTCCTTATTTAATCTCTTTGGGGTATCCTCGTACTTTAACCAACTCACACCTATGGTCTATTTCAGACTAGGGCATACTATAAATCATCATGGTACGTTATGTGTACTAGTGGGGTTGAGTCTAACTCATTAATTAGAGGGCTATCTAATGTGATCTCTGCAGCTGGAGGTATTCCCTGTAGAGGGGCAGGGTTCACAGCAGGCTACAAAAGGAAATTTGTCACTCGTAGGGAGATTTGGCTAAATGGATTCAGTTAAAAGTAGATTTTTTCATGTGATTTCCCCATATGGCACACCATTGCTTCCACTGCTTAGTTTGTCCTCAAACTAAACTCACGCGGGGTTTCCCAGGGTTTGTGGACTTCTTTTCTTCAGATCGAGGTTTCCCTTTGATACCAGTTTGTAAGACCCCCTTTTTTCCCCTTCACAACCGGGGTCTTATGCCCAGAACCGCCGCTTTGCGGTGACACCAACACTCGGGAGGTCGCTACTACAAAATGTCGATCCTGCCGGCAATATCGATCATAGAAAAAAATAGAAGTATATCATTATAGATCAATTCCACATCACATGCTGTAGTATAAAATCACAATGTCCACATAAATAGAGTAACTGAACATTAAGATAGAATAATAAATGGGCTCCTGCCCAGTACATCGATTCCTCACTACAAGTCACTCGCGGAAGCAAACACTAATATTCACTCATAGTCACAGTAGCTGCTACTCCTCTGCTAGACTGTGCCACCTCCATCTGCACCGGCCTCTGGTGGTACTGCGTCTCGATCCCCTAAAATGATACGGTCCACCGACTGTTAGTCAAAAAAACTAAGCCTTGTTTCCCACCACCCATCCCCTAGTGGCTCCTAGGCATCGTGCGGGAGGATGATTTGGAGGACAACAAGGGGTATAAAACAAAGCAGATGGCATGGCCTAACTAGCAAACATGTATATACGTAAACTTCCATAGAATAAGAGCTATACTAGCAGTTCTCTCTCTCTCTCTATATATATATATATATATATATATATATATATCTTAAGCAGTAAGAGCAACTGGACAAGTAAAACAGCTACAAAAGTAAAAGCGGTTACAAAAGTAACCTTAACTTATATGAATGCCCACACAAACTTATAAGTTAAGGGATCTGGCACTAAGGTAAACACATTGTATAAAAGAGCCCATACTAATTTATACGATGAGGTCTTGTTTATGAAATGATGATATGCTATGTTGTTCAATGCAATGATGCAACTCATGCACTCGACTCTGTACGTACAGACCTTTTGTAGTTCCCTATGTTCGAGTGTGTCACCTCAGGTACCCGGTTGAGGCAAACAGGGCAATGGATCGATCTTGTCTGCTTCTAGGCTTATGTCCCAGCCTAGGCTTTACGTACACCCCTAAGAACACACAGGGTATCCATGTACTATCTGGTAAGCACCACCTCTATCCCGCTTTTCGAGTCTCTGCTCAGGTACACCCCATTGAGGCAAACAGGGTCAGTGGATCGGGTCTTCAACTCCTGGGCCAGTATGACACCTCCCAATCTAGACCTTACGTACGCCCCTGAAGAACACACCAAAGTGTTACTATTGGGTGAGCACCGCCTCTTAATTGTATTTCCTAAGCCTCCAGCTCGCCGGACAATCCAGTCCTCCTTAGATAACACCGAGCCTACCACTCGCTAGACTAACTCAGCCTTGTACCAAACCATCCCATGTTTGGTACGAGGATTATCTTATCAAGTTTGTTGGATCAGTATTCACCCTTAGAGGGGGGGGGGGGGGTTAATAAGGGTTTTTAAAACTTATGTTATATTTTGATTATCTTTGAAATAATGCGTGATTAAGAAGGTGAGAAATCAAACAAAACAATTTAAATAAAGTAGAGACATGATTTATTAATATGAAATAAGGTTTTACAAAAGTTGATTTCTATAATGCTAGAAATCGGTGGCGAATAATAGTAAACTCTTTTTGTTTTCTATCCCGACTCGCATCCCCACGAACCGGTGGCCCTAGCCTATCCTTCCCCAGATTCGGCCTCAAGCCGCTCTAGCCAATCCAACCCCGGATATGGCCTTGAGCACCCCCTAGACCTAACCTAGATCTAGTCGCCAACACGAGGCGAATTTCTTCCCTAAGTCCTACCCAGACATAGACACCAACACGAGGCGAATTCTCTAATGGTTTACAAGAAATATGAAATGATAATAATAAAAACTCCCTCTTGAAGAACTTCTGAAGTTGGAGACAAATATCCGCTATAGAATAAGCATTGTAGAAGCGGACGTCGTTTGGATCCGGCGTGAAGAGATTCTCCTTCAGAAATTCGCTGAGCTTTGGTAGGACATCAACTTTCGGACAAATCAGGCTCGGCAATTCTAGCACTCAATCTCTCTATCATGGGTGTTTGAAACGAGAGAAGAGGGGTCCTATTTATAGACTCAGCGCTAGCACTACCGCCGACGCTATACCATATTAGGACATATTCTGCGCAGGAGAATCTTCATTCTGAGGAAACATTTTCGTCTTGCCTTCTGTGCTCCGCGCTACCGCCTGCGCTATCCGCTACCACCAGGCGCTAGCTCCTTCTATATGTGCTCCCAGAATTTCGCTAATCATCGCTAGCGCCGGGCGCTAGGTGCTACCATCGGCGTTAGTGGGCATGTTGGATTTGTTGGCTCAATTTTGGGGGCAACCTTCCTTTGTTATCCTTGAGTCATATGGACTTTGTTTCCTGCACACTTGAACACACAATGATCAAATACACATAGGATTTGTTATTCTCAAACTTAGGAGATGTGGAAGACCATGTTCCAACAAACTCCCCCTTTTGATAATAACAAATCCATTAATGATAAATTAGAGCATTAATATATAAGCATGATGAAACCTACTTGTGTGTGTGTGTGTGAGTGATGACTTAGGATATTTATTGAGGTTAGAATTTTATAACTCCCCCTAAATACATGCTCACCCTAAGTGAATGCTATCATAATATATAAGCTATCATCTTAATTAATCATGTTAGTTTTTTCATTTTGATTGCGGATTTTATTTATCATGTTAGATCTCCCCCTTTTGTTATTAGCAAAAGTGGGTAAGGAAGCAAAACACATAAAAGTTTTGATTAGATGTTAAAGGCATGATTGAGCTTTGAGAGAGAAGGAAATGATAAGGAGTTTTAGAATAATTTTCATAGAAGTAAATCAGAGTTTTTAAAATAAGTATGTTCATAGAAATAAATCATAGTTTTTAGCTTTAAAAAGGAATAATATAACATTTACCATGCATGTCTACCATTTAAAAACAATTGAGGTGGAAAACTTGAGATAAGCATGAAAAGAACACAAGGTAAAGGTAATGTTGCGGAAGACTTATAGAAATACAACAAACATATTTTAGCAAGACATGATGATTCACAAAAAATATGAGTGAAGGTCCAAAAAATGAAAAAGATATTTTTGTAAATTATTTTTCTTTGAAATTCTTTAAAGATTAGCATGAAGGAACCAACCATGAAAGAGATGTATGAAATAAAGAGACTACTACTGTTGTTTATGGGGTGTCTACTTTATCACCTAGAGGGGGGGGGGGGGGGGTGAATAGGTTTTTCAAATTTATTTCTTCCCCTTTATGATGTTGTTGATTTCTGATTAATGGATTTATAAAATAAAGAGCAAAACACATAAAGCACACAACGATCTATAGAGGTTTCTCAAGACCGGGTGTCTTGAGTAGTCCTCTCTCCCTCTACGCCTACCCAGCAGTGTGCTAGGCTTGGCAAACTCCTCCAAAAGCTTCAGGCCCTCAAGCCTTACAACACGGACCCGCAAGTCCCAACAGCCTAGGCCCGCAAGCCCCTACTGCCCCCGAGCCCGCAAGCTCGACACTCAGACCCTCAAGCCCTACAACACGGACCCACAAGTCCCAACATCCTAGGACCGCAAGCCCCTACTACCCCTGAGCCCTCAAGCTCGACAAATCGCACCCGCAAGTGCACTGCCTTGGCCTTCAAGCCTCACAGTTCTCCAGCCCTCAAGCTAGACAAGTTGGCCCGCAAGCCATACAAGAAAATACAGTAAAGAGACTGTTACTTCTGCCGGATGAAGATCGACAACTTTAGCCTGTTGAAGATTGGCTCCTTGAGATTGAAGAAGAAGCTTTTGAATCAGATCTTGAGCGCATGATTCTTCTTCAACTCTTTTCTTAGCCTGATGAAGATTGGCACCTTAACAACCGATAAAGATGACTGCTTCTTCTTTTTCTTTCTTTCTTTTCTTTCTTGCGCCGCTTGTAATGTTCGATTCCTTATATGCGCAAGTTCTTTCTTACTGATCGATTGATTGATACCGTGTTAGGGCAACCTCTTATCTCTTTTATAAGACTGCGAGGTCCCCAACGGTCTTTTGAAAAAGTGCCTTAAGTGTCAGACGCTCCTTTCCTTAAGAGCACGCGCTGATTAGACAATCAGGCGAGCATTAAATGCTGACAGCGCGTCCGCAACATTTGAATCTGTCTTGACGATATTTCAATTATTATGGCGATATGGAAACTATCTCGACGACAGAACTCTTTCGATCCCTTTGACCTTGGAAGATCTTCAACTCTTCTTGCTTCTGCTTCAGAAGCAGGTATCTCGATGATATGAGACATACTGGCCATTCTGCATATACGACGATATGCTTTCTTTGACTGTGTCGTTGAGATCTTCCGTCTTGCTGTCTGTCGTCGTTATCATCTTGTTCTTTCGACGACATGAGAGATGTTATGTCGACGCTTCAGCAGGTGCTAGTCTTCAGCTTGTCTTTCTTCTGACGACATGCCTTCTTTTAGTCTTCTCGGCGATGCTTGTTCTTTCTTGACGACAAGGCCACTTTGGTGAAGTCGACGACACTGCATCTTCTCTGCGTTCGACGAACAGCATTCTGCGATCAACGAACTTGCCATCCTTCGTTCGACGATCTGCATTCTTCATTCGACGATCTTGCCGAGTCTCAGCGGTCGACGATCTTCCTTCCGAGTTCGACGATCTTGCTTCTGCGCTCGGCGAACATGCCAAATCTCAGCGGTCGTCGATCTTCCTTCTGAGCTCAACGATCTTCCTTCTGCGTTCGACGAACACGCCAAATCTCGGCGGTCGTCGATCTTTGCTTATCATCACGACGACAGGCATACTTTGTCGACGACATCTCCTATCCTTCTCAATGATATAGTACTTCGTGAAGTCATTAAAGTACATAACATATTGTCGATCTCTGCAAGCATAAACTAGATGGAGTGTTAAATACAACTTGCATTTATCATTGAGCTGAGCACTTCTTCAAATCAGGAACATTGCAGGGCACTGTTGTAACGATCCAGACCCGCCAACACGGGACCCAGCTGGACCGCCAGCACCCTCCCGGCCCAGGCCCGCCAACACGGGACCCAGCTGGCACCGAAAGGGTTCAGCCTAACCAGATGGTCTGCAGACCATGCACCCCAACCCTTCTGTCCCACCACAGGGCACAGCGGGTTGTTGGAGACCGTAGTCCCCCTTTGATGAGAATTGAGCCAGTTAAGCGGCAGCGCGTGGACTTCCCAGGAGGTCACCCATCCCAGAATTGCTCTAGCCCGAGCGCGCTTAACTATGGAGTACTTTCACTTCTCATCACCAATTGAGCTGCAGCTGGTTGTGGCGGGTCTACGGGCTTGCTAGTCGTGACACCGACAGAAGCCGGCAGTTGACTCTAGGCCGGTTGGGTTGGACTCTTGGTGCTCACTTACCCAGGTCCCCGTCTGTGTCCTTGGAGGCTCCGCTGTGTGTTCTTAGCGTCGAGCAGTACGCAGGGGCTCCGCTGTGTGTTCTTAGCGTTGAGGCGCACATAGGCCTAGGTCTGGTAGTGTTCATACCCACCTAGTTGTGGAGGAGCCCGGTCCACAGTCTCCGTCTGGCCACGACGCGAGGTGCCTGAGGGGTTAGCTACCCTCGAAAAGTGGGAACTACGAGTCTATGTCGACATAGCAAAATGCATGGGTGAGTTCATCATATCATAAGCATTGCATTGCATTCATCATTCATAAACATAGCATTGCACTGCATCGGGTCCACCATATAAATTAGTATGGGATCTTGTATATGATGGGTCCCAAATTGGAAACCTTAACTTATAAGTTTGTATGGGCATTCATATAAGTTAAGGTACGATTTGATGCTGCTTACTCTTGTTTACCTACACTGCTTACTTCTGTACTGATACACTGCTAGTATAGATGTGCTTTTACATACATGTTGATACCTTTTGCCGTTACTTGCCTTCTTGATGTACTGTTGATATGTTAACTGCTAGATTAAGAACCTCATCATATCACCTGCTTGTTATATTACTGTTTATATTGCAGCCTTTCTTCCTTTCCTTCCGCCCGGTGCCTTGGAGTCGCCGGGGGAGCAGATGGGAAGCCACTTAGTATTTATGACTAACGGTTGTTGCATCCCTCTTTTTAGGAGCACACTTAGTTGGTGTAGCAGCGTTCAACACAGGAGGCCAGCCTGGTCAGGTGTGCAGGGTTGGTGACTATGGTACCTTGGATGCCGTCAGTGGCAGAGGTGAGCGAGTGGTTCGAGATGTAGCCCTCGGGGCATTTAGCTTGATACTCTGATGTTTTGCAGAAGCTTGTGTAGCTTTCTGTCCTTCTTTGTACTGACTGTTTGGACATTCATACTTATTGTGAATCAACGACATTTAATGCTTTCTTTTATTGATGGGTTGGCGCTGTTCAGTTGGTTTGGCCGGCAGGATAGTCGTCTTGTGGGGATTCTAGCTCGTGTGCTGGCGCTTCCGCCAGGCGGCTGTCCTGGGCATAAGACTCCCCTCGGCCGTGTCTTGTGTTCCGGGAGGGGGGTGGGTCTTACAACTGTTCCCAACAATCTCCCCCTATTTGAAGAAGTCATAGCCCACTCAATGATAAATCCCGATCACATAATAGACTTTAACATTTGAGCAGATAAATATGTAAGGATGACATTTCAGCAAAATTGAGTAAACACGGAATCTTGACCATTTTATAAACAAATGTTTTCAAAAGTTTTGACATTTCTACATTTAGCCCCCCTTAAGGTTTTAGCCATCTATTTCTCTGGTGCTCTTATATCAGCATCTCCCTTTGCTTTCTTGCTACTGACTTCCTGCTTCTTATCAGCTTTCTCTTCAGTAGGCTCAACATATTTTAGAGGAGGAAGATTCATCGCTTCCCGGATAGTGTTTGAGGTCCAGATGGCATGATTACTGCTGGCCTGTATCACTGATTTCTCCCCCCTTTATGACTTCTTCAGATATCCCCTTTTGGATATTCTTCTCAGAGGCCAAAATGTTGTTTTTGAGCATGTGAATTCCCCTTCCAAGTGATTTTTCGTTTCAAGAAGGTGACTGTCTAGATCTTTACTGTGCTGATCTATGCTTTCTGTGATCTCAGTCTTGTGTTCAGTCATCCTTTTGGTGGACGCAATGTAGGCCTTTTCTATGCTTTTGATAATTAATGATTGATTAGTCCCTAGGTTGGATAAACCTTTGTGAGAACAGGCAGTGAGTTCCTGTAGACTTTTCACATCATTTTTTAGGGTTGCTGTTTCAGCAGACAGTTCCCTTCTTAGATTACTGATAGCCAAAGTGACATATCTTTCCAGTTTTAATCTTTGCTCTTCCAGGAGCATCTTTATTTGAGATAAGAGTAAGAGCTCCTCTTGTCTATTCTCTGGAGATGGGTTCTCTTGTTTTGTAGCTCCCCCTACTTCTTTGCTCCCCTACCTTTGAGGTCTTTTTGAGAGCATCTTGTGTTGAACATGTTGATGTCATTTTTCCCCCTTTCTGACTTCTTTTTCTGCCGCTCTTTCCCTTAAGTAGCAAACTCCCCCTTGATCAGTCATAATTTAACCAGATTTTTGATTCTGCTTCTTATTGGTCCAAGAGATCAGTCTTCCATCAAGGAATTGACATGTCCCTGAGGTACACTCCTGTCTTCCTTGCATCCTGCATTTCCTGCAACTGCCGTCTAGCATAGACATGTGTGTAATTATACGATATTTCTAGCTAGGCACATATTGTGCAAGGCACGTTATCGGTTTTTAGCAAGTAAAGACTAAATATCGCAGTAATTCCATGTCTAAGGATTCCAAATATACCAAGGATAGCATGCAATATTCACACAGGCATATGCCTTATACGTATTTAATAATTGTTCACATATAAGACTAGCCATATGACTGGACTAATTTAACGCAGTATTAACTTTTAGACATCGATTTAAATGGGATGTCTTCTTAGGGCCTGCTGGAGCTTGCTTCCTTCGCTTCTTTCTTCATCTTTCGACTGTAGAAATTCCTCGGCTTTGGGATTTTCTTTGGAGGAGGAGGAGGGCAGTGGGGAAAGGCCATCTTGGGCCGTGTTCTTTCTTCCAGCTCTTTCACATGGCGGTTCCATTCAATAGAGGAGTACACTCTTTCATGGTCAACCTGACCATGTTCGAATGCTATCCATGATTCAGTGATGATTTCCTTCGAGCGAGGACTCCACCTGCTATATTCTGGGTGCTGCTTGACCTCACTTATTCTTTTCTCCCTGTACTCCTCGCAGGAGTTCTTCCTTTTCCTTCTTGTAGTTGCAGATTCGCCAGATTCGGCTTCCGAGTCAGAGCTGGTGGAGTGTTTAGTGGGTATGCACGCGGAAGGAGTTATCTGGAGTGCTTGCCTAACATGATCACTTACCCATTTCGCTTCATGCGCGCAAGCAGCTACACTTCCCTTGATCTCTTCGCGGATTTCTTCTTCGATCCTCCTCTCCCCGTCTTGGATGTCTTCCTTTACTGACTCCTTAAGCTCAAATAGTTGTTCCAGTATTTCTTGATCTCCGACGTCGGTGACATTTCTGACTTCCTAGAGACGAGCGTCTAGGGTTTGTTCGAGGTTGGTGATTCTGTTTAGGATGACGACTGTGGATTGCACATATAGAGCTTGGTTTTGAGAGATGTCATCCTTTATGGATTTCGCCTCCTCCTTCATCTCATCTCTGATTTTATTTATGCCCTTTTCTAGGAGGATTTCCATTCGCTCCCATAGGTTGGTGAGCGTAACAATGGAGGGCATCTCACCGCTTCCTTTCTCTGTTAACATTTTTCCTGAGAGGACGAAAGGTCAGAGACGAAGAGATGGTTTCTTAAGGGGATGTCTTAGTGAAAACGAGAGCGTAA
This sequence comes from Dactylorhiza incarnata, assembly GCA_033032865.1. NCBI lineage: Eukaryota > Viridiplantae > Streptophyta > Magnoliopsida > Asparagales > Orchidaceae > Dactylorhiza > Dactylorhiza incarnata. The sequence goes on from JAWHQI010000130.1 coordinate 3,874,212, forward strand.
TTTCCGTCCTAGGCCTTCTCTCTTTTTATAGTGGGAGTAGGTGAAGAGGCGTGTATCCCTTTTTGAGTTTATCGAGGAATCGATGAATAAGACATCGAGTGGCTCTGATATATCAATTTTAATAGTATTTCATATATTTTAAACATTATTCCGACGATACTTTTATTGTTAGGGCAAGTCTAGGATACGCATCCTTCTTGTCTAGTCCGTTTGTGTTAGCGACATCTTATTGTATCAGTGATACAATTCTTCCTAACCTGTCTTCCTAAGGCATTCTTCCACCCTGCTTGGGAATTGTCTTTTCTCGCCCATCTTTTACCCAGGCTGTTAAGCCTTCTTGAGCTAGTAGCTCCAATTTGGTGGGATGACTACTTGTCATTATTCTTAGCTTCCCCTAGGTAAGTGCATTTTGGCATATGATGAGTTTTTCTTGGTCCAGAGATGAACCTGGAGCACTTAATGTCCATTAGCCTTGTTTGCTTTTTATCGGCTAAATGGACTTCCCTGCATAACAGAGTCTAATATCCCTTAGGTACCCAAGGTGACTTGAGTCCTAGGTTCTTGTTAGCATAATAGGGAAGTTTTCTACTCACCTCAGCCCTTCCAGAAGGTCTCTTCTTTGCACTTGGCACATTAGGGTTGTGCCAACAGTCAATGGAAAAGTGTCTCACTTTGCCACAGCACCAACACTCAAGGATGTTGTACCTTCTTTTCTGAACAATTTTTGAAGTATGTTCAGTAGAGAGGGCTGCAACATTTCTCCAATCTTTCACAGCCAAGAGCTGACTAGCTGCTCTAGTATAATTTATTCTTCTTGAGTTTACCTATTGGTCATCAACAGATGTCAGCGTGGTAGCTGTCATGGTGTTGATGGCATCAAATATGATCGAGTGAGAATTTATTATGTTGGGGCTACCAGTCTGCTTCTTGTTTGGAAGAGGTTTGGAAGACGGTTCTTCCTTATCCTTGAGTGTGGGGGCTGGAACACCAAACACAAATGGTCCATGATGGGCCATTTGGATTTCCTCATGGGGAGACTTTAGTGCACTCATTCTCATTCCCTTCCTCCTCTCAGGAGCATTTCCTAGACTAATGGATCTCCCTTTCATCCAATAACCATGGACACTATCCTGATCATACTTATTGGAGGGAAGCACTACCTTCTGAAAGGTAATGTGGAAGTCACTCTTAGCTCTGCCCTTTCCTCTATTCCCGTCCTCTACTGTCCTTTCATTAAAGCCCAAACCTTCTCTCTTTCCAGAAGAGAAGTATGTGTTGATGATGGGTAGTATAAATTTGGGCTTAGAGAATTGGGCCACTAAGCTTTTCTCCTTGAGAAGATCATTCTCAAGTTTCTTGGTATGTTTTTCTCTTTGGACTCTCTCATCATAGAGCTTATCTATGAGCTTCTTGAACTTAATGGAGTTTGATCCCATATTGTGGAACATGCCCATTTTCTCTTCTAACTCAGCCTTAATAGGTCTGAGTGTTTCTAATTCCCTTGCTTGTTTTCTCATAAGCTTCTTGCTTTTGTTCAGAGCAGTCAAGGCATCACCAAGCTGTTCTATCAGATCAGTTTGATTCTTATTTTTACAAGATGAGCAAACTTCTGCATCATCTTCAGAAGATGAACAACCTTCTGATGCACTCTTCGTTTTCTTAATTGATGCAGGCAGTAAAGATGTGTGAGTGATGCGTACATGATCATGATGTGAATCATCATGATTTTCTTCATTTGATAGAGCCATCAACCCACAGACGTCATCTTCCTTAGAGTCACATTCCGTGAGAGTCACGGGTGCTCTTACTCTTTTTCTTGCTTCAGAGCATTCTTCATCATCTGATTCATTGTCTGATGTAGCCAATGGAGCTTTGATGCTTTCCTCTTCATGAGGGGTTTCTTCTTCAGAGTCTTCCTCTTATCTTTCCATGAGGACTCTTAGGGAGTCCCACATGCTCTTTGCTGTCGTGCAATGACTCAACTTCTGGTGTGTTGGGAGATCTACTGCACTAGCTAGAAAGTATATTGCTTCCTTGTCCATCCTATTTAGAAGGATCTTATCCTTAATTATTGACGTGGAGGGTCCTTCTTGAATAATCAAGAACATTCGGGGATCCATTACCTCCATGTATATTCTTGCTCTAACTTTCCAAAGGGCAAACTTCTCCCTGGAGGAAGCAGCAATTCTTGATTCCATAGTCAGATACTTGGACACCCAATGACAGATCTGTTCAAGCTGTTAAGCTTTTCTTTGAACAACCTCGCTTTGATACCACTTGTTGTTTATGGGGTGTCTACTTTATCACCTAGAGGGGGGGGGGGGGGGGGGTGAATAGATTTTTCAAATTTATTTCTTCCCCTTTATGATGTTGTTGGTTTCTGATTAATGGATCTATAAATTAAAGAGCAAAACACAGAAAGCACACAACGATCTATAGAGGTTCCTCAAGACCGGGTGTCTTGAGTAGTCCTCTCTCCCTCTACGCCTACCCAGCAGTGTGCTAGGCTCGGCAAACTCCGCCAAAAGCTTCAGGCCCTCAAGCCTTACAACACAGACCCGCAAGTCCCAACAGCCTAGGCCCGCAAGCCCCTACTGCCCCCGAGCCCGCAAGCTCGACACTCAGGCCTTCAAGCCCTACAACACGGACCCGCAAGTCCCAACAGCCTAGGCCCTCAAGCCCCTACTGCCCCCGAGCCCTCAAACTCGACAAATCGCACCCGCAAGTGCACTACCCTGGCCCTCAAGCCTCACAGCTCTCCAGCCCTCAAGCTAGACAAGTTGGCCCGCAAGCCTTACAAGAAAATACAGTAAAGAGACTGTTACAACTGCCGGATGAAGATCGGCAACTTTAGCCTGTTGAAGATTGGCTCCTTGAGATTGAAGAAGATGCTTTTGAATCAGATCTTGAGCGCACGATTCTTCTTCAACTCTTTTCTTAGCCTGATGAAGATTGGCACCTTAACATCCGATGAAGATGACTGCTTCTTCTTTTTCTTTCTTTCTTTTCTTTCTTGCGCCGCTTGTAATGTTCGATTCACTATATGCGCAAGTTCTTTCTTACTGATCGATTGATTGATACCGTGTTAGGGCAACCTCTTATCTCTTTTATAAGACTGCGAGGTCCCCAACGGTCTTCTGAAAAAGTGCCTTAAGTGTCAGACGCTCCTTTCCTTAAGAGCACGTGCTGATTAGACAATCAGGCGGCGGCATTAAATGCTGACAGCGCGTCCGCAACATTTGAATCTATCTTGATGATATTTCCATTGTTACGGCGACATGGAAACTATCTCGACGACAGAACTCTGTCGATCCCTTTGACCTTGGAAGATCTTCAACTCTTCTTGCTTCTGCTTCAGAAGCAGGTATCTCGACGATACGAGACATATTGGCGATTTTGCATATACGACGATATGCTTTCTTTGACTGTGTCGTTGAGATCTTCCGTCTTGCTGTCTGTCGTCATAATCATCTCGTTCTTTCAACGACATGAGTGATGTTATGTCGACGCTTCAGCAGCTGCTAGTCTTCAGCTTGTCTTTCTTCAGACGACATGCCTTCTTTTAGTCTTCTCAGCGATGCTTGTTCCTTCTTGACAACAAGGCCACTTTGGTGAAGTCGACGACACTGCGTCTTCTCTGCGTTCGATGAATAGCATTTTGCGATCGACGAACTTGCCATCCTTCGTTCGACGATCTGCATTCTTCATTCGACAATCTTGTCGAGTCTCAGCGGTCGACGATCTTAATTCCTTCCGAGTTCGACGATCTTGCTTCTGCGCTCGACGAACATGCCAAATCTCAGCGGTCGTCGATCTTTCTTCTGAGCTCGACGATCTTCCTTCTGCGTTCGACGAACACGCCAAATCTCGGCGGTCGTCGATCTTTGCTTATCATCACGACGACAGGCATACTTTGTCGACGACATCTCCTATCCTTCTCGAGAATATAGTACTTCGTGAAGTCATTAAAGTACATGACATATTGTCGATCTCTGCAAGCATAAACTAGATGGAGTGTTAAATACAACTTGCATTTATCATTGAGCTGAGCACTTCTTCAAATCAGGAACATTGCAGGGCACTGTTCCCAACAACTACAATGTTATTCCAATTCATAAATTCAAAAACATACCAAACATTGTAGAGAGCATGCTAGGTTATCTAGTGCATTTCATATATAAAGAGAGTATAGAATTTTAGCATTAGGATCCAATACTCATGAGAAGAAATATTATGGAAGATAATGATGTGCACATAAGTGTATTTTGAAGAGAGTGAACACATGATTTAATCAAAAATACAAGACAAATGTAGAGTAAAGTGCACAATAAAACACAAATAATTTTACTTCCACACCCATTAAAGCACATAGAAAAGAACAAGTGGTGTAAAGAAAAAAATATGGTTTGCACAAGACACTTTACTATTCTTTCCAAGGTGCTCAACCTCACGATGCTTATGAAGACTTATCAGGAGGTTCAAGTAGTGCTTGGTGGAGTTATCTTTGATAATTTACTTTATTCATTTTGTTGTTGTGCAAAGTTCTCTGAATACACTTGTTTTGCAAACCAAAGAAATTTTGAAAGCACACCCACTTGTCTTAATTTTAAGAGTGCAAATGAAAGTGGTGTAGGTAAGACATTTGGGCAAATTTAATTCAGTGTACACTACCACTACACAAGCAAGCATTCTTAGATTAAAAACACATGTAAACTTTGCCAAAATAAGTGAGTAAATAAATATCATTATCAATCATAAAACATTTACTCATACTTAGAGACATGCTAAGCTTAGTTATGCACATCACTTTTTAATACAATTTATGCACATGTGATTAGATATATCAAAACATGATAAAAACATTGTTCAAGATAGTTTGAAAAAATGAATTTCAACATTGTAGAAGATCTAAAGGAAAGATTAAACCATGCTTGATATGAACAATAGAATTCATGCAATTTTTATTTAAAAGGAATATTTTTGATTTTAAAGATTGAATTCTTATAGTTGATCTTGGACTTCCCGAGGTCTACCCTGTGATAGGTTCGCCCGGTACTAGAAGATGTGATGGGATGATAGCCCAAATCGCCCTTTCGCAAGATACATGAAAATAGAACAGTTGAAATATTTTTTGATAATTTTATGTTTTATATTTTTGTATTTTATTTTGTATATAGAAATAGAAATCAATCAAACAAAAAAGGAGTAAAAGAATTTTTGTTTGTAATTTGGCTTTTGTATATTTTTTTTGTTTTAATTTTTCAAAAATCAATTCAAAATAGAACTGCAAAACTAGGTTGTACATATAATAGAGAATAAATTTAGGTATTTTATAAAATTTAAAAAATAAAAAAAAGCAGAAAGGTGCGCTAGCGCCTGCGTTAGCGCTAGCGCGGGAAACAGTACACGATTTTTTAGGATTTTGAAAATTTTAATTTTTGATATTGGTTAAGTGTCCAAAGATTAGTGTTATGCAGACATTTCAGAGAGTGTGAAGATGTTTAGGTATGAAAGAATTGCATAAACCTAATGTGTTTTAAGAATACGTTCTAGCCCGAAAGATCTAGGACACCTAATTCAAGTCGTAATAATCGAAATCTTGCATCAGGGAGAGGTTTAGTGAATATGTCAGCAAGTTGGGAGTCCGTACCAATGAAACTTACTTTTACATGCTCTTTCTTAATATGATCCCTAATGAAATGATGATGAACATCTATGTGTTTGGATCTAGAGTGGTGTACGGGATTATTTGTAAGGTCTATGGCACTTTTGTTGTCACATTTAAGATCAATGTTTTTGAGATGAAAACCAAAATCTTCTAGAGTTTGGCTCATTCATAACGCTTGTGCACAACAACTACCAAGTGCGATGTATTCGGCCTCCGTGGTGGAGAGTGCAACCGAAGACTATTTCCTACTAGACCATGCAACTAATGAGGGTCCTAAAAAGTGACAATTACCGCTAGTGCTTTTTCGATCTAGTGAACAACCGGCGTAATCCGAATCGGAATAGCCGTGAAGTGTAAATGAATCATTATGTGCGTACCATAATCCTAATTTAGATGACCCTAATAGATAATGAAAAATACGTTTTACCGCTTTTAAATGAGATTCTTTTGGATTGGCTTGAAAGCGAGCGCATAGACATACGACAAACATTATATCTGGTCTAAATGCACTTAAGTAAAGAAGAGATCCTATCATTCCTCTATATAAAGTTTGATCAATGGAAATTCCAGATTCATCTTTTCCTAGTTTTAAAGAAGCACTCATAGGAGTAGAAGCTTATTTAAGGTTTTCGAATCCAAAACGTTTAAGCATATCGTGAACATATTTTGTTTGGCAAATAAATATACCATCATTTTGTTGTGAAATTTGAAAACCAAGAAAATACGATAGTTCTCCTACAAGACTCATTTCAAATTCATTTTTCATTACTAAGACTACTTCATTACACAACTCTTCATTAGTGGCTCCAAAAATTATATCATCAACATATATTTGTAAGATAATTAAATCATTATTATTATGCTTAATGAAGAGTGTTTTGTCGGCACTTCCCATAACATAACCGTGCTTTAATAAAAACAATGTAAGTTTATCATACAATGCACGAGGCGCTTGTTTTAAACCATAAAGCGCTTTTTCTAATTTGTAAACATGATTTGGAAATTTTTCATTTATAAAACCATGGGGGGTTGTTCTACATAAACTTCTTCTTTTATAAACCCGTTTAAGAAAGCATTTTTAACATCCATTTGAAATAATTTTATCCTTTTAAAACTCGCAAATGCCAAAAATATTTGTATAGATTCTAAGTGAGCAACGGGTGCAAAATTTTCTTCAAAATCTACCCCCTCGATTTGAGAAAAACCTTGAGCGACTAAACGAGCTTTATTTCTTATAATCCTAGATTCACCATCTAATTTATTCTTACAAATCCATTTTACACCAACAACGGGATGATTAGATGGACGCTTTACTAGGTTCCATACTTTATTTCTTTCAAATTGATCTAACTCTTCATTCATAGCCAAAAACCAAAATTCATCATTTAAAGCGGTTGAAACGTTTTTAGGTTCAATTTCGGAAACAAAGCAAATATTTGAAAATGTTTCATGAAGAGAAGATCGAGTTCTTACCCCAATAGATGGTTCCCCAATTACTAGCTCCTTTGGATGATTTTTTGAGAAGTTCAAGATGCTTGGGGGCACATATTCATCTTCCTTGGCCTTCTCCTCCTCTTCTTTGGAAGGGTCCTCTTCGTCGTGCTCCAAAGATGGCAAGGGTTCATCATTTGTACCTATAGGAAGTCTTTCTGCACAAGGAATAAATTCATCAAATTTTACATTAATAGATTCTTCAACCTTACTTGTTCTTTTGTTAAATATTCTATAGGCTTTACTAGTTGAAGAGTATCCAAGAAATATTCCTTCATCACATTTTTCATCAAATTTTTCTAAAGAATCTTTTGTATTTAGAATGAAGCATTTACAACCAAATACTTTAAAATATGATACGTTAGGTTTCTTTTGATAATATAGTTCATATGGTGTGAGATTTAAAGATGGGCGAAGCATGACTCTATTCATTACATAACATGATGTGCTTACGGCTTCGGCCCAAAAGGACTTAGGTAATTTATATTCAGATAGCATAGTACGTGCTAGTTCTTGGATTGTCCTATTCTTTCTTTCTACAACACCGTTTTGTTGAGGTGTGCGTGGACCAGAGAATTCATGCTTAATACCTAACATTTCACAAAAAGATTTAAAATTTTCATTTTCAAATTCTCTTCCATGATCTGAGCGAATGCATTTTATTTTTAAATCTAGTTCATTTTGAATACGAGTACATAATTTTGAGAATTAGCAAAACGCATCAGATTTAGAAGAGAGAAATAAAGTCCAAGAATATCTGAAGAAATCATCTATTAGAATGAAAGTATATATTCTACCACCAAGACTTGCGGTGCTAACGGGACCAAAGAGATCCATATGAATTAATTGCAATGGGTTTGAAGTAGAGATTTCATTTTTGCTTTTAAAAGATGATTTTGTAAATTTTCCTTTTTGGCATGGAGAACATAGTGAAGTCAAATTTCCATTCAATTTAGGCAATTCTCTAATCAATTCCTTTTTGGATAGTTTTAAAATAAGCTTTGTACTAGCGTGACCTAAACGTCTATGCCATAATTCTAACTCGTCATTTTTAGTTATAAAACATTTTATAGATGATTTTGAAAGATCATGAAACGAAACTATATAAACGTTGTGAATTCTAGGTGCAGTTAGTAACACATCTTTTGTGTTAGGATTAAATATTTTACAAAGATTAGTGGATGATTCAAATAATACATATAATCCTTTATCACACAATTAACTTATAGATATTAAGTTATGTTTTAATCCTTTTACATAAAGAACATTTGAGATAAGAAAGGATTCGTTACCCACTGTACCTACTCCCATGATCCTTCATTTACCGTTATCACCAAACGTTATGATCCCTCCTTTCTTCTTTTCTAGGCTAAGGAATTTTGCTTTGTTGCCCGCCATGTGCTTGGAGCAGCCTGAGTCCAAGTACCACACGTCCTCTGTTTCCTTAGACTTCCAACAAATCTCAATGTCGCTAAGAATACTAGAGTCGTCATCGTTGCTTTTTGCCATTAAACATAGGTTTGCTTCCTCCTCACTGCTTGACTCAGATTCACTTGATTCTTTAGAGGAAGAATCATCCCAGGTTGCGGCTTTCAATACCTTCTTTTTCTCCTTCATTTTGTATCGTTCTTTTTGCTCTTTTTGATACTTCGGGCACTGGCTCCGAATGTGTCTGGTATTTCTGCAGTGATAGCACTCTGGTGGTGGTCTTTCTTCTTCGTCTTCACTTCATTTTTCTTTCTTTGATGTGGAGGAAGACCATTTTCGTCGAGTATCCTTTTGGAAGAACTTCCAGAAGGTGTTCGTTCTTTCTGGATTTCTAATGAATTTCCTGAAGTTCTTCACCAGGAGGCCTTCTTCATCTTCATCATCATCTTCGATGATCTCCTTCTTTGATTTTAGTGCCAACGCTTTTTTCTGTGGCACTTTATTGTATTCATCGTGTTGGATCTGGAGTTCTACCTCATGGGTTTTGAGATTCCCAATAAGGTTCTCGATCTGGAGCGTTCTTAGGTTGTGCGACTCCGATATGGCCGTCACCTTTGGATTGAACCTCAGAGGTAGAGAGCAGAAATTTTTCCTGACCAAGTCCCCGTCTGAGTAGATCTTTCCAAGTGCTTTTGAAGCGTTGACGGTCTTGGTGAAAAGTGTGTACATCGAGTTCATGCCCTCTTCGGCATCCATCCTGAATTTTTCATATTCAGATTCCAGTTGAAAAAGCTTTGCATCTTTTACCTGCGATGTACCTTCATGAGTAACTTTTAATTGATTCCAAATATCATAAGTAGTTACACAAGCAGAAATTCTATTAAATTCAGTTCTATTTAAAGCACAATATAGAGCGTTCATCGCCTTAGCATTATTTTTGCATCTTAGTTTATCGTTATCATCCCATTAATCCTTAGGTTTTAGTAATGTAGCCTCTCCCACTACAGTTGTAGGAGGAGAGTACCGAACTTCTACCATGTTCCATACTTCTACATCCATGGTCATAAGAAAACACATCATTCGATTTTTCTAGTAGTTGAAATCTGACCTAGAAAAGAGAGGTGGTCGACTAACACCCTGACCCTCCGAAAAATCGAGATCATGAGACGCCATTATTCCCGGTTGTTAAGCCGATTGGAATAAAACCGCTCTGATACCACTTGTTGGATCGGTAGGCGCCCTTAGAGGGGGGGGGGGGGGTGAATAAGGATTTTTAAAACTTATGTTATATTTTGATTATCTTTGAAATAATGCGTGATTAAGAAGGTGAGAAATCAAACAAAACAATTGAAATAAAGTAGAAACATGCTTTATTAATATGAAATAAGGTTTTACAAAAGTTGATTTCTATAACGCTAGAAATCGGTGGTGATTAATAGTAAACTCTTTTTGTTTTCTATCCCGACTCGCATCCCTACGAACCGGTGCCCCTAGCCTATCCTTCCCCGGATTTGTCCTCAAGCCGCTCTAGCCAATCTAACCCCGGATATGGCCTTGAGCACTCCTAGACCTAACCTAGATCTAGTCGCCAACACGGGCGAATTTCTGCCCTAAGTTCTACCCAGACCTAGTCGCCAACACGAGGCGAATTCTCTAATGATTTACAAGAAATATGAAATGACAATAATAAAAACTCCCTCTTGAAGAACTTTTGAAGTTGGAGACGAAGATCCGCTGTAGAATAAGCGTTGTAGAAGCGGACGTCGTTTGGATCCGGCGTGAAGAGATTCTCCTTCAGAAATTCGCAGAGCTTTGGTAGGACATCAACTTTCTGCCAAATCAGGCTCTGGAATTCTATCACTCAATCTCTCTCTATCACGGGCCTTTGAAACGAGAGAAGAGGGGTCCTATTTATAGCCTCTGCGCTAGCGCCTGCGCTAGCGCTACTGCCGGCGCTATCCCATATTAGGACAAATTCTGCGCGGGAGAATCTTCAACCTGAGGAAATATTTCTGTCTTGCCTTCTGTGCTCTACGTTGCCTCCTGCGCTATCCGCTACTGCCAGGCGCTAGCTCCTTCTAAATGTGCTACCAAAATTGCGCTAATCATCGCTAGCGCCGGGCGCTAGGTGCTAACGCCGGCGCTAGTGGGCATGTTGGATTTGTTGGCTCAATTTTGGGGGCAACCTTCCTTTGTTATCCTTGAGTCATATGGACTTTGTTTCCTGCACACTTGAACACACAATGATCAAATACACATAGGATTTGTTATTCTCAAACCAAGGAGATGCGGAAGACCATGTTCCAACAAAGTTCTCCTACTTAACTATCCTCGTCTATTGTTTAGTTGACCTTAGAAGTTTAGGCTTAATCTTGGACTTCCTGAGGTCTACCCTGTGAAGGGCTCGCAGCGGTACTAGGAGGTACGATGAGATGATAGCACAAACCGCCCTTTCCAAGAAACTTACTATTATTGATAACTACCCATAACCATACCCATCTCACCATTACACTTGAATTAACCCTAAGTGATTTATGACTCTCCAAGGGATAGACGATCTATCGTCGATCCCGAGCACAAACTTGCCCCTTAACCACCGGGCACTCTCTACCTTGAATCCTATTAGTGACCTCAACCAGACCAGGTACACCAACTATCTTCCATTTCCACTTAGTAGTCTACCAGTTACCTTAACTCTACAGTTTTACTATGCGCAGACCTAGTAGACTATATCATCCAAAATGACCCAAGATTATTATTGGTGGTGTGTTATGCCATTTTATGACTAAATCCAGAAATTCATAATTTTCCTGATTGATTTAACATTTATTATAATTTCTTTAAAATTAGGGATCCTATGATTTTGTAAATCAAGTATGGTTTTCTGACATGGTATGGCGTCACTAAAATTTGTACAACTAGATAATAGAAAACAATAGCCAAACCTGAATTTCACAATTTTCTAGAAAGGTTTTGACCTCTAATTAAAATTTAAACTAATTAATCAAGATCAATGATTAACAAAGAAGCTTCTAGAAATTCTCATTCAACAATTGCAAGAAAATTATCTGTTGTCCAAAATGGTTAGAAAAGTTTACTGATGGATTTCCATAATTTTATAAATCCATTTGACCATATAATTCCATTAATTAAATAAACATGTCCAAGGCCACCTTGTGAAGGGAATCATATATAAATAACTCCAAAAATTATTCTAAAATTAATAGATCATGTGTTTGGCCTAACAAGTCCTCTAACCAATTTCCATAATTTTTCAGTGAGTCTTAAACCCACAAATTAATTTTCTTACAATAAGGGTAAATATTGGGGCTATGAATAAAGTACTATATATATCAATCTAAAATTCCTACCAAAATTATCAAAGAATGATATCATCCATATAAGCTTACTTACAAAATTTCATGAACATCCAAGATATTATGATTATGTAAATTATTAATATAGAAAGTACCCTAATTAGTTCTTAACTAATTCTGAGGGGATAAATGTTTCTAAAAATTCTAGATAAATTATCCAGGACTTATTTTCACCCCATGAAACTCTCTACCAAGTTCCAAGTCAATCCGATGAAATATGACCCCCATGGCCTTCAATAGGTTCAATATACAACCCTAAAGTTTGAACTAGGGCTCTAGGGCACATCCACCCTAAACCACCCAAATAAACTTGTGGGGGTATTTATATGGCATCAAGTCAGTGGTCAAAGTTTCACAACATTTAGATGAGGGTTGATCTCCCAAATCCATCAAGTGCACTTTTGATCTAAAATACTATAGTTTGACCAAGTTTGGGTTACTTAATTACCCTACCGATTCAATCCCAAATAAGATGAAATTTTTACCAGAGTCGTGTCATGACCCTAAGAACCACCCACCAAAAATTGGAAGGGTTTAGAGGTCTATATAATCTAAAATTAATTCATACATGAATTATTAAATTTCTACAAAAACTACAGAAAAAATTCTCCAAAAATTCTCATTTTAGGATATGTTGAGGGTGAGGGTAAATCTAGACTATGCTCCAAATTTTACAGCATTTGGATGTCCGGATTAGTGGGGGTACTCAAATCAATATCAGGCCAAACCTATGTACAGGTTGCACCATTTTGAGTGCTTCAGTCAAACCATTGAGCCAAATCGACTCAAATTAGTTTTATATTAAACTAGACAAAAAGATCTACAACTTTTGTCTCTGGCCATTTTTCCTGAAACGGCACCTAAGGTGTTCTAATTTCTGTTTTAAAATCGTGCATTTCTATGGGAAAATATGACGTTAATTAATCATAAAATCAATAAATCTATCAAAATGAAGGGCATCGGTTCATCTTCTCTGATCAGCCAACAGTCACAATTGACCCGTCCTGTACCAACTTGGGAGGTGATTTCCCAGCCACCTAAATGCTTTCCCGGTCGGCCAATGCCACCACCACCTCCGTAGAGATGGCGGCCGGCGAAAGACGGTGGTTGGCCGGCCGGAGGTGGCCGGAATCGGGATTTAAAACAAGAAAATCAAAGCTTGAACCCAAGCTTTCGGCCATGCCGATCCAAGGCCAATTGGCCCTAAACCTTGCGGCCAATATAAAGAGATCTATCCACTAAGAGAGAGGAGGAGGGGAGGACCTGAGTGGTGGCTTGAAGCCGTGCCGATCGCCGGTCCGTCATGTTTGGTCGTGAGCTCTTGGGTGACATGCCGATGAGTGCCTAGATGGTTGATTTCTTTTGAAATGTGTGGGAAACTCCTTCCCTTCACCCTTTGAGCCATTTTATAGAACCAATCCTGATATGGGAAGAGATGAAGCTTGGGATTCCTCCATTAACACCATTCATGGTGAAAATTTTGTCCATACCTAAAGGTCACCAAATTCATCCCCCTTAAGAGTTGGAAAACCTATTAATCTTCTCAGCGGTTTGTCTAAACCATCACTACCGCCAGCGCTAGCGCCGCATTCAATACACCCCCTTCTTTCTACGATTGAGTATTTGGGGTGTTACGAGGGGACCCCTTAATGGGTTAGGTGGGATCTTGGGTCACGGTGATGCCCTAAAGCCAACCCTAGGCATGGTAACTGGAAATTACAATCCACAGACCATGGTGATTTTCATCTCGAGCCTAAGCTCTTACGATCCCTTCGCGCATCCTAGGGTTTTGTCATGACCTAGTCATGACAAAACCAACCTAGGGTCTAGTTGTTTGGGGGATGTTACACAATCTCAATCTCCCCTGAATCTGTGCACTATGTTCAGCATGTTCAATCTCAATCTCCCCCTTGTTTATCAACCTGATCCACCTGATCCTCCTTCTGTTTCTCCACCTTCTTAACCTCATCAGTATGGGAGGTTAAGAATGACCTAGTCACAGAGAAGGAGGACATTCTTGTCGGTAAGGACTGTACAGAGACAGTGACCTCACCAAAATGTGTTTGCATGGTTTCAAAGGTTGTTTCACTCTTGAGAAGTATGCTCATCCATATTGAGGTTGTGTTGGTTACCATTTGTACTGCATGATTTGGTGAAGTAGAGGGCTTTGGACATGGCCAGTGGTGGAACTAGGATTTACGCTCCGCCCGGGCACAACAAATATAAGAAAAACAAAAATATGTGTCCAAGTTATGTGCAAGTTCAAATTATAGTGACCCTCTTTGCTGCAAAGATTCAAATTCTTTTTAAAGCCACTTATGTTGTTGAAGTTGTTTTCTTAGTTGCATTAATGGCTTGAGCTAATGATGTTGTTCAAATAAATTATATATCCATCCTTCTGATGGGATTGACTGTGAATTGCTACCCAGCTCACTTGAATCATCTTAAAATTGACCACTTTTTTGCTCTGCTTGGTAAATGCAGAATTAAATTAAAAAAACACTCATAAGCTGCAACTTGAAAGATGTCAGCTATGGCAAAAGAAGAACTAGAAATTGCAACATTGAGCTAGAACTACAGGAGAAATCAGATAAACTGTAGAAGCTTCATCACTAAACACTGAAAAAATAGAAGTTTACCAAAGCAGAACACGAATTTCATTTTTTTTAAACAAGACATTAACATGAATGTTGCTGCTCAAAAAATTATGAAATCGAATGCCATTAACCAAAGAAAAATGTTGCATTATTTTACACAGATCCAATTATAAAATCGAATGTCATTAACCACAGAAAATGTCTGCTTTGTAGCAGCAGGGAGAATCAATAGAGATCGACGAAACATATGACCATATCTTTCGGAATTCCTAAATCTCTTTTAGGATTCCTAAAATCGATGAAACATGCTAATATTTGGGGGAAAAGTGAGAGAGAACAAAGAATCGAAAAAGATACATAGAAAATAGTAACCTAGAATCAGAAAAATAACGAGGAAGACTATAACTGGATAAAAATAATCATCGATCTATACTCACCTTGAGACAAAATGAACCGAGAAGAAGGAGAAGAGCAGTGAAAGAAGTCGGTGGTGATCGATCTGTCGTCGATGAGGGAACAACGTGAGGGGAGCACAGGCTCGCGATGAGAAAACAAAACCAAAAATCGGAAGGCCTCGGTCGATCACTCACTTTTCTTCAGATCTTTAACCGACACGCGAGGCAGTAAGGGGGATCGGCGAGGGAGGAGAAGCACAGGATGCGAAAGATTGGGGGCCGGCGAATGCGTAAGAACTAAACCAATAAACTTTTTTTTGCGATTTTTACGCCCGGGCACGTGCCCCCGGGCGTCTCTCTGCGTGGGTCCGCCTGTGGACATGGCAACATGGGCAGAGACTTTGCATAGCAGTATTTTCCCAACAATATCTGCCAGTAATTGGTACTTTTCAGAGAGATTAATATTCTTCAGGTGAATTAGTTTTTACTTTGAAGAATTTATCCATTTGAGCATCTCTTTTATTTCTCTGCCAGATACCTCTGGTTCTCCAAAAAGAAGGTCAAAGGTACATCCTGCACATGTAACTCATTTAACTAAAATTAAAGTCCATTATATATATACTTCCCTTCCTTTAGCTGGGCTATCTTATGTTATTCATCCTGCACATGTAACTCAAACATTAGTAGGAACCCAGATTACCTTGGACCCATTGCTTCTACCTTGAAATGGTGAGATGAAAGTGTAAGCAGGCCTTTCATGATACCCCTTAGGATGGTAGAGTGGTAGTCTGTTAAACCAACAAGTTTTAGCATTGTGTCCATTCTTAAAACAATAAAAGTATTTAGAATTGTACTGAGAAGTGAGAGAGGGAAGTCTAGATGTTTTAAAATTCTTTACTGGAAACATACGTCGAGAAGAAATCGACGCATCTCTAGAGTTGCGTCGAGTGTAATTCGACGTGTCTGCATAGTTACGTCAATAATAATTCGATGCAGAATATTGGTTGTGTCAAATAGAATTTGACGCACCCTCATACTTGCTTCGAGTTGATGTCGAAGCATATGCTGAACTCTGTCGAATTTCATTTGATGCCTATTTAAAACTGCGTTGAGTTCTAGTCGACGCATAATTCTTTTTATTAAGATTTTTATAATTTTTATTTGGCTTTTCTAAGGGGTGTTTACCTAGAATCCCTATTTGATTAGAAATGTTTACCCTATTGAATATAGTGAGTTTATTAGGGTTATTATTTTGTTCTTCACATGATTCCAAGTTGTTATTAGGCTGATTTATACTAGACCTAATGAATGCTTCAGGATTTTCCCAGGCAAGTTTGATAGGGATTAGTGTGTTGGTGGATGGTAGCGATTTTAGATCAGTATGGTTAAATCTCTTGGAGAGATTTTGTGAGATGTCCTTAAGCTTTTGACTCCGACCATTGAGTGAGTCCTCAAAGGCTTTTGCCTTTGTAAGTTCTTTCTTTAAATCAGAATTTTTATTAGTTACTGTATCTATTTCTTCCTCTTTTCTATATATCTGGTTTCTTAAGTCATAGTTGACTGAATATAGATTATCTTTCCTAAGAACTTCTAGTTCTTTTCTAAGTGAGTTAAGTTCTTTTTGGCTATTGATATAATCTTGGAAAAAATCTTTAAAATGTTCTTTAAAATCTTTTGAAGAGAGATCAAAGTCATCAAATATAGTTACTTGACTTTCTTCAGTAGAGTCTTCCAGAGCGATTAAACAAGCTTCTTTAGCTGCACTATCTTCATCACTGTCAGATGAGGAGGAACTTGACTTAGAATCTGAGTCACTCCAAGTTCCAACAATGAAGCCTTTGCCATTCTTCTTATCTTTCCTCTCATCTGAGCTTCCTTCAATTATACTTGAGAGAGAATCCCAGATTTCCTTAGTTGATTGACATTCAGCCACTGTCTTAAATATGTCATCTGACATAGTTAATGCTAGTATGTTCATAGCTTTAACATCACATGCCATTAATTTCTTCTCAGCTTCAGTCCACTCTGCTCTGGGGACTGCAGTTTGTGATAATGTCCCACTAGCATCTTTTCTCACTGGGACTGGGGACCTGAAACAATGACATTAAAAATGTCTTCATCAATATAGTTCATTTATAGATTTATTCTGACCTTCTAGAGTGTAAAACTATTCAGATTATACAGTGGTGGTATTGTTGATGCATGGTCCTTAGAGCTCATTTTTCTCTACAAGATAGTTTTTGGTAATTTAAAATAAAGAAATAAGAGTGAGGAGATCTTTTGATCAAGGTGTTAACCTTTTAATGATCAACCTCCCTCTAATACCAATTGAAAGTACACAGTGTGTCTCTGAATATTCTCTAGAGGGGTGGTGGGTGGGTGGGTGGTTGAATAGAGTTTTAAAAGCTTTTGTACCCTAAAAGTGCACACACAATAAAACTACTAAGTAATATGCAATCAACACAACCAAAACAGAATAAAGTGAATGCAGTAAATATAAATACACAAAACAGTAAAGAGGGACATCATAGAAAATCAATCCAGAAGGCACATAATTTTTATAGTGGTTCCCCAAAATGGGGGTAATCCACTCTTCTACCTCCCTAGTAGGATTGCACTAACTGTGTCTGAGTCTTTTGACAAGGAGGCTCTCAGAACCACTAAGTCTTTTGATAAGACGACTCTCAGAACCACTGAGTATTTTGATAAGGAGACTCTCATAACCACTAAGTCTTTTGATAAGGAGACACTTAGAACCACTGTATCTTTTGATAGGGAGACTCTTAGAACCACTGAATCCTTTGAAAGATGGATTCTTAAAACTCTTTTACAGTTGGTGAATGAAGAAGAAGAAACAAAGAAGAGAAACGCTCAGTTTCCAGAGAAACCCAGAAGCTTGTATATGGTAGATGCTAGAAAGCTCTAGATAATTCAAGATCATGTATATACTATATTTGTATAGAACACTCTAGAGTGGTAGTAGTCTAGAATCTTCTATGTTTTGGAGGGAAACCTTTAGTGGGGGCACTTGCTCCGCCCGTGTGTGATTGTTGTGGGGGGGGGGGGGGGGAGCATAGGTTCTTCCCATGGGCCACTACGGTGAAATTTACATTTATAGACCCCAACAAATTAAAAAGTAAAAGTAGACCCAAAATGATCACACTAAGCCATCTGCCTCATGAAATTTCGCGGCTCCATGACACAACTTCTGATGGGGTTCCCTAAAATCGTTACGGGTTAAGTCGGCCTTGCCAAAATCATGGCCCGGACCGGATCGTCGAAATGGACCGCCTCGACCAAGTGAAAACGCTTGAGAGTTGGGCGCGCGATGAACCCGAACCAGGCGTAACGAGCACAAACAATCGAGGGGTCGCCGAAAGAGCCTACGCTCCGCATATGCGCGCAATGCCCCCCCCCCCCCCCCCCCGGCGCACGCAGAAAAAGCCCTCGGCAATGCGTGCAGCGCGCCGACGGTAGGGGTGCAAGCAGTTCGGTTTGGGTCGGTTTGAACCCAAACTGAAACCAGACCAAAAAGATTCGATTACTTTTTTTCTCCAAACCGAACCAAACCTAAACCGATCGGTTTGGTTCAATAGTCCGGGCAGTTTGGCCGGTTTTCGGGGCGGTTTCCAGTTTAAAAAATTCTCCTTAATCACCAGGTCTAAGTCAAATCACAAATCTACTATATATATTAGTTTACTATTGCAAGCATGAAAAACATTTAAACGTTATAGCTGTTATGCAAAAAATATGATTTTTCTCAAGCACACCGGTCATATGCTTACCAAGGGATGTTCACACACCGCATATGAAGGCAACTTCCTAGCTGAGAGAAGGGTAAATATTTGCTTTCTATTGAGAAACAACTAAGTTAATTTACATGAAAAAATGCATCACTTGCTTATGTATTTAGCAGGAGGAAGGGAAGCGTGATTATACCACATATCCATACAATTATAAGTTATTTACTAATTTTATATAGATGAATATTGATGTGCATTCGTCAAAATATGGTGTTACAGTTGTTTTCCAATAATATGACATACACATAACTACACAAAATGCAACATTTCACGAGGAACGACAACACATATATGCAATTCACCCATCACCATTGCCTGTGAGTGAACTACTGATCATAAGTAGTGTAAAAAAATGCAACAATATATAATATCTGCATTGCTCACAATTCCCAATCCACCAAGCGGCAAGTACCTATAAGAATACAAAATAAAAACATTACGTTTTTTTGTACTTTATAGCAGATCAAGCTTGGGAAAAATAAGGAATCAATACTTAATCATTCGACAATATTTATTTCATCTTCATCCACAATAGTTAGACAATATCCATTGCATCTTCATCCAATCGGTACTTCTAACTCTAAAAATGTTATATGTTTAGCAACTAGCAAGAAAGCTGGGCGCCAGAGCCGAAGGTGGGGAACAGGAAGATAATAATCAAATATGTTAAGGGATAAACCTTTAGAAATTATGACTGAGAGAGAGATTAGACTGGGAGTTGAGAGAGTGATGGTGTAACGCCCCAAATTTATTAAAACAAGTATTGGTGTGCACATAGCTTGTTTTGGAGTGCGTTTAATTTTTGGGGTGCGAATAGAGGTTTGGGAGTCCATTCTTGGCAATAAACGAGCCATTGAAGAACTGTCTTCAATTTTATGGACCTTCTGAAAAGGTATTAAAAAGGACAGCAGAAAAGCTTCTATTTCTGATTGTATTCGACGCTGCGTCGACTTCATCATTTGTCATATCGACACACCTCTGAGTTCTTATCAAAGTAGCTTCGAATTCCTTCTTAGCTCTAGCTGAACTCAGATGTCGATGTTGCGTCGAGTCCTTATCGACATATCTGTCGAGTTGAAGACTTGGAATTGAACTTTATCTTCTGCGTCGAGCAGAAGTTGAAGTTGCGTCGACTTCTGAGATGGCTTCGATAGGCTCTTCCTCTACTTTGAGTTCCTTTCAACGTTGCGTCGACTTCTGATATAGATTTGACAAGCTCTATCTCCTGCGTCGAGTATATATAGACGTTGTGTCGACTTTTGAAATACCTTTGACAAGCTCTGTCTTCTGCGTCGAGATCATTTCGACATTGCATTGACTTCAACTGATGCATCGACTCCAAGTCGATGTTGCGTCGACTTCTAGTCGACGCAAAGTTACTCTGGATAGTTTTCTTCAACATTCAGCTTGCCGTTTTCATTAGTTTGACTCAGCTAACTTCCTAAGACTTCTATGCCTAAATTACCCTTACTATACAACATGGGTAATTACCCTAGAGAGCAAAATCACCTATAATTAATTTGTTAAGTTAAATCAAAAAGGAGTTTTTCCTAACAGAGATAATCTTCACGGAAACATATTCTCTCAAAGTCCATTATAAGAAGATCAAGGTTGAAGCCAATCCATATTTGGCTTTAAGAAGACTCTGGATTTATCAAGATCTATGATATATTCTGAGTTTATAGAAAGGTTTTGTATTAAAAACTTTTATAACTATAAGACCTTTCTGAGATCTGAGCTGTTGTATTCCTTTGTGAAATCTGAGTTGTAGGGTCCTGTGTGGCCTGAGTTGTAGGGTCCCGTGTAGCCTGAGCTATAGGGTCCCATATGATTTGTGGTAGGAGGCCAGTCAGTACCTCTGAGGTAGGAGACTTCGTCTCTGACTTATGGATCCAAGGTAGGAGGCCAACCAATGCTTTTAAGGTATGGTCCTAGTGAGCCGAGGTAGGAGGTTAGTCAGTACCTCTGAGGCAGGAGACATGGTCTATGAGTTGTAGGATTTATGGATCTAAGTTTTATTTGGAGTTTGCCGAGGCAGCTCACTGCTAAATAAATGGAGGGGGAAGTGGACTACCCAACTAGGAGAACCACTATAACTTTCTTTGTTTCTGCCGTTGATTTTCTGTGATTGTGTGTTCGTTGCATTTACTTTGATTATTCCGCATTAAGTTTATAAAAAGTCGACAACACCTATTCACCTCCCCTCTAGGTGAAGATTAGACCAATCCCGTAACTAACAAGTGGTATCAGATCTAGGTTATTCAAAGAGAGCTTAATAACTTGAACACGACCTATAAAAAGGGATTCAAAGTCTAACCACCATGACTTCAGGAGAAAGTTTCAAGGAGCTAAGGTCTATGAAATTACCTATCTGTTAAAAAGAAAACTTTCTCATATGGAAGGAGAGGGTCAAGCTCTTCATGGAATCCTCTGACCTAATGATATTCATAACAGTTGAAGAAAGTCCTTTCATCTGTATGAAAGCGTCAATAATAGATCCAACTAGACAAGTTCCCGAGAAATATAATGAAATGACCAATGATGAAATCATCTTAGCCACCATGGACAAGAGGGCTAAGAACATTCTGGTCAGCTGTATCGATGATTCTACTTTCCAAAGAAATGTGGGACTCTCTAATAGTCTACATCGAAGAAACAAAAGAAGTGAGAGATGATAGAAAATCACTTATGAATCAAGAGTATGCAGCATTCATGTAGGATAAGAAGGACTCAATCTCAGAATGTTATGAGAAGTTCTTCAAGATAGTGAATGGTCTGAGAACATATGGGAGGAAGTTCTCCAGCTATGATTTGAAAGACAAGTTTATCAGATCACAAAATAAAGAATGAGATATCAAGATCTGTGCCATAAGAAAGATAGGGAACTTGGCCAATATGCAGCCCCAAAATTTGTTTGGAAAGTTGCTGTCCCATGAGCTACAACTAAATACAAGGAAGGCTGAAGAGGAATGCAAAAAGGACAAGTTAGTAGATTTCAGAGATGAAAGCACAAGAAGGTGCAGGGAGAACTATCCAAGTCATCAAGAGAGAAATGCTGAACATGATGAATCTGAAGCCAACACTTCAGGCTCTGAACTTTCTGAAGAAGAGTTACATATTCTCAACAAACAAGTAAATAGACTGTTGTCAAAGATGAGAAAGGACACACATATGGCATCCCCTTCAAGTTCTAGAAAGTATGATCACTGCTTTGACAGACCAAAGAAAAAGTTCAAAGAGGATATGTATGACTCTAAATCGAACAAACATGTTTCTACTAAAGTTGTTTGCTATGACTGTCAAAAAGCAGGTCACATAATTATTGACTGCTCAGTAAGGAGAAAAGAAAAGAAGAATGCCAAGTATGATGACAAAAGATCTCATAAGGGCATGAAGTATGAGAAGAGCTTCATTGCCAAGAATACCAAGACATTAAGTGACAGCAACAACAACTCTTCTAAGTATGAAGAAGAAGCCTACATTGGGCTTACTTCACAGTCTGAAGATGAGGGGTAGACTATTTATCCTCCTGCCAGGGTGTGCATAAGGGCACTGTTGTCCATGTTAGATAGTGAGTCTGAAGAAGAGGGCTACTATGGGACTTTGGCTATGTCATAAGAAAGTCAGCATGAGTCCAACTCACCTACTAAGGTACAAATCAAAACTCTTTTATCATGCACTGATTCTAATTCAGAAGCAGAATCATGTTATGAAATAGATTCTAAAAAATCATCCTCACCTGAGTCTGATCATGAGGATGAAGCTGATCTAGTGGATCCATTTTGTGTCTTGCTGGATGCTCTGAAAAGAAGTAAAAAACTTGTCAAGGTACAAGCTGAGGAGATTGAATGCCTTAGGGTTGCTAAATCTGAACTCCTTGAGAAAGCTAAGAAGCTAGCACAAGTGAGTGATGAAATTAGCAAGCTAAGAGGGATCTCCAGGATCCAAGATGATACACTAAGTCAGAAGAACAAGATCATCAAAGATCTTGAGGAGAATCTCCTCATTGAGAGGAAGCTCGTGGCTAGGTTTTTCAAACCACAAACATTGCTGCAAATCATTGACAGTTTTTTGCACCATATAGAAGTGGTGTATGATATACTGAGGAGGCATGCAAGGGCAAGACTATAAAAGATCAGAATATTTTTTAGAATGTCATATTGCCTACCAATACCTATGATCATGATCTTTCCCATGGATTTCTATCCAGTGAGTGCTCTACCAGTGGAACAATGGCATAAAACTCAAAGAGTAGAATAGACATTGGACTGAGTGCTCTCAAGACACCTCTTGAGGAAATCCAGATGAAAAATCATGGATCATTTGTGTTTGTCTCTACAACACCAACAATCAAAGGAAAGGGAAAGACCATTCCTCCAAGTCCTATCCCTAAGATGAATCATGTGACTGTGCAGCCCACCTTCCATCATGCACACAACCACATGATTTATCTAAGAAATGCTAAGAATGCAGTAACATGCTTTCTGATCATCACTACATTTAGAAAGTGACACATAAGAGGAGGTACAATAGATATGAATGCTGATATTGTGGCAAAAATTGGCCACTTTGCCATAGACTGTTGGTTCATTTCAATAGTGCAAAGGCAACGAATATAAGGCTTTCCAGTAGTATTATTGTGAAACATCCTGTGATTATGAGTAACAAGAACCAAGGACCCAAAACTATTTGTGTACAACCCCGATATTTTCCAAGAGGTGAGCGGAGGCTAATGGATCAATAGGCGAGAAGAGTAGGAGGAAGGGCGAACCAGGTTTTCAAAGGCCGCTCGCAGGAAGGCGGGCGAGCCGGGCCCTCACTGGCCGCTCGCAGGAAGGCGGGCAAGTCGGGTCCCCGGTGGTCGCTCGCATGAGGGTGAGCAAGCCTGGCTCTCGCGGTTCGCGAGAGGGAAGCCAGATGAGAGGAGCTCTTGTGGGTGGCTCGCCCAGTAGGGGTCTAGGGGTGATTTTACCTGGAAACCCTTGGTGGTCTACGGTTAGCCTCTCAAAACAACGTAGTTTGGCTGTTGGCAGACCATTTCGGGCTGCGCATAGCAAAAGCGTAAGGCGGAATCCTGCTATTAGCAGACAGTAAGTAAAAAACTATATATAGACCTTGAAGGGCACCTTTGGAGAGGAATTACAATCTTAGTACTCTGAGCTTCCTTCTCCCTAGGTTATCTTGGCTTAGCTCTCAGGCTCTCCAACGTGCCCAATCACAGCTTTGGCTTGGGAGGGGAAGCGCTCTAAGATCTTCCGGGTGTGTGGTGGGACCTCCTCGCTGCGACCAAGGGTCTGTGTCTAGTTCTGAGGCTTCAGTCTATTCCTTCAGAGGAATCAGTAAGTGCTAGCTGCCCCCCATCCTTGGGGGTCCAAGCTCCATAAGAGACCAAGTTATGATTTCAATATTTTTGGTGCGGTGAGCGTGGAGTGCAGATAGTACAAGAAAGTTCAAAGGAAGAGACATGGTGGAAGACGACGAGCGAGAAGCGGGCTTTGGCGATTCGCCACCACCCGGCCCGCCAGCAATGGTAGAGATGCTGGCAGACCTCAAGAGGGACCTGCTCGGGGCTTTTCAGTGTGCGGTCGCTACGGCACTTGGGGGTCTCGCAACCCCTGCGCCCTAGGTGGCCCATCCAACTGGAGTCGGCGAGAGCGCCCCAAGGCAGAGGGCAGGAAAGGAGGCGATGTCCCACGCGCCAGAGCGAGATCTTGCGGGGCAGGAACTTTTTCCCAGCCCAGCGAGTGCGAGCAGGGTCCTGGCGAGTACCGTCCAGGCAGGCGGGATCTAGGCCAGTGGGGTCCCGGCGAGTGGCCCCTCGGCGAGCGCGAGGCCAGTAGGAGCTGGGTCGCCCGGGGAGCTCGCGAGGCAAGTGGATCAAGTCAGGGGAGTGAAGGGGAAGTCCCTTCTACGAGTTGGTGCTCTCGGCACCACTCCCCGAGTAGTTCAGGGAGACGGCCATGATGTTACACATCGGTAAGGATGACCCCATTCAGCACCTGCAGTGGTTTGAAGACATGTGTTGGGATCATTGCCCACAATGTCTTAGATTTGGAGAAGTCCATTCCTAAGTCAAAGATATATCTCAGAATGTATTTGATATACTCTCTAGAATCAATGTGCAGGAGATCAGGTCAGGCAAAAAGTTCTTGGAATTCATTCATGTTCACAAGCGTCGAGACATCATACATCGCTCGACGTCTGTGACCCAGAAGCGTTGACTCATGTCTACTACTCAAATAGACAAGGTCGCAGCTGAAGTTCTGAGACCAAGTTTGGAAGCGTCGAGTCAAGTTATATCGCTCGACGCCTTGGAAAGAGAAGTGTCGACTTAACTTCAGTCAGCTCAGCGTCAACCAGAAGTGTCAAGATATGAAGGCATAGTTAAGAAGCGTCGAGCCCCTGTACGTTGCTCGACTTCTTCAGATAAAAAGCGTCGACTAAGTGATGATTGCTCTACGCCTGAGAAGGAGGAGTCGAGAGCTTCAGTCTAAGGAGTATGCGTCGAGCGTCTAAATATCGCTCGACGCCTAATTGAAAAAGCGTCGACAGAGATGTTAAGTGCTCAACGCCTCTTCTACAAATACTCTGAACTGAGGAATGTCTTCTACAGCTAGCTGAGCCTTTGTTTCCATTGAAGACCATTGAAGACGTAACGTCGTGCTGACGTGGAAGAGCATAACAGACATTGCAGATGACGGGCTATAAATAGAAGGCATGACCTATGGGTTATGTAGTTAACAAGTTAAGAGAAGTGAAGAAAAGTTTTTCCTATCTTTCGAAAGCCATTGTCGTCTCCATCAGTTTGAGAGAAAGTTTGAAGAAGAATCTGGAGAAGTCGTCTTCCCTTTCAGAACCAATCTAAATTGAAGATTTCATTCAGCAATCTGGTGCTGATACCTCTCTCTGAAAGAAGAAGATCAAGAAGGAAGAATCTGTCTTCCTAAGAAGAAGAACAGTCATCACAGCCTGTCGAATCAAGAAGATCATTTGCTGCTGCTGTTCTATTGAAGATTTCTGTCTGATCATTCAGGCAGATCAAGAAGGCTCAACAATCTCAAATCTGAGTCTAAGTATTTGTTATTCTCTTTATAAATTCCTGTAGGATCTGAGTTGTCAGATCTGAGTGTAGGATCTGTCAAGGATCTGAATTGTAAGATCAGGTGTGATCTGAGTTGTAAGATCAGGTGTGATCTGAGTTGTAGGATTCAGGGGTGAATCTGAGCTGTAGGCCTGGTTATAAAGGCTGGGGTAGGATCTGTGTGATCTGAGTTAGTAAGATCTGTGAGATCTGAGACTGTAAGATCAGTTGTGATCTGAGCTGTAAGACCTGTTTGTGGTCTGAGATCTAGAGGAGCTATAACCTCTATCTAGCACACTGCTAGAAGGGGAGAAGGGGGAAAGTGGATTACCCAAGATAAGGGGAACCACTATAAAAATCTGTGTGTTCGTTTCTATGTATGTTTTTAATTCTTGAAAGCTCTGATCAGTTTTATCTTGGTTATTTTCAAGAACTGCAATAGTTTTTAAATAACCTATTCACCCCCCCCCCCTCTAGGTGTTTAGCTACCCTTAATTAAAGTCTTTCAAGTGGTATCAGAGGGTTGTTGTTCAAGAAAAGGTTTAACAGCCTGAACAAGATCTTCTAAGGGTAGATTTCTGAAGTCGTGGTGGCTAATACAGAAGGAAGCAAAGAATTCACGTCTATGAAGCTTCCAATCTGCAGAAAAGAAAACTTTGGGATTTGGAAAGAAAGGGTCAGACTTTTCATGGAAGCATCTGATCCTAGGATTTACATAACTGTTATAGAGGGACCTTTTGTTCCTATGAAAGTTTCATTTACAGATGGAAGTATAAAGACTCCTAAAACCTATTCAGAGATGACCAAAGATGAAGTGATTCTGGCCTCCATGGATAAGAGAGCTCAGAACATCATTGTTAGTGCTATTGAAGATTCAACCTTCCAAAATTTAGTCCATTGCAAAACTGCCACAGAAATGTGGGAATCTCTTATTGTCTATATGGAAGGGACTGAAGAAGTTAGAGATGACAGGAAGTCACTTCTAAATCAGCAATATGAAGCCTTCAGACAAGACAAGAAAGATTCAATAGCAGTCTGCTATGAAAAATTCTTCAAGATTGTAAATGGTCTAAAGACTTACGGAAGAACTTTCTCAGATTATGAGCTGAATGATAAATTCTTAAGATCACTGAATAAAGAATGGGATATCAAGATCTGTGCAATCAGAGAAATGGGAAATCTGGGAAACATTCAGCCACAAAACTAATATGGGAAACTCTTGTCCCATGAACTTCATCTGAATACCAGAAAAGCTGAGGAAGGACACAGCAGGGAAAATCCTATTGCTCTGAAAGCAGAAAGCTCCAAGAAAAGCAAAGAAAGAATGTCATTATCCCCCAGGATTCCATCTGAATCAGAAAAATCAGAAACCAGTAATTCTGATTCTGAAATATCAGATGGTGAATTGGCACTCTTTACTAAGCAGCTAAAAAGAATGTTGAGATGAAAACAACACTAGAAAACTAGACCCTCTCAGCTATCCAGATCTAAGAAGCATTCAAATTCTTCAGAGGGATTCAAACAAGACTCCAAGAAGGACAGGTACAATTCTAAATACAATAAAATTAATTCAGAAGAAATTGTGTGTTTTGGTTGCAGGAAATCAGGACACGTGATTGCTGATTGCCCTTCAAAGAGAAAGAACAACAAGAAATCTGATGAAAGAAAGCACAAATCTGACAAGAGACATGAGAAGAGTCTAATAGCCAAAAAGGGCAAGGTCACTCTGAATGATAGTGAATCTCAGTCATCAAACTCAGATAGTGAGGAGGCACTCATAGCCTTGATGGCTGCCAATGAAAATGAAGACAGTCTAAATGATAGAACTATGATAAAAGCTCCACTATCAAGGTCTGATAGTGAAGACGATGAAGAAGAAAATGCAGGACTCATGGTATTGAGTGATCAAGAAGATCAGGAGACAACTACTGATATAAAGGTACTTGATAAAACTCCTCTATCTGATTCTAATTCTGAACCTGAAATAGATTCATTCTCTTCTGATGAAAATGACTTACAATCTAAACTTCATGTAGATGAGATTATTGAAAAATATCAATTAATTCTCAAAGCACTTAAGAAGAGCAAAAGGCATAATGAAAGGTTACAAAAAGAAATATCTGAACTAAAGCAAGCCGGTTCTCAAAACTCTGAGACAGCTGAGAGGCTAAATCAGACAAGTAAAGAACTTAGCAAACTAAAAGTCATATCTATTATTCACATACAAACTTTGAGTACCAAGGAAAAGTTAATAAAAGAACTTGAAGCAAAACTCCTAGCAGAAAGGAAACTTGTAGCAAAGTTCTCAAAACCACAAACTATTCTTCCTATAATAGACACATTTTCTGCACAATACAGATATGGCATAGGATATGATAGGAATGCAGATAAAAACCCTAAAAGTAATGACAATGCATCTATACAACCTTTGAAGTTTAACAAAGTCATGCCTATAATAAACAAGCAAGATCAAAAAGGAGTGCATAAGTTTTATATGGGTGAATGTTCTAATAGCAAAAATGATTTAATTCAACCAAGTAACCATAATGCCAAACCTCTATGCAAAGAAAGAGTATTAACTAATCATGACCCATTTGTATTTAAAGCAAATACTAAATTCAAAAGAAAGGAACTAAGACCTGAAGTAAAAACCACTGATGAAAAGAAAACTCAACCAGCAAAAGTTACTAAAACAAATTACATAGCTTCCGTGAATAAGGCAATTAAGCAAAATATAAGTCAACATAAAGAAGTAAGAAGACCTCCAAGGAGATATAATAGATATGAATGCTGGTGCTGTGGAAAAGTTGGGCATTTTGCACTTGACTATTGGTTCAATCCAACTGCTCCAAGATTCAACTCTGGGAGACCAGTATTCAGACATATGGCAACTCTCACAGCACCAAGGATTATTCAACAACTAAATGTTCCAGCTCATACTAACAAGGTTCTAGGACCCAACTTAGTGTGGGCTCCTAAGAAAAGGTAATTTCTTTTGCAGGGTTGTCCAAAGACCAATCAACTTCCAATCTGGTACTTGGACAGTGGGTGCTCCATGAACATGTCTAGAATGAGAAGTCGTCTGGGAAGGGGCGAAATTTGTATGAAAAGACAAGCGAAGGAATCATGTCTCAGTAAAATATTTTAACATCATAATCCCTGTCATAACGAAAAGATATTAAATTAAATAAATCGCTAGTAACCCAATACTTTAGAGACACCTGACGCGACTACTGTCAGTTCATCGATAAACACAAACATGCACGGGTATTGAGCGATCTTCACCTTCCCGCACTATAAATAGAACGACTACCTATAGTCCAAGCTATCGGCTCTTCCAATTCTCTTCTTTGTCTCCATCAATTCATCCTCAAATGAAGGCAGCATCCCCGGAAAAGGAAGGCAGCATCCCCATGGAAAAGGAAGGCAGCATCCCCGGATCAGGAAACTCCTTAGCTCAGAATGATCCTCTCCTCCACTGTATTTCAACTCTTCTAGCCACTCAGAAAGAACAGATAGAGAATTCTATACAGAAGATCATAAGTAAATTTAGGAATGAGACCAAAACAGAGATAGATTCTATAAAGAAGGAAGTCCTTAATTTCAACACTCAACATGTCCACTTCACAGAACTGATTCTGAACAGGATCACTGTCCATGAGCAAAACTTGAATGCTCGTATGTTGGAAGTTAGAGACTTCGTGGATGCAGGAAATCAGGTAGCCCTGGAGCAATTAGTCAGACTGCGACACTCCTTATCTGAAGACATCCAGGAGATGGAGGAGAATGTTAAGGAGGAGATCAAGAAGGTAGGTAATGAAAATATATGTGCCTGCTCACTCCAAGCGATGTGGGTGAGTAATCAGGTAAATCAAGCACTTCATGTGACCCCGTGTCAGTATGCTCTCACTGAAGCCTCTTCAAGCTCCGACTCTGATGCTTATGGAGGCAATTCAGATGAGTCATCTTCATCTAAGAAGAGAAGAAGAACATCCAGTGTGGAGTACCGGAAGAAAAGGATAAGTGAAATTGAACAGGAACCCGAAGCCGATAGATGGAGTCCCCGTTCAAGGGAAATCATCACAGAATCGTGGATTGCGTTCGGTCATCCTCAGGTCGACCATGGAAGAGTATACTCTTCAATAGAATGAAATAAACATCAGAAAGAGCTGGATGCAAGGAGGTATCACAAATTGGCTTTTCCCCATGGTCCTCCTCCTCCTCCAAAGAAAATACCAAAGCCACTCCACTTCTACAAGCGAAAGAAGAAGAAGGAAGACTGCACCAGCAAAGTCGTCTTGCCTTTCAATATTTAAAAATCTTTTATCTCTTGAGCTCATGTCTTGTTAAGAACAAATTGTTAAATTATATGACTCATCTTAAATGTGAATGATTATTAGGCATATGCCTGAAATGTTTTTGGGGTATGATATTCAAAATATGTAATCATTGTTATGTTTATTGCTTGCTGTTAAACTAACAACATGATATGCACTTTGTGTGTCTATCTTGGAAAACACCATTATATATATGTGTATGTGCTAGACTCTAGCTGCAGATTTTGCAGGATGCAAGGAGGATAGAAAAAGTACATCAGGTACATGTCAATTTCTTGGGAAAAGACTAATATCTTGGAGTAGCAGGAAGCAGACCAGTGTGGCTATATCTACAGCAGAATCTGAGTATA
Organism: Dactylorhiza incarnata; assembly: GCA_033032865.1. NCBI lineage: Eukaryota > Viridiplantae > Streptophyta > Magnoliopsida > Asparagales > Orchidaceae > Dactylorhiza > Dactylorhiza incarnata. The sequence goes on from JAWHQI010000130.1 coordinate 3,904,739, forward strand.
TCTCAGCTGAAAACTGTTGTGCTCAGCTACTATGGATTCAACACCAACTCCAAGACTATAAAGTTCAGCTAAGTAAATCTCCTCTATTTTGTGATTCAACTAGTGCTATTGCTATAGCCAACAATCCTGTATCTCATAGCAGAACTAAGCACATAGAAATAAGATGCCATTTCATTAGAGAACATGTAGAAAATGGAGATATCTCAATTGAATATGTTCCTACTGACAAACAGATTGCTGACATATTTACTAAACCCTTGGATGAAACTAAATTCAATAATTTTAAAATTGAATTAGGTATGTTAAAAATGGATTAAAAGTTGTGTTGAATTAAATAAATGAAAACAATGATTGAGTCCTATAAGGTGAGTGGAGAAGTTATCTGGCGTCAAGAGAAGATATCTGGCGTCGACTGAAAATATATGGCGTCGAGCGATCTCAACGCTTATGCGAATATAGCTGGGCCGTCTCGACAGGATCAAGTTGAACCATTAGATCAATCTTGTCAAACAAGTTCGGCGCGCGGCTATTCATCTTCTTGAATTAGAACTTCTATAAATAGGGAAGACACTTCGTTAGTGCATATGCCCTAGTTCTCTAAGTTTGAAATTGGCTGCCCTAGAAAATCTCTCCATCAATTCTCTCTCTCTTCGAGCATCAACAACAATGCCTCCCAAAAGCAGTGAGTACCTCTATGAAGGAAGTGAACTTGTTCGAAATGGATTCCAATCAGCTTCAGTGGAGATCAAATCAACAATCGAATTAATCTACAATGTAGGACTGGAATTTGTGTTGTCTGAATCAACTCTCATCTGGAAACGAGAGGTATTAGAGCTATACTCTAACATAGTACTAGACTCCGTCAATTCAAAGATTAAGACCAGTGTGAATGGTAAGAAGATTAAGATAACTCCTTCTAGACTTGCTAAGGCACTAGAACTGCCTAGGTTAAAAAGGAATGAAGAAGAAGAAGAGGTGACCTCTGAATAGATTAAATTAGCACAAATCTGGTGCGGAATTGAAACGTCACGAGAAATCACTGGAAGTATTCTGAGAAAATGAATGAATTCAAAAGGTAAATTGATAACATATGTGATAGGAAAGGGACTGCTGTGCAAGACTGGATAACATGACAAAATTTCCAGAAAAATGTTTATTCTACTGACAAGGATAATTCATTCTCTAAGAACAGATTGGGGAAGAGTTGTGTTTGACAGGATAGTTGAATGTATCCAAGTACCCAACATGGGTAGGATATTGTCTTTGTATTTAGTAAAAGTCACTCCTGACTCTTTGAATAATAAACTTGGATCAAAGATAAATCACATGAAGAAAATGGATATGAGAATGATAGAGAGATGGGACAGAGTCTTATCAAACCCTCCTCCGGCAGATTCTTCTCCCAAGCAGAAGAAAGCAAAGAAGCAAAAGAAGAAGAAGGTTTCTTCAAGTTCTTCAAGTTCATCCAGCTCATCCTCCTCCAAAAGAAAATCTAAATCTACTCCAATTCATGATCCAAACCTTACAACATCTGAAGATGAAGAAGGGAACAATGCAAGGGACAGTTCTCCTGATACTCCAAAGGATGAGAGTGAGAAAGGAGAAGGAGAAAGAGGAAGTCTTCATGTATCCCCTGCAAGACTTGAAGGGGATTTCCTAAATGAAAAAGAGACTCAAGATAAGATTTCTGCTCAGAACAATTCTGAAATGAGCAAAGCAGCAGTTGATGGGGAGGCTCAGGATGAGATCCCTGCTCAGGATAAAATTGATCTGATCAATGCAAAGACTGAGGGGGAGCCTCAAAATGAATTCCCAGCTGAAGATAATGCACGATTTGAGGGGGAGTCTCAGGCTGATATCCCTGCAAAAGAGAATTCTGTAATTGATGCTATGGAGGTAGAAGGAGAGCCTGAAGCACCAAAGAAACCTGCTGAGAAGGTTATCAAGATAGAATCCTCTAGCTCCCGTATGAGCCAGAGAGATGATTCCTTTATCAGAGAAGAGAGCAGCAAAGGTGATGAAATGGAAAAGGAAATCCATGTGGATCTTAGTCCTATTCTACCTCAGCTGGAGGTGTTGCTGAATAATCAAAGAAGATTATTAGAACAATATATTGAGGAGAATAATACAAAAATGAAAAATGAGGTGATTTCCAACTGAAATTGCTTAGATTTGAAGTCAATCATCAGATATCTGCATTGAGAAAGGAGATGGTAAAGTTCTTTAAGAGAGTTGGTGTTTCAGTAGATTATACAACTGAACAGCTTGATGTAATCAAAGAAACATCAAAGGCTATTAATGAATCTCAAGCTGGTATTACAAAGACAGTGGATGATGTTCATACAAACCAAGGAATACTAAGTAGCAATATGCAAGTTCGGTATAAAGAACAGGTAGCACAAATCTTAACAGGTACAAATAAGATTGAAGCTAGACTACAACAGCAGAATGCTGATATCTTGGCTAAAATTGATGAGAGCTCCACAGTTCTAAAAGGTCAAGCAAAGTTGCATGCAGATACTATAGATGAGCATCTCCTTAAAGTAAAGAAAACCATTGAAAGTGGAGTTAATCACTTGGAAGGTCAAGTCAGGTTTCAGAAGAATACTTTGAGAGATCACATTGTTGAAGAAGTCCTAAAGGGGGAGAGGTCAATGATTCAAGCTAGTTCTGAACATGCTGTGTGGACCTCAAACTCTATAAGAGAAACTCTTGGATATCCTCTCATAAACTATGAGAATGATCAAGTCTCTGAGACAAGGCCAGCCTCTCTTACTCAGGTTCAAAAGCAGATTGCTAAAATGTATAGTCCTGAGGATAAAAATAAAAGAGAGAATTTTACTAGTGAGAAAGTAGAATCAAGTAAAAGAAAGTTTAGAGAAGAGGTTCAATCAAGAGTTGATTTGAACATTGGTCTCCATCTTCCAGAGTATTGATTCTGTCAGCATGGGAAGCTGTGAAAAATAACCCAGAGGAAAGAGGAAAGTGGTATTCTGAAGCTGAATGGTTAAAGCATAGGGATCAAGAGGAACTGAAGATCAAATTCAAGGCCGACAAAATGGCTGGGAAGGTCCAGGTAGGAGAAATGGAGCCAATCAGATACTTTCCAAAGCCATTTGGCTATTTCAAGAGGAGAAAAGAAGTTGCTGAAGCACTCTCCAAAAGAGTCAAACGAAGAATTGAATTCAAGGATCCTGGGCAGCTTTAGAAATTTAATCTTTACTTTTTACTCTCAGAAGAATGTAATTGATATATTTTTAAACAATCTTGATGAATTCCCAGTGTTAACTATTTTTCATGATCATATATATATATGCCTGTGATGTGATTTTGTCTCTCTTCTTGACATGTCTTATTCTGAATTGCTTATGCTTTTATGCTTATATGAGAAATCATGTCTGAGATAATTTCTGTGGATAGAATGTTTTGGTAATCTAAGTTTATAAAGTTTGATATTCTTTATTTTGATTACATGTATAGAGATTAGAACACATTGTTTATCTTTGAAAAGAGAGATATATCATTGACTGAGATTATGACTTCTTCAAATAGGGAGAGATTGTTGGGATCATTGCCCACAATGTCTTAGATTTGGAGAAGTCCATTCCTAAGTCAAAGATATATCTCAGAATGTATTTGATATACTCTCTAGAATCAATGTGCAGGAGATCAGGTCAGGCAAAAAGTTCTTGGAATTCATTCATGTTCACAAGCGTCGAGACATCATACATCGCTCGACGTTTGTGACCCAGAAGCGTTGACACATGTCTACTACTCAAATAGACAAGGTCGCCGCTGAAGTTCTGAGACCAAGTTTGGAAGCGTCGAGTCAAGTTATATCGCTCGACGCCTTGGAAAGAGAAGTGTCGACTTAACTTCAGTCAGCTCAGCGTCAACCAGAAGTGTCAAGATATGAAGGCATAGTTAAGAAGCGTCGAGCCCCTGTACGTTGCTCGACTTCTTCAGATAAAAAGCGTCGACTAAGTGATGATTGCTCTACGCCTGAGAAGGAGGATTCGAGAGCTTCAGTCTAAGGAGTATGCGTCGAGCGTCTAAATATCGCTCGACGCCTAATTGAAAAAGCGTCGACAGAGATGTTAAGTGCTCAACGCCTCTTCTACAAATACTCTGAACTGAGGAATATCTTCTACAGCTAGCTGAGCCTTTGTTTCCATTGAAGACCGTTGAAGACGTAACGTCATGCTGACGTGGAAGAGCGTAACAGACATTGCAGATGACGGGCTATAAATAGAAGGCATGACATATGGGTTATGTAGTTAACAAGTTAAGAGAAGTGAAGAAAAGTTTTTCCTATCTTTCAAAAGCCATTATCATCTTCATCAGTTTGAGAGAAAGTTTGAAGAAGAATCTGGAGAAGTCTTCTTCCCTTTCAGAACCAATCTAAATTGATGATTTCATTCAGCAATCTGGTGTTGACACCTCTCTCTGAAAGAAGAAGATCAAGAAGGAAGAATCTGTCTTCCTAAGAAGAAGAACAGTCATCACAGCCTGTCGAATCAAGAAGATCATTTGCTGCTGCTGTTCTATTGAAGATTTCTGTCTGATCATTCAGGCAGATCAAGAAGGCTCAACAATCTCAAATCTGAGTCTAAGTATTTGTTATTCTCTTTATAAATTCCTATAGGATCTGAGTTGTCAGATTTGAGTGTAGGATCTGTCAAGGATCTGAGTTGTAAGATCAGGTGTGATCTGAGTTGTAAGATCAGGTGTGATCTGAGTTGTAGGATTCATGGGTGAATCTGAGCTGTAGGTGTACAACCCGTATTCGCCGAGTGGGTCCCACAGGCCAACTGGCGAGACCTGGGTCAGTCAGATCATTCGCCCAGAAGTAAGCTTGAGGAGAGGAGGAACAAGGTGAGTGGCGCCCTCGCGGACCACTCGCCCAGAGGTGTGGGCATTCGCCCAGCTAAGCGGGTGCCCAGCGAGTGGTGCCTTCACGGACCACTCGCCCAGGATGATTTGAGGAGGAAATGACCATAATACCCTTGGTGGGCTGCAAATAGCCCTTCGGAACAGCGGAGTTAGGCTGTTAGCAGACCAATTTGGGGTGTTGTTAGTAAAATTAAAAGGCGGATTCATGTTATTTGCAGACCAGCCTAGAAAAATCTATAAATAGACCCTTAAGGGCACCTTGGAGGAGATCCGATTTGAGAGAATCCTCTCCTCCAGGCTAGTTTTTGGTCGGCTGCTAGTGCCCTCCAAGGTGCCCGGTTGAGCTCTGGTTTGGGAGGGGAAGCTCTCTAAGATCTTCCGGGTGTGTGGCGGGACCTCCTCGCTTCAGCCTTGGGTCTTTTCTTAGGCTGCATTTGGCGCAGCGTTTTTGTCCGGCACGTTTTCAGGAAACGCAACCGCCGGCCAAATTCTCGTTTGTTTTGCCGCCTCCCTTTCCCACCGCCGGCGTTTAGCGCGTGAAGAAAATCTGGCCTTTCTAATCGGCGCCCCGAGCTCCAGTTCATCGTGTTTTCACCCTCCCGTGCCCCGTGCCCCGTGCCCCGTGCCCCGTGCAGGAATCGCCGCTCTTCGTCGCTTTTTTTTTTTGGGCTGCCGCCGGCGCCGGCGGTGGCCCTGCCGGAGCCCAGCCGGACTACCCCCGGCGGGTTCGCCGGAGTCCGGCGACCCCGCCGGTGGGCTCCGGTCAGGCCGGCGGCGGCTACGCCGCCGGCGGCAACTCTAAAATTCGAGCCCGGGCAGGCGGAGGGAGGCGGAGCGAGGCGGAGAAATCAAAAATTACAAAAAAAATTCTGCCTATAGTTTTGAATAGTAAATAAAATTACAAAAAAATTTAACTTTTATATTATAATATATATATTAGAATAATATATATATATAACAAAATTTATAAATTTATATAAATCAGAATTTTTATATTTTTATATAAAACAAAAATTATATATTTTTATATAATTTTTTTAAATAAAATTATAATAAAAATATTTATAAAACGCCACCGTTGTTTTGCCAATGGTTCTCTGTTCTGAACAGCTCTGCAAACACAGACTACCCAAACAGATTTCTGTTTCCAGCATCCAGTTTCCACCAGCTCCATTTACAAACCTCCCATTACAACAGCTCCTTTTACAACCACAACCGCTAAACCAAATGAAGCCTTATTCTCACATCCACCGTCAAGAGAGTCTAGTTAGGGAGTAGTAAGCATCGGTTGTACCCCCAGTGGGTCCGAACTCAAGAGGCCTGTTGCAGGTTTCAACATTTTTGGTGCGGTGAGCGTGGACCGTAGCCGGTGAAGGAAAATCTTGAATTAGGTTCGATGACAGGAGATGGGGGGAATGGTTCTGACTCAGGCCACTCGCAGCCACCCGCGACAGGGGAGTGGCTGGAGATGTTTGAGAAGTTCAAGCGAGAAGTCCTGCAGACAGTTCTCGCTGGGCGGATCGAGTGCGAGACCCCGGCAGTCCCCGTGGTTCCGCCCCTGCAGATCGGCGAGAACGCACCGGGGCAGCGGCCGGGGAAGGAGGTGCCAGCAGAAGGAAGTGCGCGAGATCTCCCGGGGCGGCAGCTGTTCAGCAGTCCGGCGAGTGCTGAGGTGTGCGAGTTGGGTCCGCGCGAGAAGACCATTCGCCGAGCAGGGGAAGAGAGCCCCTTTTGCGAGATGATCCTCTCGGCCCCAGTGCCCGAGGGGTTTCGTGGGCCGGAGATGTCCTACTACACCGGCAAGGAGGATCCAGTCGTGCACCTGCAGTGGTTTGAGGACATGACATCAATCCTTCCCATGTCGGATGCTTTTCAATGCCGACTCTTCGCAACCACCCAGAAGGAGAAAGCAAGGGACTGGTTCCACCAGCTTTCCGCGGGTTCCATCTACACGTTCGATGATCTGCGCCGAGGCTTTCGGCTACGCTTCTCGACGTCAAAAAAGAGGAAGAAGGATGCGGAGGCTCTCTTCAAGATCAGGCAGAGGGAGGGAGAGTCCCTGGCACATTACGTGGATAGGTTCCAGGAGGAGATACACCTTGTGCAGGAGGTGTCGGGATTCGCCCTCAAGATGGCATTCACCGTAGGGTTGCGAGACGGGTTCTTCAAGATGGACCTGAAAAGAAGGCCTCCTTCATCCTTTGAAGAATTGATGGAGCGAGCAGCAGAGGAGATTGAAGGGGAGGCGGCCAACCCGGAGTTCTACAGGAGGTTGGCAAAGATGAGCGAGCCCGAGGTGAGGCAGTAAGAAGGAAGAAGGCGAGATGAACCCAGGGGTCAGGGTTCGAAAGACCGCCTCGGAATTGGAGGAATCAAGAGCCTAACAACAGGTTGGGCTGGAGGCACCAGGAAGGACCGGCGAGAGGTCAGGAAGAGGGGTACCAAGTAAGAGAGGCGGGAGGAATGAATCCGGGGTGGAGGAAGGGTCCCAGACCCCCTCACCCCCCAAGGGAGCAAGCTATGGCAGTAGGCCGAGGAAGAGGAGGCATAGGAGCAAGAGGAGGGAGAGGAAGAGCAGGAAGAGGGGGCAGGGTGGCGTTGCCTTATTGTGACTTTCACCAGGAAGAAGGTCACGCGACCGCCACCTGCCCAGAATTCTTGGAGATGAGAGAGAGAGGTCAGCCACGGCGGCAGCAGGTCAGGATCGAGGAAATGCTCCCGGAGGCGGAAGAAGACCGATGCGAGGACAGGGCGGATACAGGAACCAGGGGGGAATCGGGGTGATTCATGGAGGGGTTGGGATAGAGGCCTCTCGCAAGAGGAGCTTCCAGGCGATGTTCCGAAGGGACGTCGCGTCGACTTCCCAGACCCCACCCCTCTCGGAGAAGCTCACCTTCTCCTCGGAAGACATGCCAGATTATAAGGATCCATTCTGCGACGCCCTGGTGATTCAGACGGCGATTGAAAATTTCACGGTCTCCCGGATCCTGGTAGATAACGGGAGCTCAGTGAACGTGATCTTCAAGAAGGCCTTCGACGCAATGGAGGTAGAAAAAAAGAGGGTGCAGGCCTCCGACGGACCGCTGTTTGGTTTCTTAGGAGAGCGGAAGGAGGTCGAGGGAGGTGTTGGTCTCCAGGTGACGCTAGGAGGAGTCCCAAGAAACTGCCGGTTCGTCATTGTGGACGCTCCGAGCAGCTATAACGCCATTTTCGGACGCCCCCTCATCAGCGCCTTCCGGTGCGTGCCCTCATCGTACCATCAGTGCTTAAAGCTCCATAGTGGAGTAGTCCAGGTCCGCGTCTGAGGAGATGCTAAGGTGGCGAGACAGTGCTATGTGACTGCCGTCAACACCATCTCTTGGATGGCGGATGCTAAGAAGATGGATGAAGAGATGGCGAGGCCGGAGGGGCCAGGAGAAGAAGTGGAGAAGAGAGAAGTAGGGGGAGAGGGAGATGCCCTAGAGGAGAATATGGAGGTCGCTCGTGAGGAGCAGGAGGTCGAGCCGGTGGAGGCGGAAGGAGTCGCAGAGGAAGAGGCCCGGGTAGAAGGGCGAAAAGCAAAGGGCCAATGGGAAGAGCCAGCCCGGATCGAGGCGGCATAAGAGGTGGTGGAGATGGATGTCCTCACCCAGGAGGGGAGGGTGAAAGAGGTGCGGATCAACGGGGGTCTCGGCCCGTAGGACAGGGTGGAGATGATGGAGTGCATCCAGAAGAACGTGGATGTCTTCGCATGGAGCGCAGCTGATATGCCAGGCATCGAGGCGGACGTGGCTTGCCATCGTCTCAACCTCGATCCAGAAGCCCGTCCCATCCGGCAGAAGAGAAGGACCTTCGCCAGCAAGCTCGAAGGACCCATCCGCGAGGAGGTGGCAAAACTCCTCGAAGCAGGTTTTGTATCGGAGATCCAGTACCCAGGCTGGGTCTCCAACGTCGTAATGGTAAAAAAGGCCGATGGCCGCTGGCGTATGTGTGTGGATTTTTCATTGTTGAATAAGGCCTGCCCTAAGGATTGTTATCCCCTGCCTCGAATCGACGCGCTGGTTGACTCAGCCGTCGGTTTTTCTGTGATGAGTTTTTTGGATGCTTTTTCAGGTTATCACCAGATCAGGATGCACCCCCCGGACTTCAAAGACGCCTCATTCATCACCAGGGAGGGATGCTACTGCTATAAGATGATGCCCTTCGGGCTGAAGAACGCAGGAGCAACCTACCAGAAGATGATGGACCGGGTATTTAGGGAGCAAAAGGGAAGGAACCTGGAGGTCTACGTGGATGACCTTATGGTGAAGAGCAAGTGCGTGAACTCCCACATCCAGGACCTCGAGGAGACCTTCGCCACCCTACGCAAGTACAAGATGCGCCTGAACCCCCTGAAGTGGGTGTTCGGGGCCAGTAAGGGGAAATTCCTGGGGCATCTTCTCACCCCTGGGGGGGTAGAACCTAACCCGGACAAGGTTAAGGCCATAATGGAGCAGGGGTCGCCGCGGAACGCCAAGGAAGTTCAGCGCTTGACCGGAAGACTCGCGGGGCTGAGCAGGTTTCTCTCCCGAGCCGGGGAGAAATGCTCCCCCTTTTTCAAAACATTACGAGGTAACCAGAAGTTTGAATGGACAAAAGAATGCGAGGAGGCCTTCCAGGCCTTGAAGAGCCAACTCACCAAGGCTCCACTGCTCCAAGGTCCCAAAGAGGGGGAGGATCTATATCTATATCTCGGGGTCGGGGCAGAGGCCGTAAGCTCCGTCCTGGTTCGGGAGGAAGGCAGGAAGCAGCTGCCCGTCTACTACGTGAGCAGGGTCCTGAGGGAAGCAGAGCTCAGATACCCGATTTTGGAGAAGTTGGCCTTTGCTCTGGTCGTCGCAGCAAGGAAGCTCAGGCCATACTTCCAGGCCCATTCAATTCAAGTAGTGACGGACCACCCTCTCCGCCAGATCTTCGAAGGAGTGGAACACTCGGGAAGGCTCGCAAAATGGTCGATAGAGCTAAGTGAATTCAACATTACCTTCGTCCCTCGACTATCCATGAAGGCGCAGGTGGTGGCTGATTTCATGGCAGATTATGTGGCCGAGATGAAGGAAGATGGAGCCCCTCGTCACGTTCCGTGGAAGCTGCTGGTGGACGGGGATTCGGGCAAGAATTCTCTCGGAGGAGGGGTGGTGCTGGAGAGTCCCCAAGGAGTAAAGATCGAGCAGACACTAGTGGTACACTTCCCAATCACCAACAATCAGGCAGAGTATGAGGCGGTGATCGCCAGTCTACGGTTGGCCCAGGAGCTCGGAGTCCATGACGTGGAGGTCCTCACCGACTCGATGGTAATAGCCTCTCAGATCAGGGGAGAGTTTGAGACGAGGGAGCCTGCGCTCATAAGGTACTTGGCCAAAGTGAGAGGTCTCGTGGGAACGTTCAAAACTTTCTCCATCCGGCACGTCCCTCGGGAGGAGAGCACCCCGGCGAATTGGTTGGCCAAATCCAGTCCTCGAGCAGGGGGGACCCTGACAGACCTATTCCACCCTTCGATCGAGGTGGGAGAACTCATGGAAGTAGAGCAGCGGCCCTCCTGGAAGGATCCCTTCGTCACCTTCCTTCCAACGGGAAAATTTCTGGAGGAGGTTCCAGATCAGAGGCGCTTCCAATATAAGTCCGCCTACTACGTGCTCCACGAGGGGGACTTGTATCGGAAGACCCTCTCGGGCCTCCTGGCCCGATGCGTTTCAGAGGAGGAGGTCCCAAGGATCTTGGAAGAAGTTCACTCCGGCGAGTGCGGCAGCCACTCGGGGAGCAGGATGTTGGAGGCAAGAATAATGAGGCAGGGATACTTCTGGCCAACCCTAAGTAAAGACGCGGCAGCCTTTGCCAAGAGGTGCCAGAAGTGCCAAATGTTCGCCCCGCTTCAGCTCATGCCGGCTCAGAGGCTAAAGAGTATCACGGCGCCCTGGCCATTCGCCATATGGGGAATGGACCTGGTAGGACCCTTCCCCCAGGCTAGTGGGCAGAGGAGGTTTCTCCTAGTCATGATTGACTACTTCTCAAAGTGGTTGGAGGTCAAGGCGTTGGCTAAGGTCACCTCCCAGGTAATCCGCAACTTCATATGGGGGGAGATCATTTGTCGACATGGGCTTCCACAGGCCATAGTCACGGATAATGGTCCACAATTCGCAAGCGAGGAGTTCATCAGTTTCTGCGGCCAGCTGGGGATAGACCTCAGGTTTGCATCCGTTCATCATCCCAGGAGCAACGGGCAGGTGGAGGCGGCAAACAAGGTCATCATGAACCTGCTTAAAAAAAAGGTGGAAAATCTGAAGGGCAATTGGGTGGAGCAGCTTCCATCGGTCCTGTGGGCTCTAAGAACCACCCCCAACACAGCCACAGGGGAGACCCCTTTCAAGCTCTCGTACGGTTGCGAGGCCATCATCCCCATAGAGTTCAAAGTCATGACACCACGGGTAAAGGCCGCCACAAATGGAGAGGAAGGTTGGAGAACTGAGAACGAAGAGGAGTTGCGACTCTCCCTCGACCTCATCGAAGAAGCCCGGGATCTTGCAGCCATTCGCCAAGAAGAGGTCAAGCGACAGATGGCCAAGTACTTCGAGAAACACATCAGGGTCAAGCAATTCGAAAAGGGGGACCTAGTACTCAAAAAGGTCGATGCGGCTGGAAGGTCTGCCGTAGTAGGAAAGCTTAACCCCAACTGGGAAGGTCCCTATGTCGTGGAAGAGGAACTAAAGTCTGGGGGTATCACCTTCAGAACGTGGAGAGTCAACCTCTCAGCCACACATGGAGTGGTGACGATCTTAAGCGCTTCTATCCCTAACACTATGTAATGACAATGTTTTTGAATGAAAATATTTTGTTTAAACCATATGTATAAGAATGATGCTGCAGCATGTAGGTAGAGTTCCGAAAGCTCCAGAAAATGGCCCCGAGCAGACCCGCTGTCCTGGCTCTCATCTAGCTGGCAGGTCCGAAGGCTCACTCGGTGGCAGGTTCTATGTTGAAGGCAAAATGGCCCCGAACAGACCCGCTGTCCAGGCTCTCATCTAGCTGGCAGGTCCGAAGGCTCACTCGGTGGCAAGTTCTATGTTGAAGGAAAAATGGCCCCGAGCAGACCCGCTGTCCAGGCTCTCATCTAGCTGGCAGGTCTGAAGGCTCACTCGGTGGCAGGTTCTATGTTGAAGGCAAAATTGCCCCGAGCAGACCCGCTGTCCAGGCTCTCATCTAGCTGGCAGGTCTGAAGGCTCACTCGGTGGCAGGTTCTATGTTGAAGGCAAAATGGCCCCGAGCAGACCCGCTGTCCAGGCTCTCATCTAGCTGGCAGGTCCGAAGGCTCACTCGGTGGCAGGTTCTATGTTGAAGGCAAAATGGCCCCGAGTAGACCCGCTGTCCAGGCTCTCATCTAGCTGGCAGGTCCGAAGGCTCACTCGGTGGCAGGTTCTATGTTGAAGGCAAAATGGCCCCGAGCAGACCCGCTGTCCAGGCTCTCATCTAGCTGACAGGTCCGAAGGCTCACTCGGTGACAAGTTCTATATTGAAGGAAAAATGGCCCCGAGCAGACCCGCTATCCAGGCTCTCATCTAGCTGGCAGGTCCGAAGGCTCACTCGGTGGCAGGTTCTATGTTGAAGGCAAAATGGCCCAGAGCAGACCCGCTGTCCAGGCTCTCATCTAGCTGGCAGGTCCGAAGGCTCACTCGGTGGCAAGTTCTATGTTGAAGGAAAAATGGCCCCGAGCAGACCCACTGTCCAGGCTCTCATCTAGCTGGCAGGTCCGAAGGCTCACTCGGTGGCAAGTTCTATGTTGAAGACAAAATGGCCCCGAGCAAACCCGCTGTCCAGGCTCTCATCTAGCTGGCAGGTCCGAAGGCTCACTCGGTGGCCGGTTCTATGTTGAAGGCAAAATGGCCCCGAGCAGACCCGTTGTCCAGGCTCTCATCTAGCTGGCAGGTCCGAAGGCTCACTCGGTGGCAAGTTCTAAGTTGAAGGAAAAATGGCCCCGAGCAGATCCGCTGTCCAGGCTCCCATCTAGCTGGCAGGTCCGAAGGCTCACTCGGTGGCAGGTTCTATGCTGAAGGAAAAACGGCCCCGAGCAGACCCGCTGTCCAGGCTCTCATCTAGCTGGCAGGTCCGAAGGCTCACTCGGTGGCAGGTTCTAAGTTCTCAAGGGATGATCTCAAGAGCATTCACATAGACCACGCGCCGGAGAGGGGATCCCACCCCACTTTCATGACTACCTAAGCGAAACCCCGGGATGTGCGAATGGTCCGAAGGTTCACTCGGTAGCGAGAAGTCGAAAAGGAGCGACCGGCCTAAGTCATCTTCGAGCATTCGCTGGGTGACCAAGACAGTCGCATCACGACTTAACGTTCTGAGGAGCCTAGCGAGGGACATTCGCCCAGTTCATGATTACATCCAAAAATGAAGAATAAAAAAGAGAACAACAAAATACAAAGAGCCCGTCTCATGGGTCGGCAGGCTTCTCGCCAGAAGGCCCACCGCTTTCGCTCGAATCCTGCAAGAGGGCGTCTTCTCGCGGCTCGCCGTCCTCATCTTTCGGGAAGGGGATAGGAATGTAGAGCTCGGGGACGACCTGTCGGGCAGAGAGGCATTCAGCCTCCTCCTTCAGGTACCCAGCCTGCTGCAGCACCTGCAACGCGTGCTTAACGGCGCTCTGGGTGTTCTCCTGCATTAACTGCTCCAATTCGTGGTGGGGGTAAAAGTGCCCCCCACTCCCCAAGGCGAGTGTCGAGACCTCGGCTTCTCGCGACCACTGGGCCTCGGCCTTAACCAAACGGACTTCATCCTCAAGGCCGGCCACCCGCGCACGAAGCATCTCGGCGACTGTGGTATTCTGAAAAAGAACAAGAAAATATATATATATATATATATAGGTGGTAAGAAGAAAGTGCATCAATCGGCAACAAGTCACTCGCGGGGGGCGAAAGTATATACCTCTACAACGGGGCGGCTGGCGAGAAGGGTTTCCGCAGCTGCCAACTTCGTCCTGAGTTCCTGCGCCTCGGCAGAAGCGACATTCCTGGACTCCTCAACCTCCGCCAAGCTCCGCGCCAGTTTGATGCTCCAGCGCGAAGACATATGCGCGAGTTCGAGCGCCCGCAGCATGGCCCTAGCACTCTCATGAGCGAGAATCTAAGTCGTCTCGGCATCATAGACTTCGGCGTCTTCCCGGCCATAGAGGGCATATGCGATGGCGTAAGCCTCACCACTGGCGAGGTCGCTCTCTATCCACGACGGATGGAGGGTGGAGAGCGATACCCTGTTGGCATTCCTGTCCCACTTCACCAGGGGAGCCCCCGAGGGGTCCATATACTTCTCGCCGCTGGGGAAGTTCCGGTGGTCCCTGGGCAACGGAGGCGGCGGCAACGATGATCTCGCCTTGATCCCAGTCCCGTCCGGCGCATCTGTCCCCTGGGTTAGGGCCGACGCGCCCGTCCCCAGGGTTTGGGTTGGAACACTCGCCCCTGGGGTCTCGTCCAAGATTCCCTTCCCCTTGGCGGAAGGACTTTTCGGCTTCTTGGAGGAAGAGGAAGTGAGCGCTCCGGGTTTTCGTTTCCGACCGCTAGGTTTGGAAGAGGAAGGTTCCTCCCGGCAGGCATCCGCAGCCGCCTGTGCGAAGGATACGGAAACCCCAGGAGGTCGCGGCGGGTGAAGGGGGAAATTACGCGCACCTGCATAAGAACGCGAATGGTTTAGCGAATGAGGTAAGATCCACCAAGCCGAAAGGAATGCAGAAGGCTCGAAAACTTACCCTCGCCCGGCGGAATGGGCGGGAGCGAGTTGACATTTCGCCGGAGATGGACGAGGTCCATCCCGTGCTGAAGGATGTATTGGTGCAGCTTGGCCTCGTGCCCCCCTAAGGTCGGGGGGCGAAAGGTCGACTCCTCCTCCTGCACCGGGGCGAGAAGGGTATTGCCTAGGCTCCCGCCGACGAAGATGAAGCGGCGGACCCAGTCGTGGTTCTTGTTCGGGAGACCGTAGTGTTTGAGAGGGTTTTGACCCGAGAAGAAGGAGATGTCGTGCGAGCAGCGGAAGGTGTACAGTTTACGGAAGACGGGTTGCGAGAACTCGATCTCCTCCTCTCGCAGGTAGCACGCGTACCCGACCAGCATGGCAATGGAGTTGGGATTGAGCTGGGCAGGCACGACCCCATAGTACCGGAAAGTCTGGCGGAGTTCCGGCCAGATGGGAAGGCGAAACCCCACCTCGAAGTGCTCTAGCGGGATCGCGAGAGCACATGGCGAGATGGAGTTTAGACGCTCCTCCGGCTCAGGCTTTCGCGCCTCGAACGCCGGCGGAACGTAGTCAGCAACCGCGGTCAAGAAGGCCTCCTCGGAGAGGTCGCAGGAGTCGAAGACATGGTTGACGAATGCACTGGCACACCTGGCCCTACCTTCAGCATCGCCACCCATTTCGCGAATGGTGGAGAAGACGGGAGCAGCAGAGAAGAGAGAAGCCGGAGTGCTAGCGCAAGGAGAGAGAGGGAGCGGATGGCAATGTAATTAATATGGTGGTTGAACTGCCTATTTATAGAAGATCTAAAAGACGCTTGGGCTTTCGAGGCAGCGGGTGTGCGGATAGCAATCGCGCCTCCCCGACGCCTCGAAACCCGAGCCGATCCCTCTCGCCCATTAATGGCGAATGCCCTGTGGCGATTCGCTCGACGGCCACGCGAAAGAGTCAAAAAGCATTCGGTAATATCATATCATTCGGCATATTCTGGCAAGTGGCGAGAAATATTAACAAAAATAGAAATAAAGCATTCACAAAGCGCAGAGTATAAAATTATTACAGACACAAATAGTCCAGTATCCTCAGCATCATGAACTGGATAAAAAAAAAGAGAAAAGTGCAAAAGGAGGCGAGTGGGGACCGGACTAGCGCTCCTCCCAGTACCACCGACCATGCCCTCGCGGTCCAGCCTCCGGGGGCATTCGCGGGCGATAATACGCAAGCATGGAGGTGATCTCGTGAGACGCCAGCTGAAGTTGGTCCCGGGCATGCGCGACATGTCTCCCAGGAGATAGCTCCCCTCCTTCACCTCCCAGGCGCTCCACCACCGCGAGAAGGCGCGTATAGTCCTTCTGAAGGTCCCTCAGCTCGCGCATGACCTCCATCTGCACGTCATCCACCTAGCCGGCGATGTTCCGTTGAATGTGGATGAGCTTCCCCAAGACCTCCGCAACTCGCTCCTTCAGGGTCGCATGATCTGAGGAGTCGCCAAGGAAGTCAGCGAGATCCCTGGGAGAGGGTAGAGGCGAGAGCATCCCGTCTTCCCCCTCGTGGTAGGATCCAAAGGGAGAGGCTTCTCGATAGCCTGCGAGATCATAGACTGGTCGGTCACGTTAAACTAAGCGAATGAGCTAAATGAAGTAGAGGTCGCTAACCTAGTGAGGGGTCCCCGTGAGCGAGGGGACGAGACGAATGAGGGTGCGTTCCAAACAGCTCGGCGGGAGGTAGGACCTTTCCCTTTCCAGGACGGTAGGGCTGTGAGGTAGGAGCTGGAGCATCCGCAGGATCATCCGCCCGGCCCTGCTGACCGGATCCCTTCTGGGGAGATACCCTCGGCTCATCCGCAAGCACGGAGGGGTTCGGTCGAGCAGGGGAACTCGGAGGAATAGAATTCCGCAGCGGAAGGTTGGGGTCGAGGGCTGCAAAAAACAGTGGTCAGCAATGAGCAGCATGAAGGGTGAATCTAAAAGGGTTTACAACTTACCGGACTGCAATGAGGTCTTGCCCGGAGGGGGTGGAGGAGCAAGGTCCAGATCTGGAGGCCTCTCGTTCGCGAGAGTTAGCACCGCGACACTGCTCGAGACGGCCCCGTGGTCGGTCTCCGGAACCAAGGCCCCCTGCGAATGGTCAGAACAAATGCAGGGTAAGGGACAGGAACTAAACAGAGACAGGAGGAATCCTCATACCTGCATCGCAGGGTCCGGAAGAGTATCCGCCGGCGGAGTGTTCGCCGGCGGAGTATTCGCCGGAGACTCCGAGGCAGTCTCGCCTCTTTGACGATTCAGCCGAATCGCCTTGGCTCGACGCAAGACATAGGGGGCGCTCGGATCCCGCTTAGACATCAGCCAGGGAGCAAATTTGGCTGCCTTGGGGGCAGTTACAGCTTGGGCCGCAGCCAGGCGCTCGATCATCTCCCGCGAGAGGGGTCTCGCGGAAGGCTTGTGGGAAGACATTGATTTCGGTGAAAGGCTAGGGGAGCGAAGAAGCTGCGAATTAAGGGATGAAAGCGTTTCGGAAAAATCTGACATGAAGAGATATATATAGGGCAACGGTGGGACCCACAGAATCTTATGGATCCAGTCAGCCAGCACTCACCGAATACCGGGTTGGACTGTTCTTTCCGAGCGTAGGAACCGCTCGCAAAGAGCGGGGATTGTGTACAACCCGTATTCGCCGAGTGGGTCCCACAGGCCAACTAGCGAGACCTGGGTCAGTCAGATCATTCACCCAGAAGTAAGCTTGAGGAGAGGAGGAACAAGGCGAGTGGCGCCCTCACGGACCACTCGCCCAGGATGATTTGTGGAGGAAATGACCATAATACCCCTGGTGGGCTGCAAATAGCCCTTCGGAACAACGGAGTTAGGCTGTTAGCAGACCAATTTGGGGTGTTGTTAGTAAAATTAAAATGCGGATTCATGTTATTTGCAGACCAGCCTAAAAAAATCTATAAATAGACCCTTAATGGCACCTTGGAGGAGATCCGATTTGAGAGAATCCTCTCCTCCAGGCTAGTTTTTGTTCGGCTGCTAGTGCCCTCCAAGGTGCCCGGTTGAGCTCTGGTTTGGGAGGGGAAGCTCTCTAAGATCTTCTGGGTGTGTGGCGGGACCTCCTCGCTTCAGCCTTGGGTCTTTTCTTATTCTCACATCCACCGTCAAGAGAGTCTAGTTAGGGAGTAGTAAGCATCGGCTGCACCCCCAGTGGGTCCGAACTCAAGAGGCATGTTGCATGTTTCAACAGTAGTCCTAGTTATAAAGGCTGAGGTAGGATCTGTGTGATCTGAGTTAGTAAGATCTGTGAGATCTGAGACAGTAAGATCAGTTGTGATCTGAGCTGTAAGACCTGTTTGTGGTCTGAGATCTGGAGGAGCTATAACCTCTATCTAGCACACTACTAGAAGGGGAGAAGGGGGAAAGTGGATTACCCAAGATAAGGGGAACCACTATAAAAATATGTGTGTTCTTTTCTGTGTATATTTTTATTTCTTGAATGCTCTGATCAGTTTTATCTTGGTTATTTTTAAGAACTGCAATAGTTTTTAAATAACCTATTCACCCCCCCCCCCCCCCCCCCCTCTAGGTGTTTAGCTACCCTTAATTAAAGTCTTTCAACATGGTCTCTATCAGATCTATGTCAGACGCTTACAAGTGCCGACTCTTCGCCACCACCCTGAAAGAAAAAGTAAGGGACTGGTTTCACCAGTTGCCCTTAGGGTCAATCTACGCCTTCAAGGATTTGCATCGTGTCTTCCTGCTGTGCTTCTTAACCTCGTGGAAGAGGAAGAAGGACCCTGGGGCGCTCTTCAACATTAAGCAGAATCCGGGGGAGTCGCTAGCCCATTATGTGGATCGATTCCAGGAGGAGGTCCTCCTCATCCAGGAGGTACTGGATACACCCTTCAGCTTGCCTTCATAGTAGGGCTGCGGGCGGGGTTTTCAAGATGGACCTCAAGAGGAGGGCTCCTTTGTCCTTTGAGGAGCTGATGGAGAGAGCGGTAGAGGAGATAGAGGGGGAGGCGGCCAACCCTGAGTTCTCGAAGAGGCTGGCACGACCAAGAGAGTCGGAGGTTAGGCAGCCAGAGGCAAGGAGAAGAGAAGAGGCCAGGGCCCCCGAGTCGGAGTGGAGGCAGCAAGGAGGAGGGATGCAGGGCCCAGGAAGGGGTTTCCACCTGGGAGGGGGAAACTTCCAAGGAGGGCAAGGAAGACCCCATCAGCTAGGGTGGAGGCAGGGCCAGAGGCCACCTCCTCCCCCACCTCAGCAGGGGATGGCGGTCGGCCAAGGGAGAGAAGGAAGAGGAAGAGGAGAAGGAGCTAGAGGAGCCCGGCCTAGGAGGAGGAATTGAAGGGCCGAGGCCGAGGGGAGGGGCGACGTTGCCCTATTGTGACTTCCACGAGGAGGAAGGCCACGCAACGACCACCTACCCGAAGTTCTTGGAGGTGCGGGGAGCCAGAGCGCTGGCGCAGTGGGAGCAGCGGCCGGTGAGGATTGAGGACAAGGTCGACGTGGGGACCCGAGGAGGGATCAGAGTGATCCATGGGGGGGGGGGGGGGGGTAGGGATTGAGGCGACCCGGAAGGCAAATCTCCATACCATTTATCGTCGGAGCGTGTCTTCGACATCCCAAGTCCCACCCTCAGCAGAAAAGATCGTTCACCTAGAAGGATATGCCGGGCCATGAGGACCCGTTCTGCGATGCGCTGGTCATCCAGATAGCCATCGAGAACTTCACCGTGTACCTGATCCTCGTGGATAATGGGAGCTCGGTCAACATCATTTTCAAAAATGCGTTTGACGAGATGAAGGTGGAGGCTAGAAGGGTGTTGGACTCAGACGGACCGTTGTTTGGGTTCTCAGGGGAGATAAAGGAGGTAGAAGGGGGAGTGGGACTCCATGTGGTCTTGGGGGCAGTCCCGGAACTGCCGCTTTATTATAGTGGATGCCCCCAACAGCTACAGTGCCATCTTCGGACGGCAACTGATCAGTGCATTCCGCTGCGTCCCCTCCACCTTTCATCAATGCCTCAAGTTCAACGCATGAGGAGTCCAGGTCCGAGTAAGGGGTGAACCGAAGGTGGCAAGGCAGTGCTATGTGACTGCCGTGAACACCATCTCCTGGATGGCAGAAGCGGAGGAATGTGATCGGGAGATGGGGGAGTCGGCGAGGCTGGAAGAGGTAGGAGAGGAAGAAAGTGGAGTAGGGGGAGGTCAGGCCCAGGAAGGAGGGGTGAAGGATCTGATGGTGGTCAGGGAGGAGGAGAAAGAAGAAGGAGGAGCTGAAGCGCTTGCTTACGGCGATAGGAAGGAGAATGATTGGGCAGAGCAGTCAAGGCTGGAAGCCGTGGAGGAGGTGGTAGAGTTGGAGGTGGTCACCAGGGCAGGGGTGATTGAGAAGGTAAAGGTCATTGCGGAGCTCAGCCCCGAGGACCGGAGGAAGATCTTGGCTTGCGTCCATGAGAACGTGGACGTGTTTGCCTGGAGTGTCGCGGAGATGCCTGGGATCGATGCGAATGTGGCGTGCCATCACCTCAACCTCGACCCCGGCACTCGCCCCATCCGCCAGAAGAAGAGGTCCATCGCGGACAAGCTGGAGGCACCCATTCGGGAGGAAGTGAGCAAGCTCCTCAAGGCCGGCTTTGTATCAGAGATCCAGTATCCAGGATGGTTCTCCAATGTAGTGATGGTAAAGAAGGGTGATGGTAGGTGGAGAATGTCTGTTGACTTATCCTTGTTGAATTAATCATGCCCTAAGAATTGTTATCCCCTGCCTCAAATCGATGTGTTGGTTGACTCAGCCGTCGGTTTTTTGCTAATGAGTTTTCTAGATTCTTTATCAGCTTACCATCAGATCCGCATGCATGCACCCTCCCGACATCAAGGATGTCTCCTTCATCATAGGGGATGGGTGCTGCTGCTACAAAATGATGCCTTTCGGGCTAAAGAACGTGGGGGCAACTTATCAACGAATGATGCACAGGGTCTTCCGAGAGCAAAAGGGAAGGAATCTAGAGGTCTATGTGGATGACCTCATGGTAAAAAGTCGGGACCTCGAGTCCCACCTCCGTGACCTCGAGGAAACCTTTAGGACATTGAGAAAGTTCAAGATGAAGCTCAACCACCAGAAGTGTGTCTTTGGGGCCAGCTGAGGGAAGTTCTTAGGTCACTTGCTCACACCGGCTGGGGTTGAGCCTAACCCAGACAAGGTAAGGGAAATCATGTAGCTGGGGTCTCTGAGAAGTGTGAAAGAGGTCCAGCGTCTCACAAGGAAGTTGGCCGGACTAAGCAGGTTCCTCTCCAGGGCAGGAGAGAAGTGTTCGGCCTTCTTCAAGGTGCTGCGAGGGAACCAAAAGTTCGAATGGACCCCTGAGTGTGAAAGGGCCTTTCAAGCGCTGAAGTAACAGTTTACCCAAGCCCCATTGCTGCAAGGGCGGAGAAAAAGAGAGGACTTATCCCTATACTTGGGGGTAAGACCCGAGGCGGTAAGCTCAATGCTGGTCTGGGAAGAAGGAAAAAAGTAACTCCCAATCCACTATGTCAGCCGAGTCTTGAGAAAGGCCGAGCTCCGGTATCCCATTTTAGAAAAGCTGGCCTTCGCCCTCATGGTGTTGGCTCGGAAGCTCCAACCTTACTTCCAGGCTCACTCAGTCAAGGTGGTGACTGACCATCCCCTTTGCAACATCATGGAGGGGGTGGAGCACTCGGGAAGGCTGGCCAAGTGGTCAGTGGAGTTGAACGAGTTCGATATCTCGTACGTGCCCAGGTTATCCATAAAAGCCCAAGCGGTGGCGTACTTTTTGGCAGACTATGCGATCGAGCTGGAAGAGTCCGAGCTGCCCAACTCGGTGTCCTGGAGGATGTTGGTCGATGGGGCGTCAGGGAAGCATTATTTTGGGGGAGGGGTGGTTTTGGTAAGCCCCCAAGGGACAAGGATCGAGTAGGCGGTCAACATCCATTTCACCCTCACCAACAATCAAGCCGAGTACGAAGCCGTGATAGTTGGCCTCCGCCTAGACAGGGAGTTGGGAGTGCAAGATGTGGAGGTTTCGACGGACTCCATGGTGGTGGCCTGCCAAGTCAGGGGAGAGTTCAAGGTGAAGGAGTCGACTCTTCAACGATACCTGGAAAAGGTCAAGGGGCTCATAGGGCAGTTCCGCACCTTCTCGATCCGTCATGTACCAAGGGAAGAGTGTCGCGGAGGACCTCCTGGACAAGTTCGGTACCAGGGCATGGGGCACGGTGTCGGACCTTTTCCGACCGTCCATCGAGGAGGGGGAGCTGATGGAGGTAGACCAGCGGGCATCATGGATGGACCCTTTCATCACCTTCCTGACATCTGGGAAGTTCCCCGAGGGGGATGTGGATAAGTGGCGGTTCAGGTATAAGTCGACGTACTACTCTTTGCATGCAGGAGGATTATACCGAAAGACGCTCTCGGGGCTCCTAGCCCGTTGCGTGGCGGAGGAGGAGGTCATGAGTGTCATGTAGGAGATCCACTTGGGAGAGTGTGGCAACCACTCTGGGAGCCGAACCTTGGAGGTTAGAGTGCTGAGGCAGGGCTACTTCTGGCCTACCCTCAGCAAGGATGCGACAGAGTTCGCAAGGATGTGCTCCAAGTGTCAGATGTTCGCCCCTCTCTAGATCCTACCGACCCAAAGACTTCGAACCATCACATCCCCTTGGCCATTTGCAATATGGGGGTTAGACCTGGTGGGTCCTTTTCCCCAAGCGAGTGGTCAAAGAAAGTTCTTACAAGTGATGATCGATTATTTCTCCAAGTGGCTGGATGTGAGGGCGCTGGACAAGGTAACATCCCAAGTCGTGAGAAATTTTATATGTGGTGAAATAATGTGCAGGCATGGTCTCCCATTAACCATAGTCACGGATAATGGGGCGCAGTTTGCCAGCGACGAGTTCGTCAGCTTCAGCACCCAGCTCGACATAGATCTTCGGTTTGCGTCAGTCCACCACCCAAGGAGCAATGGGCAAGTTGAGGCGGCAAACAAAATAATTATGAATTTGCTGAAGATGAAGGTCGAGAACCTCAGGGGCAACTGGGTAGAGCAGTTACCCTCGGTCCTCTGGGACTTGAGGACCACTCCAATCATGGCCACAAGGGAGACTCTGTTCAAGCTCTCTCACGGGTACGAGGTCATCCTTCCAATAGAGTTCGAGGTGAAATCCCCCAGGGTGGTCACCGTGGGTAAAGGGGATGAAGAGTGCTTAGTGGAGAATGAGGTAGAGCAAAGGCTATCCTTGGACCTCATGGAAGAACTCCGGGACTTAGCCACCGTCCGGTAGGAGGAAGTCAAGCGACGGATGGCTCGGTACTTCAACAAACATATCCGGGTAAAGCAGTTCGAGAAAGGAGATCTAGTCCTGAAAAAGGCTGACGTGGCCGGGAGAGGCGCCGTGGTAGGAAAGCTCGATCCCAACTGGGAAGGGCCGTACATTGTAGATGAAGTGCTCAAGTCGGGAGGGTACCACCTCCGGATGTGGAAGGGGTACCTCTCGACCGAGCTCGGAGCGGGGATGACCTGAAGCGTTTCTACCCTTAAACTTTTTATATTGATTTGTTATATATTTGACTCATCACATGTTGTTTTAAATGTTTCTTCTGAGCATGGATCCACAAGGTGTATGTACTGGAATGCCCCAGACGATCCCGTTGCTGGGCTCTCACTAGCCAGTGGGTCAGTTTGATCTCGCGGAGAGGCTGGTGAGAGTTTTGTGCTGGAATACCCCGGATGATTCCGCTGTCGGGCTCTCACTAGTCGGTGGGTCAGGTTGATCTCGCGGAGAGGCTGTCAAGAGATGTTTGTGCTGGAATGCCCCAGATGATTCCGCTGCCGGGATCTCACTAGCCGGTGGGTCAGGTTGATCACGCGGAGAAGCTGGCAAGTATGTTTTGTGCTAGAATGCCCCGAATGATTCCGATGTTGGGCTCTCACTAGCCGGTGGGTCAGGTTGATCTCGCGGAGAGGCTGGCAAGTAAGTTTTGTGCTGGAATGCCCCGGATGATTCTTTTGTCGGGCACTCACTAGCCGGTGGGTCAGTTTGATCTCGCGGAGAGGCTGGCAAAGAATGGTCTGTGCTGGAAGGCCCCGGATGATCCCGCTGTCGGGCTCTCCCTAGCTGGTGGGTCAGGTTGATCTCGCGGAGAGGCTGGCAAGAAAATGGTTTGTATTGATGGGCTCAGCTCGCAAAATCTCTCAAATGCGAGGCCTAGACTGGGTGAGCCCCGAGGCTCGCTCGCGCGAAAATCAAGAGCAATATCGGATGGAAAAAATCTAAGTCCAAGGGTTATAGTGAGACAAAATGAAGTTCAATAAAACGGTGACAGCCACATTCATTGCGAAAGAAAAAGTGCGAACACGAGCATGGTTAACCGCAATGGCGCGAGCATGGTTAAACGCATTAGCTCGAGCATGGTTAAATGCATTGGCGCGAGCATGGTTAAATGCATCAGCGCGAGCATGGTTAAATGCACAAGCAAGATTAAGCGTATTGGCGCGAGCAGGACAAAATGACAAATTAAAGATAGAAAAAGATTTCCTATTTCATTTCTAGAAGTTCATTACAAGTAGTGGCGAACTAGCCAATCAAAATGAAGCTGTACATTAAAAAATAAAAAAGCAAGTCAAGGAAGATCGCCAGATAGCTCCTCTTCGCTCCCGCGACCTTTGTGCTCTAGAATTGGCACGAACAAGTCTGGGACGACGTCCTCAGCAGTAAGCTCCATCACATCCAGGGAATGCAGGCTCGCCCCCTTGAGGGTATCAAAGACGAGGTTGGCGACGCCCATTGAGTTCTTGCTAGTCGCCTCCTTGTCGTCTCGCGTTCAGTTGCGAGCCCCGACTCACGGATGGGGCGGGGGGAGCACAACCCTGGTCAGCTCACGGACTTGCGCTTTCAGGAACATTTTCTCCGTCTCCAGGTCGGCATTTTGCGCGAGGAGCTGGCTCGCTGTCTCGGCATCCTTCGAAAGAATAAGATAAGTCAAATGAAATGACATGCGGCGAGTGGGATAGAAAGTTTGTCACTTACCATCCCGCCTTGGAGGCTGGGGAGGAGACCCTCGGATAGGGCCTCTTTCCCTTTGAGGAGCGTTGTACAACCATGTATTCGCCGAGTGGGCCCCCGAGGCCCAAGATAATTTTAGGCTCAATATTTCCAAAGGGCGCGACCCCGGGAGGAGGAAGGGAGAGCATTTGCAGGGAGTCGAGTCTGAGGGGCGTATCCCAGGACTGTTCCCTTGTGAGGGCGAGCCGGGGAGGCCGGGAGGCCTCCGGCTCGCCCAGAGCCTTGTGGGGGCGAGCCGGGAGGCCTCCGGCTCGCCCAGAGCCTTGTGGGGGCGAGCCGGGAGGGTCGGGAGGCCTCCGGCTCGCCCAGAGCCTTGTGAGGGCGAGTCGGGGAGGCCGGGAGGCCTCTGGCTTGCCCAGAGCCTTGTGGGGGCGAGCCAGGAGGGTCGGGAGGCCTCCGGCTCGCCCAGAGCCTTGTGGGGGCGAGCCGGGAGGGCCGGAGGCCTCCGGCTCGCCCAGAGCCTTGTGTGGGCGAGTCGGGAGGGCCGGGAGGACTCTGGCTCGCCCAGAGCCTTGTGGGGGCGAGTCGGGAGGGCCGGGAGGCCTCCGGCTCGCCCAGAGCCTTGTGGGGGCGAGACGGGGAGGCCGGGAGGCCTCCGGCTCGCCCAGAGCCTTGTGGGGGCGAGCCGGGAGGGCCGGGAGGCCTCCGGCTCACCCAGAGCCTTGTGGGGGCAAGCCGGGGAGGCCGGGAGGCCTCTGGCTCGCCCAGAGCCTTGTGGGGGCGAGCCGGGAGGGCCGGGAGGCCTCCGGCTCGACCAGAGCCTTGTGGGGGCGATCTGGGAGGGCCGGGAGGCCTCCGGCTCGCCCATAGCCTTGTGGGGGAGAGCCGGGGAGGCCGGGAGGCCTCCGGCTCGCCCAGAGCCTTGTGGGGGCGAGCCGGGAGGGCCAGGAGGCCTCTGGCTCGCCCAGAGCCTTGTGGGGGCGAGCCGGGAGGGCTGGAAGGCCTCCGGCTCGCCCAGAGCCATGTAGGGGCGAGTCGGGAGGCCTCCGGCTCACCCAGAGCCTTGTGGGGGCAAGCCGGGGAGGTCGGGAGGCCTCCGGCTCGCCCAGAGACTTGTGGGGGCGAGATGGGGAGGCCGGGAGACCTCCGGCTCGCCTAGAGCCTTGTGGGGGCGAGCCGGAGAGGGCGGGAGGCCTCCGGCTCGCCCAGAGCCTTGTGGGGGCGAGCCGGTGAGGTCGGGAGGCCTCCGGCTCGCCCAGCTCCAAGCTGGGTAGGCGGTCTGCGCTTAGCGTCTCGGAATGGCGGGATTTGGCTGTTCGCAGCCCATTTCGAGGGTATTTTGGTAATCTGGCAGACCAGTTTTTGGTTATTTGCAGCCCAGTTCTTGAAATCCTATAAATAGGACCAAGGGGGCACCATTTGGAGGGGCTCATTCTAGGCTAGCTCTCTCCCTCTCTCTCCTTCCCCAAGTTTCTCTAAGGGGTGAGGAGAGCCTCTAGTGGTGCCCAAGCTTAATAGTGGCTTGGGAGGGGAAGTTCCTAAGGGACTTCCGGGTATGTGGTGGGACCTCCCCACTAAGCCCTTGGTCCGGTTCCTAGTTCCTCAACCTTCATCCTAAAGCTCTCCTGTGGGGGGGGGGGGGGGGTAAGTGTTGGTCGACCCTCAGCTTGCTGAGGGCCCCGAACTCCTCGTGAGACCAATTTATTGGTTTCAACATTATGGTGCGGTGAGCGTGGAGTGTGACCAATACAAGAAAGCCTCAAGCTGAGCTCCATGGACGGAGGTGGAGGAAGTTCCGACCCCGGTCACTCGCAACCTCCGGTGGCTGGAGTGATGTTGGAGATGTTTGAGAATCTCAGGCAGGAGGTCATGATGACCCTGCAGGTAGCTATCACCTCGATAGTCGAAGGTGTGAGAGGAGATGGTCCAGAAGCCTCACCTCAGCAGGTGGGCAAGAACACTCTTGGCCAGCAGGACAGGACACAAGTACCAGTGGGGGGGAGTGGGGAGGTGCCATACCCCCACTCGCCCCGCCCCAATCCCAAGGGGGCGAGTGGGGAAGTCCCATACCCCCATTCGCCCAGCCCCGGGGGGGGGGGAGCTCCGGAGGGGGGCATCCTCCCAGCTCGCCCCGCCCCAGCTCGCCCAGCCTCCAAGGGGGGCGAGCAACGGAGGTCCTTTTTGTGAGCTGATCCTCTCAACCCCGATTCCGGAGGGGTTCAAGGGGGTGGAGATGTCTCACTACTTCGGCAAGGATGGCCCCGTCTTGCACCTGCAGTGGTTTGAGGACATGGTCTCCATCATGCCCATGTCGGACGCCTTCAAGTGTCGGCTTTTTGCCGTCACCCTCAAGGAGAAGGCCAGGGACTGGTTCCATCAGCTCCCTGCAGGATCCATCTACACCTTCGAAGACTTGCGCCGAGCTTTTCTGCTACGCTTCTCGACGTCAAGAAAGAGGAAGAAAGATGCCGAAGCACTTTTCAAGATCAAGCAAGAGCCAGAGGAGTCGCTGGCTCACTATCTGGAACGGTTCAGGGAGGATCTCCTCGTCCAAGAAGTGCCCGGGTACACCCTCAAGCTTGCCTTCACGTTGGGGCTGCGGGAGGGTTTCTTCAAGATGGACCTCAAGAGAAGAGCTCCTTTGTCCTTTGAAGAGTTGATGGAAAGGGTGGAGGAAGAAGTTGAGAGTGAGGAGGCCAACCCGGAGTTCACAAGAAGGCTGGCTAAGCTGAGTGAGCCAGAGGCAAGGCAGCAGGGTGGAAGAGTAGGGGCTCCCAAGAGAAAGTTCGACCAAGAGGAAGGCAACTTCCAGGAAGAGGGGGTTGACCCCCTTAGGTGGGGACAGAGGCCGAGGGCATCCCCTCCACCGCCTCAACAGGCCATGGCGATTGGCTGGGAAAAAAGGAGGAGAGTCAGAAAAGCAGCAAGAAGAGGAAGAGGGGGTAGGGTGGAGTTACCCTATTGTGACCTCCACGATGAGGAAGGTCACGCGACGATCAACTGCCCTGAGTTCTTGGAATTGAAGGAAGCGAGGGGTTTGGTGCGTCAACAACGACAACCAATTGGGAACGAGGGAGACCATCCTCGGTAGTAGGAGACCAAGTTTGTCTAAGTGCTCAGTTTCTTCTCTCCACCCTCAAGTTCATGTAGCGTGGTTGTTTACTTAGTTTTTTTTTCATGTAATGTGATGATTAATGTAGTGAAAGTTTTCAAATACTTAGCCCCGACGCTGGCCCGCTGACCAGGCTCCCATCAAGCTGGCAGGTCCGAGGATCGCTCGGAGGCA
Organism: Dactylorhiza incarnata; assembly: GCA_033032865.1. Classification (NCBI taxonomy): domain Eukaryota; kingdom Viridiplantae; phylum Streptophyta; class Magnoliopsida; order Asparagales; family Orchidaceae; genus Dactylorhiza; species Dactylorhiza incarnata. The sequence continues at coordinate 3,932,668 of JAWHQI010000130.1, forward strand.
GGAGAGTCTCAAGGTACTTAGCCCCGACGCTGGCCCACTGACCAGGCTCCGATCAAGATGGCAGGTCCGAGGATCGCTCGGTGGAAGGAAAGTCCCAAGTACTTAGCCTCGACGCTGGCCCGCTGACCAGGCTCCCATCAAGCTGGCAGGTCCGAGGATCGCTCGGAGGCAGGAGAGTCTCAAGGTACTTAGCCCCGACGCTGGCCCGCTGACCAGGCTCCGATCAAGCTGGCAGGTCCGAGGATCGCTCGATGGCAGGAAAGTCCCAAGTACTTAGTCCCGATGCTGGCCCGCTGACCAGGCTCCCATCAAGCTGGCAGGTCTGAGGATCGCTCGGAGGCAGGAGAGTCTCAAGGTATTTAGCCCCGACGTTGGCCCGTTGACCAGGCTCCCATCAAGCTGGCAGGTCCGAGGATCGCTCGGTGGCAAGAAAGTCCCAAGTACTTAGTCCCGATGCTGGCCCGCTGACCAGGCTCCCATCAAGATGGCAGGTACGAGGATCGCTCGGTGATAGGAAAGTCTCAAGGTACTTAGCCCCGACGCTGGCCCGCTGACCAGGCTCCCATCAAGCTGGCAGGTCCGAGGATCGCTCGGTGGTAGGAAAGTCCCAAGTACTTAGTCCCGATGCTGGCCCGCTGACCAGGCTCCCATCAAGCTGGCAGGTCCGAGGATCGCTCGGTGGCAGGAAAGTCCCAAGTACTTAGTCCCCATGCTGACCTGTTGACCAGGCTCCTACCTAGCTGGCAGGGTCAGGAACCGCTCAGTGGCTGAAAATTATCTTATGTATTTTTCCCCCGAGGTGGCTCCGCTAGCCGGTCTCTCACTAGCCGCCAGGGTAGGAAGGCTTCTCGGGGAGGCTAAGTGTTTTTCCCCCGAGGTGGCTCCGCTAGTCGGGCTCTCACTAGCCGGCAGGGTAGGAAGGCCTCTCGGGGAGGCTGTATTTTTCCCCCGAGGTGGCTCTGCTAGCCGGGCTCTCGCTAGCCGACAAGGTTGGGGGACCTCTCGGGGAGGCGCTGTGGCTTTTCCAAGATATCACCAATAACCGGATTCCCAGCGACACTCGTTGAATACGCAGGGTTGGACATTTCTTTCCGAGCGTGAGCCACGCCCGAAAAGAGCGGGGATTGTGTACAACCCTGTATTCGCCGAGTGGGCCCCTGATGCCCAAGATATTTTTAGGCCCAATATTTCCAAAGGGCGCAACCCCGGGAGGAGGAGGGGTGAGCATTTGGAGCAAGTCGAGTCTGAGGGGCGCATCCCAGGACTGTTCCCTTGTGAGGGCGAGCCGGGGAGGTCGGGAGGCCTCCGGCTCGCCCAAAGCCTTGTGGGGGCGAGCCGGGGAGCCCGGGAGGCCTCCGGCTCGGCCAGAGCCTTGTGGGGGCGAGCCGGGAGGGCCGGGAGACCTCCGGCTCGCCCATAGCCTTGTGAGGGCGAGCCGGGGAGGCCGGGAGGCCTCCGGCTCGCCCAGAGCCTTGTGGGGGCGAGCCGGGAGGGCCGGGAGGCCTCCAGCTCGCCCAGAGCCTTGTGGGGGCGAGCCGGGAGTGCCGGGAGGCCTCTGGCTCGCCCAGAGCCTTGTGGGGGCGAGCCGGGAAGGCCGGGAGGCCTCCGGCTTGCGCAGAGCCTTGTGGGGGCGAGCCGAGGAGGCCTGGAGGCCTCCGGCTCGCGCAGAGCCTTGTGGGGGCGAGCCGGGAGGGCCGGGAGGCCTCCAGCTCGCCCAGAGCCTTGTGGGGGCGAGCCGGGGAGGCTGGTAGGCCTCCGGCTCGCCCAGAGCCTTGTGGGGGCGAGCCGGGAGGGCCAGGAGGCCTCCGGCTTGCCCAGAGCCTTGTGGGGGCGAGCCGGAAGGCCTCCGGCTCTCCCAGAGCCTTGTGGGGGCGAGCCGGGGAGCCCGGGAGGCCTCCGGCTCGCCCAGAGCCTTGTGGGGGCGAGCCGGGAGGGCCGGGAGGCCTCCGGCTCGCCCAGAGCCATGTGGGGGCGAGCCGGGAGGGCCGGGAGGCCTCCAGCTTGCCCAGAGCCTTATGGGGGCGAGCCGGGAGGGCCGGGAGGCCTCCGGCTCGCCCAGAGCCTTGTGGGGGCGAGCCGGGGAGGCCGGGAGGCCTCCGGCTTGCCCAGAGCCTTGTGGGTGCGAGACGGGGAGGCCGCGAGACCTCCGGCTCGCCCAGAGCCTTGTGGGGGCGAGCCGGGGAGGCCGGGAGGCCTCCGGCTCGCCCAGAGCCTTGTGGGGGCGAGCCGGGGAGGTCAGGAGGCCTCCGGCTCACCCAGCTCCAAGCCGGGTAGGCGGTCTGTGATAAGTAATAAAATATATGTATTTTTGGTATAAATATTAGTATAGTTTTAATTAATATTGTGAATTTTCTATGTAAATTAATGAATAAATTGCTTCTTTATTATTTCTGGTTTCTAACTTACTTTTATTTTTGTTTTTGCAATTTTTTGCAAAATTTTCACAGGTCACGCCCTCAGACACGCCCGTGACCAAGGGCGTGTAATTTTAAAGATCAAATATCAACAGGACGGCTCAATTCAGATCAAATCCCGACAAATCGCTCAAGTCACGCCCGGGGTCACGCCCGTGACCAAGGGCGTGTAATTTTAAAAAGCCAAATTTCCAATTGGCAGCCGTTTTCAGGTGAAATCTCGAAGAGTTGATCAAGTCACGCCCGTGACTCTACAAGTCACGCCCGTGTTCCAGCAGAGTCACGCCCGTGAGCCGCCAGCGTGTCACGTCTCGAAGCCGCACCCATGCTGCCGACATCAGCCAGCCATAGTCACGCCCGTGACTCACCAAGTCACGCCCGTGACATACCAAGTCACGCCCGTGTGCAGCCATGTTTGACGGCCAGACCTTCCAGAAGGCGGCGAATACAGCCGAGCAAATGTCACGCCCTAAGTCACGGCCGTGACATTCAAGTCACGCCCGTGACCTAGGGCGTGTAAAACTCAAATTTTCCCTATAAATAGAGGGGCTCGGCTGAAGTTATTTTCATCCAAATTTTGAGTGGTTTTTGTTGTATTGTGAGTTCTTTTGAGTGATTGTGAGCTTCTCTTCTGCATTTCAGTTTAAGTTCGTTTGTAGTTTTTTCGTCTTCCTAGTCTAGTTGTAATGCTGATTTCAGAAATAAAATGATGTTTTTCTCATTTGGATCATCTTCTTTTTATTAATGTTAGTGTGTGTGCGTGTATGAGTTTAGCTTTATTGCTTTCATAATTTAGTTTTATTGCTTTTATAGTTAGTTTTATTGCTTTCGTAATCTAGGTTTACTGTTTTCATAGCTTAGATTTACAAGCTTTCATAAAATAGTTTTATCGTTTTCTTTTTCGCTTTATTTTATCGCTTTCATTTTAAACGCTTTCTTTTTCAGTTTCTTTTAGAGTGTGTGCGTGTATGAGATAGTATTTTCCTTTTTTTGTAGCTTAGTTTTTATTTCAGTCTTTATATAACTGCTATATACCACCCCCTTCTCAAATAAGAGGCTAATTTACTTTAGCACTTATTTAAGTCGGTTGGGATGGATATTATTTCTGCACCTTTATAAGTCTTTTCATTTTTATACCATCCCCTTCTCAAATAAGAGGCTAATTTACTTTAGCACTTATTTAAGTTGGTTGGGACGGATATTATTTCTGCACCTTTATAAGTCTTTTCATTTCTATACCACCCCCTTCTTAAATAAGAGGCTAAGAACTTTTTAGCACTTGTTTAAGGTGGTTGGGACGGATATTATTACTGTTTTTATATAAGTCTTTTTATTTCCTTTTTATCCGCTTATATCCGCTTTAATTATCAAACATGTATTTTTCAACCGATAATGCCGTCTCCATTCCGATGAGTGGCTAATTTCCTTTAGCGCACGACGTCGAAGAGCATTGGGACACAAAAATAGTTTTTCTATAAGAATTAAAACATCTCTTTCTAAAATAATTAACGCTTAAGGTTTATCCGAGAATCACGTTGAGTGGAGCCACATAATCGATGTGTGGTTTTCATTTCCGTTTTCGTACCTAGTTAGCCGAGAGGCTCGTGTGTACGGACTGATCACTCACGGGTAAAGAGAAGTGCGCTCTACCCTCGAGAGAGGACGAGGTAACTCTCCCGAATTGGAAATAAAAACCCAATAGCGGGGTTCGCAACATAAAGCGAGTATTAAGAACATTCGATTGTAGAACGAGAGTTCGGTCGAATATTCATAATCTCAGGTGGGCGTACCCTCGAGAGAGGAGCGTTCATAATTATGGAACCTCCACGGCCAAGTCATCTTAATATTTTGAAAAGTCATCACTTTTAATTCTACGAAAAATCTATTTTCGTCTCAAGGTAATTCGACGTCGCGCGCTATATTTCTCATCACTTAGAACTCTAGTAGATCGCTTAAATCATCTTTCGCATTTTATCATTTAGAACTCTAGTTAAATCAACTAAAAATATTATTCCGATAAAATAATAGTTCGTCCCTCGAAGTAGCATAATCAACACGACCCGCGGAAATATACGATCCCGATATTTTCTAAAAATATCCTGTATTACTTGCGATAAGGTATACTTGCCTTTATCAAATGATTAATTTGGACTAAAAATTCAAACACAGCTTTTCAAACTCATTTAGTGCAAAACTCTCCTTTTCTACTATTCAATTCAATAGAATTCGGCATTGTAGCCGAAGCGTAATTGTCAATATTCCGAAAGAAGAAAAAGATCGTTACTTCTATCCTTCGATAGGATAACGGTTAATTTCTCAAAGTAGGAGTACTTGCGAGACTCTTCGAAAATATCCGCCAATTCTAAACTCTTAATATAAAGGTTATCTTTTATTTATAAAACAAAAAGAAGAAGCCCAAGTAATCATCAAGTTTTTGGCGCCGTTGCCGGGGAACTTTGTGTTGTTATTTGAAAGTAGGAACTACTATTAATTTTATTCCTTATCTATATATTTTTTTACTAAAAATAAAAAAAAAAAAAAAAAAAAAAAAATTTTTTACAAAAAGTAATAAAACAAAAAAAAAATATATAAATATAAAAACTTATATTTAAAAAAAAAAAAAAAAAAAAAAAAAATAATAATAATAAAACAGAAAATCCAAAAATATTGCTTTTAGTATATGACCCGAGGAAACTCGTCGGACGATTCGACTATTCCTTTTGACCCCGAAATCGAGCGCACTCTTCGTGAGCGCATCCGATCTCGTGATCAAAACTTACTCGAAACCCCCGAAGAGTCGATCGGAGATACTGTAAATATGGGCGATCCAATTCCAAATGCGGCCCCGGCCCGGACCATGGCATATTATGCCCGGCCGAATTTGGAAGATACAGGATCCAGTATTACTCGCCCGACAGTTAATAATAATAATTTCGAAATAAAATCCAGCATAATTCAAATGGTACAACAGTCGATTCAGTTCGACGGTTTGCCAGATGAGGACCCAAATCAGCACCTTTCAAACTTTTTAGAAATATGCGACACCTTTAAAATTAATGGCGTCACTGATGACGCCATTCGTTTACGCTTATTTCCATTTTCGCTACGGTCAAAGGCCAAATCATGGTTGACTTCTCTTCCGAGAGGGTCCATAACCACGTGGGCCCAATTGACGGAATTTTTCTTAACTAAGTATTTTCCTCCGTCAAAAACCGCAAAACTACGCACGGATATCACATCCTTTGTACAATTCGATTCTGAGTCTCTTTATGAGACTTGGGAGCGTTTTAAAGAATATTTGCGTAGGTGTCCTCATCACGCGCTACCAACTTGGCTACAGGTCCAAACGTTTTATAATGGTTTAAATTTTTCTACGCGGCAGATGATTGATGCGGCCTCCGGGGGAACGTTAAACAACAAAACCCCGGAGACCGCTCAAGCTCTGATCGACGAAATGGCCATGAATGCGTACCAATGGAACGTGCCAAGGTCGCGTCCTACTAAACCGGCTGGTCTTTTTGAAGTGGACGCCACTACTTTCTTAGCCTCACAAGTGGAGAGGCTAAGTAAGCAGGTGGCGGAGATGACTGTTTCCTCCTCCACTCCCGCTTGGAATAATAATAATAATAATAACGTAATCGAAGAAACGGTGGATTACCTCGGTAATCCGGTTAGACCCCCCTTCAACCCTAATAACAACCCGTATAGTAATAATTATAATCCGGGTTGGAGGAGCCATCCTAATTTCTCCTGGAGCAATCCTAACAATGCTCAGAGGCCCCCACATATGAATCCTCAGGGATTTCCGCAAGGATTTCCGCAGGGATTCCAGCCTCCTCCTCCAAAACCTTCGCCGCTCGAAGATATTTTGTCTAAGTACATCGCGTCCAACGATTCAAATATCCGGAATCTTACCGGATCGATTAAAAGCTTGGAAAACCAGGTTGGACAACTTGCAAAGATGGTCTCCGAGCGGCCATACGGAGCTTTACCAGGGAATACAGAGCCAAACCCAAGGGAAAATGCCAACGCTATAACCCTTCGAAGCGGCAAGGAGGTCGTCTCCCCATTGCGGGTTGAGCCTAAGGTATGCATTTCGCCTCCGACCCCTCCACCCTCTTCTTCGATTCTAATTGCTCCAGCTTCTCCGGTTGTGCCAAATGTTTCGAGTCCTCGAATTCCTTACCCGTCTAAAATTAATAAAGAGAAGGAGGACGAAAATTATCAAAAATTTTTGCGTATTTTAAAACAAATTCAAATAAACGTCCCCTTCTGCGAGGCACTCTCCCAAATGCCGAAATATGCGAAATATCTTAAAGAGTTGCTTTCTAATAAAAAGCGACTCGAGGATGTTTCGCGTGTTTCCCTTAATGCGGAATGTTCGGCTGTTCTCCTTAACAAATTGCCGCCAAAACTGAACGACCCGGGACGGTTCTCCATCCCGTGTCTCTTTGGCAATATGTTAATAAAGTACGCTCTTGCGGACTTAGGCGCCAGCATCAATTTGATGCCTTTTTCTCTTTTCAAAAAACTCAATTTAGGCGTCCCGAGTCCGACAAAAATGAGCATCCAACTCGCGGATCGCTCGGTAAAGTACCCAATCGGGGTAGCGGAGGATGTTCTGGTCAAGGTCGACAAGTTTATCTTTCCGGTAGACTTTGTCATCCTGGACATAGAGGAGGACGTCGAGGTACCCATCATCCTCGGTCGCCCCTTTCTCGCAACCTCCCGTGCGTTAATCGATGTCAGTAACGGTCGCCTCCTCCTTCGAGTTGGAGACGACGAAGTTACTTTACATATCAACCCCTCCATGCGGAACTCACTATCGAATGATGATTCCTGTTTCAATTTGGAATCCGCGTTTGTGGACGAGTGTTCTTCTCTTTCCGAGTTGCTATCCTTAATGATAGACGATTCGGATCTGGCGAATCAACCTCCTTTAGAAGAATTACCACCAGATTCGCCTTTCGAGTCTTTCGACTCGAAAGATTTAAAAATCTCCACTTCCTACGAAGAACCTCCGGTCTTGGAGCTTAAGCAACTCCCCGACCATTTAAAATATGCTTTTCTAGCCGCGAACTTAAAACTTCCGGTTATAATATCTTCTACTTTAACTGATTCGGAAACATCCGAATTGGTTGAAGTTTTATCTAAACATCGCCGTGCAATTGCATGGCAAATTTCTGATATCAGGGGAATTAACCCCTCATTCTGCTCCCACAAAATTTTTCTCGAAGAAAACCCCCGCAAAACAATTCAGCCTCAACGACGACTTAACCCGAACATGCGGGAAGTCGTTAAGACTGAAATTATTAAACTCCTTGATGCGGGGATTATCTATCCTATTTCCGACAGTACGTGGGTAAGCCCCGTACAAGTCGTCCCGAAAAAGGGCGGTATAACGGTCGTGGCAAACACGAATAACGAATTAATCCCAACTCGTACTGTTACGGGTTGGAGGGTGTGCATCGACTACAGAAAACTAAATGATGCCACCAGAAAAGACCACTTTCCGCTACCGTTTATTGATCAAATCTTAGAGCGTCTCTCCGGTCACCCTTTTTATTGCTTCCTTGATGGTCTCTCGGGATTTTTCCAAATCCCTATTTCACCCGAGGACCAAGAAAAAACGACTTTTACTTGCCCTTTCGGCACCTTCGCATATCGAAGGATGCCGTTTGGCCTCTGTAACGCGCCAGCTACATTCCAAAGATGTATGCTGGCAATATTTGGCGAGCTAGTAGAAGACATAATGGAAGTCTTCATGGATGACTTCTCCGTCTTTGGAAACTCTTTTAAAAATTGTTTAAAAAATTTAGATAGAGTCCTCCAACGGTGCGAGGAGACGAACTTAGTCTTGAACTGGGAGAAATGCAACTTCATGGTCCGAGAGGGTTTAGTCCTCGGCCATAAAATTTCTTCCAAGGGGATGGAGGTCGATAAGGCCAAAGTCGCTATAATTGAACAACTTCCTGTTCCTTCGAACGTCAAATCAATTAGAAGTTTTCTTGGCCACGCAGGTTTTTATCGGCGGTTTATTCAAGATTTTTCAAAAATAACCAAACCGCTAACTCACCTCCTGGAAAAGGATTCCCCATTCATTTTTGACACGGCCTGCGTAGAGGCGTTTAATTTTATTAAAAAGCAACTTATCAATTCTCCAATTCTGGTGGCGCCAGATTGGTCTCTTCCGTTTGAGATTATGTGCGACGCGAGCGATATCGCAGTAGGAGCTGTCTTAGGCCAACGCGTAAATAAATATTTTCATCCTATATATTACGCTTCTCGTACACTCAATGCCGCACAGGCTAACTACACCACAACGGAAAAGGAACTTCTCGCCGTCATCTTTGCTTTTGATAAATTCCGACCCTACGTAACCCTTTCACACGTAATCGTTTTCACTGATCACTCCGCCTTGAAATATCTTTTGGCCAAAGTTGATGCTAAGCCTCGCTTACTTCGATGGGTCCTCCTTTTACAGGAATTTGACTTAGAGATCCGGGATAAGAAGGGGGCTGAAAATTTAGCAGCCGACCACCTCTCACGTTTAGAACACCCCGCCGCAGAAGCGCTCGTCGAACCCGAAATAGACGATCGATTTCCTGAGGAGCGCCTTTTAATCATAAATAATACAAAAACTTCTTCTACCCCTTGGTTCGCAGATTACGCGAACTATTTAGTCGCGCGGGTCCTTCCAAAAGATTTTTCGACTCAGCAGAAGAAGAAATTCTTCTCTGACTTGAAAAACTACTTTTGGGAGGACCCCTTTCTCTTTCGCATCTGCGCAGACCAAGTGATACGAAGATGTGTTTCAAGCGAGGAGGGTGCGCAAATATTGCGACACTGCCATGAGGGGCCGGCTGGAGGGCATTATCAAGCCAACCGGACCGCGCGGAAAGCGTTAGAGTCAGGCTTTTATTGGCCCACTCTCTTTAAGGATGCTCACACTTTTGTGAGTATATGCGATAGCTGCCAGCGGGCGGGTAACATCTCTCGTCGTGACGAGATGCCCCAAAATTTTTATTTAGAATGCGAAATTTTCGATTTGTGGGGCATAGACTTTGTAGGCCCCCTACCTCCTTCTTTTAATAATCGCTATATTTTAGTGGCGGTCGACTACGTGTCTAGGTGGGCGGAAGCGCAAGCTCTGCCCACCAATGATGCGCGAGTCGTCGTCCATTTTCTAAAAAAATTATTTTCTCGCTTTGGCACGCCCCGTGCAATAGTAAGTGATAGGGGCACGCACTTCTGCAATGCCCAGTTTTCAAAAATTTTATCTAAATACGGCGTCACGCATAAGCTCGCCACCGCCTATCACCCCCAAACGAGCGGCCAAGTAGAGGTAGTAAATCGCGAGATAAAACGCATTCTGGAAAAAAACCGTCTCTTTAAATAGGAAGGATTGGTCCTCAAAACTCGACGACGCGTTATGGGCGTATCGTACGGCCTACAAGACCGCTATCGGTTGTACGCCCTATCGATTAGTCTACGGCAAAGCGTGCCATTTACCGGTAGAATTAGAACACCGCGCTTTTTGGGCCTTAAAATTTTTAAATCTCGATTCGAACTTAGCCTCCGAGAATAGGAAATTCCAACTCAATGAACTCGATGAATGGCGTGCGAACGCTTATGAGAGTAATAAATTTTATAAGGAGCGTTCTAAGTTCTACCACGATCGAAAAATTAAATTTCCAAAAACTTTCGCGCCGGGCGATCTTGTCCTTCTTTATAATTCACGTCTTCGTCTTTTTCCGGGTAAGCTCAAATCCCGCTGGTCCGGCCCCTTTGCAGTCAAAGAGGTTTGGCCGTATGGGACCGTTCTTATCTCTCACCCCGAAAAAGGCGATTTTAAAGTCAACGGCCACCGTTTAAAACTATATCTTGCGGGCGATCCGGTGGACGGACACACAGAATCTTTAACCCTCCCTAATTTATAATCTCACCACGCCAAATGCGTCAAGCTACGCGACGGTAAACAAAGCGCTCGTGGGAGGCACCCCATATTTATCTAATATTTTTATTATGCTTTTTCTCTATTTTTGCAGGGTTTCTTCCGACCCCGCCAACTTTACTTCAGGGATGCCTTTTTGCTTCCTTTTTCCTTTTGTATATATTGCATTGTTATTTTCTCTTCTTCATACTTACATTACAACATTGGGGACAATGTTGGGTTTTACGTATGGGGGTGTATTTCCCGTTTTCAAAAAAAAAAAAAAAGAAATATGATATATATTTTTTGTAGTTGAAAAACAAAAACAAAAAAAAAAAAAAAAACATTATAACAACAAAAAAAAAAGAAAAAAAAAAAAAAAGAAAAAAAAAAACTCCAAAAATAATAAACCCTACTTTACTTTTATTCTTAAAGCATTTAGTTTCGAGAGTATATGTTTGTGGATTTTCATAATCGCTAGTTTTACTATTTGTTTGTTTATCTAAGATCGATAGATTTAAACGTTCGGGGTTAAGTTTTAAAGAATATCTTGTGTTTTTAATTTAAATAGAGGCTTTGTTATCAAGCACTACTTCTACTAGCTAAAATAGAGACATGTGTATTATGTTGGCAAAACAACTTTAGACTGCAATTATCCCTACTTTATGTCTTCAGGAATCTAGGAATATTCAACTTACTAAGGTTGCTCTCAAAATTTTTTTTTATTATTCTAGAATTTCTCTTGAAAACCCCTTGTATACACCAATTCAGCATGGCAAAAACACAAAAAGAAGAAAAAAAAAACAAAAAGATCTTATGTCAATGGGAATACAAAAATTCCGTAAACATAGGCACCCAATATTTGTTAAAAGAAATCCTATGTCAATGGGAATTACAAATTCCGTAAACACAGGCATTGGGTTAATTAAAAAGGTCAATTTTCCCTCGTCCCTCGTACACCAACGATGGGAGTCAAAGGAAACTTTATAAGAGGGGTGAGATGATACAATTCATCACCCCTGATCCAAGTACTCTTCTATTTGCCAAGGCTTTTTTCCCCTTTTTCCCTTAACCAAATTATTGTTTCTAGTTCTAATTCAAAAAATCATTTGAGAGCATAATTAGTAACTTATATTTTTCCTTTATGTTTCTTTAAACAAAGGTTATTATAATTTCGATCTAATCTCGTTTACTAATGATTGCAATTTTGTTTGCTATTTGGTTAATTAAGAAGTCTTTTGGCCAGGACATTTCTTCTACTTAAATCATTTGCATAATTTAGGACTTAACTCTTATTACTCCGAATTTTTATTTTTCAGTCTCTTATGATTAAAATAAAACGATAGCCAAAAATTAGAACTTATATTAATCCCGTATAGATCTCTCTTACTTTTGCCCTGGAATAGCAAAAGCTTAAGTATGGGGGTATTTGATAAGTAATAAAATATATGTATTTTTGGTATAAATATTAGTATAGTTTTAATTAATATTGTGAATTTTCTATGTAAATTAATGAATAAATTGCTTCTTTATTATTTCTGGTTTCTAACTTACTTTTATTTTTGTTTTTGCAATTTTTTGCAAAATTTTCACAGGTCACGCCCTCAGACACGCCCGTGACCAAGGGCGTGTAATTTTAAAGATCAAATATCAACAGGACGGCTCAATTCAGATCAAATCCCGACAAATCGCTCAAGTCACGCCCGGGGTCACGCCCGTGACCAAGGGCGTGTAATTTTAAAAAGCCAAATTTCCAATTGGCAGCCGTTTTCAGGTGAAATCTCGAAGAGTTGATCAAGTCACGCCCGTGACTCTACAAGTCACGCCCGTGTTCCAGCAGAGTCACGCCCGTGAGCCGCCAGCGTGTCACGTCTCGAAGCCGCACCCATGCTGCCGACATCAGCCAGCCATAGTCACGCCCGTGACTCACCAAGTCACGCCCGTGACATACCAAGTCACGCCCGTGTGCAGCCATGTTTGACGGCCAGACCTTCCAGAAGGCGGCGAATACAGCCGAGCAAATGTCACGCCCTAAGTCACGGCCGTGACATTCAAGTCACGCCCGTGACCTAGGGCGTGTAAAACTCAAATTTTCCCTATAAATAGAGGGGCTCGGCTGAAGTTATTTTCATCCAAATTTTGAGTGGTTTTTGTTGTATTGTGAGTTCTTTTGAGTGATTGTGAGCTTCTCTTCTGCATTTCAGTTTAAGTTCGTTTGTAGTTTTTTCGTCTTCCTAGTCTAGTTGTAATGCTGATTTCAGAAATAAAATGATGTTTTTCTCATTTGGATCATCTTCTTTTTATTAATGTTAGTGTGTGTGCGTGTATGAGTTTAGCTTTATTGCTTTCATAATTTAGTTTTATTGCTTTTATAGTTAGTTTTATTGCTTTCGTAATCTAGGTTTACTGTTTTCATAGCTTAGATTTACAAGCTTTCATAAAATAGTTTTATCGTTTTCTTTTTCGCTTTATTTTATCGCTTTCATTTTAAACGCTTTCTTTTTCAGTTTCTTTTAGAGTGTGTGCGTGTATGAGATAGTATTTTCCTTTTTTTGTAGCTTAGTTTTTATTTCAGTCTTTATATAACTGCTATATACCACCCCCTTCTCAAATAAGAGGCTAATTTACTTTAGCACTTATTTAAGTCGGTTGGGATGGATATTATTTCTGCACCTTTATAAGTCTTTTCATTTTTATACCATCCCCTTCTCAAATAAGAGGCTAATTTACTTTAGCACTTATTTAAGTTGGTTGGGACGGATATTATTTCTGCACCTTTATAAGTCTTTTCATTTCTATACCACCCCCTTCTTAAATAAGAGGCTAAGAACTTTTTAGCACTTGTTTAAGGTGGTTGGGACGGATATTATTACTGTTTTTATATAAGTCTTTTTATTTCCTTTTTATCCGCTTATATCCGCTTTAATTATCAAACATGTATTTTTCAACCGATAATGCCGTCTCCATTCCGATGAGTGGCTAATTTCCTTTAGCGCACGACGTCGAAGAGCATTGGGACACAAAAATAGTTTTTCTATAAGAATTAAAACATCTCTTTCTAAAATAATTAACGCTTAAGGTTTATCCGAGAATCACGTTGAGTGGAGCCACATAATCGATGTGTGGTTTTCATTTCCGTTTTCGTACCTAGTTAGCCGAGAGGCTCGTGTGTACGGACTGATCACTCACGGGTAAAGAGAAGTGCGCTCTACCCTCGAGAGAGGACGAGGTAACTCTCCCGAATTGGAAATAAAAACCCAATAGCGGGGTTCGCAACATAAAGCGAGTATTAAGAACATTCGATTGTAGAACGAGAGTTCGGTCGAATATTCATAATCTCAGGTGGGCGTACCCTCGAGAGAGGAGCGTTCATAATTATGGAACCTCCACGGCCAAGTCATCTTAATATTTTGAAAAGTCATCACTTTTAATTCTACGAAAAATCTATTTTCGTCTCAAGGTAATTCGACGTCGCGCGCTATATTTCTCATCACTTAGAACTCTAGTAGATCGCTTAAATCATCTTTCGCATTTTATCATTTAGAACTCTAGTTAAATCAACTAAAAATATTATTCCGATAAAATAATAGTTCGTCCCTCGAAGTAGCATAATCAACACGACCCGCGGAAATATACGATCCCGATATTTTCTAAAAATATCCTGTATTACTTGCGATAAGGTATACTTGCCTTTATCAAATGATTAATTTGGACTAAAAATTCAAACACAGCTTTTCAAACTCATTTAGTGCAAAACTCTCCTTTTCTACTATTCAATTCAATAGAATTCGGCATTGTAGCCGAAGCGTAATTGTCAATATTCCGAAAGAAGAAAAAGATCGTTACTTCTATCCTTCGATAGGATAACGGTTAATTTCTCAAAGTAGGAGTACTTGCGAGACTCTTCGAAAATATCCGCCAATTCTAAACTCTTAATATAAAGGTTATCTTTTATTTATAAAACAAAAAGAAGAAGCCCAAGTAATCATCAGTCTGCGCTTAGCATCTCGGAATGGCGGGATTTGGCTGTTCGCAGCCCATTTCGAGGGTATTTTGGTAATCTGGCAGACCAGTTTTTGGCTATTTGCAGCCCAGATCTTGAAATCCTATAAATAGGACCAAGGGGGCACCATTTGGAGGGGCTCATTCTAGGCTAGCTCTCTCCCTCTCTCTCCTTCCCCAAGTTTCTCTAAGGGGTGAGGAGAGCCTCAAGTGGTGCCGAATCTTAGTAGTGGCTTGGGAGGGGGAGGTTCCTAAGGGACTTCCGGGTATGTGGTGGGACCTCCCCACTAAGCCCTTGGTCCGGTTCCTAGTTCCTCAACCTTTCATCCTAAAGCTCTCCTATGGGGGGAGTAAGTGTTGGTCGCCCCTCAGCTTGCTGAGGGCCCCGAACTCCTCGTGAGACCAATTTATTGGTTTCAACAAGCGTGACCTCATCCAAGGACTTCTGGAGCTCACGCCTGAGCTCCCTGGAATCCCTTTCCGAGGTAAGGTACCGCCGGTCCATCATGTGAGTGAGCTCCATAGCCCAGAATTGGGCTCGCATGGCCTCATAAACGAGCAGCCTGTATCTTAGGGCGCCGAAATTGGCGGCATCCTCGAGGCCATATATCCCGAGGTCGAGGGCGAATGCCTCACCCCCAACCTTGTTGCTCTTAACCCAGGAGGGGAGGAGCGAAGAACACGAGATCCTGTTGTGATCAGGATCCCATGCGAGCAACGGCTCGCCGACCGCGTCTGGGAGCTTGGCACGGAGGCCAAAGTTCTTATGGCCCTCTGGTCTGGGCTCGCTCGGAGCATACCTGGCCCAATGACTCCACTCGGCATCCTTTTGGCTCGCGGGCGGAGAGAGCATGGTCTTTGCCTCGGACAGATCCACTACATCTTTCCACTTAGTTGTGGTAGGGGGTTTCTTGGTCCTCTACTTCGCTGAAGTTAGCGCGGCGGACTGGCTCGCGGGAGGCAGGCGCTTCTTTCAGAAGGTCGAGCCAGGTGGATCACGACACGCTTCTGCGTCCGCAGTAATGAGCCAGCCGGAGGTGAGGGTTGTAGCCATCACGTGCGGGGGGGACTGGAAGGTCCCGCTCTCCTGCAAAGGCAACAAAGGTAAGAATTTGTCACCAGAATTAAGAAAATGTAAAGTTTGCGAGTGCGAGTCGAACCTTCCCCTTGGGGCACCGGAGGTAGCGAGTCCACCTTCTGCCGAAGGTATGCGACCTCGAAGTTCTTTCCCTCCAGGTAGTGGAAGAGCTTCGCGTCGTCCCTTCCCCCCCCCCCCCCCCCCCCCCCCCCCCGAGCGATGCAGGGCTGGACGGGGGAGAAAGGAATGTTGCGGAAGGGTCCTTTGACAAGGACATACTTCTGGTGCCAATAGTGGCTCTTGTTCACTGTCTCGCAGATAGTGACATGTTGGCTCGCAAAATGAGTGGTCCCATCTTTGTAGGCGTGGAAGGAGAAGACCTTGCGGAAGACGAGCAGGTTGAATTCCATTCTCTCCTTGCACAGGTAGCTGGCGAACGCGACTATAACATCGATCGTGTTCGGGGTCAGCTGGCTCGGCAGGATGCCATAATACTTTAGCACCTAAAAAAATCACCAAGGGAAGTTTAGCACACTCTTTGCGACGCGAGCAAGAAGTGCAAAGTTAGAGTAGAGTACCTGGCGCACTTCCGGCCATAGGGGGAGTCACAACCCATTCTCAAAGTGAGCAATGTGGATGGCGATCTCGTCAGTGGATGGCTCGTTTATGGCGACGGTGGTCGCCGGGCGGTGAGCTACAAACCCCGAGTGGATGTATTTGTCCACCGTGGTGAGGAACTCCTCATTGGTGAGTGAGGCGCAGAAGAAGGGATGGTCGCGATAAGCTCCAGCGCACTTGGCCCGCCCCTCAGTTTCTCCATCAGCAACCATGGCTTTTATTATAGCGAGCCAGAAGAAGCGCGAGTGCGAGCCGAGAATTGCGAGAGAGCCTGGAAGAAAGGGAAATAGCTGGGAACAGTTAATGCGGTGGTTGAAAATGTAAAAACTGACAGCTATTTATAGGAATGGAAAGAGCGGGAAGATTTTGAAGGGCCAGGGGTGCGGATAGCTGAACCGCGTGGTGACGTTTCAGCTTCTTGGACCTTATCCGCTCCGGGAGGGCTTGCGTTCTAGCGACACCCTCTAACTCGCCCTAGGCGAGCTGAGCTGCAAGGAAAGAAGTAAAAGTCGCAAAGGCCAGGCAGCGAGTCTAAAGCGAGGCATTTATATCAAAATAGAAAATAAGCGATGCGCGAGCACAGTTAACATAACATTAGAAATAATGCAAAGCGAAAAGGAAAGCTCGCGAGCGAGCAAGAATATCCATATTACAGATTCGCAAATTGTTCAAGACCCCGAGAAGGTAATAGGGGCGAGCTAGAAAAAATAAACGACATTGTTCAATAATTAATCCACTTCCATCGGTCATGGCCTCGCACGTCAGAATGCGGTGGAACTTTGTGGTAGTGGTACTCGTGAACCGACTGGACCTCGCGCTGCTTCAGACGCATCTGATACTCGATTTGCGCAAGGTGCACCCCAGACCTCATCGCGACCGACCTGGCGCATCTCGGCGAGGAGGCGCGTGTTCGTACCCTCTATAGCGGTGAACCTCTCCTCATATGCGGTCCTCTCCACACGGTTCTGATCATATATATCTCACAGCATGAGGCCATACTTCTATAATAGCTCGGCGGCCCGCCTTTTCATTTGCTCCGGGTTGTCAGGGTCCCCCAAGAAATCTGCGACCTGGCTCGGCGAGGGTGGTGGTGATATCTCCACCTCTCCGTGCTCTGACTCAGGGGGTGGGGTCCAGGGAACACCTGCGAGGAAGAAATCAGCAATAAGGGGTAGGAAAGAGGCAATCAGCGGAAATTATCCAACCTGGCGAAATCAGGACGGTACGGGCTCGCTGGCGAGAAGAGTTTGGCTGGCCCTTGAAGGCTTTAGTGAAGGCAGGGGTAATGGATTTCCCCAGGCCAGGGCGGTGCGTCGTGTCACCCGCGAGTCGGGGGTCGGCAAGAAGCGACCCTCCCGGGGTACATTGGCCTAGAACACTGAACCCCGGAGTAAGGATGGTCATGTTCGGTGGGGCAGGCGAGTCCACCAGGGTGGAGGTTCGCCTCTCCGGAGTCGCGAGAGGGGACACTGCACAGAAGGAATAATGCGGGTTCAGCGATCAAAGAAGAACAAGAGGGCGAGGCGAATAACTCGCCCGGTCATGAGGATGGTACTCACAGGTCGGTGGCCATCTCATCCGGTGGGGAGGGTCAGTCCTCCCAGGAGATGTGAGGCGAGACCCCGCTGGTGATTGCCTAATGAGATGTTCCTCAGCGGGAGGGTTCTGCGAGCAAAGAAACAAAATCAGTTGAGTACTACTTGGATTATCGAACCTTTGGCAGTAGAACCTGCGAGTCGAGCTCGTGGCGAGGGGACGGTGACAGAGGTGATGACCCATCCTCCCCGGGCGGCCGTCGGACAGTCTTTGCCTTTTTGGTCTGAGGCGGAGGTGGAGCAGGTTGCGGGGAGATCCAGGGGGCGAGCTCGGTGGCTTTGGATTTTTGGGTCGCATGCGAGGCCTTGAGGCGAGCCAATATCTCCTCCTTCTTGGACATCTCGATTGATACGGTGACGAGCAGCGAATGATAGGAGAGGGAGAAAAAAGTTCATGCACCGGCCACAAAGAATGGTATTTATAGCATCGGGCATGGGGCCCACCAAAAGATTCTCACCACGTCATCAAGGGTCCGACGAACACCAAGGGTTGGATGTTTCTTCATGAGCCTAAGGTAGCCTCGCGAAGAGCAGGGATTGTGTACAACCCCGGTATTCGCCAAGAGGTGAGCGGAGAATTTGCACTTAGCCTTGAAAGTGTGGTGGTCTAGCCAGTAAGAGTACGCAGATGCTCCGCGGTTTTGCGTTGAGGCGAACGATAGGTCTAGGTAGGGTAGTGTGAATACCAACCTAGAGGTGGGCGAGGCCCAACCCACCGCTTCCGTTTGCCACTACGAGAGTATCCTGAGAGTCTTGCTAGCTCTAAAAAGGGGGATCTAAAGGTCTATGGGCATAGATTCTAAGTGTGTGAGTTGCACTTGTATGAACATAGCATAAACTGCATAACTCTGCATGTCATAGCATTAACATTGCATTTCAACCCCTACCCCTATCGTATAAATTGGTTATGAGACTTTTTATACGATAGGCCTTGCTAAATGACCCCTTGGTCTATAGGTTTGTATGGGAATTTCTATAAATCAATGGTTACTTTTCTATTTTATACATGTCTTTACTTACTGCACTTTACTTATTCTTTACCTGCTCTTACTATACTCTTTTACTGCTTCAATTATATATATACACATGTGTAGTGTAGAATCATTTCCTGTAAACAAAATCCGCTGTCATCTACTTTTTGATTATACCCCTTGTTGTCTTCCGCTTCATCCTTCCCGCTTAGTGCCTAGGAGTCACTGGGGGAGGGGTGGGGATTGGATTAGTCTTTTTGACTAACGGTCGGTGGACCATATCATTTTAGGGGATCGAGGAGACGCATCAACACCAGAGGCCGGTGCAGACTGAGGCGGACCAGTCTAGTACAAGAGCACCAGTCACAGGATCAGAGAGTGATTAGTAGTTAGCTTCCGCGAGTGATCTTGTAGTGAGGTTATGATGTACTGGGCATGAGCCTTTCTTCTTATTATTGTTATCTTTGTATTCAGTTAATATAATGTGGACATTTATATTTATATATAACATGTGATTGTGGACTTGGATTTATATTTGTTCAAGTATTCTTTTCTTCTTTGTGATCGATCTGACCGGCAGAATCGGCGCTTTGTAGTGGCGACCTTCCCGTGCGAGGGTGTCACCGCAAAGCAGCGGTTCTGGGCAGAAGACCCGGGTTTTTGTAGCGAAATAATGGGGTCTTACAAAGTGGTATCAGAGCAAACCTCGATCCGAAGAAAAGAAGCACACAAACCCTGGGCCACCCCGCGCGAGCTTAGTTTGAGGGCAAACTAGCAGCGGAAGCAGTGGTGTGCCCATATGGAGAAATCACATGTAAAAGTCCACTTTTAACTGAATCTTTTTAGCCAAATCTCTTTACGAGTGTCAAGTTTTCTTTTGTAGCCTGCGGCGAACCCTTCCCCCAGTAGGGAATACCTCCGGCTGCAAAGATCTCTGTAGATAGTCCTTTAGTCAATGAGTTAGACTCAACTTCACTAGGACACGTGACTTACCATGACAATTTATACCATGCCCCAGTCTGAAATAAACCATAAGTATAATTTTGGTGAAGGTACGAGGATACTCCAAAGAGGCCAGAGAAAGAGAGATTGACACATAAACAGAATGGTAGGGGACTCGTAGATCTAACCCTCGTATCAGTGACATGATTATATTGAGACAACCACCGTGACAAACACCGAGGGTCGGACAAGAATTCAAGTTCGGAAGAGACCCGTTTGGGAGTGAGTTGCATGTTGACCCTGATAAGGTTGTCGTAAAGGGGACCTTGAAAAGTCTAAAGTATGGAGTATACCAATGAGCCTCAATATAGAACCCCAAGTCTAAGATTGTGTGCCCTAAGAATTGTTTGCAAACTTGGGACGAATATAACTTGGTGATATTGAAGATACTTAGCCCAAAAAAGATAAAGGCTTATCTTTTGTTTATTGGGGCTTACCTTTTGTTTATTGGGCAAATTATTGACTGACTTGGGTTTCCCTTAGACATAATTTAGAAAGTGTTGCGTCGTGAAAATAATGATTTTGAAGTTGATCATATTTAATGTTACTCGGGCGAAGATGAGATTGTGTAAAAGTATGTTCAGAATGATGATCCGTAGTAATACCAGGGCAATGGATAGATATCGTTGATCAAGCAATGACTTAACCTTAGTTGAATCATTGGAAATATAAAGTCGCCAGGATTAATCACTTTGGGATGCCGATGTCCTATTCTAGAAGTTGAGGACGGAAATTAGTTCTTACAAGTTATAGTTATATCCGAATGTTCTTATGGTTTGGGGCATTCAGAAGTGATCAATTTATGATTTGTTAAAAATCACGCCCTGTCATGGTCGAAAATTTTAACTACAATAATATCCCTTATACCTTGGGAGCTATGATGATGAATAACCCGAGATCTTAGACGATGACTTATTGGAATTAGAATATAGTATCTGAGTTTAGTATGATAAGAACGACCTAAGTTTATTTTACTTAGGACCATTTGAAAGAGATCAAGACTAGCATAAGTTGAAGTGATAGAAATTTGGTGAAATAAACGTGATGGTATTTCCTTGATGAAATTGAATTGTGAAAAACCCTAAGGTATCAAAATTTTGCCCTTATGAATCAAACTTCACGTAGAAAATGATTCAGAGTAATCTTACCATTATGATTGGTTAGCATATACTCATAAAAGTTCACAAGTGCACCCCCATTAAAATTTAAGGATGATTAGGATGTCTGACGATCTGATTAGTTCCATCAGTAGTAAGAACTGGAAAACTTTAGAGGCATAAGAATCTGCCCAGGTTAGAGTGGATGTTCGAGGATATAATTATGGATTTCATACACAGGTTACCACATCCCCACTCCGGGCAAATGTTTGTTTAGAACATCAAGGATAGAGTGACCAAGGTAGTTAAGGTCACCCCGAGTCGGAAGGACGCTCTCGTTGGTGTTTGATGGGATTTGTTGAGCAGTTTGTCCGTTATCGTAGTGTGACCAGGACGATCGTGTCGAATCAGGATGGACGATGTACATCCAAAAAGTGAAGATCAGTCCAGGCTTATATGGGCTCTTGGTTGACGTCAGCACAACTCTCCACCCTCATAGGGACAGAGGCGCATAATTCCACAATCTCGGACCCAGGATGAGGATCCCAAGGCACTCGGCTCGGAATTTGTGGAGGACATAGATGCCTAGGTGCGACTGATTTGAGTTAGGATGTTGAGGACCAGAGCAGCCAGGACAGGTATTATGATGTGTGGTATCGTCAAGTAGAGTTCCAGGTTGGAGACCGGGTGTTACGGAAGATATGTCTGATGCAGGGAGTCTTGCGAGTCTTGCGGCGCAAGAAGATTCCGTAGGTAAAAATCATGTTGTAAAATTATGGACAGTAGGAGCACACCTGGGAGCCACTAGAACTGGTGTGGCAGAGATAGTCGGTGCTCTTCGAGCCAGGAATAATTTCAATTCTTAGGGGATGTTACGTTCAGTCACTCTCGGTGATAACCCCGCAAGCCTAACCTGAATTTCGAGGACAAAATTATTCTTTTTGTTTATTGGGATTTGTAACATCCCTCAAACAGCTAGACCCCCCTAAGATGGTTTTGTCATGACTAGGTCATGACAAATCCATAGGAAGAGCCCAAGACCATGTGAATTTAGGTGAGAAGGAGGAAACCCAAGTGGTCAATTTGACCAAAGTCAACCTTAGCCTAAATTTAGGTCAAAATGACATACTTTACCCAAATTGATCCCATCACACTTGAGCTAGACCCAATTGGTGTGTCCACCACCTAATGGGGATTGAATGCCGCTGAGTTGGCCATTCAATTTGAAGGATTTCGGCCAGGAGAGAGAAAGCTCCATTTCCCCAAAAATGGCGGAGAGAGGAAGGGGAGGAGAATGGCATTTATGGCCAAATAAACCTAATTTATGGCACCATTCATCTCCCCTTGAGGAGAGGAGAAGTTTCAGCCCTATTTCCGGCCTAATTGATGATCAATTCTTTTCCTCCCATAAGAAACCGAAAATCACCATTAATGGTGATTATGGCAATTAATGCCAAGGCTCTCCCCCTCCCCCTTTTGATCTCCTTAACACCTTCAGAGGACGGAAAGGAGTGAAACCCCCCTCTTCTCTGAAGAAATCGAGCCCCAGAAGCCTAGATTGTCATGGCACCGAAAGCTCCAGCACCGTCCATGGCAACTCGCCGGAACACGCACCACCAAGCACCCACGCAGGTCCGATCCTCTTCTCCTCCCTTGGTGCTAGATCTTTTCTAAATTTGGGGCTTGATCTGTGCTCAATAGGGCTTGGATTGTGTTTCCAAAAAGGGCTCGTTTCGAGCTCTTTTCCCTCCTCTAAAATCCCGATCCGACCACCTCCGGCCGGCCAACCACCCCTATCGCCGGCCACCACCACAACGGAGGTGGTGGTGGCATTGGCTGGACGGAAAGAGGCATAGGTGGCCAGGAAATCACCCCGCAAAGAAGCCCAGGTCAGGCTGTCGCGCGCCGTCCATTCCTTGGGGACGATGATAGAGAGCCGTCAGATTAGTTTTATTTGTTTTCGTTTATATTCATTTCATTCGTCAAACGCAATTATGATATCGTCGAACGGAATCCTGAGTTCGTCGAACGGAACTGATTCATCGATCGCGTTTTAGTCTTCGTCGCTCTGATAGTTGAGTTCGATGAACTGAATATGGAGTTCGTCGAACGGAATTCATTTCGTCGAGCACAGTTTAGTCGAACGCAGATTTGTTCTGTTTTCGTCGAGCGCAGGTTAGATTTCGTCATACGTAGATTTATTCTGTCTTCATCGAGCGCAGTTAGTTTTCGTCGCTCGCAGATCTATTCAGCTTTCGTCGAGCGCAGATTATATTTCGTCGATCGCAGAGTCACTTATATAATTAAATGTTTATATTAATTTTTGTCACACACTATGCAGTGCTTCTTTTTAATTATTTAAAATATTAGATCACCTCTGATGAGAAAGTGCCCAATACCAAATTTGTAGCCCTAGGTGTGTACTTTAATTCAAAATTTGTTTCATCCCAAAAGGAGCACTGTAGCTCCCTGTAGAGCCAAAATGGTGGGACTGGTCCTTAAGGTAGGGCACTCACTCTTTCCTGCATATTTTTTTATTGGTAGATGGTACGGCCCTGATATTTAAAACCTAGGCTTGTTACATACACCCACACAACATACTCAAAGATGGGATTTTTAGGAGAAACTTTTTCTAAGGTTTTTGAGATAATTTCATAAATCATTTTTTAATTAATTATTGGGTCAAATGACCTCCAATGCCCACCAAATTTTGGTGGGTTATCCATAGGGTTATTATATGACCCTGGTAAAAATATTAACCCAATTGGGACTGTTTTGGTTGGGTGATTTGTAAACCCAAATTAGGTCAAGGTGGGTCAAAATTAGGACATAGTGTTTACCTTGGAGTATGGTGGTCAAAACTCATCACCATGAAGTGAAACCTTGGTCACTGGTTTAGGATCACCTAAAACACCTCCATGAGTGATATGGGGTGGTGTAGAGGTGGATATGCCCTAGGATCCTAGATTTACCCCTTGGGGTGCATGTAGAGCTTTGTGAAGGACATGTGGTCAAAAGCTATAGAATGGTCATGAAACTTAGTGAATAAGTTCATAGGGTGTAAATAGGCCCTAGGTAATTTTATAAGAATTTTAGGAGCAATTATTCCCTTTGAGATATGTCATAACCCCTTTAGGGAAATTCCTTATAAAAGAAATTTACATACTTAAATGGCCTTGGATGATGATGAAACTTTGATAGTGTCTTTGTTATCATGATATACACCTTTGGTATTTTTTTGTATTTAATTGAATGATTTAACCAGTACTGTAATCACAAGGCATTTATTTTGTCTTAGGCTTAAGAAAAATTATTGAGGGTCCAATACTCTTTGTTAAATTATGAAAATTAGTGAAAGGACATTTCAGAGCATATTGAAACTCTGTGATGTTTTATATAATTTTTGGAGACTTAATTCAGTAGGCTACTTTACAACTTATCTTATTTGAGTTTTTCTTAAAATATTTATTTAAGTGAGAAAACAATTTCCATAAATCCTGAAACTTAGTCAGTAGACTTTTCTGATGAATACAAGAGCTTGGTATTTTCCCATAATTTTGGTGTAGATATTTTTGGTGATTCCTTCATAAATCTACAAGTTTGGATAGATGACAAATAATAAAAATAGAGAACAATTTCTTACTGTAAGAATATGATATGTTGTATTTGCTGTTATTTAGTCATCATAGATTTATCATAATTTTTGGAGAGCCATATCATAAGAATTCCTTATACTTTATGTTCATTTTTATACTTGGCAAATGTTTGGAGAAATAAAAATAAATACTAAATAATTAAGGAAAAATATGATTCTCTGGATTTATTATTATAACATCATGATAGACCCCCAGTAATTATCTTGAGTCAGTTGGATGAATATTTGGAGTACATCTACTTATAAGCTTCATATAGTTAGTTTGGTCTGCGTATAGTAAAAATATGAAACTTGGGTGTTTAGGGGCCTACCAAGTGGAAGTGGCATGTAGTTGGTGTACATGGTCAGGTTGAAGAGATTGAAGGTCACCAAAAGGAGTTTAGGTGATGAGGGTGTGCTTGGTGAGTTAAGGGTAAAGTTGTGCTCGGGGTTGACGAAGGATCATCTTTCCCCTAGCGGGTCATAAAATACTTCGGGTAATCCAAGTGTAATAACAAGGAGGGGGTAATCTTATGGGTAGATACCAACAACACTAAGTGTCTTGAGAAAGAGAACTTTGGGGTGTCATCCCATTATAGTTCCTAGTACCGTAGCGAGCCCCTTACAGGGTAATCCTCGGGAAGTCCAAGATTATCCATAAATTGTAGGGATAAGTTGATGTACAAGATGAACTTAATAATGACGTACACACCCACACCCTGTAGTTACGGGAGGTTAGTTGGTTTGGTTGTTCGAGCGGTAGGCTCGGTGGTTGTAGCAGCAGACTAGTTAGTCTAGTGAGCTTGTGACTCAGTAATGTTGTTGGTGCGGACGAGTTGGTCCGACGAGCCAGTGGCTCGGAAGGTTATGATGACGGGCAGGTTAGCCTGAGGATTTTATGGCTCGGGATATAGTAGAACATGTTGCATGTGCATGAAGGTGGTGGGTCTCCGGTATTGGACGGTCGTTCGCACTGACGTCAATACGTTGACTCGGCAAGTGTGGAATTTGCACTTAGCCTTGAAAGTGTGGTGGTCCAGCCAGTAAGAGTACGCAGATGCTTCGCGGTTTTGCATTGAGGCGTACGATAGGTCTAGGTAGGGTAGTGTGAATACCAACCTAGAGGTGGGCGAGGCCCAACCCACCGCTTCCGTTTGCCACTACGGGAGTATCCTGGGAGTCTTGCTAGCTCCAAAAAGGGGGAACTAAAGGTCTATGGGCATAGATTCGAAGTGTGTGAGTTGCACTTGTATAACATAGCATAAACTGCATAACTCTGCATGTCATAGCATTAACATTGCATTTCAACCCCTACCCCTATCGTATAAATTGGTTATGAGACTTTTTATATGATAGGCCTTGCTAAACGACCCCTTGGTCTATAGGTTTGTATGGGCATTTCTATAAATCAATTGTTACTTTTCTATTTTATACATGTATTTACTTACTGCACTTTACTTATTCTTTACCTGCTCTTACTATGCTCTTTTACTGCTTCAATTATATATATACACATGTGTAGTGTAGAAGCATTTCCTGTAAACAAAATCCGTTGTCATCTGCTTTTTCATTATACCCTTTGTTGTCCTCCGCTTCATCCTTCCCGCTCGGTGCCTAGGAGTCACCGGGGGAGGGGTGGGGGATTGGCTTAGTCTTTTTGACTAACGGTCGGTGGATCATATCATTTTAGGGGATCGAGGAGACGCAGCAACACCAGAGGCCGGTGCAGACGGAGGCGGACCAGTCTAGTACAGGAGCACCAGTCACAGGATCAGAGAGTGATTAGTAGTTAGCTTCCGCGAGTGATCTTGTAGTGAGGTTATGATGTACTGGGCATGAGCTCTTCTTCTTATTATTGTTATCTTTGTATTCAGTTAATATAATGTGGACATTTATATTTATATATAGCATGTGATTGTGGACTTGGATTTATATTTGTTCAAGTATTCTTTTCTTCTTTGTGATCGATCTGGCCGGCAGAATCGACGCTTTGTAGTGGCGACCTTCCCGTGCGAGGTGTCACCGCAAAGTGGCGGTTCTGTGCATAAGACCTGGGTATTTGTAGCGAAAACAAATGGGGTCTTACAACATTCAAGGAGTCAAAGCAGTTTCTAGGGTTTATGGTTTAGGGAATAGTCATCTTCAAAACATTTGATTCCTTCTTATTTAGTTGATGACAAGTAAACTTAAGATCCATATTTAATAACACAATGATGCATTAAAATGGATCTAAGTAGTTGCCACATCATGGAAAAAGGGGCACTTGTTTTTTGGTGCAAACTTGTTTACTCTTAATGATTTGTACACATTCTCGTATTACTCTTCATATATATATATATATATATATATATATATATATAATCATCGACAATTTTGAACTCTTTGGTGCATGTATCTTAAACAATTTCCCCATCTCGTGAGAGTATATCTCTCAAGGTTTGCTTTAAGAGTGTCATTAACAATTAAAGGGCCCAATTAAGCCTATTATAGTAGTAGATGGACACCATTAACTCAAAAGCTTATGCACACTTATTAGACTATTTTAGGCCTTCTTTGAAATATTGTAAAATTTAAATAATGCCAACATTGGCATATTTTTAAACTGTGCCAAGGTGAGCACCTTCTTAACAACGAAAACTTCAACATTTTCAATGTCACTTTAACCACAACTTGTTCACAAATGCATAGTGAAATTTTGCAGCAAATGATCGATGAACTGATTACAAGTGTTGGCTTGTTAAGTTCTGCACTGAAGTCCCAAAAGTGTCATGCCTAATGGGGCCATAAAAGGCCACTACTAATATATTAATGAATTCTTAATACACTTCATAACATATGTGAGATTATTTTTGTACAAGTTTATATCTTATCCAGTAAAAGTAACCTCATAGAGCAATGTCATCATTTATCTCATTGTCCACTACTCTGTGGCGGTCTTGACTCTAGAGAAGCTCATTGGAGAGGCTAATGAAATAGAAAATAGGCCCAAAAAGATACATCATAGATAAAAACAATATATTTTATTTCAAGAAAGCAACAAAAGCAACTCTTCTCCTTAAGATTGTAAATCAGAGGGAAGTCTTCATCATAAATGCAGTTGCAAATAGTAAAATCCTCCAAATAGTTAAGTCAAACCCTTGAACAAAGTTCAAGAGCCCAAAATTATGTAGTAGAAGATTGTAATAGGAAAGGACACAATCATCCCAAAGATCACACTGCAAATAGAAACAACAAGAGCACGTCAAACTTATTCCAATAACTTCTTCATGAAAAACAACTATAAAATACAAATTCAGAACTATACTTGTTAGAATCCAAGCATCAGAAGTAAAACTAATTGGTTGGAGGTGGAGAGGTTCGGAGTCTTTATTAAGAGCACACAAATTTCTTAGTTTTTTTATGTGTGACTATTCTCAACACTCCTTCTAATGTGTACGCGTGGTCTTTAGCCTTTAACACATAAAATTTCCTTTTTAATTGAGTGATGTGAAATGAGCCTTTAGGCCTAGCCTGCCCTAATATCATTTTAGAATCCAAACGTCCAACCTTAAAAATTATATGTTGGTGGTGGAGACACCCGATATCTATATTAATTGCCTAAGGTTTTGTTTGTTTCTTGATGTGAGACTATTCTAAACAATAATAAACATACATAATAGCTTTAGATAGTCGAAAGTTCTTACGCGGTGCTTAAAATCTCAGAATGAAGTTCATACTCTTTCGCGAACACAAACGGAACAATTCCTTGAGGCAAGGCAGCCTAATGATGAAGATGATGATGATGATTCATGTATCATATATCTGCGTTGAATTAGTACAAACTAAATAGAAAGCAATACAAACGAGTACCTGAACAATTGCAACTTTCAATGTAGTGCTTCTGATGCCAAGAACAAGTGAAGCCAGCGCCATGACAGCCGGTCCAGCAACAAATCTTATGAGCATACTGTATGTTGCTAGCCTCTTCCCACATGGTATGATGCTAGGTTGCATGGCCATGAACAAACCTTACATATTGAGAGCTTGGTTAGTAAACAATATTGAGAAATTAATCAAATAGCTATGTACAAGAAGAGAGATTACCTAGACTGAACATGGCCATTCCTAACCCAGCATTTGACAGGATGGTGATTGAGTTCTCCATGACTAGAGGTTTCTTCACATTCCATCTATATTATTTATCAGCCAATTGTGTGTATGAGAGAGATGTTAAAAGTGTTGAGGTATATTTATATAAAGGTAACAAATTCTTATTGGGTTTGGAGTAGTGGATCCGATATGCATCCACTATGAGTCTATCATGTTAACTATGTGCATTAGGAAGCTTTTGTTATTATTAACATAATTTAGGTGATTTGATTAATCGGGTTAATTGCATTTTATATTGTACGAGCACACGGCTTGTATCACGTGCGGTCCGTGCGGATACCATATATTATTTTACATTTATATGATGTGGTTAAATGAAATAGGTTACGGTTCTCAAGTCACAAGATGTGTGGTGATTCTCTTACAATTTTGACTCCCATGTATATAAGAAGCGATTTTTCTGGCCGGGCTCCGTTCTTAAGTTTGTGTCCGGGACCAATCGGGAGGGTACTCAGCTCGTGTGATACAATTTTTGTTGACCGAACTTATATTTCGTCACTCAAAACATGTCTTCAGTGACCACTTATATGTGGTCACTAAAAACATGTCTTTATATAGTGACCAAACGCATATTTCGTCACTGAAGACACTTATATGTCTCCACCGAGATCATTTTCGATCTCGGTGGAGATCATCATCGCCGACACGTGAATTTATCTTTTCTCTCGGAGCTTTTTTCATGGATCAAAGTATGCAGCTTCAGCTTTAGGCTCAAGGGCCTCTCAATAATTCAACTAGAGCGATGAGAGAGAGAGAGAGAGAGAGAACCTGGAAGAAATAAGAGCCCAGAAAATGCCCAGCAGAGTAGCATAAAAATTCAGGTTCCTAATGAGCTTCGGGCACACCATTTTCATGATCAGAAGCAGCGAAATCCTTCTCACAAACTTCGCCCTCTTATCTTCTCCGCCGGCGCCGACATCTTCACCCACACAAGACTGCGTTGACTGCATTGACTGAGTTGAGTGCTCTTCTTCATCAAATTGCGGAGCTACTTTAGCCGCGATCTGCGGCATTTCCAGGTCATTCTGATGAGCGGATGAGTTGACGACGGCATTCCGCGCAGCCCGATATTCGAATAGAAAGAGAAGCAGAGTATACCATAACATGGACTGCGCCACCACCAACTGAATCAACAACCCTCCTTCTTCATCCCCATACATGGACTTGAGAAGGGGAACGCCCATGAGAAGCGTGTTTGGGAGGGTGGCGAGGGAGAAGAGGGTGATGGACCAGTCGAGGCTGCCATTTTTGAAGAGTTTGGACCAGGAGAAGAGGAGGAGGAGGACGAGGAGTTTGGAGAGGGAATCAGCGGAGAGGAGTAGGAGGTGGAGGCGAAATGGATCGATGCGGGAGATGAAGTCGAAGGAGAGGAGGGGGACGGCGAAGATGGCCACGAAGCGGTTGATGCCGGAGCACTGCTCGGCGGTGAAGACGCGGAAGCGCTTGACGGAGATGTAGGCGAGGAGCATGGCGACGTAGAGTGGGGCTACTGCGTTCAGAACGTCGTAGAGTTCCTTCATCGCTAGCTCCGTGGATGAAAGAAATCTTCTTCTCCCGGCATCCCTTTTTATCGGGGATTATTACCACCTTTCATAGTATTATTTTATTACTAGTCTATTTAAAAATAGCGTTAGCTTCATTGTTTGAGAGCATTATTTTTCGGTCTACCACAGGAGAAATATCAATGCGGGTCCAACACACATAGCTCTATTTGTGGAGAGAATTTTATGTGCTTGTAATGCATGTGAGATTTGTGGGAGATCTTTTTTTAGTTTAAAAATATAACTAAATTTTCATAGATTGTAAAAATGGACTGAATTTTAGTTCAAAAAATGAACTCATTTTTTAGCTCAAAAAAGGGACATTTTTACGGTTGTATTTTAATTCCAAAATATAGTTATATGGGTACTTAAAAAGAAAATATAAGAGAAATTCAAATTGGTAACGGCTATTTGCACACCAACATAATTTAAAATGCTCATATAAAATTAGTTTCATTTTTGGCAAACCTAAAACGGCTATCCGCACACCAACATAACTTAAAATTCACATCTAAAATTAGTTCCGAATTTTTTTACGGACAAACCATAAGCCGCACATCAACGCCGAAAACCCTTCCTGATTCCCTCTCGCGCTCTGCCGAAACATTCTCGCATTTTATAATGATTTGTTTATGCAGTATGTGCACACACAATAAATGTTAATCGACAAATAAGTGCAATAAGATCTAAATAATCATCTTCTTATCTTTCAGAAATTTCAAAATGTAATATGCCATAACAAAAGGCCCTTGAGACTAAAAAGTCAGAAAATAAAAATTATAACGGTGCAGAGAATTTAGTGATCTTACTTTACTCATGCATTAACTGAGATTATCAGTTAACTTTTGTGGTTAAAGCATGAATGCTGAGATAAGAATTTTCATTCCTGGATATATCATACCATTTTGTCTTTATAAAAGCTAAACTCACTGAAGCAGCGCTTCAAAAACCCTTTTGACTTTATAAAATAAATTTAAGCATACCATTTTGTATGTTTTTTAAGCATATAAAACTATTGCAACTTCACATATAGATCAAAACTATAGCTTACATATATCATAATTTAGAGAAGCAAGAACTCACAATTTAGTTTATTTTCTCCTTTGGGTCTCTTTGATTAGCAACTATCCCCCAAAACTCTTTCAATGGTGAATACTCAAGCAAAGTTAATTAACTGAAATCAGAAGAATCTAACTAATAAAAAGTTTCATTTATTTTATATTGATCAGTTCTATTTAAAATATAAATATTATAAAATCAACCACGAGCTTAAAATAGATCCTTAGATACTACAATTATCATGCTATGACTGCTTTAGTTGCATAGGAAATGACACATCAATGCAAATATAGAAAATCTGAATGATTTTAAGTCCTAGATATACACAACACCCACATAATTGTTTCTTTATTTATCCTTCAAATATTGAAATATTATGAGAATGCTAGTGAATACACATTTATGCATGGTCGATAAACCATTATGATACTATTTGCATTTAACAAAAGTTTACAAATCGGCAAATTCATCAATACATTATTGATAGAGAATAAATAAACTAAAGGAAGAAAGAACCTATATATATGCGCTAATATCATTAGTTAATTACTATTATTAATTAATAACTTTTAAGTTATACTTTTATTTAGCTCTATGTGATATGTCACATGTTCATAAAAATTGATATATAATTAGTCGGTGCGGTGCGATTTTTGCGTTTTTCAAGATCCAAAAACGCACCACACCGAACTACGATCGGTTTGTAAAGCTTCAAAACCGCACCACGCCTAAATTGGACTCAACAACTCAAATTGAGCTTGCAAATGGGCTCCTAACCCTAAGAGAAACTCAAGTGACGCAAAAGCCCCATCATAGGGTCACTAAGTTTGGCCAATTTGACCAAATCAACATTAGGTCAAAATAGGTTAACATAGGCCAATTCAACACAATTGTGTCTATTAGACTTGATAAGATCAAATTGACCCCACAAAAAGATGGTAAACCTCTAAGGGAGTGCTATGGACCCAAAAGACCCATCATGGGGTCACCAATTGATCCAATTTGACCAAAGTAAAACTTAGGTCAACATAAGTCAATCCTTCCCAATAGACTCAATTCACAACCAAAACATGAAATTGACTTCACCCCTAGTCTTAGAACATCATGGCGGACCCAATTGACTCAAAAGCCCCATCATGGGAACATCAATTTGACCAAATTGACCAAAGTCAACTTTTCCTCAATTTTGGTCAAAATCACATCAATTGGATAAATTGGCCCAATTGGGGCATCACCATGACCCAATTAACATTGGGGGGTGTTAAGGAACCTAAGGTCAACATTCTGGACCAGTCAACCCACCCAATTGACCAAGTCAACATCAAGGTCAACCATGGCCAACTTTAGGCCTAAATGGAGAAATTAAAAGCCCAAACCAAATCCAATTGGGCTAAAGCCTCAAACCAAGCCCACCCAGCAGCCCAAGGGTGTAATTACCAGCCATGCCCCCTGGAGAAAGGGGTGACATGCAAAGGGGTAAAAATGACTTTTTTCCAAGTCCCCATTAGAAAACAAGAGGGATTTGAGGAATGAAGGACACTTGGCACTCCATTCTTCTACCCAAGGCCATACCTGAGCTCCTCAATGAATGCTCCACCAAAATTGGGGCTGAATGGGTGCCATGTGGTGGCTAGGAGGAGCAACCAAGGTGAACCCGAGCTCCCCCTTAATGGAAACACCACATAGAGCCCTCCTCACTCCAATCTAATGACACCATCAGCTTCAGAAGGAGGTAGTCAGTCGAAATTGAGCCCTGGAACAACAAAATTGATGGAGGAATGGAGGATTGGTATGGGCAAGCATGGAGGTGGTCGGCCATGGCGATTCCGAGCTCTCCTCAACCTCAAGCCCCATGAAGGTTCGGTTTCTCCCCCTCGATCTCCCTATGTGCTAGCATCTAGGTCCAATTAGAAGAGAAATCGGGCTCAATTGAGCTCGATCCCATGCGAGCATGAGGGAGATCATTCGAGCTTTTGTCCAAGGTCGGGTTCGCCGGAGAAGCCGTCTCCGGTGGCTGTGTCGCCGCCTAGCGGTAGCCACCACCTCAAGGAAGGTGGTGGAGGTGGTGGCCGGTAGTGGTGGGCCATGGATGGCCGGGAAATGGGGGATCAAATGCTTCCAGCTTGGGAAGATCTGAGTCATTGTCTCAAGGTAAGAGATGACGGAGAGCTATTCGATCTGAGGCAAATTGATAGCCGCGGACCATTACATGTTATGCATAATAATATTTAATTCTGTCACACTTTTAGCAGCGTTTTGTATCTTAAAATTTGGTGTCTTAGAAGCCATTTCATGAAAAATGTCCTGAAATAGCTTTTGTAGATCTTGAAGTCTACTTTAATTAGAAATTTGAATCAGCCCATTTGGAGCAATATAGGACCCTCTGCATCCAATTTGGTGAGACTGGTCTAGCTAGAGGCCAGAAATTATATTGTGATTATATCTTAAATGGTAAGTGTGATGGATATGAATTTTTGGCCTTGCATGCATGTACCCTGTATCTAGCTTGCATCCAAAAATTAGATTTTTAGGAGATAGTTTTCCTAAGGTTTAATTCAAAATATGGTAAATCAAATAAGTGACATTTTTGGAGTTTTATACCTCGAACTGGCCCCAAATTTGGGTGTCAGACTTATTTAGGCAATATTAGTCAATGGTTAAAATTTGAGATCAATTTAGTTCAATCTCATTGTTGGTCTGCGAATAGTAAAAAATTAGTGTAATGATTTGACCAGTAGGATCACTTAGAAAATTAATGAAATTTGAATTATGGCAGTAACATATCATTTATATTAGCCCCTAGAAGTTGTGGGATTTTTGGAGAACGTTAGCACAATGGTTTAGGGAATAATTTAGACTCGTGTCGCACTATGCATAAAGGGGCAGATATCACATTGAGAGCATAGTAATCACACAACAAGTTGAGGTATTCATGTTATATCTTTAGAGTGTGATTAGGGTTATTGTGAGTTACATAAGACCCACACCATTTAGAGGATGAGATATCTTAAGTGTGGAGCATCGTTCAAGAGAACGTTGGCTTCAAAATAGGGTGAAGGATAAGTCATAAATTATCTTAAGTTATAAAGAGTAATAAGGAGAGTTGGGCTTTAAAAAAGGGTAGCCACCAATAAGAGTAAATGTCTTGGAAAGGGATATATGGGTTTCAGCTCATCGTATTCCTTAGTACCACTGCTAGCCCTTCACGGGGTTAACCTCGGGAAGTCTAGGATTCACCCTAAATTTTTAGTATCGCAATAATTAGACAAGAATAGTCGTCTAACTAAATGAACTAAGAGATACGGTGTACTCCATCCCTAGATAGAGGATGAGAAATTGTATATCGGGACATGATGATAAGATTTGAGGAGCAGATGCCGCACATTACTTCTACCACGAGACAGGTGTCAGATGATGAGAGTGTTTAGCTTCTACATAGATATATATATAGTGAGTGAGAGAGAGAGAGAGAGTTTATTTTGTTGTCTTTTCATTCGGACATGTACTGGGCATAAGCCCTTACTCTTTCTTTTGTACTCATTGATGGACTTGTATACTATTTTTGGAATATGTATATGTGTGTGATTGTGGACTTGGTTTATTGTACCTAGTTT
Organism: Dactylorhiza incarnata; assembly: GCA_033032865.1. Taxonomy (NCBI): domain Eukaryota; kingdom Viridiplantae; phylum Streptophyta; class Magnoliopsida; order Asparagales; family Orchidaceae; genus Dactylorhiza; species Dactylorhiza incarnata. The sequence goes on from JAWHQI010000130.1 coordinate 3,967,375, forward strand.
TCTTCTTATCTCATGTTGGCTTGGTTGATCGTTCTTGCCGGCAGGATCGGCGTCTTGCGGAGGTGGCTAACTCATGTGTTAGCATCACCGTAAGGCAGCGGTTCTAGGCATAATATCCGGGAACTCTCCTGGTGCGGGAGAGGGATCTTACATGTATCTTCATGTTACATAAACAATTTAACATTAAATTTAAAAACCCATGAAATAATTTTACAAAAAAAGAAATTATTTGGCTCGATGTCCATACCACTTAGGGTCCATTCGGTTCAACAGAATTGGAATTGAGGAATTGGAATTCATCAATTCCAAAACCCGTGGGAATTACGGTTTTACTATATCCAATTAATGATGTTCGACTCTAAGATGGAATTGGCTAAAACCCATAGTAATTGAAATTCAGTACGCACTTATAAATTGATCTTTGACCATCTAATTATACTGAATCATTCTTTGCATGTCCATTTTTGCCGGTCCATTCTTTGCCATCTGGAAAACTTGGAGATAATGGAGCATCCAGTTTTTGAAATAGGCCAGACTTCGTGTGTACTCCGTCAAGATTATTTCTCGACCTACCCTACCAAATACATGTTGAGATGGAGACAAAGCAACCACGAATCCAGAACAAAAATAAAAACGTGAACTCCTAGTCTACCAATTCCCTGAACTCACGCAAGAAAAAGAAGAAGAAGAGGAGATATAATAAACCAAATCCTACACCGCCAGCAAACCTGGAAGGAAATCGAAGAAGACGGGGATAAAGAAGAAGAAGAGGAGGTAGAAGAAGAGGAGGAGGAGGAAGAAGAAGAAGAAGGGGAGGAGGTAGAAGAAGAAGAGGAAGAAGACGAGGGGGAAGAAGAGGCGGATGTGCTGGACGAAGCAAGAGGGTTGCGCATTTCGCGCGGTTGACGGGGAAACACGGGGGAAATAGGTAAGAATTGGCGCTAGGTATAAATGAAAACCCACGGTTTTCGCCAAATCCAATTCTGCCTTCATTTCTGTCCAACTCAACAAAGTGAAATGAATTACTTAACGGCAAAACCAATTCCATGATCCCAAAATCGACGAACCGAACGCACCCTTAGAGTTAAAAGCATAACTTTTTTAATCTTGGGAACTATCATGTAATAGATTCATTTGCCCCATACTTTTTGATTTACAACCATAGAGATTGTCAAAAACTGCATATTAAAAAACTGCACATCAAAAATAACATTTACCCTGAATTCATTTGCTCTTTCCCGCCGCCGAACATCATTTACCCTGAATTCTACTTTTGCTGATTTGAATTCCTTCATGTAGCAGAACAACGAAATTGGAATTCAAACCAATGTCAATTCCTACATATATTGATTTTTGATAAACAGTCAATTCTTGAAAACCAATTCCGTTCAAACGAACTGACCGTAAGATGAATTCCAAATACGTTATGATGGAGAAGAAAATACCCAGTGTAACATCCCCAGAATAACTAGACCCCTAAGATGCATTTTGTCATGACAAAGTCATGACATTGCTCTAAGAGGCCAAAATGGCCCTAAGAACCAAGGTAAATAGGTAAAAATCACCTTGGCGTGCAAATAGCCAAATTGAGACCAATGCTTAGGGCTTGATATTTAAGCTTCAAAATGACAAGTGGGCCCCACTAAATCTCCCTAAACCCCTTAGGGAGTCCCTTGGGTCATTTAGGATCCATTGGGGTCAACCCAATTGATCAATTTGGCCAAGGTCAACTGTATGCCTAAATAAGTCAACCATTCATATTAAGGGTCAATTAGGTTTCAAATGATCAAATTAACCCAACCAATGTATTACAAACCCTAATTGGGGTACAATGGACTCAAAAGCCCAATCATGGGGTCACCAATTGACCCAAATTGACCAAAGCGCCCTTAAGGTCAACATAGGTCAAACCTTCACTAATAGGTCCAATTGACCCCCCAAAACATGAAATTGACTTCACCCCTAGTCTTATAACATTATAGGGGACACAGTGAACCCAAAAGACACATCTATTGGTCATTAATTGGTCCAATTTGACCAAAGTCAACTTTCCCCCAATTTGGTCAAAATCACACATATTGGCAAAATTGACCCAATTGAGGCACCACCATGACCCAAACAACATTGGGTGGAGTCAATGGACTCAAGACCAACACATTGGACCAGCCCACTCACCTATTTGACCAAGTCAACTCAAAAGTCAACATTTGGTCAAATATGCCTAAAATGGGCTTATATGAAATCAAACCAATCCCCATGGACTAAGGCCTTCAATTTGAGGCCCATTTTGCAGCCCAATGGCACATGACCATGCATGCCCTCAGATCTGAGGAGGGATAGATATGCAAGGGGTCAATTTAGAGAATTCCCCCAATTTTGAATAGGACAAATGAGGAATTTGGGGATTGAGTGCCAATTGACACTCAATTCATTCCCCAAAGTTATTCCCTAGCTGCAAGGATTAAATTCTGCTGGAATTAGGCAAGGTGGCAGCTAAACAATGGGGAGGGGATCTTTCAAAATTCAAGCTAGCCGACCAACAATAATGGTAATCCAAGGGATGGGCTGCCATTGGACCCAATTCTCTCCCCCTTTGCTTGAATTCAGGCTGAGGAGTAAATCCTGGGTGAGATGGAGCACTAGTAGTGGTTGGCTGAGAGGTGCAACATAGAGTAAATCGCCACCTTCAATGGATGTTAACAATAGAAGCTCCCCCAGCCGAATTGACTCAGCATACTAGCTTCCTGGAGTGGAGAGGAGGAAAAGACGCAACATTGGAGAGGAAATCGGGCTTAGAAAGCGGGGATCACCATTGGAGCTCCACAAGATCGGGCATAGAGAAATCCGGGAGGATGGTGCATGAAGCTCAAAATCGAGGCAAGTTTCCTCCCCCTCCTCCTGTGCTAGCCATCTATATCTTCTGATTTTGAAACAAACCGTGAATGGAGCTCTATCCATTTTACTTTTTATGTTCCTTACCAAAAAAATGAAAGGTGGCGCAGACCATCTCCGGCCAGCTTCGTTCGTGTTCTCACCGCCAAACGGTAGCCCTAGGTCGGGTGAAGGTGGTGGCTTAGGGGTTTGGCCGGAGTCGACTCCAGTTCGCCGGAAACTAGCCCGCAAAACACTTCAGGGCGGTTAAATCGGAGCCGTCTGCTGTAGGAGGAAGTCAACTTCCTGGCCGTCCGATCTGGATGAGTTGGTAGCCGCAGACCAATATTAGTTTAGAAATTTATTAATATGAAATGTCACTTAAATATACAGTCTATTCAAAATTCGTTTAAAAATGCCTACTCACATTTTCTGAGAAATCTTTGAACATCAAAGTTGTATCCCTATGTCTCAACAAAATTTAGAAATTGATTTCACTTCAATCAGAGCACTGTAGCTCTCTCAGTACCATTTTGGTGGGACTGGTCTTTGAGTAGATCAGAAATTAGAATAGTAATATCTCTCCAATGGTAACTCCTATGAAGTTGAAATTTGGACCATGAATGTATATCCCCTAGGAATATCTTGTGTCAAAATATCAGATTTTTAGGGGAAGATTTTTCTATAGTTTTATCCATTATTTGATTTATCAAATTAATGTGATTTAGGGAGCTATGCACCTCAAGTTGACCCCGAGCACACTTGTCGTGTCATCAATTAGCCCTCGTAAAAATTTAGGAGCAAAATGACTACTGCATGTAGGGTTATTTACACATGCATGTCTCTACTCCAAAGGCATTATGGTGTGCCGATAGCCAAAAGAGTTGTATTGTGTATTCAGCTCATATGGCTAAGTGTTGGCTCCTGAAATTTTGGGCACACCCTCTGTATGGTACAACACATTACCTCAGAGAAATTTAGGATTTTTGGGATCAAAATCCTTAGGTATATGACTAATATGAATTATGTCACACTTCATAATTTATGAAATATTTATGGTGAAAAATGTTTGGAAAATTATAAAACTCTGGGTAGGGTGCTTTTGGGTCGTCATTACTATGCATAGAAATTTTCTCTGAATTTTCAGAGGTTATGAGCATGTACTTGATGTGTAAAGTCCTATTTGCACACCTTTATATTAAATTGAAATTATAGTTATAGATTCCCCGGAAAATTATGAAATTTAAGTTTGATGCCTTTAGGTCATTAAGGTGTCATAATAATTTTCTCAGAATTTTTAGAAGTCATAAACAAGTACTTGATGTGTAAAGTCCAATTTTCACATCTTTTATATTAAATGAAATTTTGGGTTATAGATTCCCTGGAAAATTAAGAAATTCTGGAATTGATGTTTTTATGTCATTATAGTGCCACAGTAATTTTCTCAGAATTTCTGAAAGTCATGAAGTAGTACTTGAAGAGTAAAGTCCTATTTTGACCTTCTTTATATTAAATGAAAATTTGGGTTATAGATTCCCTGGAAAATTATGAAATTTTAGATTTGATGCCTTTAGGTCATTAAGGTGCCATAGTAATTTTTTAAGATTTTTTAGAAGTCATAAACAAGTACTTGATGTGTAAAGTCCTATTTTCACATTCTTTATATTAAATGAAAATTTGGGTTATAGATTCCCTGGAAAATTATGAAATTATGGAATTGATGTTTTTATGCTATTATAGTGCCATAGTAATTTTCTCAGAATTTTTGGAAGTCGTGAAGTAGTACTTGATGAGTAAAGTCCTATTTTCACCTTCTTTATATTAAATGGAGATTTGGGTTATAACTTCACTGGAAAATTATGAAACTTAGAATTTGATGTTTTTAAATTATTATTGTACTGTAGTAATTTTCTCAGAATTTCTGGAAGTCATGAAGTAGTACTTGATGAGTAATGTCCTATTTATACACCTTTTATATTAAATGGAGATTAGGGTTATAATTTCACTGGAAAATTATGAAACTCAGGATTTGATATTTTTAGATCATTATTGTGCTATAGTCATTTTCTCAAAAATTTTGGGAGATCTGAACTAGTACTTGATGTGTAAAGTCCTATTTTCACACCTTTTATATTAAATGGATATTGTGGTCATAAACCCTCTGGAAAATTATGTATTTCTGGGAATCAATTTGTTAAGTTAATTACTATCTCTGGGGATTTTATTAGTAAGATTTAACTTACTGCTACAGTACTTCCTTTGTAATTTAGATGATGACAATTGAATAATTGATTTTCAATGGAAGTTAAATTTAGTTGAAATTTGTCCAAACTCTGGTTAACCCATAATTTACTCATTATGAACCTATGGTAAAAATTGGAACTCATTTGGACATGATAAGGTCAAGATTGTATCATAGGAGTCAAACCTAGTTCAATCCCAACTTGGTCAGCGGATAGTAAAAACTGATGTGTTTGATTTAGACCCCAATTGATCCACACACACACTCAAGAATTAATTCCTGGAACATTGGGTGCATTATAGAGAGTGATTAGTGGGCATTCCAATTTGTGATAACACATAATGTAGAGTTGGGTTGCGTTTAGTAATTCATCGATTCGGGGTTTACAACGATATGATGAGGGGACGGAACCATATCAAGTAAGAGTGTGATGGTATAAGGATTGAGACCTTCAGTTGTAGATGAGAGATAACATAGTGAAATAGCCGGCCACTAGGAGAGGTAGGGTTTCGGTGTTCAATTGAACACCGACGCTCACCTACCTGAATCAAATGATAATCCACCCTAGGATTTTAGAGCAATCAGAGAGCAAATGGTAAGTAAGAATGGGTAGTCACTAATAAGAGTAAATATCCTAGAAAGAGGGATTTGGGCTTCAGCCACCATCGCATTCCCTAGTACCGCTGCGAGCCCTTCACCGTGTAGCCCACGGGAAGTCCAGGATACACCCTAAAACACTTAAGCATAACTAAATGCTAGTCAAGAGTAGTAAGTAGAAGAATATGTTACTGTAAACCTCGTCCCAAATTTGGGGCGGAGTGGTACAAGGACTGAGATAGTTATACGATCGGTAGGCTCGGTATATGTGAGGAAGGACGTGTTAGTCCTGCGAGCGGTAGGCTCGATGTTATATAAGAAGGACTGGTAGGTCCTGCGAACGGTAGACATGATAGAATAAGAAAGGACTGGTCGAGTCCTCCAAGCTAAGAGCTTGGTGTTTCACTTAGAGGCATTGTTGTATCAAGTAATACGCGGATACTCTGTGTGTTCTTAGGGGCGTACGCAAGGTCTAGGTTGGGAGGTGTCATACTGGCCTAGAAGTGGATAGTCCGGTCCACTGCCCTGTTTGCTTCAACTGGGCACCTGAGCGGAGACTCGAATAGAGGGCTAGAGGTGGTGCTCACCAGATAGTACGCGGTTACCCTGTATGTTCTTAGGGGCATACGTTAGGTCTAGGTTAGGTGGTGTTACACAAGCCTAGAAGTGGACAACCCGGTCCACTGCCCAGTTCGCCTCAGCTGGGTACCTGAGTTGACACACTCGAACAGAGGGAACTACAAAAAGGTATGCATGTACCGAGTCGTGTGCGTGAGTTGCACCATTGCATTGCATTGCATATCATAACATAACATTCTGGCATAAAACAGAGACCTCATCATATAAATTAGTATAGGCTCTTTTATACGATGAGTTTACCTTAGTGCCAGATCTCTTAGCTTATGTGCTTTTTGTGTGTGCATATAAGTTAAGGTTATATTTGCAGCTGCTCTCTATTTATTATACCCGCTTCTTTTACTTGCATTGTCTTTTACTTATTGATGTCATATCATACTCTGCTAGCATATAATTTTTATCTTTACTTGTTTAGTATTTATATACCCTGCTAGTCTAGCCACTTGTCACATGCTTGATTCATTACCCCTTGATGTCCTCCGCTTTCTCCTCACGCTCGGTGCCTTGGAGTCGTAGGTGGATGCGGTGAGGAATATGCTGAGTCTTATAGACTGACGGTCGGTGGACCTCATTTTAGGGATGGTGTGTCAGAACAGCATGACCCCGTTCAGGAGACAGGTCAGGAGGACGGGATGAAGCAGAGAAACCACTACTCGTTGTTGCAGTAGCAGCTACAGGCACGTGATGACAAGAGTTCGGCGGCTTCCGCATATATGTAGAGACAAGCAACTTTTGTAGTAAGGATGTTGATGTACTGGGCATACGCCCTCATTTACTTTAGTTCTTTCTCATCGTGGACATTGTAATCATGTAATTTATATATTTAATGTGATTTGTGGACTCGTTTCTTCTAATGCTTCTATTACTGTGAATTGTAGTTGGCCTGGATGATGTTGATTAGCCGGCAGAATCAGCGCGTTGTGGTGGCAACCAATCCCGTGAGATGGTGTCACCGCAAGACGACGGTTCTGGGCGGTAAGACTCGGGAAAGAATGCAAATAAAAGGTCTTACACCAGGTTTGAAACAATATTACCCATCTTCTAATGATTCGATTCATCCGCCCAAATGATGTTTTAGATTCTTAAAATATAAATCCTATTTAATTTATAAAATTCATAATCCTATTTAATAATAATACTCAAATTTGTTATGATGGATTCCTACAAAAATATGAATAAGAAGAAAAACAAAGGTTTGATACAATATTAATTACATGCTTCTAAAGTTCCCTATCATCTAACAATACTATATATCCACTTAACTCTATGTATTATAATCTTAAAATATGTAGTCCGATTTACCATTAAATTCAAATTAATTTAGATTACCCTACTCCTGGTTCACCATCCGAGAGGTTTCAAATGGATAATTTAAAGAAGGGGCTGCAACTTGCCTTTGGTGGACTGCAATATAATTGAAATATCCTTTCTTCGCTTACAATATAAATAGAAAAAACACTTCTACACTTGAACAAGCTGGCACAGTTAGCAACCAAAATATAGAACCAGAAAATAGAAGGAACTTCAAGATTTAGTAGGAACCCAAAATTAAGCATATAAGAGAACCAAAAAACAGAGAAAAATGCCTAAAGAAGAGAAGCTGCAAGCAAAGTAGGATGATCTGAAAGCTTCACTGGTCCTAATGTGCTTCAACATTACATGAGTACCGGAAGCAAAGCACGAATGGCGACAGCCGGCGAAGAGTGGGAGAGTGGAGAACTTACCGAAGATGACTAGGGAGGCGATGTGAGCAGTCGGCGGAGAGCGAGGGAGGCGATTCGGGCAAGAGGGAGGCGAGTCACACGTGTCGGGAGAGACAAACGGACTTTGCGGCGGGAGGGAGAGATGCGTGAGCGCGGTTAGGTTCCAAAAAAATAAATTAAACGGATGTTAATAGTCATATGTGTAGTGCTAATAACAAAGACCAAAATTCTATCATATATTTACAATGGTCAATCAGCTGAAGTCAAAATTGCTTACAATAGTCAGAAACATTTTCTTTTAGATATTTTTTTTGGATATTCACAGATACTTTTAGATATTACCGGAAACCCTTAAATATGCTCGAAGTACTGAAAATTTATGCGTTTTGCAGTGAGGACAAGGAGAAAGACATGCGATGATGTAGTGTAATTTCTCTGTGACGTGGTCCACGCATGTGATATGCATAAACCTAATTTTTATTTAATGTGTTGTGGGTCGCTTAGCACTTCCACAGACCGGAGCAATCAGACTATCTTAGTTCGATAGTGAGTCAAGCGCGTAAACAGACAAGAAGAGAATCAACAGTAGAACAACGAGATGTCTTACGTGCAAAACCCGGAAAAGAGAAAAACACGGGGTCATGCTCAGTTCTGACAAAATACACTAGTTGTAGTTGTTTACATGTGTTAGAGTTTTAGAAAGGTGATAGGCCACCGCTCATTTACAAGTTTTCACAGGTGGAGCACTTGTTGAGCAGGAGAGCAAACAGAGAGTCAAGTCTTTGCCGGAAACCTCAGAGCTTTGTCTTCTCCTTTTTTTCTCTGTCCCTTCAAATGAAGGCATGTAGGTCTTTTTATAGATTTTCGGGGGGGGGGGGGGGGGGGGGGGGGGGGGGGAGAGGCATTGGTAATTGCGCCCTTCTGGATGTTGAACGAGCAAATAAGAATGCACGATTTCGATCACATGAATCACTAATTTTTGGATATGTCAACCATGCCCCCAGAACGGCTCGGGCAGGCTTGCCGGGCAGACGGCGATGGCGATGGCGGAGGCGAAAAAAGGAAATGCAAGAGCACGGCCTGCGCGTGCAGGTGCGCAGACGCAAGAGCGAGCGTTGCCCGCACATGTTTGCGCTCCCGCGCTCCCCAAGAGGGTGCTCATTTGTGCGTTGCTGTTGGTCTTGATCTGGCCGGGGCAAAGTCCTACACGGTCAAGGCGAACTATTTTGGTCGTCCAGTCGGGGTTGCGAGCCATGAACGTCGGCTTAATTCAGATAGATTTTAGGGGAACGCCATGAAATTCCTCCAATTTCGGGGGGGGGTCGTAACTTGTGAAAAAACGAACCCATAAATTTTTACGGGAATGGTCACATATTTTTGGCGTGAATTTTGAGGCGACTTTCGCGTGCGCGATTATATTTTTTTTCGATTTGAGCGATGAGATCATTCTTACATGTGATCTCTTCTTGTGCTCGCTCTGTATAAGCGTCGTAGGTTAGCGCTCTTGTTGTAGGCTTGTTGCTCGACATGGGGAGGGGGGGGTCCCTTTCCTTACTGGAGGTTCATACTTGATTTGTGAGTTCGCTACTCGGTGTTAGCACAAGAAGTCGTGCCCTAACCATTTAATTATTTGTTTCTAATAGAAGTGGTGTGGGAGCGGGGCGCTCAGGCAGCGCGGGAGCGGGGTGCTCAGACAGCGCAGGAGAGGAGAGCTCAGGCAGCGCGGGAGCGGGGTGCTCAGACAGCGCAGGAGAGGAGAGCTCAGTGAGGCGACTTTCGCGTGCGCGATTATATTTTTTTTCGATTTGAGCGATGAGATCATTCTTACATGTGATCTCTTCTTGTGCTCGCTCTGTATAAGCGTCGTAGGTTAGCGCTCTTGTTGTAGGCTTGTTGCTCGACATGGGGAGGGGGGGGTCCCTTTCCTTACTGGAGGTTCATACTTGATTTGTGAGTTCGCTACTCGGTGTTAGCACAAGAAGTCGTGCCCTAACCATTCAATTATTTGTTTCTAATAGAAGTGGTGTGGGAGCGGGGCGCTCAGGCAGCGCGGGAGCGGGGTGCTCAGACAGCGCAGGAGAGGAGAGCTCAGGCAGCGCGGGAGCAGGGCGCAAAGGCAGTGCGGGAGCGAGGAGGTGAGGAAGTGCTGGAGCGGGGCGCTAAGGCAGCGCGGGAGCGGGGCGTTCAGCGAGCGCGGCAGCGGGGCACTCAGCCAGCGCGACAGTGGGCGCTCAGCCAGCGTGGGAGCGGGGTGCTCAGGCAGCGCGGGAGCGGGACGCTTAGGTAACGCGAAAGAGGGATGTTCATGCAACCTGGGAACGAGATGATCTCGCAACGTGGGAGCGGGATGGTTTGTGAGCTCGCTCCTCGGTGTTAGCACTAGAGTTTGTCGCTCAGTTCAGGGGTAGGGGGCCTTTGCCTCTTCCTTACTAGTTGATGAGCTCGCTACTCGGTGGCGGCATTGGAGGTCGTCACCCCAATTTTGAGCTCACTGCTTGGCGCAGTGGTCATCGAAGGTCGGTGCTCTGTTCTGGCATAGGGTGGCCTTTGCACCTTCCTTATCGGTTGATGAGCTCGCTACTCGATGTCGGCACCGTAGGTTGTCGCTCGGGTGATCTCGCTTCTTGGCTTGGGGGAACTGGAGTTTGGTGCTCGGTTCTGGCATAGGGGGGTGGGGGGCCTTTGCCCCATCCTTATAGGTTGATGAGCTTGCTACTCAATGTCATCACCAGAGGTCATCGCTCGAGTGCTCTCTCTACTCGGCGTTGGGGGCGCCGGAGGTCGGTGCTCCGTTCTTGCGTAGGGGGGCCTTTTCCCCTTTCTTACTGGCTGATGAGCTTGCTACTCGGTGTCGGCACCTGAGCTCATCGCCCCAATTTGTAGCTTGTTGCTCGATGCGGGAGGGGGGCTCTGGAGTTTGGTGCTCATTTCTGGCATAGGAGGGCCATTGGCCCTTCTTTACTGGTTGATGAGCTCGCTACTCGGTGTCTGCACTGGAGGTTGTCACCCCAATTTTGAGCTCGTTGCTTAGCGCGGGGGAGAGCTCGATGCTTAGTTCTGGCGGGGGGGGGGACTTTTACCCATCCTTATCGGTTGATGAGCTCACTACTCAGTGTCGGCACTGAAGGTCGTCGCCGGGGTAAGCTCACTACTCAGCGCGGGGGCGCCAGAGGTCGCTACTCGATGCGAGAATCCAATTCCCACACGGTCTCAAAGGGGGGAAGACCCTCCACAATCGTAGGGTGCGGGCTCGCTTCTCTGCATAAGCACCTTTGGTCATCACTCAATTATGAGCTCGTTGCTCTGCATTAACACCGGAGGTCGTGGAGTTACCCTTTAAAAATTCATTTTAAGAGACTTGTATTGTAATGAAGTCAGAAAGCTGTTATAATAATACTGAAGGTAAATCAAATGTATGTGCAAGTTCGAGCTTGCGACTTATTGTTCTTAATGTAAAGAAATCGAGAGACAGATCACTGATGGAAATGGTACAAGTTCTGTGCATTCTAGGTGCGAGAGAATGTCTTCCCTTCTGGGGCCCTCAGCTTGTACGTTCCAGGATTTACGACTGCTGTGACAATGAACGGTCCTTCCCACGTAAGAGAGAGAGAGAGAGATCTTGTATTTTTCCGGGTCTTTAACTACTGCTTTGATATTTCAGAGAACCAGATCACTGATGTTGATCGGCCTTGACATTACCCTTATGTCATAAAATCAGGCCATACTGTTTTGGTATGTGTCGATACGCTGTGCGGTCCTGTCTCTGACCTCCAAGATCAAGTCCAGGTTCCCCCAGAGCAGTGATTCATTTTTTGCTGAGTCAAAAGCTTGGACACGGGGGCTTGATACGCATATATCTACTGGAATGACAGCCTCAGATCCATAATAAAAATTGAAAGGCATTTTACCCATCATGGTCCTCTCCGTAGTGCGGTATGCCCACTGTATGTTGGGGAGGACATATACCTACTACCCCTGCCTCCTAAAGACGTGTATTCAACCATTTGAGGATGGTTCAATTGGTGACCTATGTCTGACCATTGTCCGGTGGATGAGCAACCGCTATGTGGTGGAGATCTATCTTCAGATCTTTACACATCTTAGTGAATGCCTTCCATGTGAACTGCGTGTCATTGTCTACGACGATGAATGCTGGTATGTCGAAGCGACAAATGATGTTTTTTCAAACAAACTGCTTCGCATTCTCTTCCGTGATTTTGGCGAGTGGCTCTGCCTTGACCCATTTGGTGAAGTAATCCACTGCCAAGATGATGAACTCCCTCTGTCTAGATGCTTGTGGGATGGGACCGAGGGGATCTTCCCCCCACTGCGCTAAAGTCCATGCGCTTTGGAGTGGCATACGGCTGATGGGTGGGGGAGGGGTGGCTGACGAGGAATGTTTTCCACTTTCGAACAGTGGGTGGGGCATGGAGTTGATAGATTTTCCACTTTCGAACAAATTCCAGAGCGTCCTTCTTTAGAGTGGGCCAGTAAAATCCTTGACTTTGGACTTTTAAAGCAAGGACCTTACTGCCTAGATGTTCTCCACACACCCCTTTGTGAATTTCTCTCAGAGAATATTTTACTTTGGTGGAGCGTAGACACTTGATGTAGGGTCCTGAAAAGGAGCATTTGTAGATCTCCTTATCAAGGATAGAGAATGAGGTAGCACGCATCCACAATCACCGCATCTCTAGGCCATCATCTGATAGCCGCATGGTCTCTAGGTAGGCGAAGATAGGATCCATCTATCAAATTGGGCTCTCCCTCTGCTATGGTGGTGATCTCCCACAGACCGTGAATGTAGGGGACCATTATATCTTCGACTCGACGATGCATTGACTGGTAGCTGTAGGGAGAGGTTGCTAGCTTGGAGAGTGTGTCTACCTTGGAGTTCTGCTCTTTGGGGATGTGGTGAGATTAGAATTTTGCGAGAAGTGATCTAGTAAGTTGGAGCTATTGCATGAGCCGCCCGTTCCTCACCTCATAGTCCTCTTCGAACTACGAGATAACTAGCTAGGAATCTGTGTTCACGATCAAATTTTCTACTCCATAGTCAATAACCAGTCGAAGACCGACGATCAAGGCTTCATGCTTGGTGATGTTTTTGGGGCTAGAAACTTCAACATGAGGTCGTACTCGAGAGTGACCTCCCCCCCTCAGGTCTTATTAGCAGCAGTCTGACGCCTTCCCCCTTAGCCCTCAATGCCCTGTCGATTTACAAGATCCATTGCATGGGTGTAGAGTTGTCGGGGCTGGGAGCAGTCTTTGGAGGGAGAGTGCACTCCACTATAAAGTCAGCCAACACCTGCAATTTGATGCCTGACCTTGGCAAAAACTGGATGTCAAACTCGCCAAGCTCCACTACCCACTTCACGAGACTTCTGGATACTTTGGGCTTCTGGAGGATTGTGTGGAGCGGTAGCTGGGTGAGCACTTTGATAGTATGAGCCTGGAAATACGAATTGAGCTTCCTTGCTGAGAACACCAGGGCCAAAACAGTCTTGTCGGATGCTGGGTACCTGGTCTCAGTGTCAGTTAGGACTTTGCTGAGATAATATCCCGGGCTCTGAACCCTTCTTCTTTAACCAGAACTGAACTGAGAGCATGAAGAGATATTTCTAGGTATAAGTATAAGGCTTCTCCTGAGACAAGCTTCAAGAGTAATGGTGGAGAAGGCATGTACTGCTTGAGAAGCTCATCGACTTCTTGGCACTCGTCCGTCCAGTAAAACCTAATGCTGCTAGTCCCACAAAGAGCTTTAAAAATGGAAGGTATTTGTCCCATGTTCAAGCCAATAAGTGCGAGAGTGTGATTATTATTCAGTTGAGGCGCTAAACCTCCTTGATGGTGCGAGGGGGCGATATTTCTGCTATTGCCTTGATTTATTTTGGGTTGGCCTCGATCCCCCGCTGCGTTACCATGAAACCCAAGAGCTTTCCCGATGTCATGCAAAATGCACACTTGAATGGATTGAGCCACATCTGGAAATGGCGGAGAAGCTGGAAGCACTTATCTAAGTATACCAGGTGGCTATTGCGGTGAATGCTCTTTACATACATGTCATTGAAATATACTTCCATAGTTTGTCTGATGAGATCCTTGAACACTTTGTTCATAATCCTTTGATACGTGACACAAATGTTCCTTAGTTCGAATGGCATCACCTTGTTGCAGTAAACCCCTCTTTCTTTCCTAAGGGCAACACATTCTTCGTCAGTGGGATTCATACGAATTTGGTTGTATCCTCAGTAGGCATCTATGAATCTGGGGAGTTCGTGGTCGTTGGTAACATCAACGAGCTGATCAATTCGAGGGAGAGGGAAGTTGTCTTTCGGGCATGCCTGGTTGATGGTGATGTAATTAACGCACATCAGCCACTTTTCGGAAGCTTTCTTCACCATTACTACGTTGGCAAGCCAAGTGGGATACTCTACTTCATGAATGAATCGTGCTCCCAGGAGCTTTTCCACCTTCTCTTCAATGGCCTGGAGCTGCTGCAGGGCAAATTTGTGCCTCTTTTAGATTACGGACCTGCACACAGTATTAATGTTTAATGAATGAGAAAATACCTGCGGATCCACTGTGGGCATGTCCTCGTGTCTCCACACGAACACGTCTATGTTTGCGCAGAGGAAGCCCACATACTCCTCTCGCTCCTCCAGGGATAGAAGTGACCCAATCTGCATCGTGCGAGTTGAATCTATTGCGATAAGCAGAACTTCTACAAGGCATTCCAAAGGAGTTCCTCGCTACTACATGGCCTCGTCACGAAGGTCGAAGGTATCAATGTGGAGGGTTGAATCCTTCCTTGGTTGAGCTTGCCTCAAATAACAAGTCTGTGCCACCTCCTGATCCCCCGGGCAATGCCTATACCGGTAGGGGTCAAGAACTTCATCACTAGGTGCGATATGAAGGGGATTTACCTGAATGTGGCATGGAGAGACCTGCCGAATATGGCATTGTGGGTGAGCTGGACTCCTCCATTACGAATTAAATGTTATGAGTTACTTGTCTTGTAAACTCCCCCATCGTCACTAGGAGAGTGATCGTGCCCTATATTGGGATGGGGTGATTATTGAATCCATGTATAGGCCCATTATCTCGTCGAACCGAGGAATTCATTGGCTATCATCATGCTCAGGAGTGTGGACATGAATAAAACATCAAACGAGCTTCCATTTACCATGAGAATCCTTTTGATACGGAAGCAGGGGTCCCCGATCATAATGTTGATGACAAGAGGGTCTCGATGCGGCAGTCATATCCCGTTCAAGTCTTGGTCTCCAAAGCGGATAGTGGTATCCGAGCGTGCCTTCTGGTCAACATGGCCTCTCTCACTGATCGATAGAGAGGATTTGAGAAGAGAGGACTGGGTACCATACGATGGTCTCCACCTCTCCCACCATGATTATGCCCACAAGCCCTCCCTGCTGCACGGGAGGACGACCACCCATTGACTCTGGCAAAACTGGCGTTCCAATGACTTCCTTGAGCTCGGTGAACTTTTTGAAAACCACTTTCCAAGTGGCACGAGTATTCCTTTTCATTGTCGCTGTCAGCTTGGAGTACACTACAAAGTGAGTAAGGTCGTTGGAATTTCTTCAGAGTTTCAAAAATACCTTTCCCACAGATGATACCAAATTATTGCGGTCACTTAGCTCTCCCACAGACCAGAGGAATCTGACCATCTTAGCTTGAGAGTGAGCCAAGCACGCAAATAGTCAAAAAGAGAACCAATAGTAAAACACCGAGATATTTTACGTGGAAAACCCAGAAAGAGAAAAAACTGTGGAGTCAAGCCAAGTTCTGACAAAATCCACTAGTTGTAACTGTTTACATGTGTTAGTTTTAGGAGGGTGACATACCACCGCTCATTTATATGTTTCTTGATAAAAAAACAAAGTCTTGAGTTGTTCTCGTGGGAGTAGTCTCTGGAGCAGAACT
The DNA here is from genome assembly GCA_033032865.1 of Dactylorhiza incarnata. Lineage (NCBI taxonomy): Eukaryota > Viridiplantae > Streptophyta > Magnoliopsida > Asparagales > Orchidaceae > Dactylorhiza > Dactylorhiza incarnata. The sequence goes on from JAWHQI010000130.1 coordinate 3,983,371, forward strand.
GTCATAGGTGGAGCACGCGTTGAGCATGAGAGCAAACAAAGAGCCAAGTCTTCGCCGGAAAACCTCAGAGCTCAATCTTCTCCTTTTTTTCTCCATCCCTTCAAACAAAGGCAATAAGGTCTTTTATAGCTTTTTATATAGGGCGCATTGGTAATTGCACCTTCTGGACGCTAAACAGGCGAATAAGAAGGCACGATTTCAATCACCTGGATAACCAATTTGTGGATATGATGACCATGCCCCCTGGGCGGCCCGGGCAACTTGGTCATGCTCGCTAGCGAGACGACGACGAAGATGGTGGCGAAGATGGCGGTGCAGCGACGACGATAATGGCTAAAAGTGGCGCACACAGCTTGTGCGCACACGATTTGTATCCTGAGCAGGCCTCCATGAAGCTGGGGAGTTCCTGGTCGGCGGTAGCATCAACGAGCTGATCAATTAGAGGGAGCGGGAACCTGTCTTTCAGGCAGGCCTAGTTGAGGTTGCTGTAGATGACGCAGATCAACCACTTCTCGGAGGTTTTCTTCACCATTACTACGTTGGCACGCCAAATGGGATACTCTAATTCATGAATCAATCGTGCTCCCAGGAGATTTTCCACCTCCTCTTCAATGGCCTGGAGCTGCTCTGGGGCAAAGTTGCGCTTCTTCTGGATTACGGGTCTACACACAAGATTAATGTTTAATGAATGAGAAATTACATGAAAATCCACTCCGGGCAGGTCCTTGTGGCTCCATGCGAACACGTCCTGGTTTGCGCGGAGGAAACCCATGTACTCCTCTCGCTCCTCAAGGGACAGAAGTGACCCAATCTGCACAGTGTGGGTTGAATCTATTGCGATAAGCAAAACTTCTATGATTCCTTCCAAAGGCGTTCCTCACTGCAACGTGGCCTCGTCCCGAAGTGATGGTATCGATGTGGAGGGATGACTCCTGCCTTGGTTGAGCTTGCCTCAAATAATAGGTTCGTGCCACCTCCTGATCCCCCCAAACAATGCCCATGCCGACCTAGGTCAAGGGCTTCATCGATAGGTGTGGTATGGAGGAGATTTCCCTGAATGCGACATGGAGAGACCTGCTGAATATGTCATTGTTGGCAGAACTTGTTGAAACCGATTTCTCGGTCTCTTGTGAAGCTCGGGCCCTCAACAAGTTGAGGGGAAGCTAGCCCTTACTAGTCCCTTGAAAGGAGCAGACTTGAGATTTGAAGACTGACTAAGACCTTAGTCACAGCGAGGAGGTCCCACCAAAAACCCGGAAGATCGTTGAGCGCTTCCCCTCCCAAGCCAAAGCTGAGACTTGGGCACCTTGGAGAGCTAGAGAGCTGAACCAAAGTAACCAAGGAAGAAGAAGAAGCTCAGAGAACTGAGATTGGAATCCTCTCCCAAGTTGGCCTTTAAGGTCTATTTATAGTTTTTTGTTCCTGGTCTGTCAATAGCGGAATTCCGCCTTTTGGTTTTACTAAACACACCCCAATTTGGTCTGCTAACAGCCAAACTCCGTTGTTTGGAGGGGCTACCTGCAGACCACCAGGGGCAGAGGAGTAACTCCACCTCTTTAGTCTATGGACGAGTGGTTTATGAAAGCATCACTCGCGAGAGAGGTGAATTCGTCGAACGGGTTTCGTCGAACGGAGAGGTGAGTTCGTCGAACGGGCTTCGTCGAACGGAGAGGTGAGTTCGTCGAACGGGCTTCGTCGAACGGAGAACGAAATTCGTCGAACGCTGAACTGAGTTTGACGATCTCAACAAATGCTCTGCGTTCGTCAAACGCAGGACGGGCCTCGTCGAATCCAAAGATTTGGAAGAATTCCGGCTTGTCTGCCCACTCGCGAGCAGTCGGCGATTACCCGACTCGCCCGCCTTCTTGCGAGCTGACCTTGAGGCATGGGCTCGCAGGGATATGACTCGCGCGCCTTCCTGTGAGTGACCCTTGAAGCTCTGGCTCGCCTTCTTTGTCACATCTTCCACCTGGTGGATCTAAAACCCCCTTTGGGCGAGCGGCCTGTGAAGACCCCGCTCGTGCTCCTACCGGCAATACCCACCGATGCGGGGTCTTGTGCATCCTCCCGCGAGTTCTCTTGCTGAAAAAGGGCCGAGATCTGCTGAGACAATTGCTTGTCCCAGCGTGTCTGCTGGGACGAGACAGAGATAGCCGCTGAGAGACGCTTGTCGAGGCTAAAGCATGACGTTCGTCGAACTGAGAAGCAAATTCGTCGAACGGAGAACGGAATTCGTCGAACCCAGGACATCTTTCGTCAAACTCAGGAAGGCTTTCGTTGAACGGAGAACGGAATTCGCCGAACTGAGGAGCAGGTCGCGAGGATCTGGCTCGCCCACCTTCCTCACGCTCGGTCGGCGAGCGCTCGACTCGCCTGCCTTCACGCGGTCTCGTCGATTTGAAGCGCGACGTTCATCGAACTGAGAAGCAAGTTCGTCGAACGCCAAAACTCGGAAAGGATCTGGTTTGCCTAGAACATGACTGTAAGCGGACCGCGGCGCCATGGCTCGCTCCTCTCCCTTGCCAGCGGTCAGCGGGTGTCTAGCACGCCTTCCTGTGAGCGGCCATTGAGATTCTGGCTCGCCAAATCACATTACTTTTGCTTGTTGGTTACTCCTTAGTCTTCGCTCACCTCTAGGCGAATATCGGGGTTGTACACAATCCCCGCTCTTCGCGAGGCTTTTTAGGCTCGCGAAGAACCGTCCAACCCCTGGTATTCGCCGATCCCTTGGTGACGTGGCGAGAATATTTCGGTGGGCCCCATGCCCACCACTATAAATACCACCCTTCCCGGCCGGTATTCAAACTTTTTTACTCTTCTCCCCCTTTTCTTACTCCCCGCGAGCCCCAACGTGATGTCGAAAAAGACGAAATGTTGGCTCGCCTGAAGGCCTCGCAAGAGGCCCAGAAGGGGAAAGCAGCGCCATCGCCTCCTGGGCTTCTTCTCGGCGCTCTCCACCTCCACCCTCCATCAAAATGGCAAAGGTCATTCGGCGCTCGGCCGGCGAGGGTGGGTCCTCTCCTTCGCCGCACTCCCCCCATGACGGGCTCGCCCCGCAGGTACTATTGTCAAGTTCGCTGGTTTAATGTTTTCCTCTTTTGACCTTACTTATCCTATTCGCAGAATGCTCCCCCGGGTGAGAATGCCTTGGGGAGACCAATCACAGAGACCCACATCCCTTCTACGGGCGGGGCTGATGCTCTTCTCGTAGATGCGAGGGTCGTCGACCTACAGGACTCGCCTTCGCAATGAGGTGAGTGATTTACCTTGTCTTCCTTCATATCTCTTGAGTTGCCCAATCACACCTACTCCTTGTGCAGTGTCCCCTCTCGCGGACCTGGAAGAGCAAGTTCCTCCTCCCGCAGACCCGCCTACCCCGCCGAACCAGACCATCATCACTCCTGGATTCGGCCTCCTGGGACAAAGGAGCCCTGGAGGGACGTTGATTGCCGAGCCCGGGCTCGGTTCTAGACCCACGCTCGCTCCCGGTCTGGGTAAGGCCTTCACCACTGCCTTCGTTGAAGCATTCCGAGGCCAGCCAGGCGCCTCTCGCCAGCGGCCCAGTACTCAAATTCCTCCACTAGGTTAGACCGTCGCTATAGAGTATCATTTTCCACCTTTTTGCTGATTTCTACTTTGCAGGTGATTCCATGACCCCACCCACCGAGTCGGAGTCCGGGGCGTTGGAGATGTCTCCACCCCCTTCGCCGAGTCAGGTCGCAGATTTTCTGGCGGACCCTAGTGATCCGACGCGAATGAAGAGGCGGGTCACCAAGATATTCCAGAAGCTTACCGCCCTGCTGCGGGATCTACACGAACAGAATAGGCTGGACCGGCTCACAAATTAGGAAAGATTTGTCGTGATGGAGGACACGAACGCGCGCATCCTCGCTGAGGTGCGGCCGACCGATCATGGCGACGCGACCTCCCCCGGGGTGTACATTGCTCGGATTGAAGATTACATGCGGCTGGCGAACCAAGCGAGCCAGTCGCTTCACGAGTATCATTACCCGCGAGTCCCCCCTCGCTCTGGTGTACGGGGTCGCGGTCGCTGGAAATGGTTGCGATATTAAGAATTCTTGCCTCGCAGTTTGCACTTTATTATTTTCCTTCCCCCTCCCCTTCGTAGGGAGGGGTCGCGAACTATTTAAATGTCTGTAATAATGATACTTTGACTCGCTTGTGAGCCCTTATTTTCCATGTTTATTATCTTCTCTTTCGCTATGCCTGGCTCGCTCATTCGTCGGTTACTGTTATGCTGACATTACTCGCACTCGCTTCCTGCCCTCGCGTTTTGATTTATTTCATTGTCCAACGCTAGCTCGCCGACGATTAACGGGAGGGAGTTCGACAAGGTGTTGACTCGCCGGGAGTGAATAGGACTCCTGGAGGTGGAAGAATACAGCGCGAATCTGCTACCCGCAGACACCAGCGCTTCGACTTCTTCCCGCCTTTTTTATTTCTATAAATAGGCGGTCTTTTTTCTTTTCAACCACCACATTTACTATTCTTCCTTCACGCTCCTCCTCTTCTAACTCTCTCGCAAATCTAGCTCGCTCTCGCCACTTTTGTGATTCGCAGCTTCCAAACACCATGGTCGGCGATGCGGAGGCGGAGGGACGGGCCAAGTGCTCTGGAGCGTTCCTCGAGGGCCTTTTCTTCTGCGCCAACCTCACAATGGAGGAATAGCAAGCTACAGTCGATCAGTACATCCATTCAGGTTCGTGGCTCGCTGCCCTACTGAGCGAGACACCATCAACGACCCGCATCCCGACGAGCTCGCTATCCCCATCGCTCACTTCGAGAATGGACTGCGACTCCCCCTCTGGCCGGAAGTGCGCCAAGTATGTTTGTTCTTTGACCCTTGTATTCCTGACTCGCTTCGCGAATGACGCTCTAACCCCTGTCGATTTTTCTAGGTGCTCAAATACTTTGGCGTTCTGCCGAGCCAGCTGATACCGAATGCGATCGTCGTGGTGGTCGCGTTCGCCAGTTACCTTAGGGCGAAGAAGATCGAGTTCAGCTTGCTCGTCTTTCGCAAGGTGTTCTCGTTTCGCGCATACAAGGACGGGACGGCTCAATTTGCGAGCCAACATGTCACCATCTGCGAGACGGTGAACAAGTCCCATTACTGGACGCAGAAGTTCGTCCTGGTGAAGGGCCCTTTCGACAATATCTCTTATACCCCCACCCAGCGAGACGAGGCCGCTTATCGCCCTCCGGCCTCGCTAGGGGGTTATGACGCGATCCTGTACCAGTACCTCAAAGGAAAGAACTTTGAGGTCGCCTTCCTCCGAGAGCGGGTGGACCTGTTGCCGCCTATCCCCCAAGGAGAAGGTCTGACTCACGCTCGCCAATCTCCCCACTCCCCTTTCCTTCGATTAGCTAACGCTCTTACTTATCTTTGCAGGAGAGCGTGAACTTCCCCTCAACCCTCTGCACGCGCCTCCTTCCTCCCTCACCTCTGGCCCGCTCGCGAGCGTGACCACCGAGGCCTTCCATGATGTCCCAGGCTCTTCGTCGGGGAAGAAACGGTCCCTTCCTCCACGTCGGCCCGCCTCGCAGGGGCGGCGAAGAAGACCAAGAAATCCCCCTCCGCCCCAAGGCGAAGGAGGTCGTGGACCTCTCCGAACCCGACCTCCCATCTTCTCCTACAGCGAATCAAGAGCTCGTCAAAGAGGGTGGTGAGCCGGAGGAGGCGGCCGCCAAGCCCAAGCCTACGAGCCAAACAAACTTCGGGCTCGGCATGAAGCTTGCGGACGCAGTTGGCGAGCTGATACTTGCGTGGGACCCCGAGCAGAACAAGGTCATCTGCTCCTCTCTACTCCCTTCCTGGGTGGAGGACGACAAGGTTGGAGGTGAGGCGTTCGCCCTCGCCTTCGGGCTCTACGGTCACGAGGACGCCTCCCTCGTTCGGACCTTTATGCAGAAGGGGCTCGTATATGAAGCCATGTGAGCCCAGTTCCGAGCGAAGGAGCTTACCCACATGGTGGGCCGCCGATACTTCACCGCGGACAGGGAGATCAGGGAGCTCAAAGTTGAGCTCCGGAAGTCCGCGGATGATGTCGCGGAACATAAAGGGAAGGAGGCCTTGTCTGAAGGCCTCCTTGCCAGCCTTTAAGGCGGACTGGTAAGCAATGCTTTGCAAGAGTCTTTTCTTATCTCGCTTCGCTTTTCCTTTGCTAACCCGCTTTTCACAGGATGCCGAGTCCGTCAGCCAGCTTCACGCGAGGATCGCTGACCTGGAAACGGAGAATACTTGCCTCAAGGCCCAGGTTCGCGATCTGACCCTGGCGGTGCTTCCCCCCTCCTCCGCGAGTTGGAGCTCGCGTCCAGTCGCGAGGCGAAAAGGAAGCCGACCGCAAAAGGTCGATGGAGATTGCAGAACTAGTCCTCGATACCCTTAAAGGGGTGGACATGATCGTTCCCGACGCCATGGAGTTCACTGCGGAAGAAGTCGTCCCCAACTTGTTCGCGCCAATCTCCGAGGTAGAGGATCGCGAGAGTGACTAAAGAGCTACCCGACGAGCCGCTTCAACTTTTTCACTGTTTATAATGTAAAATTATCTTTTTGCCGGTGCGCTCGCCGTTGGACTGTAACCTTTTGTGAGGAATGAAAAAGAAACATTTTGTCTATCTTTCCGATGTTATTGCCTTATTTCTTATTCGCATGCGCTCTTTCGTTCGTGCTCGCGCGATTCTGATTTTCTTACGCTCACGCCCTTAGAACTTTCGTTTGATGCTCACGTCCGCGTCTCCTTAATTGACATTTCTCTCGTCGCCGCGTTGTACCTAGGTCGCTCTCGTCTCATTCTCTTCCGCGGCGACGGTAAGACTCAGGTTGTAGAACATTATCCTTGCTCGGGATGTACCCTGTCGGGGAACCTTGCGAGTGGGTACATCATTAGTCTGCCTCGCTCGCACTCGCCTTTTGCGAGCTTTTGCCGTTATCCATGGGCCACCACGACGACGGGCCCTTTCTGGTTCGCCTCCTTTACTCGCTCCACCAAGATTCATAAGTGACTTTGCGAATAGCTGGCTCAGTCGCTCTACCACGATCTATTCTCTTATGCGAGCGGGCCTCTGGTCTCGCCTCGCCCGGGCCTTGAAGTTGCTTGCGAGCCGAGTCTCTTACTATGAGTAACCTATTGGCCTGCCTCCCCAGAGATCAACCTGACTCACCGTCTATGAGAGCCCGGCAGCAGAATCGATCTGGGGCATTCCAGCACCAAACCACTTGAAATATTGCCAGCCTCTCCAGAGATCAACCTGACACACCATCTATGACAGCCCAGCAGCGGAATCGATCTGGGGCATTCCAGCACCAAACCATTTGAAACATTGCCAGCCTCTCTAGAGATCAACCTGACCCACCGTCTATGAGAGCCCAGCAGCGGAATCGATCTGGTGTATTCCAGCACCAAACCATTTGAAACATTGCCAGCCTCTCCAGAGATCAACCCGACCCACCATCTATGAGAGCCCGACAACGGAATCGATCTGGGGCATTCCAACACCAAACCATTTGAAACATTGCCAGTCTCTCCAGAGATCAACCTGACCCACCGTCTATGAGAGACCGCCAGCGAAATCGATCTGGGGCATTCTAGCACCAAACTATTTGAAACATTGCCAGCCTCTCCAGAGATCAACCTGACCCACCGTCTATGAGAGCCCATCAGCGGAATCGATCTGGGGCATTCCAGCATCAAACCATTTGAAATATTGTCAGCCTCTCCAGAGATCAACCTGACCCACCGTCTATGAGAGCCCGGCAGCGGAATCGATCTGGGGCATTCCAGCACCAAACTATTTGAAACATTGCCAGCCTCTCCAGAGATCAACCTGACCCACCGTCTATGAGAGCCCGGCAGCGGAATCGATCTGGGGCATTCCAGCACCAAACTATTTGAAACATTGCCAGCCTTTCCAGAGATCAACCTGACCCACCGTCTAGGAGAGCCCAACAGCGGAATCGATCTGGGGCTTTCCAGCACCAAACCATTTGAAACATTGTTAGCCTCTCCAGAGATCAACCTGACCCACCATCTATGAGAGCCCGGCAGCGCAATCGATCTGGGGCATTCCAGCACCAAACCCTTTGAAACCTGTTAGAGAATTATTCCAAAATACATGTATTGAGTAGGAAATATTCAAAAGTCAGTTACAAAAGATTGCTAAGGATAAAATCTCTTCAAATCATCTCCACTCCTGGCTCGACCGAGAGATACACCTTCCACATCCTTGAGGTGGTACCCCCCCCCCCCCCGACTTAAGCACTTCACTTACAATGTAAGGCCCCTCCCAATTGGGTTCTAGCTTACCGACCTTGGCTCCTCTTCTGGCCGCGTCAACCTTCTTTAGTACTAAATCTCCCTTTTTGAAGTGCTTGACCTTGATGTGCTGATCGAAGTACCTGGCCATCCGCCTCTTGACTTCCTCCTGTCGGACAGTAGCGAGGTATCGGAGCTCTTCTACCAGGTCCAGGGACAACCTTTGCTTTGCATCATTCTCTATTAACCATTCTCCATCTCCTTCGCCCGCGGTGATCACCCTGGGGGTTTTGACTTCGAACTCTATCGGGAGAATGGCCTCGGACCCGTGGGATAGTTTGAAAGGGGTCTCCCCAGTGGCCGTGCTCGGAGTGGTTCTCTGTAAGACCCCCCCCCCCCCCCCCCCCCCCCCTCCCCTTTTTTTGTAACGATCCAGGCCCGCCAACACGGGAACCAGCTGGCACCGGAAGGGTTCAGCCTAACCAGATGGTCTGTAGACCATGCACCCCAACCCCTCTCTGTCCCACCACAAGGCACAGCTGGTTGTTGGAGACCGCAGTCCCCCTTTGATGAGAATTGAGCCAGTTAAGAGGCAGCGCGTGGACTTCCCAGGAGGTCACCCATCCCAGAACTACTCCAGCCTGAACACACTTAACTATAGAGTACTTTCACTTCTCATCACCCTAAAGTGCAATCCTGGAGGATATGACTTTTTGTAACGATCCAGGCCCGCCAACACGGGACCCAGCTGGACCGCCAGCACCCTCCCAGCCCAGGACCGCCAACACGGGACCCATCTGTTTAGGCTGAACCCTTCCGGTGCGAGCTGGATCCCGTTTTGGTGGGCCTGGGCCGGGAGGGTGCTGGCGGTCCAGCTGGGTCCCGTGTTGGCGGGCCTGGATCATTACATTCTCAAAGCCCATAGGACCGAAGGTAGCTGCTCCACCCAATTGCCTCTGAGATTCTCTACCTTTTTCTTTAGTAGGTTGACGATTATCTTGTTTGCCGCCTCCACCTGGACGTTGCTCCTTGGGTGGTGGACCGACGCGAACCTGAGGTCTATGCCGAGTTGGGTGCAAAAACTAACAAATTCCTCGCTTCGCGAATTGGGGTTCGTTATCCGTCACGATGGCTAGGGGAGCCAATGCCTGCAAATGATTTCACCCCAAACAAAGTTTCTCACTACCTGGGATGTTACCTTGGCCAGCGCCTTCACCTCGACACACTTGGAAACGTAGTCTATCATCACTAGTAGGAACATCCTTTGGCCGTTTGCCTGGGGGAAGGGTCCCACCAAATCCAATCCCCATATAGCCAAGGGCCACAGAGCTGTGATGGTTTGGAGCCTTTGAGCTGGGAGGAGTTGGAGTGGAGTATAGAGTTGGCACTTTGAACACTTTCTTGTGAATTCCGCTGCATCCTTGCTGAGGGTAGGCCAAAAGTAGCCTTGCCTCAGCACTCTCCCCTCCAAAGTCCGGCTCCCGGAGTGACTGCCACACTCCCCCGAGTGGATTTCTTCAAGGACCCTTGGGACCTCCTCCTCAGACACGCAACGAACCAGGAGCCCCGAGAGTGTTTTTCAGTATAGCAACCCTGCATGTAAGGAGTAATATGCAGATTTGTACCTGAACAGCTGCTTGTCAACATCTCCCTCGGGGAACTTTCCCGATGTGAGGAAGGTGATGAAGGGATCCATCCATGATGCTCGCTGATCTACCTCCATCAGCTCCCCTTCTTCAATGGAAGGTCGAAAGAGTTCCGACACTGTTCCCCCTGCCCGAGGACCGAACGTGGCTAGTAGGTCCGCCGGGGTGCTCTCCTCCCTCGAAACATGTGTGATGGAAAAAGTGCGAAATTGGCCGATGATCCCCTTGGCCTTCTCTAGGTAGCGTTGGAGGGTCGGCTCCCTTGCTTCAAATTCTCCCTTGATTTGGCATGCCACCACCATGGAGTCCGTTGAGACCTCCACGTCCTGCACCCCTAGCTCCCTAGCCAGCCGCAGGCCCGCTATCACTGCTTCGTACTCGGCTTGGTTGTTGGTAATGGGGAAATGGATGCTCAGGGCCTGCTCGATCTTTGTTCCTTGGGGGCTTATCAGGACGATTCCTCCTCCATAGGAATGCTTCCCTGATGCACCATCCACTAGCATCTTCCAGGCGACCGGGGAAGGTGATTCATGTTCCCCTATTTCAGCTGTGTAGTCCACCATGAAGTCCGCCACCGCTTGAGCCTTGATTGACGTCCTAGGCACAAACGCGATGTCGAACTCGCTTAGCTCCACGGACTATTTGGCTAGCCTCCCCGAGTGCTCCACCCCCTCCATAACTTTGCGAAACGGGTGGTCGGTCACCACTTTGATTGAGTGCGCTTGGAAGTATGACCTGAGCTTCCGGGCCGATACCACCAGGGCGAAAGCCAACTTTTCCAAAATTGGGTATCGGAGCCCCGCCTTCCTCAGCAGTCGGCTAATGCAGTAGATGGGGAACTGCCTTCTCCCTTCTTCACAGACCAACACCGAACTGACTGCCTCTGATCCTACCCCTAAGTATAGGGATAGGTTCTCCCCTTGCCTTGGCCCCTGGAGTAGAGGGGTCTGGGCGAGCTGCCCTTTCAAGGCTTGGAAAGCTTCCACACATTCTGAGGTCCATTCGAACTTCTTGTTTCCCCGTAACACCTGGAAGAAAGGTGCACACTTCTCACCTGCCTTAGAGAGGAACCTGCTGAGCCCGACAAATTTTCCCATGAGGCGTTGAACCTCCTTCGCGTTTCTTGGCGACCCCAACTCTAAGATTGCTTTAACCTTATCGGGGTTAGGCTCCACCCCTGCGGGGGTGAGCAAGTGGCCTAGGAATTTTCCCCTGCTAGCCCCGAAGACACACTTCAGGGGGTTGAGTTTCATCTTGTACTTCCGCAAGGTCCCAAAAGTCTCTTCAAGGTCTTGGAGTTGAGACTCGAGGTCTCGGCTCTTCACCATGAGGTCATCAACATATACCTCCAGGTTTCTCCCCTTCTGCTCGCGAAAGACCCAGTCCATCATTCATTGGTATGTAGCCCCTGCATTCTTGAGCCCAAAAGGCATCATTTTGTAACAATAGCATCTGTCCCTGTGATGAAGGAGACATCTTTGATGCCGGGAGGGTGCATGCGGATTTGATGATAACCTGAAAAAGCATCTAAGAAAGACATCACAGAGATACCGACGGCTGAGTCAACCAGCGCGTCGATTCTAGGCAAGGGGTAACAATCCTTGGGGCATGATTTATTAAGCAAGGAAAAAATCAACACACGTACTCCACTTACCATCTCCTTTTTTCACCATCACTACGTTGGAGACCCAGCCGGAGTATTGGATCTCCGATACAAAACCAGCCTTAATGAGCTTGTTCATCTCCTCCTGAATGGGTGCCTCCAGCTTGTCAGCAGTGGACCTCTTCTTTTGGCGAATGGGGCGAGTGTCGGGATCTAGGTTGATGCGATGGAACGCCACATCCGCGTCGATCCCCGGCATCTCCGCAACACTCCACGCGAAGACATCCATGTTGTCTTGGACGCAAGCCGAGACCTTTCTCCGGTCCTCCGGGCTGAGTTCCCCGCCGATCCTGATCTTTTCGATTGTTCTGGCCTTGGTGGTCACCTCCACCTCTACCACCTCCTCCACAGCTTCCAACCTGGATTTCTCCCCCAGGTATTATTCTCCTCTCTGCCACGCGCGAGCCCCCTGGCTCCTTCCTCCATCTCTTCCTTTTCCACCATCATCAACTCCTTCGCCCCTCTCCCGGGGTCTCTTCTTCTTTCTCTCCCCCTTTCCCCTCCTCCGCCCTGGGCCCCTCTGCGACCCCTTCCTGGGCATGAACTACTCCTTCACCCCTCCTTCCTTCCACCCCCTCCTCTTCTTCGGCCTCGGCCACCTTTTCCATCACCTTGTCCCACTCTTCTGCTTCTTCCATCCAAGATATGGTGTTGACGGCGGTCACATAGCACTGCCTCGCCACCTTGGGGTCTCCCCAGACCCGAATCTGGATTCCTCCGGTGCTGAACTTGAGACACTGGTGGAAAGTGTTGGATCGGTCGGCTCCCTTAGAGGGTGGGGGTGAATAAGGGTTTTCAAAAACTTTAGATTTTATTTAGAAAAACTTTGGAATATTGCAATATTAAAACAAGAAGTCAAGTAAAACAAAAAAGAGAGACAAGATTTATTGATATTAAATAAGTTTTACAAAACTTGATCTCAATGGCACTAGAGATCGGAGGCGAATAATCAAAGCTCTTTTCATTTTCTATCCCGACTCGCTTCCCCACGAACCGGTGGCCCTAGCCTTCTCCTCCCCGGATTCGGCCTCAAGCCGCTCTAGCCAATCCTTCCCCGGATGTGGCCTCGAGCACCCCCTAGACCTAGCCTAGATCTAGTCGCTAACACGAGGCGAATTTCAGTCCTAAGTCCTACCCCAGACCTAGTCGCCAACACGAGGCGAATTCACTACCGTTTACAAAGAAAAAGAGAAATAAAATAGAAGACGGCAATAATAAAAACTCCCTATATGGATCTCTTGGAGAAGTGGACGAAGGCCCGCAGAGTATGATCGTAGTCGATGCGGTCTTTCATCATGATGATGACGTGTGTTGAAATCTTCTCCACGGATCTCCTTATGGCTTTATGGATTTGTGGGAGTATCTCTCCGAACTCTCCTCTCTATGCTGTGGCACGAGGCTCTGGAATTTGGGATCTCTAGAGGATGATAAAGACGAAGCCAAAGTGTCCATTTTATAGCCTCAGCGCTACCGCCGGCGCTACCGCTACCGCCGGCGCTATCCCTGATTAAGTAATATTTTGCGCGGCAGGATCTTCAATCCACGGCAACATTTTGCTCTATGCCTCTTGTGCGCCATGCTACCGCCAGCGCTAGTAGCTACCGCCGGGCGCTAGCACTTTCTAAATACACTGCCGGAATCACGCTAATCATCGCTAGCGCCGGGCGCTATCGCTACCGCCGGCGCTAGTGGCCATGTTGGAATTCTGGCCTCAATTTTGGGGACAACCATCCTTGAGTCATGTGGACTTTGATTTCCTGCACACTTAAACACACAAGATCAAATACACATAGGATTTGTTATTCTCAAACCTAGGAGATGCGGAAGACCATGTTCCAACAAACTCCCCATTTTGATAATAACAAATCCATTAATGATAAATCAAAGCATTAATAGATAAGCATGATGATACTATACTTGTGTGTGTGAGAGAGTGATGACTTAGGATAATTATTGATTTTAGCATTTAGAATTGCTCCCCATAAATACATGCTCCCCCTAAGTGAATGCACCCCTAATATGTAAGCTATCATCTTAATTTGTCATGTTGGGTTTTTGATAGCAGGTTATATTTATCATGTTAGTTCTCCCCCTTTGTTATTAGCAAATGTGGGTAGGGAAACAAAGCAACAAAAAGTTTGTAAGTAGAAAATAAGGCATGATCGAGCTTTTGAAGTAAATGATAAGGAGTTTTAGAATTGTTTTTCATTTAAATAGATCAGAGTTATAAGCATTACAACATTTTTCATAGAAGGAAATCAGAGTTTTCAGCATAAAAAAGTAATGATTTTCCCTTTATATAGAAGTTTTAAGCATAAAAATAAGGATTTCCAAATAACCAATCTACCCAGACAATATGTCGACACCCTAGCCCCGTACTAAGTGACAGATGGGCATGAGGAGCTGCAAACATGCCGTAGGTTGGGGTGTTAGTCCCATATGCAAACACTAGACAAAACTTAACCTAGCACTCTTTCCCCCCAGTGCCTCGCAAGGCCCCACTGGAACCCTCCCCGGTTAAGGACAAGACATGACTAAAGATAAGTTTATCTAATGTCTACAACCCTACGCCCCCGCTATGGTGAGATATGAAGTCACGAATAATAGTTTTTTGAAACATGAAGCTTTTAAATCTAATGGGAAGAATCATAATTGAATTTTTTGTAATATAACTTACTTAGCTATATTGAAATTCATGAATGAATCAGAGTTTGAGCATTGCGGAAGATTTTGAAAAGGAAACACCATAATACTAAATAAGAGTTTAAGTTAAAAAGGAGATGTTTTTGAGTTTCAAAACTAACTTTATAAAGATAAGAGTTGAAGCATTTTGGAAGAAAGAAACAACATCCTTTTAGCAATGTTTCACTTGTTGGAAGAGCGTTTAGCATACACGTTTATATTGAAATAAATCAGAGTTTGTTACTATAAAAATGATATGCGTATTAGAACAACCAATATTAATTCTACCAAGCAAGTCTACCACTTGTTTTTAAGAAAAAAATTGAGATTTAAGACTTGATATAAGCATGAAAGTGCAAGGTAAAAGTTATATGGTGATGATGCGGAAGACTTGTAGAAATAAATGAAACATCTTATTGTAATCAAGAATAATCCATAAAAAGATATATGAGGTTAATTTCAAAAAGAAGATGTTTATGTAAATCATGTTTCAATGAAAATTTTTTATGGTTGACAAAAATAACCAAACATGAAATAATATTATCACAAAGAGATTACTACAATGTTATTTTAATTCACAATTTCAAATCATACCAAACATTATAGAAACACATGCTAGGTTATCTAGTGCATTTCATAAATAAAAGGTAATATAGAATTAGCATTAGGATCCATTACTCATGAGAAGAAGTGTTATGGAAGATAATGATGCGCACATAAGTGTATTTTTGAGTAATGTAAACAAATGTTTTAATCAAAAATACAAGATATATGTAAAGTACGAGCACAATAAAACACAAATAAGATTACTTCCACACACTTTAATGCACAATAAAAAGTACAACTACCAAGGTGCTCTGCACACACAATGCTCATTAAGACTTATCAGGGTGCAAAATAGTGCTTGGGGAATCACATATTTTATTTTGAATTTTGAGACTAGTGATCCGGTGTACTTAAGAGTAAGTGGTTTTTCTTATTTTTGAAAGAAAGATTTGCTTTGCACAAGGCACTTTACTATTCTTTCCAAGGTGCTCAACCTCACAATGCTTATTAAGACTTATCAGGAGGTTCAAGTAGTGCTTGGTAGAGTTATCTTTGTCATTTATTTTATAATTTTGTTTTGTACAAAGTTCTCCGAATACACTTGTTTTGCAAATCAATAGAATTTATGAAAAACATAACCACTTTTCTTAATTTTTTAAGAGTGCAAAATAAGGAATGTAGGTAAGATATTTGTGCAATTTTAATCCATTGTACTAATATAAAACATACACAAGTATTCTTAGATTAAACACATATGTAGACAATGCCAAAAAGGGTGAGTGAATAAATATCATTATCGAACATAAAACATTTACTCATACTTAGAGGCATGCTAATCTTAATTCTACACAACCTTTAAAATATAATTGATGCACATATTAATAGATATATCAAAGCATGATGAAAACAATGTTCAACGTAGTTTGAAAAGATAAATTGAAACATTGTAGAATTTCTAAATAATAGACTAAATCATGCTTGATTATCACAGGAAAGTCCATACAGAATTTTTGACAGTTGTAGTGTTTTATATTTTTTGTATTTTGATTTTAGCAAATACAAGCATATTTTTGTAATTTTTGTATTTTGATTTTAGCAAATACAAGCATATTTTTGTAATTTTTGCTTTTGTATTTTTGTATTTGATTTTTGCATAAAATAGACTTTTAAACAACAAAACAAAAACTGGAAAAAAACATCTTTTTTGTAATTTGGTTTTTGTAGTTTTATATTTGATTTTTCAAAAAATAAAAAAAACAGAAGTGCAAAACTAAGTAGAAAATATAGATTAAAATATTTTTGGAAATTTTTCAAAATTTTAAAATCATAGAAAATTGAACATGGACACTGGCGCCCGCGGTAGCGCTAGCGCGGGAAACAATGAACGATTTTTTGTGATTTTGAATATTTTAATTATTGATTTTGATTAAGTGTCCCAATAGCAGTTCCATGCTGAAATATCAGATTTTTAGGAGATGTTTAGATAGTGCAAATTGCATGAAACATTAGCGATTTAGTGTATGACTTGTCAACGCATGATGTATATTTTCTTATATTTTCATTTTCATTTTCATTTTTCTAAGACTCATATTTATCAATATAATGTAAATTGAAACTGATAGGAAATGTAAGCACAAGATATCATGTTTGAATAAGCCAAATGATATATGTTCTAATGATTAATCCATAAACTATGTGTATGATGGAATTTTAGTATTCTATTATGATTTCAAATCACATAACATCATAAATGTTGTACCTAGCATAGATACACAAGCATAAACCAAAAAGTGATGCTAGGATGATGAGTTTGGATGCATTTTAATCATGCATTTTGTGAAAAATATTTTTCTTCATTATAAGGGCTAACATTTAAATCAACAAAACAAGATCAACAATTTCGCATTTTAATCTTTAGCCTAAGCCCTTTAATAAACCATTTAAATCCATTAAAATATTATCATTAGTCTTGGCAATAATTTCAATTGACAATTCATAATTCAAGACATTTAAAAGGTAATGGATTTAGAAGGTAAAAATAAAAAGGATAAGTAGATCACTAAACAGAATGATATGACTTTAATTCACTTTTATTGATTCATTTATGAATTATGGTTTATGAAAGTCATATCATAAGATTTATAGAGTGATCATATCATGTTAGTTTAAACAAAACAAAAGAAAATAAACAAAAATGAAAGTTTAAGCATATCATGAAGTAGAGAAGTGATATTTCATTTCTAGTTGATTTCTAATTCATGCAAATGATGGGATACTAATGAATGAGATATTTAGGTATCCAAAGAGGACCGGGTGTGACGGTTCCTTTGGGTACCCAAATAAATCGTGTTTGTTTTTTGGGAGATAGTGATGAGTGGACCCTTTATTTAGACGTTAGTGCGTTATTCTTAAGAATGGGTCTCCATTCATACTTTAGTTTAATGTTATTATTATATGTCAAATTTCCATTATGATAATCTTTATATTGATGATTATGATTGTAATGATTATTGAAGGTATTTTCATAGGAAATTTGTGAATGTTTAATTTTTCGTTGGGAGAAGATTGATATTGTAAATGATGATGATGATAATGTTTTGGAATTTCATTTGCAATCTTTTGATGTTTTTTATTCTCATTGTTTGGTTTATTCATATTTTGATATATCATATTTAACTTGCTTTTAGAGTTTGTTTGATATTGAGAATTTTTCTTTAAGATTTCCTTAAGCAAGATAATTTTAGTTTCTAATTCATTGTTCTTAAGTTTCAAGTTATGTCTAGCTTTGTTATACGCAATTGTGCTATTTTTAAGAGTAGAAATAATTGAATCAATATGGTTTTGGTATTTATTTCTGTATTCCTCAAATGTTTCATCCATCTCTTCAATTTCAATTTTATAACTTTTGCATGTAGCACAATCACCTTTTAAAGATGAATTTCCTAAAGATAATTTTTCATTATGTTCTTTTATACAAATAATTTCTTTTTCAAGTTCCTTAAGTTTTTCCTTAAAATTTTCACAATCAAAACAAGGTATTGTGTTTTCAAGTAAAGGACAAGATGGTGAAACCACATCATAATTAGATTCTAAATTAACATTAGTTTTTAATCTCTTATTTTCTAAACGTAAATTTTTATTAGTAATTTTCAATTTCTTGATCTTACGTTTAGCAGTTTTTAGTATATTGAAACTAGAAATGGAAGTTATCACACAAGAAGAAGATTTTGACTTTCTTACAGCGCTTTTGGTAGAGGCAAAATGTGTGCATGAAGTTCCTTCGTTATCTTTTGCGCCTTCCTCCATCATAGATGAATTTTCATCTTCTTTTTCTTTTGATGTATTGCTCTCTTTTTCCAAGTTAGTTTCCATGATTTCCATGGCTTTGCAACGAGAGAGATCTTCTTGAATAGTAGTGGATGCTTGTATGTTCTTCTCCTCCTGTGTTTGACCTATACCTGCGAGAGGAAAATCATACATTTCTTCAAGAAATTGACAAACTTTGTATGCACAAGAAAAGCAATATATTAATTTGAAAATTTCATTTGATAGAGCACAAAATAAATAATGTTTGGCTTTTGCATTTAGTTGACGTTCTTTTTTATTTAATTCATCTGCTGGTCTAACTATTGCTATATCTCATGCATTGATATCTAAGCTTTTAATAAATTTTTCCATTAATAATTTCCACCCTTTACAATTTTTCCCTTCGAATAAAAGTGGTTTAGGAGATTTTTCTTCTTCATAAAGATTTACCCCACTAGTAGAAGCAAGATCATGAGACGCCATTATTCCCGGTTGTTAAGCCGATTTGGAATAACCAAGCTCTGATACCACTTGTTGGATCGGTCGGCGCCCATAAAGGGGGGGTGAATGAGGGTTTTCAAAAACTTTAGATTTTATTTAGAAAAACTTTGGAATATTGCAATATTAAAACAAGAAGTCAAGTAAAACAAAACAGAGAGACAAGCTTTATTGATATTAAATAAGTTTTACAAAACTTGATCTCAATGGCGCTAGAGATCGGAGGCGAATAATCAAAGCTCTTTTCGTTTATTATCCCGACTCGCTTACCCACGAACCGGTGGCCCTAGCCTTCTCCTCCCCGGATTCGGCCTCAAGCCGCTCTAGCCAATCCTTCCCCGGATGTGGCCTCGAGCATGCCCTAGACCTAGCCTAGATCTAGTTGCCAACACGAGGCGAATTTCAGCCCTAAGTCCTACCCCAGACCTAGTCGCCAACACGAGGCGAATTCACTACCATTTACAAAGAAAAAGAGAAATAAAATAGAAGACAGCAATAATAAAAACTCCCTATATGGATCTCTTGGAGAAGTGGACGAAGGCCCGCAGAGTATGATCGTAGTCGATGCGGTCTTTCGTCATGATGATGACGCGTGTTGAAATCTTCTCCACGGATCTCCTTATGGCTTTATGGATTTGTGGGAGTATCTCTTTGAACTCTCCTCTCTATGCTGTGGCACGAGGCTCTGGAATTTGGGATCTCTAGAGGATGATAAAGACGGATCCAAAGTGTCCATTTTATAGCCTCAGCGCTACCGCCAGCGCTACCGCTACCGTCGGCGCTATCCCTGATTAAGTAATATTTTGCGCGGCAGGATCTTCAATCCGCGGCAACATTTTGCTCTATGCCTCTTGTGCGCCATGCTACCGCCATCGCTAGTAGATACCGCCGGGCGCTAGCACTTTCTAAATACACTGTCAGAATCGCGCTAATCATCGCTAGCGCCGGGCGCTATCGCTACTGCCGGCGCTAGTGGCCATGTTGGAATTCTGGCCTCAATTTTGGGGACAACCATCCTTGAGTCATGTGGACTTTGATTTCCTGCACACTTAAACACACAAGATCAAATACACATAGGATTTGTTATTCTCAAACCTAGGAGATGCGGAAGACCATGTTCCAACAGAAAGTGGATGGGACGCACCGGAACACGCTAATGAGAGGCCTTCCGAAGATGGCGCTGTAGCTGCTGGGGGCATCCACTATCACAAAGCGGCAGTTCTGGGACTCCCACTCCGCCTTCCACCTCCTTTCTTTCCCCTGAGAATCCAAACAACGGATCGTCCGAGGCCAACACCCTTTTGTCCTCCACCTTCATTTCGTCGAACGCCTTCTTGAAGATGGAGTTGACCAAGCTCCCGTTATCCACGAGAATTTGGGACACCGTGAAGTTCTCGATGTCAGTTTGGATGACTAAAGCATCGCAGAAGGGGTCCTCATGACTCGGCATATCCCTTTGGGAGAAAGTAATCTTTTTTGCTGGGGGTGGAGCCGTGGATGTCGAAGCCACGCTCCGGTGGTAGATGGTATGGAGGCTCGCCTTGCGGGTTGCGTCTACCCCTACTCCCCCGTGGATCACCCCGATTCCTCCTCGGGTCCCCACATCGGCCCAATCCTCGCACCTCTCTTCCTCATCCTCCCTAGGCAGGACTTCCTCGATCCTCACCTGCTGCTGTCGCGGCACCAGAACTCTGGCTCTTTTTGTCTCTAAGAATTCGGGGCAGGTGGCCGTTGCATGACCTTCCTCATCATGGAAGTCACAGTATGGCAACGCCTCCCTCCCCTCTCGGCCTCTGCCGCCCTGTTTTCTCTTCTCCTCCCCGCTCCTGCTTCCACTACTTCTCTCCTTCCTCTTCCTCCTCCTCCTCCTCTTCCTCGTCTGATCGTCATAGCCTGCTGAGGTGGGGGAGGCATTTGCCTCGGACCCTGCCTCCATCCTAATTGTTGGGGTCTTCCTTGCCCTCCATAGAAGTTACCCCCCTGGGGAGAAGCCTCTTCCCTGACCTTGCATCCCCCCCCCCATGCTGCGTCCATCCCCCCTCCGGGGCTCGGGGCTCTTCCCTTCTTCTCACCTCTTGCTGCTTGACCTCCGGTTCAGTGAGCTTTGCTAGCCTCTTGGTGAGCTCCGGATTGGCCTCCTCACTCTCAACCTCCTCCTCCACCCTCTCCATCAACTCCTCGTATGAGACGAGGGCTTTCCTCTTCAAATCCATCTTGAAGAAACTCTCCTTCAGCCCCAACGTGAAGGCGAGCTGAAGAGCAAACCCTGGCATCTCCTGGGTGAGCAGAACTTCCTCCTGAAACCGATCTGCGTAAAGAACCAGCGACTCCTTGGCCTCCTGCTTCACCTTGAAGAGGGACTCGACGTCCTTCTTCCTCTTCTTCTAAGTTGAAAATCTCAACAAGAAACTTCTACGCAAATCCTCGAATGCATACATCGATCCGACAGGAAGTTGGTGGAACCACTCCCGAGCTTTCTCCTTCAGGGTGACGACGAAAAGCCGACACTTGAAGGCGTCCGACATCGGCCTGATGGAGACTGAGTCCTCGAACAACTGCAGGTGCTGGAATGGGTCGTCCCAACCATGGTAGTAGACCCTGTCCCACCCCCCGAACCCTTCTGGAACGAGTGCGGAAAGCACCAACTCGCAGAAGGGACTTCCCCTACCTACTGCCTTCTCCTGCTCCACTCGCCCCCCCCCCCCCCCCCCGAGCTCCCTCGCCTGGCCTGAGCTAGCTGGGGCACCGCCTGCGAGAGCCACCGTCGTCGGGGCCACTCCTACGGATGCCACGCCCGCCTGCGCCACACCCGCCTGTAATGTGCTCGCTGGCGCTGAGGTCGCCGGACTGGCGAATAGCACTCGCCCCTCCAGGTCCGGTACTGACCCTCCGGCCACCTCCTTTCCAGCCCTTCCTCCCGGGGCTCCCTCGCCAACCGCTGCTGGAAGTTGGGACGCTTGATCCACTGGGGTCGCGAACTCGCTACGAAGTGCTGCGACCGCTAACTCGAGGGTGTCGAGGACTTCTCGCCTGAAGTCTGAGAACATCTTCTGCACCGCCGCCGGGGGTGACCCGCAGAACTCCTCGGCTTGCTCTTCATCTCCCGCCATGTTCCTTTCTCGGAATCTTCCTGGACCAGCCGCGCTCCACGCTCACCGCACCAAAATGTTGAAACCGATTTCTCGGTCTGTTGTGAAGCTCGGACCCTCAACAAGTTGAGGGGCCCGTAGAAGGGATGTGGGTCTCTGTGATTGGTCTCCCCAAGGCATTCTCACCCGGGGGAGCGTTCTGCGAATCGGATAAGTAAGGTCGAAAGAGGAAGAGATTAAACCAGCGAACTTGACGATAGTAACTGCGAGGCGAGCCCATCATGGGGGGAGTGCGGCGAAGGAGAGGACCCACCCTCGCCGGCCGAGCGCCGAACGGCCTTTGCCGTTTTTATGGAGGGTGGAGGCGGAGAGCACCGCAGAGAAGCCCAGGAGGCGATGGCGGTGACTTTCCCCTTCTGGGCTGCTTGCGAGGCCTTCAGGCAAGCCAACATTTCATCTTTTTTCGACATCACGTTGGGGCTCACGACGAGTAAGAAAAGGGGGAGAAGAGTAAAAAAGTTTGAATGCCGGCCGGGAAGGGTGGTATTTATAGTGGTGGGCATGGGGCCCACCGAAAGATTCTCGCCACGTCACCAAGGGATCGGCGAATACCAGGGGTTGGACGGTTCTTCGCGAGCCTAAAAAGCCTCGCGAAGAGCGGGGAATGTGTACAACCCCGATATTTGCCTAGAGGTGAGCGAAGACTAAGGAGTAACCAACAAGCAAAAGTAATGTGATTTGGCGAGCCAGAATCTCAATGGCCGCTCAAAGGAAGGCGAGATAGCCACCCGCCGACCGCTGGCGAGGGAGAGCCAGGGCGCCGCGGTCCGCTTACAATGATGTTCTAAGCAAACCAGATCCTTTCTGAGTTTTGGCGTTCGACGTACTTGCTTCTCAGTTCGACGAACGTCGCGCTTCAAATCGGCGAGCCCGCGTAAAGGCAGGCGAGTCGAGCGCTCGTCGACCGAGCGTGAGGAAGGTGGGCGAGCCAGATCCTCGCAACCTGCTCCTGAGTTTGGCGAATTCCGTTCTCCGTTCAACGAAAGCCTTCCTGAGTTCGACGAAAGCCGTCCTGGGTTCGACGAATTCCGTTCTCCGTTCGACGAATTTGCTTCTCAGTTCGACGAACGTCATGCTTTAGCCCCGACAAGCATCTCTCAGCGTTATCTCTGTCCCATCCCAGCGGACCAGCTGGGACAAGCAATTGTCTCAGTGGACCTCGACCCTTTTTCAGCGGGAGAACTCGCAGGAGGAAGCACAAGACCCGACATCGGTGGGCAACGCCGGTAGGAGTGCGAGTGGGGTCTTCACAGGCCGCTCGCCCAAAGGGGGTTTTAGATCCACCGGGTGGAAGAGGTGACAAAGAAGGCGAGCCAGAGCTTCAAGGGTCACTCGCAGGAAGGCGCGCGAGTCATATCCCTGCGAGCCCAGGCCTCAAGGTCGGCTCGCAAGAAGGAAGGCGAGTCGGGTAATCGCTGACTGCTCGCGAGTGGGCAGATGAGCCGGAGTTCTTCCAAGTCTTCGGGTTCGACGAGGTCCGTCCTGCGTTCGACGAACGCCGAGCATTTGTTGAGATCATCGAACTCAGTTCAGCGTTCGACGAATTCCGTTCTCCGTTCGACGAAGCCCGTTCGACGAACTCATGATGAGTACTTTTTGCACTCATCTTTTAATATAATTCTTATGTAATTTTAATATGAATTTATATAAATTGTATGTTATATCTTATAATAATCATTCCTTTTTTATTTCTGCCACTAATTTAAGTTTAGTTTATGTTTTGCAGGTTTCCTGGGCACTTTGAGTAAAATTTTCAAGTTCACGCCCAAGGTCACGGGCGTGACCAAGGGGCGTGACAGCCTAGATGTGTTCCAGACCCGATGTCGCCACCCCGGGAGCATTCCGTGAAAATTCTCCAAGTACACGCCCCAGGTCACGGGCGTGACCCAATGTCACGGCCGTGAACCGCTGAGACGAAGCAGAACCGCTGAGATCAAGCCTTACATGCCCCAGGTCACGGGCGTGACTAGGGGGCGTGACATCCAAGTCACGGCCGGGACCCGCCATCAGCATCCAGAGCACGCCTCCACGTCAATTAAAATTACACGCCCCAGGTCACGGGCGTGACCAGGGGGCGTGACTTCCAGTCACGGGCGTGACTCGCCCCGCACTTCTTCCCGCCAGAGTTTCCCGCCAGCAGCACTATTTCAAGATCACACGCCCCCAGGTCACGGGCGTGACCTAGGGCGTGACACGGCCTAAACGCTCGCAATTACTCCAGAAGGCGCCCTCTCCGTTGTTGCTGCTTTCACCCCCCTTACACGCCCCTTGGTCACGGGCATGACCAAGGGCGTGTAACATCAAATTTCTGCCTATTTAAAGGGAGCTTCTCCAGATGATCAGAGACCAATAATTAGGATTAGAACTTTCATTTCATGTCTTTAATTTCATGTTTTAGTAATTTTTATGCTCCTTTCTTTTCGCAATTGTATTTTCATTTCAATAGTTTGTAATTTTCAATTCCTAGCTTATAACTTTCTTAGCAATTTAATAAAATAGTTATTTTATTCTCTCATTTCTTTCTCACCTCTTCATGTATCCTTTTATTTTCTTCAATTCCTCAATCTCAATGAGTAACTAAAATATTATTAGTACTCGATCGAGATGATCCAAGGAATGATATAAGTCATGAAATAATCTATAGTTGCTATTTTTCTTTTCAAAAATGCTTAAGATTTACCCTTGATTTCAAGATAACAAGATTATATTTTCGATATATAATTCTTGTTCTTGTTTTCGTTCTTTAGTTAGCCGAGAGGCTCGTAAGACGAATCGATCACTCAAGGATAAAAAAGAGAAGAATGCAATCCTCGAGAGAGGACGACGTTACCCTTCCGGATTGGAGTAAAAGCCAATAGCGGGATTCAATTCGATAAGGCGAGTTTTAGGGGTTTCGATTCTAGAACGAGAGTTCGATTGATCAACCTAAACTCAGGTGAGCGCATCCTCGAGAGAGGTGCGTTCATAATTCGGGAATCTCCACGGTCAAAGCTATTTTGTTAAGAGAATGCGCTTTTATTCTTTGTTCTTATTTTTATCTCCAAAGTGATTCAAAGATCGAGTGCTAATCGTTCTTCTAACTCTTATTTTTATTTTCTTTTTGCAAAATCAACCTCAAGTTTTAATTGATAAAATAATAAAGATTTTTTTGAAGTAAGAGTACTCAACCGCCCCGAGTCTAATACGACCTTGGTTTTGTAACATATACTACATTCGATACGGTACACTTGTCGTTATCGTTTGCACGCATAGTTTTGCCTCATAAACTCACCTCGACGAAGCCCGTTCGACGAACTCACCTCTCCGTTCGACGAAACCCGTTCGACGAATTCACCTCTCTCGTGAGTGATGCTTTCATAAACCACTCGTCTATAAACTAAAGAGGTGGAGTTACTCCTCTGCCCCTGGTGGTCTGCAGGTAGCCCCTCCAAACAGCAGAGTTTGGCTGTTAGCAGACCAAATTGGGGTGCGTTTAATAAAACCAAAAGGCAGAATTCCGCTATTGACAGACCAGGAACAAAAAACTATAAATAGACCTTAAAGGGAACCTTGGGAGATGATTCCAATCTTAGTTCTCTGAGCTTCTTCTTCCTTGGTTACTTTGGTTCAGTTCTCTAGCTCTCCAAGGTGCCCAAGTCTCAGCTTTGGCTTGGGAGGGGAAGCGCTCAACGATCTTCCGGGTTTGTGGTGAGACCTCCTCGCTGTGACTAAGGTCTTAGTCAGTCTCCAAATCTCAGGTCTGCTCCTTTCTAGGGACTAGTAAGGGCTAGCTGCCCCTCAACTTGTTGAGGGCCCGAGCTCCACAAGAGACCGAGAAATCGATTTCAACAGAGCTGGACTCCACGATTACGAACTGAATGTTGTGAGTTACTTGTCTTGGAAGCTCCCCCATCCTCACTGGGAGAGTGATCGTGCCCTGTATTGGGCTGGAGCGATTATCGAATCCATATATAGGCCCGCTAGCTCGTCGGACCACGGTATTCATCGGCTATCATCATACTCAGGAGTGTGGACATGAACATAACATCAACCTAGCTTCCATTGTCCACAAGAATCCTTCTGATGTGGACGCAGGGGTACCTGATCCCTAAACTGATGACAAGACGGTCCCGATGCAGCAGTCGTATCCCCTTCAAGTCTTGGTCTCCGAAGCGGATAGTGGTATCCGAGCCTGTCTTCTTGTCCATATGGCCTTTCTCCCACTGATCGATAGAGAGGATTTGAGAAGAGAGGTCGGGGGACCCAATGATGGTCACCACCTCTCCCACCATGATTCTACCCCCAACACTCCTTGCTGCGTGGGATGTTGGGCACCCACTGACTCAGGCAAAATTGGCATTGCAATGTCTTCCTTGGGCTCGGTGCGCTCTTCGAAACTTTGAAATTTTCAAGATCGACGGAACACCGAGACAAGCACACCATGAATGAACAAAAACACATCTTTATTGCTTGGCAAATAGTTACAACAATTACAAGAGACAGAACTGAATACAAGTTGCATACAACTTGATTTACAACAACCGAAAATAAGGAAAAAAACAAATGGTCGTGGATAGGGTCCGCTTCTGCACCTCTCCACTACCGCCGACGCTACCTCCTAATGCTTGCGCTAGCTCTTAGACCGCGAGCTCGCTATTCGCACACTCCACAAACGAGACCGCCAGTTTCAGATCGCCAGACCGCTTCAACCACTACCGCATGCGCTACCTCCTAGCGCCCGCACTAGTTATCAAACCGCAAGCTCGCTGCTCGCACAATCCACAGACGAGACCGCCAGTTGCAGACCGCCAGACCGCTTCAACCATTACCGCCTGCGCTACCTCCTAGTGCCTGCGCTAGCTTGCGGTCTCCCACACTCAAGAAACTTGCACTGGGTCGCTTGCCAAACTCACTCCGAGTTCGCGCTAACCGAGACCGCCAAATTGAGACCGCTCAAGTCTCTATTTCTCTCTGATATTACTCTGCAGGGGGATTAACCCCCTATTTATAGATCCGGGAGACACCATCTAGAAGTCGAGCTAGCACCTGCGCTAGTTTACTTCAAAAGTCTAACACTCCCACTTGAAGTGAGTTCCATTAACAACTCCGAGCAGCGAGCGAAGCTTCCTGAACGGCCCCACAGAAAGGGGCTTTGTGAATATATCCTCAATGTTATCTTCACTCCGCATATGCTCCACCGCAATCAAGCCACCCAACACCTTCTCTCTGATGATGTGACGCTCGATCTCTATGTGCTTTGTTATTGTGTGACACACTGAGTTGGTTACCAGTTTTAAAGCGCTCACGTTGTCACCGCGAAGAACTGTAGGTCCACTGACCTTCTCGTCCACATCTTCCACCAGCCTCCTCAGCCAGACACACTCTTGAGCTGCTAAGCACACCGCCTTATACTCAGCTTCAGTGGTGGAAAGGGAGATAGAATCCTGCTTCTTGCTACACCACGAGATAGCAGCAGCTCCACATAGAAACACGTAACCTGATGTTGACTTGCGATCATCAGCGTCACCTCCATAGTCTGCATCTGTATACCCATGCAACTTGAAGTTAGCCTTCTCTTCGTAAGACAACCCAATATCAAGGGTTTCCTTCACGTACTTCAGAATCCCTTTAGCTGCCTCCAGATGAGGCTTCCACGGCTCCTGCATGTACCGACTCACTCGGCCAACGGCAAAAGCGATGTCAGGCCTTGTAATAGTCAGGTAGATAAGACTCCCAATCAGTGCCCAGAAGACCTTTCGGATCAGGAAAAATCCTCCGTTATTCCTTCCGAAGCTTCATCCCAAACTCTAGTGGAATGGAGCTGCTCTTCCCCTCTTTTATGCCAAATCTCTCGACGATCTTCTCAGCATATGTCCTCTGGGAGAAGAACAGCCCGCCTTTTCTCTTCTCTACTTGAAGGCCAAAGAAATGGTGCAGTTCACCAAGATCCTTCATCTTAAATCGAATGGATAACTGCTGTCTCAACGTCGCGACCTCCTCATTATTGTTCCCGATCATGATCATGTCGTCGACATACAACATCACCAGCACATGAAAATCTTCACTCTTCTTCACAAACATGCTAGAGTCTGAGTCTGAGGCATCATAACCACAAAACTGCAGGTACTCCGCAATCTTCCCATACCAGGCTCTCGACGCATGTTTCAACACGTAGATGGCCTTCTTTAACTTGCACACATGATATGGTTGTGACTTGGACACGTATCCAGGTGGTTGCACCATGAATATAGCCTTGTCAATCTCTCCATATAGGAACACATTCTTCACATCAAGTTGTCACAGCTTCCACCCTCGGCACGGTGCTAGAGCAATGACCATCCTCACCGACATCATCTTCGCCACAGGACTAAACGTCTCATCGTAGTCCTCTCCATAGGTTTGCGAGAAACTCCGAGCGACAAGCCTAGCCTTGTACCACTCTTCTCCTCCATCAGCTCTCTTCTTAATCTTGTACACCCATATGTAGGTGACAGGTTTGATGCCCTCCATCATGGGAACAAGGTCCCATGTATCATTCTTCTCCAAGGCTTCCATCTCCTCATCCATGGCTACAAACCACTCCTTGGTGCCAACAACATCTTCAAAGCGGGCAGGTTCCCTCTCGTCGAGTGGTCCTGCGAAGAAGCAAGAGACCAAACTCACGAAGTTCCCCTCCTTATAACGAGAAGGTGGGACGATGGTCCGCTTTGACCTCCTCAAGTGTTGGGTATTGTAGCCACAATAACCTTGATTTGAAGAAGTATCCATTAAACTATGGTGAATTGATATTGTATTTGATATAGATTTTTAGTTATGTGTTTGCAGATTCTAAATGGCTAAGTACAAACCAATGTCAGGTTTCAATGAGTCATAAAACACAGGCCTATGCAATGTAATTCCTCATTGTGTAGACCAAAGTGTTGACTCATGTGAAATCTCTCTATTGGGGTGTACTTCTTATTCAAACACAAAGGAGAAGATAAGAAGAAGGTGTTGTTGTTCTTAAGTTATGGAAGAAAAGTTATCCTAAATGTTTTCGTCGAGTAACAATTCATTCTCGTCGAATGATAAACATCTTTCGTCGAGTAATTTTATTTTACTCGTGAAATCTAATTTGTATTTCTTCCCGTCTAACTGAAGTCTCTAAGAAATTTCCGTCGAAGGAGTTTTCGTCGAAGAACTTTCCGTCGAAGATAAATTCGTCGCGTAATTTCCTCTATCCGACGAATTGTCACAACGCGTTTTCTATTTCAAATCGCAGACGGCTTTCCTTTAGGATTTCTGCCGTGTACAGTATACGTAGTGCCTATCCCGCAAATCTCGTTTCTAGCCGTTGGAGAAGAATCCTATAAGTACCTAAGGGTTATTTCGAAAAACCCTAATCGCTAATCGTGAATCAGAACTTCAAAATCTCACAATTTCTGTCGGCCGTCTCTCTCTCGTTCTCGCACGACCTTCTGCTGTCGACAAGAAATATTTGGCGATTCTTCTTCTCAAGTTAGAGTCGACAAGATCAACTGAATCAGATTCTCTCAATCAACATCTTGAATCTTTCGACTCTCAAGTTTCAGATCTAGCTCTCAAGTTTACAGATTTCTTCTTCCTCTATTCTCAACCGACTGAAGAACATTTTTGAAGGAAGAAGATATTTCTCTTTCAGATCTGAAGAAAAGAACTATTCCTAGAGTTTCAAGTTAGATTGCTTGTCAATCTCATTTGTATTGTAAAACCCCATTTACATACTCTTGTAGGAAGCTTGCTTCCGAGTTATTTTTTTTAGATCCTTGTTTAGGGATCGAGTTGTAGGATAGATTTGTTCTCCGAGTTCGTGTAGGAGTTGTGACTCCGAGTTGTAAGATTTGTAAAAATCTGAGATTGGTGAAGTAGCTGAATCTAGCCTTGGAGTGCTAGATAGGCGAGGCGGGAAAGTGGACTACCCACATCGGGGAACCACTATAAAATCCTTGTGTTGTGTTGTGTTGTGCTCGTTTTTCTGTGTGCTTGTTGTTTAGATTTTTAATTCCGCTTAAAGCCATAGAATCCACCTATTCACCCCCCTCTATGTGATTTAAGTTGCGACTAGATACTTTCATCAAGGCTTGACCACTCTCTACCACTCTGGTGGACTCCTCCTCTACAATTCTTCTCCCATCATCTCTTGGAGCACTACTCCCCCTGTTTCTCGAACTTGAAGCTCCCCCTGAGCTAAATGGCGATTGGGCAATTGGAGATAACTCCAACTCAAAAGTAGAGTCCTCAGTGACTCTCTCTACTCTCCTGCTTGAACATTCACTCTTCGGCAACACCACAAAAGAGACTCCCTGATACGAGATCAGTTCTTCAATCACCACGTCGCGTGAGACGACGAACTTGTGGGTCTGCAGATCCATGCAGTTCCACCCATTCATCCGCTCATCATAGCCGATGAAGACACACTTCCATGCTTTCGGATCCAGCTTGGTTCTTTGAGCATCCGAGACGTGCACGAAGCAGGTAGAACCAAAAACTCTCATGTGACCCACATTTGGCTTCTCCCCGAACATGAGCTGGTGTGGAGACACCATCCTGTTAGGACGCAGAGGTAGCCCCTCCACCCATAAGGCTTTGGGAATCCCTTTGGCATGTAGGCAACTCCTGGTTGTCTCTACCAGATGGCGGATCTTCCTCTCTGTGAACCCATTTTGCTGAGGGGTATGAGCGCAAGAGAGCTCTCGTCGAATGCCAAATTTCCTGCAGAAAGAAGCAAACTTGTTAGAGGTAAACTCCCCCCCCCCCATTATCACTCCTCAGCTTCTTCACCCTCAGGTTCAGCCTCCCCTCCACTAGTTCCTTCCACTCCTGAAACTTCACAAACACTTCTGACTTCTCCCTCAGAAAGTATACCCACGTGTAGCGGGTGTAGTCATCCACCAGAACCAACGCATACTTATTTCCTCCATAAGTGACGGTGGCGCACGACCCCATCACATCAACATGTACGCACTTTAGAGGTGCCTTACATCTGATCTACATCTTGTCAAACATAAGTCGATGTGACTTTCCATATTGACAGCCCTCACACACATAGTCATCACCGCAGGAAGAGAAATTAGGCAGCCCATTCACCAGGCCTTTTGCAACCATCATCTTCAACTTGTCCATCCCCACATGACCTAGACTCTCATGCCAGTTCACAGTGTTTTCATTTGTCTTCAGCTTATCAACATAGGTATTTGCAGATAGAACATACAAATCCTTCAACCTCCTCTCGGTGAGCGTGATATCAACATCAATAGACGACACGTTCTTCAGGAACTTCACTTCCTTCGGTCCAAACATCACGCGATATCCTGCATCCACTGCGTATGCAACCGAGAATAGATTCTTCTTCATGCCTGACACATGATACATACTCTTTAGTGTCACAGGTTTCTCTTCACTTCCAAGGGATACCATCCCTTCTTGCTCAACTGGATGCACCGTATCATCTGCAGTGATGATGACATTCGTTCCTTCATATTCCTTCAGAGAGGAAAACTTAGACACATCTCCAGTCGGATGGTGCCCGCAACTGGAATCAACAATCCAGTCATTCTCAAAATTGATGGAGGCTAAGACATCGACATACGTTGCCATCAACTCAGCCAGGAATCAGTTGTCTCCGCCCTTACCACCCTGGTGACCTCCACCTCTCGCTCTACCTCTCCAGTGGCCTCCTTCCTTCTCAGCAACGTGACCGACCTTCAAATTTGACTGGCAGTCCTTTACCATGTGCCCGTACTTCTTACAGTCATAACAAGGAGTTCTCCCCTCTCATCACGAGCAGGAAGGAACTTCTCTCTATCTCCTTGAGAGGATGTTGAAGGTCCATCTCCAGAGTTCTTCTTCTTCTTGTCCCAAGACTTCTTCTTTCCTGAGAACAGCACCTCGTTATCTCCCCCTGAGATAGACATTCCTGCCATCTTCTTCGCCAAGCTCTCTTGTGATGACAACAAATTATCTAGCTCCAGTAAGGAGGGCTGAGTAGCCCATCCTTGCACTGAGGTAGTAAACGGAACATACTCCTTTCACAGGCCTCGGAGTATGTTCCTCTTCAGCTTCGCCTTAGAGATCAGCTCATCAGGATCCAAGGCCGAGATCTCCGCACACAGGTTCTTCATCTTCAAGAAGAAGGTGGATATCAACAACTCTCCTTGAGTGGACCATGCCAACTCATTCTCCAGAAACTGTAGCCGAACTACATTCTTCTTGTTGAATAGCCCATCGATGGCTTTCTAGATCTCAGAGGCCGACTTGCAACCCATGATGTGGCCGAATAAGTCAGGAGCAATATCACTCTTCAGAGTGAACTCTGTTTTGGCGTTTGTCTTCCTCCAAGCTCTCAAAGCTTGAGCATTACCTTCATCAGCTACAACTTCCTCTTTCTCATCTCCACCAACGAACTCTCATAGGTCTTCTCCAAGAAGGTATCTCTCCATACACGACTTCCATTTCTTGAAGTTTGTCTGGGTAAGCAACTCAATGCCAAGACCTCTCGCATAGACTCCTCCTCCGTCAATCTTGGTTGCTCAGTGCTTGTTACTTAGTGTTTGTTCCAACCTTCCTCTGATACCATGTGAAATTTTCAAGATCAATGGAACACCGAGACAAACACACCAAGAATGAACAAAAACACCTCTTTATTGCTTAACAAATAGTTATAACAATTACAAGAGACATAACTGAATACAAGTTGCATACAACTTGATTTACAACAACCGAAAATAAGGAAAAAAACAACTGGTCGCGGACAGAGTCCGCTTCTCCACCTCTCCACTACTACTGACGTTACCTCATAACGCCCGCGCTAGCTCTCAGACCGTGAGCTCGCTGCTCGCACACTCCACAGACGAGACCGCCAGTTGCAGACCGCCAGACCGCTTCAACCACTACCGCCTGCGCTACCTCCTAGCGCCGGCGCTAGCTCTCAGACCGCGAGCTCGCTGCTCGCACACTCCACAGACGAGACCGCTATTTGCAGACTGCCAGACCGCTTCAACCACTACCGCATGCGCTATCTCCTAACGCCCGCGCTAGCTCGCGGTCTCCCACGCTCAAGAAACCTGCTCTAGGTCGCTTGCTGAACTCACTCTGAGTTCGCTCTGACTGAGACCGCCAAATTTAGACCGCTCAAGTCTCTATTTCTCTCTGATATTACTCTGCAGAGGGATTAACCCCCTATTTATAGATCCGGGAAACGCCATCTAGAAGCCGAACTAGCGCCAACGCCTGCGCTAGCTCACTTCAAAACTCTAACAAAAATTGCTTTGCTAGTGGCGCGAGTATTCCTTTTCGCCGTCACTGTCAGCTTGGATTACACTGCAGAGTGAGTACGGTCTTTGGAATTTCTTTAGAGTTTTGAAAACACATTTCCCAGAGACGATGCCAAATTATTGTGGGCGCTTAGTGCTCCCACGGACCGGAGGAATCAGACCGTTTTAGCTTGAGAGTGAGTTAAGCGCACAAACAGTAAAAAAGAGAACCAACAATAGAACAACGAGATATTTTACGTGGAAAACCCAGAAAGAGAAAAAACTACAGGGTCAAGCCAAGTTCTGAAAAAATCCACTAGTTCTAGCAGTTTACATGAGTTAGAGTTTTAGGAGGGTGACAGACCACCGCTCATTTACAAGTTTCTTGAGAAAAAACAAAGTGTTGAGTTGCTCGCAAGAGCAGTCTTTGGAGCAGAACTGTCATAGGTGGAGCACACGTTGAGCAGGAGAGCAAACAGAGCAAAGTCTTTGCCGGAAAACCTCAGAGCTTCGTCTTCACTTTTTTTCTCTTATCTATCGTATCGTAGCTCGTATGCCGTTCCCATTTCTGCGCAACATATGCAACTATGAACCAAATGTCCCGTCAAAAATAAAAGATTTTTTTTTTGAACTATTTAGATAACAGTTTAGACTTTAGACCATAAATATACGATACCTATTAAGGACATATGGTGGCATGTGCCCGAGCAAGAGTATTATGAGGCTGGGAGGCGTATAAAGAAGCACTAGCTGATCACAACATAAAATGGTAAACTGATGAACTCAGTAGGCACTCAGCCGTACCTCATATATCAAAGGCCATTTTGCTCTGGTCGTAGCATAATTTGCTATTCGTAGGCATAACACCGATGCTACTGGCAGCATAATTTGAAGGTCCTGCAAGTAATGCTGTCATGGTTTGGTTCGGTTCAGTTCGGTTCTATTAAGACCGTGAACTGAATCGCTTTGGCAACAGTTCATCAAATTAGAATCAAAACTTTATTTGGTTTGACCGATTCGGGTTCCAACATAATTTTTGGAACTATCGTGTCAACGGTTCCGGTTTCGATTCCGGTTCAACAAGAACCAAAATCAAACTGACCACTAACTATTCTGTCCAGTTCTATGTGGTTCGGTCCATTTCCAATCGATTGTGTTGTAGTTTTAATCATTTTATAACTCTATAATTTGATTCTTTAGTATTCACGTACATTATTATCTCTTTAAAATGCATGTTTCAAAAAGAAATTGGAATTCAATTGATTGGATCAATAATTTCATAGTTTTTAAGTCTAAATATATTAAAATTGAACTAATACAGATATGCATACAATAATATCTGATTTGACAGATTGAATAGAAAAAAATGAATAATATTGTATGATTACAATAAACCTGATCTAAAAAATTAATTAACACAAACATGACCATTAACATGATGGAACAAGTAACAATGTAACACTCAGTGCTCATCAAAAGTAGTTGTCTTAGTAAAGTAGTTGAGGAATGGCAAGCATATAAATCAACAAAATATAGAATATTGTTATCAACAAAATTAAATAACAGAACACTCCCGGAACGAAAGCCTTCAGCGATCGAGCAAGCAGAGCGAGAAGGAAGACTTCGATGCAGAGGAGCGAGGAAATGACCCAACGTCGCGTGGCCTGTGTATGAGTATTTGAATCCCGTAGCAATCGGGCGGCGCTGCAACCAGACAGTTGATATAGGTATAGTTGTATAGATAATAAATATATAATTTTGAAATTATAAAAAAATAATAATAATAATAATTAAAATATATTATAAATAATAATAATAAATGATTGCGGTTCGGATCTAATCAACACAAATACAAACAAATGTATGAATTTAAGTTTAAGTAACAAATTAAAACACCAACATCATAATCAATATCACGAGAATGGAGTCGGTGTCGTCCGGAAAGTAAGGAGGATGCCATTCTAGTATCAGGAGGCTAGTCATTATTGGAGTGGGAGGATAAATTTTATAGATAAATTGGCGGCAGCAGTCGTGAATGTGGTGATTACAAATCATCATCGATCTGTTTAGTGTCACGTTTTTGCTCCGATAAGTTTGGACAAAAACGACACCGTAAGCTCGTTAGGTGAGGTTGGTAGTTCACTAACGATAGTTCGTAACCACTGCGTTCTCGACCATCACCACCATGCCAAACATACCCAAAATCTCTTTTTGGTGGAGAGTTTATATCCGAACAAGCTTGAAATTGTCATGGTCCGGAGTCCTGATAAATTCACATTGGAATAATTTGCTCACATACAATGGCAAACAATACTTACAGTTGCACAAACAAAGCACAGTTGCACAAACAAAGCACTAGCTCACAGATTGGCAAATAACTTGAGAAGCAGCCAAGCTTTTGACACGTGGATGGTGAGGATTCTCCTAGGTCTGAACTCACCCCATTGTTTATTTAGTTTAAGAAAGTCTTCAAGAAATTTCGGTCGCTTGCTTAGCAAATTGAAAAGTCACAATTTAAAGGCACATTTCAAGGAGGAAGAAGGTGTCAATTAATGATGAATATATATATATATATATTATGTTTAGGTGCATCATGCTAACAGTTGTAGGGTGGGTAGGACAATTTAAGTCTCATGGCCAAAAGTTCAAGTTATACCACTCAAGCAACGCACGTCAGCCCCAAGTGCTACTATTTCCTGCCATTTATCATGATGTGACCTTGAGTGTAAGTTATGTTGTTTATATGGCCAACACTATGAAACTCGGACCTTGTTTTAAGGGTCCATGGCCGGCGGTTTAGCCTGGTTTAGGGTCTGTTTGGCACGCCGGTGGTGGTAGTGAACACGGTGGTTACGAACTGTCATCTGTTTGACACGATGTTTTTGGTCCGGTGAGTTTACACAAAAATGTCACCGTCATGAAATATGTGTTTGACATGACATTGGTTTTGATCGCTACTGAGAAAACAATTAGTTTGGAGCATAAAAATAGATGAAGTTCCTTAGGTGAGGTCGAGCGTCCACAAACGACGGTTCGTAACCATTGCATTCACAAGTGCCTACACCCAGGGGCGGATCCAGAGGGGGGGCCGAGGGACACTGACACTGCCATTATTTGTCAAAATTGTTAGTGGATTTGGATTTTTCTCGTCGAGGCAATGAATTTGACTACTTATATGTCAAAAATGGTGTCCAGATGAGGGAGAAACAACTCCGATAAGATGAAAGCATTCTCACGTCACCTAACTAGTTTGTTTTGAGACAAATATTGGCTATTCGCGGACCAAAGTTGGCTATTCGCAGACCAAACTTGGCTATTCGCAGACCAAGTTCAGCTATGTGCACCCACAAAATTAATTTCCAATATGTGACCCACGACCCTCCTACTCACCCCGCTAGCATTTGTGTTTAAAATTTTTTTCGTGCACCCTCATTTATAATTTTCTGTATCCGCCATTGCCTACACCATGAATCATGATAATAGTTTAATTAACTTGGGTAAGATTTAGCATATTCGAACCCTCTCTATGAGCTTTGTTTGAAATTAGTATAAAAACACTATAAACAATTTTAAATTTATATTTTTCAGGAATAAGGAAATAGGAAAGACATAACAAGTTTGAATTTGGAAGATGCACTAAAAATGATTGTGCTGCCACATGTTGAGTTGGTTTGGATTTTCAAGTCGAATATGTGAATCACTTCTCACCTATCATGCAAGAAAAATTACAACCAATTCTCATCACCTACCCCACATTGATGGTCACCAGCCTTTTTGCACCCCATCATAATGCTATTTAAAATGGGCTTGAGGTTCAAAGCAAATAGGCCAAGGAAGAAGACCCCAACAGTTTGTTGGAGAGCACCTCAGAAGAGAGGTGTAGCAATAGTGATGGTGTGGCATCAATTGTGCACAAAAACTGTGGGGTAGGGCAGGCTGCGCAGGTGCGTCAAGGCTACACTTCCGGCGAGTTCTTTCTCCGGTGGTCGTGGATCGTTCAACTAAGACGAATGTTCGTTCTAATGCGATTCGTGTGCACTTAAATTTGCGAATTTTAGATAATAGTTATCATTACAAGTTTGAGAGAGTTGGCTACTCATTCTGATGGAGAATGATGCACTTCAATCAAAGATCATAGCCCGAGCTTTATTGCTATATGCTTAATGTTGAAACCAGGACTTGGCTTCTTTGTGGAGCTCGGGCCCTCAAGAATGATGGGCAGCTAGCACTTACTGATTCCATGGAAGGAACCGACCGGAGACTCGGAACTAAACACAGACCCTTGGTCGCAGCCAGGAGGTCCCACCACACACCCGGAAGATCTTTGAGCGCTTCCCCTCCCAAGCCAAAGCTGAGACTGGGCACCTTGGAGAGCCTGAGAGCTAAACCAAGATAACCTAGGGAGGAAGAAGCTCATAGTGCTGAGATTGGAATGCCCTCCCAATGTGCCCTTCACGGTCTATTTATAGTTTTTCAAGTCTGGTCTGCTAACAGCAGGATTCCGTCTTACACTTTTGCTATACGCAGCCCAAAATGGTCTGCTAACAGCCAAACTCTGCTGTTTGGAGAGGCTAACTGCAGACCACCAGGGGTTTTAATGTAAAAACGATCATGAACCCTTCCTGGGCGAGCCACCCACAAGGGCCTCTCTCGCGAACCGAGAGGCTCGGCTCGCTCGCCTCCCTGCGAGTAACCGACGAGGGCCTGGCCCACTCGTCCTCCCGCGAGCGATCGGTGAGAGCCCGACTCGCTCGCCTTCTTACTCCTTTCGCCCGGTGGTTCCTTTGTCTCTGCTCTCCCCCTGGTGGACACCGGGGTTGTACACAATCCCTGCTCTTCGTGAGGCTACTTTAGGCTTGCGAAGAAACATCCAACCCCTGGTGTTCTCCGGACCCTTGGTGACGGGGTGAGAATCTTTTGGTGGGCCCCATGCCCAAGGCAATAAATACCATCCTTATGACCGGTACATGAACTTTTTCTCCTTCTTCCCTGTCTTGCGGCTAACTACTGTTCTCTTAAAGATGTCCAAGAGGGAGGAGTTATTGGCTCGCCTCAAGGCCTCGCAAACGGCACAAAAGGCCAAAGCCACCGAGCTCGCCACCTGGATTTCCCTGGAGCCTGCCCCGCCTCCGCCTCAGACAAAAAAGGCGAAGACCATCCGGCGATCGCCTGGGGAGGACGAGTCATCACCTCTGTCCTCGCCTCCCCGCCACGAGCTCGCCTCGCAGGTTCTGCCACAGAATATTCGACGATCCCAATGGTATTTGCTTAACTCCGTTTTCTTGCTCACAGGATCCTCCCGCCGAGGAAAATCTTATTAATCCATCGCCAAAGGGGTCTCGCCCCGCGTCCTCCGGGAGTACTGATCCCCCCTGATGTGAGGACCACTGAACTGCGAGCCTCTCCCCCGCGTCCCGGTAAGTCGTTTGCCTTGCTTTCCAATGCTCTTCTTTGAACGCTGACCATTGCTCCGCAGGCGAGTCCCCACTCCGGTGGGCTCGCCCCGCCCACCGAACCAGAACATCATCACTCCGGGGTTCGGCCTTCTGGGCCAACGGAGCCCAGGCAGCTCGCTGCTTGCCGAGCCCCAGGTCGCAGACGAGACGACGCACCGCCCTGGCTTAGGGAAATCCCTTACCCCGGCCATCACTGAAGCCTTCAAAGGCCAGCCAAGTTCTTCTCGCCTGCGACCCCGTACCATTCTCATCTCGCCAGGTTAAACAATTTCTACCGACTGCCTCTTTTACAACCTCTTATGCTGATTTATTATTCACAGGTGCTCCCTCGACCCCGCTTACCGAGTCAGAGCACGGGGAGGTGGAGATGTCGCCCCTGCCCTCGCTGAGCCAGTTCGTTGATTTCTTAGGGGATCCCAACAACTCGGAGAAGATGAAAAGGCGAGTCACCGAGAAATTCCAAAAGCACACCTCCATGCTGCGAGAGTTATACGACCAGAATCGGATGGACCGGATCGCATATGAAGAGAGATTCGTTGCGACGTAGGATGCGAACACGTGCGTCCTTGCCGAGGTGCGGCAGGTTGCTCGCGGTGAGATCACCTCTCCTGGGGTACACCTCGCGTGAATCGAGGACTATATGCGCCTAATGCAGCGCGAGGTCCAGTAGGTCCGCGAGTACCATTATCCGAGGATTCCTCCGCGCTCTGGTGTGCGAGGTCGCGGCCGCTGGAAATGGCTCAATTACTGAACAACTATCTTTTATTGTTTTTTTTGTTGCTCGCTCTTGTTACCATTTTCCCCCGCTTCTAGGGGTTCCGAACAATTCGTGACTTTGTAATAAGGATATTCACGCTCGCTCGTGAGCTTTCTCTCTGCATTATTTTTATCGTTATGTTAACTGTGCTCGCGCGTCGCTTGCTTTTCATTTGATATGCCTGGCTCGCGAGATACTGCCTCGCCCACGCGACTTTTGCTTTTATTTTCTGCAGTTTTGGCTCGCCGGCGGCGAGTAAGCGGATTTTGCTAGGACGCCAACCCGCTTGGAGCGGATAAGGCCCCAAGAAGCTGAAAAATCACCGTGCGATTCCGCAGAAAGGGTCTTCATGACCCGACATGTCCTTCTGAGTGAATGAGATCTTCTATGCTGGGGGCGGGGCTAGGGACGTCGAAGCCACGCTGCAACGATAGATGGTATGGAGGCTTGCCTTCTGGGTCGCCTCAATCCCTACCCCCCTCCCCCCAGGGAACCCCCGATCCCTCCTCGAGTCCCCACATCGACCCGGTCTTTACACCTCTCGTCCTCCTCGTCCTGAGACATGACCTCTTCAATCCTCACCGCTCGCTTCTCCCGCGGCGCCGGCGCTCCGACTTCCTTCATCTTCAGAAACTCCGGGAAGGTGGCCGTTGCGTGACCTTCCTCCCCGTGGAAGTCATAATAGGGCAACGCCGCCCTCCTCCTCTCGACCTCTGCCGCCTTATTCCTCCTTCTAGGACCGGCTCCTCCGGCTCTGGTTCCTCTTCCCCTGTCTGGTCTCCCTCGACCGACCACCATTGCCTGTTGAGGTGGGTATGGATGAGGTGGCCTCGGGCCCTGCCTCCACCCTAGCTGGTGGGGTCTTCTTTGGCCTCCTTGGAAGTTGCCCCATCCCTGGTGGAAACCCCTTCCCGGGCCTTGCCTCCACCCTTCTTGCTGCCTCCACCCCACCTCTGGGGCTCTTGCCTCTTCTCTTCTCCTTGGTTCTAGATGTTCGACCTCCGGCTCGCTCAGCCGTGCCAACCTCTTCGTGAACTCGGGGTTGGCAGCCTCCCCTTCTATCTCCTCCGCCGTTCTCTCCATCAGCTCCTCAAAAGACAATGGATCCTACCTCTTGAGGTCCATCTTGAAGAACCCCTCTCGCAGCCCCACTATGAAGGCGAGCTGGAGAGTGTACCCTGGCACCTCCTGGATGAGGAGGTCCTCCTCCTGGAAGCGATCCACATAGTGAGCTAGCCACTCCCCCTGCCTCTGCTTGATGTTGAAGAGGGCCTCGAGGTCCTTCTTCCTCTTCTTCGAGGTTGATAAAGCGTAGCAGGAAGCCGCGATGCAAATCCTCGAAAGCATATATCGACACGGAGGGCAACTGGTGGAACCAGTCTCTCACTTTCACCTTTAGGGTGGTGGCGAAGAGTCAGCACTTGAAAGCGTCTGACATAGGTCTGATAGAGACCATGTCTTCGAACCACTGCAAGTGCTGAGTGGGGTCATCCTTGCCGGTATATAACGTCATGGCCGGCTCGCTGAACCCCTCGGGGAGAGGTACTGAGTGTACCAACTCGCAGAAGGGACTCCCCCTTCACATTCCTAACCTGCTCCACTTGCCCCACGAGCTCCCCGGGCGAACCGGCTCCTCCCGGTCTCGCACTCACCGAGGGACCGCTCGCTGGGATCCC
Source organism: Dactylorhiza incarnata (assembly GCA_033032865.1). Taxonomy (NCBI): domain Eukaryota; kingdom Viridiplantae; phylum Streptophyta; class Magnoliopsida; order Asparagales; family Orchidaceae; genus Dactylorhiza; species Dactylorhiza incarnata. The sequence goes on from JAWHQI010000130.1 coordinate 4,024,272, forward strand.
ACTGGCCGGGATCCCTCCTCCCGGGACGACGCTTGCCTGAACCCCACCCGCACTCGCCGGGCTAGGGAAGAGCTCCTGCCCCGCTAAATCTCGCTCCGACATCTATGACATCGCCTCCTTCCCTGGACTCTGCCCCGGGACGTGCTCGCCTACTCCAGTTGGAGGGGCCACTTGGGGTGCAGACGTTGCGAGACCCCCAAGGGCCCTGGCGAGGGCACACTGGAAAGGCCCATGCAGGTCCCTCTTGAGGTCGGCCAGCATCTCCACTGTTGTTGGTGCGCCGGGTGGCGGCGAGCCGCCGAAGTCCTCCCCTCGCTCATTGTCTCCTGCCATCTCTTCCTTAGAACTTTCTTGAACTAGCTGCACTCCACGCTCACCGCACCAAAAATGTTAAAACCAGGACTTGGCTTCTTTGTGGAGCTCGGGCCCTCAAGGATGAGGGGCAGCTAGCACTTACTGATTCCTTGGAAGGAACCGACCGGAGACTCGGAACAAAACACAAACCCTTGGTCGCAGCGAGGAGGTCCCACCACGCACTCGAAAGATCTTTGAGCGCTTCCCCTCCCAAGCCAAAGCTGAGACTGGGCACCTTGGAGAGCCTGAGAGCTAAACCAAGATAACCTAGGGAGGAAGAAGCTCAGAATGTTGAGATTGGAATGCCCTCCCAAGGTGCCCTTTAAGGTCTATTTATACTTTTTCAAGTTTGACCTGCTAACAACGGGTTTTATGATAACAACTCACGGTTCACTCCAACCCCAACAAAACATCAACTTGCATGCTTTATGATTTCTATGATGAACTAAACTTGTTATCACTATATATGGCTATTTTGTAATGAATGCTTTTGTTGTGATTTTGATATTGATTGGTGCTTTAAGTACTTTGTTTTATTCATGTTGAGCATTTATTATTGTGCTCACTGCTTGTAGAATTTGGCCAACTTCATATATAAATGTACATTTAGATTATCAGATCATGAGATTTCAAGTATGTGATTGAATTATATTATGGATTTAACGGAATAGAATCATTATAAGTTTATATAGGCAATAGTTATAGGCACGTTTTATCTGTTTGAAAGCTAGCTAGTCTCTTGGAACATAACACACTTCAATACATCTCAAATACTGTTGAACGAAAGGATATTGAATAGGTCTAGGTAGAATCAGTACGCCTGAACCAAAGGAAATTGAGTACTTTAAGCGACTCCGATGTCAGTTGAATGAGAAATTTGTTTAAACATAATAAATACGATATATCTCTACATTAAAAATATTGATGAAACCAAACTCACTAGCAACCCTCTCTCTCTCTCTCTCTCTCTACCATGCTTAAGTGCACTCTTTCTGTACTTAGTCATTTTCATAAATTTTCTTAGTTTAGTGTTTTTTGCAAGTTCTACATAATCATCAAATCGAGTTTACAAAAGAAAAATAGTGCATATTTTCATTCTTGTTTGAACTAAATCCTTGCAGGTCGATATATTCACTCATTATTATATTACTTCATTGTCGAGTGCACTTGCTGTAAATTGTGCTGTTTTTGCACATATCACTTACTACAAAACCTATTTACTTTGATAAATAATAAAAGTGGATTAGCATCCATTGACATATTTATCAATGATTAAGTTGTATAGTACATTTGATAAAACATGAATAAATGCCTCTATTAATCAACTCTTATTATTAAATGTAGTACACATTAGCAAGATTTCTACCCCAAGCATCTTATACACAGCAATACATGGCTTTGATAGGTATTTAAAGTTCCAAAATGGATCTCCAAAGTAGTAAGTAGTGGAGTCACTTATAACCTCATTTGGACGTTAATTAAATATACAATGATCAAATGGGTTGGCTAAAGTATACATCACATCATTAAATGTTGGATTGGGTCAACAAATTATGGAGATAGTTGAGTTAGCCAAATTAAGGACTATTAGCATGACCATCCATTTTGCACACTCTGATGAGTCAATTATCTTGGTCAAAATCACACTGGGTCAATGAATTCATTATTGAGTTAACATGAAATATATTTGGATTAAAGCACCATATTAGGTTAATGATGACCATATTATGCGGCAAAGTATCATATTCTGCCAATAGATATTATAGATAATGAACAATATACATATCAGGTCGTCATATTGGGTCATCAAAGATCTCATTGATTCAATCGGTAAGCCAATGTGCTAACATGATCACATTTGATTACCATGGTCTCATTAGGTATTTAGGTTATATCATGGACTATGTTGGATAAATAAGCACCATATTAGGTCAATAAAGACCTTATATCATGTATCTAGTAAAAGTATCAGAATGTATTGATAAAGGTACTAAAAATGAACAAGACACATATTGGGTCAACATGACTCATATTGGGTCAACAAGGACCTCATTAATTCAACTGAGAAGCAAGTATGTTTATATTATCACATTTGATCACTATGGTTGATCCCATTTGTTTAACATGCATGAAACATATGTATTATATATCACCAATAATCAGTATAACAGAAAAAATGTTCGTGTGACTTCGGCTGCGTTTGGTGTGGCTTATCGTTCGCTTATTTGGTGCGGTGAGGTTGGACAAAAATGTCATTGTCATACCAAAATCTTATGCCCCAAACTCGTTTATTTTTTGATAGCGGTAGTAACATTTGTCATACCAAATGACAATCACATTTTTGTCCAATCTCACCGCAGCAAATAAGTCACGATGAGCCGTGCCAAACGCAACCTTCATGTGATCAATATCTCTCACACTAATGAAATATAAAAATTATTTACTCTAAAGATTTAACCTGACAACCCATATATAATTCTAACATTGTATTAATTATTGGAATATAGAAATTAAGTCAAAACAAAAGTAAGTAAATACACAAGAAAATTATACACTTGTCTCATAATCAAGACAAATTATTGAGGAAAATAGTATACATAGGCCCCCAATTTAATTAATAATTAACTCAAAAAACCTAAAACTACATAATATGCGACTAGTACAGGTAAAGCCACCAACATGCCAAAGATTACCCTGCAGAAAGAAGAAGGTATAATTATTTATATAAGTTCATATTAATTATTAGGATTATGGAATTAAAGAGGCGATCAATGGCTTACGCTGTGCTAAGCACCTCAGCATGCAACCCGTACTCTCTTGCAAAAATAAATGAGGTTATCGACTGAGGTATGGCTGCCTGGAATTCAAAATTAAATATGTAATTAAATGTTAGTAAAGAGTCAGAGGATTAATCAAAACATTAGATAATTTATATTAACTTACTTAAGTTATGTTTGCATAATTAATAGAAGAAAAATAAAATCTTACTTGTATAATTGCCACTCGGAGGATGTCACCATGGAGGCCCACGGCGATGGATCCAATTGCCATAGAGGCCGGCCCAGCAATGAACCGTAATACCATCCCACACATAGTCAAGCCCGGCCCACATGCGATGATCTTCTCTTGCTGCGCCATGAACAGCCCTGATACATTTGTTTTCATCCAACAATTTCATTTGCTATTGAAATATTAATAATATATATATATATATAGAGAGAGAGAGAGAGAGAGGGTCGCGTTCATATGAGAACACATATGTCGTGCGAACTGTGCAAATTCCCTCATTTAGGCACCAAAATGGGCATGTAAGATATGAATTTTGACTGGCTCGACGAGACCTACAACTAGTTGAACACGTTTTCTAATTTTGCATGGATAAGCCGAATTTTAGACCCGAATATATCTGCAAAAACGAGACTATTTCCGCCCAGGTATATTCGGGTCCAAAATCTGGCTTATCCATGCAAAATTAGAAAAAGTGTTCAAAATGAAAGTTGTAGGTCTCGTCGAGCCAGTCAAAATTCATATCTTACATGTCCATTTTGGTGGGCAAATGAGGGAGTTCGCACAGTTCGCACGACATATGTGTTCTCATATGAACGCGGCCCTATATATATATATATAATAATAATAATAATTATTATAATTTCGTTACCCATGCTAAACATAGCCATTCCTGTGCCTGCCTTCGACATTATCAATATTGAGCCTTCCATGATATTTGGCATTTGAAAGTGCCACCTGTTCCAATGATCAAAAGCATGTAAGATTATTTTATTGCAGATGTAATATTATACGGGAAAAGCGCGCTGCGCCATATTCTTGATTATAGCGCAGCATTTCCCAACCGTTGGATCCTCGCGATTTCTCGCGATTTCTGGCTATCGCGCGCAGCGCTCTCCTCCGCTTCCCTGCTCTCCTCCGCCGGAGCCATCCACATCGTCGACGCTGCGTCGAGCTCCTCCGGCGGCGGGTCGAGCTCCTCCGGCGGCGGGTCGAGCTCCTCCGACGCATCCACCCAGGCGAGCCATCCACGTCGTCGACGCTGCGTCGAGATCCTCCGGCGGCGGTAACTTCTGCGTCGTCTTCGATGGGAGGGGGCCTGCTACATCGATGGGAGGGAGCTCCGGCTTTGTCGACCAAATATTGGAAGCCTGCGGGTTGTATTCGCTGCAGCGACGCCGGCGACTGCGGGCTCGCCGGCAACCGGCCGCCCGGGGTTCGTCGGTGTGCCCACCGACGAACCCCGGGCGGCCGGTGGCCGGCGAGCCCGCAGTCACCGGCGCCGCTGCAGCGAGTACAACTGACGCCAGGGAGGTGGCGTTGCTTCTTTCCGGCGGAGGAGAGCAGGGAGGCGGAGGAGAGCGTTGCGCGCTATAAAAATGATTTTTAGCGCAGCGCTAAAAATCATTTTTCCTTATATATATATATATAAATATAATCACACACACTCACGAGTGAGAGGCACGGGGCTCCGCCCCTACGGTTGGGGGGGGGGGGGGGGGGCCTGCGCGATATTATCCCGGCTATGGCATTGTCAAGTCGTAACGGCGCTCCCGCTGCTCGCAATCCCCTGAGTATTATACTTCGCTCTTCAGCCATTTTTGTGGTGCCCACAGGTATTTGCGAGCAGCGGAGAGAACACAAAGTCTATTGTACTTAGATGACTTTGTTTATTTGAGAGCACATTTTTACAACAGAAAAAAACACACAATTTTTTAAAACTGGATTTTATTTAATAAAGAGGGGTAAAATCGAAAAGTGAATGTTTAACCAAAGGGTGTTTTTCCCTTTTAATATTGTCTAGATACATATTGGTGTTAAAGACACATATAAACTGGCTATATGCACAACAATGATAGATGCATACTGCTAAATTTTAAATATAAGTCATTTTGTTAAATGCACACAGTTCCTTTCTATCTTTTCCCACTTCGTTCATGCATGGCTTTGGGCAAGATGCTTGGCGGTGGCAGCTCTCGTGACGAGCGCGCACAGATGGGTTGAGAGTAAAGTTTACTCCCGCAAGAGTCCCACGACAAATCCGTCAGACGGAAATCTCAAAATCCAGCCTGAATCGCACCCATTAGGCTTTAATCAGCCGAATCGCCGCCATCAACAGCAACACAACCTACGTGATGAGAGTGATGAGGAGAAGCGTATTCCTAAGGCCTACCATGATTGGATAGTTGCAAGGAATTGCTTTCAAAGCACTATGAAGGGCCTCGCACGGAGGAGTTGTTCGTCGGCTTGAGCGGAGGAGTTTGTCAGTCTGATAGGAGGAGGTCGTTGGCCGGAATAAATGAGGTCATGGACCTAAAAGTAGGAGGCTATCGGCTCGAGCAGAGGATGCGGACGCGACCTAGGGCGAGAACTTTTGAATTTTTTTGGGTGTGCATTTAACTAATACCACCTAGCTAGCAAGATAAAGAGGAAGATTTTCTAAAAATCGGTGTGCATATAGTCACTTTAGGTGTACATTTAACACCACCCTATATATACCTATATAATTTAGACTACTTTTTTTTAATTCTCATAGAACAAATAGTTTTGAACAACTCTCTTAGTTGGCACATGATCTCTCATACACAATATATGGCTAGATCTAAGTTAGTATTTTGATGATCTCAAATATTTCTCCTACTCATTTTTAAAAACTGGATATTATATTAAATATATAATTAACAATACTAACCTGTTGGCTATAAAGGCCCAAGTAATGCCAACAATACTGGCGTAAGAGTTGGGATTAAGAGCAAGCTTCAACCAGACCACCTTCATGAGCTGCCTGAAAGAAGGCCTGGAAGCCACAGCAACCTCCTTCCTCCCTTCCTCCACCTTGACCATCAACTCCGCCGGCGCCGCTTCATTAAACGCCGGCACACGACCACATTCTCCGGCCGGCGCCGTAGATGCGCTAGAACCAGCAGAAACAACAACATCAGTCGACGTTTTATCACGATGCGTGCTGCTACTCCAAGCCTTCCTTAGCTCGAGCATAAACAGCAGAAAAGTTAGCCAGACAATGGCTTGAACCACCGACAGCTGCACCACCAGCTCTTCCGACCACCGTCCGTACATGGCGTTGAGGAGCGGGACTCCGACCACCAGCGAGTTGGTGAGCGTGCTGAGCGAGAAGGTGGTGATGGACCAGCAGTGGCTCCCCTTGCTTCGGCACTTGGCCAACGCGGCGATGACCGCGACGATGAGGAGCTTGGAGATGGCGTCGGCGGCGAGGAAGCGGTAGTTCATCGCGAAGGGGTCCACGTGGAGCGCGAACTCGAAGGTGAAGAAGGGGAGGGTGAAGTACGTTACGAGTCGGTTCACGGCGGTGCACTGCTCCGGTGTGAAGATGCGCCACCACCGGACGGAGCCGTAGCCGAGGCCAAGTGCGAAGTAGAGGGGCACCATGGCCTCCACCACCTTGTACACATCCCTCCACCCTATCATCTTCTCTGTTCAGCTCCTTTAGCTAGGTATGCTTACTGGCTCTGAATCTGTTAATAAGAGCCGTGTTTATATTTATATATATATATATATATATATATAGAGAGAGAGAGAGAGAGAGAGAGAAGGGGTGGCAGGATTCTGCCATGCTTGTATGATCAGGTTTAGTTAACTACGTATGCTGCGTGTTTTTATTCGGCATCTAATAATTCTGCTTCGCACAGATTTGAGACAGAGAAGAGTCAATAAACTATGACCATAATTTAATGATGCGTTTATGTATGCCGCCTAGTTGTTTGTTGATACTGTATTATAATATTTGCTTCATTATTATAATAATAAAAGATTTAGAAATACTCTTATTATTGTTACTTTGCTTTTACAGTGTTGTCAATATTTATGCATTTGCAATTCATTATTGCTTTTAGATCATTTTAATTCAGTTTGAGGAAAACTCTAATCCCAAAAAGTTGTAAATGAGAGAGAGTTTGCTCGAAGCATTCGGAGGAGGGTCAAAGTGGAATCTGTTGAAAGGTAATCTCGACATCAATACCACAGGGCACCTGCAGAAGCTAGAGGAAGAAAAAGGAGAGACTAGTCACATCACAAAGTACCTGCACAAAGAGGAATAAGAAGAAAGGATCGAAGACGTCAGAAATCCCTAACCAGGAAAGGTTCCAGGGTTGAAGAAGTATTCAGCTTTGCACTTTTAGCCGTTCTGGGCCTTGGGTCGATGTGCCCCTCTTGTTTTTTTTTCTTCAATTTCTTAAGACCGTTTATTTGTGGCATGTATATTGGCCCCCCATGTTCTCCTGCTACTAATGTAGACAAAAGTTGAAATACATTCTAGTTTTCTTTTATCAAGCAATATTTGTGTTGTGGTCTACACCCACCCTCCTCATTCATTCTATTTTTCTTCATGGTATCAGAGCTAGGTTCATCTCTCATGCTCTCTGCCATCAGAGATTGAGAGAATCCTTCTCTAGTATCGTGTTTTTCCCACTGTGTTGTTTCTGTTCTCTCATCATATGGCTTCATCAAGCGCAGCTAGTTCCACTTTCTCTCCATCAGGTGTTCCCATCTTTGAAGGTGATGGTTTTGATGTTTGGCAGGTACAAATGCGCACTTTATTTATTTCTCAAGGCCTCTGGGACCTCATTCAAAAGGGATTCCAAAAACCCACTGATGCAAGCCCCTTGTCGGTTTGGGAAACAGCCCTTGCAACTGTATATGCTGAAAATCTCAAGAAAGATGCAAAAGCACTCTTGTATATTCAGCAAGGCATCGGGAGGACAGTTTTTCCAAAAATTATGGGAGCTGAATCTGCTCAAGAGGCTTGGGAAACACTCAAAAATGAGTACCAAGGATCTGCAAAGGTCATCTCTATTAAACTTCAAAACACATTGCAAGAGTTTGATACTCTAAAGATGTTTGATAGTGACAATGCTCACTCTTATTTATCTAGAATCACCCTCCTCACAAATCAAATTAAGAACTTTGGTGACATTATAGATGAAAAAAAATTATCCTGAAAGTTCTAAAGACCCTAACCCAAAAATATGCCGTGATTGTCACCACCATTAAAAAAACAAAAGACCTCAGTACACTCGCTTTATCTGACCTTTTAGGGTCTTTGCAAGCACATGAAGAGAGGGTAAAAAGATATGAACGTCAATCTTTAGAACAAGCTTTTCAGAGCAAGGTGAATCTCCAACCAAACAAGACTCATGTTGTCTCAATTAACAAAGAAGAAAAAGGAAAGACATATGACAGGGCAACTCTATTTTGTGAGCTCTGCAAAAGGCATAACCATGAAGCTGAGACCTGTTATTATAGATGTAAAATTTGCAAACGGCCAACACATCTAGCCAAAGATTGCTGGTCTAAACAAAAACTACAAGTAACAAAGAAGAAGCACATTTTGGTTGCCAGGATGAGGATGGGGAAGATTATGTTTTAATTCTACACTGATTCTCATGCACCTAACTCAGAAAATGATGTCTGGTATCTTGACAGCGGTTGCTCAAACCACATGTCAGATAACAAAGACATTTTCATTCATTTGGATGAGAATGATTGTTCTCAAGTCATCCTTGGTGATGGCAACACTATGCACATCAAAGGAAGAGGCACAATCGCTTTCAGAACCTTATCTGGCCAGCTTAAGCACATATCTGGAGTCCAATATGTGCCCGATTTAGCCCAAAACCTTCTTAGTGTTGGTCAGCTTCTCAACAAAGGATACACTCTGACATTTGCTGATCAAACCTGCACTATCCTAGAACAAACCCCCTTACAAGAAGTTGCTAAAATCAAAATGACCAAGAACAAAGTTTTCCCACTATCTCTTCCTCAAATCTGCCAGAATATGAGGCTCATTGAAGCTCCCTTCAAGTCAGCAGTGGCATCACAGGTATGGTCACCTCAACCTTGCTGATTTAAAAAAATTGCATTCCTTTAAACTCGATAATGCCATACCAAATATTTCTTTAAATCAGTCACTGTGTCACGTATGTGCTAAAAATAAGATACACAAACCACCTTTTCTCATAAAAGCTACGCAAAAATCCTCCACCCCCTTAGACATTATCCATGGAGACATTTGGGGTCCTTCCCGTTCCCCATCCCTTTCTGGAAAGAGTTTTTTTTCTACTCTTTGTAGATGATTTTACTAGAATGATGTGGGTGTATGTTTTGGAACACAAATCTGATGCTTTTAGAAGTTTCAAAAAATTTAAGGCCCTAGTAGAAAATGAAACAGGGTCAAGAATCAAAGTCCTACGCACTAATAGAGGAGGAGAGTTTGTAAGCACTGAATTCAATCAATTCTGTGAGGAGTATGGTATTAGGAGAGAATTAACAGTAAGTTACTCACCTGAGCAAAACGGAATTGCAGAGAGGAGAAATAGAACCATTGTTGAAATGGCTAGATGTTTGCTTCATCACAAGCACTTACCAAAAGCCTACTGGGCAGAAGCTGTGATTACGACCACCTACTTGCTAAACAGGGCACCCTGTCATGCCCTTCACTTTACCACACCTATTGAAGCTTGGACTGGCCATAAAGAGAATGTAAGTCATCTGAGAATCTCTGGGAGCCTTGTCTTCAGTTTAGAGCCCTCAATAAATAAAGATAAGCTAGATGAAAAGGCAGCATTAGGAATACTTGTAGGATATAGTGACCAATCGAAAGGTTACAGGGTTTACAATCCTGATAAAAACAAACTCACCATAGCCAGAAATGTCATCATAGATGAAAGTAAATCTTGGGACTGGAATGTTTGTCAAACTCAGGAAGTCGCCTTAGATATGGATATATGTAACCCCTCAAATCCTCTAAATATCTCTGAACAACACATTGAATTAGGGGTTACCACAGACTCTCACAGGGACATACCCGAGCCCTCCTCTCAACCCACTGAGTTGGTGGTTGCCATAGACAACCCACATTGGGATGTGTCCGAACCATCCTCCCAACCCACTGAATTAAGGGTTGCTACAGGAAACCCACATTGGGATATGCCTGGTCCATCCTCTTTTTTCCGGCCACTCCTATCATCCAAAATAATGAACCCCCTGATGTTCACACTGACAATGAGTCACCTTTTTCACCAGTTTCACAAAAATTTAAGTCCATCACAGAAATTTACCAAAACTGTAACATTGCCTTATTTATAAAAGAACCAAATTCATATGTTGAGGCCTCCACCAATGAGCATTGGGTTCAAGCCATGGATTAAGAGATTAGGGAAATAGAAAGTAATCAGACATGGGAATTAGTAGATTTACCACCCCACAAAACTGTAATTGGGTTAAAATGGATATTCAAAGTCAAATATGATGAAGATGGTAAAGTCTAAGAAGTACAAGGCTAGGTTAGTAGCAAAAGGATATACTCAAAAATATGAAATTGACTACAATGAAACATTTGCCCCCGTGGCTCGTTTTGAGTCCATTAGAATCATCATAGTAATAGCTGCACACTTTGATTACCCCATCATACAAATGGATGTTCAATCTGCATTCCTAAATGGATGCATTGAAGAGGAGATATACGTTGAACAGCCGACTGTATACAAGAAGAAGGGATTAGAAAAAAAGGTTCTGAGGGTTTTAAAAGCCCTTTATGGCCTAAAACAGTCATGCAGGGTTTGGAATTTCAAAATAGACAAACACTTGTTAAAGCTAGGATTTCAAAAATCTGAAGTTGAACCATCCATTTACTTCAAATTTTTTCCCAACAATGAAGTTTTATATGTCTGTCTTTATGTTGATGATCTCCTTATCACTGGGTCTAGCATGACCATCATTAATGAATTTAAGGTTCACATCAAAACTGTTTTTAAAATGACTGACTTAGGCATTGCTCGATACTTCCTTGGTATACAAATACACCAAACCCCGGAAGCCATTTATATTAACCAAAGTAAGTATGCTGAAGATCTGCTCAACAGATTTGAGATGTCAAACTCCAGGCCTACCAACACACCCATGGTTACAGGAGAAAAATTCAGAAAGGAAGATGGAGAGGAGAAAGTTGATGCTGAAAATTATCGAAGCATAATAGGCTCACTAATTTACTTAACCAACATTAGACCCGACTTAGAATAAGTTGTTAGCATAATGTCCCGATTTATGCATGCACCCAGCTCAAAACATCTTATAGCCACAAAAAGAATTCTAAGATATGTAAATGGAACAAAAACCCTGGGTCTGAAATACACAAGGGGAGATAAGTTAGCCCTTGAGGTATATGTGGACAGTGATTGGGCAGGATGTGCAGACGACAAAAGAAGCACCTCAGGATACTTATTTTTCTTAGGCAACAATCCAGTTTCCTGGAGTACTAAAAAACAGAAAACCATTGCCCTATCCTCCACGGAAGCAGAGTACACAGCTCTGTGTGAAGCTGCTAGGGAAGCTGTTTGGCTTCGGAAACTTCTACGTAAACTTATTGGGGACGACGAAAGACCAACCTTTATCAATGTAGACAACACATCTGCGATCGCCTTAGCTAAAAACCCATTTTCACAACAAAACAAAGCACATAGAAATAAAATTCCACTGCACGCGCGAGTTGATCAACCAGAGGGAAATTAAGGTAGACTATTGCGAGTCGGCGAAACAACTCACCGACGCGTTAACCAAACCACTTTCTGCTTTGATTTTCACAGAGATAAGGAAGAAGCTGAAATTGACGGACTGCCGAGATTACGGGAGGATGTTGAAAGGTAATCTCAACAGCAATACCACAGGGCACCTGCAGAAGCTAGAGGAAGAAGAAGAAGGAGAGACTAGTCACATCGCAGAATACCTGCACAAAGAGGAAGAAGAAGAAAGGATCGAAGGCGTCAGAAATCCCTAACCGGGAAAGGTTCCAGGGTTGAAGAAGTATTCAGCTTTATACTTTTTTATCTTTTTTTATGTAAACCTTTTTTAGCCGTTCTGGGCCTTGGGTCGATGTGCCCCTCTTGTTTTTTTTCTTCAATTTCTTATGACCGTTTATTTGTGGCCTATATATTGGCCCCCATGTTCTCCTGCTACTAATGTAGACAAAAGTTGAAATACATTCTAGTTTTCTTTTATCAAGCAATATTTGTGCTGTGGTCTATACCCACCCTCCCCTTTCATTCTATTTTTCTTCAGAATACACTCTCTGTTTCCCCTAGCGGGTATTTATAGGTAAAATCCTAGGAGTGTCTACGGAGATGGGTATCTGTTGAAATTATTGAAGTGAAGTGGAAGATGGCCGGCGGTCTGTATATTGGTGACCGTAGAGACCGCGCGGTCTCTGTGCTGGTGCTCTGCCGGTCTGGTTCAGGCGGTTTGTTCTTGAGTAACCGCTGTGACCGGGCGGCTTATGCAGGTTGATCTGGCGACTTGTCTGAAGTCGGCCAGATGTTCTTGGTTTGCTCTAGGCGGTCTAAGGAAGGAGTGATCTGTGTCCGCGCGGCTTGTGCACGGTCTGCTGCTGATTTGCGGTCTTGGACAGGATGTTGTCCAAGTGGTGTGATCGCACGGTCTGCTCTGTGAGACAGCTTGTAATCTGATGGGTGGTGACTGCACCGCTCTTGCGACGGTGACGACATCCGTCTCCTCGCCTATAAATAGGGGTGCAGGGCCCGTCATTCATAACGAGAAATGTAAGAACTAGAGCCTTGGTTGTTTCGTGTGGTCTCAACTTTGAGGTCGGGCGGTCTCGGAAGCGAGTTGACTGTTTGTTGTGTTCGCAGGTTTGCGGTCAGCAGGTTGCGGTCTCCTTCTTTGGTGATTTCTCAGTGGCTTGAATAAATAGTTCGGCAGCGGATTGTCTGCGGATTGGTTTATGTTGTTCTTGTGTTGTTCGCAATGAGCTCAGCGATCAGGCGACCTTCTGTGGTTAGGCGATCTGATTTGCGGTTTGGCGACAGCTTCTGTTCTCTGTTCAGTTCAATAAGCTCCAGTTCGTGCGGTCTGAGGTGGCGGTCTTGTAGTGCAGGTCATATTGCCTGTATTCTGTTCGTGCGGTCTCAGGACAAGCCGGGCGGTCTCTGGAGTGCAGCGGTCTGTGCGGTCTCTGCTTTGTCAGGTCGCCATATTTGTGTTTTTTGGTGTGTGTTGTTCTTCTCTCCTTCGTGATTCTAATGACTCATGTCTCGCCATGTTTGTCTCGAAGTTTAATGATGTCTTGTGATTCAATAAAGACTATTGTGTTGTTGTGTGGCATTGTGGTTCTTTGGCTATAACTCAGTTGATGCAACTCCTGCTTACTCCTAAATGGTTCATCAAAAAATTTTAACATGGTATCAGAGGGAGGTTGTTGGAGTGGATAAGCAGTGTTCGACTTGAGTTGCGATCGTATTTGTGAAGAAGAAACCACATAGTTTGCCATGGAAGCTGGATACGCAAGAGGGCTTGGTATTGAACTCCTCACATCGACTAACTTCAAGAAGTGGAAGTCGTGTATGGAGAGTTACTTGCTTGGCGAGGATTTATGGGAGATAGTTGGAGGAGAAGACACACAAGAAGTTCATCTAGCAGGAGATAATATGGCAGAGGTGAGACTTTGGAGGAGGACAAATGCAAAGGCAGAGTTCACACTCAAGAGGGCTATCTCACCAGAGCTTTTCGATCACATCATTGGATGTAAATCTGCTGCTGAGATTTGGACATCTTTGGACAGGCTGTTCAATAAGAAGAATGTAGCTCGACTACAATTTCTTGAAAATGAGTTGGCGAAGGCCTCTCAAGGTGATCTTTCCATGTCTACTTTCTTTCTCAAGATGAAGAACCTCACAACAAAGATTTCTGCATTGGACCCTGATGAGCCCATCTCGGAGGCAAAACTGAAGAGGCATATCATCCGCGGGTTGCGGAAGGAGTATCATGCCTTTGTGACGTCAGTTCAGGGTTGGGCAAATCAGCCATCTCTGTTGGAGATGGAAAACTTACTTGCTTCACAGGAAAGTTTGGCAAGACAGATGGCGGGGACTTCTATCTCTGGGGGAGATAGTGATGTGTTGTTCTCTGGGAAGAAGAAGAAGAAGTGGGAGAAGAAGAAGCCAATTCATGATGGACCCTCTACTTCAGGTCAGCAGGATAGGGGTTATGTTCCTAAGTCTGATGGGAAGAAGAAGGGAGAGGGACCAAGGTGCTTCAGGTGCAATAAGACCGGCCACTTCAAGAAGGATTGCCGGGTTAATCTTCAGCCGGGACATGCAGCGGAGAAGGAGAAGCCAAAGTCTGATGAAGCTGGATGGGGAGGAGCCTTTGCGGCCAATATGACGGCGATGCCCGTTAAGGCCTTGGCTGCCATCAACTTCGAAGAGGATTGGATCGTGGATTCAGGGTGTGGGCATCACCTCACCGGGGATGAATCAAAGTTCTCTTCTTTGGCGCCTTACTCAGGTAACGATGCAATTATTACGGCTGATAACTCTGTTCATGCAGTAGAACAAGAAGGTGTTGTCTCTCTGAGCAGTGATAAGGGTCCACTCACATTGAGGAGTGTTTATCACGTGCCGGGTATGAAGAAGAATCTCTTCTCTGTGACCAATGCGGTCGATGCCGGTTATCACGTTCTGTTTGGCCCAACAGAAATGAAGTTTCTTAAAACTCAACCGGAGATAAAGGGAGATGTAATTCATGTTGGAAAGCGGGTAAAGGACTTGTTCGTTTTATCGACAAGTACCTATGTTGACAAGACGAGGACCAATGATAGCGCGACTATCTGGCATGAAAGGTTGGGGCATGTAGGCATGGACAAATTGAAGGCTATGGCGGTAAGGGGCCATTTCAAGGGCTTGCCTAGCTTGTCCTCCTATGGAGACGGTCATGTTTGTGCGGGATGTCAGTTTGGTAAGTCTCATCGACTTCCATTTGATAAATCGCAAACAAGGTGCGAAGCGCCGTTGGAGTGCATTCACGGTGATTTGATGGGACCGACTGCCACCCCAAGCCTTGGAGGCAACATATATATGTTGGTGTTGATCGACGATTACACCAGATATGTCTGGGTGTATTTTCTGAAAGAGAAGTCAGAAGCTTTTGCGAAGTTCGTGGAGTTCAAGGAGCTGGTGGAAGATCGGTTATGCCTGCGGGTGAAAAAATTGAGAACTAACAATGGTGGGGAATTCACCTATGGTGAGTTCTCAAGTTTTTGCAGGAAGCACGGCGTCCGGAGAGAGCTCACTTGTGCCCATACTCCACAGCAAAATGGCATTGCAGAGCAGAAGATCCGTCATTTGACGGAAACCTGCAAATGCTGGCTTCATGCCAAGAGTATCCCAAAGTCCTTTTGGGTAGAGGGAATGTCTTGTGCGGTATACGCCATCAACAGGATGCCTCTAAGTCCTATCAACATGAAGACCCCTCACGAATTGATGTTCAAGGAGAAGCCAAGTGTTGCACACCTTCGGGTGTTCGGGTCAACCTATTTTGTGCATATCCCTGATGCTCTTCGGACAAAGATAGATGAGAAAGCAAGGAGGCTAGTCTTCGTTGGATATGATGAGTGGAAGAAGGGGTGGAGATGCATGGATCCTGAGACACGGAGTTCAGTGGTATCTCGGGATGTGGTGTTTGATGAGGTGACTTCCTACAAGGGGATTTCTGGAGTTGAACTACCAGAGAGTAGGGTTATTGAAAAAGGGAAGGCTGCAAGAAATCTTCAAGTGGAGTTGCCTGTTTCACCAGGAGCTCCAGCTGTGTCAAGCTCAGAGATGGAGACTTCAGGTTCTGGAAGCAGGGGGAGCGATGCTCCAAGTTCTCCTGGAAGAGGAGCTATCACAGAAGAAGCAGCTGAGGAGGTGGTTAGTCAGGTGCAACCTCTTAGGAGGTCGAAGAGGACTATCAAGCCAACGGATCGATACACAGGAGGAAACATGGTGAGCTTTGTCTCATGTTTCTTTACTGGTCCCTTTGATGAGCGGGAGTTGTCGAGCTTTGAGAAGGCTAAAGGTGTGAAGCAGTGGGACATTGCTATGCAGGAGGAGATGGATGCTCTCAAGAAGAATGAGACTTGGTCTCTAGTGCCCAGGCCCAAGGGCATTACCCCTGTGACATGCAAGTGGGTCTATAAGCTCAAGAAGAAAGCTGACGGGTTCTCACAGCAGTACAGAGAAGATTATGATGAGACGTTCAGTCCAGTGGCAAAGATGACTTCGGTTCGATTTGTTATTGCTTTGGCGGCATCCAGTGGATGGGAGATTTGGCAGCTCGACGTGAAGAATGCTTTCTTATACTGAGAGATTGACAAGGATATCTTCATGATCCAACCGCCGGGCTTCATCTCGGAGGATTGTCCAGGCTACGTCTGCAAACTGAAGAAAGCCCTGTATGGGTTGAAGCAAGCGCCTCGGGCGTGGTATGGGAAGATCACAGAGTATCTTCTATTCTGCGGGTTCTTTGCTTCAGACTCTGATTCTAGCCTATTCGTCAAGAAGGAGGGGGTGCTTCGGGTTATTGTTCTGCTGTATGTGGATGACATGATCGTCACTGGGAACACGAAGGAGGTAGTAGCAAGGCTGAGAGCTGAGCTTGCTATCAGATTTGAGATGAAGGATCTGGGTAAGCTCCACCATTTCCTTGGACTCGAGGTTCAGAGGCGAGAGAGCGGAGTGTTCATTTCTCAGGCTGGATATGTGGAGCGGATAGTTCAACGATTCGGCATGGAGGAAGGGAAGAGCAGCTCTATACCTCTAGAACAGCATCATAATCTTCGGATGGATGAGGGGAGAGTTCTATCTGAACCGTTGGTGTTCCGAGCTCTGGTTGGGAGCTTGATCTACTTGACCATCACGAGGATAGATATTGCTTTTGCAGTTGGCAAGGTGAGTCGGTACATGGTGGAACCACGGAAGCCTCATCTTCTGGAGGCAAAAGGAATTTTGAAGTATGTAAAGTCGACCTCTGATCTGGGTCTCCTATATAGGAGAGGGTCAAGCTTGGAGTTGCATGGGTACATGGATGCTGATTATGGGGGAGACGTAGATGATCAGAGATCAACGTCTGGATATGTCTTTATGGCAGGCCCCACAGCTATTTCTTGGTGCAGCAAAAAGCAGGACTCAGTGTCTGTATCTACCACAGAAGTGGAATACAAGGCTTCGGCCTTGGCAGATCAGGAAGCCGTTTAGCTCAGGAGGTTGGTGGAGGACGTTCATGAAGAGGTTCGAGGTTCCACTTTGCTACGCGGGGACAATGAGAGTTCTCTCAAGTTGGTTAATAATCCAGTCTGTCATGCGAGGACCAAGCACATTGAGATTGAGCACCATTTCATTCGTGAGAAGGTATTGGGAGGATCTCTTATGGTCGAGCATGTTCGAAGTGTGGACAATGTTGCCGACATCTTCACAAAGCCGCTGGCAAAGGGACCGTTTACTCGATTGCGGAGTTTACTCAGGCTAGTTTCCACTTCCCACTTCAAGGGGGAGTGTTGAAATTATTGAAGTGAAGTGGAAGATGGCCGGCGGTCTGTATATTGGTGATCGCAGAGACCGCGCGGTCTCTATGCTGGTGCTCTGCCGGTCTGGTTCAGGCGGTCTATTCTTGAGTAACCGCTGTGACCGGGCGGCTTATGCAGGTTGATCTGGCGACTTGTCTGAAGTTGGCCAGATGTTCTTGGTTTGCTCTAGGCGGTCTAAGGAAGGAGTGATCTGTGTCTGCATGGCTTGTGCGCGGTCTGCTGCTGATTTGCGGTCTTGGACAGGATGTTGTCCAAGTGGTGTGATCACGCGGTCTTCTCTGTGAGACCGCTTGCGATCTGATGGGTGGTGACTGTACCTCTCTTGCGGCGGTGACGACATCCGTCTCCTCGCCTATAAATAGGGGTGCAGGGCCCGTCATTCATAACGAGAACTTTAAGAACTAGAGCCTTTGTTGTTTTGTGCGGTCTCAACTTTGAGGTCGGGCGGTCTCGGAAGCGAGTTGACTGTTTGTTGTGTTCGCAGGTTTGCGGTCAGCAGGTTGCGGTCTCCTTCCTTGGTGATTTCTCAATGGCTTGAATAAACAGTTCGGCAGCGGCTTGTCTGTGGACTGGTTTATGTTGTTCTTGTGTTGTTCGCAGCGAGCTCAGCGATCAGGCGACCTTCTATGGTTAGGCTATCTGAGTTGCGGTTTGGCGACAGCTTCTGTTCTCTGTTCAGTTCAATAAGCTCCAGTTCGTGCGGTCTGAGGTGGTGGTCTTGCAGTGCAGGTCATCTTGCCTGTATTCTGTTCGTGCGGTCTCAGGACAAGCCGGGCGGCCTCTGGAGTGCAGCGGTCTGTGCGGTCTCTGCTTTTTGTCAGGTCGCCAGATTTGTGTTTTTTGGTGTGTGTTGTTCTTCTCTCCTTCGTGATTCTTATGAATCATGTCTCGCCACATATGTCTTGAAGTGTAATGAAGTTTTCTGATTCAATAAAGACTATTGTGTTGCTGTGTGGCATTGTAGTTGTTTGGCTATAACTCAGTTGATGCAACTCCTGCTTACTCCTAAATGGTTCATCAAAAATTTTTAATAGTATCCGTGTACCCAACTGACCCGTTATACCTTCGAACCCGTTAATTGACCAAATATACATTAACAATCTCCTCCAATATTTGTGACAAATAACGTATACGTTTCGAAGTGCAGAAAGTAGTAAAAGCAAAAAAGGAGTTTTCGACTTAACATAAACAAAAGAGTTAGCACAATAAGTAACAACAGGATTTTACACAAAATATAAATCATCCAGAATAAAGTGCTACTCAATAAAATAAAGTCTGAAAACATAATGACAAGGATAAACATATGATAATACTACTCGTCTAGTAGATCATCAGCATCCATGTCAAATACTACTTTCTCTCCTCCATCTCCACCAAAGCCTGCAAGGAATTTAATGAGTTAGAAAACTCTATGAATTCATGAACATATGCAGTAACGTAAAAAGAGAACTAGCTCTTACATAAGTGAGCTTAGAACCTGTAGCATTGGTGAAGTAACACTGTCAGCATCTCTATCTAGTCTAGTAGGAACCAGTCTAGTGTTGATTTAGTAAATCAACCGTTATCTTATCCATTAGTGATCATTATGTGCTTCATCAACAAAAGTTGAATGATATGACACAACAACGTTTGCAACATTATCAGGTGTGGAATAATGTGCTATGATCATCAATGTTAGATAACCGACTACAATGACTTTATATTCCCAGTTGAATAATTTTTGAATCAACTTACAATGAGAAAGATGCTTAGTTATCAAATGTGGAATAACAGGCATCTAGCCATCTTGGGTTTTCATCAAGAAATTATTTGGAGTTTTCACTCTATTATTAGATGCTTGAATGTTGCGACTATATAGGTTCTCACTATGAAAACATAAATAACGGAGGACAGTTTCATACATCTATGAACTTTAGTATCATTTCCCCCGATGTTTTTATTGTGAGAGCTCTATTCAATCCTTTGGTCAAGGCATCTGCAACATTGTCTTTCGATCTCACATCAATTAGGGTCATAATCCCTTGACTTGTGAGTGTGGTTAACCAGGATTGTTTCATCCTGAGATGCCTTCTTTTGCCATTGAACAAAGTGTTCGTAGCAATCATTTTAGTAGCCTGATTGTCGTAGTAAACTGCAACAGAACTCATTTTCAGGCTCGACAGAGGAATGTCCATCACCAAATCTCTTAACCACTCTGCTTATTCTCCTATTGACGCAAGAGCGTAGAGTTCGGATTCTATAGAAGAGAGTGCAATACAGGATTGCCTCTTAGACTTTCAGGCTACAGCTGCTCCTCTTAGTATGAATATAAACCCACTAGTGGACTTGCTGTCGTTTAATTCCGAGCACCATGATGCATCAGAATAACCTTCAAGGACTGAAGGATGACCAGAGTAAACTAAAGCATACTTTTGAGTGTGCTTTAAGTACCTCATTAGCCTATCTAAGGCGTTCTAGTGATCTTGGCCAGGATTACTAATGAATCTGCACAACATGCCGACCGTAAAGGCTATGTCAGGTCTAGTGCAGACCATAACATACAAGAGACTACCAAGCAGTTTAAAGTAATCTAACTGTCTAACCATAGCTCCTTCATTGGGCTTTAGGCGGTTATTGTAGTCGTATGGAGTCTCAAATGCTCTACTGTCACTATATCCCCACGTGTCCAACATGGACATTATGTAGTGACTTTGACTTAGGGAGATGTCATTCTTCCCAAAGCTCACTTGCATGCCTAATATAATGTTAGTTACACCTAGGTCTTTTATGCTAAATTCTTTAATTAGATCTGACTTAACGTCATCCACTTCGGATTGATCAGATCCTAGAATAAGCATATCATCTACATACAAGCATATTATGGTGACTTTATCCGATCTATTACGTATGTAAAGACATTTATCCGAGAGACTCGACATGAATCCCATGTTCTTTACACTATAGTCAAATTTCTTATGCCATAATTTCGGTGCTTGTTTTAGTCCGTATAAAGATTTAAATAATTTACAGACCTTTGTTTCGTGACCGTCTACAATGAAACCTTCAGGTTGACTCATGTAGATCTCTTCAGTCAGATCTCCGTTCAAGAACGCAGTCTTAACATCCACTTGATGAACAATAAAGTTCTCAATATAAGCAATAGCAAGGAGGGCCCTAATGGTTGCTAAGTGACACACGGGTGAGTAGACATCAAAGTAATCTACTCCGCTTGTGTGAAACATTTAGCCACCAGGCGTGCTTTATACTTAGCTATGCTACCATTAGGATTCAGTTTCTTTTTCAGAATCCACTTACACCCTACAGTTTAGCCCCTTTTGGCTTATCAACCAACTTCCAGGTGTTATTCTGAAGTAGAGAATTCATCTCTTCATCAATAGCTTCTTTCCAGAGTAGGGAATCCCTAGATCTCATCGCGTCCTTATAGGTGGATAGATCATCCTCAACGTGGCAAGTGACAAAGTCACTACCGAAGGTTCTAGGAATTCGCTCTCTGACAGAAGTTCTCCTAGACTCTAGGCCAGAGTTATCTACCAGAACGGAATAGGAGGTGCTCGGTACTGAAGTAGGATCTTCTTCAGTAATAGTAACTTGCATACCTGGGAGAGACAGGTTCTTATCCTTGAGGAACTTATCTTCAAAGAACACTGCATCCCTAGATTCTATAACAACGTTATTAGAAATATCTAAGAATCTATCTGCAGTACTATCTTCAGCACAACCTAGGTAGACACATGTATTGGTCCTAGGTCTAATCTTAGACCGTCTAGGTCAGTGACCCTGACATAGGCTATACAACACCAGGTCTTAAGTTTAGTGAAAGATGGGGGTCTCTTAAACCAAAGCTCGTAGGGTGTAACCTCTAACTTAGCATGAAGAACTTTGTTTAGAATGTGGTTTGCAGTTAAAACTGCTTCTCCCCAATAAGCGGAAGGCATGTCTGCAGTCAAGAGCATAGAGTTTAACATTTCTGTTAACGTTCGATTTTTACGCTCAGCTATGCCATTAGACTGAGGTGAGTAAGGAGCAGTGATTTCTGCAATGATTCCATGTTGGGCAAGGAAACATTTGAACTCACTGGACATATATTCTCCTCCTCTATCACTTTTAAATCATTTGATTTTCATGTCAAGTTGGTTTTCTACCCTGGTTATGAAAATACAAAAATTTTAAAACGCTTCATCTTTAGTTTTAAGAAGATAAATGTGACAAAACCTAGAACAATCATCTATAAAGGTGATCAAATACTTCCTGCCTCCTCTAGTGACAAAACTTTTGAAGTCACATATGTCGGAATGTATCAGTTCTAAGGGTGTTGTGCTCCTAGTAACCGCACTGAAAGGTTTCCTAGTGATCTTAGTCTGAGCACACACTTCACATTTATCGGTTTGAACTGTAGTGTCTAAAGCTATCTGGTGAGTTCTAGCAATTTGGAACATTTTCCTATAGTTTACGTGTCCTAGTCTCTCGTGTAGAGTTTTATGGCAAACTAAGTTTGTTTGAACTTGTTGAACTATTTCGTTTGCTAGACTTAGTCTGTACATCCTATTTTGGACGTAGGCACATCCAAAATAGTGTGAGTTAACTGACAGTGTTACTCTACCCCTACAGAAAGTAAAAGACATATCAGCATCACATAATAAGCTAATAGACACTAAGTTAGTAGCTAATGAAGGAATGAACTTAATATTCTTTAAAATTAGAGTCTTACCTGAGGATAGAAGCAAAGTTGCATTCCCCACCTTCAGAGCGTCAGTTGTCTCACCGTTGGCAACGGCCACCACTTCTCTCGCATCAGTGAGACTTATCATCAGATTACAATTGTTGCACACATGGCACGTTGCCCCTGAGTTAAGGAATCACTCTGTAGTGGCCTGTCCGTTTCCGACCATGGCGACAAAGTCGGATGGCTCAGTGAGACTAACCATGTTAGCATGGTTGCCTTCCTGTGGTGTCTTGCCCTTTTTCTTACGAGGAAGTCTGCAATCAGATGCACTGTGTCCCCACTTGTTGCAGTTAAAGCACTTTCCCTTAAACTTTTTGATTTGTTTACTTGGGCCTGCAACCTGGGAGCTACTAGGGTTGGGCTTTGGCTTTCTAGGGTTCGGCGCGCGTCTAGAGTTCGTAATCATGTTAGCAGCAGCCTTCTGCTTGCTAACGACTTCTAGAGTGTGTCGAATCTTATTTTCGTCCTCAATGCGCATAAAACGCTTGAGTTCGGTTAAACCCACCTGCATCTTCTTGCGGTATATTTTAGTTTTGAAATTGTACCAAGTGGAAGGCAATTTATACACAATTGAACCAGCAACAAAGCTATCTGGCAACACAATGTTCTCACTATGTAAAGAATCTACTATTACTTCAAAATTTGATACCTGAGGGAGAATGACCTTCTCCTCGTCGAAGGTGAACGAGTGGAACTTGTCCACCAAGTGCGCCTTGGACAGGTCCTCCTGCCTGAAGTGCTCCTGCAACGCATCCCAGATTGCCTTAGCTGTCTTTATCTTCATGTACGTTTTTGCTAGATTGGAAGACATGCAGTTCAGCAAGTAGTCTCTGCAGAAGTCTTCATCAGAAACCCATTGTGCCTCATTAGCAGTCCCTACGACCTCAGCACCATCAGATTGAACTGTGTAGAACACGTTCAGAAACTTCATCCTGAACTGAATATTCAACTTCTAGTCGTTGAACTCAGTCGTCGTGAACTTCTCCAGCTTTATCATCGGAACGGGGGACGCCATGTTGTTCCCCTTCATCATTGTGAACCCAACAAAAATTTTCCAACTCCAAAACAGAAATGAGACTTCTGTTGCTAGCGCCGGCGGTAGTAGGAGGTAGCGCTGTCTCCTTGCAGTAGCAGAAAAATTAGGGCTGCACTTCCTAGATCGGAGGCGGCGGCAGCGGGAGTAGACTGATGGCGCCGGATGGGGGGATCTGAGCAGCGTATCTGGAACGCAGGCTCTGGATCTGGCAATGCCGGAGGCGGCACTACGTGATGACTGGAAAGCAGCGATGAGGAAGGCAGCAGGCGTCGCTAACTAGAGGGAGAGGGAGGCTGCGGCTTTGTGCGAACGTTCATAGCGAGCACCTCACGGCAGTGGCAACGAACCAGATACGTGACCTTCCTCCTCTGAGCGTTCGGCGGCGACGAACTGCAGATCCAGGATCTCCCCAGCGAAAGCACCAGCGAAAGACACTGGGAAGGCTCCTGGACGAGCGCCCTGCAGGATCTACTCCTTTGCGAACGGCGACGACAAGCAACCAGCAGCAACGTCGACGACTCGCGATCTGCTACTCCACTCGCAAACGGCGGCGGGAGACGAACATCTACGCGATCTACTTCCACGAACCAGGGACAGGGGGCTGGGAGGCGCAATGAACGGTAGAACGATCCCTAGACCTGCTTCACGAGAACGACGACCACCAAGGAGGATCGCGAAACCTTCACGTGAACAGGAACCATGCGGACGGGCGAGCGAAACCCTAGGGGCGTGATTCGAGATTGAGAGAGAGTTTGCTCGAAGCATCCAGAGGAGGATCAAAGTGGAATCCACTCCCCGTTTCCCCTAGCGGGTATTTATAGGTAAAACCCTAGGAGTGTCTACGGGGATGGGTATCCGTGTACCCAACTGACCCGTTACACCTTCAAACCCGTTAATTGACCAAATATACATTAACAGTAAATGCATTCACAACAATTCTTATCAATAAGCCATATTTATGGAGAAACTAGAATACATATAAGACATCAATTAAGTTTTTATTATTGCTAAATTAGACCAAGCCTTTTCTCATGACTAATGGTTTTATATCTTATTTTGTAAATATCTTTTAGCTAGATATTCCCCTTAAAAGTAAAATATATGTTTAACATACCCTACCTTGCACACTAAAATAAGGCTTCATCGGCGAGTGAAAGCTGGATAAGTATGTCTCATATGTCTATGCATCGGATAAGTATGTCTCATATGTATATTCAAGGTGACAAAAAAATTCTCCATTTAATCCATCCTATGAGAAGAGAATACATATGTCTATGCATTGGATAAGTATGTCTCATGATAAGAGTGGCAGTTATATAGATCTAACATCCCTTTTCTTAATTGGGTCACTAGGACCCTAGCTAAAAATTAAGGTAACTAAGCTCCTGTTATGGTATCTTTGGAGCAAGCATGACTCCTCCTCTGTACCTTGACCCAAGACTAATGATATCGAGCTCAATGTGCATATCTTGGCTCAACTACGTCATGTATGACCTAATGAACCTCACTATGGATCATTGGATTCAAGGTGACCCACTTAATCTAACAAAGTCATGGTTGACTTTGTGTGACCCCAGTGGACCTTAAAGTGACACCTTAACTCAATTTAGTCTGAGGTACCCACCTTGGCTCAAGTAGTTAGGTATGCTCTAATTAACCATGTTATGGATCAATTGTATTCAAGATGACCCCCTTGGTAAAATTAGATCATGAGTAACTTTGTGATACCCTAGTGGACCATAGGGTGACACACTTAGCTCTGTTGAGCCCAAGGTGCTCACCTGGGCTCTCAATTAGGTCATGTATGACATAATGAACCGTACTATGTGTTGGAACATGGTTTTCCGCATCCCTTTGCTTTGAATATAACACATCATACTTGTATTTGATCAAGTTTGCCATTGTGTTTTTAGTATGCATGATTGAACAAGGATGACACTAGGATGCTATAATTTAGTCTGGATTAGCTCAATGTGCTAAAAGAAGAGAATGTGGTCTAATGCCAGACGTTAGATCCAATGTCGGCGTTGACCCTCGATCCCACCACTGTGAAATTGCTATGGAGGCATGCTGTCGTGATTGTGGGAGCAGTTTTGGAATGACTTGGTCAAATGCCAGGCGTTAGCCTTAACGTCAAGCGTTAGCCTTAACGCCAACGTTAGGGTTCCCTGAATGAGAGCCTTGCAAACATGCAATATCTCCTTCCTGGAATGAGGATACAAGCTATCAATCATTACTAAACTGAGTCAATGTCTGGCATTAGGTCTAACGCCAGTATTAGCCTCCTCTCCTATAAAAGGTTGGCTTTTGTTCTCTTTAACTTTTCAAGTGAAGGAGCCCTATCCACCTCTCTAAAATTTCTGTGAGGGCTGTATTTCCAGACCACCAAATATCTCCCATTCAAATTCAAGAGAAGGAATCAAAGGAGGCTTTGATTAACGCAAACTCAACACAAAAAATGCACGCTTCGACTTCAATGATCTTCATCTGTTCTTTGTCGTCTCCTTCAGATTGCTTCATAGAGAGTTTTCAATTTGACTCATGTATTTTGTAATACCTTTTTATCTTTGTGATCGTTTAGTGGAGAATTCACCGTGGGTGTTGGCGACTAGGTCTAGGGCTTAGATCTAGGGGGTGCTCGAAGCCTTTTCAAGGATAGAGAGGCTAAAGAGGCTTGAGGTTGTATCTGGGGAAAGATTGGCTAAAGCCAACCAGTTCTTAGGGAGAAGAGCTGTTATAGAAAATAAAAAGAGTTTTTCATATTCACGCCACGATTTCCAGCGTTACAGAAATCTTGTTTTGTAATCAATTTTATCAATAATAATCATGTCTATATTTGTTCAATAAAATTGATTTGGTTTTTTATTCTAGCAATTTACTTTGATATAATCTCTTTTTTAGAAAATATCAAAAGTTTTCTTTAAAAATATAAATATTTCTAAAACCCTTATTCACCCCCTATAAGGGCACCTTAAGATCCAACAAGTCGTATCAGAGCAAAGTTATTCCAAAATGGTTTCACCATTGGGAATAATGACACACCATGATCTCACTTTCTACGAGAGGCAAGTAATTAGTAGACCCCACCACTATTTACTGGGTCCGATTATAACTACTGGAGAACTAGAATGCGTTGTTTTCTAATGACTTTAAATATAGAAGTTTGGGCAATGATGGAACAATGTTATTCTCCTCCTACCACTGTAGTATGAGAAGCTACTCTTGAAAAACCCAAAGATAAGTGAGATGATCAAGATAAACTTAAATGTAAAAATAATGCTAAAGCAATGAACGCATTATTTTGTGCTTTAGATAAAACTGAATTTAATCGTATTTATGCTTGTGAGACTGCATATGATATATGAAATTTATTGGAAATTACTCATAAAGGTACTTCACAGGCGAAAGATTCAAAGCTTTCCAACTGGAATCAGAGTACGAAAAGTTCTGTATGGAACCAGATGAGGATATCGACGTCATGTACACAAGATTCATAAAGATCGTAAACGCATTAAAAATCCTCAGAAAGACTTTCTCGGACAGAGGCTTGGTGTGGAAGATTCTTAGATCTCTCCCACCAAAATTCAATCCAAAGATGACGGCCATATCAGAGTCTCATGATCTAAGGCAACTCTAAATTGAGAGCCTCATTGAGAATATAAAAACCTTGAGGTGAAACTCAAAATTCAATATGAAGAGTACCATGCTGAGCCAAAGAAGAAAGCGTTGTCGCTAACATACAAGAAGGAGGCCAATGATGATGAAGAAGACGAAGAAAAGCTCTTAGAATTTCAAGAAATTCATGAAGAATTCGGAGAGAAGAAACTCTTTTGTTAATCGATCCCTTCTCTTTGAGTGAATCCCTTTGCAACCAGTCTGGCCTTAAATCATTCGACCTTTCCTTTAGAGTCTTTCTTAGTCTTAAATACCCATTTAGAACAAATGAGTTTGTTGCCTTTTGGTAACTCAACTAATTCCCAAACTTTATTATGCATCAAAAACAATTCATCTCTCATTGCATCCTACCACAAATCAGATTGAGGTGATCCAGAAACAACTTCAGTGAATGTCACTGGGTCAACTACGTGACCAATGTCAAAATCGCTCTCACCCAAATAAACTTCATAGTCAGAAGAAATTGCAGACCTCCTCTCCCTAGACGATCTTCTAGGATGTGCCTGAACAACATCAATCTTCTGAGGAAACTATGTGGGAGGCGGCTGTAAAGTTGGCTCCACTTCCTCTACAGATTAAACTATAGGTTCAGGTACCTCTAATCTTTCAATAATAGGTAGAGTGTAATCAATAGGTCTAATTTCCTCAACTTCTTCAGTGGTATGAGAGCAACTAGGTTGCTCAGCAACATCAAACTATATAAATTACTTTGTTGTTTGTGACTCAACAATTCTGGGACCTCCAGAAGGGCAGTAAAACTTAAAACCCTTCGAATGATCAGGGTAGCCTATGAAGTAGCAATGAGAAGACCTAGTGACAATCTTACTTTCTGATGGGTTATGTAAATGAACTTCTGCAGGACAACCCCAAACACATAAGTGATTTAGGCTAGGTGACCTGCCAGTCCATAACTCAAAAGGTCTATTGGGCACTAATTTGGATGGAACTCTATTAAGTATGTAAATTGCGGTTTTAAGAACTTCACCCCAAAGAAATTATGGAAGATTTGTCCTACTCATCATGCCCCTCCTTATATTCTTAAGGGTGCGATTGCGCCTTTCGGCCACACCATTTTGTTCAGGACTACCCGACATGGAGTATTGGGCAACAATACCACAACTCTCCAAGTATTTGGCAATATGACCTTTATGTTGCCCAAATACATCGTGTTTGCTAAAATACTCACCTCCTCTATCAGACCTAACAATCTTGATGACTTTCCCCAATTGTTTCTCGACTTTAGTCTTAAAATTTTTGAATTTATCAAGAGACTCAGACTTTTCCTTAATTAAGAACAAGTACCCATAACGAGAGAAATCATCAATGAAAGTAATAAAGTATGTGTTCTTGCAAAGCGTAGATGAATAAGGTCCACTGATGTCCGTATGAATAATCTCCAATAAGTCTAGACTATGTGAATCGCCTTTCTTCTTAATCTTGGTCATTTTATCCTTACAACAGTCAACACATGTCTCTAGGTCACTAAAGTCAAGAGCAAGGAGAATATTTTCCTTAATCAATCTCTCTACTATATCTCTAGAGATGTGACCAAGTTTTTTATGCCACAACATAGAAGACATTTCCTTAAGTAAGGGTCTTTTAGAAGCAACATTTTCTATATTAAATGAAGCCGCACAAATGTCTTTGGGAGGAAGACATATCCTATATAAAGCATTAGACAAAGAGCAATGATCTACAACTTGTGATTTATAAAATAACTGAATTAAACCACCAGAAATTTTGAAACCACAATTAAGTTTGTCTAATGCAGAAACAAAAATTAAGTTTCTTCTAAATGCAGGAACATAAATGTGTCTTTTAATAAAAGCTTAAAATCAGTATCTAAAATCAAGCAAACATCCCCAATGAACTCGACTTCAACTTCAGTATTGTTGCCTAAGGTGAGTCTACACTCATCCTTGCTTGGCCTCCTCCTCCTGTTGGTGAATCCCTATACTGTGTAAGCAACATGATTAGTTGCTCCACTATCAAGCCACCGGGAACTAGATGAGGCTTTAATTAAGTTAGATTCATGTAGGACGAGTGCAAGAGGATTACCTTTAGGTGCAAACCCACGCTTCTCCATCCAAGCTTTGAACTTTAGGCATTCAGACTTCACGTGCTCTTTCTTTTTGTAGAAGAAACAAGTATGAGGATTCTTAATGGAACCAGTAGAATCCTTTGCTCCCCTCGACTAATTAACCATCCTGAATCTTGATTGGAGCCTTGGATTTCATCTTCTTCTTCTTGAGTGAAGGCCTCGAAACATACAGTGCGGTGTAGGTCTTCTCACTTTTCAACTTCTCTTCTTCAACAACGCATCAACTGATGAGATCATTAAGTTTCCAAGCTTCATCTTGAGAATTGTATGTAGTCTTCAGGATGCTGAACTTAGGTGGCAGAGTATTGAGTGCTAGATGCACTATGCAAGTCTCTTGAAGAACAATGTCAAGCTCTTGTATCTTTGTCTGATAGTAAACCATCTTCAAAATGTAATCACGAACACCTCCACCGCGAGTATACCTCGTAGTGAAAAGATTTTGCATGAGTGTCCCAATCTCAGCATTAGAGGACACCGTATACCTCTGTCCCACAGTAGTAATGAAATCCAGTACATCAGTAGTCTCTGGCAGTCCTCTGAGCAAATGCTCAGCAATAGATCTCTTCATGGTCAGCAAATGTATCTTATTGGACTTATGCCATGCTGCATAGTGGTCCTTCTATACTCGAGAACTAGTAACAGTTAACTCCTTAGGCTTCTCAGATGTTAGGGCTAGGTCAACGTCTTCCACTTCTTAAAATTTGACCCAGAAAGTTTTTCAATGGTCGCAAGATTATTGTGGACTGTAAAGGTGACTGAGAAGGAAAACAGTGCAATATATTTAGCAATGAGGATATAATGCGCTTTAAAACCTTGAATAACACACTAACGAGAATTCAGACGCGCCAACACACAACACCTTTGGGCAGAATACGTGTCACACAGTTAGAAATTCTCTACACATGATGAGAAATGGTAATGTTCAAGCCTTTCGTAAATCTACCACCTTTGGGTGAATAGATTACTAAAGCTCTCACATTCCCATCCAAATGCCCGTATGCAAACCTCTAATCCTATCACGCTATCACCACCTTTAGGTGAATGATTGCATGCCAAAATTCGAGTAATCCCAAAGTTGCATGGGATTGAAATCTCATAAATCAATCGAACATGTCACTTTGGTGGAGACTACAGTTCAATTAACCCACGAGATTCTCCTACACTGGAATTTTCTTAATTATTCTCAACTCAAGTATCATGATCTTATAATTATTGACATTAAAAGGGCAATGAAGTGTCTAAAGATCACATCACTAAGAGACTTTAAAATTAATGCACTTCAAAAGTCCCTATCGCATTGATACTCACTATTAATTAATAGGTTTTAATTGAGTGTTCGCTAGTGATAAATCAAATTCAATTACACCATAAATTAAGGGAATTAATTAATATGTTCATGTTCGCTCTGATACTAAATGTTAGAAAAAATTATATGATGCGCATTAGGTCACAAACATGAGAAAAAAAATAAAATCAAAAATAAAATAACATAATGTGGCATATGTGAACAGGATCGAAATGAACATAACTAATTACCTACTTTGATGTGGTGTAGTCAACATAATTTTCAATCACTTTTAAAAAATTATGTGAACATAATAATATGAAGGTAATGAAATGACACGCTAAAAAAATTAAGTGCGGAAATAAAAGTAAATGTGGGTACCGTTCTTAGATTCAGCCTCGTGTCACATAGTTGCCGACATATTTAGAAGTGTACTTGTGTGTGATTGAATGAAAGTAGCTGCCCTCGAGGAGGAAAACGACATACACGAGATGATTTGCAATCAAAGGATTGAGTGACCACTAAGTAATTTCACTGTTAATAATCTTTAATCCAAAACATCCACTGTTTTTTTATGTCCTAGAATACTCTGCTTTAGGAATTAGTTGGCATTTTGGAAACAGGAAAATGGAAAAAGAAACCTTGCAGGATCGATCTCTGATACACCCTTCTTCCGATTCCAGCAAATAACAGAGCAATGAGCACACGTAAATACGAAACTGCTCTTACAGTAATATCTCCAACAAGCAATTAAACATCACACAACCGCAACAGGTAATGATCCCTCCTAAGGGAGAAGAATCTCCCTGAACAGAAGATCAGCCGAAGGAGAGGGGGTCGCCGTTCTCCACCCAGCACATACGATCAGTTTCACATAAAAGTTCAAGCATACAAAACCCTAAATTAAAACAACTACTTATACCCCAACCGGGCAACCTGCAAAAATACCCAAACTGCCCTTTTTAAAACCCAAAAAACAGCGCCCGCCACAGAACGGGTCGCATCAACTGCCTTCCCCATCCGAGGTTCCTTGTCCCCAAGGAACAAAAGATGGAAACTTCTTCTGCAGCATCCACCAGTCCTCCCACGTTGCTTCCTCCCTTGAGCCACCTGTCCACTGCACGAGAAACTGAGTAACCGCACGTCCACCCCGATTGATGATTCTACGTCCCAAGCTCTTCACTGGTTCCACCAAGACATTTCCTTCCGATGTTACCGTCACGGGTAACGACCCGGCTCGTCGTGGTGGTTCCCCCACATACTCCTTCAGTTGTGATATATGAAAAGTTGGATGTATCCTTGCATCGGAAGGAAGTTCCAAGCGATACGCTACCTTGCCCACCCTTTCCAACACCTTGAAAGGTCCGAAGAATTTGGGAGCTAACTTTTGAAAGTTGTGCTCCCGTAAGCTCACTTGACGATACGGTTGAAGCCGGATATAGACCCAAGTTTCGACTTCCAATTGTCTTTCACGCCGCCCTTTGTCCACTAATACCTTCATCCTGTTTTGTGCTTGTGCCAGGTTTTGTTTCAAAAGGGACAGCACCCTTTCTCGAGCTTCCAGCGCGCGGTCCACCGTTGTCATCGATGACTCCCCCTCCGTATATGGTGCGGGTAGCTGCGGCTCCTGCCCGTAGACGGCTTCATACGGTGTCATCTGTATCGCACTATGGAAGGATGAATTGTACCACCATTCGGCTAAGGGCAGCCACTCCGCCCAACTCCGTGGCCGTTCATGGCACATGCAACGCAAATATGACTCCACGCACCGGTTCACCACTTCGGATTGCCCGTCGCTTTGAGGATGATACGCCGTTGAATGATGGAGTTGAACCTGCAAGATGCGAAACAGTTCAAGCCAAAAGTCACTTACGAAGATTGCATCCCGGTCGCTCACAATGGCGGTAGGCAGCCCATGCAACCGAAAAACTGTGTTGAGGAAGATTCTAGCCACCCCTTCTGCTGTGTACGGATGGCTCAGTGCCATAAAATGCGCCTGCTTGCTAAGACGGTCCACCACGACAAAAATCACAGATTTCCCTTGACTCGTAGGAAGCCCTTCGATGAAATCCATTGAGATTTCTTGCCAGATGCGTTCCGGAATGGGTAGGGGCTGCATCGATCCCATGGGCAGTTGGTTCGAGGCCTTGCACGTTTGGCACACCGGGCACCTTTGTATGTACGCGTAGACCTCTTGCTTCATTCCTTTCCAATAATAGACCTTCTTTAAGCGGTGGTACGTAGCCGTGATACCGGAATGTCCTCCCATAGCACTATCATGATATAACTGGAGTAACCGCCGTTTGAGTTCCATGTCCCGCCCCACGACAAGCTTCCCCTTTCGGTGGAGCATTCCCCTTCTCCATTCATATTTCGGTTCATTGGTTGCAACCGCCTCCTTGGATGTAATGATGCGTTGAATATGTTCGTCCTGCTCCCACGATCTCCGGACGGCCTTGAGTAGTTCAGATTGAATTACCACCACCGTTTTGAGTTCCCCTTCCCATTGCTCAAACCTCCGGGACAGGGCATCCGCACAAGCATTCTCCTTGCCTCGTTTGTATTGAATTTGGAAGTCGTAACCCATCAATTTTGCTATGTATTTTTGTTGTGCGGGAGTAGCTATCTTTTGCTCGAGAAGGTATTTCAAACTTTGATGATCTGTCCGTATGATAAAGGGTGTGCTAGCCAAATAATGCCTCCACTGTTGAACGGCCATAACCACCGCTAAAAGCTCTTTTTCATAGGTAGATAACCGAGCGTTCTTTGGCCCAAGTGCCTTGCTAAAGTAGGCTACTGGTTGTCCTTCCTGTAATAAAACCGCCCCAACCCCCGTGTCCGCCGCATCCGTCTCCAAGACAAAGACCTTCCGAAAATCCGGCAATTTAAGCACCGGCGGTTGCGAAACGGCTGATTTCAGATTTTGAAATGCTTCTTCTGCCTCTTTTCCCCAAGTAAAAGTGTGTTGTTGCAATAGTGCAGTTAGTGGCTTGGCCAGAATTCCATATCCTTTAATGAAACGCCTGTAATACCCGGTTAACCCTAAAAAACCCCGCAACTTCTTCACGTTGTTGGGTGGTGGCCAGTCGAGCATCGCCTGTATCTTGCCTGGATCGGTGGCGACCCCTTGGTGCGAGATGAGGTGACCAAGGTAGTCGATTTGTTGCATGCCGAAGTGACACTTGCTACGTTTTAGGAAGAGTTGCTGCTCCTTAAGGATGTGGAGAGTGGTTGACAGGTGGTCCAAATGTGCCTCCCACGATGGACTGAAAATGAGTATATCATCAAAGAAAACCAAAATAAACTTCCGCAGTTGCTCGCGAAATACCAGATTCATTAGACTTTGGAAAGTTGACGGAGCATTGGAGAGCCCGAAGGGCATGACGAGGAACTCATAATGGCCGTGATGGGTGCGAAATGCGGTCTTGTGCACATCCCCGGACGCCATCCGGACTTGATGGTAACCCGCACGCAAATCCAATTTGGAGAAGAAAACCGCGCCATTCAATTCCTCGATCAGTTCTTCAATCACCGGAATCGGAAATTTATCCTTGATCGTGTCGTGATTGAGTTGCCGGTAATCCACACATAAGCGCCACGTACCGTCACTTTTCTTTACCAACACGACCGGAGAGGCGTAGGGGTTGTTGCTATTTCGAATCATTCCGGCGGTCATTAATTCTTCCACCATTTTCTCAATCACTTCTTTTTGTATGGGGGGGGGGGGGGGGGGGGACCGATAGAGACGAATATTTACCGGCATTGCGCCATCCTTAATCGGAATATGGTGCTCGTGGTGGCGGTGAGGAGGTAGCCCGCGAGGTTCAACAAATAATTCCTGAAATTGATTTAATAGTGCCTGTAGCTGGAGCTGTTGTTGTTCACTAATAGTTTGATTGCTTGTAGCTGGCCGAATACAGGACTCCAACTTGTTGACCGACTCAAGCTCAGTTCCACCCTCCGGAGAATTAACTGTCACCTGACACAAGGCTAGCATATTAAGTTGCCCGCCCCTACTAATCATTTTCTGGGACTTCCGCGGGTGCAGCCATGTGCTGGTCGGCTGCTGGGATCCCCGCAAAGAAATTTCGACGAACTCCATCTTTAAATTTTGAAAATCCCACTGAACAACTCCCAAGGTGACTAGCCACTGGACTCCCAAAACCATCTCGCATCCTCCCAGCGGAAGAATGAACATATCTGAGGTGAAAATGACCCCTTGCATTTTCCACTTGAATTCCCGAGCTTTGTACGAGCTTGTGATTGTCTTGCCATTCGCCACCGCTACCTGGAAGTCGGGAATGGAGGTCAATGCACACTGCAACCGCATGGCTGTGTCCAAGTCCAAAAAATTGTGTGTACTCCCAGAGTCGATCAACACATAGATTGGTTGTCCTTGGAACGATGCGGTGACCCGCATGGTTTGAAAATGTGCCGTCCCATCCAAGGCGTGGACCGAGACATGTGTAGGTTCGGTCCCTTGGTCCTCCGTCACATTGAAGTCTTCTAGTGGCGGAATTTCCCCACTCATTTCTTCCTCCTCGGTTTCGTCGGTCACCAGTTCTAAAGAGTACGATTGGCGGCGTTCCAAACAATGATGCCCCGGTGTGTATTTGCTGTCGCACCAGAAACATAGCCCTTTGTTACGGCGTTCGTCCATATCTGCTGATGAGAAGCGTTTTCCCCCTTGTGTAGGTGGGCCTCTGGCCTGGCCGGACCCAATTGGAGCCCCAGGGGCCGGACTACCCATCATGGGTTTGGCCGGTGGTGGCCTTCTATTCTCCCTAGTACTCTGATCCCATGCACTAGAAGAATGACGCCGGCCCGTATAAAACAGCTTCTGCTCCTGCAACCGGGCGAGCGAAAAGACCTCCTGAAGTGATTTGGGTTGGAACATGCGGACGGCATATTCAATTTCGCCCTTCAACCCTGCCAAGCAAAAACTGATGGCGTGCTCCTCTGGCACAGCCACTCGATGTCGGATCAAGTCAAATTCGTCCAAATAACTTTGTACGGATCCCTTTTGTCGTAGGTTCTGTAATTCACTGAGGGGGTCATCGAACAACATAGTACCAAAACGACTGTGGAGCGCTTGACAATACTCCTCCCATGACGGCCATTGCCGAGTTAAGCGGCTTTTCATGAATCCTTGATGCCAATATAGGGCCTTGTCCTCCATGTGCACGGACGCGATGCGCACTTTCATATCCTCCGGAGTCTCATCTACTTCAAAGAATTGATCACATTTGTAGATCCATTCCAAAACCCCTTCGCCAAAAAAACGTGGAAAGTCGATGCGGGAGAACCGAGTGGCGACATGGTGAGGGCTGGTCGCCCGGTGTCGACTGTCTGGAGGGGTAGAGGACGCTCCCGCCCCGCTGGCTTTGTCGGCCTTGAGGACCGAAAGTATTTCCCTGATTTCGTCGGAGGTGCGGCTCTGTTGCTCTGAGAGAGTGTGCAGATGGCGGGCGAGGGCGTCGTGGCTCTGCCGGAGTGCGTCCAGGTCGGTCTGAGTGTCCTTCGAGTGGGTGGCGTCGGACACAGGCATGGCGGCGGGATCGTGCTGCTCTGATACCTTGATACACCCTTCTTCGGATTCCAGCAAATAACAGAGCAATGAGCACACGTAAATACGAAACTGCTCTTACAGTAATATCTCCAACAAGCAATTAAACATCAAACAACCGCAACAGGTAATGATCCCTCCTAAGGGAGAAGAATTTCCCTGAACAGAAGATCAGCCGAAGGAGAGGGGGTCGCCGTTCTCCACCTAGCACATACGATCAGTTTCACATAAATGTTCAAGCATACAAAACCCTAAATTAAAACAACTACTTATACCCCAACCGGGCAACCTGCAAAAATACCCAAACTGCCCTTTTTAAAACCCAAAAAACAGCGCCCGCCACAGAACGTTTCGCATCAATCTCCTCCAGAGATTATTCAAAGAAAACAAGATAAAATAAGTTGATTTTACTTCCTGATTTCGGATTAGGGAAGAGGAAAGATCGGCACACTTCTGTAACGTCACGATGGAGAGTCCAGATTTCAAAAGACCAATGGGATTCTTCTTCCTCCAATCAACGATGTAGATACCTCTTCTGCCAATGCTAAAAACCTGCTTACAATCAATGCAGTGATGAAGTGGGAAGAAGATAAAAAAACTGCAAGCACCCGTTCACCCTTGTTCATGAATGGACGAAATGAAAATTGTCTTTGCGACCGATCCAAAACCGCCTCTTAATAGACAGAGGTAATTTCGATAATTAAAAGGTATAATACCAAATTTACCCTTTATTATTTAATTAATGTTTAACTCATCCCAAACACTTTATTTGGTGTCCGAATTTTAATTCGGTCGCTCCGAAACGTGCCAAAGGTGAAACTTAGCTCACGAAAAAATGATGAGATAGAATTATGGCATAGGCATCTTGGTCACACTAGCACTAAAATTATTTTACAACTAGCCAAAGATAAACTAATTAGAGAATTACCTTTGCTTAATGAAAATTTATCTTCACTTTGCCCACCTTGTCAAAAAGAAAATTTTTCTAAAGCTTCTTTTAAAAGTAAAAATGAAATTTCTACTACTAGGCCCTTACAATTAATTCATATGAATTTTTTTGGTCCAGTAAGCATCGCCAGTCTATGTGGTAGAAAATATACTTATGTTTTGATTGATGATTTTTCTAGATATTGTTGGGCAATCTTTCTTGTTGAAACCGATTTCTCGGTCTCTTGTGGAGCTCGGGGCCCTCAACGAATTGAGGGGCAGTTAGCCCTTACCGTTCCCTCGGAAGAGGTAGGCAGATAACTCGGACAAAGAACAAAGACCCTGGTCTTAGCATGGAGGTCCCTCCACTAACCCGGAGGATCGTTGAGCGCTTCCCCTCCCAAGCCAAAGTTAAGACTCGGGCACCTTGGAGAGCTAGAGAGCCCAAACCAAAGCGACCTAAGGAGAGAAGAAGGCTCAAAGATTCTGAACCGGTCCTCTTCCAAGGTGCCCTTTGAGGTCTATTTATAGATCTTAGTTTTGTGGTCTGCAAATAACCAGATTCCGCCTTTTAGTTTTACTATCCGCACCCCAAATGGGTCTGCTAACAGCCAAACTCCGCTGTTTGGAGAGGCTAAGGGCAGACCACCAAGGGTAACAAGAGTATTTTGACCCTATCGGCTTATGGGCCAAAAACTGCGAGAACCATTCTATGGAGTGCTCTCGCGGTCCCTCTCGCGAGTCCTGCTCGCGGTAACTCTTCAAGGCGATCGCCCTGCGAGGACCTCGCCGGCCCCCCTCCTAGCGGTATCTGCCGAGGTCCGATCTCGCGAGGCCTGGACCTCGCGACCCCTCTCGCGTGAGTCCCTTTGGCTTCAACGACCCCTTATCTCGGCAACCAAACCCTTCTCGCTCGCCCTTCAGCGAGCTCCGTCCCATTGCCTTCTTTAGACAATCTCCCCGCATGGCGAATATCGGGGTTGTACACAATCCCCGCTCTTCGCGAGGACATTTGTGATCGCGAAGAATCATCCAACCCCTGATATTCGCCCGCTATTTGATGATCTGTCAGGAATCTTTGGTGGGACCCCCTCTGGGTTATAAATATCGTCCCGAGTCTCCAGGGGCGTGTGCCGCCATTCCTTTTCTTTTCCCTTTGCCTGACACTGTAGCTGTCTATAGATGCCTCTTACTGAAGAAATCAAGGCTCGCATGAGGGAGGTGAGAGCCGGCGGGCTCCCTTCTACGGCCAAGGTTCCTGCCTGGATGAACCGGCCCTCTCCCGCCGTGTCGCCGAATGTTAAGAAGGCGAAAGCGGCTCGCCGAACCGGGGACGACTCCGCGATGTTGGACTCCTCCCCCGACGATCGCCATAACGAGAAGGTACGAGCCACCCATCCCGTTCGTGTTAATGAATTTGCCTGTCATTCATTTCTACTCGCAGGATGCTTTGCCGAGCGAGAACGCTGGAGAACCCGCAGAGGGATCTCGCAAAAGCCTGCAGGCGGATGTGAACCTCACAGGGAAGGACATTACTGGTACGATCCTAATCTCGCGCGCCAGAATGTTTCTTGTCAACTGACCTCCGTTCCTTACTTTTTACAGTCTCGCCCCTGAAGTCTCTGGCCCGCCAGACATCGCGGCCTCCGCTCCGCTTCCGCCTCCTGACAAAATCATAGACAAGCCCGAATTTCAGCTCTTGACGAGCGAGGAGACCGGGGGCTCTGCGCCGCCGAAGATCCCTCCTACCAACAGTGCTGCCTACCCCGTCGGCTTGGGCAAATCTCTCTATCCTTACTACGGCAACGTGTTCCAGGGTCGTCCCTCGACCTCTCGCCCCCCGCTTGGTAAGTATCCTGACCTCGCGGAAACCCTACGCGGGCTTACGCGCGCCATCTGACCTCTTCGTAATATCTCGCAGACAATACTGAAAATCCGCCTACCGATTCTGAGCTGGGCGACGACGAAATGTCCCCCCTTCCGGACCAGGTGGAGGACTTCTTAGGGGATCCGCGAGACCCCGAGATGTTGAAGCAGCGAGCCGCGAATTTACTGAGGAAGCACGGGAGGATGTTGATGGACCTCAACATGCAGGCGAGGCGAGACAGAGAAGCCACCGAGGACAGGCACGCGGTTTTGATGGAAGAATGTGCGAGGCTTTGGCAGGCGAGACATCGTGACCAGGATGAGAGTGCTACGACGCCGGAGGTTCGTATAGCCAGGATGAGAGACTACGCCTAACTCACGGACAGGGAGGGCCGATTGGCCGAGGAGCACTACAACTCCAGGGTACCGCCGAGGTCTGGGTCGCGGGGTGGGGGCAGGTGGAAATGACTGCCCCATGATTCTCGCTAACTGTTATGTCGTGAACTTATTTGTAATGGATGTCGTTGTTGTTAGACAATCTCGCTACGACTCGTGACTCGCGCATCGGCCACTCGCTGGCTTTTATCTCCTTTGATCATAAATATCACTAGTTTTTATAAATTCTCGCTTGCTTCTAGTACCTCTGTTTTATTTGTTACGTTGTGTTCTCGGGGACCTTCTGTTCTCGCCGAATACATCTCGCGAGGTGTTGTTTATGCTAACCCCGCAGGTTTCTCTCGCCCGCGGGCATGATGTGATGTTTTCTCCTGCGATGACCATTCTCGCGTTTTACGTTGTCGAACTCCCGCGATGATCGTTCTCGCGTTTTACATTGCTTACTCCTGCGATGACCGTTCTCGCATTTTACGTTGTCGAATAGACGAGTGCAGGACCTTTTCGGCTGCTCTGGCCCTGCGCTATTCGCCTTAGTTACTATTCTCTTAGTTGCGCGTATTTTCTCTAGGTTTTGCAAGGCATTTTTTCTCTCGGCGAGAGCTCGCCTCTTACCTGGAACCGGCACCCTTTCTGCCGCGGACTGGATGTTCTGAATCGCATAGGATTGATTCTCGCCGTTCGCATAATATCGTGCGAAATTTCTCTTTGCCGAGAGGGCCTGCCCGCCGAGCGAGACAGAACCTTCCAGTAAAAAGACCTGTTATTCTTGCAAGCCTCTCCAGAGATCAACCTGAACCCCCCGTCTAGGTGAGAGCCCTGGAGCGGAATCAATCTGGGGCATTCCGGCACCAACACATCCAACCTTGCCAGCCTCTCCAGAGATCAACCTGAACCCCCCGTCTAGGTGAGAGCCCGGGAGCGGAATCGATCTGGGGCATTCCAGCACCAACATATCCAACCTTGCCAGCCTCTCCAGAGATCAACCTGAACCCCCCGTCTAGGTGAGATCCCGGGAGCGGAATCGATCTGGGGCATTCAAGCACCAATATGTCCAACCTTGCCAGCCTCTCTAGAGATCAACCTGAACCCCCCGTCTAGGTGAGAGCCCAGGAGCGGAATCGATCTGGGGCATTCCAGCACCAACATATCCAACCTTGCCAGCCTCTCCAGAGATCAACCTGAACCCCCCGTCTAGGTGAGAGCCCGGGAGTGGAATCGATCTGGGGCATTCCAGCACCAACATATCCAACCTTGCCAGCCTCTCCAGAGATCAACCTGAACCCCCCGTCTAGGTGAGAGCCCGGGAGCGGAATCGATCTGGGGCATTCCAGCACCAACATATCCAACATTGCCAGCCTCTCCAGAGATCAACCTGAACCCCCCGTCTAGGTGAGAGCCCGGGAGCGGAATCGATCTGGGACATTCCAGCACCAACATATCCAACCTTGCCAGCCTCTCCAGAGATCAACCTGAACCCCCCGTCTAGGTGAGAGCCCGGGAGCGGAATCGATCTGGGGCATTCCGGCACCAACATCTCCAACCTTTGTCACCCCGGCATGGCCGCAGCTGTAAGCACCACAAAAAGGAGTAAGACATTTAATAAACAACAGAATAAAGCTTTCAAGTGTAAAATCGTTTCAAATCATCCCCACTCCGGGCTCGGTCGAGAGGCACCCTATCAACATCCTGGAGATGATACCCCCCTGACTTGAGCACCTTGCTTACAATATATGGACCCTCCCAATTGGGGTTAAGTTTACCCATCGCGGCCCCTCTGCCGGCTGCATCCACCTTCTTCAGGACTAGGTCTCCTTTCTGAAAGTGCTTGATCCGGATATGTTTGTCAAAATATCGAGCCATTCGCCGTTTGACCTCTTCCTGCCTGATGGTGGCCAAGTCCGGAGTTCTTCCACCAGGTCCAAAGATAGCCTCTGCTCCGCACTGTTATCTTCTAGCCATTCTTCATCCCCCTCGCTTGCAGCGATCACCCGGGGGGTTTTTACCTCGAACTCTATGGGGAGAACGGCCTCGGACCCGTGAGAGAGCTTGAACGGAGTCTCCCCGGTGGCAGTGTTCGGAGTAGTCCTCATGGCCCAGAGGACGGAGGGTAGCTGTTCTACCCAGTTTCCCCGAAGGTTCTCCACTTTCTTTTTTAATAGGTTAACGATTATTTTGTTCGCCGCTTCCACCTGCCCATTGCTCCTCGGGTGGTGGACCGATGCGAACCTGAGGTCAATGCCGAGCTGAGTGCAAAAGCCAACAAACTCTCCACTAGCAAACTGCGGCCCATTGTCCGTCACTATAGCTAGAGGTAGCCCGTGCCTGCAAATTATCTCCCCCCACAAGAAATTCCTTATCACCTGAGAGGTTACCTTAGCGAGTGCTTTCACTTCTACCCACTTGGAGAAGTAGTCGATCATGACCAGCAGGAACTTCCTCTGGCCGCTAGCTTGGGGGAAGGGACCGACCAGGTCTAACCCCCATATGGCGAAGGGTCAGGGAGCCGTGAGGGTCCGGAGTCTTTGAGCTGGGAGGAGTTGGAGCGGAGCATAGAGCTGGCACTTCGGACACTTCCTCGCGAACTCCGCTGCGTCCTTGCTGAGAGTGGGCCAGAAGTAGCCTTGCCTCAACACCCTTCCCTCCAGGGTCCGACTCCCGGAGTGACTGCCGCACTCCCCAGAGTGGATTTCTTCCAAGACTCTCGGGACCTCCTCCTCGGAAACGCAACGGGCCAGGAGTCCCGAGAGAGTTTTTCTATATAGCCCTCCTGCATGCAAGGAGTAATAAGAGGACTTATACCTGAAGCGCCTCTTGTCCACGTCCTCTCCAGGGAACTGCCCGGAGGATAGGAAGGTGATGAACAGATCCATCCATGAGGCTCGTTGATCCACCTCCATCAATTCTCCTTCCTCGATGGAGGGCCGGAAGAGTTCCGAAGCCGTCCCTCCCGCTCGGGGGCCAAACTTGGCTAAGAGATCCTCCTGGATGCTCTCCTCCCTCGGCACGTGCTTGATGGTGAAGGTGCAGAACTGCCCGATGAACCCCTTAACCTTCTCCAGGTATAGCAGGAGGGTCGGGTCCTTTGCTTCAAACTCTCCCTTGATCTGGCATGCTACCACCATGGAGTCCGTGGAGACCTCCACATCCTGCACCCCTAGTTCCCAGGCCAGCCGAAGGCCCGCTATCACTGCCTCGTACTCAGCCTGGTTGTTGGTAATTGGGAAATGGATGTTTAAGGCTTGCTCAATCCGAGTCCCCTGAGGACTTACCAGGACTATTCCCCCTCCATAGGAGTATTTTCTCGATGCTCCGTCCACCAACATCTTCCATGCCTCTGGGGGAGGTGTCTCGTGCTCCCCCACTTCGGCCGCATAGTCGGCCATGAAGTCTGCCACCGCCTGAGCCCTGATGGACGTCTTGGGCACGAACGTGATATTGAATTCACTTAACTCCACGGACCACTTTGCCAACCTTCCTGAGTGCTCCACCCCTTCCATGATTTTACGGAGCGGGTGGTCCGTCACTACCTTGATTGAATGGGCTTGAAAGTAAGGTCGGATCCTCCGGGCCGACACTACCAATGCGAAGGCTAACTTTTCCAGGATCGGGTACCGGAGCTCTGCCTTCTTCAGCACTCGACCGACGTAGTAGATAGGGAATTATTTCTTCCCCTCTTCCCGGATCAACACGGAACTTACTGCTTCGGACCCTACCCCCAGGTACAGGGATAGGTCTTCTCCTGGCCTCGGCCCCTGGAGCAGAGGGGTTTGGGTGAGCTGTTCTTTCAGAGCCTGGAAGGCTTCCTCGCACTCCCGGGTCCACTCAAACTTCTTGTTG
The DNA here is from genome assembly GCA_033032865.1 of Dactylorhiza incarnata. Taxonomy (NCBI): domain Eukaryota; kingdom Viridiplantae; phylum Streptophyta; class Magnoliopsida; order Asparagales; family Orchidaceae; genus Dactylorhiza; species Dactylorhiza incarnata. The sequence goes on from JAWHQI010000130.1 coordinate 4,067,433, forward strand.
CCCCGTAGTACCTTGAAAAAAGGTGCACACTTTTCCCCTGCCTTGGAGAGGAACCTGCTGAGTCCGGCCAACTTCCCTGTAAGGCTCTGAACCTCCTTTGGATTCTTCGGCGACCCCAACTCCATTACCGCCTTAACCTTGTCCGGGTTAGGCTCCACTCATGCGGGGGTGAGTAAGTGGCCTAGGAATTTTCCTCGGCTTGCCCCGAAGACACATTTCAAGGGATTGAGCTTCATTTTGTAGCGCCGCAGGGTCCCAAACGTCTCCTCAAGGTATCGGAGGTGAGACCCAAGGTCTCGGCTTTTTACCATGAGGTCGTCAACATAAACCTCCAAGTTTCTTCCCTTTTGCTCGCGGAAGACCCTGTCCATCATCTTTTGTTATGTGGCACCTGCATTCTTGAGCCCGAACGGCATCATCTTATAACAGTAGCATCCATCCCCCGTGATGAAGGAGACATCATTGATGTCCGGGGGGGGGGGGTGCATGCGGATTTGATGGTAACCTGAAAAAGCATCTAAGAAAGACATCACAGGAAAACCGACGGCTGAGTCAACCAGCGCGTCGATCCTAGGCAGGGGGTAACAATCTTTAGGGCATGATTTATTAAGCAAAGAAAAGTCGATACACATCCTCCATTTACCTCCTCCCTTCTTTACCATAACGACGTTGGAGACCCAGCCTGGATACTGGATCTCCGTTACAAAGCATGCCTGTAGGAGGTTGCTCACCTCCTCGCGGATGAGCCCTTCCAGCTTGTCGGCGGTGGGCCTTCTCTTCTGACGGATAGGGCGGATGTCGGGGTCGAGGTTGAGGCGGTGGCAAGCCACATCCACGTCGATCCCGGGCATTTCCGCGGTGCTCAGGGCGAAGGCGTCTATGTTCTCCTGCACGCACGCCAGGATCTCCGCTTGATCTTCCGGGTTGAGTCCCCCGCTGACCCGGACCTTCTCTACCACCCCTAGCCGGGTGGTGACTTCGAGCTCCGCGACCTCGTCCATAGCCTCCAGCCGGGACTGCTCTCCCCAAGCCTTTTCCTCCTCGGCATAAGTGAGAGCCTGGGTTCCTTCCCCGACCTCCTTCTCTACCACCATCAGCTCCTCCGCCCCTCCCTCCTGGGCCTTCTCTTCTTCTTCCTCTCTTTCTGCCCAGGGTCCTTCAGCTACCCCTTCTGGGGCATGGACTTCATCTCCCTCCATCTTCTCCTCGGCTACCTCCTTTCCTCCGGCTTCAGCTGCCTCCTCCATCATCTTATCCCACTCCTCAGCTTCTCCCATCCAGGAGATGGTGTTGACTGCTGTCACGTAGCACTGCCTTGCCACCTTGGGATCCCCCCTGACCCGCACCTGAACCCCTCCGTCGTTAAACTTAAGGCATTGATGAAAGGTGGAGGGGACACAGCGGAACGCGCTGATGAGTGGCCATCCAAAGATGGCGCTATAGCTGCTTGGAGCGTCCACTATGACAAAACGGCAGTTTCTGGACTGCCCCCCCAGGGTCACATGAAGTCCTACTCCTCCTTCTACTTCTTTCCTCTCCCCCGAGAATCCAAACAGAGGGCCATCCGAGGCCAACACCCTTCTGGGCTCTACCTCCATCATGTCAAACGCCTTCTTGAAGATGACGTTGACCGAACTCCCATTGTCCACTAGGATTCGGGAGACGGTGAAGTTTTCGATTGCCTTCTGAATGACCAGCGCGTCGCAGAACGGGTCCTCATAGCCCGGCATGTCCTTCTGGGTGAAAATGATTTTTTCGGCCGGGAGTGGAGCGGTGGATGTTGAAGCTATGCTCCGGCGGTAGATGGTATGGAGGCTAGCCTTGCGGGTCGCCTCCACCCCTACCCCCCATGGATCACCCCAATTCCTCCCCTATTTCCCACATCATTTCTATCCTCACACCTTTCCTCCTCCTCTTCTCGAGGCTCGACCTCCACGATCCTCACTGGCTGAAGCTGCTGTGGTGCGGGCGCTCTGCCCCTCTTTACTTCCAGGAACTCCGGGCAGGTGTCCGTTGCGTGACCTTCCTCATCATGGAAGATACAATACGGCAACGTCACCTCCCCTGCATCAGCCTCCGCCACCCTATTCCTTCTCCTCCTAGCGGCTGCCGCTTCCACCTCGCCCCTCCTTCCTCTTCCCCTTCCCCGGCCAATTGCCATGTCCTGTTGAGGTGGGGGAGGCATCTGCATCGGACCCTGCCTCCACCCCAACTGGGGGGGGTCTCCATTGACCTCCGAAATGGTTACCCCTTCCTGGGCCGTAACCCCTTCCCTGCCCTTGCATTCCTCCACCTTGCGGCCTCCATCCCCCCTCCGGGGCCCGGGGCTCTTCCCTTCTCCTGACCTCATGCTGTCTCACCTCCGGCTCACTGAGCTTTGCTAGCCTCTTGGTGAGCTCCGGGTTGGCTTCTTCACTCGCAACTTCCTCCGACACCCTCTCCATCAGCTCTTCGTAGGAGACGGGGGCTTTTCTCTTCAACGCCATCTTGAAGAAACTCTCTTTCAACCCAACCGTGAAGGCAAGTTGGAGTGTAAACCCAGGCATCTCCTGAGTGAGCTGCACTTCCTCTTGGAACCTTTCGACATATTGAGCCAGCGACTCCCTGGGCTCCTGCTTCACTGCGAAGAGGGAATCAGCGTCCTTCTTCCTCTTTTTTGAGGTCGAGAACCTCAGCAAAAAACTTCGGCGCAAGTCCTCGAACGCGTAGATTGATCCTGCAGGGAGTTGATGGAACCAGTCCCTGGCCTTCTCCTTGAGGGTGACGGCAAAGAGCCGACACTTGAAGGCATCTGACATCGGCCTGATGGAGACCGAGTCTTCGAAGCTCTGCAGGTGCTGGATGGGGTCCCCTACCGTTGTAGTACACCCGGTCCCACTCTCCGAACCCCCCGGGGACGGGTGCGGAAAGCACCAACTCGCAAAAGGGGCTCCCCCTGTCACTCTTTCTGGCTCCACTCGCCCCCCAAGCTCTCTCGCCAAACTTGAGCTCGCCGGGACTGCACTCGCGACGGCGGTGCTCGCCTGAACCACCCAGACCGTCGTCGCATCCTCTTGGCGCGTATTTGCCTGCACCACGCTCGCTGGGACGGAGTTCGTTAGCACTGAGCTCGCCGACACGGAGCTCGCCGGCAAGGAGCTCGCCGGACTGGCGATCAACACTCGCCCTTCCCTGTCCTGACCTGACCCAATGGCGACTTCCTTTCCAGTCCTTCCCCTTGGAGCATTCACGCCGACCGTCGTTGAGGGAGGGGTCGCCTGAGGTGCTGGGGTCGAAAACTCGCTTCGCAGAGCTGTGACCGTGAACCCCAAGGTGTCGAGCACCTCCTTTCTGAAATCTGCGAGCATCCTGGCCATCGCCTCCTGAGGTGTCTCGCCGAACTCCTCGCCTTGCTCCTCATCGCCCGCCATATCCCTTCTCCGGAACTTTCTTGAACCAGCCACACTCCACGCTCACCGCACCAAAATGTTGAAACCGATTTCTCGGTCTCTTGTGGAGCTCGGGGCCCTCAACGAATTGAGGGGCAGCTAGCCCTTATCGGTCCCTCGGAAGAGGTAGGCAGATAACTCGGACAAAGAACAAAGACCCTGGTCTCAGCAAGGAGGTCACTCCACTAACCCGGAAGATCGTTGAGCGCTTCCCCTCCCAAGCCAAAGCTAAGACTCGGGCACCTTGGAGAGCTAGAGAGCCCAAACCAAAGCGACCTAAGGAGAGAAGAAGGCTCAAAGATTCTGAACCGGTCCTCTTCCAAGGTGCCCTTTGAGGTCTATTTATAGATCTTAGTTTTGTGGTCTGCAAATAACCGGATTCCGCCTTTTAGTTTTACTACCCGCACCCCAAATGGGTCTGCTAACAGCCAAACTCCGCTGTTTGGAGAGGCTAAGGGCAGACCACCAAGGGTAACAAGAGTAATTTGACCCTATCGGCTTATGGGCCAAAAACTGCGAGAACCATTCTAAGGAGTGCTCTCGCGGTCCCTCTCGCGAGTCCTGCTCGCGGTAACTCTTCAAGGCGATCGCCCTGCGAGGACCTCGCCGGCCCCCTCCTAGCGGTATCTGTCGAGGTCCGGTCTCGCGAGGCCTGGACTTCGCGACCCCTCTCGCGTGAGTCCCTTTGGCTTCAACGACCCCTTGTCTCGGCAACCAAACCCTTCTCGCTCGCCCTTCAGCGAGCTCCGTCCCATTGCCTTCTTTAGACAATCTCCCCGCATGGCGAATATCGGGGTTGTACATTTCTTACCTCAAAATCCGATGCTTTTTATGAATTCTCAAAATTGTGTAAGTGTATTCAAAATGAACTTAATCTAAACACTCAACGCATTTGCTCGGATCATGGAGGAGAATTTGGAAATGAAAAATATACCACTTTTTGTAGTGATATAAGAATTAAGTATAAATTTTCCGCTCCACGCACCTCACAACAAAATGGTGTTGTGGAGAAAAAAAATAGAACCCTTCAAGAATTAGCACACACCATGCTTTCTAAATTTGGGTTGCCTAGATCATTTTGGGCCGAAGCCGTTAGCACATCATGTTACGTTATTAATCGTGTCATGCTTCTACCCTTCTAAAAATTAACTCATAATGAATTGTATTTTCAAAAGAAGCCTAGTGTATCATATTAAGTATTTGGTTGCAAATTTTTTTTATTAAACACAAAGGATTCATTAAGAAAATTTGATGAAAAATATGAAGAGATTAAATTTTTCTTGGGCATTCTTCAACTAGTAGAGCATATATAGTATATAACAAAAGAACAAAAATATTTGTAGAATCTATTCATGTTAGATTTGATGAGCTTGTTCCTTGTGTAAAGAGAATTATTGCAGAAAATGAAGAGGAACTCCAATCCCCATTAGAGCATGAGGATGACGAGTCATCGAAGAGGAGAACAAGGAATAGGAGAACAAGGAAGAGGAGGACAAGCAATAGGAGTATGTGCCTCCTAGCATGCTAAAGTTCACAAAACATCATCCAGGGGAGCTAGTCATTGGAGAGCCATTGAAAGGGGTAACGACTCATTCTTTCCTACATGAATCTTTTTCGACCTTTGATTTCTTTCTGAAATCGATCCAAAAATATTTCAACTGCTCTAAATGATGAATTTTGATTTTTATCAATGAATGAAGAATTAGACCAATTTGAATGAAATAAGGTTTGGAATCTTATAGAAAGACCATCTAATCACCCAATAGTAGGGGTAAAATGTATTTTCAAAAATAAATTAAATGGTGAATCTAGGATTACTAAGAACAAAGCTCGCTTGGTAGCACAAGGGTATTCTCAAATCGAGGGGATAGATTTTGATGAAACATTTGCACCCGTTGCTCGCTTAGAATCCATTAAATTTTTTCTTGCATTTGCGAGTTCAAATGATTTTAATTGTTTCAAATGGATGTTACAAGTGTTTTTTTAATGGGGTTATTAAGGAAGAGGTTTATGTTGAACAACCCCCAGTTTCCTAAATGAAAATTTCCAAATCATGATTCAAACTAGATAAAGCACTTTATGGTTTAAAATAAGCGTCACTTGCTTGAAATGAAAAATTATCCTCATTTTTATTAAAGCATAGTTATGCAATGGGAGGAGCTGATAACACACTCTTGACTAAGCATCTTAATAATGATTTGATCATATTACAAATTCATACAGATGATATAATTTTTGGAGCCACTAATGAAGAGTTGTGTAATGAAGTTGTACTAATAATGCAAAAAGAATTTGAAATGAGCTTAGTAGGAGAACTCATATATTTTCTAGGTTTTCAAATCAGACAAAGAAATGATGGAATATTTATTAGTCAATCTAAATATGTTCATGATATGTTTAAAATATTTGGATTTGAAAACTTAAAACAAGTCTCTACTCCTATGAGTGCATCTCTAAAATTAGGAAAAGATGAAGTCAAAATATCTATTGATCAAATGTTATATAGAGGAATGATAGGTTCATTATTGTATCTATGTGCTTCTAGACCAAATATTATGTTTTACGTTTGTTTATGCGCTAGATTTCAAGCTAATCCTAAATAATCTCATTTAAAAGCCGTTAAACGAATCTTTAGATGTAGGATAGAGAGCTTACCCAACTGTTCCAAAAGCCCAAACTTGTGGAAAGGGCGCTACTTTTTTCCCTTAAAGAAGTAGCAAAGTGCCATGAGTCAAGTGAAGGAACATTAGACGCAACAATCCCCCCCAGCATACAACACGACCCGCCAACATAGAGGTGGGACCCACATGACTCAAAGGTGGCAACTACATGGCTCAGAGGTAGGGTTACCACATAGTTGCGGCCGCCTGACCCGCTGGACCCACACAAGCAGAGAGTAATTTCATGATTAATAAGTGCCCCCGGTCTCGAACTCATGACCTCCTATGATACCACTTGTAGGATAGAGCGCTTACCCAACTATTTTAAAGCTCAGACTTGTGGAAAGGGCGCTACTTTTTTCCCTTAAGGAAGTAGTAAAGCGTCACATATGAAGTGAAGGAACGTTGGACCCAACATTAGATATTTAATCGGATCATCTAATTTAGGTTTATTGTATCCTTATAATGATTCATTCATATTGCATGGTTATTCCGACTTGGATTATGCAGATTGTTCACTAGATCGTAAGAGCACAAGTGACACATGTCACTTCTTAGGCCCATTACTTGTAGCATGGTCGAGTAGGAAACATAATTCTGTTGCCCTCTCCACCACCGAGGCCGAATATATCACACTAAAAAGTTGTTGTGCACAAGCCATTTGGATGAGTCAAAATTAGAAGACTTTGAGATTCATCTAAATAATATTGAATTAAAATATGACAACAAAAGTGCAATCGATCTAACCAACATTCTCATTCATCATTTAATGTCTAAACACATAGATGTGCACCATCACTTCATTAGAGATCACATTAAGAAAGAACATGTGAGAGTTAGCTTCATAGGCATGGAGTCCCAACTTGCGGATATCTTTAACAAACTTCTCCCTGATGAACGTTTCAAAATGCTTAGGTTAGAAATGGGTATCCTAGATATATTCCATTAAAACCTATAAAAAGCTACTTCTCCTCAAAATAAAATTCTATGTTATCTCTCATGCTTATTGTGTCTCGTCATATCTTCAAATACCTGAATCTTTAGTCATAAAAAAACCTTCAAATTTGAATTATAGTGCTAACGACATTTTGTCTAACGTGTGGCGTTTAACTATTTTTCCTAAAATTGGTACTTTCTCTCTGCATTTTTCTTTGTATGTCTCTTTATATCTTTGCTTGCATCTTATTTTTATATTAATTTCTCGAAAAACTAAAACCCAATAAAAAGTAAAAACCATTTTTAAACAAACAAAAACATGTTTAAAGAGCCTTCTAATTATCTCTATAATGTCTGAAATTTCTTCACTAAGAAGGCCTCTATATAATATCAATAAATCAAAGATTTTTTAAAAAAATACAAGAAATAGTGCACTGTTTCGGCGTTAAGAGTCAATGCCCAACGTTAGTGGTCAACGCCGGCCTGCGTTATGAGCTAGCGCTCGACGTTAGACCTTCTGCTACAATTTCCATTTTTTGTTGAATAATCTCTGGTATTTTCTCATGGATATTTTTCTTTTTGGTTCTTTGTTTTGAAAGATTTTATTTTTTTATTAATTTTTGTTTTTCTTTATTAAAAAATCCACAAAAAATTTAAATAATAAAAAAATTTCAAAAATATGTTTTGTCATGCTTTTGTTATAAATTTTCAAAAATATGTTTTGTTTTACTACTTGACTATAAGATTTCACATGAGCAAAAATCTTGTTATTTTCTTTTCAAATGGTCAAATTTGATTAAACATACTCTTAAAGATTATCTTCAATGTTTCATTTTAATTTCAAGTTTCCTAAATATTGTTTTGTCTTGTCATGCCTTGACCATAATCTTGTTTTGTGCAATGAAATAGACTATAGAAAAGTGTGTAAGTTTGCCTAGCATGCCTCTGAATATGAGTAATGTTTTATGTTAAATAATGATTCATTCACTCACTCTTTTGGTAATCTACATGTGCTCATAATCTTAGTCTTGCATGATTTTGTAGTGTAATAGTTTTAACATGTTAAGCTGTATATCTAAATTACCTACACCCTCTTTTAATAAATAAATTTCTTGCACATATAGAAGTGTGGTTTCAAAAATTTAGATGTTTGCAAAAAATAAGTGAATTCAGAGACCTTTGTCCTAAATAAAAAATTTATGAATAAAATGACAAAGATAACTCCACCAAACACTACTTAGCCTCCTGATAAGTCTTAATGAGCATTGTGAGGATGAGCACCTTGAAAAAATTGTAAAGTGTCTTGAGCAAACACATCTTTTTATCACTTCTATTTATACACCGGATCACCCAAAATTAAATATATACAAATGCTTATGTCATCCCCCAAGCAATACTTTGCTCCCTGATAAGCCTTAATGAGCTTTATGTGGGCGAAGCACCTTGGTAGTTATACTCTTTTATGTGCTTTGAAATAAACAATATAGAATTGGCGTATGGAAGTAATTTTAAGACTACACTCTTAATATTATTTTACTACTTCATTACAAATGTCAAGTGTTTTGATTATATCACTTGTATACTATTATCAAAATACAATTTACACACATCATTATATTTCATAAAGTTTCTACTCATGAGAATTGGATTCTAATGCATATATACTTAATTCTCTAAAAAGCTTAAGTAAAAGCACTAGATTGCAATGCATGATCTCTATAATGTTTTTCCTTACTTGAAATACAAATTAGTTACATTGTAGCTAGGCATGCAAAAAGGCCCGGCGGGCCCAGGCCAACTAGGCCCAGGCTTTTTGTCTGCCACACACAGGTCGGGCCTCAGACAAACCGGGCCCAGACAGGGCCCGGGCCCCTCTTAAAAAGAGGGGCCTGAGGGAGCACACCTGACTGGGGCAAGTTAGAACGGGCCAGGCCCGGGCCTAGTCGGCTCCCTCTAAAAAAGGCTATGATGGGGCCAACTTTTAATTGCTAGGGCCACATGACCCCAGCAATTAAAAGCTGGGGCCACGCCCCAACACTTTGTAAGGCTGGGGCGTTGCCCCAATAATTAAATGTTGGGGCGGTGCCCAAACAATTAAATGTTGGGGCAATGCCCCAGTATATTATTGGGTCGTGTGCCAGGGCAGGTCTGGGCTGGACACGGGTCAGGCACCAGGCTGGGCTTCACTTAAAAAAGTGGGCCTTGTGAGCCCACTTAGTCCCGGTCCTAATCAGACCCAGACATAACTGGGCCCAGACCCGGGCACACCCGGGCAGACCCGGGCACACCCAGGCAGACCCCGACACACCCGAGCCGGGCAATCGGGCTCGGACTTATTTTGCATCTCTAATTGTAGCTATTATCTTTTTGAATATGACAAATCATGCTTGTCTTTAGTTGTTTGCAAAATTTTCAAGATTAACGCTCCTTACATGTGAAAATTCTTAAAAATTGTTTGCACTTATTTTTTTAAAATCAAAACTAAAAATAAAAAAACTTTATCTAAAAATTGAAATGATTATGTTGGTTACTTTAGTTTCCGCATAATTGATACGATCATGTATTTTTACCATGCTTATCTCTAGTCTTAATCTTAAAGTTTTTTTCATCACTTGTGTTTCAAAACTTCTTTTCACTTTCTTCTATTTCAACAAGTGGTAGACTTGCTTGGTAAATTACAAGAGATTTTGTTTCTTACATACTTATCATATTTTTTCTGCTGCACTAATCCCTCTAAGCTCGATCATGACTTCCTCTATTTTACAACAAAACTCTTAACGCTCTCTTAGTAGTCCTAACCTTTACCTCTTTATCTTATTATATCCTTATTTTGTTTCACTCCACCCACTTTTGCTAATAACAAAAGGGGGAGAATAAAGTGACAAATCTTAATGATTATGAATTAGGATTCAGTAGATTAATGCGGGAGCATAAATCTATTCTATGAGAGCATACACTAAGGGGGGCACTTAAATAGGGGGAGCACATATCTCTAAATATATTTCTCATAAAAATCTCTAAGTAGTATAATGACATATCTCTTTATAAAAACACATCATTTACCTTTGTAATCTAATTTATCTTAATTTGATATATTATTATCAAAAAGGGGGAGATTGTTGGATCACGATTTTCTGCATCTCTTTGGTTTGACAATAATAAATCATACTTGTATTTGATCAAGTTTGCCATTGTGTTTTTAGTATGCAGGATTGAACACAGATGACACTAGGATGCTATATTTTGGTCTGGACTGGCTTAATATACTAATAGAAAAGAATGTTGTCTAACACCAGGCATTAGGGCCAATGTCGGCATTGATCCTCGATCCCACCAGTGTGAAATTGCTATGGAGGGAAGCTGCTGTGATTGTGGGAGCAGTTTTGGAATGACTAGGTCTAACGCCAAGCGTTAGCCTTAACGCCAACGTTATAATTGCCTAAATAAGAGCTTTCCAAACATGTAATATCTCCTTCCTGGAATGAGGATACGTGCCATCAATCATTTCTAAACTGAATCAACGTCTGACGTTAGGTCTAACGCTAGCGCGTCAGGTTTGTCTCCTATTAAGGGTGGCTTTCGTTCTCTTTAACTTTACAACTGAAGGAGCCCTAATCCACATCTCTGAAATCTTTGTAAGGGCCATATTTCCAGACCACCAAAGATCTCCCATTCAAATTTAAGAGAAGGAATCAAAGGAGGATTTGATTAATGCAAACTCAACACAAAGAATGCACGCTTCGACTTCAACAATCTTCAGCGGTTCTTCGTAGTTTCCTTCAGATTGCTTCATAGGGAGTTTTCAATTTGAATCTTATATTTTGTAATACCTTTTTATCTTTATTAACATTTAGTGGAGAATTTACCGCGGGTGTTGGCGACTAGGTCTAGAGCTTAGATTTATAGGGTGCTCGAGTCCTTTTTGGGGATAAAGAGGCTAGAGTGGCTTGAGATCGTATATGGGGATAGATTGGCTAAAGACAACCGGTTCTTAGGGAGAAGAGCGGTATAGAAAACAAGAAGAGTTTTTTATATTAACGCCTTGATTTCTAGCGTTATAGAAATTCTGTTTTGTAATCAATTTTATCAATAATAATCATGTCTCTATTTGTTCAATAAAATGATTTGGTTTTTTATTCTAGCAATTTACTTTGATATAATCTTTTTCTTAGAAAATATCAAAAAATTTCAATAAAAATATAAAGATTTCTAAAACCCTTATTCACCCCTCTAAAGTCGCCTTAAGATCCAACACTATGGGCTAAGTCTACTCAAGGTGATCAACCCCTAGATCTAATTATGTCATGATTGACTTAGTGTGACCCAATGAACTCCAGAGTAACACCCCAGTCTTATTGGGTTCCGTTTTGCCTATTTGACACATCTAGACCAAATGTGTAAGACCCCGGTTTTTTTCAAAACTGAGTCTTATGCCCAGAACCGCGGCATTGCGGTGGCACCAACACAAGGGAAGGTCGCCACTACAAAGCGCCGATCCTGCCGGCCATATAGATCACAGAAGAAGAAAAGTATAAACGAACAATAAAAGTTCAAGTCCACAAATCACATGCTATATATATATAAATGTCCACATGGTATAACTGAAATAACAAAGGTTACAATAATAAAGAGGGCTCATGCCATGTACATTATATCCTCACTACAAGGTCACTCGCGGAAGCAAACTATATACTAATCACTCACTGATCCCGAAACTGGTGCTCCTGTACTAGACTGGCCCGCCTCCATCTACACCGGCCTCTGGTGTTGCTGCGTCTCCTCAGTCCCCTAAAATGATATGGTCCACCGACCTTTAGTCAAAAAGACTAAGCCTCATTTCCCACCACATATCCCCCAGTGGCTCCAAGGCACCGAGCGAGAGGGATGAAGCGGAGGACAGCAAGGGGTATAAAACAAAGCAGATGATGGAGAAACTAGTCTACAGGAAATGTCTACCACTACACAGTGTATATATAAAGTAGAACAGTAAGTAGGACAGTAAAGTAAAGTGGAGTAAAGCAAGGCATGGTAAAGTAAGAAAAGTAACCGTTGATTTATAGGAATTCCCATACATACCTATAGACCAATGGGTCATTTAGCAGGGCCTATCGTATAAAAAGTCCCATAAACAATTTATACGATAGGGGTAGGGGTTGAAATGCAATGCTTATGCCATGACATGCAGAGATATGTAGTTTATGCTATGTTCACACAAGTATAACTCACACACCTGGACTTGATGCGCACAGACCTTTAGTTCACCCTTTTTGGAGCTAGCAAGGCTCCCAGGATACTCCCGTAGTGGCAAACAGAAGCGGTGAGTTGGGCCTCACCCACCTCTAGGTTGGTATTCACACTACCTAGCCTAGACCTACCGTACGCCTCAACACAAAAACTGTGGAGCATCTGCGTACTCTTACTGGCTTGACCACTAGACTTGTATGGCTAAGTGCAAATTCCACACTTGCCGAGTCAACGTATTGACGTCGGTGTGAACGACCGTCCAATACTGAAGACCCACCACCTTTATGCAGATGCAAACATGTTTACCATCTATCTCCGAGCCATAAGCTCCCCGGGCTAACCTGCCAGTCACCATAACCTTCCGAGTCACCGGCTCGCCGGACCAACCCGTCCGCACCAACAAGCATTACTAAGTCACAAGCTCACCAGACTAATTAGTCTGCTGCTACAACCACCGATCTTACCGCTCATAAGACCCAACAAACTAACCTCCTGTAACCACGGGGTGTTGGTGTGTGGATTACTAAGACAATCTTACATAACAGTTTATTCCTACAATTTAGGGTTAACTATGGGCTTGCCGAGGACTACCCTATGAGGGGCTCGCTACGGTACTAGGAAATATAATGGGATGACACCCCAAAGATCCCTTTCCAAGGCAATTAATGTTATTAGTGGCTACCCACAAGTATACCCTCCTTATCATTACACTTGGATTACCATACGTATTTTATGACCCGCTAAGGGAAAGACGATTTTCGTCAATCCCGAGCACAACTTTACCCTTAACTCACCAATCACACTTTCATCACATAAACTCCTTTTTGGTGACCTTCAAACTCTTCAACTAGGCTTGGTACACCAACTACCTTCCATTCCCACCTACTGGTCTTCAATTTAATCGATTTAACAATTTTACTATACGCAGGCCAATAGAGTTATATGAGTTGTATGAGAGGAGGTACTCCAAATATTCATCCAATTGACTCAAGATATTTACTGGAGGTCTATCATGATGTTTTAAGACTAAATCCATAGAATCATATTTTCCCTATTTAATTTGGCATTATTATAATTTCTCTAACATTGGCCAAGTATGAAATTGAACATGAAGTGTAAGATCTTCTTATAATATGGCCCCCATAAAATTATCGAAAATCTATGATATCAAAATAATATTAAATACAGAATATCACAATTTTACAGTAAGGGGTTGGCCTCTAATTATAATATTGAATAATTACCCCAAATTAGAAATTAAAGAAGGGACCACCAAAAATACTTGTCCAAAAATTATGGCAAAATTACCAGAATTTTATATTGATTAGAAAAGTCTACTGACTAAATTTCAGAATTTATTAGAACTAATTAGTCACATAAATAAATATTCCATGTAAACCCATACTAGGAAAAATTGTGAAGTAACCTACTGATAAATAATTCTAAAAATTGTACAAAAATTCACAGAGCTTTCTAATATCCTAAAATGTCCTACCACCAAGTTTTATAATTTTTCGGAGGATATTTGGCCCTCATTTATTTAACATATTCTTAAGTCCAAATAGATGACTTGTGAATGAAGTGCTAAATAAATTAATTCAATAATTACAAAAACATTACGAGAGATCTATTACATAATTATGAGGGTACCACCAAACTTTCATCACCATCCAAGATTATTTCAGCATGTAAATTTCTCGTATAAGGAGGTTTCCAAAAATGATTATAACCTAAATCAGAGAGGATAAGTGCTCCTAAAATTCTCATTAAATTTTCTAGGGTATATTTACACCATATGAACTTATCTGCCAAGTTTCATGACCAATCAAGGACATATACCCCTATATCCTTCACAAGGCTCAAAGTTCAATCCTAAGGTTTGAAGTAGGGTCCTAGGGAATATCCACCCCACATCACCCCAAATTAGTCATGGGGGTGTCTTATGTGATCCTAAACCAGTGGCCAGGGTTGTACATCACCTAGATGAGATTTGACCACCTAATTCCTTCAAGTGCACTTTTGGCCTAGTTTGACCAAATTTGGGTTAAATTTATACACAACCAAATCAGTCCCAATTAGGCTAAAATTTTTACCAGGGTCATATATAACCCTAAGAAGCACCCACAAAAATTTGGAGGGGACTGGAGGTCATTATACCCTATAATTAATTAACATATGAATTATTAAATGTTTACAAAAACTTTAGAAAAATATTTTCCAAAAATTCTCATCTTTGGATATGTTAAGGGTGTAGATACAAATAGCCTATGTTTCAATTTTCAAGTCAATCTCATTACCCAATCAAAAGTTATTCCAAAATTAGTGGCTGTCCTACCCTAAGGACCAGTCCCACCAAAATAGCTCAACAGGGAGCTAAATTGATCCTTTTAGGCTGAAACAAATTTTAAAATAAAGTAGACTCCAAGGATACAAATTTGGTGTTGACCACCTTTTCTGTAGAGGGCCCTAAGTATTTTTAATAATTAATTCTAAGTGCTGCCAATAATAAGAATATAAAATAAAATAACAATCATTAATATAAAAAAAATTGTACGGGAAAATAAACCGATGGCCCTGATTATGTCTTCAAGCTCCAGCCAACCAACGTGATTTCCTCTTCCTGTAGCCATTCCCAACTTGATTTTCCGGCCATCCGACCACCTCCCTGGCCGGCCACCACCACCACCTCCGTTGAGGTGGTGGCTATCGCCCGGCGGCAGCACGGCCGCCGGAGGGGCCGATTCCGGCGAACCCGATGGAAGAAATTCCATGAAAATTCATGGATTTTGCTCACCGGATCGGGCTCAATTGAGCCCGATTTCTCTTCTATTTGATCTAAGATTTATCCATAGAGATAGAGGAGGAGGGGAGGACCTTTATTGGAGCCTGACGACGATGGCGGCGGTGGTCGGCCATGGCTTTTCCCTTCTCCGGCGAGCTTGCCCGATCTCTCCATTCTCCACCAAAACCTTCGATCCAATATATGATTTCGACTGCCATCCACCTTTTGAAGCTAATGATGGAGTTGGATTTGAGAATGGGGGGATGTATAGGGGGAATTTGAGGGGGGGGGGGGATTTTGGCCATGACCATTAAGCTTAATTTCGTCCATGGTGAAAACTCCCCATTTCAGCCCCCAGGTGGGATGGAAAAATCCTAAAATTCTTGTAACATCTAGGGGAGATGAATCCCCATCAAGGAGAGCCTTTGGCCTCCCCTGCCATTCACTACAACAAACTGCACTTATAGTAAGGACCTAATTCGTTACAATAAGTGCCAAAATTCGTTACAAAAACTCTTTGGTAACGAAAAAAACTTTAAGTAACGGTCCTCCTCTAAAGCTCGACGCTAAAGGTTATTGTAACGAATGTATGCATTTCGTTACAAATAAAGTAATTGTAACAAATGATACTTTCTCACCAAAAAGAGATTCTTCCTCACAATAAATTGGTCACAATAAATATTATTTCGTTACGAATGTTATTTTTTTCTCACAAAAAAATAGTTATGATTGCAACTATTTCGTTACAAATGTTTTTTTTCCTCACTAAAAATAAAATAACTTCGTTACAATAAAGTATAATAAACATTATTTCGTTACAATAGATTAAACAATAGTAACGAAAAAATTGTTACATTTGTTTTCCATTCTTCTTACTACAACCAATTCATAATTTAGATGGGTACGCATGATTTTATTATAAATATGAAATATTATTTAAAGTATAATATAGTTTTATATTATATAATAATATTTTATACTCATTGATATATAATTTGTAATTAAAATATTTCAAAATAGAAATCATTATAGGTTTAAAGAACTAATATACTTTTCATATATAAAATTTGAATCAAGTACGAGAAGGGAAAAAATATGCCAAATTAATAAAAAGAAAATGCATTACAAATATTAAATTTGAATTACTTGCAGTAGCTAGATAAAGTACAAGTGTCATCTCATCTATTACAAAACAATATTACATAACAACAATAAGATCAAGATGTTTTACAAAACACATCAACTTCTACACTTTCTGACTAATGCATCTTCTTCCATCACTTTTCGCTCCAAGCTCCAACTCCCTAGAAATAAAAGAGAGCAATTATTAAAGTGGGCAGCAACACTTTAAAGGGGCAAAAAGATAATATAAAGAGGATTCATGGGTGTGATGTGAAAATGTGTAAGATTTACAAGACATAAAGGTTTAAAACTAAAACTTAGATGAAATTTAATACAAAAATAGTTCATTTGATCATTACAATACATAAGCATTGAATAAAGTAGCTGAATAAGTAATTGAAGAACCCTAAACATGCAAGTTCATTTGAGTAATACAATGATAGCAGCAGTTGCAACAAACAACATGAAGCAAATCAAGTGATTAATTCCTATACTACATGAAGCAAAACATTATTCAGTAAATAATACTGAATACAGCACAAAACCGGAGTAATTAACCAACAAAAGTGCCAATAGTGAATGCTAGTAATTATCATTGTTCTCTCCTGAGCTATATTACCCCATGAAGGTATGATGAAATAGTAGTTACTCCTTTTCCGTTACTCACTCAATCTTCTGCCAGTTCACAACACAACACACTCACTGGACAAAAAATAACACGCACTTCACAACACAGCACTCAACGCAGCTGCACACACATTACTCACAGTTGCACACACAACACAAATGTACACACAACACTCAGCACAACTGCACACACAACACACACACCGAATAGTTTGCTGCACATGCAGCAAACTGCAGTTCGCTGCAGCTGCAGCGAACCCGCTGCTGCAGTTCACTGCTGCTGCAGCGAACCCGCTGCTGCAGTTCGCTGCTGCTGCAGCGAACCCGCTGCTGCAGTTCGCTGCTGCTGCAGCGAACCCGCTGCTGCAGTTCGCTGCAGCTGCAGCGAACCCGCTGCTGCAGTTCGCTGCTGCTGCAGCGAACCCGCTGCTGCAGTTCGCTGCTGCAGCAGCGAACCCGCTGCTGCAGTTCGCTGCTGCCGCAGCGAACCCGCTGCTGCAGTTCGCTGCAGCTGCAGCGATCCCGCTGCTGCAGTTCGCTGCAGCTGCAGCGAACCCGCTGCTGTAGTTCGCTGCAGCTGCAGCGAACCCGCTGCTGCAGTTCGCTGCAGCTGCAGCGATCCCGCTGCTGCAGTTCATACTTCACAAAACTGCACATGCTCATGCAAAAATAATGCAGTTTTGTGCGTATCACTTATTATTCAATATGCATCAACCACTCAGGCATTCATTCATTCACTCCTCATAAGCATGCACATGCTCATGCAAAAATGTATAATTAACATGAGCATAAGTATCAAAAGAAGTAAAGCAGGATACAACCATTGCACACACAACACTCAGCACAACTGCACACACAACACTCACACCGAATAGTTTGCTGCAACTGCAGCAAACTGCAGTTCGCTGCAGCTGCAGCGAACCCGCTGCTGCAGCAAACCCGCTGCTGCAGCAAACCCGCTGCTGCAGTTCGCTGCAGCTACAGCGAACCCGCTGCTGTAGTTCGCTGCAGCTGCAGCGATCCCGCTGCTGCAGTTCGCTACAGCTGCAGCGAACCCGCTGCTGCAGTTCGCTGCAGCTGCAACGATCCCGCTACTGCAGTTCATACTTCACAAAACTGCACATGCTCATGCAAAAATAATGCAGTTTTGTGCGTATCACTTATTATTCAATATGCATCAACCACTCAGGCATTCATTCATTCACTCCTCATAAGCATGCACATGCTCATGCAAAAATGTATAATTAACATGAGCATAAGTATCAAAAGAAGTAAAGCAGGATACAACCATTGCACACACAACACTCAGCACAACTGCACACACAACACTCACACCGAATAGTTTGCTGCACCTGCAGCAAACTACAGTTCGCTGCAGCTGCAGCGAACCCGCTGTTGTAGTTCGCTGCAGCTGCAACGAACCCGCTGCTGCAGCGAACCCGCTGCTGCAGTTCGCTGCAGCTGCAGCGAACCCGCTGCTGCAGTTCGCTGCAGCTGCAGCGAACCCGCTGCTGCAGTTCGCTGCAGCTGCAGCGAACCCGCTGCTGCAGTTCGCTGCAGCTGCAGCGAACCCGCTGCTGCAGTTCGCTGCAGCTGCAGCGAACCCGCTGCTGCAGTTCGCTGCAGCTGCAGCGAACCCGCTGCTGCAGTTCGCTGCAGCTGCAGCGAACCCGCTGCTGCAGTTCGCTGCAGCTGCAGCGAACCCGCTGCTGCAGTTCGCTGCAGCTGCAGCGAACCCGCTGCTGCAGTTCGCTGCAGCTGCAGCGAACCCGCTGCTGCAGTTCGCTGCAGCTGCAGCGAACCCGCTGCTGCAGTTCGCTGCAGCTGCAGCGAACCCGCTGCTGCAGTTCGCTGCAGCTGCAGCGAACACGCTGCTGCAGTTCGCTGCAGCTGCAGCGAACCCGCTGCTGCAGTTCGCTGCAGCTGCAGCGATCCCGCTGCTGCAGTTCATACTTCACAAAACTGCACATGCTCATGCAAAAATAATGCAGTTTTGTGCGTATCACTTATTATTCAATATGCATCAACCACTCAGGCATTCATTCATTCACTCCTCATAAGCATGCACATGCTCATACAAAAATGTATAATTCAATTGTGCACCCCAGTGTATGCATATGCATTTATGCTTTAGCACATTATAGAGAATAAAGATGTATAATTCAATTGTCCCCAGTGCCATAAATATTGAAAATACATACTTGTATTTGAGAGCTTTCCGAGCCACGGGCAATATCAACATAAAGATGCCTCCCCA
Source organism: Dactylorhiza incarnata (assembly GCA_033032865.1). Classification (NCBI taxonomy): domain Eukaryota; kingdom Viridiplantae; phylum Streptophyta; class Magnoliopsida; order Asparagales; family Orchidaceae; genus Dactylorhiza; species Dactylorhiza incarnata. The sequence continues at coordinate 4,086,489 of JAWHQI010000130.1, forward strand.
GTATATTAACCAGAACCCTTACATATAAATAAAGCATTGTCATTGACCATAATGAAGTTGTTAATCTTGTAAAGCCTGAAAATTCAGTCAAAAATAAGCATCAGAATCTTTTAAAGCGTGAAAATCCAGTTAACAATAGGCACCAGAATCACTCATTGACCATAATGCCTTACCAAACATGAGCAGATCAATAAAATGCAAACCTCATGACCAATTACACCAAAAATTGCAGCATAGTCTCCATCTGAAGCAGTTTCAGGAGATGCCAATAACATAATGCCAAGCTTGTTAGCCAAACAACAGCAGTCAAACAATACAGGTGATTTCACTATTAAAAGCTGCAGCAAGAAGAGAAACTATTAAACCAAACAACAACAGTCAAACAAAAAGGATCATTTCATCTCACTAGATGAAACTTATAAAGCAAAGGTATATCTTGGAGAGGGACAAACACAGAATATTGTAGGTAAAGGAACGATACAGGTTCTGTCTACAGCAGGACAAATAAAAACCTGCTGTGCAAAGTTAAAACCTGCTGTGCATAACAGAACCATCATTGGGCCTAAAGGCGGCAACAATCACTAAGTATAAGTGTATAACCATAACCATCATTGGCCAAAAATAGAAAATTTAGTGCACAGCCACAACACCAGGCAGTGAAAACAAATACAATATGCATACCTGGAGAAACTGTTCTGGCCAAAGCAAGACCTGCAATACATACCGAGCAGCAAAATGCCAAATAGTCTAACACCCCACTAACAAAACCTACTAATCAGTATATAATCGGCAAAACAGAATCATCCAAGCCAGCAAACCAAGCAGATTCCCAAGCTTGGAACCAAAATACTAACAGTCATAAACCAAGCAAAAGTAATAAAATAGTCACAAAGCAGTAAACTAAAAAACTAACAGTCATAAACCATTTGACAACAAAAAAGTGCACCAAAAAGTAAATGGTGTGTGCATCAAAGTCAAGGAATTGCCCCAAATTTTTGCAGAACGAATGCCAGCTGCTCTTTCAGCTCATTTTGCCCCTCCTTTAATCCCGCAATCTCTGCATTGTGTGTTTGAATCAAAGCTTCATGTTTATTTATAAGCTCTGTTTGTGCTGTTAGACGAGTCGTGGCATCGCGCAATTCTTCTTCCGCTACATTCAACTTCGCTTTCAACTGAGTAGTCACATTCAATGTCTTCTTCATTCGTTTTGAAGGCACAACACCATAGCCTAGCCCTTTGTCATAACCAGACTTGTTTCCAAGTGCAGTCTTTATAATTTCTCTCTCAGAGCATATGAGATCACTGTCAGAATCAGTTGTTGTCCTCAGCCTTTCCATTTCACGCTGTAAAATATAGTGTTATAATAGAAACGTATGTTATCAATCGATTTTGCGAAAGTTTCAAATATATTTTGACTTACGTATGCCGCTTCTGCTTTCTCGCAGACAAACACCCCATTCTTCTTATGGGTGTTCGCAAAGTTCTCAACCGGGCTTTGATTAACCTGTATATCAAAAAAATATTTGAGAATATGTCATAGTAATCAATAACTCACATGTATTTATTGCATTACCATTTCCAGCAGTCGGGAATGGTAGGATTTAGAACCCGACGTATGAGTAAACGGCATGTGTGATCTATTATCAGCATTTGTCTTGGACCTTTTCTGCAAGCAAACAAAAGTATTGGATTCTAGTCATTGAATGTGTGATTAATAACATATGTATTAAACAGAATTTACTTAAGTAGTCACATTCACCTTAAAAGTCTCACTTTCAAAGAGATCGCACAACTGACACCAATTCTCGATTGAGATCCACTCAAATGGGCTACTAGCTCTTGGATTCTTTCCTGCCACAATATAATATCTATGCCTTGCAGATAATCTTCCTCTCCAATGTGTGTAGCTACGTTGAAACACCTCCTCCATGAACTCTTGCACACTTTTATCTGTTTCCCAATTCTTTATCACAAACCATTGCTACAAAAGAATAAATTATTTGGTTATCCCAAACAAATTCACATATATGGTATAGAAATATTAATTACTTACACCTAATGCAGCATATAAAGTAAGTTTCAGCTCTTCCCCCAATTCACTCCATGGGTTCAAAAAATTCAAACCCGCACTGTGTCTTACAATAACACCTATACCATTTGCAAGGTGCTTTGCATAGCGATGCGGCTTCTTAAAACCTTCAGGAAACTCAATCTCAAGTAGTTTCTTGTCCTAACAAAACAAATAAAAGTATGTTAACATATAGTAAGTGTATGTAAGTTTTAATATACCTAAATAAAGCATACATTTTCTAGTATTGCTTTCTCAATCGACTTTCCGGTGGTCACCCCACGACCTCTTCTTATAGATGAGCTTCCCACTGCATAATTAAAAATCCTTAATAAATATATGATTCAAGTAAATGATACAAACTTGTGAAATAAAATAAGGTATACTTACTACTATTATCAGAACCCTGTATTGGACTTTCATCATTTCCATCATTAATAGTGGTATCATCATCATTAATGGTGGCAAATGATCCACTTTGTGATTGCTGCAGATTAGGTGAAGGTGTATTTGGTGGAGGTGAAGGTGTATTTGGTGTAGGTGACATTTCAACAACCTCAGTATTTGTTGGTTTTTCAGCAACAAGCAGTTGTTTTCTGCTCCTTGTCGTAGGGCGCCGTAGAATAACATTTTTTGGAGGCATATTACTGCGAAGTAAATAAGATGCAAACGTTAAACATCACATTAAATTATTTAGAGATATCATAAAAAGGAAGAATTGCATTACAGTTTCGATCTAATGAATAAGAAAAAACTTAACGTACCGTTTGGATTAGCTTTACATGTTATGATCACTGTCGTCACAATATTACACTAGTGTTTCATCATCCTCATCTATTGACTCATCTCCATCAACAATATTATTAATTTCTTCCTCTTCTTGGATTCTAGTTAGAACTTCTATATTTATAATATCAGGTTCTATATCATCTCTCCCTAGGAATTGCAAGTTTTGATCTTCGGTAGCATATATTAATTCAGTTTCTGAGGACTCGTGTTGTTGAACTATGTTATCATGCATCTCCTCCACTTCTAGGTCAGCGTGTTCCTCTATGTCCCAAAGGTGTCTATGACATACAAGTTGTGCAATTTTTCAAGGATCGCCGAGTTTTGTGTCATCGACATAGAACACTTGTTGCACTTGGTTTGGAAGAACGAATGGATCATCTTCACACCAACGAGAAGTTATGTCGATGCTCAAAAAATATTTATCTTTATGCATAGTCTTCTTCCCACCAGTGTCAAACCACTCACACCAAAATAATACTACTTTATATCCATGAAGATAGGTCAATTCAACGACCCTACTTAATACTCCATAAAACTCTACCAAAATATTTTGATGTTCCCCCACAACAAGTAAACCACTATTTTGTGTTGTTCGGCGATCATCTCGATCATGTGTATGAAATCGTACTTCATTAACAATACAACCAGAGTAAAATTTTGTTAAGTATGATTGTGGACCATTTGCCAATGCCCATAATTCTTTGGAGACTTCGCCCGAGTTTGTGTTATGCACTCTATTTATCTATACAAAATACAATAGGAAGCTAATTAGATAGATAATACTATAAATTAATAATCTTCAAGGGTATCTTCGTATTTGGAGCTTACATGAGCTTGAAACCAATAATGAAACTGCTCTTGATGAGTTTTGTCAATGTTTCTTTCATTTTCGTCCCTTTTAAGCTCCTCCATGTGCTTACTATTTAAAAAAAAGTACATCAAAATTTGTTACAAATTAAGTAAGGAAATTGAGCTCTTTCATGAATCGAACCTTCGAAAATCATCTACTTCGCTACAATTGTTTAATATGAAGTTATGAGCTGCATCTAGATCTTTTTTAGAAAGTGCTTTGCAACGGCGAAGAGGTCCAAAGGGTCTCACTTTTGATGCATAAACCGACAATTCACACTCTTGTTGATGCTCCACTGAATCTTCATTTCTATTTTCTTTATTGAACTTTGTTTCTATTTCATTTAGGTACATTGACACAAATGTCAAAGACTCTTTTACAATATATCCTTCAGCTATAGAACCCTCTGGACGAGCTTTATTACGTACGTATCCTTTAAGAGTTTTAAGAAACCTAAAAGGAAAACTCAATGATCATAATAACAAAATTGTTCATTTATGCTATGTAAGATAATAAAGTATAAATGCATAAAGAACAAGTACCTTTCAATCGGGTACATCCAACGTGAGTGAACTGGGCCAGCTATCTTTGCCTCTTTCGGAAGGTGAATAGCCAAGTGAATCATTACATCAAAAAATGCTGGAGGAAATATTCTCTCCAATTTGCACAAAATAATTGGGATATTACTCTCCAACTTCTCGATATGTTCTACCTTTAGTGTCTTTGAGCATAAAATTTTAAAAAAATCTCCTAGCTCGTATAGTGCCTCAACGACATCTGCGCGTAGAAACCCACGAATGCCAATAGGAATTAACCGTTTTAGTAGAACATGACAATCATGAGATTTAAGTCCATAAATCTTCCCATCCTTTACGCATCTTGAAATATTTGACGCATATCCATCTGGAAACTTGACATTTTTTAAAAAATTGCAAAACCTTTTTTTCTCATCGGAAGATAGATTATAACATGCTTGAGGTTTTATTATAGTACTTCCATTTCTAATCAAGTGTAACTCCTTCCGGATGTTAAGGTCTCGCAAATCTTCTCGCGCTTTTTCCGTATCTTTGTTTTTTCCATCAATGTTCATCAATGTGCCCAAAACACTATCACAAATATTTTTTTCAACATGCATTACATCAATTTTGTGTCGTATCAAAAGCTTATGCCAGTAAGGTAGTTCAAAGAAGATGCTTCTCTTTACCCAATTCCCTTCTTCATTGTTGCGCTTCCTCTTCCGCTTGTTTGGGTGTTTTCCAAATTTATCAAAGTTATGTTCGAGTTTGGTTAAATCTGAAAGCAATTGTGCGCCACTCCACTCCCTTGGTTTTGAACGTCTTTCTGACTTTCCATCAAACAATTTACTCCTTCGATAAGGGTGATCATTATGTAGATAACGACGATGTCCCATGTAGCATATCTTACTTCGAATTCTTTTAGAATCTGTATCATATAAACAAGTTGGGCATGCCCCGTAACCCTTTGTGGTCCACCCAAATAAATTACTAAGAGCTGGAAAATCATTGATTGTCCACATAAGAGCAGCATGCATTTTAAAAGTCTCTTTGGTGTATGTGTCAAAAGTCTCAACACCATTCCATAATTCTCTTAATTCTTCTATCAGTGGTCTAAGATAAACATCAATATCTTTTCCAGGCGCACGTGGGCCAGGAATTAATAATGACATCATAAGAAACTCATCTTTCATACCTTTGTATAACGGCATATTATATGGAATTAGCACAACTGGCCACATACTATAAGAAGTACTCATATTTCCAAATGGATTGAACCCATCAGTAGCCAATCCAAGCCTAACATTGCGTGGATCTGCAGCAAAACTAGGATAATGTGCATCAAAACTCTTCCATGCAAGTGAATCTACCGGATGACTCAACGTACCTTCTATCTCTATATGCTTTTCAGTATGCCACCTCATGTCAGCTGCTGTTTTAGAAGACATATAAAGTCTTTGTAGCCTTTGTGTAAAGGGGAAATGCCACAAAACCTTTTGAGCAATTAATTTTCCTTTTCCTTCGTTATATTTCCAACGTGGTTCTTCACACACAGGACACACATCTTTCTTCTCATTCTCTTTCCAAAATAGTGCACAATCATGTCTACACGCGTCTATCTTCTTATAACCCAAACCTATACCAGAAAGAAGTTTCCTAGCCCAGTAAACAGATTTTGGAATAAGATTACCTTCTGGCATCACGTCCTTTAGCAATTCAAGAAGCATGTTAACTGTCTTATCTGACATCTTGTTCATTACTTTGATATGCAGCAGTTTAACAATGAATGCTAACAAAGAGTATTTTTTGCAACCTGGGTATAGTTCACGTCTGACATTACATAATAGACTTGAAAAAGTTCCCGTACTATCTTCGTTAGAATGTTCTGGAAGTTCTGCATCTCCAATCTCATGTATCAAATCAACTAAATCATCGATGGCTTCAATATCATCGTTACTTTCATGACTTTGAGAAGGTCCACTATTGTTACTATTCGAACTGAACACAAAAGAACTAGTCAGTTTAGCTTCTCCATGATGTATCCACTCCTTATAATATCTGTAAAACCCTTTCAAATGCAAGTCTGCTTTAACTTCAATGAGGCTCTTTGTTTTAGTGTTTTGACATACATTGCATGGGCAAAGAATTTTATCTTCAAAGTAAATAGCATTTGCCCGTGCAAACTCTAAAAATAAATCCACGCCTCTAGTATAGGTAGAACTGAATCTATCTGGTTCATAAATCCAGCTTTTATCCATAGCTAACAAAAAAAGAATGGGATAAGACAATATCAGCAAAGTATGCTATGCTAAATACACTGCACATATAAATTAGATTTTGAAAATTAATGATATTATTAATTACTCACTATTCTTTTAGATATTTTAAAAAGATTTTTTGAATTCTTATACATTAGTAAGATCTAATCACATCCAACCAAGCAATAAATTTAACAAATTATATAAGCTTGTGTTACATATTTTCTAAGCCCTAAGATGGGATGCACATATTTAAAAATCACAATCTCAACACAATTTTGACAGGAATCACAGCAATAGTGAGTATGAATAAATTATAGACCGACAATCACTCCACATGTTTCAAGATGTTTGCTCAGTTTGGTTAGATAGTGTTGATTTTACATATATAAAAGTTCTCTCATTTTCCCACAAGCTTCGTTAGACAATTGAGTAATCCATCCGCATTATTCTTTAACAGTAGCACAACGATCAGTATTATTAGCAGCACAAATATTTTTTAATGCAACAATAAATGAAACTTCACATTCTTCTAAACAACAATACACAATTCCTAAACAACAATACACAAAAAAAATCAGCAATACATACAGGAAATCAACAGTACATACAGGAAATCAACAGTACATACAGGAAATCAACAACACATCTGAAACAGGATTTCTGTGTATGAAATCTTAAGATTTCTGTGTATGAAATCTTAAGATTTCTGTGTATGAAATCTTAAGATTTCTGTGTATGAAATCTTAAGATTTCTGTGTATGAAATCTTACAGATTTCTGTGTATGAAATCTGTACAGTTTCTGTGTATGAAACCTGTACAGATATCTGTGTATGAAACCTGTACAGACTTCTGTGTATGAAATCTGTACAGATTTCTGTGTATGAAATCTGTACAGATTTGTGTATGAAATCTGTACAGATTTCAGTGTATGAAATCTGTATATGAAAAAGTTTTGAAATTAGGAAGAAGAAGAAGATTTCTCTATATGAAATATGTACAAATTTCTCTATATGAAATCTGTATATGAAATTATTTCTGAAATTAGGAAGAAGAAGAAGATTTCTCTATATGAAATATGTACAGATTTTTCTATATGAAATTAGGAAGAAGAATAAGAAGAGGAAGAAGAAGATTTCTCTATATGAAATATGTACAGATTTCTCTATATGAAATGGCGACGGAGTTTTCCGATGAGTTCTACGGAGAAAGAAAAACGCATATTCGCACCCCTAATCCATATATCGGCACTCCTAATCCATGCGTTCAGTGACTGAAGAACGCTCACACACACTTACACAGACATTTTCACTCTACGAGTTTAGGTATACCTCAAGGAGATGATGAAGAACGCTGGATCAAGAACACTGCTGGATCAAGAAAAACGCATGAGAAGAGACGCCGGAGAGGGTATCGTGAGGAGTCGTGCCGATTCGCCGGAGGAAGAAGCGAGCCGCGATCAAGGACGGGATGGGGGTCGAGGGTTTCGAGAATATGCTTCAGGATGAAGGACGGGATGGGGGTTATTAGAGAATATATGTTTATGGAGGGAAATTTCCCTCCAAATAATTCAGCTCTTAGTTTTAGGGAATTGTTAAAAGCAAACCTTAAATGGCTATCCGCAAACCAATTTCTATGGGTTATTACGCGCCTTTTGAAAATACGTCTTGCACATGCATTTTTAGGAAGTGTTCAACACAAAAATATCTGAAATACTTCTTTTATACTGCTTTATCCACCGTGGGATCTCGCAATCCTACGGTCGAATCTGCTCGCGCACCTCCGGGAGGTGCGCATATGTACCCAAATATTTGCGTAATTTTAAATGGGGTCATTTATGCAAGTTTATTACATAATTTGATATGTTGACTCAACATTCTATATGTGACTATTTTTTGCTCGATCTCGAGAGATGGCTCGTGCGCCATCATGATCAAAAATATCTGAGCTGAAGCTCGAGTAGTAATCGAGCTCCAGCTCAACGAACTCGAGCTCGACTCAAAATCGAGATTGAGCTCATTGAACTCGAGTTCGAAATTGAGCTCATTGAACTCGATCTCGACTCAAAATCGAGATTGTGCATATGTGTGTGTGTGTGTGTGCATGTTGCATGGGGTCTGTGTCTGTGTCTGTGCGTAATCTATATTTGCTTGTGCATGTGTGTGTCTGTATCTGTATGTATGTGTGTCTGTGTGTTTACGTGTATCTGCATGTGTCTGTGTCTGTGTGTGTCTTTGTTTGTGTGTGTGTGTGTGTCTTTGTGTGTGTGTGTGTGTGTGCATGTGTCTGTGACTGTCTGTGTGTGTCTGTGTCTGTGTCTGTGTATTTGAATGTCTATGTACGTATATGTGTCGGTCCATGTGTCTGTGTTTGTGTCCATGTGTTTGTGTCTGTATGTGTATGTGTCTGTGTACGTACGTATGTGTGTCGGTCCATGTGTGTGTGTATGTGTCCATGTATCTATACAAGTCTGTGTCTGTGTCCATGTGTTTGTGTCTATGTATCTATGTCTGTATGTACACGTGCTTGTCTGTGTCTGTGTATTTGGGTTGTGTGTGAGTGTTTGTCTGTCTATGCATGTTTGTCTGTGCTTGTGTGTGTCTGTGTTTGCGTATCTATGTGTGTTACACCCAATCTGTGTCTGTGTCCGTGTGTTTGTGCGTGTTTGTGTATTTAAAGCTCATGTACACTATCGGGCAATGTCGAGGCGGGGGTATTGTCGAGCGGGGAACATGGGCCTCATGTGCACTGTCAGTTGATCGAGCTCCTGAGAGCGGACAAAATTGAGCGGGGGTAATTCTTATTTTAAAAAAAACATAAATCTTATGTAAAAAAGTAAATTTTATTGAACAACACGTTGTATTTATGAATTGATTTGACATGTATTTATGAATTCCATTACACATTTATTTTCATTAAATTAAAGCGCGTGTCATCCATCAATCAAAAAGACAATTGTTAACCGCACCCCAGTTTTGGCTATCCGCAACTCATGATTTATATGAATTATTACGCGTTTTTTTTTTGATATACGCCTTGTACAAGCATTTTTAGGAAAAGTGTACTTCAACAGTAAAGTTGTAGATATCGTCGAGATCTACAACTTTTGTGTTGCACATTTTTCCTAAAAATGCATGCACAATGCGTATTTCCAAAAAATCGTTATATATATATTTATATATATATTTATATATATTTATATATATATATATATATATATATATATATATATATATAGTTACACCCATGTTTCAATTCGGGCGGCAATACGTCTTGTGCGTGCATTTTTAGCAAAAGTGTTCAACAAAAAAGTTGTAGATCTCGCCGATATCTACAACTTTTGTGTTGAACACTTTTCCTAAAAATGCATGTACAAGGCGTATTTCTAAAAAAACACGTAATAATTCATATAAAAGGGTTGTTACAAATACTTATAGTTATAGTAACGAATTAATTATTATTGTAACAAAATTTAAAATATTCGTTACAACAAAGTTATTTTTTGTAACAACAAAAAAACTTTGTTACTAAATATAACTATTAGTAACAAACTGTGTTTCAGTTACATTCCAGTCCTTACAACAGGTGTAGTTTGTTGTAGTGATTACTTATCTCTTTCTCTCTCCTCCATTTTTGGGAAAAATGGGATTTTCTCTCTCCTGGCCGAATTCTCTAAAATTGAATGGAAATTTTAGTAATTCCCAACCCCATTAGGTGGTGGACCACCTCAATTGAGTCTAGCCCAAGTGGATTGGGCTTGATTAGGTCAAAACAGGTCATTTTGACCTAAATTTAGGGGGGTTGACTTTGGTCAATTTGACCATTTGGGTTGACCCCAATGAGTGAGTAGTGCCCCATTGGTCTCTCTTAAGGGTTAGGAAGGTCTAGGTAGGGTCAATTTGGCAAAGTGAGAGTCAATTGACCCTTAATATGCCACTTTGACCAAAACATGGTTATAGTTGACTTATGTCAAATTGGCCAACTTGGTGGCCCCATGATGGGGTTCTTTAGTCCATTGCATCCCTAATATTCGTATAATGGTAGGGGAAAGGTCAATTTGGCATGGTGGAGGCCAATTGATCCTAATTAGGCTACTTTGACCAATTTAAGGTTAGGGTTGACTTTGGTCAATTTGGCCTCTTGGGTTGACCCCAATGGGTCCTAGATGCTCTAAGGAACCCTCTAAAGGGTTAAGTGTGCCATGGTGGTGTCAAAGGGTCAAGGTGAGGCCCTAAAGTCCAACCCTAAGCTTGGTAACTAGAAATTGCTATTTGGAGACCAAGGTGCTCTTCTCCTTCAAGCCTAAGACCAAGTGATCTCTTCAAGCTTCCTAGGGTTTTGTCACGACCTAGTCATGGCAAAACCACTCTAGGGGTCTAGTTGTTTGGGGGATGTTACAAAATGAGTCTTCCTTGGACCTCTTATGTCAATATTAGCTCATTTTCATCATAATATACATAACCCTAAATTGTGGTGCAAGTGGGAGCCACCCCACATAAGTTGACTTGGCCGAACCCAGTCTTATGTGACCTTAATGGATTCATTTGACCTATTAAGACCTAAAACCACTTAACCTTAGTCTAGTGGACTTCATATGAACCACTAAGTGGACACCTCACCTTAATGAGTTAGATGGACCCATTTAGGATCCAATAAGCATCCATTAAGGTGCATATGACTCATTCTACTCCCCACTCCTTACTTCTCACATGAAAATTCAAAATCCAGCCCCTCGGCTATAAGCATGACTCACGTCAATCAGCTACCCATTATGTGGTGTTAGAGGCCCAAAATATCTCAAGCATGTGGTTGAAGGAATAGGGATAGACTTGTAAGGTGGTGTTACCTTTATTTTTCCCATACAAGACCACCCAAACCATGTGATCATCTACTCAGGTTAGGTGAAGCGAAATGAAATGCAAGGATCTAGGAATACCTTCCACAGACTATTGTAGAGGTACCTCCAGTGTTGTCAACTTCCTGAGCTATGACTGAGTATCCTTTAGCTCAAATTGCCTCCAAATAGATAACTATGTACATATAATTCTCTCTCATCCATTGTATATTCTTCTTCATCATCTGAATGGGAGCTCTGACCACCACAGCTCCATTTTGGATATCCCAAGAACCTTAGACACCGTCAATGGAAGAGAATCCCCACATAGTTCTCGGCTAGTTAAGGAGATCTACAAGGATGGAGTGGACACAATGACCCCATCCAAAGGCCCATAAAGCAGCGTCGCTGCTAGGAAATTGATTTCCCGATGACATCGAATCAAATCATTCTATTTACATTTTCCAGTGATCGTCGACGACACCAATCACTAGGATCCCTTGGGGAGGACCATCAGGCTCTAACGACATAGAAGCTGAGTTTAAAGTTTCAACACAATCATAGTTATGTTGTGAAATTATGACCATTATCTTAAAGTTATAATGGTTAGGTATCCTCATGGCTTTATCGTCCTTCTGAGCCCTCAATAAAAATTTATGAAGTATATTGTACCTCATTCTCACTTATAAATTTGTCTACATCTTGTCACAATAGGATATCACTCAAGATTAAATGATCATGAAAATCTTAAAAATGCATATTGAATCATACTAAGATAGTGTTGTAATTTCAGAATAAAATATACAATTGATGGTTTACATACACATATATACCGACCACTTGATGAGCAACTCCAGTTCGAGCTCTATACTAGTACAATAGTAATTCCCCCTGAAGATATATTGCATTGTCACACGAATGATCTTATGAGCAACTCTGGTTAAGACTGCTATACTAGAACTGTAGTATTTTCTCTTGGACATTTATTGTCTAGCGACGTTCTTATAAGAAACTTTGATTAAGAGTTCTATAATAGTTCTATAGTATTTCCTTTAAAAATGTGTTGTCACAATGACACTATTATGAGAAAGTATATTGTCACAGTGACACTCTTATGAGCAACTTTAGTTTGGAGTTCTATATTAGTACTATAGTATTTCACCTTGGACATGTACTATTGTTGTGAAACTCTTAGGAGCAACTATAGTTAGGAGTTTTATACTAGTACTGTAGCATTTCCCCTACACATGTATTGTCATAGTGATGTTCTTACGAGGAACTATGGTTAGAGTTCTATATTTGTACGGTAGTATTTATCCTTGGATATGTATTATCACAGTGACGCTCTCGAGCAACTCTGGTTAAGAGTTTTATACTAGCACTATAGTATTTACCCTAGAAATGTTTTATTGCAGTGACGCTCTTACAATCAAATCTAGATAGGAGCTCTATACTAGTATTATAGTAGATCCACTGAACATGTATTGTCGTAGTGACTCTCTTATTAACCACAATGGTTAGAGTTCTATACTATTTTTGTAGTATTTCCCATGAATATGTATTGTCTTAGTAACACTCTTATGAGCAACACTGGTTTGAGTTCTATACTGGTACTGTAGGTTTTACCCATGGACATGTATCATCATAGTGATCGAGCTCTTACGAGCAACTCTGGTTAGGAGTTCAATACTAGTATTATAGTATTTTTGCCTAAACATGTATTGTGAAGTGACGCTCTTATGAGCAATTTTTGTTAGAGTTCTATACTATTTTTGTAATATTCCTATGGACTTGTATTATTCTAGTGACATTTTTATGAGCAAATCTCGTTAGAGTTCTATACAGATACAATAATATTTCCCTCTGGACATGTATTGTCATAGTGGTGCACTTATGAGCAACTATAGTTAAGAGTTATATGTTAATTTTGCAGTATTTTCCCAAGACATGTATTGTCGTATTATTCTCTTACGATTAAATCTAGTTAGAGTTCTATAATGGTAGTATAGTATTACCCCAGGACATGTATTTGCATAGCGACGCTCTTACGACTAACTCTAGTTAAGAGTTCCATACTAGTTTGTAGTATTTTCCCTAGACATGTATTGTCGCTGTGATGCTCTTACGAGCAACTCTGGTGAGAGTTATATACAAGTTATGTAGTATTACCTATAGATATGTATTATCATATTGACGCTAACTCTTGCATGAATTTTGACACACCACTAGTGTGCATTGAAAATATCGAAGAAAGTGCTATGATAATGTATCCGTCGCAAGCAATATAGTGATGTGTGAGTTGTGTCGTATCTGCAAGGGTCACGAAATGAAAATTCCCTAGATTACAATATCGTTGGCTATTTAGGCGATTGTGAACTTCATTTCGCGAAAAGCATAAAGTAGGAAGAAACTAAATTATAGAGAGCTTTCATGCAACCAAATCATCTCAAGTAAAGTATATGCATGCATATTTATTAGCGTTAAGAACTTGAGAGTGTATGATTATACAAAAAGAAAGAGGAATGATTAAAAATAAGTAGAAAATCCGCAAACCTCTAAGGCTTTGATCTGAGGGGAAAGAATTACAAAGGAAGAAGAGAGATTTCTCCTTGTGTATGAACAAAAAGTCATGGGTTATGAATCTAGCTTCTCTCCAACCCTTAGCCCCATCTTAGGTTGAAGAGGGGTTGAGTAACAACCCAGGGACGACATCAACAACTTGCCGCTGCAGAGAAATAGGCGCGGAGAATGGTTGGAGTTGCATGGGATGCATCCCGAACAATGCCAGATGAGATTGTCAGTTATCCTAGAGCGTTGGCCCCGGGTTGTTACAAAAAAGTGCAACCCCAACTATTCTCTGCGTCTATTTCTCAGCAGTGACATGTTGTTGATGCCAGAGATCAAACTTGTGACCTTCTTGATAAGACCTCCTTAAACCAAGCCTCATCACCAGCTGAGCTGCACCTGAGATGCACCTGAGCTGGTGATGTGGCTTGGTTTAAGGAGGTCTTATCAAGAAGGTCATAAGTTTGATCCCTGCACCTGAAATGGGCACGAAGAATGGTTGGGTTGTATGGGCTGCAACCCGAACAATGCCAGGTGAGATACTCGGTTATCTGCATTGACCATGGGTTGTTACAGGTTGCACCACTGCTCCAAAATTTACCCATCTTCTCTTTGTTTGATCTTATCTCCATGTTTCCTTCCTTCCTCCTCCTTGCCTCCTTAGATTCTTCGTAAATCACGGATTAAAGCCATAGAACTCCGAAAATGGCTGGAATGAAAACAGAAATCAGATCTAGATCCTCCATAAATGACCTAATTGATGGGCTTAAATATGGAGTAGAAAATGATCAAGCAAGATCGGGCGCACAGTTTTTCTCTTGATCATGTGTAGTTATTTAAAATATTAGCATGGAAACCTAGCAGGATAGAGAGGGGGAGATGGTGGGGTGTCTGAAAAGGACCACAGTCATGTGCCCTGCGACCACGGTTGTGCAACTATACACATATCACCCAGCTGGCCAATATAGATTTGTGAAACTCACCTGTGTGCAGGTGCGCAACTATGTGCGATGAAGGCTCATGGGTAGAAGAAAGAAACCTTGAAATAAAAAACATTTTTAATTTATAATCGGAGATCGTAAGCTTCGATCACAATCAACTGCACTGGTCGGCGATTGTATGCTCCGGTTGGAAATTGGCTATCGCATAAAGGAAAATAGAAACCTTCCTTTCGACAACCGACAATCATAAGATCTATTCGGTGATCATAAGATCTAGTTTGTAATCGGCAATCATAAGATCCGGTTGGCAATTAATGATCGTAAGATACATTCAGCAATTGACGATTGTAATCTTTGTGATACGCATGAGTCATGTCACGAATTTAGTATATAGAGGTCGTATTCCACAAGGCCTTTGTTAATATCACACTTTATCTCTCCTTCTATTATTATGTCTAATTTATATAAAGGTAAGTTCATAATCTAGGATATGATTGTACAAGATTAAGATAAGTTTTGATGCATTAAATTAACTTTACAAAGTAAGAAAATAAAGATTAACATATAATAGTTTTGTTCTATGAAAAGTTGTTATTTATATTTTGTAGAAAATATAGATTTCTTTGTTTTAATTCAAAGATGCCTTTTCTCTTATCTCTCTTCATCTAGACCGCATGATTCCACACCACTCGTCTCCTGGGTGAGACGACATCGGAGATCTGATTTTAGAGATGCCTACTTGATATTTGAACTATGGGTAAGGGTCCCTAAAGATCGCCTTAACTTTCTTTGAATCCCAACATAAGGGTTTGCATTGCACCATGCGGAAGAATAAGGTTTCCTATTCTTTGAAATCAATTTACTCTTTTTATCCTAATGCATGGTCTAACATAATAACAATACCAAAAATAATATGACTTGAGTTATTATGTAACTTATATGAAGTTGATAGCTGCAACCTACCATTCAATTCTATTATAAACATGGATAAATCTTAGAGAGAGAGGTGGGTCGGAGAAAAGTATTTATTTGATTAAAACAAAGTAAAGTTACAACATATAAGCAACATGGCGAGACATGATTACATAAACAAATTAAAACAAGATACAAGAAGTAGAGAGGAGGGAAGAAGAATACGAGCATATGGAGCCTTTCATGAAGGATTTCCACGCTCGAAGTCTTCTTCTCCTTCTCCTCTTTCCTCCATGGTGTTCACATCTCTTGAAGTTTTCTAGACCATTAGGTCCGAATCAAGTGACTTCTTCGTGAGAAATCTTCTTATTTATAGAGGCACATCTAATCATTCAATTTCCAGGGCACACAGGTAGGACACATATGCACGTGCCTCTAGTCGTGTACATCAACCAACACATCACCAGGCTCCTGTCATGTGATGAGTCCTGATCATATACACTTTTATGGACTCATCTGGGCCATTTATTTAGTCATTTCACCGCACTTTAGCCCTGTTATAGTTCATATTGATCAGTCTATGCTAGGTGCACTTCTAGGCCCATTCTGGTGTAATTTCGTATCTATCTTTGTTATTAGTTTTCTTGCGCTGTTAAGTCCCACTTTCAGTGGCTAGATTAGTGGTATACGCTGGAATAGGAGTCGTGCAGGTGTTCCCGGTGCAATTATGCACAGGAACACTGCGCACGATCACCGGTTCTATTGCGCACGACCACTGGTCGTGCGCCACTGATCGTGTGCACTTAACCCTTTTTTCATGAGTTCTGTTTGGTGCAGTGCGCACGACCATCTACGATAGTGCGCACGACCACCGGTCGTGCGCCACTGTTCGTGCGCACTTATCATCAATTTTATGAGTTCTGTTTCGGCTAGTGCGCACGACCACCTACGATAGTGCGCACGACCACCGATCGTGCGCCACTGGTCGTGCAAACATGTTATTTTATAATTTCTGTCTTTGCAGGCTCCGTCCAGGCAGAGCGCACGATCACAGGATTCTAGTGCGCATGACCACTGGTCGTGCGCCAATGACCGTGCGCACTGTTTAATTCCAGCGCCTATAAATTCTGCTGCTCGCGATTTAGGTCAGATAGCTCGCTGTTTTCCGCTGTTTCTGCTCCAGTTTCGTCCGACTTCACCCCTCCACTGCCGCCCACCATCTGGAGGTGCTCCGGGCTTGTTCTTCACGCCAATCTTGAGCCGGAGTTTCCTCTCGGCCTCCTCCTTCATCCAAGAGCTTCAAAGAGAGATCTAGCCGCCATCTCCATCGAGCAAGAGGAAGTTTGCAACCTCTACCGGATCGTGACACAAAGAAGACGGGTCCATTGGAGAGTCGTGACAGCTCTCTCTACCCCGGACGTAGTTGCGGACCGAGCTTGGATGCGGATTGACAACCCGGTGATTCCAACCGTGAATCTACAACGAGACTTCGGATTCGGTCGATTTCTTGCCTTATTCTTCTTTTTTTGATGTATATGTAGCTAGATCTAATCATGATGATGAAGTGGCACTTGAATTAGTTATATTTACATATATATTTCATGTCTATGTGATTGTGTAATTTATCTATTTGAGTTGCTTGAGGTGCGCCGCCGTCCATTTCCATTCCGCTGTCACGTTCGTGTGCCGCACTAGCAATTGCTAGTGGCGTGCTTGTCGAAGAGGTGCTTGCGACCCTCACTCCGCTAGCCTACTCGTCCATCCGCCTACCGAAGCGTGGCATCGCGGCCCATATTCCATCCCGCCTAACGAAGCAGTGCGCTCAAGGCCTGCACTGTTCGATTCCGCTTGCCTACTCGTCCATCCGCCCTTTCGACGCAGCGCGCTCAAGGCCTGCCTAGTCTCCATCCCGCCAAGCGAAGCGTTGCATAGCGGCATTGCATAGGAGTAGTTGATAGCTTTTATTTTATTTTCCAAAAGCCAACCCAACTCCCCCGCATTCCAACCGATTTAAGGACTTCAATCTCAAGTCCTTCCTCGAAACCTAACTCCATCTTACTGTGTTCCTCAAGAGACCGACACTCGGGGATTTTCCCCATTATTATTACTTGCGCGACCGGTGCACTTACCGAATCATCGCATCAAGTTTTTGGCGCTGTTGCCGGGGAACACAGTCGTGTGAGTTTTCTGGAGGGGGAAAACCTGAGAGAGAAGCCCTTCCATTTGTAAATTGCATCTTTTATTTTATTTTTGTTCTTTTTATTCTATTTTCTGTTCTAATTAGGTTGCTTTAGTAATTTTTGTTAGGTATAGTATTTTGCACAATAACATTTTTATTTTGAATCGTATTATCTTCACACTATGTGGGCACATCTTAATTTCCGTTGCCGTTGGTGTGGAGCTACCTCCCACCCTAGTGATGAATGTCCTACGGAGAATAGTAGGCATAATTCTTATAGCCCAGCATATGGAGCACCGACTTCGTCTTGTACTCCACATGGTGCGCGTAAGTCTTATGGCCACTCTGCTGAGCCTTTACCGTCATACTTCTTTTCGGCTCCAGCCCCCGCTGTGCCAAAGAAGCCCGCAAGGCAGTGCCAGTTTTGTCGGAACACTGATCACGCCCTGAAGGATTGTGCTGCTTTTCGTCGCCAATTGGATGAGGATGACGAGCCGGATATCCGGATCATCCCGAATCCTAACTCTGGCGGCACACCTTCAACATCCGGTTTTGTGTCCTTGCCACCTTCACATCTTGAAGGGTATGGCGTTGACACAGTCGCCGGATGTGCGGCTGATCTATGCACCGACATTGCTGAGCCTATTCTCCATGTGCATCCACCACCCCTAGTGGATTCGATTCTTTGTGAGGAATCGGTGCTCGACTTTTATCCGAGCACTATTCCTCCCCCTGTTGTGCATACTACACTCGTCTCCGACGACATTCTTGAGGATGTGTCGCAGGATGAGGCTGGCGATCTGAGTGTTATGCTTATTCCTTTGGAGGAGGACAACCTTCTAGGTGAAGAGGAGTTTTCCTCAGCACCGGTGGAGGAAGTCCAAATCCCAAGCCTGGCCACCATTGATCCCGCCGAATCTTGTAGCATTGATAACAATGCAAACATTATTTTACTTCCCCAACCTGATGGGAGTGAGACCGGGACCATTCCCCCGATTGATGTTTATTTATGTTCTTCGTCTTCTTTATTTCTTGATCCCCTTTCTTCATCCGAGCCTGTGCAGGTTGAGTCTTCACAGGTATCCCAGAAGGACTTGGAGCTTTTTGCTCAAGTCAATGATGAGAGTATCCTCTCATGTGAGGAGGTTAATTCCCCCTCCATTGAGGAAGCTCCACTCATTGCCTTTTCCTCCTGCTGCCTCCCTGTTGACGATACCTTGCTAGGCAAGGATGTGTTTTATGAGATGAGTGAGGACCATGCCTCCTCCTTTTCTTACATTCTCTACCCTCTACCTGTGAGGAGCAGGTATCTATATTTAGGTAGAGGGGTGACTGTTCTATCACCGTATCGGTACCCGCAACCGACACGGATATTAGGCCCGTTACCTGTCCACTTCTCCTTCCATAGGCCCATTAGCTAGAACTCTTAAAGTTTAAATAAGTCTTGCTGGGATGACAATAACCCCAGTAGTTATCTTTCTTTTCTGCATTTTTATTTCATCTAATCATGTTTAGTTAGTAGTATTTCTTTTTCAGTTTTCTATTTTCTTTTGTTTCTGCGGAGCTGACCCCTGCAGGTATCTTTTCTGGATGGCGGATGCTGCAGCTCATTTTAGCTTACACGCCAATCTTCTGGTATGCTCACTTGCTGAGCATTGGGTACCCTCTTTCCCTAGCCTATGCTGATTATCATGTCATATGTTATGCGGATTGTTTAGTTTAAGTCTGGGGGAGAGTAGTTTTGTTTACCCGCTCACATGCACTATTGCACTGCATGCTAGAAGATTTCATTTAAATTGTTGTTCATTTTCATTGCACACCACATCACTCACTTGAGCGCGTACTCATCTGTTTGCTTGCTCTGTTGCGAATTTAATTCTTCTGCTTATTTGGGAAAGTCTAGGTGATGGCTTAGGACTATGTAGCAGAGTAAAATGTTGACTCCAGTAGTGCTCCTAGTCGAGTGCTCGGTTGCATAGAAATTTGTGTAGAATAGACTTCTCTTTATACTTATGGTTTTATATTTTTCTTATTAGTGTAAATGTTGTTTACTCTACTCAAATGGTGAATTCGGTGGAATCAAACGGTAGCATAGGGATGTGTGTAAACGATCGCTAGATTCGTATTGCTTGAGTCGGGAGAAAGGAGAATCTTTCTCGGTGGCTAGAACTTGCCCCAAGCGATTCTTGAAGCATGGGTATACGGTCAGTCAATCGCGTGAATGTGATATAGGCCATCATTTTGGCCCGGTTGAGCCTTTGTGCCTATCCCTACCGCTATATCCTCGCTAGCCCAGTTGTGCCTACCCGTTCTTTGATTCAGCCCCACTTTTATTTCACCAAAGCCCAAAAGCCAATCCTAGTCGCACACCCAAAATTTGAGCTTTAGCTGTTTATTATTTTCATGAGTTGGGTTGTTGATGTGGTAATATGTTTGTGAAGATGTGGATGTGTCCTTTTGCTTATTTGCTGAAAATGATAAGAAAAGAAAAAAAAATGAGAAAAAGAAAAGAAGTTAAAAAGAAAGGAAAGAGAAGGAGTGTTTAATTGAAAATCTCTATGTATAGATTTATGTTTGGGAGTAGGCGGTGCACGCACCCATGCTGTTAAGTCCAAGTCTGGGGGTGTTGTGTACCCGTGTGTTTGTGTGGTGAATGAGGATAGTTTCCTGCATTAGCTCATTTGGGTTTAGTGCTTGAGCCGTCGTTTTTATCTTTGTTTATCCTCACCTAAACCCAAGCCTCATTTAAAACCTAAAGTCCTATTGATTCACGCATTTGAGTCAAACCAGTGCCGTGGAGAGAATGTGACCGGGCAAGCTTATGGTCACCGACACTGATGGATTTCAGTGGAGTTTTTCTCGCATCCCGATCTTGAGCAATGATCGTCTCAGCGCTTAGTTTACTTTCTCCGTATGCATGACCGAATGATTCACCGTTGTTCACCATTTTGAGCAGTTGTAATATGCTTTTACTCTTTTAGAAATATATAGACTGTTTATATAATCAGAAATCTTCTCTACTATTCTTCTTATGCACGTGAGCATGCGACTTCGCATGGTACTCTGTATTGTAGTTTTAACCCATCTACTTTTCTTTCCCGTTCGCTTAGAATTTGTTTGCTCGGGACGCGCAAATAGGTAAGTCTGGGGGTGTGATGAGTCCTGATCATATACACTTTTATGGACTCATCTGGGCCATTTATTTAGTCATTTCACCGCACTTTAGCCCTGTTATAGTTCATATTGATCAGTCTATGCTAGGTGCACTTCTAGGCCCATTCTGGTGTAATTTCGTATCTATCTTTGTTATTAGTTTTCTTGCGCTGTTAAGTCCCACTTTCAGTGGCTAGATTAGTGGTATACGCTGGAATAGGAGTCGTGCAGGTGTTCCCGGTGCAATTCTGCACAGGAACACTGCGCACGATCACCGGTTCTATTGCGCACGACCACTAGTCGTGCGCCACTGATCGTGTGCACTTAACCCTTTTTTCATGAGTTCTATTTGGTGCAGTGCGCACGACCATCTACGATAGTGCGCATGACCACCGGTCGTGCGCCACTGTTCGTGCGCACTTATCATCAATTTTATGAGTTCTGTTTCGGCTAGTGCGCACGACCACCTACGATAGTGCGCACGACCACCGGTCGTGCGCCACTGGTCGTGCGAACATGTTATTTTATAATTTCTGTCTTTGCAGACTCCGTCCAGGCAGAGCGCACGATCACAGGATTCTAGTGCGCACGACCACTGGTCGTGCGCCAATGACCGTGCGCACTGTTTAATTCCAGCGCCTATAAATTCCGCTGCTCGCGATTTAGGTCAGATAGCTCGCTGTTTTCCGCCGTTTCTGCTCCAGTTTCGTCCGACTTTGCCCCTCCACCGCCGCCCACCATCTGGAGGTGCTCCGGGCTTGTTCTTCATGCCAATCTTGAGCCGGAGTTTCCTCTCGGCCTCCTCCTTCATCCAAGAGCTTCAAAGAGAGATCTAGCCGCCATCTCCATCGAGCAAGAGGAAGTTTGCAACCTCTACCGGATCGTGACACGAAGAAGATGGGTCCATTGGAGAGTCGTGACAGCTCTCTCTACCCCGGACGTAGTTGCGGACCGAGCTTGGACGCGGATTGACAACCCGGCGATTCCAACCGTGAATCTACAACGAGACTTCGGATTCGGTCGATTTCTTGCCTTATTCTTCTCTTTTTGATGTATATGTAGCTAGATCTAATCATGATGATGAAGTGGCACTTGAATTAGTTATATTTACATATATATTTCATGTCTATGTGATTGTGTAATTTATCTATTTGAGTTGCTTGAGGTGCGCCGCCGTCCATTTCCATTCCGCCGTCACGTTCATGTGCCGCACTAGCAATTGCTAGTGGCGTGCTTGTCGAAGAGGTGCTTGCGACCCTCACTCCGCTAGCCTACTCATCCATCCGCCTATCGAAGCGTGGCATCGCGGCCCGTATTCCATCCCGCCTAACGAAGCAGTGCGCTCAAGGCCTGCACTGTTCGATTCCGCTTGCCTACTCGTCCATCCGCCCTTTCGACGCAGCGCGCTCAAGGCCTGCCTAGTCTCCATCCCGCCAAGCGAAGCGTTGCATAGCGGCATTGCATAGGAGTAGTTGATAGCTTTTATTTTATTTTCCAAAAGCCAACCCAACTCCCCCGCATTCCAACCGATTTAAGGACTTCAATCTCAAGTCCTTCCTCGAAACCTAACTCCACCTTACTGTGTTCCTCAAGAGACCGACACTCGGGGATTTTCCCCATTATTATTACTTGCGCGACCGGTGCACTTGCCGAATCATCGCATCATCATGTCCCTCATTCCTTTTCTGCAGTCAGTTATGCAAATGGGTAGGACATACGGGTATATGCATCTGGTCGTGTACATCAACCGACAGGCTCCGGTCGTGTCCCCAGTTCTTTTGCTGCAGTCAGTTATGCACGCGGGCATGACATGCGGGCTTCCCCAATTTATGTGGGATGTATCACTTCATCATTTAAATCCATTTAAAGCCCAAATAGTACCCTGATTCGTCTGAATCCAAATTTAACCTGTACATACACACTTAATTGCATAATATCATATAAAACATGAATTGTAAGCATTTTAATCAATCTAAAATAAATAAATATTGATGATGCGCAGAATAAGTATATATAATTCAAACATTATCATTATCCCACACACTTAGATTTTGCCATTCCATTTCAAAACATGGGACGAATAAGTGTTCATTTGGGTATAAAAACCCCAACTAAGTGTTTCATGACTCTCCCTCTACATAATAGATGGAACTAGCCTGATACACACATTACCATAACATAGAATTTATTTACAAAATTAATTGTGTCGTAAATTGTCACAACCCATCTAAAAGCAAAAGTCTGAGCACGCTTCGGGCGGGTCGTGATACCACAAACATGGGGGAAAGAGTCACCATGTCTATTAGGCGGGACCTGAATTAGTAATATTAGTTTTAAAATAAATAATTTAAAGAAAAATACATTATTTTTATGCTGAAGCTTTAGAATATGGCAGTGAAAAGTAAAATACTCATGCATTTTAATAATAATCATGTTACAAAATGCTGGTACAAATTTTATGCAATAAAAATCCCAAGGAAATGGACATGCAACAACATCAAATTTTAGACATAACTTTTAACTTAGCAGTTGTCCATGAATCAAGAGAAAATGACCGATCATAACTATTACATAATACGCAATATCCGACAGTAAAGGAAATCCAATATAGAACCTGACACAACACAGAATAAGATAAACCTCCAAGAATAGGAACTTGTTGTGGATCGGGCTCAAGTGGCGGGCGACACAGTCACGAACGCTATGATAAATTCCAAAACAACCCAGAAAAAAGCCTCAGAACATTGATAAAAGTAAGTAAATTAAATTACACAACTAGCAAGGGGTCAGAAATATACGTATACAAATGTTTCCGAAACAAACCTAACAAAATAGGCAAGTAAATAGTTAAGCAGAAACAACCAAAATTATTAGCCTACTCTAGGGTGTAGTATATATTTATTCATGTAATGACATAAGCTGTAACAAATGAAGAATGTATGTGTATTATTTTGATGTAGAAGATTCATGATTCAGAAGGATTCGAGATCAAATTCAGGACTTATCAGAGATTCAGAATTAATGCATGTGATCTCTAAGGGGCCGTATATACATACCCGATACGGGATGACCTCGTTCATTTCCGAGGCCATATATACATACACGTAGGATGTGGGATCCGAGAGGACATACTCAAGGAGGCACACTGCTCTCGGTATTGAGTACACCCTGGGATCACCAAGATGATGGCAGACCTGCAAAAGAATATGTACTGGCCTGGGATGAAGAAGGAGATCATATCTTGGGTGACACAGTGTAAGACCTGCCATCGGGTGAAGGCCAAGTGCAAGAGCCCTAGATGTTTGCTACAACCGCTACCAGTCCCAAAGTTGAAGTTCGAGGACATAGCCATGGATTTTGTGCATAGGCTACTACAATCCCACTCTGAGCACGATTCCATCTAGGTCGTAGTGGATAGATTGACCAAGATGGCCAGATTCATTCCAGTCTGGAAGGACACTTCAGCTGCTGTATTGGTGAGATTATTTGTGGAGTAGTTCGTCAGGTACCATGAAGTGCCCAGGTCGATTGTTTTAGATAGAGATGGTGGCTTCAATTCAAGGGTGTGGAGGGTAGTGCAGGCATACCTAGGGTCTGAACTCACCTTCAACATTACTTTTCATCCACAGACCGACGGCCAGACAGAGCGCACCAACATGACTATGGAGGACTTATTGCACTTGTGTATTCTAGATATGGGGAAACCCTGGGAGAGGCTATTACCATTGATTGAGTTTTCCTACAATAACAACCACCTCACGAGCATTGGGGATGGAACCGTATGAGGCCCTTTACGGGAGGAGCTGCCAGAGTCCATTGTCTTGAGTCCAGGATTAGGATCCAAGGGCACTTGGATCAGAGTAAATAGATGATACATATCCTTTAGTATGGATGATTCGTGACTGGATGCAGGAAGCTCAGAGCTAGCAGGCCAAGTATTACGATGCGAGGCATCAGAAGGTGGAGTTCTAGGTAGGACATAGAGTTTTCTTGAAGATATAGCCTGTGCATGGTGTCTCGCGAGTGCGAGGATAGAAGAAGCTCAACCCTCGATTTATGGGGCCTTATATGATCCTGGAGCGGACCGACCCCTTAGCTTATAGGCTAGAGCTGCCATAGGTGTTGGTGAACATGCATGATGACTTCCACGTCTCCACACTTAGGAGAGCCCTACTTCAGCCAGAGCAGCATGTTACGACTACAGCAGGCCCGATAATATCCGACAGATCAGCCCGACTGGAGCCAATCTTATCGATGGTACAGCCGTCTGAGTTCTGCGAAGGAAGAAGGTTCCCCTCATTATGGTGTTGTGGTCCAATCATGGACGAGAGGAGCACACATGGGAACCAAGGTCTTGGTTCATGCAACAGCAGTATCCGGGACTATCCACCTCAGATACAACCTAAACATGATTTTAAATCCCTTATTCTCATCTTGCATAGAATCTCGTAGACCCTGTTGGATCTTATATCGTCCTTAGAGGGGTGGGGTGAATAAGAGTTTTATGGAATTTAAATCTTAATTAAAAATATTAGAGTTTGCAACTGAAGTTTCAGAATATTTTATAAAAAAATATATTCAAATATTCCAAATAAGATTATATTGAAGATTCCTTTTTAAATAATTGAAACAAACTTTTTGTTTACTGTTGCTAACGCCTAGCGTTAAGTCTTAATGCTGGGCGTTAGCTCTCCAAAGAATATTCTTCAGAATAAAAAGATTGCCACAGTGATTTTACTTATGAAATCTTAAATGAAATACAATTCCAGAACATTAGAGATAATGAAAATTATTATTGTATTTCAAAGATAATTATACAAATGTTAAATTTAATACTTTGATGAAAATAGAAATTAAAACATTCTCAAAGAGGAAATAAAATCAATTGAATAGAATATTAAGAGACATGATTTTATTTCATAATAAATTAAAAACACAAATGTTTAATTTCTATAACGCTAGAAATCAAGGCGAAAATATGTAAAAACACTTTTTGTTGTTTCACCGGTTCTCCCAAGGACCGGTTGGCTATAGCCTATCTATCCCCAGATAAGGCCTCTAGCCACCCCCTAGATCTACCCTCGACCTAGTCGCCACGCACAAGGCGGCGAATTACCCCCTAAGCCTCACAAGGACCTAGTCGCCAACACATGAATTTACCCACAGAATCCTTCCCGGAATCCGACGTTCTCACCTAACGATTTCTCCACACAAATTACAAAAGGAAAAATAAAAGATTACAAGATAAGTAAAGAGAAACTCCCCAAGAAATTCTGAAGGTGAAGACGAAGTCGATGTAGATGTTGGCGTTCTTGAAATAATCGTCCTTCGTATGGAATATGCGTTGTAGACCTTCTCCTTCAAAATCATCTTTAGATCTTCATGTTAGCTTAAGGGACATCTCTTAATTTGTTGTACACGAACCTCTCTCCAAGTATCAGAATTCTGGAATCATCTATGTTCTTTTGAATGAGAGGAGTTGTACTTTTAAATAGCCTCGGAAGCTAACGCGTGCGTTAAGGCTAACGCCCGACGTTAGTGAGGCAGTTGCTGAGATCGTGCATAAACTTGGGAGCGTGGGTGAACAAAATTTCGTCGAACGAAAACAAATTTCGTCGAATGCGCCTTCGTCGAACGCACCCTTCGTCGAACGGAAAAACCTCAACCGTCTAGATGGTGCAAACCGCCAAGGATCGTGACAGAACAAACTTTCGACGAACGAAACAATTTCGTCGAACGGAGCTTCAAGTTCGTCGAACGCAATATTGTTGTGCAGGAGCTCAGTTCGTCGAACTCCAATTCGTCGAGCGGCCTTCACATTTCGTCGAACGGAATTTTCGTCGAACGGAATTTTCGTCGAACGCAGGCAAATTCGTCGAACGGAACTCCAAGTTCGTCGAACGCAGATTCGTCGACCTCAACTCAACGACATTCCTCCTCTTGTTAACGCGGGGCATTAACAGTTACCGCGAGCGTTAGCTCTCTTTCGTCGACCGCAGCTCGATGGCTTTGTTCTCGACGGCATTCCTTCTCAGCGGTTTTCTTCTCAGCGGTTGATAACGCTGGGCATTAACATCTAACGCGAGCATTAGCTATCTTTCGAGAGAGTCATTTCCAATCAGCAACCTATTCATAGGGATGTGTAGCTATAGTTCCTGTACAACCTACACACTATAAACACACAAAATACTAGATCAAATACAATACGGTATTTGTTATTCTCAAACCATGAGATGCGGAACATAGGCTCCAACAATCTCCCACTTTTGATAATAACAAATACCTGTATGAGAAATTAGTGAACTTAAAACCATTTGTGTTTATAGATAAGTGCGGTAATAAGATATGCATGAATAACAGGTTAAAAGCAAGATAGATTTGATAGCGATAATGCATACTCTTTCTATATAAAGTCCTCCCCTACATAAGTGTTCTCTTATAATTTACTCCCCCTAAATATCTATTTTACTAGATTTCTCAATTTCTTCTCCCCCTTTGTTATTAACAAAAGTGGGTAGGGATGAGTGTATATCTTTTAAGATAGATAAGGAACCACTTATTGAAGGATTTTCATGATCGAGCATATGATAGTGTATGCACCTCCTATATGATTACTCCCCTTATAAATATACCCCTTTTTTGTTTAATATTATTATAATGCACCCCCCCTAAATATTAGATTTATGCAATTTAATCTCACCTTTTGGTAGTGTTAAAAGAGGGTTTAGGTGAGAGTATACAATAAAGAGTAATATGTTCTATGTCGAGAAGAAAAATAGGATGCAATCAAAATTTTGTTAAATACTACTTGTTGAGAAAAATATAAGGATGATGTAACATAAAGTAGTAAGCAACATAACTGACATGATAAAGTAAGCATTCTATATTAAGATATCACTTGCTGAAAAGAAAACACGGTGTTAAAAATAATAAGCACTCTTAAACATAAACGTCATTTTAGAAGATAAAACCATATAAAGGATAATGAGTTTTAAATTTGAAAAGTTGATGTTTGAGTTAAAGATTGAAGAGATGCTATTCCATTAAGATAATATTGCAAGCATGATTTCATAATATCAAGAAAAGATACACAAACTACAATGTAATAAAATTTGCATTTCAAGTAAACATAAACATTGTAGCGATCATGCTTTGTTATCTAGTGCATTTACTTAAGTTTGTAGAGATTTGAGTAGATGAGCATTATGATCCAATTCTCATGAGTAGAAGTTTTATGAAAGATAATGGTGTTTACAAAGTAGTGTTTTGATAAAGTATACAAGTGAATCAATCAAAAACACATGACATATATAATGAAATAACACAACATTAAAATACACAAATAATATTACTTCAACACTATTTCAATGCACATGAATAAATAGTACAACTACCAAGGTGCTCTGCACACACAATGCTTATTAAGACTTATCAGGGTGCAAAGTAGTGCTTGGGGGATCACTTTTATACCTTTTTAGCTTTATTTTCAATTTTTTATGATCCGGCGTACTAAGAGAAGTGGTGTATAAATTATTTGCTATAAGACACTTTATAATTCTTAGCCAAGGTGCTCAACCTCACAATGCTCATTAAGACTTATCAGGAGGGTGAGTAGTGCTTGGTGGAGTTTTCCTTGTCATTGATTATTTGCTTTTTAGTTTAGTGACTAAGGACTCCGAATTCACTTGTTTTGCAAACATAGCATTTTTTTAAAACCACATTTCTCTAATGAATAAGTTAATGAAAGACAAAGAATTGTAATAACCAATTCAATGTTGTGTAGGTAATCTATTTATGCATTTTAATCATTTATGTTATTACACTACACAATCATGTAAGAATGAGATTGTAATCACATGTAGGTTATCAAAAATAAGTGAGTGAATGAATCATTATCAAAACATATAATACATTACTCATACTTAGAGGCATGCTAAGCGTTTCTACACATGTTTATCTACAATCAATTTTATTGCACATAACAAGATAATATTCAAGGTATGATAAATACAAAATAATGTCTTTTAAGAAACTTGAAAGTTAAATTAAACATTGTATTTAATCTTTAATTGATATAATTAATCATGCTTGACAACGGCAATGAATAACAATCAATTTTTATAAAAAAAATTGAATTTTTTTTATATATGCACAAAACAATAAACACGCATAAAGAAAAAAATATTTTTATTCTTTGAAATTGTTTTGTAATTTTGTATTTGTTTTTTTTATATATATATTCTCTAGAAATCATAGAAGTCTTTAATAGCCCTTTCAGTAAATGATATTCTATGCCAGAGAAATAAACAAAGATAATGTATGAGAAAATACATATATTTATTTTTTTTATTTTTTTTATTATATTTTTTTAAAAGAAATAAAATTTTGTTTTAAAGGGAATAAAAAGATAGATAACTTTTTACAAACAGAGAAATAAAATACACACAAAATATTAAAATAATACCAGAAATAATTCAAAAAAAAAATTTTGAGCAAAGGACCTAACGCCAGACGTTAACTTTTTAACGCCAAAACAGAACTGCATTTCTTGATGTTTTGAAAAATATTTTTCTCAATTCATTTGTATTATAAAGAGACCTTCCTTCAGTTGAAATTTCAGAGTATATTGATTAGATTTGAAGGCTCTTTTAGCATGTATTTAGTGATTTTCAAGTACTTGTGTTTGGTAAAATCATTAAAGCTCAAAATAATAAAATATGCAAACACAAGATGTAATGTTAGAACAAAAACAAATATGCATGATTTATGTATAAAGAGTGAGATAATGTTCATGTAATGAATATAATATAAGTATGTTGGAGCATGCGTTTAACACTCCTCCGGTTTGATAATAACAAAGTCCCGTTTGTATTTGATTCTATTTTTTATTAATGGTGTGCAGGTAACAGGTATGAGATGTTCACAATTCTGCTGGAGCTAAATTTGCGTGTATGAAAATTTCACTGTCGGAATTTTCAGACAGCTGATGTCGCCCAGGCGTCAGCAAAGAGGTTACAACAACTTCCCCACAGCAACACGACGAGCGGTAGTTTTGCACTGTCGGAAATCCGACATCGATGTCGCCCAGGCGACAGCTCAGAGGTTAGAACAACTGCCCCCACGACAGCACTACGTGCGGCAGTTTTGCGCTGTCGGAAATCCGACATCGATGTCGCCCAGGCGACAGCTCGGAGGTTATAGCAACTGCACGCACGACAGCACTACGGCGGCAGTTTAGCACTGTCAGAAATTACGACAGTCGATGTCGCCCAGGCGACAGCGAATTTCTATAAATTGACTCCTTGTGTTCGTGCATTCCAAGTATTGAGAATTCCAAGTCCCTTCCTGAGTGCATACGAACCAGAGAGCTCCAGAACCTCTTCAACTCCCATTTGTGCAAAGAAGGATTGAGATTGAAGACGAGATCGGGCGCGCTTCTACATCAACGATCATCTCAAGGCTTCAACCTTCCTTTCAGAGATCTGAATTTCTATGGAGTTGTTCTTTTCATATTGTATTTTCATTTTCATACATTTCATTTTGTATTGGTAGGGAAATCGTCGTCTTGCGTGCGGCGTCTAAGTCCTTGCGTGGCTTAGGGGAAAATCGCTTCCTTGTGCGGAGCATCCAAGTCCTTGCGTGGCTTGGTAGGAAATCGTGGCCTTGTGTGCTACGTCTAGATCTTGGGAAGATCTAGAGGATAGGCTTGGTCTTGGGAGAGACAAGTGATAGCCTTCCGATCCTTTGGAGAAGGATTGGTAAAATCAAGATTATTGAAATTTATATTATCATATTTGTGCATTGATCTTAAGCATTGTTAAGATCATTTTATTGTATGTAAATTTCATGATTAATATAATTGTTCTTCTTTCATTAATTGCAAATTTGTTTGCTTAAATCTTTATCTTAGAAATTTGTGTTTGCTTTAATACAAAAATTGCATTGGTTTAAAATTGTTTATAAGTAATTTTTTGAAAAGTAAAATCTGTTTAAAAAATTATTAAGTAAAATTCGTAATCTCTAAATGGCCCTTATTCACCCCCCCCCTCTAAGGGCGTCACACGATCCAACAAGTGGTATCAGAGCGAGGTTACTCCAAAACAGTTTTACCACCGGGAGTAATGGCACACAACGATCATGCGTTCGTTGATGGGCAAGGCATAAGTAGACCACCTTTATTCACGGGCACAGACTATAATTATTGGAAAACACGTATGCGTTGTTTTCTAATTGCGCTAGATATAGAAGTCTGGAATATGGTAGAATCTAGTTACACTTCTCCAACATATGTTGTAGGAGATGTAACTATGGATAAGCCCAAAGACAAGTGGGATGACAATGATAAATTAAAATGTAAGGACAATGCAAAAGCCATGAATGCTTTATTTTGCGCACTAGATCGCACTGAATTTAATAGAGTTTGTGCTTGTAATACTGCATTTGAAATTTGGAATTTGTTAGAAATCACTCATGAAGGTACTTCGCAGGCAAAGGATTCAAAGCTATTTCAACTGGAGTCTGAATTTGAAAGGTTCAAAATGGAGGTAGATGAAGAGATTGATACGATGTACACACGATTCACAAAAATCGTGAACGACTCAAAGGTGCTAGGAAAGGTGTTCTCAAATGGAGACTTAGTAAGGAAAATCTTAAGATCACTTCCCCCGAAGTTCAATCCTAAAGTGACTGCAATTTCCGAGTCACATGATCTTAAGACCTTAAAATTGGAGAGCCTCATTGAGAACTTGAAAACTCATGAAGTTGAATTGAAAATTCAACAACAAGAGTATATGGAGCCAAGGAAGAAGGGATTGGCTCTAAGATCTAAGAAGGAAGAAACTAGTGATTCTGAGGAGGAAGAAGAAGATGAGGAAAGTTTATTTGTTAGAAAATTTAGAAAATTTATGAAAAATCCAGAGAGGAGGAATTTGTTTAAGAAGTATTTTATGAAGGAAACTTTTAGGAAGAAAAAAGGAAAGGAAGGCAATGAGGAGGAAGAGAGACCGCCACCGGAGTGCTATCACTGCAAGAAGTTAAGACACATCCGAAGCAAGTGTCCAAAGTACTTGAAAGAACTTAAAGAAAAGAAGCACAAAGGGTCGAAGAAGGTGTTGAAGGCGGAAACATGGGATGATACTACTTCTGAGGATGCAAGCAGTTCATACTCAAGTAAAGAAGAGGAGGCCAACATGTGCTTAATGGGAAAGAGCGTCATATCTGATGACGAATGCAGTGTCCAAAGCGACACTGAGGTAACTCCTCCAACCTACGATGAATTATTTTCTGAATTTTTAAAGACTTGCAAATTTTTTGAAAAAAGTTTAAAAGATAATGATCTTCTTAAATCTGAAAATGAAATTTTGCTTAAAGAAAACAAAAAATTGTTAAATGAAATTAAGACTATTGGAAAAAGAGATATTTCTTGCCAAGAGTGTGATCACTTTATGGGAAGAATTAAAGAACTTGAAGAATCTCTTTCAAAATCTCATTCTACAATAAAAATTCTTACTAAAAAGAATGAGATTTTAGAGAGAGATCTGAAATCTTCAATTTCCAAAGTCTATGAGGGAAAGAAATCTTTTGAACGTAGATGCGTAAATCTAATATCCGAGAATACAGAAATGAGAAACCAGATTCATGATTTAACACTAGCCATGAAAAAATTTGGAATGGGCCGAAGATCACTGGATATGATCTTAGGATACCAACGCCATGGATCTGGAAGGTTTGGACTCGGATACACTTCAGGAAGCTGTCGCCCGGCGACAACCACTGTCGCCGGCGACAGTGAAAAGTCCAGAAAATCTACTTTAAAAAATTCTAAAGTTAATTAATTGTCAAATACTGCATCCTCATCCAGTAAAAGTCCAGAAAAGTTATACTCTTCTAAATACATTACATGTGCCAAATGCAATAGATTTGGCCACACTACGGACTCTTGCTGGAAGGAAGGAAAAAGTAAAATTAAACAAATCTGGGTTCCTAAGGCTTCTACCTATACTATGGGTGGAACCACTTGGGTAACCAGATCTTTACTCACCTCTTCTTTCTAGGTGTGTTGGCAGGCTAAGGACAAAGAAGACGTGTGGTACTTGGACTCGGGTTGTTCAAAACACATGACGGGCAATAAAGAGAAGTTCCTTAGCCTGGAGATGAAGAAAGGAGGAGTTGTTACATTCGGAGACAATGGAAAAGGAAAAATCATCGGCATCGGAGTTGTGGGTAACGAAAATTTTTCAATTTCAAATGTTCTATTTGTAGAAGGATTAAAACATAATTTGATTTCTATTAGTCAATTATGTGATAAGGGTTTAAATGTTTTAATTGAATCTTCTACAAATTTGTGCAAAATTATTAATTCCAAAACAAATGAAATTGTTTTTACCGCACCTAGATGTCATAATGTATATATGATTAAATTTCTTGATTTTTCAAATTCTACCTTAAAATGTTTTTTATCAAAAAATGATGAATTAGATTTATGGCATAGGCGACTTGGACATACTAGTGCCAAGTTAATTACAAAACTTTCAAAAGATAAATTAATTAAAGGTTTACCATTGTTAAATGGAAATTTATCTTCTTCACTATGTGTGCCTTGCCAAAAAGGAAAATTTTCAAAATCATCTTTCAAAAGTAAAAACATTATTTCTACCACTAGGCCACTTCAATTAATACATATGGATTTATTTGGGCCAATTGGAATTTCTAGCTTAGGAGGTAGAAAATACACATTTGTATTAATTGATGATTATTCTCGTTTTTGTTGGACTTTATTTCTAACCTCCAAATCCGATGCATTTTCAGAATTTTCAAAATTATGTTTGCGTATTCAAAATGAATTTGAGTTAAAAATTAAACGCATACGATCGGATCATGGAGGAGAATTTGAAAATGAAAAGTTTATTTCTTTTTGTACGGAGTTAGGAATTAAACTTGAATTTTTCGCTCCACGCACACCACAGCAAAATGGTGTAGTGGAGAGGAAAAATAGAACTCTTCAAGAGTTAGCCCGTACGATGCTATCTGAATTTAAATTACCAAAATCTTTTTGGGCTGAAGCGGTTAGTACGGCATGTTATGTAATTAATAGAGTAATGCTTCGCCCTATTTTAAAATTAACTCCTTATGAATTAATTTTTAATAAACAACCAAATGTTTCTTATTTCAAAGTTTTTGGTTGTAAATGTTTTATTTTGAATTCTAAAGATTCCTTAGGAAAATTTAATGAAAAATGTGATGAAGGTATTTTTATTGGCTATTCTTCAACTAGTAAAGCTTATAGGATTTTTAATAAAAGAACAAAAATAGTTGAAGAATCTATTCATGTTAGGTTTGATGAGTTTGCTTCATGTGTAGAAAAGAAAATTACAAGAAAAGAAGATGAACCCCTTCCTTCGGTGGAGAATGATGATGAAGAACTTGGAGAAAATGAAGAAGAAAAAGAAGAAGAAAGAGAAGGAGAAAGAGAAGAAGAAGAAGATAGAGAAGAAGAAAGAGAAGAATATGTGCCTCCAAGTGAATTGAAATTTTCAAAGGATCATCCAAAGGAGCTTATCATTGGAGATCCGCAAAAAGGGGTTAGTACTCGTTCATCGTTACATGTTTTATTATCAAACCTTTGTTTTGTCTCTGTAGAACCAAAAGATGTTTCCACCGCATTAAATGATGAATTTTGGTTTTTAGCTATGAATGAAGAACTTAATCAATTTGAACGTAATAAGGTTTGGAATCTTGTAGAACGACCCAAAAATCATCCTGTCGTTGGAGTTAAGTGGATTTTCAAAAATAAATTTGATAGTGAATCTAGAATTATTAGAAATAAAGCCAGATTAGTTGCAAAAGGTTATGCACAAATTGAAGGGGGTAGATTTTGATGAAACTTTTGCACCCGTAGCAAGATTAGAAGCGGTTAGGATATTTCTTGCATTTGCTTGTTTTAAAAGATTTAAATTATATCAAATGGATGTCAAAACCGCATTTTTAAACGGGTATATAAAAGAAGAGGTTTATGTAGAACAACCCCCTGGCTTTGTAAATGAGAAATATCCAAATTATGTTTATAAATTAGATAAAGCGCTTTATGGATTAAAACAAGCGCCTCGTGCTTGGTATGTTCGATTAACTCAATATTTATTAAAGCACGATTATAAAATAGGAAGTGCGGATTCTACACTCTTCATTAAGCAATTTGATCATGATTTAGTTATTTTGCAAATTTATGTTGATGATATTATTTTTGGAGCCACTAATGAAGAGTTGTGTAATGAAATAGTTCAAATTATGAAAAATGAATTTGAAATGAGCATGGTTGGAGAACATTCATATTTTCTAGGTTTTCAAATTACACAAAAACATGATGGTATTTTTATATGTCAAACCAAATATATTCATAATATGTTAAAATGATTTGGATTTGAAAATCTAAAGCATGCAACACTCCTATGAGTACTTCACTAAAATTAGGAAAAGATGAAAGTGGTGTTTCAATTGAACAAACCCTTTATAGAAGTATGATAGGATCTTTATTTTATTTAACCGCATCTAGACCTGACATTATGTTTGCCGTTTGTTTATGTGCTAGATTTCAAGCTAATCCTAAAGAGTCACATTTCAAAGCGGTGAAACGCATCCTTAGATATCTTATAGGAACATCTAAATTAGGATTATGGTATCCTCATAATGATTCCTTTATTTTGCATGGTTTTCGGATTCAGATTATGCGGGATGTTCTTTAGATAGGAAAAGCACTAGTGACACTTGTCATTTTATCGGCCCTTCACTTATTTCATGGTCGAGTAGGAAACAGAATTCTGTTGCCCTCTCTACTACCGAGGCCGAATATATTGCACTAGGTAGTTGTTGTGCCCAAGCTCTTTGGATGTCACAAACGTTAGAAGATTTTGGCATACAACAAAGTAGTGTAGAATTAAAGTGTGATAATAAAAGTGCTATAGACTTAACTAACAATCCCGTATTACATTCTAGATCTAAGCATATAGATGTCCGACATCATTTTATAAGGGATCATATTAAGAAGGGTAATGTAAAAATCAATATCATAGGAACGGATTCACAATTAGCGGATAT
Source organism: Dactylorhiza incarnata (assembly GCA_033032865.1). Taxonomy (NCBI): domain Eukaryota; kingdom Viridiplantae; phylum Streptophyta; class Magnoliopsida; order Asparagales; family Orchidaceae; genus Dactylorhiza; species Dactylorhiza incarnata. The sequence continues at coordinate 4,122,644 of JAWHQI010000130.1, forward strand.
ATTCACTAAACCGTTACCGGATTCCCGTTTTTCTATGCTTAGGCTAGAATTGGGAATCCTAGACATTTCACAATGATTATATCACTACTTAAAAACATATAAAATTTTAAAAAAAATCATCACAAAACTTATACATTTTTAAAAGAAAAACTAAAATTTTAAATCAAACCATAGAATTTGAAATGACTTAACAAAAATTCACACATCATTAATATTACATAAAACTTGTTCCATAAAACAGTAGAATTCAACATAAGTTTAAGTTCATTAACAGAAAACGAAATCTGAAGAAGGTCACTGTCGCCCAGGCGACAGTGGATGTCGGAAAATTCCGACATCAATCAGAAGTAGCACCCTGATAAAAACTACTCAGAATCCTCATAACCAGCCCCGCTGCTCTCTGGACAGTCTTTTGGAGGTCCTCGTCTTACGGCCTTACCACGTCGAGTCCGCCTCACCGATTGGCATGGCGGTTCTTCATCTGGAATTTGCCATTCGGCCGCTTCTTCCGGAGTAGGCTTTAACTTCAAACCTTTCACCAAAAATTTCATAAACTTTTGCATTCTACTACGATCCTTCTTCACTTCCTTCTTGTGATCCTCTAGTGAATCACGAAGATCATCTATAGACTCTCGTAATGATCCTGCCCTAGGCATTGGAGGCTCTCTGATCTCAATTCCAGGATGGGCCTTTTTATGCGTCTTCTTCACTTTCATAGTACCCGTATAATATATCTCAGGAAAACAATCATCAAAATACGAATCTTGAACTATCCATCCATACTTCTTATATAGTATACGCTGAATTAAAGCCCCCATTGGCAGAGAATGAACCTTCACCCATTTTGGATGTTTTAATCTAAAAGCATACCGAATCTGGGAAAGTATGAAGTCCGCTACATCAAAAGGTTCCTCCTCCATAATAAAGTATGTAATCAGCGTCAAATGTGCCGTGATACTCCGTGTATCTCCACTTTTTAACATAACTGAGTTCCTTAATATATCTTGGACTAAATATGCATCCGGAGTGAGTGACGAAACTTCAGTGGTTAGGGTCTTCTTTTGACTCCCATGTAAACTCATGTTTACAAGGGTCCAATCTCTATCCTTTCTATAGCTCTCGACTATATCCGACATATTTTCACTCATAAGAAGATCAAATTCCTCTCTAAGATCAACATGTGTTATTTCCACATGTTGACCCTGGATTCTAGATCTCACTCCCCCATCCAATTCAGTGTAACTCGGGTCTTCCAAATGATTATAAAATTCTCGAATCAAAAAGGATGAGAACGAATCTGCTGTGATTACTGAAATTATACCTGCATTCGCAAGACGATCATAGATATGATCGTGCTTCGGAGAATCAAATTCTACATATTTTGCTACTCCAATTATTGCTTTCTCCACCCCAGGGTAAACTTGATACGAACTATGCGCATCTTCAGACGTACTCCTTCGCGCTTTAGAACTGGAAGCCATTCTGCAAACATAACATAACAAAAATTAATTAAACAAGTTTTGTGCACTGGAACGATGTCGCCCAGGCGACATTGGCTGTCAGAAAATTCCGACAGTACTCCAGTGAACTTTTCTTTAAAATTCTCAACCACACTTCCAGATCTACTCAAACTCAAGCTATATTTATGTTAAAAATTAATTTTTTCTTTCTAGAACAAAACTACATCTTCTCACATATCCTTACTATTCATCTTCTACAAAAGATAAATCTTCCAATTTTGAAATTAAACCATGTAAAACACTTACACCCCAAAAATACAGCACTTAAATACAAAAATCACAAAATCCAAACAAGATCCACCAAGATCCACTTGATTTACACTAGATCTACACCTTTTATACACAAAACCTCAAAGATCTACACCATTAATCAAAGGTAAAATAAAAAAAAAACATTTTTCATCTTCTCTCCATTCCAAAATCACAAATCTCTAAAGGTTTTAAGTCCAAAACTTCAAAATCAAAAACCCCATACCTTATATCTAGGGTTGTCGCCGAAATCCGACAGCTTCCTCTCGTCCTTAAGTCCAGGAAATGATACACAATAGGGTTTGACTTGGTCTAAAGCCGTATTTATATTTTTAGCTGTCGCCCAGGCGACAGTGACTGTCGAAAATTTCCGACAGTTCCCGATTTGCTTAAATCTTCAGTTTTTGGTCCCTTTGATATTTTCCAATAGTTATATGTCTTTATTAATGCTACAACTCATGAATTGATGCCACACCATGTGATTTTTTTTTAAAAATGGCTCTTACATGATTATATGATTTCATTTCCAAGCTATCATCGTATTGACACTCCTACTTAGTTGTTTAGACCATTGGAAATTGTTTTCGCATGCCTCTAAGTATGAGAAATTGTTTATATATAATAATGAACTATCACGTACACTTCTTTTGATCCATACATATGTCTTTCTATTTAATATATACATGAATCATATTTGCTTTAACATAATACAATATCATTTCATAAAAACTACTTTCAACCTTGATTTGTTAGCACAACCAAATATTGTAAGACCCCCCCTCCCCAGACTGAACCGGGTTCAGGGAGGGGGGATCTTACTGCCCAAAGAGGACTACCCAGCGCTTTTCGGGTGGCGACATCCCACCCTCTCAAGCGCTGAGCGGTCTCTTTGTCAGGCACAAGAATCATCACAACACATCAGAACGCATAGCGGAAGCAATCGAAATAAGAAAAGCTAAGCATGCTGATTATATTACATATTTAAATATGGCCGGGGCCTATCGTTTTACAAAATATTGCCTCGAGGGCTACATAGTCTAAAATAAAAGGAAGCCCTAGGCTAGTCCTTATACTCTCGAACTCACATCTCTGAAGATAGGGGCGAGGCTGGGGTAATCGAACGAGCCATCTCCAAGGCTGGTATATCATCCTGTGGTGCGGGGGTTCCTTGCTGCCCCATCTCATGTGATTGGTTATAAGAAATAACCGTTAGTCACAGAGCTAAGTAGAAAATACATCCCCTCTTCGGATCTATATCCAGGGGGCGGCTAAAGACAGAAATGAAATAGCCGAAGCAAGGTAGAGGGTTAGCAGCAGGTAAACATATATATCCGCGTATATATATAGGGCCTCCCGCCCTAAAGCTCGTAATCGCGCCGTATAGTAAGTACACAACACTATAACGCGCAGACACGCACACCCAGGTATTCAAACCTGTACGCACATAAAAGACCCTGTGTCGACACAGTTTAGACCGCTTTATTTCAAGCAGGGGAGCTAACCCCGCGGGCCTCACCGATGTGGCTGTCGGTGACAGTGGCCAGTCTTGCCACTTCTGAATGTAGTCGTACCGTATCATTCAGGCCCTCCTGTATAACTTGGTGTACCAACTGGATGTGAGCGACATCCGGCGAGCCGATTTGTAGGCCGACCAGTGGAGGCAAAACAGCAGGCTCGGAGGGTGATAACCCGCTGTGCACATCTCCCTGTCGCCATGAGTCGTCAACCCACCCGTACCGGTACGAACGGTCTGCGAGCGTGACCAACCCGCCACTCCCAAACAATCTGTTGGAAATTGTATTCATAATTACCTTGATTTGTGAGAAGTCACCCTTAAACTAAGATTTAATTGCTTTTGTATTTGATATGCTTTTCTAGTATTGTCTTGCAGATTATCATTGCTAAGTGTAAATCAATGTCAGGTCACAATGGGTATGCAAACACAGTTTCATACAATGTAATTCCTCATTATATGAAACATGGTGATGACTCATGTGTGATCTCTCTATTTGGGGTACACTTCATTTTCAAGACTATTGAAGACTTTGGAGTGCGGTTGCAGCAAGTGTTCAAGAGAAGAAAAGAAATTTTTTGAAAACAATTTCTCTAAGGATATGTCTCGAGAGATCAGACTTGTCTCGAGAGTTCTGGCATGTCTCGAGAAGCAAATTCTTTTGATCTCGGTATTTCTGTTCTTGATGACTCGAGAGATCAAGCTTGTCTCGAGAGTCCTTAAGACCAAAATCTTTGTAATGTCTCGAGAGATCTTCGAGTTCTCGAGACATCCCTTTCTTTCTCTCTTTGTTTCATATCTCGAGAGATCTGTTAGTTCTCGAGAGATCCCTTATGTCTCGAGAATTCTGTCCGTTATTTTCTAATTTGTTTCCTCTGTTCTTGACGGTTCGTAAACGCTCCTTCCCGATCCTAACGACTATATTGAGTGCGTTTAAGGTCGATTTAACCCTTAATCATTGCCCTCTATATATAGGATCGCTCTTGGGTTATTTCCAACAAGTTTTCGAATCGTTCTCAAACCCTAATTTTCTTTCCTGATCTAAAAGAACGAGAAAAGCGCCGCCTCGTTGTCGCCTACGATTGAAGATCGATCTACTCATTTGAGTTGCTGATTTCTATCAAAGAAGGATTCGATCGATCCGTGTTCTGATTCTACAACCTCTATTGGATCGTTTCGGATTGCCAAAGACAGATTTGAAGGATCGTTGTTCTTCCTCATCGTTCTCAAAAGCCATTCAAGAAGAAGGAAGAAAACGCCTCTGTTATTCAGATCTGGTATCTTATTGTTCAAAACCTTTTATCATCTATTGTAGGATTTGTTGTCTCCGAGCTGTAGGAGAGGTTGTTCTCCGAGTTGTAGGAGAAGTTTTTCTCTGAGTTGTAAGAGAGGTTCTCTCTGAGATTGTAGGAGTTTGACTCCGAGTTTGTAGGATCATTCTGATCCGAGATTTAGTGAGTAGTCAAGTCTAGCTGTGGTGCTAGATTGGCGAGGCCGGCAGTGGAGTACCCAAGTACGGGGAACCACTATAAATTCCTGGTGTTATCTGTGGCTGTGATCTATTTTGTGTGCTGTGCTTTACGTTTAATTTTTAATTCCGCAAAAGACGTAGAGATCACCTATTCACCCCCCTCTAGGTGATTTAGGTAAGCAACTAGATACTTCAATTGGTATCAGAGGGTCGCTATTCGTTGCTAGGTTAACACCTTGAACAGGGTCCATCCTTTTAGTTGCTAGCAAGCCATGGATAGAGTCAAGGAATCCTCTCTGAAACTGCCCATCTGCACTAAGGCCAACTTTCCTATGTGGAAGGAAAGAGTCCGTTTTTATATGGAAGCTGTCGATCCCAGAATCTTCCAAGTCGTGGAAGAAGGTCCCCATGTGCCCATGACCGTTTCGTCAACAAATCCTACTGTTCAGATACCTAAGAAAATGATGGATTTGAATAAGGATGAGATAGCTCTTGTTACTCTTGACAAGAAGGCTAAGAACATAATTGCTAGTGCAGTGGACGATTCCATGTTGCAAAACTTAATCCACTGCAAATCAGCCAAAGAGATGTGGACATCCTTAATTGTTCTAATGGAAGGTACTGACGAGGTAAGAGAAGATAGAAGGTCTCTACTTAATCAAGAGTACGAGGCGTTTAAGCAGAATAAGAAGGAGTGCATTGCTGATGCGTACGAAAGATTCTTCAAGATAGTCAATGGTCTGAGGAACTACGACAGGGAGTTCACAAACGGTGAACTAAATGACAAATTCTTGCGTTCCCTAACGAAAGACTGGGATAGCAAGATTGTTGCTATTAGAGAGTTTGAAAAATTGCCCAGTCTAGAACCTCAGAATCTGTTCGGAAAGCTGTTGTCTCATGAACTGCAAATGAACATCCGAAAGTCTGAAGAGGATGTAAATCGAGCTTCAAGCAAAGAAAGAACCTTAGCCTTGAAGGCAGAGAGTTCAAAGAAGAGCAAAGCCATGATACCGATCAGAGAAAAGGAATCTGATAATGAAGAAGAATCGGAAGCCAGCTCCTCCTGTTCCGAACTGTCTGATGGGGAGTTCTCTTTGATTTCCCGTCAGTTTAAGAAACTGCTGAACAAACGAAGGCACATGAACAACAAGCCGTCTTCCTCGGATCATAAACATTCTCGTCGTGATGGCGACTATCACAGGAAGGGCTCAAGCAATAATGACAGGTATAAATCCAAACAGAACAAACATTCTTCTTCTGACATTATTTGCTACTATTGTAATAAGCCAGGGCACATAATTGCTGAGTGTCCCTATAAGAAGAAAGAAGGTGGAAGAAAAGAAGACAAGAAATCCATCCACGGAAAGAAGAAATCAGATAGAAGTTTCATCGCTAAGAAAGCCAAAACTCTGAGCGACAGTGACTCCGATGAGTCGAGTGATGAAGAAGAAGCTTAGTTCGGCCTGATGGCCATGTCTGATGATGAAGAAGCACCCCCGTACACCGGAAAGGTAAATGATCACACTATCCTATCTGATTCTGATTATTCTTCGGCTGAACAAAAGGATAACCCCTCAGACGATGAATCTGAGCTTATGTCTCAATATACCAAAATGCTCAAAGGCTTTGACAAGTGCCGAAAGGTCGTCAAAACTCAAGGTAAGGAGATCATGGCTCTCAAGGAGGTGGAATCTAACTTGAGAAAAGAAGTTGAAAAACTTTCTTCTCTCAAAGAGGAAGTCCAAGCCTTGAAAGACAAGATCAAAAGCTCGGAAGAGACTCTTGCCCTGAGAGATCATTCGATAAAAGTCTTGGAGGAACAGCTTGTGGCTGAGAAGAAGTTGGTTGAAGCTTTCTCTCAACCTAAAACTGTTCTGCCAATTATTGGTACTTTTACCACTAAGGCAAAATGAAGCGGTATAGGGCATGAAGCTAGTACTAGCGATTCTTCTAAAAATACAATTGCTAAGAAGAATGGTTTGGTTGCTAAGAAAGCTACCACCAAAGAAAAAGGGAAAGCTCATCAAGAGCCTGTAGCATTCAAGAGAGTTATATTCCCTACGAATGCTTATGATATGGAGAGTTCCTATGGTCATTTCACACGACCAATTCCTTTTGCGCCTGTGAATGATCATAAGGAATGGGCTCTTCCCCGAAACTTTGGTGATAGTGCTTTTCAAGCACCCTATCAAGAGATTAATCGGAAAGGGTACGGTCCATTTGTTCATGGTCCAAGTGCTAAGAAAGCACCAAAAGTGAAGGCTGTTGCACCAAAGCCGAAGAAGACAGTACCACCTTGTGTGTGCTGCCCCCATGAGGCATCCTCATCTAGAAGGACTGCTCCTGCAAGAGCTAACGTTCAAAAAGTTAAGCAGGAGAGTGTAAAAAGAAGGTACAACAGATTCGACTGTTGGTGCTGCGGCAAAATTGGTCACTTTGCCGTTGATTGTTGGTTCAACACAATGTATACTAGGAGACCACAAGTGAACGTTGCAAGGCAGACCACTCGCAATGTTAACATTCATCGTGGTGCTCAACTGACAAGGGACCAAGGACCCAAATCTGTTTGGGCTCCTAAGGCAAAATAATCTGTTTTTGCAGATATGTCCAAAGGCCAATAAAAATCCTATCTGGTACTTGGACAGTGGATGCTCTCGGCATATGACCGGGACAAGAAGCCTTTTGCAAAACTACATTCCAGTTGCGAACGGTCCAAAAGTTATTTTTGGCGGTTCAGACAGAGGAATAACTAAAGGCTATGGTATGATTTCTAATGGTAATATATCGTTTTCCGATGTAGCTTATGTGGAAGGATTACAACATAATCTGATAAGCATAAGTCAACTTTGTGATAAAGGATACATTGTTGATTTTCATAAAGATAAGTGTTTGATAAAGTCGGCTGAAAATCATGAAACGATTTTATCAGGCATTCGCTGTAGAAACATATTTTGTTTAAATTTTCTTTGCATATCATCTTCTACACCTGTGTGTCTTTTAGCTAAAGATAGTGCATCTCTTGTTGATCATTGGCATAAGAGATTAGCACATATAAATCTCAAAACTATTAATAAATTGTTTTCTCAAAACTTAGTGCGCGATGCACCAGATGTTAAGTGCGTTAAAGATAGACCTTGTCATGCATGTGTAAAAGGCAAGCAAACAAGGGTTACCTTTAAGAGCATTATTGGCAAAGATTCAACCAGGTGTTTATACCTGCTCCATATGGATTTGTTTGGTCCTTTGCAAATTAGGAGTTTAGGAGGAAAGTCTTACACATTGGTTATTGTAGATGATTACTCTCGTTTTGCCTGGGTATTCTTTCTGAAACACAAGTCAGATACCTTTGACACTTTTACTAGCTTTGTCAGGCAAGTCCAGAATAAATTTAACTGTTCGGTGGTCAAAATCAGAAGTGACCATGGTACAGAATTTGAATCTGGAGCCATGACAGAATTCTGTGAAAGCCTTGGTATCTTTCATGAGTTTTCCTCTCCTCGAACTCCACAACAAAATGGAGTAGCTGAGAGAAAGAATAGAACACTTATTGAGGCTTGCAGAACCATGTTGAGTGACTCTTCACTACCTAAATATTTCTGGGCTGAAGTTGTCAATACTGCATGCCATGTGCAAAACAGAGCACTCATAAACAAAAACCATGAAAAGACTCCTTATGAACTTCTAAAGGGCAAGAAACCGACCATTTCTTATTTTCGAATCTTTGGTAGTAAATGCTTTGTGCTAAACAATGGAAAGCATTACAAAACTAAGTTTAGTGAAAAGAGCTTTGAAGGTACTTTTGTAGGTTATAGTAGCCATAGTAGGGCATATAGAGTTTTTAACAAGAAAACCCTAGTGGTAGAAGAATCTATTAATGTTGTATTTGATTAGACGAGCATGCTACAAGGCAGCTCCTCTAGCATTTCTTCTGTAGACACAGGTTCAAAGCTGCAGGACTTAAGCTTGGATCAGCCAGTTGAAGAAAATTCTTAACACTTCATCAAGATTCCCCCAATAACTACCTATGAAGAAGATCATCCTGATGAAGAGCCAATCCAAGTGGAGGAAGATACTCCAACAGTAGAAGAAACTCCTATTGGTCCAAATCATGCAAGGAACCTCGGGCTACGACACATGAGGGATCATCCAGTTGATCAGATCATAGGAGATCCTCATGAAGGAATAAGAACAAGACGAGGTACCTTTAATGAGAATATGCATTTGAGTTTTCTTTCGCAGGTCGAACCAAAGAAATTCCAAGAGGCAAATGAAGATCCATCTTGGATAATTGCTATGGAAGAAGAATTAAATCAGTTCAAACGCTGTAAGGTATGGACACTTGTTCCAAAACCCAAAGACAAAAATGTCATTGGAACAAAGTGGGTGTATAGAAACAAGCTGGATGAAGAAGGAACAATCATAAAGAACAAAGCCAGACTTGTAGCTAAAGGATACAGACAAGAGGAAGGTATCGACTTCGGTCATACGTACGCTCCAGTAGCAAGGCTCGAAGCGATCAGACTCTTCCTTGCTTATGCTGCTTTCAATGGTTTCACCGTATATCAAATGGATGTCAAATCCGCTTTCCTAAACGGAGACATTAAAGAGGAAGTATACGTTGAACAACCCCCAGGTTTTGTTAATCCTGATCATCCCAATCATGTTTATTTATTACAAAAAGCTTTATATGGTTTGAAACAAGCTCCTCGAGCTTGGTATGAGACGCTATCTAACTTTCTTCTTAAGAACAAGTTCACAAGAGGAAAGATAGATAAAACATTATTTCTTAGGGAAGTAAAAGGCAAGATTTTGCTAGTGCAAATCTATGTCGATGACATCATATTTGGCTCTACGGACAATAACCTCTGCAAAAAGTTTTCTAAACTTATGCAAGGGAAATTTGAAATGAGCAGTATGGGTGAGCTGAAATATTTCTTAGGACTTCAGGTGAAACAGTCTGAAGATGGAATCTTCATTTCTCAGACAAAGTTCACTAAGGAGTTGATTAAGAAATTTGGAATGGAGAGTGCAACCTCTATGAGGACTCCAATGAGCTCAGCTACGTCTCTGGACAAGGATGAAAAAGGGAAACCTTTTGATGAAACCAAGTACATAAGCATAACTGGCTCTTTGCTCTACCTTACTGCCAGTAGACCTGATATAATGTTCTCTACATGTGTATGTGCTAGATATCAGGTGAACTCTAAGGAATCTCACTATACTGCCGCAAAGCGGATTTTGAGATACCTTAAAGGCACACCAAATCTTGGCTTATGGTACCCAAGAAGTAATGATAGCGAACTAATTAGTTTTTCAGATGCAGACTTTGCAGGTAGCAAAGATGACAGAAAAAGCACTTCCGGGACATGCCAATTCCTCGGAAGGAGACTTATTTCCTGGAGTAGCAAGAAGCAGAATTGTGTTGCAATATCAACCGCCGAGTCGGAATACGTTTCTGCTGGCAGTTGTTGCGCACAACTTCTATGGATAAAGAATCAACTTCAAGACTACAACATGAAGATCAAAGACATTCCTATGTTTTGCGACTCTTCCAGTGCAATTGCTATCACAAATAATCCAGTCTCTCACAGTCGGACAAAGCACATCGATCTACGATATCACTTTATCCGGGAGCATGTGGAGATGGGTGACATAAATCTGAGTTATGTTCCCACGGATAAGCAAGTTGCAGACATTTTCACGAAGCCACTAGATGAGACTAAGTTCTCTTTCTTCAAGACGGAACTTGGAATGCTCAACATGGAGTAATGATCAAGTCAACCAAAACCATGATGAACAGGAAGTTTTTGACAAGTCATGTCTCGGGACCTGGCTGGATTTCTCGAGACAAGCTGAAGATTTCGAGATAGGCAGATGTCTCGAGACACGGGTTATCACTCGAGACATCGGGGAAGGAAATGCCGCGCTGAATTTCCTGAGTTCTCGAGACATAATCAATGTCTCGAGACATAAGTACTTTAAAGAACTCCAAACGTCAGGTACGCGCTGCTCTTTCTCTTATTTTTCTTCAAAATGTCACTTAAACGTCAAATCAAGATAGTATATATATATATTAGAACTCGAAAACTTGATGTTCACGCAAATCATTTCCGAGACTTCCAAGACCTTTAGACTTCTTCTCGAGCGGCGACAGGTCGGTGCTTCCGTGGTTCTCGGTGCTTCATCATTCTCGTTCGACAATTCTCTCTCTCTCTCGCATTAATGGCTCCTACTCCTCATCCAAAGATTGGCGTCGGGAATGAGGTCGTTCGCTCAGGTATCGCCAGTTTATCCGATGACTTCAAGAACCTATTTTGTTTACTTGATGCCGCCTGTCTTACTTTCGTTCTTGAGCATCCTTGCTGGGTGTTGTTTGATGAGGTTGAAGAGTTCTTTATAAATGTGAAGCCTATTGAGGAAGGAAGAATGTTGATTTCATTTGTTAAGGGTATCAAAATCAAAGTCTCTCCAAAGACTCTTACTAAGTATTTGCAGCTGTCTGAAATAGAAGCTGAAGCAGAGCTGAATGAAATTGACTGGTTGAGAACAGCAAGGTACTATGGTCTTGATTCAGATTTTGCTGCAGTGAAGAGGCACAAGATGAATGATGCTGGCAAGCTTTTAGTGGACATTGTTTCCAAGGTTCTTTTCTGCAGGACAGGCACACGAGGACATGTGTCTGAAGAAATATTTCAGTTGGTGATTGGAATTGTGTCAGGAAAACAGAGAGATTGGGCCTCAATCTTATTCTCAAATATCAAGGCTTGCATTAATTCTCCAAACTTTGCCCGGATCATCTCATTATTCCTGAATCAGTTTAATCCTGCTATATTTGACATGTCCAAAGGTGCAGTTATCCATCACCTTAAGAAGATCGATGTCATCTCCATGCAGAGATGGGACATTCGAATCAAGAAGCCGGGAGTGGCTAGTGCTACTTCTGAGGGGGAGACTCATAAATCTGCAGTTGCAAGTGAAGCAGAAATTCCAGTTCCATCTTCTGAAGGTCAGGTACCTAAAGTAACATCATTTCCACTTCCTTCACGGATTCGTTCTAAAGCTTCAAGTCGTGCCAAGCTGCCAATTCGTTCCAAAGCTAAAGGTCAACCTTCATCAGCTCCAACAGAATTCATTCCATCAGTGACACAGTCAGATCCATCAGATACTATCCCATCACCTGCTCATATCCACATTCCAGCTCCATCTTCACCTCTACCAGATTCAGTTCCTTCACCTCCTCCTTCTCCATCAGTACAAGCAGATGTCATAGTGTCAGATTTTCCAGCTAAGGAGAACATACCTTCTTCTGACAAGGATGTGTTCATCCCCTCTTCTCCCTCAGTTCTTGAAGCAGACACTTCTTTGGCAGATGACAGAGTTTCAGATGTTCAGAAGGATTTGCAACAAGAAGTATCTGAAGTGCACAGTCCTAGTGGCCAACAGGCAGGGTCTGGTGCAGATTTTGTTTTTGAAGACGATGGTGATGATTCCGTTCATGAATCATCCCCTCCCCTAGTACATGTTGAGGGGGAGTCAGAGTTTGACACAACCAGGAATGCTCCAGATGAGCTAGGTTGTGAAGAGGACAATGTGGTTCACTCTCTTGAGATTGAAGAGCTCCCTGATGATGTTCCTGATGCCGCACCTGCTGTTACTCTTCCTTCCTCTCATCCTTCCCCTCCAATCCTTGATGCAGATTCTCTTCTGGGAAAGATTGAAGCTATGCTCAAGAAGCAGAGTGAACAGTTTGAGAACTCTTTGACAACTGTTCACAGGAAGATTGCCTCAGTTGAAAGTGAACTTGGTAGGGAGTTAGCTAAAATCAAATCAAATTATGAAAATCTCTCTGAATTGATGTGCCTAGGGAGCAAAGCAATTGAACATGCAACTGAAGGTGTAGGCACAGTGTTGGCTCAGACTATTACAATGACAAAGCTTCAAGACTCATTGTCTGACAAGGCTGAAGCAAATACATTCCGGATTGTTGATGAAGTCGGAAATTTCAAAGATGATACTCTCCAAACCCTATCTGTAGAAGTCAGAAAGGGGGAGGACATTATAATGGAAAGAATGACAGATTTAGTGGAAAGCTCTGTGTCAGCTATTCAAAGCTCATGGAAATCACAGTTTGATCAGTTCTCTTCTAGGGTGCAGAAGCAAATTGCTGATGTTAATGCTTATTCCTTCAAAACAGCAACGTGGCTTCATAATCAGATTTTTCCTGAGTTAGAAATTGATCCAGATGTTCCTGTTCCTCAGTTTTCTCCAAGGCCAGAAGAACTACTTGGGAAGGCTCCTATAGTTGAAGATCAATCAGATAGGGCTGGGACCAAAAGAAAAAGAAAACTTGGTGAAGGTCCCTCTGCGAGTAGATCTGTTCCGAGTTCTAGCTCTGCAGGCCATAGCAAAGCTCAGGTTGAGGAGGTTCTACCAGAAATCTGGAGCCCAGTCTCAAAAGACATAATTCTTGAATCCTATAAGTTAGTCCATGAAGGCAAAATGAATAGATCTGAATGCTACAACTCACTTGAATGGGAAAAACATAAGACAGCTCAAAGGAAGAGAAGAATCCATTTCAGGGCATTTGGTTATAATAATTCTGATGCTCCGGATCCACCTCCGTTTTACCATCCCAAGCCTTATGCTTATTTCTCCACACAAGAAGAAAAGAGGAAAAGGAGATCTTGAAGGATAATGCTGATGCTGACAAGACATATTTTGCTTTGGTTCTGATTTTGTGAACATCAAGTCCTCTTAACAATTCAATTTAGACATATATATATAATTGTTGATTTGATGTTCTCTACTTGTTCATTTTCATATCATTGTGTAGTGTAGCATATTTATTATATATTGCTGTAATTCAACTTAGTGTATAGGGTTCTGACTTCTACAAATAGGGGGAGATTGTTGGAAATTGTATTCACAATTACCTTGATTTGTGAGAAGTCACCCTTAAACTAAGATTGAATTGCTTTTGTATTTGATATGCTTTTCTAGTATTGTCTTGCAGATTATCATTGCTAAGTGTAAATCAATGTCAGGTCACAATGGGTCTGCAAACACAGTTTCATACAATGTAATTTCTCATTATATGAAACATGGTGATGACTCATGTGTGATCTCTCTATTGGGGTACACTTCATTTTCAAGACTATTGAAGACTTTGGAGTGCGGTTGCAGCAAGTGTTCAAGAGAAGAAAAGAAAATTTTTGAAAACAATTTCTCTAAGGATATGTCTCGAGAGATCAGACTTGTCTCGAGAGTTCTGGCATGTCTCGAGAAGCAAATTCTTTTGATCTCGGTATTTCTGTTCTTGATGACTCGAGAGATCAAGCTTGTCTCGAGAGTCCTTAAGACCGAAATCTTTGTAATGTCTAGAGAGATCTTCGAGTTCCCGAGACATCCCTTTCTTGCTCTCTTTGTTTCATATCTCGAGAGATCCGTTAGTTCTCGAGAGATCCCTTATGTCTCGAAAATTCTGTCCGTTATTTTCTAATTTGTTTCCTCTGTTCTTGACGGTTCGTAAACGCTCCTTCCCGATCCTAACGGCTATATTGAGTGCGTTTAAGGTCGATTTAACCCTTAATCATTGCCCTCTATATATAGGATCGCTCTTGGGTTATTTCCAACAAGTTTTCGAATCGTTCTCAAACCCTAATTTTCTTTCCTGATCTAAAAGAACGAGAAAAGCGCCGCCTCGCTGTCGCCTACGATTGAAGATCGATCTACTCATTTGAGTTGCCGATTTCTATTAAAGAAGGATTCGATCGATCCGTGTTCTGATTCTACAACCTCTATTGGATCGTTTCGGATTGCCAAAGACAGATTTGAAGGATCGTTGTTCTTCCTCATCGTTCTCAAAAGCCATTCAAGAAGAAGGAAGAAAATTCCTCTGTTATTCAGATCTGGTATCTTATTGTTCAAAACCTTTTATCATCTATTGTAGGAGTTGTTATCTCCGAGCTGTAGGAGAGGTTGTTCTCCGAGTTGTAGGAGAAGTTTTTCTCCGAGTTGGAAGAGAGGTTCTCTCTGAGATTGTAGGAGTTTGACTCCGAGTTTGTAGGATCATTCTGATCCGAGATTTAGTGAGTAGTCAAGTCTAGCTGTGGTGCTAGATTGGCGAGGCCGGCAGTGGAGTACCCAAGTACGGGGAACCACTATAAATTCCTGGTGTTATCTGTGGCTGTGATCTATTTTGTGTGTTGTGCTTTACATTTAATTTTTAATTCCGCAAAAGACGTAGAGATCACCTATTCACCCCCCTCTAGGTGATTTAGGTAAGCAACTAGATACTTCATAATCTTCACCCGCTTTATAAAAAAAACAAGCACATAAGTGATGTGGCAATTCTACTCGACCGGTCACACGACCTCTGACCGGGAGGATTAGCGGTATGAGGGCTCCTTGCTTGGGGCTAACCTGGGAGGAGGGACTCAACTTCGGGTTTTCCCCCAACTAAGGCCTCGCTGAAGGGAGGATAAGCACCGCATGGTTGCCATGCCAGATCAGCATTAGCAAATAAATTAGGCCGAAGGCAGGGGCCATAACACTAAGCAGAAATGTAGGCCGAAAGCAGAGGCCATAACAATAAGCTGAAAAGTAGGCCGAAAGCAGAGGCCATGGTAATAAGCAGAAAAGTAGGCCGAAAGCAGAGGCCATAACAATAAGCTGAAAAGTAGGCCGAAAGCAGAGGCCATGGTAATAAGCAGAAAAGTAGGCCAAAAGCAGAGACCATAATGATAAACAGAAAAGTAGGCCGAAAGCAGAGGCCATAATGATAAACAGAAAAGTAGGCCGAAAGCAGAGGCCATAATGACAGGACCAGTGCGAGACTGGATTTAAATGAAAGTACGGAAAGTAAATACGGGGGACCAGTGCGAGACTGGATTTAAAAGGAAGTACGAAAATGCGGGGGACCAGTGCGAGACTGGATTTAAATGAAAGTACGGAAAGTAAATACGGGGGACCAGTGCGAGACTGGATTTAAAGGGAAGTACAGAAAGTAAATGCGGGGGACCAGTGCGAGACTGGATTTAAAGGGAAGTACAGAAAGTAAATGTGGGGCACTAGCGCGAGACTGGATTTAAAAGGAAGTACAGAAAGTAAATGCGGGGGACCAGTGCGAGACTGGACTTAACGGAAAGTACGGAAAGCAGTAAAAGCATAAAAGAAAGGGTTAGTAGTCCAATCACTCCATAAGAGGAGGCTTCAATCATCGACTCCGTTCTTTTATTATTGTCGCGGCGGGGTTAAATTTCGGCGCCGCGCCGCGATTTCGTTCCGATTTTCGCGTCGATATTCTGAGCTTAGTCGATTCCTTGGATAGATATGCATATTTTTACTAGGCATTTTAAAATATGCGTCGAGGGGGCGCCGATTCATTTCGATGAATTTCGCTCTTTTTCGGGCGTTTATTTCGCTTGTAAAATACTTTTGGGGAACCAAAATAAGAGGTCACACCTCCCAAGTTTAATAGTAGTTGTGAAATACCTTTAATTAGAGCCCTTAATTTTTGGTGATTTTTGCGAACTTATTTGGGCGTTTATTTTCTCAAAATAAACTTTATAAAGGGTTTTAAAAATATTAAATCTTTTCCTAAAATTCCCCAAAAATTACTGGAGGTGCCCCTTGGAGTGAGCACATTTTCCATTTAGAAAGTTTCCCCTGAAAATGCCCCAATTGCCCTAAAAAAATTAAAGTGGGGGAGGGGCTGTTTTGGGGTGCTAATAGAGAAAGGGAGGAGGCGCAGGGGTCTTGCACGCTGCGCCTTCCCGCGGCACCCGCAGCGGATCCGCTGTGGGGGGCACATATGCTGAGGCGGGGGGAAATGGCGGGAGTTAAGGTAGCGGGAGCCGCACGATTTCCTGGGAGGAAATCGTGCGGCTCCCAATTTAATCATCGGGAGGCGGCCGCTGCCGCCGCCGGGCAGCGGCCGGCTGGGGCTGGAGCCGCCCCCGGTCGGTGCGCCGGGGGTCGGCGACCATTCCGGTGGTGGTCCGGCGGCCTGGCGCCGCCGGCCACTGCCGGAATTAGAGCGAAAAGGGGGCGGGAGGCGGAGGCCTAGATGCACCATGCATGCCGCCGCGCCGCCGCCCCCGAGGGGAGAGGGGCTGGTGCCGCCCACGGACGGTGCGCCGGGGGTCGGCGACCACTCCGGTGGTGATCCGGCGGCTTGGCGCCGCCGGACCCCACCAGAAATTAGGGCAGGAGGCGGCGGGGAGGCGCGGCACAGCTTGCATGGGCCATGCAAGCTGGCCGCGCCGCCGCCTCCTCCGGGAGGGCCCTCCCTGCCACCCCAGGTCGGGGCGCCGGGGAGGGGGCAGACTTCTGGCGGGGGTCCGGAGGCCTGGAGCCGCCGGCCGCGTCCGGGGTTGGCGGGGTTCTTCTTACAGGAAAAAGAGGAGGGGGAGGAGGGGGAGGAGGACTCGGGCGCCGCCGGGGCTGATTCCTCCGGCGGCCCGGCCGCCTCCCCTTCGTCGGCGCCGAGGTCCCCGAGTGGGGACCTGCTCCCCCAGCGCCACCACCGGCGCTGGGGGGGGGGGTTGGCTTCCACGGCCTGCGCCGCCACCCGAGCAAGCTCGGGGTGGCGCTGGTGGCGCTCCGGCGACGGGGAGGGGGCGGCTTGCCTCCAGGAGGTAAGAAGGAGGAGGGGGCGATTCTACCTGGGGGTGAGGTGGGGCTCGAGAGGTGGAGGGGCGGTGGCCGGCCATGAGGAAGGAGGAGGAGGTGGCTCGGCTGGGTGGCTTGCTCCGGCAAGGTGGAGGAGGAGGAGGCTCGGCTGGGTTGGTGGCAGGGAGAGGCTGAGAGGGAGAGTGAGTGGGGTAGGGGTTTGAGAGGGGCTGCCCCTTCCTTTTATAGGAAGGGGGGAAGCTCTCCCCCCCCCCCCCCTCCCTCTCCTCCTTTTCCCCCACGTGGGGATAAGGGAGGGGGAGATATTTTCTCCCCCTCCCCTCTCTTCTCTCTCTCTCTCTCTTGCCCCCTTTGCCCAAATAGGGCTGCCCATTCATGGGCAACCCCCTCCCTTGGGGGGGCTTTCTCTCTCCCCCCCTTTTTCTTTAGCAAATTCGATTTTTTTTGGGGGGGGGGGGGTTGACCAAGTCAACTTAGGGAGGGATCCTCCTTGACCCCCGGGGTCCAATAAGAGTTGTCGGGGCCGATACCGGGTTCGTGTGCTTTATATCTCGTGCGTTGCACTGAGGCGATCTGCATAGTACTAAAATGGCATACTCTCCATACGACCTTGAATCGAGGCCCAACGAATTCCGTTGCGCTCGTATTGTTCGTACGAGTTTACCAGAACTGACAGAAGTTAATCGGGGCTCGTACGGTCACCATTCATAATAATGAGGTAGTGGCGCGCTACGACACCCGAAATAGTCGTTTTCTTCAAACGACCTCGGATCGAAGTGCAACGAATTACGTTGCGCTCGTATTGTCCATACGAGTCAAACGGAACTGACGGAAGTCCAATCGGGGTTCGTATGGTCACTATTCATAATAATGAGGTAGTGGCGCGCTACGACACCCGAAATTGTCGTTTTCTCCAAACGACCTCGGATCGAAGTGCAACGAATTCCGTTGCGCTCGTATTGACCATACGAGTCTAACGGAACTGACGGAAGTTCAATCGGGATTTGTTTGGTCACTATTCATAATAATGAGGTAGTGGCGCGCTACGACACCCGAAATGGTCGTTTTCTCCAAACGACCTCGGATCGAAGTGCAACGAATTCTATTGCGCTCGTATTGTCCATACGAGTCTAACGGAACTCACGGAAGTTCAATCGGGGTTCGTATGGTCACTATTCATAATAATGAGGTAGTGGCGCGCTACGACACCCGAAATGGTCATTTTCTCCAAACGGCCTCGGATCGAAGTGCAACGAATTCTGTTGCGCTCGTATTGTCCATACGAGTTTAACGGAACTGACGGAAGTTCAATCGGGGTTTGTTTGGTCACTATCCATAATAATGAGATAGTGGCGCGCTACGACACCCGAAATTTTCGTTTTCTCCAAACGACCTCGAATCAAAGTGCAACGAATTCCGTTGCGCTCGTATTGTCCATACGAGTCTAACGGAACTTGTTGGATCCTGTGGCGCCCTTAGAGGGGGGGGGGGTGAATAAGGGTGTGTTTGAATTTGTAATTTTTACTTAATAATTTTAAGACAATTTTACTTTAATAAAAAGTTTCTTAAAAATTAATTTTAAAAACAAAGCAATTTTTGTATAACACCAAGCACAAATTTCTAAGATAAAAATTTAAGCAAACCGATTTGCGATTAATGAGAAGATCATCATTTTATTTATCATGAAATTTGCATACAAATAAAAATGATCTTAACAATGCTTAAGATCAAGGCACAATGATAATATGTAAATACAATATTTTTGATTTACCAATCCTTCTCACAAGGATCGGAAGGCTATCGCTTGTCTTTCCCAAGACAAAGCCCAAGCCTATCCTCTAGATCTTCCCAAGATCTAGACGTAGCACACAAGGCCACGATTTCCCACCAAGCCACGCAAGGACTTGGACGCTCCGCACAAGGAAGCGATTTTCCCCTAAGCCGCGCAAGGACTTAGACGCTCCGCACAAGGAAGCGATTTTCCCTACCAATACAAAGTAAAATGTATATAAATGAAAATACAAGATAAAATAAGAACTCCCTAGAAATTCAGATCTCTGAAAGGAAGGTTGAAGCCTCGAGATGATCGTTGATGGAGTAGCGCGCCCGATCTCGTCTTCAATCTTCAATCCTTCTTTGCACAATGGAGTTGAGGAGGTTCTGGAGCTCTCTGGTTCGTATGCACTCAGGTAGGGACTGGAAATCTCAAAAAGCTTTTAATCCACGAACCAAAGGCACCATTTTATAGAAAATCACTGTCGCCTGGGCGACAGTGACTGTCGGAATTTTCCGACAGCGCTAAACTGCCTCGGTCGTGCCGTTGTGTGGGCAGTTGCTGGAATCGTGGAGCTGTCGCCTGGGCGACATCAATGTCGGATTTCCGATAGCGCAAAACCGTCGGTCGTGGGTGAAGTCGTGGGCAGTTGATGTAACCGCTGAGCTGTCGCCTGGGCGACATCGCTGTCGGATTTCCGACAGCTCAATACTGCCGATTGCTGTTATAACCGCTGAGCTGTCGCCTGGGCGACAGTGGGTGTCGGAAATTTCCGACAGTGAAAATTTCCCACAATCAATTTTTGCTCCAAGAGAATTGTAAACATTGCATACCTGTTATCTGCACACCATTAACAAAAATAGGATCAAATACAAACGGGACTTTGTTATTATCAAACCGGAGGAGTGCGAAACGCATGCTCCAACAATCTCCCCCTTTTGATAATAACAAATCCGTATAAAAAGTAAATCATGTCTATTTAGATTGTTGATTTTAACCTTTGGTGTGTACACAAAATTATCATTATATATATTCCTTGAAAAATAAATAATCTATCTCGAGATGAAAGCTCCTTCTAATTGAATGCTCCCCCTACATATATGCTCCCCCTAAAGATATGCTTCCCCTAAGTATATGATGTATTGTGTAGGTGGAATAGATGGTTGATTTTTCTTTTTATACTTGTGAATTCTCCCCCTTTTGGTATTAGCAAAAGTGAATATTAGAGTAGATAATAGTTCGAAAGGGAAGATACATAGGTTATAGAAAGATAGAGTAAGCGGAAGCAATTTTTGGGAAGGATAGAAGTCCTTTAAATAATAGGAATATGCCATAGTATGAACAAGCTCATGAAGGGACGGTATAGCCATATGAAGTAATGAAAGAAAATAACTTGAACATGAGTAAGATCATTAGAAAGTATCATAGAAAGACACAATAGTGTATAGATATATGGAATATTTTCGGTCCAATTCTCATGAGAGGAATGTTTATATAACATAATGATGTGTACATGTGATACTTAGATCAAACATATGAAGTCATTTAATTTACATGATCATTAAAATGTTGAACATAATAAAAGCTTATAAAGGCAACTTCGACTTTGAAGATATAGCACAAGCTGAATAGAAAAACCATTTTCTTTTGCTCAAGTCACTTTGCAATTCTTTCCAAGGTGCTTAACCTCACAATGCTCATTAAGACTTATCAGGAGGGTAAGTAGTGCTTGGTGGAGTATCCTTGTCTTTATTTTATAATTTTTTTGAGATCACAGATGTGATATCGTAATTTTGATATATTGATAATATTTTTTTTGAGGATCTCCGAATTCACTTGAATCGCAAAAGATGGTGTATATTTTGTTGTGCTAACAAATCAAGGGTGAAAGTTGTTTTTAAGAAGTGCTATTTGATTATGTTAAAGCAAATATGATCCATGTATATATTAAATAAAATCAGTGTATTGATCAAAAGAGGTGAACGTGATGGCTCATTATGATAGATAAACAATTTCTCATACTTAGAGGCATGCGAAAACAATTTCCAATGGTCTAAACAACTTAGTAGAAATGTCAATACGATGATAGCTTGAAAATGAAATCATATAAACATGTAAGTCATTTTATTTAAAATAAATATCACATGGTTTGTCATCAAGTCATGAGATGAAGCATTAATAATGACATATAACTATTGTAGATCATAAAAGAGGCCTAAAATTGGAGTTTTGTGAAAATTGTAGCTGTCGGAAATTTCCGACAGCCACTGTCGCCTGGGCGACAGTGAAAAATTTAAATAGGGCTCAGGACCGAGTCAAAACATATTGTGCATCATTTCCTGGAGTGAAAAATAAGAGGAAGGCTGTCGGAAGTCGGCGACAACCCTAGATCCAAGGTATGGGTTTTTGATTTTGATGTTTTTAACTCCAAATTTTTTAGGGCTTTGTTATTTTGATAGTAGAGAAGAAGGAAAATGAAGTTTTCATGTTGATTGTAGATGAATGGTGTAGGTTTTGAAAGTTTTGATTTGAAAAAATGTAGATCTAGTTTGAAAACAAGATGATCTTGGTGGATCTTTGCCAAAAATATTAATTTTTTTTTTGTTAAATTTCTTTGTGATTTGGTGATGAAGGTTTCATTTGTTCATTTTCTTAAAGATTTTTGTAGATTTAGGTTAGGGAAGAGGGTTGAAGATGATGAATAGTAAAGGATTTTGAGAATATTGTGATTTGAAAAATATGTTAAAAATTTTTTTTTTTTTGTAAAAACTTGATGTTGAAATAATAGTTATTTTGAGTAGATCTGGAAGTGAAAGTAAAAATTTTCGAGAAAAATTCACTTGGAGGGCTGTCGGAAATTTCCGACAGCCACTGTCGCCTGGGCGACAGTGTTCCAGTGCACAATGAGAAAATCTGTTTTAATCAAAAATTTTTGTATTTTATTTGCAGAATGGCTTCCAGCTCTAAAGCCCGAAAGAGTACGTCGGAGGACGCACATACTTCATATCAAGTTTATTCTGGAGTGGAGAAGGCTATTGTTGGGGTGGCCAAATACATCGAATTTGATTTGCCAAAACATGATCATATTTATGATCGTCTTGCGAAGGCAGGTATTCTCTCAATAATCTCACCAGAGGGGTTTTCATCCTTTTTAATTCGTGAATTTTATAACCATTTGGAAGACCCAAATGTTACGGAATTGGATGGAGGTGTGAGATCAAGGATCCAAGGTCAACATGTGGAAATAACACATGTTGATCTACGAGAGGAATTTGGACTAGTGATGAGTGAGAATATGCCTGATATAGTGGAGAATTATCGGAAGGATAGAGATTGGACCCTAGTAAACATGAGTTACCTCACTTACACCGGATGCTTACTTAGTCCAAGATATATTAAGGAATTCGGTGATGTTGAAGAGTGGAGACACAAGAAGCATTACTGCGCAGTTGACCCTCTTTACGTACTATATTATGGAGGATGAGCCTTTTGATATGGCAGACTTCATACTATCCCAGATTAGGTATACGTACAGATTGAAACATCCAAGATGGGTGAAGGTGCATACGCTGCCAATGGGGTTGGTAATTCAGCGTGTACTTTATAAGAAGTATGGATGGATTGTGCAAGACTCGTATTTTGATGATTGTTATCCGGAAATTTATTTCACGGGTTCAATGAAAGGGAAGAAGCCGCTTAGAAAAGCTCAACCGGGAATCGAGATTAGAGAGCCGAGCATTTCTAGGGCAGGATCACTAAGGGAATCCATTGATGATTTGCGTGATTCGTTAGAGGATCACAAAAAGGAAGTGAAAAAGGATCGTAGTCGAATGCAGAAATTTATGAAGTTTCTTGTCAAAGGTCTGAAGTTGAAGCCAACGCCGGAGGAGGAGGCAGAATGGCAAGTTCCGGACGAGGAGCCGCCACGCCAATCGGTGAGGCAGACTCGCCGTGGCAAAGCCGTGAGACGAGGACCTCCAGAAGATTGTCCAGAGAGCAGCGGGGCTGGTTATGAAGACTCAGAGTAGGTTTGTGTTGCTGCTGCTGCTGGGAGATGTCGGAAAATTCCGACATCCACTGTCGCCTGGGCGACAGTGAACTTCTTTAAATTTCTGTGGTTTTTAAATTTTTTTTTTTTGTTTAAAGAACTTGATCCTTAAGTTTGTGCTACTGTTTTGATGTGAACACTATTGATGTAATGTTAGTGATGTTGAATTTTGTTAAGGTTTTTGAAATTTGATGTTTTGTTTTTTTTTTTTATAATTTTGGCATTTTTGTATTTACATTGTTTATGTTTTGTGATAATAAATTTTTTGTTATAGGCTTTAAAAGTGATATATTCATTGTGAAATGTCTAGAATTCCCAATTCTAGCCTAAGCATAGAAAAACGGGATTCCGGTAAAGGTTTAGTGAATATATCCGCTAGTTGATTATCCGTGCCTATAAATGAAATTTTTATGTGGTTATTTTTAATATGATCTCTAATAAAATGATGTCTCACATCAATATGCTTAGACCTTGAATGATGGACCGGGTTGTGTGTTAAATCAATTGCACTTTTATTATCACACCATAATTCAATAGTTTGTTGTTTAATATTAAAGTCTTCTAAGGTTTGTTTCATCCAAAGGGCTTGTGCACAACAACTACCTAGTGCGATGTATTCGGCTTCGGTGGTTGAAAGGGCAACAGAATTCTGTTTCCTACTCGACCATGAAATGAGTGAAGGGCCTAAAAAGTGACAAGTGCCACTAGTGCTTTTCCTATCTAGTGAACAACCGGCGTAATCAGAATCAGAATAACCAAAAAGTGTAAAATCATCGCTATGAGGATACCACAAACCAAGTTTAGATGTGCCAATTAAATATCTAAAAATTCTTTTTACCGCTTTTAAATGTGATTCTTTGGGATCGGCTTGAAATCTAGCACATAAACAAACTGAAAACATAATATCCGGTCTAGAAGCAGTCAAATATAAAAGTGAACCTATCATGCCTCTATATAAAGTTTGATCTATTGATATTCCAGTTTCATCTTTTCCTAATTTTAAAGATACACTCATAGGAGTATTTGCTTGTTTGAGATTTTCAAATCCAAATCGTTTTAAGACATCATGAATATATTTTGATTGGTTAATAAAAACTCCATCATGATTTTGAACAATTTGAAATCCTAAGAAATATTTTAATTCCCCTACCATACTCATCTCAAATTCACTTTCCATCATTTTTACAACATAGTTACACAACTCTTCATTAGTGGCTCCAAAAATAATATCATCAACATAAATTTGTAAAACAATTAAATCATCATTTACTTGCTTAATGAAGAGTGTACAATCAACACCACCCATTTTAAAACCATTTTGTAATAAATATATAGTCAATCTATCATACCATGCTCGTGGTGCTTGTTTTAAACCATACAAAGCTTTTAGCAATCTATATACGCGATTAGGAAATTTTTCATTTATAAATCCTGGGGGTTGTTCAACATAAACTTCTTCTTTAATCAACCCGTTTAAAAATGCAGTTTTAATATCCATTTGCAATAATTTAAATCTTTTATGGCTAGCAAATGCAACAAAAATTCTAACTGCTTCCAATCGTGCTACGGGTGCAAAAGTTTCATCAAAATCTACCCCTTCATTTTGATTATATCCTTTCGCTACAAGCCTAGCTTTGTTTCTAGTGACCCTAGAGTCACTATCTAATTTGTTTTTGAAAATCCATTTGACTCCTACCACTGGATGATCACTAGGTCTATCAACAAGAATCCAAACTTTATTTCTTTCAAATTGATTAAGTTCTTCATTCATAGCTAGAAACCAAGATTCATCATTTAAAGCGGTGGCAACATCTTTTGGTTCGATATTTGAGACAAAACATAAATTTGAAAAGGTTTCATGTAAACTAGAACGCGTACGTACCCCACATAATGGTTCTCCAATAACAAGTTCTTGCGGATGATCTTTTGAGAATTGTAGTTCGGTTGGAGGTACATACCCTTCTCTTTCTTCTTCTTCTCTATCTTCTTCTCCTCTTTCTTCTTCTCTTTCTTCTCCTTTTTCTTCTTCATTTTCTCCAAGTTCTTCTTCATCATTCTCCACCGTGGGAAGGAGTTCATCTTCTTTTCCTGTAATTTTCCTTTCTACACATGAAGCAAACTCATCAAACCTAACATGAATAGATTCTTCAACTATTTTTGTTCTCTTATTATAAACTCTATAGGCCTTGCTAGTTGAAGAATAACCAATGAAAATTCCTTCATCACATTTTTCATCAAATTTGCCTAAGTTATCTTTTGTATTCAAAATAAAGCATTTACAACCAAACACTTTAAAGTAAGATACATTTGGTTTTCTTTGAAAATAAATTTCATAAGGAGTTAATTGTAATGTGGGACGAATCATGACACGATTAATAATATAACATGCCGTACTAACTGCTTCGGCCCAAAAATATTTTGGCAATTTAAATTCACAAAGCATAGTACGTCCTAATTTTTGGAGTGTTCTATTTTTCCTCTCCACTACACCATTTTGCTGTGGTGTGCGTGGAGCGGAAAATTCATGTTTTATCCCAAAATCATTACAATATGAAATAAATTTTTCATTATCGAACTCTCCTCCATGATCTGATCTAATGCATTTTACCTTTAGATCAACTTCATTTTGAATACGTGAAATTAGTTTTACAAATTCATCAAAAGCATCAGATTTTGAATATAAAAACAAAGTCCAACAAAATCTAGAATAATCATCAATAATAACAAACGTATATTTTCTACCTCCTAGACTTTGTGTAGAAATTGGACCAAACAAGTCCATATGTAATAAATTCAAAGGTCTAGTGGTAGATATGACATTTTTGCTTTTAAAAGATGATTTTGTAAATTTTCCCTTTTGGCATGGTGAACATAATGAGGATAGCTTTCCATTCAAATTTGGTAATCCTTTTATTATTTTATTTTTAGAAAGCTTTACTATGCGTTTAGCACTAGAATGTCCTAGTCTCCTATGCCATAATTCAAGTTCATCATTCTTTGAAATGAAACATTTAAGTGTAGAATGAGATAAATCATGAAAAGTGATCGTATAGACATTGTTTATTCTTGGTGCAGTAAGTACGATTTCGTTTGTTTTAGAATTAATAATTTTGCAAAGGTTTGAGCTAGAGTCAAATAAAACATTTAGATTTTTATCACATAGTTGACTAATAGAAATTAAATTATGTTTCAAACCTTTAACATATAAAACATTTGAAATTTTAAATTCTTCGTTACCTACTACTCCAATGCCTTTGACTTTACCCTTTCCATTATCTCCAAATGTCACTGTTCCACCTTTCTTCATCTCCAGGCTAAGGAACTTTGATTTATCGCCCGTCATGTGTTTTGAACATCCAGAGTCCAAATACCACACGTCTTCTTTGTTCCTAGCCTGCACGCATACCTAAAAAGATGATGAGAGTAAAGATCTGGTTACCCAAGTGGTCGATCCCATTGTATAGGTGGACGCCTTAGGTACCCAGATTTGTTTAACAATAGCTTTTCCCTTTTTCCAACATGAGCTCGAGATGTGACCAAATCGATGACATTTGGCACACACAATGAATGGTGAGGAACCATTTTTCAATGATTTCTCTGGACTCTTGCTGGTGGAAGCATCTTTATGTATGGACTTAGAAAAGATTGTATTTTTAGAAATAAGATTTCTGAACCTGGAGCTGTCGCCGGTTCCGACAGTAGCTGTCGGAAATTTCCGACAGCCTCCAGAGCTTCCAGAAATGTATCCTAGTCCATATTTTGCTGTACCATGGCATTGGTTGGCTAATAGCATATCCAGTGATTTTTTTCCAACACCAAATTTTCCAATTGCCATGTTCAACTCATTTACTTTGGATTTTAGAATTGAATTTTCTTTTACTATCATGCCACATCTATTTGCAAAAATTTTCTTATAATTATCTAATTGAGAATGAGAAGTTTTAACAACTTTTTCTAAGTCCCTTTTTTCTTTTACAAGTAGATCAAATTTTTGATCGGACTTAGAAATAGTAGTTTCAAGTTCTTTTATCCTTGTCGAAGAATGATCACACTCTTGACAAAATATCTTCTCTTTCCTAATAGATTCCAACTCTTTTGATAGTTTTTTATTTGCTTTTGAAAGACCTTTATTTTCAGATTTTAGAAAATCAATTTCCTTTAAGCTTTTATCTAAAACTTTGCATGTTTTCATAAATTCAGAATATAACTCATCAAAAGATGGAGGCGTTACCTCAGTGTCGCTTTGGACACTGCAGTCGTCTTCAGATGTAATGCTGTCTTTTGCCATCAAGCATAGATTAGCCTCCTCTTCTTCCTGTGTTGAGGGATCACTTTCTTCACCAGACGAAGAATCATCCCAAGTCTCTGCCTTTAACACTTTCTTCTTTTTATCGTGCCTCTTTGCTTTTTGCTCTTTCAGATACTTTGGGCACTTGCTTCTGATATGACCAATCTTCTTGCAATGGTAACACTCCGGTGGCGGACGCTCCTCTTCATTCTCCATTTTTCCTTTGCCTTTTTGGTAGGCAAAATCCTTCTTTTTGAAAAACTTTTTAAATGAGTTTCTCCTCTCTGGATTTCTCATAAACTTCTTAAAATTTCTTACAAACAATCCTTCTTCATCTTCATCACTTTCTTCAGTCTCACTCTCAAATTCCTTTTTAGATTTCAACGCCAAGCTCTTCTTTTTGGGCTCCAAATTATATTCTTGGCTTTGAATCTTCAACTCCACTTCATGGGTTTTTAGATTCCCAATGAGACTCTCCAATTTTAATGTCTTAAGATCATGTGACTCAGAAATTGCAGTCACTTTTGGATTGAACTTCGGGGGAAGTGATCTTAAGATTTTTCTAACTAAATCTCCATTTGAAAAGACCTTACCCAACACCTTTGAATCGTTCACGATTTTAGTGAATCGTGTGTACATTGTGTCAATTTCTTCATCCACCTCCATTTTGAATCTTTCGAACTCTGACTCCAATTGAAATAGCTTTGAATCCTTTACCTGCGAAGTACCTTCATGAGTAATTTCCAAAAGATTCCAAATATCAAAAGCAGTATCGCAAGCACAGACTCTATTAAACTCGGTGCGATCTAGTGCGCAAAATAAGGCATTCATGGCCTTTGCATTGTTTTTGCATTTTAATTTATCATTTTCATCCCACTTGTCTTTGGGTTTTTCCATAGTTACATCTCCTACAACAAATGTTGGAGAAGTGTAACTAGTTTCTACCATATTCCAGACTTCTATATCTAAAGCAATTAGAAAACAGTGCATACGTGTTTTCCAATAATTGTAGTCTGTGCCCGTGAAAAGTGGTGGCCTACTAATTCCTTGCCCCTCAACGAACGCGTGATCGTTGTGCGCCATTACTCCCGGTGGTAAGACCGTTTTGGAGTAACCTGGCTCTGATACCACTTGTTGGATCCTGTGGCGCCCTTAGAGGGGGGGGGGGGTGAATAAGGGTGTGTTTGAATTTGTAATTTTTACTTAATAATTTTAAGACAATTTTACTTTAATAAAAAGTTTCTTAAAAATTAATTTTAAAAACAAAGCAATTTTTGTATAACACCAAGCACAAATTTCTAAGATAAAAATTTAAGCAAACCGATTTGCGATTAGTGAGAAGATCATCATTTTATTTATCATGAAATTTGCATACAAATAAAAATGATCTTAACAATGCTTAAGATCAAGGCACAATGATAATATGTAAATACAATATTTTTGATTTACCAATCCTTCTCACAAGGATCGGAAGGCTATCGCTTGTCTTTCCCAAGACAAAGCCCAAGCCTATCCTCTAGATCTTCCCAAGATCTAGACGTAGCACACAAGGCCACGATTTCCCACCAAGCCACGCAAGGACTTGGACGCTCCGCACAAGGAAGCGATTTTCCCCTAAGCCGCGCAAGGACTTAGACGCTCCGCACAAG
Source organism: Dactylorhiza incarnata (assembly GCA_033032865.1). Taxonomy (NCBI): domain Eukaryota; kingdom Viridiplantae; phylum Streptophyta; class Magnoliopsida; order Asparagales; family Orchidaceae; genus Dactylorhiza; species Dactylorhiza incarnata. The sequence continues at coordinate 4,151,789 of JAWHQI010000130.1, forward strand.
GAAGCGATTTTCCCTACCAATACAAAGTAAAATGTATATAAATGAAAATACAAGATAAAATAAGAACTCCCTAGAAATTCAGATCTCTGAAAGGAAGGTTGAAGCCTCGAGATGATCGTTGATGGAGTAGCGCGCCCGATCTCGTCTTCAATCTTCAATCCTTCTTTGCACAATGGAGTTGAGGAGGTTCTGGAGCTCTCTGGTTCGTATGCACTCAGGTAGGGACTGGAAATCTCAAAAAGCTTTTAATCCACGAACCAAAGGCACCATTTTATAGAAAATCACTGTCGCCTGGGCGACAGTGACTGTCGGAATTTTCCGACAGCGCTAAACTGCCTCGGTCGTGCCGTCGTGTGGGCAGTTGCTGGAATCGTGGAGCTGTCGCCTGGGCGACATCAATGTCGGATTTCCGATAGCGCAAAACCGTCGGTCGTGGGTGAAGTCGTGGGCAGTTGATGTAACCGCTGAGCTGTCGCCTGGGCGACATCGCTGTCGGATTTCCGACAGCTCAATACTGCCGATTGCTGTTATAACCGCTGAGCTGTCGCCTGGGCGACAGTGGGTGTCGGAAATTTCCGACAGTGAAAATTTCCCACAATCAATTTTTGCTCCAAGAGAATTGTAAACATTGCATACCTGTTATCTGCACACCATTAACAAAAATAGGATCAAATACAAACGGGACTTTGTTATTATCAAACCGGAGGAGTGCGAAACGCATGCTCCAACAGAACTGACGGAAGTTCAATCTGGGTTTGTTTGGTCACTGTACCCAATGATTTAGTTGCGGCACGCAACATTACTTAAAATGGTAGTTTTCTACTGCTTGGGCCTACTTTTATTGGGCTCACTAGGGTCTAGTGGCCCAATAAAAGTCAGGATGTTACAATCCAATAAAAATAAAGAGATTTTCGTCCCCGAAAATTGGCTAAAGTAGGGGTTTAAAGGATATACCTGGGGGAAAGAGTGCCGGGTATTTTTCTCGAACGAGCGTCTCTGGTTCCCAAGTAAACTCTTCGCGTCCACAGTTTGACCACAAGATCTTGACCATCGTGATGGTTTTGTTTCGCAGTTCTTTGATCTTGGAGTCCACTATCTTCACTAGTTCGAGTTGGACGGATCGGTCGGATTGTACTGATGTCGGTGATACGGGGAGATGTTGCTCGGGTTGGCGGAGTACGCGTCTCAACGAGGAGACGTGAAACACGTCGTGGAGGTTTCCCAGCTCGGCTGGCAGAGCTAACCTATAAGCCACCGGGCCAACTCTTTTGATGACTTGATATGGGCCTAAATAGCGGGGGTCCAGCTTTTTCTGCTTCTTTATTCGGGATATCCCGTGCATCGGCTTAATTTTCAAGAAAACCATATCTCCCACGTTGAATTCCACCATCCAATGACGCGCATCATAATATTTGGCTTGCCGGCTCTGCGCTTCTAGCATACGTTCCCGGATTAACCTTATTGCGGCAGTGGTATCGTCTATGTAGGTGACCCCCAAGGCTTCGGGGTCCTCATCCTGTGCCCAAGATAGTGGGGTCCGACAGCGTCTTCCGTAGAGGGCTTCGTAAGGTGCCATCTTGATGCTTGCCTGAAAGCTGTTGTTATATGAAAATTCCACCAAAGGTAGTAACTGCTCCCATGGCTCGTTGTGTTCCACAATGCATAATCGGAGAAGATCTTCCATCGTCCGGTTCGTTCTTTCCGTCTGTCCATCGGTCTGGGGGTGGAAGGCGGTGCTAAATGCCAATCTGGTTCCTAGATAAGCTTGCACTCTTCTCCATTCCTTCGACGTAAAGCGTCTGTCGCGGTCCGAGACGATCGATTTGGGTATTCCATGAAATCGGACTACCTGCTCAATAAATAGTCGGGCTAATATGTCGACACCGTCGCCTTGCCGGTTCGGGATGAATCGGGCTACCTTGGTGAGGCGGTCTACTACGACCCATATGGAGTAGTTACCTGCACGAGATCGGGGTAAGCCATGGACAAAATCCATGGAAATATCCTTGAACTTCCATTCTGGTATGGGCAGGGGTTGTAGTAGGCCCCCTGGGCTTCGACACTCTTCCTTGACCAGTTGACAGGTATGGCAGTGCGCAACATAGTTGGTGACGTCCCTCTTCATTCCTGGCCAGTATAAAGTCCTTCGTAGGTCTGTATACATCTTCACTACCCCTGGGTGTATTGAGTACCTTATCTGGTGTGCTTCGCGAAGGATCTCTTCCCGAATTCCCTCTGCTGCGGGGATAAATATGCGGTGTCTGAACTGCAGGATGCCGTCATACAAATTGTAGTCCTCCTGTGCACTATGTTGCAAGGCCTGAATAATCGGGGCTACTTCCACGTCGATCTTCTGTGCTTCTCTTATCCTGTCCTTGATGTCGCACTGAATCTCCATCCAGTAGAGCTGGGCCTGGTATTCCATCGGATTCCTACGGGTGATGAGGATAATATCCAGTTCCGCCAAGGATTCGACTAATTCCTCCGGTACCATTTCTAACCAACTCCCGGTCCGTCTGCAACCTTATTAGCCTTGTCGGGGTGGTACCGAAGGGCGAAGTCGTAATCGCAGAGAAATTCCAACCACCGGCGTTGTCGGAGGTTCAGCTCCTTCTGGGTGAAGACATACTTGAGGCTCTTGTGATCGGAGAAAATCTCGCATCGTACCCCGTAGAGGTAGTGTCTCCAAACCTTTAATGCGAAAACTACCGCCCCCAGTTCCAGATTGTGGGTGGCGTAGTTTAGTTCGTGCGGCTTGAGCTAACGTGAGGCGTAGGCAACCACCTTGCCATGTTGCATAAGCACGGCTCCCAATCCTTTCAGAGAGGCATCAGCATAGATCTGGAAGCCCTCAGTTCCTGAGGGGAGAGTCAGGATCGGGGCCGATATCAGCCGGTTCTTTAGTTCAATGAACGCTGCTTCGCACTCGGGAGACCACTGGAATGTCACATCCTTTTTGGTGAGGGAGGTAAGTGGTAACACAATCTTGGAGAATCCTTCGACGAACTTACGGTAGTAGCCGGCGAGGCCAGAGAAACTTCGGATGTCTGCCGCTGTCTTAAGTGGCGGCCAATCTCGCACCACTTGTACCTTGGCTTGATCCACTGCTATCCCGTTCTTGTTAGCTGTGTGTCCCAGAAAACCGACTTCTTCCATCCAAAACTCGCATTTGCTAAACTTGGCGAACAACGAGTGCTCTCTTAGCTTCAGCAGAACCATTTGGAGATGCCTGGAGTGATCGGTTTTGTTCTTCGAGTAGATGAGGATATCATCTATGAAGACTATTACGAAATGATCCAGGAAGGGTTTAAATACAGTGTTCATTAAAGCCATGAAGACGGACGGGGCATTGGTTAACCCAAATGGCATTACCATGAACTCGTACAGTCCGTAGCGGGAGCTGAAGGTGGTCTTGGGAATGTCCTCTTCTCGCACTCTGAGTTGATAGTAGCCGGATCTTAAATCCATCTTGGAAAAGACGGACGCGCCTTGCAGCTGATCGAATAATTCATCTATCCGGGGTAGGGGATAGGTATTCCGGATAGTGAGTTTATTCAGCTCTCTGTAGTTAATACAGAGGCGCAGAGAACCATCCTTCTTTTTAACAAATAGTACTGGGGCTCCCCAGGGCGAGGTGCTAGGATGAACGAATCCTGCGTCGACTAACTCTTGCAGTTGAATCTTGAGCTCGGCCAGTTCCCTCGGGGCCATCCGGTACGGTGCTCGGGATACTGGTCGGGCTCCTTGAGTAAGTTCGATTTGGAAGTCCACTTCCCATTGCGGGGGCAACCCGGGAAGGGACTCTGGGAAGATATCTGGGAAGTCCCTGATCACAGGCACTTTAGCGAGTACTTGCGTCGTGTTTTCCATCTCAAAGTAGATTAGGTACACCTCATCCTTCCATCGGACTGCCTTGACGGTTTGTGCAGATGTTAAGATAATGCGGTTGACAGAGGGTATACCTGCTAGCGTGATAAATTGCCCATTCGGATTCTGAAGGCGGATTTCTCGAGTCGAACAATTGATTTGGGCGCTGTGCTTTGCCAACCAATCCATCCCCAGAATGATGTCGAATCCGGTTATTGCCAAGATGGTCGCATTGACTTCGAATTCTATGCCTCCTAGCATTGCTTGGAAGGAACACTTTTCGGTGGACGTCATATCTGATCCATCCGGGATTCGTATTCGTATTGAAATCTCGGATGATCGTACTGTGTTTTCCTTGTCAACGATGAAGTTCTGTGCAACGAAGGAATGTGTAGCACCGGTATCGAATAGCGTTTTAGCGGGATGACCTTCTACCATAACTAAACTTGATAATACGCATATAATATAATCATAAGCTTTTTACAGATATACAGGAGTAGGGACTACATATGCTATACAAAAAGTTATAACATATAAAACTATAACATCTCCTAGGATATCTAACTACTGGAAGTAGATACCTATCACTACATCAGGAGCAGGACCGTGCTGGAGTTCCAATGCGTATGCCTCGAGCGGTTCTGCTCTGCCCTGCCTGGCCTGTCCTCTCCTGCCTGCAGGCTGTCCTCTGCGCCCACCTCGTCCTCGTCCTCTCTCCGCGGCTCCCTGTACTGCTCCTAGGTCGGGCCTACCTACCGCCTGTGGGCAAAAGGCTCGTATGTGCCCGGGCTGCTGGCACAGGTAGCAGTTCCCTGCGAAGGGAACATCTCGTCGTGCGGCGGGGGCGGCCTGAGGTGCTGGGGCAGGTGGTGCTGGGGCTGGAGGTGTTGGTCGGGGCTGAGGTGCTGGTCGGGACTGAGGTGCCTGTCTATATGGCTGATGACGCTGACGCTGTCTCCTGGCCTGGTCCTGTCTGCGTGGGCCTACTCCTCTCTCTCGGCCCTGAGTCCGGGGAACACCCACGTGTCCCCTCCACTGCTGGGCCACCATCCGCTGATCCATCTCTAGAGCGGTGGCATGTGAGGCAATCGTGTGGAAGGATGCCTGGGAAATCATGATCAGGGCCTGTCGGAGATCATCTCGTAACCCCTGGTAAAATCTGGCCGATCTGTCTCTATCCGTACCTGCTAAGGTCCCGGCGAAGCGGGCCAAGTGGATAAACTCTCTCTGGTAGCCTGGAACCGTCCTATCTCCCTGCCGGATCTGCAGGAACCGCTCCTGGAGTGCCATCCGGTCCGCATCCGAAATGAAGTGCTCTAAGAAGGCCTCTGAGAACTCCCCCCAGAGGATCGTACTGAGTGGTCGTCCTCTGAAGGTATAGCGGCTAGCGGCCCTCCACCAGTCCCGGGCATAGCCTCCAGCATGGTCTCCACCAGGGACACTGCGGCTTTTGCGGGGCACATCATCCCTACTAGAAGCTCCTCTACCCTCTCCACCCACTCCTCGGCCTGAATAGCTGACTCGGTACCTCGGAAGCTGGGGGGCCTTAGCCCCCGGAATGTCGTCAGAAGGTCGGTGGGTACGGGCCTGCTGGGGTGGTCGTAGGGTGGCTGTCTGGAACGCGGCTAACAATGCTATCAAGGTCCGTCCCAGCTCTGTATCCCCGAACGGAACTGTGGCTGGAGTGGCCGAGGGTGGTGGTGGAGTGGTAGGGTGGTACTGATCCCTAGAGGAGGATCTCCCGTTACTCGACTCGGGTATCTGGAGAAGTAACAAAAAGAACATCAGTACTTGCAAAAATAAGGGAATTTTGCAGGACTGAAACGAAACGAAAGTGGAAAGCGTGCGGGTGTACTACCATGCAGTCTCGAATCCTTAACCTTAAACCTAAAGGGTCTACCAGGCTTCCACTGCGTGGTTCGTCCCGAACCAAGAAACGGAACCGGGAACAGGAGGATCGAAAGACTGCCCCATGTGGTCGGATCGTGGTCGCTCTGATCCATTTGTAAGACCCCCCCCCCCCTCCCCAGACTGAACCGGGTTCAGGGAGGGGGGATCTTACTGCCCAAAGAGGACTACCCATCGCTTTCCGGGTGGCGACGTCCCACCCTCTCAAGCGCTGAGAGGTCTCTTTGTCAGGCACAAGAATCATCACAACACATCAGAACGCACAGCGGAAGCAATCGAAATAAGAAAAGCTAAGCATGCTGATTATATTACATATTTAAATATGGCCGGGGCCTATCGTTTTACAAAATATTGCCTCGAGGGCTACATAGTCTAAGACAAAAGGGAGCCCTAGGCTAGTCCTTATACTCTCGAACTCACATCTCTGAAGATAGGGGGCGAGGCTGGGGTAATCGAACGGGCCATCTCCAAGGCTGGTATATCATCCTGTGGTGCGGGGGCTCCTTGCTGTCCCATCTCCTGTGATTGGTTATAAGAAATAACTGTTAGTCACAGAGCTAAGTAGAAAATACATCCCCTCCCCGGATCCATATCCAGGGGGCGGCTAAAGACAGAAATGAAATAGCCGAAGCAAGGTAGAGGGTTAGCAGCAGGTAAACATATATATCCGCGTATATATATATATAGGGCCTCCCGCCCTAAAGCTCGTAATCGCGCCGTATAATAAGTACACAACACTATAACGCGGAGACACGCACACCCAGGTATTCAAACCTGTACGCACACAAAAGACCCTGTGTCGGCGACCATTCCGGCGGTGGTCCGGCGGCCTGGCGCTCCGACGACGCTGGTGGCGCTGGTGGCGCTCCGACGACGGGGAGGGGGCGACTTGCCTCCAGGAGGTAAGAAGGAGGAGGAGGGCGATTCTACCTGGGGGTGAGGTGGGGCTCGAGAGGTGGAGGGGTGGTGGCCGGCCATGAGGAAGGAGGAGGAGGTGGCTCGGCTGGGTGGCTTGCTCCGGCAAGGTGGAGGAGGAGGAGGCTCGGCTGGGTTAGTGGCAGGGAGAGGCTGAGAGGGAGAGTGACTGGGGTAGGGGTTTGAGAGGGGCTGCCCCTTCCTTTTATAGGAAGGGGGGAAGCTCTCCCCCCCCCCCTCCCTCTCCTCCTTTTCCCCCACGTGGGGATAAGGGAGGGGGAGATATTTTCTCCCCCTCCCCTTTCTTCTCTCTCTCTTGCCCCCTTTGCCCAAATAGGGCTGCCCATTCATGGGCAGCCCCCTCCCTTGGGGGGGCTTTCTCTCTCTCCCCCCTTTTTCTTTAGCAAATTCGATTTTTTTGGGGGGGGGGGGTTGACCAAGTCAACTTAGGGCGGGGTCCTCCTTGGCCCCCGGGGTCCAATAAGAGTTGCCGGGGCCGATGCCGGGTTCGTGTTCTTTATATCTCGTGCGTTGCACTGAGGCGATCTGCATAGTACTAAAATGGCATACTCTCCATACGACCTTGAATCGAGGCCCAACGAATTCCGTTGAGCTCGTATTGTTCGTACGAGTTTGCCAGAACTGATAGAAGTTAATTCGGGGCTCGTACGGTCACGATTCATAATAATAAGGTAGTGGCACGCTACGACACCCAAAATAGTCGTTTTCTTCAAACCACCTCGGATCGAAGTGCAACGAATTCCGTTGCGCTCATATTGTCCATATGAGTCTAACGGAACTGACGGAAGTCCAATCGGGGTTCGTATGGTCACTATTCATAATAATGAGGTAGTGGCGCGCTACGACACCCGAAATGGTTGTTTTCTCCAAATGACCTCGGATCGAAGTGCAACGAATTCCGTTGCGCTCGTATTGCCCATACGAGTCTAACGGAATTGACGGAAGTTCAATCGGGGTTTGTTTGGTCACTATTCATAATAATGAGGTAGTGGCGCGCTACGACACCCGAAATGGTCGTTTTCTCCAAACGACCTCAGATCGAAGTGCAACGATTTCCGTTGCGCTCGTATTGTCCATACGAGTCTAACGGAACTGACGGAAGTTCAATCGGGGTTCGTATGGTCACTATTCATAATAATGAGGTAGTGGCGCGCTACGACACCCGAAATGGTCATTTTCTCCAAACGACCTCGGATCGAAGTGCAACGAATTCCGTTGCGCTCGTATTGTCCATACGAGTCTAACGGAACTGACGGAAGTTTAATCGGGGTTTGTTTGGTCACTATTCATAATAATGAGGTAGTGGCGCGCTACGACACCCGAAATGGTCGTTTTCTCCAAACGACCTCGGATCGAAGTGCAACGAATTCCGTTGCGCTCGTATTGTCCATACGAGTCTAACGGAACTGACAGAAGTTCAATCGGGTTTGTTTTGTCACTGTACCCCAATGATTTAGTTACGGCACGCAACATTACTTAAAATGGTAGTTTTCTACTGCTCGGGCCTACTTTTATTGGGCTCACTAGGGTCCAGTGGCCCAATAAAAGTCGGGATGTTACAAATATACACCATCTTCTGCGATTCAAGTGAATTCGGAGATCCTTGGTCAATTAAAAAATTATAAATATCTCAAAATTATGATATCACAAAATATGTGATCAAAAAAAATTTTAAATTAAAGACAAGGATACTCCACCAAACACTACTTACCCTCCTGATAAGACTTAATGAGCATTGTGAGGTTAAGCACCTTGGAAAGAATTGTAAAGTGTCTTGTGCAAAAGAAAAATGGTATTCTATTCTTCTTGTGCTATATCTTCAAGGTCAAAGTTATCTTTATATGCTTCTATTATGTTCTCGATTCCAATGATCATGTGCATTAAATAACTTCATATGTTTGATCTAAGTATCACATGTACACATCATTATGTTATATAAACATTCATCTCATGAGAATTGGACCGAAAATATTCCAAATTTCTATACACTATTGTGTCTTTCTATGATACTTTCAAATGACCTTAATCATGTTCAAGTTATTTTATTTTATTACTTCATATGTCTATACCGTCTCTTCATGAGTTTATTCAATACTATGGCATATTACTATTACTTCGAGACCTTCAATCATTTTCCCAGCAAGTGCTTCCGCTTACTCTTATTTTCTACATTCTATCTCTTCCCTTAAGAACTACTTATTTATCTCATATTATCTTTTGCTAATACCAAAAGGGGGAGAATTAAGTATATTCAAGAAATCAAACAACTATTACACCTACATATTCCACCTAAACAATACATCATTTCAACTTACTTTAACATTTAGGGGGAGCATAAATTTAGGGGGAGAATTCATTTAGAAGAAGCATTCATCTAGGGGGAGATTATTTATTTTAAGAGGAATATATCATGTTATTTTTGTGCACACACCATATGTTAAAAATCAACAACCTAAATAGACATGATTTCTTTTTTATACGGATTTGTTATTATCAAAAGGGGGAGATTGTTGGAGCATGCGTTTCGCACTCCTCCGGTTTGATAATAACAAAGTCCCATTTGTATTTGATTCTATTTTTTATTAATGGTGTGCAGGTAACAGGTATGAGATGTTCACAATTCTGCTGGAGCTAAATTTGCGTGTATGAAAATTTCACTGTCGGAATTTTCCGACAGCTGATGTCGCCCAGGCGACAGCAGAGAGGTTACAACAACTTCCCCCACAGCAACACGATGAGCGGCAGTTTTGCACTGTCAGAAATCCGACATCGATGTCGCTCAGGCGACAGCTCGGAGGTTAGAGCAACTGCCCCCACGACAACACTACGTGCGGCAGTTTTGCGCTGTCGGAAATCCGACATCGATGTCGCCCAGGCGACAGCTCGGAGGTTACAGCAACTGCACGCACGACAGCACTACGGCGGCAGTTTAGCGCTGTCAGAAATTCCGACAGTCGATGTCGCCCAGGCGACAGCGAATTTCTATAAATTGACTCCTTGTGTTCGCGCATTCCAAGTATTGAGAATTCCAAGTCCCTTCCTGAGTGCATACGAACCAGAGAGCTCCAGAACCTCTTCAACTCCCATTTGTGCAAAGAAGGATTGAGATTGAAGACGAGATCGGGCGCGCTTCTACATCAACGATCATCTCAAGGCTTCAACCTTCCTTTCAGAGATCTGAATTTCTAGGGAGTTGTTCTTTTCATATTGTATTTTCATTTTCATACATTTCATTTTGTATTGGTAAGGAAATCGTCGTCTTGCGTGCGGCGTCTAAGTTCTTGCGTGGCTTAGGGGAAAATCGCTTCCTTGTGCGGAGCGTCCAAGTCCTTGCGTGGCTTGGTAGGAAATCGTGGCCTTGTGTGCTACGTCTAGATCTTGGGAAGATCTAGAGGATAGGCTTGGGCTTGGTCTTGGGAGAGACAAGTGATAGCCTTCCGATCCTTGGGAGAAGGATTGGTAAAATCAAGATTATTGAAATTTATATTATCATATTTGTACATTGATCTTAAGCATTGTTAAGATCATTTTATTGTATGTAAATTTCATGATTAATATAATTATTCTTCTTTCATTAATTGCAAATTTGTTTGCTTAAATCTTTATCTTAGAAATTTGTGTTTGGTTTAATACAAAAATTGCATTGGTTTAAAATTGTTTATAAGTAATTTTTTGAAAAGTAAAATCTGTTTAAAAAATTATTAAGTAAAATTCGTAATCTCTAAAAGGCCCTTATTCACCCCCCCCCCCCCCCCCCCCCCCCCCCCCTCTAAGGGCGTCACACGATCCAACAAAGTTTATCTAAGATCAAGATACCTCAACAACATGACTACACTCTAGCCCCGTACTAAGTGACGGATGGGCATAAGGAGCTGCACACATGCCGTAGGTTGGGGTGTTAATCCCATATGCATACAAAAGACGACGCTCAACCTAGCACTTTTTCCCCCCAGTGCCTCGCAAGGCCCCACTGGAACCCTCCCCGGTTAAGGATAAGACATGACTTAGAGGTTAGGTCTCTAATGCACACAATCCTACGCCTCGCTATTGTGAGACACATGTCATAGGTTAATGATTATGGATATACTAAGCATGTAAGCCTTAAATATATAAACTATGGTATAATTGCATGATTAGTTTTGGATTTACACTTATATCGAAGATTGTTGATTTTAAATCCATTTAGAATACATTTTATTCATGCTAATAACTACAAAAGAAATTATGATTTTCATATTTTAGTAATATAATTTACTCTAGCATTGCAAGATATACAACTAGCATTGATTTCTACCAATGGTAAGTGATGATGCTAGTATTATGACTTTTGACAACAGGGTGCAAAGCTAAGTAAAATTGGACAAATATAAGATTGAGTTGCATGTATTCAAACATAGAGTTTTGAATTTTCATAGACCTAGAAAGAAGTGACAATTCTATTTGATTTCATCTTGTTGATATCAAGTTAATTCATAGGTCTAAAGATAATGCGATACATGCAAACAATAGAGATACAAATTACACACACAAAATAAGAGATGAAACTATAATACCAATAGCCATCATATATTTCATAATTCCTAAGGTTGATTTATGATAATTCTTGATAGATCATGAATTATGATATATGATAATAGTGAATTTTAGCATAGGATATTAATAGGTCATGGTGGTGTGTGTATAGTTCATATTCATCCTTTTAAAGAGACAACAAAATTGTTTTGGTTATCTGAAAGTAGAAGACAATGATACTTAACACAGTAAAATAATTTTTCATAAAATAATAAATAGATAAATCAGAATTTTTAGGAAAATATGCTACCGACAGCGTTAGTGATAATGTCTGGCGTTAGCAACAGAGTTACTATATTTGATTTAAAACACATTGTTTTTGATATTGTTTGATTCTGATTTTTCTCGATTATGATTTTCAATATAGGAGCTATTATATGCAGCAACGAAAAATAGACAAATATGCAATTAGTTGTGCATTTAATATTTTAGCCTAAGACCCCTAAAAATCCATTTAAATCCAATTTTGAAAGTAATTTCATTAGTCTTGATAATATCATTTAGAAAATTTAGCATTCAATTTATAATGATAATATAAGACATTTATAGGCAAAGGATTTAAAAAGGATAAAACATATAAAAAAAAGATAGATCACTTAAAAAATATGACTTTATGTTCAATTTAATTCAATTTGATTTGTTAAACATTAGGCTTAAAATGAAGGTCATATCTCATGATACATAAAGTGATCATAAACAAGTTGGCTCAAAAATAAAAAAATAAACTAAAGAAGAAGCAATTAAGCATATCATGAAGTAGAGTAATGATATTTCATTTATAATTAAGTCTACTTCATGCAATACAATGATTCCTAGTGAATGAGAGATTTAGGTATCCAAAGGGGACCAAGTGTGATGGTTCCTTTGGGTACCCAAATACATCGTGTAGGCTTTTGGAGAGATAGTGATGAATGGGCCTTTACAAGTGGAGTTAGTGTTTCATTTTTAATTTTGGGCCTCAATTCATACTTTGGTTGTTTTTCTTTTAAATTCATATTATGATTATTTGACATCTTTTTGGAATGATAGTTGTTTGAAAAATAATTAATTTGGGATTTATGTTTATTCAAATTATTTTTCAAAATACATTGATGTTGATAATCATAATGAATTTTATTATATGGATTCTTTGAAAGTTTATAAGAGTGATTGTCTTTCTTTAGAAGTGATTATTGAAAGAGTGGGTTACAATAAATTTTAAATGATTGATTCTTATTTTGATGATTTTCATTTCCACTCTTTCTTATAGACATACTCTTATAATATGAAGTTAAGCTTTTAGACTTTTGATAATTTGATAAACTATAAATAAAAGATTTTTTATTATATGAACAATTTTGAATAAACATTTTTAATGATTCTAGTTTATCCCTTAAATTATCATTTTCTTTTATCAATTTTTCATTATGCTCTTTTGAAGTTAAAAGACCTTTTTCCAAAACCTTGAGTTCTTCTTTAAAAGTATTGTAAACAAAACAAGGTTTAGCATTTTTAATTAAAGAGCATGAATGAGAATTTGAAACATCAATATAAGATTCTACTTTAGCGTTTGCTTTTAAAGTTTTATTTTCTAAATGTAATTTGGAATTAGCATGTTTCAATTTTGAAATTTTACGTTTAGCAAATTTAAGCACACGAAATGTAGAAATAAAATTTGTTACAAAAAGAGAAGTTTTTGATTTTCTTACATTGCTATGGGATGAGACAAGATTTGAACCAAGGGTTCCTTTGACATCTTCTTCGCATTCCTCTTCCATAGTTGAATTTTCGTCTTCTCTTTTGCTTGATGTGTGGCCAACAAATGAGTCCAATATCGTGACGTTGAATTCTTCTTCCTCCAAGCATAAGTCATCATCGGTTTCTCCTCTTGGATCAATAAGGAATTGCTCTTGTTCATCATTTGTGGAAGGAAAACTATAATTAGTCTCAAGAAATTTCCAAACTTCAAAAGCAGTAGGAAGCGTATAAATAAGTTTGAAATTATTTTTATCTAGTGCACAATATAGACTTCATAGATTTGGCATTTAAAAACTTTTCATTTTTATTTAGAATACTTGGGGGCATTTTAATTGTAATATTCCAAACTTCAATATCCAAAGTTTTAAGAAATATTTCCATAAGGGCCCGTTCGTTTGGACGGAATTGGAATTCGATATTGAAATTGAATATTGATGAATATTGTGGAATTAAATATTGGTGACTAACTCCAATTCTAACGTTCGCCTTATAAACAATATTGTGGAATATTGTGGAATTAATCAATACTTTTATTTGTTTGTTAAATAAAATTCAATTTAATAATAGAAAAATATTATGAAAAAACTAATATTTATCGCATATATCATAAACAAATGTATGACGATTTTTCGCTCGAGCACGATTTTTTCGCACGTGCGTGATTTTTTTTGCCCGGGCACGTTTTTTTCCTCCCGGGCGCAATTTTTTCGCCCAACCGCGATTTTTCGCCCGGGCGCGCATTTTTTGCCCAGGCTCATTTTTTCGCCTGGGAGTGATTTTGTGTCCCGATCACAATTTTTTTGCCCGGGCGCAATTCTTTTTCCCGGGTGTGATTTTTCCATCGGGCGAACAAATCGCGACAGGCGAAAAATCTCGTCGGGCAAAAAAATCGCTCTCGGGCGAAAAAATCTCGCCCGGGCAAAAAAATCACTCCCAGCCAAAAAAATCTTGCCCGGGCGAAAAAATAGCGTCCGGGCAAAAAAATCTCGCGCGGGCGAAAAAATTGCGCGGGCGAAAAATTCTCTCCCTGACGAAAAATCACGCTTGGGCGAGAAAATCGCACCCGGAACGCGTCGGGGCGAAAAAATGCTCTCGGGGGAAAAAATTGCGCCCGGGCGAAAAAATCGCGCTCGGGTGAAAAAATCGTGTCGGGGCGAAAAAATCGCGCCCGGTTGAAAAAACCTCACCTGGGCGAAAAAATCGCTCCCGGGCGAAAAAATCTAGCACGGGCGAAAAAATCGCGCACGGGATAAAAAATGTCGCCCGGGCGAAAAAATCGCGCCCGTGCGAAAAAATTGACCAAGGCGAAATTTTCGCTGTCGGGCAAAAAATCTCGCTCGGGCGAAAAAATTGTGCCCGACGACAAACGTGCGCCCGGACAAAAACACACGACGGATTATAAAAACGCGCGCACGGCGACAAAAACGCACGCCCGGGTGAAAAACACACGCACGAGCGAAAAATGCGCACCCAGACGAAAAATTCACGCCTCGGCGAAAACGCTCGCCCGAGCGAAAATCGTGCGCTCAGACGAAAAATACGTCTCGGTCGGAATTATCCAATTCTTATATAGATTGGAAAGAATTGTGTCTAGTTCAAAATGAATTCCACAGAATTCATTAAAATTTCAATTCCAATGTCAAGCGCGCAAACGAACGACAAAATTGGAATTATACCTTCAATTCCAATTCCAGGAGCTAAATTTGTTCCAAACGAACGGACCCTAAGTGTTTTCCACCTATTATAATTTTCACCCATAAATAATGGTGGACATAATGATTTTTTATTTTCATAAAAATTATCCCCTTTAGAAGATGCGAGATCATGAAGCGCTATTATTCCCGGTTGTGAAGCCGTATTGGAATAACCTACACTTTGATACCACGTGTTGGATCTTACGGCGCCCTTAGAGGGGGGGGGGGGGGGTGAATAAGGGTTTTATGGAATTTAAATCTTAATTAAAAATATTAGAGTTTGCAACTGAAGTTTCAGAATATTTTATAAGAAAATATATTTAAATATTCTAGATAAGATTATATTGAAGATTTCTTTTTAAATAATTGAAACAAACTTTTTGTTTACTGTTGCTAATGCCTGGCATTAAGTCTTAACGCTGGGCGTGAGCTCTCCAGAGAATATTTTTCAGAACAAAAAGATAGCCGCAGTGATTTTACTTATGAAATCTTAAATGAAATACAATTCCATAACATCAGAGATAATGAAAATTATTATTGTATTTCAAAGATAATTATACAAATGTTAAATTTAATACTTTGATGAAAATAGAAATTAAAACATTCTCAAAGAGGAAATAAAATCAATTGAATAGAACATTAAGAGACATGATTTTATTTCATAATAAAATGAAAACACAAATGTTTAATTTCTATAACGCTAGAAATCAAGGCGAAAATATGTAAAAACACTTTTTGTTGTTTCACCGATCCTTCTCCCAAGGACCGGTTGGCTATAGCCTATCTATCCCCAGATAAGGCCTCTATCCCCCCCTCTAGATCTACCCTCGACCTAGTCGCCATGCACAAGGTGACGAATTACCCCTAAGCCTCACAAGGACCTAGTCGCCAACACAAGGCGAATTTACCCACGGAATCCTTCCCGGAATCCGACGTTCTCACCGAACGATTTCTCCACACAAATTACAAAAGGAAAAAAATAAAAGATTACAAGATAAGTAAAGAGAAACACCCCAAGAAATTTTGAAGGTGAAGACGAAGTCGATGTAGATGTTGGCGTTCTTGAAACGATCGTCCTTCGTATGGAATATGCGTTGTAGACCTTCTCCTTCAAAATCTTCTTTAGATCTTCATGTTAGCCCAAGGGAGATCTCTTAATTTGTTGTACACGAATTTCTCTCCAAGTATCAGAATTCTGGAATCATCTATGTTCTTTTGAATGAGAGGAGCTCTACTTTTAAATAGCCTCAGAAGCTAACGCGTGCGTTAAGGCTAACGCCCGGCGTTAGTGAGGCAGTTGCTGAGATCGTGCATAAACTCGGGAGCGTAGCTGAACAAAATTTCGTCGAACGAAAAAAAATTTCGTCGAACGCGCCTTCGTCGAACGGAAAAGCCGCAACCGTCTGGATCGTGCAAACCGCCAAGGACCGTGACAGAACAAACTTTCATCGAACGGAACAATTTCATCGAACGGAGCTTCAAGTTCGTCGAACGCAATATTGTTGTGCAGGAGCTCAGTTCGTCGAACTCCAATTCATCGAGCGGCCTTCACATTTCGTCTAACGGAATTTTCGTCGAACGGAATTTTCGTCGAACGCAGGCAAATTCGTCGAACGGAACTCCAAGTTCGTCGAACGCAGATTCGTCGACCTCAACTCGACGACATTCCTCCTCTTGTTAACGTGGGGTGTTAACAGTTACCATGAGCGTTAGCTCTCTTTCGTCGACCGCAGCTCGACGGCTTTGTTCTCGACGGCATTCCTTCTCAGCGGTTTTCTTATCAGCTGTTGATAACGCTGGGCGTTAACTACTAACGCGAGCGTTAGCTATCTTTCCAGAGAGTCCTTTCCAATCTGCAACCTATTCATAGGGATGTGTAGTTATAGTTCCTGTACAACCTGCACACTATAAACACACAAAATACTAGATCAAATACAACACGGTATTTGTTATTCTCAAACCAAAAGATGCGGAACATAGGCTCCAATAGACCCGAACTTAAATTTCAAGGACGAAATTATTTTTTTGTATATTGGGATTTTTAACATCCCTAATCCTACTAGACCCCATGGTGGTGTTAGGGCATAACATGAGGAGAGAAGGGTGAGTGAAGGCAAGGAGATGACCTTAGGGTCCACTAAGTTGGGTGACTCATAGAGTGCTCACAAGTGAGCACAAGACAACTTTGGTCAAATTAGCCAAATTGAACTCACAAGCACTAATTGACCTCACCACTATGTCCCTAACCCTAATAGAGACTCACTTGACCAAGAAACCCAACAATTGGTCAACCAAATAGGTCAAATTGACCAAAGTCAAACTTAGATCAACATAGCCCCAATCAACCCAATTAGACTCAATTGACCCCCAATACATCAAATGGACTTCACCTAGGTCCTTCTAATCACTAAGGGAGGTCATTAGGTCAATAATCCCTATTTGGTTCCACTCAATTTTAAGGAATTGACCAAAGTCAACTCTTAGTGAACATAACCCAAATCAACCCAATCAAGGATCAATTGAACCTCAAATGGCCAAATTGACTTCACCCCTAACCTTCTAACCCCATTAGGGATCTATTGGACCCAAAATACCCATCAAGTGGTCAACCAATCCATCCAATTTGACCAAAGTCAAACTTAGGCTAATTGGGGTCAAACTCACACCATATGGATCAATTAACAGAATTGGAGCCACCCCATGGTCCAATGGACCTTGGTAAGGCCATATGACCATGATCATCAAGTGGGGCTAACCCACCCATCAATTTGACCAAGTCAACTCAAAGTCAACCATGGTCAACATAAGGCTTTAAGGAAGAAATTGAAAGACCGGATGAAATCCAAGTGGACCAAGGCCCCACCCCATGCCTAACCAGCATGCCACAAGTCTATTGGCACCCCACATCTAAAATTGGAGAGAGAAGGTAAGCATGGAGGCAAAATTGACATTTTCCCTTATGGTCAAAAGCACTTTTGAGTAATGGAGCTTTCATGGCCCCTTACCTCCTTGCCCAAGGCTATATTCAACCCCCTAAGGCCGTGAACAGTCTTTTCAGGGCATGGCAGTCGCTTAGCAGCAAAGTGGATGTTGTACAACCCATGGCCGAAACACCCTACCTCCCACTCTCGCTATACAACCATCACCACCCTCATTTGACCCTTCCATCATCTTCAGAGGGACCTTAGGAGTCGGGCCAGCCACTGATAAGAAGAAAGAAATTCAAACTCTATTGGACATTGAATAAGTATGCTGAGGAGGAAAGACAGCCAACTATTCAAGAATTCCTTTCTGTCTTCGTCTTCTTCCTCAAGTTCTCTCAGGCAAGAAAAGAAGAACTTCTCTGTACAGAAATACAAGGCTGCTGTCACTTTTTCTATATCTCACAGCAGCAAGACAACAAGAGTACATAGATTAACATGATCACAAGCATTTAAACCTTGCATTATTCTCTATCATAAGCAAGGGTTCATCATATACAGATCCTAAAGAACACCAAAACATAGCATCCAGTGTGATAGCTGCTATAGGATTCACCCAGAAGAATCCCAGTCTTCTTCTTCTTCTTTACTTCTCTGTTCTTATTCTGTAACTGTAAAAGAGTCCTAAGAATCCCTCTCCAAAGGATTCAGTTGGTTCTAAGAGTCTCCATAGCAAAAGACTTAGTGGTTCTAAGAGTCTCCTTAGCAAAAAACTCAGTGGTTCTAAGAGTCTCCTCATCAAAAGACTTAGTGAGTGGTTCTAAGAGTCTCCTTATCATTAGACTCAGTGCTAGTTCTAAGAGTCTTTTTATCAAAATACTCAGGCACTTGTAGTGAAATCCTACCAAGGTGGTAGAAGAGTGGACTACCCACATTTTGGGAAACCACTATAAAAATTCTGTGTCTTCTGTGTTGCTTTTATATGTTGTCCCAATTTACTGTTTTCTATTTTTCTGTGATTACTTTATTTTTTACTGGTGTTGATGATTATACAGTACTTAGTAGTTTTTATTGTGTGTGCATATTACGTTAAAAGTTTTAAAATTTTATTTACCACCCCCTCTAGAGAATATTCAAAGGTCATACTGTGCAGCTTAGACAAAGGTCAAGCTTACTTGGGAAGCTGAATATATACCTCGAAATAATGTCCTAGTATACTGATGGTTATAACATGACCTCCTTCATTTCACAATCGATCTTGGTATTACATTTCTCTACCCACTCTATGACCAAGATTAGGTCAAAGTCAAAGATCTCTAGCTAGTGCAGTAGCGATAACCTTAAAGAGTTCATCTTTCAAACCCTTCACAAAAGTGCACTTGTCCAATGATAGCATCTCAGATCCATCACGAAGATGCACCTACAAGGAAAATCTCGTAAAGTGCTTAGCACCATCAATATCTTGAATAAAGTCTTAGGATACAAATGAATGTATGCCCACAATATCAAAGAAGTTATGTGATGGTTTCTCATCCACTGTAAGGATACCAAGGAGATTCTAGGGTTATAGTTCGAGTTGAGTATGATGTTAAGAATAAT
Organism: Dactylorhiza incarnata; assembly: GCA_033032865.1. Lineage (NCBI taxonomy): Eukaryota > Viridiplantae > Streptophyta > Magnoliopsida > Asparagales > Orchidaceae > Dactylorhiza > Dactylorhiza incarnata. The sequence goes on from JAWHQI010000130.1 coordinate 4,171,023, forward strand.
ATTGGAATGTAGAATTAACCAAGTGTAATACTAAAATAAAATTCATACCAGTCATGACATCTTGCATATCGTGGACCTGAGCCAATTCTAAAGCATAAGCTTACTGTTATGCTGGCTGGGGATTCCTCTTCTCCTGCCTGCCATGATGGCTGCCTCCATAGCATCATCATATGCCCCCATAATGTTGTCGAGGCTTCTTGATGACCACTCCTAATTGGTCAGTGGCCCTTCACATGGACCGATAGATTATAATGATAACAGTTTCCCCAAGAAGCTCCAACAGTCTCATCTAGTTCCTGTGGTGGCTATGGAGGTGTCATAGGCTATTGCCACTGCTCTTGCCTTTTGTTTGTACCTCCTCATCCAACATTCCTTTATCACCCATTGAATCTTCCCCGACCTGAAGGTATCCTCCTCCTAAATTCAACATGCTCCAAGATTTGTTGAGGAGGAGCCTCAACAGTTCTCTTTCTTCGCCCTTGTACCATAAATTGTGTTAGAACATTGATTCAGCATCACTTGATTTGAGAATAACAAATCCTAATCTATATTTGATCTATACTTGCTTGTTTTTATAGTGTGAATGTCTTACAAGTAAAATAGAGATAAGTAAATTGAAGCATGCTCAAGACTTCCATTGACAGATATGGAAATTAATGTCCACCACTGCCAACGATAGTTGATACCGCGGGCAGTAGCTCTAATTCTAGAATGACCAGCTGTCAAGGAGCAATGTAAAAGGATTTAGCGGGAGGAAGGAGCTAATTATGGAAACCACTACTACACAGTGATAACGTTATCGCTCGACAATAACAATTAGGCAACTCTGGCAATCAAAAGGTGATTGGAATCCAAGAGAAGCAAGGGATCTTTTTTGGCTCCAAGATATATTAAGATATTGCACGGTGATAGTCTTAACACACTATGCTACCATTGTTGCCTAATATGTAAATGCCATTTCCTAAAATTAGAATGAGGGATGTGAGAAATTGTATTATTAGCACTACTGCATCGCAATAGTACTGTCGTCTGTACAACCCTATATTTGTCGAGTGGACTCGTCAAGACATCAAGAAGAAGGGGCGAAACGAAGCCCGAAAGAGTCAGAGGGGCGAGTACACCAAGGGTATTGCACTCGCCCCTAGTTCGGGGCGAGTGGAGAGTTCTCAGCCTCACTGGGTACTCGCAACCCTCAGGCGAGCAGGCCTCAAGCAGCTTAGGCTTGCCTCTAGTTGTTGTGGCCTATTTGTCCAGGGAATACCACCTTGGCCTACTGTTAGCCACTCCAAATAGTGGTATTCTACTATCGGTGGATCAATTTGGGTTGCATTTAGTAAAATCAAAAGGCGGTATTCCGCTATCCGCAGACCATTTTTAGAAAACTAAAATAGACCCCAAGGGCACCTTTGGAGAGGACCTCTTTTTGGCTTCTCCTCTCTTTTGGCTGGTTTTGGTTCCTGGGAGCTCCAGCACTCAGCTCACCCAGGTTTCCGGGTTGGCATTCTAGTGCTCTCAAGTGTCCTCTAGGGTGCCCAACTCAACTTTGGTTTGAGAGGGAAAGATCTTCCTGATCTTTCGGGATTGTGGCGGGTCCTCTATGATGCATCTAGCAAGGTTTTTTTTAGGTTAACCACCTTCGTGAGCGAGACTCTTTGTTCTAAGTGACCGACATAATGCTCCCACTCGGAAGAAGTAAGAGCAAGCTACATCCTTTCGGTCCAAATTCCTTAGAAATGTGGTTTATGGGTTCAACATTCTAGTGTGGTGAGCGTGGACCGTAACTTGTTTAGAAAAATCTGAGTGAATCTCATGGCCAGAAGCAAAGGACAAGGGACCAACCCAGGCGACTCACCCCCCTCTAGCGTGGACGTTAGGAAGAGCGACTTCGACGAGTACAAATATACCATCTTGGAGACCCTGCACCTTACCCTCACGCCATCGGGCGATCGCTCGACCCCCATGGTCCCAATACTCTCTTTGCAAGCCTTTGACAAGGAGGCGCCAGAAAGGAGAGCAGGGAAGGAAGTGTTGGTGTAGGAGGACGATCGAGCCCTCCATGCACGAGTGTTGTTCCCCAGCCTGCCGGGTACTCGCCTTCTGGGCGAGGAGACCGCGTGAGTCCCCCGGCTGGGTTGGGGAACCCATTCTACGAGTTTATCCTTTCAGCTCCGGTTCTAAAGGGATTCAGGGAGCCCATCATGTCCTACTACACAGGCAAGGATAACCCAGTCTAGTATCTCTAGTGGTTCAGGGACGTTGTCTCCATTAGGCAGATGGAGGACGCCTTCAAGTGTCATTTCTTTGCCATCACCTTTTAGGGAAGGTCAGATATTGGTCCAACCAACTGTCGTCAGGGACCATCTACAGCTTCGAGGACCTATGTCGGAGTTTTCTGCTATGATTGTCCACATCCAAGAAAAGGAGGAAGGGGTGGAGGCTCTCTTTCTGACCAAGCAAGGGGCGGAGGAGTCATTGTGGAGCTATATGGATCGCTTCTTGGAGGAGGTTCTTCTGGTCCAGGAGGTGTCAGGGCACACTTTGCATCTTGCCCTCAGCATCGGGCTACAACAAGGGTTGTTCAGGATGGAGCTTGCCAAGGATCCCCCTCTATCTTTCGAAGAGCTGATAGATCGAGCGGGGAGGTAGATCAAAAGCGAGGCCTTGAATCCCGGGATTGTGACGAAGTTGGACATGTTGAAAGGAAGTGAAGTGAAATGAGTAGGAGGAACTCAACAACATGAGGTGAGAAGGAAGGAAGAGCCGGGGAGGCAAGGGTTTCGAGGGCCCCTTGGGGGGCAGGAGCCAGGATGGAGGTTTTAGTTGCCGGTCAATCGACCAGTCTGGATGCTGCCGGGAGGGAATCCTCAGGGCCAAGGGAGAGAGTTTTCCCAGGGCGGAGGACCCTTCCAGGGGGGACAGTTCAACCCTCTAGTGTGGCAACCGGGTCCGAGTTCATTCCAGCCCCCACACCAGTAAGCCATGGCGATAGGCCAAGGAAGAAGAAGAGGAATATTTAATCGCCTAGGAGGGTCAGGGAGGGGTAGGCTGGCTTTGTCATACTGTGACTTCCACTAGGAGGAAGGTCACAAAATGGCTACCTACCCCGAGTTCTTAGAAGTAAGATAAGGAAGGACTGCACTAATGGGGCAGCAACAACAGTAGCAGCTTAAGGTGGTCGGAATGGGAGGTGAAGGAGTAGAGGTAGAAGACCGGTGTGAAGACCGGTTTGACGTGGGGACACGAGGATGGATTCAGGTGATCTATGGGGGGGATCGAGGCCACACATAAAGGGAGCCTCCATGACATCTATCGTAGGAGTGTCGCTTCGACCTCCCGATCCCTACCCTAGAGGAGAAGATTACCTTCTTAGCGAAGTTCATGCCCGAGCATGAGAACCCGTCTGTGATGTGTTGGTGATCCGAATGGCCATCGAGAACTTCACGGTTTCCATAATCCTGGTGGACAATGGGAAATCTGTGAACGTGATCATTAAGAAGGCCTTCGATGAGATAAAGGTAGAGGTGAAGAGGGTGCTTGCCTTGGATGGTCCACTCTTTGGATTCTCCGGGGAGAGAAGGAAGTGGAGGGAGGAGTCAATCTCCTCATGACTTTGGGGGAAACGTCCAAGAACTGCCGCTTCATTATTGTGGATGCCCTGAGTAGTTACAACACCATCTTTGTGCGACCTCTCATTAGCGCCTTCCGGCGTGTACCCTCCTCCTACCACCAATGCTTGAAATATAGCATCAGAGGGGTCCGGAGAGGTCTCAGGGTGGCCAGGAAGTGCAACGTCATGGATGTCAACACTATCTCATGGAAGGAGGAATCAGAAGAGGTAGACAAGGCGATAAAGGACAGGGCCAGGCTGGAAGCGGGGGAGGAGATAGTAGAGAAGGAGATCGTCAGCCAGGGCGAGAGGCCCGAGAAGGCGCAGGTTAGTGGGAGGCTAAGCAAGTAGGACCATGAGAGGATTCGGGGTGCATCCAGAAGAATGTGGATGTCTTTTCTTGGAGCATTGCAGACATGTTAGGCATCAATGCTGATATGGCATGTCACTGCCTCAAAATTGACTGAAGCGTCTTCCCCATCCTCCATAAGACGAGGGTCGTGGCCACTACCCTGGCCAGGCCCAACAGAGAGAAAGTGGGCAAGTTGCTAGATGCAGGCTATGTGTCGGATATCTAGTATCCAAGCTGGGTCTCAAATGTTATGATGGTTAAAAAGAGTAATGAGAGGCTGAGGATGTGTGTGGATTTTATTACTTTTGAATAAAGCATGCCCCAAGGATTGTTATCACGTGCCTTGAATTGATTCTCTGGTAGATTCAGCCATCGGTTTCCCTGTAATGAGTTTCTTGGATGCTTTTCAGGTTATAATCAGATCTGAATGCATTCGCTAGATGCTAAGGATGTTTCCTTCATCACGGGCGATGGATGTTATTGTTATAAAATGATGCCCTTTGGGCTAAGGAACGCCGAAGCGACCTACGAAAGGATGATGGACCAGGTCTTCAGGGAACAGAAGGGGAGGAATTTGGAGGTCTATGTGGATGATCTGATGGAGAAGATCAAGGACATCAGGTCTCGTCTCTGTGACCTGGCGTAGACCTTCACCACCCTTCAGAAGTTTAAGACGAGGCTCAACCCCTTGAAGTGTGTTTTTGGGGCTAGCATGGGGAAGTTCCTTGGCCATATCCACTCACCATCAGTGGTAGAGCCCAACACTGATAAGGTAAAAATATTCATGGATCTGGAGTACCCCAGGAATACCAAGGAGTACTAGCATTTTACAGGGAAGTTGGCAAGGCTAAGTATAGGTTCCTCTACAGGGCAGGGGAGAAGTGCCCATCCTTCTTTAAAGTTTGACCCTCATGGATGGACCCCTTCATCATCTTCATGACCTTGGGGATGTAAGATCCCCCTCCTCTTTACCGAAGAGTTCTTGGATCTTATGCCCGGAACCACCATCTTACGGTGACTCCAACTCATGAGTTAGCTGTTGTAAGATCTCTTTTCTCAAAACCCATTCGGGTACATGAAAACTCGAACCTCTCCCGCATCGCACGGTTGAGGTGGATCTTCTCCCAGAATCTCTGTCTTGCGGTGTCACCAACGCTCGGGTTGGCTAACCCCGCTCAGCACCGACTCTGCAGGCTAAACGATCATAAGTAAATATATGCCAAAAGTAAGTACAGAATTAAAGGCATGTCCACATGTCACAACATCATATAGATATATAATGAAACAGAAATGTCCAAAAAGAGACAGTACAAGCAAAAAGGGGCTTAAGCCCGATACATATCCAAAATGAGTACTCTCTCTCTCTCTCTCTCTCTACAACAAGAGGAAACTACAAACTCTCAAAACTGAAAGCTAACTGTCTAGTCATCAACCTGTGGCGTCGTGGTAGTGCGCTGCATCCGCTGCTCAGGTCCTGCCATCTCATCCAGCTGCGAGCGGGACAGCTCCGTCTCCTCGGACTCCTGTTACGGCCACATCCGACCGTTAGTCATAAAGACTAAGTCGTTTTGTCCTCGCCTCCCTCCACGACTCCTAGGAACCGAGCGGGAGGAAGAAGCGGAGGACAACAAAGGGTAAACAAGGAAAGAGGTGACATGGCACTAATCTAGCAAGTATAGGAAAATCGGTAAAACTAGCTAGCAGTATAGTGCAAATAAATGACAGTAAAGTAGAGCATGAAGTAAACCAGTAATAAAAATGCGGTGCAGTAAGTAAAACTAATCTACCATCACAGATTCATACCTTAACTTATATGAACGCTTATACGACATATAAGTTAAGATATCCAGGTAACCCATCATATAAAGGAGCCCATACTAATTTATATGATGGGGGTATGCTAATGTGTATGATATGCTATGCTATGCTTATGATGACTTAATGTGTTTATGCAATGTGACTCACCCACACGACTCTATGTGCACAGACCTTTATAGTTCCCACTTTGTTAGAAAGGAAGCCAACCATTCGGGTACCGACCGTCGTGGCTCACGGTGGCAGTGGATCGGGCACTCCACATCCTAGGCGGGTATGCTCACTACCAAGCCTAGACCTCACGTACGCCTCAACGCTAAGAACACAACAGCGGAGCTCCTGCGTACTCTTGCTAGAATCCACCAGAATTTAAGGTCAGGGTGGGTTATTAGGGATTGTCCTCCAGACCGCGGTACTCAAACTTACCGGCCCTCTAAACCTCACCCTCACCTGAGTCAACGTACTACCGTTGGTGACACGACTAGCCTAGTACCAAAGACTCGCCACTAGTTGCATAAGTAACAGGTGTTATTAAGTGCACCCGAGCCTCCGGCTCAGGGACTAACACACAAGTTGATCCAACCCATCTCCTCCTCGAAGGAGATTCATACTAGTTTGCTGACCTAATTAGGCTACTCTTGCCTACAATTTAGTTATCAATATATTTAGGGTGAATCTTGGACTTCCCGCGGTATACCCCGTAAAGGGGCCGCCAACGGTACTAAGGATTTAATGGGCTCAGCCCCACCATCCTCTTTCTCAAGACAATTACTTTATTTGGTGATTAACCTTTAGTTCACCCCTCATTATTTCATATAATTAAAGTAACTTAGCTCAACACCCGTCCCACCAAATTGGGTTGAACGTACCATCTCACTGTCAACCCTAGGCTTGACCCTCCTTGAATCATTGTGAGATATAACTCAATTACTAAATGGGCATAACTTTTAAACACTACTTAGGGGTCTGAATTGTCTTAAAATCAAAATTCTGGTTTTTACTAAACGCAGACCACCAAGTGAACTAACCTCAAACCCCATAAGGGGATCCTTCTAAAAACTCATCATCAGGGTCTGGTATAATTATACTAGGCTCCCACTGACCTTAATAAGGTAAGTTCTAATTTCCATAATTTTCCATATTAATTTGGTATTTATTATCATTTAAAGTAGTTAAGGCCTTAGGTCAAATAACACATGATCTATCCTCAAAATACTTCTACATGCTACATGAAAATTATCAGTAAGGTAATATTCCATATCAAGGTGGTTTACTAAGTTTCATGACCCTAGGATGCCATGTGGCCTACTAAATCATCATTGTTATATAATTACCAAAATGCCTCTATAATTAAGAAAAATAATATTTCACATCTGAAAATTCTACAAAAATTACCAAGTGTCCAAATGGGGGTCTAGAGTCCTCTGCCAAATATTTATATCATTACCATATGATCTGACTAATTAAAATGATTTTAACATCCAAGTGTAGTAAATACCAATTTCCACATGATGTACATGAAATACAAATCCACAGGCTTCCAAATAATTATCATGGGGATATATATATATATATAAACAATATATGACAGATAACCAAGTTTCATAATTTTGCCCAACGATTTAACATTTTTCAAAATTAAATTCCTCTAAGCTAGAAGGCACTTAAAAATTCCTCCACAAGAAATAACACTTCAATAAATTCTACTAAAATTACCATAGCCTATTTTCATCCCAATTCAGCCACTGATAAAATATCATAACCATACAAGGACATCTGACGATGCATTTTATTTATTTGAGGAAATAGTGGCAATTTCATTTAATAAGGGAAAAATACATAATTGACTCAAAATATTCCCAATAAATTATCTAAGCCATTTTATTCTCTTAAAAACATGACTACAAAGTTCTGAGCTAAGGCAAGGACATTTGGTCCTATGTCCTTCACAAACCCTAAATTGCAACCTTAAGGGTTTACCCTTAGGGTTTTAGGACACACCATTCAAATGGCTCCAAATGCTCCATTAGAGGGTGTCACATGCATTTATATATCAATACCTACATAATCATCCAGATTGGAGGAGGCCAACTCACTCAACTCCTCATATGGCCTAAACCCTAATTTGCCCCTTAAGGGCCCTCATTAGGGTTTCCCATTTTCCATATCAAATCAACTCCAAAAGAGGTGAAAATTTAGGCAGGCACTACTCATGTACTAAAGAGCTTGCTACCAAAATTTGGTGGCATTTGGACTTCAAATGCTCCAAAAATCAACATTATTTAAATATCTTAAATACCACAAAAACTATAGGTAAAATTGCCCATCAAGGGTTGATCTTTGGGCAGAGGGTGCCCCTAGGGTATACCTACCCATGGTTAAACTCTCAGCTTCAAATCTTGAGAGGTCTAGGCTAGATAATTATTTTAGTGGACTGACCTAGTGTAGGACCAGTCCTAGTAAAACAGCTCCCCAAGGAGCTGTGGGTCACCAAATGACCTGAACTCAAGCCCTAATGGAATATAAGGTCAAGGCCTAACAATTCATGTTGGGCACTTTTGCTAATTCAGTCATTAAGGGCCCCTAATAAATTATAGAAGTTGCTGCATAAATAAGGGCAGAAAATCCAAAAGTTTGAATTAATTTAATTAAAGAAAAGAGGCGCGCACGCATCTTAAAGCAGATCTAGCGGTAGCCGGCTCGTCTTCCTCCTCCAGCCAACGGCTGAGATTGAACTGCGCTGGGCGATTTTGCGATTGAGTTTGCCGGCGATCCAGCCACCACCACCGCCGGCCAACACCACCGACACCTTCGTGGTGGTCGGGGCTACCATCCACCGGCGACTGGCGACTGGAGGCGGCGGTTTCCGGCGATCCCAGGCTTCCCGTTTCGAGCCAACTTTCATGGATTTAAGGAGTGGATTCGGGCTCAATTAAGCCCGATCCTTCTTCGTTTTGTGATAGGAAGCTAGTATGGGGGGGAGGAGAAACGAACCGTGATTGGGGCGTGGCGGCGGCTCCGGCGACGGTTCACCATGGATATGCTTTGCTCCGGCAACCCCGCTCCCGAACTCGATTCTCCGGCAATGGCCTTGCTCCAGGTGTCATTCCCGACTGTTGTCTCCCTTCTGAAGCTGATGGTGTGGCTGGAATGAGGTGGGGAGGCCTCTATAGTCGGTTTTGAAATCTAGCTTTCTCGGGCAGCTCCTTGCTGTCACCCTCCTGCACCTGCTGGCCTCCTGCTTCCCTCTAGGTCAAGCCCAGATCATCAGCAATCAGGGTTGTCCGCTAGGCTGATTGGAGGTGGAGTGTTAGAGGGGGGGTTTGCTTTTTGCTTTTCTCTTTTAGCTTTATGCTTTTTAATCACTTTTGGTCCCCCTCTCCTTTGGTTAATCACACCTAAGGTTTGAGCTCAGTCTAAGGCTAATATGGGCATGTCCTAAGTCCATAAGTGATTGAGATGATGGGGGTTGGGTTCCATTCAAATTAGGCTTAGAATTCCCCTTAATGGGCTATGTTGACCATGGTTGACTTTGGTCAACAAGGTGAGTGGGTTGACCCCACTTGGGGGTCATGGGTCCCTAAACATCACCAAACATTGGTTGGTCCATGGTGGGGCTCCAATTGGTTCAATTTAATAAAAGGGGGGTAGATTTGACCAAAATTGGGTAAGGTTTGACTTTGGTCAAATTTATGCAATTTGGTCCCACCCAAGTGCAATTTCTATCCTATTGGTCTCCCTTAGTGGTTAGGGCATCATATGTGAGGTCAATTTGGACAATTGATGTAACATCCCAATTCGAGCTAGACCCCTTGTGCGCGTTTTTGAGTCACGCGAGTTGACTCGGGCTCGGGGTGTACTGAGGGCCAGGCTTGCGCCTGAGCCGGGGAAGTGCACTCGACGAATGCGGAGAGTATCAGTTCTATTCTTTGTCCCGATGTTTGCTGTATCGGGATCCGAGCCGTCCGGAGAGCATAACTTGAGCGATAAAATTCGAAGGAGGCGTACCGCCTTGAAGGAAGTATAGTACGTACGTTAGCTCAAATGACACGGTCTGCGAATAGCGTATTTATCCAAAAGGCGATATGCAGCAGACGGTCTCGGTATTCACCAAAGTCAGTTTTGTTAGACTCGTGAAGCCTATACGAGTTCAACAAAACTGTCCGCGCTCGATTCTGATGAGAATCGGCGAATTTATAATGCGGTCTGCGAATAGCGTATTTATCCACCATTGTGAAATCGAGCAAATGATCTCGCGATTGACCCCAGTCAGTCTTGTTATACTCGTAATAATTGGACGAGTTCAACGAATCTATCCGTTTGCCATTCCGACGTCGTTTGAAAGGTTTTTGACATTTACGTAAATTAGGCCGTGAACGCTCCGGAGAGCGTAAAATAAGCAAACGAACTCCAAACTGATCACGACTCATCTCGATGGGTCCGTGTCTTCGAGACGGTCGTAACGAGCCCATCAGGGACAAATTCCGAGCATTCTAGAGCAATATACAAGCGTTCGAATGTTTTAATTAAGGTTTTCATATAATATTAATAATATTAATATTAATATATATTATATATATACGTATAAGTTATAACATTAGGTTAGAAAGTTAATACCCGATCCCCTTCCTCCCTTGCGCCGTCAAGCCTCCCCTCCAGCCGATCTCCTCTATCTAGGGTTGGCGACCTCCTCCTCCTCCGGCGAGTCCGACCTCCAACGCACCCCCTCCCCGCGACAACCATCCATCACTTTCAAATATGAAGCTCTCCTCTCTCTCTCTCTCTCTCTCTCTCTCTCTCTCTCTCTATAGCCATGGCCGATCCAAGCTCGAATCACCTCCCTCCTCCAAGCTGTCGACCGACCGCCCTACTTCGATGAGCTCTTCTCCAGCAAGCCTCCACCGAGCTCCTCTCCACCATGGCCGAGCTTCCTCCTTCCGTCAACCCCGACCCCATCTCCCTCCAGATCTCTCTCTCTCTCTAGGCAACACCAAATCGAGTTGCCTCCACGATCTCCAAGCTCTCCCATGGCTTGTTTTCTCCAGCAAATCGGGAGCCATACAACCCTCTCTGCACTTTCCGGCGTTATCTCCGGCAAATCGGGGCTTCCCTCCTCGATTCCTCTTTTTCGGCGAGCTCTCGTCAAGCCGCTGCCTCCATGCTCAGATTTCTAGCAAAAACCGTCGTTGCCCCTTCGCCATTCATGCAACCCGACATCCACCTCTCCAAAATAGAGAGCGATCGCGCTCTCCAAGCCAAAACAGCCCACTCAAAGAGTTTGACTCTACTTTGGCGACGTTCGACGAGATCCAGATCGGCGAGATGTGAGTATGGATGTGAACGACGGACAAATGCCGCATACGCGGCTATTGGGTAGCATGCATGGATATTCGGTGAGCTTCCTCCCCTCTCCCTTGGTGCTAGTTTCCTAGATCACACTAGGTGAGATATCGATCTCAATAGAGTCGATTGGAGAGCAAGCCGTGAAGAGACGGTCTGAAATAAATGTTCCGGATAAATGTTCCGGCCACTTCCGACCGCTAACACGTCACCCATCGATGTACCTCAAAGCGAGGAAGGTGGTGGCGGTGTTAGTCGGTCGGTTTGGGGGTTTTGGTGGCCGACGAAGAGATGTGTTATATTTCAGGTTGGGCAGATCGCAGCCCTAGGCCGGAGGTAGACGATGAGGTGATCGTCTGATGTGCTTAAGATGTGTGCTAGTAATTTTATTTTTAATAACTGCAATTTTTTTTCACTCTTACACAGCCGAGTTTAAAAAGAATTTTATGTACCCTAGGCCTACCCTGTGCCCAAATATTTGTACGAGTAGGGCACTTTTGTTATAGTTTTGATCATAACTTAGAAAATTGGCCTAAGAATAATTAGTGGGTGTAATCACCCCTAATGGCCCCAAATTTTTGGTGGCATGTAGATATGTATATGAGTAGCCTCTGTTTCAAATTTGAGGACAATTGGGGTTCATCTTAATGGTGAACCCCCAAGGGACATTTTGATGCCCTAGGTTTGAAAACCACTTAGCTTTGGTGGCTCGTGGATTTTGATGCATCGTGGTTTTATAAATGAGTAGCATGCTTGAAGTCGTTCATACCAAGTCCTTGCTAAATGCTCCCGTGTATGTTGTGTGCTTGAGATTAAATCACAACATAATCAGTTAGACTGATGTAGCGATTATTGAAGTAGTGTGTCATTATTAGTTCGTATGACTTCACAAGGCAAGAGTGCGCATGCAATCTAGTTTCTACGTATAAACCACAACAATTGAGAATGCATATATAAGCTTGAAATTATTATGGATGAAGTGCCCATGAATGAATGTGATGAGTATATATTACTCTCGTTCAGAAAATCCTCATAGCCTCAACATAATATTTCGGGGACGAAATTGTTTCTTCGTTTATTGGATTTGTAACATCCCGATTCGAGCTAGACCCCTTGTGCGCGTTTTTGAGTCACGCGGGTTGACTCGGGCTCGGGGTGTACTGAGGGCCAGGCTTGCGCCTGAGCCGGGGAAGTGCACTCGACGAATGCGGCGAGTATCAGTTCTATTCTTTGTCCCGATGTTTGCTGTATCGGGATCCGAGCCGTCCGGAGAGCATAACTTAAGCGATAAAATTCGAAGGAGGTGTACCGCCTTGAAGGAAGTATAGTACGTACGTTAGCTCAAATGACACGGTCTGCGAATATCATATTTATCCAAAAGGCGATATGCAGCAGACGGTCGCGATATTCACCCAAGTCAGTTTTGTTAGACTCGTGAAGCCTATACGAGTTCAACAAAACTGTCCGCGCTCGATTCTGATGAGAATCGGCGAATTTATAATGCGGTCTGCGAATAGCGTATTTATCCACCATTGTGAAATCGAGAAAACGATCTCGCGATTGACCCCAGTCAGTCTTGTTAGACTCGTAATAATTGTACGAGTTCAACGAATCTATCCGTTTGCGATTCCGACGTCAATTGAAAGGTTTTTGACATTTACGTAAATTAGGCCGTGAACGCTACGGAGAGCGTAAAATAAGCAAACGAACTCCAAACTGATCACGACTCGTCTCGATGGGTCCGTGTCGTCGAGACGGTCGTAACGAGCCCGTCAGGACAAATTCTTAGCATTCTAGAGCGATATACAAGCGTTCGAATGTTTTAATTAAGGTTTTCATATAATATTAATAATATTAATATTAATATATATTATATATATATATGTATAAGTTATAACATTAGGTTAGAAAGTTAATACCCGATCCCCTTCCTCCCTTGCTCCGTCAAGCCTCCCCTCCAGCCGATCTCCTCTATCTAGGGTTGGCGACCTCCTCCTCCTCCGGCGAGTCCGACCTCCAACGCACCCCCTCCCCGCGACAACCATCCATCACTTTCAAATACGAAGCTCTCCTCTCTCTCTCTCTCTCTCTCTCTCTCTCTCTCTCTCTCTCTCTCTCTCTCTCTCTCTCTCTCTCTCCAGCAATGGCCGATCCAAGCTCGAATCACCTCCCTCCTCCAAGCTGTCGGCCGACCGCCCTACTTCGATGAGCTCTTCTCCAGCAAGCCTCCACCGAGCTCCTCTCCACCATGGCCGAGCTTCCTCCTTCCGTCAACCCCGACCCCATAGCCCTCCAGATCTCTCTCTCTCGGCAACACCAAATCGAGTTGCCTCCACGATCTCCAAGCTCTCCCATGGCTTGTTTTCTCCAGCAAATCGGGAGCCATACAACCCTCTCTACACTTTCCGGCGTTATCTTCGGCAAATCGGGGCTTCCCTCCTCGATTCCTCTTTTTCGGCGAGCTCTCTTCAAGCCGCTGCCTCCATGCTCAGATTTCTAGCAAAAACCATCATTGCCCCTTCGCCATTCTGCAACCCGACATCCACCTCCCCAAAATAGAGAGCGATCGCGCTCTCCAAGCCAAAACAGCCCACTCAAAGAGTTTGACTCTACTTCGGCGACGTTCGACGAGATCCGGATCGGCGAGATGTGACTATGGATGTGAACGACGGACAAATGTCGCATACGCGGCTATTGGGTAGCATGCATGGACACTCGGTGAGCTTCCTCCCCTCTCCCTTGGTGCTAGTTTCCTAGATCACACTAGGTGAGATATCGATCTCAATATAGTCGATTGGAGAGCAAGCCGTGAAGAGACGGCCTGAAATAAATGTTCCGGGTAAATGTTCCGGCCACTTCCGACCGCTAACACGTCACCCGTCGATGTACCTCAAAGCGAGGAAGGTGGTGGCGGTGTTAGTCGGTCGGTTTGGGGTTTTTGGTGGCCGACGAAGAGATGTGTTATATTTCAGGTTGGGCAGATCGCAGCCCTAGGCCGGAGGTAGACGATGAGTTGATCGTCTGATGTGCTTAAGATGTGTGCTACTAATTTTATTTTTAATAACTGCAATTTTCTTTCACTCTTACATAGCCGAGTTTAAAAAGAATTTTATGTACCCTAGGCCTACCCTGTGCCCAAATATTTGTACGAGTATGGCACTTTTGTTATAGTTTTGATCATAACTTAGAAAATTGGCCTAAGAATAATTAGTGGGTGTAATCACCCCTAATGGCCCCAAATATTTGGTGGCATGTAGATATGTATATGAGTAGCCTCTGTTTCAAATTTGAGGACAATTGGGGTTCATCTTAATGGTGAACCCCCAAGGGACATTTTGATGCTCTAGGTTTGAAAACCACTTAGCTTTGGTGGTTCGTGGATTTTGGTGCTCAGCCTTAAGGGCTTATCCAAATCCAGTGGTAATGGGGCTTAGGGATTGTGTAGGGTCTTGCTCATCATCAATGGATGATTGGAGCAATGGAGACCAAAAACTCTAGCCCATACCTCTAAAATTACTTAATTGCCCTTTTGGGCCTTAATGAAGCAACTAGGACCTAAACACATACCTAGACAACCAAACTTCATCCCTAGGTGGAGAATAGCGTTATAGGGCTAGGATAATTATCAAGAGATTTTTAATATTTGATTAGTATTTATTTTGATTTTTGGAGAAATTTGCTTAATTGATGGATCAAGTCAAATCAAGAACTTGGGGTTATCTTCACCTTACCAAATTGAACAATGATGTCAATTGAAGTATTAGTACCCTCTGGATTTAATCTTATGATTCTTGATGATCTTTCCATGCCTCTTTAGTTGAATTTACACATATGCCACTTTTGAAAATAAATTAGTATTAAATGGCATTTGTCCTCGAAAAATTCTGAAATTTAGGCCAGACATTGACATTCATATTCTAAAGCATTGGAATCATTTGGGGTGTCATTTACTTAGGAGCTTATCCATCTTATGATTTTGTGAAAAACCTAGGTTTTGGGAATTCAATTATGATGTATAGTAAAACCATACATAAGGCCCCCGAACTCTTAGGAAGGTTACTTATGGTGATATGTGGTATATGAATTTTTACTTGGAACACTTATAGTGAAAAAGTTTGTATTCATAAGGAAATTACCATTTATGCTCTTTCGATGACTTATACAAATACTTGAGCAAATCACCTTGAAACTCTATGAAATTTTTATATGAGGATCACATCAATGACGACAACTTATGGGAATTTTTCTGGATTTTACAATGCAATTTTGATATTTATTTAATTAATTGGGTGATTTTAGATTTATCTTCAGTTATTTAATTCAGGGGCAAAACAGTAATTATGAACCTACATCCTTGGTGGTTATGCATTTGAATTCAGTATACCTACATGATAATTATTTGGTAGGCATTGGACCAAAATTTAGAGTACTCCATGAACAATTTAGGGTGTGTCACAATACTCGAGAAAAATAATTAAATATGAAACTAAGTTGGAAAATTATGAAAATTGAACCATGTTCTTTTTAGGTCAGTAGGAACCTTGGATAAAATTTGTGGAACCATAGGACCTGTGGTTAGGGTTTTCCCTTTGGGAAGGTGGATTACCCTTAGGTGATCTGCGTTTAGCAAAACTGGTTTTTGTAATCTGACCCTCTAGACCCACGGGACTTGGAAGATGACGGATGTGTAGTGATAAGGAACTCATGATTAATACGTCTACCCATGAGGGGTCACCCCTTGAGGGATTCAGGTCAAGTTTAAGTCAGGAGAGAGAGGGAAAGCTGCACTTGGCCCAATTGGGCCAAGAAGGTCTAGTGTCCAAATTCACTATCTATTTAAGAGCAATATAAAGAAGGAGCAATAAATCACCAACCAATTAAATGTCTTGTGAAGGGGAAATTTAGGATTCAGCCCATTGCGTCCCATAGTACCACCGGGAACCCTTCATCGGGTGTACCTCGGAAAGTCCAAGATCAACCCTAAATTGCAATAACAATTAAAGTAGGCAAGAGTAGCTATAGTAGGGTAAGATTGGATTTATGTATCTCCTCCCAGTTGCGGGAGTGGCAGGATTGTGGTGCCCGGTTAGACGAGCGGGAACCTCGAGGGGATGATTATCCCGGTAATATTCTCAGAAATGTGGCAGGTCTTCGGTACTAGGCAGGTCGTCACTCCGACCGCGGTACGTTGACTTAGCAGGTGTGTAGGGTCTAAGGGGCCAGCTTGGCTGCGTGTCGGGACGAAAGTTCCCCGAAGACACCTCACACTTGGCTCACAGTCTGGTGGACTCCAGCAAAGAGTACGCAGAGCTCCTTGGTTGTTTAGCGTCGAGGCGTACGTGCGGTCTAGGCCTGGTAGAGTGTATACCCGCCTAGGAGTGGACAGCCCGGTCTGCTACCACCGTGTGTCACAGTGGTTGGTACCCGAGAGGTTGGCTTCCTCTCAAATAGAGGGAACTACAAAGGTCTATGCGCATAGAGTCGTGTGTGTGAGTTTCATTGCATAAAACATTCATGGCATAGCATAGCATACACACTTGAAGATCCTCATCATATAAATTAGTATGGGCTCTTTTATATGATGAGTTATAATTCCTGGAAATCCTAACTTATAAGTTTGTATGGGCATTCATATAAGTTAGGGTACGAGATTGATTACTTGTCGCTACTGTTCTTACTGCTTCGCTTTGCTTGCTCTACTTGCTGTTTATTTAATGTTGTACACCTTTATTATACTCATGCTTATACATGATTAGATTAGCCCCTTTTACACTGGTGTAGCTTAGAATTTGTGTATATATTAGTTTACTTTCCCCGTCACCTGCTTTGTATACTACTGTTATATTGCAACTTTTCTTCCTTTCCTTCCGCCCGGTGCCTTGGAGTCGCAGGGGGGGCGGATGGGAAGCCACTTAGTCTTTATGACTAACGGTTGTTACACCACTATTTTTAGGAGCACACCCAGCTGGAGTAGTACCAGACAGATCAAGTGATAGGACTTGGAGACATGTTGTAGCTTTTGCAACAACACCTTCTGATACGGTTGTGAGGGATAGTAGTTCTTGTTGTAGTCTTCCGCTATACCTTGTTGTAGTATATTTGGGAGCTCTTTTGCTTCCTGTCATTTATATACTTTTGATTTGGACATTATTACTTATTGTGAATCTTTGGCTTTTAATGCTTTATATTATTGATGGGTTGGCGCTGTTTAGTTGGTTTGGCCGGCAGAATAGGCGTCTTGTGGTACAGGTTAGCCCGTGTGCTGACGCTACCGCAAGGCGGCTGTTCTGGGCATAAGACTCCCCTCGGTCGTGTTTGGTGTTCCGGGAGGGGGATCTTACAATTGAGGGTCAATTGACCTAGTTGAGGGGCTTAGGGTTAGATTGGTTTTTGAGCTTTGGTGTGCACTTAGCCATTTCTACCCTAGCCTAAGGCCCTTGTGGACACTCATCTCACCACTATGCCCTAACATTTCCAAAGGGTCTAGTAGGACTGGGGATGTTACAAATCCTAATAAACAAAAAAATATTTCGTCCCTGAAATTTAAGATTGGGTCTACGGGTTCTACGCAATATAAGGTAAAAAGAAAATTGCAAGGAGGTTTTAGGTTGTACCTGAAGTGAAGAGTTCTGGGTAGCGTTGTTGCATGAAGTCCATGGGCTCCCATGTGTGCTCCTCTCGCCCGTGGTTGGACCACAACACCTTCACCAACGGTACACTCTTCCGACGCAGGACTCGGACCTCCGTATCGTCGATCCGGATGGGCTCTAGTAGGACTGATCGATCGGGCGCCACCGGGCCTGATGTAGATGAAACATGCTGCTCAGGACGAAGCAGGGCTATCCGAAGCGAAGAGACGTGGAAGACGTCATGCAGGTTCTCCAACTCTGGCGGTAGCTCCAGCCTGTACGCCAAAGGACCGATCTGCTCCAGGATCAAATAAGGCCCCACGTACCGAGGACTGAGCTTCTTGTGCCCCCGCACTCGAGAAACCCCGTGCATAGGCTGAATCTTCAAGAATACTCGCTCTCCCACCTGGAACTCCACCATACGATACCTCGCATCATAGTACTTCGCCTGTCTGCTCTGGGCCTCCAGCATCCGCTCCCTGATCAGCCTCACTTGCGCATCCGTCTCCTCAATATAATCTGAACCTAACGACCTCGGGTCCTCGTTCTGGATCCAGGAAAGTGGTGTGCGGCACTTCCTCCCATACAATGCGGCATAAGGTGCCATCCCAATGCTAGCCTGGTGACTGTTGTTATAGGAAAACTCTATCAAGGGCAACAGTCTCTCCCAGGGCTTGTCTGTATCTAAAATGCACAAACGCAGTAGGTCCTCCATAGTCCGGTTGGTGCGCTCAGTCTGACCGTCAGTCTGTGGATGAAACGTCATGCTGAAAGTCAACCGGGATCCCAAGTAGGCCTGAACCGCCTTCCACTCCCTCGAAGTGAAGCGTCCGTCTCTATCTGAAACTATCGTCTTGGGCACCCCGTGATATCTGACCACCTGCTCCACAAACACCCTTACAAGGTCACCGACCGGCCCCTCCTTCCGTACTGGAATAAACCGAGCTACCTTCGTCAGCCTGTCCACTATCACCCATATCGAGTCATTCCCAGAGCAGGAGCGAGGTAGACCATGCACAAAGTCCATCGATATGTCCTCAAACTTCCACTCAGGTACTGGTAATGGCTGTAACATTCCTCCCGGGCTCCTGCACTCCGTC
The DNA here is from genome assembly GCA_033032865.1 of Dactylorhiza incarnata. Lineage (NCBI taxonomy): Eukaryota > Viridiplantae > Streptophyta > Magnoliopsida > Asparagales > Orchidaceae > Dactylorhiza > Dactylorhiza incarnata. Next base: position 4,189,866 of record JAWHQI010000130.1, read on the forward strand.
TTCACGAGCTGGCAGCCCTTGCAGTGCGTCACATACTGGATAATATCCCTCTTCATCCCCGGCCAAAACACAACCTTCTGAAGGTCTGCTGCCATCTTCGTGATCCCTAGATGCACTGAATACTGGGAGCAATGAGCCTCCCTAAGCACCTCCTCTCTAATACCTCCTCCAGCTGGGATGTAGACTCGGTCTCGATGGTGAATAAGATCCTCCCTCACAGAATAGTCCCCTGCCACGCCGTCCACCAACGATCTGAATACTGGCTCCAAGGCAGGGTCCTGCAACTGTGCCTCCCGAATGCGGTCCCGAATATCGCAGATAATATTCAAGGATGCTAGATACTCCGTATATGTCTCGGGGTCGGCCCTGGATACAACTGAAATGTGCATGTCCTCCAATGCCTGAGTCAGCTCCATAGCCATCACACGGCTCTCTGCTCCTGGTGTACCTCCTCTCCTGCTCAAAGCATCTGCTACGGTGTTGGCCTTGCCTGGATGGTAATGCAATGTGTAACTGTAGTCGCACAAGAACTCTAACCACCTCCGCTGACGTAGGTTCAAGTCCTTCTGCGTATCAATATACTTGAGGTTCTTGTGGTCTGAGAAGATCTCACAATGAACCCCATATAGGTAGTGCCTCCAGATCTTCAAGGCGAAGATGACCGCTCCGAGCTCGAGGTCATGCACTGGGTAGTTCCTCTCATGTACCTTCAACCGACGGGAAGCGTACGCGACCACGTGACCATGCTGCATCAACACTGCTCCCAACCCCTGAAAAGATGCGTCTGTGTAAACCTGAAATCCTTCCTTCCCAGATGGAAGGGCAAGGATGGGGGAAGAGGTGAGTCGGCCCTTCAGCTCCAAGTAGGCCGCCTCACACTGCGGAGACCAGACGAATGGGGCATCCTTCTTGGTCAAAGAAGTGAGCGGAAGGGCAATCTTGGAGAACCCTTCCACAAACTTTCGGTAATAGCCCGCCAATCCTAGAAAGCTCCACACATCTGAAGCTGACTGCAGTCGAGGCCACTCCTGAACAGCCCGCACCTTGGCCGGATCCACTGCCAGTCCTTCTCCACTGATGATGTGTCCCAGAAAAGCCACCTCTCATAGCCAAAAGTGACACTTGGAGAACTTCGCATACATCTGGTGCTCTCTCAGCTTCCTCAATATTAGGGCCAGATGCCCAGCATGCTCCTCCTCCGTCCTGGAATATACTAAGATGTCATCAATGAACACGATAATGAAGATGTCGAGAAAGGTCTCGAACACCCTGTTCATCATGCTCATGAATGCTGAGGGGGCATTAGTGAGCCCAAAGGGCATCACTGTGAACTCATGCAATCCATACCTGGAACTGAAAGCTGTCTTCGGTATGTCCTCCTCTCGAATCCGCAGCTGATAGTATCCTGATCTCAAGTCGAGCTTGGAGAACCAGTGAGCTCCCTGCAACTGATTGAAGAGCTCGTCAATCCTCGATAACGGATAGGTGTTCCGTACCGTCAACCTATTGAGCTATCGGTAATCTATACATAATCTGAGCGTTCCATCCTTCTTCTTCACAAATAATACCGGCGCTCCCGAAGGAGAAGAGCTCGGCCTGACGAAACCCGCATCTACCAGCTCCTTCAACTGCACCCTAAACTCTGCCAGTTCCTTGGGTGCCATGCGGTACGGTGCCTGAGACACGGGTCTCACTCCTGGCACCAGTTGAATCTGAAAATCTACCTCTCGATGCAGTGGCAGTCCGGGCAACTTCTCCGGGAATACGTCGGAGAAGTCTCGTACTATGGGAATGTCTGATAAGGAAGCCTCCACCTCCGCCATCTCGAAGCTTACAAGATATACCTCGTCGCCCTGCTCGTGGGCCTTGACTACCTGAACAGATGATAAAGAAGAGCGGGAGATTGGTCCAATACCTTTGAACGTCGCGAAGGTGGTATCATACCGCAACACCACTCTCTTTGCTTGGCAGTCTATCTAGACGTGGTTCCAAGCGAGCCACGTCATGCCCAAGATAAGGTCGAAGTCGGCGAGCTTCAGCACTGAAGCTGGAGCATCAAATGTTAGGCCGTCGATGGTCACCTTCAAGGTGCACTTGGCCGTCGCCTCAATCTCTGATCCATTGGGGAGGCGCACCCTCCTGGTGGGTCCCGTGTAATAATGGATTTGGTCCAAGCCCTTAACAAAGTCTTCGGAAACAAAGTTATGCGAGGCACCAGTATCGAATAGGGTGTGGGCGGGCTTACCACACACCACTATAATGCCTGGGGAAGGTGGATTGTTTGTTCAATTTCTAATCTAGAAGGTTGAAAATGCAGGTAAATTTAAGCAGTAATAAATTAAAGTACTGAAAGCATTAAATTACCTGCTATAACTTCCTCCGGGTTCCTTGGTTGTTCAAGATCCAAGGAGTAAACCTGATCCTGCTGCCTACCTCTGCCGTGATACCCCCTACCTCGACCCCGTCCTCGGCCTCGGCCCCGCTGTGCTGGAGGGGTTGCCGGAGGTGCTGCTGGTGGTGGAGGAGGAGGAGGTGGAGGAAATGGACGAGGGCAATGGGCCCTGATGTGACCTGGCTGGTTGCACTCAAAGCACACCACTGGAGCGCGTCCCCGGTCGTCAAATCTCTGGGCCCCACAGGTACGTAGGGGCTGTGGGGCTAGTAAGGGCTGGGGCTGCTGTACTGGTGCAATCTAAGGAGAGGACGTCCCCCACCCCTCCGGTGCCTCATAAGTCTGCCGCGCTGCGAGCCTCTGCTTCTCTCTCCCCAGTACATGGCCTAAGTTGGCCTCTTCCTTCCGCCCTGCACTCTGATCTGATCTGCCTCCAGCTTCTTTGCCGTCTCGATAATCTGAGTTAGGCTGCCCTCAGAAACAAACAAGAGTGTCTGCCTCAACGGGTCTCGAAGCCCCTTGTAGAATCTTTTCGCAAGAGTGCGATCATCTGCGTCATGAGACCTCGTAAATCTGGCTAAATGGGAGAACTCCCTCTGGTACTCAATCACTAAGCGTGTCCCCTGAGTGAGGTGCAGAAACCTCTCTTCCAGCTCATCTCTGTCCATGCTGGATATGAAGTGCTCCAGGAAGGTGGCACTAAACTCGTCCCAAGAAATATCTGAGTACTCCCTATCTCTGTAAGTGGTCTCCAGCAGTGACTTCCACCACCTCTTGGCATGTGCATCAAGAGCTGACACTGCCAAAAATACTGCCTTGCCGACCGGGCAACCGATGCCGGCCAGCATCTCCTGAATGGTGTGTCCAACCACTCCTTAGTCTTCACTGCATCCTCTGTCCCTCGGTAGGTTGGTGGGGAAAGACCTCTAAAGGTGCTCAACCAGTTCGCTCCTGGATTTGGTAGTGGTGCCGGGATGGACTGGGCCCTGAAGGTCTCTAAAATGGCTGCTAACGTCTGTCCCAACTCCGACTGCTGAAAAGTAGTGGTAGTCGGAGGGGGAGGGATAATGACCTGAGGCTCCCTGCTCACTGGGGCCTACAAAAGATAGGGATTTAGTTAAAAATTTTGGTCTTACTTATTAATTATTGGACTGTTTTATGTGATTCCATACCTGGGCACACCATAGCTTTCGCTGCCTAGTTTGTCCGCAAACTAAGCTCGAGCGGGGTGACCCAGTATGTTGTGGACTGTTCTCTTATGATCGTTCGTTCAGTGATACCATTTGTAAGATCTCTTTTCTCAAAACCCGTTCGGGTACATGAAAACTTGAACCTCTCCCGCATCGCACGGTTGAGGTGGATCTTTGCCCAGAATCGCTGCCTTGCGGTGTCACCAACACTCGGGTTGGCTAACCCTGCTCAGCACCGACTCTGTCGGCTATACGATCATAAGTAAATATATGTCAAAAGTAAGTATAGAATTAAAGACATGTCCACATGTGACAACATCATATAGATATATAATGAAACAGAAATGTCCAAAAAGAGACAGTACAAGCAAAAGGGGGCTTAAGCCCGATACATATCAAAAATGAGTACTCTCTCTACAACAAGCGGAAACTACAAACTCTCAAAACTGAAAGCTAACTGTCTAGTCATCAACATGTGGCGTCGTGGTAGTGCGCTGCATCTGCTGCTCAGGTCCTGGCATCTCGTCCAGCTGCGCGCGGGACAGCTCCGTCTCCTCGGACTCCTGTTACGGCCACATCCGACCGTTAGTCATAAAGACTAAGTCGTTTTGTCCTCGCCTCCCTCCACGACTCCTAGGAACCGAGCGGGAGGAAGAAGCGGAGGACAACAAGGGGTAAACAAGGAAAAGGTGACATGGCACTAATCTAGCAAGTATAGGAAAAGCGGTAAAACTAGCTAGCAGTATAGTGCAAATAAATGACAGTAAAGTAGAGCATGAAGTAAACCAGTAATAAAAATGCGGTGCAGTAAGTAAAACTAATCTACCATCACAGATTCGTACCTTAACTTATATGAATGCCCATACGACATATAAGTTAAGATGTCCAGGTAACCCATCATATAAAGGAGCTCATACTAATTTATATGATGGGGATATGCTAATGCGTATGTTATGCTATGTTATACTTATGATGACTTAATGTGTTTATGCAATGTGACTCACCCACACGACTCTATGCGCACAGACCTTTATAGTTCCCAATTTGTTAGAAAGGAAGCCAACCTTTCAGGTACCGACCGTCGTGGCTCACGGTGGCAGTGGATTGGGCACTCCACATCCTAGGCGGGTATGCTCACTACCAAGCCTAGACCTCGCGTACGCCTCAACGCTAAGAACACAACAGCGGAGCTCCTGCGTACTCTTGCTGGAATCCACCAGACTTTAAGGTCGGGGTGGGTTATTAGGGATTGTCCTCCAGACCGCGGTACTCAAATTACCGGCCCTCTAAACCTCACCCTCACCTGAGTCAACGTACTACCGTCGGTGACACGACTAGCCTAGTACCGAAGACTCGCCACTAGTAGCATAAGTAACAGGTGTTATTAAGTCCACCCGAGCCTCCGGCTCAGGGACTAACACACAAGTTGATCCAACCCATCTCCTCCTCTAAGGAGATCCATACTAGTTTGCTGACCTAATTAGGCTACTCTTGCCTACAATTTAGTTAGCATTATATTTAGGGTGAATCTTGGACTTCCCGCGGTATACCCCGTAAAGGGGCCCCCAACGGTACTAAGGATTTAAAGGGCTCAGCCCCACCATCCTCTTTCTCAAGACAATTACTTTAGTTGGTGATTAACCTTTAGTTCACCCCTCATTATTTCATATAATTAAAGTAACTTAGCTCAACACCCGTCCCACCCAATTGGGTTGGATGTACCTCCACCCTCATGCACTAACCCTACAACCATCTCACTGTCAACCCTAGGCTTGACCCTCCTTGAATCATTGTGAGAAATAACTCAATTACTAAATGGGCATAACTTTCAAACACTACTTAGGGGTTTGAATTGTCTTAAAATCAAAATTTTGGTTTTTACTAAACGCAGACCACCAAGTGAACTAACCTCAAACCCCATAAGGGGATCCTTCTAAAAACTCATCACCAGGGTCTGGTATAATTATGCTAGGCTCCCACTGACCTTAATAAGGTATGTTCCAATTTCTATAATTTTCCATATTAATTTGGTATTTATTATTATTTAAAGTAGTTAAGGCCTTAGGTCAAATAACACATGATCTATCCTTAAAATACTTCTACATTCTACATGAAAATTATCAGTAAGGTAATATTCCATATTGAGGTGGTTTACTGAGTTTCATTACCCTAGAATGTCATGTGTCCTACTAAATCATCATAGTTGTATAATTACCAAAATGCCACTATAATTAGGAAAAATAATATTTCACATCTGAAAATTCTACAAAAATTACCAAGTGTCCAAATGGGGGTCTAGTGTCCTCTGCCAAATATTTATATCATTACCATATGATTTGACTAATTAAAATGATTTAACATCCAAGTGTAGTAAATACCAATTTCCACATGATGTACATGAAATACAAATCCACAGGCTTCCAAATAATTATCATGGGTATATATAAATAATATATGACAGATAACCAAGTTTCATAATTTTGCCCAATGATTTGACATTTTTCATAATTAAATTCCTCTAAGCTAGTAAGCACTTAAAAATTCCTCCACAAGAAACAACACTTCAATAAATTCTACTAAAATTACCATAGCCTATTTTCATCCCAATTCAGCCATTGATAAAATATTATAACCATAGAAGGATATCTGACCATGCATTTTATTTATTTGAGGAAATAGTGGCAATTTCATTTAATAAGGGAAAAATACATAAATGACTCAAAATATTCCCAATAAAGTATCTAAGCCATTTTATTCTCTTAAAACTTGACTACAAAGTTCTGAGCTAAGGCAAGGACATTTGGTCCTATGTCCTTCACAAACCCTAAATTGCAACCTAAGGGTTTACCCTTAGGGTTTTAGGACACACCACCCTAATGGCTCCAAATGCTCCATTAAGGGGTGTCACATGCATTTATATATCAATACCTACATAATCATCCAGATTGGAGGAGGCCAACTCACTCAACTCCTCATATGGCCTAAACCCTAATTTGCCCCTTAAGGGCCCTCATTAGGGTTTCCCATTTTCCATAGCAAATCAACTCCAAAAGGAGTGAAAATTTAGGCAGGCACTACTCATGTACTAAAGAGCATGCCACCAAAATTTGGTGGCATTTGGACTTCAAATGCTCCAAAAATCAACATTATTTAAATATCTTAAATACCACAAAAACTATAGGTAAAATTGCCCATCAAGTGCTGATCATTGGGCAGAGGGTGCCCCTAGGGTATACCTACCCATGGTTAAAATCTCAGATTCAAAGCTTGAGAGGTCTAGGCTAGATAATTATTTTAGTGGACTGACCTAGTGTAGGACCAGTCCTAGTAAAACAGCTACCCAGGGAGCTGTGGGTCACCAAATGACCTGATCAAGCCCTAATGGATGATAAGGTCAAGGCCTACAACTTTCATGTTGGGCACGTTTGCAAATTCAGGCATTAAGGGCCCCTATTAAATTATAGAAGTGACTGGATAAATAAGGGCAGAAAATCCAAGAGTTTGAATTAATTTAATTAAAGAAAAGAGGCGCGCACGCATCTTAAAGCAGATCTAGCGGTAGCCGGCTCGTCTTCCTCCTCCAGCCAACGGCTGAGATTGAACCGCGCTGGGCGATTTTGCGATCGAGTTTGCCGGCGATCCAGCCACCACCACCGCCGGCAACACCACCGACACCTTCGTGGTGGTCGGGGCTACCATCCACCGGCGACTGGCGGCCAGAGGCGGCGGTTTCCAGTGATCCCAGGCTTCCCATTTCGAGCCTAATTTCATGGATTTAAGGAGTGGTTTCGGGCTCAATTGAGCTCGATCCTTCTTCGTTTTGTGATAGGAAGCTAGCATGGGGGGGAGGAGAAACGAACCGTGATTAGGGCGTGGCGGCGGCTCCGGCGACGGTTCACCATGGATATGCTTTGATCTGGCGACCCGGCTCCCGAACTCGATTCTCCGACAATGGCCTTGCTCTAGGTGTCGTTCCCGACTGCTCTCTCCCTTCTGAAGCTGATGGTGTGGCTGGAATGAGGTGGGGAGGCCTCTATAGCCAGTTTTGAAATCTAGCTTTCTCGGGCAGCTCCTTGCTGCCACCCTCCTGCACCTGCTGGCCTCCTGCTTCCCTCTGGGTAAAGCCCAGATCATCAGCAATCAGGGTTGGCCCCTAGGCTGATTGGAGGTGGAGTGTTAGAGGGGGGTTTGCTTTTTGCTTTTCTCTTTTAGCTTTATGCTTTTTAATCACTTTTGGTCCCCCTCTCCTTTGGTTAATCAAACCTAAGGTTTGAGCTCAGTCTAAGGCTGATATGGGCATGTCCTAAGTCCATAAGTGATTGATTAGATGATGGGGGTTGGGTTCCATTCAAATTAGGCTTAGAATTCCCCTTAATGGGCTATGTTGACCATGGTTGACTTTGGTAAACAAGGTGAGTGGGTTGACCCCACTTGGGGTTCATGGGTCCCTAAACATCACCCAACATTGGTTGGTCCATGGTGGGGCTCCAATTGGTTCAATTTAATCAAAGGGGTGTAGATTTGACCAAAATTGGGTAAGGTTTGACTTTGGTCAAATTTATGCAATTGGGTCCCACCCAAGTGCAATTTATATCCTATTGGTCTCCCTTAGTGGTTAGGGCATCATATGTAAGGTCAATTTGGACAATTGAGGGTCAATTGACATAGTTGAGGGGCTTAGGGTTAGGTTGGTTTTTGAGCTTTGGTGTGCACCTAGCCATTTCTACCCTAGCCTAAGGCCCTTGTGGCCACTCATCTCACCACTATGCCCTAACATTTCCAAAGGGTCTAGTAGGACTGGGGATGTTACAGCTGTCATCGCTCAACACTGAACCTGTCAGCTAGTTTGATCATATCATCAGCCAATTTTGCAAGAAAGAATACATACAAATATACCAAGTTCACTACCACAGACACATATGCATATATATGAGGAATGCAAATGGTCTAAAATGAGAACAAAACTATAAGAGTGTATGGGGCTTAAGCCCGATACAAATCCAAAAGGAAGAAATAATACACTCTCTCACACAACACAATGCAAAAGTTACACAAAATACTCTCCAACCTGTCACTGTGTGGCAATAGTGATGTGCGACATGTAACATACCCATTCCTTCTAGACCCCTTGGGTTAGTGTCAGTGTTGGAGTTGTTAGTAGTGTTCATGGTATGAACCTAGGTCAAACTGAACTTAGGAAAATTGTTATAAGCGCCCCAAAAGTGCACAAGTCAACCTAGGCCAATTTACTTCAAATTGGACTCACCAACTCAATTTTGACTTTCCAATAGGTCCCTAACCCTGAAAGAGGCCCAAGTGACCCAAAATCCCCATCATAGGGTCACCAAGTTTGGCCAATTTGACCAAATCAACCTTATGTCAGAATAGGTTAACATAGGCAAATTAAACACAATTGGGTCAATTAGACTTGATATGATCAAATTGACCCCATCACTAGATGGTGAAGCTCAACAGGAGTGCTATGGACCCAAAAGCCCCATCATGGGGTCACCAATTGGTCCAATTTGACAAAAGTCAAACTTAGGTCAACATAAGCCAATCATTCATCAATAGGTTCAATTGACCCCCCAAAACATGAAATTGACTTCACACATACTCTTAGAACATCATGGGGGACGCAATTGACTTTACATATGTGTGTGATTGTGGATTTGGTTTACTTTACCTAGTTTTTCTTCTTATCTCATGTTGGTCGGGTTGATCGTTCCTGCGGGCAAGATGAGCGTCTTGCGGAGGTGGGTAACTCGTGTGTTAGCATCACCGTAAGGCGGCGGTTCTGGGCATAAGATCTGGGAACTCTCCTGGTGCGGGAGAGGGATCTTACAACTGGTATCACTTGAACAAGCGATCCAATGAGAAAGAAGTCCACAAAACCCTGAGACACTCCCGCTCGAGTTAGTTTGAGGACAAACTAGAAGCAGAAGCATTGGTGTGCCCATATGTAAAAATCACACAAAATAGTCCATTAATCAATGAGTTAGGCCAACCCAACTAGAACATCATTCTAGTTTGACGCACCAAGACGATTTCATAGCATATACTAATCCAATACTGACCTCGGGTATAGACTGATTAAGGCATGATGACACTCAAAGTGACTAGGAGAAGAACCTTATGGGGAAGTAGTTGCTTAAGGCTTAAACTTCGATGTCCATAATTCTCCTACCAAGTGAATTATCACTTCTTACCCAATGGATATGTACGCCTCAAGAGACTGGTACATGAAATCCATTAGAGAAATAACAAGAGACTCGTAAACTTAATCTCCAAACCAACAACTAGGTTGCATCGAACCAATCATCGTGGCAAATACCAGAAGTCGGATAAGGACTTGTGTTCAGTCGAATAAGGATTGGTGTTTTGAAAATGCCCATTTTGGAGCTGCATATATACTAACCTTGAGAAGGGTGTGAAAATTGGTAACCCCGAGGATCTTAAAGTACGTGGAATATCAATAGGTCTCAGGATGAGACTCCAAGTCCAGGGTCGGATACCATAAGGATTGAGTGCATATCTAGGACAAATATATCCTAATGATACCAAAGAAACTTAGCCCAACATGCGTGGGGGCTAATCTTTTTGTTTATTGGCCCAGTCAAGTATCAACTTGGGTTCCCTAGACTTTAATGGTGGAAATGTTCATCACAAATGCGAGCAATTTTAAAGCATCCAAACATTACTCAGCCGAAGAAGAGATTTCGAAGAATGCATAATCAGTTGGGTGATCAACCCTCCTTAGAAGTCGAGATCCTTAAAAATTCCTTTATCTTAAAAAATGTGAAGTATTAATGTTATATGTGATTGTTATAAATTCACAATCGGAATAAGAGCCTTTCGAGAATGATTATTCACCCCTTTATTGCTCTAAGGATTGTGCGGGTAAGTAAACAAAGAAAATAGTAAACGGAGTCTTCGAAGATATTAATCAGGTCGCCTAGATATATTTGCATGCGACTCTTGAAATCAAGAAAGGTAGTATAAGACTTCGAGAGAATTCTAAATTTCTGAGCACAATGTAGTAGACCTATGTTTAAATGACCGATAGAAAAACCTTTACTTTGGCCGCATCAATAGGTTATTTTTACCCTAGCAAAATAGACCTTTTGCTCTTCAATTTTGAGTCCCTTAAAGGCCATATAATGAGAAGTAGGCTGAAATAACTTTTGTAGGCATTTGTGTCTACTATCTTTAGAAAGTGAGATCACACCATTTGGAACCCTACAACTCTCAGTAGGTTAGATTTAGTAAGGCTGGTCCTAGTGAAGGACATACCTTAAAATGTGAATAACTCGTACATATTAAATGATACGAGGCGGATAATTTAACCGTGAGTAAGCACCCTAGATCAACTATATGCCCAAAGATCAGAATTGTTGGGGCACGTTCCTCTAAGATTTTAGTAGAAATTTAATAAATCGTATATGGTGTATAATATGAGTGATTTGGACTCAAATCACACCAAATATCCTTTGGGAGGATGGTTATGCAAATAATAGTCCATGGTTAAAATTTCAGGTCAATTGGACCTCTGCACATTAGGTTATTTCACATACAAGTGTAAGGAAAATTTGGTGTGCGTATAACACCACCATGTAATAATAGGTTTACATTAGAGTTTAAGGGTTTTCCTTTGGTCAACTTTTATGAAGTTTAAACCATGCACTTAGGATCATAATACAATACTTTATAGTGAAAATCATTAACCTTGGGGTTAGTTTCCCTAGGAAAGTTGACTTCACATGTTTTGGTCACATAGACCCCAAGTGAGTAAATATAGGGTCGAAGCTCACTGAAATGTTGAGAAATTTTGTATATAGACTTTTATATCAGTAGAAAGCTCTTGAAATTTTGTAGAATTAATCCTCGAGTAAATAACAAACTTCCTTCACAAAGCGGTATTTAGACCCATAACTTGAGAAATTAATTCCCTGAATTATTGATATTGAAATGATATGAATTTTTTTACAAAGTCCTTTTATATCAGTATGAAGCTATGAAAGTTTTATTTGATTCAATCTCTGAGTAAACTTCATACTTCATTCACAATGTGCAATTTGAATTTATAATTTAGAATATTCATATCTGGAATAATTGACACTAGAATATTCTAGAAATCTGGACATAACCTTTTGATAATATTATACACCTTTGATAATTTTCCTGGAATTTATGTCCATATATAGATGGTACTTCCCTCACAATGTAGTGTTTGGGGTTATAACTTAGGAAACTCATAACTTGAATTATTGATACAGAATGGCCATAGAAACTTGTGGATGGACTTTTGATAACAATATGAACTTCTAGAAATTTTGATGGAATTTATGGTTACACATTTTTTTGATACTTCCTTCACAAGTAGAATGTGATCTTATAATTGGAGAAATTCATACCGTGAACTATTGTTACTGGATTGCTATGGAATTTTGTATGTAGACTTTTATATCAGTAGGAAGATCTGGAAATTTTGTTAGAATTAATTACTGAGAAGAGATCGTATTTCCTTCACAAAGTGGAACCTTGGAATATATGTTGAAAGATGGATATGTTGAAATATTGATGATGGGATAATATAACAATTACCAGATAGTCTTGTGATATCATTACAGACCATCTTGAGACTTTTCATCTTCGTTGAGCATGGAACCCCGTAGACCTAAACTTGAATTTCGGGGACGAAATTATTATCTTTGTTTATTGGGATTTGTAACATCCCCATTCCTTCTAAATCCCTTGGGTTAGGTTCAGGGTTGGAGTTGTGAGTAGTGTTCATGGTATGAACCTAGGTCAACCCGAACTTAGGAAAATTGATATAAGCACCCCAAAAGTGCACAAGTCAACCTAGGTCAATCTACTTCAAATTGGACTCACCAACTCAAATTGGACTTACCAATAGGTCCCTAACCCTGAAATAGGCCCAAGTGACCCAAAAGCCCCATCATAGGGTCACCAAGTTTGGCCAATTTGACCAAATCAACCTTAGGTCAGAATTGTTTAACATATGCAAATTCAACACAATTGGGTCAATTAGACTTGATATGATCAAATTGACCCATCACTAGATGTTAAAGCTCTACAGGAGTGCTATGGACCCAAAAGCCCTATCACTGGGTCACCAATTGGTCCAATTTGACCAAAGTCAAACTTAGGTCAACATGAGCCAATCCTTCATCAATAGGTTCAATTGACCCCCCAAAACATGAAATTGACTTCACCCCTAGTCTTAGAACATCATGGGGGACCCAATTGACACAAAATCCCCATCATGAGATCATCAATTTGACCAAATTGACCAAAGACAACTTTTGCCCAATTTTGGTCAAAACCACACATTGACAAAATTGGCCCAAATAGGGCACCACCATGCCCTAATTGACATTGGGTGGTATCAAGGGACTCAAGAACAACACATTGGACCAGTCAACTCACCAATTGACTAAGTCAACCCCAAAAGTCAACATTGGCCAAAATTGGGCTAAAATGGGCATTTGAATCAATTAAGCCAAGCCATATGGGCTAAGGCCTCAATAAGAGGCCCACCCTGCAGCCCATGAACTAATTACCATGCATGCCCTCAGAAATTAGGAGGAGATGACATGCAAGAGGCTAATTTGGGAAAACCCCCAAATTTGAATGAGAGACAAGAGGAATTCATGGAAATTGCTCCACATGACAGCCCTTTCCCTCTGCCCAAGCCTCCCACTGAGCTCTAGGAGATATTACCAGCCGATTTTTGGGGGGTGGTGGCCACTTGTCAGCTAGGAGGAACATCCAAAGTAGAGTCCGAGCTCCCCCTTAATGGCAACACCACTTAGAGCCCTCCTCACTCCAATCTAATGACACCATCAGTCAGAAGGAGAAAGTCAGTCGAAATCGAGTCCTGGGTCAACAGAATTGATGGAGGAATGGAGAATCAACATGGGCAGGCATGGAGGTGGTCGGCCATGGCGATTCTGAGCTCTCCTAAACCTCAAGCCCCATGAAGGTTCGGTTTCTCCTCCCCTCCCCTTGTGCTAGCTTCTCAGATCCTTAGGTGGAGATATCAGGCTCGATTGAGCCCAATCCAGTGAGCTGAAAACATCAATGTTCCATGAAATGAACTCGTCAGGTTTGCCAGAAAACACCACCTCTGGTGGCCAAACCACGGCCATTCGATAGCCCCCACCTCAACGGAGGTGGCGGTGGAAGTGACCGGCCATGGAGGTGATTTAGTGGCCCGGAAAAGGGAGATCAAGGGTCTACAACATGGGATAATCCTAGCCATTTTCTAGAGGAAGAAGATGACCCGTGGCCCCTTGGATCTGCTTTAAGATCTGTGTGGAATCAAATGAATGTATTCATTTAATTATATGCATTCTGTCACACTTTTATCAGCTACTTATACCTTAAAATTATGGCCTTAGAGACAGAATTAGTAAAACATTTGAATATCAAAGTTTTAGATCCTTGTCTTAACTTTAATTTGGCCCAGATTTCATGTGATTTGGTGCACCAGAGCCCCCTCGGCACCAGTTTTGGTGAGGGATGTACAAAGTGTGAGTGCAAGTGTGTTTTGTGAATATATCTGCCAAAACACCTTGCATGCATGTGAAATTTGAAACATAGATAAGACATAAGGTAACACATCACCTTTCCAAAAATTAGAATTTTTGGAGAATATTTCCCTAAAGTTTTGTTCAAAATATGATAAATCAAATAAATGAAATTTATGGAGTTGTGTAACTCCAAATGACCCCAAATTTGGGTGCAATGTTTAATAGCTAGGTCATTACTAGACTCTGGTTAAAATTTGAGAGCAATTGGACCTCTGCATGTGGGGTAATTCCACTTGCATGTCCTTGCCTAAAATGTGTTATAGTGTGCCAATAGCCAAAAGGGATATTTGTGTATTTAGTATATATGGCTTAGTGTTATGTTCTGAAATTTGACCACACCCTCCTTATGACATAATACATTACCTCAGGAAAAAATTAGGATTTTTGGGATCAAAAATCCTAATTATTTGATAAAATTGAATTATGTCACATTTATGTATTATGGAAATATTTATGGCTAATACCTTGTGTAAAATTTTGAAACTCTGAATAATCAATTGTAATACCATTCAGAATCTCTGAAAAGTTTTGTAGAAATTTTCAGAGATTATTTCTGTAGAAATTATCAAAAGTATCATAGGTCTCATTTTTGAATAACTAAAATTTTATTGAGGAAAAAGTTTGAGAAATTTTTGAAACTCTGGAAAATCATTAGTAATCCAATTAGCAACCTCTGGAATTTTTGGTCGAATTTTTGGATGCATTATACATGGTAAAATTCTACATATTCAGTTTGTCACACTTTTAAATTTATGAAATATCTATAATGAAATGTTTCTGAAAAATTATGAAATTCTGGATAGGATGTTCTTAGGCCATTACAGTACTATAGTAATTTTCTCATAATTTTTGGAAGACATAAATTAGTACTTGTTGTGTAAAGTTACATTTTCACCCGTTTTATTTTAAATGGAAATTATGATTATAAATCTTCAGAAAAATTATGGAATTTCGGAAATCATGTTATTTTGTCATCTATCACCTCTGAAAATTTTATTAGAAAGATTGAAATTACTTACATGGTACTTCCTTTGTAATTTAGAAGATGTCAATTGATTAATGAATTTTAAATATAAGTCAAATTAATATGAAATATGTCAAAACACCGGTCAACCCTTAATTTATCCATTATTAACCTATGGTATAAATTGGAGCTCATTTGGATATGATATGGTCAAGATTGCATCATAGGAATAAATCTAGTTAAATCTCATTTTGGTCTGAGAATAGTAAAAACTCAATGTGATGATTTGACCAGCAAAACCACTTAGAAAATCAGTAAGATTTGGATTATAATAGTAACATATCATTTATATCATCCCCTAGAAGTTATGGACTTTTTGGAGTACGTTAGTACTATAGTTTAGAGGATTATTCAGATTCATGTCGCACAATACACAAAGGGGCAGTTATTAACTTATGAGATCATAGTAATTACACAACATGGTATAGTGTTCATGTTATATCATTAGAGTGTGATTAGGGATATTGAGAATCACAAAAGTCCTACACCTTTTAGAGGATGAGAAATCAAAAGTGTTGAGCATCGTTCAAGAGAACGTTTGCTTAGGAATAGGGTGAAGGATAAGTCATAAAGCATCTATGTTATAAAGAGTAACAAGGAGAGTGAGACTTTAGAAAAGGGTAGCCACCAATAAAAGTAAATGTCTTGGAAAGGGGGATTTAGGCTTCAGCCCATCGTATTCCTTAGTACCATTGCGAGCCCTTCACCTGGTAGACCTCAGGAAGTCCAGGATTCAACCTAAACTTGTAAGTATAATGATAATTAGACAAAAGTAGTCTAACTAAATGATCAAGAGATATGTTATATTTCATTCCGAGTTATGGGATGGAAAGTTGAATATCAGGACGGGTTGGTCTTGCGAGTTGGAGGCTCGGGAAGTTTTATATCAGGATGGGTTCATCCTGCGAGTTGGAGGCTCGGGAAGTTGTATATCACGACGGGTTGGTCCTGCGAGCTGGAGGCTCGGGTCGTGATAACTTGCATGTGCATAATTAGTGGCAAGTCTTCAGTACTGGACCGGTCGTCACACCAACGACAGTACGTTTACTTAGGCGGGTGTGAGGGTTTTTGGGGCCAGCAGGTTGTTTACGCTGCGGTCTGGAGGACAATCCCTGAAAACGCACACCCGACCTTAAAGACTGGTGGGTTCCAACAAAGAGTACGCAAGACTCTAGGGTGCACCTAGGACATGTATAGAGGCGTATGAAGGGTCTAGGCCTGGTAGTGTGTATACCCGCCTAGGAAGTGGAGACGCCCACTCCACTGCTGCCGTAGCCATAACGGTGGTACCAGAGAGTGAAGCTAGCTCCAAAAATTGGGAACTAAAAGTCTGTAATCACAGAGTCGTGTGGGTAAGTAGCACTTGTATGAATCATATCATAGCATGCATATCATATCATACATAAACCTTAGAACATAATTGCATACCCTTATCGTATAAATTAGTATGAGCTCTTTTATTTGATAAGTTATAATTCCGGAAATCTTAACTTATAAGTTTGTATGGGCATTCATATAAGTTAAGATACTCATGTGATGGTAGTATACTTTACTTATTTACTGTACTTACCACTTACTTACTGCTTTACTTACTGCTTGTTTACTACTTCACTTACTGCTCGTATATATCTGCTAGTATAGTTTACCTTGTTATGTATGTACTTTCTAGTATAGATTCCCTTGTCACCTGCATTTCTTATTACCTCTTGTTGTCCTTCGCTTCTTCCTCCCGCCCGGTGCCTAAGAGTCACAGGGGGAGGCGGAGATAAAACTGGCTTAGTCTTTATGACTAACGGTCAATTGTGACCGTAGGAGTCCGAGGATATGGAGCACCAGCACGACCAGACAGACAGGGTGGCAGGAACTGAGGAGCATGTGCCACACATTACTTCCACTACGAGACAGGTGCTGGATGATGAGAGTGTTTAGCTTCCACATAGAGTTGTAGTGAGAGAGAGTTTACTTACTGTATTCATTTGGTTATATATCGGGCATAAGCCCTCACTCTTCATTTATTGTACTCATTGATGAACTTGTATACTATTTTGGCAAATGTATATGTGTGTGATTGTGGATTTGGTTTACTTTACCTAGTTTTTCTTCTTATCTCATGTTGGTCGGGTTGATCGTTCCTGCGGGCAAGATGAGCGTCTTGCGGAGGTGGGTAACTCGTGTGTTAGCATCACCGTAAGGCGGCGGTTCTGGGCATAAGATCTGGGAACTCTCCTGGTGCGGGAGAGGGATCTTACAACTGGTATCACTTGAACAAGCGATCCAATGAGAAAGAAGTCCACAAAACCCTGAGACACTCCCGCTCGAGTTAGTTTGAGGACAAACTAGAAGCAGAAGCATTGGTGTGCCCATATGTAAAAATCACACAAAATAGTCCATTAATCAATGAGTTAGGCCAACCCAACTAGAACATCATTCTAGTTTGACGCACCAAGACGATTTCATAGCATATACTAATCCAATACTGACCTCGGGTATAGACTGATTAAGGCATGATGACACTCAAAGTGACTAGGAGAAGAACCTTATGAGGAAGTAGTTGCTTAAGGCTTAAACTTCGATGTCCTTAATTCTCCTACCAAGTGAATTATCACTTCTTACCCAATGGATATGAACGCCTCAAGAGACTGGTACATGAAATCCATTAGAGAAATAACAAGAGACTCATAAACTTAATCTCCAAACCAACAACTAGGTTGCATCGAACCAATCATCGTGGCAAATACCAGAAGTCGGATAAGGACTTGTGTTCAGTCGAATAAGGATTGGTGTTTTGAAAATGCCCATTTTGGAGCTGCATATATACTAACCTTGAGAAGGGTGTGAAAATTGGTAACCCCGAGGATCTTAAAGTACGTGGAATATCAATAGGTCTCAGGATGAGACTCCAAGTCCAGGGTCGGATACCATAAGGATTGAGTGCATATCTAGGACAAATATATCCTAATGATACCAAAGAAACTTAGCCCAACATGCGTGGGGGCTAATCCTTTTGTTTATTGGCCCAGTCAAGTATCAACTTGGGTTCCCTAGACTTTAATGGTGGAAATGTTCATCACAAATGCGAGCAATTTTAAAGCATCCAAACATTACTCAGCCGAAGAAGAGATTTCGAAGAATGCATAATCAGTTGGGTGATCAACCCTCCTTAGAAGTCGAGATCCTTAAAAATTCCTTTATCTTAAAAAATGTGAAGTATTAATGTTATAATGTGATTGTTATAAATTCACAATCGGAATAAGAGCCTTTCGAGAATGATTATTCACCCCTTTATTGCTCTAAGGATTGTGCGGGTAAGTAAACAAAGAAAATAGTAAACGGAGTCTTCGAAGATATTAATCAGGTCGCCTAGATATATTTGCATGCGACTCTTGAAATCAAGAAAGGTAGTATAAGACTTCGAGAGAATTCTAAATTTCTGAGCACAATGTAGTAGACCTATGTTTAAATGACCGATAGAAAAACCTTTACTTTGGCCGCATCAATAGGTTATTTTTACCCTAGTAAAATAGACCTTTTGCTCTTCAATTTTGAGTCCCTTAAAGGCCATATAATGAGAAGTAGGTTGAAATAACTTTTGTAGGCATTTGTGTCTACTATCTTTAGAAAGTGAGATCACACCATTTGGAACCCTACAACTCTCAGTAGGTTAGATTTAGTAAGGCTGGTCCTAGTGAAGGACATACCTTAAAATGTGAATAACTCGTACATATTAAATGATACGAGGCGGATAATTTAACCGTGAGTAAGCACCCTAGATCAACTATATGCCCAAAGATCAGAATTGTTGGGGCACGTTCCTCTAAGATTTTAGTAGAAATTTAATAAATCGTATATGGTGTATAATATGAGTGATTTGGACTCAAATCACACCAAATATCCTTTGGGAGGATGGTTATGCAAATAATAGTCCATGGTTAAAATTTCAGGTCAATTGGACCTCTGCACATTAGGTTATTTCACATACAAGTGTAAGGAAAATTTGATGTGCGTATAGCACCACCATGTAATAATAGGTTTACATTAGAGTTTAAGGGTTTTCCTTTGGTCAACTTTTATGAAGTTTAAACCATGCACTTAGGATCATAATACAATACTTTATAGTGAAAATCATTAACCTTGGGGTTAGTTTCCCTAGGAAAGTTGACTTCACATGTTTTGGTCACATAGACCCCAAGTGAGTAAATATAGGGTCGAAGCTCACTGAAACGTTGAGAAATTTTGTATATAGACTTTTATATCAGTAGAAAGCTCTTGAAATTTTGTAGAATTAATCCTCGAGTAAATAACAAACTTCCTTCACAAAGCGGTATTTGGACCCATAACTTGAGAAATTAATTCCCTGAATTATTGATATTGAAATGATATGAATTTTTTTACAAAGTCCTTTTATATCAGTATGAAGCTATGAAAGTTTTATTTGATTCAATCTCTGAGTAAACTTCATACTTCATTCACAATGTGCAATTTGAATTTATAATTTAGAATATTCATATCTGGAATAATTGACACTAGAATATTCTAGAAATCTGGACATAACCTTGTGATAATATTATACACCTTTGATAATTTTCCTGGAATTTATGTCCATATATAGATGGTACTTCCCTCACAATGTAGTGTTTGGGGTTATAACTTAGGAAACTCATAACTTGAGTTATTGATACAGAATGGCCATAGAAACTTGTGGATGGACTTTTGATAACAATATGAACTTCTAGAAATTTTGATGGAATTTATGGTTACACATTTTTTTGATACTTCCTTCACAAGTAGAATGTGATCTTATAATTGGAGAAATTCATACCGTGAACTATTGTTACTGGATTGCTATGGAATTTTGTATGTAGACTTTTATATCAGTAGGAAGATCTGGAAATTTTGTTAGAATTAATTACTAAGAAGAAATCGTATTTCCTTCACAAAGTGGAACCTTGGAATATATGTTGAAAGATGGATATGTTGAAATATTGATGATGGGATAATATAACAATTACCAGATAGTCTTGTGATATCATTACAGACCATCTTGAGACTTTTCATCTTCGTTGAGCATGGAACCCCGTAGACCTAAACTTGAATTTCGGGGATGAAATTATTATCTTTGTTTATTGGGATTTGTAACATCCCCATTCCTTCTAAATCCCTTGGGTTAGGTTCAGGGTTGGAGTTGTGAGTAGTGTTCATGGTATGAACCTAGGTCAACCCGAACTTAGGAAAATTGATATAAGCACCCCAAAAGTGCACAAGTCAACCTAGGTCAATCTACTTCAAATTGGACTCACCAACTCAAATTGGACTTACCAATAGGTCCCTAACCCTGAAATAGGCCCAAGTGACCCAAAAGCCCCATCATAGGGTCACCAAGTTTGGCCAATTTGACCAAATCAACCTTAGGTCAGAATTGTTTAACATATGCAAATTCAACACAATTGGGTCAATTAGACTTGATATGATCAAATTGACCCATCACTAGATGTTAAAGCTCTACAGGAGTGCTATGGACCCAAAAGCCCTATCACTGGGTCACCAATTGGTCCAATTTGACCAAAGTCAAACTTAGGTCAACATGAGCCAATCCTTCATCAATAGGTTCAATTGACCCCTCAAAACATGAAATTGACTTCACCCCTAGTCTTAGAACATCATGGGGGACCCAATTGACACAAAATCCCCATCATGAGATCATCAATTTGACCAAATTGACCAAAGACAACTTTTGCCCAATTTTGGTCAAAACCACACATTGACAAAATTGGCCCAAATAGGGCACCACCATGCCCTAATTGACATTGGGTGGTATCAAGGGACTCAAGAACAACACATTGGACCAGTCAACTCACCAATTGACTAAGTCAACCCCAAAAGTCAACATTGGCCAAAATTGGGCTAAAATGGGCATTTGAATCAATTAAGCCTGCCATATGGGCTAAGGCCTCAATAAGAGGCCCATCCTGCAACCCATGACCTAATTACCATGCATGCCCTCAGAAATTAGGAGGAGATGACATGCAAGAGGCTAATTTGGGAAAACCCCCAAATTTGAAATAGAGACAAGAGGAATTCATGGAAATTGCTCCACATGGCAGCCCCTTCCCTCTGCCCAAGCCTCCCACTGAGCTCTAGGAGATATTACCAGCCAATTTCTGGGGCGTAATGGCGACTTGGCAGCTAAGAGGAACATCCAAAGTGGAGGACGAGCTCCCCCTTAATGGCAACACCACTTAGAGCCCTCCTCACTCCAATCTAATGACACCATCAGCTTCGAAAGGAGGAAGTCAGTCGAAATTGAGTCCTGGATCAACATAATTGATGGAGGAATGGAAGATCATCATGGGCAAGCATGTAGGTGGTCGGCCATGGCGATTCCGAGCTCTCCTCAACCTCAAGCCCCATGAAGGTTCGGTTTCTCCTCCCCTCCCCTTCTGCAAGCTTCTCAGATCCTTAGGTGGAGATATTGGGCTCAATTGAGCCCGATCCAGTGACCTAAAAACTTCAATGTTCCATGAAAATGAACTCGTCGGGTTCGCCGGAAAACACCACCTCCGGCGGCCAAACCACCGCCAATCGGTAGGACCCACCTCAACGGAGGTGGTGGTGGCGGTGGCCGGCCAGGGAGGTGGCTCAGTGGCAGGGAAAAGGGAGATCAAGGGGCTACAACACGAGATGATCCCAGCCGTTGGCTAGAGGAAGAAGATGACCCGTGGCCCCTTGGATCTTCTTTAAGATCTGTGCTGAATCAAATGAATGTATTCATTTCATTATATGCATTCTGTCACATTTTTATCAGCTACGTATACCCTAATATTAATGCCCTTAGAGACAGAATTAGTAAAACATTTGAATATCAAAGTTGTAGATCCTTGTCTTAACTTTAATTTGGCCCAGATTTCATGTGATTTGGTGCACCAGATCTCTCTGGACACCAGTTTTGGTGAGGGGCGTAAAAAGTGTGAGTGCAAGTGTATTTTGTGAATATATCTGCCAAAACACCTTGCATGCATGTGAAATTTGAAACATATATGAGACATAAGGTACCGCATCACCAATTTTTGGAGAACATTTCCCTAAAGTTTTGTTCATAATATGATAAATCAAATAAATGAAATTTATGGAGTTGTGTAACTCCAAATGACCCCAAATTTGGGTGCAATGTTTAATAGGTCATACTCTGGTTAAAATTTGAAAGCAATTGGACCTCTGCATGTGGGGTAATTCCACTTGCATGTCTTTGCCTAAAATGTGTTATGGTGTGCCAATAGCTAAAAGGGATATTTGTATATTTAGCATATATGGCTTAGTGTTAGCTTCTGAAACTTTGACCACACCCTCCTTATGACATAATACATTACCTCAAGAAAAAATTAGGATTTTTGGGATAAAAAATCCTATGTATTTGATAAAATTGAATTATGTCACATTTATGTATTAGTGAAATATTTATGGCTAATACCTTGTGAAAAATTTTGAAACTCTGAAGAATCACTTGTTATACCATTTAGAATCTCTAAAAAATTTTGTAGAAATTTTCAGAGATTATTTCTATAGAAATTATCAAAAGTATCATAGGTCTCGTTTCTGAATAACTAAAATTTTACTGAGAAAAATGTTTAAGAAATTTTTGAAACTCTGAAAAATCATTAGGAATCCAATTATGAACCTCTGGAATTTTTGGTAGAATTTTTGGATGCATTATACAAGGTAAAATTTCACATATTCAGTTTGTCACACTTTTTAATTTATGAAATATCTATATTGAAATGTTTCTGGAAAATTATGAAATTCTGGATAGGATGCTTTTAGGCTATTACAGTACCATAGTAATTTTCTCAGAATTTTTGGAAGACATAAATTAGTACTTGCTGTGTAAAGTTACATTTTTCACCCGTTTAATTTTAAATGGAAATTATCATTATAAATCCTCAGAAAAATTATGGAATTTTGGAAATCATGTTATTTTGTCATTTGTCACCTCTGGAAATTTTATTAGCAAGATTAAAATTACTGACATAATACTTCCTTTGTAATTTAGAAGAAGTCAATTGATTAATGAATTTTAAATAGAGATCAAATTAATATGAAATATGTCAAAACTCTCGTCAACCCTTAATTTATCTATTATGAACCTATGGTAGAAATTGGAGCTCAGTTGGACATGATATGATCAAGATTGCATTATAGGAATCAAATCAAGTTCAATCTCATTTTGGTCTTAGAATAGTAAACATCAATGTGATGATTTGACCAGCAAGACCACTTAGAAAATCAGTAAGATTTGGATTATAACAGTAACATATCATTTATATCAGCCCCTAGAAGTTATTTAATTTTTGGAGTACGTTAGTACTATAGTTTAGAGGATTATTCAGATTCATGCCACACAATACACAAAGGGGCAGTTATTAACTTATGAGATCATAGTAATTACACAGAATGGTATAATGTTCATGTTATATCATTAGAGTGTGATTAGGGATATTGATAATCACACAAGGCCTACACCTTTTAGAGGATGAGAAATCTAAAGTGTTGAGCATCGTTCAAGAGAACGTTTGCTTAGGAATGGGGTGAAGGATAAGTCATAAATCATCTAAGTTATAAAGAGTAACTAGGAGAGTACGACTTTAGAAAAGGGTAGCCACCAATAAAAGTAAATGTCTTGGAAAGGGGGATTTGGGCTTCAGCCCGTCGTATTTTCTAGTACCGCTGCGAGCCCTTCACCGGGTAGACCTCAGGAAGTCCAGGGTTCAACCTAAACCTTTTAGTATAACGATAATTAAGACAATAGTAGCCTAACTAAATGATCAAGAGATATGTTATACTTCATCTCGAGTTAAGGGATGGAAAGTTGAATATCAGGACGGGTTGGTCCTGTGAGCTGGAGGCTCGGAAAGTTGTATATTAGAACGGGTTAGTCCTGCGAGCTGGAGGCTCGGGAAGTTGTATATCAGGATGGGTTGGTCCTGCGAGCTGGAGGCTCATGTCGTGATAACTTGCATGTGCATAATTAGTGGCGGGTCTTCGGTACTGGACCGATCGTCACACTGACGACAGTACGTTGACTTAGTCGGGTGTGGGGGTTTGAGGGGCCATTAGGTTGTTTATGATGCGGTCTGGAGGACAATCCCTGAAAACGCACACCCAACCTTAAAGACTGGTGGGTTCCAGCAAAGAGTACGCAAGACTCTAGAGTGCACCTAGGATGTGTACAGAGGCATACGAAGGGTCTAGGCCTGGAAGTGTGTATACCCGCCTAGGAAGTGGAGTCACTCGCTCCACTGCTGCCATAACCACAACGGTGGTACCAAAGAGTGAAGCTAGCTCCAAAAATTGGGAACTAAAGGTTTGTCATCACAGAGTCGTGTGGGTAAGTTGCACTTATATAAATCATATCATAGCATGCATATCATGTCATACATAAACCTTAGAACATAATTGCAGACCCTTATCATATAAATTAGTATTGGCTCTTTTATATGATAAGTTATAATTCCGAAAATCTTAACTTATAAGTTTGTATGAGCATTCATATAAGTTAAGATACTCATGTGATGGTAATATACTTTACTTGTTTACTGTACTTGCGCGCACTGCTTTACTTACTTACCGCTTACTTACTGTTTTACTTACTCCTTGTTTACTACTTCACTTACTGCTCGTATATATCAGCTAGTATAGTTTACCTTGTTATGTATATACTTTTTAGTATAGATTCCCTTGTCACCTGCATTTATTATTACCCCTTGTTTTCCTCCGCTTCTTCCTCCCGCCCGGTGCCTAGGAGTTGCGGGGGGAGGCGGGGACAAAACTAGCTTAGTATTTATGACTAACGGTCGGTTGTGACTGTAGAGTCCGAGGAGATGGAGCACCAGCACGACTAGACAGATAGGGTGGCAGGAACTGAAGAGCAGGTGCCACACATTACTTCCACTACGAGACAAGTGTTGGATGATGAGAGTGTTTAGCTTCAACATAGAGTTGTAGTTAGAGAGAGTTTACTTACTGTATTCATTTGGTTAGGTATCGGGCATAAGCCCTTACTCTTTCATTTACTGTACTCATTGATGGACTTGTATACTATTTTGGCATATGTATATGTGTGTGATTGTGGACTTGGTTTACTTTACCTAGTTTTTCTTCTTATCTCATGTTGGCCCGGTTGATCATTCCTGCCGGCAGGATCGACGTCTTGCAGTGGTGAGAGAGAGTTTACTTACTATATTCATTTGGTTATGTATCAGGCATAAGCCCTTACTCTTCATTTATTGTACTCATTGATGGACTTGTATACTATTTTGGCATATGTATATGTGTGTGATTGTGGACTTGGTTTACTTTACCTAGTTTTTCTTCTTATCTCATGTTGGCTCGGTTGATCGTTCTTGCCGGCAGGATCGACGTCTTGCAGAGGTGGCTAACTCGTGTGTTAGCATCACCGTACTACGAATCCTGTTCATCGATCTCCTGGTGTTACGGCCGCATCCGACCGTTAGTCAAAAAGACTAAGCCAATTTTTTCCTCGCCTCCCCCCATGACTCCTAGGTACCGAGCGGGAGGACGACGCGAAGGACAACAAGGGGTAAAAGAAAGAGCATGTGACATGAATTATACTAGCAATATATATACATAAATGAGCAGTGTGTATAACAACATTAATTTATAAGTGAGCAGTACATAATTAAAAGCAGCGCAAGTAAAGGTAATAAGTAAACTATTACGCTATCATCTAGAGACCTTAACTTATATTAATGCTCATACAAGCTTATAAGTTAAGATTTCCAGAATTGTAACTTATCATATAAAAGAGCCCATACTAATTTATATGATAAGGGTCTGCAAATGTATATTCATATAGTATGGTATGTATGAATGTTATGTTATGTTATGTATGAATGTTATGTTATGTTATGCTATGTTCATACAGAGAAACTCAGTCACACGGCTTTGTGCACACAGACCTTTAGTTCCCACTTTTCGGAGGTAGTAATCCTCTATCCTCTCAAGTACTTCCATCATGGCAACGGAAACAGTGGATTGGGCACTCCACTTCTATGGGGTATACACACTACTAGACCTAGACCTAGACCTTAAGTACGCTATTGTATACGTCCTAGGTGCACATCTGTGAGCTCTTGCGTACTCTTACTGGAATCTCACCAGTCTTTTATGTTCGGGGGTGGGTTACTAGGGATTGTCTTCCAGACCACAATAAAGTAACATACTGTCCCTCTAACTCACCACACCCCGCCAAAGTCAACGTATTGCCATCGGTGTGACAACTGGACCAATACCGAAGACCCGCCACAAATTTATGCACATGCAAGGTTACCACATCACCCGAGCCTCCAGCTCGTAGGACCAATTATTCCTGAGCCAAATCCGTCCTTTTGTAATAGGATGGGGTTTACCTTTCTCAACTTTCCTTATTTAAGGTTACTCTCAATCGTAGCAGTTTAAGGTGAATTCTAGACTTCCCGAGATCTACCCGGTGAAGGGCTCGCAGCGGTACTGGAAGGTATTCTGGGGTGACATCCCAGACCTTCATTTCTTAGAATATTTACTTTTATTGACATCTACCCATTGTTAAAGTTATTCTCACTGTTGCTCTGAAATTACTTAAGGGTGGCTTATAACTCTTTTAGACAACTCGACCACCTATTTATGGTGCGTGGTGTAAACATTTATGTATTTATCGATGTGTCCAACACATATCTTAAATGCACCATGATCATATTTATCCTTCTAAAATCACCATAAATTACCTAAGGTGGAAAGACTCCAAATGATTTCACTTATTCACCGTGCGACGCGATTCGAGTCTACTAATCACTATAGGGATGGATTCCTCCGATAAGACTACAATTTATCGGGGTTGCTATTATGGATACCCTAACTATGTGTTCCAAATTTCATTCTATTTCTACATGTTCTGGCTAGTTTAAACATTAACACAAGTTTTTGTTATTCGTCGTCCAACTCAAAATTGAACTAGATTGATCTCTAAGATGTGAACTTCACTATTACTTGGCTAAATGCCCTAAATTTTTTTTACTATAGGTTAATCATGACTAAATTAATGAATGGGAAGAATTTCATAATTTTCCTAATTATTTTGGTCATGAATAAAAATTCTGTAAAGATAATGTACACCTCACTTTACACTTGAAGTTCCACTTACAGAAGTCAAAGTGCTCCCAATATTTTTTCAGTGGAATGTAATGTTGAAATACAATGAATGAATGAAATTATAATTTTTTCATAATATTTATGACCACTATTTCAATATTTAAATATTTGTGTCAATTGGTCACATTGCACATTAAGTACAAAAATAACTCAATAACAAATTCTCGAAAAATTACCATAGGTTCATTGTAACATCCCCCAAACTTCTAGACCCCTAAGTTAGTTTTGTCATGACTAGGTCATGACAAAACCATAGGAAGAACCCAAGACCTTGTAAGCTTAGGAAAGAAGAAGAAAACCACCTTGGACTGCAAATAGCAATTTCCAATTACCAAGCTTAGGGTTGGACTTTAGGGCCTCAACTTGACCATTTGACCCCACCATAGTATCCCTAACCCTTTAGGGGTCCCCTTAGGATACCAAGGTCCCACTGGGGTCAACCAAAGAGGCCAAATTGACCAAAGTCAACCATAACCCCAAATTGGTCAAAGCAGCCTATTTAGAGTCAATTAATCCCCACCATGCCAAATTGACCACACATCTAGGTCTAAAATATCATAAGAAGCCTAGTAGATTTAAAAGCCTCATCATGGGACCCCCAGTGGTGCAAATTGACCAAAATGCCCTTTTAGGTCAAAATGGCAATTCTTCACTAAGTGCCCTAATTGACCACCACCATATTAGATTGACCCTACCCATAGTGTTACCATATCATAGGGGACCCAGTGGAACAAAAATCCCCATGACTGGGTCAACCCTAGGGTTCAATTTGACCAAAGTCAACTTAGCCTATTTTGGTCAAATCAACTTTTATTGGGTCAACTAAGGCTCATGTGACCAAATTGACCCCACCAGTAGTTTCTAAACCTAATTTGGAATCCAATGGACCCAAAAGCCCCATCCTAGGGTCACCCAATTGGTCAATTTGGCCAAAAGTCAAACTTGCCCAAATTAGGTCAAATCTCTTAAACATAGCCCAATCCCTTTGGGCTAACTCAATTGGATGGTCAACCAGCCTAGTAGGCTAGCATTAAACACAGGAGGGAGTGGAAAATCAGCCAGGGTGAGTAGGAGAGAGAAAATGGGGGTTTTTCCCAATTTTGGGAAGAGAAAAAGAGGCCATTCATGGCCATTAAGGTGTTACACCCCTTGACATCCCTCATTTACACCCCCATTCATCTCCTCTGACGATTTTGAGAAGTTTCCAGCCATTTCTAGGAGCAATTAAGGCAGGGGGGATGCATAGGGTCGGCCTTGGGGAGGGAGGTGAAGAGGCCATTAATGGCACGAGTGGTTAAAGCCACCACCACCCTCAATTGAACCCCCTATCACCTTCAGAACTCGGAGAGGAGAGAAACCCCCCAAGAACCCAGAGGAAATCGTGCTCTCTAGGCTCGAATCGGCATGGCTCCACAACCTCCCCGAGATCCCATGGTGTACACGAGAATGACAAGGAGGCAAGCCCCCCAGCAGGTCTGATCCTCCTTCTCTCTCTCAGTGCTTAGATCTTAATCTAACTGGGGCTTGATTCGAGTTCAAACGGGCTCGAATAGTGCACCCAAAGGTGCTCATTTTCGAGCATTTTCCTCCTCCCCGAAACCCCTACTCCGGCCACCACCGGCCGGCAAACGACCCCCAATCGCCGGCCACCACCTCAACGGAGGTGGTGGTGGCACTTGCCGGCCGGGGAGATGTGAGGGTGGACGGGAAATCGCCCTGCAAAGTCACCCAGGACGGGCCATCGCAAGTCGTTGGCTGATCGGGGATGATGGCTGTGAGCCGTCCGATCTGCCGCCATCTGATAATCGCAGACCCATTTAAATGTTTTTAATTTAATAGATTGTATTTTGTCACATTTCTGGCAGTACTTTGCATTAAATATTAAAAATACTTAGAGGCTTCTAGTGAAAATTTGTCCAACAACAACGTTGGAGTCCCTGGTGTCTAGTTTGCTACAAAATTGAGTTCACCCGATTTGGAGCCCTGGTTAGGTCACAGCACTCATTTTGGTGGGGTCTATCCATAGGGATGACCAGAGATTGTTTTGGATGCCCATAACAATCCAGAACTCCAAATGACTTAAAATTTGGGGTGTAGGCTATCCTTATATACATCTAGCACATATCCAAAAATCAGAATTTTTGGAGAATGTTTTTATATAGTATTTGGAAACATTTAATAATCCGTGTGATTTAATTAGGTGCCTTAAACATAATCCCCCCAAATTTGGGTGGGTGATCTTAGAGGGCATATTAAGACTCTGGTAAAAATTTCACCTCATTTGGAGGTGTTTTGGTTAGGATTTTACTCAGCCCTAGGTTGGCCCATAAAGGGCTATTTAGGGTAAATCACCCCCATGGTATTTTGAGTGGTCAAATCACCTCAACAGAGGCTGATATTTTGGTCTCTGACCTTTTAGGGAATAACACACACTCCAATGGAATTTGGGGTGGTTTGGTGTAGGGTAGCCCTAGAACCCTAGGGTAGGTAGGTCCCTTAGTAGGGATTTTTAGGGTTGTGAAGGACTTGGGGGTGCTTGTCCTTGAGAGGAGTGTAATGGACTCCTCTGAGTCCTATGAGTGATAAAACACCCTCACAAGAAGTTTGGGTGGATTTGGAGAAGTTTGGACCATAACCCTAGGGTAAACCCTAAGGAGTGCATTTAGAGGTCAATGAAGGAAGAGGGGTCAAACCTTCATGGTTTGACCTAAAATTTTGGGGAGATGGTCATGGTGGCCAGAGAGTCCTACTATGAGAAATTGGTGGGGTTTGGAGTTGCCAACCCTAGGGAATAAATCCTTTGGTAGATTTGTAAATATTTAGGTTTTGGGGATGTAGGAAGAACTAATACTTGTTCATTAACCACCTTCTGTCACCAACTTATGCTATTAATCCCTGGAGATTCTATTAGAACCATTGGAAAACTTTTGGAGGTCCAAATTGTAATTATTCATATTGTTGGCAATTTTTTGGATGATTAACTTTAGGGTGTTAGTTTTCTGTAACTTCATGAAACTTTGCTGGATATCATTTCATACCATTATGAACCCACAGTAATTTTCGCATAAATTTTGGATTGATATTTTTGGTACTTCTAGTTCAAATTGGAATTAATTGCAAATATGTCCTTTGTGGAAATTACAAATGTAACCTCTATGGAGTATAGTCAAATTTGGTAGGGCTGAATATTTTAGTATGCATGATCTCTGTATAAATTGGCATAAGGTTTGGAGTTCATATGAGGGTACCTCCTTTGGAAATAATTGAAAATTATTAGATTTTGGAATTTTTAATAATAGTAAATCTTGCTCGAGTTTCCTAAAATTTCATATTTACTGATTACTTGGTATCCTTGATTTATTTATAAATTGTGGTAGGCATTGGAAGTCAGAAAAGTACACTTGTAGTTCAAACCTTAGGAAGTTGCATTTTGGAAAAAACTGTTTTAAATATTAATAATATTGATAAAAAAATGATTCTCTGGAATTTGCCTTAAAATATCGTGTTAGACCTCCAATAAATAGCTTGGGTCAGTTGGATGAATATTTGGAGTACCTCTAGTTGTAAGCTTCATGTAGTCGGTTTGGTCTGCGTATAGTAAAACTGTGAAACTTAGGAATTTAGTGACATACTAGGTGGAGATGGGGTGCAGGTGGTGTACATGGGCTGTTTAGTTAGTAGTGAGTCCTCCCAAGGAAATGTATGTGAGGAAAGTGTACTTGGTGGGTCAAGGGTAAGGTCGTCATGGGGATTGACGAAAGATCGTCTTTTCCCTTTAGTGTCTTAAAGACCTTAGGACTAATCCAGGTGAAGTACTATGTGGGCTCTTGTGGGTAGTAACTAGTAACATTAAGTGTCTTGGGAAAGGAGTCTTGGGGAGTCTTCCCAATATAACTCTTATCACCGTAGTGAGCCCCTTACAGGGTAACCCTCGGGAAGTCCAAGATTAACCATAAGTCGTAGGAGTATAGAAGATGCTCAAGACTAACAAATAACACATTCACTCACACTCCGTGGTCACGGGAGTTTGGATGGTTTGGTACCCCGAGTGTAGGCTCGGTGGGGGTTGGTGCGGATTGTTGATCTGGGAGATTGTAACTCAGTTTGGTACTTGGTTGGGCAAGTTAAGCCCAGGTGGTTTATGTTAGAGTTCGTAGATAAATAGTAGAACATGTTGCATGTGCACAAGGTGGTGGGTCCTTACTGTTGGCGATCGTTGCACCGACGTTGACACTCGGGCTCGGCAAGTGTGGTATTTACACTTAGCCATAAAAGTCTGGCGGTCCAGCCAGTAAGAGTACGCAGATGCTCTGCGGGTTTGCGTTGAGGCGTACGATAGGTCTAGGTTAGGTAGTGCATATACCAACCTAGAGGTGGGCGAGGCACAACCCACCGCTTCCGTTTGCCACTACGGGAGTATCCTGGGAGTCTTGCACGCTCCAAAAAGGGGGAACTAAAGGTCTATGCGCATAGAGTCGTAGTGAGTGAGTTGCACTTGTATGAACATAACATAACAGCATACCTTGCATGTCATAGCATAAAACATTGCATTTCAACCTACCCTAACGTATAAGTCGGTTATGGGACTTCTTATACGGTAGGCCCTGCTAAACGACCCCTTGGTCTATAGGTTTGTATGGGCATTCCTATAAATCAATGGTTACTTTTATTATACCTTACTTGTCATTATACATATTGCTTACTGCTCCTTATGTACTTTTACCATGCATTTATTTACAGCTTCATTTATTATATATACACACTTGGGTAGTGGTGGATCTTTCCATAACTAGTTTCCCTGTCACCTGCATTTGTTTACCCCTTTGTTACCTCCGCTTCGTCCTCCCGCTCGGTGCCTAGGAGTCACTGGGAGAGGGGTGGGGGATTGGCTTAGTCTTTTTGACTAACGGTCGGTGGACCTTATCATTTTAGGAGACCGCGGCGATGGGGCAGCACCAGAGGCCGATACAGATGGAGGCAGGGCAGTCTAGCACAGGAGCACCGATGACAGGATCCGTGAGTGTTAGTTATAGTTAATTTGCTTCCACGAGTGAACTTATGTAGTGAGGCTTTTATGTATCGTGCAGGAGCCCTTGTTATCTCTTTTGTTTCAGTTATATTTGTGGACATCTCTATGATGGTTTATTTAAATGTGATGTGGACTTGACTTATTCAGTCGTTTAAGCTTTACTTTTCTTTGTGATCGAATTGGCCGGCAGGATCGGCGTTTTGTAATGGCGACCTTCCCGAGCGAGGGTGTCACCGCAAAACGGCGGTTCTGGGCCTAAGACCCGGTGGTTTTTGCAAAAAAAAGGGGGTCTTACATTCATAATGACCTAAAAACACTCTATCCAAACTTTCAGAATTTTCCAGATGATATCAACCATATAAATTTCATTAATACATGAGTGTGACAAATTTTGGCATTTTACAGTGGGAATGACTTCCAAAAATCCTACCAAAATTTCCAGAGGTATATTTCAATGTAAGATACCATATGACAAAAAATTAGATTTTTCTCCAAATATTAGATAATGTTTACTTCATTTATACACTTATACGACAAAATTAATTTTGCTCAAATAACTAGGGAAATCAACTCCAAAAATCTAAAAAAAATTCCAGAGGTGTATATTACTCTAAAACATCATGAGGAAGGAAATCAGATTTATCCTAAGTCATTTGATCACTTTTATTTGATTAATACACGCATATGTCATTAATGATATTAATTAAATACTTAGGAATATTATTCCAAAAATCCTAAATTTTCTAGAGAAAATACCCTCCACCATAATATGTGTATTTCCCAAACATCATGAGCATACAACAAGTGATTTGTTATTAATTCACAAAATATCCAAAAGTGTTATATGCACACCACCCTTCCATACATCTCATTCATATGTATGTGGAATATAATGTTCTACAATGGACCAAATGACCTCGTATTTTTACATGTGAAGGTTTATGACCTAACAAACATAACCCAAGATTTGAGTCATTTTGCATTTATCTAACCATATTTATTTCAATAATATGAAAAATCATATTTCCAACAAAATCTTAGAAAAATGTTGCCCAAAAATTCTGATTTTTGGGCAAAGGGTGTATCTATGTTATATACTCTTAGGTCCAAAATATTAGACCTAAAGCGGAGTGATAATATGATTCATTGAGAGCGACTTCTCCTTCTTAATTAGAATATCCCCCATGTTGGAGAGGGGTCCTGCTCATCAACCTCTGTGGGAGATGGCTTAGTGGGTGTTGGTGATGGTACTAGAGATGGAATCAGTAGAGATGGGATGTGAGATAGCTCTGGAGAATGAGACAGGGAATTAGGTACATCACTCTCCCATCTTTTCAAAAGACTCAATTTTTTTTGCAAATCCAACACAATGGCCTAGTTAGAGGAGAGAACCTCAGATGCCTGATACTCTAGAATTCCAACCCTGAATACCTTGTATGTCTTGAAGGTTTCATCAAACATGAATAGTGAGGTGCTAGATGGAATAAGGGTAGTGGTCTATGCTAGTGGAGAAGGTTGTCTATGGATTGGAGGTTGTGTGGGAGAGCTGTGGATGTTCTAATGTGGTGGAGAAGGGATGGGGTGAATTGGGGATGGTGGTGGCGTGGATGCAAAGAGGTTGAATGGTGGAGGGACAATGTCAAGGATAGATTGCCAGATTGGAGGAGGTGGTGGAGGAGATGTAAGAGCGGTGACCTGTCACCCTCTCAAAATTTTCTAACATATGTAATCTCAAGCAAATTAGTGGAATTGGTCGGCACCGAACCAGCCTCATTGTTTTTTCCTTTCTGAGTTTTTTCACATATAGAGTCTTGTCATCTCTGTCGTTGGTTCTCTTTTAACTGTTTGCGCTTGAGTCACTCTTGAGCTAAGACAATTCGATTCTCCGAACCGGGAGAGCGCTAAACGACCCACAACAAGGTATAAAATTAACAAGAAAAATTATGAAGGCAAACCAATTTGTTGTTAAAACCTTTTTCCTAGAAAGTACCATTCTCTTGGATCATATACTTCTTCTGGTCAATTCTCCGCTCCAGGTTCTAGCTAATTTTTCGCTCCAGCTCATGGCTACAACAGAACTCCTAGCCCATCATCCCCATGTTTGTTGTCAATCTCCAAATCACGATCCTTCTCTAGCTCAACACCAATCTACTGACAATCGCTACTCTCAATATCATCCGATTACTCACTCATAGTTATCACAGTTTGTTTTGATTAAAATTGCGATTATATGTTGACATATTTTGGTAAACTTACATTTGGTTACGCATTACATTGTTGCTATGTATCTAAGTATGGTGACGTATTAACATTTTTTTGTGTATGGTAGATTATGTATGATCCTTGATGATCATATTTATAGTATTGAAAATTTATTATTGTCTAGTTTGTTGAATGCAGCATTACTGTTACTAATTACTGATCAAATAATAAATAAATATTAATTTAAGTCATTGTTAAAAACATTGTGTAAATAATAAAAACTAAATTAATATAATATAATTTTATTATTATTGAACCAAAATAAAAAATCTATCATTATTTTGCACAAATTATTTTTTTGTTAAATATTTCTATTTTTAATGCTCAACATCTATTTGCATCAAAATGTGTAACAATTTTATTGCAGCTAATATTAGGATCAACTTTTTTTTGATGCTAATTAGCTATAAATGTATACGTGGATAATATTCCTTGTTGAATTAGAAAGAAATAATTTCGTTGTTGAGAATCCCGTACAAATTAGCAAAAAAAATATCATGACTAAATTTATCTAGGCTCGATTTAACTATTAATTGATTTTATTCCTAAATCTCAGTAATCAATAACAAAATTTGTCATTTAGCAAAATACTATATTCATTTCTATTAGGGCACGTTCGCTTGCACGGATTGAAGACTTGAAATTGGAATCCGACGACGAATATCTATTACGCTGTTCAGTTCTTAGGTAGCTTTAAAAATTGAAATTTGAGTTAAATATCATGAAATTGATTTTAGCCTAGACACATAATCTAGCTGGACATATCGGAATTGGGCGAGTTTGGCTCGCTCAATTTATTCCCGATAAAAAAAAGGAGCAGCGACTCCTTAACTGCGTTTCCCGTTCCTCCTCGACATTCTGACTCGCTAGGGCTCCTCCTCCACTTTCCAGCAGCGACTCACAATTTTCCGATGATCCAGTAGTGCAATGCGTTTTTCGCCATGACGCACGTTTTTTCGCCTGAAACACGTTTTTTGCTCCGGCGCGAGTTTTTTCACCTGTGCGCGCATTTTTCGCCCAGGCGCGCGATTTTTCGCCTGGGCGCTCGTTTTTCGTCCGGGCGCGCGTTTTTTTCGCACGGGCGCACGTTTTTCCCCCAGGCGCCTGTTTTTTCGCCCGGGCGCGCGTTTTTCTCTCGAGCGCGTGTTTTTCGCCCATGCGCGCATTTTTCGCCCCGGCGTATTGTTTGTCGCCCATGCGCGCATTTTTCGCCTGGTCGCATTGGTTGTCGCCTGAGCGCTTTGTTTGTTACCCGGGCTCACGTTTTGTCTCCTGGGCGCCCGTTTTTTGACCGGGCGCCCGTTTTTCTTCCGGGCGTGCGTTTTTCGCCCGGGCATGCGTTTTGTCGCCCGGGGAAGCATATTGTCGCCCGGGAAGCGTATTTCTCCCAGGCGCGCACTTTTTTTCCCAGCATGCTCATTTTTTATTATATATGTAAAAAAAAAATTGGTTTCTTTATAATATTTTTCAATTCTTAGATTGAATCTTATTTAACAAACGAACAAAAAATTGACTAATTCCACAAAATTCACCAATATTATTTATTAGGCGAATGCTGGAATTGGAATTAGACCAATTCCAATTTTGAATATCGAATCTCAATGTTGAATTCCAATATCAAATTTCAATTCTGTCGAAACGAATGGGCCCTTAGTGTTTTTGTTGTAGTGAAACCAATGCAACTAAAAAAATTAATATATAAGGTTTTACATTGGCCATCTTTTTGAAGGCATATACCCTTCGCATCTAGGCAATTCCAGGGTCATATTCCCTAACCTTGCATACATAATTAGGAGTTTGTGCTCCATTAATTATTGTAAGGGAATATTTATCTCCATTTGCCCTACTTTTGTTTTAATGGTGATTCTTGCATCACACTGACAACAACTATTTTGTTTTGTTTTGTTTTTAAATATTGGTTAACTCCCATCTTGCAATACTCATATTGCTTTATTTACTTCACTACAAGAAAACATAGCTGTTGTGACAAATCTTTTGTAAGAAAAAAAAGAGAAATTACTATACAAATGATCATATAGCGAAGATTTATATCAAAGCTTGGTAGCTGTTTTGACGAATCAATTGTAACAAAAAAGAAATTTCTAAATGAATTCGTGCTAAGCTTTGTAGCAAAGCTTGGAGTTACTCACACCTACAATCACCTCACTTAAGTCCATGTTCTTCTACACGTGAGGGCTGTTTTGAGAATTATGTATGTATTTGTAAATGTGGGGTGTATTTGTTTAGTCTCGTATTCGGAAACTCAAATTTCTTAGGTTTTTTATGTAGATCTTGAGCCTATCCGCCTATGATCATTTGGTTATATGCAGGATGTTGAGGCTCTAACAACATAACAGAGCCCAATTTACACACATTTTGATAAGTTTTTCGGACCGATGGAGCACCAAGACACGAACACCAAGGATGAATACAAACACTTCTCTTTGATTATAAATGAAGTTACAAGATTACAAGACTGAATACAAGTTGTATACAACTCGATTTACAACAACCAAATAGAAGTAAAAAAATTGGTCACGGACGGTGACCGCTTCTCCTCCACAACACACCACACAGGTGCTACTTGTTGCACACTACCACGCGACGTTAACTCCTAACGCGCCGCGTTAGCCTACTCCCAAGCTCACTGCTCTCATTCGCAGCTCACTAGGCGCACTCGCTGGCCACGCTAGTCGCACTCGCACACTTAACGCCCGACGTTAACTCCTAACACTTTGCGTTAGCCCGCGAGCACTCTCTCTCAAGGGACCTTCTCTAGGTCACTCGCCGAACTCGCTCCGAGTTCTCTGCTATCTCACCCAAAATCAATCTCGTGCTCTGAAGGGGGGGGGGGGGGGGGGGGGGGGGGTTGCCCTCCGATTTATAGGAAAGGAGAGACCTTCTAGAATCTGAGCTAATGTCAGCGTTAGCTAGTTAACGTTGGACGTTAGCTCACTTCAAAAACTAACACTCCCCCCTTGAAGTGAGCTTCGGGAACAACTCCAAGTAGCGAGCGAAGCCTCCTAAATGGCCCCACAGAAAGGGGCTTCGTGAATATATCCACAAGGTTGTCTTCACTCCGCACATGCTCCACTGCAATCAAGCCACCCGACACCTTCTCTCTGATGAAATGATGCTCAATCTCTGTGTTTTGTTCTTGTTTGACACACTGGGTTGGTTACCATTTTCAAGACACTTTCATTGTCCCCGCGAAGCACAGTAGGTCCGCTGACCTTATCGTCCACATCTTCCACCAACCTCCTTAGCCAGACACGCTCCTGAGCTGCTAAGGACAGCACCTTATACTCAGCTTTAGTGGTGGAAAGGGAGATAGGTTCATGCTTCTTGCTACACCATAAGATGGCAACAACACCACACATAACTTGATGTCGACTTGCGATCATCAGCATAGTCTGCTTAGTCTGCATCCGTGTACCTATGCAGCTTGAAGTCAGACTTCTCTTCATAAAACAATCCCATCTCAAGGGTTCCCTTTACACACTTCAGAATCCCTTTGGCTGCCTCCAGATGAGGCTTCCGCGGCTCCTGTATGTACCGACTAACTCGGCCGACGGCAAAAGCGATGTCTGGCCTCGTGATAGTCAGGAAGATATGACTCTCCATCAGTGCCCGAAAGACCTTCGGATCAGGAAGAATCCTCCCTTCCTCCTTCCGAAGTTTCAACCCAGCCTCTAGTGGAACAGAAATGCTCTTCTCTTCCTTCATGCCGAATCTCTCGACAATCTTCTCAGCATATGCCCCCTGGCAAACGAGCAGCCCACCTCTTCTCTTCTCAACTTGAAGGTCAAGGAAATGGTGCAGTTCACCAAGATCCTTCATCTCGAATCGGATGGATAGCTGTTATCTCAATGTCGCGTCCTCCTCCCTATTGTTCCCTGTCACGATCATGTCGTCAGCGTACAGCTGCACCAGTACATGAAGATCTCCACTCTTCTTCATAAACATGCTAGAGTCCAGTCTGAGGTATCATAACCACAAAACTGCAGGTACTTCGCAATCTTCCCATACCAGGCACTCGACGAATGTTTCAACCTGTAGAGGGACTTCTTCAGCTTACTAACATGATGTGAAAAATACTTGGACACGTATCCAGGTGGTTGGACCATGAATATGTTCTTGTCAATCTCACCATATAGAACATATTCTTCATATTAAGCTGCCACAACTTCCAACCTCGGCACGCCGCCAGAGCAATGACCATCCTCACCGACGTCATCTTCGCCACGGGACTAAATGTCTCCTCGTAGTCCTCTCCATAGGTTTGCGAGAAACCCTGAGCGACAAGCCTTTCCCTGTACCGCTCTACTTCACCATCAGCTCTCTTCTTTACCTTGTACACTCACTTGCAGGTGAAAGGTTTAATGCCTTCGACCATGGGAACAAGGTCCTAGGTCTCATTTTTCCTCAAGTCCTCCATCTCTTCATTTATGACCACGTCTCACTCCTTAGTGCCAACATTATCTTCAAAGTGGGCAGGTTCACTCTAGTCGAGTGGTCCTGCAAAGAAGTAAGAGACCAAACTCACGAAGTTCCCTCCTTATATCGAGCAGGCGGGACGATGGTCCGCTTTGACCTCCTTAAGGCTTGGCCACTTT
Source organism: Dactylorhiza incarnata (assembly GCA_033032865.1). Taxonomy (NCBI): domain Eukaryota; kingdom Viridiplantae; phylum Streptophyta; class Magnoliopsida; order Asparagales; family Orchidaceae; genus Dactylorhiza; species Dactylorhiza incarnata. Next base: position 4,229,193 of record JAWHQI010000130.1, read on the forward strand.
CTACCACCCTGGTAGACTCCTCCTCTTCAGGTCTTCTCCTAACGTCTCTTGAAGCACCACTCCCCCTACTTCTAGAGCACGAAGCTCCCCCTGAACCAGATGGAGATGGGGCACTAGGAGATAACTCCAACTCCACAGTAGAGTCCTCAGTGACTCTATCTTCTCTCCTGCTTGAATCTCCACTCTCCGGCAACACCACAGAAGAGACTCCCTGATACGAGATCAGTTCATCAAACACCACATCGTGCGAGACGATGAACTTTTGGGTATGCGGATCCATGCACTTCCACCCCCTTCTTCCGCTCATCGTAGCCGATGATGACACACTTCCGTGCTTTCGGCTCCAACTTGGTTCTCTGAGCATCTGGGATGTGCCTGAAGCAGGTTGAGCCAAATACTCTCATATGAGCAACGTTTGGCTTCTCCCCGAACATAGGCTGGTATGGAGACACCATCCTATTGGGACTCAGTGGTAGCCTGTTGATCACTTGGGTAGCACAAGCCATTCCCTCTGCCCATAAGGCCTTGGGAATGCCTTTAGCATCTATCCAGCTCCTGGTTGTCTCCACCAGATGGCAGATTTTCCTCTCTGCGACCCCATTTTGCTGAGAGGTGTGGGCGCAAGAGAGATCCCGCCGAATGCCGAACTTCCTGCAGAAAGAAGCAAACTCATTAGAGGTAAACTCCCCCCCCCCCCAATTGTCACTTCTCAGCTTCTTCACTCTCAGGTTCAGCCTCCCCTCCACAAGTTCCTTCCACTCCTGAAACTTCAAGAATACTTTTGACTTCTCCCTCAGAAAGTATACCCACATATAGCGGGTGTAATCATCCACTAAAACCAGTGCATACTTATTTCCTCCATAAGTAAGGGTGGCACATGACCCCATCACATCAGCATGTACGCACTCAAGAGGTGTCGTACACCTAGCCTCCGACTTGTCAAACAAAAGTCGACGTGAATTTCCATATTGACAGCCCTCACACACATGGTCGTCGTCGTAGGAAGAGAGATTAGGTAGGCCAGACACTAGGCCCTTCGCGGCCATTATCTTCAACTTGTCCATCCCCACATGACCTAGCCTCTCATGCCAGATCACATCGTTGTCGTTTGTCTTCAGCTTATCCATATAGGCATTTGTAGACAGAACATACAAATCATTCATCCTTCTCCAGGTGAGCGTGATGTCAGCATCAACATACGATAGGTTCTTCAGGAACTTCACCTCCATTGGTCCAAACAACACGTGGTATCCAGCATCCACTGCGTTTGCGACCGAGAAGAGGTTCTTCTTCATGCCCGACACATGATACACACTCTTCAATGTCACGGGCTTCGCTTCATTCCCAAGGGATAATATCCGTCTTCTTGCTCAACTGGATGCACTGTATCATCTGCAGTGATGATGGAATCTGTCCCTCCATATGCCTTCAGAGAGGCAAACATAGACACATCTCCAGTGAGATGGTGCCCGCAACCGGAATCCACAATCCAGTCATTCTCAAAATTTATGGAGGCTAAGACATCGACTGATGTTGCCGTCAGCCATGAAGCAGTTGTCTCCACCCTCACCACTCTGGTGACCTCCACCTCTCGCTCCACCTCTCCAGTAGCCTCCTTCCTTCTCTACAACAAGACCGGCCTTCAGATTAGTCTGGTAGTCCTTTGTCATGTGTCTGTACCTCTTACAGGAAAAGCAAAGAGTTCTCCCCTTCTCATCCCGAGCAGGGAGGAACTTCCCTTTATCTCCTTGAGAGGATGTTGACGGTCCATCTCCAGAGTTCTTCTTCCTCTTGTACAGGGACTTCTTCTTCGCTGAGAATAACACCTCCCTATCTCCCCATGAGATAGATACTCCAGCCATCTGCTTCGCCAAGCTCTCTTGTGACGACAACAGGTTCTCTAGCTCCAGTAAGGAAGACTGAGTATCTCATCCTTGTACAGAAGTAATAAACAGAACATACTCCTTCCGCAGGCCTCGGAGTATATGCCTCTTCAACTTTGCCTCAGAGATTGGCTCATAAGGATCCAAAGCCGAGATCTCAGCACACAGGTTCTTCACCTTTAGGAAGAAGGTGGATATTACATCCCCTCTTGAGTGGACCGCGCCAACTCATTCTCCAGAAATTGTAGTTGTGCTATATTCTTCTTGTTGAAAAGCCCATCAAGAGCTTTCTAGATCTCAGACGCTGACTTGCAACCCATGATGTGATCGAGCAATTCAAGAGCAATAGCTCTCTTCAGAGTGAACTCTGATTTGGCGTTGGTCTTCCTCCAAGCCCTCATTTCTTAAGCATTCTCTTCGGTTGCCACAACCTCTTCCTTCTCATATCCACCAACAACCTCCCAAAGGTCCTCTTCGAGAAGGTAGCTCTCCATAAAAGACTATCATTTCTTGTAGTTGGTCTGAGTGAACAACTTAATGCCAAGACCTCTCGCATAACCTCCTCCGCCGTTCATCTTGGTTACTCAGTGCTTGTTCCAACCTTCCTCTGATACCATGTGAAGTTTTCCGGACCGATGGAGCACCAAGACACGACACCAAGGATGAACACAAACACTTCTCTTTGATTACAAATGAAGGTTACAAGACTGAATACAAGTTGCATACAACTCGATTTACAACAGCCAAATGGAAGTAATAAAAACTGGTCACGGACGGTGTCCGCTTCTCCACCGCGCGGCGTTAACTCATAACGCGACGCGTTCGCCTACTCGCAAGCTCGCTGCTCGCACTCGCAGCTCACTGGCCGCACTCGCTGGCCGCTAGTCGCACTCGCACACTTAACGCCCGACGTTAACTCCTAACGCTCCGCGTTAGCTCGCGAGTACTCTCTCTCAAGAGACCTTCTCTAGGTCACTCGCCGAACTCGCTCCGAGTTCTCTGCTATCTCGCCCAAATTCAATCTTGTACTCTGAGGGGGGGGGGGGGGGGGGGGGGGGGGGTCTGCCCTCCTATTTACAGGAAATGAGAGACGTTCTAGAAGCCGAGCTAACGTCAGCGTTAGCTACTTAACGATGGACGTTAGCTCACTTCAAAAACTAACATATTTTTTTGTAACGAGGAGTCCGATCGATGAACCTTGGGAGCATCTTAAATTGCGGCTACGCGAATAACCTATTCTAAATCTATTATATATAATATAAGTGAATAAGGGAGGACTAAAGGCTCCGTTTGGCATGACGGTGACGGTCGTGAATGCAGTGGTTATTAACTGTCACCTACATAACCTCATTCACTTTTATGTTCAAAACTAGTTTTCTTTTCTTGGTGGTGGTTATAACCTTGTCTAACCAAACATGCATTTTATGATGATGACGTATTCGTCCAAACTCACCGGAGCAAAAAGTCATGCCAAACTGAGCCTAAGTGATCGAACTACCCAAGTCCCCTCAAATCAATCCCCTTACGTGTGCCAACACGTGATAGGGTATGTCGAGAATTTTCCACGTGAGCGGGTGTGTCGGTTTTCTCCCATATTGAGAAACTAAAATTATATATTGTGCTCTTTTTTTGGAAAAATATTGTGTGTTTTTTTATGTAGCTCTTGGGTTGCTCCACCTACGACTATTTGATTTGAAGTCGGATGCTTTTATGGTGATCGAGCACCTAATCCTAAATATGCTTTCACATAAAAAGCTAGCTCTGCATGATTTTGCTTAGCCATTCTTTCCAAACAACTTGCTGCTCATCAGGTGATGATAACTGATCGCTTCATTAATGCTGCAACGTAAGAATCCAACAAGAATCTGAGACTCTTGCACTCAGTTTATCAGAACAGATGCTAATACTTCTGTCACATTCCATTGCACATGCTTGAAGCAGATTTAAAGTCAGCCGTTCGATCTCAATCAAACGGTTCTATATGGAACCTCATGGAGCAGCCAACGTGGCCTTCTCACAGCCGTGGATACCAGTAAAACGGTGTTTAGGGATTTGCAGCTAGCCATATGCGATACTGAACAAGCTCCACGTGGGGTTTTAATGATCACGTAGTGACTATTTTCTTGATTTAATAACAGGAAATCATTGCGCGCACGCATATACATATATATTTGTACATTCAGGATCGTTTTGAGGCTGAATTATAACCAGAAATTGAATCTCAGCCGTTCAATCACGATGATCTGGGCTGCAAATAGCGGTTTTCGGAAATTCAGACTCTTCCCTCCTGATACCTCCCCCGATAGACCACTATTCACTCCGCCTTCCCCGCCGTTTCACTTCCCCGCCGCCACCGGCACCGCCGCCGGCCTGCCGGTCCCCACCGGCGAGGTCGCCGGACCCCGACGAACCTGCCGGGGTAAGTCCGGCGGCGCTCCGGCAGGGCCACCGCCGGCGGCGGCGCTGCCTCACGGTCAGCGCCGCCGCCGGCGGTGGCCCTGCCGGAGCGCCGCCGGACCAACCCTGCCAGGTTCGCCGGGGTCCGACGACCTCATCGACCTCATCGGTGGTCTCTGGTCAGGCGACGGTGGCTCCAGCGGCGGCGGGGAAGGGGCACGGGAAGCGGCGGGTGCGTATCGGGATTTTCTAAAAAAAAATATTCAAATTTTTTTTATTAAATCTAATATATATTAGATATATATTATATATATAATTTATTTGTATTAGATATATATTAAAATATATATTACATATATTAAATATATATTAAATATTATATATCAGATATTATATATTAGATATATTTAAGTAAATTATATATATAGATATATTTTTAAAGATTTAAATATATATTGAATATTTAAATATATAATATAATATATATTATAAAAATTAAATATTAAAAATATAAAAGTAAAATACAGAATTTATTAAAATTTCTAAAAAAATGAAAAAGAGAGAAATAAATGGGAAAAAAATATAACTGAGGGCGAGCGAAGCCCGCCGGGCGCGTGCGGTGGCGGGCGAAGCCCGTCGGGGGCGGGTGAAGCCCGTCGGGGAGGGCGAAGCCCGCCGGGGACAGGCAGGGTACTGTTGCGCGGGGCACGGGGGGGCCCCCGTGCACTGTCACTCGTGTATATATATATATATATATATATATATATATATACATATATATATATATATATACATATATATATATATACATACATATATATAAACATACATATTTATATACATACATATATATATACATACATATATATATATACATACATATATATATATATATATACATGCATATATGTATATATACATGCATATATGTATGTACATACATATATATATGTATGTATATATATGTATATATGTACATACATATATGTATATATATATATGTATATGTATATATATATGTATGTACATATATATATGTACATATATATACATATATATATATGTATGTACATATATATGTACATATGTACATATATATGTACATATGTACATATATATGTACATATATATGTACATATATATATGTATACATATATATGTATATATATATGTATATATATATGTATATGTATATATATATGTATGTACATATATATATGTACATATATATACATATATATATATGTATGTACATATATATGTACATATGTACATATATATGTACATATATATGTACATATGTACATATATATGTACATATATATGTACATATGTACATATATATGTACATACATATGTACATATATATGTACATATATATGTACATATATGTACATATATATGTACATATGTACATATATATGTATATATATATATGAGTTTGGAATATATAAACTTAAATTTTTTAAGCCTAAAAAGTTTGAGCTGGTTCTCCCACAATACATGTCGAAATTAGGCAAATAATATATAATTTTGTATGCAAGAACGAGATCTACAACTTTCATGTGGAACATTTATCCAAAATTTGCATGATTTGGCCGGAATTTGGCCGGAAAGGTTGTTTGCTCGAATTTTGAAATTTATTATTATTATATTTATTTCGAGTCAGCAACCTTTCGGACCAGATTCCGGCAAAACCCTTCAACTTTTGGAAAAATGTGTAACATGAAAGTTGTAGATCTCGTTCTTGCATACAAAATGCATATATTATTTGTCTAATTTCGACATGTATTGTGGGAGAACCAGCTCAAGTTTTTTTATGCTTAAAAAGCTTGAGCTTATATATGTAATATATATATAGCGTTTGGAATATATAAGCTAAAGCTTTTTTAACCCTAAAAAAGATTTAGCTGGTTCTCCCATAATACATGTCGGAATTAGGCAAATAATATATGCATTTTGTATGCAAGAACGAGATCTACAACTTTCATGTTGAACATTTTTCCAAAATTTGCATGGTTTGGCCGGAATCTGGCCCGAAAGATTGCTTGCTCGAAATGAATATTTTGCATGATTTCGCCGGAATTTGGCCCGAAAAGTTGCTTGCTCGAATTTTGAAATTTATTATTATTATATTCAATTCGAGCCAGCAACCTTTGGGCCAGATTCCGGTCAAACCATACAAATTTTGGAAAAATGCTCAACATGAAATTGTACATCTCGTTCTTGCATATAAAATGCATATATTATTTGCCTAGTTCTGACAAATAGTGTAGGAGAACCAGCTCAAAATGTTTTAGACTTAAAAAAGCTTGAGCTTATATATGTAATTCTGTATATATACATATATATATACATATATATATACAAATATTTATATATACATATATACATATACATATATACATATACATATATATACGTATATATAGATATATATATATACATATATACACACATATGTATATATATCTACATATATATACACAGTGGCGGACCCAGGAATTTCATCCGACCCGGGCACCAAGTAAATGATATAGATTTTTGATAATTTTTTTAATTCAAAATTGATACCATTAATATTTTTAGTGCCAAAAAATGAAAGAAAACAATCAAATTTTAAATATAGTATACATTATAGAACAATATTAATAATCAAAATTTTTGATTCAAAATACATACCATTACCAAACAACTTTCCGTGGCCCCATATTTTGAAAGCGTGCGATGATTGTTTCATTGCTAATAGTTTTCACAATATCCTTCTCGATATAAGCAATTAAGCAGTCGTTCATCCACTCATCTCCCATTCTGTTTCGCAAACGAGTCTTTATTATCTTCATTGCCGAGAACATCCTCTCAACAGTAGCAGTTGCAACAGGCAGTAAACATGCTAACTTCAGAAGTCTGTAAACCAGCTGATAATGATTATGTTTTTTTAGTTCCACAAATTTTTGAACAAGTCCACTAAGTCCTTCGACATTAGAAAATGCGTTAGTTGATCGCATATCAAGAATATACATGTCAAGTTGACCTTCAAGCAACTGCAAATCTAATGGGTCAAAATCATGCGGGTATAGCTCTGCAAGACGAATCAATTTTTGCTTATCAAATCTAGCAAATTGATCTGTTGGATCAAGACACAAAATACAAAGAAGCAACTCAGTGTTTACTTCGTTAAAACGATCATTCAGCTCAATCAATATCCAATCAATTACTGTATTAAAAATCTCTACGCGATAATGATGTAAATTTGTGACATCTCTTGCATTTCTTCTTGATCTTCCAGCTTGAATGTACTTGTTATCCATATTAGGAACTTCAATAACATGCTTACAACAAAAAGATACCACTTCAAGTAAAAAGGACTCCCACTCAAGTTCAATATTTCTCAAATTGAATAACAATTGTTTCGACAATTGCACAAAATTCATTGCATTAATAATATCTTGATCTTTTCTCTGTAGTGCTTGTGACAGCTCATGTGTTTTTGTCAAAATACCTTTCATTAAATGCAGAATAAATACGAAATCAAAAGTTAATATACTTTTGATAATATTGGTAGCTGCCCCTCTTTGATTTCCATCCGATCCATCAACTACAATAAATTCTAGAACCTCCACAATAGATGAGAACATTCTGATAAAATTCAACACAATACCGTAATGGGAACTCCATCGCGTGTCTCCAGCCCTTTTAATCTCTAATGGTTGATTTATACCCCGACCTGTTTCTAGTTCTCCACAACCAAGTTCCCGAGCTACTCTATCAATTTCTGCTGCTCTGAGGTTGTCGCGACGTTTACAAGAGCCTCCCACAATATTCAATGCATTGTTAATCAAGAAAAACAACTCAGCTACTTGAGAATGACCTTCTGCAACAACAACTAATATTAACTGTAATTGATGAGCAAAACAATGAATATAAAATGCAGACGCATTTTCCCGCATAATCAATGTCTTTAGACCTCTAAACTCTCCATTCATGTTGCTTGCACCATCATAACCTTGCCCACGTAATTTTGAGAAACTAAGCTCGTGCTTCATAAAAAGCTGATCAATAGCTCCTTTAAGTGATAATGCAGTAGTATCTAGTACATGAACAAAACCAAGAAGTCGTTCAACAATAGACCCTTTCGTATCAATATACCGTAAAACAATTGCCATTTGCTCCTTAGTTGAAATATCACGGGATTCATCAACTAAAATGGCAAACCACTCTTCTCCAATCTCAACTAAAATGACCTTCTACAACAGCAACTAATATATATATCTACATATATATATGTATATAAATACATATATATGTATATAAATACATATATATGTATATACATATATATATATATATATGTACATATATATGTATATACATATATATATACGAGTGACAGTGCACGGGGGACCCCCGTGCCACGTGCGACAGTACACTGCCCGTCCCGGCGGGCTTTGCCCGCCCCCGACTTGCTTCGATCGCCCCCGGCGAGCTTCGCCCGCCCCCGGCACTGTCATAATTATGTATATATATTAATTATGTATAATTAATTCTGTATATATATTAATTATGTATATATTAATTCTATATATATAATTTTTAATTATTTATATATTAATTATATATTAGTCTTATACATATATATAATTTTTAAAAAATTTAAAGCCAAAAAACAAACCCCACCATAGCTCCCCTCCCTCTCTCCCTGCCGCCCTCTCCTCTCTCTCTCTCTCTCTCTCTCTCTCTCTCTCTCTTAATTGTGGGCCCCACTCCCTCTCTCTTAATTGTGGGTCTCACTCCCTCTCTCCCCTCTTTCCCTCTCTCTCTCCTTATCCAACCGATAAGGAGAATCGGACGGCGTAGATTTGTTGGCGGACCGAGTTACACCATAACTCTATATCTTTATATAATAGTATAGATATGTGTGTACATATATATACATATATATATATGTCCATATATATATGTATATATATACATATATATATGTATATATATACATATATATATACATACATATATATATATATGTACATATATATACATATATATATACATGTATATGTATACATATATATACATATATATACATATATACATATATATACATATACATATATATACATATATATACATATATATACATCATATATATATATATACATATATATATACATATATATATATATACGAGTGACAGTGCACGGGAGGCCTCCCGTGTCTCGCGCGATAGTACTCGGCCGGTGACGGCGTGCCTCGCCCGACAAGGGGCTCCGCCCCTTCGGCCAAGCGCGACATTAGCCAACCGGCGACGGTGGTCTTCGCCTGCCCCCTCCTCAGTTTAAACATTATAATATATATGTCAATACATAAATATTACATTATGATATTATTTATTTTTAGACTTGACTAATAGCGTAACTTAATTTGAAAATTTATAAATTATAATATTTCATTTAAAATAACTAAACTTGAATTTAATATAAAATTATTTTATTTAATGCTTAATTATTGCATTAATGTCATTATTTTAATTCAGTTACCTTAAAGCATGCATTACTTAACATCACAAAATGTAAATTCTTTTATTGACAGCAGGGACGTTATTATTTTTTAAAATTATCTGTTTCCTTTAGTCCCACACCGGGTAAACTTATTGAAATTTTGAGTATAAATAGAAAGCTTATCCTTCATTGCTAGAACTGTTGTTGTTAATGTGCTGTTGTGGGTTGGTTTTGGACACCATAGTAGTAGGTCTAGGAGATATAGTAAAATGTGGAGAGAGAGCGTGCGATTTAAATGAGCTCGATCGTACGGCAGCAGAATTATGAACCCATGATCAGACGAGGACTATTATAATTTCGAAGCCATGAATTTATATTTTCTTTATAGTAGTTAAGATATATATATAGGATCGAGATCATATGCGAAGAAGCCAGGCATGCGAATGTGCAAAGAAGCTTCCTGTGCCATTGGATTGGATCTGCTAGCACGGCGGCCGGTGGCTGCGGGCTCGCCGGCTGCCCTGGCTTTGAAGCTGGTGGGATGCCCTTGCCACAAGCCGACGATGCACCCGGGGCCGACAGCGACATCCGCCGACCCTCAGTTGTCGGCGAATAAGCAAGTCGCCATCCGTCGTTGCTGCACAACCACTGCTGTGAAGCTTCTTCGCAGTAGCTGTGGCCGGCGTGTGCGGGTTCAGGTGCTAACGCCGGGAGAGGGTTGCCACGAGGGAGAGGCGTCGGGAGGGATAGAGCGCCGCCGCTGCTAGTCCTTCCCCTTGGATCACGCCCGACTGGATCACGATGAAAGGCTGTGATTCACTGTTCGCATCTTCGCACCCGCGCCTATCCGCACCTGAACACTCCCCTATATGTATATACATATATGTATGTTGCGGGTCGCTTAGGGCTCTTGGTAGACCGGCTTACTTGAACCACCTTAGCTCGAGAGCGAACCAAGCGTGCAAACAGTCAATTTGAGATTCGTTGATTACACTGAGACTTTTTAGCGTGGAAAACCCGGAAAGGGTAAAAAAACCACGTGGCCGGAGCTGTGCCGACCAAACTTTCACTATCTTCTGGGGGGTTACAATTATAGACTTAGAAGTCGAGCGCGACAGGCCGCTGCTCGTTACAATAATAGAGAGAAAGAGAGAGAGAGTGAGAGAAAGAATTCCGAAGGTGACAGACCACCTCCAGAAAAACTAAGTCCTTTCTCCTTCTGAGAAAGGTGGAGAACAAAAGTGAGAACGCCCTGGAGAACAAAAGTGAGCGCGCTGAGTCGGCTTTCGGGGAGAAGGAAATTTTCAAGTCCGAAGGAGAATTCCGCGAAAGTCTGCAAGAAGCTCTCCCGGGTCCAGAAGGCAAGGTCCTTTGAAATGAAGCCCTGGGGCTCCTTTTATAGCTTTGGCCGGGGGTAGCCCGGTAATTTCGCCGTTGTAACCACCGTAACCACCTGACGGACGAATCATATTTTTCGGTTCGGAGCACACGGATCACCATTTTTCGTAAATGACCATCTTGCCCCTCGGGCAGTTCGGACAGTTTGGGCAGTTTTGTTGGAGGCGAAAAGGCGACAAGCTATTCCTGAAATCTGAGAAGCTGGAAAGACAAAAAGTGAGCATGCCAGAAAGACAAAATGTGAGAAGTCAGAAAGACAAAAAGTGAGCGTGCCCAAAATGCGAAAGTGCTCTGAGCGCGCTCAGAAGTGTTCTGAGCGCGCAACGAATGGGGAATTGCTCCGAACAGAGTCCGGAGCCCGAAAATCGGGCGGCGAGCCGGAAGAGGGGGGACACACCCCAACCTTGCTATGGGGGAGAGCGGCTCGACCGCACCCCAAAGGGGGGTGTGCCCGGGCCGTACCCCAAGAAGGATGCGGCCTGGCCGCACCCTAAGAGGGGGGTGCGGCCTGGCCGCACCCCAAGAGGGGTCCGTGCTGGCCGCGCCCCTAGAGGGGTGCGTGCTGGCCGCGACCCAAGAGGGGGTGCGGCCTGGCCGCACCTCAAGAGGGGGTGCGGCCTGGCCGCACCCCAAGAGGGGTGCGGGCTGGCCCCCCCCCCCCCCCCCCCCCCCCCCTCGCACCCCAAGAGAGGGGTGCGGCCTGGTCGCACCCCAAGAGGGGTGCGGTTAGGCCGCACCCCTCAAGGGAGGCTCGGCGCTACCGTGCGCGGTCCTACTTTGCGCGGTGCTGTAGCGTTCGGAAGCGGCGATCGCATGAGGTCTTGCACGGGCGGTTAGTGGCAGAGATAGTTGGCTTGCCCACTCTCCCACTTCCCTCTTATCATCTTAGTGGGCCTTTGGAATAACCACCTCCTTGACTTGTATGTGTAAGACCATCTCTTTTTTTGCTTTTAAACCGGGTCTTACCGCCCAGAACCGCCGTCTTGCGGGGAGACCATTACGCCTAACGGTCATCACCACAATACGCCGATCCTGCCGGCTAATCAACATCATTCAGGCCAACCACATTTCACAGCAATAGAAGCAATAGAAGAACAACAAGTCCACAAATCACATTAAATATATAAATTACATGATTACAATGTCCACGATGAGAATTAAAGTAAAAGAGAACTAAACGAAAAAGGGCTTATGCCCAGTACATGTTTAAGTATAGTGCTACAACACTCTCTCTCTCTACATCTATGCGGAAGCTATCAATTCTGCCTTCAAAAATCTGTAGCTGCTGCTGCGACGACGTGTAGTGTCTGCTCTACTTCATCCCGTCCTCCTGTACGGGGTCCTGCTGTTCCGGTACATCATCCCTAAAATGATATGGTCCACTGACCGTCAGTCTAAAAGACTCAGCATATTCCTCACCGCCTCCACCCGCGACTCCTAGGCACCGTGCGGGAGGAGGAAGCGGAGGACATCAAGGGGTAATTCAAAAGAGCAGGTGAGAAGTGCTAAAACTATCAATGTATATAAAGTAGAACAGAACATAGCCTCTAGTTAGCAGGAGTACACTAGAACCGCAGACCTAGTAACCGCAGACCCACCACATCTTATACACAAGCAACATGTAGAAGCCTTTTCCACCGAGCCTCCAACTCGCAATTCTACGTCAGTATCTATAAAGTAGAGCCTACCGCTCCCTAGACTACATTAGTCTTATTATGAACTACGAGCTTACCGCTCACTAGACTACACTAGTCTTATATATAAACTACGAGCTTACCGCTCGCTAGACTACACCAGTCTTATATATAAACTACGAGCTTACCGCTCGCTAGACTATACTAGTCTTACATATAAACTACGAGCTTACCGCTCGCTAGACTACACTAGTCTTATATATAAACTACGAGCTTACCGCTCGCTAGACTATACTAGTCTTATATATAAACTACGAGCTTACCGCTCGCTAGACTACACCAGTCTTATATATAAACTACGAGCTTACCGCTCGCTAGACTATACTAGTCTTACATATAAACTACAAGCTTACCGCTCGCTAGACTACACTAGTCTTATATATAAACTACGAGCTTACCGCTCGCTAGACTATACTAGTCTTATATATAAACTACGAGCTTACCGCTCGCTAGACTACACTAGTCTTATATATAAAAACTACGAGCTTACCACTCGCTAGACTATAATAGTCTTATATATAAACTATGAGCTTACCGCTCGCTAGACTACACTAGTCTTATATATAAACAACGAGCTTACCGCTCGCTAGACTACACCAGTCCATCCTTATAACCCGAGCCTACCGCTCGCAGGACTATCCCAGTTCATCCTTATAACCCGAGCCTACCGCTCGCAGGACTATCCCAGTCCATCCTTATAACCCGAGCCTACCGCTCGCATGACTATCCCAGTGCATCCTTATAACCCGAGCCTACCGCTCGCAGGACTATCCCAGTCCATCCTTATAACCCGAGCCTACCGCTCGCAGGACTATCCAAGTCCATCCTTATAACCCGAGCCTACCGCTCGCAGGACTATCCCAGTCCATCCTTATAACCCAAGCCTACCGCTCGTAGGACTATCCCAGTCCATCCTTATAACCCGAGCCTACCGCTCGCAGGACTATCCCAGTCCATCCTTATAACCCGAGCCTACCGCTCGCAGGACTATCCCAGTTCATCCTTATAACCCGAGCCTACTGCTCGCAGGACTATCCCAGTCCATCCTTAGAACCCGAGCCTACCGCTCGCAGGACTATCCCAGTCCATCCTTATAACCCGAGCCTACCGCTCGCAGGACTATCCCAGTCCATCCTTATAACCCGAGCCTACCGCTCGCAGGACTATCCCAGTCCATCCTTATTCCAGGGTTTGCCTTAGATACTTCTCGACTACGCCCTTGAGTATTTACCTTATGATGGCTCACCCGGCTAAGGGCAGTTCTACTTTCATATGATCACTTATAACTGATGAGTTGTGTGTGGGGCCCTTGACAAGGTCTAACTTCCTTTTCTTATCATTGTAAATGTCTGCACTTATAGCTTTGCTAAACGCACCCCACTCCTTATTTCCCAAGATGGCCTTAGAGATGCTCTCCCTAATAATCTGAGTCTTTATTCATGGATTTAATAACTCTATGTGTGAAGGTCAGTGGTGGTCTAAATCATATAAATCAGCTTTACTATTCACAGTCCAAAATGATAGAAGACGTGCAGGAACTGATTTATACATCGACTGTCAACTAATGATCTCCATAAATTCTGATAAATTCACTGTGTCATAATATTGGTCTAAGTACACCAGATCCTAAGTCTCATATTATTCCAAGAAGTATTTACCCTTAATTATCATTTATTACATTTGGTGTGCGTATAAGGGTTTACACTACGAGTGCTATGTTGAGACTTCAATAAATTCCACAACTTCAGAGGGTGAGGTACCTCATCCTCACCAACTCACAACCATAGCTTCAAGGGCACCTAATGGGGCAAATGGGCCAAAATTACCTTGTTCCCATTTTTGCTAAAAGCAACCCAACTTCCCTACACCCTTGAGTCCAAAGCTTCAACTTGAAGTTCAGAGAATTCCACTCATGCACATGAGTTGAATTCTTTACTAGAGATGGTTGCTATCATGTCAAGGCATGGACAAATCTTCAAGGCATTTGTATGAGTCCAAATTACTAAACCCACCAGATGCACTTTTGTACACGTCTCACTAGATGTGACCTAAAAGGAGATACACCTAACCAAAAGACATGAAATCAGTGGCATTCTAAAGGTAACCTCCATGTATTCCTTACTTATATTAATCACTAACTCCAGAAATGAACTTAACCTAGGTGGAATTAACATATAAGTGTTGTACAAATTATTTAACTTAACAAAATACAGATTTGTACATGTCACACCAAAAATGACATAGAAAGAGTTATACTTATCCAAATGACATGAAGTCAGTGGCATTTTAAAGGTGACCCCAATACCTACAATACTTATATTGATTACAAACTCCAGAAATGAATTTAACCTAGGTGTAATTTACATATAAGTGTTGTACAAAAATTGTTTGACATAGCAAGACACTAATAAGACATGTCACACAAAAAATGACATAGAATAAGTTATACTTGGCCAAATGACATGAAGTCAGTGGCATTTTCAAGGTAACCTAAAGGGATACAATGTTCATGTTGGTTACAATATTCAGAAATGAGTTTAACCTAGGTGAATTCAATCATGCAAGTGTTGTACAAGTTATTTAACTTACAAAATACAGATTTGTACATGTCACACCAAAAATGACATAGAAAGAGTTATACATAACCAAATGACATAAAGTCAGTGGCATTTTAAAGGTAATCCCAATACCTACAATATTTATATTGATTACAAACTCCAGAAATGAATTTAACCTAGGTGTAATTTACATATAAGTGCTGTACAAATTATTTAACTTAAAAAATACAGATTTGTACATGTCTCACCAAAAATGACATAGAAAGAGTTATACATAACCAAATGACATAAAGTCAGTGGCATTTTAAAGGTAATCCCAATACCTACAATACTTATATTGATTACAAACTCCAGAAATGAATTTAACCTAGGTGTAATTTACATATAAGTGCTGTACAAATTATTTAACTTACAAAATACAGATTTGTACATGTCTCACCAAAAATGACATAGAAAGAGTTATACTTATCCAAATGACATGAAGTCAGTGGCATTTTAAATGTGACTTCAATAACTACAATACTTATGCTGATCACTATCTCCAGAAGTGAACTTAACCTAGGTGTAATTAACATACAAGTGCTGTATAACATATTATCATAGCAAAACACTATTATAGACATGTCACACCAAAAATGGTGTAGAATGAGTTGTACTTATCCAAATGACATAAAGTCAGTGGAATTTTAAAGGTAACCTAAATGGATACAATATTCATGTTGATTACTTTATCCATAAATGAACTTAGCCAAAGTGAAATCAACATGCAAGGTTGTACACAATGTTTAAAATACAAAGTACATTTACACATATAAATAAAGTGTTACCTAAAGTGGGGCTATTAATCAACCTAGAAATTATGAGCCCAAAATTTCCAACCTACCCAAAAGTGATGCACCTAGTCATAACACATGCATGGACAAAATCTCATTGCCATGT
Source organism: Dactylorhiza incarnata (assembly GCA_033032865.1). Classification (NCBI taxonomy): domain Eukaryota; kingdom Viridiplantae; phylum Streptophyta; class Magnoliopsida; order Asparagales; family Orchidaceae; genus Dactylorhiza; species Dactylorhiza incarnata. The sequence continues at coordinate 4,245,560 of JAWHQI010000130.1, forward strand.
AGTGAGCCATTTGAGAGAGATTCATCAAATTCCACTTTTAGGCTAAATGCACCCCATTTTCCCATACACTACTTTTAGTGGTTCTTGCATATGAGATAAATCAACATGCATAGACCCAATATGCACAAGATTTTGTTCAGAGATCTCTCATGGCTTGATTCACTACCCACCAAAATTTTTGAGTTGATCTTAGAAGCTTTATAAAACACTAGTTCTAATATTTTCAAGGGAAAAGAAATGATGATCAAGACCTTAGAAAAATCATGACCACAAGTTCTCCATCTTTAGTAGGATGTACATTAGGGCATGGCTTATGCATGCACCAAATTTCCAGACATATAGAGTTAAATACTTCTCTAAATTAATTTTATAAAAGAAAAAGGGCTCACATGTACATGCATAAAATAAATGTCCTACAGGGAGCTACAGGTCACCAAATGACCTGATTTTAATTCCTATGTAAAGTAGACTCAGAGGTCTACAAGTTTTATCTCTGGGCATTTTTCGATTTTTGGCCTCTAAGGGCTTCAAATTTAGCTCACAATAACGGGCCACTAAGTGTGACATTTAAATAAATATTATGGAATATTTATTATTTCTGGGCTGCGATTAGACAAAGCAGCAAGATCCAACAGCCACAGTTCATCTTCCCCGATGAACCTACGACCTGATTTCGCCGCGCCTGGGCCAGTTTGCGGGCCCTATTCCGGCGAGCTCCGACCCTCTCCGACAAAACTGCCAAGCCCGCACCTTCACCGGACCTAGGGCTATCGAATGGCGGTGAGGGCATGGCCGGAGTAGGCCTGCGGCATGTTGCATTTTTCGACTAGGAACATGGAAAATTTCAAGGTGAAACCTCCATTACATGGCTCAAATCGACGGGAGGAGAGAAACGAAGCTAGCACAGGAGGAGGGGGAGAGGAAACTTGCCTTGATTTGGCTTGAGATTGCAGGGAGCTCGGAATCGCCATGGCCGAAATTGTGAGCTCAGCCCTTGCTTGATGATCACCACCAGTGCACGATCCTTCTCAGGAACTTAGGGTTTTGAGTGCTCTCTGAGTTCTGAAGCTAATGGTGGCTCGAATTGAAGGAATGAGGGTGCTTATGGCCTCTTGCCATTAAAGGCTAGGCCGACCAACTCCCATGGCCGCCCAAATCAGCTAATGCATGGCTAGGCTGACTGCCCAAAGCTGGGGAAATCAATTCCCCAGCTCAGGGCTGCAGAATGGGGAGGGAATTGGGTGTCATGTGGCACCCATTCCCTCTTTTCCTCCTCTTTCTCATTCTTGTCTTCTTCCTCCTTTTCGCACACTTGTACAAGCCAATTAATCCCCTATATTCGAAATTCAGATGGGCATGGGGGCTGATAAACATGTGGGCTGCCTTCTTGGGCTATGGAGTTGGGTTAAGCCCACTTAGCTTGGGTTTGGGGCTCACTTGACCCAATTAGGCTAAAATTGGGATTTTGGGTTTGGGGCCTGACTCAAGCTCACACCACTTAATATGATTGAGCCACATTGTTTCCTTAGGATCTATGGACCTACTCCAAGAAGAATTGAGTCTTGGTGGGGTCAAATGGGGCTTGATTGCACTTATTTGCCTATAGGGGCAATTTGGGTATTTTGTTGATTTTGCCCTAATTCTCCATGATTGAAAGCACGCCATGGTCCATTTAGGTCTCATATACTCCCCTTATGGTTTAGGGGTGATCAATTTGGTCATACTAAGTCAATTGGAGATTAATTTGGGCTTTTAGCACACTTAGGTCAATTAGGGGCTTTTTAGAAATTGGCCCAATTTCCCAAATTGATGTCCCTATGAAGGGGCTTTAGGGTCCATTAGGTCCCCTAGGGAGGTTTCCATATGAGGGTGGGTCCAATTTGATCATTTGGAGTTCAATTGCCCTTATTTAAGGTGGTTTGACCTAGTATAGCTCAAGGTTGACTTTTGGTCAATTTGAACAATTTGGTTGACCCCAAGGGTCCCTAGTGGTCTACTCACCCCCTTGGATGTCATAGGGGTCATGATAAGGTTATGTTGACTTATTGGAGTCTTTTGGTCACCTCTGGGCTAGGGCAACATTATTTGCTAAATGCACACCAATGTGTATTCCTCCTTAACTTATGGAATTCATGGGGCCTCCTTGGCCCATTTTGGTCTCTTAGAGCAATGACATGACCTTGTCATGACAAAATGCATCTTAAGGGTCTAGTTGTTTTGGGGATGTTACAATATGAATGAGAATCTTGTATGAGTACGCATCATAAGCCCCCCAAACCTTCGGAGTCCGAGTTACTGTGCGGAGGAGTTCGGAGGTTTTGATTTTTTTCTGCGGCGGCTTCGATCATTGCTATCTTCGTGGCGCCTTGGGTAGGAATTGCTGTTGTTGGATGAGTGTGCAGTTTTTCACATAATAGAAGATAAGTTTGCGCGAGTCTGAGCTCACGACTTTTTACATAATAGAAGATAAGTTTGTGCGAGTCTGAGCTTGTGGATTTTTACATAGTAGAAGATAGATTTGCGCGAGTCTGAGCTCGCGGCTTTTTACATAGTAGAAGATAGATTTGCGCGAGTCTGAGCTTCTGGATTTTTACATAGTAAAAGATAAGTTTGCGCGAGTCTGAGCTCGTGACTTTTTACATAGTAGAAGATAGATTTGCGCGAGTCTGAGCTCGTGGCTTTTTACATAGTAGAAGATAGATTTGCGCGAGTCTGAGCTCGCGGATTTTTACATCGTAAAAGATAAAGTTGCGCGAGTCTGAGCTGGCGGATTTGTACATAATATAAGATAGGTTTGGTCGGTGAAGAGCGTATGTATTCAAACTATGTACGAACGTAGGATGGGCAAACACTTATGATGTCGGGACCTTACTGCGGTGGAGAAGGGCGAACCTTCAATCGACGACAGTGAGAGATTGCTGTGAGCGCGCTACCCGGAGGCAGTTGTTGTTCATTAGCACACTGCCTGAAGGCAGCTGCTGGTCATTAGCGCACTGCCTGTTGGCAGGTGCTGTTCATTAGCGCACTGCCTGTAGGCAGGTGCTGTTCATTAGCGCACTGTCTGTAGGCAGGTGCTGTTCATTAGCGCACTGCCTGTAGGCAGGTGCTGTTCATTAGCGCACTGCATGTAGGCAGGTGCTGTTCATTAGCGCACTGCCAGGAGGCAGGTGCTGTTCATTAGCGCACTGCCTGGAGGCAGGTGCTGTTCATTAGCGCACTGCCTGGAGGCAGGTGCTGTTCATTAGCGCACTGCCTGGAGGCAGGTGCTGTTCATTAGCGCACTGCCTGGAGGCAGGTGCTGTTCATTAGCGCACTGCCTGGAGGCAGGTGCTGTTCATTAGCGCACTGCGTGGAGGCACGTGCTGTCCATTAGCGCACTGCCTCGAGGCAGGTGCTGTTCATTAGCGCACTGCCTCGAGGCAGGTGTTGTTCATTAGCGCACTGCCTTGAGGCAGGTGCTCTTCATTAGCGCAATGCCTGGAGGCAGGTGCTGTTCATTAGCGCCCTGCCTGGAGGCAGGTGTTGTTCATTAGCGCACTGCCTGGAGGCAGGTGCTGTTCATTAGCGCACTTCCTTGAGGCATGTGCTGCTCATTAGCGCACTGCCTTGAGGCAGGTGCTCTTCATTAGCGCACTACCTTGAGGCAGGTGCTGTTCATTAGCGCACTGCCTTGAGGCAGGTGCTCTTCATTAGCGCACTGCCTTGAGGCAGGTGCTGTTCATTAGCGCACTGCCTTGAGGCAGGTGCTGTTCATTAGCGCACTGCCTTGAGGCAGGTACTGTTCATTAGCGCACTGCCTTGAGGCAGGTGCTGTTCATTAGCGCACTGCCTTGAGGAAGGTGCTGTTTATGCAAATGGACGTCTTTACGTAGTTTCGATAGCGCAGGATATGACATGCCTAGAATGATTAACTTTAAAAACAATTAGTAGTGACAATTTACATAAAGTTTTTACATAAACAAAGTTGACAGAAACAAAGTTGACAGAATATTTTAGCGGCGCTGGTAGAGCCCCGCCAATGGGTATGAAGCTTTCTCCTGGGATGACTGCCTTAAGGGTTGCTCCCGGTCCTTCCTGGCAGGCCGCTAGCTGATCTCTTGCTAGCCGAATCGTCGCCTAGTCTCGTAGGAATTTCACCAGTAGGCCTTGTTTGACGAGACGCTCGATTTCATCCTTAAGCTTGGAGCAATTTTCCGTGTCATGTCCTTGTCCACGATGGAACTCACAATATTTTGTCTGGTCCCCCGCGTTTTTAGCGAGGGGTATGGGATTGCGGAGCGTCTGGTTGTCTTTGATTGCGTATAATACGTTAGTCCTGGTAGTATTCAGGGGTGTGTAGTCCTGATGTTAGCGAGATCCTCGGTCTCGGCTGGGGTTGTCGTAATGCTTGTTTTTCTTATTGGGAACTGTCTGCGGCAGCGACTCCTCTTTCTTCCTCTTCGAGCTCCCCTCGAACAGCCGGCGGTGCGCTTCAATTGCCTCATCTGCTGCTATCTGGGCCTCGACTCGCTGAACGAGGTCAGGATAGCTTGGTACGGTTTCTCTCATTAGAGCTGAGTAAAAGCCACTTGGGCGGAGACCTCCAAGGAAGACTCCTCGCAAGATCTCGGGGTCGACCCCCATGATCTGCCGAGCCTCCGAGGTGAAGCGTCGGAAAAAATCCTTGAGAGTCTCTCCGTCATTTTGGCGGATTCCTGAGAGATGAGAGGGATCTCGGACAATCCTACGATTGGCGATGAACTGGTCCACGAATTGCTGCATCATTTCCGCGAAGTTGTTGATGGCCCCATCTCGCAGGGAGTGGAACCAAGTGCGCGCTTGTCCTTTCAAAGTTGCCGGAAACACTTGATAGAGGAGTTGGTCAGGGGCGCTGTAAATCCTCATGATGGTGGTGAAGTGATTGACATGTTCCACCGGATCGTCCGTCCCTTCGAACATTTTGATGTTGGGAAGCTTGAAACTATTTGGAACTGGATGGGCCAGGACTTGAGGCGATAGTGGGGAGCCGTGGTGTGCAGGACGGAAGACGAGAGCTGTGCGTCGCCCCGCCTGGATGTATTCTTCCTCTATCATATCACGTATTTCTTCTCGTGTGGTTCTTTCTACTGCTCGACCAGGAACAACTCTTCCTTGGCGACGGTGATGGTGGTCAGCTTCTGGTCCTCTGGTTGGCAGAGCGGGATGGGCAGAGCTTTCTGTGTCGGAGAATTCTTCTGAGGCTTCTTCCTCTCGAACGACCTCCTCGTTCGGGGCATGACTCGGAGTTGGGGGCGGCGGAACGTTCAACGCTGGCGGTTGAACGGGAACTCGAGGAGCCCCGAGATTTCTTACAAGAGACAGCATCTCGGCTTGCTGTTCTTCCATCTGCCGCATGCGCCCTTCTAGTATTGCTGCGGGCGCAGGCACTGCCTCTTCTGCGAGATGCGCATTGATAAGCGAGTGGGAGGGAGCCGGGTCGATGCGTCCCTCCGGGATTGATCCTTCAATAGTGCGAGCACTTTTTCTTGCCATTGCAATTGGTGGCGAAGCGCTTCCTTCATAGAGTCTTTGTAGAGTTTTGAGAATCGTTTCCCACAGACGGCGCCAAACTGTTGCGGGTTGCTTAGGGCTCTTGGTAGACCGGCTTACTTGAACCACCTTAGCTCGAGAGCGAACCAAGCGTGCAAACAGTCAATTTGAGATTCGTTGATTACACTGAGACTTTTTAGCGTGGAAAACCCGGAAAGGGTAAAAAAACCACGTGGCCGGAGCTGTGCCGACCAAACTTCCACGATCTTCTAGGGGGTTACAATTATAGACTTATAAGTCGAGCGCGACAGGCCGCTGCTTGTTACAATAATATAGAGAAAGAGAGAGAGAGAGTGAGAGAAAGAATTCCGAAGGTGACAGACCACCTCCAGAAAAACTAAGTCTTTTCTCCTTTTGAGAAAGGTGGAGAACAAAAGTGAGAACGCCCTGGAGAACAAAAGTGAGCGCGCTGAGTCGGCTTTCGGGAAGAAGGAAATCATCAAGTCCGAAGGAGAATTCCGCAAAAGTCTGCAAGAAGCTCTCCCGGGTCCAGAAGGCAAGGTCCTTTGAAATGAAGCCCTGAGGCTCCTTTTGTAGCTTTGGCCGGGGGTAGCCCGGTAATTTCGCCGTTGTAACCACCGTAACCACCTGGCGGACGAATCATATTTTTCGGTTCGGAGCACACGGATCACCATTTTTCGTAAATGACCATCTTGCCCCTCGGGCAGTTCGGGCAGTTCAGGCAGTTTTGGCAGTTTTGTTGGAGGCGAAAAAGGCGACAAGCTATTCCTGAAATCTGAGAAGCTGGAGAGACAAAAAGTGAGCATGCCAGAAAGACAAAATGTGAGAAGTCAGAAAGACAAAAAGTGAGCGTGCCCAAAATGCGAAAGTGCTCTGAGCGCGCTCAGAAGTGTTCTGAGCGCGCAACGAACGGGGAATTGCTTCGAACAGAGTCCGTAGCCCGAAAAGCGGGCTGCGAGTCAGAAGAGGGGGGGCACACCCCAACCTTGCTATGGGGGAGAGCGGCTCGACCACACCCCAAAGGGGGGTGTGCCCGGGCCGTACCCCAAGAGGGATGCGGCCTGGCCGCACCCTAAGTGGGGGGTGCGGGCTGGCTGCATCCCGCACCCCAAGAAGGGGGTGCGGGCTGGCCGCACCCCAAAAGGGGTGCGGGCTGGCCGCACCCCAAGAGGGGGGTGCGGCCTGGCTGCACCCCAAGAGGGGCCGCACCAATCAAGGGAGGCTCGGCGCTACCGCGCGGTAGCGTCGGGCGGTAGCGCCGCGCTTGTCGCGGGCGCTACCGCGCGCGGTCCTGCTTTGCGCGGTGCTGTAGCGTTCGGATGCGGCGATCGCACGCGATCTTACACGGGCGGTTGGTGGCGGAGATAGTGGGCTTGCCCACTCTCCCACTTCCCTCTTATCATCTTAGTCGGCCTTTGGAATAACCACCTCCTTGACTTGTATGAATGAGAATCTTGTATGAGTACGCATCAATGTATATATGCATATATATGTATATGTATGTATATATATGTATATATATGTATATAGATATGTATATATATGTGTGTATATATATGTATATATATGTATATATATATATATGTATATATATATGTATATATATATATATCTATATTCTATAAAGAAGTACTTTAAGGACCGCTGAAACCGCTAAATGACTATAAATGAAAACATAGTCGTTCGATAACTCGATTAGATGAATGTCGTCCGCCCGATATCAAATTGGCCTCCGCTGCTCTACAAAACCCTACACCCCGCCTGCTCGCGAATCCCTACCCACCTCCCTCACGCACGCAGTGCACTCTTCCACAAACGGCTACGACACCAACGATTTTCCCGCCCCCCCTTCTTCCTATTGCCATGCAGCTTGCAGGGTTCTAATAGTGTCGGGGCAATCTCAGACCATCGCAGACAAAGGTCCCTCTCCTTTACTTCTTCCTCTTGCCACGCAGCAGATCGCCGATTTCCATCTTGTAGAGTTCTAACAGCGCCGAGGCAATCTCAGTCCATCGCAGACAAAGGTCTTCCGATTCTTACAATTTCATTTTTTGAATTTACTTCTCATATATCAACGTCCTCCCAATCTTACGTTCTCATATTTTTATTCTCCCAACTCTTACTTACAGTTAGAATGGTTAATGGTGAATGAAAGTTACCGTTGCTATCTAGCAAACTTTTAAAATTTAATTGTTTGTTTATCAGATTTCAAAAACATTTATATGTGCACAAAGGTGTTTGACTAATGCCCTGATAGAACAAAATATAGTTATGTTAATCTCTATTTATACTTAAATGTGAGTTATGTCGCGCTCTTATTGGCTGGTCTGCTCTATCATTTACTAGGTTCGGTTTAACGGGGCGCGGGCGAATCCCGTCGGGCGCGGGCGAATCCCGTCGGGCGCGGGCGAATCCCGTCGGGCGCGGGCGAAGCCGCCGGGGAAGGGCAGCGTACTATCGCGCGGAGCATGGAGGGCCCCCCGTGCACTGCCACTTGTATGTATATATATGTATATATATATACATATATATATATATACACATATATATATACATATATATAGATACATATATATATATATACACATACATATACATATATTTCTACCATATATACAGAAATACTATGGCCTGCTAATAACATGAGTTCGAAATTCCAACAAATAATATAGGCTGTCAGATCTATCTCAGTAGTTCAACCACCGTCGGATTTAAGCCTTTTAACCTGCACACTCTCTCTCCAAATTTTCGTAGGTCTCCTAAACCTGGAGTAGTGAGGTGCCTTAAACCTATATTTTTCGTACGACTCCTACCCTACAATGAGAAATTATCATTTTACCCTTCTGATTTTGAAAAAATCTGACCAGGTGAAACCCGATCTGCATATAAAATATGTGTGCTAGGTCTGCATATATCGCCAGCCAGTCCTGCATACAGGCCCTCCCGCTCTACAATGCCCGCCCCATTTCAAATTTCAAATAAGCACCCATATACTGTTATTTAACCAAAAAAAATATTTTTATTCTCACGATGTGCGACTAAAGGTCAATCATATCAGTTTTGCGCTTTTAGTTATTCGCAGACCAATATTTTTATTCTTCGTTTTCTTGATTTTTTATCTCTAAATATATCTTATTTGAAAATGTGATCAACATAAAAGTTGTAGATCTCATCGAGATCTACACCTTTCATCTTGACCACTTTTTGATTTTTTATCTCTACATATATATACACATATATATAGACATATATAAACACATATATATACAAATGTATATACATATATAGATATATATATACATATATATACATATATATATGCATGTATATATATATACATATCTATATTAATAAGGCTGTTTCGTTCCTGGGATGTCAAGATAGTCGGTCATAGTAAATTACCCTTTTGCCCTCTGTAGGAACGAAAAAAAATGGTGCAACTGCGGCTGCGGCTCGGTCACGCGGGATCCCGGAGGGCGGGCGCGCTCAAGCGGGGGCGGGCGGGCTCACGCGGGTCAGGACAGGGACGAGCCAGGCGGGCTCAAGTGGGAGCGGGCGGGCTCACGCGGGCCAGGAATGGGCGTGCCAGCCGGCTGTGCCCGACCAGTGTGATGTTCAAACATCAACCGGGTTTCCGCTATATAAACAGCGGAAACCCGCTGTAATTGGCGATGTGGGACTAAAAGTCCCACATCGCCATTACATTTAAGTGGGCGGGGCCCGCCTGTGGGCCCCGCCTTTTATTTTTTTAGAAAACATACATTTAAGTGGGCGGGGCCCGCCTGTGGGCCCTGCCTGCTATTTTTTTAAAAAAAATAGTGCGGATGAACAGTGGCGTCCACAAATGTTTTTAAATTTTAAAAACTTAATTTTTTGTAAAGTTTTTTCAAAGTTTTTTTTTAAAATTATTTTCACTTTTTTTTAAGTTTATTTAAATAAAAAATATAACTTTTTTAAATTGTTTTTTTAAGTTTTTTTTACATGTTTTTTTAATCAAAAAAAATGTGGGCATTTAAAAAAAAATATTGCGAAGACCGGCAAGGGGCGAGCGAATACCGGCGAGGGGCGAGCGAAGCCCGCCGACGCGCGGGGGCGGGCGAAGCCCGCCGACGCCGAGGGGGCCGGCAAAGCCCGCCTTGAATGCCAAGCGGGCGAAGCCCGCTTGGTTGCGGGCGAAGCCCGCATTGATGCGGCCGAAGGCCGCCCGAGATTTTAGGGGGTTACATTTTTTATTATTTTTAATTTATTTTTTCTTTTAATATTTAGTGAATGGAAAATTATTTAAACTTTTAAATAGGTGACGGGGGCGAAGACCGACGAGGGGCGGGCGATTACCGGCGAGGGGCGGGCGAAGCCCGCCGATGCCGAGGGGGCGGGCGAAGCCCTCCTGGAATGAAAAGCGGGCGAAGCCCGCTTGATTGCGGGCGAAGCCCGCATTGATGCGGCCGAAGGCCGCCTAAGAGCATCGAGCACGGGCGTAGCCCGTGCGAAGATGCTCATGTATATATATACATATATATATATATACTAGCATCTTCGAACGGGCTATGCCCGTTCTCGATGCGTCGCTACGGGCTTCGCCCGCCTGACATTCAAGCGGGCTTTGCCCGTTCTCGATGCGGCGCTGCGGCCTTTGGCCGCATTTAGGCGGGCTTCGCCCGCCCCCTCGGCGGGCTTCGCCCGCACCCTCTGTGGGCTTCGCCCGCCCCCCGACAGTTCTTTAAAATTTAAAAAAATTTAACGTATTTAGGGTTTTCTAAATTTAATTATTTCGACCGTTCGCGATGCGTCGTTGCGGGCTTCACATGAATGTGGGCTTCGAACGGGCTATGCCCGTTCTCGATGCGTCGATGCGGGCTTCGCCCGTAACCAAGCGGGCTTCGCCCGCTTGGCATTCAAGCGGGGTTCGCCCGTTATCGATGTGGCGCTGCGTCCTTCGGCTGCATTCAGGCGCGCTTCGCCCGCCCCGGCAGTTATTGAATATTTAAAATTTTAAAGTTATCTAAAATTTCAGGAGTGAACAGTAGGTATTTTGGTGGAAAAACTATTCACAGTTCTCTTTCTTGAATAAAAGCAGATATTAAAAAAACACAAATTAAACAAATAAAAAAACAGAAATAAAAAAAACATAAAACAAAACAGAAAAAAACAGAAATTAAAACCTAAATAAAAACATAAATAAAAGCAGAAAATAAAAATAAAAAACAGCGCTTCCGCCTCCCCATTTCCCGACGCCGCCGGCGCCGGAGCCGCCGCCGGCCTGCCAGTCGCCCACCCGCGGGTTCGCCGGCCTCCGCCGAACTTGCCGGAGGTTGTCCGGCGGCGACCGGGCAGGGCCACCGCCGGCGGTGGCCCTGCCCGTGAGCTCCAAAACTGAAGCTCACGGGCAGGCCCGCTCGCCGCCGGACAACCTCCGACGGGTTCGCCGGAGGCCGGCGAACCCGCAGGTGTGCGCCTGGCAGGCCGCCGCCAGCGTCGGAAAATGGCGAGGCGGAAGGGAGGCAGGGCCGTTTATCGGGATTTTTTCCTGAGTGAACAATAACTGTTTTGGAATAAAAGCTATACGCAGACCTCCCCCTTTGCATCCGACGGCCAAATTTTGATCATGCTTGATCGGACGGTCCAGATGCGATCTATGGTGTGCTTTCAAGATATCTATAATGGTTTATATAATAAAGATATGTACGTATGTATATATATACGTATGTATATATGTACATATGTATATATACGAGCAGCTCCGCACGGGCTACGCCCGTGCTCGCTAACTCTTAGCGGGTTGCGCCCGCATTCGAGCGGGCCGCATCTGCATATGAGCGTGTTGCAACCGTCTATAAGTGGGTTGTGCCCGCATATGAGCACTAACCTTTTATTCAAAACACATAGATATGAGTACTTAAAATGATCATAAAAAATATGAATCAATATTATTATTTTTATTTTATAAGAAAATTTAAATTTTTACCTAAAAATCATATGCGCGATAGTACTCGGCCCCCGACGGGCTACACCCATGACGCTTCGGATTGCGCCTGCATCAAGCCAGTTGGCCCACAACATATACATATATGAGTACTAAAAATGACCGCACAAAAATTTTAATTAATATTTTATAATTTTTTTTCAAAAACATTTATATTTTAACAAACAATTATTGTAAAGTAGGTCTAATGATTACCTACCATAGTAGGTGTAGGGGGTATACTAATTTTTTTTGGATTTTATGAATTTCCACCATTATTTTTATTATAAGGATATTGTGTAATTACACAAATAGCCATTATATTTTATGAATTTTATTTTTTTCATAATACATGTTAAGTCTTTGGAGTAAAAGAATGAGACTATATTTGACAATTTTGAATGTTGCACCAAAGTCAACTTCTTGTATATAGTAGTTAAAGATATACGGGGTTTGCTATTGTGCGGGTAGACGGGCAAGGATCAGAACGACTCACAATCAAAAAGTGGTCAACATGAAAGTTGCATATCTAGTCGAGACGAACAACTTTTATGTCGATCACTTTTTTATTGAGAGACATTTTGACCCTCGATTTGGGGCTCGAAATGTTGATCAACTTTTAATGTGATTGTTGTGGAGTTGTTTTTATATTATACTATGGTGTTTGGTTGGCCTGGATGTATGAATAGCCGACAGGATCAGCGTCTTGTGATGTCGACCTTCTCCTGTGTAGGTGTCATCGCAAGACGGTAGTTCTGGGTGGTAAAACACGAAATTATAAACAAAAAAGGGGATCTTACTTGGGCTCTGATTGAAAGACCAAGAAATTACCCAATCATTGGAACAAAATGGGTATATAAAAATAAGATTGACTCAAATAGAGTCATAGTAAGAAACAAAGCCAGACTTGTTGCTCAAGGATACAGGTAGGAGGAGGGCATTGACTACAATCAGACATTTGCTCTAGTGGCTAAACTTGACGCACTCATGATTTTCCTTGCCTATGTCGTACATATGAAGATAAAGATATATCAGATGGATGTGAAGAGTGCTTTCCTAAATAGAACTCTTCAGGAAGAAGTATATGTGGAGCAACTCGCATGTTTTATCAATCCATCTCATCCTTCTTTTGTTTATAGATTAGATAAAGTACTATATGGTCTCAAGAAAGCTCCAAAAGCTTTGTACGAGACCTTATCCACCTTTCTTCTAGAACACTCTTTTGTAAGAGGTAATGTGGATAAAACACTTTTCACCAGAGCACATAAAAATCAGTAACTCCTAGTACATATATATAGATGATATAATATTTGGCTCAACAGACCAAAGACTTTGCAAAAGGTTTGCTGACCTAATGTAGTCTAAGTTTGAAATGAGTAGCATGAGGGAACTATCATACTTTCTTGGTCTCCAAGTAAAGCAAACTGCAGATGACATTTTCATATCTCAATCCAAGTATACCGAACACCTTATTAAGAGATTTGAGATGGAAAATGTCTCTGTCATGAAAACCCCCATGACTACCAATATTGTACTTCATAGAGATGAAAAAGGTAAGTCATTTGATCAGAAGACTTAAAGAACATCCATTGGCTCACTTCTCTATCTTACAACTAGCCGACCAAATATCATGTTTGCTACATGTATATGTGCTAGATATCCCAAAGAATCTCGATTTGATTTAGTAGACTATTCAAATGCAGATTATACTGGATGTGGGCTTGATAGAAAGAGCACTTCAGGAACTTGTCAATTCCTGGGTGCTAGACTGATCTCCTGGTTTAGCAAAAAACAAACCTCAGTCTCCACTTCTACAGCTGAAGATGGGTATATAGTTGCAGGAAGCTGCTGCTCACAAATATTGTGGATGTAGAATCAGTTGTTAGATTACAACTTCCATCTTGAGAACTCCATAATATTTTGTGACAGCTCTAGTGTTATTTCCATAGCTTTCAATCCCGTTCTCCACATCAAAACTAAGCACATAGAGATAACGCACCACATTCTCAGGGATAATGTAAATAAGGGTAAGATCAATCTTCAATACATTTCCACTGATAATCAAAGGGCTGACATATTCATTAAGCCACTTGATGAAAGCAAGCACAATTTCTCCATCAATGCATTAAAAGTGCTTGATGGAGATCTTTAGGTCACATATATTATGTAATATAACCAATTTTCTATAGAAAGGTATTGCTGGGAAAAACAACAAATTTTATGAGAAAAATATAACTGTCCATTTAGAGATGGGTCGAATACAAATTAACGCATCGTCGATTTCTACTCGACGAACAACTTCGAGAGATGACTGGAATAGTTCATTCGAATAGCACTCGACGCAGCATTGAACTCTTATCGACGCATGCATCGACACAATAGTTATTATTTTCATTCGAAGGCACGTTGATTTCCACTCCACGTCGAATTTTCGCAGTGCGCAGACTGTGTTTCTAGAAGCTACTTCGTCATATTTTGGCACGTTGAATCCACTTCCTTTCGACGTTACTTCAAATGCAACCCTTAGTTATGCCAATTCATCTTCTAAATGCAACACAATTGTTAGACATTATTATGCTTTCAAATTCTCTCCCTCTCGCTCTCCTCCTTTTTCTGCCTCTCTACTTCTCTCTTCTTTCTTCTTTGCAGGTACACATCGACGATCAATAGCTTACAATAAAGATACTCATGATGTAGTTGATTTGGCATTAGAGACACTGTTGTCTCAATTCTCTTCTCTATACCTGGAATTCTCAAAAGACTGCTATCGAAAGTTATGTGCTCAACATAATATGTTAAGGAACATTTCTGCCCAGACAAGAGTCATAGAAAAGGAATTGAGATCGTCGAAGCTCTCTGCTGAAGTTTTTACATCTTTCTTCAACGATATAAAGCAAGGGGAGAAATGTGATAGCAGGTCCCCTCCTGATTCAATGTATACTGCCATTGACCACCAGTTTCAATGTTCCCCTTATGTCTCTGAAGGGGAACCAACAGTTATCTCTCAAATCTCCATGACACCCGCACCATCTTCTCCACACACACTTCTGACTACAATCCAGGGGGAGTCTCCAAACTAGGGGAAGCCTGATCTGTTCTCCAATGATGAAGATAATTGGGCAAGCTTAAAAGAGGTTACAGTATGGGCTGATTCACCCATACCTGACAATAAAGAAATCAGGTCTGTCTCTGAAGAATCAACAACATTATCTCCTAATGTGCCTTTTCCTGCTGATGATCCTATTCTATCTCCTCCTGCTCCTACTCCTGCCCTGCTCCCTCCTGCTCCTATTCAAACAGCTCTAGAATCAGTTCCCAGACAAAGGGACATATTCAGAGGTAGAAGCACATTTAGAGGAAGAAGCACATACAGAGGAAGTCCATATGGGAGGAACATACCTGTTAGGAAAAGATTTTCTAAGGAACAAAGAAAATAGTACAAAAAGGATATATCATATAATAAAACCTATGAGAAAGTTCAAATTCCTGAAAATACAATGAAGGTGCATGATGATCTAGCTCTTGACAAATTTATTGAAGAAATAAGAGAAAGTGAACAATATGAGATTGAGGCATCTCAAAGAGAAATTGAAGAAAAGAGAAAGAAATTCATTAAAAGACTAAAAAAGGGAAAGATGCTGTGGAAGAAGAGCAAATAAAAAAGGCAATTCAAATTCCAAGTACTCTATTTGACTCTTCAAAATATGCTGACAAGAACCCACAAGCTAAAATCTTGAAAGACAAAGGACAACTTAACAAAAGGGGTCTTGGATATAATCAATACATGGAAGATCAACCATATAAAAAGAAGAAGATTGTGTTCAAGACATCTCCAACTTCTAAAAACCCACAATCAACATTCATAGTGGCATTCCTAGATTCAGAAGAGCTTGATCTGGTTGAAATAAATGAGATGTCTGTAAAAATCATCAGCCTTGGAATCAAAATTAAAGATGTCTATCCTGATGCAGAATCTGACCTGGAAAAATTATTCAAAGGACATGACAAAATCCAGCAGAACCCTAAGAAGGCCAAACCAGCCAACTTCAAATATGTTGAAAGGAAGTTCAGAAAAAGTTTATGAGGCCTTATCTATGTTTCTCAAAAAGAGTAAGTAGAACACTTCTTTGGGTAACTAATTCTGATGAACCTTCATTTATATTAATTAGAATTTTAGTTTGGTGTCATTCTTCTTTATAGTATATTTGTCTGTACTCTACTTTATTTTAACAATATGATTGAAATCACTTAAAATATTTGTAAATGTTAGAATAAATAGGGGGAGATTGTTGGGAAAACATCCTCTGAACTTATCTTACAAATAAGGTAAAAGTGATTTCATCATCTATGATTCATTACCCATGTTGTATAGAGAGGGTAATTTGGTCATTAGATGTCCTAGGATGTCACTCTCATTAGGGTGTCAAAGACCTGTCCAAAAAAGTGCAAAATTCAGTTGAGTTAAATCTTCGTCGAATAGAAGTCGACTACAAGTCGAAGTAACTTCGAATAGAAGTAAGGATAAAACTCAGACTGGTAGTCGATGCATCAGTTGAAGTCGATTCAATATTGAAGCCGACCCAACTCAGAACTACATTCGACGCAGAAGGAAGAGATCAGAGTTTAGGCATTCATCTCGAGGGATACCTCGATAAGTATTCAACACAACACTGACATCATAGTGCATTTCTAAGTTGAGGAGGATTTCGAAGCAGCTTCTATTAGAACTCAGAGGTGCGTCGATAAGAAGGCAAATGTATTCGCCGCTACGTCGAATACATACACAAAATTAGAATACTTTATGCATTCTTTTCTAAAGCCGATTCAGAAGTCATAAATGGAAATGATTTGAATTCTAACAGGTCGTTCATAACCAAGAATGGAAAGGACTCCAGAGACACAATATGTAAGACCCTCTTTTTTTTGCAATTTCACTAGGTCTTATGCCCAGAACCCGCCGCCTTGCGGTGACACCAACACTCGGGTAGGTCGCCACTACATGACGCCGATTCTGCCGGCAAGTTCACATCCAGGCCAACCATACATCACAGAGAAATTAAGCAAGAGTATAAATAATACTAAGTCCACAATCACAATATTGTATATAAAAAAATCATCAATAGTCCAGATAAGGACATGTTGAATATAAAAGGGCTCCTGCCCAGTACATAATATCCCCACTACATGCACTCGCGGAAGTAATAGATGATAATCACTCACAGAACCCGTAGTGGCTATTGCTGCTCCCGAGCTAGGCTGGCTCACCTCCTCCTGCATCGTACTCCGGTTGCGCTGGATGTAAGGCCCTAATTTTTTTTGGCAATTTATTTATTCCTCTTGGTGACGTCATAATGACGTAAGAGCGTTATGTTAACGTAGAGTGACGGCGCGCCGTCGTTAATGTGTTTTCGCGTCCGTTTGGTCGAGTCGACCAAATCATTGTAACCTTATCGAAAGTGGACTTTTTACGTTAGAAAATTAAATATAATTAATTAATTTTAGACGTGTCCGTCAAGTTTTGTTGCGATCCGAGCAATATTAGAGCATCGGCGCATTTTCGCAGATTTGTAGATTTATTGTTCGTCGTAAACTTTGGAAAATTATAAATCGGATTTTGGTTTTGACTTCGCCGTTGGATTCGTAGCGCCGGTATTCGCCTTTGGCGAATCGGTGTGCGTTTAGCCCTTCGTAATAATATAACAATATTTATATTATTACTATTATTATTATTAACATTATTATAAAATGAATATATAAATATATATTTATATAGATTCGTGGAATGAGATCTTGATCATTCAACGAATTTTTTTTCTCCCCCCCCCCCCCCAAATCCTATCTTAACCGAACCCATCTAATCCTATTGGCCTATCTCCTATATGTATGTAATATAAAAGAATATATATAGTTTTTATTTTATGCCCTATTCCATACATTAAAATCGATCGAGCATTTAGGAAAGAGGAATCCGTATTCTTCTTCCTCCCAGAATCGCAGCGCCAGAGAGTGCGTGAGGGGGAAGAGAGAGCGCTGGTTTCGTGAGCCTTTCGATCGCCGACACAGGAGTTCCGGTGGGCGAATTATATTCGTCGCCGGTGCATAGATCCAAAAAGCTCTCGACGAGAGCTACGTGTGCGTGGTAAGTATTTTCTGTTTTGTGATCTTTTTAGCGTTAGGGTTTTCGGCCCTAATCGCAGTTTTGGCCGAATCTTCGTAGGTTTCGCCTTGTCGCGCCTTCGCTTGGATCGATCTACTGCGTGGAGTGTTTCAGAGGATGAATCTGGGTAAAAATCGAGGCAGGTGGTGTCTTGCTTGCTTTTCTCCCCTTTTTGCTTACCTCGATCCATTGGTTAGCTTGATAGTAGAACTTGTTTAGAAATTATCTCTACAATCTAGGATGTGACATAAGGCCGAGAAACCCTTATTTTTGATGTAAGTCTATTTTTTGTCAAGTAGTTTGTATATGCCGGTCTATGAAATTGTTTGTTTGTAGTAGTTCAGTTCGTCGGCAGCCTTGTCGTTTTCCGACAGAGTTCAGTATCTCGGAAGCCTTGTTGCCTTCCATCTTGTCGTTTGTTCGTCATATCACTTGTTCATTGTGTCATTTGGATTGTGGCGACGTGTCAATCGTATGTTAATAGTTCGGTAAGTCTTTTGTCGATTGAATAAGTTGGAAATTTTATAAGTTATTAATATATTAAATGTTTGCTGGGCTGTGCGCATTGTGGTCTACTCCTCAGCACAGTACCGTGGTTGTTGGGATGTGTGCGTTGTGCTCTACTCCTCGGCACAGTATCATGTTTGTTGGGCTCTGCACATTGTGGTCCACTCCCCGACACAGTACATCGCTTGTTGAGTTGACCAGTCTCATTTACATTTGGTTAATAACAACTAATAAGATATATATACAACCCTTTCTGCTATTGGTACTGAGATTGCTTAGTTATAACTGCATAGATAGTTCTTATTTTCTGTTTCCGTTGATTTGTACTGACCTTGGCTGCTAGTTTGTTCATGTGGTTCCCTTCTACTTGGTGGTTTTTCGTGGTTCCTTGGTTTCTTTTGCCACCGTTTGCAACTTGTTTCTGAGGTGTTCTTTCTTTGAATGCATCAGGTTCAGAGCAGTAGCAGGTTGGGCCGATAGAGCTTGTGTCTTCAGTGCTGCAAGTTGTTGCAGTCTTTTGTTTTTCCCCTCTTGTTGTGAGGTAGCTACTTCTTTTGTTTAAAACTAGACTTATTTTCTATGGGTTCATGTCAGTTTGATGACGCCCATAGTATTTGTTTTCGGTGTTACTTGCTCTCTGGGAATGATTTATGTTATGATGCATGTTAGGTATTTTAATTATAAAAAAACTGCATTCTAGCGTAGTTACATGACATTTCTTTTAATTGAAATTAACTCTATTTTAAGAGCGATAAAACTAGCTTTTTACTTATATTAAATTAATAGGCCACATCTCCATGGCATATTCCACTGAGTCTCCATACTCATATAGGATAATAAATGAAATAAATAAAATAATTTTTTTGCTGCGTATATACTTTCTCACTTGTGGAATAGTTGATCCACCAGACTGAAGGACACGGTCAGTAAAACCTACAAATATAAACTATGTTTTAAAACATAATTCTTGTCTTTTTATAAAAATAAATGAAAGGACAGAGTTGTCTGAACGTCTGTAGTTGTCCCCTGCATGATGTGACATCACGATCACGTATTTTTCTCCCACTTTGAAAGTATTTTAATACTGAGAAAATTGCGGGTTGTGAAAGTTGGTATCAGAGCTAGGTTTTGCAAGAAGGATGGTTGGTTTGGCAAGTAAGTCAGACGACCACTTCCCTTAAGCAAAATTCTAATCTTGTCATTTCATTGCATACACACACTGATATGCCATCAGTATGTCTCGATTGAAGCATGAACACTACACTCATAAACATGAAAAGAAGTATATGGGGCATATTATGTAGTATGAGATGCATAATATGTAGTTGTATATAGATCCTCATATGAAGCAACATGTGACTGTTATGTAGTATGAGATGCATAACAATCATCACATGGATTCCCATTAGATTTTTTTATTTTCGTTACATGCAATATTATGTAGTATGGGATGCATAATACTTCATGTGCATGCCGCTCATAACATGGATTAAGGCTTTTATTATAATGCATAGCACATCATATACATCATAACATGGCATCAGCACACGTGCCAAGTTAAAGATCTACATGATGACATATGCACACACATGATTTGAAACGAAAATTTAAGCAGTCATGCATTCATATTATAAGCACAAGTGTCATTGGGATGACGATATACCATCCAAAGTTATAAGCATAACCTCATTTCATGAATCCCAGAGCAAAGTAACAACAAGAGAAAGTATTTACACATTTCTGATCTGTATTGAGTTAGAAAATTCTAGTTTGCTAGCTGAGGTGTCTTAAGCTAGGTTAATGTTCATTTGTCATGTAGTGATGCCAGCAAAGCGTATTGCGATGAGGTCAACTCCTTAGTCAGAGGGTGAGTCATCGGGTGCGTAGAGCGAAGCCATGATCGAAGGGTTGCGGCAGAGCAATGACTCTTTGTTAAGGCAAATGATTGAGATGCAATCACAAATTCATGCGATGTTGGCTGCCGTCTCAGGGCAACAACCTAGAGTGCAGGACCCTGTAGTGGGTCAAGCCGTCCCTATTCCTCCTCCTCCTCTAGTGCCTCCAGTATTACTGCCTCCAGAGATGAACATTATATCACACTTTCAGCAATTAGGACCCCTACCTATGATGGTAGAGTCGATTTCATGGCATTAGACGACTGGGTTATCGATATCGAGGAAATGTTTTCCTATTCTGGGATTTCTGCTGACCAAAAGGTGATGGTCGCCGCTTATCAGTTGAAGGGACTTGCGAAGAGCTGATGGATAAGGGAGAAGGAGAACCTTACTGATGGATGTTCATGGGAATCGATCAAAGGAATACTTCTGTAGAAGTTCTTGCCGACTGTCGAGCAAGATAAGCTTATGAATAATTTTCTGCATTTGACGCAGAGGCAACTCACAGTTAGTGAGTATGAGGTTAAATTCAGCAAATTGAGCAGATTTGCTCCGGATTTGGTAGCCTCCGAGGAGGGCAGAGTGAAGCATTTTCTGGGTGGTCTTAGGAGTGACATCCATCCGTTGGCAAGCGCATATAGATCTGAGAATTATTCGGAAGCGGTTGAAGCTTCCTTGAAGGTATAATGTAATTGATAATGCAAAGAATCATGGGTTGCAAGCGAGAAAAGACAAGAGGAAGTTTGACGACAGTGGAAGCTCTAGGGCATCTGGCCCTGCTTCGAAGAAAGGACGAAAGGAAGCATGTAGTTTCTGTGGCCGACTAGGCCATCCTTTTAAAAGGTGTTTCAAGAGGCTGGATGCGCAGAAGCAGTTTCAGGTGCATGCGATCCAGGATACACCTAAAGGAGACCTTGTTTGCACCCACTACCAGAAGAAAGGGCAAGATGTGACCTGTTGCTTCAGAAAGACTAGAGCTTGCTTCCAGTGTGGTCAGAAAGGGCATATGAAGTCTGATTGGCCGCAGTCCCAGCCCGCACTGCAAGCAGTTCCCTTGTATACTCTACTACCGTCCCCGCAACATGTGGACAAGGGGAAGGGAAAGCTCAGTGTGCTGGCCAAGGAGGAGGCTCGGTCATCTTCCCAGGTGATTTCAGGTTAGTTCTGACCTAGCTAGCAATCTTTTATAGCAAATTTAAAATTTTTGTATTTTAGTTGCACGTGGAATGTTTATAGGTGAGTTTAAGGTGAAGAATAAGTGGGCACGCGTTCTTTTCAATTCGGGTGCTACTCACTCCTTCGTGGCTATGAGTTTTGTAGACCGACATCGCTGGGTTGTTGATCAGTTAGACGATTCTCTTAACGTCAAGTTCCCCTCAGGAGATCTGGTGATGTAAAATCAGGGCATTCAGAAGTGCCCTATTTCTATAGGCGGTTTCCTAGCATTCGCTGATCTGAAGGTGTTAGATGTGGTGGACTTTGACATGATCTTGGGCATGGATTGGTTGTCCAGTTATGATGTTGTCATCCAATGCAAGGTTAAGCGTTTGGATTTTAGGGGGGACAATGACCAACCCATGAGCGTGTATGGCTTGCCACGTTAGGACTCCCAAATCATCTTTGTAGTACATGCTCGTCAATTCTTAGAGTCTGCTTGTGAGTCTTATCTTGTTTCTGTTTCTATTTTGGAAACTGCTCTTGGTGTGCCGCGTGTCGAGGAAATTTTTGTGGTACGAGAGTTTCCAGATATTTTTCCATCTAGTCTTCCTGGACTTCCTCCCGAGAGAGAGGTGGAGTTCATTTTTGATCTTGAGCCAAGTACTCGTCCTATTGCGAAGGCACCTTACTACATGGCGCCGCGTGAGTTAGAGGAGTTGCGCACCCAGTTGGTTGAGTTATTGCAGTGTGGCTTTTTTAGGCTTAGTTCTTCGCCCTGGGGTGCTAAGTCCTTTTTGTGAAGAAAAAGGATGGGTCAATGAGGTTGTGCATAGATTATTGAGAGTTGAACAAGGTGACTATCAAGAACAGATATCCGTTGCCTCCGATTGATGATTTGTTTGACCAGTTGCGAGGTAGTTCCGTGCTCTCGAAGATTGACCTTCGTTCAGGCTATCATCAGTTGAGGATCCATGAGCCAGATGTTCCGCAGACTGCTTTTTGTTCCCGATATGGTTATTTTGAATTTCTGGTGATGTTATTTGGATTAACGAATGCACCTTCTGCCTTTATGGACATGATGAACCAGGTGTTCAAGGACTTTCTTGATCACTTTGTGGTAGTTTTTATCGACGATGTTTTGGTATTTACGCTTGGTTTTGGCTCCTCTGAGAGAGCACAAGTTGTATGCAAAGTTGAGCAAGTGTGAATTCTGGCTGTCTCAGGTGTCTTTCTTGGGTCATATTGTGAGTAAAGACAGTGTCTCTGTGGACCCAGCGAAGATAGCTGTGGTTTTGGAATGGAAGAGACCTTCGACACCTAAGGAGATAAGGAGCTTATTAGGGTTGGCAGGGTACTATAGGAGATTCGTGCAATGATTTCCAGTGTTGTCTGCACCGTTAACCAAGCTTACGCAGAAAAGCGCAGCTTTTGTTTGGGGCGATGCCTGTGAGGAAGCTTTCCAGGAGCTGAAGAAGAGGTTGTGTTCCGCCCCAGTTTTGGCATTGCCTACTGAAGGACTAGAGTATGTTGTTTACGTGGATGCTTCGCGAGTTGGGATTGGTTGTGTTTTGATGCAAGATGGCAAAGTGATTGCGTATGGATCGAGGCAATTGAAGGTCCATGAAAAGAATTATCCTACGCATGACTTGGAGTTTGCTGCTGTCATCTATGCTTTGAAGCTGTGGAGACATCTTCTGTATGGAGTGTCGTGCAAAATCTATACGGATCACAAGAGTTTGGAGTATGTCTTCACTTAGAAGGAGTTGAATTTGCATCAGCGTAGATGGTTAGAGTATGTTGCGTACTATGAGGTTGATATCCCTTATCATCCCGGTAAGGCTAACGTGGTGGCGGACGCCTTGATCAGAAAGCCCGCACATGTATTTAACCTTTCTGTGCAATCCTTGGCGGAGGAGGTCTTATTGATGAACATAACCGTTGGGAGTAGCGCTTCGTCGAGTAGCTTGGAAGTTGTAGAGCCTTCTTGGATTACGCCTACAAAGCTACATTAGAAGGTCGATCCCAATTTGCAGCATATCCAGAGTAGAACTGAAAAGGGGGAATTACCGGACTATTCGATTGATGACATTGGTACCTTGAAGTACCACGACAGGTATTGCATTCCCGCGGTTGAGGGTATTCGAGCAAAGATTTGTAGTGAAGCGTATGGTTCTAGTGTTTCCTATCATCCTGGTTTCACAAAGATGTATAGAGATCTGAAGCAGATCGTTTGGTGGTCAAGTATGAAAAATGATATCACTAAGTATATTTCTGAATGCTACACCTGTCAGCGTGTCAAGGCAGATCATAAGAGGCATGAAGGTAAGATGACCCCTTGGATATTCCAAGCTGGAAGTGAGAGAGTCTTTCTATGGATTTCATTGCCGGTTTGCCGAGATCTCCCTGAGGGCATGATTTTGTGTGGGTGATTGTCGACAGATTTACAAAGTGTACTCACATCGTGCCTTTTAAGATTGGCTATTCCAAGGAGAAAATAACAGAGCTTTATTTGGATGAGGTCATTAGATTGCATGGTGTGCCAGTAAGTATTGTGTCAGATCGGGATTCTAGATATATGTCTCATTTTTGGCGGAGCATGCAATGAGCTTTGGGCACTGACCTTAAATATTCTACCACTTACCATCCGCATACCAATGGTCAAACGGAAAGAGTAAATCAAATTTTGGAAGACATGATTAGTTGTTATATACTGGACCATGGGGGAGCTTGGGATAAACGTCTTGGACTTATGAAGTTTGCTTACAACAACAACTATCAGGAGAGTTTGCAGATGGCGCCCTTTGAAGCCTTATATGGGAGGCGTTGTTGAACTCCCCTGTTTTGGGCTGAAGTTGGTGAGAAACCTTTTCTTGACCCCGAAGCCTTGGAAAATATGAGTGTTGCGGTGTCGCATATTCGTGAAAAGCTACGACTGGCTCATGAGCGATATGAAAAGTATGCAAATCAGTGCAGGGTTGATCTGGAGTTTGCGGTTGGGGACATGGTTTTTCAGAAGGTCTCTCCGATGCCAGGTGTTAAGAGATTTGGAAGGAACCACAAGTTGGATCCCAGTTATGTGGGACCTTTCCAGATTGTGGAGCGCATCAGAGTGTCTGCTTATAGGCTGGAATTGTCTGCTTCTTTCCCTGGTGTTTACGACGTGTTTCACGTGAGCCAGTTGCGAATGTGTGTTCTTAGTGATCTTTATGTACTCGACTCGGCGCCCCAGTTGCAGCCTAATCTCTCATATGTCGAGGAGCCTGTCCGTATTCTGGAGACGCAGGATTGAGTGCTGAGAAGGAAGATAATTCCTATGGTTAAAGTTCTCTGGCAAACTCAGGACGTCAAGAGTGAAACTTGGGAATTGGAATCTGCTATGAGAGAATTTCATCCCCAGCTGTTCTCATAGTCTTCTCTGGTTAGTGTTTCTATCCAACAAGTTTTATCTCATCTCTCCTCTGCCCACTTGTTTCGATTTGTGTTCCAAGTTTCGGGACGAAACTTTCTTTTCGGAGGGGTGACTGTAACGCCCTTGATTTTTTCAGGCAATTTATTTATTCCTCTTGGTGACATCATAATGACGTAAGGGAATTACGTTAACGTAGAGTGACGGTGCGCCGCCGTTAGTGCGTTTTCGCGTCCGTTTGGTCGAGTCGACCAAATCTTTGTAACCTTATCGAAAGTGGAATTTTTTTTACTTTAGGAAATTAAATTAATTAATTTTAGACGTTTCCGTCAAGTTTCGCTGCGAATCCGAGCAATATTAGAGCCTTAACGCATTTTCGAAGATTTGTAGATTTATTGTTCGCCGTAAACTTTGGAAAATTATAACTCGAGAACGGCTCGTCGAATTTTGGTTTTGACTTCGCCGTTGGGTTCGTAGCTTCAGCATTCACCTTTGGTGATAATTTCGTTCGAATCGGTATGCGTTTAGCCCTTCATAATAATATATCAATAATATATTATTATTATATTATTAATATTACTATTATTATTATTAACATTATTATAAAATGAATATATAAATATATATTTATATAGATTGGTGGAATGAGATCTTGATTCATTCAATGAACCCCCCGGTCGGGTCTCACTCTGGTAGACTGAATATGACTGAATAATATTAAAAAAAAACGCAAAAACTTTCACCCAGCTGGCCAGCTCTCTCTCTCCCCGCTCTCTCTCTCTCTCCCGCTCCCCTCTCTCTCTCCCCGCTCTCTCTCTCTCCCCCCCCCCCCGTTCTCTCTCTCTCTCCCCGCTCTCTCTCCTGCTCCCCCCTCTCTCTCTCTCTCTCTCTCTCTCCCCGCTCAAACGTCGGCGACCCCTCCAAACTCCGGCGGCCTCGACCTCCAACAACACGCCATCAGCTCTCCTCTGCTCTCCTTATAACGGCGATCCAAGGCCGACCCAACTCCTCCCACCTAGAGATCTCTCCATCATGTTCGAGCTTCTCCTCCCCAGATCTGACCGCCGCTTTCATGGCCGAAACTTCCGGCGAGCTCCAAGCCTCACTTTCAGCGAGATCCCTTCTTCTCCGGCGTGATCCACTCTTATTTCCACAATTTCAGTCCGCCATTACCTCTTGACTTTATTCAGTCCGCTGAATTGGATCTCTTGACGACGTCTTTCTCCTCTCTCGGTCGTTGGATCACCGGGGAGAACCTCTTGGATCTCCACGGAGAGCCAAAAGGAACTCCGCGGAGAGCCAAAAGGATCTTCGCGGTTCTCCGGATCTCCGGGGAGAGCCTTTTGGCTCTCCGGGGAGAGCCTTTTGGCTCTCCG
The DNA here is from genome assembly GCA_033032865.1 of Dactylorhiza incarnata. NCBI lineage: Eukaryota > Viridiplantae > Streptophyta > Magnoliopsida > Asparagales > Orchidaceae > Dactylorhiza > Dactylorhiza incarnata. The sequence goes on from JAWHQI010000130.1 coordinate 4,271,550, forward strand.
GGGAGAGCCATTTGGCTCTCTGGGGATACCCTTTAGGCTCTCCGGGGAGACCCTTTTGGCTCTCCGGGGAGACCCTTTTGGCTCTCCGGGGAGACCCTTTTGGCTCTCCGGGGAGACCTTTATAATGATATAATTTCATATAAATTGTTTATGAAATATGAAACATTGAATTTCTACCTATCATTTTAAATGCAATATTTAACATAATCCAATTGAATTGGAATTTTTTTTGATCAGAATTACTATAAATTAACATATATATATAATGTTCGGCCTCACTTCAGTCCAACTACATTGGTTCAGCTTATCAAAACTGCATCCATGTAGTTTATCAAAAATGCATGGGTGCAGTGATTCAAAACTGCACCCTTACGGTTCTTATAAATTGCTTTGGTGTAGTTCTGACAAATTTCATAGGGATAGTTTATTAAAAAGGTAAGCCCAACTTTTTTTCATGATGCTCTTTTGTATATATAATATTTCATATTTTTTCCACCACAACGGTTTGTAGATTTCCCTATTAAATTCAATTGAGAAACATGTATTAGGCAACATTATTCAATTGGGCATTCCTGAATGATCCTCTTGGGAACAAGGAGCAATTGAGCATTCCTGAATGAACCTTCGGTGAAGGCCACAGAAGGACCTGCTTACAAATACGCCGCGCAGTATCATGTTGCAGATCTGGGAAAAGTGAAAACTGAGAGTGGCACAGAAATGTTAGCTACTGAAGAAAGAGATTAAAAAGTAAAGTAATAGGGATGAATATTGATGAGACTATAACATATATAAAGCTATTTTGGTCAAACATAAGCCCGTCTGGCTTATATATGATGTGTCTGTGCATCAAATAGTTGTATATCTGAACCGAACTTTATTAATTTGTTGTGGTGCGTCAGTATGGTGTGGTGTGGTGTGTTGTGGCTAACGTCTTTTAAATCTATATAATATATATGCAAATATAGATTTTCAGACTACAATAAATTGAGGCGTTCATCTTTAAGATTTATTAAATGCATGTCTGTGAAATTATCGGTTCAGTGTTGTGGCTAACGTCTTTTTTCTTCGATAAATCTTCCTCCGCAGGAAAAAAATGCTTAGTTGAAAAAATTCATAATACTCTTCCCTAGGATCAATGGTGGGTATTAAGAGGCTGGTGATGCAGTTGATTAGTTAATAAAATATTTTTGAAAATTAATTAGAAAAAATTGTGTTGAAATCAACTCAAAAACTAGCAGGTTTATACAATGAATGTTCATGTTGGTTCAACATTTATATGATACAGCTGTGGTCTTCTCCTGTGTTGATCTTCAACTGATTTTGACAAAATATTAATAATGAATATTTGATTTTGACAAAAAATAACTTTAATTAAAACTTAAATGATTATTTTGAAATATAAATGTATTATTTTATTAAAAAAAAAGATAAAAGACAACAGATGAGAAGACCACAGCTTCAATAAGGGATGATCGATTTTTTTTCCAGCAAATTAGATGCATTTTCATCTTTTGATGAAAACTATGGGGTTGTTTTTCAACAAATTCATATTGAGAATATGAACTATAGAAAACATCTTTGGATCTACACAATGTAATTTTACCATTTATTATATATATTAGAAAGTTATAAACCACAAGAATGTTTTGCGTGGAGTTCAAGCTAATGGAGAATTTCAGATAATTTAATGAAAATGGTCATCTCAGATGTACATAATTACTTGGAAAAAAGTTGAATATTAAAAAAAATGAATAAATGTCTGCTATCAACTTCAACTATATATACCATATCATGGTATGCTTCCGTGAACAATTGATCATCGTAAAAGAAAAAAAATGATTTGTAAAAATTAAAATAATAACCATATCACTCTAGGAAATGTTTTATATAAGTGTTTAATGAAGCAACATTTTCAAGGATCCAGATGGTTCTCCGCGGAGAGCAAATGATTCTCCGCGGAGATCCAAAAGGTTCTCCGCGGAAAATCATTTGGATCTCCACGGAGAGCTATTTGGATCTCCGCGAAGATCCAAATGACTCTCCGCGGAGATCCAAATTGTCATCTCGGTGATATGAATAATCACTGCAAAGAGCATTCATCTCTCCCTCCCTCCATTTTTTTCTTCCTTTCCCTCTTTTTTCTTCTTCCCTCCCCCTTTCCCTCTCCTCCCCCTCTTTTTTCTCCTCCCCCTCTTTTTCTTTTTTCTCCCCCCCCCTCCCCCCTTTTTTCCCCTCATACCAGAGTGGAACCCGACGCCCCCCCATAATCCTAACCGAGCTAATTCTATTGGCTTATTTCCTATATGTAATATAAAATAATATATAGTTTTTATTTTATTTCCTATTCCATACATTAAAACCAATATAGCATTTAGGAAAGAGGAATCCGTATTCTTCTTCCTCCCAGAACCGCCGAGCCAGAGAGTGCGCGAGGGAGAGAGAGCGCTGTTTTCATGAGCCTTTCGATCGCATCCACAGGAGTTCCGGTGAGCCAATTCATCGTCGGAGCATAGATCCGGAAATCTCTCGACGAGAGCTACGCGTGTGTGGTAAGCAGGGGCGGATCTAAGGGGGGCCAGCGGGGGCCCGGGGCCCCCCAAGAATTTTGCAAAAATATTACGAGATTTGGATTCCTCTCGTCGAGCCAATGAATTTAGACTACTTACACGTCAAAAACGGTGTCCGAATGAAGGAGAAATATCTCCGAGAAGATGGAGATTTCCATTTTTTTACGAGAGGAAAACGATGCTTGACCCCCCTTCTACGAATCCACTGCCATTTTGATCTGTCCTGCTTTGATTTCCGCAAGCATGCATCGACCTCTACGCCAGTAGACGGTCACAAAATCATGTGTGTCATCTACAACAAGAACGTCGACGCCTCCCAACATGGCCGACATGTCCGTTCCCTGCATCTGTCATCTCTTGCGCCTCCACGATCCTTATCGTCGTCGACGAAGACATCCATTTGGTAAACGACACATTTGTCAAGGGAAAAAAACAACGCTCGTCATTCTGTTTTCATCCTGTCGTGGTCCTGTCGTCCCTAGCCATAGCTGAAGCCTCCATCAATCCCCCTTTTGGCGCCCAACGACTCCTACTCGCTACTCACGAGATCCTTGCTGATCGAATCCGCTCAATCACTCGCGTATGTCATTCTTGCTGACCGCACGGGGAAGAGCTGTCGTTTCTTCATGAGCCGCCCAATGCTCGTTCCTGCAATTGGTGCTACTCCCATCTTAGTCGAGCTATAGTGGGGTCGGCTATATGGATCCTTTGTCGAGCTTCTACCATCTTAGTCGAGCTTCTCGCATCTTCTCTGCAATTGGTGCTACTCCTGTCTTATCTCTGATACATTCATTCCTAATTTTAATCAGTCTCGTGTGTCCACACATACACCTAAGCATTCTCATTTCCGCAACTCCCATTTTTTGCTCATGTACACAATTCACTGCCCAACACTCAGAACCATAGAGCATCGCTGGTCTAATTGCAGTACGGTAAAACTTGCCTTTAAGTTTTAATGGTACTTTACGATCACATAAGATCCTTGACGCGCCTCTCCACTTCAACCAACCCGCTTTGATTTTATATTTAATACACTATATTTAAAAAAAATTACTTCACCTTTTGATTGCCCCCCTAGTCAAAATTCCTGGATCCGCCCCTGGTGGTAAGTATTTTCCATTTCATGAACTTTTTAGCGTTAGGGTTTTCGGCCCTAATCGCCGTTTTGGCCGAATCTTTATAGGTTTCGTCTTGCCACACCTTCGCTTGGATCGATCTACGGCGTGGGGTGTTTCAGAGGACGAATCTGGGTAAAAATCGAGGCAAGTGGTGTTTTGCTTTCTTTTCTCCCCTTTTTGCTTACCTCAGTTGGTTAGCTTGATAGTAGAACTTGTTTAGAAATTATCTCTACAATCTAGGATATGACCTAAGGCCGAGAAACCCTTGTTTTTGATGTAAGTCTCTTTTTTGTCAAGTAGTTTGTATGTGTCGATCTATGAAATTGTTTGTTTGTCGTAGTTCAGTTCGTCGGAAGCCTTGTCATTTTTCGACGGAGTTCAGTATGTCGGAAGCCTTGCTGCCTTCCGTCGTGTCGTTTGTTCGTCGTATTACTTGTTCGTTGTGTCGTTTGGATTGTGTCATCGTGTCAATCGTATGTTAATAGTTGGGTAAGTCTTTTGTAGATTGAATAAGTTGGAAATTTAATAAGTTATAAATATATTAAATTTTGCTGGGTTGTGCGCATTGTGGTCTACTCCCCGGCACAGTACCGTGGTTATTGGGTTGTGCGCATTGTGGTCTACTCCCCGACAAAGTATCATGTTTGTTGTTGTTTATTGGGTGTCGACTAATCACATAGGGGGGAGGGGTGAATAGGTCTTTCAAATTATATTATCCCCTCTGTAGGTGTTCTTGATTTCTGGTTAATAGATCTCTAAGTTATAAAGCATAACACAGAAAACACACAGAAACTTATATAGGTTCCTCAAGACAGAGTGTCTTGAGTAGTCCTCTTTCCCTCTGCGCCTACCTAGTAGTGTGCTAGGCTTGGCAAACTCCGCCAAAAACTTTAGGCCCTCAAGCCTTACACCACGGACCCGCAAGTCCTACAGCCTAGGCCCGCAAGCCCCTACTGCACCCGAGCCCGCAAGCTCGACACTCAGGCCCTCAATCCCTACACAACACAGACCCGCAAGTCCACTGTCCTGGCCCTCAAGCCTCACAACTCTCCAGCCCTCAAGCTAGACAAATAGGCTCGCAAGCCTTACAAAAATTACAGTGTTAAAAGACTGTTACTTCCGCCGGATGAAGATCGACAATTTTAGCCTGATGAAGATCGCCTTCTTTAGGTTGAAGAAGATGCTTCTTGATTTGGAGTTTCAACACTTGATCTTCTTTAGCCTCATCTTCTTTTGCATGATGTTGATCGTCTACTTTTCAGTCGATGGAGATGACTGATTCTTCAGAGAGCACTTGATGCTTGTTCTCTACTTGTGTTTTCTTCTTCTCCGCAGCAACGACGAGATTCTTTTCCGTTTTTCTTTTCTCACGATTTCTTCTGGTTCTAGGGCATCCTATTATCTCTTTTATAAGAGTGCGAGGTCCCCAACGGTCTCTGAAAAAGTTCCTTAAGCATCAGACGCCCATTCCATAAGAGCACACGCTTATTGGATAATCAGGCGGCGCCATTAAATGATGATAGCGCGTCCACAACATTTGAATCTGTCTCGACGATATTTCTATTATTACAACGACATGGATGATATCTCGACGACAGGACTTTGTCGATGCCTTGAACTTGGTAGATCTTTCAATTCTTCTAGCTTCTGCCTCTGATGCAGTTATCTCGACGATATGAGACATTCTGGCGCTTCTGCATATACGACGATATGCAATCTCTGACTGTGTCGTCGTAATCACCTTGTTCTCTCGACGACATGCCTTCTTTGCGACGAGGTTCGACGCCATCAGTCATACTTAGCCTTTTCAGCGACAAGGCTTCTTCACGACGATGTCTGTTCTTCTCGAGGACAAGGCCACTTTGGTGAAGTCGACGATACTGCGTCTTCTTGAAGATATTTCTTCCTTTTGTCTTCATTCTTCTCTTTGTTCGACGAACGACGATCTTTGTTCGACGAACAGCATTCTGCGTTCGACGAGCTTCATTCTTCTATCCCGTCTCAACGTTCGACGAACTCCATTCTGCGTTCGACGAATAGTCTTCTGCGTTCGACGAACACGTCAAGTCTCTGCGGTCGACGATCTTCCTTCTGAGTTCGACGATCATGCTTCTGCGTTCGACGATCTTGCCAAGTCTCAGCGTTCGACTAACTTGCCAAGTCTCAGCGTTCGACGATCTTCTTTCTGAGTTCGACGAACAGCATTCTGCGTTCGACGAACTTCCTTCTACTAACCTCCTGAGATTTATAAGCTAGAGAAGTGATCAAATACAAAGTGAAGTAGTCTTGACTTGGTGACTTCTTCAAATCAGGAATCATGTGGGTAAGATTCCCAACAATCTCCCCCTATTTGAAGAAGTCAGAATCTCAATTCAAGACTACTTTCACTTGACAATAAATATTATAATCTTAACTTTTGATCATGTAAGATTGTACTTATCTTTGCTGAGCTTTCTGAGTACATAAGGCATGTAGCTCCCCCTTGATTTGATGTCTCTTCTTTTGTGGCTCCCCCTACACCTTTCCTCCCCCAATCTTTGAGGTCTTTCTACTTGAGCATCTTTGTCTTGAACATATGCTATTTCTCTCCCTTTCTGACTTTTTTCCTGGAGCTCTTCTTTAGGTAGACAATGGTCTAAGCTCCCCCTTGCTCAGTCATAGTTCATCCAAATCCTGAGAGATTTTCTAACCAATCATCTTGCAGAGGAGGGCTTTTCCCACAATATCTGCCAACTGCTTTCCTTGTTGATTTAAGCTTTTCCTTTCCAGAGATCCATAGGTTTTGCTCGAGTGCCCGCACCAAGCCAGAGCCTTGTCAAGGTCTACCTGAGTAATCTTTTCGTCTTCCTCCCCCTTGGCAAAGGCTGGCAACTGAAGAGCCCTGTTCAATCTTTTGGGATTCACCTTAACCTCTCTCCTGTTAATTTCGCTCTTCACAGACGTTCCCTTCGAGCCACCCTTGGCATTTGAGTAGAACTCCAACACTTCTCTTTTTAATATTACTGTCGGCTCAGAGAGGGCGAATTCCAGGCCGATTGCCTCGAGCAGCTTAATGGTGCTCTGGATTTCTTCTGATCCTTCTGAGAGTCCATTCCTCACCACTTCACTTCCTTCGTACAGAGAATCTTCCTTCTTTGGCGCCATCTTTTGCTTGATCCAGGAGGATTTCAGCACTGTCGACTCGTACACTTCACCTTGGCTTTTAGGTCTTCTAGAGCTAAAATCTCCCCCTTGATGGGATGTTCACTTATCTTTACTGTTAGTCCCCCCTAATCAGTGCACCTTTGCATGTGGTGAGTTTTTCTTAGTCCAGAGTTGAGCCAGGAGCACTTATTGTCCATTAGCCTTGTTGCTTTTTAATGGCTAAATGGACTACCCTGCAAGACAGATTTAATATCCCTTAGGAACCCAAGGTTACTTGGGTCCTAGGTTCATGTTAGCATAATAGGGAATCCTTCTACTCACCACAGCCCTTCCAGGAGGTCTCTCCTTTGCATTAGGCACACTAGGGTTGTGCCAACAGTCAATGGCAAAGTGTCCCACTTTGCCACATCACCAACATTCATGGATGTTGTACCTTCTTTTCTGAACAATTTTTGAAGTATGTTCAGTAGAGAAGGCATCAGCATTCTCCCTATCTCTCTCATCTAAGTGCTGATTAGCTACTCTAGTATCATTGTTTCTTCTTGACTTTATCTGTTTGTCAGCAACAGATGTCAGCTTGGTAGCTGACATGGTGTTGATGGCATCAGATATGTTCAAGTGTGAATTGATCATACTGGGGCTACTGGTCTGCTTCTTATCTGGAAGAGATTGAGAAGATGTTGCACCTTTATCCTTGAGAGTGGGGGCTGGGGCACCAAACATAAATGGTCCATGATGGGCCATTTGAATTTCCTCATAGGGAGCCTTTAATGCACTCACCCAAACGCCATTTCTCTTTCCATAGTCAGGAGCATTTCCATGACTAATAGAGCTTCCATTCATCCAGTGACCATGGACACTGTCCTGATCATACCTATTTGAGGGAAGCACTACCTTCTGAAAGGTGGTGTGAGGCTCTGCTTTAGTTTTGCCCCTTTCTCCATTCCCAACTTCTATTGTCCCTTCATTGTAACACAATCCCCTCCTATTTTCATAGGAGGAGAAGGTGTCAATGATGGGCAGTTCAGTTTTGGGCTTAGAGAATTGAGCCACCAAGCTTCTTTCCTTAAGAAGGTCATTCTTAAGTTTCTTGATAAGTTCTTCCCTTCGATCTCTTTCATCATAAAGCTTGTCTATGATTTTGTTGAGCTCACATGAGTTGGTGCCCTCATTAGGGGACATACCCATTTCCTTCTTCATCTCAGCCTTAATGGGCCTGAGTGATTCTAGCTCCTTAGCTTGCTTCTTAACAAGCTTCTTGCTCTTTCTCAGAGCTCCCAAGAGATCACCAAACTATTCTATTAGATCAGCATGGTTCTTATTGTTGCATGATGAGCAGTCTTCTGCATCATCTTCAGAGGATGAACAATCACCTGTTGCACTCTTGGTTTTCTTAATTGAAGCAGGTAGTAAAGATGTGTGAGTAATGCATACCTGATCATGATGTGATTCATCATGATTTTCTTCATCTAATAGAGCCATCAACCCACAAACTTCCTCATCCTCAGAGTCACAGTCTGTGAGAGTCAAGGGTGCTCTTATTATTTCTCCTGCTCCAGAGCATTCTTCATCTTTTGATTCACTGTCTGAAGTAGTCAGTGGTGCTCTGATGCATACCTCTTCATGAGAGGTTTCTTCTACAAAATCTTCCTCTGACCCTTCCATGAGGGATTTTAAGGAGTCCCACATGTCCTTTGCTGTTATGCAATGACTCAGCTTCTGGTGTGTTTCCAAATCTACTTCACCAGCTAGAATGCTTCTTACTTATTTGTCCAAGCTGGCTAGAAGAGTCTCATTTTTTAACATTGTCATGGAGGGTCCTTTTTGAACAATCAAAAACATTCTTGGATCCACTACCTCCATGAATATTTTAGCTCTTATCTTCCAAAGGAAAAAGTTCTCTCTAGAACAAACAACTATTCTTGACTCCATAGCTGTGATACTTGGACACCCAAAGGCAGATCTGTTCAAGCTGTTAAGCTTTTCTTTGAACAACCTAGCTTTGATACCACTTGTTGTTTATTGGGTGTCGACTAATCACCTAGAGGGGGGGGGGGGGTGAATAGGTCTTTCAAATTATATTATCCCCTTTGTAGGTGTTCTTGATTTCTGGTTAATAGATCTCTAAGTTATAAAGCATAACACAGAAAACACACAGAAACTTATAGAGGTTCCTCAAGACAGGGTGTCTTGAGTAGTCCTCTTTCCCTCTGCGCCTACCTAGCAGTGTGCTAGGCTCGGCAAACTCCACCAAAAACTTCAGGCCCTCAAGCCTTACACCACGGACCCGCAAGTCCTACAGCCTAGGCCCGCAAGCCCCTACTGCACCCGAGCTCGCAAGCTCGGCACTCAGGCCCTCAAGCCCTACACAACACAGACCCGCAAGTCCTGTGCCTACATCCTAGGCCCGCAAGCCCCTACTGCGCCCGAGTCCTCAAGCTTGACAAGATCATACCCGCAAGTCCACTGCCCTGGCCCTCAAGCCTCACAACTCTCCAGCCCTCAAGATAGATGGTGTCGGACCCGCAAGTCCACTTCCCTGACCCTCAAGCCTCACAGCTCTCCAGCCCTCAAGCTAGACAGTGTCAGACCCGCAAGTCCACTTCCCTGGCCCTCAAGCCTCACAGCTCTCCAGCCCTCGAGCTAGACAAATAGGCCTGCAAACCTCACAAAAATTACAGTGTTAAAAGACTGTTATTTCTGCCGGATGAAGATCGACAACTTTAGCCTGATGAAGATCGGCTTCTTTAGGTTGAAGAAGATGCTTCTTGATTTGGAGTTTCAGCACTTGATCTTCTTTAGCCTCCTCTTCTTTTGCCTGATGTTGATCGGCTACTTTTCAGTCGATGGAGATGACTGATTCTTCAGAGAGCACTTGATGCTTGTTCTTTACTTGTGTTTTCTTCTTCTCCGCAGCAACGACGGGATTCTTTTCCATTTTTCTTTTCTCACGATTTCTTCTGGTTCTAGGGCATCCTCTTATCTCTTTTATAAGAGTGTGAGGTCCCCAACGGTCTCTGAAAAAGTTCCTTAAGCGTCAGACGCCCATTTCATAAGAGCACGCGCTAATTGGACAATCAGGCGGCGACATTAAATGCTGACAGCGCGTCCGCAACATTTGAATCTGTCTCAACGATATTTCCATTGTTACAACGACATGGATGATATCTCGACGACAGGACTTTGTCGATGCCTTGAACTTGGTAGATCTTTCAATTCTTCTAGCTTCTGCCTCTGATCCAGTTATCTCGACGATACGAGACATTCTGGCGCTTCTGCATATACGACGATATGCAATCTCTGACTGTCGTTGTAATCACCTTGTTCTCTCGACGACATGCCTTCTTTGCGACGATGTTCGATGCCATCAGTCATACTTAGCCTTTTCAGCGACAAGGTTTCTTCACGACGATGTCTGTTCTTCTCGACGACAAGGCCACTTTGGTGAAGTCGACGATACTGCGTCTTCTTGACGATATTTCTTCCTTTTTTCTTCATTCTTCTCTGCGTTTGACGAACGACGATCTTCGTTCGACGAACAGCATTCTGCATTCGATGAGCTTCATTCTTCTGTCCCATCTCAGCGTTCGATGAACTCCATTATGCGTTCGACGAACAACCTTCTGCGTTCGACGAACACGCCAAGTCTCAGCAGTCGACGATCTTCCTTCTGAGTTCGACGATCTAGCTTCTGCGTTCGACGATCTTGCCAAGTCTCAGCATTCGACGATCTTCCTTCTGAGTTCGACGAACAGCATTCTGCGTTCGACGAACTTCCTTTTACTAACTTCCTGAGATTTATAAGCTAGAGAAGTGATCAAATACAAAGTGAAGTAGTCTTGACTTGGTGACTTCTTCAAATCAGGAATCATGTGGGCAAGATTCCCAACATTTGTTGGGCTGTGCGTGTTGTGGTCCACTCCCTGGCACAATAACTCGCTTGTTGAGTTGACCAGTCTCATTTACATTTGGTTAATAACATCTAATAAGATATATATATTCAACTCTTTCTGCTCTTGGTACTGAGATTGCTTAGTTATAACTGCATAGATAGTTCTTCTTTTCTGTTTCCGTTGATTTGTACTGACCTTGGCTGCTAGTTTGTTCGTGTGGTTCCCTTCTACTTGGAGGTTTGTTGTAGTTTCTTGGTTTCTTTTGCAACCGTTTGCAACTTGTTTCTGAGGTATTTTTTCTTTGAATGTCTCAGTTTCGGAGCAGTAGCAGGTTGGGCAGATAGAGCTTGTGTCTTCAGTGCTGCGAGTTGTTGCAGTTTTTTGTTTACCCCCTCTTGTAGTGAGGTAGCTACTTCTTCTGTTTAATACTAGACCTATTTTCTATGGGTTTGTGTCAGTTTGTTGACGCCCATAGTGTTTGTTTCTGATGTTTGACTACTTGCTAGTTTTTTCTGCTGTTACTTACCGTTAGTTTATTTACCTGCTCTCTGGGAATGATTTATATTAGGATGCATGTTAGGTATTTTAATTATAAAAAAGCTGCATTCTAGCTTAGTTACATGACATTTCTTTTAACTGAAATTCACTCTATTTTAAGAGCGATAAAACTACCTTTTTACTTATATTAAATTTAGAGGTCATATCTCCATGCCATATTTCGCTGAGTCTCCTTACTCATATAGGATAATAAACGAAATAAATAAAATATTTTTTTCGCTGTGTATATACTTTCTCACTCGTGGACTAGTTGATCCACCAGACCGAGGGACACGGTCAGTAAAACCTAAAAATGTAAACTATGTTTCAAAACATAATTCTTTTGTCATTTTATTAAAATAAATGAAAGGACAGGGTTGCCTAAACGTCAGAAGTTGTCCCCCGCACGGTGTGACATCACGATCGCGTATTTTTCTCCCACTTTGATAGTATTTTAATACTGAGAAAAATGCTGGTTGTGACACTGGATCCCCTATGGTGTTTGGTCACAACCGACCATTAGTCAAAAGACTAAGACAATCCCCCACCCTCCCCCGGTGACTCCTAGGCACCGTGCGGTAGGTATAAAGAGGAGGACATCAAAGTAGAAGTACAAGCAGATGGCGGTGGCTTTAACTACCATGAAGCATCTACTAGAATTATCTAGCACCGGGCCTACTTATACAATTATAATATAACATCAGTAAAGTAGTAGAAAAGAAATAATAATAAAGAACCAGTATAGTAAATGGTAAAGGCAGCTAGCTACCATCACAGTAAAAAGATAACCATAACTTATAAGAATGCACATACAAACTTATAAGCTAAAAGGTCATTTTGCAAGGCTCATCGTACAAAAGATCCCATAATAATTTATACGATGAAGGTATAGGTTTTATGCAATGATATGTAAGATATGATGTGATATGTAAGGTTTAATGAATATGTTTCACACCAGTGCGACTCACCCACACGACTATGCGCACACAGACCTTTAGTTCCCTGATTTGGAGTTAGCTAAACTCTCAGGTACCTCTCGTAGTGCCTAACAGAGGCAGTGGGTTGGGCCACCCCACTCCAAGGCCGGTATTCACACTACCTGATAGTTTATAGGTATGTAGTCTAATTTACCTAGAGGGGGGGGGGGGGGTGAATAAGTCTCTTTGAGTTTTACTTAAATATTTCTAGCAGTTAAGTAGTAAATAAAAGCTCAAGCACACACAGAAAACACACAGTTATTTATAGTGGTTCCCCAAGACAATGTGTCTATGGGTAGTCCACTTTCCCTCTACACCTTTCAAACAGTGTGTTAGACAAGGCAAAATCCACCAATCTCAGCTCCTAGAGCTTACAACACAGACCCCTCAGGATCTCTCAGGCTTGCTCCAAGCCCTACCTCATGCCTAACTGCCCTACTAACTCAGAGTGCTCCCACTCCTACAGCTCAGAGATCACCTTGATCTCCTACCTCAGGACTATCAAGAAGCCCTACTTTTTAGGAAAACTTCCTTACAACTCAGGCTCAACAACCCTACCAAACTCATGCTTAACAGCCCTACAGGTCAGGTTCAACAACCCCTACAAACTCAGGCAATGTGCCTTACAGCTCAGGTTCAGCAACCCTAAAAACTTAGGCAATGTGCCTTTTAAGCTCAGAACAACACAGTTCCTATAGTGAGTAAATGTTTAGCTTAAAATATTTGACAGTAGTAGTATAATGTCTTTTGTTGTTCCTGCACAGCTGGTGCTATTTTGAAGCTGGGTTGAACGAAATCTTCAGTCCTTGCTTCTTTCTGATCCTTCTCTTCAGTAGAGGAGTAATGATCTTCTTGCTCTTCTGGATAGAAGAGTTATCTTCTCGCCTTCTATCTTCTTGCTGGTTCAGTTAGCAGGAGGAGAGAAAACTTGAAAGTCGTCAATGGAACAGTGATAATGGCTCTCTCCTTTTCAGCACACCAACAACTCCTTCTGAAAGTGCCCTAGGTTGTTCTTTTATGCTCCATTTGTCTTCAACGACTCTTAAGAAGGGGCCCTGACACTTTGGAAGAGGATGGAAAACTTTATCTTCACTTTACAGCTGTTTGCGCCAAAAGTAAGTCCCCAGGGTCGTCTTTCTGATTTGAATCTGTCTAGCGGTTGCGCTGAGACAGACTTCCATCTCAGCAGTTTAGCTGTCTTGGTGTAAGCGGATCCGCTGAGATAGATAGTCTTCTCAGCGGATTTTGTCTATCTGCAGCTCAGCTGAGGCAGACTCCTTCTCAGCGGCTTCTGGCCTCGTCTCAATGGTTCCACTGAGACAGTGAGTTCTTCTCAGCGATTTTGAAAGCAAACCCCTGACCTTATTCCAATGCTTGGAATATCTTAACCCTGCATATTCCTGATGCACAATAGGGTTTATCAAATACAATATGTACTTAGCATTGTGAGTGATGCATCTTCAAATCAAGAGAACATTGAGGGCAATATTCCCAACAATCTCCTCCTATTTGAAGAAGGCAGAACATTCTCAATGCTAAGATACATAACCAACAAAAACTTATCATGCAAATGAATTACATAACAACATGATATCATAACATATAAATGTTAACATTCATTTGGCATCACAGAAAAAAATGTCATGATAGATTATTTTCATGACAACATAACAACATTGGTTGTCAAAACAATAACATTGTTAATTAATTATGTCTAGGCATCACAGAATATATTGAGCAATGGTACTGAATGATATTAAGCTTTGACTAAGATTAGCCTATAACACAAACCAATAGATTCAGCAAAACATTCATTTCATTCCTGTCATAATGTTGAAACAATGTTCAATTTACAATTTGTCTTTAACAAAATACATAGATCTATATTTTTCTCCTCTTAGAAGATGTTGAGCATTCAACATTGTCAACAACAACTTCTTTCCCTTTTGCAGTGGCCTCCATGTCTTCAGCAACAACAACATCCTTGGCTTCAGCAGCAACATCCTTATCAGTAGTGTCCTTTTCAGCATTTGCTGCTTCTATCTCAACTAGCTTCTTTTTATTTTCTTGCCTCTTGAAGTAAAGATGTGGTTTTGGAATATATCTTAAGGGCATCCTTCTTGGGTTGTGCTTTCTTACTAGGCTTTCCTTGAAGATTCTCTCCCTTCTTGTGTTTCTTTCCAGTGCTTAATCCACTCCTCAGCTGGATAGATTCTATCAATATCCTTGCACACTTTGACCATGACTTAGACAGGCATTCAGGATTATGCTCTTGGAGTCCTCACTCCAATATTCAAAATCTGGGTCTTTGCCATGCTCATCCCTTTGCATAGCCATATATTCTTCAGCTAGCATCACTTGTTCTCTTTTTCTTCTCTTTGCCAATTGATCGTTCTGAGCAATTTTGGCATGCCCCTGAAAGTCAAAATCTTCTTTCCTGTAATTATCCAGCAGGTGCAAATTTAGGGCAACCATGGTTCCTTGTAGCACTTGTAGAGCCAATTCTGAATTGGTCTCAGCATTGGCCACCTCCCCCTTTCTGTCTCTTCAATTATTTTAGCTTATAGGGGCTGGGAGGCAGCTGCTACAGAGCCTGAGATGGTCTGGAAAGCATTTTCCAAATCAGATTTCATCTCATCCTTCATTTTCTCTGCCTCACTAATCATTGTGGTGGCAGTATTCCAGACATACTCTTCTAAATGATTAGAGGTTTTTTCTATAACCTCATCTGTTTTGCTTACATAATTCTTTACATAGGACATATCATCCTCAGACATTTCTAGTTGTTTGTCCATTGACCTTATGATTGTACTCTGAGCCACCACTGACTTTTCTGCTAGGTCAAACCATTTAGTCATTTGCTTATTAAGGAAGGCGGTTTCTTCCTTAATTCCTTTCACTTAAGTCATGATTTCTTCCATTACAGACAAGATTGAACTGTCAATGTAATTCTTTATTGAAAGCATCTAATTTTCAATTACTGTATTAATGGAGCTAAGCAGCTTTTCATGGGATATTGCTGATGTGGAGGGGATATTAGTCACTATATTGAGCTCCCCCTCAGCCTGAGCAGGGATTTGCTCCCCCTCAGCTAGATCACTAGGCTGAGCAGCAACATGAGAATTTGCAGCCTTTTTCTTTTCCTCTTTAGCAATTCTTTCTCCCCAGAATTTGCAGCCTTTTTCACTTGGAGCATCATCATTGTCCTTAGCAGGAGATTTCTTCTGCTTCTCCCCCTCAGATGAAGGATCATCATTGTCCTGATCATCTCCCCAGAAGTCTGCTGGTTCGGGAGGGATAAGATTAATACTTTGCTCTAGATTGAATATAAATGAGTCATTCTTACCCTGAAGATCAGCAGCAGCAATGCCTTCATGATCCTCATTATCTTCTAAGGAGGAGTGTATAATTTGTACCCCTTTATCAGCAGTGGAAGGATTGAAGGAATCACAAGTAGTGTGATCTTCTTCATGTACTTCTGACATGCCCTTAGCAGCAACAACAATATCTTCATCCTTTTGATGTTCTTCATCAGCAGCATCATCTTTTTCCCTACCATGCTCTTTCTCAGCAGCATTGTACAACCCCTATTCGGCAGACAAGAGCCCAGGGTGTCCGGCGAGTAGGCTGGCACCCCGTGGCGAGTAGAGCCAAGGGTATCCGGCGAGTAGGCTGGCACCCCCTGACGAGTAGAGCCAAGGGTGTTCGGCGAGTAGGCTGGCACCCCCTGGCGTGTAGAGCCAAGGGTGTCCGGCGAGTAGGCTGGCACCCCCTGGCGAGTAGATCCGAGGGTGTCCGGCGAGTAGGCCGACACCTCCAGGCGAGTGGGCCCGTTTTTAGGCGAGACCAGGTCGAGAGAATTCGCCCAGGAAGATCTTTTGAGATAAAATCCCCTGGATGCCCTTAGTGGTCTGCCCATAGTTCCTCAAAACAACGGAGCCCGGCTATCAGCAGACCAACTTGGGGTGCGTTTAGCGGAAACGTAAAGCGGAACTACGCTATCCGCAGGACATCCGGACCATTTTACCCTCATAAGAGTTTGCCTATAAATAGGACCCATTATGTCTAAGATCAGCACAGATCCACCCCCCTTGAGAGAGCCTGTGCTTTCTTCCTTGTGCTGTCTGAGACAGGCTCAGCTTCTGGTTTTCGGGAGGGGAAATCAAGTTAGATTTCTGGGTTAGTGGCGGGACCTCCTCGCTGCAGCCAGTGGGTCATTCTTAGGGAGCTACCTACCAACCGGTGAGCGTCAGTTCTTAGCTCGGAATACTTAGTTCTAGGGATCCGACGAAGAGAGAAGTAACTCAAGCTACTCCCCAAGTCTCGAACAAGTTGGACCGGTATCCTGGTTCCAACATTTTTTGGTGCGGTGAGCGTGGACTGTAGCAAGAGAAGAAAATCTCATCTGACGATCCCATGACTGAACGCGACGAGCTGGGAACCGACCAGGGGAACGCGCCGCCTTCGGGCGAGTTCGTGACCAAGAGTGTCTTCGAGCAGGGGATGAAGGCGATGGAGGATACCATCCAGAGGTTACTCACACCTCGCGCCGAGGTGGAAGTATCCCCCCCGGTCGCAGTCGCCTCACCCGCGGAGGCGGGTCCAAGTCAGCGCCTCGACAAGGAAGCGCTCCTAGGGGAGGAAGACCAGCCGCTCCGCGCGCGAGTGCTCTTCGCCAGCCCGACGGAGACTCGCCAGTCAGAGGGCGAGCACGACCAAGTCCGCCCCCTTCGCCAGCTCGCCCCGCGCAGTCCGTTCTGCGAGTTGGTGTTGTCTGCCCCCATTCCTGCAGGGTTCGTAGAGCCCGCCATGAGTTTCTACTCCGGAAAAGAAGATCCCGTCAAGCATCTGCAATGGTTTGAAGATATGGTCTCCATCAAGCCGATGACGGATCCCTTCAAATGTCGGTTGTTCGCCATAACCTTCCAGGAAAAAGCCAGAGATTGGTTCCACCAGTTACCCGCGGGAAGCGTCTACGGGTTCGATGACCTGCGCAGAAGTTATTTGCTCCGCTTATCTACTTCCAAGAAGAGGAGGAAGGGTTCAGAAGATCTTTTCCTTGTCAAGCAAAGGCCCCAGGAGATGCTCGGGTCATATCTGGATCACTTTCAGGAGGAGATCCTCCTGGTTCAAGAGGTCCCTGGGCACACCCTGATCTTGGCCTTCAAGCTGGGGTTGCAGCCAGGGTTTTTCAAGATGGAGATCACTCGCAATCCCCCCCTATCGTTCGAGGAGTTAGTTGATCGGGCCGGAAGGCAGATCGAAGGGGAGGAAACCAGCCTGGAGTTCGTGGCCAAGTTAGCAAGGTTGGAGGGGGGAGAGAAGGAATGAGATGGAAGCGGCCGGTGCGAGTCTAAGAGGAGGAGTGAGCCGAGAAGGCGAGAAGAGGGAGGGTCCCGGGAGAACAGGGATCAACGAGATCATGAGAGTAGGTTCCAGGCCCCGCCTCGCCGGCCGGCCTGGAGACCTGCTGGAGGAGGCTACCAAGGGAGACAGGGAGGGAGGTATTCCCCAGAGCGACGAGACCGCTGTCACTCCCCCGAGCGGAGGCAAGGTCAGTGGAGGCAAAACCAAACACCGCCCAGAGAAGCTAATGTGATCAGGAGAGTACGAGGACGAGGAAGAGGAGGAAGGCCGCGACAGCCTCGAGGTGGAGAAGAGCGTCGGGCGATGCCCTACTGTGACTTCCATCAGTTGGAGGGCCACGCGACGGCCACATGCCCTGAGTTCTTGGAGTTAAGGAGGGGAGCTGGAGGAGCCCAGGAAGGGCATGAGAGGCGAGAAGGAGACATGTTGAGGATCGAAGGGGGAGGAGCCCCCGCCCCAAGGAGGTGTGAGGATAGGGGGGATCTGGGAGCCCATGGGGGGATAGGGGTCATCCACGGAGGAGTAGGGTTGGAGGCGACCCGGAAGGGGAGCCTCAACGCCGTGTATCGGAAGAGCGTGGCCTCTACCTCCCAGATTCCGCCACCGTCAGGATAGATCACTTTCTCGAAGGAAGACATGTTGGGGAACGAAAACCCTTTCTGCGACGCTGTGGTGATCAAGGCCGCGATAGAAAACTATACGGTCTCTCGCATCCTGGTGGATAATGGGAGCTCCGTCAATGTCGTGTTCAAGAAAGCGTTTGATGCCATGAAGGTGGAAGAGAAGAGGGTTACCTCGATGGAAGGGCCGCTCTTTGGATTTGCGGGAGAAAGAAAGGAAGTAGAGGGAGGTGTGGAGTTGGTGGTGACGCTGGGATGAACCACCAAGTGCTGCAGGTTCGTCATCGTGGACGCCCCCAGCAGTTACAATGCCATCTTCGGCAGGCCTCTCATCAGCGCCTACAAGTGTGTGCCCTCCTCCTACCACCAGTGTCTTAAGTATAACCAAGGAGGTGTGCAGATCCAGATCTGAAGCGATCCCAAGGTGGCAAGGCAGTGTTATCTTAACGCTGTCAACATGATCAGCTGGAAGGATGAGGCAGAGGCGGTGGACCTGGTGATGGAGGAGATGGCGAGGCAGGAAGCGGCCGAAGAAGCAGAGAAGACGGCAAGGCTGGAGGCAGCCGAAGAAGTGGAGGAGAAGGAGATCCTAGCTGAAGGCGGGAGGCCGGGAAAGGTGAAGATCAGCAGGGAGCTGGGAGAGGAAGACAAGGAGAAGATCATGTCCTGCATCCAGAGGAATGCAGACATCTTTGCGTGGAGCGCAGCCGATATGCCAAGCGTCGACGCGAACGTCGCCTGCCATCATCTCAACTTGGATAAAGGAGTCCACCCCATCCAACAGAAGAAGAGAGCAACCGCCACCACCCTAGCCGAGCCCATCAGGGAAGAGGTCAAGAAGCTGCTGGAAGCAGGGTTTGTGTCGGAGATCCAGTACCCAGGCTGGGTCTCCAATGTTGTAATGGTGAGGAAGGGAGAGGGGAAGTGGCGCATGTGTATCGACTTTTCTATCCTTAATAAAGCTTGCCCCAAGGATTGTTACCCTTTGCCTAGAATCGATGAGCTAGTAGACTCGGCCGTCGGATTCCCTGTCATGAGTTTTTTAGATGCTTTTTCTAGTTACCATCAAATCCACATGGATCCACCCGACATGAAGCACGTATCTTTCATTACTAACGACGGATGCTATTGTTATAAAATGATGCCATTCGGGCTTAAAAACGCAGGAGCAACCTATCAGCGCATGATGGACAGGGTGTTCAAAGAGCAGAAGGGACGAAACTTGGAAGTATACGTCGACGATCTCATGGTGAAAAGCAAGAGCGTCGGGGAGCACCTCCATGACTTGGAGGAGACCTTCGCCACGCTGCGGAATTATAAGATGAGACTAAATCCGACCAAGTGCGTGTTTGGGGCTGGAAAGGGGAAGTTCTTGGGACACCTCTTGACTCCGGCTGGAGTAGAACCGAACCCGGACAAGGTGAAGGCGATCATGGAGATGGAAGCACCCAGGAACATTAAGGAAGTTCAGCGCCTGACAGGTTGCCTTGCCGGGCTGAGCAGGTTCCTCTCCAGGGCAGGAGAGAAATGCTCACCTTTCTTCAAAACCCTCCGAGACAATAAAAAGTTCGAGTGGTCGGCAGAGTGTCAGGGAGCCTTCGAAAGCCTAAAACTCCAGTTGGCCCAGGTACCCCTGTTACAAGGGCCTAGAGAGGGAGAAGACCTCTTCCTATACATAGGGGTGGGGTCGGAAGCGGTAAGCTCGGTCCTGGTCTGCGAGGAGGGGAAGCGCCAACTCCCCATTTACTACGTAAGTCGGGTCCTGCGGAAGGCAGAACTGCGGTACCCCATCCTGGAAAAATTGGCGTTTGCCTTGATTGTATCGGCGCGGAGACTCTGACCGTACTTCCAGGCCCACCCGATCAAGGTAGTGACCGACCACCCTCTCTGCAATGTCCTAGAAGGAGTAGAGCATTCTGGCAGGATGGCGAAGTGGTCAGTAGAACTTAGCGAGTTCGACGACACCTACGTGCCCCGACTAGCCATGAAGGCCCAAGCAGTGGCAGACTTCCTAGTCGACTATACCACAGAAGTAGGCAAGGAGGAGATACCCCAGCAGGTGGCGTGGGAAGTGTTCGTGGATGGAGCGTCAGGGAGGAACTCATGTGGAGGAGGCATCATCCTGATCAGCCCTCAAGGCACCAGAATTGAGCAGGCCGTCAGCATTCGCTTCCCCGTTACCAACAATCAGGCAGAATATGAGGCCGTAATCGCGGGGCTACGCCTAGCCCAGGAGTTGGGAATCCATGACATCAAGGTCCACTCCGACTCACTGGTGGTCACCTCCCAGATCCGAGGAGAGTTTGAAGCAAAAGAGCCGGTACTGCAACGCTACCTGGTAAAAGTCAAGGACTTGGTGGGCGTCTTCAAGTCATTCTCCATACAACACGTGCCAAGGGAGGAGAACGCCCGAGCGGACCGGCTGGCCAAATATGCCCCCCTGGTCGGGGAAGCAATCACCGAGTTGTTTCGGCCTTCGATCGAGGAGGGAGAGGTGATAGACATCGACCGACCCGCTTCGTGGATGGATCCCTGGTCACCTTATTGACCACAGGATGCTTGCCCGCGGAGGTTCAAGACAAGAGACGGTTCAGGTACAAGTCCGCTTATTATTTACTAACTGACGGGGTGCTATACAGGAAGACTCTATCCGGCCCCCTAGCCAGGTGCCTGTCCGAAGAGGAGGCCTCCCGGGTCTTGGAGGAGGTTCACGCAGGCGAGTGCGGCAGTCATTCGGGAAGCCGAACCCTGGAGAAGAGGGTACTCCGAGCGGGATACTTTTGGCCAACCATCCGGAAAGACGCCGAAGAGTTCGCAAAGAGATGCTCAAAGTGCCAACTCTACGCCCCGCTCCAGTTACAGCCAGCCCAACGTCTCAGGTCAATCACCACCCCCTGGCCCTTCGCCATTTGGGGGATGTATCTAGTAGGACCATTCCCCCCCGGCAAGCGGGCAAATGAGATACCTCCTGGTGATGATCGATTATTTCTCCAAGTGGCTGGAGGTGAAGGCCATGGCAAAAACAACCTCCCTGGTAGTGAAGAACTTCATTTGGGGGGAGATCGTGTGTAGACATGGCCTACCCCTCGCCATCGTCACCGATAACGGCCCGCAATTCGCAAGCCTTGAGATCACCGATTTCTGTATTCAACTTGGCATCGATCTCCGCTTCGCTTCAGTTCATCACCCGCGAAGCAACGGCCAGGTTGAAGCAGCCAACAAAGTCATCCTCAACCTGCTCAAGAAGAAGGTAGAAAACCTGAAGGGAAATTGAGTGGAGCAGCTCCCCTCGGCCCTCTGGGCCCTGAGGACCACCCCCACAACGGCAACCGGCGAAACACCATTCAAGCTATCGCACGGCTCGGAGGCTCTCATCCCGATCGAGTTTGAAGTCCGGAGTCCCAGGGTGGTAGCGGCAGAAGACGGGGATGAAAGGTGGAGACTCGAGAACAAAGGGGCGCAGCGACTCGCCTTGGATTTCGTGGAGGAACTTCGCGACCAGGCCACGATCCGACAAGAAGAGATCAAGCGAAGGATGGCAAAGCACTTTGACAAGCAGGTCCGAGTCAAGCAGTTCACCAAGGTAGACCTGGTTCTCAAGAAGGTGGACGCAGCAGGAAGATCCGCCGCGGTGGTCAAACTCCACCCCAATTAGGAAGGCCCCTACATTGTGTTCGAGGTGTTGAGAACCGGCAGGTACCGCCTGCAGAACGTTGAGGGAGAACTCTTAGGAAACACTTGGAGTGGAGACGACTTGAAGCGTTTCTACTCCTAACATTAATATAATACTTAGTCAATCCTTGTTATGCTTAAAAATATAACGCTTTCCATGGCAAACTTATAACGTCTCACCACCTAGGAGACAGACATCGAGCAGTGAATTCTAAGTCCTCGAGATGTGTTGTTGCCATAGACCAAGCCGTATCACTGTGCTCCTCCTCTGCAGGCTGGCTACTTGCCCCCTCGAGTGAGTTCTAAGTCCTCGAGATGTGTTGTTGCCGTAGACCAGGCTGTAGCACTGGGCTCCTCCCCTGCAGGCTGGCTACTTTCCCCCTCGAGTGAGTTCTAAGTCCTCGAGATGTGTTGTTTCCGTAGACCAGGTCGTAGCACTGGGCTCCTCCCCTGCAGGCTGGCTACTTGCCCCCTCGAGTGAGTTCTAAGTCCTCGAGATGTGTTGTTGCCGTAGACCAGGCCGTAGCACTGGGCTCCTCCCCTGCAGGCTGGCTACTTTCCCCCTCGAGTGAGTTCTAAGTCCTCGAGATGTGTTGTTGCCGTAGACCAGGCTGTAGCACTGGGCTCCTCCCCTGCAGGCTGGCTACTTACCCCCTCGAGTGAGTTCTAAGTCCTCGAGATGTGTTGTTGCCGTAGACCAGGCTGTAGCACTGGGCTCCTCCCCTGCAAGCTGGCTACTTGCCCCCTGGAGTGAGTTCTAAGTCCTCGAGATGTGTTGTTGCCGTAGACCAGGCTGTAGCACTGGGCTCCTCCCCTGCAGGCTGGCTACTTGCCCCCTCGAGTGAGTTCTTAGTCCTCGAGATGTGTTGTTGCCGTAGACCAGGCCGTAGCACTGGGCTCCTCCCATGCAGGCTGGCTACTTGCCCCCTCAAGTGAGTTCTAAGTCCTCGAGATGTGTTGTTGTCGTAGACCAGGCCGTAGCACTGGGCTCCTCCCCTGCAGGCTGGCTACGTGCTCCCTCGAGTGAGTTCTAAGTCCCCGAGATGTGTTGTTGCTGTAGACCAGGCCGTAGCACTGGGCTCCTCCCCTGCAGGCTGACTACTGGCCCCCTCGAGTGAGGGTTGTGCCCTATAGTGTACTAGAACCTTGTTACCACGTCAGGGGAGGATGAACAGGTGGGCGAGGCGAGTGGTATCAACATCCCTCCGAGGCGAGCTCGACACCGCCGCCATCTTACCGCCTCGCAGGACGTCCTAGTGCGAGCGCGTGAGCA
The DNA here is from genome assembly GCA_033032865.1 of Dactylorhiza incarnata. NCBI lineage: Eukaryota > Viridiplantae > Streptophyta > Magnoliopsida > Asparagales > Orchidaceae > Dactylorhiza > Dactylorhiza incarnata. The sequence continues at coordinate 4,294,718 of JAWHQI010000130.1, forward strand.
ACCAGCGCGATGAGTCTTCCGCCAACCTCCTCGCGTTGGTGGCCAGGGAAGGGGGGCCTGGGCGCCGGATCTACAAAAGAACCCTCCTGTGCGAGTCACAGCCGCGCGCGAGTACACCATAAGGGCGAGTGGAAAATGCGTATGCGTAAAAATTGATCCTAAGCATGAGCGACATAACCGCATAATAAAATAAAGCAAAACGCATCAAGGCAAATACGAGGAGAAGGGCGAGTACACCCAAAAATAAACACGCCAAGATAAGTTTATTGTTACAAAGCCAAAAGGGGTTAGACGTCCGGACCCTCTTCTTCTGACCCGCTAGAGGAGTCCTCATCTTGGGCCTCGATGGGAGCAGGATTCACCACCTCGCGGTATAACTCTGGAAGACGGGTGGCGAGATCAACCTGGGCCCCATCAGCAATAAGCATGAAGCGGCGCCGGAGGCGCTCCCGCACGAACACCGCGGTCGCGATCGCCAGCTTCCGGCGCATCTCAGCGATTTGAGCAGGGGTAAATTGGAGGAGGGTTGGCGCGTTCGACGACTCCCCCCGGCTGGGGTGGAGAAGTTCCTCTATTTCAGACTCGGCTTCGGCGAGGCGATTACCGAGATAATCGACCTGACGCTGCGAGGCGATGAGTTTCTCCTCCAGTTCGGATATCCGCGTCACTAGCGCCACCGCGGCCTCCTGAGAAACGAGACATTAGCTAACCCCAAGTTAAGAAAGTAGGACGGAGGCGAGGTGGGCTAAATACCTCTGGAGGGGGAACCTCCTTGGCCTGGAGCTCGGTTATCTCCCTATCCCTCTCAATCATCTTCTTCTCCAACTCCGCGTGGGCGGCGCCCAGGTCGCGGAGCCGCCTGTTCGACTGAATCCCCCGCCTCGCTGTCTGGTGAATCAGCTCGGCTGTCCGGAGGGCGGAGCGGCAACTCAGGTTGGCCAACTCGCGGATAGGAACCTCCGCGAGTACCTCGGCGTCATCTCGCCCGTATAACCCAAAGATCAGATTGAATGCCTGATCGCCGACCTCCTCGAAATCCTCCCAAGAGGGGAGGAGCGAACTCACGGAAACCCGGTTCGCCTCGTGATCCCATATCATGAGGGGCTCACCCCGGGAGTCCTTACTCTGCATCCCCAGCCCGTAATGCGGGTGAGTGGAAGGGCCGGGAGGGGGACTCGCCGGAAGGCGGGAGGAAGAACCCCCTGTCTTCTGCTTTTTTGGCCTCGGCTCGCTCGCCGAGGCGATTTTGGGATCCACCTGCCCCTTATTCTTGTCCACCGGCGAGGCCGGCCCGCTGTCCACCGTGACCACCACCCTTGCGAGGGACCCCTCCCTCACTAGCCGTTGTCGAGAAGCATCATGAGGGGGTAAGAGGGGGGCGGTGCGCTCTCCTACATTTAAACACGAGGCAGTTAGTAATCACCCCCACCAGGAACAGATAACCAACACCGCGAGGCGAGTAAGATTTACCCGCTCCCGGATTCACGAAGGCGAGTTGATCCACGCCCTGCCGCAGGAAAACGACGTCCAAGACCTTGTCCTTCAGGAAACGATAGAGTTCGAGCGCGTCCCCCCTCAGGCGAGGTGGTCGGTACTCTGCCTCCGTCTTCTGGATGGGGGCGAAGGGAATGTTGCCGTAGTCGCCTCGCACCAGGACGAATTTGTCCGTCCAATGGTGGACCTTATTGAAGGTCTCGACAACCTTGACGCACACGCTGGTGAAAAATAAGGTGTCGTCGCTGGTCGCCTTCAGGGTCATCACTTTGCGGAAGGTGGAGAGGTTGAACTCTATCTTCTCTCCGCGGAGGTAGCAGGCATAAGCGACCAGGACGCTGATCATGTTAGGGTTGACCTGCGCGGGGATCATCTCGAAATACCGGAAGACTTGACGAACCTCAGGCCACAGGGGCAACCTCAACCCTACCTGGAAGTGGGCCAAGGGAGTGGCGAGCTCTCCACTATACAGCGAGCTGAGAAACTCGCCCGGCCCTGGCCGCCTCGCAGTGTAGCCCGGAGGCAGGTAACGCTTCTCAACATCCGCCAACTCCTCGCCGAGGGTCAGCGAGCTGGGAAAGTTGTGCGCCCTGAAATTGCGGACGCAGAAGGCGCGCCCCTCCTCAGATGGTTCTTTCCCCATAGCGGGCCGCGAGTAGGAGCAAGGGAATTCGGTGGGAGAGGTTCAGAGATAGGATGCCTGGGAGGGGTAGGGAAGCGTACCTTCCAGCGCAGGAGGACCCTCTATTTATAGACCCTGCCCCCAGGCCTAACCGCGCGCGAGCAGATCACCTAGCGTGGCGAGTAGGCCCTAAGCAGCGAATAGATATAGAAAGAATGCATGCCCATAAGAAAAATGAAAAATAACGAACGAAGGAAGCACACCATACAAGCACAAAAAGAACACATGTAAATATATGATAAACATTCTTGGGGCGCCCAGCGCGAGTACAAGTAAAGAGACATAAAAGGACGCCTGAGGATTACAAGGACCCGTGGGTCGCGAGTTAGATTGCTAAGCAGGCTCTCAAAAAATCAAAAGAAAGAACAGGGACTATCCCTGAAGATCTCAACAACGATGCACCGGGCCGCGGCCCCGACGGCGAGGACATTGGGGGTGGCGAGCTCTCCAGGCGATGCCTTGGGCCGCACGCAAGTCTTCGCGAGCCCTCTCCAGGATCCCTTCGCTCTGACGGATATGTTCCTCGCCTCGCCTAATGTGCTCCTCCAAAAGGGAGGCCTCCCCCACAGTGCCTGCCACTTGAGCAAAGCGGTGAAGATCGTCATCGGTAGCCTTCTGACGAGTCTCCACCTCGTATAACCTTGCCTCCGCGTCATCCATCCGGCCAAGTAGGCCGTCTTCACCCTGCAGGTTGTCGTGAAGTTCCTCCACTTCGGCGAGGCAATCACCAAGGTTGACCAATTGGGCCTTCACCTTGGCCTGCGGCATAGTCATCAAGAAGGAATCATGGGCCCGAAGGACAGCCATCAGGCGAGTCCATGACTCCTCGTTGAAGGCAGGGGGGTCTGCGAGAAACTCCCTCAAGGGAGTGGACGCCGCTGGCGGCGGCGACCCCGGAATCGAGTCAGAAGACGGTAGACGACTAGATAGGAGGGACACGTGGCTGCCTGAAGACGAGAAGTCAGGCGAGAAGGGTAATACGGAAAGAAGAATAGAGACGAGGTAAGCGAGGCGAGTACCCTCCAACGCGTTGTCCTCTCCCTGAAGACGAGTTGGATCTGTCCGCAACCCCCCGGTGGAGGTGGATAGGCGAAGAACCACACCAGTCCTCCCCGGCAAGGGGCCCATCATCAGCGACTTTCCTCCAGAGGTTGGGCGGGCGGGCTGACCTATCCCAGACTGAGACAGGGGCTGTTGCAAGGGAGGAGCCGGAGTTGAACCAACCCGACCCAAAATTGAAGACGACGCGGTCGCTAAATCCGTTGAGGGCGCCGCAGTAGGTTGCCCATGTGAAGGAGGACGAGTAGAGAGCACTGCACGGAGCGTGAAGTCAAGACCTGGTAGATATAATCGGAAGAAAACCGTAGCCTTACCCAACGTCAGGACGGTAGGGGCAGGAGGGAGCAGCATGCCGGTCGTAAGGACTGGAGGCGCTCTCGCATCCTCAGTCCCACCGGTGGTGACTTCGACCCCGCCCTCATTCTCTCGGCGAGGAATGTCAGCGTGGGGCTCTTCAGGGATCGGCGAAGCGGTAGGCCTCTTAAGTGGGGGATCGCACCGGGCCGTAGAGTCGGGATCGGTAGAGGACTTCTCACGCAGCTCGGGTTCCGCCCTCTTTCTCTTATGCTTCCTTTTTCTCGCGGAACCCGGGAGGCAAGGCGTCGAAAACTCGCCAAGGATGTCTAGGACCGCGGCCGCCTTGGGTTCGTCGTCCGCGAGAACCCGGTTATCAGCCCGAGAAGAACCCGCCCTAGAAGACATCTTGGAATGAGGGGATCATGGTACACCCTCACCCTATTTATAGAAGAAGGCCATGTCAGCGCGCAGCCCCGCCGAATAGGAGGTTGGACTCTTCTTTCCGACCTCTGACGAGCTCGCAAAGAGCGGGGATTGTGTACAACCCCTATTCGGCAGACAAGAGCCCAGAGTGTCTGGCGAGTAGGCTGGCACCACCTGGCGAGTAGAGCCAAGGGTGTCCGACGAGTAGGCTGGCACCCCCTGGCGAGTAGAGCCAAGGGTGTCCGGCGAGTAGGCTGGCACCCCCTGCCGAGTAGATCCGAGGGCGTCCGGCGAGTAGGCCGACACCTCCAGGCGAGTGGACCCGTTTTCAGGCGAGACCAGGCCGGGAGAATTCGCCCAGGAAAATCTTTTGAGATAAAATCCCCTGGATGCCCTTAGTGGTCTGCCCATAGTTCCTCAGAACAGCGGAGCCCGGCTATCAGCAGACCAACTTGGGGTGCGTTTAGCGGAAACGTAAAGCGGAACTACGCTATCCGCAGGCCATCCGGACCATTTTACCCTCATAAGAGTTTGCCTATAAATAGGACCCATTATGTCTCAGATCAGCACAGATCCACCCCCCTTGAGAGAGCCTGTGCTTTCTTCCTTGTGCTGTCTGAGACAGGCTCAGCTTCTGGTTTTCGGGAGGGGAAATCAAGTTAGATTTCTGGGTTAGTGGCGGGACCTCCTCGCTGCAGCCAGTGGGTCATTCTTAGGGAGCTACCTACCAACCGGTGAGCGTCAGTTCTTAGCTCGGAATACTTAGTTCTAGGGATCCGACGAAGAGAGAAGTAACTCAAGCTACTCCCCAAGTCTCGAACAAGTTGGACCGGTATCCTGGTTCCAACATTTTTTGGTGCGGTGAGCGTGGACTGTAGCAAGAGAAGAAAATCTCATATGACGATCCCATGACTGAACGCGACGAGCTGGGAACCGACCAGGGGAACGCGCCACCTTCGGGCGAGTTCGTGACCAAGAGTGTCTTCGAGCAGGGGATGAAGGCGATGGAGGATACCATCCGGAGGTTACTCACACCTCACGCCGAGGTGGAAGTATCCCCCCCGGTCGCAGTCGCCTCACCCGCGGAGGCGGGTCCAAGTCAGCGCCTCGGCAAGGAAGCGCTCCTAGGGGAGGAAGACCAGCCGCTCCGCGCGCGAGTGCTCTTCGCCAGCCCGACGGAGACTCGCCAGTCAGAGGGCGAGCACGACCAAGTCCGCCCCCTTCGCCATCTCGCCCCGCGTAGTCCGTTCTGCGACTTGGTGTTGTCTGCCCCCATTCCTGCAGGGTTCGTAGAGCCCGCCATGAGTTTCTACTCCGGAAAAGAAGATCCCGTCAAGCATCTGCAATGGTTTGAAGATATGGTCTCCATCAAGCCGATGACAGATCCCTTCAAATGTCGGTTGTTCGCAATAACCTTCCAGAAAAAAGCCAGAGATTGGTTCCACCAGTTACCCGCGGGAAGCGTCTACGGGTTCGATGACCTGCGCAGAAGTTATTTGCTCCGCTTCTCTACTTCCAAGAAGAGGAGGAAGGGTTCAGAAGATCTTTTCCTTGTCAAGCAAAGGCCTCAGGAGATGCTCGGGTCATATCTGGATCGCTTTCAGGAGGAGATCCTCCTGGTTCAAGAGGTCCCTGGGCACACCCTGATCTTGGCCTTCAAGCTGGGGTTGCAGCCAGGGTTTTTCAAGATGGAGATCACTCGCAATCCCCCCTATCGTTCGAGGAGTTAGTTTATCGGGCCGGAAGGCAGATCGAAGGGGAGGCAACCAGCCTGGAGTTCGTGGCCAAGTTAGCAAGGTTGGAGGGGGGAGAGAAGGAATGAGATGGAAGCGGCCGGTGCGAGTCTAAGAGGAGGAGTGAGCCGAGAAGGCGAGAAGAGGGAGGGTCCCGGGAGAGCAGGGATCAGCGAGATCATGAGAGGAGGTTCCAGGCCCCGCCTCGCCGGCCGGCCTGGAGACCTGCTGGAGGAGGCTACCAAGGGAGACCGGGAGGGAGGTATTCCCCGGAGCGACCAACTTGGGGTGCGTTTAGCGGAAACGTAAAGCGGAACTACGCTATCCGCAGGACATCCGGACCATTTTACCCTCATAAGAGTTTGCCTATAAATAGGACCCATTATGTCTAAGATCAGCACAGATCCACCCCCCTTGAGAGAGCATGTGCTTTCTTCCTTGTGCTGTCTGAGACAGGCTCAGCTTCTGGTTTTCGGGAGGGGAAATCAAGTTAGATTTCCGGGTTAGTGGTGGGACCTCCTCGCTGCATCCAGTGGGTCATTCTTAGGGAGCTACCTACCAACCGGTGAGGGTCAGTTCTTAGCTCGGAACACTTAGTTCTAGAGATCCGACGAAGAGAGAAGTAACTCAAGCTACTCCCCAAGTCTCGAACAAGTTGGACCGGTATCCGGGTTCCAACAAGCATGGTCTATATGACCTTCAGTTTCATGGTCTCCTTCTTGATCCTTTGGAGTACTGTTGGTTGGTTCCTAATTGTCCACAGCCGGGACATGACCTTCTGCCTCTGACTCAGTATCAGAGCAGACTATCCTATCTTTTCTCAGCCCTTTGATTAAGATCTTCTTTTTCTCCTTGGGATCTGATGGTTGGCTCATGGGGAGGACCCTTGAGAATCTCTCCAGGGTCTTTATGTCCATTCTCCTCAAGTAATGGAGGTTTGCTCCTTTTGACTTGTCAAATATTTCTTGATAGGTGTTTAAGAGGTAGAGGGAGAGAATTCTGCCTAGGTTGGGGGCCTGCAGACATTCCCTTATCCTTTGAAATATAACCTCAACCCAAGATGTCTTCTTCTTCAGAATAACTCTTAACATCAACTCAAACATGAGTTTGGAGATTGTGTCATGTGATCCTGGCTTACACAGTATGGCTTTTCTAACTATATCAGAGAGCAGTTTGCCTCTCTGGTTAAAGAACTTCCTCTTTAGTGAGCCAATTTTGGCATCACTATATTCACACCATTGTAAGGCTTGGTCTGTCATTTTCAGAAGTTGCTTCTTCCTCTTCTTCACTGCAAGTGGTCAGCTGAAGGGCCTTTTCCATTTTCTCAGGGGAGATTTTTAACTTATTACTCCCTATCCTTCCTATGATTGAGGAGTTTGATGAGGACATCTTGGCACTGAAGAAGAATTCCAGAACTTCAGTTCTAAGAATCATTATTGGCTCAGATAGCATATAGTCAAGTCCTTGGTCAGAAAGAAGTTGAATCACTTCTTTTATTTCATTAGGAGCATGTTGAAATCCATTTCTGACAATCTCATATCCTTCATGCAGATCTTTTGCCATTTTTGGCGCCATTTCTTCAGAAGGATAGGTCGCTGAGACGGGTGGTAGAAAGGTTCGTCTTGTCGGCTAGGTTAATGGAAAGAATAATATATTAATCAATATTTTGATATTTATAGGAGCTTAATTTAGGTTTAGATTTGCCCTAAGTATATGTGTTGATTTGACTAATCAAATTGATTGATTTAACAGTGCTGACGTGTATATTTTGGCATTATTTCATTTAGCCAACCCGTCACAGCGGAACCGCTGAGACGGATGGGTTATCAGGTGGGACAAAGTATTGTCAACCGCTGAGACAGTTCTAGTCGTCTCAGCGGATTAGTTGAGACCTATTTAGCTATCTCAGCGGTTCAACTGAAACCTTCTCAGCTGTTTCAGCTGATTCCACTGCCTATCAGTGAATTGTATTATTAGGCATTCTCCAAGACCTAAACATGCTACCACTCATTGAGATAGCAACTTTTCCTATCAAAGCTTAGTAAAAATGTTTACATGTTTCACTAAATAAAGCTAAGGAACACCACAAGAAGCAATAATATGATAGAATAAGCTATATTATATATTTAACATGCCAAGCTCAATTTTAAAAACTTTAAACTTTGTCTCATCCAATGGCTTTGTGAAGATATCAGCAACTTGTTTGTCAGTGGGGACAAATTCAAGGCATATATCTTCACTTTCAACATGCTCTCTAATAAAATGATATCTTATCTCTATATGCTTAGTCATGCTATGTGAGATAGGAATCTTAGCTATAGAGATAGCACTGGATGAGTCACAATATATGAGAGAATTACTTACCTTGAGGTTATAATCCTCTAACCGATGTTGCATCCACAGTAGTTGTGCACAACAGCTCTCTGCAGCTATATATTTAGATTCAGCTGTGGATATTGCCAAACTGGTCTGCTTCTTGCTGCTCCATGATATCAACATTCTTCCTAGGAATTGACAAATCCCACTTGTGCTTTTCCTATCTTTCTTGCAACCTGCAAAGTCTGCATCTAAAAAACCAATTAGTTCAAAATCATTGTTCTTAGTGTACCAAAGGCCAACATGTTGGTTGCCCTTAAGGTATCTCAAAATCCTCTTTGCAGCTGACTAATGAGATTCCTTAGGACATGCTTGGTACCTAGCACAAACACATATATCATACATAATTTCTGGTCTACTGGCGGTTAAATACATCAGGGACCCAATTATGCACATGTACATGGCTTCATCAAAGGGCTTACCCTTTTCATCCTTGTCCAGGGAAATGTTGGACCCCATGGGAGTTTTCATGGTGGAGGCTGATTCCATCCCAAACTTCTTAATAAGCTCCACAGTGTACTTGGTCTGAGAGATGAAAATCCCCTCATCAAACTATTTCACTTGGAGGCCTAAGAAGTACTTGAGCTCTCCCATACTGCTCATCTCAAACTCCCCCTGCATAAGGTTGGCAAACCTTTTACAAAGGTTGTCATCTGTAGACCCAAAGATTATGTCATCAACATAAATTTGGACTAGAAGACACTCGCCCTTTGTTTCCCTAAGAAACAATATGTTATCTATCTTTCCCCTCAAGAACTTGTTCTTGATGAGAAAGCTAGACAAGGTCTCATACTGAGACCTAAGGGTTTGCTTTAGACCATATCGAGCTTTCCTAAGCAAATAAACATGAGAGGAGAGGGTAGGATGAACAAAACTTGAGGGATGCTCCACATATACCTCTTACTTTAGATTGTCATTCAGGAATTCTGATTTGACATCCATCTGGTACACTTTGAACCACTTGTAGGCAGCATAGGGAAGGAATAGCCTTATTGCTTCTAACCATGCAACTGAGGCAAATGTTTGATCAAAGTCAATACCTTCTTCTTGCCTGTACCCCTTGGCCACCAGTCTGGCTTTGTTCTTGATGATGGTGCCATTCTCATCAAGCTTGTTCATATAGATCCACTTGGTGCCAATGATGTTGTGTCCTTGAGGCTTTGGCACCAATTTCCATACCTTGCACCTCTTGAACTGAAGCAACTCTTCTTGCATTGCTTGAATCCAGAAGGTGTCTTCATTTGCTTCTTCAAATTTCTTGGGGTCCATTTGTGATAGAAAGCTCAAGAATAGGGCTTCATTGTGAGCCCTAGTTCTGGTATCCACCCCTTGGTTTACATTTCCAGTTATTTGGTATCTTGGATGATCCTTTAGGTGCATGTTTGCTGCAGGCAATCTGTCAGCTATCTGCAACTCTTCTTCTTGAGCAGAATCATCTTCAGCAGTTTGCTAATCTTCAACTTTAGGGATTGCTACCTCTGAATTGACTTTGCTTGTACTGGGTATGTCTTGGAGAGACATATCTCTCATTTGCTGTTCATTACCTGTCAAAAATGGAGAGCTAGACCAGCCTTTATAGAGCAGTCTGGTCTCATCAAAAACTACATGCATAGACTCTTCTAAAACATGAGTTTTCTTATTGAATACTCTATAAGCCTTACTATTTGAGTTATATCCAACAAGAATCCTTACATTGCATTTTTCAACAAACTTAGTTAATTGAGATTTTCCATTAATTAAAATGTAGCATTTGCAACCAAAGATTCTAAAGTATGAAATAGTTGGTTGTTTGCCTTTCATGATCTCATAGGGGGTTATTCCTAGGGCCTTATTGATAGATGCTCTATTGAGAACATAACATGCAGTATTGACTGCCTCAACCTAGAAATATTCAGGGAGTGAGGAGTCACTAAGCAATATTCTCTCAGCCTCTATCAAGGTCCCATTCGTCCTCTCAGCCACACCATTTTGCTGTGGAGTCATTGGGGAGGAGAATTCTTGGGTGATACCAAATTGTTAACAAAACCTTGTCATTGCCCCAGATTGATATTATGTTCCTTGGTCAGTTCTAGTCTTGACCACAGTACATTGGTGTTCATTCTGGATTGCCTTAACATGGTTTATAAAGACATCTAAAGTATACAACTTTCCACCTAGGCTCTGAATTGTCAAAGGACCAAACAAGTCCATGTGCAATAGATAAAGACATCTTTCAGTGTCTTTGGAGCCAATGCTTTTAAGGGTAGCCCTAGTTTGCTTGCCCATTTGGCATGCATGACATGAACCACTTTTATCACATTTCAAATTAGGACTATTTCTAACTAGGTTTCTAGAAAATAGCCAATACATTGTCTTGTAGTTAATGTGCGCAAGTCTCTCGTGCCATTGAACACAAAGAGACTCACTTTCATTAGCTACAAGACACATATGAGATAAAGAATAATTGTATATAAAATCTAAGCAATACACATTCCCACTCCTAGTGCCTGGGAGAATGATCTCTAAGTCATGTGACTTTTTGATCAAGCACCTATCATTGTGGAATTCAATGACATAGCCTAAGTCACATAGTTGACTAGATTGTGTTGCAACCCTTCAACATAATCCACCCTTGTGATGGAGACTATGCCATTTGAAATCATACTATATCCTCTGGTGCTGCATTTTTCTGATCCACCAAAGATGACCTTAGGTCCATTCTTCATAGCTTTGTATTCCTGTAGAAGACTCTTGGTACCTGTCATGCGCCTTGAGCACCCACTGTCCAAGTACCATATTTTCCCAAGGCTGGTACTTGAACTAACCTGCAAGAAGGAATTTAATTACCCTTAGGAGCCCAATTAATTTTGGGTCTTTGGCTTTTGTTAGCATAAAAGGATGACTTCACACCAGCTGCAACCTTTGCAGGAAAGCTCTTCTTAGCACTTGGCACATTGGGATTGTGCCAAAAATCTATGGCAAAGTGTCCCACCTTACCACAACACAAACACTCATGAATATTGTATCTTCTCTTTTGAACATTCCTTGAGGCGGAAGGAGCAGTAATATGCTTATGTTCAGGAGGGGAGATAGAAACATTCTTCTTGTTCCTTTCAACCATGATCTGGCTGAAGGTTAACATGTGGTCAGTCATATCAGTCTTTGTCTTACTGACATCAGCTTGTCTTGGCTTGGAAGCTAGGCAAGATTTGATGGCCTCAAACACTGAGCTGTTAGACCGTTCTACAAGTTTGACAGCAGCCAAGTGCTTTGCTGGAATGGACTTGGAAGAGCTTGCTTCCTTACTCTTGAATGATGGGGCTGAAGTACCAAAAAAATGGTCCAGAGTGGGCTATTTGAATTTCTTCATGGGGAGCCTTCAATCACTCATCCTCATGCCCTTTCTTCTACTATAGAAAGGAGTGTTCTCCTTCCTTTAGGATCTCCCATTCATCCAGTGACCATACATGTTGTCATGGTCATACCTGTTGGAGGGAAGTAACACCTTTTGAAAGGTGGTATGAGGCTTAACCTTAGCCTGCTTGCTCTTTTCTCCACGCCCTTCACCCACTTACATTTTATTGAACCCTAGTCCTCTCCTATTAGTTTGAGAAGAAAATGTGTCAATGATTGGAAGCACTGATTTGGGCTTGGAGAATTGAGCCACTAGGTTCTTCTCTTTGAGAAGCTCCTCCTCAAGGTCCGTGAAGACCTTGTTCTTTTGGAAAATGGTGCTCTATTAGACAATTGTTATCCCCTTGAGTTGGTTGATTTCTCTACTCATCTGAGCCACCATGGTAGGTGACTCAGTGCCATCTTGCTTTGCCAACTTAAGGGAAGCAATTTATTGAGCTTGCCTCTTGGCCAACTTCTTGCTCTTTTTCAGAGCATCCAATAAAGCATCATACTTGTCAATCCATTGATTGAAAACCACTTCAGATTCTGAATCATTTTCGTCACTTGATGAGCATTCTTCAGAGTATGGCATTGACTCATAATCAGAAGAAGGATTGAGAGGGATTGATACCTTGTCAGGATTGTCCTAACTATCTTCGTCATCATCAGTTATGGCCATCAAGCCATGATGTTCTCTAGCTTCTTCATCCTCCTCTATGCCACTGTCAGAGTATGATGGAGGGGCCCTGATGCCCACCTTTGCAGTAAGAAAGTCCTCATCTTCTTCAGCTGCAAACAACCTAATATAGGCTTCTTCTTCTTCATCTGAATCTGAGTATGATGACTCATATTCACTCCAGCTCTTCTCCTTCTTGGCTAGGAAGGATTTATCACCCTTCCTTCCCTTTTGGTGATAAGCTTTCTTATCACCCTTCTCCTTCCTCTTGACTGGACAGTCAACAATAGAATGTCCAGGCTTGCTGCAGCAATAACAAATTACATTATTTCAAACATGTTTAACATGTTTAGAGTCATACCTGTCCCATTTTAGGTGCTGCTTGTCTGATCTGTTGAGATCTTTCCTGGGATGTGAGGAGGAGGAAGGCTTGTTCTTCCACTGCTTCCTCCTCATCATCTTCTTGAAATGCCTTGAGAAGGCAGCAAACTCTTCAACAGAAGAGCTACTATCTGATGAGCTAGACTCTGACTTTTTTGAGCTAGCAACCCTTCTTGGAGGTGTAGGCATCCTTGCCTTGCTTTTCTTGGATCCCTCAGCCTTGAGGGCCACAGTCCTCTCTCTTGCATGAGGCCTAGAGGATGTGTCCTCCTCCTTCCTAGCAGATAGTTGCATCTCATAAGAGAGCAGCTTTCCAAACAGAGTATGGGGAGGAGTCTCACCCAGCTTTGCGACCTCCTTGATGGCACAGATCATGGTATCCTAGTCTCTAGTTAGAGATCTTAGGAATTTGTCATTTAGCTCATAATGAGTGATGGTCCTTTCATAGGTCCTCAACTCATTCACTATCCTGAAGAATCTTTCATAGCAATCAGCTATGTATTCCAGGCTTTGCTGCCTGAAGGCTTCATATTTTTGATTGAGGAGGGATTTCCTATCATCCATCACTTTAAATGTCCCTTCCATGTACACTATAAGTGTTTCCCACATGTCCTTGGCAGTCTCACAGTGTACTAAGTTTTGGAATGTGGAATCATCAATTGCATTGAATATAATATTTTGAGCTCTTTTGTCCATTGTTGCCAATGCAATCTCATCCCTTATCATTTCAGTGTATGACTTGGCTAGCTGTCTAGTATGATAAATAGTGGAGGGCTTTGTGACAATGAAGGGACACTCTTGGATAGTGATAAAGATCCTAGGGTCTGAGACCTCCATGAAAGCCCAACCCTTTGCTTCCAAATTCCAAAGGTTTCCTTTTTGCATATTGGCAGCTTCATGGACCCCATCTCCTTCTGAACTCTATTGGTAGCCATCCGATTCAAAATTGACTACACCTTTGTAGGATCTTGTCAGACTGTTAAGTCCTTTTTAACTAACCTCCCTCTGATACCACTTGATAGTTTATAGGTATGTAGTCTAATTTACCTAGAGAGGGCGTGAATAGGTCTCTTTGAGTTTTACTTAAATATTTCTAGCTGTTAAAGAGTAGTAAATAATGTTGGAACATGGTCTTCCGCATCTCCTAGGTTTGAGAATAACAAATCCTATGTGTATTTGATCTTGTGTGTTTAAGTGTGCAGAAAACAAGTCCATATGACACAAGGAGAGCATAAGAAGATTGCCCCAAAATTTGAAGCCAGAATTCCAACATGTACACTAGCGTCAGCGGTAGCACCTAGTGCAGGCGCTAGCTCTGATTAGAGCAATTTCGGGAGCTATTTTAGAAGGCGCTAGCGCCAGGCGGTAGCGGATAGCGCATACGCTATCTCGGAGCGCTTGAGGAATGTCGGGAGGCTTTTCTTGGATTGAAGATACGCACGCGGAGATTGTTTTCTAATCCAAGATATCGTCGGCGGTAGCGCTAGCACAGGCGCTAGCTCCAAGGCTATAAAAAGGACCCCTTGGCTTCGTATTTATCATCCTCTCCTACTCCTAAATTCTAGAGCTCTGTGCCAAATTATATAGAGGAAGGTTTAGAGAGATACTCCCACAAATCCATGAAGGCTTAAGGAGATCCGTGGAGAAGATTTCAACACACATCATCATCGTGATGAAAGACCGCATCGACTACGATCATACTCTGCGGGTCTTCGTCTACTTCTCCAAGAGATCCACACATAGGGAGTTTTTAATATTTTTGTTATTTTCATTCTTATAATCGCTTAGTAAATTCGGCTTGTGTTGTCGACTAGGTCTGGATAGGACTTAGGGCAGAAATTCACCTCATGTTGGCGACTAGGTCTAGGGTATAGATCTAAGGGGTGCTCGAGGCCATATTTAGGGAAGGGTTGGCTAGAGCGGCTTGAGGCCGTATCCGGGGAAGGATAGGGTAAAGCCACCAGCTCGTAGGGATATGAGTTGGGATAGAAAATGAAAAAGACTTTTACTATTCGCCTTCGATTTCTAGCGTTATTAGAAGTCAAGTTTTATAATCCTACTTTTCATACTAATAAAATAATGTCTATATTTTGTTTCTCTTAATTTGTCTTTGTTTTGCACATTTGATCTCCTAATATTTCAAGTATTTTAAAATACACCAAAACTTTTAAAACCAAGGGCGCATACCGATCCAACAAGTGGTATTAGAGACTGGTTATTCCAAACGGTCTAACAAACAAGAATAATGACGTCTCAGGATCTCACTTTTACTAGTGAGAGAGGAATTTATATAGAGGGGAAATCTTTGGCACCACCCTTATTTGAAGGAAAGAATTTTAAAGGGTGGAATTTTTTAATGGAAAAATTTCTTAAGTCATTAGATATTAAAATATGGAATATTACCATTAGGAAACCACCAAATGAGATGAGTAGGGAAGAGTGTATCTTAAATGCTAAATCAAAGAATTGTATATTTTGTGCACTTAATCAAAATATTTCCAAACTCCTTTATACTTTTCCTACTGTATATGAGATGTGGAATTTTCTTGAAATAACTTATGATTCTCCATCTACAGTTATGGAACAAACGCATGAATTGGAGAACATACAAGCTTGCACATATGTTCAAGAAAGCTCCACTCATAATGGATCAACGGAGTGCACATCAAGTGAAAGAGAAAAAGAAAACTTTTCTTTGGAAGAGGAGCGTCAAAAATATGTCAAAGGAACTATATGTTCAAATCTTGCCTCTTCCGATAGCAATGTAAGGAAATCAAATTCCATCTTTGTACTTCTATTTCTACATTACAATTACTACAACTACTAAACGTATGATTAAGAAATTAAAAAGGGCTAATGCAAAACTACGTTTAGAAAATAAAACTTTGAAAGCAAATGTGAATGTAGAATCCAAAAATGATGTGTTTGAATCTCCATCATGCTCTTCATTTGAAAACTCTATACCTTGTTTTGATTATAATGATATTAAATAAAAATTCAAGGATTTTGAAAAAGAACTTTTAATTTCAAAAGAGCATAACGAAATACTGATAAAAGAAAATAATATTTTATTTTCAAAAGGGATTAAATATTTTAAATATCTTATCTCTACTTTATCCTCAAAATTATGTAAAACATCTACTAGTTTTTCAAATTTCATAAAACATACATCTAGTAGAATATTTAATAATAAAAGCATGATGAATGTTGATCCTCATTTGGTATCTCCCTACTTTAACTTGAATGTTCACAATTCTCCTACTAGTAATACTTTTAAAAATCATCATGGAAATGTGAATTATAATAATATCAAACCAAAATATGAATGGAGACCCACAATTAAAAAGAACACACTACCCTCATTTGAAAGGGCTAGTTCATCTTTGTCTTCCCAAAAATCATCACGATGTATTTGGGTACCCAATGGAACCATCTCACATGGGCAACTTTGGATACCTAAATCTCTTATCTACTAGTATCATTTATTTGCATGAAGTAGAAATAATTCAAAATGAATTACAAAATACTCTACTTCATGATATGCCTAATGTTCCTTTTAATTTTCTTTTTTGTTTAAGCCATCATGCCATGGTCACCTAATATAATATTTGAAATTTGACTTTGTCCCTTAATGCCTAAATGAAGTTTACAAATCAAATTAAATCAAAATTATAAGTCAGGTTTTCATTTATAAATGACCAATCTATTATTATTAAAACCATTGCATATAAATATCATATAGTATTCATATAAATTGAACTATAAATTTGCTATTAGATATTTTAATTAAATCAAGTTATTAAGTTATTAAGCACTTTAGCCTTCTTCAACAAAATTGGAGAATTAACATGTGACAACGTGTGGACATCCTCTCAAGACCTCTTTACAACACACGAATCATAATTTGGGTTTTGACCTCATGAGTTAAAATTTAACTTCCGCAACTTTTTGCATCTTCTTCAAAAAATTTCACTGCATTAGATAGGTCTTATATTGCTCAATCATAATTAAGTAAAATCAGAATTGAAATCAAAGGAAATTCGGGCCAAATACTCATGATTGACACTCTCTGTGAGCTAACACAAGCGCTAGCCCTTAGCGTCGGCGCTAGAAATTAACTCGATAGTCTGTTGATTTCAAAATTTCTATAAAAATTTGAAATTCCATGTTTTTTAATCATTTATGTATTTCTGATTTGTTTTGTGTCTTGATTAATTTTTTGAACTCTTCGCACACGAATATGTTTTACTCAAAACTTAAGTTTCGGGAAGTCCAAAACTTATTTGTATCGTATTTATATGAATTATATTATGACAATTGGTATATAATTGCATACCATGGTTGGTGTATTATGTATGTATTGTGATTTATTTCAAGTTTAGACCTTGGAATCATCTTGATATCAATAAGATCAAATCAAATAGAATCTTCACTTCAATCTAGGATTATAAATTGAAACACTATCATTCTTTGACATAACATTAATCTCAAACTTATCACACTAACATTGTCACCTAAAGAATATTAGTGTCTATGTTAGGTTTTATATGTTTGCCAAGATATACATGCTGGGTAATTTTATCTAGGGCATACCTATTTTACTCTTGGCATGAACATCATTTCACATTATCATCATTTAAATCATGCCTATTTGGCTTATTCAAACATGATATCTGGTGTTTACAGTTCCTATTTTTTGTTACAATATTTTGATAAACACAAGCCTTAGAAAGGTAAAAATGAAGATTTGTGAAAATATATCTCATGCGATGTTTAGTCATATAAGAAAATGTTACCGTTTTTATGCAATTTGCTCTATCTAGACATCTCCAAAAACTCGGAAATCTCTAAATGAAACTAATCTTTAGACACTTCATCAAAATCATCAAACAAAATTTTCAAAATCTCAATATTTTGCGCACAGTCGCCCGCGCTAGCTCGAGTGTCAAAATTGTCTATATTTTTAAAAAATTTCAAAAAATCACTAAAAATATGTTCTTTCATATGTACTACATATTTTTGCATTTCTGCCTTTATTTGATTTTTGAAAAATTAAAATACAAAATTACAAAAGCCAAATTACAAAAAATATTTTTATTCACTTCCTTTCTTTGTTTTTTTGCTTGGTTACTATTTCTATATGCAAAATCAAATACAAAAATATAAAACAAAGAATTATCAAAAATTATTTTTTGAACTTAACTTTTCTATTTACATGTATCTTGCGTAAGGGAGATTTGGTATGTCACCTCATCACATCTCCTAGTACCGGTGCGAACCCCTCACAGGGTAGACCTCAGGAAGTCCAAGATCAATTCTAAGAGTTTAAATTTTAAACAAAATTATTTTTCAAAATATCAAAAAAATTGTATGGACTTTATTGTGAAAATCAAGCATGGTTTAATTTATCATTTAGACCTTCTACAATGTTACAATTCATCTTTTCAAACTACTTTGAACATTGTTTTTATCATGCTTTGATATATCTAATCATATGTGCATCAATTTTATTGAAAAAGTGTTTGTAGAACCAAGCTTAGCATGCCTCTAAGTATGAGTAAATATTTTATGATTGATAATGATATTTATTCACTCACTTATATTGACATAGTCTATATGTGCTTTTAATCCAAGAATGCTTGCTTGTATATTATAATTGTACGATGAATTAAAATTGCATAAGTATTTTATCTACACTACATTTTATTTGCACTCTTAATAATAAGAAAAGTGGTTGTGCTTTCAGAATTTCATTGGTTTGTAAAACAAGTGTATTCGGAGAATTTTGTACAAAACAAAAAAATCATGAAATAAATTTACAAAGGTAACTCCACCAAGCACTACTTGAACCTCCTGATAAGTCTTAATGAGCATTGTGAGGTTGAGCACATTGAAAAGAATAGTAAAGTGTCTTGTGCAAACCATATACTTTTTTTACACCACTTATTCTTAAGTACACCGGATCACAAAAAATATCAATATTGAATAATAAAGTATGTAATCCCCCAAGCACAACTTTGCATCCTGATAAGTCTTAATGAACATTGTGTGTGCAAAGCACCTTGGTAGTTGCACATGTTCTTTGTGTATTAAAGTGTGTGGAAGTAAAATTATTTGTGTTTTATTGTGCACTTTACTCTACATATGTCTTGTATATTGTGATAAAATCATTTGTTTACTCTATTCAAAATACACTTATGTGCACATCATTATCTTCCATAACACTTCTTCTAATAAGAATTGGACCCTAATTGCTAATTCTATACTCTCTTTATATTTAAAATGCACTGAATAATCTAGCATGCAATTTACAATGTTTGGTATGTCTTGAATTTGTGAATTAAAATAACATTGTAGTAGTCTCTCTGTGATATTTTTTTTCATGCTTAGTTACTTTATTGTCAAAATTTTAAATGAATAATGATTTACAAAAACATTTTTTTGGAACTTAAACACATATATTTTCTTAATGAATTATCATGATTACAAAAAGATGTTTCTTGTATTTCGATAAGTCTTCCGCATCATTACCATATACATTTTGGTAAAATTTATAGTGAATATTCTAAACATGAATATTATTTTTTATGCCAAAAACTCTGATATATTTCAATGAAACTTCTTATGCTAAAAACTCCTTATCATTTCATTTCCTCTAAAAGCTTGATCATGCCTTATCTTTTCTTATAAAAAAAAACTCTTTCTATGTCCCTTGCTACCTTGCCCACTTTTGCTAATAACAAAAGGGGGAGAACTAACATAATAAATAATAAACGCTATCAAATTGGAAAAATAAACATGATTAAAGATTAAGAAGATAACTTACATATAAGGGGAGCATTCACATAGGGGGAGCATGTATTTACGGGGAGCAATTCTAAATACCTAAAATGATAATTATCCTAAGTCATCACTCTCACACACACACAAGTAGGTTTCATCATGCTTATATATTAGTGCTCTAATTTATCATTAATGGATTTGTTATTATCAAAATGGGGAGTTTGTTTGAACATGGTCTTCCGTATCTCCTAGGTTTGAGAATAACAAATCCAATGTGTATTTGATCTTGTGTGTTTAAGTGTGCAGGAAACAAGTCCATATGACTCAAGGATTGCATAAGAAGGTTGCCCCCAAATTTGAAGTCAGAATTTCAACATGTACACTAGCGCCGACGGTAGCACCTAGCACAGGCGCTAGCTCTGATTAGAGCAATTTAGAGAGCTACTTTAGAAGGCGCTAGCGCCAGGCGGTAGCGGATAGCGCAGGCGCTATCTCGGAGTACTTGAGGAATGTCAGGAGGCTTTCCTTGGATTGAAGATACACATGCGGAGAATGTTTCCTAATCCAGGATAGCGCTAGCGGTAGCGCTAGCACAGATGCCAGCTCTAAGACTATAAAAAGGCCCCATTGGCTCTGTATTTATCATCCTCTCCTACTCCTAAATTCCCGAGCTTCGTGCCACATCATATATAGGAAGGTTTAGAGAGATACTCCCACAAATCCATGAAGGCTTAAGGAGATCCATGGAGAAGATTTCAACACGCGTCATCATCGTGCCGAAAGACCGCATCGGCTACGATCATGCTCTGCGGGTCTTCATCTACTTCTCCAAGAGATCCACATAGAGGGAGTTTTTAATATTGTTGTTATTTTCATTCTTGTAATCGCTTAGTAAATTCGCCTCGTGTTGACGATTAGGTCTCGGTAGGACTTAGGGCAGAAATTTGCCTCGTGTTGGCGACTAGGTCTAGGGTGTAGATTTAAGGGGTGCTCGAGGCCATATTCAAGGAAGGGTTGGCTAGAGCAGCT
Organism: Dactylorhiza incarnata; assembly: GCA_033032865.1. Classification (NCBI taxonomy): domain Eukaryota; kingdom Viridiplantae; phylum Streptophyta; class Magnoliopsida; order Asparagales; family Orchidaceae; genus Dactylorhiza; species Dactylorhiza incarnata. Next base: position 4,315,026 of record JAWHQI010000130.1, read on the forward strand.
TGAGGCCGTATCCAGGGAAGGATAGGTTAAAGCCACCGGTTCGTGGGGATACGAATCAGGATAGAAAATGAAAAACACTTTTACTATTCGCCTTCGATATCTAGCGTTATAAGAAGTCATGTTTTGTAATCTAACTTTTCATACTAATAAAATCATGTCTCTATTTTGTTTCTCTTAATTTGTCTTTGTTTTGCACTATTTTGATCTCTTAATATTTCAAGTATTTTAAAATACACCAAAAGTTTTAAAACCCTTATTCACCCCCCCCCCCTCTAAGGGCGCCTACCAATCCAACAAATAAAAGCTCATGCACACACAGAAAACACACAGTTGTTTATAGTGGTTCCCCAATATAGTGTGTCTTTGGGTAGTCCACTTTCCCTCTACACCTTTATAATAGTGTGTTAGACAAGGCAAACTCGTCCAATCTCAGCTCCTAAAGCTTACAACATAGACCCCTCATGATCTCTCAGGCTTGCTACAAGCCCTACCTTAGGCCTAACTGCCCTTCTAACTCAGAGTGCTCCCACTCCTACAGCTCAGTGATCACCTTGATCTCCTACCTCAGGCCTATCAAGAAGCCCTACAAACTCAGGCAATGTGCCTTACAGCTCAAGTTCAACAACCCTACAAACTCAGGCAATGTGCCTTACAAGCTCATAACAACACAATTCCTACAATGAGTAAATGGTTAGCTTACAACAGTTGACAGCAATAGTATAATGTCTTATGTTGTTCCTGCATAGTTGGTGCTACTTTGAATCTGGGCTGAATGAAATCTTCAGCCCTTGCTTCTTTTTTATCCTTCTCTTCAGTAGAGGAGTAAAGATCTTCTTGATCTTCTGGATAGAAGAGCTATCTTCTCTCCTTCTATGTTCTTGCTGGTTCAGTTAGCAGGTGGAGTGAAAACTTGAAAGTCGTCAATGGAATAATGATAATGGCTCTCTCCATTTCAGCACACAAACAACTCCTTCTGAAAGTTCCCTAGGTTGTTCTTTTATACTCCATTTGTCTTCAATGACTCTTAAGAAGGGGCCCTGACATTTTGGAAGAGGATAGAAAACCTTATCTTCACTTTACAGCTGTTTATGCCAAAAGTAAGTCCCCCCAGGGTCATCTTTCTGATTTGAATCTATCTTAGCGGTTGGGCTGAGACGGACTTCCATCTCAGTGGTTTAGCTGTCTTGGTGTCTGCGGATCCGCTGAGAGTGGTTTAGCTATCTTGGTGTCAACGGATCCGCTGAGATAGATAGTCTTCTCAGCGGATTTTTTATCTGCATCTTAGCTAAGGTAGACTCATTCTCAGCGGCTTCTGGCCTCATCTCAGCGGTTCCGCTGAGACAGTGAGTTCTTCTCAGTGATTTTGACAGCAAACCCCTGACCTTATTCTAATGCTTGGAATATCTTAACCCTGCATATTCCTGATGCACAATAGGGTTTATCAAATACAATATGTACTTAGCAATGTGAGTTATGCCTCTTCAAATCAAGGGAACATTGAGGGCAATATTTCCAACACTACCTAACCCAGACCTTACGTACTACTTGGTACACCAAGCCATGTGCTATGAAGCATCTTGTACTAATGCTGGAATCCACCAGTCTTTTCTTGGCTAAGTGAAGACTCACACTTGTCGAGCCAACGTACCGACGTCGGTGTGAACGACTGCCCAATACCGATGGCCCACCACTTATATACACAAGCACATATGTAACATTTGAGCTCTTGAGCCACCGGCTCACCGGACTAACCAGTCCATTTTGATAAACACCAAGCCGCAGCTTGCAGTACATTCCTTCACTAAACCATACCGAGCCTACTGCTCGCAGGACTAGACCAACCAAAACTATCTTCCCATAATAAAGGTGTGTGTGTATACTTAATAAATTGATATTAGATTAATCTTTCTTGTTATATGCCATGTCAGTTTAAGGGTTAGTCTTGGACTTCTCGAGGTCTACCCTATGAGGGGATCACAGTGGTACTAGGAGGTACGATGGGATGACATCCCAAACCTCCCTTTCACAAGACACTTAATTTTATTGATAACTACCCAACACCACTCTCTTATGTTACTCTAGAGTTCTATAGTGGAATAAGACTCACCGATAGCATTAATGTTCTCTTGAACACCAACACTCCACCTAAAAGCATACCACTCACACCCACCACAAAGGGAGGTCTAGAATGGACTTTTTCCCCTTGTACCATAGAGTTGACCTACATAGCCTCTTGCTGATGAATCCTACCCAAGGACTCATGGAAAGACCCCAAAATCACCAAACTCCTTTTTGGTTTTTCGCAGACCACTTCAATCATAAGGGGAAAATTTGACATTTGTAAAGGTCCTACATGACTCCAAAGTTTTCATATGATGAACCACACATCAAGAGATGAGTTATGGTCTACATTGAAATAATATTAGTAATATATGTTTTTCTCCCTAATTGTTTCCTTGAAAATCATAAATGATTAATTATGGCATAACCCAAATTTGTGAAGGAACTTCAACTTCCTCTTACCTAAATGACATGAATAAATTTCTAGGGGTTCTAATAAGTCTAAAATTTCCTCCAACAAATATTGGCTATTTTGCAAGATCATGAACCCATATAATTTAAATAAACCACAAAAGCTACTTTAATCAAATGAATGAACCAAGTACAGTAAATGTCCTTCCAAAAAATTGTGATAAAATTACCAGAGCTCCATATTGACCAGAGAAGCCCATTGGTCGATTTTTATATTTTTCTAATTCCATTTAGCCATATAATTAATTATTGCAAAGGAACTTGGTTTAAATAAATTATGAAGGAACCACTACATAGTCTCATCCAATGACTATAACAAAATTTGTAGAGCATCATGATGAACAAAAAGGGTTATTGGCCAAATACCATAATTTTTCATAAATCATTTGGTCATATAATTAACTATTTCAAGAAAATTGAATATAATGCATTTGTGAAGGTGGCACTATAAATCCTCATCCAATAATTATAATAAAAATTGCAGAGCATTATAATAACCCTAGAGGCTCTCTGAATAAATTTTACATTTTCCTATAATCATATGACCACATAAATAATTTAAATAGTGGACACTGTCGTTTGGCCCATTGTGAAGAAACTACCCAATTACCTTATCCAAAAATTATAATGAAATTTTCAGAGATTAATTGTATAATGTAAAGTTCACTGTCCAAGTTTCAAATCTTTTCTAAAACATATAACCTTATACATTGCACTTGAAATGAAAGTTACCAAATTAAATATTGAATATTTAGAGGGTGATAATAACTCTAAAAATCCCCAAAAAAACTTATCCAAGGTGTTTATTCACCCTATAAAACTATCTACAAAGTTTCAAGCCCATCCATGGAGACCATTCCCTTCATTTACCCGAATATGCGACCCTAAGGGTTGAACTAGGCTTTCTTGGTATTCCACCCCTAAACCTTCTAAAATTACTTGTGGGGATGTTTTATGTGATAATAAAGAAATGACCAAGGTTTCATCACATTTGGTTGAGGAATGGCCACTCAAATCCACAAGTGCACTTTTTGATAGACTAGGTTTAATTTCTCCCTAGGTGACCCTGTTTGAACACTAGTTTACCACGTCTAAACAAACCCAAATGGGCTGATATTTTTACCTTGACCATATAATGTGCCCGCAAACCATCCACATGAGATTTGAGGGATTTGGAGGTCCACATACTTCATGTTGAACACTTTCATAGAAAATGCCTTTAAGTATTTTAAATAATTAAAACTATCTACTGCAAAATCCGTGACAGAATATAATAAAATATATAAAATGAATCATTTGGTCTGCGTATAATAGATCGCGCAAGATCGGACGGCGTGTGTTCATAGTCCCCAATGGATGGAAGGTCCCCGACATCCCATGCTGGGTGATGTTTGGGCTTGATTTGCCGGCCACCCACGCATCCTCCCGGTCGGCCATTGCCACCACCACCTTCGTCGAGGTGGTGGTCGGCGATTCGTGGTGGTTTGTCGGCCGGAGGTGGCTGGAAAGGGGGTTTCTAGTGGGGCAAAAGATCTCGGAATGGATGGAATATTCTCATAACTGGTAGGGGGAATGAATATCCATCAATTGGAGGTGAATTGAAGGGTTGAATGCATTCAAGGCCATGAATGCCCTCTTGATTTCACTTTCAAAATTGGGTAAACTCTCATTTTCTCTCTCTTAGTCACCGCCTCCAGAAATTGAGTAGCAATCCATGTAATTTTCAGCCATAAGGACTTATTGGATCACCAAAATTGGGCCTAGCCTAATTGGATTGAGCCTTGGGCTTGATTTCCCCAATTTGGGCTTAATTAACCCTAATTGGTTTAGCCTAACCCTAGCTCAATATAGGTAGTGTGACTGAGCCAAATAGGTGCTCATAGGTCCCTTGACACCACTAAAGGACAATCGTGACTTGGTGTGTTCAATTTGGGTCAAATTAAGTCACTTTGACCTAACTAGGTCAATTTGGGCTTTTTGGGTCCAAGTGTTGGTTTTGGCCTCATTCATGGAATTGATTGGACCCAATGGGTTGTTAGGGATCCCTTGACATCCCTTGAGGGTTATGAAGGTTTGGGTGAGGTCAATTTTACCAATTGGAAACCAATTTGTCCTTAATAGGTTATTTTGACCTATCTAGGGTTAGGGTTGACTTTGGTCAACTTGACCACTTTGGTTAACCCCAATGGGCCCTAAGTGACCCAATGGACTCCTTATGAGGTTAGAGGTGTCATGGTGGGGTCAGGTAGTCAATTTGAGGCCCAAAAGTAAAACCATAGACTAAATAACAAGAATTTGCTATTTGCAGTCCAAGGTGATTTCACCTACTTACCTAGGTTCTTATGGTCATTTTGGTCTTCCTATTGATTTGTCATGACCAAGTCATGAGAAAACCTTCTGAGGGGTCTAGTTGTTTGTGGGATGTTACATAATAAAGAGATTTTTGGAAGTTATTCAAAAAGGGATTGACAGCCTATCAACTGAAATAGAAAGAGAACATTGTTATCCCTTGGACATTCCTACTAAGGATACATCAGAAGAGTAAAGTAATTGAAATGTTATTCGACAGAAGAATAAGTATACTAAGGAACATTGAGAGCAACAATAATTTTATCATTCTGTCTTCTTCTTCCTCAAGCTTTCTCTCAGACTGAACAACAGATCAAATATCTGTACAAGAAATACACAAGGCTTCTTCTTCTTCTCTCACAGTAAGAAGCCTACAAATATAAAGAGATTATCAGGATCAGAGCTTAACAATCCTTGCATTATACTCTATCTCATGCAATGATTCATCTACTGAACAGAGATCCATCAAAAACACTAAGTGTCTGAATCCTCAGTGACTGCTGCAGGAGGATTCAACCAGAAGAATAATCTTCATTTTTCTTCTTCTCTTTTCTTCTTTCTTTCCTTATCAAAATATCTAGCTTGGTTCTAAGAGCCCCCTTAACAAAATACTCAGACCTTGGTTCAACGGAGTTTGGACCAACAGGGTATAGCTTACGCTTACTTCTTCTGAGTGTGAACACTAAGACATGCACTCAGAGCAATGAACCTCACTCACAAAGGTAGATAACTAAAAAAAGACCCCATGATCTTGGAGGAGTCCAGATCCGGATCAAGGGAGACCCTAAGGTGGCGCGTTAGTGATACATCATGGTGGTCAACACTTTAGCATGGAAGAAGAAAGCAGGGGAAGTGGAAAAGATGATGGAAGAGATGGCCGAGAGGCATGTGGCTGAGTAGGAGCAGGAGGGCGCATTGTAGTAGACATGTAATATCTCCATGATGAATGAAAAGTGTTTGAAGTAGCACTTTGGTAAGACCCTAACTAGAGACCACTGACCAGGTTTAGTGATGTCGGCGGCTGGGAGGCTCATCGGGTCGGCTCATTGCAGTCAAGGCTTCGAGAGGAGAAATCGGCTTAGGGAAGTGTTGAGTTCCTCCGCCTGCAGGTGAGATAAGCTCTTAGGAAGTGTTGAAGTTCTCCACCTCTAGTTAGTCTGGGGAAGTGTTGAGTTCCTCCGCCTCCAGGTGAGCTAAGCTCCTAGGAAGTGTTGAAGTTCTCCACGTCCAATTAGTCTGGGGAAGTGTTGAGTTCCTCCGCCTCCAGGTGAGCTAAGCTCCTAGGAAGTGTTGAAGTTCTCCACCTCCAGTTAGTTTGGGGAAGTGTTGAGTTCCTCCGCCTCCAGGTGAGCTAAGCTCCTAGGAAGTGTTGAAGTTCTCCACCTCCAGTTAGTCTAGGGAAGTGTTGAGTTCCTCCGCCTCCAAGTGAGCTAAGCTCCTAGGAAGTGTTGAAGTTCTCTTCCTCCAGTTAGTCTGGGGAAGTGTTGAGTTCCTCCGCCTCTAGGTGAGCTAAGCTCCTAGGAAGTGTTGAAGTTCTCCACCTATAGTTAGTTTAGGGAAGTGTTGAAGTTCTCCACCTCCAGTTAGTCTAGGGAAGTGTTGAGTTCCCATTCCTCCAGGTGAGCTAAGCTCCTAGGATGTGTTGAAGTTCTGCACCTCCAGTTAGTCTGTGGAAGTGTTGAGTTCCTCCACCTTCAGGTGAGCTAAGCTCCTAGGAAGTGTTGAAGTTCTCCTCCTCTAGTTAGTCTGGGGAAGTGTTGAGTTCCTCCGCCTCAAGGTGAGCTAAGCTCCTAGGAAGTGTTGAAGTTCTCCACCTCCAGTTAGTCTAGGGAAGTGTTGAGTTCCTCCGCCACCATGTGAACTAAGCTTCTAGGAAGTGTTGAAATTCTCCACCTCCAGTTAGTCTGGGGAAGTATTGAGTTCCTCTGCCTCCAGGTGAGCTAAGCTCCTAGAAAGTGTTGAAGTTCTCCACCTCCAGTTAGTCTGGGGAAGTTTTGAGTTCCTCCGCCTTCAGGTAAGCTAAGCTCCTAGGAAGTGTTGAAGTTCTCCACCTCTAGTTAGTCTGGGGATGTGTTGAGTTCCTACGCTTTCGGGTGAGCTAAAGCTCCCAGGAAGTGTTGAAGTCCTCCACTCCAGTTGGTCCAAGCTCTTAGGCAGTGTTGAGTTCCTCCGCCTCCAGGTGAGCTAAGCTCCTAGGAAGTGTCGAAGTCGTCCATTTCTAGTTGGTCCAAGCTCTTAGGCAGTGTTGAGTTCCTCCGCTCGCGGGTGAGCTAAAGCTCCCGGGAAGTGTTGAAGTCCTCCACTCTAGTTGGTCCAAGATCTTAGGCAGTATTGAATTCCTCCGCCTCCAGGTGAGCTAAGATCCTAGGAAGTTTTGAAGTCCTCCACTCCAGTTCCAACCAAGCTCATAGGCAGTGTTGAGTTCATCCACTTCTGGGTGAGCTGAGCTCCTAGGAAGTGTTGAAGTCCTCCACTCCAGTTGGTCCAAGCTCTTATGCAGTGTTGAGTTCCTCCGCCTCCAGGTGAGCTGAGCTCCCAGGAAGTGTTGAAGTCCTCCACTCCAGTTGGTCTAAGACAATAAGAGGTCTTGAGTTTCCTTCCACCTCAAGTTGAGTTCAACTCGACTAGAGGTGTTGAGATTTATTCCACCTGCGATTGAGTTCAGCTCGACTAGAGGTGTTGAGTTCCTTCCACCTCAGGTTGAGTTTGGCTCAACTAGAGGTGTTGAGTTCCTTCCACCTTAAGTTGAGTTCAGCTCGACTAGAGGTGTTGAGTTTCCTTCCACCTCAAGTTGAGTTCGGATCGACTAGAGGTGTTGAGTTCCCCTCCACCTCAGGTTGAGTTCAGCTCGACTAGAGGTGCTGAGTCTTCCTCCACCTCGGGTCGAGTTCAGCTCGACTAGAGGTGTTGAGCTTTCTCCACCTCCAGTTGAGATCGGTTCACGGGAGGGTTGTTAAGTGGAGAAAGGTTCGCTTTCCACCTCAAGTTGAGCCCGGCTCGACTAGAGGTTTTGAGCTTTCTCCACCTCCAGTTGAGCTCGGTTCATGGGAGGGTTGTTAAGTGGATAAAGGTTTGCCGCTCTTGCGTTCAATTCGGATTGAACCGTCATTTAGGAGTTCAACCACCGCGTTCCCAAATCCTGCCTCTCCGAACCACGGGTGATCCATTATTTTTCCGAGTTTGTGTCGAGACTGAAAAAAGCGGGGATTGTGTATAACCCGTAATTCGTCGAGACCATGACGGATAGCAAAGGTGGCCGTGACAAGTGAAAATGACCGCTCAGAGGCAACTAAAACCAACCAAGGCAAAAGGAGGGCCTGGGGGAGGGAAGAAAGGAGTAGCAGGGCAAGTGGCGGAAGCCCCACACTCGCCCCCCCCCCCCCCCCCCCCCCCACCCCCTTTTGCGGGTGAGTGGGGAAAGCCCCCCACTCGACCCCTTGCTGGCAAGTGGGGGAAGCTCCCACTCGCCCCCCCCCCCCCCCCCCACCCACCCACCCCTTGCTGGCGAGTGGGGAAAGCCCCCCACTCCCCCCTTGCGGGCGAGTGGGGGAAGCCCCCCACTCACCCCCCCCCCCCCCCCCCTTGCGGGCGAGTGGGGGAAGCCCCCCACTCGCTCCCCCCCACCCCACCCCGTGCTGGCGAGTGGGGGAAGCCCCCCACTCACCTCCCTCTTGTGGGCAAGTAGAGGGAGAACCCCCACTCGCCCCCTCTCTCTGGTTTTGGGGTAAGCACCCCCACTCACCACCATTACGGGCATGTGGGGGATGACCCCTCTCGCCCCGCACTCACCCTTCCTAGTGGGCAAGTGGCATTCGACCTCCCCCTCCCTCTTCCTAATGGGCTATTCGGGGGGGGGGGTGCGAGTAGTAATTTAAAGTGGTTATCCGCGACCCATTTTCAAGAAGTCTATAAATAGACCCTCATGGGCACCTTGGGAGGGACCTCTTCTTCTCTCCCTCGCGTGTGACTTGTGAGCAAGCACTCCAACCCTCTGTCTTCTAAGGTTGACATTGAGGTCTTCTTAGTGCTCTCCAGGGTGCCCAGGCTCATCATTGGCTTGGGAGGAGAAGCTCTCTTTGATCTTCCGGGTTTGTGGTGGGACCTCCTCGCTGCAGCTCAAGTGGTCTGTTTTGGTCTTCAGGTCTTCTTAGGTGCAAGGTACTTCGAATCTCAACGATCGGTCACGTGTTCTAGCTCAGGTGAAGAAAGGGTCAGCTGCATACCTGTTGCGAACGTCGAAGCTAGTTCTCTGGTTTCAACAGTGGGTTCCAGTTTAAAATAGGAATCATCATTCGAGAGGGAGTTCCGCATTGAGGGATTAATATGAAGAGTAACTTCGCCGTCTCCAACCCGAAGGAGGAGTCGATCGTTACTTACATCAATTAATATGCGAGAGGTTGCGAGGAAGGGGTAACAGAGTATAATAGGTACCTCAACGTCCTCCTCTATGTCCAGGATGACAAAGTCTACCGGGAAGATAAACTTATCGACCTTGACCAGAACATCCTCCACCACCCTTATAGGATACTTTATCGAGCGATGCGCGAGTTGGATGCTCATCTTTGTCGGGCTCGGAATGCCTAGATCGAGTTTTTTGAAAAGAGAGAACGACATCAAATTGATGCTGGCGCCTAAGTCTGCTAGAGCGTGCTTTATTAACAAATTGCCGAAGAGGCACGGGATGGAGAACCGTCCCTGGTCGTTCAGTTTTGGCGGCAATTTGTTAAGGAGAACTGTCAAGCATTCCGCGTTAAGGGAAACGCGCGAAACACCCTCTAGTTTCTTTATTAGAAAGCAATTCTTTAAGATATTTCACGTATTTCGGCATTTGGGAGAGTGCCTCGTAGAAGGGGACATTTATTTGAATTTGTTTTAAAATTTGTAAGAATTTTTTGTATTGCTCGTCTTTCCGCTCGTCATTTATTTTTGAAGGATAAGAAATAGGCGAGCTAGAAACGTTCGGCGCGTTCGGAGTTCTCGATGATATATCTATCGAAGGAGAGGTTGTATGGGTCGGTGTCAAAATATGTACCTTAGGCTCAACCGGTTTTGGGGAGGTTACCTCCTTGCCGCTGCGAAGGTTTATGGCGTCGGCATTTTCTCTGGGGTTTGGCTCGGTGTTCTCTGACAAAGCTCCATATGGCAGCTCAAAGATCATCTTCGCAAGCTGTCCAACCTGGTTTTCTAAGTTTTTTATCGATCTGGTAATATTCCGGATATTTGACTCGTTGGACGCGACGTATTTAGCGAAAACTTCTTCGAGCGGAGAAGGTTTTGGAGGAGGTGGTGGGAATCCGTGTGAAAATTCTTGTGGAAATCCTTGCGGATTCGCATTTTGGGGGCGTTGAGCATTGTTTTGATTACTCCAGGAGAAGTTTGGGTGGTTCCTCCAACCCGGATTGTAATTATTACTATAAGGGTCTGTTCGTTTCGACGGAATTGTCTTTCTAGAATTAGTTTTTCGACGAAAACAAATATCTACAGGAATTGGCTTTGTACAGAATTCCAATTATGTTGTTCGGCAGTAAGATTGAATTCAATCAACAAAATTGGAATTAAGACACAAAAGTTGCTCGGCTGAATGATGGAATTGGTATTGGAATTGACATTATACAATAATTTTATAAAACCCAAAATAGGCGTCAGCGCCGAACACATCAAATTGCATAATATATTTTAAGACGCGGGTTTTTTTCCCAAGTGCGGTTATTTTGCCTGAGCGCGCATTTTTTGCCCGAGCACATTTTTCTCAATGGCGCGTGTTTTTCATCAGGGTGTGCATTTTTTAGCCAAGGACCCTATTTTTCTCCAGATTACTAGTTCTTCGATCGGTAGTGCATTTTTTGGTAAGGAATCACATTTTTGGTCCGGGAGGGCATTTTTTGCCCGAGCGCTTATTTTTTTCACTGACGCGCACTTTTCTCCCGAGCCCATGTTTTTCGGCCCAAGCGTGCGTTTTTACGGCCCGGGAAAAACACGCGATGGGGTGAAAAATTCGCGCCCGAGCAAAATACGAGCGCCCTGGACAAAACACAGTCTGGCTAAAAATATGCGCCCGGGCGAGAAACGCGCACACGAGCAAAAATCTCGTGCCCAGGCTAAAAACACGTGCAAGAGCGAAAAACGTGTTCCCTCCCGGAAAACGTCTTTCAGGGCGAAAACCGCGCTACCGACGAAAAAACACGCGCCCGACGAAAAACACGCGCCCGAACGAAAATCGCGCGCCCTGGTGAAAAACTCGTGCCCGGGCAAAAAATGGGCGCCCGAGTGAAAACCCCGTGCCCGTCAGAAAAAAATGTGCACCCGGGAGAAAAATGTGCGCCCGGGCAAAAAATGCGCGCCAAGGCGAAAAATGCGTGCCTGGAAGAATAACGCGCGCCCGGGTGAAAAGATGAGCGACCGGATGAAAAACTCTCACCTATGCGAAAAATGCCCGGTTGGCCGAAAAATGCGCTCCCGGGCATAAAACGCGCGCCCGGGCAAAAAATGCACGCTTGGGAGAAAAATGAGCTCCCGGGCGAAAAACACGCGCCCGAGCGAAAAAATGCCAGCTCGGCCGAAAAACGAACATTCGGGCGAAAAAAACGTGCGCCTGACCGAAAAAACGTTCGCTCTGGTCAAAAAACGTGCGCCTGAGTCGAAAAATGCGTGTCCGTCCGAAAAACACACTCTCGGGCGAAAAACGCTTGCCCGGGTGAAAAATGCATGCATAGGTGAAAAACGCGCGCACGGGCGAAAAATACATGCACAGGTGAAAAACACGCGCCCGCTCGAAAAATCGCGCTCTCGCGAGAAAAAATGCCCGCCTGGGTGAAAAACGAACTCCCGACAGAAAAACGCGCGCTCGGCCAAAAAATACGTGCCCGTCCAAAAATAACACACTCGGATGTAAAACGCACGCCCGGGCTAAAAATGCGGGCCTATGCCGAAAAAACGTTGGTGAAAATACTCGATTATGCGGAAAACTCATGGGCAGAGATAAGAATTGACGATTTGATTTTTTTAGTTCAAAGTCAAAGCCTTGGGTTTTCACATAAAAGCCAATATCCGCGTAAATTCCGTTGCGCTGAACATTAGAATTGAATTTCTAATCGCTAAAGCCAATTCCAGAAAGTCAATTTCCTTCCAAACGAACGGACCCTAAGGGTTATTGTTAGGGTTGAAGGGGGGTCGAACTTGGTTGACTAAGTAATCTACAAATTCTTCAACTAAGTTATTATTTTGAGCTCAAACGGGAGTGGAGGAGGAAACAATCATCTCCGCCACTTACTTACTTAGCCCCTCTACTTGCGAGGCTAAGTGAGCCGTGACATCCACTTCGTAAATCCCTGTCGGTTTGTTAGGGCGCGATCTAGGCACATTTCATTGATAGACGTTCATGGTCATCTCCTCGAACAGAGTTTGAGCGGCCTCCGGGGTTTTATTGTTTAACGTTCCCCCGACGACTGCATCGAGCATTTGTCGCGGTGAGAAATTCAAGTCATTATAGAACGTTTGGACCTGTAGCCAGGATGCAGCGCATGATGAGGACACCTACGCAAAAATTCCTTAAAACACTCAAGTCTTGTAGAAAGACTTAGAATTGAATTGAATGAAAGAGGCGACATCTGTGCGTAATTTAGCGGTTTTAGACGGAAGAAAATATTTAATTAGAAATCTCTCCGTCATTTCGTCCCATGTGATGATGCATTCTCTTGGAAGAGAACTCAACCACTGCTTGCCCTTTGTCCGCAAAGAAAATGGAAATAAACGCAAAAGAATATCGTCATCAGTGACGCCATTAATTTTAAAAGTATCGCAAAATTCAAAAAATTTCGAAAGATGTAAGTTCGGATACTCATCCAGCAAACCTTCAAATTGTACTGACTGTTGTACAATTTGAGCTAGATTTAATTTCAAAATTATTATTGGTCACCGTTGGGCGAGTGACACATGATCCCGTATCGTCCAAATTTGGGCGCGCATAATATGTCATGGTCCGTGGTGGTACGCAATTGGATGGGCTCAGCCATAGCTTCCGCGCTAGTGTCTCTGGTAGACTCTTCGAGATTTATGGGTGGATTTTGATCACGAGATCGAAGGCGCTCACGAAGGGTGCGCTCGATTTCGGGATCAAAAAGAATATCTAGATCGTTCGAAGAGCTTCCCCGGGTCATACACTAATATTAAAAAAAAAATCTTCTTCGGTTTTTCTGTTTTTTTTTTGTGTTTTTTTTGTTTAAAATATGTATATAAGAGAAAAAATGGGGGAGGAAGAACTAAAAGATAAAATTAATAGCAATTCCTCTTTTGAAATAACAACACAAGTCCCCGGCAGCGGCGCCAAAAACTTGATGATTAATTTATTGCCTTTGAAAACTCTTGGAAATTTTATCCGAACTAATATTCGATGAATGCAAGTATACCTTATCGCATATAGTGTAAGATATTTTTAGAGAATATCAATGTCGTATTTTTCCACGGATCGTGTTGATTATTTTTACTTATAAGGAACGAGCTATTATTTTATCGGAATAAGATTTTGATTCGATTTTTAGTTTTTAGAGAGCGATAATAAAAATATAAATAGGGTTTGAAAACGATGATGGATAGTGTCCAATGTCGAATTACTTTGAGACGAAAATAGCTTTTTTAGAAGTAAAATATCTGATTTTTCAATTAATTTAAAATGACTTGGCCGTGGAGATTCCATAAGTATGAACACACCTCTCTCGAGGAATACGCCCACCTGAGATTAAGAATATTCGACCGAACTCTCGTTCTTTAATCGAATCTCCTTAATACCTTTTTATGTTGTGAACCCCGCTATTTGGTTTTTATTCTAATTCGAGAGACTTACGTCATCATCTCTCGATGGTAGCGCGCAATTCTCTTTACCCGTGAGGATCGATCCGTACGCACGAGCCTCTCGGCTAACTAGTGTACGGAAACGGAAAGAAAAACCACACATCGATTATATTGTTTTACTCAATGTTTTCTCGGGTAAACCTTAAGCTCGTTAATTGATTAGAAAAGAAAACGATTTCAAATTTTTAGAAAATCATTTATTTGTCTCAATGCTCTTCGACATCGAGTGCTAAAATAGATTAGCCACTCATCGGAATGAGGACGGCTTTAGTGATTAAATAGTACATGATAATTTTTTAAGTGATTACGTGTGCGTTTAACAAAAATTGAAGAAAGACAATTAGTAAATAACAACACACCAAATTGAAAACTAACACACTCTACAATAATTTAAATGACAAGTAATAAATCTAAGTTAGCACACTCACACTCTCTACTTTGAATTAAAACTAAGTTAAATAAAAGCAAAAATTATCTCTCTCTCACACACACGCGCTCGCGCGCGCACACACACACACACACACACACACACACACAAACACGCACACACACACACACACACAAACACGCACACACGCACACACGCACACACGCACACACACACACACGCGCGTGCGCACACACGCGCGCGCGCACACACACACACACACTACTTTGAATTAAAAGCTAAATTATAAAACAATTAAAATCTAAAACTCACACACACACACACACGCACACTCTACTTGAATTGGAAATTAACTTATAAAACAATTAAAATCTAAAACTCATACATACACACACTCTAACATAAAGAAAAACTAAAAAAACAAATAAAGTCTAACACTCATACACTCACAAACACCAACATAAAGAGAAAGCTAGGTTAAAAGAAAATAAAAAACATAACCCATACATACACACACCAACAAAAAAAAGAACCAAATTAAAAGAAAAGAAAAATTAAACTCATACACACACACACACCAACATAAGGAAAAGATGACCAAATTAAGAAAACAAACTATTTCATTTCCAAATTGAGGATTACAACTAGCCTAGGAGAGAGAAAATTACAATTACTAAAAACATAAAAGCAAAAAATGAAACAAAGAAAACACACAAAAGCATCTCACAAACACTCAAAAATAAATACAATTTGTGAACCCTTAGCCTCAGCAGAATCCCGGTATTTATTGGCAAAAGTTTGGATTTACACGCCCTCGGTCAAGGCCGTGACCGAGGGCGTGACCAGCAGTGTGTTGGATGGGTCAGAACAGTTGGCCTTCTAGAAGAGTTGGTTGAGTTGACAGGAGAGGTGACTGAATACGGGCTTGTACGGAAGAACACGGGCGTGACCTTGGTTGGCAGGCGGCAGCGACAACAGGGGCGTGATAGATGACATGTCCCAGTGGAAGGTTGGAGGAACACGGGCGTGACCATCTTTGAACACGGGCACAACTTTGTTGTTCGACTAGACATCAGGTCGATCAGCTAGATGGCGTGGTCTGTCTGTTTGACAAGGAGTACACGAGCGTGACCCGTTATACGGCCTCGGTCACGGGCGTGACCGAGGGTGTGACTTTATCACTTTGCTGAGTTGCTCTAAATTCGGCTGAGACCTGAGTTTTTGATGTTTTAAGTTTACACATCCTTGGTCACGTGCGTAACTGAGGGCGTGGCCTAACAAAAAATACAAACTGCTGCAAAAAAGAAATGAAGCTAAGTTAGTAAGGAAATAATAAAAACAAACAATTTATTCATTATTTTACATAGAAAATTTCTATTTTTAATTAAGATTATACTAAAAACTATATTAAAAATACGTATAATTTACTACTTATCAAGAACCCATCTTGCTAGCCCAAAGTGAAGGCGAGCATGAGGGTATGCCCTGACACCTCCTGAACCACGAGAATCTCTTCATGAAAGCGATCAACGTATGACGCCAGCAACTCTCGTGGTCCTTGCTTGATGAGGAAGAGGGCTTCCGACCCCTTCTTTCTCTTCTTCAAGGTGGAAAAGCGGAGCAGAAACCCCCTGCGGAGATCCTCGAAGCAGTAAATCGAGCTGGTCGGCAGTTAATGAAACAAATCCCTTGTCTTGCCCTTGATTGAGATGGCAAACAACCGACACTTGAAAGCATCTGTCATCTGCCTGGTAGAAACTACGTCTTCGAACGGGAGCGTCCCTACCGGTATAGTAATTCATTGCAGGCTCCATAAATCCTGCAGGAACGGGAGAGAATAACACCAACTCGCAGAAGGGACTCGCGGGCACAACTGGTGGGGTTGGGCGAGCTCGCTCGAATTCGCTTTCCGAGTAGAGAGTTGTTGGAATGCTCGTAAAGAGGACTCGCAGATGCAACGTTTGATCCTCGTCTTCTTGGACCACCTCCTTGCCATGTCGTCGATTGTGACCCGCCTCGCCGGGCAAGGAGATGACATGTGGCGCTGGCTCTGTGACTTCGCAGCGCGAGGCGAGTAGCGCCCACATCGTTTCCTCCAATGATCTCCTAAAATCAGCAAAATCGCTTCGCCTGACGAACTCGTTGGACGGGTGCGAGTCGCCTTGAAAGTCTTCCTGCTCCATGTCCAGTCATGGCATCGTCGGGTGAGTTTTTCCTCACAAGCTACCAGTCCACGCTTGCCGCACCAAAAATGTTGAAACCCGGATACCACTTCAACGGAGTTCAGACTAAGAGGGGGCCACTTGTGTTACTTGACTCACCGTCAAATGCTTCAGAATTGGATATTCCGAGCCTAGAGATGACCATCACAAGTATATTGGTTTGCCTACTCACAGACCCACGAGTTGCAGTGAGGAGGTCCCGCCACACACCCGAAAATTCTACTCAGAACTTACCCTCCCAAAGCCAGAACTAAGCTCGACACCTCGGACGGCACGGAGAAGGAACTCCAAAATGGCGAGCTCTTGAAGTCTAGTTCTCTCTTCTCCGAGGTGCTTTGGATCGTATTTGTAGGCAAAATTGGGCTAGCTCGCTCGAATTCACTCTACGAGTTGAGAGTTGTTGGAGTGCTCGTAAAGAGGACTCGCAGATGCAGTGCTTGATCCTCGTCTTCTTGGGCCACCTCCTTGTCAGGTCGTCGATTGTGACCCGCCTCGCCGGGCAAGGTGACGACAGGTGGTGCTGGCTCTGCGACTTTGCCGCGCGAGGTGCGTAGCGCCCACATCGTTTCCTTTAACGTTCTCCTGAAATCCGCAAAATCGCTTCGCTTGACGAACTCGCTGGACGGGTGCGAGTCACCTTGATCGTCTTCCTGCTTTCCATGTCTAGTCATGGCATCGTCGGGTGAGTTTTTCTTCACAAGCTACCAATCTACGCTCGCTGCACCAAAAATGTTGAAACCCGAATACAGTTCAACAGAGTTCAGACTAAGAGGGGTCCGCTTGTGTTACTTGACTCGTCGTCAAATGCTTCAGAATTGGATATTCCGAGCCTAGAGATGACCATCACAAGTATATTGGTTTGCCTACTCACAGACCCGCAAGCTGCAGCGAGGAGGTCCCGCCACACACCCAAAAATTCTACTCAGAACTTCCCCTCCCAAAGCCAGAACTAAGCTCGAAACCTCGGACGACACGGAGAAGGAACTCCAAAATGGCGAGCTCTTAGAGTCTAATTTTCTCTTCTCCGAGGTGCTTTGGGTCGTATTTATAGGCAAAACGTCTCGAGGGTAAAAATGTCTTAATTGACCTGCGGATATTGGCGTCCGTCTTTACAAAAATGCTAATCTTAGACCCCGATGGTCTACGAACAGCTGCCTCTGCCATTCCGAGGGTGCTATTCCCAGACAACAACAGTCCGCAGATAGCCAAAGTACCCAAAGATGGTGCCTATTGACCTGGGCGAGTACACAGGATAAAAAAGGCATGTACTCGCCGAGTTTCCCTGGTGACGAGAGCGCCACCCCGCTAGGGGCGCTGGGAGACCCAGGCTCGCTTCGCCCTTGTACTGGAAAGTGCACCCTACTTCCCTATCTGTCCATTTAGACCGCGGGTTAAGCCCACTTCGAGCAGGCCGCGAGCCGGGTTCACCTACCGGACTTGCCCTCTGCACTATTGGGTGGATTAGACCTGCTTATTTGAGTTCACTAGAGACACCTTTTACTGCTCGCTAAACACGGGTTGCACAGTTAATGTTTGTTTTTTTGGCAAAACAATCTAAATGAATATCTACTTTACATGTATGTTCTTATAATTCTTTCAAATTTTGGAATTCAAAAGCATGTTTTCTAACAAATGAGAGAATGAGATGCTAATTTTATGTTTACGCAATTGGTACAAATATCATGTTTGGGTACAAATATCATTTTGTGGGTATAAATATCTATGGGTTACAAATATCCATTTAAGGGATACAAATAACAACACCCTAAATTAATCTTAACTCAATCCTAGGGTTTTGAGTACCCCTCAACCCAGATTTGTGCTGCAGTGATGTGGATGTCTCTGTTAACACTCGATTGTCGCCATATTCATATTTTTCTTTTAGCGTTTAATTTTCATTTTTGTAGGGTTTTCTTACTCTCGACTATATAAACTCGCATTACATAGCAATTTCAAATCGTCTTTAAATCATTTTGAATCGACCCGAAATAATAAATTCATTCGAAATCATTTTGAAACGACCCGAAACCATAAATTCATGTCATATCGAATTCAGCACGCACATATTTGAGCCCAAGTCGGCTCGAACTTCTTCAAATTGACTATGTGGCAAAGCTTGGTGCAGTGCGAAATTGGATCGATAACATCTCTAATTAATCTAAAATAATATAAGAAAAAAAATATATAGACACAGAAAGATATAAGAAAGTGTGTAAAGTAAATTAGAAAAATATAAAGGTTAGAAATAAAAACACCACAAAAATATTCTCATTAACATTAATTTTGGTTAATAATTATGAGATTCTCTTCTTAAATAAATTAATGTAATAGCTAGCTTATATTTAAATAGATGCTCCGAATATGTTGGCTGATGAGTGTTCTTGTGGAAAAATTACTTCATAATTAATCATTATTTATAATAATTCAATTAATTCACAACCGTATTCCATGATGTTGAGCTGTTGGGATATAAATTTGAACTAGTAAATCTCCAAATAAAATAAAAAGATTCAATAATAACAAAATAGTTATTATCTCCTGGATCACAAAATTACTTTTTTTTTTTCAAATTTTAAATGTAATTAAACCTGAATTTTGTATTTGATAATCACACTTTCTCGCAGGAATCAAGCGCAAGTAATCACTTACGAAAATAATCCCGAGCCCATTTACCACATGTTGGTTGCCCAACTGACGAGTTTTTCTCAACCGTCATCATGGCAAGCCTAACCATACCATCATGGTTCAATAAATCAAGGGACGAAAGTTACAAGACGTGCTGCTAAGGCCAAGATACTGTTGGGGTCCATCCCTTGAAGAGAAGAAAATCAGATCATGATTGGCGAGCGGTAGTAGCTACCGCCGGGCGGTAGCGAACGGAAACAGTTTCGTTAATCTGTGATCGGGAGCCGTCGGATCGCATTGGAACTTCTTTCAAAGGCAAGATGGGTTCGCCTATTTGCCCTAAATAGGTAGTCACTTTTGGAGAAGTTATTATTCCAGATTAGAGCCGTCATTTGCTTTTCAAGTTGGAGAGCCAGAGAAGTCTTCTGCCATTGTTGTCGGAGGGAGTTTTTGCTCAATCTTGTCTTTGTTGCATTTGGTGTTTTTGGAGAGATTTGAGTTTTGTCTCCTGTTCTTGAAGAGAAGTTACTTTCGCCGTTAGTTGAGAGAGGATTCAATCTGTGAATCCATGGTGAACTAAGTTGGGCAAACTTAGATTATATTGTTGTAATCCTTATTGATTTAAAGCGGATTTTTCGTATTTCCCGCCCCGTGTTTTCCCCTCAATGTTTTAGAGAGGGTTTTCCACATAAAATATTCATATTCTCTGGTTGTGCTGTATTTTTTCTGTGTAGTTGTTGTTTTTATTTCTTCTAGCGTGCCCAGAATCTGCAAGTGAGTTATATCCCAACAGACACCCATCACAACACTAAAATAGCGGTGGCTATCAGAGGGCGTCCCATTGTGCCATACATATGCAGAAAGCAACATGAGCAGTTAAGAAAAAAAAGGCATAACCAGAGAGGAATAAAAAGAGAATGCATTAATTGGCTCCCTAATACAACCTCATGGAGTATAATTACATGCATGATTCCTATAATCTGGAATAGAGTTCTATTAGAATATATTCATATGCCTTTGTAATGAACTCACAATGAATACCACCAACACTCTCCAGACAAATTCAAAATAAAAATCAACCGCCACTAATGCAAAGACATATACATTGTTAAGATGCATGTAAAAGAAGGCGATTATCAACTGTAACTCGATTTGCAACCTTTTGTTAACTGCAACCCAACAATTTTGAAAATTTTATCCGCAATCAAAATTATTAACCGCAACCCAATATATTTTAAGAAGTCATTGCGATTTATACTACCTAAACTACTAAGAAAAATGTTCATGATGCAATAACATCAAAACTACAAAAGACCATATTTGTATGGTGAATCACATAAAGGAGCACTAAGAAGCCTGGAATTAACACCAAAACTTGAAAAATTCAGCAATCTTCCATTACCTGCTAGAAGGGATGCAAGAAGCCTGAAAGGAATGTCATGAACTTCGGCGGTGAAGACTACGGGTTCGGTGGTTGAAACATCATGGAGCGGGGAGGGTCGCACCTAGTGCTCCAGGTCGTGTTTTGCGAATAAGAGGAATGGGAAAAGCTCAGTTTGCGATTTAAAATTTTGGAGAACATAAGAATAGACATTTTACAGAATTAATTTTGGGATGCAGATAATCATTTTGGGTTGCGCTTAAAAATCACCAAAAATAACAACCTTTGGAGATGTTTATTCGGTACATAAATGTTCACAAGATAAATTTAGAGAGGATGTCCTTGTAATTATATAAACATGCAGAATAATTTTCATAATTATATATACACACTATATAAGAGAATATGCATATTTAAAAGCTAATAATATCTAATGATTATAAATGTTAGATAAACTCAACCAATAGTGAAGATATATTAATTTGGAGAAGTGAAATAAATCTCTATAAGTCACTTAAAACTAAAGGAGAGAGATGATGAAACTTAAAAGTTAGATTCGACAAAATATGAGTAACTTTTCACATTGACAAAGATGACATTAAATAAGGAGAGAGAGTGATTGAGAAATTATTGTATACCTAAGGATATAAAATATTTTGTATATATATGAAAAATATAAAAGTATGAAGTAATTTAACATGTTAGCCTAAGAATCGAATTTTTTTTTTTGCGTACGTTTAAGCACGACACTATTCACGTGCGTGTGAGAATCCATCCATGCATTTTTTTCTCAAATCATTCATGCACGTTTTTTGATGGATTAAATCTTGTAAGTGTATAACCTATAATTCATCGAGATCAGAAATGCATAAGAAGACGGTTAATTGCAGACCTCGCCGTGAGCAGGCGCGAGCAAAGGCGAGTACCTCGCGAGTATGGGCGAGTAGCCCTTGTAACTCACGAGCATAAGCAGAATAGTCGCATGGATCTCCCCCTTCAGATTTCTTTATAAATAGACCATCAGAGGTACTAGAAATGACACTTTTGGAAGTGGTCGAGGTCCCCCCAAGCTGGATACTCGCCAAGTTCATGCCCTCCTAGTACCTCGCCCAGCTTTTGGTTGCGGAGGGGAAGTTTCTCCCAAACTTCCGGGTATGTGGTGGGACCTCCCTGCTGGAGCACTTGGGGCGTGCTTGTAGTCGTTTTCTCTCTCATGTTTTAGCTATCCGAGTCGTGGAGTTTGATCGCAGGATCAGTAACATCCGGTTGCATTGATCCGAATTTGGAGCCGGGATTTTCCTGGCTTCAACACTTTGGTGCGGTGAGCGTGGATCGTAGTCAGAGGAGGAAGACGGCGAGCTAGAGACCGAAGACGACAACTCGCGAGTATGGTGAGTTCTCACGAGTAGGGCGAACTCCTTCCTTACTCGTCCATAGGCGAGTTCATGCGGGCGAGTTCCAGAGGCGAGTTCATGCAGGCGAGTTCCAGAGGCGAGTTCATGCAGGAGACTTCGATACTTGGCATAGGTGAGCTCCTTCCTTACTCTCCCATAGGCGAGCTCCTTCCTTACTCGCCCATAGGCGAGCTCCTTCCTTACTCGCCCATAGACAAGCTCCTTCCTTACTCGCCCATAGACAAGCTCCTTTTTTAATAGCAGTGATTTTCATACATCTATATGCTTACGAGTGCTTTGGTAAAGCCCGCGAGTACTTTTGCGGGACTAACAAGCAGGGGTATTCATGATGAGTTCACAACCATGAGCAAGCATATAAAGTGTTACGCGAGCTCCTACTCGCGATGATCTTCATGCTTACAAGGTGTTCTCCTGTATTCCGCGAGCTCCTAATCGCGATGATCTTCATGCTTACAAGGTGTTCCCCCGCATTCCGCGAGCTCCTAATCGCGATGATCTTCATGCTTACAAGGTGTTCCCCCGTATTCCGCGAGCTCCTACTCGCGATGATCTTCATGCTTACAAGGTGTTCCCCGGTATTTCGCGAGATCCTACTCGCGATGATCTTTATCAAGGGCTTACTTTTCACAAGAATGTCTACTCGTGACATCTTCAAGCTGGTATTCCACAAGCTCTTGCTCACGATGATCTTCTCCAACAGCCGACATTCCAAAAGGAGTTCTAAGCTGGTCATGCTTGCGAGGTCATCGCTTCAGCAACTATGCAGCTATGTTATTCGTTTAATCTCTTCAACGACTCATACTAGCAAGGATATCTCTAACTACTCACCTCTATGAGATGATGAACTGCTCAGAAGTACCTATAAGCTCGATGGGGAGATCAGCTGTTGTCGAGAAGCTCAATCTGAACTGGAAAGGACCCTTCATCATCCACGAGTCGTTAGCGACTGAAGGATACCGACTACAGAACCATGAAGGGGAGCTGCTTGGGAGCACCTGGAGCGACGATGACCTGAAGAGGTTCTATCCCTGAGCGGGAAGGTGTATTCTCCTCATCCTTGTGTTTATTCCATATAAATAAAAATTCCTCGCCCCCTGAAACATGGGCCGCGAGAGTTGCTTTTCTCTTCTGGCAAGAGCTTCTCAAAGTAGGTACATTAATCGCCACGACCGGTTGGGGAACAGGCCTCCGATTCGACTCTCGTAATAACCCAAGTCGGGTGGTGGGACAGCGCCTCGGGAGTGAGCTCTCCTAAGACCAAGCCTCTGCATTGACGACCGAGATTAGCTCCCCCCTTGCATGTTGGCCGAGACCCCTCGATTGCACTTCTCATCCGACTGGAGAGGTTATCAGAGAAGAGTCTGTACACCAACCACCCAGCTCGGCGAAGCGATCAATTTCACTATCAGATAGACCCTTGAAAATAAAGGTGTCGTTTGTTTCAAAAAACGTCTCAAAGTAAGTAAAATAGGATCTCGACGACCGGTTGGGGAATAGGTCTCCGACTCGACTCTCGTAAAAACCCAAGTCGGGCGATGGGACAGCGCCTCGGGAGTGAGTTCTCCTAAGACCAAGCATCTGCATTGACGATCGAGATCAGCTCCCCCCTTGCATGTTGGCCGAGACCCCCCGATTGCACTTCTCATCTGACTGGAGAGGTTATCAGAGTAGAATCTGGACACCAATCCACCAGCTCGGCGAAGCGATGATTAGTTTTACTAACAGAGCGACTTGGAGGAGAGCAAAAAGTTCGCAGCAAAGTTAATCTCTTGTCAATTATTCCAATCATATGAGTTGGTGTGGTTAATCCCCTATGATTGTTGAGTGACAGTATGAAGACTCTTCCGCAACCTGACAACTGATTGGGGGACAGGCCTCTGACTCGACTCTCGTAAAAACCCGAGTCGGGTGGTGGGACAGCGCCTCGGGAGAGAGTTCTCCTAAGACCAAGCCTCTGCATTGACGGTTGAGATCAGCTCCCCTTTGCACGTTGGCCGAGTTACCCCCCGACTGCACTTCTCACCCGGCTGGAGAGGTTATCAGAGGAGAGTCCGGACGCCAACCCCCCCCCCCCACCCCAAGTTGACGAAGAGATGACCGATTTTGCCAACCAGCATTCAGCAAATGCAATAGGATGGAGGCCTCGGGATGGTGTGTCCCCTTGGACCTCCCCGACTGTTATTCCTTACTGGTTAGCATTCAACAGCGCGGTAGAATGGAGGCCTCAGGATGGTGCGTCCCCTTGGACCTCCCCGACTGTCATTCCCTACTGGTCGACATCCAGCATCCGAGTAAGATGAAGACCTCGAGATTGTGTGTCCCCTTGGACCTCCCCGACTGTCACTCCCTACTTGCCTTAACAATTTCTCACTCTTGTTATTATTACTGTGATTCTTGATAATTTCTCAGCAGACAGAGTGGAGACCTCGAGTGTGTGTGTCCAGAAGGACCCCCCCCCCCACCCCGAGAGTCATGCCCTATCTAGACAATGCGACGAAATTCTGCCGAAGCGGTCATCAATTCACGTCACGAGTGGGTTAGAGGATGAGTATCATGCTTAGCTCTCATAACATCTAGAGCGGGTGATGGGACAGTATACCAGGTTTTTTAATGCGTCCTCCTAAGACCAAGCATCTACACTGACGGTCGAGATCAGCTCCCCCCTTGCACGCTGGCTGAGCTACCCCCCCCCCCCCCCCATTGTACTTTTCATCCGTCTAGAGAGATTATCAGAGTAGAGTTGGAAGCCGCCCTCCTAGCCCGAATTTGCTCACCCCCTCGAGTGAAAGGAAGTCATCGAGTTGGGGAGTTGTTGTAATCCAGGCCTCTGCCCGAGCCCTTCTCTAGCAAGCCGGCTACTTGCCACCTCGGATGACTCTTTCTCTCCACCTCCAGTTGAGCACGACTCCTGCGAAGTGTCGACCTCTTCTCCACCTCCAATTGAGCTCGGCTCCTGCTAGGTGTCGACCTTCTCTCCACCTCCAGTTGAGCTTCGCTCTTGCTAGGTGTCGACCTTCTCTCCACCTCCAGTTGAGCTTCGCTCCTGCTAGGTGTCGACCTTCTCTCCACCTCCAGTTGAGCTCTGCGCCTGCGAGGTGTCGACCTCTTCTCCACCTCCAGTTGAGCTCGGCTCCTGCTAGGTGTCGACCTTCTCTCCACCTCCAGTTGAGCTTCGCTCCAGCTAGGTGTCGACCTTCTCTCCACCTCCAGTTGAGCTTCGCTCCAGCTAGGTGTCGACCTTCTCTCCACCTCCAGTTAAGCTTCGCTCCTGCTAGGTGTCAACCTTCTCTCCACTTCCAGTTGAGCTTGGCTCCTGCGAGATGTCGACCTCTCTTTCCACCTCTAGTTGAGCTCGGTTCCTGCAAGGTGCCGACCTCTCTTCTCCACCTCCAATTGAGTTCGGCTCCTGCGAGGTGTCGACCACTCTTCCACCTCCAGTTGAGCTCGGCTCCTGCGAGGTGTCGACCACTCTTCCACCTCCAGTTGAGCTCGGCTCCTGCGAGGTGTCGACAACTCTTCCACCTCTAGTTGAGCTCGGCTCCTGCGAGGTGTCGATCTCTTCTCCACCTCCAGTTGAGCTCGGCTCCTGCTAGGTGTCGACCTTCTCTCCACCTCCAGTTGAGCTTCGCTCCTGCTAGGTGTCGACCTTTTCTCCACCTCTAGTTGAGCTCGGCTCTTGCTAGGTGTCGACCTTCTCTCCCACCTCCAGTTGAGCTCAGCTACTGCGAGGTGTCGACCTCTCTTCTCCACCTCCAGTTGAGCTCGGCTCCTGCGAGGTGTCGACTTCTTCTCCACCTCCAGTTGAGCACGGCTCTTGCGAGGTGTCGACCTCTCTTCTCCACCTCCAGTTGAGCTCGGCTCCTGCGAGGTGTCGACTTCAACTCCACCTCCAGTTGAGTTCGCTCCTGCTAGGTGTCGACTCTTC
Organism: Dactylorhiza incarnata; assembly: GCA_033032865.1. Lineage (NCBI taxonomy): Eukaryota > Viridiplantae > Streptophyta > Magnoliopsida > Asparagales > Orchidaceae > Dactylorhiza > Dactylorhiza incarnata. The sequence goes on from JAWHQI010000130.1 coordinate 4,340,710, forward strand.
TCCTCTTCCAGCTGAGCTCAACTCCCGGAAGTACCTCGCGCAGCACACCCTCTCGTTCACATCTCTCCAAACTATGGGTTCCAACATTATTTTTCTGAGCTCGTATCAAACTCAAAAAAAGTGGAGATTGTGTATAACCGGCAATTCGTCGAGATTAGAAATGCCTAAGAAGACGATTATTTACAGACCTCGCCGTGAGCAGGGGCGAGCAAAGGCGAGCAAAGGCGGGCATGGGGCGAGCAGGGGCGAGCAGAGGCGAGCATGGGGCGAGCAGGGGCGAGCAGAGGCGAGCATGGGGCGAGCAGAGGCGAGCATGGGGCGAGCAGAGGCGAGTACCTCGCGAGTATGTACGAGTAGCCCTTGTAACTCGCGAGCATAGACAGTATACTCGCCTGGATCCCCCCTTCAGATTTCTCTATAAATAGACCCGCAAAGGTACTAGAAATGACACTTTTGGAAGTGGTTGAGGTCCCCCAAAGCTAGATACTCGCCAAGTCCATGCCCGCCTAGTACTCCGCTCAGCTTTTGGTTGTGGAGGGGAAGTTTCTCCCAAATTTCCGGGTATGTGGTGTGACCTCCCTGCTGGAGCACTTGGGGTGTGCTTATAGTCATTTTCTCTCTCCTATTTTAGCTACCCGAGCCGTGGAGTTTGATCGCAGGATCAGTAACCTCCGGCTGCATTGATTCAAATTTTGGAGCCGGAATTTTCCTGCTTCAACAGTAAGCACTAAGCAGTGAGCACTACTTTTGATGTGTATTTTGAAGGCTCGATTTTCACCCGCACGTGAAAAGTGTAGTTTGTAAATGTACAGAAAAATTACTCGCCTAAGAATAGATCTTGACTAAGAAATGTATACTATCCATTTAGTCCCAAATAAAGAGGATCATGGAACGAAGAGAGGCAGGCGCTGCCCGTGCATCACCACTTTCCCACCGCCTACCAAAATAGACAAATGTTTTCATTGAAGATATTGCCTTGCCGAATATAGAGCTTAATAGAAATTAGGCGAATAATAACACAATTTTTAAAATAAAAAATACAAATTAAAATAATTTATAAAAATATTAAAGTTATAATAAAGGAGTAAAGTTAGAAAGATGAATGCTTCACCAAAATAAGTGTTTTTTCCCTACATGTAGTATAGAAATATAAATATTACTAACTCAAATCTCCCACGAGAGTTAGCATAATTATAGGTTGCAATGCTCTTATCTTTCGAAGTTGCAAAAATCTCATCTATAAGTTTACATTTTATAACACGCACACACAAAATTACCCGCTTGAGCCTCCTCTCTTGGGGGTATTTTTGTGCATGCACGTTGTGAAATGTATTTACATGAGAGATTTTTGTAAATTTTAAGGAGGGGTGCAACTTATAATTTAGCATACTTAAGTCTTAAGGGGGAGGGGGCGTCGGGTTCCACTCTGGTATGAGAGGAAAAGAAGGGGGGAGGGGGGAGGGAAGAGAAAGAAAAGAGGGGGAGGAGAAAGAAAGGGGGGGGAGAGGGAGAGAGGAGGGAAAGGAAGAAAAAAAAGTAGGGAAGAGAGGAAGTAAGACAATGATTCCGTACGATAAAAATAATTAATTTTATTTTATGGCTAGGACTAAAGTATACAAGCCATAAAATTATAATATTAAATCATTTTATTGAATTTTTAATAAATTAAAAAATACAAAATATCTACATCAACACATATCTACATCAACACCACGTCAGGTCCAAGCACCACCACATCTCTTTAAGATTAAAAATTTAATAGAAGTTTGTCTTATGACATATTTTAAACTTAGGCACCGTTTGACACGGTGGTGGCGATTGTAAATGCATGAGTTAAACTGTCATTTGCTAAGGACCACCTAATAAACTTCATCTATTTGAACAAAAAAGTGGATGAAGTTTCTTAGGTGAACATTAACAATAACAGTTTAAACCCCATGATCATGACCGCCACCACCGTGCTAAACGGAGCCTTAATATGTAAGTTCATGAAGAGTCTTAATAAGTTTTAGAGCGTTGAGAATAGAGAAATGAGTTTTACCAAACAGATTTTTTTTTTACATTTGCATTTTTTCCTCACCGCCAATGAAGAAAAAACGCCGAAACAAATGGAGTGTTTATCTCAGGAACGTCTTTTTTTCGTCCGGGCTCCGGACTGCATGGTACTGGAGGCGAGTGCAAGCACCAAGCATTTTATCATTCCCTTGTTTAGATCGAAAAACACAAGTTTTCTACTACATGAAGGATTTCATCGTATTGCAGTCTGGTCATTCCCCTAGGCTGTCCACGTTATGTTTGTAATTACTAATGCTTGTAATGCTTCATTATGATTATGCAGTATTCTTATTAGAATTAATTTAATCTCATATTTTAAATAAAGTGTAATAAGTTATGAAATAATCACCGATTATAATGACCCGTGGTTCTGAAATAGTGTTCAGTTGGGTGTTATTTATCACTTGTCTAACAATAATATTGAGTCAAAATTTGTTCATTTTCAAATTTAAAAATAATGTTATAAGATAATTCTTGGATGGAGGTGTGATTACTTTTTCTGATCTTGCCTCTATCTTCTTCGTCGGGTTAGCATTGGGCATCTGTCAAGCGCCACAAGAATCGTCAAACGACCACTCTCTTCGAGCGCCAAAAGAATTGTTGCACTACATTCCAATTTTATTATTTAGTCGATTATTGCTTAGTTCACAGAGTCCACAACCACAAGAATGTGTATAAAGAACTAGTCAAAATTATCAAACAATCATAAAATAACTAAAAAATTTTGATAAATTTGAAACGTGGTTCCATGCATTTTTATTTTATTAAATAAATATGATGACAATTTTAAAGTTGTTGCCCACGTGGTTTGCCCTCACGGGCTCTCTCCTGCTGCTTATACCAGAAGAAAAGCTTAAATGCAATAGACTTTCGATTTTTTTTTAAAAATTATTTTTAAAACAGTTTTTAATGTATTTTTAATGGTCATTTGAAAATATTATTGCAATTACATTTTGATTGGATAGTCAAGTAAATGAGAATTTATGTTAAGACGCTGCAGTTTCTCAATATGGATCTGGGTCACCCATCTATATTGTTTCATCATAAAGATAAGAGTTTTGAAAATATTATGGAGATATAATTTATAACAAATATTATTGAACATAAAAAAATTATCATATAAATTAAACTCGCAAGAATAAGAATATTTAGATGAATAAATAAAAAAATTCTGAAAAGTAAATTTTTATTTTCTGCTGATAATTAAGAATCATGCTAACAATAATATAAATAATTTTGCTAATTTATAATAATAATAATAATAATAATAATAATAATAATAATAATAGATATTAGATAATCCCAAAAAATGGGGCGTTGGGGAGGTCATTAGTTCGCATTAAAGAGGGGATTTGGGCAGCAACATATACAAGGGTCATCATTGCCTTCAATATAGAAATAAAATAACAGTTATTTAAAGCATATTTGGATTTTTAAAATAATAGTCAGCATTGCCTTCAATATGAAATATCCGCAGACAACAACTCTCCGCAATTCCTGGCGATTTTTAAATGCTTTTTTTAATATTATTCAGTCATTAAAAATCTCCTCAATTCCGCAATGGAGAGCCTTTTGGCTCTCCGCGGAGATCCAAATAGCTCTCCGCGGTGATCCAAATGGCTCTCCGCGGAGATCCAAATGGCTCTCCGCGGAGATCTAAATGGCTCTCCGCGCGCGGAGATCCTTTTGGCTCTCCGCGGAGATCCTTTTGGCTCTCCGCGGAGAACCAAGAGGTTCTCCCCGGAGATCCAACGGTCGAGAGAGGAGAAAGACGTCGTCGAGAGGGATCTGAACTGAAGACGTCGTCGAGAGATCCAATTCAGCGGACTGAATAAAGTTAAGGGAATGACGGACTGAAATCGTGGAAATAAGAGTGGATCCCGCCGAAGAAGAAGGGATCTCGGCGAAAGTGAGGCTTGGAGCTCGCCGGAAGTTTCGGCCATAAAAAGGGCGGTCATATCTGGTGAGGAGAAGCTCGGACATGATGGAGAGATCTCGAGGTGGGAGGAGTTGGGTCGGCCTTGGATCGTCGTTATAAGGAGAGAAGGAGCAGCTCTACGGATTGAGGAGAGCTGATGGCGTGATGTTGGAGGCCGAGGCCGCCGGAGTTTGGAGGGATCGCCGACGTTTGAGCTTCGTCAGAGGAACTTCTGACCGTCGTCGGAGCTTGGAGGAGGGAGGAGCTCGGGAGCTTGAAGGGGATACGGAGGGGAGGGGGGTTTGACTGAAATCATAGAAATAAGAGGCTTAATATATTTAAAATAATTTTTAAATGATTTTCAATCAAATTCAGTGAACCAGAGTGAGGCCCGACCGGGGGGGGGGGGGGCTCCAGATAAATAACCATATATAAATATATAAGATAGATACACAAATACAGTATTACATCATTACACTTTCTCAAATATTTCTCATTATAATAGTATAAATACAGATGAAACAACAATTACATGTTTGTGAAGAAAGAAAAAGGTCTTCACATACACAAGAAATCTATGAAAAATTTCATTCTGAATAAACTTCTAATTAAATATGCATATTCTTCTACCTCAAATAATTAACTATATGATCAATCCAGAGACTTCAATTTCTGGTTAGATTATATCCATGTACAAATATAAGACTCTCTTCTTCTACTTTTCCGTAGTTATACATTCCTCATATGCCATTTGCCACAGTAAGTTCTCAAGTTTGATAACCTTTTGAAAAAAAGGATCATAAATATCATTATCGCCGTCACCATCGTCGTCATTATTGGTGAAATAATACTCATTAACTAGCCACGATCATCCTCTGTTAGATTGCACCCAGAAGTGCTAAAGCTGCAGCATTGTCACTGCCGGCGAGAGATCTTTCAAGGGATTTCTGCTGAAAAGAATTCGATTAAGATTTTATGCTCAAAATTTGTCAAAAAGATATTAGTTCAAGCCATCTTTCTAAGCAGGAACAACTAAGAAAAGTCAAGGGATTTGAATAGGGAACCATCTTCTACCCAGGAACAACTAGATGGAAAAGTCAAGGGATTTGAATAGGGGTTTATTGCTGCTGCTGCTGCAGCAGCATTACTTGTTTTTTGAAAACACATGTAAGTTTTGCTTGGGTTTGTGACAACACAGAAATGAATGCTTAGGTCTAATAAAAAAAGGCAGCCCGATGCACAAAGCATCCCCACATAGTGAGGGTCCGGGGAAGGGTCCCATCATAAGGGTGAAATGTAGGCAAACCTTACCCTACATTTTTGCAAGAGGCTGCTTCTAGGACTCTAACCCGTGACCTCAAGGTCACACAGCTCAACCGGTGCACCAAGGCTCCCCTTTGAATGCCTAGGTCTAATACAACAACACTCAAGCCTTTATCCCACCATAGTGGGGTCAGCTATATGGATCCTTTGTCGCCATTGCGCCCTATCTTTAGTCATAATTTCACCAATGCCTAAGTACATCATGTCTTTCTTTATAGTTTCATTCCAACTCTTTTTTGGTCTACCCCTCCGCCATTTAACATGCCTAGTGGCTACTCTTACAACGCCTACCAGGTGCCTCGAATGCCTAGGTCTAATAATTAATCAAAATTCAAAATTCCACAAAGTAGTTATGTTGTACAGCATGTAATATTCCTATATGTGTACATATATGTACGCATATATATGTATATATATATATACATATATATATCGATGGATATGCTCCTATATATATGTGTTGTTGTACAGCATGTATATTATCAGTGATAATTTTGAAGAAGATAAACAATGCAACAAACAATATCAGAAGATCAGATAATCTAGTCCTATTAGCAAAGGAATTACTGCAGATTGAGGAAAATCACCTCCCTATACTGATTCTTTAGGATGGTGAATGGCTCTTCTTCACGAATTACACCATGCTCTTCGAGAATACTAATCAAATCCTGGCACGAGATACATTTAACAGTTTAATACCAAAAGGATACACAATAATTTAAGGAATACTCACTAGTATCACATAAAAAGGAAAATCTCAAATGAATTTTAAATTTTGATGAGTGTAAATACTCCTTTACAGTTAGTAATAGTCTGATTATACTTAATGTCAAACAACAACCGCGTTGGACCTATGGGATATTTTACACATTCAAGGGAGAAGATTAAACGTATCAATTCTAAATTTACAAAAAAATAAGTAAAAGTGAGATTCACATAGCCTTATACCAAATATTTGGAACCGATTTTTGAATTTTCATTTTCTATTCATTCTTATTGAGTACTGAGGTGCTAAAACCTATATCACGAAAATTATCTTGAACAACTATCATTTATCTTTTCTAATTTAATCATATATCCTTTTAGCATTTTCAATTCTTCCGTGCTAAATGAAGGTATCCCAATATTTTTACATCCAACAGTAAGATTCATAAAAAAACCATTAGCCTAATTGCAGTTTTATAAAATATACGTTAAGTCTACATGATATCATCTTATTGCATAGTATTCCGAGCACATCTCCATTTTAACACCTCATCTTGACTCCAGAGATATCTATCTAGAGTTAATAAGAAAAGCCCTTTATGTGACACCATATTTTAGAAATCTCATTTTGCCAGTATACATTCTATATTTATACGTTAAAATGCTCTTTTTTTAGCAACTTTGAACATATAAAAAATTTAAATAAATTAATTTACATAATATCTATAATATATAATAACAAAAGCCCTCTTGGTGACGTAAAATTTTGTATTTCACATTTTGCAATGTGCATTCGTGTTTATACATTCAATTCTAGTTTTAGTAATTTTGTATTAATAAAAATTTAAATAAAATTATTGTAGTAGTGCAAGAAGGTCGGATGACTCCATCATTAAATTGGGTGACCAAGATATTTCCCGCAGTGAGTGCTTTAAATATCTGGGATCGATAATTCAAAAAGATGGAGATGTAGATAAATATGTGATACATAGAATCCAAGCAGGTTGGTTGAAGTGGAGAGGCGCGTCTGGTATCTTATGTGATCGTAAAGTACCATTAAAACATAAAAGCAAGTTTTACCGTACTACAATTAGGCCAACAATGCTCTACGGTTCTGAGTGTTGGGCAGTGAATGGTGTACATGAGCAAAAAATGGGAGTTGCGGAGATGAGAATGCTTAGGTGGATGTGTGGTCACATAGACAGGATAAAATTAGGAATGAATGTATCAGGGATAAGACAGGAGTGGCCCCAATTGTAGAGAAGATGTGAGAAACTCGTTTAAGATGGTTTGGACATGTACATAGGAGACCATTAGAGGCACCTGTTAGGCATTGTGAGAGTTTAGTCACTAGACATGTTAAGCGGGGGAGGGGTAGACCAAAAAAGACTTGGAATGAAACTATAAGGAAAGATATGATGTACTTAGGTATTAATGAAGCTATGATTAAAGATAGGGCGCAATGGCGACAAAGGATTCATATAGCCGAGCCCACTATGGTGGGATAAAGGCTTGAGTGTGGTTGTTGTATTGTATTATATCATCTTAAATAAGATCATTGATGCAGAACTTAAAAAAAAAAGAGCAGCCCAGTGCACAAAGCATCCCCACACAGCGAGGGTCAGGGGAAGGATCCTACCACAAAGGTGATGTGTAGGCAAACCTTACCCTGCATTTTTACAAGAGGTTGCTTCCAGGACTCGAACCCGTGACCTCAAGGTCACACGGGTTCATCATTGATGTAGAACAACTCTGATTGAAAAATTCATTGGCCACTAATTAGAGCTCCATCATATTGGATCATGCATACTGTGAATAAATATTATTGATAAATTCATTTAGTATTTTGTATGCCCGAAGAACCCCTTTGTAATTTTGGTGTATTTCCCTTATTTATATATACGCAATGTGCAACATTTGAGTCATTGTCTCCGCGACTATCTTGCTAGTGATTGCAAGCCCATAGCTTACTATTTCTATTTGACAACTCTCTATTTCCCCAGTGCTCACAACTTCTAACGAGATTGCATTTCCAAATTGCAGCTTCACGACTTCTGTCATTGCCTTGAGAATAGTTCTACGCTTACTCATTGATAATTTCCACCTATGGAATCTGAGGCCTATATATCTCTTTCGTCCCCTAGCTTCAATCTCGTGGCTCCTTAGTCACTAGTTCCATCATCGTCCTCGACACAAGTCAATAGTTGTAATTTCTTGCATGTGTCAACTGTCAAGTCACAATCCTTTGACGCATCAACATTTATATCTCTATGATTGATATTTCACAAACATAGAAACAATGTTTGTTGAAAGAGACACAACGAACAACTTCAGTAGGGAAATACAAATAGCTTACTTATTAAAGGCTCAAGGCGCACCAAGGAGCAAAAGGGTCTTGGAGCCTAGGTGCAAAGCTCAAGGCGCAGGAGCGCGCCTGATGAAAGCAAAACGCAACCACATTCGTTTTAAATAATCAGCATCAAATATCAGTTCATCTTATTGATCAGATTCTTCATCTATTCTACTCATTAATCATTCATTTACTATCATTTATCTCTCTTAAATATAGAATCAATGTGGTAATTTGTATCATATTTAAGTCTAAACGTTCAATTATGTTTCACAAACACTGATTTATGCAAAAATTATTGAGTTCTTACATTCTTTCTTTCTTTATTTTGAAAAAAAATGTTTACAATAAAATCTCACCCAGGCGAGACTTCTATGCTCTAAAGGCGCAAAAAAGTCGCACGAAGGCGCAAACCTCTGAGGCTGAGTCTTAGGATCTCCTTTAACAACATATGCAGATAGATGTTGTTAAAACTGAATTTGTCTATGAAGAGTTCTGGACTAAAGATTAATGATAAGATGGAGCGAGGGAACCTATGAACGAAAGAATTGATCGTGAGGCTCGTAAAAGAGAGGTTGTATGGAGTGTGAGATGGAGGAGAGAAATAGCAAGGTGGGAAGAGAGAATCATTATTATATTTAAATTTTAGCTCGATTTAATACAAAAGATTCAAACCCCCTCCTTAAAGTTTCTCAGTTATTATTTACAGTTGTCACGTTATCTACAACTTCAAAGGCCTACACATGACATCTAGAACCTTTACAATTTTGTGCACAAGAATACAAAGCAAATTGTTGGAAGGTACAATGCAACTCCAGACTTCCACTGGAAATCCTGGATTCATGTTTATTCAATCTTCACATGTATGATTCGTACATTTTAATTTTTGCACTTTATAATTTCAATTGTTCCTAGCAACCTGCCAAATGTAACGACCCCACCATCCAAATATCAGAAGTATTGAACCTTTGGTTCATCTCAGCCCATACTAAGTTGAATCACACGGTTTTACCCTTTTCCATGGGTGGCCAACAAGCACTTCCCAGGAGGTCGCCCATCCCAGAACTACCACTGGAGCATGCTTACCATTGGAGTTTCCAACACAACTCCACCAGTTACTTCAAAAAGGTGCCTCTGATATTTGACGATTTGAATTATGACTTAAGCCCAATAACTTTCCCTCCAATTCTAATGTGAGATTCGTTTCACTCATGCATCTCCTTTCACCTAGAAGTCTGTCAGGAACTACTTTGTTTGGGCTTCATTGCCACCAAAGCACTCCTTAGCACCTGAAGCATGGTTTTAGTGTATCTACAACTCCTCCAAATGTCCTCAAGGATCATGGTTTTTCATATGTTGGAAACAATCTTCCATGTCTTTCACAATCTCGTAAAATAGTTTCTCATTGACCCCAAATGGATCAACTAAATTTGATCAAAGTGTTACAGAACAACCCGTAAGGCTTCGATATCTCGTCGTCGGTAGTGGTAGTGCCGGAGATACAAGGGAGTTGAGCTCAACCTACGGAGAATGAGAGGAGGAAGAAGAGGGAGTCTTCCTCAACCCTAACACTAAAATGAGGATGAGGAAAGAACTAGAGAGGAGAAAGAGACTTCCATAATTTCTTTGATGTTCATTCATGACCCAAGGGGCCTACATACATAGAGTTACAAGATAGCAAAATTGTAATAAGTCCAAACATTCGGACTTATAAAAAATAACATATGCAGGATTCGATGACCTGATAATTAAAAGATACAACATGCGTCAGCACGAACATATATTAAAACATAAAAAAAATGAAATGGAGTACGGGTCGTGTGGGATAATAACATCCTACCAGTCCTTCAAATCGAGCTTATCCTCAAGATCGAATGAGGTGTAGGCGGGTTGATCATCTGGTTCTTTAATTTCCCTCCATAACAGCTCCTTGTAGTGCGTCGCAGTAGCGGAGGCTGCATCGGGCATCAAGCCCTCATCGTCCTCATAGATGTCACCAATGATAGTGATGTGGTCGAAGGGGCATAGCTAGCGGGGCGATGTGATCGAAGAAGAAACCGCAATGGGATCGTGAGGTGGTTGGAGTAATGACGGGGTCCCATGTATGAGGCCGGTTGGGAAGGGTTGTTGTGAAACTAGTTGGACAAGAATCGTCTGGCCATCTGGTGGATGGGTAACTGGGAGTGTTGGATGGGTAACTGGGAGTGTTAGATGGAGGAGAATCGTAGGTGCCGACAGAGAAATAGATTTTTGTGGCACCACGATTGGGATTGGCGGCAAAGGTGTCTATTTTGTGAACAATGGGGAGCGGACAAGCAGAGGAGATGGCGGGCGACGAGAACTGCGGAGACTGGTGGGACTTCTTCTGGACCAAGTAGGATCGATGGTTGCTCTGGCGGAATCGAGCGTCTAAAGTGTACAGACGCTGCGAGTGTGTCAATGTTGGTTGTGAGCCACAAAATCACGACTTGGTTGGATGTCCACATCTCCAATAACTGTTGGCACATCGAATGGAGGACAAATTACTTGTCGAATCAACTTGAGTAACTAGAAAGATTTAAAATGGCTCATAATTGGATAAATTATGACAAATTCATAACTGGAAGAATTATGAGTAAAATTTGAGTTCGTGCTTTTTTAAATAAATTTCTTGGTTCCAGTCCCACTTCACTTGCTTGAACTCTAAACGGCATCACTCCTGCCACAAAAACCATATTTTAAACAGGAAAGTAAATAATCCTCGAATACATTATGTGATGATAGGAGTAACACTGCATTCTATATAATTTAAACTGCTCATTCTCCTTCTTAATGAACCAAATTTAAAAATGAAATCAAGAATGTTGATCATGATCAACAACATTAAAACTAAATACGGAAAACTATTATAAAAGATTTTAGATATTTTATTGGGCATCGAACAACGGAGAAAAATTTACAGTATACCGAAAGTGATTATGCTCAATAAATTGAAAAAGAACAATTTGAAGATTGAAACCACTAGTAATATTTTTAATATATAGATATACAAGCACAATGATACGAATATGATTTTCCCACAACTTCACCGCCAAACATTATCAGCTTAGAATCGTAGGTGTATTTTCTATTATATTTGTAGCTCTAATGATTTTTTTGTAATATTTGATATGTGCCAACTCATGCCTATAAAAGGTAGTGGAGGAGGGCCTTAAAGGAAAGCTCGAAATCTCTTAGGCATTAAATCTCTCCTTTGGAGAGGGAATTCAAGAGGGAGCCAATCCTCAGAAGCTAAGCATGAATATCCCCCGCGGTTTTGTATCTTCATTCCAGTTATAGTTTAATATTACGTGCTTTTGATACGTGGTTGCATATCACTATCAATTGGTCTGATCAACCCATCTCAACCGGCTGATGAGCATCCCATTTAGTTAGGGTTGCAGTCCTTCAGTCAAGAACATACAACCCATGCCCCGCGCAACACTCGATCCCGCGCATAAGCAACTTCCCTGCTCATGTCTAGGTACCACCGCCTGAACACCCTGACCGCGTTCGTTTGCACATTCCAGCGCAACCCTAGACCTCGCCTCGACAACAACCTCCTCTCGCTCGGCCCTAACCCTCGTCTCTTCCATGGGACAACACCCAAGCCACCATGTGGCCATTGTTATGTTTTCTTCTAGTTGTATTATCATCAGCGAGTGTTTTTCCCTTGTGACAAAAAGCCATCCCGAGAAGTGCGCACGTGCCCTTAGCTCATGAAGATTGCGGGCCTACTCCTATTATGCAGTCGCAATCAACCCTTCCTCTAGCGCCTAGCCCTCCAAGTATGCAGTCGCAATCAACCATCCTTCAACACTACCTCTTTCATAGGCCATTGTCGTCACTCCATTACCTTCCACAACACTTTCTCCTCATGCTCCACGACCCGTCCATAATCATCCACACTGATGAGGATACCTTCACTTAGTCATCCACTGATTCCAACCGCTTGGATCAGTTGGGCGATCTCACACTCCTTCATGAGCACGCAACCACTGCCACACAACGTAAGTCATCCTCCCCACCTTCCCAATCATCACCCTCCACCACCATTGATCACATGAGGTTCCTCCATCCCACAGTGGACATTCACCCAACCTACCTCCATCCTATCGATAGCGGTGTTTGGGGGGGGGGGGGGGGGGGGCATCGACCCTCTCAGATGGATTGCCCAGGAAGAACAATTCTTCAATCTCCACTTCATGTCTGCCAACCAGAAATTTTCAATGGTGACAATCTACATTGAAGGCTCGGCGCTTCACTGGGTGTGTTGGACGCGTCAAAACATTCCTGATCTCTCATGGTCCATTGTTAAAAAGGAACTCTTCTGCCGCTACGACACTCGCGAGGAGAATAATGCGTACGAAGGTCTAAGCTCCGCTCACCAATTTGACCATATCATGGTTTACATCGACGAGATTAGCGAGGTCGCCAAGCATATGTCGAGCCTTTACCCGGATCATTATTTGAGTTATTTCCTGGTCGGTCTACAACTTAACCATCGCGCGTGCCATCGAGCAAATAACCACTCCACCCTACCTCGAGCTATCAAGGTAGCATATTGACTCGACGAGGAAATCTACGTCAGCTCGTCATTTCGATCTTCCCGACCACCACGACCAAATAGTCCTACTCCCAAACCACCTCTACCATAGACCCACCCCCACAATGATCCACTTTACTACTCCATCGACCGGATCCCCTACTCCAGCTGCGCCACCGATGATCGGCCCTCCCCCACATCCACCATTTCCACCAATGAGAACACCTCCACCACCACAATGCTTATCCTACCAAGACCTAGAACTTCGCCAGTATGGTCTTTGTTTTCACTGCAAGATCCTGTACTCCGCAAAACAAGAGTGCCCTCTTAATAAACTACACTTACTGATATGCGTCGAAGATGATAACCCTGCCTTCGAAGAGTTGGACAATCTTGAACTCGCCGACGACCTCTTCAGGCCTCGACCATGAGGACAAAGTCGATTTTGCAGATGGTAGTATTGATACCATTATGACTCCTCGAGACCACAACCGTATTCACCGTCGAGTTGTATCATCTTAGTGTCGCACATGTAATCTCTATTTGCGTATGTATCCCTAGAGATATTTTTGTAATATGTGATATATGCCCACCATCGCCTATATAAAGGAATGGAGGAGAGTCTTAGAGATTAGCTTTGAATCTCTTAGGTTTGGGATCTCTACTTTGGAGAGGGACTTCAAGAGAGAACCAATTCTCAGAAGTTAGGTGCGAGTATCCTTCGTAATTTTGTATCTTCATTCCATTTCTGGTGCAATATTATGTGTTCTTGTTCGTGTTCTTGATACATGGTTGCCTATTGCTATCACACAAACGTGCATTCATTTTTAAGACATTAATGATTAGGAAAAGAAATTGTAGTGCAAGCTTGATTATATCTTAGCACTAACTTTCAAATTGGTAAAATATGATTTTTATCTAGGGTCAATCATGCACAAGATTTGCAACAATCCACATTCTCAATTGACCTTAAAACCCAGTAAATTTCATTTTAAATTTCACGTGAAGCAGTTGAGAGGAGTTGAAGGTAAGTCCCAAACCTCTCCTGTCAAATTATCGGATTCAAGCAGCTGTTCCACAATAATCTCAAGTACTTGACAGTTCTTCTGAAGCATTACTCTTGCCTTCTCATAAGCCAAGTTATACAACTGGACAAGAAAGATGCCGAATGGAAAGAAGTGAGGTATTGAAAGCATAACAGCTAATAAAGAGTCACCTTAAGAAAATTGCAAAGGTAAGTTAAATATTAAAACTTTCAACTTATTTCTAAAAGAAAACCGTCAGCAGAGCAAATTCTTACTTCTTCAACTTTAGCTGCCATCTCCAACTCATGTTTGGTACCCATACTTAGTGTTCCGATCTGATACAGAGCAGAAAAAAATAGATGCAAAAGTAAATGATGCATACGAGACTATATATTCAATATAGTTTACTATAGTTTACATATATACATAAGTAATCCACTATATAAAGAAGAAATAGTTAGCTTACTATAAGAAAATGTTAAGTGTTAACACTAGAAAAGACATGGTTAATAATTTCATCATAGATAGGAGGAGGAAATTCCAACATAATTACAGATCATGATATAACTAGCTTATAGAGGGTTAGATGGACTATCCCACAAGCGGTCAGTCATAATCAATTAGGAAAACCCACAAGAGGTAATATCAATAGCCATATAATTACTCTTAATGGAATCTTTTAGTCAAAAAAGATGTATGAATATTTTAAAGCACACGTGCTTGTGAAAAATCAAACATCATGAGCATCAAGAATGCATGAAAAGTTTACATGGATTCACATTTTTAGAAGTAGAAAGCTACATGTTAAGCACCGCACAACATCTTAGAAGAATTAAATTTTTTTTTTGCTAATTTGAAAACATTATAATATTCAAGCTTCAATAATTGGGCATGATAGAAAGCTCCAAATATTGATATCTCCTTTTGGAAGCTTACAAATTCAGAGGTTCCTCCTCCCTAAGGGCATTTAGATTCTTAGCGTATTGGAAATCTTGCTGAATTATTTACTTATCCCTTTTAATTAATCATGTTACCGGTGTAGATGGACAATATGAGATTTGTAAATGATGAAGCATCACTAGCTTGGATCATTATCTTCGGAAGTCATAGTGGGAGGAATCGGCAGATAGAGATAGTGAACTGGCCGGTGTCGGAGAGAACACACCTTTAGGTTTTTGTGTTCTCTTTGTCGTTGATTGTCTCTCACTTCACCGAGAATAACAATTAATATGCCCTAGCCACTTGTTGGGATATCATCTTCCCCCGGTGAGTCTAAGGTAGCTTGCCTTTTAACACCCCCCCCCCCCCCCCCCCCTCAAGCTAATATCATAAATATCCGTCATTCCAAGCCTGGGAGAGTACAGGCAGGGGAGGATCAACATAGGGCCCAGTGTGGGCGTCCTCCCACAGTGAATTTTAAAAATACTATTTTCAAGACCACTTGGATAAATGCCACAAACTCTACCAACTTACCTAAGGCAATTCATTGCTTTATCCCTTGAGACTAATAAACAAGTTTTTTATTTGTTGGTGAACTTCTTGTTTTTAATTCTCATTCATACAAGCAGAAAAGAGAGAAAAGTGCCCAACAAGAAGACTTCTCTTCAAAGTAGGTGGGACAAGAAGTTCACCAAGAAGGAAGTAGGTCAAACTTCTCTTCGAAGTGTTGTAGTTTCCAACACCCCTTATCCAATCCCTTTAGTTTCTCAGGAACCCTTGGCAACTGTTGAGGGGGAGCCTCTCAGAATGGATAGTCCCATACTTGATAGCCTTCCAGAAGTTGTCCTGAATGTAGCTGTAGTTACTGAGAATGAGGGTGAACAACACTCTGATATCCCTGCATCACTGCAGGGGGAGCCTTTTGCTCCAGATCTTTTGCAGCCATCACTTGCAAGAACAGAAAATGAGGAAATCATCCCTACAACTACCACCCCCCAGTCCCATCAGTAAACTACCTGTCTCAGATAGCAATTCTTTTTGACAGGCAAAAAGAAAACTTTGAAGCCTATGTAGATAGGGCTGTCAAAAGTTGCAAGGATGAGTTGTCTGCATAAATCACTGGAGTAAAGGAAGAAATCCAGCATGTCAACTTTCAAACCACCAATGTCAACCACACTGCAGCCAATGCTGTTTCAAGTACTAGGGAACAGATAGTCCATATAAATCAAGCTACCATGCTCAGTGGTCAACAACTGAACATCATTCTGGAAAGAATGGATGTGTTAAGAAATAATCAACAAGCAATACTTCAGAATCAAAATACTACCTTTAGTGACTTGGAAGATGCAGTTAATACTATTCTTCAAAGAAACTCCTCGGCTGCTCAAACCTCTAATGAGCTAGTAGATAATATGGGTGAAAGTATTCTACATCAAGTTCTAGTGACCCAAGATCAACTCTCAACTTCTCTAAATCAATCTCTCAGGACATCCCAAGGCAGCCTTATGGATGCCATTGGAAATTTGAATAATCTTCTGTCCAGAAAAATTCAGAACTCCCAGGCAGCTCTCTCTAAAGAGATATTTTCAGAAGCCAGAAAGGGGGAGATTATGTATAGTCATCATGCTATGTGGCTTTCCAATAAAGTCAAATTTTCTATGGGTCAAGAGGCAATTGATTATGGGATTGTTTATCAACATCCCATTCTAGAAGGAAGTATTATCCCTGTAGGTTCATTTGAAGTGCAAGCAACAAAAGATCTCCCAGAAGATCTTCCAGAGCAACATCTACAGCCTGACAGCTATCAAGGATATTTTATTGATGAGCCTGCAAGTGGTAGTGGGCAAGTCAGAAAGGGCAAAAGACATCATGTAGATAAAGCAGAGCAAAAAGCAAAAAGGAAGAAAATGGAAGAAGTTAAAAATAACCCAAATTTTGAGGAATGGAGTCCATGCTCAAGGGATATTATACTAAATACATGGACTCTATATCAGCAAGGAAAGCATGACAGAGGAAAATTCTACACCTCTGAAGAATGGTATAAATATGAGATGGGTGAAGCTGGAAAAAGAGATTATTGAAACAAAGTTAAGATGGGAGATCCTTCAATACCTGCTCATCCTCCTCTGAGATATCATACTAAGTCATATAACTATTTTGAAACGCAAAAGCAGAAGTTGGCTGAAGCTGAGCAATCCAAAAAGGCTGGATCATCTGAGAAAAGAAAAGCTGTCCAGGAGGATTGAAGAGAAAGGATTCTAGGAACACATGCACACCTCTATGTTTTATACTTATGTTTGATATATCTGCATGATTGGGACAATATTTAATCTATATATCAAATGCTCTGAATTTTGTTTGATCTTTATTGAATATATTTGTTAGTCAAGCTTATCTATAATTGTAAGTTCTGGCTTCTTCAAATAAGGGGAGATTGTTGGGTATTGTGTCATCAATGTTCCTAGATTTGAAGAGGAACACAAGTATAGATAAGCCAAGTTGTTTTTGATGCTATGCTTAAGTTCATGTTGTAACAGATACATCAAAGCTACATTACTAATGTCATGACTATAAAAGTAATGAAGAATCACTAAGAAAATTATCATCTCAAGGCTTAGTAGAAAAATCATTGAGAAAAGAAACATATCGTCGGGACAGTTTCAACAATATCGTTTTTAAAAGAAGTTTTATCGTTGAGAAAGCTAAGTTCGGATGTCTAAACGATAACGTCTTGAAGAAGACATATCGTCTTGAAGATTGAAGACATATCGTCTTGAAGATTGAAGACATATCGTGTAGAAGAAAACATCTCGACGATATCGTCTAGAAGAAGCAGTATCGTTGAGATAAGTAGAGTCTTGAAGAAAGAAGTATGTCGACAATATCGTCGTGAAGATTATATATCGTCGAGAAGATCAACACGATATCGGCTTGAAGGAAATTTATCATCGTGACAGATGCTGAGCTGCATTTAATGCGCCAATTTTCTCGAAAATTGAAATACAGGGAAAGTGCACGTCGCATGTCTTGTGCGCTAATCAAGGAATATTAAATGATATATTCTCCACAGAATATAGCCGTTACACAGCATTAATGAAAAATATTATTCACTTCCATATTCTGCAAATTCCAAGAAGGGCAAAGCATTTATGATAATATACTCTGTCGTTTCTATCAACATTCCTAACTGGTCAATTAATTATGGAATAATTCAATAAAGGTCTTTATGCAAAATTGTAGAAGAATATAAAAGAGAGAAATTGTCGATTTCAAAAGAAGACTTCATACAATTATTCTCTCTCACTCTTATTCTCATACATACAAGTAGAAAAGAGAGAAAAGTGCTCAACAAGAAGACTTCATTACTGTGTTGTGAAGATCAAGGAAAAAGAAAGAGAGAATCATCTTCCCTGGCTGAAAAGTTCATCTGATATTTTTCTGAAGAAGATTCTCAAGAATAGTTTAGTGATTCAAAAGATCTCTGGGCTTATATTTGCAAGAAGAAGAAAAAGACCATTCATTCAAAAGCTCATATCTTGAAGCCTTCTCTTCTGCAAAAGAAAAACATCTTTCTTGTTTTGTAGGGTTCTTTGTGAGCCTGAGCTTGTAAGATCTTGTAACAGATCTGAGTGCAGGTAGGGTTCTGTGTGAGCCTGAGTTTGGTAGGGTTCTTTGTGAGCCTGAGTTTGGTAGGATCTTGGTGAAGATCTGAGTTGTTGTAAGACTTGTAAAGTCTGAGTTGTTGGTAGGGTTCTTTGTGAGCCTGAGTTGTAAGATCTGCTTATTGAGAAGAGATCTGAGTTGGAGAAGTTGCCTAGTGTAGCACATTGCTAGATAGGTGGGAGGGACAATGGACTACCTCTTGACACATTGTCTTGAAGGGAACCACTATAAATCTTGTGTGTTTTCTGTGTGTTTTCTGTGTTGTGCTAGCTAGAATTTAAAGTAGCAATTAACATTGAAAACACCCAATCACCCCCCCTCTAGGTGTATTATAGACAACCTAAATCTTTCACTCCATCCATCCTTGACATCGAACTTGCCCTCAAGCTCGAACTCCAGTAGGATGATCAGCTCCTCTGGCTCCTTGATATTGCGCCAAAATAATGTCTGGTAGTCCGTCCCGGCGGCAGTGGCGGCGAGGAGTCGAGGTGATGTTGACGTGCACCGGCGGAAGAGGACCGAGAAGATCTGATACCAAGATGTTATGGGCTTCCTTCGATGGATCGTTGGAGGAGGGCATACACGGGCAAGCCCTAGAAATGGTGGAGGAGATGAGAGAAGATGAAACCCTCGAGGGTGGAGGAAGGAGAGAGGAGCTTAGAGAGAGAGAGAGAGAGAGAGGAATTAGAGAGATAAGGGAAAAGTTTCTTTCATTGATTGAGTAATTCCAAATACAAGACAAGACCTCCTCATATAAGACCCAAATGGCACTGACGTAAATACCCGCTATAAGAACAGTATGCAAAATATTAAAACACCATAAAGACTCAATGTTACGATTATGCATCCGCCAGCGCACATCAGCTCGCAGGAGGAGCGCATATGGAAACCACCCTAATTAATGTGTAATTAATTGGTATTAATTAATTAATTAATCTTAATTAATTAATATTAATTAAATCATATTTTATGTTTTGATTATGTGAGCCCCCCCCCCCCTCCCTATATAAGGAGGGGGTATGGGGGTGTTTATTTCATCTTTTGATCATTATGGTTGGCTCTCATTTTGAGAGAGGGGGTCTTAGGAGGAACCAGCATCCTAGATCTTGGCCGGCGTCCGCGCCGGATTGTATCCGTTTTTCCCGTTTAATGCAAGCATGCCTCTCGATTTGTTCAATACTCTATCAATGGTCCGACCTGCCGCCCCCGTCCGCTCCTTCAAAGCCGTCGGGGCTCATGCCACGACGGACAGCAGCCTCCACTCCATCGGCGGCCATCTCGCCTCCATCGAATGCAGCTGCGACATCCACGACAACCTCCTTGCCTCGCTGTCTGCATCCTTGCAGGCCTTGCTCCACCAGACGCACGCACCAACAGCCGCACATTCAGCCGCCGAAGCAGCCGCCGCACCTCCAGCAGCCGTCGCAACCGCAGATTCGTGCGTCGTCGGCCGCCCGATCCAACCTGCAGCCGCAGATCTCAGCGTCTCCAGCAGCAGATCTCAGATTCGTGCGTCTCTAGCAGCAGATCTCAGCGTCGACCGCCGCTCGACCATACAACCCGCTCCTCCAGCGCCGATTCCGGCTGTACAAGCTCCAGCCCGCACCTCCAGCACCGTTTCCGGCGCCGATCCCTCTTCTGTCGTCGTCTTCCAACTCCAGCCCGTGCCGCTTCCCGCACCGGCCGACGGCATCCCTATCGAGAACCATCTATCTTCGTCAAACCGCAACCCTACCGCAGATCTCCCAGCGCAACGCTTCGTCCCACGATCGTCGTCCGCCTGCGCCATTTCCTATCCCGTTTTGCACGCCAGCCTTCCTGTTCTCGAGCCCCCCATAAAGCAGCCCCCTCCCACTTATTGTTTTGTCCCTTCCTCATTTGTCTTTTTGCCCTTGCCCCATCACATCGCAGTGATCCCACATCACCTCTCCTTTTTCTTCCTTGCAACCCATGCTAGCTGCCAGCAATTTCCCATCATAAACTCTCAATGCCAACTCACCCCCTCTTTCGAAAACAAAAATAAGCTGTCGTCGTTCCCTGCGATTATAACCGCTGCCGACATTTTGAAGGACCCCGACAAAAAAAAAATTTGTCTTCACCTTGGGGACAAGGTCAATTTTCAAGCGCGGCCTATTGTTACGATTATGCATCCGCCAACGCACATCAGCTCGCAGGAGGAGCGCATATGAAAACCACCCTAATTAATGTGTAATTAATTGGTATTAATTAATTAATTAATTAATACCAATTAATTAATATTAATTAAATCGTATTTTATGTTTTGATTATGTGAGCCCCCCCCCCCCTATATAAGGAGGGGGTATGGGAGTGTTTATTTCATCTTTTGATCATTAGGGTTGGCTCTCATTTTGAGAGAGGGGTCTTAGGAGGAACCAGCCTCCTAGATCTTGGTCAGCGTCCGCACCGGATTGTATCCATTTTTCCCGTTTAATGCAAGCATGCCTCTCGATTTGTTCAATACTCTATCACTCAACATAATAAAGACTCGATACAACATAATACTAAGATAATAAGATAATTGACGGTGGACCCATAACATAAACATATCAGCTAGTTAATCCCCAAGGCACAAACACAATAGAAATGGTGGACCGGGCTGGCCTTGGGTACGACCCTGCTGAGTGCCAGTGTCGGGGGGGGGGGGGGGGGGGGGGGGGGGGGGGGGGGGGGGGGGGGGGGGGGGGGGGGGGGGGGGGGGGGGGGGGTAGTATGCCTCCTACGCCAGCTCGACGCGACAATCGTGTAGCCAGGACAGACTCATAGCAGTCACTAAGTCTGGAGGGGCCTCAAATTCGACATCAAGTCGCAGGCGGTCGCGAAGTCTGATGGTGATGATGACGACCTGCATCTCCGGGGAAGTGTGACGTGTGCCAGAAGAAGCTGAAACTGCTCTAGATAATCATCCACGGAGCGTGTCTGACGTAATGTTGTGAGGGCGCCGAGGGGGTTACTGCGGATGGGAGAACTGAAGCACAGGTTGCAGAGTCGCTTGAAGTAGTCCAATGTCAGACCCGACTGATCGGTGAGGAGACGAGTGGCCCAAAGCAAGCCGAGTTGAGAAGGTGTGAGGAGCCCAGAAGAAGCTGTTCAGCTGTCGAAGTTTGTTGGTGGCCAAAAAATTGCTCGCACCTGGTAAGTCAGCTCAAGGGATCGGTTTTTTTCCATCGTAGGTGAGGAATTCCAACCGGGTATAGCGCAACAGAATAGCGGCTTCAGGGCCTGATGACGTGTGAGGTGTCTCGGGGCGGATGAGCGGAGGAAGCGGGACTTGACTGCTGCTGGCGTAATCCGTGGTTGGGGTGGTAACAACGGGTTGGGAGGTTGTTAGTCCAATAAGCTTGGTGGTGAGGGTTGTCATGTCGCCCTGATGACGTACGTCGGCGTCCCGAAAGCGTGCTTCTACGTCCTAAAAGCGTGCATCCATGACAGATATAAATGAGTGGAGCAAGTTCACAATATCCAAGAGATTGAGTGAGTCTCCCATATTGTGGATGGAGGTAAGCACGAGATAAGGAACGGGTGACGGGTCGGCCAGATTGCTCGGAGGCGGTCGGTTGGGAGTTGCCGCGAGAGTCATGTTGTATCCCATTGGTGGAAAAAATACTCCAAGATGGTGGCGTGGTACTCGAGAAAGGACAAGGCAAGCCAGCTTGTTATGGAGTGTGGATGGATAAGAAAAAAAAATTTAAATCACAGGGCCCGCGTGACTTACGACGAAGAAGAGGAATAAATTACAAAAATTTAATTTCCTTGCACCTGTCCACAATAAAGTTGCTGATTGCTGCTCTGGATGGGGCGGGATCGAGGAATGAAAAAAGACTGCACAGGGCTCGAGAAGAAGGGATAGAGGATGGGGCTCGATGCAGAGCGTATGTCTTGATGTTGCAGCGGAAGGCGTGTGCGGGTCCAAGAGGAGAGGAGTCGTTGGTTCTAGACGAGGATGAAGAGGAGTGGTCCGTCGGTCAGGAGCTACTCTGGACGAAGAAGGTCGCAGGAGATTGCGGGCTGGCGAAGAAGACGCAGGGGATCGAGCGTCGGCCAGAAAGACGTCGGGAGGAGGTTACTGGAGTCAATGTCGGCGCGGGTGTTACGTCTCGTTGGTGTCGACAAAGTAGAGAGAAGGCCTCGACGGCTTGAGAGAGGAAACGATGTTGACGACAGTGATGTAACCCGTGCATGGCGGCGGCGATGATGAGTGGAAATGGGCAGAAGGTCGATGGAGATGCACGGTCGCTGATGCTGCGCAGCTACTGGACGCAGTGACTGGGCTTTGAGGTGGAGTGGGTTCGGGAAGGAGAGGTTTGGCCGAAAGGGGAGTAACGTATATCTGATAACAAGTTGTTAGGGGCCTACCCAGAGGTTGCCAGAGGAGTGACCGGAGCTGGAGATGATGGTGGTGAAGATACTACAGAGCCTTGTCCGCTGCTACCTAAGTGGGCGTGCTCGAGAGAGAGCTTCCACAATCTCTTTTAGGGTTTAGGGAAGAGACTTTCTTCATTGATACCTCATACAGGACCATTAGAGTCCCTTAAATAGACGTAGACGAGCATTTCCGTAAATAGCCCGACACATAAATGACAAACATATAATGAAGAAATACAAAATACAACTCGATAATAAGGTAACTAATTGGGCACGTTGCCCATCACAACTTCCCTCACCTTTAACAACACCATCTTATTTCCTTTTCGTAGAAAATATTGACGATGGGTTCGTCTTAACCCTAGGGTAAGGAAATTTATAGATTTCGTTAATTTCAGTGGGTACTCTCTTATAGGTTCGGAGAAACCCTAACAATGGAAAAGAGGGCATGGAAAATAAGTTGGAGGAGGATTTCTTAGTTCTGATTCAACCTTGTCATAGGGTAACTGTGCTTGATAAGGGTACATGATAGTCCTTTATGAATTTTATTTTATGTTGTATATTTTTTCCTTCGCGTAAATGAGACTGTTGGGCTTTCAGGCTCCGTTTGTTTCAACTGTTGCTGATCGAGAAGGAGCTGTTAGAGATGGAGTTTGAAAAAGTAGCTGTTTTTGAAAAATGGAGTTTGCAGCAGAAATTCTGTTTGTGTAAAATGGAGTTTGCAGAGCTGTTAGAAAAGCAGTGCATAAAAACCGTTTGTTAAAAATGGAGTTTTGTAAAATATATTTTTTTTAAAATGCAAAAATACGAACAATTCATGAAATAAAACAAAATTACAAAGTTTTTTAAGTTATACGACATAAAAAATAATAGTTTTTCCTCGGTAGCAGGTCCACTACTTGCTACAAAAATGTTGAAGAAATTTGATAGAATTTTGGACCAAAATAAATAATGTTGAGCAAACTCACAATTTTAGCTTTAAATTTGAAAAAAAAAACAAAGAATAGTGTTACAACATTTTCAAGAAAAGTCTCCTTGGACACGTCATATTTGTTTTTGAAGCCTAGCTGGGTCATTTTCATGGAAACTTGCATCTAATACCAAGCATCGTGTTCTCATCTTCTTCCTCCATCACTGTGTTCTCTCCTCTTCCTGCAAATCGTGGAAGAAAAAGTCGTGGAAAAAAATTGAGGAAGAAAATCGTGGAGGAAAAAAATCGTGGCATGAAGTAGCTCCGGAGAAAAGCAATGCCCAGCAGATCTGGAATGGAAGAAGCACACCTTGCAAGAGAGAAAGGAGGAGGCCGACGGCAAGCAGATCTGGATTCTGGAGCGAGCGCGATCAATCTGGCCTGAAAACCTTCTCGTTTCGTCGCGCGATCAATCTGGCCTGAAAACCTTCTCGTTTTGTCGCGCGATGGAAAAGAAGAAAAGACGAGCGGCGAAGAAGAAAAGCAGTGATGGAAAAGTACATATGAGCTGCGGTTGGGAATTACACTAGGCGTGGCTTATTTTAAAAACGCACGTTTGAAGAGTTTTCCCGCAAACGCCTAAACATCGGTAAACGTCATTTGGCCCAAAACGAAACGGAATCCATCCGCAGAAACAAACATAACGTCAGTGTAACCCTAAAAACGAGGAAGGATTTTTCTTGTGTGGATCCAGAGAAATAATGTCGCTTCGCCGCATCTATGAACGGTGCAATACCAAGGTAAGAAATTCGATTCCTTTTGGCTAGACATATCACATAGTTCAAATTATGTATTTTCCCCTCAGGCGTTGTACAATATAACGCACATGTATAAATGTGAATAGTAGACTATAATTTACTCATCTTGTCATGATAATACGAACCATGTATACTTTAATGAAAGAAATGTTATTTCTCATAGTAAGACATATCATGTAGATTTATGAAGGTCTCCCTCTAATGTAATTTTACCACATCATGAAGAATAAAATAATAGCCGTAATTACGAAAAACACATCTTATGAATAGATGAAAATAGTGATTTATACGTTAACAATTGTGTTTCATTAATACGAATAATGTGGATTAAGATGTAAGAAATCCTTAATGTAATTTCCTTATGCTCATAAGTAAACTTACATATACGTGAATACGAGAGATTAAATACTTCGTACATAAAAATCATGGAAAATAAAAATCATAATATAACTAATTAAGACATAAAACATAAACACGATGGAACGTATAGTTTAAGAATGAATCCTGTTGCGAATGTTCCCCTATGATTTCTTATACAAACTACTAAAATCAATGTAAAAGATTAATGACACGTTTAAGATTAGTGGCTTTAAGCTGGTATTCCTTTTGTTGTTCATGTCGGCCACTATGAGAACATAAATAGGAGGCGCGATCAGGGTTTTCTCTCGTGATAGATAGATGCACAATATCTTTACTCATATGGCTTAGTGGACCATATGGGTCTCAAGTTGGGGAGTCAACACCCATATAAAAGATTATTAGATACGAGTCTGTATCTATGACCGAGAGACACTAGAACACCTATGTTCTCTAGTAGGGACTCGAATCGCTAGAATGTGCATAAGAATCTACCTAACTAAGAAGAAAAGAAGATATATGACGTCTCAATTCCAAATGCAAACCGAAATCTAGAATCTCTATAGGTTAATGATTTCAAAATTGGAAAGAAAATTCCGCTTAAGATAACGTAATAGAACAAACATTTATGTTCAAGTACTTATTATAAAAAAAGCATGCAAAAAACTATAATATATATTTATTTAGTATAAATGTTATTTTAATTACATGCACGACTATTTTGATTCAAGTTATTTTTAGTGTCACTAGGAGGAATAGTTTTTCTTACTCACCAGTTGGGCTGACCCCCTCTTCAGACATTTCTTTTCAGGGGGTCACAAGTGAGAGATGCGCCTAGTATAAGCTCCCGAGGTTGACTTATTTTAATTTGTTTTTCCTGTAAAATTGTTGTATCAATTAATTATGAATTCAGATGAATCAGACTCTTTTAAGTTTCTGTATTTAAGACTATTTGCTCATTTTAATTCTAGTTGGCTCTGTGAATAAGATTTTGAGATATTTCTTTAACCTTAACTCCAGTTTATAAAAACTTATATTGTGTACTTTAGATATTATATGCTATGTACTGATTTATATACCGTTGCTTAGTTTACTTCAAGTGCCGGCCAGGCTTATGAATTGATGTTAAACAAAGTATGGGTGTTACAAGGTCTGGTGATAGTTAGGTAAATTAATTTTCCCACAATGCGTTAGAAGTCCAACTTTTTTCAAGATCAGGAGACTCATCCTTGTGAATATCATAATTAGCATCCAAATATCCAATGTCACTGAGGAGATCCAAGACGTATTTGCGTTGAGAGATCATAAACTTTCCGGCAGATCTAACAATCTCAATTCTAAGAAAATACCGAAGAAGACCCAAATCTGTAATTTCGAAGGTTGATGTGAATTCCTTTTTAACAAAAGTAATGTGTTGATCAAGAGTTCTGGTGATAATGATATCATCCACATAGACAATAAGAATAGTGGTATGTTGTCCCTTTCTGTAGATGAAAACAGAGTGATCATAAGTATAGCG
Organism: Dactylorhiza incarnata; assembly: GCA_033032865.1. Lineage (NCBI taxonomy): Eukaryota > Viridiplantae > Streptophyta > Magnoliopsida > Asparagales > Orchidaceae > Dactylorhiza > Dactylorhiza incarnata. The sequence continues at coordinate 4,367,239 of JAWHQI010000130.1, forward strand.
GGAAAAATTCAAACTTAGCTTCTCAAACCAGGCCCGAGGTGATTGTTTAAGGTCATACAAAGTCTTCTTAAGACGACATCCATGTCCTTTAGGAACAGGCATGCCAGGAGGAGTCATATTGATTTCTTCCTTTAATTCACCATGGAGAAATACATTCTTCACATCGAGTTGATATAAAGACCAAGACTTGTGGACAACAATAGATAGCAGAATTCTGACCGAATTGAGTTTAACAACAGGGGCAAACGTCTCCTGGAAGTCAATCTCATCAATTTGGGTAAAGCCTTTAGCAACAAGTCTAGCTTTATATCTATCAAGAGTGTCATCCTGAAGATATTTGATAGTATATATCAATTTACATTCGACAGTATGACGCCCATGTGAAATAGGAACAATTTCACAAGTATTTTGAGATTGGAGGGCATTCATCTCCACCTCCATAGCTTCCTTCCAGTGAGGATTAGATATATCATCTGAAAAATTGTTAGGGATAGGAATAGAGAAAACTAGAGTAAGATAAGATTTCAGAGAGGGTATCTGGTACGACCACAATGAATTTGGAGAGAAAGAGGATGTATCTTCATGTGCGGTCTCAGTGTTTGGATCTGGCGGAGTGGTGGTGGATGGTGGAACATGAGTATGATTGTCTTGTTCAGTTCTTCTTACTTGCTTCCTTTGGTAGACTTGGAGATTCTCCCTTCTTTTATAGACACAAATCATTTGTAGGAACTTCCTTTTCAACCTGAATATCCAAGCTACTAGAAGATAGAACATCCACAAGTGCTGGAAGTGGAGGCATCATACAACCCTCATCTTCAGACTTATCTTGACTTGTTATGGACGGTCAAACACTTGTGTATTCTTTGATAAGGGCCGCAAGATCACATTATCCCCGACCCAACCCAAAGACTCCCCAAAGGTGAGTGTCGAGCCTTCAGTTACCACGGGTGCCTCGAGACCTATCCATATCCTACGACGTACTGAGTTCACGCGGGAGAGTCATTATACTGGCATCATTTATGTCGTTGCTGCCTCTCAGACTACGGAGGACATTGTGGACTTGAAGTCCACCCATCACCTGCTAAATGAGTACAATGATAACATGCTAGAGGAACTTCCTGATGAGCTACCCTTGCTACGGGATATATAACACCCGATCGATCTAATACCGGGGTCATCTCTGTCGAATCTTCCACACTACCGGGTGAACCCCGACGAGCACAAAGAGCTCAAGACTCAGATTGCAGACCTCATACAAAAGCAATTTATAAGAAAGAGCTTGAGCCCTTGTGTCGTACCTGCCCTTCTTAGCATTAAGAAGGATGGCAGCTAGAGAATGTGCGGTGATAGCAGGGTCATCAATAAGATCATGATCAAATATCGACTTCCTATTCCTCGACTCGACGACCTCCTGGACACCATGTCAAGTGCCCAGATCTTTTCCAAGCTAAATCTACGGAGCGGGTACCACCAGATCAGAGTCATGGAAGGTGATGAATGGAAGACCGCATTTAAGACGAATGACAGGTTATATGAGTGGTTGGTTATGCCCTTTGGGCTATCCAATGCCCCTAGTACATTCATGAAAGTGATGACTGAGATTTTGCGCCCATATATGGGTAAGTTCCTCGTACTATATTTTGACGATATTCTAGTTTACAGTCAGACTCACAAGGAGCACCTCACACACCTATGACTGCTCTTCGACACCCTCCGAAAGGAACACTTTTATATCCATCTGAAAAAGTGCACCTTTTTATTAGAGTCTGTACACTTTCTAAGGTTCATCATCTCTGCCTCAGGCGTGTCCGTAGATCCTGATAAAGTCAATACAATTCGAGACTAGCCAATCCCCACTAATATCCATGAAACTCGAAGCTTTCTTGGGTTGGCCACGTTTTGCAGGCGCTTTGTCAGAAGTTTCAGCACCATCATGGCTCCTTACACAAGTTGCCTTCGTAAGAGAGATTTTCAGTGGACACCCGCCACCAACTCAGGAATTCGAGGACATTAAAATAAAATTGACCACGACTCTAGTACTCCGATTATCTGATTTCAACCGAGCATTCGAGGTAGCTTGCGACGCTTCCGACGTAGGCATAGTAGTACTCAGTTAGGATGGTCACCCAATTTCTTACTTTAGTGAGAAACTGAACGACGACCGACAGAGATATTCCAAATACGATTGGTTGTTTACACGATCGTGCATTCTCTGAGATATTGGAGACACTATCTCCTCCCTCGAGAGTTTGTATTATATTCGAATCACCAGAACATATGTTATCTAGACTCCCAGAAGAAGTTCAGTCACCGTCACGCAAAGTCGATAAAATATATGAAAGATTTTCATTATGTTCTTAAACACCGAGCTGGTGTTGAGAACAAACCAGTCGAGTAGGCCTACTCCATACCCTTACAATAGAGATCACGGGATTCGAGCATTTGGTCACGGAGTATCCGACCTGTCCAGGCTTTGCGGTTATATACTTCGCACTTTCTCAAGACCCACCTAAGATCGTCCCTGACTACTCAATCACTGATGATTATCTATTCCGTGGCACACTCCTGTGCATCCCCAGGACATCCATCAGAGATCTAGTTTGGGAGATGCATGCCGGCGGAGCAGCTGGTCACTTTTGTAGATATAAAACCGACGCACTCGTAGAAGATCGTTTATATTGGCCAACAGTCAAAAGGGACGTTGCTTGAGTCGCCCGACATTGTTATATCTACCAGACGGGTAAAGAGACGCGGCATAACTTTATTCTTGTCGTTGTGTGGACATTAGTATGGATTTTATGCTTGGGTTACCTCGCATCTTGCGCAAGCACGACTTTATTCTTGTCGTTGTTGATCAATTTTCCAAAACTGCTCACTTTATCGCATGCAGAAGGACTACCGATGTGTCTCACGTCGCATCAATATTCATCCGGGACATCTTTAGACTTCACGGTCTACTTATGACCATCATATCTGATCGAGATGTCTGATTCATGATCTATTTCTAAAAAACACTGTGGAAGAAAACTGACACTACATTGCAACTCTAATACGCCTACCATCCGCAGATGGATGGCCAGACTAAGGTAGTAAGCAGGAGTTTTGAAAATCTCCTGTGATTCCTTGTTGGGGACCACACCACCTCTTAGGATTCTATGCAACCCATAACATAGCTCACATTTAATAGTTCAGTGAATAGGATGACAGAGTTGAGACCATTTAAGGTAGTCATAGGTTATGAACCAAGGAAACCCATAGATGTTATTCCCCTACCCGTAGAATCCCGTCCTAGCGAGTCTGCTAAGTCTTTTGTTAGGAACCTACATAGCATGTATGAGTTTTTCCGACGAAGAATTTCTTGCAATAATGACATTTATAAATCATATGTTGATAGCCACAGGAGAATGCAAAGCTTTAAAGAAGGAGAACAAGTGATGGTATGTATACGCTCTGTGAGGTTCCCAAGGGGAACTGCTCGAAAATTAAATGCTAAGCGAATGAGTCTTTACACTATGATTAAAAGGATTGGAGCACATGCTTATGAGTAGGATATCTCGTAGAATATGTGAATTTCACTTGTATTCAACGTAGAAGATTTAACACAATTCTTTGAGCCACATGATTACATGCCCCCTTCGCCCTCTACCACCACAACTCTTCAACCTCCATTTTCGTCCACCAATCCCAATTGTCACCGATTTCCCCTTCCACTTCAGCGCTTCAGCCGCAGCCTTCGTCTACCGCTCAGTTTTCGGCACAGCCCGAGTCCTCGACACCAATTGATCATATGGCTTCTTCTGTTTCTGTACCACATTCTTCGCTACCAGTTCAGAATTGGAGCATATGCTTATGAGTAGGATATCTCGCAAAGTATGGGAATTTCACTTGTATTCAACGTAGAAGATTTAACACAATTCTTTGAGCCACATGATTGCATGCCCCCTTCGCCCTCTACCACCACAGCTCCTCAACCTCCGTTTTCGTCCACCACTCCACCAGTCCCAGTTGTCACCGATTTCCCCTTCCACTTCAGTGCTTCAGCTGCAGCCTTCATCTAGCGCTCAGTTTTCGGCACAGCCCGAGTCCTCGGCACCAATTGATCTTACGGTTTCTTTTGTTTATGTACCACATTCTTCGCACCAGTTCTACCGTCTTCAGCCGCCAGTCCGTTCGACATCATCACAGAGATCGTGACCCATGAGTTTGTACCCGCACCTGACAGAGTCTGAAAAATAGTCCATTGGCAGGGCCGGCCTTTTACTGATGATAAATGGATTTCCGCAGCAGAACTCGAGAGACTCGCCCCCGCCCTACGACGACACTATGATCATCTTCATACTAAGGAGATGAATGATTCTGAGATGGGGGGAGTTGATAGGGAGCAGCCCGCCCGACCCGTTCGGATCTACTCGCGCCGACCTCGGGCAAAGTAACGATCGGGACCGCTCATCAAGAGCGGATCGCCAATCTTAGCATTAGTTTTTCTTGGTGTTTTTTTATTTTGAGTTGTATTTTGTTTATTTTGGGGATCGCAATGAACGACGAATCATGGTCGTTCGTTGTCCCCCCTAGTGTCAATATATTGAGGGTGAGGGCTCTCATTTATGGGTATTGAAGATTTGAGTGTTGAAGTCTTATCTTTGATCGTTTTAGTGCCGAAACCGAGCCTCGGGCCTGGAACTCCTTTCCCTCCTTGTCGTGAGCCTCCATTTCCCCCTCCCCATCCCTCTGCCGACCACCCCACTTCAGTCCAGCGACTACTCATAGCAGCCGAACTCCATTTCCCCCTCCCCACCCCACTGCCGACAACCCACATCACATTCCATCACCCCTCCATAGCAGTCGGCCTCTACTTCCCCCTCCCCGTCCTTCTGTCGAACACCCACCTCCTCGTTGTCGTGGATCCACTTCTCTAACAGCCCGTCCTACTAAATTCCCAAAAATCCAAAATCACCCCCCTCAAATCCCCTTAACTTAATCTCCGGTGATCACCAGAATCATTATCCGGTCACCTCCCTTGACACCCCCCCCCCCCTCCACCATCACTCAATTTGCTCCATTTTCCATTTTTCGGCGATCGCCGAAAAACGCCTCCGGACACCACCACCTCTGGTGACATTCGCCGAAAACCACCTGCGGTGGCCACCTCCAGCAGCCACCATCCCCACTACGTCACAATCGCCCCATAACTACCTCCCAACTTTCTCCACTACCCCACTCCCCTAAATTTTAGGATCCATTCCTAAAATATTGCCCACAACCTCTCCCCACTCCCTCCATAACAACCGGCCACCCTTGTTCCCCCCTTCCCTTCACGTGGAGCCACAAACCACCTCTTCCCCAAAATCGACCCCACCTCCCAAAAGTGAAAAAATTAGTTGCCAAACTTATTAGCAAGTTGGGTATGAAAATATTACATGGCCAACTTTAGAAAGGGGGTGTTAGAAATATTAAATTTTTTACTTTCTTTTATCTTCATGTAATACCCTCCACTATATGTAGAGGGCCTCTAACTTTTCATTAATTAACAAAATTATTTTTCCAACAAAGGGAATGTCTTAGCATTAAGGAAATTCATATTTGGATTCATTTCATTGGTTTTGACAAAGACTTACGATTGCTTGTCAACCTAACATCAGCCCTCGACTTTTATCATTTGGGCTAGAGACGAATAATGGTGAAGATGACTAATCAAGCATATATAACCAACATTTTCTAATAAAAAATACGTATAATATGTATAACCATACAGCATAATTAAAAAAAATATAAACAATAAATGTTTAGGCATTTAATATTTTATAGGGGAAAATAATTACACCTACGAGTCAACAATCAATAAAAGTCTAAGTCCACTCATGTGTTATAAACAGTCACTAACCAAGCCACATCGATGAGTCTAATTACACCCATAATAAGAGGAAAGACACTTTGACAAAAAATATTCCAGAGGGTCAAGCATAGCATGGTGATGGCAAGCTCCCACAAGGCACGAAAGATAGAGATTATATATTTATTTAATAACATTCAAAGAACAATGGAGATATAAAGCAGAAATTTCCAAGAGAATAAATAAATGAGCTGTCAACATTTAAAATTTCGGTTTTCAACAAAAAAAGGTTTTTCATTGTGAAAGGTGATATATATAAGTGAAACACTTAGGATTGAGTAAATTGACAATATTTATATTAATACAAGATAATATCCAGTACTCGAAATCATTGAGTACTACACAAATAAGTAAATGTAATAAACAAAAGCATTTCAAACAAAAGTTTGTACCGCATTGCCAGTGACATAAATTGTTGGGCTGTCATCAGGGCCCCATCCATACTGAAGAACCATACGTGTAGCTATCTGCAATTATAGAAGTATTGTGATACCAGAAAAAAATTCAATCACAACGGGCTATCAGGAGAAAAAAGGTCCAACTATAAGGGAAGGAAGATTAACCTCTTGTGCATGTTTCGTCTCAGATGTGGACAAGAAATTTTCTTCTCCAAAAGGTAGTAATAGCTGGGCTGCAACATAGGAGCCAAAGCAAAACACCAGCTTCTTCTCAAGATAAGACCTTGATTCCAAATTACCGTTCAAAGTGCTTTCACTTCTAACCTTTGTAATCTTTGTACATCCAATCCCCTAAAAAGACAAGAAACTAGAAGTTTACACCAAAGAACATCTTTGCAAATATCACATAAGGTTTGAATGAGATTTGGATATCTAAGAAAGAATAATAAAATATATTTACGAACAATTTTGACTTTGTCCAATGCATGCAATGAAAGAAGAGACAAGCTTATATATGAAGCAAGGATCAAATAAGGAAGAAAATGAGATAAAAACAAAAGGGATCTATACTTTATTACAATTTATTTGATGTGAATTGAAGTACAATTTATCTTTGATATGTGAACACTATTAACCATATGTGAATAAAACATTATCTAATATTAGAATATCCAACGAGCTCCCCACCAAAATAGATTACTCATGTTCATACCTTTTTGTACAAGTTACACAAAAGCTTGCAAGTAATAGTAATCAGTATCAGGATTGTTAAAGCCCATGTTGAGGGCCCATTTGTATCTCTCTTTCATCTCTTTTTTGTCTCACATCTCTTGTGGATACTAGTTGCAACCCCTCCATAATATGCATGCCTTGGAACTCATGATCCAATGTCTCATAAATTCTCATCACAGATGAATGTTTGCCAGTCATTTAGTAAGATGTCACAGTCAAAACTATTTGGGACCACTTGTGGCTTTTTACTCTAAAGGGACTAAAATGACAAGAATCAACATTCTCTACTCAGACATATTTGTTTATCGCTCTCTCTCCCCTGATGTTGCAAGTATATCAGAAAGTGCAGTCACTGAGCACTGAACTTATTCAACATTGACATTTATCTGCTAACATTGCAACAGAACAAAAGGACTTTGAAAGTTTCTCGTAGTTTGTTCTCCCACAACTGCCTGATTCTTATGTAATGATCCGCCAAAATTTTTTAGGAGAACCTAGTGATGTAGCACGAATCTACGGGCGATCTACAACCGAAATCTACCCTATATGTGATGCAACCAGGAACAAATGACACTTCATGCAATCCAATCAAATGTAAACATGATGCGTAAGCATGATGCGTATGCGAATCTACGGGCACATTCGTTCACAACAATTTTTAATTGGAAGCCACATGAATTCAAAAAATAATTGAGGCGCAAATTATATCTAAGCACAAGTCGAATGAGCCCTGCAAATCTCTTGATGTCACAATAATAAAAGCATATAAATTTAACATCCAACAAACATGGTCCTAGTACACAATAGTAGGAAAATAAACCAATCATACCATGATTCATGCATGCAAGAGGAGGCCGGGATGAGGGGAAGGATCTCTGGCTTGCGGATAACCGGGGAGGAAGGTGAGGAGGGCTGGAAGTAGTTTGGCAGGTGGGGGAGTATTGGTGTAGGAGGGCAGATAGGGTTGGCTAAAGGAGAGGCGATGGGAGGAGGGGCTGGCTGGAATAGGGTCTACAGGGGTGGGGTTGGTTGTAAGAGGGCCGAAGGGATGTGGGGTTGGTTGTAGGAGGGCCGACGGGAGGTGGTGCTGGCTGGAATAGGGACGACAGGGGGGTGGCTGCGGCTGGAGGAGGATCGGCATGAGGGGAGGTGGAAGGGGCCCTCAGGCGGGAGGGGGTAGGGAAAAGGGGGACGGGCCTTGCAAATGGTTGTGTGTGTGTGGGGGGGGGGGGGGGGGGGGGGGGGGGGGGGGGGGGGGGCTATTCAGGCGTAGAGAGGAGAGGAGACCGGCGGGATTACCTGACAGGAGAAGGAAGAGCGCCGGTTCCGGAATCCACCGGGAGAGACCGCTAGGTTGGTTGCTACCAAACCCACGATAAAACCCAAGCTTGCCTCCCCTTGCATACTTAAAGAAGAGATAGGTAAATAGGGCATCCCGATCGGAAGGCCCAGAATGTCCGAGCCGAACGGGTGTCAAAACAACTCGAAAAATAAAAACAAAAACATGAAATTGACTCGAAACCATCTTCTGGACGCGTCCTTGGATGCAGATCGTCTGAACGGAAAGCGGGTCACCAAGATCTCCATCAATCCCTCGGACATGAAAGCACTCATCTCTGGTGAGTGAAATTGGCTATGCTCTCAGAGTAGAGCCTGGGGATAAGCTGCGCAAACTCCTCTAGGAAAATCCAAATAGCGTCACGACATGGAAAACAGCTCCAATAAACAAGGTATCACCGTGTATCACGCCTGACCACGGCAGTGATGTCAAATGCAACGATCTGAAGTACGTATCAGGCAATAGTTGGTAACTCTGAATAAGATGCATCTCCGTCTGAAAGTTAAAGTGGTGGCGCCGTCGGTGGTGCGAGGTGACGCCGCCGGTGGTGCGAAGTAACGCCGCCGGTGGTGGGAGGTGGCGCCATCGGTGGTGCGAGGCGGCTCTTATGGTGGGACTCGTCAAGCTGGGTTGGGAGGGGTCAGGCTGAGGCTGGGACGAAACGGGAGGCAACAATGGAAGTTGTAGCTCATACACAGGAGGGAAGAAAGGATCCACATACACACGCTCATCATAATATGGAATTAAATCCTTTACATTGAATACTCGGTTTGTCCCCATATTTTGAGAGCTGGCGGAAGGGTATCCAAGGTGTTGAAGCCATCGACGCACATCTGCAGGAGTGGGATGGTGAGGATGGGAGAGAGTTGGAGTGGTACTCGAGAGAGCTTGAGCTAGAGGCTGGTCCAAGATGTAGAACCCCCGCCCCTCAATTCCTACACTGCCAATACGCTGCTTCGTTTCCAGATTCTGAAAAACACAATCATCAGAAAAAAAAGTGACAGAGCAGTTTAAAGATGTAGTCAGACGACTAATAGATAACAAATTGTGAAGAAAATAGCAGGAGCATGCAACACCGAGATGAGGGGCCTGGCAGAGGAACGGAGGTTGGTCCCCTCGCCAGCAATCGATGAGAGTGAGTCATTGGCAGTGACAACCTTATCATGCCCTGAGAGGGTGTACGAGATAAACCCTGACGATGTTCCTCTCATGTGATATGTTGCCCCGGAGTCAATAATCCACTCAGAGGAAGTTGTAGAGGTAGACTGGGCACTGGGCGGACCCGATACGGCGAATGCAGCTGTAGTGGAAGAAACCTGAGTGCGCATGAGAAGGCGCAAAACATCCAGTTCCTCCAAGGAAAGACTGTCAGAGGGAAGCCGACCAAAAGCAGCTTCAACAGTGTGAGCAACAGAAGGACTGGGCTGGCAAGCAGGACCACGACCAGTCTTTCCTCCGGGAAAAGACTGTCAGAGGGAATCCGACCAAGAGTAACTTTAGCAGTGTGAGAAGCAAAAGAAGAACTAGGCTGGCGAGAGAGACCATGGCCAGGGTCACGACCACGAAGGCCTTTATGCGAGGGAGCAAAATGAGGATGGAGACGGAAGCAGGAGTCCCGGTAATGGCCCTGTTGGCCACAATAATCTCACAGCTTGAGAGACAAGGGAGGAAGGAGCACGAAGAATGCCAACAAGGGAGGAGCGCTCAGAACTACGATCGGAGTTGAGAGAACAACGGTGATCTTCGTCTCCTAAGACCATACTGAAGGTTTCCCAAAGAGAAGGAAGGGGATGCCAGTTCAAAACATGAGTTCGCACAATGTCAAACTCCATATTAAGACCCATAAGGAAGACATGGAGTCTATAACGATCCTCAGTTTTTAAAGCCCGGGCATCAGCAATGCAAGCGGGAGTGAAATCTTCAAAGTAGTCCAGCTCTTGGTATAAGTGTTTGAACATGAAGAAGTAAGTAGCAAAGGAAGAAATTCATTGCTTAAGTTCAAGGAGATGTCGAGTGAGCTCGTATACCTGAGTAGAACTACCAAGTTGGGAATACGTTTCAAGAGCCCGGGTCCAGATCTCAAAGGTCAAGTCCATCAGCATATAGCTACAATAGACCAAGGGGGACATGGAGTGAAGCAACTACAAGACGACAAGGGAATTTTCAGCATCCCACTTTCGCCAACCCAGATCAGTACTGGGAGGCGGAACAATCGTCTTGTAGATGTACCCATAGAGTTGGTGGCCACGGATAGCATGATGTGGCACGAGAGACCACTCAAGATCCAAAGGAACATTGGTAATCTGGAAGGAACCATGAGACCGTGAGAAACTTCCCGAAGGAGGGATAACCGAGGAAGGAGTCTGAACACCGGAGTCCAAGGAGTTTGCCATAATGAAAAAAACACAGTAACCGCACAGTTCACTGAAGCCAGAAAAGCTACACAGAGAAGAAAAAAGTTTGCACAAGTTGCAAGTCGAAGAAAGACAAGTCCGCACAAGCAGCTGCCTTGATGTATCCGCACAAGCAGACAGTCAACAGTATCCGCACAAATGATGAACAAAAGGACGCACAAGCTACCGTCTTGAAGTAACCGCACAAGCTGCATTGGGAAACCACAGAAACTAATAAACAACAGTGGCCGCATAGACGATGAACCAAGGCCGCACAAGCTGCCTCCTTGAAGAGTCTACACAGGCTGTTGCTGGGAAGGAACAGCCGCACTGACTCATCACAGACCTGTCGATGGAGGAGCCTAGCCGTGGGAAGAAGCCGCATAGTCGTGGAGAAGAAAGGGAGGAATTGTCGAGACCGCAAACCGCGTAAGCGGGAGATCGTTCGAGGGAGGAGGACTCGAACGGGAGTTAGCCCAAACAGATGGGGCAGACACAAACAGGGAGTCCGCAACTCCGATACCAAGTCAGTCGAAAAAAGAGAAGAAATGAGATTATTATTCATTTTAAGTAGCTGCCCCCCCCCCCCCCCCCCCCCCCCCCCCCCCCCCCCCCCCCCCCCCCCCCCCCCCCCCCCCCCCCCCCCCCCCCCCCCCCCCCCCCCCCCCCCCCCCCCCCCACAATATATATACACAGGGAGTTGACCCAAACAAGAAGGAAAAAAGAATGGGTCTTTATAGTGGGTCTCTTATAATATGTTACAAATAAACACAACTAAACGATTTAATTCAACTAACATACCATCCAACATTAGTTGAGACAATCATTCGCATGTTCACAGGGATTCATCTTATGAGTCGGCCCTCATCCATTATTGCTCCTTCTATGGATAGTTATGCTCATGCTATAGGGAGAAAAGGAGGTCGTGGTCAAGGGCATACTGGAGGACGTGTAGATCGTCGCCCCATTTGTTCCCATTGTGGCAAGATTGGTCATCTTGTTGACTGATGTTTTGCCAAACACCAACACCTCTGTCCCGTAACATCCTCGGTCTACTGTGGGTAGGCTACAGGTCTGCAGACCAGTGATCCCAACCCATCTTCACGGATCTGATTGGCCGCAAATGATAATTCCAATGGCGGGTTGTTGATGCTAGGGATTGAACCTCATACCTCCTAGATAAGGGAGCCCTAAACTGGTCTTCATCACCAATTGAGCTGAAGAGATACGACCTTACCAACCCCTAACATATGTTCAGACTGTTCGTCGTGTAGCGATGAAGCGGTATTCGTCCTCTCGCCTTACTCTAAACCTCCGATGTCCCGGCCTGTCTAGCTGGCAGCGCGGTCAGTCTGACTATCATAAAAGTAGCGCACGAGAGATGCAATGGCTTGTTGGAAGCCTTTCCCAATGCCAAGATTCTAGAAAGACTCTTTACCATCTTGTGATGTAATCTGGTAAAGTGAGGTTGTTCTCACCCGTAGATGTAGGAGCTAACCGAACTGCGTAAACAAAAAGGCTATTGACGGTTTCAAGAGGTAGACGCTACGCGCCTATACTAGTTCGACTCTGGTGAATAGGTAAGAAAAAAAGATGTAGTTTTTTTTCCAGATGTTATAGCTGTGAAGCTATTAGGAAAAGAAAAGTCTGATGTTGTAGCTGTGAAGCAATTAGGAAAAGAAAACCCTCCTCTTTTAGGCGACAAAGGCTTCGTAATGAGTATGCCTAAGAGTTCAAGCCCCAACCTCAACAACCCGCCATTGGAATTAGCGGTTGTGGCCAATCAGATCCGTGGAGATGGGTTGGGCCCACTGGTTTGCAGACCTGTAGCGCACCCATAGTAGACCGGCGCGTTACATAAAAAGTGCAGCTCAATTGATGATGAGAACCAGTTTAGAGCTCCCTTATCTAGAAGGTTTGGGGTTCAAGCCCCAACCTCAACAACCCGTCATTAGAATTAGCGATTGCGGCCAATCAAATCTGTGCAGATGGGTTGGAGTCACTGGTCTGCAGACTTGTAGTGCACCCATAGTAGACCGGGGAGTTACATGTCCTCGGGCTTATCTTGAGGTTGTTGAATATGATACCACAATTGCTTTAAATGTCCTCGGACATGTCCCTTTTTTAGAGCAAAATGACATTTTTTTCTAAAAAAATAGATTATGTTATTCTGTAAAATACAAGCTGACATTCGATTTTTTCCGATATATTAGCCAACATGACAATTGAACATATCGTCCACTTTTTATTTTTTATTATGTTAGCAGTATATGTTTCACTTATATGTATTATACTATATATGCTTAAATCAATATGACTTATTGTTTCGTTCTTTTTACTATGTGTTATTTGTATAATCCAAATTTTTTAATTATTTCTCACTATAGCTTTCTTATTTCGTATTAAAAATTATTACAACTTTCAAACACATTTATTATTATTTTCAAATTTTAACATAAATTTGTTAAGTATGAAAACACTTATAACCAATCAAAAATATTAAGCTTTTAAAACTTTTTATATGTTATAAAACTTATTGTTATCTAATTAAAATTAATGCATAATATTAAATATATTTTACAATACATATATGTACTTGTTAATAGTAGTCATACTATATTATAATATTTTATTTTGAATACTCATTGAATTTATTTTCGGATATGCATGACTCACTGTTCGTAAACTTGTTATTCTATTTTTAATTTATTTTAGGCATATAAGTATACTTAGTATATTTAAAATACTTTTTTATTTAAGAGATAAAAATCCGATATTTTAAAATATCTCCAACATGTCTCCGACTTTCGATATCCAATATTTAAAAACTCATTCCTACGCGTCGCCGGCATCCGATATTTACAACCTTGGATACTTCCTTGACAGTTCCCTCCACCGTGGCACAGGCATCAGACGATGTGACGCTCTCTAAGGATGATGTTGAAGCTCTTATTGTTCTATCAAGAAGCTTTATCCTTGTTTCTTTGGTGCCTTCCACCTTAGCTAGCATATGTCTTGCATTTCAAGTTAAGTAGCTTATTAACTCATGTGTTACTAGTCATTTGAGTATAAACTTGACAGTCTTTACCCATCAAGACAGACATAATCAATTACCGCTAATGGTTGTACAAATGGATCTCTGGTCCAGTCTGGGGTCATGGATTGTCACCAAACCACGCCTTACACTGGGGAATGTTCTTTTTTGTTCCAAACTTTCCATGCATCCTTCTTTCTATTAGTTTATTATAAAGAAATTACATTATTGTGGCTTATTTTTTCCATCTCATTGCAACTTTCAGGAACTTTGCGCAAGGAAGAAGATTGCTACAGGGACTAAGATGGATAACCTATATTACTTGGGTGACAGCGTCCTGGTCATCCGCCATCACATCTCATTCAACAATTACTCCGGTATTTTTCTGCTGAGCCTATATTAAAGTGTGAAGCTTGCCAATTTGGCAAACATCATTGTATGTCCTTTCCTACTAGAAATGAAATCAAGAGTACTAATTCTCTTAGTTTAGTGCATTCTAATATATGGGCACCTGGTCCTATTAGGTCTACAAATCAAGGATGTTTACATTTTGTTACTTTTATCAATGACTTTTTCTTGATGTGCATGAGTACGAAATTAGTGATTGCAGAGTAAGAATTCCCAAGCTTCTGCGAGTTCTGTTTCAGGATTTACTATGATAGAGATGTCATCTTGAGGGAGAAGGAACACTAACCCTGAATAGGAAAAGGGTAATGAAAAATAAATGTGAGTTCTTGTTTCTTTAATTTATGATCTATTTCATAGTTTCGGCTTAAAATGCATTAGGTTTTAAAGTGGCAAAAGGAGATTGTATTGCATGTCAAATCATTCATGTCTATTAAAAATTTAGTATAAAGTATTTTTGTGATTTCAACTCAGTGGCAAAAAGGAGAGAGTTCGCCCAACGAGCGAGCGAAGCTCGTCCATTGACGAGAGGGCGAGAGAAGCTAGAGAGACCAATGTAAAAAAAAGTGGTGCTCTGATACCAAGTTTAGAATTTGAAGAATAACTTTTATATTCAATCTAAAGAATAGGTATTAGATATTCTCTCTATATATACAAAAAGAAGGGTGACCAATAAGCCCCACAATAAGTGTGGGGCTAAATGAGAGCAAGAGTAAGAAAGAGAATTTTTAATGGGCATATGGGCCTTTATACTTGGGCATTAATATACTTGGGCATTAATCAACTCTGTGGCCCCACCAAAAAGGCAATCGAGATTGTTTTGAACCACAAACAAAATATGCAGTTAAAAAAGAATGTAAAAAATAGCAAAGCTAAAAGAGACGACATTGTAAATTTATGGTATAAAAAATCAAAAATATTTTATTTATTATAAATACAACATATAATACCTCCCAAGAAGCAGGTTCAAGCCAAATATTATCAACCACATCATAGTTCGGTAAAAGAAGAGCAATAAGACCACGACCAGCCGCCCATACAGCATGTGGGAATTTTTCTTGCCTTGTCCACTGGCAAAAAAATTGGCGCAGTTCTCATGAGTGAAACCCAAGCAGAAGGAAAATAAGTGAAGTAGTAGTAATTGATACATCTAATACTAAGCAAAAATGCTACATTACAAGAAGGATCTTTCTGTAATATAACACAAGCAGGTAACTTAATAACAACGCAGTAAGAAACTTTTCTTAATAACAAAATGAATACACAAAATCCTTCAGCAATCACCTCCAATTTCGCATAATTACTATGACCTCCCCTCTGACTTTAAAAATTATAAAACCCTCCTCTCTAATTTACATTGTTAACGTGCATGCACAAAAATAAGCCCCGGAAGGGTTTTTTTTTGTACATCTATGTTAGCAATGTAAACTTAGAGGGGAGATCCCTGTAATTATGCAAAGTTGCACGGTAGTTAATTTATATAAAAAAAACTGTGGTACCATGGTTTAATGGGGGGGGGGGGGGGGGGGGGGGACATCAAGTAAATCCCAACTGTTGAATTTATTTTCAAACTATATACTTTTAAAATAAATAAAAAAATTATCTATTTAAACAATATCTTAACAAAAATATCGAACTAATAAATTTAACAAAACGGTGAGTTTGAACCTGACACCAAGAGTGTTGCACAAACACTATTTACCAACAAAACTAAGTTTTATGTAAACGGTAATAAATTCCAAATATAAGTACAGGGGATGTATGCGCCATTAGTAATATTGTTGTCGTCTCACGTGGACTACAAGTGAGCGGGTCATCAAGTGTGTTGTCGAGGACGCAAGGGGGTGTCCCGTGCAATGTCACTCGTATATATGTATACAACTATACATATGTATATATATGTAACATCCAAAAATCCTGACCTGACCAATTGAACTACCCAAGAGACCTAGATGGTTAATCGATCTTTTTTGGTGACCCTATTTGTAACAACTCATTAATAATAATAATAATAATATATAACCTCAGCCCCCCCCCCCCCCCAAATTTTTATCCCGTGCCGCTCCAGCCGATTCCCGCTCACGTGCCGCTCTCCCGCTCCCGTCTCCCGTGTGCAACGCCGCCGCAGCTGCCTGCTCCTCCTTCCGCCGGTGACTGCGCCTCTTTCTTCCCCTCTCCTGGCCGACGGCAGTAGCAAAGGGCCGCTCTCCTTCTCCTCCTTCTTCGGCCAGTGAGGGCAGCAGCCCTCCCCCTCGCTTCCTCAGGCCGACTGTGACCTTTACCTCCTAAGGGTCGACTACAGGACCTCAATCTCTTCCTCCCTTGGTGTCGACAGCCTATCCACCCCTCTTCCTCTCTGTTTCGGCAGGTGGATTTCAAGGAGGACTCCTAGGGTTTCGCTCGAAACCCCTCCTCGTGGATTCTTGAGCCCAGATCTGGTCTCCTTGGGTAAGGAACTCCGCCAAATTTTCAATTTCAGTTGTGACCTAATTTGTCGTGGTGATTTTCGCTCTCCGGTCGACGTAATTTCGTCGGTCCCTCTTGTGTTTGTCGTATATCCGCCTAATCCCAAATCTTGTTTGTGTTTCCGGTGCCGCACATCAGATCAAGTGGTGGAATCGCTCCGAACCCTCTCCGATTTAGGGTTTCCGTCGCTTAAGAGCCGTCAATTTCCCGTTCCTTGTGGTAACTCATCTCCCCTCACTCTCGAGGGAGGTAATTTTCTAAACCACCGTTTATGCGAGCTTTCGTATTTATTAATGCTTGTATACGCGTAGGAATCTCAGTTATGGTACATTTTTTCGCGTGGTCTTAAGCAGGTCAAAATCTAAGACTCCTAAGTTCTTGCTAGCACCGCCTAGCCGCCGTCATCCGTTCAGCTTCACCTTAAGGCAAGTAGAGAAATCTTTCTCGCCTGCAAGCATGAAATTGCACTTAATTTACTCACATGTACAAATTATACTCTTACCTGAGAATCGTAAATTTAGAACTTGCCATGATATGTTAGGAAGCTTCAAGACATGAATCATTCAGTTCATGATATGTCATAGGCAGACAGTGGCAGGTGTCGATTTGATGTGACGCTTTGAATCGGGCTCATGCCTAACTGGTAACGGAAACCAAGGAATGGCCCTAATAAATACAGCTTGCTGATAAGTTTTGCACTTACACTTATATTAGAATCTGATACATCAAATGAGGACACGTACACCTTCCCCGCTTATGTCATTACAAACTGAGTTAAACTCCGGAGTAGGCTATGAACATAAAAAAGGAAACTGAAGTATCCCTGTTAGAATCAGTATTTATCTGGTTATTGGTTTCGTTACAAGTAAAATTTAATACTCTGTACTTCTGCTTGCTCAGCTTACTTTTAAATTATTAACTTGATTTACTGTTGATTTTCATGTTCTGAGGCATTTTCCTTCCGTTTGGATTTGCCTTAGGGTTCGCAACCGCGCCGTTTGCCCCCTGAGCTTTTCTTCGTTCAGTTGCAGCTTTGCTTGGAGGTTATATTTTGATTGATGTATCAGCAGGTTCTATGTATTTTGTTTCAGTACTGTTGGATTTATTTTTCATGTATTGGTTATTGTCAACCATTTTCTCGTGTATCGTGGACAACTTCTAGGATGTTTTGATGTATCAGATCATTTTATTTATGACATTTTTACTACTGTAACTTATTGCATGTACATTGTTTCATCATTGTGTGCAGCATTAGTTTTTATTAAAAATGCATGCGCATCAACCTTTAATTGAGGCTTCCACATATACACAATATACTAAATTCTTTTACAAGTAACAAATTTAAAGCTATTGGTGGTATTTCTGTTTCCGCCTTAGCAGACATGGATTTCCTTTTCGCCCATGCCTGTGGCATCACGGCCCGCCCGAAGTGCGCTCTGACTTTTTGTTGAGACGGGTCATGACATTTGGTATCAGAGCCAGGTTTAGTATCTAAAGATAATATTTTAAGAAAAATTCCATATATTTTGAAATCTATTATGTAAATATATGTACATGCATTATTTCCTCACTCACTTTGTCGTCGTCTGTTGCTCGAGGCTGAAACGCGCACACACTCACTCATAAGCATGAGTAGTATGCGTACAAATGTTAAGGGAGTATGGGCAAACTTAACATTTATATGCTTATGAATTTCCACTAGGATATACACCGCTTGCGAATATTAAATTGTAAGAGCGATTTAATATTTTCAAGCGTGATGACATTAGAATCATCATGTGCATGACATGTTAAGCGATATGGGAGCTTAACATGACATGTGTATCCATTCATGGACATTCTTAAGGATGCATTGTAGGCATAATTACATTGCATGCATAGCATAATTCATTGCGCAAGTGTTAAGCTAGGGGCAACAGATGACGATTGTACACACATAGATTTTTCAAATCATTGTTCTATCGCACGCTATCTTGTCATCGCATTTGCACTTGCATGGCTATCACCTAGAGTTGTCCAATGAAAATGCGGTAACTATTACATGATTTACGTATCCAACAGTATTAGAGTGCTAGAACCTGTAGTCTCAATCCTTCAAGCTTAGCCTGACTGTTTATCTTACTCGACTCTTTTGTGTTTCTTTCTAGATGGCTCCTAAGCGATCACAGCGCAAGAAAGCTACCTCCTCTGCGAGGAAAGCCCCAAGAGATGAAACTGCCCAGCTTCTGAGACAGCTTCTGGAGCGTGTCACCCGTCTGGAAGGGGAACGTCAAACTCCTGATCCAGCCTCTGGTTCCGGCAGCGCAGGGACGACTGGAGTGGATGTTACCACTGTCCCTCCTGCATCTGGACCTAGAGCCGGCTCGCCTGCCGGCAGCCTGGTTGCTCCTCCCGTGGCGATGGCAGACACTCTAGCTTTCAAGAGGCTAAATCCGCCTACCTTCAGCGGCGACCGTAACTACTTCGTAATCACTGAATGAATCTCCCAGATGGAGAAACACTTTTAGTATGCAGGAGTTCCCGAGGCCCAGAAGGTTCTCCTTGCGGCCTATCAACTTACTGAGGATGCTTATACATGGTGGCTCCAGTGCCGCAGCCCCCCCCCCCCATTCTACCACCTTAACTTGGGGACAGTTCAAGGATGCTCTTATGGAGAACTTCCTCTGTTCTGTGGAGCGGGACAAGTTAGCTGAGAAGTTCCTGTCCATTCAGCAGCCTGGCAGGACAGTGACTGAGTATGCGAGAGAGTTCTCCCGCCTTTCCCTCCTTGCTGTGGAGTTCGTGTCGGGTGAAGCCAAAAAGATCAACCGTTTCATGAAGGGACCCCGTCATGACTTCCGCCAGCATGTGGTAGCTCATGGCGCCACCACCTGCGCGGAGACCGTGTGAGCCGCCTTGCAGGTGGAAGCTATTGAGATGGATCGTGCTGCCAAGAAAGCCCAGAATGGAACAAGCAATGCCGCCGTATCCGACCTAGAGCGCAAGGATGCTCCATCTCTGGAGCAAGGCCCCAGGTCCAAAGAGGTGTGTGCCTTCTGCCACAAGGTGGGTCATGTTGCCCAGGTCTGTCGTTCCCTTCTGAAGAAGCAAAAGAAGGAGGTTCACCCTCAGCGGCCTCAGATGACGCTTTCCTCTGCCTCCTCCGTTTGTGCGTACTGCAAGAAGTCGGGTCACCAGCTGAAGGAATGTCGCCGTAATCAGAAGGCCTGCTACAAATGTGGGCAGGTTGGGTACCTCATGTTAGACTGCCCTATGAAGGAAAGCCCGGTTCCCTCCCAGCCACTGCAAGTTATCCCCGGAGCTCAGGACAAGAGTAAGGCTGCGCTGAACGTCATTACTCAGGGCGAGGCGCTCGTATCTACCGACGCATCTCTGATGCGTTTTGTGTAGAATTTTAATTTTTCTACAATCTTAAATCTAACTTGCCTTAGTTTCGAATAATCTTGGTAAGCGTTTATGTTTCTCCCCTTTTTAGGAAGTTTTAGGGTCAAGAATAAGTGGATGCAAATCTTATTTGATTCTGGTGCATCACACTCCTTTATTGCACGCCACATCGTGGACCTTCATAGTTGGCATACTTCGCCACTTGAGGTTCCATTTGAGATTACTGTACTCAGTCATCTGCATCTCTCAACCAGAGGAGTTCTTAATTGTCCGATCCTGCTTGGAGAATTGCAAGTCGTCGCCGACCTCATAGTTCTGGATATGACAGAGTTCGACGTAATCCTGGGAATGAATTGGCTGGTCACGTATCGGGCGAAGCTGGACTGTGTGGCGAAGAGGTCAATCTCAGCATTGATGGCAAGGACTACAACGTTCATGTTCAAACCCGCAGCCACCTGAAGGTAATCTCTGCTGTGCGCGCCACTCGGTTTCTTAGTCAAGGATGTTCTGCTTGCTTTGCTTATGATTCGCACTCGGATGCTATCTCCCCTCAAGTCGAGTCTATTCTCGTTGCTTCAGAGTTTCCTGACGTGTTCCCCGCCGAATTGCCTAGGATGCCTCCTGATCGAGATGTAGAGTTCTGGATTGATGTAGAGCCTGGAACACTCCTCATATCTAAAGATCCATATCGTATGGCGCCGCATGAACTAGAAGAGCTCAGATCACAGTTGGACGAATTGCTTGAGCATGGGTACATTCTCCCTAGCTCTTCACCTTGGGGAGCCCCTGTACTCTTCGTGAAAAAGAAGAATGGATCCATGAGATTGTGCATCGACTATCGAGATCTTAATAAGGTAACCATCAAGAATAAGTGCCCCATCCCACGCGTGGCTAACCTTTTCGATCAACTTAAAGGCAGTACCGTCTTTTCCAAGATAGATCTCAGATCGGGTTACCATCAGCTGAAGATCAAGGACTCCAACATCCCCAGGACGGCCTTCCGGACTCGGTAGGGGCATTTCGAACTTTTGGTGATGTCTTTTGGGTTGACTAATGCCCCTTCTGCATTCATGGATATGATGAACCGTGTCTTCCGTGAGTACCTGGACAAGTTCATCATCGTGTTCATTGATGATATCCTGGTCTGCTCAAAGACCCGTGAGGAGCATACAACCCATCTTAGACTCACTCTCTCCACCCTTCATCAGCAGCTTTATGCCAAATTGGCAAAATGTGAATTCTGGATGGATCGTGTTGCCTTCTTAGGCTGCGTCATTTCAGGAGATGGACTTTATGTTGATCCTGCCAAGATTCTCGCAGTTATGGGATGGAAGCGACCTTCTACCCCTACCGAGATCCGCAGTTTCCTTGGTTTAGCTGGCTATTACCGACGCTTCGTCAAGGGTTTCTCCTCTCTTGCTGCCCCCCTGACGCTTCTAACTCAAAAGCATGCTCGAGTGGTCAGATCAGTGTGAACAATCCTTTTCTGAGTTGAAGCAACGTCTGTGTTCAGCGCCTATTTTAGCTCTTTCGTCAGAAAGATTGGACTTTTCAGTTTACACTGACGCTTCCGGAGTTGGATTGGGTTGTGTTCTGATGCAAGATGACCGTGTTATTACATATGGGTCGAGGCAGTTGAAGGTTCACGAACACAACTACCCCACTCATGATCTGGAATTCGCTGCGGTGGTATTTGCTTTGAAGCATTGACGTCATTATCTCCATGGCGTGAAGTGTCACTTTTTCACTGACCATCAGAGTTTAAAGTATATCTTTGTTCAGAAGGACCTCAATCTTCCCCAGAGGCGTTGGCTCGAGTTCGTGGCAGATTATGACTTGCAACTCACGTAGGTTCCTGGTAAAGCCAATTCAGTGGCAGATGCGTTGAGTCGACATGCCTCCGTAGCCGCTTGTGCGCCCATGTCAGCTATGATCATAAAAATGGAAACTGAAGAATCCATGTTAGAATCAGTACTTGTCTGGTTATTGGTTTCGTTACAAGTAAAATTTAATACTCTGTACTTCTACTTGTTCAGCTTACTTTTAAATTATTAACTTGATTCACTGTTGATTTTCATGTTCTGAGACATTTTTCTTCTGTTTGGATTTGCCTTAGGGTTCGTGACCGCGTCGTCTGCCCCCTGAGCTTTTCTTCGTTCAGTTGCAGCTTTGCTTGGAGGTTATATTTTGATTGATGTATCAGCAGGTTCTATGTATTTTATTTAAGTACTGTTGGATTTACTTTTCATGTATTGATTATTGTCAGTCATTTTCTCGTGTATCGTGGACAACTTCTAGGATGTTTTGATGTATCAGATCATTTTATTTATGACATTTTTACTACTGTGACTTATTGCATATACATTGTTTCAGCATTGTGTGTGGCATAAGTTTTTATTAAAAATGCATGTGCATCAACCTTTCATAGAGGCTTCCACATATATACAATATACTAAATTCTTTTCAAAGTAATAAATTGAAAGCTATTGGTGGAATTTCTGTTTCCTCCTTAGCAGACATGGATTTCTTTTTCGCCCATGCATGTGGCATCATGGCCCGCCTGAAGTGCGCTCTGACCTTTTGTTGAGACTGGTCGTGACACTATTTGTGTCCAGAGAAACCTTGTTGGCTCAGACCCTGTTAGCTCAATGAACCGATTACAATTGGTTTACACTTAACCTTGAGCTACAATAAATCAAACAGGCTTTTCGAGCAAATGAATTAAAAATGGATTCTGGTCAGTGGCGTTCACTCATAAGATCAATACGAACTCAACGACGTTCGTTTCGTCGCATTCCGATGCATATTTACGAAGTTGGCCGAAATAGGTAGTTTTCAAAAATGTCATGACCCCGAAATGACTTTTTAGGCAAACTGACTCAGAATCGACCCTAGTCAGTTGCATTGAACTCGTATGACCCATACGAACTCAACAATTTTTGTTTCGTTCCATTTTGATGAGAATAGTAGAAATTGACCAAAACGAGTCTCGTCGAGGTACGTGGCACCTCAAATATAACTTTCTGAGAAGATGGCATCAGAATCGACCTCAGTTGGTTTCGTTAGACTCATAAAGTCAATACGAGTCTAACGGAATCATCCGTGCTCAATTCTGATGAGTATCGGAGAATTTGGTGTTCAAACGCTGTTTACAAGTATCGTAATAATCTAAAAAGGTGAAATCGAGTAATTGGCCTTAGAATTGATCACAGTCAGTTTCGTTAGCCTTGAAACGACAATACGAGTCCAATGGAGTAGTCTGTATGCAATATCGACATCGTTAGAAGTGTTTTCGACGTTGAAGTCAAATCCGACAACAAACGCTGCGGGAAGCGTAAAATGAGCAAACGAACTCGGAATTGGCCTTGTATCGGTGGGTGCGTATTGACAATACGATCGCAACGAGCCCGTCCGAGATAAATTCCAAGTCCATGATGTTGCGGAAATAATAGAAGAATGAAGAACGAAACAGAAAAAAACAATCGCAAACGACACAGACTTACCTGGTTCACCCCAAGATAGGCTACGTCCATGAGCAGCAGCAGTCGGATCTTCACTATCAGGAACAAAGCCGGTTACAGAGAGTGGGAGGATTTCAAAATTCAGAATTTCTTGTACCCAAAGCTAAGAACGACCGGGAGTTTATATAACACTCCGTACAATTACAATTTCAAGAAAAAACAGATTGACACGCCTTTTGGCACACGCCCGTATACCTCGGTCATGTGCCCCAACCAACGCTTCCTTTCATCAACAGACGTGTAACAACCGTCATGGAACTGTCAGAACCGCACACACCCTAGGCACATGCCCGTGTACCTCTGGTTTTGTTCCCCGAAACGTCGCATCTCCGCCTTCTGCATACGTCCCCCGACTTCTGGAGCGGTTACAACCGCACACACCCTGGGCATACGCTCGTGTGCCTTAGGTCGTGTGCCAGAAAAATTTCGTTCAGGTCCGCAACCTCGGACCCCGCGAGTCATGTTAAACATCGGTCGTCTCCTTTGGGTTAGGATTCGAGGCATACAATTAACACCCGAGAACATTTTGCGAGCGTTTGAATGAGATGAGGGAAGGGCTAACCCAGTCCCACCTTTTTCTAACCTAAATTATATTATAATATATACTTTATAATTTAGGTTAGAATTTACCTTTCCCTTAACTCACGACCCAACAGCCATCGCCCCCTCCTTGCAGCCCGACTAGCAGCCCTCGACTCTCCACTCCTCCGGCTGGCAACTCTTTCGGCAAAGTCCTTCCTCCGGTAACCTCTCCAGGCCAACAACCTCTCAGCTCCGACAACCTCCATTCCTAGCTTCTTCAAGATCCAAACCGTCGACGCCTCTCCTTAAATTGAATAAAGGAAAAGATTTTAATCGTATATTGATTAGGGCACATAACGGGGTTATATAAAGGAAATACAACGGACCTCCATCCCAAATAGGCGAGGTGGGACAAATACAAAAAGCACGCAATATAATAAACCCAATACTCCCCCTCAAGATGGTGCGAAGATATCAAGCAAGCCCAGCTTGCCATAGGTAGAAAGAAGGCGGGAAGGCCCAACAGCCTTGGTAAAGGCATCAGCAGTCTGTTCTCCAGAGGGAACATAGGACGCTGCAAGAGTCCCCGAATGGATGTGCTCCCTGAGAAAATGGATATCCACCTCGATATGCTTGGTCCTCTCGTGCAGGACAGAGTCAGATGCTAGCAAGAGAGCAGGCTGGTTGTCACAAACCAATGTCGAGGAACTAGAAGGAGGAAAGCCAAGCTCGGTCAAGAGAGTACACATCCAGAGGAGCTTGGTGGCGCCATGGGCCATAGCGATGTACTCGGCCTCAGCAGAGGAGCGAGACACAACACTCTGCTTCTTGCTCTTCCAGGAAATAAGGTTGCCACCATAGAAAGTGCACATCACCGAAGTAGAACATCGGTCAGTGAGGGAGCCAGCATAATCAGAGTCCGTGTAGCAGGTAAGATCGGAGGATGGTGATGAACGGTAGAAGAGCCCGAGGCCAGACGATCCCTTCAAGTAGTAAAGGATTCGAAAAACAGCATCAAGGTGAGAGGTGCGGGGAGCATGCATGAACTGACTGACCATACTCACAGCAAAGCTAATGTCAGGGCGAGTATTGGTCAAGTAGATAAGTCTTCCAACGAGCCGCTGGTATCTGCCGGGATCAGGGAGAGATTCGCCAGATTCTGCGTGTAAGCGGTGTTTCGGGTCCATAGGAGTAGATACTGGAGAGCACCCAAGAAGGCCAGTGTCACTCAAAAGGCCAAGAGTATACTTCCGCTGAGACAAAGAGATCCTCTGGTGAGATCTGGCAACCTCAATCCCAAGGAAGTACTTCAGAGGCCCCAAATCTTTGACCTCAAAAGCCTTTTGAAGTACCTCCTTGATCTGAATTATCCCTGAGCTATCGTCACCGGTAAGAATGATCATGCACATAGACGAGGACAATCACCCTACGGCCCATCCACAACAGTCCGAACAAAGCACGTATGGTCGACATGACATCTGGTGAAACCACTCTGAAGCACAACAGCACCAAACCGCTCAAACCACGCTCGAGGGGACTGCTTCAGCCCATACAATGACTTCTGCAAGAGGCAGACACGGCTCAAATACTCCCCCTGAAGCCTGTATCCGGGTGGCGGATCCATATAAATCTCTTCAACTAGGTCGCCATTGAGAAAGGCGTTCTTCACGTCCAGCTGATGAAGAGGCCACCTGTGGCAGGCAGCGAGGGAATTAAGGAGACGAACAGTGGAGAGCTTGGCCACAGGAGCAAAGGTCACCCCGTAATCCTCTGGAGTCTGGGTAAATCCTTTGGCAGCAAGGCGAGCCTTGTAGCGATCCAAAGACCCATCGGCATTATACTTGACGGTGTAGACCCAACGACAACCAACAGTCTTCTTGTCGGTGGGAAGAGGAACTAACCGCCAGGTACTAGTCTGCTGTAAAGCGGACATCTCAGCCTCCATGGCTGCCACCCACTCGGGGTGCTGGAATGCCTCAGTCGTCGAACTCGGAATTCTGATCTGGTCTGTGGCGGTGATGAAAGCCCGGTAACCCTGTGAAAGGCGTTGGTAGGACACAAAACTTGCCACAGGATGGTCAGTAACACAAGAACGCTTACCCTTGCGAATAGCAATAGGTAAGTCAGGAGAGGAAGAAACATCACCTGCCTGAGGAAGAGGCACCGGGTCCAGTGAGCTGGGCTCGATCAGTGGATCCCGAAGGATAGGGTGGACATGTGAAGGCCCACGGGGGCAACGGGTTTATGTCTGTAGCGGAACGGAGTCGTGCAAGGAGGCAAGGGGAATCGGAGCTGGTAGGGGTGGAGGTGAGGAAGCAGCAGAAGTAGGAGAGTCACAATAGAAAGGGACATCCTCAAAGAACGTAAAATCCATGGTATGGAAGGTCCTGTGAGAAGAGGGGTCAAAACACCAATATCCTTTGGAAGAGGAGGAATATCCCAAAAATAAGCAGCGGATTGCTTTGTCATCCAGTTTAGTCCGAGACGGACTACGATCCTGGACAAAGCACACACACCCGAAAACTCGGAGAGGAACGGGAAACAACAGGCGGCTGGGAGATAGGAGACTCAGAGGAATACGACCCGCTAGAGGCTGGCAAGGCAGACGTTGACCAAGAAGGTCCACGTAAGAAGGGCAGCAGTCCAAAAAGACTTGGGAACATGAGACCCACGGAGAAGGCACAGGGTCACATTTAGGAGATGGCGGTTCTTGCGTTCCGTCACTCCATTCTGTTCCGGGGTATAGGGACAGGAGAATTGGTGAAGGGCCCCTGGCTAGCAAGGAAAGCAGTAAACGAGGAAGAGGTGTATTCTCCCCCATTATCAGAGCGGGGAATCTGAATACGTGAAGAAAACCGAGTACTAACCATATGAGAAAACTGAGTATAGAGATCAAACACTTCAGATTTAGCACGCATAAGATAAACCCAACAGCAGCGAGTAAAATCATCTATAAATGAAACAAAATAACGAAAACCATCATAAGATACAACCGGGGCAGGGCCCCAAACATCTGAGTGAACAATATCAAAAGGTGCAGAAGTACGGGAAAAAGATACAGGATAAGAAGTGCGTGTGTGTTTGCTCAGCTGACACACATCACACTGGAAAGAGTGTTCAAATAAGACACTCGGAAAAAGAGAGGACGCAATTTTAGGGCTAGCATGACCCAGTCGAGCATGCCAAAGAACAGGTGTGGTAGTAGCAGCAGCAGCACTGGACAGTGAGGAGAGACATGGCGATGATGGTGGAGGTGGAAGATCCAGCTGGTAAAGCCCGTCACGCTCACAGTCGTAGCCAAAAATCCTCCTCGTGGTCAGGTCCTGAAAAACACAGCTAGAAGGAAAGAAAGTCACCGAGCAGTGTAATGAGCGAGTCAATTGACTAACAGAAAGAAGATTTAAAGCTAGTTTGGGAACATGAAGAACTGAATCCAAGGAGAAAGAGGGGGATAGAGAGACTGTGCCATGTTGAATAATGGGGGTCACAGAGCCATCAGCAAGGAGAACCTGTCGATGGACACTCTGAGACACTCGGAAAAGATTTTAATTGTATATTGATTAGGGCCCAAAACGGGGCTATATAAAGGAAATACAACGGTCATCCATCCCAAACAGGCGAGGTGGGACAAATACAAAAAGTACGCAATATAATAAACCCAATATCCTTCACCCACTTCGGCGAGAGATACTCCGGTGAAACCCTCTACCTCTGGCGACCAAGCATGTAGTTGTCCTCCCCAAACCGAGAACTCCACCTCCTCTCCTTCTCCTCCGACAAGCAGCTCCACGGCTACCCGAGAGCTTCTCTCTCTTGCAGCCCGATGCTTGGGAAAGGGCACCCTTAATCAGATTCTAGGAAAGACAAATGCATTCCAGGTAGCTTCTACTTACCGACCGTGCACCAAAGGGCATTGGATGTGGAGTGCACCATTAAAGAAAACAACCCTTGATGGAGGTGAATACAACCTCTTACTTCTGGGCAGTGAAGGCATTGATTCCTATGACCAAACAAATTGACTAATCATATACGTGTTCGAGCATCTGGTGGGAGGATTACAACATCAGAGCTTGGACAGTTCTCACCCGTCTTCTTTTGGTTGATGAGGGATTTCTACTTGGATTTGGTGGAAGATAACCGAAGGATTACACCACGGGACTACTTAGAGTTAGCCTTGACACCTGTCCAAGGTGAAGGAAAGGATATATCATCAAACAAAAAATGAGGTCCAATTCTTGCTGGCATCACACAATCATTCCTGGATTCCATCAACAAGGGTGTTGTGCCTACAATATCTTCTTCATAGCAGCTTCTAGGAAGAGGAAAAGCAGGAATTAAAAATAAGGTTGAAGTTCAAGGTCTGTTTGAGAGGATGCTTGCTTTGCTACTACAAGGCCTTTGTACCTCCTCCATAAAACGTTGGAAAGAGAAAACATGATGGTTGCGATAAAGTCATCAAATCTGGCTTCGGATTTCAAGATCCGACGACTTCAATTGGATCCGACAATGTTCGACGGGATCCGACCATGGATGGGAGCAACGCGGAAATGTCGCGGCAATCGGATAGCATGCTTGGACACCCCGTGAGTTCCTTCCCTCCACCCTCTGAACCTTAGATCATAGGTTCTTAATTATTAGAATCTCTCCCGTAAATGCCTCATTTTTTCCAGCGACCCACAAACACCGCGCTTAGTCGTGCCCGAGGTGACCGTGGATCACCTAGGGTGGGCCTTAATATCCCCTCTCTGTGAGTCTCGAGACACGACACTAACAGTCGCATATAATATTGAAATGCGTGATCGAATTAACGTTGATCGCGCAGTGGAAAATAATATTGAATCGCACGGTCGAAAAAAACGACGATCGCGCGATATATAAATAATATTGAATCACGCGATCGAAATAACGATGATCGCGTGGTGGTAAATAATACTGAATCACGTGGTCGAAATAACGACGATCGTACGGTGGAAAATAATATTGTATCACGCGATGGAAAATAAAGTCGAATCGTGCGACGAAATCAACAGAGGATCGTGTAGCGGAGATCGACGATGAATCGTGCGACGAAATCAACAGAGAATCGTATGATGGAGATAAACGATGAATCGTGCGTCAAAATCAATGGAGGATCGTGCGGAGGACATCGACGATGAATCATGGGACAAAATCACTAGAGAATTGTGTGTTGTAGATCAATGATGAATCGTGCGTCAAAATCAACGGAGGATCGTATGGTCCAAAACAATGGAAATAAACGGTGAAGCTTGCGATGGAGACTTACGATGAAGATGAAATCAAGTCTGTTGTTTACACAGTTCAGATTTTAGGGTAGAATCGTCGAACCAAAAAAGCATCGCCGATTACAAGACAATTTAATCAACGTCATGATGTCTTCCAAGAACATTGCCGATTCTGCCAACAATTGGGGCATGAGAGAGACATTTCCAAATCTTTGTTCAGATTTGTGGATATTAACCCTTGAAGTGCTTAGGTAAGTCTGATGACCAAAACAAATATAATGAACTTAGATTTTAGAAAATTAGTACGTTTAGAAGATTATGATGAAATCAAGATCTAGTACGAAATGTTGATTGCAATCTCGAGATTATGAATCCATATGACGACTATAACAGAAATAGAATGGAGTATTATTAATGTGATTATCAATTGAGGTTGGATTGAGGAACTTGAGTGGATCTAATTAAGAGATATATAAATGGTTGCAAGTCTAACGGACCAGTCTCTTCCTAAATCACAATCAACTGCCAGTTTAGTTCACTACTTTTATGAGACCAAATCTGGATTGAAATAGTATGTGCTTTACCATACTTAAATCTAGTTGTGCATATGTAACGAATAACATGATAATGGATTGTCAGATGTGGAGAAGATTAGTTCTCTTGAGATGGCTGAGTTGCGGGTTGATCGCCTCCCCTAGTTGGTAATGAATTATAGTGTACTCTGCTTTTATAAAATAATAATGCATGTGAAAATATTTAGTTATTCAAATGTGTTATAATTTACATTTCTAGTTGGCTTTGTGAATCAAATTTTGAGGTATTTCTTTAATCTCAGCTTCACTCTTTGATTTCCGCTGTAAGCTTTAGATATTAACCTAATGAGTAACGGTAGCGATAACGATAATGTACCAGACTAATTACGGAGTTCCATTATCGTTATCCAAACTTGAGGGGGAGTGTATGGTTTTAAATATTAACCTAACTGAGACAGATAACGGAATATATCCTAACACTCCCCCTCAAGTTTGACATGTTATATTTCGCATACCCAACTTATCAATACAAGCACAAAAAATATTTCCCCCAACACTCTTAGTCAGGAATTCAGGATATCAGCTAATTGTCCCTCTGAGGGAACAAAAGGAATGCAGATAATCCACTTCTCGATTTTCTCCTTAATGAAATGTCTATCCACCTCGATATGCTTGGTGCGGTCATGCTGAACAAGGTTGTTGGCATTGCTGATTGCAGGTTTGTTGTCACAGTACAATCAGATAGGACTAGATTCATTCAAACCCAGTTCACACATTAAAGAGTGTATCCATAATCCTTAACATATGTCATGTGTCATAGCCCTAAATTCAACTTCTGCACTGGACCTTGAGACGACAGATTGCTTTTTACTTCTCCAAGTGACTAAGTTCCCACCAATAAATGAACAATACCCAAATGTAGATCGTCTGTTTACAACAAACTAAGCCCAATCAGCATCAGTAAAAATTTCAATCTTCAATTATGTATTGGGAGTGAACAGGATCCCCCCTCCTGGTGAAGTCTTCAAATACCCAATATTCGATGAACAGCATCCAAGTGTCTCGTCTTTGGGCAATGCATATATTGGCTAACGACTCCAACAGCATAAGTTATGTCGGGACGAGTATGGGATAGATAGATTAATCTTCCAACAAGGTGTTCATAACCTGCCACGTCTTCAATAGGGTCAGCATCATCTCTTCCAAGATTATGATTCACCTCCATAGGTGTATCAGCAGGTCTACAGCCACTCATACCAGATTGCTCCAGCAAATCAAGGATGTATTTTCTCTGTGAGATGAAGATACCCCGTTTAGATCTCACCACCACAATTCCCAAAAAATACTTAAGTTTCTCCAGATCTTTTCAAATTTTCTCTCCAAATTGACCACCAAAGATTTACTTCTTCAATATCGTCGCATGTTATGACGATGTCATCAACATAGACAATGAGAGAGGTTAACAGATTTGTTCTCCGTTTAATAAACAAAGTATGATCAGCGTGACTTTGCTTGTATCCAAGTGAAATCATGACTTCGTGGAACCGACCAAACCAAGCCCTCAGAGATTGCTTCAGGCCGTAAAGTGCCTTTTTTAAATGGCACACTATCCCTTCAGATCCGGAAGGGGAAAAACCTGGATGGAGGGACATATATACCTCTTAATCTAAATTCCCATGAAGGAAAACATTCTTTACGTCCAATTGGATAAGGTCCCAATCCTTGCACGCAGCATAAGATAGCAAAACTCGCATAGAGTCCATTTTTGCGACGGGGGCAAAAGTGTCTTGATAATCAATCCCCAAGGTTTGAGTATACCCCCTTGCCACCAACCTTGCTTTGAATCGTTCAACCAAACCTTCAGAGTTTTGCTTCACGGTAAACACTCACTTACAACCGACGACCTTCTTTCCATACGGAAGATGAGTTAGGTCCCAGGTACAATTCTTTTCCAATAATCATAGCCTTTTTCCACCGTTGATGTCCAAGAGTCTCATGCCATGTGGATGGAATGGAGACAGTTGCAAGGGAGGAGACGAAAGCTTTGTAGGAAGAAGTTAGAGCCTCATAGGAAACATAACGAGATAATGGATGTTGAGTGCAAGATTTGATACCTTTTCAAAGGGCAATGGGAGGTTCAGAAGAATCCGTTGACAAAGTTGGCATTGGCGTTGGTGGTGTATGATGGGCATGTGTGTTAGCTCTACCCCGTCTCGTGTACACTTATAGCTCTTGTTCTTTATAAGGAGGCTCCCCCTGATTGGGAGTCTCAGCAGTAGGTAAAGAATGTGAAGGAGGAATCGGTAAGGGTAAAATAGGTGAGCTCACTTCACCCGTATATGTGGGCTCCCCCTGAAGTGAGGTCACATAATAAGGTTCAGATTCACGAAACGTGATATCCGTCGTGACAAAAGACCTTTTAGTTGGGGGATGATAACATTTATATCCCTTCTGAATGGGCGAATAGCCAATTAACACATATTTAAGGGCCCGAGGGTTGCCAGTTAACACACATTTAAGGGCCCGAGGGTCAAGCTTGGACCTTCCCAGAGTGTGGATGTGAGAGAAGCAGACAAAACCAAAAGTTTTGGGGGGTAGAGAGGTCGGTGTAACTCCTAAGGTAGTAAGGGGGGATTGATGTCCCAGAACTGAAGAGGGCATCCGATTTATGAGATAGGCAGTCGTGAGAACTGCATCTCCCCAGTAGTATTTTGGGAGGTTCATAGTGAAGAGTAAGCAGCAAACCACCTCAAAGAGGTGGCGGTTCTGTCGTTCAGCGACTCCGTTTTGGGATGAAGAGTGATCACACGAGGTTTGATGAAGAATTCCATGAGCAGCAAGATAGTCCTCCAATGGAGCGTTGACATACTCCCGACCATTATCATTACGAAGGATTTTAATAGTGGCTAAAAATTGAGTAGAATCCATGACATGAAATTTTTGGAAGACTGAAAACACCTAATTTTATTTTTCATCAGATAAACTGAAGTTGTGCGGGAAAAATAGTCAATAAATGTAATAAACCAAAAACATCCAGAAATAGAGGCAACAGGGCAAGGCCCCCCACACATCAATATGAATAATATGAAAAGGAGCTGTACTAGGTAATGAAACATGATGAACAGGAATACGATGATGTTTGGCAACAACACAAATGTCACAAACAAAATGTTTAAAACACGAAGAAGAAAAAGCAGGAAATAAACATTGCATAGTCGCAACAGAAGGGTGGCCGAGACGACGATGCCAAGTGAGCAAGGTGGAGGTCTGCGAAGAGTGGAGAGCTTGCGGAGGAGTGGTCCCAGAGGAGGATTCAAACACGTACAGGCCATCCTACATGCTACCAGAGCCAATCACCTGCCCCGTCTCCAGATCCTGAAAGACACAATCAGAAGGAAAAAAGGTTACTGAGCATTGAAGAGAATTAGACAAATGACTAACAGAAAGTAGACTACGGGTGAACTTGGGAACATGGAGTACAGAGGAAAAAGTGAGAGAAGAACAAGAAAGGGAGAATTTCCCAGCAATGGAAGAAAAAGAACCATCAGCAATGCTCATTTTATCCCGACCAGAAAGAGAGGAATAGGAAACAAAACCTAAAGCAGAACCGGTCATGCGATCGGTGGCGCCTGAATCAATAATCCACTGAGTAGGACCAGTAGAAGCAGAGTTGGCACTCGAAGTACCAGTGTGTGCAAGAGCAGATGATGGCATAGGGGCATCTGTAGGCTCAGTAGTGAGACCGTGCATCAAATGACGAAGTGCCTGCATCTCTTCAACAAAGGAGGATGACTGACAAGAACCACCAGCGGAAGTCTCGGTCAGATGAGCGGAGTGAGGAGGCCGTCCAGGAGTCCTACCATGACCGCGACCACCACGAGAAGTCGATCCTCCTCTAGGAGGAGGAAAGCCATAGCAAGTATCCCGAGTATGACGAGGCTTGCCGCAATAGTCACATGTGAGGTGATCTCTATCTGTGGGCTTGGGCTTGAAATCACGAAAAGCACGGCTGCCATAATTGGGTTGATGAGCCACCAAAGCAGATCCCACCAGAAGGTTGGAAGTGTTCCATGACTATCGTCGATCAAACTCTTGTTGAACAATATTGTAAACCTCGGGAAATGAGGGAATAGGAAAACACCCCAAGATCTGCACAGTAATCTGTTCAAAATCTCTGTGCAAGCCATGTAGGAACTAAGGTAATATGGACGATCACCCTGATGGAGATTTCCAATCTTGCGGCGAAGCTGGAAGATTTGGGCCGCATTCCCCTTGAGGGAATAAGTAGACTAAGCGCGCTTCGATATCTCGGTAGCAGTATCCAGGAAAAGATAATTTCGCGCAATTGATTCCTGCATGGAGTTGATGAGCCATGACATGACAAGGGAGTTTTCTTACTCCCATTTAGGCCAAGCAGCAGAGGTTGTATCAGGAGCAGTGGTGGTGTCATTGATGTAGCCAAAGAGATGTCGACTCTTTAAGGCAAGGGTAATGGAGGGGGGCCAAGCCAAATAGTTTGTGTCATCAAGGCGGATTGTGGTAAGCTGAGAATAGATGTGACCTTGACCAAGCCGGGTAGATCCAGCGGGGATCGTGGAGGTACCGGAATCACCAATATCGGACATAAAAACAAAAGGCAACAAAACCGCCTAAAAGATTGAATGAAGTAGAGAAGAAGGGGGGACGAGCATCAATGGAGGGTTAGGAGTCATTCTCCTCTTCAACAAAGTAAACCCTAGATTGAATATTGGAGGACATCCAACCGTTGAAATCACACGAAACTTGAGAGTGAGGATAAGGGAGGCAAAGCGAAACTTTTGCCGAAGTTTGAAGTCAATCGGACCGTCGGAGGTCTGTCATAGGAGGCATCCACGCGGAATAGCGCTGCTCGGTCAGCGCCTGCGTCGAGCGCTGATCGACGCTACAGAGGAAGCGGGAGAGAAGGAGAGGCGGGATGCGTAAGTGTGGAAGAAAGAAAGAGGAAGTCGGGAGGGGGAGGGGGAGGCGGACGCGGGAAAGGAAGCGCGGCGGAAGCGGGATCGGAAGCGCGGCGGAAGCGGAAGCGGGAGTACGTCCTTAGCCGCACGGGATTCCAGCCTCTGATACCACTTTAATTAGGTTAATTGGAATTGCATTACTCATTAGAAGGGTCCCCTTTATATAGGGGAGAATACATAGTAGCGGAACGGTAACAATAACGGAATATATTCGAACAAATTTTTCTCACTTCAAGGGAGAGTTTCAGAGAACTGTGAGATAGCAAGGTCTAAGATTATCCTTAGAATATTATCTCACTTCCATCAACAGTCTTCATTTGTAAATACAGCGCAAATAAAATTATCAATTTTGAAACGCTAGTTTAGCATATTAGTCATATTTAATGACTAACAAAAATACGATTTACAAAAATTGTTCAAACAAACTTGCACAATTTAGCAAACAAATCAACATGCATTCAAAACACCACTACAATCAATTACAAAAAATACTTCGTTTACAGGAAAAGTAGAGGTCCAAAAATTCGACAAATTCCCAAAAATATAAAAACTAGACAGCAATGGACTGGTTACTTTCTGAATAACATAATTCCTATCTGAAAATAAATTAAAAGAGAAGATGTGAAAATAAGCATGGAACAAGTTACAATATAATATGACTACGAAATTAAGAAAAGAAATAACGTTAGTCTTAGTAGGGCCCATATATTAGTAAACAGAATCAGATTTAAATGAAAGATATGATATTTATAAAATTCAAATAAATAATATAACTTACAACAGTTGGAGGACTCAAGAGTTCAATTCCATTGCTTATCTGACCATAGGGCTCCATCAAATTAACCACAGATTCCATGTCTTCCCTTGTCAAATTCAAGCCAAGATGATCTGCAAGATTACTGCTTATACTTTTGAAAAGTTTGGCTCTTCTTAACCATGTAGGAATAACATTACTAAATGTCTGTCGAAAAAAAAAGATCAGACATCAAAACCAAAAAAATGTATAAACCCCATTAACAAGATGGAGCGTAAATAATGTAAACAGACTAACAGGATAATGATAGCCAATGCATTCTTAGTGGTAAAAAACGAGACAAAAAAGTACAATAAGGTTTGTGGATAGGAAGCCGCTAAAACTGTATGTAAAGCTTATATGCCAGTGAAGTATCTTCCTCTTCAATAGGAGCGAAGAAAATAATTACTAAACAAATTAATGGTTTAAAAATCCAAGACTGAGAATCTATTTTATGGAAGTTCACAATCAAAATCTCCTCTACACTTCAATTTTCGAAGTCAATTGAAATGTATTTCTAATAACAATGAATAACGGAAAAAAATGATATTCAAAGCAATGAATAGTTCAGCAGATAAATAAACAAGGATTATTTTTCTTATGAAGGACTGCATATGCCAAAAATCACTATTAACATAAGACAGAAAGGGCATGGTTGAGAAGAGTTCACTAATTTTTTATACTAAGTCATGATGTTGGCAATTAACATAAGCCGTAGTTCATGTTTTGGCGCACCATGCTTGTATATAAGAATGTTGTGTAAGAGATTGTTGATACATTGTTTAGTCTAGATGTATATTGTGAGCCCGACAGACATGAAAAAGGTAATACTAAATGTATTTATGAATTTTAAATTTTAAATTTTAATATGGGACATGCAAATAACGATAAACCGTAATATATAAATAAATCCCTAATGATGAAATAATACAGTGACAGTGTACCTCGAAATTTCGATGAATCGGAATCTTTTATGTTTTATTTATGTTCAGCGTTTTTTATAAAAGTTGTTAGGCATAGAGATGCTACGTAAGTAAAGAAATTGGTATAAATGTATAACTATAAAGATATATAGATTGTATATAAAGGTGTATATGTGTGTGTAAAAACAAAAAGGGGTTGGCTGGTTATATGATGGAGTATATGTAGATATACCTATTAGAAAGGGTCGGCGGTTTAGATGGATCGGTGGTGACTCGCGATGGTTGCATGCATGCCATGGGACACGGTCTATTTGAAGCCGGCTAGGTCACAATAAGAGGTAACCGCTTATGTAGTGTATGAAGAACCGAGCACTCTTCATTATCTCACTAACGAGCCCTCTTCTCATCTTCTCACTGTCGCATGCCGCAGACGTTGATCGACACTAAAAAACTGCCTCTCTTCGAGGGATTTTCTCCTAAACCTCATGGCAATCCCTCCCTCTCAACTCCACTTCTTTTCTATGTGGATTTGTGGCTTGGATTTCTTAGTGTCGAAAACCCTAGGTGGAGTAAAAGCTTCTATTTTCGGATTTTTCTTCTTCCTTTCACTCTATATGTTGGTTAGAGGTTTCTAAAGTTATTCCACATGCCAAAGCTTATTTCATTTCTTAATATTGTCAAAAGGCAGCAAACCCTAGCTTTAGAATCATGATTGTCCCTTCATGATGATGGATAATTACTGATATGAGTCGGTTTAGTCATTTCATGCAAAAAGCCGCATTGTTTTGTAAGGCCAGTCGGATTGAGGGTTGTATAGGACTAATTTTGAATGTAAATTTATATGTGAACATATATGGGCACTTGGAGTATGTAGGCAGCAAGATACTTCAATTTCTTGCCAGAATGAGGGGGCAATGTTCATCATGTAGGATTTCTTGTAAGCTGAAATCAAAAATTCTTCTTTCATTATTTAGGATTTTTCATGATACTCTTGAAAAAAATGTCAGATTGAAATATGAAATTGAGGGCTACACATATGGAGGATTATCAATTGCTACCTATGATGTTGTACATAGTTGAAAGGGGCTGATTGTAGGATGTTGATATTCTTGGCATTTATTGTCCATCTATGCGAGCTTAGAAGCTAAACATATGAAGCGGCCCCCAACGCCAACAATTTACAGATGGCTAAGAAGAAGAAGCTTCAGATAGAGAAGAAGTATAGCCTTGGGGTGGAGGTGACTACAGTAGTGTGCGGAGTATTTGACGCTCACCGGAAGAGTTGCAGGGACCCGGCCTACCTGCATGAGAGCTTTCAGTTTAACTTTAGGTAAATTGGTCTCGTCTTTATGTGATATATATATACTAGAAGTTGGTTAGTTTGTTTAAATTTTGTATATTATATATACGGCTTTCTCAATGTGCATATTTAATTAAATGAAATGACATTTTTTCCCTGCACTTTCTTTTAGTACTCTGTCATGAAATGAATATTTCTATGCAAGCATATATTTCTCCAACTTTCATTCTTCTCTTGTGCGAGTTACATGTGTGCGGGTTTGAATCTCCAATGTCCTTAGGAGGATGGGTGTGCAACGCCTACATACTAATGCGCACATGTCCAAACATTTAAGGCGATATGGCTATTTGAATCCATGTAAGTCACCTTGCATTACCCTTGAATTATCTTTCATGTTACAAGTGTTGCCCCCACTACGATTGCCAAGCACATCAATGCCCTAAACTCAGCCCTCTTCCAAGCAAATCCTAAGGTCGACTTTTCCCACAAACATAAGGAAGACTATTATGAAAATTAACCAAACATACTCTACCAATATAAGCCCATTTTTCCTACGTTGCAACATATACTTCAAATTCGTGCTATGTACGCATATCTATGACAAGGAAACTAAGAGAAGTCTTCACATCAACCCACAAGCCGGCTTCCCTTGCACAAACATGTGGCTTTTTGCATGAAATAATGAAAACAACGTATATAAATCCTTATTTTTACATATGAAAAATTTGTGCTTTCTTTCTTTTGGTATTCTGCATATTTTATTTTTACAGGTTTCCGATGTGATGTCTTGCAATGCAAAAAAACAGCTGTCTCTAATAATAAATGAAAAGCACTTAAATTGTGGCGGTCTAGCGAAGTGTTACACAAAATAGGACAAATACAAACAATTAAAAAGTCAAACAAGAGCCCCAATTTTGTAATAAATAGAAGAGCATAACCAAACATGCACTCAGAAGCTAGGGTTCAAGGTAAAACCGCACAGGCAGACATCAACAAACTAGGGTATCAATCCATTTCTAAATAAGTAACAACCGCCTAAATAAAGAAATGGAGTAAATAATACTTATAATTCATTGGCAATAGAGAAGCGGAGACGAAGAGATGAGAGGAGTTTGTGGTGGGCAATCACGGAGTTCCTAGTGAGAGACCAAGAGAGTCAAGGAGAAATATAGGATCTACAATCACAGAGAAGGCAAGGGGAAGTCATCAATGAAGTAGTTCTCCGTCAAAGAAGTTCTTCTATAGAGAGGAACTGGGGGGAAAGCTTGGAGGCAGTGCAAAAGAAAAAGGCAGAGGCAAAGAGGTAACAAGGTTTGAGATAAAAATTGTTGACGACATAGAGGAAGAGAATCTAGAAACTACAAGCCACAAGTGAGAGGAGATCATTGATGGTGGCAGAAAGAGAAGAGTCAGAATCCCATAAGTGAGAAACAGTTGACCGTTAAAATGGGGGGACGACATAGTTTTAATTATACGATTACAAATAAAACAGATTGATCCTGAAATGTCATCTGATATTTTCTAAACAGATTGACAACAATTATGGGAAAGCATCCCGTCAAATATTATATGTATATATTAGCAAATTGAATGGGTATTAAACATTATTGGGAAATTGGAATCAAGGCCTTATCCACCCAAACGTTCTCCACATCCACCTAAACATTCTCCACAGGCACTGTAGTGGGTTCGTGTTTTGGAATGAGTTGGTTCCTAGAGAACGATGTCGATCAACTAATTTGAAAACTTCCTACTTCTCAATCCCCAAAGGTTCCTGATGGGGAGCATAGTTCACGGGCGGTTCAACCCCTATCGAAGCACATTCAAGTTTACACTCGTAGGCGGAGTTAGGATCATCTTATGGAAGATTCGAGTCCATAGTCACGTTCAGAGTGACTACGTGATACTTCTATGTGATTTTCAGTATTTTTATTTAATTTATTTACACACATTTCATGTATGTTTTATATCGGTCAATCTTCAGTGTTTGTTGTTTGTCTCTAACCAATATATACGATTTTAGGGGCCATTTTCAGGTATTAGAGAATTTGAATTAAAATTTCAAATTTTTGTGATCTCCCCACGGTGTCGGAGTCGTGTAATCTACGTGTTGAAGCCTAGATTGTCAAATTACTCAGTTAGTCGATGGCTTTCCCCCTCCACTCCTCCCGCCCAGCCATAGGAATTTCTCCCAAAAAATAGTTGTCCACCCTCCTCTCACCCAACACTACTAATCATTCTTATAATTTCCTATACCCCACCCCCATATTTTCATCATAAATGCACACCAAATAAGAAGGTAACTGCCATAACTTCCATCTAAAAGGAGTTAATTTGTGATTACTCCTGGAGATTAGAAAATTGTGAATTCCCCTTCACCTATCCAAGGTTGGACGCCTCCCCACTGAATTCCAGGTTGTCATGAGGATTCAACTGCCGGTGATAAACCAAAAGGCTTCCAGCGTGCATTCGACTTCTAGCTCAATCGACTAGTCACCACGTCACATATTCAATAGTTCCACAACCCTTCAGCTCCCTTGGAAGTTTAAAACAATATTTAATTTCAGAAAGATTTGCTGTCCAACCATCCAAATCAGCTATTTATCATTTCTTTTGAGTTGGATTGCATGTATAAGTTCTACTTTGGAAGTCGGTATTACCTTGTGTTGAATACTTGTTGGAAAACATATTGTTTAGCATTTAAATTCGTACAAATTTGCTCAATTTCTTTATTCTACTTGAAAGGTGTATTTGGTGAAAGTTTAATTGAAGCGCTCTTCAATTTTAATCGGATCTTTGTTTGTGTTTCTAATTTCTAATCTCAAGGGTGCATATTTATGAACTCTACTGTTAATTTAAAAATTATTGCAATTGAATGTTCGATTAACGCATGTACAGCGCATTCGTTTAGGTTTGCCTACGTCACTACAATTACATTCATCTGCTAGAGTTCTGTTATGGCATAATTATTGGAGTTACAATTATTATGTAATGGTGTATGGGCAATTTTGTAATATCGTAATATTGTGTGTATATATACAAGGTCTCCTTTGCGGAGACTGCCTTTTTCTCATTATTCACGACATGGTATCAGAGGGATAGGTTCCGCTTAGGGTTCCCGTTCTCGCCGATTCCCGATCTTCTGTGCTCCCGTACTCACCGATCTCCAGCGCCGACCCCAGCGTATCCCGCAACGCCTTCTCTCCCCGACCCGCAGCAGCAACTCCTCTCCCGCAACGCCGACTCCAGCGCCGACTCCAGCGTCTCCCGCAGCGCCTCCTCTCCCTGATCCGCACCAGCGCCTCCTCTCCCGCAGCAGCGACTCCTCTCCTGCAGCAGCGACTCCTCTCCCCTGATCACGCAGCGCCCTAGTTTTCTCCATGGAGAACGGATGACCTCCTTGTCTTCTCCATGGAGCCGTTCTTGATGTTGTGTATGTGAAGTTTCTGTCCTCCTTCTTTCTTCGATCCCCGATCTCCTTTGTGGGAGGGATCTTGTTGCTCATTGCTTCCTTGCATCATGGATTCCAAGGACACCCTATGGATCCTCTACGGGATGGATTGTTAGCATTCTCCTTGATGAGAAAAATTATCCTTCGTGGGCAACTTCAATGAAAGTGGCTCTCGCCGGACGGAATAAGCTTTCATGGCTGACAGGAGGCCCTCATATGCCCAAACCGACCGATAAGGATGACAAGAAAGAGGAGTTAGTCAAGTGGTCTACCGAAAAGAACATGGTTCTTGGATGGAATCAGTGCTCGATGGATCCCCGCATCTTCAGTCAGTTTATGCGTTTTTAGGATATCTCTGACCATTGGTTCGCCCTCCAGCGCACCTTTGGGCACACGCGTGTTGATGCCCAGATCTTCGGCATCTTTCAGGACATCACGTCCGCCACTCAGGGGGAGCGTTCTGTTCAGGAGTACTTCACTTACCTTCAGGACCGCTTTCTTGATCTCAACGACCTTGAGCCTCTCAGTGATCTGGAGTCTGCTAATGATATCACTCTTATTCGGAAACAACGACAGAGACGGGAGACATACCAGTTCTTGATGGGGCTTTGCCCCGAATATGAATCTACCCGTGCTCAGATTGTGGGGATGACACCATTGCTGATCGTCTTGAGGCTACTCCATTGTTGCAGAGCATGAGAAACATATGCAGTGGCAATCTAGTCTTTCCGGCGCTCGTACTACTACTACCTCCTCTCTTCCTACTGAGCAGATGGCCCTTGAAGCTTCTTACCGCCCTCCCACCTCCAGCTCTCGGAATCAGGTGGTTGATCTGGCGTTCCTGGCTCTTCTGGTGGTCGTGGCTCTGCGGGTCCTCCTGGCCCTTGCTCTCACTGTGGGCGTCTGTATCATGACCGCAGTCGCTGCTATCAGTTATACCCCCACCTGAGGGGCTCTGAGCGTACTACTCCTGGTGGAGTCCCCAGGCACAATGTTGCCTCTGCCGAGTCTTCCAAGCCCGTCGAGCACACTTTGGGTGCCAACTCCTCTGACTTCAGTCACATGCTGGCCCAGTTTCAGCAGTTCCAGCAGACTTAGCCATCCACTACTGCCTCTACTTCCACTGTTTCTTCTTCCTCAGGTACTCCGTTTGCTTGCTCCGTGACCACAGTTGACCAGGATTCGTCACCCTGGGTGATCGATTCTGGTGCAACAGATCATATGACTGGTACGTCTTCCCGTCTGCTACAGGTTGTCCCATGTTCTCACCGGGATGTGCACCTTGCTGATGGCTCGGTTACCCCTGTCCTCAGTCGGGGCACCGTCCCTCTCTCTTCCTCTTTCTCTCTTGACTCTATTATTGTTGTACCTCAGTTGGCTCTCAACCTAATATTTGTTAGTAGTATTACTCATTCTTTAAACTGCTCAGTAACTTTCTTCTCTAATCGTTGTGTTTTTTAGGACCTGAGATCCGGGAGGACTATTGGTACAAGATATGAGAAAAGTAGGATGTACTACCTGGACCTACCTCCTTCCATTGTTGCTGCCACCACCACCGACACCTGCCCACCTACCTCTTCTGCTGCTTCCCATGTTTTGTCGTCCAGTTTGTTTTGGCACGCACGTCTCGGCCATGCTAGCCCTCAGCGGATGTTGTATGTTTGTCCTGATGTGTCTTTTGTTTTTCCTTTTCGTTGTGATGTATGTGAGCTGTCGAAACATGCACGCAGCACTTACGTTTCTTCTGTTAGTCGTGCTACTTCTTGTTTTGAGTTGGTGCATTCTGATGTGTGGGGCCCTGCCCATGTTGTATCATTTGATGGTTTCTCTTATTTTGTGACTTTTATTGATGACTATTCTAATTGCTTATGGGTTTATCTCCTAAAACATAAATCTGAGGTCCTATCTGTTTATTCTCATTTTTCTCGTATGATACAGACCCAGCATGGCACGTCTGTTCATATCCTCCGCTCTGACAATGGAGTGGAATATACTTCTCGTTCTTTTGATCACTTTCTCCGGAATGAGGGCACTCTACAACAATTCTCTTGTCCTGGTACCCCCGAGCAGAATGGGGTGGCCGAACGCAAAAACCGCCACCTTTTAGACCTTGTTCGTTGTCTTCTTTGGGGAATGGATGTCCCTAAACCTTATTGGAGTGCCGCTCTTCTTACAGCAACTTTCCTTATTAATAGGACTCCCACTCGTCCTCTTGGTGGCGTTACCCCCTACAGCCTCATCCATCCATCCGTCTCCGCCTTTCCCATTCTTCTCCGGGTCATTGGTTGTGTGTGTTTTGTCCAAAATTGTCGCCCTTCTCAGACTAAACTCGACAAGGCCATCCGTTGTCTCTTCCTCGGGTACTATACTACCAAGGGTTACCGCTGCTATGACCCTCAGTTGCGCCGTGTTATATACTCTATGGATGTGACATTTCATGAAGAGGTTCCCTTCTTCCCTACCCATTTGCATTCACATGTGCTTCCTACTG
This sequence comes from Dactylorhiza incarnata, assembly GCA_033032865.1. Classification (NCBI taxonomy): domain Eukaryota; kingdom Viridiplantae; phylum Streptophyta; class Magnoliopsida; order Asparagales; family Orchidaceae; genus Dactylorhiza; species Dactylorhiza incarnata. Next base: position 4,411,054 of record JAWHQI010000130.1, read on the forward strand.
TTGTGCAACCTCTCCCGGTTGTTCCACCATCACCAGCCACTGTACCACCTGTTGCTCCACCTGTTGCTCCACTTCTCCTCCAATCCAGGATCAGAGCTTCTTCCTGTCGCAGGTACCTACCTTGAGCGTCTCTCCCCTACTTCTTCTGTTAACTTACTTATTTCCCTGCGCAAGGGCAAGCGTACTTGTGTTCGTTCCTCTGTTACTGAGCATCTGTTGGCTAGTGTCGTTTCCTACCAACGTTTCTCACCCTCTTACCAGGATTTTGTGGTTGCTGCTGATTCTGTTCGCCTATCTGCTTCGACCGCTGAGGCTCTCCTTGACCTGCGGTGAGTTCAGGACATGGAAGAGGAGATGTCTGCTCTCCATCGTACTGGGACATGGTCTCTGGTTCCTCTTCCTCCCGGGAAACGCACAGTTGGGTGCAAATAGGTCTATACTGTGAAGTACTCTGTTGATGGTACCATTGACCGCTATAAGGCTCATTTGGTGGCCAAGGGCTTTACTCAACCTCCGGACGAATTTGGTGTCACGTTTGCTCCCGTGGCTAAGTTGACCAGTGTCCGCCTTCTGCTCTCGCTTGCGGCCTCTCAGGCATGGCCGCTCTACCAGCTCGATGTCAAAATGCTTTCCTGCACGGAGATTTAAAGGAGGAAGTCTATATGCCTCCTCCTCTAGGGTTTTCCCTTAAGGGGGAGTATTCGGGGAGAGTATGCCGACTGCACAAATCTCTGTACGGCTTAAAGCAGTCCCCGCGTGACTGGTTTGAAAGGTTCAGCTCAGTTATCCTTCAGTCCGGCTTCACTCAGTGTCATGCAGAACACACTTGCTTCATTCGTGCCACTCTAGAGAGTCATCGTGCCATTATCTTGGTCTACGTAGACGATATTATTCTCACTGGGGATGACCCCTCTGGCATCTCTGAGGTGAAAGCTACGCTACGCTCAGACTTCGAGGTGAAAGACCTTGGACCCCTCCGTTATTTCTTTGGGATTGAAGTTGCTCGCTCAGGGCAGGGGATCTCCATCTCGCAGCGCAAGTACACCTTAGATCTTCTTCGGGACATGGGTCTACTTGGGTGTCGTCCTGCGAATACGCCTATGGATACCAACCACCGCATTCATGTCGAATCTGGTGATCCTCTACCAGAACCCTCTCAGTACCAGCGTCTAGTTGGACACTTGATATACTTGATTAATACTAGGCCCGACATCAGCTTCTCAGTGGGCATTTTGAGCCAGTTTATGCACTCTCCCAGGACATCTCACATTGAGGTTGCTTGACGTGTTCTTCGCTATCTTAAGCGCGCTCCTGGTCTTGGACTGTTCTATCGGGCGGATAGTGCCTCTACTCTCTCCTGCTTCACTAATGCACATTTTGCTGGCTCTTTGACCGATCGACGCTCCACGTCTGGTCTCTGTGTTTTTCATGGTGATCATCTTGTTTCATGGCGGAGTAAGAAACAACCAATCGTATCTCACTCGTCGGTTGAGTTAGAGTATCGCGACATGGCACATGGCATCACTGAATTGGTTTGGCTCTGATTGTTGCTGACTGAACTTGGCCTATCTCTTGTTGCTGGCTCAACTCTCTACTGTGATAATAAGTCAGCTCTCCTACTTACCCAGGATTCGGTGCTTCATGAGCGCACCAATCACATCGAGATGGATGTTCATTTTCTGCGTGACCACGTTCATACTGGGATTGTTCTTCCTACTTTTGTCCCCTCGGCTGACCAGGTTGCTGACACCTTCACTAAAGTTCTTGGTCCTACTCGGTCTGATTTGACCATTTCCAAGATGGACATGATTGACATTTTTGCACCAGCTTGAGGGGGAGTATTGGAGTTATAATTATTATGCAATGGTGTATGGGCAATTTTGTAATACCGTAATATTGTGTGTATATATATATATACAAGGTCTCCTTTGGGGAGACTATACCTTTTTCTCATTATTCACGACAATAATTACACCACGGCATTCACCATATCCTACACCAAATTTGGTATCTGTGACCAAGGTTAGGGTCATTTGAATGTTTCGTAGTGGTGAGGTGTTTAGGCGTAATATGATAGGACTCATTCCCTTAGACAACCAGGCTACTAGTCCCAACACCAATATATCGATATCTGATTTCCAAAAAAAATTGGCTAATCGTTTCAACCAAATGGATACACACTTTGATGAACAAAGAGATAACTTTGGAAACCTTAGAGAATAGTTTGGATTCCTCACAACTACAGTGGATGGTCTAGATCCCCATAGGAATATCGGACACGCTACACCCCACCCTCAGGAAGTCGTTAGCCCACATGTTATTCCTCATGAGGGTCTTTGTGACATAATAGATGGGCAACCTGAATATATGTTTATAAACTCTATTGCTAGGTCCCTCTCTCGCCCTTCCAAGGGGGGCCGGAGCCAGACTAAGAACGTCGTAGGAAAGAACCACTTCAACCCTGATGCCTCTATCATAAAGATCGTGATGTTCCCCAAACACGGTTAGACTATAGTGGAGATGATTATTATATGGATTATCATGAACTCTGAAGAGGTCATATTGGATAGAATGAAATCACTCACTACATCAGTATTGACGCCCTATACTTTGACGACCAGTTAGATAAGAAGGCCTTTAGCGATCGGGTTTTGAACATGGATAAATATTTTGATTGGTACGAGATGACTGGCGAGAAATAAGTGAGGTTCGTTAGAACGAAATTAAATAGGCAAGCCAAAATATATTGGACAAGTCATGGACGTTCCTTAAACAGAGAGGGATATTATCCCATCACTCATGGGATGACATAAAGCAGAAGCTCAAAGAGAAGTTATTACATGCTTCATATCGGAGTCAGCTTCTAAATCAACTCTGTCTTACGGCCAGTGACCCTTTCTGTTCAATAATATATGAATCGTTTTGACGAGCTCATCATTAGAAGTGATATCACTGCGGAGAGCACTGCCTTCCAATTTCGGGTCAATTTAAGAGCTTAAACTCGTAGGGAACTTATTCCCCACCACCTTGAGACGGCTGAGAAGATCTTCCAGATCGCATTAGAGTATGAGCAATACATACGTACCACTGGTCTTAGGCGGCCTAATCCACAGTTGGATACTCATATGCTTATGAGGCCTTCCCAACAGGGATCTAGTACATTTATACCTAGTCGTGCTCCTTCTCACACAAAATGAAAATCTACCGCTACTTGGCCCACATAGCCGGGAGGAATCAGTGTTATTGATGCTCGGGTAGAGGCTATGTAGCGCCACAGTGCCCCATGCGAAATCTACTTATTGAGATGGATTCGGACCTTAATGTTAAGTCAGTAGTCATCTGAAGAAGATATTGGTGGGCCTATAAAATAGGGTTAAGAGGGCGAGGTCGATTGTGCATTAAATATAGGCGTTATCCATTGTTTACTACATACCACACGCACCGATGAGGATAGAAGGTGCGCCACCATTTTCTACAAATACTTCCCTAATGCAAGAGGTACCTACAAACTCATCATTGATAGCTAGAGTTACGTAAATATTGTTGTCCAAAAGGGATAAGAACGCATGAGAGTGAAACCAAAACCCCACCCGCATCTCTACCGAGTTATTTGGGTGGATAAAACCGCTATCCAAATCACTCAGCAATGCCTCATGCTTATTTCCCTAGCATCGTTTTAGAATCGAGTTTGGTGTGATGTCATCCCTATGGACTTCACACACGTACTTCTGGGTAGGGACGTTAAAGATGTCATGTGTTACGGTAGGATGAACACATGCATATTTTATGAAAATCGGCGCAAGATCATCTGATCTCTAACTTAACCCACGGAACCTTCCACGGGGTAGAGTTGACTCTTCTATCAGCGTAAGTTCCACAAAGCCTTTACATATTATAAGATAAGGTGATTCTCTACAAAAGAGTCTTAAATCAGGTATCATATTAGTAGTGGTCACCACACAAGTATCTGAGAGTCGTGCTGAGATAATGAAGGTCCACACTGATGTTTGACATATTTGTTGGGAAAAACCCTTGTGATTTATCTAACAAATTATTTAAAGTGATTTTACTCCTTAGGTTATATTACCCTCATTGTATAGAAAGGGTAAAATGGTCATTAGATGTCTTAGGATGTCACACTCACCTTAGAGTGTCTAGACCAGGTCAGGATAAGCATAGATTCAGTTGAGTTAAACACTTGTGTCGAATGAAAGTCGACGCAACTTCGACTTGATGTCGACGCAACTCTGACTAGAAGTCGAAGCAACTTAATCAGCCTATCAAAGTATAAGTCAAGTCGACGCAACGTCGAAATGTACTCGACGCAGATGGTCAATCCAGTCGAAGGCATCTCAGTAGTGGACGCAACTTCTACAATAACTCGACGCAGAAGATGAAGTCCAAGTTCAAGCTTCCAACTTATCAGTCGAGAAGTATTCAACGTAACATTGACATCTGAGTTCATTCAGAGCTGAGAACTATTTCGAAGCAACTTCAATAAAGAACTCAGAGGTGCGTCGATAAGAAGGAAGTCAAATCGACGCTACGTCGACATCTGAGTTCAGTCAGAGCTAAGAAGGATTTCGAAGCTACTCTTATAAGAACTCAAAGGTGCGTCGATAAGAAAGAAATTCAATTCGACGCTGCGTCGAATACAGTCAGAAAAAAATGAAGTATTTCAGAGACACGGCAAAAGACTTTCTTGGAAGTTATTCAAATCAGATGGATGGGTCGGGAACAGAAATAGAAGGAGACATTTATTGTCCAATGGACATTCCTTCAAAAGATAGTCCAGAAGAGGAAAGAGATTCAAATTCTAATTGACAGAGAATAAGTATTCAGCAGTAGGAAGAAAAACAAAATGTATTAATTGATCATTTTACTGTTACTTCTTCTTCTTCCTCAAGCTCTCTGAGAAAAAGAGAAGAACTTCTCTGTACAGATATACAAGGTTGTTGTTTATTGTTCTCCTTCCTGATACAGCAACAAGCAAACAGTAGTACAGAGATCACAAGGATCATAATCTCATAACCCTTGCACTCATCACTATCATAAGCAAGGGTTCATCTCATACAGACCCAGAAGAGTATCAAAAGCTCATATCTGCTGAAGGATTTATACAGCAGAATTATTTCCTTCTCTTCTTCGACTGTTCTTTATTCTTCAACTGTAAAAGAGTTTATTAATCCCTCTTCAAAGGATCCAGTGGTTCTAAGAGTCTCCTTATCAAAAGACTCAGTGGTTCTAAGAGTCTCCTTATCAAAAGACTTAGTGGTTCTAAGAGTCTCCTTATCAAAAGACTCAGGCACAGGTTGTGCAATCCTATCAGAGAGGTAGAAGAGAGGAGTACCCACATTTTAGGGAACCTCTATAAAAAATTTTGTGTCCTCTGTGTTTGATTTTCTGTGTTGTTCGTACTTCTAGTTTTCTGTGCTTATATTTCCTGGAATCTGTGGTTACTTTATTCTGTCTTTTGAATTGCTGATTGCATAATACTTAGTGTTTTTATTGTGTGTGAATAATTAGGGTAGAAAATATTTAAAACTCTATTCACCCCACCCCCACCCCTCTAGAGAATACTCAGAGGCACACTGTGCACTTTCAATTATAAGAAAAGGTGATTTTCTACGAAAGAGTCTTAAATCAGGTAACATATTAGTAGTGGTCGCCACACAAGTATCTGAGAGTCGTGCTGAGATAATTAGGGTAAAGTTGACTCTTCTATCAGCAAGTTCCACAAAGCCTTTACATATTATAAGAAAAGGCGATTTTCTACGAAAGAGACTTAAATCAGGTATCATATTAGTAGTGGTCGCCACACAAGTATCTGAGAGTCATGCTGAGATATTGAAGGTCCACCCTGATGTTTGACATATTCTAGATGAGTTTTCTAAAATTACACCAAACAAACTTCCAGATGAGTTGCCTCCTTTGAGAGACATTCAGCATGTCATGACTTAGTACATGGGACGTCCCTGCCAAACTTATCTTATTACCATACGAACTCTATCGAACATGTTGAGCTCAAACGGCGAGTCGATGATCTTCTCCAGAAGAAGTTCATGTGAGAGAGCTCGAGTCCTTGTACAGTATTAACCCTTCTTACGCATAATGAGGGATATGTGCATAGAGAACCGCCTCGTCAATAAGATTACTGTGAAATATCGTTTTCTCATCCCTCGACTAGATGATTTATTAAACGTTGTGGTTTGTTCAAAAGTCTTCAATGAAATTAAAAAGTGTGTAGCATCAGATTAGAGTACTTGTGGGAGATGAGTGGAAGACATCCTTCAAGATGAAAAATGGCATATATGAATGGTTATTAATATCATTCGGATTATCGAACTCTCAGTATCACATTTATGAGGGTTATGCCTAGGTCTTCCAGACCTATATCCGACGCACATTGATCATCTTCATATCAAACTAGTATTTTAAATCCTCTGAAAGGAGCACTTGTATATCAATATGAAGAAGTGCACTTTTTTACCCAGGTCTGTACATTTCTTAGGATATATCATGTCTATAGCGGGTATTTTTGTAGACCCTGAAAAAGTTTAAACAATCCATGAATGGCATATTCCCTCAAGCAATCATGAAGCTCGTATGTTTCATAGACTTGCCACCTATCAAAGGTTTGTCAAGGGTTTCAGTACTATTATGGAGCACTTTATGAGTTGCCGACGTAAGGGTGATTTTGTGTGGATTAAAGAAGCAATTAAAGCATTTGACAAAATTAAGGACAAGCTATCATCAGCTTTAGTCCTTCGATTACCATATTTCAGTAAAGTATTTGAGGTCCTTGTGATGCTTCAAGTGTAGGCATTAGCGGCGTATTTAATTAGGAAGTACACCTCATCACGTAATTTAATGAGAAATTAAAAGAAGTAGGACAAAAATATTCTAATTAAGATCGGAAATTTTATGCGATCATTCAAGATTTACGACATTGGTGTCGTTACCTCTTATCTAAAGAGCTTATCATGTATTCCGACCATCAGATTCTGCGGCACCTTGACTCGCACAAGAAATTAGATCATCACAACGCTAAATTAGTGGAAGACAGGGAGGAATTCCATTAAGTTCTCAAACATAAATCTAGTATATGATGAGAACTCAAGTAGAGGGCTTTGAATCTCGCATGCATGACTATCCCACGTGCTCTGATTTTAATGAGGCGTATAGCACCCTATCTAGAGACCTACCAAAGATTGTCGACGGATTCTTTTGTTTGATGGGTATTTATTTTTTATGTGTCGTCTACATATCTCATGTAACTCCATAAGTGATTCTTTGATACAGGAGATGTATGTTGGGGGCACCACTGATCATTTTGGAAGAGATAAGGCGATCACCCTTGTATAAAATCGCTTCTTCTGGCCTAGCTTGAAGAAGAATGTAGCCTGGGTTGTCCTCCACTGCAGCATTTTGCCAGACAGCTAAAGGCTCACATCAAAATAATAGTTTATATACTCCACTACTCATTCCTAGTCAGCATTGGGTTAATATTAGTAATAGACATCGTGCTTGTGCTCCCACGCATGCTTAGGAAGCACAAATCCATATTTGTGGCAGTGGATCGTTTCTCGAAGATGACCCATTGTATCCCTTGCAACAAAAGTATTGATGCATCTCACAACGCAGCTCTATTTATCTGTGATATTTTTTGATTGCATGGGTTGCCTAAGACAATAGTATATGATCATGATGTCCGCTTTTGAACTATTTCTGGAAGACATTATGACGTAAAACTGGAGCCACCCTTCAGTTTTCCATCTCGTATCGCCCACAGACTGATTGGCAGACTGAAGTAGTCAGCTGAAGTTTAGGAAACTTCTTGTGATGTCTAGTGGGCAGCCATCCTTTTATTTGAGATTTCATCATGTCCATAACGGAGTTTGCATATAATAGTTTTGTCAATAGGACCATAGGGTTACTCCATTTCATATAGTATTAGGATATAAACCTAGAAATCATATTGACCTTGTGTCACTCCCTCTTACGTCCAGGCCTAGTGAGTCCGCCAAGTCGATTGCACATCATTTGCATAACTGCATGAAACAGTACAGTCTGATATAATGCAATAAAGAATATAAATTATAAAGTTCACCCTTGTGGTGGGATCCTACCCCAGACCCTCACTACGAGGGAATGCTTCGTGCACCGGGCTGCCCATTTTTTATAAAATTCACACAGACATTCACAAGAGAGCGTGGAGCTTTAGAGAAGGTGGGCAAGTGATGGGAAGAATTAGAGCTAAGAGGTAACCTCGGGGAACGACAAAAAACTTAACGCTAGGTGAATGGATCCATATACAGCTGAAAAATTGGGTTGAATCCCTACGAATTAAAGATCCCAGAGAGTATGGAATTCATCATGTATTCAGTATTGAGGATTTGACTACATAGAAGCTCACGAGTACTTGAGTTTATTCCCTGATACGACCACTGAACCTCAGCTCACTCTACCCGATTACGCGTAGAATCACCTGCTCCTACTTCGTCACTTGAAAGCATAGCAAATATTGTGAGTCATGACCTTTGATTGACACCAGACGGCCACGATGTACGGTATCTAGTTCAATGGAGGGAGCAGATGACTATTGATGATACTTGGATAGCATCGAAGGAGTTTGACTTACTCGCCCCTCGGTGTCGTCGGGAGAATGATCGTCTTCATTCAACAGAGATAAATGTTTTCAAGACGGAGGAATTGATGGGGATCACAGTTCGCGGGCGGGCCGACCTTCATCGGAGCCCGTTCAGGTTTACACTCGTAGGAGTTAGGATTATCATATGGACGATTTGAGTCCTCACTCGCGATCAAAGTGACGACGAGATATTTTTATGTTTTTTTGTAATTTATTTGCAAAAATCGTGTACGTTTTGCATCGGTCAATCTCAGTCATTCGTTGTTTGTCTCTAGCCTATATATAGGATTTTATGGATCATTTTCAGGCATAGCCGAATTGGATTAAAATTTTAGGTTTTTGTGATATCCCCACGAAGCCGAAGTCGTAGAATCTAGGTGTAGAACACTAGATTGTCATTTACTCACTTAGTCGGTGTTTTCACTCTGATGTGGGATAAGGCCATAAATGACAACTACGGCTAGATGCAAAAGCAATGACCGACAAATTCAATCTTGCAAAATAACATTTATGAACTACATAACTTGATTTTTCCACAATTGAATTAAAGCATTTAAAATAAGGAAACAAAGAGAGGGGTATGAGAGCGAGAGTGTGTGAAATCAAATACAATTTAAATGAGAAATCACAAAAACCAAAATGACTGAAACAAGACTTACAAACCACTATCTCTTCAAGTAGAGAACAAACACAAGATCCAATACTAAAAGAAATAACAATACAAACCTTGAGTACAACGACTATAGAGGGGGTAGGTTGGAGGTATCTTCGGAGGACTGTGGAGTAGCCAAAATCACGAACCGGGGCTGATTTCAGCAAGGAGCTGCTGAAGTTGGCTGTTCTGGAGGTCTAGACAGCAATCTGGAGGATGGGGGTTGATGTATGAGAGGCGTGGGAGGCTAGGCAGGAGTCCTGGAATTAATTCCAGGGTCCGGTATTAATTCCAGGTGCTGAACTTGCAGAATCTGGACTGCAGGGAGGGGCTGGAATTTATTCCAGGGGCAGGTTTTGCTGTACTGGGCAGCAGGAGGTATGGTTCCTGCAGCAGGGAGGGGTCAGGTATTGGGTAGGTGGGGTTAAGGGGGTGCTGGGTTGGAGGTCACATTGGTTCCACGAGTGAGTTGGAGGTGGGGATCTGAGAATGATTTGGTTGTGGCTCTACCAGACAAAGAGGGGCAGGGTAGAGGGAATCGGCCAAGCAGATAAGTGGAAGTGGGGGGTTGGGGTATTTGGAGGATGTGGGGAGGGGTTTTCACGTGAGAATGAGGGAGAAATATTAGGATATAGTGGGCGGCTGTTGAGAGATTTGAGGAGATGGTGGGGGCTTAAATTTAGGAGGTTCCTAAATAAAAGGAAGTGGGTAATGGGTGGTTAGGAGGTAGTGGGGAGGTGGTTGTTGAGGGGTGGGGTGCTGGCCGGTTAGTGGGGGTTGGTGGTGGCCGGAGGGGGCCTCCGGGGGTGGTGGTCGCCGGAGATGTTTTCTGGCGATCGCCGGAAAAACTAAAATGATGCAAAAGGTATGGGAAGTGAAGATGGACCACCGGAGGTGGAATTATGGGGGTAAAGGAGGTTATTTTTGGTGGGGCTTGGCTAGTGGAGGGGAGAGGGAACTTGGGGATGTGATGGTGGCTGGCTATGTAATGGGAGGGAGGAGGGGGTGGTGACTCCACAGTGGGGAAATGGGTGGGATGGCTGGCTGCTGCTTGTGGTGGAAGCATGGAAGGATTGTGGTGGACAGCAATGTGGAGGTAGGGATCCAAGGCTTCGCATCCGGAACTCGGCTTCGGCACCGAAATGACCAAAGGATGGCTTCTATGCTTCAATACCCAAAATGAGAGCCCACACCGTCAATTTACAGACTCTAGGGGGCAACGGACGGCTATGATTGACCGATCGTCCCGGCTCAAACATACATAAAATAAAACTCGAAATAAAAAATGACAAGAATAAAAAATATTATGATCAGCGAGCCGCTCAAGATAGATAAGCGGTCCCGATCGTCACTGCGCCCGAGGTCGTCGTGAGTAGACCCGAGCGGGTCGGGCGTGCTGCCATCACCCTCTCCATTCCTCCCATATAGCCGCAGGAGTTTCTCCAAAAAAATTATTCGACCAGCCCACCTCAAACCGCACCCCACTAATCATTCATATAATTGCAAATATCCCCATGAATTTTCCTCCTAATTGCAAGCCAATTAAGAAGGTAATTGCTATAACTACCATCTAAAAGTGGCTAATTTGCGGTTACTCCCGGAGATCAGAAAAAACGTGAATTTCCCTTCACGAATTCAGGGTCGGACGCACCAATGAATTTCAGCAGCTGGAATTTCTCCGAGGCGCAGGAATTTCCCTCTTTATCTACTAATCGAGCCACTCAAGGTTCTATATTGGAATTTTCGTTAGGTTGCAACCACCAGTGATAATCCAGAAGGCTTCCTGCGTGTATTCGACCTCTAGCCTAGTCGATCAGCCTTTACATTAGTTATTCGACAGTCCCACTGCCCTCCCATTGCAGTCGGCTCCCTTGGAAGTTCAAAACAATACAGAATTTCAGAAAAAGTTGTTGTCCAACCATCCAAATCAGCTCTTTATCATCTCTTCGGACATTGATTGTTTGTGTAAGTTCTAATTTGGAAGTCTTGAATACTTGTTGGAAAACAAATTGTTTGGGATCTAAATTCATAAAAGTTTATTCTTTATTCTATTTGAGATGTGTATTCGTAGAATGTTTAATTGAAGCACTATTAGTATAAATATAATTGATATTTGCTTGTGTTTCTAAAGTCTAATCTCACCGTAAATGTTTGTGAACTCTTCTATTAAGTTCAAAATTACTGTAATTAAATGTTAGATAAGCGCATGTGCATCGCATCCGTTTAGGTTTCTTTACATCACTACACTTGCATTCATCTATTAGAATTATGTTAAGGCATAATTACACCATGATCTTCACCTTATCCTACGTCAGGTCCAATCTTATAACTAGGTATAAGCCGGGCAGAGGAGGAATGATGGATACAAGAAGGGCTATGCTAGTGGGTAAGGAGACGAGCAACCCCTCCACTTGCACTCGAACAAAAGACGACAGCTAATGCTAGGGCTATGTTTGGGACGGTGGTGGCAGTGAAAAAAATTATATTCCCACCTCCACAGATGTTTTGCAGCTATTTGATTTTTTTTGGTGGTGGGAAAGTTGCTTACGTCAAAAAGATCTTTCGGGTCTTTTTGAAAATAGCAAACCCTCCCACATCTAGAAAAGCTAAAAGAAGATTTTGTACTTTCATGCTTCTCTTCTCGTATCTCTACATCTCCATTCTCCTCTTACATCTTTCCCTACCACTGCTTTTTCTGACGGCTCTAATGCCACCACTGGTTTCTCACAACAGCTTTTATGTCGTCACAGCCATCTCAAACAGAGCCTAAGTTTGCTTTTTTTTTTAAATTTCAAGGCCTCTTCATTGTACTTGTAATTTAACTGTGCTCGTCGACTTATGCAAAAAATAGCATACAATAATTTATATTAAAAAAACACCAAAATGTTTGTTGCACATGTCTGGGCCGTGATAGGTCTCTATTGGGCTCCTAATCCAACCCGAGACTTCAAGCTTCCACTGAAGTGCTCAATCTGATTACTGATAGGCCTCCACTTGGCTTCTAATCCAACTCAAAATCCGAGTCTTCTGCCATTGTGTTTATCAAATGCATGATAGGTCTATCGGGCTCCTAATAGGTCCATGAGTATCACTTTACTAAGTTAAGTTGCTCTGCTTGTCTCCTATATGTGCGCCATAATAGTGGATCCATAACATCACTCCCCTCCTTCACATCGAGAATGTCATCAAGCTCGAAGAAGGGTAACTCATTATAATACTTCATCATGGTGCCCAAGTGACTTAGGTTTTCGAGTACTCCACTTATTTAATTAAAACTTCAGTTTTTCCTTGAGTTATGCAGTAGTTGAGGGAATGGAGTAGTTGAGGGATATTGAGGCCCTCGTTGATTGACGTCAAGGCTGAAATGAGGGGCAGAGACATGACAATGTACAACTTTAGTTGGGACATGTGAAAGATATGTCTTGCTCAGGAGCAAAATTTGCAGGAGATAAGACATTGAGTCTACCTTGACCGTAATTTTTACACGACCCAAAGAAGCATGGGGAGAAATTGTGGGTTTTATAATGGTGCACAGTTAGGTCCATAATTTCAACCACATCAAATTGCCTGGTAGTGAGCGACAGTTTTTCACCACCTTAGCTATCTGAATCAACTCTTTCTCATAAGTAGGTAAATTGAGGTGGCTGAAATACATGATTGGGTGACCTTCTTGTCATTGTCGAGTGAGTCGGTATGGCCGCACAGTTATCGAGAGGGTAATCGCCGATCAGAGCAGTTAATTCTGAAAGTTCGCAAGTTGATGATTTTCATACAAAGTTGTTTGGGCTTGCGCGTAGGAATGTGTCCTCCGTCGCTGGAGAAAGGGGTAAAACCAGTCGTTTGAGAATTTGTTGTCGCTCATTTCCCTCGGAATCCCATCTTAGATCTGAGGTACATGCAAAGGAAGAGAAGAAAGGAGGGAAGATACAGAATAAGCTCTTACATAACAAGAGCAGCACCGCGGAAAAGAAGAAGCGCAATGTTGAGCAGTCAACCGCTGGCAGGTTAAATTTTCATAATTTTGATGTCTTCTCCAACTCATTCATAGTTTAAATACACCCGGTCACATAAGCAAAAACGAGTTTGACAAGTTCTATTACAAAAATCACCAAATACTTATTGCTCATATCGGATGCCCAATGGAACTCTATCAGGCTCCCAATCCCAATTGAAATTTCAAACTTCGTTGCATTACTATATTGGGGTTCTAATATTTCTTTATCAGGCTCCAGATCCAACCCAATGCTCAAGTCTTCTGTTATTGGGCCTATCGGGGGCCCGACCGACATGTATAAGAGTTCCCACGTAGTGGATCCAAAACAATTTGTGTGGTTGAATATAAAGTATTCTAGCTTTCATGTGATGGTATTGACCCGGAAACTTAATTGGTAATTTCTTACCTTGTAGCATGGTCTCAAAACTTTGGTTATTTGTTTGATTGCATGATTCATTCTTCGTCAAATTTGATATGATTAAAATACTTTTCATATATATACTTCCGAATATTGGTGCATATTGGAACAATAACACAAATAATATAGCCATATGCTACCATTTGCACAACAAAGATTTATAGAGGATGAAATCTAAGCTATTGCGTTACAAGCTGCAAACCTAACTTTTGAGACCTTACCCGAAATAACAGTTACACTGATAAGGAAAATATGCATGTCCGGTCTCAATAGAAATACACAGTATACAATTAGTGGAAAGAAAATATTCGTGATTAGAAATCAAACGAATCAAGTGGAATTAAATTATACGCACCGCAAACCAACTACAATAGCACATCAGCTCTTCTGCATCGAGGAATTTATTACGAAAGGCACTTCCCTCCAATGCTACAGGAACTAGTTTCAATTCAATGGGCCTGAGCAAAGCTGTCTTTTCAGCAACCTAAAAAAATGAAGGTTTAACAACCTTATAAGACATTTTTAACCAAGTAAATCATATGAAATGGAATTAAAAAATTGTACGCAGGTTTGATTCACTTTCTTCATTTGTTCAACAATCCAGTAAGGAATCATTCTTAGAGCAAGAAGAGGTTTAGACTAGCTCATATGGGTAGCTATGTTGCTTGGACAAACATTCCTTTTATATCAGCAAGAAAATAATATATGAATCCATAACATACTATAACAAAGGCATGTATAATTTGTTAGAATAAAAGCATCAACCAAAAACCAATTGGTACAACGTGAAGCCTAAAGTCTAATGAAGTACAGAAGGCAACATCAGATTCCCATGCATGAACAAGTAGAAAAGATGCCCCCTTACATGACGAAACATGTAGAAACCGGTGGAGAGGCCTAAGATCTAATAAAGTACATAAGTTAACATGGGTTCCCAATACGAGACTACAAATTCAACATATCTGATTGGTTAAATAAATTTCCATTAATTGCTCATTTTAAATGTATAGAAGGGAAAACAATTCTAGCAATGTGTATTGCTGAAAGTGAAACTTGGACAAATCATTGAATAAACAAAATATCCAAAAAAAAGATATTATGTTATTATCATCGTTATCCAAAGCATCTCATTCATTCAATGCTCATAAATATTGTACCTCAGTCTTGACAACTATGGAGAAGTGGATACCTTGTGAAGCTAAAATGGAAGGAAAAAAAATTAAACTAGATAAACTACTAATTTGAACGGATAACTTAGCTTAATGATAGAAGAATGAGAAAAAACAGTACTGATGTAAGACCAAGTTAGCCTGGAAGGAAATTTAGGATTACAGCCATGATTAAATTAAATTCATTATTAAGTAACCTGAGCTTAAAATATTCAATAGGACGAATGGCACTTTCAGAAAGTAACTGTTACAACTGCTGCACACATACTAGCGTGGGAGCACGGTGCCCCTATATATGCAGTATCCAGTGATGATAATCTTATGTGTACATTGTACGACAGTGAAGGTACCCAACAGGCGTACACAACACTCTAGTCATCACACAGTCATCACCTTTGGCTACTACACAATCTTCTTCTACTCAATATTTTTTAATTGTATTATTTTTACTTATGAGATTATGACTAAAGATAAGGCACAATGACGACAAAGGATGCATATAGCAGACCCCACTATAGTGAGATAAAGGCATGAGTGTTGTTGTTGTTGTTGTTATTTTCACTCAGATTTTTTTTAGTTTTCTTTTTAATTATATTTCATTTTGTTTTGTCCAACTATTATATATATTGTATTATTATTTGATTAGGTAATATGTAAAATGTGAGAGGTAAAATATGAAAACTCAAATGATGACATTAAATATTTTTTACACAAAATAATCTTATGGTTGTAGAGAATTTGATGGAATCACACCCAAATATGAAGTTTCACTTAATATATAATGTATATATATACTATTAATTACCCAAATTTCAGTAGGAGTTAGCAAAATTATAGATTGCGCATCTCTATCTTTTGAAATTACAAAAACCTCCTCTATAAGAACATGTATGGCAACAATATCCCCCCCAGGGGGAGAAAACCCTCCCCTGGGAGTTAGCATAATTACAGATTGCACCCTTCTATGTTTTGAAATTACAAAAACCTCCCCTATAAGTTTACATTTCATAACATGCATCCACAACCAACTTACAGGGGAGGTTTTTGTAATTTCAAAAGATAATGTGTGTGCGCGTGCATGTGTGTGTGTGTGAAAGAAGGCATATACTTCACCCACAAACAATAGAATACCACATCATTAATTACAGGATGTATGATAGACATATCGGATACAAGCATGTATCATCTGGTGAACTTAAGATTGATGTATCTTTTGTTAGCAAAATGCATTTATGTTAAGAGTAATAATAAAAATTTAGGTGGTTAGTTAATGTTCAAAAGAAGAAAATTAACCATCAATTGAACAAGTAATTAAAAATTAACAGGATTGTGAAGGAGAATGGGTAGGTAGAGTAACATGGAAAAAGGTTCAAAATAATTTGCAAAGAACAAGTTTAGCACCCCGAGTAACACAAGGTGTAACAACCCTTAATATAGTAAATTTGTGCTCTTAAACATGAAGGTGCATTTTGGTGGTGGTGGGAGTTTCATCAAGAACTCCAAAAGGTAAGTATGCCCGTGTTGGAGCTCTTCCTAAGAAGTTGCACGAAAAAGACAATCATGAGGCTTGTTAGGCCAAAATTGACTATCTTTGTGGTTGGGCGTCTCAACTAGTACAAATGATATCAAAGCAATACACAAGCCGGAAGATGTAAAACTAAGTGATTCATTGGTCTCCATATTTTTGCAACCATTAGGCACTGTTTGGGGGAGTTAAGTGCTTAACGGTGGCATTGTGAAATTGTGTTAGGAAACATGACAGTGGCAGTGCTACTATGTTTGCAACTTTTATGACAGTATTTCAAGCCTAAAAAATATTTTGTTTTGGGTCAAGGTGCTATAGTAAATGGTTGAATGTACCTTGATTTTTTCAGTGGTGTTTTAGCCTAAAACATTGGTTTAAAGAAACGGGATTTACCACAATACCCAATGCTATATGTGTTTCCAACCAGTGTTTATAATTGTCACGCTCTCCAAACCGAGTATTACTTTTCATGACACACAATTAGATGTCGTTCAATGTTTGGATGGCACAAGTTAATATAAGTGTTTGAAACTGTGTCTTCATTGGCAGAAAGAAGGCACGAGAAATGATTTCAGTTCCATGTTTGAAACATAGTTGTCATTTTTATCTCGAAAAAAACTACGCCTCGCACAACATGATGTCATTTGCCCTCTCCCACCTCAACACCTCCATCTACTTGTGCATCCTCAAAAAATGGTCTTCCCTTTTGATCTCATATGTGCCTTTTGAGCTTTGCGCCATACAAAGCCAATATCCAGGACTTCCTTAGAAGCAAAGGAAATAAGTTGTTGGTGCTAGTTCGAGAGCTGAGGATGGAATCATTAATGAGAAGAATGACATTAAAGGGAAGGCTGGAGTAAAGTAAGGCAGGGTTGAAGGCGGGAGTCGGGATTGGCGGGGCCTCCAGGTTCTCTATATCTCAGTGCTCAAAACCTAAACTCTAAATGTTAAAATAGCTATAGTAAAACCTCGTGTTAAGTATCATGTGGAATTGAAAATGGATTATTGATTCTTTGAGGTTGATTGAAAATGGATTATTAATTCTTTGATGTTGATTGAAATTGATTTTTGATGTTGATTGAAAATGGATTATTGATTCTTTGATGTTGATTGAAAATGGATTATTGATTCTTTGATGTTCCTAAATCTGAAACAAAAAAATAGCTACATCATGATTTTTCCTCAACAAATTCAAGTGTTCTTGATTTTTTGATGAACGATGAACCTTTGGCTGTTCTTGAAGAGAGTAGTTAAAACTCATTAGTAAAAAGCTCAAAAGGAAGCTCATTGAATATTTTCCTCGTTCTTGTATTTAGTCTCACATCTCCAAGTGTATACTCTTCCTCATCAAATCTATATAAAAAGGGTAATTCCTATGTAATAAGTTAGTATTTTTGGAATAACAATTATTTAATATTTCAAATTTTCACATGGCATCAGAGCAGGACAAATTTTTCGTTGCTCTCTCTTGATTACTCCACTCGCAAAATTTCTCCCAATCATGCCTGAATTTATCTTGTTACATGTGAACCTCCTGGCCATACACGAGGTAGCAAACTCGCAAGAATCTTCTCGCCAGGACTCGTAAACTTCAAACGCATTCGTGCTCTCCTAGTTGCCTCTTCCAAGCAGGTGTTCACAACCTCTTCCATCGAGTTCACCCAGAAACGAAGACCAACAACAGCATCGGCAGAAGCCCATGTCAAGCTTTGTTGTTCCTTTAATAGGGTATCGACTGGCTTCCCAGTCACCTCTTTCGACAAACACTCATGCCAACATTTGTGATCTCTCATCCAGAGTCAAGCCTCAGTGAGTCCTCTACCAGCTCCAACGAGTAGCTCGTGTGAACTCTGCAAACAGCTAACTCCTCTTGGAAACTCCACCTCTCCTGCAATCTCCAACTGCAGCGACGAAATCCGACGAGCTCTCCCAGTCACAACTGCGTGTGACTTCTCCAACTTCTGAGACTTCTCTGATTCCAGCGAGTTCTTACAGCTGCATGTGACTTCTACAACTCCAGTACTCGCGGACAGTTAGCCCGTGTATTGGAAGCTAGCGTATCTCCCTGTTGAGGTCCCTTCCAGCGCGCTTTCCATCTCACGACTTCCCTGTATCCTGCAAAGCTCCTTGCCAACTCTAGCAAATTCTGCCAAGCTCCAATGACCCTAAAACTCAAAGCTCTTGCTCAAACTAAACTATGACAACAACACCGCTCCCTCCTACTCCTGCTGCAACTGTTCCTACCCCCACATCCAGTGCCTCTGAAAACTTGGGAACGGCTTCCACGTTGACTCGATCCAATTATCCTGATTGGAGCGTCTCTTTCAACTTCTTCTGTGCACTCAACGCGAGAGACATCGTCTCACTGACACTCCAGACCCTACATCCCAACATATCTTGATTGGACCGATAGTGATGTTCATGCCCATATGTGTCTTGTAAAAGCCTTTCTAATAATTGTTTGTTGTAGTTTGTAGAACTGGAGTTGTCACTACCAACAAGCCTTCACAGTTTCATTATGACGAATGATAGGCAAGCCATCCCCAAATTTCCAAAGGCACTGGAAATGAGTGTGGGGGTAGGAGCAGTTACGGCAGAGCGGGAGTGAGCTGGGACATTCGTCCACATTCCCGCATCTGGTCGGGAAAAACTCTCCGCTCGCACCGCCATGTGTATTTTTGTGGGATACTCTCCAACTCATAAGGGATATCGTTATTTTTGACTCTATCTCCAAACATCAATGTCTATATTGATATCACCTTTTTCAATCAACACATTATATCTCCAAGGGCAATGGATCTCTTCCTATCAAGATCCCTCCTCTCTCAACAACTCCTCCTTTCATATCATTAATGCTCATCCACCGGATATCACACAACCCGCCCCAACTCCTAGTCATATACCTACTCGTTTACATTTTCCTTATCATTATCATCAATATCTTGCTACTCCCGCTCCCATCGCACCTTCCACTCCAGGATCCTCGACGTCAGCTCCCAGGCCAGCTCTCTCCTCTTCGGAAGATTCCTTCGCCTCAGCAAGCTTGGACATGGATGTTCTCATTGCTCTGCGGAAGGGTGTAAGGGGAGTACATAACATTTTATTACTAAAGTTGTGTCTTACGCAAATCTCAATCCTTCTTGCAACTAGTTTGCTTTGGAAATCACCAACTTCATTGGTCGTACTACTTACCATGAAGTTTTTTGTATACCTTATTAGAAGGCGCCTATGGACGAGAAAATCTCTGTCTTGGCATCTCGGAGCAAGGTTGTAAATATCGGATATTGGCGACATATCGGATAGAGTTTTTAAATGTCAGATGTTGGAAGTTGGAGGCAGGTCGAGAATGTTTTAAAATATCGGATTTTCATATCTAATAAATATTTTTTTTATTTTTATGTATACTAACTATAATTATATGTTCTAAAAATAAAATATAAATATAACAAATAAATGAAGAATGAGTTATGCATATTATAAAATAAATTCGAATAGTATCCAAGATAAAATATTATTACAAATACAAAATGATACATTATAAAATATATTTAGTATTATACAATAATTTTATTTTGAAAACACTAAGTTTATTACAAATAAAAAAGATTTAAAAGTTAATTTCTTTGATTGATTATAAGTCTTTCCAAACTTATAAATTTATATTAAAACATACAAATAATCAAAAAATAAATGTATTAAACTTTTTCACGTTTTTTTGTAATATGAAATAAAAAAAATTATGTGAAATAATTATACAAAATTGGTTGTAAGAATAAAACGTTAAAAACCAGAAGCAATAAGTCAAATTGATCTAAACATACATAATATTATAGTATAATACATATAGGTGATTTAAACATATACTGTTAGTCTGATAATATAACATAAAAAAAATAGCAGACGATATATTTAAAAGTCGTGTCGGACGATATATCGAAAAAAATTGGATATGTCAGTCTATATTTTACAAAAGGACAATCTATTTTTTTAGAAAAAAATATTATTTTGCCCTCAAAAATGACATGTCGGAGGACATTTAAAACAGTATCTTGGAGTACTTCGAATCTTATTCCTACACCACCTGGAGGCTGGAGGCGATATTGTTGATTGTCGATGGGTCTTTGTCATCAAGTTTCTTCTGAACGGCACTATAGACAGAGACAAAACTCGGTTGCAGAGGGATTCACCCAGATATATGGCGTTGATTTCTCTAACACATACTATCTAATTGCAAGTATCAACCGAAATTGGCAAATGTGTCAGCTCAATGTCAAAAATGTTTTCTTATATCACTACACAAAAATCTCCAATCAGCAAGAAAAATTAGAAAGGAAAAATATTTTTTGCTAATTAGCAACAAATTAAGCAAAAAATATGAATTTTGACATCTCCAATAAATTAGAAATGAAAATTTTTGTTGACAAATTAGAAACAAATATTTTGTTAGTAAATAAAATTTCATAATTACTATCAAATTTTTAACAACAAATTAATTAAAAGGTAAGCTTATCTTCTATAATTGAACGAACTAGATTTCCTGGAAGCAACCTCTTGCAAAAATACAGGGTAAGGTTCGCCTACATTTCACCCTTTTGGTGGGACCCTTCCCCGGACCCTAGCTGCGAGGGGATGCTTTGTGCATCGGGCTGCCCTTTTTTTTAGTGCTCACAGTGATTTAAGAGAAAAAATGATGGTCCTACGAGTGTTGAATTACCATTAAATAATAAAATCAAAATTATTCATAGTGTTAGATCCAAAATTGTCACCAACCTCAACACACTCGGCGACGGGACTTGAACGCGATGGGGGGATCAAGGACTGCAAGCAATCAGTTACTAACCCTTATGGGTCGGCGAACATAACTGAGAGACAACGAGCTCGCCGTGAACGATGGCACCAGATTTGCCCGCAACGGCAAATACCACTTGCTGCGGACGATAATAATTCACAAAAAGAGCAATTACAAGCTATTACAGGAGAATAGAAGAGAACTCAAGGCAACCGCACCTACTACATGGTATATTCATGCTCAAATTTTGTGTCCCTTCCAAGCACCCATGGACCCCAATTTATACAGAAGGGAGGACTGCCAGACGGTTGGGAGCATTTAATGTCATATTAAATGTTGCATTAAATGTCAGCTGCAATAAAAGTAGTAATAAAAAAATTTAATAAAAAAAAATTTAATTCAACATGAATAATTAAATAAAAGACTAAATATTAGCCCCAAAATTGCAATTCCATGTTAAGTTAGAAAGGATAAATTCCCTTTCTAAAAAATCCTTGCAAAATAAAAAGGAATAGTTTCCTTGCTAGAACTAGCTAGGCTCATATTAGCTAGAAAATTACTTTGTTTCTAAATTCCTTGCCACTTAAAATTAGCAACGAATTTTGGTATTTTGCAAGGAATTTAGCCGTTGTTAATCAAGGTTTTTCTTGTTGTGCCTGGCAATTTGCACAATGTAGTCTATATGGAGCAACCTCCCGATTACGTTGTTCAAGAGGAGTCTCAGGTGTGTAAGCTGGAGAAGTCGTATATTGATGCGGAATGGAGACGCGGCCCCGCAGTTGAGGACGAGTTTTGGGCCCGTTCAGGGCCAATTGGCAACCTGCCATATATAGCATCTCTGGATCGACAATCCGACTCCACGGGCACGTCCGGCTCGTCGTTTACCTACGATTTCATATATTACTTTGTTGTTTTTGACTTTTATTTCATGTAATCGGGTCCGCCACACCTCCGGCCAATCGTAGTCGTTAATGTCGGGGTGCCCTAGTCTTCTTTATGTATAAATAAGAGTGTATGAGGCTGCCATGAGGTATTGCAGAATTTGGAGAAAGTTATTCCCGGATTCACGTGATCACTTAACGGTGCTGACTCTGTGGAACCCTAGGTGACGATTCCTAGCCCCCTCCCGCTCCCCAAAGGTAACCCCTACCCCTAGCCACCTTCCTCGATCCTCAAATCCCTCCACCACCACCTCATCTCCTTCACAAATCCTCCCACAAATACCGTCAATTTTCCCTGGAAATCCACGTAACAGCCAGCTGAGCCCTCTTTCTTTTCCTCCTGGAAGACTGCAGACGTCCCTTTTCTTCCCAGAACAGGAAGCCTCACCTCCCATGCCATAATCCCACTGGAATCCTTCAGGAAACGCATCCCTTTCCTCCACCAAGTCTCCATACTCCCTCCCTGTTTATCAAAGTTGCAACCTTCCAAAATTACTACATCAGAAATCAACCTCATACACATCATCCTCCTCCAAGATACAGTTCAACTTCACACCGTTCAACCTCACACAGCATCAGGAAGCACCCAACTCTTCTTCCCCTCTTCCACCGACCACGGGAAACCTTTTCCCAGCAAGCCAACGCTTCAAACCTCACAAACCAGTCCCTGGTTGCCTCCCTCCAGACTCCAGCCCCCCTCCACTCAGATCCAGCCCACCAACTTCTAGATCCAGTCCTATATCGTCAGATTTCATCCGTCGCATCGTCGTACCTTGCCAGATCTACTCGCCAATGGCAGCCCCCATGCTTTGTGAGTTGTTATTTGTTGTATGGATCTTTGTTCTTATTATTAAAATATGGTGATATGATTTCATGTTGGCTTGGATCTCTTATTTTGTAGTTGTTTGCTATGGATTAATAATGTGATTTGCAGGATCAATTTGTCGTGCGTTCTTGCTTTGGCCCTCCACGCGGAGGAAAGCCTAAGCTTGTTTGTCCTAAGGAATTACTTTGGTTTGCTTAAATTATCTATTGCAATTTAGATTTTTATTGCTATGATTTGTTCACTCCGTCGTGTCTCGTTTGCATGCTACATTTAGGAGCACTACTTTCCTACACTTCACCTAGTGTTGCATGTTAGTTGTACACCCATGTAGCCTACCCTACATCATATATGGTCTTAAACAAAGTCCACGAGCATGGTTTGACAAGTTCAGTCAGGTCGCTTTTACCATTGGGCATGTCGATCACTCTCTTATTATACAGAAGATCGACCAATGACTGGTTATTCTTGTTGTATATATGGATGACATTCTTCTTACTGGAAATAAATCCTCTGGAATAGAGATAACAAAAAAACATCTTCAAACACATTTTGAAACAAAAGATATGGGTCCTCCCAGATACCTCTTGAGAATCGAAATTACGAAACGCAATAATAACGTAATTCTTTCCCAACAAAACAATGCTTTAGATCTACTCAAATAAGCAAGTCATCTTGCTACAAAGCCTGCTCAGAATCATATGCCTATGGGCATTGACAAACTCTGGGATGAGACATCCCTTCTTTTACACGATATCACTCATTAGGGGTCTGATCGGTAAACTCATTTATCTTATCGTAACCAGACATGGCATCTCTTTCATTTTTGTAAAGGTCAATCAATTTACGCAAGTTCTTAGAGAGTGGCATTGGGAGGCTTTGTTAAAAATATTAAAATATATCTCAAAGGATTTTCGCGCAAAGGACTATTTTTATAAGAAATGCACTTACGCATTAAAGCGTATTTAGATGCAAATTGTGCAGCTGATAAGTGAAATCGAAAATTCACTTCTGGATATTGCGCATATGTCAGAGGAAATTTTGTTACTTGGAGAAGAAAGAAACAAGCAATGGTGCTCAAGCCAAGTGAAGAAGCTGAATACAGAAGTATTGCTCAGACTGTTTGCGAGTTAAAGTGGTTGAGAACACTTCTAAAAGATTTTGGTGAAACTTACAGCTATCCCCTACCGATGTTTTGTGATAATAGAGTTGTCGTATCTAAAAATCATGTGTTCCATGAAAGAACAAAACATACAAAAGTAGATTGTCACTTTATCAGAGGAAGTTCCCAGCAGACGAATATGCACTCTATTTGTTACTTAAGATAAAAAATTGGCCAACATTTTCACAAAACCAATTTCTTCATCTTTTTCTGATATTTGTGTCGAGCTGGGAAAATTGACATATATGCTCAAGCTTGAGGGAGAGTGTTAAAGCTCATTTGTAAAAAAAACTCAAAAGGAAGTCCATAGGATATTTTCCTATTTCTTGAATTTAGTCTCACATCTCCAAAAGTATATATTCTTCATCCTCCTCAACTCTACATAAAGAGGAGAGTTTCTATGTAATAAGTTAGTATTTTTGGAATAATAATTATTTAATAAATGCTCACAGTTCGCAAGAACTTCAAATCAACTACTTAACGTGATATCGGGTTTTTAAATTCTCCGCGGAGAGGGCTCGGTTTGCGGCACAAGCGAAGAGATGCTCAATCGTGCTTGTTGACTCCAGTGGTGGTTGACGATTCACAAGCAGGGTCGAATGTTGGTCGTGGATGGAGGATTCTGCTAATGTGGAGATCGATGATTGTTGTTCTTGTGGAGGTCGATAGGTACTGCTAGTGGAAGACGACGGCTAATGGAGGGGGTGCAAAAGAATAGTGGAGGTCGGTGATTCTTACTATTTTAAAAGAGGAATCCAAAAGTCAAGACACTTGTTTGGATTCCAGTTTTATTCGAGGGACAGATGAAGAATTCACTAAGAAGACAATAAGATAACAAATCGAGAGCAATCTTTCACCCCGCTGAAGCCAAATACAAACTCAAGGGCCGGTTCCCTCGCCCATCCATGAGATCGAAACTCTCTAACAAGTTACAAAATGAGATGAGAAATCATTACCCTCTCCTTGAATTGACTCTAACATGCCCCCATAACGAAAACAAACTAATTATTTAAAACATTAATTGTACTCATTAATTTCCATAATAAATTATCTATTAATCATGACTCTTCATTCCTCCACTAACAAAATAGTTTGTTGCCAATAATTGCAATCATTTAATATTGTGTGGTCCCCAATATGCCAAGGTGGAGGTTATAGATTATTTTCTTGCCTTGGTAGGAATTCACCAGGAGTGTATGATACAACGAATGTGCCTGACAAAATAAATAAAGATAAATGTTAAAGGCAGCTACTTTGGCTAATGACAGACCACTTTTTTGAAGAAGAAAAACAAGTCCTTTCTTTCTCCGTATTTTCCCCTATTGGCAATCCACCTTGACCTAAGATTGAAGGAACCATGGAGAGCCCGACCCTTCGCTCTCGTCGCCTGCATCCGCTCCGACGCCGACGACATGCGCCTCTGGTGGCCCTGCTCCAGGGATTTCATTCCCCACGCCGCCCACCGTCTCCTTCGATAGCCAGCAGTATGAAAACCTATTGTTCTTCGCGTTGGACGCTAGGTGCAAGGAAGAGACTAACCAGTAAGGGAGTAAGCTCCCTGGTAGAAGGTTCAAGGACAACACTCAAGATCTGTGACTAGTGAATGTCTGATAGTCAGCATCAAATTCTCTCGGTTCTTTATTGGGTAACCCCAACTGTCCTCCCTAAAATCTAGCCGTGATTATTATTATTTTTTGTTTCATTATTGTTGTTTGGAAGAACAAAAACAGGGACAGATTTTGTAAAATTAAAATTCAATCACTACAGTTTTTTTAGTTTGATTTGGTTTGGATTCAGCCACATATCTTGTGCTCTGGTGCTTCTCTCTCCTGATGAGTAATTCTAGACCCATGTCAAAATATACACACGAAGGGTGGCTTACGTGCCGCTAGTTATATCCTAATATCATGCGTTTTGTAATATCTATAGCATTATGTACTTACTATTTGGTTTTAAGAGCTTATTTATATTTTTAAGTTACTTTTTTGGTCAGCGAATAACAATTTGGTCTGCAATTGAAATTTATTGGACTGCAATTAACCGTGGGCTGTCTATAGCCAAAGTAGGGCTACCTTTAACATTCGTCTAAATAAATCTTAAAAAAATTACGAACATAACTCACTCAAAATTAACAAATCTGCCCAACTGCAGAAGAAAAATAAGCCCAGATCCAAAGCATAACTGCTCATCAGTAAAAAAAATGAAACCAAACAAAAAAGAACCTCAATGGACTCCAACTAAAAATGTAGCATAGTAACAAAGAATGGAACACATTTTTTATCACTTATTTCTACCCGTTTTTGGTGTTTTCCCCTTGGCAAAATATTATGTTTACGCTTGGTGGTAGAACGCACAAAAAAGAAGCATTTCTCGAACCTACTGTGCAGCCCGTACCTTCGTCCAATCAATGAAATTCATAAGATCATGGTCCATGGTTTCTTTTGCTGAGAGCCGTAATATTTTTTCTCTTTCCATTTGGGTTGGTCTCTGGAGATGCAATACCCTGTCCATTCTTCCAGGCCTTCGCAATGCCTCGTCAATTTGACTGAGATTTCGAGTGGTGGCCATTAAAACAACACCATCCTGATTTTCAAAACTGTCAAAGTGTACGTGTCGCATGAATAGTGGAAATTAGCAGTTAACTGGAAGAAATATAAAGAACCTGTTTTTTTGTATTTGTCAAAACCAAATGAAACTGTACATATATCATTATCGAAAAAGATAAATATGGCAAACAGCAACTCTAAGCTGCAACAAGACTGTGGCCCTGCTTGAGCGGTGGAGCTCCCACATCGCGGATCAGCGAACGTCGGTCGGTTCCCACGGTCAAAATCTGTGGATTTCGTGCATACACAATCAGCAAAACGCCGGACCACGATGCAATCAAAAGGACGCGGAGCCGCCGCGGCATTCCTCCGGATCCGTGGTGCGGGATATCCACTGTCCAAATGAGGCCTATGTTTCAAACTAAGTCAGGTAATTAAAGTTTTTGGGTGACAAATATGTTATCAAAGAAATTTGGAAATAATTGTGAATACATAAACATTAGTTGTTTAAGAAACTAGAGGGTTTTAAATCGCCGATATATGATCAGCAGTCTAAATAATAAAAGGAGCGGATCATACCCGTCAAGTTCAACAAGAAGTTGATTAATGAATGCTTCATGGTCTTGCTTTTTGGTGTGAATAAATTGACCCCGAACACCAGCAAAAAGATCAAAATCTTCCACGAAAATTATTACAGGTGCCTATCAAAATGCTATAAACTATTACTCGAGGAAAAGGTCAGAACGTGAAGAAGATCAAAGTTTGACGACTGAATGATAAGACCTGGAAATCCAACACTACAGACCATACATTCGTCCTACAGATTGGCAAATTCGAACTCTACCAAAAATGATCAAATAGTGGACAACTTGGGATTTATGGATTTTTAACACAATTTTTATAACCAACACGGTCCTTAGATTCATCCAAACATGACAACTATGATCCTTCCTTCAGTTTAAACATTAAAAACCAATGGAAAATGCTCATACGAGGGTAAAAGTGACCCTTAACGACCCCAAGAAAAACAAGTTTCCTGAGCCCATTAAGATTTAACGCATGACGTTCAATAGAAGCTCGTAATCATCAAGATTGAATAATTCTAGGGACCATATGTGGAAAAAAAGATGGTGTCAAAATCAACACATTCTAAATAGCTATGGGACCATTTTGGTCATTTTCTCTAAATTTTACTAATAAATTATCGAAATATTTATGAAAAACTCCCTCCAACTTTGTATAATTACAGGGACCTCCCCTCTTTCTTTCAAAATTACCAAAACGGCCCCTAAGTTTACATGATTAACGTAGAAAAGTAGGATATGAAATTCCAATATTTTATTACTCCTCATTAAAAACTTACAATACAAGTATTTGTACACATATTTATAGAATGGAGGAGTGAAACATCAACTACAAACCAAGATGTGGGACTAATTTATACAGGAAAAAAGAGGGTCTTTACATGGGCTCATTCATAGATCTTCTACACTCCCCCGCAAACCGGAGCATACAGATTAAAGGCTCCAAGCTTGGAAACGAACTATCGATATAGTGGACGTGGTAAAGGTCTTGGTGAGGACATCAAAAATTTGCTCGACAGCGGGTACATGTCGCAAATCAATTTTGCGAAGTTGAACTTTTTCCCAGATGAAATGACAATCGACTTCAATATGCTTGGTATGCTCATGAAAAATGAGATTCTCGATAATATGGATGGTTGCTTACCTAGCGTAGTGGAGAACGACCAGAGAGGGGAGTTTTACACCAGATCAGTAAGAAGACTTTCCAACCATGTGAGTTCAGAAATAGCAGACGACATTAAACGATACTCATCCTCCGCAGAAGAGCATGCAACCACCGTCTGCTTCTTGTTCTGCCAAGTGACTAGGTGTCTCCAAAATATGTGCAGTACCCACTCAAAAACTGACGATCATCGAGGGAGCCGGCATAATTTGCATCAGAATAGGCAATTCATGATAGAGAAGAGGGGGTGTATACACAAGTCCTTGTCCCGGAGCATTCTTCAGAAACCGAAGGATTCGCTCGACAACCTGAAGGTGGGACATCCGAGGAGCATGCATGAAACGGCTGACCACCCCAACACAAATGATATATCAAGTTGTGTGACAATCAGATATATAAGTTTGTCAACAAGGCAACGATAGTATTCCGGATTTGAGACAAGTAGATCAGAGTCGGAAG
Source organism: Dactylorhiza incarnata (assembly GCA_033032865.1). Lineage (NCBI taxonomy): Eukaryota > Viridiplantae > Streptophyta > Magnoliopsida > Asparagales > Orchidaceae > Dactylorhiza > Dactylorhiza incarnata. The sequence continues at coordinate 4,439,928 of JAWHQI010000130.1, forward strand.
CGTGAGCACTGAGCTTGTGGTTGGTATTCATTGGTGTGTCAACAGGCATGCATCCTGAGTAATCTACATCGTGAAGAAGATCGAGACAGTGCTTTTGTTGGCACAAGATGAGTCTATCGGGACGACGAGCTACCTCAACACCCAATAAATATCTGAGGCGGCAAAATCTTTGGTCTGAAAGGGGGAGGTCAAGTGCTTCTTAATCATTGATATGTCGTTCAGATCACCACTTGTAATGAGAATATCATCAACACATACAAGAAGTATCATTGTGTTTACTAGGCGACGAGTAAATAAGGAGAAGTCTACAATGCTTTGAATAAATTCAATGTTACGAACAAACTGACAGAACTTGTCAAACAAAGCCGTAGGGGACTGTTTAAGGTCATAGATAGTTTTCTTGAGGTGGCAGACAAGAGACTCTCACGTGGTTTCATAACTAGGAGGTTGCTGCATGTAGACAGTCTCTACAAGGTCATCATTAAGGAATGCATTCTTGATATCAAGTTGATGCAACTGTCAATTACAATGGGCGGCCAAGGAGATCACGACCCGTACGGCATTCATCTTAGCGATGAGAGAAATCTCTGCATAATCGAGGTCATACTATTAAGTGAAACCACGAACCATGAGACGAGCTTTGAGGGGCTCAACTATCCCATCGGGACGATGCTACACAGTAAAGACTCATTTACATCCCACGCGGGATTGGCCACAAGGAAGGGGGACAAGGTCTCGGGTCTGATTGGTCCAGAGGGCAGTTATTTCCTCATCCATCGCGGCCGTCCATAACGGATGTTGAAGGGATTCTTGTACATAAGAGATGGTGGAAATAGAAGACAAGGAAGTCGCAAACATGTGAAACTCTGGAAATAAGCAGTGAAAGGAGACATAATGAGAGAGGGTGAGTGCTAGAAGGGACTGCATCCCGGGGGGAAGCCGTAGTTGGATTAGCTAGTTATGGAGCGTCATCAGTAGGGGCAATTGTATCAGGGCATCGACGGAGGACGATGGTGAGTGTACACACCATGAGGTGTTGGTGGCGGTGTTGAGAGTACATGAGGTGGTGTTGGAAGCAGGGGAAGTGAGGTATTGTTGATAGGTACATTAGGATGTGGGATAGCAGGTGTGAAGGTAATAAGAGGAGTTGAGGAGTAGAAGGATTGATCCTCGAGGAAGATGACATCAGTGGATGTAACGGTTTTTCGATCAGTGGGAGAGAAACAAACATATACCTTCTATGTGTGAGAGTACCCAACAAATATATACTTGGTAGCATGTGAGGCCAGTTTATCCATGGCAGGGTCTAGATAATGGACAAAGCAACCACTTTTGAGGACACGAGAAGTCAAAGGGAAGAGAGTGTTGAAGGAAAGAGGATGGAGAATGGCATCGCAAAGTTGAGAATGGACGAGGGCATGCGACTAATTAAATAGCACTGTGAAGTGCCAATAAATCTCGGGGACCTGCATTTGAAACATAAGGGAGCGGGCAACCTCGAGGAGGTGGTGGTTCTTCCGCTCATCCACATCATTTTGTTGTGGTGTATAGGTGCAGAATATTTGGTGGATAATATCCAACATATTGCAAGTTTCCTGGAAGTAGTGACTCGTGAATTCACGATTATCGGTGCAAAGTATTTTAATTGAGTACGAATCTCAGCAATGAAGGAGCGATAGACACGTAGAAATTCAGAGCGATCGCGCGGCAAATACAATCATGTAATGTGAAAATGACCATCAATAAATATAAGAAAATAACGATATCCGGATAAACTAGCAGTTTTATGCGGGCCCCAAATGTTTAAATGAACTAAATCAAATGGGGTAGAGCTCCTAGTATAATGAGAGGAGAAGGAAAAGAGAAATTGCCGTATATACTGGATTCACATGTGAATTCATAAAAAGAAAAAACAGGAAGATCTTCCTGCAGGATAGGAAGAGACAAGATGTCGGTGCCAATCAACATATGTGACAGAGGAGAGAACCGTGGTGAGAAGGTCCAGAGTGTGGAGTCCATTTGACAGTCATCTTCTTCTAATGATATTTTGCGTCCGTCGATCCTACACCACAAAGGAAGATGAGAAAAAGGTAGAGGAGTAGTCATGATCATGAAGACGACTAACAGAGAGGAGGTTAAATTGGGAGCCAAGAATATGATATACGAAGCGAAGAAAGATAGACAGAGTATGTGGCACATCTTCAGATCCGCAGACCGGGGTAGTTTCTCCATTGGCCACAGAGATAAACTTGGGACAAGCAGAGTCCATGTCCCAGAAGGTTCCTGTGGAGAAATGTGATTTGTGGCCCCAGAGTCCACTATTCAGGAGGGACTATGGAAAAACATGATATATCTTCATTGGAGATAGAGGCGACGGAGTCGGAAGTTCTAGTAAGCAGCCCTCATAGATGTTGGAGTTCCTCCAACAAAATGTCAATGTCAGAGCGAGATGTGGTAGGAACATCCACCGCTGGAGAAGGATGGTGCTGAGGGTTGGAAGGTTGCGTCGGGAACCCACGTTTCCTGTAACATGTGAGCTCGATATAACTTGTCTGGCCACAATGGATACACAAGCGAGAGTTTGCCCCTTGGAGCGATTCTGAATATCGCGCCCACCGCCACGAGACCCGTGACGGCCTCCACGGTTCCTAATAAATGGAGAGTGAGCTTCAGTATAATGTAAAAGCAGGGCAGGAGAAGGAGTCACCGAGACATCGGTGGGTGGTGTTACCTTCAAAATCATAAAGCAGACATCATAAAAAGGGAATGGTGGGAGAGGATAAGATGTTTGCACGGACACTGTATAGATGAGGGGGTATCCGCGTCATCATCAGTACTATGCCAACAGCTTGCTTTTGGGCTCGTTGGATTGCGAAATCCAAAGTCGGTGGTTGGTGTTAAATCCACGCCTCGACGAGAGTCTTGTACTTAGCAATAAAGGAAGTCAAGTCCCCATCCACACCAGGTTCAAATGTCTAGAGGTTCGTAAAGAGATCGAACAAATGTTGAAGGATGTCCTTCCCAGAGTATAGACATTGAAGGTCATCCCACATGGCTTGAATGGCTGATCTACTGATCTGATTTCTCTCTCTACAATATTGGATTCTGAGAGCTTCTCTCTCCTCCTTTTGTGCCCATCTTCCTTGGGGTTTTTTCAGTAGCCACTTTTGGTTTAAGAGAACCTCTCTGGCCTCCCTATACCGGCGTCGGCGAGTGACGGTGCACGGTCTCTTTTAGTTTCTTGTCTAAAAAATTAATATTTTTTATTTGTTACTAATTATTATGGATGTAGTTTGCGGTAGAGCCGACGCTGAGCTTTCTACCATTACTGAACATCTTTGCTTAGACTGGGATCCCCAAGCTTTCAGATCTGTCGATGTCAAGAAGAAGGAAAGTTTGCACGCTCTCTCAAGTCCTGTTATCCAATGGAGTAGAAGTGCATGGGACTACTGGTAAGTTGATCAATACCCGCTACCGACCGCTTGCGGCGCATTCAAACTCAGACACAGGTGTTGGTGCCGGCGATTCAACTTCTTCACTGGCAGTCCCTCCAACTCCTCACCGTATCGTACTCTCGAATGGTCTTCTCCATGACCTTTCCTTGTCGTTTTCGTCGACATCCAGGGCTACAACAGTCCCTACGACTTTGCATAATCGGGATAATGATGACCATTCATTGTGTGCTAAGACAAGTCATAGCACCGAGCCACGCATCCCTATCCCTATCCTGTTGATACAGCTAGACCCTATCAATTCCAACAATTTTCAACAGCTACCCATAACGGCACACCTAGAGAAAAGGTGTTATCCCTCCTAGAGAAAAAGGCGCTTCGAGCCCCACAACAAATAGAGGACAGCTCGGCAAATCAGCTATCACGCTGAACACTGACATTGGTGTCATTACGCATGCAACTAATCAAAATAAAGATAGGCCGCAACTAAAGAATTATGCGGATATCACCCGGGGAGTCAAAAATTATGGGGCACAAGCATTGGAGAGCCCTTTTCCTTTATCCTTTATTGATTCTTTATCATACACATTACATCTGCCGCCTATAAGACAAGCCTCATCTTTTGGAAATATGCAGGCCCTTATATTCTCCGAGGAAATACAATTAATGGAAGGTGAGGCCCTTATATGTATACCCACACTTACCTCATACTAACATGCAGATCAAAAGATTCATTAGCAATGATCAATGGGATCCAAATGCATTCTTATTATTGCCGAATATGTGGATTACTAAGAATATAGCAGAGATACCTATAATGGGAGGTGAGGCAGATTCAATCATTTTTAGAAATTCCCCAAACTCTTGGTTTATATTTAAGACAGTCTAGGAAGCATTGCAGCTCAAGAGACACATTCAGCTCATGCGTTGGTTTTGGAGAAAAAATATCCCGATAAAAATCTCAGTTTTCATTTGGAGGCTTGTGAATAATTTGATACTAGTTGACATTAAAATGCAGAGTAAAGGTTTTGAGCTTGCATCCAAAAGTCAATGTTGCACCAACATCGAAACAATTAATCAAGTTTTTCTTTCAAGCCTAGTGGCATCGGCAGTTTGGAAATACTACCACAGGCGATTTTACATTGCACTAGAACGACATAACTAAGATACCACAATTGAACAACGATTTTAGTCTGAATAAATTCTGCTCATCATGTCAGTCTTGGGCACAGTCGGGTTGTTACTCTGATGCTAGTTCTATGGTTTATTTGGGCCACACAAAAAGACGTGAAGCACAAATAAATGGCGATCACGCCTTTTAAAATCAAACTGTAGATCAAAAAGATGGTGGAACTATTATACAGAACTAAACTCATTGCACCCAACCACTCAAGACAAATAGTCTGACAATTACCTAACTCGGCTGAAATTCAAAACAATCTGAGACTGTACTCCGAAAGTGATCGGTACCATCCTCAGCGAGATGAACTCAGAATCAATATGTGGGTGTCCTCACATATCTCGGCCGCGATCATTCTAGAAATCAACAATGTACATTCATCTTTGCAAAAGACAGTAGGCTTGGACAACAGGGAGCAAGCTCGGCATACCACAGCTATATTGGAAGAAATCAACTTGGCCAAGACAAGAAATTTCTCAGGTTGGTGGTTTGAAACCGAGAACCACCCGATGTTGTGGTTTTTGAAACCAGGTAGAAGGTGTACTTAGGCGAACTTGCACCTCTTCAACAAAACTAAACTATCATTGCAGGGAGCTACGCATCGGTTTACAATCACAAACCGAAATACAAACCGGGCAGCTAGTGTGCAATCTGAATGGTGTGCCGAACATGGATCGATACAAACGCGTGAAGAAAGTTCTCTTCCTGGACACATTCAAGAAACCTTGACGCAGGGGGTAGCAATCACTAAAATCCTCTCTAATCATTGCTCATCACTGACGCCCACTGATTTATGTAGCGCTTCCCACTATCAAGTATGCCACCAAATATATTAACTTTGGCTCCCGGGCGACGTTAACATATTTGGTGTGATGTGAACAACGTGTGGTTTGGTCTGCCCCAATGAAGTACATAGACATGCATATTATACCTTATGGTCTCCTGATAACCACCTTTGATAGTTACAATACACACATCCAGTGGTTGGGCGGTTTCAGTGACGATTTTAGCATCCCCTCCATTTCACAACCTTACATCCCATCATTTCCACTCTCATTCATCCACTATTCATTGGCTTTATATCTAATCCCTGGTCATATAGGCTCCCCTATACATGCTCCCTATATTGGCTTCCCTGTGTGTTGTTCTATCAAACTTGTCTATAAGACAACCTATAAGATATAATATGGACCAACCTATAAGAAAATTCTCACGTAGCTTTGGCAGTCTCGTGGTACATAGTCATGTGATATGGCTCTCTCCATGGAATTTAGAATCCATGATTGAACCATGAACATCATCCCGGACCCATTACTCAGTAGGCTCAACATGCGAGTCACGAGTCAGATGATGAAGCAACCTCTTAGTTTGAAGGACAAGGCGCACCGAATGGACTCGTTCAACAAATTTTCTCTTCCCAGTGAGGGAGATGGTGGAAATGAACAAGTCATCGCAGACATCAGAGAGAGAGGTCGGACCAAGGGTTGTCGGAATGATGGATGAGGTTAACGCAGCATTTGTCCCCATGTGATTAGACATTGCTGGGAGAAAATTAGCAACAGCTGGTTGCAGGGCTGGCGAACTCTGAAGGAGGAAGGAGACTGCAAGGGAAATCAGCGAGTACTGTCAGTTGAGCTTCGGCGAGCTTAGGAGGCAAGCGGCCGTAGGGAGCAGAAACTCGAAGGCAGCGAGAACTAAAACAGGAAAACGCGAGCGCAGCAGGAAGCAGGAAATAGCGGACAGCATGAAGCGGCGGCGAGCTCTGGAAGAGAGGTTCCGGAGAGTTCTAAAGTTGAGAAGCAGCGGCTTCTGACGCAAGGATCTAATGAAAGTTCAAACAACAGACTCAAGCAGACAAGGCGGCGAGTACATGAAGTAAGAAGGCTACGAGAAATAAGCAAGGAGCGGCAAATTCTGAAGCCGTGAACGCTCACAGGGGTCAGATTGTGCACCACATGCGAATCCTGTGAGACGAAAGGTGTTGATCACGAAAAAAAATGGAAGTTGGCAAGAACAGGCGGGAGAGGAGTTAGTGGTTCCTGTGGCTCGGTGAAACTATGAGACCTGCGGAGAAAGACTGCGAGCAGACGAGTTGAGGGGGCCGGCGATTACAAAAGAAGGGGCGGCGAGTACACTAGCAGCCAACTTGCTTATAAAAGGTGGGGTGGGCTGACTTATTTTGGGAGACTGCTGAGACGGAAACTGGGTGAGCTCCCCAAGCAGAGGTTGCGAGCACCTGAAAAAAAAACTCAAAGTTGGAAGAAAAGGCTCAATCGACGAGAGCGGGGGCTCAATCATCGAGAGTTCAATGTGAGGAATCGAGTAACTCTGATACCACGTAGAAAAAGTAGGATATACAATTCCAATATTTTATTACTCCTCATAAAAAACTTACAATACAAGTTTTTGTACACATATTTATAGGATGGAGGAGTGAAACCCCAACTCCAAACCAAGATGTGGGACTAATTTATACATGAGAAAAAGGGCCTTTATATGAGATTATTCATAGATCTTCTACAAATTAACATACCGTCCAGGGGTTTTTTTTTGTACATATATGTTAACAATGTACATTTATCGGGGAGGTCCCTGAAATTATGCAAAGTTGGGGGGAGCTCCCAGTAAATAATCCTAAATTATATAAGTTTTACCTCCCCACCTCCTACAGTAACTATATATAGAATAACTAGTCACACCATCTTCCAAATTTAAACTATTTATCGAATGGGAAACAAGGATTTAGAGAATCACCAAATCCCTGGCCGCCTGGAATAGCTCCCTAACATTAGACGCACTTTGGCCAACCCACAATCCAGCCTCTAGTTGACGAGCTTCGACCTCAACAACAGGAACTTTAGCTTTTGCAGCTATTGCTAATGCAAGAGATGTTTTCCCTGTTCCTCTTTCTCCAACAATGAGGACTCCCTGAAAAATCAATTAAAGTTGTTAGATGACAAACCTTCCTCAATTATAGATCAAAAATCTAAAAGGATGAAACGCATTAAAGAATAAAATGATAAGATGTTGTAACAACTAATATCAAAGTACTCATGGATCCCAAATCACTAACTTCAGAAATATATATCAAGATTCTTACAATATCAAAAGTAAAGGTTAATAGCATATTCATGGCAACAATTAAAATATGTATGCCCACATCTAATCTGTTTACATCTCAATCCAAATCCAGACAATTATTCACGAAGACGTGCTAAAGTAATCGAAAAATATTCCTTTCTCAACCTTCCAGGGGGAAAAAGGGAATAGCAACCATGTTGCTTAGTGCTTACCTTCATACATTTAGAGGTAATTAAGTTTATTGATCACTAGTAACAAAATAATAAAATTAAAAATACTAAGTCTAACTCAGAAGTATAAGTTGTAATTTGTCAAGATATTTTATTATTTCTGCAGTCCAAGTCGTCATATTTCAATTTACTATGTATCACCTGCTATAGGGATATTTTAGTCTTTGTGGTTTGCCCTTACTCATATATGTAAGAGTAATAGGCTGATTTTGAATGCAATAGATTATTCCGATCTTTCCACTTGGTATCAGAGTCAGGTTGCCCTAACCGTGTGTATCATGCTTCTCCCTCCTCGCAGCATTCTCCCCCAATCGATCGATACCCCAGCGTCGGTGCTCTTCGTTGTTTTGAGAGGCCCTTAATCTCGTGTCCGCTCATGCGGTCCATCGGGGAGCTCGATCCCGTCACCGGTCGCTGAAGAGGACGACGATGTCTCCTTCTCGTGACGTTGCCGCCTTCCGTTGCTTCTTCAACTGGACATCATCAATCCCATCGGTCTTTGCTGCTCATCGTCGACTTCCTCTGGACCTGTCTTCCTCCAAATCCCTTCGTCGAACCGCGTTGATTCGTCTGAATGTTTCTCCCTGATCCTTCCGAGCAATCCCGTCTGGAGTTTTGATCTCGTCTCCTCTCCCTGTCAACGACAAGGACTTCTTCCGCTGTCCCTATACAGATCCAGACGGCTTTCGTTGTTCCAGCAGATCTTCTGTCGATTTCTGCTGCTCCAGTGGCCACAGTAACTTCTTCCACAGTTCTGCAATTCTGGTGTCGACTCTTCCATGCCCAGATCGAACCTCCTCTTAACATGGATTCCATGGTGTGATTTCTATTTTCTTGGATTGTGTTTGTTCCTTGTTGGTGTGAGGTCATGGGGGATTCTTCTGTGTCCTCTCCGAATATGATGATGCCACAGATGAGTGACCCGTCGCGGACTCATGGCAACTCTGGCTCCTTGAAGATCACCACTATGCCTCTCGATGGAACAAACTATCTTGAATGGTCTCGTGTTACTCTGCATGTGTCACACAGCCACCAGATGTTTGGTTACATAAATGGGACTATTAAGGAGCCTCTCAAGGACGACACCTCTTGGAAACGTTGGGACTCGGAAAATTCCCCCGTTGTCTCCTGGCTCCTACACTCTATGTCACCCAAGGTTTATCGAAGCTACATGTTGATGGATTTTGCATCTGAGTTATGGACTCGGGAACGGGAAACGTACTTACAAATCGGTAGTTCTACCCAGATCTATGAGCTTACTCGTCTCATTTTGGAGTTGAGACAGGGATCTATGACGGTTGCCCCTCCGGATCGCTCGGCTTTAGCTAGTGTTGGTTGTGGCAACAGCAGTACCTCAGTCCCTACCTGTGATTATTATGGGCATGGAGGACATACTCGGGAGGTGTGCTTCATCCTCATCTTGCTCCTGCTGGTCGCGGTCGTGGATGTGGTCGCGGACCCAGACGTGGGTGGACTCGGCAAGGCGGTTCTCGGGTGCTTGATGTTGCGTAATCTACCGAGATCTATGATGATCCAACATGCCCTCGTTCTGGACATTTTACAGCTCGGGAATTGGATGTTCTTCGTCGTCTTCTTCACTCCCAGCTTGACTTTCTATCTGGTGCTTCTACCTCATTTGCTACTGCGACTCCCCCCGGTGCGCATACTGCCACCACCGCTCCTTCTGATTGGATCATTGACAGGATCCTCCTCAGGTTTTGTTTTCTACACACCTTTGTCTGGCAAGGATAAGGTTATTTTTGCTAACGGCACTTTGTCCTCCATTGTGGGCAAAGGAAATATCTCATGCTCTCCTTCTATTTCTTTTGCTTTTGTTCTTCATGTTCCCTCCTTTCCCCGCAATTTACTTTCTATCAGCAACATTACTAGATATCTTAACTGCTATGTGACCTTCTTCCCTGACTCGTGTTTTTCAGGAACTGGATACGAAGCGAAAAATTAGCAGTGGTAGGAACCACGGTGACATGTATTACCTGGATACCCAGCTACCATCTCATGCTCTCTCTTCGATTACTGTTACTGACGATGATGTTCGACGATGGAATCTTCACCTCAGACATCCTTCTTCTGTTTATCTTTACAAACTGTTTCCTGCTTTCTTGTCGTTTATTAAAATTTTATCATGTGACGTTTGTACTATGTATAAACATGTTAGGCATACCTCTGTGCATTTATCTTCTCCTAGTAATACTCTATTTTCTGTTATACATTCTGATGTGTGGGGACCATCCCATGTGGTTTCTTTATCTGGTTTTCGTTGGTTTGTATTATATTTATTAACTGTTTTTCGAGAACACTTGGGTCTATTTGTTAAAGAAAAAAATGACGTTTTTTTCCTTGTTTTCAAGTGTTTCATAAGATGGTGCAGACCCAGTTTGATGGAAAATTTTGTGTTCTTCGTAATGACAATGGGGAGGGGGGAATATGATGATCGTGGTTTGTTTGGCTCGTACCTCACTAGTCATGGTATCTTTGCATCAAACCACCTGTGTTCACACTTCCACACAAAACGGGGTTGCTGAACAGGAGAATCGACACCTCCATGAGGTGGCATGTTGTCTTCTCTACACTATGCACCTTCCAAAATCATATTGAGGTGATGTTGTTCTCACTGCTTCTCATCTTATCAATCGTCTTCCTTCACAGGTTTTAGATTATGTTACTCATATTGCCCGCCTCTCTTCCATGTATGTTGTTCATACCTCTCATCTGTCACCTCGTGTATTTATGTGTTTATGCTTTGTGCATGTTTATCAGCATCATAGGGACAAACTTGACCTTCGGGCTCAACGTTATGTCTTTATTGGTTATTCCTCCGCCACGAAAACATATCGTATTACCACCCTCCATCCAGGCGTATTTTCTGTACCATCGATGTTACCTTTCGAGAGGAGGAATCCTATGATCCGGATTTGACTCACTCTCTTCGTCGGGGGGAGATTGGTGGCACTGCTTTCGAGACTCCTGTTCCTCCTTCTATTACTTCCATCCCAACTCAGTCTTATATGCAGGTCCCTATATCTCCCATTAAGGTACCATTGTCGCCTCATATCCAAGTACCTTTGCTTTCTTCTTTGATCCCTCCCCTTCCTCATATATACCTTCGTCGTTGAAAGATTAATCGGTGGTCTAATCACCTAGAGGGGGGTGAATAGGTGTTCCAAGGATTTTAGACCCTTTTAAAATGTGAACTGATCTAGCTCAAAAAAAGTAAAACAAGCAACACAGAAAAGCACACAGTTATTTATAGTGGTTCCCCAGATTATGGGTACTCCACTGTCCCTCTCCACCTATCTAGAAGTGTGCTAGACTAGGTCAACTCCTCCAAAAACTCAGATCAAAAATCTTACTCCTGAGAGTCTTTACTCCTACAACTCAGGAACCCAACAAGTTCTCTACCTCAGATCCACTCCTTGGATCCTACCTCAGCTGCAAACAGCAGCCCTACCTCAGAGGGATAGCACTCCTACAACTCAGATTCACCTCTGAATCCTACCCCAGGTCTCCACAAGACCCTACCTCAGGCATACAGCAAAGCCTTACACTCAGGCCTTCTCTTCAGCACTACACTCAGGCTAACAGCACAGCCCTACCTCATATCTCAGATAGATCTTACAACAAAGAAGATAGTAGAATTTGTTTACAATATTTTAACTCTAGAAAATATTCTTTTTGCATCTTGAGTCTTCTTAGAACTTTTTCTGAAAAGAAAGTCTTCTTCAACAGCAGCACTGGATCAATCAACAGAAATGCTTTCGTAACAGGATCAGTGCTGAGCTTCCTTGAGAATAGAAGTCTTCTTGCTCTCTAGAATGAGAGCTTTCATTTTCTTGAAGCTTTTCTTCTTCTTCTTCTTTTGAGAGCTTGTTATTTACTGTTCTATTTCTTTTTGATGGTCGGCAAACTCTTCTCTTTTAGATTTCACAAAGTTATCAAGCTCAAAGGTTAGGGTTTGCTGACCCTCTTTTATCCTTTTATAGCTCTGACTCTTCAAACGGTCGAGACCTTAAAAGATTTTGTCTCATACTACTTTTCAAAAGTGATTGATTTGACATCTGCTTTTGTTGTCTCTGTCAATTTGAAATCCCGTCTTCTGAGTTTGACAAGACGATATCGTTGTGTGAAGTTGGTTAACACAATGATAAATGACTTAGCGGTTTTCTCCTGAGCTCTTGCAACGATATCGTTGTGTGGATCTTGTTGTCACGACGATAAGTGACTTAGAAAACTTTTCTTGAGCTTTCACAACGATATCGTCGTGTGAAGCTTGTTGTCACGACGATAAATAACTTAGCAGACTTTCCTTAAGCTCTCACAGCGATATCGTCATGTGAAGTTTGTTGTCACGACGATATCGTCGTGTTTTTATTATCATGTCGATTGTTGACTGACTTCTTTTGCTGCCTCCTGTGAGTGATCAAAACAATATCGTCGTGTGAGTGTCACATACACGACGATATTTTACTTAGAGATATTGTGTTTGATCTCCAAACATTATATATAGGATATATGATGTCCCATCCTGCTCATGTCACATCAGATAGATATTAAATACAAAATGTACTTATCATTGACTTAGGGACTTCTGCAAATCTAGAATATTGTGGGCAGTGAACCCAACAATCTTCCCATATTTGAAGAAGTCACACCTCAGCAAATGATAAAGCACAATAATGAGAAATAACAGACAATAAGAGCAAAGAGTAGAAAATATTCAGAACATTGCAGTGCACAACACAAGAAATATCATCAGCATATTATAAATTTATAAGTGTTGAAATGTTTTGAATTTTAAAACATTTCTACATTTGCCCATTAAATGAAAGCCAACTATTCTTCAGGTTCTCTTATGACTATTCCACCTCTTTCTTGACAGCAACCCCTTTTTCTTTTCATGTTGTCTGGTGAAATAGCCATAAAGCTTTGGATGATACTTTAATGGTTCTTCTGCATCTCCTAGAATCTTTCCTGTCAGCTTATCCTTTTTGTAGATTCTTCTTATTTCTTCTTGATTTTCATGTTTGGTCCATTAGATGTACAGTTTGGCCCTGTCAGTTTTCTTTATCCTGATATGTTCTCATGCAATTAAGATTATTTCCCTTGATTTGGGGCTCCACTGCTCATAATCCTGTTTCTTTTCCATTTCCTCCTTGTACCTTTTCTTTCTTAGCTTGATTTCATCCTCCTCAGATGCAATCCCCTTCCCTTTGCCTTGTTCAGCAGCAATATGTACTTCAGATGTGGCAGGGGCAGGTACTTCAGTAGGTTCATCATAATAGATAGAGGGAAGGTTCATTGCTTCCCTTATAGAATTAGAGGTCCAGATGGAATGTTCACCACTCGCCTTTATCATTGATCTCTCCCCCTTTAGGACTTCTTCAGATAGGTCCTTTTGCAGATTGACTTGAAGATTTAGAATCTTGTCCTTCAGCATATTGATTTCACCAGCCAAATGATTGTTTGTCTCTAGAAGATGGTTGTCCAGCTCTTGACTACAGAAGCCCAATCATTCTAGGGTGATCTGATAGGACCCCCCGGGCTATGCTGGATTTTACTACTAGGTGGGTCGCACCTAGCCAGCCCTCCGGGGAAGGAACCTATCAGGGCCGCGGCCCCCACACCCCAACCCGTCTCCAGGACCAGTTTAATCACTGGCGGGTTGTTGAGGTCGGGGCTTGAACCCCCGACCTCCTTGATGAGAACCTTTCAACCCAGGCCTCATCACCAACTGAGCCGCGCGGGTTGGGGTGTGGGGGACGCGGCCCTGATAGGTTCCTTCCCCGGAGGGCTGGCTAGGTGCGACCCACCTAGTAGTAAAATCCAGCGTAGCCCGGGGGGTCCTATCATAAAAGTGCACTTTTATGTTAGGACGGTTCATCAATCCCAAATGGGACCCGGACGGCACAGTGGGCTACACCGTGGCCGGTAATTGGCTCCGCCCAACAGGGCCGCGACCTGCACACCCCAACCCTTGCTGGCACCCAGTCTAAGTGTCGTGGGAGGGGTCGGGGTGTGCGGGTCGCGGCCCTGTTAGGCGGAGCCAATTACCGGCCACGGTGTAGCCCACTGTGCAGTCCGGGTCCCATTTGGGATTGGTGAACCGTCCTAACATAAAAGTGCACTTTTATGATAGGACCCCCGGGCTACGCTGGATTTTACTACTAGGTGGGTCGCACCTAGCCAGCCCTCCGGGGAAGGAACCTATCAGGGCCGCGGCCCCCACACCCCAACCCGTCTCCAGGACCAGTTTAATCACTGGCGGGTTGTTGAGGTCGGGGCTTGAACCCCCGACCTCCTTGATGAGAACCTTTCAACACATGCCTCATCACCAACTGAGTCGCGGCTCAGTTGGTGATGAGGCCTGTGTTGAAAGGTTCTCATCAAGGAGGTCGGGGGTTCAAGCCCCGACCTCAACAACCCGCCTCAATTAAACTGGTTGAGGAGACGGGTTGGGGTGTGGGGGCCGCGGCCCTGATAGGTTCCTTCCCCGAGGGCTGGCTAGGTGCGACCCACCTAGTAGTAAAATCCAGCGTAGCCCAGGGGGTCCTATCATAAAAGTGCACTTTTATGATACGGCCCACCCAACCAGGTCAGCACGGTGGATCACATCGAGGCCCAGGGCGGCCGTACTAGGGCCGCGGCCCATACACCCCAACCCGTCTCCCCTTTATATTCTCCAGGGCGGGTTATTGAAGGCGCGTACAGTCATGGCCACGCTGGGTTTTGAACACCCGACCTCCCTTGACAAGAAGGTCTTAACACACCCCTCATCACCAACTGAGCCGCGGCTCAGTTGGTGATGAGGCCTGTGTTGAAAGGTCCTTATCAAGGAGGTCTGGGGATCGAATCCCAACCTCAACAACCCGCCTCAATTAAACTGGTTGAGGAGACGGGTTGGGGTTGTTGAAATTGTTGAAGTGGAAGTTAGAGGAATTTTGGACCTGGGCGGTCTGGGAGGAGGTCGGGCGGTCTGTCTTGACCGCACGGCCTGGCGGTCTGCCTCTGCGGTCTGGCTTGTCTAAGCCTAGCTGCGGTCTCCTGGCTTGATCGCTGGTATGGGTCCAAGGCGGCTGAAGGTGAAGGCCGCGCGGTCTGTCTGTGACCGCGTGGCGGGTTGATCGTCTTCAGGTGAGCGCGGTCTGCTCGTGATCACGTGGCGGGTTGTTTTCCTCAAGGCTGTGGCGGTCTGGTGTGACCGCACAGCTTGATCCAGGTTTTCTCCAGAATGCGGTCTGGTGGCTGACCGGGCTTTCTGGTGGTATTCGCGGACTAAGGGACTTAGTCGCGCGGTCTCAGTTCGCGGTCTCAGGAGACTGGTATGCGAGCTGGACGTTGTTCGCGGTCTCAGGAGGAGACCGGCATGCGGACAGGAGTTCGCGGTCTGATGGCGAACTGGCTGTGTTCGCGGTCTCTAGCGAACACAGGTGGCGAGCAGTTTCGTGGCGGTCTGGCGATCTCCTTGTGGAGTCGCGATCTCATTATGAGAGTGGCGGTCTCTCATGGTTTGGTTGAAGCTGGCGAGCTCACCTAAAATGAAGCAGGAGTACTATTGTTGATCGCGCGGTGTGACCGGTTAGGTCGCGCGGTCTGGAGGGTGGTGATCCTATCTCATAGGGTGGTGACTGGATCAGGTTTCACGCCTATAAATAGGACCCATCGGCAGCAATAATCAAAAGACACACCAAGTGTAAGCTTCTGCGGATAGTGCGGGCAGCAGCGATCACCTCTTCCTCTGAAAGTGTTCGGGCGGTCTGCGGCTTGGAGTTGTGTTGCTGGAGTTCGGGAGAATCAGGAGTTCGGAAGAAGGGGTGCGGTCTGATCAGCGGTCTGGTGTTGTTCTGAGATCGGCAGCGGGTTGCGGTCTGGCAGGTTGCTGAGGTCGCAAGGGAGACCGCGCGGTCTCAAGTTATCTTCAACTTGTTCTTTTTTCCTTTGGTGTTTGTGCTGGCGAAATCATGTCTCGCCAAGCATGCCTTGCCTTGTAATTTGAAGTTGCTATCAATAAAGATCTCTTGTTTCCCTCCATTTGCTTCTGGTTGTTTGGCTTGTGAACTCTAAGTTGTATGATTCCTGCTCACTTCATAAAGATCCGAAAAATTTCACATGGTATCAGAGCCAGGTTGGAGTGGATAGAGCAGTGAGCAACTTAGAGTAGTCATCGCCTTTGTGAAGAAGGAACCAGTGGTAGAGCAATGGAAGCGAGGGGTCTTGGAATTGAGATGCTTACATCGACTAACTTCAAGAAGTGGAAGTCGTGTATGCAAAGCTATCTTCTAGGTGAGGACCTCTGGGAGGTAGTTGGAGGAGATCAGACGGAGGAAGTTGTCCCGGAAGGGGATAATGGGGCTGAGGTGAGAACTTGGAGGAGGACGAATGCGAATGCAGATTTCACTCTGAAGAGGGCAATTTCACCTGATCTGTTTGATCACATTCTGGGATGTGGATCAGCTGCGGAGATCTGGAGAGCCCTGGATGGGCTGTTTAACAAGAAGAATGTAGCGAGGCTACAGTTCTTGGAGAATGAGCTGGCAAGGTCGGCTCAGCGTGATCTTTCTATCTCCACTTTCTTTATGAAGATGAAGAACTTGTGCGCTGAAATCTCAGCATTGGATCCTGATGAGCCTATCTCTGAGGCGAAGCTGAAGAGGCACATTATATGCGGCTTGCAGAAGGAATATGTTGTCTTTGTGACGTCGGTGCAGGGATGGGCAAATCAGCCGTCTCTGTTGGAGCTGGAGAACTTGCTTGCATCGCAAGAAAGTTTGGCAAGGCAGATGGTGGGGGTGTCGGTGGCTGGGGGAGATGGCGAGGTGCTCTTCTCGGGGAAGAAGAAGAAGTGGGATAAGAAGAAGAAGATCGCGGGAGACAATGGGCCTTCAACTTCTGGACAGCAGGAAAGGGGGTATGCTCCCAAGGCTGACAGGAAGAAGAAGGGTGAAGGTCTGAAGTGCTTCAAGTGTGGCAAGTATGGCCACATCAGGAAGGATTGCAGGGTGGTCACCCAAGCTGGGCATGCTGTGGAGAAGGAGGAAGCTGAGGCCAGGCACATTCAAGGAGGTTGGGGAGGAGCCTTCTCGGCTTCTGTTGGAGCTTCGGCTCCTATCAACTATCTGGAGGACTGGATCGTGGACTCGGGGTGTGGTCATCACCTCACCGGAGACGAGACCAAGCTTTCTTCTGCACAGCCCTATACAGGTAACAATACAATCATTACTGTTGATAATACTGTGCATCCAGTAGAGAAGGTGGGGGTTGTTTCCTTGGACAGTGATAGAGGGCCACTTACTTTGAAGATTGTCTATCACGTGTCTGGTATGAGAAAAAACCTCTTCTTTGTGACCAACGCTGTAGACGTTGGGTATCACGTTCTGTTCGGCCCAACAGAAGTGAAGTTTCTACGCAACTTTGAGGCTGTAAAGGCCGAGATCGTTCATGTCGGGAGACGGGCAAAGGACTTGTTCGTTTTATCGACAAGTTCCTACGTCGACAAGATGAAGACAAATGATGGTGTCGTTATATGGCATGAGAGGTTGGGGCACGTAGGGATGGACAAGCTGAAAGCTATGGCGGTGAGAGGTCTGGTCAAGGGCCTGCCAAGTCTATCCTCCTACGGTGAAGGTCATGTTTGCGCGGGATGTCAGTTCGGCAAGTCTCATCGACTACCGTTTGACAAATCGCAGACAAGGAGTAGTGTGCCGTTGGAGTGCATCCACGGTGACTTAATGGGACCTACTGCTACCACAAGCCTCGGAGGCAACAGATATATGTTGGTGTTGATCGATGATTACACCAGATATGTCTGGTATATTTCCTGAAGGAGAAGGCGGAGGCGTTTACCAAGTTTGTGGAGTTCAAGGAGTTCGTGGAGGGTCGGCTAGGACTGCGGGTGAAGAAGCCGGGGACTGACAACGGAGGGGAGTTCACCTCCAGTGAGTTCTCTACTTTTTGCAGAAAGACAGGCATCCGGAGAGAGCTTACTTGTGCACATACTCCACAGCAGAACGGAGTTGCAGAGCGGAAGATCCGTCATCTGACGGAGACCTGCAAGTGTTGGTTGCATGCCAAGAGTATCCCAAAGTCCTTCTGGGCGGAGGGAATGTCTTGTGCTGCCTACGTCATCAACAGAATGCCTTTGAGTCCCATCAACATGTTGACTCCGCATGAGATGATGTTCAAGGAGAAGCCAAGCGTGGCACACCTTAGGGTGTTTGGTTCCACCTGCTACGTGCATGTTCCAGATGCTCTTCGGACGAAGCTAGATACGAAAGCAAGGAAGCTAGTCTTCGTGGGATATGATGAGCGGAAGAAAGGTTGGAAGTGCATGGACCCGGAGACGCGAAGATTTGTTGTATATCGCGACGTCGTGTTCGATGAGGTGACATCTTACAAGGGGTCTTCTGGTGTGGAGCTACCAGAAAGCAGGGTGGAGGTGCCGGAGAAAGCTGTGGAGGATCTTCAGGTGGAGCTACCTGTGTCACCAGGTGGTCCATCTCCTTCTAGTTCCGAGACGGGGGCTTCTGGTTCAGGGAGCAGGGGGAGCGATGCTCCTAGCACGTCTGGAAGAGGAGCTATGGAAGAAGCAGCTGAAGATAATGCGGTTCAGGGGAAGGAGCTGAGGAGGTCGAAGCGAGCGATCGTTGCCCCTGATCGCTATACAGGAGGAAATGCAGTGAGCTTCGTCTCATGTTTCTTCGCTGGTCCCTTGGATGAGAGGGAGCCGTCGAGCTTTGAGAAGACCAGAGGCGTGAAGGAGTGGGACATTGCTATGCAAGAATTGATGGCAGCTCTCGAGAAGAATGAGACTTGGTCTCTTGTGCCCAAGCTCAAGGGCACCACTCCTGTGACATGCAAGTGGGTCTACAAGCTCAAGAAGAAAGCTGACGGCAGCATCGAGCGGTACAAGGCTCGCCTTGTAGCTCGGGGGTTCTCGCAGCAATACGGTGAAGACTACGAGGAGACTTTCAGTCCGGTGGCAAAAATGACTTCAGTTCGGTTCATCATTGTCTTGGCGGCGTTCAGTGGATGGGAGATTTGGCAGCTCGACGTCAAGAACGCTTTCTTGTACGGCGAGATTGACAAGGATATCTTCATGGTCCAGCCACCAGGCTTTGTGTCTGAAGATTTTCCGGAGCATGTCTGCAAGATGAAGAAGGCCCTGTATGGGTTGAAGCAAGCGTCGAGGGCGTGGTACGGGAAGATCGTAGAATACCTCCTATTCTGTAGATTTGGTGTTTCAGACTCAGACTCAAGCTTGTTCGTCAAGATGAGCGGGGAGCTTCAAGTCATCGTGCTGCTATACGTCGACGATATGATCGTGACGGGGAACTCAAAGGAGGAGGTAGCGCAGCTTCGTGCAGAGCTATCTATAAGGTTTGAGATGAAGGATCTGGGTGAGCTTCACCATTTCCTTGGACTCGAGGTGCAGAGGAAGGAGAGTGGAGTACTGGTGTCCCAGGCTGGATATGCGGAGCGGATCGTTGAGCGATTCGGCATGAAGGAAGGCAAGTGCATCTCCACACCTCTGGAGAAGGCTATGAAGCTTCGGAAGGATGAGGGAAGGATTCTGCAAGATCCGTTGGTCTTCCGGGCTCTGGTTGGGAGCTTGATCTATCTGACGATTACCAGGCCGGATATTGCATATGCAGTTGGCAGGGTAAGTCGGTACATGGCGGAGCCAAGGAAGCCTCATCTGCTAGCGGCCAAGAACATTCTGAAGTATGTCAAGGCGACCTCGGATATGGGTCTCCTTTACAGGAGGGATGCGGGCTTCGAGGTGCATGGGTGCATGGACTCTGATTACGGGGGAGATTCGGATGATCGGAAGTCGACGTCTGGATACGTCTTCATGGCGGGCCCCACGGCTATATCATGGTGCAGCAAGAAGCAGGATTCCGTGTCGGTCTCAACCACGGAAGCGAAATACAAGGCTTCGGCCTTGGCAGCTCAGGAAGCCATCTGGCTTAGGAGGTTGGTTGGAGACGTCCATAAGGAGGTTCGGGAGCCGACTCTGCTCCGCGGTGACAATGAGAGTGCTCTCAAACTGGTAACCAATCCAGTTTGTCACGCGAGGACCAAGCATATCGAGATCGAGCATCACTTCATACGGGAGAAGGTGCTGGAGGGATCTCTTTCGGTCGAGCATGTGCGGAGTGCGGACAACATGGCGGACATCTTCACAAAGGCGCTGGCAAAGGGGTCGTTCACACGGCTAAGGAACCTACTGGGGCTAGTTTCAACTTTCCACTTCAAGGGGGAGTGTTGAAATTGTTGAAGTGGAAGTTAGAGGAATTTTGGACCTGGGCGGTCTGGGAGGAGGTCGGGCGGTCTGTCTTGACCGCACGGCCTGGCGGTCTGCCTCTGCGGTCTGGCTTGTCTAAGCCTAACTGCGGTCTCCTGGCTTGATCGCTGGTATGGGTCCAATGCGGCTGAAGGTGAAGGCCGCGCGGTCTGTCTTTGACCGCGTGGCGGGTTGATCGTCTTCAGGTGAGCGCGGTCTGCTCGTGATCGCATGGCGGGTTGTCTTCCTCAAGGTTGTGGCGGTCTGGTGTAACCGCACAGCTTGATCCAGGTTTTCTCCAGAATGCGGTCTGGTGGCTGACCGGGCTTTCTGGTGGTATTCGCGGACTAAGGGACTTAGTCGCGCGGTCTCAGTTCGCGGTCTCAGGAGGAGACTGGTATGCGAGCTGGACGCTGTTCGCGGTCTCAGGAGGAGACCGGCATGCGGACAGGAGTTCGCGGTCTGATGGCGAACTGGCTGTGTTCGCGGTCTCTGGCGAACACAGGTGGCGAGCAGCTTCGTGGCGGTCTGGCGATCTCCTTGTGGAGTCGCGATCTCATTATGAGAGTGGCGGTCTCTCATGGTTTGGTTGAAGCTGGCGAGCTCACCTAAAATGAAGCAGGAGTACTATTGTTGATCGCGCGGTGTGACCGGTTAGGTCGCGCGGTCTGGAGGGTGGTGATCATATCTCATAGGGTGGTGACTGGATCAGGTCTCACGCCTATAAATAGGACCCATCGGCAGCAATAATCAAAAGACACACCAAGTGTAAGCTTCTGCGGATAGTGCGGGCAGCAGCGATCACCTCTTCCTCTGAAAGTGTTCGGGCGGTCTGCGGCTTGGAGTTGTGTTGTTGGAGTTCGGGAGAATCAGGAGTTCGGAAGAAGGGGTGCGGTCTGATCAGCGGTCTGGTGTTGTTCTGAGATCGGCAGCGGGTTGCGGTCTGGCAGGTTGCTGAGGTCGCAAGGGAGACCGCGCGGTCTCAAGTTATCTTCAATTTGTTCTTTTTCCTTTGGTGTTTGTGCTGGCGAAATCATGTCTCGCCAAGCATGTCTTGCCTTGTAATTTGAAGTTGCTATCAATAAAGATCTCTTGTTTCCCTCCATTTGCTTCTGGTTGTTTGGCTTGTGAACTCTAAGTTGTATGATTCCTGCTCATTTCATAAAGATCCGAAAAATTTCACAGGGGTGTGGGGGCCGCGGCCCTGTTATGGGCTCCGGATTGGGGGCCACTATGGATCATTGTCGTGGACTGCTTCGCGTGGTGCGGTATTTGAGCAGCTGGTATTGCCCACCGGTACGGGTGAAGCCTTACCCATAACATAAAAAGTGCACTTTTATGATACGGCCCACCCAACCAGGTCAACACGGTGGATCACACCGAGGCCCAGGGCGGCCGTACCAGGGTCGCGGCCCATACACCCTAACCCGTCTCCCCTTTATATTCTCCAGGGCGGGTTGTTGAAGGCGCGTACAGCCATGGCCACGCTGGGTTTTGAACACCCGACCTCCCTTGACAAGAAGGTCTTAACACACCCCTCATCACCAACTGAGATGCGGGTCAGTTGGTGATGAGGCCTGTGTTGAAAAGTTCTCATCAAGGAGGTCGGGGGTTCAAGCCCCGACCTCAACAACCCGCCAGTGATTAAACTGGTCCTGGAGACGGGTTGGGGTGTGGGGGCCGCGGCCCTGATAGGTTCCTTCCCCGGAGGGCTGGCTAGGTGCAACCCACCTAGTAGTAAAATCCAGCGTAGCCCGGGGGGTCCTATCATAAAAGTGCACTTTAATGATACGGCCCACCCAACCAGGTCAGCACGGTGGATCACACCGAGGCCCAGGGCGGCCGTACCAGGGCCGCGACCCATACACCCTAGCTCGTCTCCCCTTTATATTCTCCAGGGCGGGTTGTTGAAGGCGCGTACAGCCATGGCCACGCTGGGTTTTGAACACCCGACCTCCTTTGACAAGAAGGTCTTAACACACCCCTCATCACTCAAATTGGTCATTTTGGACTATTAACCCGGTGTGGATAGCATCCTCAACCTCGGTGATTTTATTGATCACTTATACTACTTGAGCAGGGAGCTCAGTGTCATGCTCTCCCTCGCTTGCAGCATTATCTGTACTTCTGTCAGGCATGTTCCCCAAGGAGTCATCAAGATTTTCAGCAAGCTCCATTTCTTCACCCTGAGCATCACCTTCAGTGGCACTTGGTTCAGTGCTTTGTACTGAAACTTGGACTGTAAAGTCTCTTTGCTCTACCTCCTCAGAATTTGAAAGATTGGGATCAAGCACTGGCTCACTTCCTGAGGAGGAGCTTTCTTCACTTTCTACATCTTTCACTACTTTCTTCCCCTTGGGAGATTTTTTCAAAACTTTCTCCCACCTTTCTAGTACCTTAATGTTCATTCTTTTCATGTGATGAATTTTGACTCCCAATTTCTTGTTGAAATGATCAGGATATGACTGCAGGAAGAAGAGGGATAGTATTCTACCAAGGTTGGACACTTGAATGCTTTCTTGAATTTTCTGTAAGATAACCTGAGCACAATTGGTTTTCTTGATTAGGATTATCCTTGTCATCAGGTCAAACATTGACTTGGAGATCCTATCATGGGACCCCACCTTGCAGAGAAGGGCTTTCCCAACAATATCAGCTAGCAGCTTTCCTTGCTGATTGAAGTGCTTTCTTTCTAAGGACTCATAGGTCTTCTTAGAATGCCCACACCATTCTAGGGCATCATCCAGGTCCTGCTTTGTGACATGTTCATATTCTTTTCCATTAGCAAATAGGGGCAGATGTAGCACTTTGGCCAGTCTCTTGTAAGTGACTTTCACTTTCATTCCATTGATTTTACTATTGATTGACTTTCCAGATGAGCCAACTTTGGCATTAGAATAGAACTCAAGCACTTCCCTTCTCATGATCACAGTAGGTTCCGTCAGCACAAACTGCAAGTCGACGGAGTCGAACCGTCTAATAACTGCTTGAATAATTGAGGCCTTCTGAAATCCATTTCTCACCAATTCACTGCCTTCATACAGATATCCTTCTCCCTTTGGAGCCATTTCTTTGACACTTGAAGGAGAGCTGAGTTGTATCGACTTGTCTACCCCCGCGAGACGGAGAGCACGCGGCGGCTTTTTAGGGCAAACGTAGCTTATGTTTTAATTTCAAGACATTTGACACCTATTTATAGATTTTATTGTGGAAAGTGAAAAGCCGCATACCTGGGATTTGATCAATTTCAAATCCAATGGCTGAGATTAGTTCATTTAGAATTTCTGATTTGACAGATAAACAAAAGGATATCGTTATGTCATCACGACGATATGGTTTTTTGGACAAAACGATATGGTCTTTGATTGCTCTTATGCACAAATACAGTGGCTTCGCAGACGAATTATCGGTATATGTAAAAAAATATCGGAAACGTGTTATTTTGTCCATGAAACCTTTATGTCGGCCGGCATGTCAGCCATGTCGGAAGATATCCACAACATTGATCTCAAGTATTCTTTACTTTTCATAATATATTGGAGTTTAGGAAATTTTGACATGTGCTAATGAGCTTAAGATAATGTGGTATTGACCTTATCTTGTACGAGGACAGGGCTCAACTCTCACTAATAGTGGTTTCAAAAAATATGTACATACATGTAATCCTCCTGTCCCTTTCCTGCTCATCAACCATTTACTGTAATCCATTTAAAACTGGCTGAAGGAGTTTTGCTACCATAGATTGCATTGGCATCCTGTTATACTAAACCATCGCCATCATTATCAAAACTTTTTCCATAAGCAACTTCTGCAAGGTGCGGTGTATTAAAATAAAATAAGTAACAAATCAATTCTAACATGACATAATGGCCCTTAAAGAATAAGCTCTTAAAAAGATTTGAAGAAAAAAAATACATTATAAAGCATGAAAAAATAATTGGAGAAAGATAATTTACAGAACGAGCATACCCGAGGTGAACGAGCTCCTCTTTCCCTAAAAGCTGTAGGATTTTGTAAGCATGTCACAATGTCATTTATTTCATCCCTCATAGACTCCACGCTAGAAAAATCTTCCAGCCTAATTGGAGGGTTCTTTATTCTCTACAAGAAAAGCAAGAAAGATTACATTATCTTAAGAAATGCAAAGGAAAGAAGATTAAACACATTATATTTATCTTTCTTGATTACTTGATTTCATTCACACCTTCATCTGATCAAATGCAGATCTTATAGGATCAAGGCCTTCCTTTCTCTTTTGGATCCTTCTATTCCGCTTATAATTAAGGTAATATTTCTGCAAAATTCATGCAAATGATACAAAATAGAATAGTTAAATTTACACTTCAAACAATTAAAATCAAATAATCTAAAAGTAATTGGGCAACTTTATTTCCTTCCAATTCCTTTCACAGCAATTCGATCTAAATGCCTAATTAGAGAATCTTTGTCCTCAATGTTACATGCCCAAGCGGGTGAAATATTAATCACAAATCTAAATTGACCTATACCCAAACACCAATTCTATTTTTATTTACCCATATCGAAAATGTCATGTCCAAAAGGATAAGCTAAAGTGCCTCATGCCTGCAATTCTCACAACAGACATCATCAGTCCCCTTGTCAGACCCTTCTCTACTTCTGTCCTCATACAAAAGAAGGATGGTAGTTGATGGCGAGCTGCGCCAGGTTAACATCTCAGGCAAGTACCCGGTCCCAATGATACAGGAGTTGCATGACGATTTCGGGGAGCTACGCATTTCTTTAAACTAAACTTGTGGTCTAGTTTCCACCAAATACTAGTACACACATAAGAGATCCACAAGACAGCATTCAGCACACATGACGAACATTTTTAGTTATTGGTCAAGCCAGCTAGTCCGCAAGATTTGGACCGGCGAGAGATGATTTCGTGCATCCAAAAAAGTTGTGACCCATATATATTGAAAAGAGTGGGTTACAATGATTCAAACGACCCTCCACTGACCCAGGAGTCGAAAGAACTTCCACTCTACACACCAAAAAAGTTATGCAAGAGAGGTAGAGAGATTGTGAGTATGTTTCACACTAAGATGCGAGATCTTAGGATGATTCAGGATGTCCCTCCTCTCTAATGTTCACTCTTATTTATAATAATAGAGAGCTTATCTGGCAGACAGGCTACAGAGAAACCCAGGCAGGTTACACAAAAGGCTACAGGAAGACAGAAGACGGATGTCGTTGGCGTGTTCTCATGGTGTGGCACCTGAAAGCTGGCACAAAAGCTATGCAAATACTCCATGGGATTTTGTGAGCGCTCGCATTCAGCACACATGACGAACATTTTTAGTTATTGGTCAAGCCAGCTAGTCCGCAAGATTTGGACCGGCGAGAGATGATTTCGTGCATCCAAAAAAGTTGTGACCCATATATATTGAAAAGAGTGGGTTACAATGATTCAAACGACCCTCCACTGACCCAGGAGTCGAAAGAACTTCCACTCTACACACCAAAAAAGTTATGCAAGAGAGGTAGAGAGATTGTGAGTATGTTTCACACTAAGATGCGAGATCTTAGGATGATTCAGGATGTCCCTCCTCTCTAATGTTCACTCTTATTTATAATAATAGAGAGCTTATCTGGCAGACAGGCTACAGAGAAACCCATGCAGGTTACACAAAAGGCTACAGGAAGACAGAAGACGGATGTCGTTGGCGTGTTCTCATGGTGTGGCACCTGAAAGCTGGCACAAAAGCTATGCAAATACTCCATGGGCTTTTGCGAGCGCTCGCGGCTACTTTGAAGCAGTACTTGGAGGATGGAAGTTCTTGTCCATTTCTAAGTCCTCACAGGCTAGGCGACTACTCGGAACAAGCTTGGCGAGTACTTCTGGAAACTCTATGAGCCCTGTGGAAAGAGTTCTGCAAGGTTGAAGTACACTTCTAGCTAGCGAGCTCTCCTAGGGCCTAGTGAGAGCTCGTGAGGGCTATGGAAAGTTCTCGGTACGGATTGGTGAATACTCCAAAGTTCATCCATGGTCTGATGCTCTTCCAGCTAACCTCTTTGCATCTGCTTTAGAATCACATTGTCGGCATACTCGGGGTAGACATTGAGGATGGGGGAGGCATGGCGAATGATAACAAGGTTTTTAGCATGGAGTGGATGTTGGGGAGTGCGGCGTAAGGGATCGGCAATATTGGGAAACCAAATTTGAATCAGGTGCTCTCAGCAGCCGGTAGCAAAGACATTAATGCTAGTAAGGATTGAACAAGATTAAGCAACAAAAAACGAGGTAGACAAAGGGCGCAGATGTTGGCGTGGAGGTGAGCAAAGAAAGCGATGGTGGTGTATCGTTAATGGTATTTGGGGTCGACGACAGGGTTGGGATCGACTAGGTTTGGGATGAAGGTGTAGGAAGGTGTGTCAGACTATTCAAGCGAGGGAGATGCGATGTTAGTGGCACTGGACTTGATTGATGTAGACATAGTTGTGTGAGGAAGAGTATGCATCGGGCTCGTTGATTCTAGTTGTAAGTGAGGTAGCCAAAGTTGCGAGTGGAGGATGTGTTTCAATCGGGAATGAGTTGGGAATGAGAGGGATGGTCAAATGGTGGGAAGTGCAAGGATTTTGATATAAACAGTTGGCTCGTCATTGGGGACAATATTAGGTAGCCGCGTAGAAGCCAATCGAGCACGTCAGAGTTTGTAGAAATTTTTTGGAAAGCCAAAGGAGGAGCCAGGGTACAGTAAGTAAAGTTGGAGTAATCGGATGATGTCGTGAATCATGTGCATTAGTGCAAAAAAGCTTGTGAGAACCGCGTCCATAAGGTTGAAACTAGCATGCGTTGAAGAGATGGTTGTGTTCATCTTGACAAGAGATGCAAGTTCAGATCCCAACGGCTAATGGAGACAGTGGGCATTATCCGACAAATCGGACCAAATTGTTACACATCGGAAAATGAAGGATGCAATCGAACATGAAAGAGAAAGATACAACTCGAGAGACAAATTCCTGGCAAACTCTTAGTCATGGTTCCCTCAAGGAGTCCCCTCTCAAAAGAGAGGTACAAAATAGAAATTCCAAGATTCTCACTAATTCACCCAAACCTCCTTATAGAGGAAGGGAAACACTCCTAATAAGACAGAGATAGCATACTATTTAATGCAATTATACATAAAAGATAAAATAAAAATAGACGCTCTAAATCTTCTTTACCCGTAGGGTTCTTCTAAGTGTACATACATATCATCTCATCACCTTGATATGGAAATGTGAATATCGTAGGTTTTTAATTTTCCATTTTTCTTTATTCGGTGATTTAGGTAATAATCCGGGATATATTTTTTTTTGCAATATTAAAAAAATGTGAATTTTTTTTTGCAATATTCTTCCTCTCCTCTTAAAGGGGAGCCTTGGCACACCGGTTGAGATATTTTCGTATGACCTTGAGGTCACAAGTTCGAGTCCTGGAAGCAGACACTTGCAAAAAAGCAGGGTAAGGTTTGCCTACCATTCACCCTTGTGGTGAGACCCTTCACCGGACCCTCACTACGCAGGGATGCTTTGTGCACCGGGCTGCCCCCTTTATTCTTCCTCTCCTCTTCACCTTTTGCCATGATTATCCTGCTTCCCATTTTTACTTCTACAATTCAGCAGCTCACATCCACAAGCTTTCATGCCGCCAGCTTGACCACTATTTTGCTTAAACTATTGTTGTATTCCCACATAACCAGGAAGTGGCCATTTCATGTTCATCTTCTCTGGTTTTGTAAAATCCTCATGCACTCCTCATTGGGAACAAAGCCAGAAGACTTTGAGAGACCGTCTGATTCATCATCGATCTCTTCATTGTTCTTCATCATTCATCATTGTTAGTGGCTGCAGTCAGAGGTTATCCCAGCATGCTTTGTTCTCATGCAGTTGTGAAAAAAAGTCCTCATCTCCTCCTTAATCAGGTAAATAAGTAGTCAGTCATATTATTGATTTGATTTTGATTGATTAAATCAATTGTTGATTTTGGTTGTAACTGTACATTATAGATGAAATTAAGAGTTAAAATGTTCATAAAATTGGTTTAATCTGAAGCTTTCCATCTCTAGGGCTTAACCAACTATAAGTACTGCAAAACTATGGATCTGTGGATGTGTAAGCTTTAAATTTGGTTTCCTTAGTACTATAAGGAGTTATGTTCTTTGTTATTATTTGGTGGTTTACTTTTCTCTGTGTTCGTGCCCATCACCACGAACAAAGACAAAAAGTAAACCTAGGGAGATCAACCCAAACCCCTCATATTTCATATTACTCGTCTCAAATATGCACTTATTTCCTCCACCGACGTCCACGCTACTAGCATGGGGGTTGCTATTGAATCAAGAGCATTCAAATGGATCCCAATGCAAATGTTGATAGTAACTCTATTATTCTTGAATATTATCAATCACTATGAAATAGGATTCTTTTTAAAGCAAGTTAAATGTCATTATTGTAAAGCTGTTTAATATTTAATTTATCTGTAATGCATATTATCACGGAATGAAATCTTATCCAACAGCAACTTATTTGTTAAGCATAGGCTGCATAACTGAATCAAACAGATGTAGATCTTTTTCTCTTTGTTCATATAATAAGCCTTCAGGTAATGCAAAATCTCATCACTCTATGATATGACACATAAGGGAGCGTAACCACAATCCCTCACATTAATAGAGCTGTCACGGTTCCGGTTCGGTTCCGGTTCTACTAAAACCGTGAACCGAACCGCTAAGGTAACAGTTCTTCAAATTAGAACCAAAACCGTAGTTGGTTTGACCGGTTCCGGTTCTGGTTCCGGTTCCAGCATAATTCTTGGAACCGTCGTGTTACCGGTTCCGGTTACTGTTCAACAAGAACCAAAACCAAACCGGTCACTAACGGTTCGTTACGGTTCGTTCCGGTTATATGCGATTCGGTCCGGTTCCAACCATAACCAAAACCAAACTTGACGGAATGAATGGGGGAGATAAAAAATAAAAAACCGGAGGGGAAAAGTATACCCGTTCGGGTTTTTTTTGCAAGATGAACTTCGAAGTCTGAGGCCCGGGCGCAGGAATTTCGAGTTGCACCAAGGGGGAGGACTTTTTGTATAATATATAGTAAGTCGGGCTGAAAGTTAAAAACTGAAACCACAAAATTGCACCAGACCGTACCGATTTTAAAAATTCAAAGATAACGATCGTGTAATGTTGATGCAATGCTCATGTTGCTGAAGATCACGACTCAACATAGGGTAAAGAACTTTGAATTGTTGCTCTTGAAATCTTATTTTACAATTAAAATTTTGTTTGAAGAATATATTAGTTAATTCAATTTAACTTATTTATCAGCAACAATTAGATTTGTTTTTCATGATTACTATTAAATAGTAGTTGTATAGCCTTTAAATTTTTAAAAAAATATATTTCAAAAAAATATGTGAGTAAAATTGAAAATACATTATATGAGTGTATAAAAACCGAAAGTACACCGCAAAAACCGACTCCAAACCGCACCAATGTTAAACCACACAACACGGTTTTGGTGCGGTGTGATTTTGTTCAGTCCAAAACCGACCCCCTTTGTTGCGATTGCGGTTTGGGTTCAAACCGCACTTGTTTCGCCCATAATAGTAAGTATAAATAATACAAATATATTATTAGAAATAACAATATTATAATAATATTAATAATAATAATAATAATAAACGAGTTACGGTTTGGTTCTGCTTCGGTCCGGTTCGGATCGGTTCTAAAAATCTTGAAACCGCTTGAGACTTGTATAATGCGGTTCTGGTTCCGGTCCGGATAATAAAATGAAAGAACCACACCCAGACCAATGTTGTTCATGGTTCCAAAATTCAAACCGGAACCCAAATAATCCGGGAACGGTTCGGTCCGGTTCTTTGCGGTTCCGGTTCGGTTTACGGTTTTCGGTTTTATGTGACCGCTTTACTCACATATGTTATGTGTCATAGCTCTAAATTTTGCTTCTGCACTAGACCTTGACACAACATGTTTTTTAGTTCTCCAAATAACCAGGTTCCCACCAACAAACGAGCAATACCCAGATGTAGATCGTATGACTTCAATGGATCCTGCCCAATATGCGTCAGTATAAATTTCATTTTTCAAATCTGTATTGGGGGTGAAGAGGATTACTCTTCCTGGCGAGGTCTTCAAATACGTCAAGATCCTATGAGCAGCATCGAGATGTCTCATCTTCGGGGAATGCATATATTGGCTAACAACCCCCCACAGGATAAGTTATGTCAGGTCGAGCATGGATAACCGTCTGACAAGTCGTTGGTAACCAGTAACATCTTCAATGGGATCCACGTCATCCCTTCCAAGGTTTTGGTTGAGCTCCATAGGAGTATCAACAGGTCTACACACACTCATAAAGGATTTTTTCAGCAAATGAATGTTAGAATTAATTTAATATTCCTTGTATTCTACTCTTGTATAAGAGGATTTTTTCCGGTGAATAATTAATGAAAAGTTCACGTTAACATGGTATCAGAGCCCCGCGTGCTGTAAACCTCTCATTCCCGTTCATTTCTCTATCGTCGTCGGTCGATCGACCGCCGCCGCTCCTCGCCGGCTTCCTCCCTCCCGCCTCCGTCCAACAAAAAGGCCCTTCCTATCATTTAGGGTTTGCAGTGTCGCTCGTCCCGTGCATCTCTTCCCGTCAGCCGGTCAACGTTGGTTGACGGGATGGGTTCTTCGGTGATCTTCCGGTGGTCTGATTGACCCCAAACTTTGGGAAATGTTTCGTTTTGGCCTTCTCCTTGTCATACTGATTTTTTACACGATTTCAACGGTTGGATCTCTCTCAAAATCAGATCTAGTGTTTTTCTGTTCAAGAGGAAGACTTCTAACTCTACAATGAGGCCATATTTCCCCTCCACTACTTGAAGACGCGTTCTCCATTCCTCTCCATTTTTGTCTTGATGGAGTTTATTGGGTTATTATAGTCTATTATTTTATGCGTACTTATGTATTTGTCCCACCTCGCCTGTTAGAGATGGAGGACCGTTGTATTTCCTTTGTATAGCCCCGTTATGGGCCCTAATAATATACAATTAAATCTTTCTCTCCAATTCTACTTGGTATCAGAGCATCGCCCGATCCCGTAACTCTCTCCCGATCCCGCCTAGCGCAGCGGTGGTCTCTCCCGATCCCGCCTAGCCCAGCGGTGGTCTCTCCCGATCCCGCCTAGCCCAGCGGTGGTCTCTCCCGATCCCGCCGAGCCCAGCGATACCCTCTTCCGCTCCCGCCTGGTGTCGCCCTAGCCTCGGCGGATGTGAGGGCCACCCGCTTCTCCTGGTCAGTCGCCCTCCATCGCCGACCAGATCTGGTCTCCACCGCCATTTTGGTTGGTGTTTCTCATTCTTTCTTCCGTTCATTCTTTTTCCTGACCTAGATCTTTGATCTATGGTCCTTCGTGTTCTTCGGATGGGAACTCCTTCTGTTTGAGGGTTTCCCCGTTTCCTTCTCTCCTTTGGAGCCTTTTTCCCACTATCTCTTTGGGTATTCCCCTGATCCCATTTTATGGATTCCTCGACTGATGGCTTTGTTAGGCGTATCACTACCACTCTTCTTAATGAGAAGAATTTTATTGCTTGGTCCAACTCCTTGCGTGTTCATCTCGCCGGACATGACAAGCTTGATTGGCTTGAACCTAATGGGGTTCCCAAGCCTACCGAGGACAAAGTTCTCCGTCAATGGAAAACGGAAAACTACAAGATTCTTGGGTGGCTCCAATGCTCCATGGAGCCCCGTATTTACGAGCAGTTTATGCGTTTCGATTCCGTGTCGTCTCTTTGGGCGGCCCTGACTCACACTTATGGACAAACACGTGTTGATACGTGGATTTACTCTGTCTTCCAGGAGATTTCGACTGCTCGACAGGGGGATCGTTCTGTGCATGACTACTTTACTTTTCTCTCTGGGAGATTCCAGGAACTTTCTGATCTCGAGCCGCTTAGTGCTTTTACTCATTCTGAGGAAATGCTTGTTGCCAGGCAGAGACAGGAGAAGCGTGAGACCTACCAGTTTCTGATGGGGTTACGACCTGAGTTTGAGCAGATTCGGGTTCAGCTTGTCAGCATGAACCCTCTTCGGGATATTTTAGATGCTTACTCTCTGGTGGAGGAGCATGAGCGTCGTGCCCGCCTGACCGCTCCTATTCCAGCGCTTGCTTCTCCACCAGACCTGATGGCCCTTGCTTCAGGTCGTACTTCTTCTGCACGGGGAGGGGGGGGCGTTCTTCTACCAATCGGGGTCGCGGAGGTGGCCGCGGGAATCAGTTTGCTTCTGTTCAGTGTCAGCACTGCCTCCGGACTTGTCATGAGAAGTCCCAAAGCTGGCAGCTTTTTCCTCACCTTCGCCAGCAGCCTTCTGCTACACATATTGCTGTCGCTGCTACTTCCGACTTTGGGAGCCAGCCTAGTTACGGTGCCCCTTCTGGGGCCCCTTCTGCCGACTGGAGCCGGCTTATGGCTCAGGTTCAGGAGCTTCAGTTACAGCTTCAGCAGCATGCCCCGCTCCCGCCTCAGCAGCAGACTTTTCTGCCCCTGGCTCCTCGTCGTTCTCGTCGACTTCGGCATCTGTGTCATGTCCTGGCTCACGAATTCCATGCAGAAATTCATTGCTCGGAACTACCTTTTCCTGGACACTGTTGCTGATATCTGGAAATGTGTTGAGGCTACCCATTCCAGGAAGGGGAATGCGACCCAGATTTACAAACTACGCCGCAAGATCTTTCTTCTCCAACAGGGTGATTGACCTCCATCGTCTTACTATCTTGAGTTTACTCAACTGTATCAAGAGTACCACTTTGACTGTCTTGCCATGGTCTGTAATGCGGATGAGATATCATTGTGGGCTCACGAGGATCGTAATCGGGTATTCGAGTTTTTGCATGGCTACACAGAGATTTTGATCAGATTACTGTCTAGATCTTGGGATGTGTCCCTATTCCTTCGCTTCCTGAAGTCTACAACATTATACAACAGGAGTTTGACCGTCGACAATCTTGGAGCACCACCGCTATTAGAGAGGGATCAGCACTAGTTGCTCATCAGGCCAATTTTGGAGGTCGTGGTTCCCGTGATTCCAAACCTAAACCCTACAGATAGGATCACCTTACTTGCGATTATTTTGGCAAGCCTCATCATACTCGGGATACGTGCTTCAGTCCATATGGCTTTGCTCCTCCCATAGGGGATTGTCATCACGTGGTGGTCGCGCTCGTGGTAGAACTCCAGGGTGAACATAGCACTCTGCTCATCTGACCAAGATTCCAGAGAGCAGTTCACCTGGAGTTTTTTGCCCTACTCCTACTCCTCAGTCGTCCTTCTTCTCTGTTGAGGAGATGATGGCCCTTCGTCGGATGATGCATGGCTTTACTACAGAGATTGTTACTTCCTCCTCTGCTTTTGCCCACACTGGTGCCCCAGGTGCCCACTCTGCTACTACTTGTCCTTCTACTCATTGGATTATCGACTCTGGAGCCACTGATCACATGAATGTATCAGCTTTATGTTTTGTGTCTTATTCTCCTCTTTCTGGAAGAGATAAAATGAGCATTGATGCTGGCTCATTCTCCTCCATTGCTAGAAAAGGATTCATCCCTTGTTCTTCTCTCACTTTATCTTATGTGCTTCATATTCCAAATTTTACCCGTAGTCTGTTTTCTGTTAGTTATTTGACTGATTCTCTTCAATGCTCAGTTAACTTCTTTCCTTCTCACTGTGTTTTTCAGGATCTGAAAACGGGGAAGGTGATTGGCTCTGGTAGCATACAGGATGGCATGTACGTGTTTGACACCTCCTGTGG
The DNA here is from genome assembly GCA_033032865.1 of Dactylorhiza incarnata. NCBI lineage: Eukaryota > Viridiplantae > Streptophyta > Magnoliopsida > Asparagales > Orchidaceae > Dactylorhiza > Dactylorhiza incarnata. Next base: position 4,473,998 of record JAWHQI010000130.1, read on the forward strand.
GTCTCCATCTCTGCAAGCTCTCCACACTTTGCAGACCTGGCACCGTCGCCTTGGGCATCCCTCTGTTGCTACCATGCAACATTTATTTCATGTTTTTTCTTCTGTGTTTTAAAATCTCAGTTTGTGATGTATGTATTATTGTCAAACATCATTGTACTTTTGTTAATCATGTTTCTTTACCTAGTACTACTCCATTTCATACCGCTCATACTGATGTTTGGGGGTCCTGCCCCGTTGCCTCAATTTTTGGATGTCATTGATTAATTACCTTTATTAACTATTTTTCTTGCACTACTTGGATTTATTTGATGAAAACTAAGAATAAAGTTTTTTCCCCACAAATTTCACAAAATGGTTTCTACTCAAATCTTTGTTACTATCAATATTTTACGTAGTGATAATGGTTGGGAGTATATCAACTCCCACTTTGAACACTACTTTGTCGATCATGGCTTTCTCCACCAAACATCATGTGTTCACTCCCCTTCTTAAAATAGGGTCGATGAGCGAATAAACTGTCATCTCTTTGAGGTTGCCCAGTGTTTACTATTCTCTATGAACCTCCCTAAGTTTTATTGGGGTGATGATGTTCTCTCGACTTCCTACCTTATCAACCGCTTGCCATCTCATGTCTTGGGCCATTAAACCCATCTTCTCACCTTAGGAGTTACCCCAACCTCTCTCCAACTGAAAACTTTTGGTTGTGTATGCTTTGCTCGCATACACTCCCCGGGTCGGTCTAAACTTGACCCTCGTGCTGCTCTCAAGTGTGTTTCCTTGGATATTCCCCTACTCAAAAGGGGTATAAATATTATCATCCCCCGACTAAGAGAATCTTTGCCACTGCGGATATTATATTTCGTGAATCTGAGCCATATTATGTGATCTCACTTCAGGGGGAGCATGCACCTACGAAAGAAGTGAGCTCCCCTACTATATCCCTAACGATCCCTCCACCATACTACAATCTTCCACATACTTTGCCTCATGACGAGACTCCCAATCAGGGGGAGCCTCACCGTAAAAATTAGGAATTACAGGTGTACACCAGACGGAGTAAAGGTCCTAACACATAGGCTCATCCCACGTTACCAGTCTAAGTGTCAACTCCGTCGGCAGACTATTCTGAACTCCTCATTGCCCTTCGTAAAGATATCATATCTTGCACCCAACATCCATTGTCTCATTATGCTTCTTATGACACTCTAACTCGTTCACATATAGCCTTTGTTTCTTCTCTTGCATCTTTTTTTATTCCATCCACATGGCAGGAGGCTCTTGAGCATCCAAAGTGGGAAAAGACAATGATTAAATAAATGAGTGCTTTGAAAAAAAATTATACATGGCATATAACACACCTCCCACATGGAAAGAAGACTGTTGATTGTAAGTGGGTGTTTACCGCGAAGCAGAACTCTGAAGGCTTGGTTGAACGTTTCAAAGCACGGTAGGTGGCAAGGGGATATACTCAAACCCTAGGAATCGATTATCAATAAACTTGTCCATGTTGCAAAAATGACTCTATACGAGTCTTACTATTGTGTGTTGCCTGCAAGGGATGAGATCTTACCCAATTGGACATGAAAAATGCATTTCTTCATGAAAATTTGGAAGAAGAAGTATATATGTCTCTCCCCCTGGTTTTTCTCCTTCTGATTCTGAAGAATGTGTGCACTTTAAAAAAAGCTCTCTACGATCTGAAGCAATCACCAAGGGCTTGATTTGGTCTTTTTCACAAAGGCATGATCTCTCTTGGATACAGAGTCACGACGACTTTACTTTGTTTATAAAACAAAGGGATAACATGTTAACGGGTCTCATTGTCTATGTTGATGACATCGTCATAACAGTGTTGAAAAAGTGATAGCTTTAAAGAGGAATTTAGCAAAGGAGTTTGAAGGGAAGGAACTGGAAAAATTTAAGTATTTTTGGGAGATTAAAGTAGCTAGATCCAAACAGGGCATTTTCATCTCTCAAAGAAAATATATGTCTTTGATTTGCTGGAACAATCCGGAATGAGTGGGTGTAGACCTATTGATATTCCTATGGAGGTCAACCACAGCCAAGGATGATGGGGATCCTATTGAAGATGTTACTGGTTATCAACGACTTGTCGGGCGGTTAATCTATCTATGTCATACTTGCCCTAACATAGCTTATGTTGTGGGGGTTGTTAGTCAATATATGCATTCCCCAAAGGCGAGACATCTCGATGTTGCTCATAGGATCTTGAGGTATTTGAAGATCACACCAGGAAGAGGGATCCTCTTCACCCTTACATAATTGAAAATTGAAGTTTATACTGAAGCAGATTGGGCAGGATTTGTAGAAGATAGACGTTCTATATCTGGGAATTGCTCGTTTGTTGGTGGGAACCTGATTACTTGGAGAAGTAAAAAACATGTTGTCTCAAGGTCTAGTACAGAGGCAGAATTTAGAGATATGGCACGTGGCATATGTGAGGGATTGTGGTTACGCTCCCTTCTGTGTGATATAAGATTAAATGAGGTTAGTCCTATCTGATTGTATTGTGACAACAAAGATGCAATCAGTATCGCCAACAATCATGTTCAGCACGATCGCACCAAACACATTGAAGTGGATAGACACTTCATCAAGGAGAATATTGAGAAGATCATTTATAATCCATTTGTTCCTTCAGAAGGACAATTAGTTGATATTCTTACTAAAAGTCTGTGGGTGAATGTTTTTTGTGGTTTTATCGACAAGTTAGGTAAGAGAAATATAGCATGCCCAACTTGAGGGAGTGTTAGAATTAATTAAATATTTCTTGTATTCTCCTCTTATAAGAGGATTTTTTTCCCGCGAATAATCAATGAACAGTTCCCGTTAACAATCAAGGATATATTTTCTCTAGGAGATGAAAAGACCTCGTTTGTCTCTAGCTACTTTAATACCCAAAAAAAACTCAAGTTTACCCAGATCCTTCACTTCAAACTCCTTTGCCAAATTCTCTTTTAAAGCTTTCACTTCTTCAACATCATCTCTTGTTATGACGATGTCATCAACATAGACAATGAGGATCGTTAACATGTAATCCCTCCATTTTATAAACGAAGTATGATCGGCGTGACTTTATCTATATCTGAGAGAGATCATGACTTTCTGTAAACAACCAAACCAAGCCACCAGTGACTGCTTCAGGTCGTAGAGAGCCTTCTTTAGCTTGCACACTTATTCTTCAAAACTGGAAGGAGAAAAAACATGGGGGAGATATATATACCTCTTCTTCTAAATTCGCATGAAGGAATGCATTTTTTACATCCAATTGAGTAAGATCACATCTCTTCATGCAGCACACGATAGTAATACTCGTACAGAGTTCATTTTTGCAATAGGGGCAAAGGTTTCTTGATAATCGATCCCTAGGGTTTGAGTATATCCCCTTGCCACCAACCTCGCTTCGAAACGTTTAGCCAAGCCTTCAAAGGTCTGCTTCACGGTAAACACTCACTTACAACCAACGGTCTTCTTTCCGTGTGAGAGGTGTGTTAAATCTCATGTATAATTTTTTTCAAAAACAGTCAATTCCTCAATCATTTCCTTTTTCCACTGTTGATGCCCAAGAGCCTCCTGTCATGTGGATGGAATAGAGGCATACGCAAGAAAAGAGACAGACTCTATGTGAAGGAGTTAGATTGTCATAAGAAACATAATCAGACAATGGATGTTGGGTGCAAGATTGGGTACCTTTACGAAGGGCAATGGGAAGTTCAGAGGAATCTACTGACGGAGTTGGCACTGAGATTGGTAGCGTGGGAGGAGCCTGTGTTAGGACTTTTACTTTGTATGGTGTACACCGGTAATTACTGTTCTTTACGAAGAGGCTCCCCCTGATTGGGGTCTCGTGATGAGTCGAAGTATGTGGAGGAATGGAGTGTGGTGGAGGGATCAGTAAGGATATAGTAGGAGAGCTCACTTCTTCTGTAGGTGCAGGCTCCCCTTGAAATGAGGTCACATAATAAGGCTCGGCTTCACGAAATGTAATATCTGCGGTGACAAAGATCCTCTTAGCCGGGGGATGATAACATTTATATCCCTTCTGAGTAGGAAAATAACCAAGGAATACACACTTGAGACCATGAAGGTCAAGTTTAGACCAGACCGGAGAGTGTGTGAGCAAAGCACACGCAACCAAAAATTTTGATTGGAGAGAGGTCAGAGCAAACCCTAAGGTGATAAGGGGGGTTTGTTGTCACAAGGTTGGAGATGGCAGGCGGTTAATGAGGTAGGAAGCCGTGGAACAGCATCACCCGAATATAAATTAGAGAGGTTCATAGTTGTTAAAAGAGAGGAAAGAGAAGAACAATTTAAGAAAGCATTTTCTTCTATATTTTCCTTGACTTTAATATACAACTATGCCCTAATATATAGGGAGAGAAACTACATCAATTCTCATTACACAATGTGGGACTAATAAAGAAGAAGACAAAATGGGTCTTAACATGGGCCAAATATAATGAACACGAAAGTTATTTTGCGGGCTTTGATTCTTCATTCTTCAACACTCCCCGCAAGCTGGAGTGTACAAGTCGTATGCACCAAGCTTGGAAAGGAATTTGCAATATAGGGGACGATGTAAGGCCTTTGTCATAATGTCTGATACTTGTTTTGTAGCTGGTACATGTCGTAGAATCAACTTCCGACTTTGAACCTTCACTCGAACAAAATGACAATCAACTTCGATGTATTTCGTACGCTAATGAAATACGGGATTCTCGGCGATATGGATAGCGGCTTGATTATCACAAAACAAGACAGCTGGAGATGGATGTTTTACGCCCAATTCATAAACAAGACTCTCAAGCCAAGTAAGTTTAGAAACAGCATAAGCCATTGAGCGATACTCAGCCTCGGCAGAGGAGCGTGCAACGACAGTTTGCTTTTTGCTTCGCCAAGTGACTAGATGTCCACCAAAAAATGTGCACAATCCACTTGTAGAGCGACGATCATCGAGTGAGCCGGTATAATCGGCGTCAGAGTAGGCAAGAAGAGAAAGAGAGGAGGAAGGCTTATACGCAAGCCCTTGTCCAGGGGCATTCTTCAAATATTTGAGGATACGTTCCACAGCCTGGAGATGAGAGTTCCGAGGAGCACGCATAAAACGGCTGACAACTCTGACAGCAAAGGATATATCTGGCATAGTGACAGTGAGATAAATGAGTTTGTCAACCAACCGACAGTAATACTCTGGATTCTGAAGTAAATCGTTGTCGGATGAATGAACGCAAAATTTGTGGTTGGCATCAATAGGTGTATCTGCGGGCTTACATCCTGAATAGCTTGCATCGCGAAGAAGATCAAGGCAGTATTTTCATTGAGATGGGACAAGGTCATCAGGTCGTCGAGCAACCTCAATACCCAAAAAATACCGAAGAGTACCTAAATCTTTAGTCTGAAATTGTGAGGCCAAATGTTTTTTGACGAAATTGACCCCGGAATGTCATCCCCAGTTAGAAGAATGTCGTCAACATAGACAAGAAGAACCACTATGTCAGTCATACGGCGACGAATAAACAAGGAGCAGTCAGCAGAACGCCGAGTAAAATCAATATCACGAACAACTCTACTGAACTTGTCAAACCATGCTCGTGGGGACTGCTTGAGACCGTAAAGGGATTTCTTGAGATGACACACCTGAGACTCCCACGTGGTTGCATAACCAGAAGGTTGTTGCATGTACATCGTTTCCATAAGATTACCATTGAGAAAAGCATTCTTAATACCGAGTTGGTGTAATGTCCATTGTCGTTGGACTGTTAGAGAGATAACAACACGTACAGTATTGAGCATAGCAACAGTAGAGAACGTTTCTTCATAATCAAGACCGTGTTATTGAGTGAAACCACGAGCGACAAGACGAGCTTCGAGGCGCTCAATTGTCCCATCAGAGTGATACTTGACGGTAAAAACCCATTTGCAGCCAACCGGAGAATGACCAGGAGGAAGGGGAACAAGGTCTCATGTGTGATTGGCCCAGAGAGCAGTCATTTCCTCATTCATGGTTGCCCTCCACCCCGGATGCTGAAGAGCCTCTTGTAGAGAAGACGGGGTGGAAATAGAGGACAAAGACGCCGCAAACCTGCGAAGGGGAGGAGAGAGGCGATGCAAGGAAACACAATTAGAGAGAGGGTGAGCGGTAGAACAGCCGCGGCCTGGGAGCAAGCTGTAGGCAGATCAGCGGTCCGAGGAGCAGCATCAGTTGGTGGCAACTGTCGCGTGGCATCAGACCGAGGACGACGGCGAGTGTATATCTGGTGAGGAGGGGAGAGGAGCACGGGAAGTCTAGAGAGTGGGGGAGATATGGGTAGCATAGAATCAGGAGTATGGAGCAAGGGAGGAGCAGTGTGAGTAGGAACAGTCAGGCGTGGGAGAACCGAGCGCGGGGAAGCCGCGGGAGAGCAATCAACAGGAGAAGTTGAGTAAAATGGTTCATCCTCCAAGAAGGTAACATCCGCGGAGGTGATTGTTTTGCCAGTAGATGGAGAATGGCATACATAACCTTTCTGTGTGCGAGAGGGCCCAACAAACATGTATTTGGTAGCACGAGGAGCCAACTTATCAACAGGAGGTCCGAGATGATGGACAAAGCAGACACATCCAAAAATCCTAGAAGGGAGGGAGAAGGGAGGTGTGGAAGGATACAAAATGGAGAACTGAGTAGCAAAGTTGAGGATGATAGACGGCATGCGATTAATTAAATAGCACGCAGTGGATACAGCAAAGTGTCAGTAGGAGGTTGGAACGTTCATCTGAAATATAAGGGAGCGAGCAACCTCCAAAAGGTGACGGTTCTTTCGCTCGGCGACACCATTTTGTTGTAGTGTATAAGCACAAGATGTCTGATGGAGAATGTCGAGGAGATTACAGGTTTCCTGGAATTCGTGGCTTAAATACTGACGAGCATTATCGGTGCGAAGAATTTTGATGGCGCGAGAAAATTGAGTTTGAGTTTCAGCGATGAAGGAGCAGAAGCATAGCAACACCTAAGAGCGATCACGCAGTAAGTATAGCCAGGTGACACGAGAATGATCATCAATGAAGGTTAGAAAATACTGATAACCATATAGACTTACAGTTTTACACGAACCCAAAATATCCGAGTGGACCAAGTCAAAGGGAGCGGAGCTCCGAGAACAATGAGGCGGGAAGGTAAAGAGGTGTTGTTTGTCGTTGTTAGAAAAGCCCATGTAATGGCCCATTCTGGAGCCGATTTGTATTTTCTTATTTCTCTCTCTCCCTTTAGTCCCACATTGTGTATAAGAATTTCCTCTCTCTTTCTCCCTCCTATACATGTGTATTCATACATTGTATTTAATATATAGAAGGAAATATACAAGGTCCTGTATTTCTCTACATGGTATAAGAGACAGGTTTCTCTTTTCTCTGACCGCCGACCTCCCCGCCCTTCCGTGCGGTCTATTCTTTTTTTTACCACAGCCCCTGCGGTCTCCTTTTTCTGACCGCAGCCCCCCTCCTGCGAGATCTCCTCTCCAGGATTTGCTCCTCCTCATCGCTCTGATAGTTTCTCAGCCTGACAAGTGGGCCCCTCACTTCAGGCCTCTCCCGCTCTGCGATCTCCCTCGCAGACCGCCCGCGCTCTCCCTCTGTCGCGATCTCCTCTAGCCGCGATCTACTTTGCGATCTCCCTCTGTCGAGCTCTCCTCGCAGACCGCCGAGCTCTCCTCTAGTCGCCAATCTCCTCTAGCCGCGATCTCCAGTCACAGCGCCCTCTAATTGCAGCGGCCTCCTCTAATCGCAGCGCCCTCTAGTCGCAGCTCTCCTCTAACCGCAGCGCCCTCTTCTAACCGCAGCAATCTCCTCTAGTCGCGGCTCTCCTCTAACCGCAGCGGTCTCTTCTAGTCGCAGCTCTCTTATACCACAGCGGTCTCCTCTAATCGCAGCGCCTTCTAGCCGCGATCTCTAACCACAGCAGCCTTCTAACCGTAGCAGTCCTCTCACCGCAGCTCCCTCCAGTCGCAGCAGTCTCCTCTCCTCTCCATCAGCCTTGCCATTCTCTCTCTACAATGGGTTCCTCCATTGATCCCTCCGTGCATCCCGATGGGCAGACCGCTACCTCCCCTGCAGCTCGTCAGCTTACCACTCATGAACTACGCGACGAGTTGAGGATCACCACCATCTCTCTCACTGGAAAGAAGAACTTCATTGAATGGGTGCATTCCTTCCGTAAGGTGCTCCAATCTAAAGGACTTCTGCACCATCTCACCAGGGATGCTCCTTCTACACCTCCGGATGACTGGCTACGTGACGATGGCCGAGTTCAGACTTGGCTTCTCAACTCCCTTGATAGCGAACCTTACAGAATGGTCATCACGAGACGGCCAAGGCAATGTGGGATGAGCTTCATTCCCTATATTCCGGCAAGGACAGTCTCCAGCACCTCTATGACATTATCACGGATCTTCAGACTCTTGACACTGGTGGTGCAGCCGACTTGACCTCTTTTGTTGCTCAGGCTAAGACACTGACCGAAGCCTGGATCCGACATCAGCCCGCTACTACGGATCTCGCTGCCCAACGTGCCCAGAAGGAAGCAGTTTGTATTGTCATGATGATGGCTCATGTCCCGCCTCATCTTCAGAGCATTCGAGCTCAGATCCTCTCATCTGCTGCTACTCCCTCTCTTTCTGATGTATGCTCCATGCTCTTAAAGGTATCACCTCCTCCGGATACTACGGGACCTCACTCACCAGCCCTCCTTCAGAAAGCTTTTGCACCATTACTACCTCTCCCTCCTCCTGCTCGTGGGGGACGTTCAGGTTCTCAGGGAAGGGGTCGTGGTGGTCGAACACGTCCTAAGTGTTCCTTCTGTGGTAGGGATGGACACTTCGAGGCGACCTGCTACCGCAAACATGGTCTTCCTCCTCGTCCTGCTGCGAATGTTGTTGTCGACAGCCCTTCTGCCACTCGTGCGGACCTTGAAGATGTCCGCCTCCAGCTCCAGCAACTCCATGGCATGCTCAGCCGCCCGCCCGCCTCCGTTGCCTCCGCCGCCACCATCTCCAATGAAGGTATCGCTTGTCTCTCCACTAGTCCACGCTGGATAGTTGACTCAGGTGCTACTCATCACATCACCTCGCTGAAGCCACCTCAATACTTGAACTCTCTGCATCCTAAATATATCACCGTGGCCAATGGAGACACCGTCCCTGTCTTTGGCTCCGCTGATATTCCTCGCAATTCCTCTCTCTCTCTCTCTCTCTGCTCGGCTCTTCATGTCCCGGGCTCCCCGTTCAATTTACTTTCTGTCAGTCGCCTCACTACAGATTTGGATTGCTCTGTGACATTCACCTCCTCTTCCTTTCTTATGCAGGATCGACGGACGCAGAGTATCATTGGTAAAGGACGACTGCAAAACGGGCTCTACCTTCTTGAAGCCCCCTACCATCCTCTACTCCGTCTCCTCAGTTGATTGGCACCGACGTCTCGGACATGCTCCTCTTCCAGTCCTCCGGCAGGCCCTTCTAGAGATTTATCTTCCTTCTTTTAGTTGTGATTCATGTATTCTGGGTAAATAACACCGCTCATCGTTTTCTCCTCATTGTACTCGGAGTTCTGCTCCTTTTAGTTTAGTACATTCTGATATTTGGGGCCCGTATAAAATTACAAGTGTTTCTGGTTATCGCTACTTTATCACATTTATTGATGATTATTCTCGAACGTCATAGCTATACTTACTTCGTGATCGCTCTGAGCTTCCTCGTATGTTCCGCACATTCATCCTTGAGATTCGCACTCAGTTTTTCGAACCAATAAAAACCCTCCGAACGGATAACGCTCGCGAATACACTAGCTATGAATTTGCCAACCTCTGCTCAGAATTTGGGATTATTCATCAAACTTCCTGTGCCTATACACCCCAACAAAACGGTGTAGCTGAACGCAAAAATAGACACCTTCTTGATGTTGCTCGCTCCATCATGATTCAAATGCAGGTACCCAAGGCTTATTGGAATTTTGCGCTGTCAACAGCATGCTACCTCATCAACCGTCTACCTTCCTTCGTCCTTCGGAATGCTACTCCGTTCAGTATCCTCTTCCCCTCTACTCCACCATTCTCTCTCACCCCTCGCATCTTTGGATGTACCTGCTATGTTCACTTACTTGCTCCCTCCACAGACAAGTTGGCACCACAAGCAGCCAAGCACATGTTCGTCGGTTACTCCCGTACTCAGAAAGGATATGTCTGCTACTCTCCTACTACCCGCAAGGTGACCGTATCGGTTGATGTTACCTTCGGGGAAGATCAACCTTTCTTCTCCAACCAAAACCCCCCTCTTCCACCGCAATCCTTACCTAGACCTGTAATCCCAGTCACCTCTCCACCATCCCTCCCTCCTGTCCCGGCTCCCGCTCCCAAAAAGCCTCCTCTTCTTCGTATCTATACTCGTCGCCTTCCTCGCTCCGTCGCCCCAATGCAGTCGGCTTCGACCTCTGACACTCTGCAACCTGCTGATCCGGCACCGGCCTCCACCTCTCATCCCATGGTGAACTATGTATCTTTACATCGCCTGTCCCCGCCGCTTCACACCTTTGCTACTTCTCTCTCCTCTATTTCTATCACTAACTCTGTGCAGGAAGCTCTCCAACATCCGAGCTGGCGGGCAGCCATGGACGACGAAATGACAGCTCTCTGGGCAAATCAGACATGGGATCTGGTTCCTCTCCCTCCAGGCCACACTACTGTTGGTTGCAAATGGGTCTTTGTAATCAAACATGCTCCGGATGGAACAAGTGACCGTCTTAAAGCCCGACTGGTAGCTCGTGGCTTCACTCAACAACAAGGTCTCGACTATGAGGAAACGTTATCTCTGGTGGCCAAGCTCAACACAGCTCGTGTACTTCTCTCCGTGGTTGTACATCGTCAATGGCATCTCCATCAGTTGGATATCAAGAATGCCTTTTTAAATGGCGACCTACAAGAAACAGTATACATGAAACAACCTCCCGGGTTTGAGACCACGGGGGAGTCCCAAGTATGTCATCTTAAGAAATCCATCTATGGTCTCAAACAATCCCCCGGGCATGGTTTGATAAGTTCAGTAAGGATGTTCGGGAATGTTGGTTTTACTCGGAGCTCGACGGACTTCTCTTTGTTCACTCGACATCGAACTACAGGCACGGTTCTTCTGTTGGTATATGTCGATGACATCCTAATCACAGGAGATGATTCAAAAGGAATACAAGCGGTCAAACAGCATTTTAGTTCAGTCTTTCAAACCAAAGATCTGGGGAACCTTCGATACTTCCTTGGTCTTGAGATCACGAGACGTCCTGATGGACTTGTCCTCTCTCAACGGAATTCCTTTGTGGATTGTATCAGATCGTGACTCGAGATTTGTATCGCATTTTTGGAAGGGCTTCCAGCAAGCTTTGGGCACTGAACTCAACCTGAGCATTGTTTATCATCCGACGACCGATGGTCAGACCGAAAGGGTTAATTAGATATTTGAGGACATACTTCAATGTTGCATTCTAGATTACAAGGGAGCTTGGGATGAGCAATGGCGGTTGAATTCGCCTACAACAATAGCTATCAAGAGAGCCTCAAAATGGCACCCTTCAAAGCATTGTACGGGCGACGTTGTAGGACCCCTCTCTATTGGTCGGAAGTGGGTGAAAAGATTGTTTTGGGGCCGGATTTACTTCAGGAAATGGAAGAAGCCACAAGAAAGACTCGACTTCAGCTCAGTCGAGCCGTCGAGAGGCAGAGGAAGTATGCAAACCAGCGTCGCCGTCCGTTAGAATTTGATGTGGGTGATCAAGTGTTCCTGAAGGTTTCTCCTACTCCCAGGGTGAAACGGTTTGGTCGGGTCGCCATCATAAGCTTAGCCTGAGGTTCGTGGGACCGTATACTATCTCAGAGCGTGTCGGAGGATCTGCATATCATCTTGAGCTACCTGCTTCTTTTGTCGGTGTTCACAATGTCTTCCATGTCGGTCAACTTCGGAAGTACATTCGTGACCCTAACCGCGTCATTGAAGAAATTATGTGATTCCTGAAGCCAATCTTTCGTATCCGGTTGAGCCCGCTAAGATCGTGGAGTATCAAGTACGGAAGCTTCGAAAGTGAACCATTCATATGGTAAGAGTGCTTTGGATACATGGCAAGTCTGAGGAGTACACTTGGGAACTTGAATCTGATGTGTGTAGCAAGTATCCGCAACTTTTCTCTTGATTTTGGTAAGTCTCCGAACATATTCTCCTACCCATTCTATTATATTCATAGTTAGTTTTCTATATCTTCATTTGCAAACCTTGATGGAATGAATGGCATCTGAATCTTCGCCATAAGAGGCCCCATCCGGGGAAATCCTCAAAAGTTTCGAGACGAAACTTCCTAAGTATGGGGGAATGTAACAATCCACTCAAAAAAAATCAAAAAAAAAATTTATGTACATAATAGCAATGTCTAGCCGCAACCCTCCCCTCTTATGACTAGCCGCAGCCCCCCCCCCCTCTTCCCCGATTAAATAGGCCTTTCGACGCTAGATTTCCGCGTTTCTCTGTCTCCCGACTTCCGCAAACCGCACGCAAGCCGCAACCCGCTCCCTATTCCGACTCCCGCAAGCCGCCCGCTCCTCCTTTTCGTGATCGGCAGCCTCCTTCTCCTCCAAGGGTCGACAGTCCCCCCCCCCCCCCCTTCCCCTCTTCTTCTTCGATCAGTAAGGGGCAGCAGCTCTCTTCCCTTCCGCAAGACCGGCAGCCGCCTCCTCTTCAAAGGGCCGGCAACCTCTTCCTCCAGCAACCCTCTTCCCTCCTCTCCAAGGGTCGGCAGCCCCTCCGTCTCTCTCCCTTCTTGTTTTGGTCGGTGGTTACAAGAGGGACACCTCGGGTTTTACTCGAATCCCCCTCTACTCGGATTTTTGGGCTCGGATTTGGCTCCTTGAGCATGGATTTGGCCTTCTTGGGTAAGGATCTCCTTCTCCCCCCCCCCCCCCCCCCTTATTCAGATTTTTTCGTGAATCTCTTATAAATTTTGTGCACCAAATTGCGTATTATTTGTGATCCATGTTTTGCCCCTTTTATAATCAACTAACCTCTATGTATTTGTGATTTTCGGCACCGTTCATCGAACCAATTGATGGGATCGCCCAAAAATCCATTCCAATTTAGGGTTTACCTAGCCAAAGCGCCGCCAAATTCTGATTTCTGCGTGGTAGGCTCATCTCCCCTCATTATTGAGGGAGGTAAATTTGTTAAACCCCTTTTCTTTGTTTAGGTTTGTGTTGTTAAATGCATGTCCCAGCGTGGGAATTTTCGTTACGTCAAATATTTTCCATGCTCGCCTTGAACAAGTTCGAAATAAGATTGTAATTTTGTTTGCGCCGCTTAGCCGCCACCGTCGGTTTCAGCCTTACTTAAGACAAATAGGGAAAACTCTCGCTTGCAAACATTGATCTTAACTTGACGCACGTCTGCTTATGTTTACGAGTTTTTTTCTCCTGAATACCTGAATCATTAAATTGATAGCGTGTCTTAATACTCCAGGATCTACTAAACTATGAACCATTTTCATTCATTAATGTCATAAGTAGACATTAAAAGGTAGGGTTAAATGATGCAACTCCTTGACTTTGGTTCCCTCTTGAATCCCTAACAGGAACAAAGGGCCGGTCACAACGAGCATGATGTATATTTCTGACCCCTCGCTAGTTGTGTAATTTAATTTACTAACGGGAACAAAAGACCGGTCACAGCGAGCTTATGTTTATGGCTAATAATTTTGGTTGTTTCTGCTTGACTCATTTACTTGTCTGTTTTGTTAGCTTCATTTCCTGAAAATTTGTACACGTACATTTCTGACCCCTTGCAAGAAGTCTAATTTACTTTACTTACTTTTACCAAAATTCTGAGGTTTTTTCCTTGTTTGTTTTGGAATTTTCCTTAGCATCTGTGACTGCGCCGCCCGCCACCTGAGCCCGATCTGTGACAAGTTCCTATTCTTGGAGGTTTATCTTATTCCGTGTTGTGTCAGGTTCTATGATGTATTTCCTTTACTATCGGATATTGCTTATTATGTAATAGTTATGATCAGTCATTTTCTCTTGACTTATGGACAACTGCTAGCTTAAAAGTTATGTACTGGAATTTGATGTTGTTGCATATTCATTTTCTTGGGATTTTTATTGCATAAAATTTGCACCAGTATTTTATAACATGACTATTATTAAATGCATGAGTATATTACTTTTCACTGTTATCTAAAGCATCCGTATAAAGATAATGTATTTTTCTTCAAATTATTTATTTTAAATTTAATATTACTAATTCAGCTCCCGCCTAACAGACATGGTGACTCTTTCCCCCATGTATGTGGCATCACGACCCGCCCGAAACGCACTCTGACTTTTGCTTTTAGACGGTTCGTGACAATCACTGAATCCAGCGTCTTCCTCGGGATCAGCGAATCCAATGTCTTCCTCACAATTTCTACTAGGGTGTGGTTCTGGGCGGCGTTGATGGTGGTCGTGGTTATAGTATCCGCAAACGCCGACGATGCCAAGGCGTACGTCTACAGCCTCGGGGTCATCATGCTCGAGCTGCTCACCGGAAAGTTTCCCAGTGGCATGCTTAATGCCGCTGATTTACCAAAGGGGGTAGCGTCGATGGTGAAGGAGTGGACCAACGAGGTGTTTGATCTCGAGCTCATTACAGACGCAACCGGGAAATTATTATTATTTAATTCTGATTATTTATAACAGAGCTAAGCACAGGAGATGAGTTGTTGAATACGTTGAAGTTGGCGTTGCATTGTGCGGATCCTTCGCAGGAACCAAGGCCGGAGGTCTGAGAGGTGCTCCGGAAACTGGAGGAGATCAAGCCTGAACTAGCTACGGCAGGGTGGAAGTGGCGGAAGGTGGAGAAGCTGATGGGAGCGGTGAAATGGTGATTAATTAGGGAGTGGTGGTTTGCTGATTATAACGGTGTCTTCCTGAATGTATTTACAATGTTAATGGCCTTAGATGTTTATTTGATAGGGCTTAGCATTTTTTATGGTGGAAAAGAGAGATTACAGCTCAGAAATCAGAAAAGATTGTTTATTTAGGTGAATAATAACAAGTTTATAAACATGGTATTACTCAAATTAAACTCAATGGACGAAATTATTTGCAATGTGCACAGTCATTTTGTATCTTTATTGGATGTTGCAGGAGACAAAGATGGGAAAAGATCTCCTCCAAAGCTCACTTAGGCATTTAATTTATTTATTTTTTACAAAACTCCGTTTGTAACAAACAATTTTTATACACTGCTTTTTGAAAAGTTTTGCAAACTCCATTTTACACAAACAGTTTTTTACTACAAACTCCATTTTTCACAAACAGCTCCTTTTTCAAACTCCATTTCTGTCAGCTACTTTTCGATCAGCAATAGCCGAAACAAATGAAGCCTTAAGCATTCATTTAAAAAAAATTGCATCTAGAAGCATGAGCTGGTTGCAGGACATTAAAAGAGAACAAGGAAAGAAAAAGTAAAAAAAAATCATACCAATCTGCGGAATTTCCTTATGTTTGGATCTCTTCTCAAGGGTCCATATCCAAGGAGCCTTGGTACATTTCTCTTAAGATACCGTGTCACATTAAATAAAACAAAACCATATATGGTGCATTGAATGAAAAACCACCAGTACCAGGCGAAAGCATTTTTCTTCCTAGCTTTGTAACTCAATTCTGCCTCAGACTGCCATTTTAAGTACCAGTTAGACTCAACAGCCTGATATGTTTCCTCAGGCCATGCCATACCTAAGCTCAGTCGCACCTAGAAATAAAGCAAAATAGAATGATTAATTACGGATAAGATATTTCTTATAAATATCTAGGGTGAAATAGCACAGCATCCCTACACCTTTTTTATACAAGGTTAAAATAGACAATGCAAAAATGATACCATGCACAACAGATGCATAATAACAGTCTATGTAGCATGGGGGACGGAAACGGGATACGGGATACGATACGGGAAACGTTTCGTAGCTAACAGTGGAAGACAATTACTAAACTATTCATGCAAAAATAGTAAATCGCAACACCTCCCTCAAGTTGTTATGAAGAGTCTTCATAGCCAACTTGAATACAATTTTGAGACACTAATCTCACTCAATCCCTTAGTAACATATTTTCTAACTGGACTTCAAGCTTCACAAAGGAATACCGACAGTTCCATCATCAACTTTTCCTTCTATGAAATGCTTGCCAACTTTGATGTGTCTTGTTTGAATATGTTGAACATTATTACGAGCGATATTAGTTGGCGCCTTATTATCACCACATAGGACCACAGAACCCATTCCAAAGAAATCAAGATCCTTCAATAGAGCTCCTAGTCATATATCTTCACAAAAATCAAGCCAATCCATCTCAATTCTACATCTGCGTTGGATCTTGCAACATTACATTATTTCTTTCTTCTCTGGGACACAAGGTTCTATTCAACAAATGTACAATAAGCTGCTTAGAGAGCATGTACATAACCTTAATCATAAGTTTGATTTTGGGAAGAGAATGATAAGCATGTTCAGGAGTGGTCTGCAAATATCTAGGATTTTTGTGAGATGCTTCTTCATGTGAATGCACATAAGAAGCATAAACTTGCTAATGATCCAACAATATTGAGTATGGTACAAATAGATCATTCTTCTAATAGGTCTTTTGGAAGGATAAATATCTTCAACCATCTTCCATCAGCTCTAAGAATCCAATTGTTTGCTTCAATAGAAGAATCAATTGTTCTTGCATCCAAGCATTATTGAACTTCAAGCAGATCAAGGATGTATTTTATGTGGGAATATGAAGATACCTTGCTTTAATTTTACGCTCCAATATCCAAGAAATATGGTAATTCTCCAAGATCCTTAATTTCAAATTCTTTAGCATCTCGTAGCATTCCTCGTGATGATTATATTGTTAGCATAAACAATTAGAACAGTAAGTTTGATCCCCTTTGTTTGAAAAATAAAGTATATTTAGCATTATCTTGTATAAATCCAAAGAAAAGTATCGCCTTATTAAAGTGACCAAATCAAGCACATGGTGAAGCTTTAACCAACAATGACTTTTTTGGGTCTACACACATTAAACCAGGTGTCAGGCTTATATACCTCGTCCTGCTGGCCACCATGTAGGAATGTATTCTTACATCCAGTTGTTGAAGCTTTCATCCCTTATTAGCAGCAAATAATAAAAAGAGCCCTGATCAAATTCATGTTTTCTAGAGATGCAAACTCCCCCTAATAATATAATTCCAATGTTTGAGTGTGGCAGTAAAAAAAACTGTCTTTCAATTATCCCTTCTGGATTTTTGTTAACAGAACTTATATGCATAAAACCATCTTCTTTACTTGGAAAAGACTAATAATCTCTCAGTGTTTATTTTTTTAAAGAGTTGTCATGTCATCCATCATAGTGTTACATGTCCTAGCGTAGAATCTAGTCGCCAAATAGAAAATAGAAGGAACTAGGTGAAGGGGCACCTTGGAGCGGTTACTTCCTATTGGTTCCCAAGGTTGACTGTTGCGGACACAGAGGAGGACGGCCTAGAGGAAGGAGCATCGTCGACGTGGCGGGTATATTCTCGAAGAGTAGGTCGGCGGAAAGGACTACAGTAACAAGATATGGCATGGTTGTCTTCTGTTATGTTTTATTTTACTTGTGCGTATTCTCTTAGTGTTTTTCGCAATTGCCGGGAGAGGTTATATAACTCCCGGCTCCTTGCTTTGGGGGTTATCTTGTATCTTGGATTTGAAATCAATTGGAGCCTAGGGCTGGCCAAGTGGGATCTTCCCCATGGAGTTTATTTCTCTCCCCACTCGTAACATTGGTCAGATCTGGCCTCCCCTCCTGCGCATCGCTTGCCGCCAGATTACCTTCTGCCACCTTACCTTCGTCGACAACCGAACTAGATCCAGCCCTCGCTCTTCTTCAACAACAGCGCTCATCCTTCCCGATTCCGTCGTCCGCCAGATCCAGCCCTCGCCGACACCTACATCGGCAGTGCTCGACCACATCGATTTCTTCCGTCTCGCTGTCGCCCGCAGCCGTCCGCCAGATTCGGTCTCCGCTGCTCCAAGTCGTCTGCCAGCTCCTTCGACCGCAGCGCCGACCAGGTTCCTTCTTCCAGGCTCTCTTCGCCGCTTGCGCCCCGACCGCAGCGCCCGACAACTCGCGCGATGACCGACGCCCGCCTCGACGCAGTCGAGCGTCGCCTCGACGATCAAGTCTGCTCTCTCGCATCGATTCAAGCGATTCTCCAATGCTTGGAGGCTCGTGATGCCCGGCTGGACAGCCGCACCTCTACACCACCCGGGGAGGATCCCTCCTCTTTCACAGATCAGCCCGCCTCCCAGTCGACTCTTCCTCTGCTCGCCGCACTGGCCTCGGCCCATACGCCACGCGCCCTCAAAACTCCTCACTTCAACGGCACCGATCCCTGGGATGGATTGCAAAGGCAGAGCAATTCTTCGATATTCACGGCACCCAGGATGGACAGAAAGTCCCCCTGATGATCCTTGCCATGGAAGGCTCCGCACTCCACTAGGTTTGTTGGCTACGCCAGTCGACGCCACTTCTTTCATGGGCAGACCTGGCCCAAGCATTGGTGAAGTGATATGATCGTCGGTATTCATGCAATGCGGTGGAGAGCCTATGTGCCCTCCGACATACCTCTTCAGTGGATCAGTACATCGACGAGTTCATCGAGCTCGTCAACCACGTCCCCGGACTCCTCCAGATCATTACCTCGGCTTCTTTCTTCAGGGTCTCCAACCACATATTCGCTACCGCTTGAGCACCCATCATCCTCGTGATATCTCCGATGTGATGGAGGTTGTCGTTTGGTGGAAGCTGATTTCTCGGTACATGTGGGGGACCACCCCCGACTACCTTCGGTGGCTCCCTCCCCCCCCCCCCCAGCTCACACGACGTACATTACTCCACACCCCCCACCCACCCACCCGACTTCCAGCAGGGGAAACGCAGCATCCAGCCGGCCTGTCCTCCTAGGCCACCACGACCGCCCACTCCCCACCGCCTTTCCACACTGGAGTACAACGATTTGCGTGGTAAGGATTTGTGCTTTCGTTGTAAGCAACCCTATTCCCCAACACACGTCTGTCCACTGAAGGAGCTGTGTATTCTCATATGTGCTGGCGATGACGAGGTGACAGACGCTGATTTTGAGGCCTTGCTACTAGATGACGATCTTCCAGAGGAGCCGACGCCACTCGGACTTCAGCTTTTGGAGCTTTCATGTTCTTCTAAAGGGGGCATTTTAGGACCCCTCACTATGAAGCTGCAGGGACGGCTACAGGGTACACCGGGGGTGTTCATGATTGATAGTGGCGCGAGCCACGACTTCATGGCGCGCTTACAATTGCCTTCCGACCCGACGCCGAGTTTTGTAGTCTACCTCGGCGATGGTCGCCGATCACCGACTCGAGGCCTCTGTCACAGCCTCTCTCTGCAGTTGAGCGAGTATGCCGCCTCCGCTGATTTCCATGTTTTCCCCTTAGGCGGGGTCGACACCATTCTGGGCATCACATGGTTGCAAACATTGGGTGACATCAACCACAATTGAGCCTCCATGTGTATGACTTTTTAGTGCGCCAATCGGTCATGCACGCTTCAGGGTGATGCATCTTTCCAGCGGATCGCCATCTCTTCTCGCGCAGCCCAGCGCACTCAGTCGGTGAATTTTTGTGCCCTCCTATGGCAAATCACGACGTCGGAGACCGAGCACCTACCCTCGCCACATGCTTCCCCTTCGCCCCAGTTGTTCCGCCTCTTGGAGACCTTTGCTTCAGTGTTCGAGCCACTACCCAGCCTCCCACCGCCGCGCACTACAGACCACCATATTCCGCTCCATAAGGATGAGATCAAATGCTTGGTGACCGATATGTTGATCGTCGACCAGATCTGGCCGAGCGCGAGCCCGTTTTCCAGTCCGGTCCTTCTTGTCCGTAGAAAAACATAGTTAAAGATTCTGTGTGGATTATCGTGAGCTTAACAAACCCACCGTAGCAGACAAGTATCATATTCCAATGATACAGGAGCTTTTGGATGAGTTGAATGGGGCTGCTTATTTCTCCAAGATCGACCTGCGTTCCGGTTACCACCAAATCTAAGTCTGTGCGGAGGATGTTTCGAAGACCGTTTTCCGCACGCATGTCATCCACTATGAGTTCTTGGTTTTGTCGTTCGGCCTAACCAACGCTCCGGCAACCTTCCAGGCCACAATGAACGACATCTTCAGGACGGTGCTTCGTAAGTATGTTCTAGTTTTCTTTAACGACATACTTGTTTACAGTTTGATGTGGAAGGATCACCTACGCCACATGAAAATGACCTTGGAGACCCTACGACAGCATTCATTGGTCTGCAATCGGAAGAAATGTGTGTTTGCACAGGGCGTGGCAATGGATCCAGACAAGGTCGCGGCGGTTCTGCAGTGGCCGCCACCGCAGAGGTTTCCTCGGCTTGATCGGCTACTACCGTTGTTTTATCTGCAACGACGGCAAGATGGCACTCCCTCTCACGCGTCTTTTGTGCAAGACGACCAACCCGACCATTCGGTGATCCCCCGAGGCAGCTACCGCTTTCACAGCCCTACAGCAGGCCTTGGTGACGGCCCCGGTTCTAGCCATGCCAGATTTCACTAAGCCTTTCATCGTGGAGTATGATGCCTCCGGCTCGGGCATCGGCGCGGTGCATATGCAGGTCGGGCGGCATATTGCATACTTCGTCCGGTCTTTCTCTTCTACCATTCGATCCCACTCGGCGTACGAGAACGAGTTGATGGCACTCGTCTTGGCGGTTCAGCATTGGCAGCCATATCTTTTGGGGAGGCACTTCATCGTCCGCACGGATCATCACAGTCTTCGGTATCTTCTCAGCCAGAAGATGACCACCCCGTCACAACAGCTTTGGGTGGCAAAGCTATTGGACTATGACTTTACGGTTGAATTCTGCTCAGGAAAGTCCAACTTAGTGGCGGACACCTTATCCCGTCAGACAGCGCCCGCGGAGTTGACAGCCATATCACGCCCAGTTTGGCAGGAGGCTGAGACTTTACAGAGGGGGGTGGAGACCGATCCGACCTTGGGAGCCATCATGGAGCGCTTACGAACGGATCTCGACACTTGCCCCCCATACACCCTCCTTGGAGGTCGTCTGTTCTATCGGGGGCTGGTTGGTCATTTCAGCATCTCCCGCCAGCATTCCGCGGCTCCTTACTGAGTTCCATACTACACCGGCAGTGGGCCATTCCAGAGCATTTCGTACTTACTGTCGCCTCCCAGCGACACTATATTGGTAGGGAATGATGCGACACGTGGAGGAATTCGTGGAAGCGTGCCTCGTCTGCCAGCGCTCGAAGTATGAGGCCGCCTTTTCGGGAGGCCTTCTGTAGCCATTGCCCATTCCCGACCTCATATGGGAAGATTTGGCGATGGATTTCATTACACTCCTCCCTCGGTCCTCAGGGAACGGTTGCATCCTTATGGTGGTGGACCGACTGTCCAAATACGGTAAGTTTATACCCTTGACCACCCATTTACAGCTCCAAGGGTGGCCGAGGCGTTCATTTACGGCGTAATCCGACTACACGGCTTCCCTCGTTCCATCGACATCGATCGTGATCCGGTCTTTATGAGTTCCTTCTGGCAGGAGTTTTTCAAACTCCAAGGCACGCAGCTACGGATGAGATTCAAACTCCAAGGCAAGCAGCTACGGATGAGTTCTGCCTACCACCCACAGACGGGCGGGCAGTTTGAGGTTATGAACCGCTGCTTGGAGACCTACTTGCGTTGTTTCACCTTCGACCGCACCCATGACTGGAGCAGATGGTTGGGTTTGGCCGAGTTCTCTTACAATACCTCCTTCCATCGGCAGGCATGACCCCCTTCCAGGCTGTCTACAGCCGCCCACCACCCACCGTGATTCAGCACCTTCCGAGAGAATGTCTTGTTGGGGCAGTGCGCACTCAGCTCTTGGACCGGGATGAGATTCTCAAGATTTTGAAGACCCACCTCCACCGCGCACAACAGATGATCCACCATGCGAACAAGCGTCGGAGGGATGTCCACTTTCAAGTGGGGGACGCGGTATTCGTCAAGCTTTGACGCTACCGCCAGACATCAGTGGTGACACTCTCTCATCCCAAGCTATATGCTCGCTTCTATGGCCCGTTCAAGGTGATCGCCCGCATCGGCGTGGTGGTCTACCGCCTCCGCCTCCCCCCCCCCCCCCCTAGTCGCCTCCATCCAGCCTTCCACGTGTCCCAGCTCAAGAGAGTGGTAGGAGACCACTCGGTCGAGGAGACCCTCCCCCGGACATTGCATCTGACGGCTCCACTGTTTATCTCCCAGAGGCGATCTTGGACCGCAAACCCGTCACCGTGGACGGTCGGGTCAGGGAATAGGTTTTGGTCACATAGCGACAACGCCCTCACTCCAACGCGCCAGTTTATGGAATATTGCCTTGAGGACAAGGTAAATTTTCCAGATGGGGGTATTGTTGCGGACACAAAGGAGGACGGCCTAGAGGAAGGATCATCGTCGACGTGGCGCGTATATTCTCGAAGGAGTAAGCCGGCGGAAAGGACTACAGCAGCATGATATGGCATGGTCGTCTTCTGTTATGTTTTATTTTATTTGTCGTATTCTCTTTGTCGTTTTTCGCAATTGCCGAGTGAGGTTATATAACTCATGGCTCCTTGTTTTGGGGGTTATCTTGTATCTTGGATTTGAAAGCAATTGGAGCCTATGGTTAGCCAAGTGGGATCTTCCCATTAGAGTTCATTCTCTCCCACTCGTAACATTGGCATATGATGATAAGGGAAGTGGAGCCTTGATATGACTTCCTATGTGGGGGCTTAAAGAGAGAGGGGGGAGAGAGACAGATGGACAAACAGAGACAGAGATAGAGAGGGAATGTCTTAGACCAAACCAATAGAATAAATACAATGTCTTAGACCGAAAATAAACCAAACATCAAGAAATGCTTCAATCCAACCTGCACAAAAATAGCATAGAATAAAAGCAGTATTTATTCAAGAATTAAAATAAGATGCAATGTGATGAAACCAAGGTGCGTATTGCATGCCTCCCCGCATGTGTTTGTCCAATGAACGAGTTCTTCACATCACTCCCCTCCTTCAAATCGATTTTTTCCTCGTAGGTTTTCATAAATTCTCCGAGTGGCGATCAAGTTTCTTCATCATTCTTTTAGTACAACTAAATGAGCACTTCAAAAACTCGCCGAGCGAGATGGGACTTCAGAGCTTTCAATGGCTTGGGTAGAATTTTTCCCTCTTGTAGGAATTAGATTTTGTATATTCATTTGCAAAAGAACGAGATCCAAGAGTACTTATAATTAAAGAAACACACAACTACACATTAATTATAAAAATATAGAAGGGCTCTTAAACTATTTCTACACTCCTCCGCAAGCTGAAGAATACATGTCATATGAGCAAAAGCTTGGATAGAAATTGGTGACATAATGGACAAGATAAGGGTTTCGGAATGTTTGTGATCGTAGGTTTTCATAAATTCTCCGAGTGGCGATCAAGTTTCTTCATCATTCTTTTAGTACAACTAAATGAGCACTTCAAAAACTCGCCGAGCGAGATGGGACTTCAGAGCTTTCAATGGCTTGGGTAGAATTTTTCCCTCTTGTAGGAATTAGATTTTGTATATTCACTTGCAAAAGAACGAGATCCAAGAGTACTTATAAGTAAAGAAACACACAACTACACATTAATTATAAAAATATAGAAGGGCTCTTAAACTATTTCTACACTCCTCCGCAAGCTGAAGAATACATGTCATATGAGCAAAAGCTTGGATAGAAATTGGTGACATAATGGACAAGATAAGGGTTTCGGAATGTTTGTGATCTACGATATAACAAGAATATGCTAAAACTGTATCTCTTTAAGTTTGACTTCTTTTTGTTTGTTCATACAAAAACGGGATTTTCCCCTATATGAATGGCGGCTTGATTGTCACGGAAGAGAATAGCATGTGATGACAAAGTTACCCCAAGATCATCGAGAAGATTTTTAAGCCAGGTAAGTTCGGATGCTGCTAGAGCAATAGATCGATATTCAACCTCAGGTTTAGGAAGGGCAACAACATGCTGATTCTAACTCTTCCCAGTGATGAGGTTAACACAAAAGTATATGCAATACCCACTCGTGGACTTGCGACCGTCGATGGAACAGGCATAGTCTGCATCTGAGCAAGCCTCCAGAGACAGTGTAAATGAGGGCTGATAGAAAATACATTGACCATGTGCTCGTTTTAGATATCTTAAAATATGTTCAACTACATGTAAGTGTGAGGCTTTCAAATTATGCATAAATTGACTTACAACTCCATCGGCAAATGAAATATCAGGAGGTGTGACAGTCAAGTAAATTAGTTTTCCAACTAATCTACGATAATATTCAAAGTTTTGTAATGGAGGGTCTGGAGTCAATGGATGAGAGATTCGCATTGGCTTCCATCGGTGTCTCAGCGGGTTTGCATCCCAGATATCCAGCATCCTGAAGGAGAACCGTACAAAATTTCCTTTGAGAGAGAATCAGTGACTTGCTTCGAGATGTCACTTCAATCCCCAAAAAAATAGGGAAGGAGGCTCAAATCCTTTATGTGAAAATGTTTGGCAAAATGAATTTTGAGATAAGAAATCCATGTGATACGTCACGGGCAATAATAATATCATAGACATAGACAAGAAGGATGACAGTGCCCGTGGCGATGATGGGTAAAGAGAGAAAAATTTGTTGTGTTTCGTCGAAAGGCAATGTGAACCAGGACGGATGTAGTGAGTGTGTAATCGAGCACTATTGGATTATAATTAGTGAGTTTAAACGAGTGTCGTGAATCTAGATGATGTGATGCACAAACACTTGCCCAACAATTAATTTGTAATAAATTTTGAATTTGACAAATAATTTGAGACTTGGGAAGTGAGAGGAGGCTGACTCAGGGGCTGGACAGTGCTAAAATTGCAGAAAATCTTTGATTCCAGGTTGCTATGAATGATATCCTGCAACAGGGGTAATCTCGAGCGGGCTATGGGTTATGGGAAAAAAGAGGGGGTACTGAACAATGTTGGAACATAGAAATCTGAAGAAATTTGGTTCAAAGGGGCTGCTTAGGATGTTGTAAAAGTGAGCTGAATGGGTTTTGGATGAACAAATGTTGGCCGAAATGAGGTTTGGAGGGGATAAGTTAATTGATGAAGACTTGTGAGTTGTAGAAGGGGGTGTTGGACTGGAACAGGTGTGGGAGGGTTTCTGGGAATGAAATTCAAATGCCTAGCTGTGGATTGGTGAGGGATGTGGGGGAGAGTTTTCATTTTACTGAAATTAGGGCCGTTCTTGATTTTCTTAGTGTTTTGGGTGGGTGGTTTTCAAGGGGAATGGGTAGTTATGGCTGCAGTATGTTGGTTATGGCTGGATTTGAGGGTAGCTATATGAATTGTATGAAACTATATGGCTGATTTGATGGTGGAGGGAGTGGTTATTGGTGGTTATGAGTGGGAAGGTAGTTATGGGTAGTTGGAAGTTGGTGGTCATGGGGTAGTTATGTGGAATGAGTTGAATTCAAGTCCTTTTATGTATTTTTGTATTTTACCCACATAAGGGTATTTCTGTCTGTGTCTTTGTCTTTACCACTTACTCTATATATATGAGTATGGGGTTGGTTTAATTTGATTATTTCATTATTTCCTTCAACTTGGTATCAGAGCCAAGCAAGAAACCCTAATCCCGTTCCCTTTCCTTCGCAGCCCCTTCCGCTCCTCTGTCGACCGCTGCCTCCTCTGTCGTTTTGTCTTCTCCATCGATGGTGAGCCACGGCATGACTACGGCGGTGCACGCTAAAGGAGCCGGACGCCCCTCCTCATGAAGTGTGTCTTTCTCCGTCGTCTTCTTTTCCGCTCCCGTTGATCGAGTGTCGTCGGCTGCTTTCCCAGTGTCGTCCTCTTCTAGTGTCGGCTTCCCTGTCGTCGGCTACTTCCGCGTCCCGCATGCTTCCGCCTCTTTCAGATCGTTGGGCTCTTCCAGATCGTTGCCTACTTCCCTGTCGTCGGCCTCTTCCAGATCCCGCATGCTCCAGCTCATGTGTCCAAAGCGATTCGTCGTGGGCTCCTCTTCGTCGAGTGTACTTCGTCGAGTGCTCCTCCAGATCGTCGAGTGCTCCAGATCGTCGAGTGTACTTCGTCGAGTCCAAAGCGATTCGTCATGGGCTCCTCCAGATCGTCGAGTGTACTTCGTCGAGTGCTCCAGATCGTCGAGTGCTCCAGATTGTCGAGTGTACTTCGTCGAATCCTCCTCTTCGTCGAGTGTTATTCGTCGAGAGCTCCAGCTCCAGCAGCTCCTCCTGTTTTCCGTGAGAGCTCCAGCTCCAGCTCCAGCAGCTTCCTGTTCGTCGTGAGCTCCCCTCTCTTGTGTGCCTCATGGATGATCTGTCTGCCGCCGATTCTCCATCTCCAAGTGTAGTGACACCCCGGATGAGCGACCCTCAACGCCCTTATGGCCATTCAGGGTCCCTAAAGATCACCATTGTTCCCTTGGATGGGACCAATTATTTGGAATGGTCTCGTGCTGCTCAGCATGTCATTCGCAGTCATCAGTTGTTTGGATACATCGATGGGACGAGGGTAGCACCTTCTAAGGATAATCCTACCTGGCAACGATGAGACTCAGAAAATTCCCTGGTTGTCTCGTGGCTCCTTCACTCTATGTCTCCAAAGGTGTACAGGAGTTATATGTTGATGGACTCTGCTTGCGAGATCTGGACTCGGGCGCGTGAGACGTACTCACAGATTGGCAGTTCCACTCAGACTTATGAGCTGACACGGCGTATGCTGGAGCTTTGTCAGGGAACCATGACGGTGTCCTACTTCTCGGAGTTCGAGCGTATCGCACAAGAATTGGATTACTTTGATCAGTTTACCCCCGCATGTACTGCCGATGCAGTCCAGTTGCAAAAAGGAGACGAACGATTTCGCCTACATGTGTTTCTAATGGGGTTGAGCATGGACATGGACATGGTTCGCACAAATATTCTTCACCGCTCTCCCCTTCCATCCCTTCGGGAGGCGTTTAGCATGGTTCTTGGCGACGAAGACCGCCAAAGGTCCCTCAGCACGGCTCCTCCTCCAGATTGTTCTGCCTTGACTAGGTTGGTCGTGGCGGCTCCAACAATACTAGTGGGGTTCCGACCTGTGATCACTGTGGTCGCAGGGGACATACTCGGGACGGTTGCTTCAAACTTCATCCTCATCTTATCCCACCTGGATACGACCGTGGTCGTGGCCCTATCTGTGGTCCAGGTCGGGGGGGATACCGCCAGACTGAGGTGCATGACGACCATCAGGATCAGTTTCCAGGATATTTCACCACGTCGGTGTTGAAGCCAAGCGGTCTCGAAGGATTGAAGTCGCGCGATCTGAAGCCAGCGGTCTGTGCGGTCTCCAATAATCAGACCGCGGCTTCTCCTCTGATGTACCAGATCGCGCCGGATAAAGATGGGTTGAAGTTGCGCGGTCTCGAGTCAGCGGTCTGTGCGGTCTCCCAGAATCAGACCGCTGCTCCTCCTCAGATATGTGAGATCGTGCCAGATGAAGGTCGGCAATCTCCAGCTCTATCAGACAACTGTTTGATAACCGCGGTCTGTGCGGTCTCCCAGCATCAGACCGCCACTTCTCCTCAAGTATGCGAGGTCGCGTCTTGTGAAGGTCAGCAACATTCCGCCTCTCCAAGCGGTCTAGAGTCAGCGGTCTCAGCGGTCTCCAAGTACAAGACTGCCAGTTCATCTCGGATATACCAGATCGCTTCTTATGGAGAGAAGCGGTCTGGCCCTCCCGGTCTCTCCCTTATGGGGGAGTGTTCGCCAGAACGATCTAACCGTCCGACGGTCTCCTCTGTCACACGACCTTCCTCATGTCGTGTGACCGCCCGACCTCACTCCAAATCGCAGAGGTCGCTGCGGTCTCAATATTCCTGATCGCCCAGACCGCTCAGCTCTCTTGAGTACTGTGTATTTGTATTTAGTCCCACATCGTATATTTGTATTTTACTGTTTCCCTCCTAGTCTATATAAAGGAGGCAATACACTTGTAATACTTAGATTTTTTGAAAATAAAAATTCCTGTTATTTTCAAGTTCTCACATGGTATCAGAGCACTCGATCTCTTCTGCCGGTCTCTCCATTCTGACCGCACAATCCGTGCGATCTCCCATCTCTCTCTTCGACCGGCCTTTCTCCTCCTGACCGCGCGATCTCAACTGTCTTCACGAGACCGCGCGATCTCTCTTCTCATGGGTACCCCATCTGAGAATGCAACCCCACCCCCCCCCCCCCCAACCCCTGCCAACTCCTGTGGCTATTTCTACCTCCTCTGGCAACCTTGGCACCTCCTCCAAGCTCACTAGCTCTAATTATCCTAATTGGAGTGTCTCCTTCACCTTCCTCTTACGCTCTCAACGCAAACGCCAACATCTCACCGATGATCCTCCTCCCCATGGATCTGCTACCTTTGATGATTGGGATGCTAGTGATGCTCTAGTCCGCACCTGGCTTGCTAACAGTCTCTCTGATGAGTGTCTTCCTATCATTCGTCATGATGAGACAGTCAAGGCAGCCTGGAATCATCTTGCGGCCCTTTACTCCAAAGGTGCCAAAACCTCCTGCATCTACACCTTATATGCAGATCTCTTTGCCCGCCCAACCATGGATCCCACCACAGCTTATCAAGCGGTTCAGGCCCTTGGGGCTGAACTCCTTCAGCATCGCCCCTTCTCTGCTGATCTTGCTGAACAGCATAAACACTTCCAAGAGCTCCTGGTTGTGTGTTACCTTCTCCGTCTTCCGGAGTCCTATGATATGATACGACAACAAATCCTTGGAGAAGCTGAATCTCCAACTCTTGATGCCACCGCTGCTCGGGTCTCTGATGTTACCTCCCTTCTCCAAAGAACCCTTGTTGTCTTCCCCTCCTCCTCCAGAGAGCTTTGCTCACCGGGCTGACCGTGGTCACCCCGGTGGCCGTGGTGGATCTCTTGGTGGCTGTGGACCTCCGCGGTACATCTGTTCTCATTGTGGTCGGAAGGGTCACACAATTGATCGTTGCTATCTCAAGCATCCTCACCTTCGCCCTCTGGCTGCTGCTTCTCAACCGGGTACTAGATCATCGTCTGCTTCTGTTGCTACCTCCTTAGGTAGCATGCACGTGGTTACTGAAGGTAAATGGCTTATTGATTTTGGAGCAACAAATCATATGACAGGGAACCCTCACCTTTTCTCCCAGTTACTAGAGCACAAGAATTTACCTCCGGTTCTAACAGCAGATGGTTCTCCCTCACATGTGTGTGGGACTGGAATAGTTCAAGTCACTCCGACTATCTCTCTTCAGAACACTTTTTATGTGCCTACTTTTCCATGCAACTTACTATCAGTCAAGGCACTCTCTCAACAATTACAATGCTCTATTATGTTTACTCAGACTAACTGTTATTTTCAGGATCTTCATACGAAGGAGACAGTTGCTACTGGGACTGAGAGTGGAGGCCTCTACTTCCTTGACGTTCTTGTTGCTCACTCTGCTTCTACCGTCTCTGATTCTCTCCATCAATGGCACCTCCTTCTTGGTCACCCTCCACCTCGGCTGTTGTATCAACTTCTACCTCACCTCACCAAAGATACCTCTCCTCTCAACTGTGAAGCTTGTCAACTAGGAAAGCACCATCGGGCTTCCTACCCTGCCAAACATGAACGTAGCTCGACTCGTCCCTTTGATCTCCTCCACTCGGACATCTGGGGTCCTTCTCCTACCAAGACTGTAGGTGGGAGTAGTTTGTATTTTGTTACTTTTATTGATGACTTCTCTCGATGTACTTGGGTGTATCTGTTAAAAGAACGCTCAGAACTTTTTTCTGTTTTCAAAACTTTCTATAATGAAATTTCCACTCAGTTTGGAGTGTCTATCAAGGTTATTCGCACTGATAATGCTAAAGAGTATGTTTCTCATCAATTTTCTGAGTTTTGCATGAATCATGGTATTATACATCAGACTAGTTGTCCTTATACTTCTCAACAAAATGGGATAGCGGAACATAAGAATCGTCACCTCCTCGACATGGCTCGCACCTTACTCTTCCAGATGAATATGCCCAAAACTTATTGGGGTCATGCCATCCTCATCTACTGCTATCTCATTAACCGCATTCCCTCCACCCTTCTTCAAGGCTCCACCCCCTTCTCTCTACTATATCCCACCTCACAACCCTTCTCATTACCTCTCAAGGTGTTCGGTTGTACTGCGTTTGTCCACACTCCTTCCCCAGGTCGGGACAAACTCTCTCCTCGGGCAGTTAAATGCATCTTTGTTGGTTATTCTCCAACTCAGAAAGGGTATCGATGCTATGATCCCCTTCTTCGCAAACAATATGTTTCCGCTGATGTCACCTTCTTTGAAACTGTTCCATACTTTTCTAACTCTTCCACCTCTCTGCCTCCTGCACCTAGTCCAACAACACCGCTCATTTACTCTCCACCACCACCACCTACTCTCCCAACTCCACCACCTCTTCCTTTCCCTCCACCACCTCCAGCATCTCCTTCCACCTGTCCTCCTACTCCGGGGCCTTCTCTCCCGACTCTTGGGCCAGCACTATCTTCTTCCGATGATGACTCTCCTGCAGATACAGTCACCACTGAAGACCTCCCTATTGCTCTTCGAAAGGGAGTTCGCTCATGTACGCAACATTCTATTGATGTTGTAACTTATGCTCAACTTACCCCCTCTGCTAGGGCATTTGTTATTGTTATTACAGATACTGCCACCCCAACCAGTTATCAGGAGGCTCTTGCCATCCCACAGTGGAAGGCTGTCATGGATGATGAAATCTCCACCCTTCAGGACCGTGGCACTTGGACTCTTGTTCCTCCACCTATTGGGATAGATGTTGTTGGGTGTAGATGGGTCTTTGTGATAAAATAGCGTGCTGATGGCTCTGTTGACCGCTACAAAGCTCGCTTGGTTGTCAAAGGTTTTACTCAGACATATGGAGTAGACTTCTTTGACACTTTCTCACCTGTCGCTCGTCTTACAACCATCAGGGTCATCTTCTCTGTGGCCGTCAACAAAGGTTGGCAACTCTCTCAATTGGATGTCAAGAATGTCTTTCTCTATGGTGATCTTCAAGAGGTTGTTTTCATGGAGCAACCTCCAGGGTATGTTGCTCCGGGGGAGACTCGTGTATGTAAGCTAAAGAAGGTCATCTATGGTCTTAAGAAAAGTCCTCGCGCCTGGTTCGAAAAATTTAACGAAGTTATCAAGATCATTGGATTTGTCTGTAGTTCTACGGATCACTCTCTCTTCATTCGCAAGACATCTCATGGAATGGTTGTTCTGGCTGTATACGTTGATGACATCCTTCTCACAGGTGATGATGTTGAAGGTGTCTCCCTTACAAAGAAACATCTCCTCCAACACTTTGTGACCAAAGATATGGGGACTCCCAAGTACTTTCTGGGCATTGAAATCTCAAGGAAGCATAGCTCCATTGTTCTCTCACAACGGAAGTATGTTATTGACCTTCTAAAGGAAACAGGTCTTCTGGGTGCTAAACCTGCTAAATATGCAATGGCAATTGGAGACGACAAACTCTGGACTGACAACTCTCCTCCTCTACTTGATAGCACTAGATATCGTCGTCTTGTAGGCAAGCTCATCTACCTAACTGTAACAAGACCTGATATCTGCTATGATGTTGGGAAGGTCAGCCAATTCATGCAAGCTCCGAAGGAATGTCATCTTCAAGCTGCTTTAAAGATATTAGAATACGTTAAGGGATCTCCAGGGAAGGGACTTCTGTTCCAAAGGAACAACCATCTCAAGATAGAAGCCTATTCAGATGCTAGCTACGTTGATGATAAAGGAGACAGGAAATCCACATCTGGGTTCTGTACCTTCGTGGGAGGAAATCTGATGAGCTGGAAGAGCAAGAAACAAGCAGTAGTATCCAGATCAAGTGTTGAAGCCGAGTACAGAAACATGGCCCAAACTACATGCGAGTTGAAGTGGTTACGAACTCTCCTTCTAGACTTAGGAGAAGTTTACAACCATCCATTGTCAATGTTCTGTGACAACAAAGCTGCAATCTATATATCTCAGAACCCAGTCTTTCATGAGAGAACCAAACACATTGAAGTGGACTGTCATTTCATCAGGGAAGAAATCTTGAAGAAACAAATCTGCACTCCCTTCGTAACTTCGGATAAAGAGCTGGCTGATATCTTCACCAAACCTATATCTTCATCCTTCTCCGATGTGTGTAACAAGCTAGGCATGATTGATATATATGCTCCAGCTTGCGGGGGAGTGTTGAAGTCAAGCGGTCTCGAAGGATTGAAGCCGCGCGATCTGAAGCCAGCGGTCTGTGCGGTCTCCAATAATCAGACCGCGGCTTCTCCTCTGATGTACCAGATCGCGCCGGATAAAGATGGGTTGAAGTTGCGCGGTCTCGAGTCAGCGGTCTGTGCGGTCTCCCAGAATCAGACCGCTGCTCCTCCTCAGATATGCGAGATCGTGCCAGATGAAGGTCGGCGATCTCCAGCTCTATCAGACAACTGTTTGATAACCGCGGTCTGTGCGGTCTCCCAGCATCAGTCCGCCACTTCTCCTCAAGTATGCGAGGTCGCGTCTTGTGAAGGTTAGCAACATTCCGCCTCTCCAAGCGGTCTAGAGTCAGCGGTCTCAGCGGTCTCCAAGTACAAGACTGTCAGTTCATCTCGGATATACCAGATCGCTTCTTATGGAGAGAAGCGGTCTGGCCCTCCCAGTCTCTCCCTTATGAGGGAGTGTTCGCCAGAACGATCTAACCGTCCGACGGTCTCCTCTGCCACACGACCTTCCTCCTGTCGTGTGACCGCCCGACCTCACTCCAGATCGCAGAGGTCGCTACGGTCTCAATATTCCTGATCGCCCAGACCGCCCAGCTCTCTTGTGTACTGTGTATTTGTATTTAGTCTCACATCGTATATTTGTATTTTACTGTTTCCCTCCTAGTCTATATAAAGGAGGCAATACACTTGTAATACTTTGATTTTTTGGAAATAAAAATTCCTGTTATTTTCAAGTTCTCACAATTGGACGCTCTCCGCCGTCTTCTGCACTCTCAGTCTGACTCTTTCCAGAGCGGTACCTCTACTTACTTTGCTACTGCTGCTATGCACAGTGCCAATGTCGTTGCCACTCCTCTGTCTGAGTGGATTATTGACTCTGGAGCCACCGATCACATGACCGGCTCTTCCTCAGGTTTTTCTTCTTACACCCCCTTGTCAAGTAATGACAAGGTTATCTTTGTAAATGGCACTTTGTCCCCCATTGCAGGGAAAGGAACCATTTCATGTTCCTCCTCTTTGTCCCTTCCGTCTGTCTTACATATCCCTTCTTTTTCTCGCAATCTTCCACTCTGGTCACTTAACTGCTCGGTAACCTTCTTTCCTGATTCTTATGTTTTTCAGGAACTGGGTACGAAGCGGACCATTGGCAGTGGTAGGAATCGTGATGGCTTTTGTACTATCTGGATGCTTCCCAGCCGTCTTTTGCGCTCTCCTCTTTTGTTGTTACTGTTGCTGATGCTCAACGCTGGCACTTGCATCTGGGGCATCCCTCTCTTGTTTATCTCTCAAAAGTGTTTCCTGCTTTATCGCATCTTGTTAAAATTTCAAAATGTGATGTTTGTGATATGTCCAAACATGTTCGACATTCATTGTCCCATGTTTCTTCTCCTAGTACTACCCCTTTTGCTATTATACAATATGATGTTTGGGGACCTTCCCCTGTTGTTTCTTTAAATGGCTATCGTTGGTTTGTTACCTTTATAGATTGTTTTTCTCGAACTTCTTGGGTTTACCTTTTAAAGAAAAAAAATGAAGTGTTTCCTGTCTTTCAAATCTTCCATAAAATGGTGCAAACCCAGTTCGATGTTACTATTCGTGTTCTGCGTAGTGATAGGGGGGGGGGGGGAATACGATGATCGTGGAGCGTTTGGATCATATCTCACGAGTCATGAAATTATACACCAACCTACTTGTGTCTACACCTCTACCCAAAATGGGGTGGCTGAACGAAAAAATCGGCATCTCCTTGATGTTGCCCGGTGCCTTCTACACACCATGTATCTCCCAAAATCATATTAGGGTGATGTTATCCTAACTGCCACTCATCTTATCAATCGTCTTCCCTCACGGGTTCTGGACTTTTCTACCTCTCTCACGCGCCTCTCTGCGACTTCCGTTGTTCATACTGCTCATCTTTCACCCCGCGTGTTCGGGTGTGTTTTTTTTGTTCATGTCCATCAGCCTCAGCGTGACAAGCTTGACCCTCGGGCTCTACGTTATGTCTTCATTGGTTACTCTGCCACCATTAAGGGGTATCGGTGCTACCACACCCTTCCAGACGTGTCTTCTGTACTATGGACGTGACGTTCCGTGAGGAGGAATCTTACTATGTGGATTCGCCTCACTCCGTTCGTCAGGGGGAGAATGAGATCATCGACTCGGTGCCTCTCACTCTGATTCCTCCTACACCTACCACTCCTCCTTCAGCTACCTCTCCTACTCCACCTTCACCTACATCCCCCACGTCACTTATACCTACGTCGTTTTCCCCGACATACCAACATTTGCCCCTCATCTCTCCTCTTCCTCATATATATCGTCGTCAGCAAACAGATGAACAATCCTCCGTGGTTCCGTCGTTGTCGGTGTCGTCTTTGGACTCATATTCTGATGCTGACCTGCATGTTCCCCTTGTTGTGCTAAGAGGTAAGGTTGTGTGTACCGATCACTCTATCTCAAATCATGTTGCTTATGGTCATCTTTCCCAGCTTCATCAGGGTTTTATATCCTCCTTGTCCATGATCACTATCCCGAAGACATGGCAGGAGGCAGTTGGCATTCCGGCATGGGCTCATGCAATAGAGGAGGAAATGTCCGCCTTGGATAAAAATCACATATGGGATGTCTCCTCTCTTCCTCCTGAAAAGAAAGTCATTGGTTCTAGATGGGTGTTCTCTGTTAAGCAAAATCAGGATGGCAAAGTTGAGCGGTACAAAGCCCGTTTGGTGGCTCGCGGTTACACTCAGACTCAGGGAGTCGACTACCAGGAGACCTTTGCCCATGTTGCGAAGATGGATACTGTTCGTGTTATTCTATCTTGTGCGACATGCTTGGGTTGGGATCTACATCAACTAGACGTCAAAAATGCCTTCCTGCATGGTGACCTCGATGAAGAAGTTTACATGACCTTTCCCCCAGGATTTGTGAAGAATGGGCAAGAAATCCTTGTTTGTCGCCTAAGGAAGTCCCTATACGGGTTGAAGCAGTCCCCCAGGGCTTGGTTTGGCAGGTTCCACAAGGCCATGGTCAAGTTTTGGATACCAACAGGGACATTCTGATCATACCCTGTTTGTCAGGAAGAATGAGGGGAAGATTGTCGTTCATATTGTTTATGTGGACGACATCGTGATCACCGGGGATGACTCAGATGAAATCTCGAAGCTGAAAGCCCTTCTGTCTGCAGAGCTTGAAGTAAAGGACCTGGGAAGGCTCCGCTACTTCCTAGGAATTGAAGTGACTCGCTCTGATCAGGGTATCTTCATCTCGCAACGCAAGTATGTGTTAGACTTGTTAACTGAGACTGGGATGCTTGGGTGTGCTCCCTGTACAACCCTGTAATCGCCGAGTGGATCCCCGGGGCACAACGTGTCGTTAGGCTCAATATCTTTTTAGAGGCACTGCCTCAGGTAAGAGGGGTGGGTGAGCCGTCGGACGGGCTCAAGACCGAGGGGCGCAACCCCAGATTATTCCAAAGAGGGGGGAAAGCAGGTGAGGCGGGCGGCCTCCCGCTCGCCCAGCCCAAGGAGGGCAGAGGGGGCGAGCCGAAGAGTAGAGGGGAGGAAGCCCCACAGGCTCGCCCCACCCCAGCAGGGGGCGGGCCGAAGGCAGGAGGCCTCCCGGGCTCGCCCCGCCCCAGCAGGGGGCGAGCCGGAGAGGCAGGCGGCCTCCCGGGCTCACCCCGCCCCAATAGGGGGCGAGCCGGAGAGGCAGGCGGCCTCCCGGGCTCGCCCCGCCCCAGCATGGGGCGAGCCGGAGAGGGAGGCGGCCTCCTGGGCTCGCCACGACCCAACAGAGGGGGCGAGCCGGAGGTGGGCGGCCTCCCGGGCTCGCCCTGCCCCAGCAGAGGGGGCGAGTCGGAGGTGGGCGGCCTCCAGGGCTCGCCCCGCCTCAGTAAGAGGGCGAGCGAGGGAGGCGGTCGGCCCCATGGAGCGGTCTGCGTTTAGCGCCTCGAAATGGCGGGATTTGGCTGTTGGCAGGCCAAACTTGGGGGGCACTTTCGTAATCTCGTAGGCCATGATGTGGCTATTAGCAGATCAAGTCCAAAAAACTATAAATAGGACCAAGGGGGCACCATTTCGAGGGACTTCCTTTTGGGCTTCTCTCTCCCCAAGTTTCTTCAAGTGGGTGAAGAGAGCCTCCAAAGGTGCCCCAAGCTCAGCATTGGCTTGGGAGGGGAAGCGCTCTAAGATCTTCTGGGTGTGTGGTGAGACCTCCTCGCTGAGCCCTTGGTCCTGTTCCCAGTTTCCTAAGTCTTCGTCCTAGTGCTCTCCCTTGAGAGAAGTAGGTGTGAGGTCACCCCCTCTTTTGGGGACCCCGAACTCCACAGAGACCAAGTCTTGTTCTCAAGTCTTGGCTTCAACATTTATGGTGCGGTGAGCGTGGAGAGTGACCAGCACAATAAACTCTCAAGTTGAGCTCTATGGCCGGAGATGGAGGAGAAAGGTCCGGCCCGGGCCACTCGGAGTCGCTGGTGGCTATGGTGACGATGGAAATGTTTGAAGACTTCAAGCGGGAGGTCCTGCAGACCTTGCAGCTAGCTTTTGCCGCGAGAAGCGAAGGCGATAGAGGAGGCGGTCCGGAGGTCCCGACCCAGCGGATGGGCGAGAGCACTCCCGGCCAGCGATCCAGGAAGGAGGTGCCGGCGGGGGCAAGTGGGGAGGCATCCGGCCCCCACTCGCCCGACCTCCAAAGAGGGGGGGAGTGGGGAGGCAGCTTTCCCCCACTCACCCAGCCCCAAGGGGGCGAGTGGGGAGGCAGCTTTCCCCCACTCGCCCAGCCCCAAGGGGGGAGTAGGGAGGCGGCCCGCTCCCACTCGCCCGGCCCCAAAGGGGGGCGAGCGGGGAGGCATCCGGCCCCCACTCGCCCCGACCCAAAAGGTGTCGAACAGAGGCGCTTTGGCGAGACCTCCCCGGGCGGCAGCTGTTCGGTAGTCCGGCAAGTGCGGAGGTCAGCGAGCCGACTCCGCGAGAGCGAGCCACCCGCCGAGCCGGGGAGGGAAGTCTCTTTTGTGAGTTGATCCTCTCAGCCCCGGTTCCAAAGAGGTTCAGAGGGCCGGAGATGTCTTACTACTCCGGCAAGGATGACCCAGCCTTGCACTTACAGTGGTTCGAGGACATAGTCTCAGTCAGGCCTATGTCAGATGTCTTCCAGTGCCGGCTCTTTGCCACCACTCTGAAGGATAAGGCAAGGGATTGGTTCCACCAACTCCCTGTGGGGTCTATCTATGTCTTCGAGGATCTACGTCGAGGATTCCTGTCGCGCTTCTCGACGTTGAAGAAGAGGAAAGATGCTGAGGCACTCTTCAAGGTCAAGCAAGAGCCAAGGGAGCCGCTGGCTCGTTATGTGGATAGGTTCCAGGAAGAGGTCCTGCAAGTTCAGGAGGTGCCCAGGTTCACCCTCCAACTCGCCTTCATAGTGGGGCTGCGAGAGGGGTTCTTCAAAATGAGCTTGAAGCGGAAGACACCCTTATCCTTCAAGGAATTGATGGAAAGGACGGCGGAAGAAATTGAGAGTGAGGAGACCAACCCGGAATTCGCAAAAAGGTTGGCCAAGCTGAGTGAGCCGGAGGCAAGGCAGCACGGAGGAAGTGTGGAAGATCCAGGAAGGAAGTTTGACCAAGAAAAGGGTAACTTCCAAGGGGAGAGGTCCGGCCCCCCAGGGTGGAGGCAGGGACCGAAGGCACCCCCACCACCACCTCAGCAAGCCATGGCAATTGGCGGTGTCAGAAGGAGAGCCAGAAAGGCAAAAAGAAGAGGAAGAGGAGGGGATGGGGTGGTACTGTGACTTCCACGAGGAGGAAGATCAAGCGACGTCCGCCTGCCCTGAGTTTTTGGAAATAAGGAAGGCGGGGGGTCCGATACAGCAACAGCAGCAACCGGAGGGGGTCGAGGAAGACCATGCCTGGGAATAGGAAACCAAATTCTGGTCTCCTTAGTTTTTTTTCTTTAAGCTCATGTAGTACGATGATTTACTTTCATACTTAATTTTTTCTTGCGTATAATGTGATAACTAATGTGATGAAAAGTTGTCAAGGTATCTTAGCCTCGATGCTGGCCCGCTGACCAGGCTCCCACTAAGCTGGCAAGGCCGGGGAGCGCTCGGTGGCCGGAGGTTTTGTGCTGGAGTGCCCCGGATGATTGCGATGTCGGGCTCTCACTAGCCGGTGGGTCAGGTTGATCTCACGGAGAGGCTGTCAAGGTGACAAGTTTTTCATGCTGGATTGCCCCGGATGATCACGCTGTCAGGCTCTCACTAGCCGGTGGGTCAGGTTGATCTCACGGAGAGGCTGGCAAGGTGACAAGTTTTTCATGCTGGATAGCCCCGGATGATTCCGCTGCCTGGCTCTCACTAGCCGGTGGGTCAGGTTGATCTCACGGAGAGGCAGGCAAGGTGACAAGTTTTTCATGCTGGATTGCCCCGGATGATTCCGCTGCAGGGCTCTCACTAGCAGGTGGGTCAGATTGATCTCACGGAGAGGCTGGCAAGGTGACAAGTTTTTCATGCTGAATTGCCCGGATGATTCCGTTGCCGAGCTCTCACTAGCCGGTGGGTCAGGTTGATCTCACGGAGAGGCTGGCAAGGTGACAAGTTTTTCATGTTGGATTGCCCCGGATGATTCCGCTGTCGGGCTCTCACTAGCCGGTGGGTCAGGTGATCTCACGGAGAGGCTGGCAAGGTGACAAGTTTTTCATGCTGGATTGCCCCGGATGATTCCCCTGTCGGGCTCTCACTAGCCGGTGGGTCAGGTTGATCTCACGGAGAGGCTGGCAAGGTGACAAGTTTTTCATGCTGGATTGCCCCGGATGATTCCGCTGCCGGGCTCTCACTAGCCGGTGGGTCAGGTTGATCTCACGGAGAGGCTGGCAAGGTGACAAGTTTTTCATGCTGGATTGCCCCGGATGATTTCGCTGTCGGGCTCTCACTAGCCGGTGGGTCATGTTGATCTCACAGAGAGGCTGGCAAGGTGACAAGTTTTTCATGCTAGATAGCCCCAGATGATTCCGCTGTCGGGCTCTCACTAGACGGTGGGTCAGGTTGATCTCACGGAGAGGCTGACAAGGTGACAAGTTTTTCATGCCGGATTGCCCCGGATGATTCCCCTGCCGGGCTCTCACTAGCCGGTGGGTCAGGTTGATCTCACGGAGAGGCTGGCAAGGTGACAAGTTTTTCATGCTGGATTGCCCCGGATGATTCCGCTGCAGGGCTCTCACTAGCCGGTGGGTCAGGTTAATCTCACGGAGAAGGTGGCAAAGTGACAAGTTTTTCATGATGGATTCCCCCAAGGTGGCTCCGCTAGCCGGGCTCTCACTAGCCGGCGAGGTGGGAAGGCCTCTTGGGGAGGCTAAGTGTTTTTCCCCCGTGGTGGCTCCGCTAGCTGGGCTCTCGCTAGCCGGCAGGGTCGGAAGGCCTCTCAGGGAGGCTAAGTGTTTTTCCCCCAAGGTGGCTCCGCTAGCCGGGCTCTCGCTAGCCGGCAGGGTCGGAAGGCCTCTCGGGGAGGCTAAGTATTTTTCCTCCGAGGTGGCTCCGCTAGCCGGGCTCTCGCTAGCCAGGCTCTCGCTAGCCGGCGAGGTGGGAAGGCCTTTCGGGGAGGCTAAGTGTTTTCCCCCGAGGTGGCTCCGCTAGCAGGGCTCTCGCTAGCCGGCGAGGTGGGAAGGCCTCTCGGGGAGGCTAAGTGTTTTTCCCCCGATGTGGCTCCACTAGTCGGGCTCCCGCTAGCCGGCAGGGTCGGAAGGCCTCTCGGGGAGGCTAAGTGTTTTTCCCCCGAGGTGGCTCCGTTAGCCGGGCTCTCGCAAGCCGGCGAGGTGGGAAGGCCTCTCGGGGAGGCTAAGTGTTTTTCCCCTGAGGTGGCTCTGCTAGCCGGGCTCTCGCTAGCTGACGAGATGGGAAGGCCTCTCGGGGAGGCTAAGTGTTTTTCCCCCGAGGTGGCTCCGTTAGCCGGGCTCTCGCAAGCCGGCGAGGTGGGAAGGCCTCTCGGGGAGGCTAAGTGTTTTTCCCCTGAGGTGGCTCCGCTAGCCGGGCTCTCGCTAGCTGGCGAGGTGGGAAGGCCTCTCGGGGAGGCTAAGTGTTTTTCCCCCGAGGTGGCTCCGCTAGCCGGGCTCTCGCTAGCCGGCAGGGTCGACAGGCCTCTCAGGGAGGCTAAGTGTTTTTCCCCCGAGGTGGCTCCGCTAGCCGGGCTCTCGCTAGCCGGCGAGGTGGGAAGGCCTCTCGGGGAAGCTAAGTGTTTTTCCCCTGAGGTGGCTCCGCTAGCCGGGCTATCGCTGGCCGGCAGGGTCGGAAGGCCTCTCGGGGAGGCTATGTGTTTTTCTCCCGAGGTGGCTCCGCTAGCCGGGCTATCGCTAGCTGGCAGGGTCGGAAGGCCTCTCGGGGAGGCTAAGTGTTTTTCCCCCGAGGTGGCTCCGCTAGCCGGCGAGGTGGGAAGGCCTCTCGGGGAGGCTAAGTGTTTTTCCCCCGATGTGGCTCCGCTAGTCGGGCTCTCACTAGCCGGCGAGGTGGGAAGGCCTCTCGGGGAGGCTAAGTGTTTTTCCCCCGAGGTGGCTCCGCTAGCCGGGCTCTCGCTAGTCGGCGAGGTGGGAAGGCCTCTCAGGGAGGCTAAGTGTTTTTCCCCCGAGGTGGCTCCGCTAGCCGGGCTCTCGCTATCCGGCAGAGTCGGAAGGCCTCTCGGGGAGGCTAAGTGTTTTTCCCCCGAGGTGGCTCCGCTAGTCGGGCTCTCGCTAGCCGGCAGGGTCGGAAGGCCTCTCGGGGAGGCTAAGTGTTTTACCCCGAGGTGGCTCCGCTAGCCGGGCACTCGCTAGCCGGCGAGGTGGGAAGGCCTCTCGGGGAGGCTAAGTGTTTTCCCCCGAGGTGGCTCCGCTAGCCGGGCTATCGCTAGCCGGCAGGGTCGGAAGGCCTCTCGGGGAGGCTAAGTGTTTTTCCCCCGAGGTGGCTCTGCTAGCCGGGCTATCGCTACCCGGCAGGGTCGGAAGGCCACTCGGGGAGGCTAAGTGTTTTTCCCCCGAGGTGGCTCCGCTAGCCAGGCTCTCGCTAGCCAGGCTCTCGCTAGCCAGCGAAGTGAGAAGGCCTCTCGGGGAGGCTAAGTGTTTTTTCCCCGAGGTGGCTCCGCTAGCCGGGCTCTCGCTAGCCGGCAAGGTGGGAAGGCCTCTCGGGGAGGCTAAGTGTTTTTCCCCCGAGGTGGCTCCGCTAGCCGGGCTCTCGCTAGCCGGCGAGGTGGGAAGGCCTCTCGGGGAGGCTAAGTGTTTTTCCCCCGAGGTGGCTCCGCTAGCCGGGCTCTCGCTAGCCGGCAGGGTCGGAAGGCCTCTCGGGGAGGCTAACTGTTTTTCCCCCGAGGTGGCTCCGCTAGCCGGGCTCTCGCTAGCCGGCAGGGTCGGAAGGCCTCGCGGGGAGGCTAACTGTTTTCCCCCGAGGTGGCTCCGCTAGCCAGGCTCTCACTAGCCGACGAGGTGGGAAGGCCTCTCGGGGAGGCTAAGTGTTTTTCCCCTGAGATGGCTCCGCTAGTCGGGATATCACTAGTCGGCAGGGTCAGAAGGCCTCTCGGGGAGGCTAAGTATTTTTCCCCCGAGGTGGCTCCGCTAGTCGGGCTATTGCTAGCCGGCAGGGTCGGAAGGCCTCTCGGGGAGGCTAAGTGTTTTTCCCCCGAGGTGGCTCCGCTAGTCGGGCTCTCGCTAGCCGGTAGGGTCGGAAGGCCTCTCGGGGAGGCTAAGTGTTTTTCCCCCGAGGTGGCTCCGCTAGTCGGGCTCTCAGGAAGGCATTCGCCGAATAGGCAGGGTTGGACTTTTCTTTCCGAGCGTGAGTCCTGCTTGAAAAGAGCGGGGATTGTGTACAACCCTGTATTCGCCGAGTGGATCCCCGGGGCCCAAGGTGTCGTTAGGGCCAATATCTTTTTAGAAGCACTGCCCCAGGTAAGAGGGGCGGGTGAGCCGTCGGACGGGCTCAAGACCGAGGGGCGCAGCCCCAGATTATTCAAAAGAGGGGGGCGAGCAGGGGAGGTGGGCGGCCTCCCGCTCGCCCAGCCCAAGGAGGGCAGAGGGGGCGAGCCGGAGAGTAGAGGGGAGGAAGCCCCCCGGGCTCGCCCCGCCCTAGCAGGGGGCGAGCTGGAGGCAGGCGGCCTCCCGGGCTCGCCCCGCCCCAGCAGGGGGCGAGCCGGAGAGGCAGGCGGCCTCCCGGGCTCGCCCCGCCCCAGCAGGGGGCGAGCCGGAGAGGCAGGCGGCCTCCCGGGCTCGCCCCTCCCCAGCAGAGGGGGCGAGCCGGAGGTGGGCGGCCTCCCGGGCTCGCCCCGCCCCAGCAGAGGGGGCGAGTCGGAGGTTGGCGGCCTCCCGGGCTCGCCCCGCCTCAGTAAGGTGGCGAGCGAGGGAGGCGGCCGGCCCCCTGCTCGCCCGGCCCCATGGGGCGGTCTGCATTTAGCGCCTCGGAATGACGGGATTTGGCTGTTGGCAGGCCAAACTTGGAGGCACTTTCGTAATCTCGTAGGCCAGAATGTGACTATTAGCAGACCAAGTCCAAAAAACTATAAATAGGACCAAGGGGGCACCATTTGGAGGGACTTCCTTTAGGGCTTCTTGATAACTTCTCAAAAAGAAGTTATTTTCATCCTTTATTTTGACCAAATTCTTCATTATGATTGATAAATATAAGTTTAAATGGGTTAAATCTAATCTATTTACTATTTTGGTCAAACTTGAATATTATCGCTATTTTCACATGATTTTACTGTAGAAATTCCAAAGAAATCATCTTGATGAGTCGAAGGCAAAGTGCAAAGGAAGTTAACGTCGGTTTGGAGCAGCTTCACAAGTTTTAAAGTCATGCCACAGCAATTTGTCAACAACTTTAATGCTGATTTCGAGCTGAAAATGGTAGCAGGAAAATAAGTCATGACTTACTGGCGAAAATCTGAGTTTTTAAATTCCGAATTTCACGCAAATCGGCGGTTACAGATGGGAAAGAAGGCATCTATTCGGCCATTGGAGTTTCCTAAGAGGGAAGCACGACTATATATAGGAATATGGAGAGAGAAAAAACTATCTTTTGATTTTTTTTGAAAGAAAAGGAAGAGGAGATCTAGGGTTTGGGCGATTTCTGAAGAGGAAGAAGGGATACGGAATTCCAACACTATGTTTTGTAAGATCGTTTTTATTTGTTTGTTCTCCTCCGTTGTCATGAACTAATTTCATTGATCTTGTATGGTGAAAGTACTACGGTTGTTTTGATGAAGTTTTCTACTTAACTTTTATGAATGTTTGATGAGTGTTCTTATTTGAGTTATGAATTTATTGTTGAAATCTTGGACAATGAATTTTATCTACTATTGCGCTCCGAGAGTCGAGAGAGTAGTGCTAGAAAAAATTCTATCTTTTTACACTGCGAGAGTCGAGAGAGGAGCGTTGTAAATCTTTAATCCAAATTTCTTTATTTTACGCATCATTTCGAGAGTCGAGAGAGGAGAGGTGTATGCATTTCATAATCTCATTCTAGTGGAGGAGAGTGAAAGAGATTTCCTTTTCTTGCTTGCGACTACGGTTGTTATTTTGCATAATATTCTTCACCTCTCTTATGTTAGAGATAACTAAGGGAATCTAGGATATTGAGATCTCCGATATCGAGAGATACGGTTGACTCCGTTTAATTTGTTGAAAGAAACTCGTAAAGCATTCAAATAAAGTATTAGGGATTCGAATATTCATCATAATCGTCGTAGAAAATCATTATACAAGAGTATTTTCTCCGACTGATATTTAAAAAGTTATTTCGAATAGTTTCCTTAGTTTAAATCTTTAATTAAGAAATTTTATATTTCAACAAAATCACCTAATTTGGTTCACTTGAATTTCAAAGAAACGGTGTAACTAGTATTTGCAAACCTTAGAATAGTCACTTCTCCGTGGGAACGATCTTTATTCACTCTTTATTACTTGATCGACACGTGCACTTGCGTATAAAACCATTTTCCGCAT
The DNA here is from genome assembly GCA_033032865.1 of Dactylorhiza incarnata. Taxonomy (NCBI): domain Eukaryota; kingdom Viridiplantae; phylum Streptophyta; class Magnoliopsida; order Asparagales; family Orchidaceae; genus Dactylorhiza; species Dactylorhiza incarnata. The sequence goes on from JAWHQI010000130.1 coordinate 4,518,406, forward strand.
ATCACTTCTCTCTCCCCAAGTTTCTTCAAGTGGGTGAAGAGAGCCTCCAAAGGTGCCCCAAGCTAAGCATTGGCTTGGGAGGGGAAGCGCTCTAAGATCTTCCGGGTGTGTGGTGAGACCTCCTCGCTGAGCCCTTGGTCCTGTTCCCAGTTTCCTAAGTCTTCGGCCTAGTGCTTTCCCTTGAGAGAAGTAGGTGTGAGGTCACCCCCTCTTTTGGGGACCCCGAACTCCACAGAGACCAAGTCTTGTTCTCAAGTCTTGGTTTCAACACTCCCGCCAACACACCTATGGAGGAGAACCATAGGATCGATGAAGATACCGATGGAGATCGCACGGATGCTGCAAGTTACCAGAGATTGGTGGGCAGACTGTTATACCTTTCACACACTCGTCCTGACATCACATATGCAGTTGGAATCCTGAGCAGGTACATGCATGCCCCCAGAATCAGACATCAGGATGCTGCATATCGTGTCCTTCGTTACTTATAGAAGGCTCCGGTTCGGGGACTGATGTTTTCAAAAAACAATCATTTAAAGATTGATGTCTTTAACGATGCGGATTGGGCCGGAAGCCGTGATGACAGAAAATCTACAACAGGCTATTGCACTTTCGTTGGTGGAAATTTAGTCACATGGCGTAGCAAGAAACAAAATGTGGTGGTCATATCTAGTGCTGAAGCCGAGTATCAATCAATGTCTCAAGGCCTCTGCGAAGGATTATGGTCGCGCACCTTATTGAAAGACCTGGACCTTCAGATTGATACTCATATCTCTCTGTTCTGTGACAACAAGGTCGTCATCAGCATAGCTCATAATCCGGTCCAGCATGACCGAACAAAGCATGTCGAGGTTGACCGCCATTTCATCAAAGATCACCTCGAAAAAGGAAATTTAGTCACCCCCTTTGTTCACTACAGAAATCAGTTGGCCGATGTCTTCACCAAGAGCTTGGGGAGCGACGTCTTTACTGATGATATCTATAGACTTGGAATGACAGACATCTATCGTTCGACTTGAGGGGGAGAGTTGAATTCAAGTCCTTTTATGTATTTTTGTATTTTACCCGCGTAAGGGTATTTCTGTCTGTGCATTTGTCTTTACCCCTTACTCTATATATATGAGTATGGGGTTGGTTTAATTTGATTATCTCATTATTTCCTTCAACTGAATGGAGAGTGGGGGAGATGGTTATTAGGTAGTTATGTGGAAGAGGAGGTAAGTACCTTGGCTTCGTGATGCAACTCATGTCAAATCATTTTATTTTTTACACATTTATATTTTTGTCACATTTATGTAAGCGCATGTTTTCGCGCAATTCGTATTTTCATGTTCGCACATATTATTCGCGCTCGTGTATCTATGTTTGCAACACGCATCTTACTCGGCACGCTCTTACGTTTTATTGGAGTGATCGCCCAGTAAAACCCTGAATAAAAGGTCCGTCAAATTAGATAAAATGATAATTAAGGCAAGTGATGAAAGTAAAAAAGGTATTTTTAACAAAATCTTGAAATTTAAACAATATAATATAATATTTGTAATTTTAGGAATTATCCCTCAAACAAAAGTTCTATACAATTTATCGATATCCTAAAGGCAAGAAATTGGAACTTCTACCAAAGAAATAAGGCCTCTTTTAAAAATTCCTACTTTTTATATCCTCTAACTAAAAATAAAACTCTTTATAATAGCCCCCCCCCCCCCCCCCCGCCCCACACACACTCTTATTCAGCAGTTAGGACAAAAATCAAAAATATAGAGACCTTTATCTGTTTTTCGGAAGTCCGGACGAAATCCCTCCTGCTCCCAGTCGTGATGATCATGTTCCCACTCCCTGACGACCTCGTCCGGCATGTAACGCTGGCGGACGCCCCCTGGGGCTCGGGCGACCACTCTGTCATTCCCCATTGGCTTCGACAAGTCCATCGTCGGATCCGTCGCCCTAGCCACAGGAGCTCGACGATCATCTTCGAGTTCCTTCCAATTTTCCTCGCCGCCACCGTCAACCGCTCCTTCGGCCTCCGGCGACTTCTACTTTGCCATCCCCCAACAGATTCGACGATCCTTCGTCGGAACGACCCCCTCCAGCCACAAGTGTTGATTCCTACCATTGTTCTCCTCAACTCAGCCATTTGCCATCAGTGTCTCCATTGATTCTAATACTTCACTCTCGATCTGAAGATTTACTTCTCACTGATCTCTTGCTCTTTCCCCGTTAGATTAATATGATGCCTTCATTTATTGGATTTTTATAATTCCAGAGCTTGCCAATAATTTTCAGGGAACCTATTTGTCGTTAATTTTCAGATTTTGAGTTCTTCATTGCATTATTTTGCATTTGTGGTATGTTAAGTTGTGTTAATCATTGTTTGATCATTTGCTTTTTATGGGCGTGTGCGAACCCTAAATCGAATGGACCATGATATTATATATGAAATCTCGTTTGTGCCTCTCAATTTGTTAAAATAAAATCCATATTAATCAGGTTACATCAGTTTGGTATCAGAGCGGTTTGATACACTCATATAAACTCTAGTCTCGCATATCCAGGCTCTGATACCAAATTAACGCAGGATGGATGTTGTGAGTGTGTAATTGTGCACTATTGGATTCTAATGAGTGTGTTTCATTGAGTGTCGTAGGAATCTAGATGTGAACCCTAAATTGAATGGCCCATGATATTATATATGAAATCTCGTTTGTGCCTCTCAATTTGTTAATTAAAATAAAATCCATATTAATCAGGTTACATCAGCTTGTATCAGAGCGGTTTGATACACTCATATAAACTCTAGTCTCGCATATCCAAAACTAAGTCTGAACCTGGCTCTGATACCAAACTAATGCAGGATGGATGTTGTGTGTGATTGTGCACTATTTGATTCTAATGACTGTGTTTCATTGACTGGCGTAGGAATCCATGTTGTTGTGAATGATTTCATGCAATATGGGTAATTTTGAGTGGGTTATGGGTTATTAGGCAATGTTGGAACATAGAAACCTAAAGAAATTTGGTTCAAAGGGGCTGTTTAGGATGTAAAAGTGAGTTAGAATGGGTTTTGGATAAAAAAAGGTCGGCCCGCGGTAGATTTGGAAGGGAGGAGTTAATTGATTGAAGGCTTGTGAGTTGTAGAAAGGGGCGTTGGACTGGAACAGGTGTGGGAGGGTTTCTGGGAATGAAATTCAAAGATCTTGTTGTGGATCGGTAAGGAATGTGGGAGAGGGAGTGTTTGTTTTATTGAAATTAGGGTGGTTCTTTTTTAATTTGGTAAGTAATGTGAGACTTTGGAAGTGAGAGGGGATTGACTCGGGAGATGGACAGTGCTGAAACTACAGAAATTCTCTGATTCCATATTGTTGTTAATGTTTCCTGCAATAGGGGTAATCTCGAGTGGGTTATGGGTTATTGGGCAATGTTGGAACATGAAATCTAAAGAAAATTGGTTCAAAGGAGTTGTTTAGGATGTAAAAGTGAGTTAGAATGGGTTGTTGATAAACAAATGTCGGACCACAGTAGATTTAGAAGGGAGGAGTTAAATTGATTGAAGACCTGTGAGTTGTAGAAAGGGGCGTTGGACTAGAACATGTGTGGGAGGGTTTATGGGAATGAAATTCAGAGGTCTGGTTGTGGATCGGTAAGGGATGTGGGAAAGGGAGTGTTCATTTTACTGAAATTAGGGCAGTTCTTTCTGAACTCAGTGAGTAATGTGAGACTTTGGAAGTGAGAGGGCTGACTCGGGGGATGGATGGTGTAAATGATTTCCTATAATAGAGGTAATCTCGAGTGGGCTATGTGTTATTGGGCAATGTGGGAACATGAAATCTAAAGAAGTTTGGTTCAAAAGGGTTGTTTAGGATGTAAAAGTGAGTTAGAATGAGTTTGGGATAAACAAATGTCGGCCGACATTGGATTTAGAAGGGAGGAGTTGATTGATTGAAGGCATGTGAGTTGTCGAAAGGGTGTTGGACTGGAAAAGGCTTGGGAGGGTTTCTGAGAAGTAAATTCAAAGGTTTGGTTGTGGATCGGTAAGGAATGTGGAAGAGGGAGTGTTCGTTTTACTGAAATTAGGGCGGTTCTGAATTTTCTTAGGGTCCGTTCGGCGCGCAGGTAATAGCTTTCTGGAATTGGCTTTGGCCAGAAAACCAATATCTGCAGTAATTGGTTTTGTGCAGAAAACCAATTCTGTTGTTCAGTTGCAGAATGGAATTCAGTGAACAGAATTGGAATTGATATTTGTAAGTTGTTCGGCTGCACGATGGAATTGGCTTTCTGGAATTGAAATTTTTAAAATTCATATTTTTAAAATTGAAGTAGCAAATTAAAGTACCAATAATAATTGAAGTTCAAAATTATAAATAAGTTCTACTGCATAATCATTGTCCATAAATAAAAATAATGTAATATCATATGAAAAGACATCAATCTAGCGATCAAACTGCATTCACAGTCATGTGTCTTTCAAGTCTTCGGGTAGCCTCATGAATATGTCACGTTTGACACTATCATGACACAGTATATCCATCGCCCTGAGTAAATCATGATCGTGTAAATCAGTCATCTGAGTCAGTGCGACATATGTCATCAACATTGCTAGCAGACTTAGTCCCCGCTGCTTTTTCTACAGAGTCCGCCAATTTATCTATGGCCACCGCTACGGCATCCGCTCCTACTGCTCGCTTTCTCCTCCTTCTACTGCTTCATTCTCCTTCCACTCTTGTCTATTCTTGTGTATTAGTTGTTTTCTCTGCCATAGATTTCGCATCTATCTCCTTTGTCATCTCTGTTGCAGTCGCGGCATGACTGTCAATTGCTCTATCAGTCCCGCAGAGCACAGCCAAATCAGACCAGTTGATGATAACTTTGTCCTTATAATGTTTGACAGACGGATGAGCCGGTAATATTATAATTAATTTATCATTTTAATGAACCAATACAACAACTAATTTAATAAAATTTATACCTTCACATAGTTAACCCACACTTCTTCACTATCCACCTTGACCATGTTTCTTTGCCAATCCCATCCAAATCCGCTAGTGGCTAGCATCGCGCTGACTTCTGCGTAGTACTTGTTCCAAGTTTTTAGGCGAGCCATTAACTTCTCTTTGCTAGTTTCTACACCACAAATGTCTTTAAGGGCAGTCATAGCTGCTGTAAAAGCAACACTCTTCTAGCCGTTTGGAGTTTTATGCCCCAAACTATGTTGCTCCAACAATGCATTAGAAAGGGTTATGTTCATTTCTGATGTCCAGTGCATGTAGGACCGCTCAGTCCTACAACCAACCTTTCCCGAGCTCTTATCCATGATATCTGCTAAAATTTTAATAAAAATCGGGACGCGTGTTTTTAGGGTAGGGCTAAAGCCAACGCATTTGGGTTCAAAGCCATTTCCTGGCCATTTTCGTCCCGCCGAAAGCAGGAATTGGTTTTACTGTTTCCCAAAGCCAATTTCAGAATGTCATTGCCTGCGCGCCGAACGGGCCCTTAGTGTTTTGGGTGGGTGATTTTCAAGGGGAATGGATAGTCATGGCGGGAATGTGTTGGTTATGGCTGGGTTTCAGGGTAGAAATATGAAGTGTATGAAACTATATGGTTGATTTGGTGGTGGAGGGAGTAGTTATTGGTGGTTATGAGTAGTGGCAGTGGCGGATGCAGGATAAATTTTTTGTGTGGGCGGAGTGCTAATTCATTTAAAAAATTTAATTACCAAATATAAAAAAATTGTTTATAGTATATTAATGTCAACTTTTTTTATATTATTTTCCTAATTTAAATGATTTTTTATACAATTTGTGTAAATATATAGAAAGTATGTCTATTTTTCAAAGATTTTTTTTACAATGTCTAAATATATAAAAAATTCTACCCTTTTATTGAATTTTTTTACAATATATTTATTTAATTATATAAAATATATCTGCATTTTTAATGATTTTTATTGTCTAAATATTGCATTTTGGCAAAAATGTTAAATTTTTGATACTATGAGGATTTGAACTCAAGACCTCTCACTAAATTTTAATAACCTTAACATAAAATCAAAAACCACTATGCCAAGCCTAATTTATTGTCTATTTTTGAAAAGATATTATATATAATATGTATAAGACTATCAACAACAACAACAACAGCAGAACCCATATAGTCCCCAATCATTGGGGGTATGGGCGGGGGAAGATTGGAAACAGACCTAACCTTTGGCCCTATGCCCAAAGTGGCTTCTCTCAGAGGAGAAAGACCCTAAACCCTAAACCCTGTATAAGACTATAAGAACAAAAAATATTTTTAATGTAATATTCTTAGTTCATTCCTGGATTGCTCAATTAGTTTAGAAAGAATTATATATATGTCAATAATTCTAAGAATTTGTCAAAGTTACATAAAGAATATGATTAGGTTGATCTTGTGGTTCTAAAATGTGTTGAGGATGCGGAATAGATTAGAGAAACAGATGAACGACGTCGTGTTTGACTGGATTCAAGGAATGAATCGAGAGTTCGATTTGATTAAAGTGCAAATAAGGGGACGTTTAACTCACTCCCTCTCTGGTTTGAAACCTTCAATCTAGTCTAGCAAGAAGTAGACCATTAACATTCACATATTTAAGCCACACTACATAATGGCCCAGTATTAGCAGTCACTTATAGTCATGGTATTATAGCTTCCCCTACTATGTTCATGTGTCATTTACTCCCGCTATTGAGAAATTTTGTGACTATTATCGCAAACGACAACACACAAGGGACATGCTACAGGCTAAATTGTCGCCCCCAAAACACGGGAAACAATCATCGAGATCAGGGTCGAGGTTGGAAGGTTGAACATCATGGGGTGGCTTTTTACCCTGCTATACACCTTATTAATGCTTATGTCTCAGGAAACTACTACTTCTGATTCTCCGACAAGGAGTCTTTCTATCGACGATGTTCAAACTATGAGAAGTTCATGCAGTATATGGTGATGGAGAAAACATCCTCTTCTACTTAGTCACCAAGCGCATTCTCTGCTCATCGTAGGCCAGATGATGTTTTCTCTACTAGTACGAAACCTCATACTGAGAGGATCATCGATTCTAGGGCTACAGGTCAGAAGATAGGTTTTCCCCAAGAGTTTATTTCATATACTCCACTTTCTGGGCAAACTCAGTCGATGGTTCTCAAACTGCAACTCTGAAAAATTGTTTATCTCATGTAATCTCACTCTTACATTATATGTTCTTCATGTCCCACGTTTTCCTAAAAAACATATTATCATATTACAAAAAGCTTGAGATGACTTGTCACACTTTACTCATCCCATGTTTTGTTTCAAGATCTAAATACGAAGCAGGTCCTCGGATCTAGTAGGATGGAAGATGAATGCCACATTTTGCATTGGTCTCACTCTCATGCTTTAGTTTCGAAGGTAACTCCTAGTCTCATGTGTTGGCATCGCTGACTAGGAGTCTAGGACACCCATTTATTGACTCAGCAGGGTGTCTTCTACCATTTATTCATTTTGTTGCTTTTCGAACTTTTCAATGTGATGTTTAGCTAGCGAAACAGAAACATTTTTCTCTTATTAGTGTATATTTAACTTATAGTTAACATTTTACTTTGATGCAAACTGATGTTGAGGGCTAATTTATTATCCTTTTTATGCAAACTGATCATCATTGATTAGTTACATTTATCAACTTTAATCCTCACATTACTTGGGTTTATCTTATGCATAATAAAGGGCAGTTCGGTGCACAAAGCATCCCAGCGCAGCGAGGGTCCGGGGAAGGGTTCCACCGCAAGGGTGAAATATAGGCAAACCTTACCCTGCATTTTTGCAAGAGGCGGCTTCCAGGACTCGAACCCGTGACCTCAAGGTCACACGGCAAACCTTACCCTGCATTTTTGCAAGAGACTGCTTCCAGGACTCGAACCCGTTTATCTTATGCATAATAAGAATAAAAAATTTCATGTTTCAAACTTTTTCACAGCATGATTACCGCACAGTTCAATGCAACAATACAATTTTTTGTAGTGATAATGGCACCGAGTACAACGAGGGCGATTTCAACACACATTTGCAATATAATAATATCAACCAAGATGTCCAATGCACATTGTGTAATCACGAATGAAAACATAATCACAACGAGAAAAAAACTTGAAAGAGGTACAAAGAAGATGATAAACAAAGGTATAAAAGGCTCTGGATTATAAAAATGATGGACTACAAGGCCCTAGATCTAACTGGTGAAAAGAAAGGTGCTAAGAAAAACTTGGTGAAGAAAACAAAAAGAGGCATAACCATAGATCTTGTCGGCATGACCCCAGACTTTCTCGAATGAAAAAGATCAGCAACAAGCAGAAAAAAGGATGTAATGACGCGAGGATTCAGCATCGCAAAATAAAGCACTCTCGGCAGTGAAGGAGCCCAACTGCAAGGACGATTGAAGCGGAGAAAGTGTGTCGTGAAAGCAAGCAATCTCGAGGGTGAAGGATGTAGGCTGCTAGGGTTTTAAGGCAAGAGAACCAGGATACAACATAGCATCACACTGATATCAAGTGAAAGATTAGCAAACTCATATATATATATGCCCAACAAAACTATTAATACCCCGTTATACAATACAATGCAAAGGCAATACTAGACATAGAATATACATATTAATGGCTTAAGAATATTATTAAACAAACCCTTAAATGAAAATAGTAAATCCTAACATGATCTTAGGAAACAAACTATTAAGACACGAAGGCTCAAGTGAAAATATATTGCCACGTTCTTAATGCGGAAGCAAACCATAACAAAGAGAAATAAATTTAGTTTTAAGAGCTTCTTACCTTCTTTGGAATGACAAACTCCACCATGGGGAAAACTACTGTAACCAGCAAATCGTTAGTGGTATTTTTTATGCTGGAGAAAATTAGTGGCCTAACAGAGGATATAAAATCTGAGTTCCACATTCCAGTCAAGCAATGATATGAAAACATCTTAATCAAGAAAAACTGATCATCTATATCAAGATCAGAGAGTGGGATCCACATAAACTGAACAGCAGTGGGAATGCCAGATGCAATCATCCTGGTGTAGAGGCCATCAAAGCCACCTAAGTCTTCGAAAAGCAGGTCAAAATCCTACATAACATCAGAAAACTCTCAGGTTATTTATAAAATCATAAAATAAGGGGTAGATCACGAAATTCATCTCACTGGATTCAGATTGAAGTATCTAATTTTGAATTAAACAAAACTGAAACCTTGTTTAAAAGAAAAGGGAAAGCAACGAACCTTAATATCAACAAAATATTCCTTGTCATCTCCCTTGAGTGCAACATACATAACACCCCAGTCGTGCCTAATGCGAGCATTTTCTATTAGTTTCGCTGAAACAGCATATGGAACAGCCACGGGATCCATTTCCCATCTTTTCTTTTCATCATTGTACCATGTTTTAGCTACCAACCTCTCCCGACCTAAGATAATACGTTCCTGTAACGTTTACATAACAAAACAAAAATCAAACTTGAGACATATGAACCAAGTCATGAATTAAACAAGTACTTCTCAATACAAATAATAATCATCTGCACCTAACACTAGGGTGACATCTTATTCGAAACTCGAAATTCGCTCGAAAAAGATGAGATATTGAGTTGAATCGGAATCGATTGGAATTATGTCGATTCAATTTGACTCAAATCACATTTCGAGTCAATTTCAAGACTGCCGAGAATCGCTTAAAATATGATTCGAATCAGCTCGAATTGATTAAAATATTATGTAGTTATTAACATAATATTATTTTAAAACACTAAAGTCTAAACCTAAACAAAAGAATTAAAGTCTTAAAAGGCTTCACTTGCTTAATTTTGAGTCAACTCAATTTAATTTCGAGCGACTCGATTCCATTTCGAGACGGCTCGGAATCAAGCCATTTCGAGTCGAGCCGACTCGAAATAATTTCGATTCAAGCCGATTTCGAGCCTAGCCCAAATCACTCAAAATCATCCCTACCTAACATACATGAATAACAAAATTAGACGAGATAATGGCATAGAACAATGTTGAAATGTACTTGCAAGTAGTTGCATAATGATGCAACTCGAAAAAAGGTCCATACATGAAAACATGACAAAATTGGGATCATATGGTAGAAGTTTGTGACAAGTAAAATCCCCTTTCTTGATGACTCTAACTAACGCTCTGTTTAGGGAAGCAGTGTCGGTGGCTCCGGAGTAAAATGGAGCTCAAAATGAAATTTTGGCCTTTCCTACCACATAAGAGCCTCAAAATGGAGGTTACCCAAACACTTCCATTTCTCCAGTGAAATAAATCAAAAACGCTACCGGAGCAAAAATGGAATACCAAACAGAACCTAAGTAAGGAAATCTGTATTCAAAATTACACTGATCATAGTTGACAAACTAAATTGCAAGAAGCAGAATGCATGGTGTTTCAAATGATTAATGGTTTCCATCAAAATTAGGACAAACTTAAAAACAATTTACCTGTCTTTGAGCCATGTATTGTCTTCCCTGTTCCACATTCTCAAGTAACTTCCTTTTCAAGTTAGCCTTGGTTTCTTCGCGCCATTTCTTCCATCCATTAAACAAATGAATGCGAACAGATTTTGGAACAACAAAATCCTTTGTCCCAAACATCCACTTCAACTCAACTTCAGGAAACCCCTTGAGAACTTCTGCTTCTGGTGTTTTCACGAGTAAACGCTTTTCATTACCAAATTTTTTGAAATTTTGCCTTATTTGAGCTTCTAGATTTATTTGCATCTGTTGTGATTCTTTTAGTGCTCTTTCAATGTTTTGTGCAAAATTTTTGCTGCTATTATCTATCAACATATTAGGATCTTCAGCTTCCAAAACCTTTGGGAGTAGCATTTGTTGCCAATATTCCTTCTGAGCTGTTTCTAGTTCAATCTGAACGTCCTTCCCAGAGACTTTAATAGAAGGGTTCCTCTGTTGACTGTAATAACTTACTAGTTAGTATAAGAACAGAAAATCAAGTAAATTTTAGTAGAAAAACAAAATGTAACGCTTGATAAAGATTGCAAGGAATTAATAAAATATAGAAAATAAAAAGTAGAAGCTTCAACCACACACCACGTCACGGAATTAGTAAAGCATGAGAATGACTGCATTTTTAGTTCGTTGAATATGCTGAAGTGATATATAGTATATCAAATGATAACATGATATAGCATCTAAATGAAAACATCAGCAAGTAACATCTCGTTTTCATTAGAGGTCAAGCTCGTAATGTCATCTTGAGGCGATCATATCATTATATGTCACTAGGTTTTCTCTCATTATTATTGCGTGCCATGGATTGAAACAAATATATTAAGAGAGGACTGTGCAGTGATCAATAAAAGGAGTGGAGTTTACCTCAAGGTATTCCTATTTCCAATATGGTTTAAAGCCTCGAAGGGTCTTGTCTACACCCTCCCGTCATTCGTTCCGCACCTCAACCCAGATCTGAAGGTTTGCGCTTGGTTTGTTGGCTGCTTCCGTCCTTTTACAGCTTCGTCGACTGGTATCCAGCTGCGTAAACTCACTTCTCGTTGTCTACAAGGTCTGTCATGGTTTGTTGTTGATTTCCATCTGTTTCTAGCTTCATCGATTTCTTCCGATCGTTTGCAAGGTATCCAGGCATCGACGATATCAGTCGTCTCTGTGGATTACATCGTCTCCTTCATCTGCTGCCATTAACAACAGGGGATCTGCAGGAAGTCCTTCCAGCAGTAGCATCTCATTTTTGCATGATATTTCCCTCTAGGGATAACAGTCCAAGGCCACCTAAAACTTTCAAGATTTCAATTGCCATCTAGAATACCTCAGGCTAGTGTTGCAGCCTTCCGGTGTCTGCTTCGTCTTTCAATCAGATTAATGTTGTTGTTTATCTGCTTACATCCAATTTTCTTGGGTTTGTTGCTTCTCTTTAAATATGAACGATAAATTAAAGAGAGTTACTCACTCTGAACTCTGAAGGGTTTGGTAATCCTCCTAAATACTATGGTGGAAGTAATTCCAATATAGATTTCACCCACAGTGTACAGATAAAATTGAATGTTAGAAATTACCTTCTCTTTGCTCAGCCACTTCGGATATTTATTAGGAATCGTAGGAGACTTGAGTTTATCACGGGAACCAAACATGCACCTATTATGACAGATCTCGCTTATGAAGATTAGGAAGGAGAAAATTTGACAGTGATCAATTGGCTTATCAATTTTATGGAGCCTAATATTGGTAGTCAATTCTTGTTCTGATGGATCATTAAAGCGGTGTGGGCCTTAGTTGAGAGGAATTGTTCTAAAAAGAATGATCTGGCTAGGGTATATCAACTTCAGATGAAGCAGACATTGATATGAGTGACTTCAAGAGATATTGCACTCAATTGACTCATAAGTGGGTTGAGATGGATCAGTATTCATTTTGTGGAGGATTACAGTGCGGACTTATGCAAAGAAGAATCATTGAATTGCTTTCTGGTATTCATGCCGAGCTAGAATTTCAGAGTTGAAATGTTGGAAACGGATTTTATTCCTTATTTGGATACTACTACGGCCCCGTTCGTTTGGGTGGAATTGCAAGAAAGGAATTGGAATTGGACCCCAATTCCAACTACGTCATTCGGCATCCAAAAAAGATGGTAGGAATGGAATTCTAAGTAGTCCCCCCCACCCCTCAATTGTGACCTCCTTAGGTCGAACTTCACGATTCCTACAAAGCCCCGAGACCCCCCCCCCCCCCCCCCCCCCGCGTACCCCTCCCTATTCTCACGAAACTCATCTTGTGACCGCCTCCTTCTCTATTTCGCCTGTGGAAAGCCTCCTCCAACCTCAAGATCAACCTCTCTTGCGACGACAAGCCTTCATCCCTCTACACCGGCTTCGATTTTCGACGTCAAATCCCTCTGCCAGAGAAGCGATGCAGAAGATGGAATCAGCAACAATTGTGTCTGCTTCACTGTCTCGCCGGCTGTGACGAAGGTTTGCTAAATTAACACAATATACTCGCATAAACCCTCTCTGACTTGCTTATTCAAAAGAATGGAGCCTACTGCTGCAAGATCCTGAAACCAAATTAAAATTTATCATAACTTGACAATAATAGCTTAATAGATTTCTGTCAAGTTTTTGGCTGCAGAAAAATGATAATAACTCCATTAGAGGAGCCATAACATAAACAGGTCGTTGAATTCCTCTCGTTGTAAAATCTATAGCAAACTTGAATGAGAATGGATAAAACAAAGAAGCTGCAGAAGATTTAATGAAGCATTCATATCGACTTACAAGTATTTTAAATTTTACTTGCAAGTTTACTAGAGTACCTACAGGTATAGAAAAGTATTTTGCATTTTCAACATTGAATCCCTGCTTACTAGATTATCCTGTAATCTATTGTATTTGCGAGTAATTTAAATACCAAGAGGCCAACTTCATACCCTTGCTAGGAATTTATGTTTGGGAACATGCTTACTACCTACAGGTATAGAATCTATGTTGTTTATTGTATCTGATTCCAACTTCTAGTTACTAATATTTATTATTTACTACATCAATTCTGCACGCTTGAGTTCCTACAGGTATAGAAATTATTTTACTACACGGTCAAATTATGTTGTTCCCAAATTAAAAAAAACTGTGTTGCTTTTTTTACTCACCTACAAAGAAATTTATAGTATACTAATTAGACACAATTCTAATTCTTGTACAACTGAATTCTTGCATATATCTGAACAACAGAATTGCCCATTCCAATTTCTATGAGGGTCCGTTCGGCCCGAGGGAATTGGAATTCAAACTTGGAATTGGCTCCCACGGAATTCTTTTCCGGCGTTCGGCAACAAAGAATTGAGTCGGATTTGGAATTGGCGTAATTCCAAGGTTTTTATATTACGCGTGGCCCAATTCTTAGGGGTCCGGCTAGGTTTTGCTTGGATTTCGCAGTTGCCCTTCTCGACGCGATAACTGCGCGGCCTCTTCTCCTCCTCATCGCGTCCATTTCGCCGCTCCCATCTCGTTGATCGCATCGTGCATAAGGTATGATCTTCCTTCTCCGGTTCTGTGGTTATTTTTCTTCCTTCTCCTTCTCTGGTTGATTGCATCGTGCATAATGGTTGTTCTTCCTTCTCTGGTTATTGTTCTTCCTCCTTTAATGGCTGTTTTCTGGTTTTGTTTCTTCTTCTCCGGTTGTATGAGACATGTCGCCACTACATCTGTTGGCCGTTAGGTTAGATCCGTTGTTGGTTTCGCCATTAGATTTGTCGCCATTAGATCTGAACAATAGATCTGTCGCCATTCGGAAATTAATTTGCTATTTGCTACAGGATCTATCGCCATTTGCTACAGGATCTGTTTCTATGTGTTAGTTCTGTGGAGAATAATTTGCTATTGCTATGTGTTAGATCTGTTAATTTTGAGAATGGTATGGGATATTTGAATGTTATTAATCAAAGATCTGAACATTAATCAGATCTGAACATTATTGGGATTCCATTGCTTGATTTCTGTTTCAGATCTGAACATTATAGTAGGAATAGATCTGAACAATTTGCTATTTGCTATTTGCTATAGTAGGAATAGTTCTATGGAGAATAATTTGCTATTTGCTATTGCTATGGTAGGAATAGATCTGAACAAAATTTTATTTCCTTGCAACTTTTTTTTAGATGGATGAATCGGATTATGACTCGACTCTGAATATGAGTTTGAAGTAATTATTAAAGGTGCTGTCTTGACAATTTGAATTCCAGGTTTGAATTCCATTCTGCATCCAAACAGCAGAATTGTCCAATTCCAATTTCTGATATTGAATTCTGTACAGCAACCGAACAACAGAATTGGAATTCAACCAATTCTAATTCCTACTGGTTTTGGAATTGGCTGAATTCCAATTCCTCAATTCCAATTCCGGTCGGCCGAACGGACCCTAGATTGAATTCTTAACTGCAGCTGAACAGCAAAATTGAAATTGTTTCAATTCTGCATGTTTGAGTTCCTGCAGGTATAGAAATTATTTACTACATGGGCAAATTATGTTGTTCCCAAATTAAAGAAAATTTGTGTTGCTTTTTTTACTCACCTACAGGGAAATTTATAATATACTAATTAAACACAATTCTAATTCTTGTACAATTGAATTCTTGCATATATCGGAACAACATAATTGCCCATTCCAATTTCTATGATTAAAGTCTTAACTGCAGCTGAACAGCAAAATTGAAATTGTCTCAATTTCAATTCCTGCAGGAATTGAAATTGAGCCAAGCTCAATTCCTATCTCTCAATTCCTTCCAAACGAACAAAATCTACACATTATATTCGAGGAGAAGCTAGTCATATAAATTCTTTTTGTACTGGTACGAATGTGATATAGGATAAATTTGCACTCATGGTTGAACATAGGAAATGGAATAACCTATCTGAACAACAGAATTGCCCATTCCAATTTCTATGATTGAATTCTTAACTGCAGCTGAACAGCAGAATTGGAATTGACTCAATTTCAATTCTCCTGCAGGAATTGGAATTGAGTCTATTTCAATTTCTATCTCTCAATTCCTTCCAAATGAACAAAGTCTACACATTATATTCGGGGAGAAGCTAGTCATATAAATTCTTTTTGTACTTGTATGAATGTGATATAGGATAAATCTGCACTCATGGTTGAACATAGGAAATGCAATACACAAAATTCCCAACAATCAGTGCCATCGCTACTTGCATGCCTGATAACGGGGGTATTTTCCCCTAAAACATCATTTTTGGGAAAATAGCACTGTGAGCGCGGGTAGGGACCCATATCTCACGATACCCCGTTAAGGAAATTTTTGTGAAAGGCTTCTTGATTGAGGCGCTCAAGTTGGACCCTCTTTCTGCTCGCCTACCGCTACGTGGGGCGCCTTCGCTTTCAGTTTCTTTGTTGAAGAGAAAGAAGAGGTGTTTACACGAGCATCGGTCTTTCATTATATCCTCTTTCATCTCACTTTTTTCTCTCCTCAGATCTTCCCGCTCGCCTATTCACCCTTACCCAAACGCTACTTGCATTTCTCATAATTGCACTTACAACCGCATCGCTGTCCCACGACTCTCCCAAAAATGACCTTAATCTTCTAGAAAAAACAAGATTAGAATTGAGTCTATTTCAATTTCTATCTCTCAATTCCTTCCAAATGAACAAAGTCTACACATTATATTCGGGGAGAAGCTAGTCATATAAATTCTTTTTGTACTGGTATGAATGTGATATAGGATAAATTTGCACTCATGGTTGAGCATAGGAAATGGAATACCTAAAATTCCCAACAATCAGTGCCATCGCTACTTGCATGCCTGATAACGGGGTTATTTTCCCCTAAAACATCATTTTGGGAAAATAGCACTGTGAGCGCGGGTGGGGACCCATATCTCACGATACCCCGTTAAGGAAATTTTTGTGAAAGGCTTCTTGATTGAGGCGCTCAAGTTGGACCCTCTTTCTGCTCGCCCACCGCTACGTGGGGCGCCTTCTTCGCTTTCAGTTTCTTTGTTGAAGAGAAAGAAGAGGTGTTTACACGAGCATCGGTCTTTCATTATATCCTCTTTCATCTCACTTTTTTCTCTCCTCAGATCTTCCCGCTCGCCTATTCACCCTTACCCAAACGCTACTTGCATTTCTCATAATTGCACTTACAAGCGCATCGCTGTCCCACGACTCTCCCAAAAATGACCTTAATCTTCTAGAAAAAACAAGATTAAAGCACAGTCAGATTTTAATTAAGAAAATGAGCCAAAATAAATGATCAGAACTATGCCTTTCATGTGCAGATTCCGCCATCCGTCGCCCAAATCTCTGCACCAGAAGCTCACTCTCCTTCTCAACGAAATAAAGCTCTCTGATAGCTATGCTATATGTCAGAGTCTCCTTCTTCGTGATCATATCCTCAATCTCCCCAATCTTCATCCACAGATCATTACATTCGCTCTCTGCATGCCCCATTTTTCTCTCCAACTCCTCAATCCTCCCCTTTGTCTCCTGGTTTTCTACATCACTGTCAAACAACATGTCCCTCTCATTCATCGCCTTGAATGCCAAGTTAAACACCTTCTCCGACCTCTTAGTTAGGTCCTTCTTCACCTTCTTCAGCTCCTTCAGTTCCGCATTTAAATTCCCAAGCACCTCATTCTGAATGTTCATTCTACACCTCTTCACCTCCTTAAGAGCCTTCTTCACACCGGTCATCTCGCCCTTGCCGGACTTCACATCTTCAACTCTCCTCAGAAGGACAGAAACAACGGACAATAATCTCCTTGTATATCCGGAGAATTCGTGGTCTGTCGGAGTCTCGCCTTGCTCGGCCTTTTCAGCCACAGCTGACACGGCGATGGCAGGGAGAAGGCGGGCGGCGGAGAAAGGAAGAAGTGAGATAGCTGCCGCAAAAATGACGAGGGCAAGGGTTTTTCGAGCGCCTTCGAGGACGGAGATACCAATGCTGGTGGGTGGTTTCGGAGGTTGAGGACTGCAGAGGGAAGAGGAAGAGGGGGAGGTACAGGGAAGGTGTAGTGGTCCGGCAGGCGTGGCGGTGCATGCGCGCATGATACGGAGGCGACGGCAGCTTGGAGGACGGTGGGAGTGGCATGACGGTCGGAAAATGGGCAAAAGTTGCGGGGGCAAGAGGGATTTGGTTGTAAGAATTGATTCCATGGATTACGACCGCCTGGGAAATATGAGTTCCGATTTCATTCCCATTAAAGCATTGAGGACGGAGCTGTAAATTGTTGGGGCTTGCTCCCAGAAGTTTGAGCTCCGTTACAGGGATAAGGGGTTTCCGAGAGTTCGAATTTACAAGGGCTTATTGGGTTTTTATTATTATTATATATTATATATTATTATTGGGTTTCCGAGAGTAAAGCTTGCTAGAAAGGGAGCATTATTATTTTAGTCAATTGTTATCCGCACTACAGTTTTGGCTATTCGTGCTCTCTTTTATAAGTTATTGTACGCTTTTTAGAAATACGTCTTGTGCGTGCATTTTTAGGAAAAGTGCTCATTTTTTGTAAAAATGCACGCACAAGACGTATTGCTACCCTGATTGAAACATATGCGTGACTATAGCGAATTTTTAGAAATACGCCTTGTACATGCATTTTTAGGAAAAGTGTTCAACACGAAAGTTGTGGATCTCAAAATGCAGGTACAAGATGTATTTTCAAAAGACGCATAATAACTCATACAAAAAGAGTTCGGATAGCCAAAACTGTAGTGCGGATAACAATCGCCTTATTTTATAACTAAAAGTAATCATAAAGTAGTATTCATCTGCCCGATACATGAGCGTTGCTTCCCTATTTCGCCATCCAGCTTGTCGGAGCTCCTTCATCCTGCCCTGCTGGTGATATAATTGAAATGGTAAGTCTTCTCTATTTCTCTGGCAGATTTATATTTCTCCCGCCAACCTCTATTTCACTCGCTGGTGTTTTAATTTTTTTTATTTAGGATTCTGTCGAGCTTGTCGGAGATCCAAAATGTATACATTTGTGATGTTTATAAATGTGTAAGCCGGTTGATTCCAACTTTTGATTAACCTTCTGATTTAGTGTCATGTACCTGTGAAATTAACCTTCTAATTAATCTGTGATAGTTTTGTTTATTTTAACTCATGTACCCATGAGATAAACCTTTTGATTTATTAATTTCTGATTTATATAAATGCTTGGGCATGTGTCTTTTTAACTCCGGTTGAAAGTAGTTTAATTTTTTTTTTGCAGTGATGAAGAATTTTCTGAGAATGTGTGATAGTGATAATAGTGTCCAGGATATTCATTTTGAGGGCGAGGAAAAATTATTTGATGATGTTGGTATTGAGAACTTAAATACCGTTGATGAGAGAATGAATGAATATTTTCAATCTGAGGCACTTCAATCTCTTACTAGTGATGATGAATGCACAAGTTCCGTGAGAAGAAAGCATAAACAATAATTGTTCACACCACTAAAGGATATGAAAGAAATGCAGTGGTAACTTGCAGGGGCGGACCCATATTAGGGCGAGAGTGGGCGGCCGCCCACACTGAAATTTTTTCGCGGATTTAGGTTTGCGATTCCGCCTGCGGGAGCGAGCGAAGCGAGCACGATAAATCAAGATCCCGGAGGTTCGCCTTTCCTTCTTCTCGCCAGACGCCAGTCACGGAGGGTTCGCTTTTCCTTCTTCTGCCAGACGCCAGTCGCGGAGCCGGCGGAGGTTCCTCTTCTCGCCACTTCGCAGTCGCAGATCCGCACCCGCAAAGGCAAAGCCGCAGAGCAGAGCGGCATAGGCAGCCAGGCAGCAGGCAGGTAACCTAATTACTTAATTAGTACATTCCCTTCCCAGTTCTTCACTCTCGTCACTCGTCAATGGCTTGAATACTTGATGGCTTCCCTCTCGCAGAGTATTCAGTGACTCCAGGATTCACCGAATAAATTATTCCCTTTCCCAATTCTGCAGTCTTGCAGAAGCTTCTGTTGCAGACTTGCAGTCACTTGCAGTCTGCAAAACAGCAGAAGCATCAGTTGCAGACGCTGAGACACATTCAGCGATTCCAGGATTCACCGATTCTTAGGTAACCCCTCTCCCTAAATTTCAGATTTACTATACTAGTTCAATCGTAGGAAGTGATTAACTACTTTGTGATATGAGTTGGTAATTTGGTAAACCTTCATTATTCATTTATTCTCCTGATGCAACCTACGCTAATGTATAGACTATGGAGAGTGCTTAATCATAATGCATTCCTTTTATTATAGGTCTATTGCTTTTGGTATATAGTTTTCTTCTTGGAACTAATTGGTGGAGTAATTACACTCAAAATGTTGGATCTTGTTCAACCCCAACCTAAGTTGAGGATTGTTTTCCACCTTGTACTAACTACTAATCATTGCTTATCAAACAAAAAATCCACTGGTTACATCTGTATAGCAGAACTGAGTTCCCATGAATAAATGGTTATTGTCCTACTAATTTGAGTTCCCATGAATAAATGGTATATAGTTTTTTCTTCGAATGGTTATGCCTTGATTTGCAGTTTGTCCTACTAATTTCTTGAGAATAAATCAAGATCTTGTGGTTTCCTCTTTCCTGTTTGACAAATCTTGTGGTAATGTGGTGTACATGATAAGCTCCAAAATAATATGCCTTATGTAGTTGTATGTTTTCATTTATTCTCATGCTTGATGCTTACCTAGTTACCTATATGTTATATCATGTGGTGTATTTGGTTTGTTTTTCAATGATAAATGTTTGTTTGATAAATTTTATTTTAGGTCATCATGGACAAATATTTTAAAAGGAAAACTGGTGAAGAATCCTCTGTTTTTTCTAGTCGAGTTGTATGTCCACGATTAGAACTCAATTTAGATCATCTTCCCGCGGACCCGGGATTACGAAAGAGTATTTATGATTATGATCCTAATGATGGGGAGAAGGTTCGAAGATGGTATCTACAAAAAAAATCTTTCCAACCAAAAAATCATAAATTCCCAATTAGGCTTATTGGAAACGATCCGCGGAGATTTATTCGTTCTTGGTTTGAGGAATACAGTTACTGGTTGGAGTATAGCATAGTAAAAGATGCTGCATTTTGCTTATGTTGTTATCTATTCAAGCCCGAGCATGGTGACCAAGGCAGAGGAGATGCTTTTGTTATTGGAGGGTTCACAAATTGGAAGCATAAAGACAGATTTGATGTCCATGTTGGAAACCACAGTAGCATCCATAACAAATGCTTGAAGGCTTGTCTTGCCTTGATGAACCAAAAACAACACATTGAAGTTGTTTTGTGCACTCAATCTGACCAAGCTAAACATGATTATCGCATCCGTTTGGAAGCTTCATTGGACTGCATTAGATTTCTTTTAAAGCAAGGATTAGCGTTTCGGGGTCATGATGAATCCGAAGAATCAGGTAATCGAGGAAATTTTCTAGAACTCCTTCAATTTCTTGCTGATCATAATGAAAAAATCAATAAAGTTGTATTAAGGAATGCTCCTGAAAATCTTAAATTAGTAGCACCAAGTATCCAGCAAGATATTGTACAAGCTGCAACAACAAAGACTACAAATATCATCATTAAAGATATTTTAGATGCTGAGTTATTCTCTATTTTAGTTGACGAAGCTCGTGATTCATCTGTTAAAGAACAAATGGCCATTGCTATACGCTATGTTGATAAGAAATGAATGATAATTGAGCATTTTTGGGGCATTGGCCATGTTGAAAATACGAGCGCTTCATCACTCAAGCTAGCTATTGAGCATTTTTTTACTAAAAATGGATTAAGTCTATCAAGCTTACGGGGACAAGGATACGATGGAGCTAGTAATATGCAAGGTGAACTCGCATTATAGAACTCTTCTGAGTTTAATTTGCTTATTCTCATCAGTTATTGATGTCCTTGAGGTTATTGAAGAGGATGACACACTTTCAGAGCAAAAAGCTGAAGCGAGTGAATTATTGAATGGTATGCAGTGTTTTGAATTTATATTCCAGCTCCACTTAATGAGAACTATCTTAGGGATCACTAATGATTTGTCACAAGCTTTACAAAGGAATGATCAAGACCTTGTAAATGTCATGACTCTTGTCAGAATTTCTAAGCTACAGCTACAAACATTGAGGGACAATGGATGAGAATCTTTACTTCATGAGGTAACTCTCTTCTGCAATAAACATGAAGTTGTTGTTCCAGATATGAAAGACAAATTCGTTGCTCGCGGGAGATCAAGACATAAATCTGAAGATACTTCAAACCTTCATCTTTATCGTGTGGAATTATTTTATGCGATCATAGATCTACAACTTGTCGAGCTAAACAATCGATTTGATGAGGTGAATACTGAATTGCTCTTATGCATGGCTAGTTTGGATCCTAGTAATGGATTTTCTGCATTTGATAAGCACAATGTGATTCGATTTGCTGAGCATTATCCCATGGACTTTTCTCCATTTCAATTAATGGAGCTAGATAATCAGCTTGAAACTTATATTTTAGATATTCGCTCAAATGATGACTTTGCAGAGGTGATTGGGCTTGGAGGATTAGCTATGCGACTAGTCGAATTGAAGAAGGATGTTCTTTATCCATTGGTTTATTTGCTTGTGAATCTCGCACTATTATTACCTGTTGCAACTACAACTATAGAGAGAGCTTTTTCGGCAATGAAGATGATCAAATCATCACTACGTAATCGAATGGGTGATGAATGGATGAACGCCTCTTTAGTGACATATATTGAAAAAGATGTATTTTCTACCATCGACAATGAGCTGATAATGAAATGCTTTCAAAGCATGAAAGCTCGAAGAGGTGTTTTGTAAGCAAGATTATTCTGCAAGCCACTCTTCTTTTGTGTATGTTGTTTCAGCCTTTTATTGCAATTTGAAGATTATGTTTCATAGATTATGTTGTGGTTGCTGATATTTTCTTTTATGCCTTATATGTTCTTTTTGTATTGCAAAATTTTATTTCAAGTTTCATAAGTCCGCCCACACAAGAAAAATTTCCTGCATCCGCCACTGGTAACTTGGCTTATTTTTTAGGTCAAAAGAACATTTTAAAGATGAAGTAACAACTTATGGTGTTCACATGGGTGTTGGGTTTAAAGATTCCATGTCGTCATGCAATCAGTTGCATGCATTATCTAAATATAAATAAACACTACTTTTCACATGAATATTTCAAGAAGTCTACTTATATTGCTTGTTATAATCATGTCATTAAGCCCACAAATGGATCAAATCTTTTGTCAACTGTAGAGAACACTCAGATTCTTCCTCCTATTCTTCGAAGAGCTCTTGGCCGACCAAAGAAAATAAAATATCGATGCTACTGAGGAGAAGAATCCAAATAAATTAAGTCCAAAAAATGTGATAATAACGCTTGCTGCAAATGTAGTGTTCCCGGACATAACAAAAGAGGATGTCCTATTTGACAGGTAATTATACGGCTTGAATATTTTTTTGTTATGTTATATTTTATCCTCAACTTTAGTAACACATTATCTTTTTGCAGGTTATGACTTATTTTAGGAGAAGCTAAAAGGAGCATTGTTATATCGCGGGACACTCCTACTTGGCTTATTTTGTTATACTACTTTGTGGGATCAAACTTTTAATTGATATTAAGAAGCATAGTAATATTTTGGGATCAGCTAACACTTATTTTGGGAACATTATGATTAGTTTTATATGTGATGACTCGATTAAACATGTCTGTAAATTAATGCTATTGATTTTGGTTGAAATAAATGCAATGAAACATGTATGGTTGAATAAATGCAAAAACAAATGAACCATATAGACAATGAAGCAAGTATAAGTTTCTCATTTTACTCTAATATTCTAGTTTGAGTAATTTAAAATACTTATTTTTAATAATTTTATAAGTATCTTTTAGAAATATCTACTATTGCTAATTTGCTAGTAGTATAGTCAAATGAAAATTAAATTAAACAAGCAAAAAAAGGAACTAAAATAACTGTTATTATAAATTTTTTTTAAATAGGTAACCAAAACCACTTTGGGATTCCTTTGAGTGTTTGTAATAGGTTAAGGACCCATTTGAATCATTTGTAAGTTTAGGGACTGATTTAAAAAAGTAACCAAAGTTCAATGACTGATTTACCAATTTTGCTTATTATTTAGGTAGGGTCAAACTTCAAAGTTGGTGAGTGTAACACAACTTAAATCACCGAGCGCAACCACTGATCACGCCAAATATTTCCGCTAGCACAAATTTTCGCGCATGATTGATCTTAAATACGATTACTTTTCAATACGATTGTATTACACAATTATGGTTGTATATTATTATTATTATTATTATTTACATAGGGTCCATTTGGCGCAACGTTTCGCTCCTTTGAGTTTGACCAAGACGGCACGGTCATAATATATGTTCTTGGCATAATAATGGTTATGATCGCCACCAATAAAAAAATAATAATTTTGACTATAAAAGAGGATGAAGTTATTTAGGTGAGGTCAGGTGTTTGCAAATGATCGTGTTCATGACTGTGACCGTAGTGTCAAACGGACTCTTAGAGATGCAAAATTTTTCGAATGCCAACATGAACACGCGATGGATTCTTTGAGATTATTTTGTGGAGATTGTGGAATATGTATAACGTAATTGAAATAATTTCTGACCCGCATGGAGATTATTTATGGGCGTTAATATTGGCATGTCATGCTTTAATATTTGAACTCCCTACAATAACTAAAAATCAAACATAATAGGAGGAAAATAACTCTTTATTTGCAGCCCCCTCCCCAGATCTTGATATCCTCAATAACTCACTCTCGTGATCGCTCTCGACGGAATTTTGGTTATCCGCCGCTTAATCCTTCGTGTCGCCTACCGGAGCAGCTTACCAGAGCCCCGACCAAACCCACCCCTTCTTCGCATGCGTCGGTAGCATTCCAATTGTAATTGGGTCCCTCCCACGTGACTGCCACCTCACTCTCATGATGTTGACTTGTTAACATGTAACATCCCCAGAATAACTAGACCCCTAAGATGCATTTTGTCATGACAAGTTCATGACATTGCTCTAAGAGACCAAAATGGCCCTAAGAACCAAGGTGAATAGGTGAAAATCACCTTGGTGTGAAATAACTCATTTTAGCACCCAAGCCTATATTTTGAGGTCTAATCTTCATAATGATTATTTGACCCCACTATGACATCCCTAACCCTTAGGGAGTCCCTTGGGTCACAAAGGACTCATTGGGGTCAACTTAAATTGGTCATTTTGATCAAAGTCAACTCTGGCTTGAAATAGGTCAACCATCCCTGTTAATGGTCAAATAGGATTCAAATGATCAAATTGATCAGATCCAAACTCTCCAAGTCACTAAGGGAGTCTAATGGGTCCACATTGGATCTTGGGATAAACCAATTTTGGAAAATTAGGCAAAATTACTAAATTGCCTCAAATTATAGCTTTGCCTTATATGGCTCAATTAGCCCTCAATTGGCCAAATTGACCTAGCAAAACCTCTCATAAGCCCTAAGGGGAGTATATGAGACCTAAATGAACCAAGATGCACATTTAATTTTGGAATATTAGGGCAAAAACACCAAAACCCTTGCCCTTAAAGCCCTAAATATGTAATTAAACCTCAAATGACCCCACCATAACCTAATTTCCCTTGGATTAGGTCCACTAAGGTCTAAGCCACCAATGTGGGTCAACCACATTAGTTGGGGTGATCTTGAGTCAAGCCCAAACTCAAAAGTCCCAATTTGGCCAATTTGGGTCAAGTGAGCCCAATTCCAAACTCAAACCCAAACTCATTGGACTTAGCCCAACCCTAGAGCCACTAGGCTCAACCCCACCTAATAAAGCTCACTAGGGCTGAAATTGCCTATGAGGCATTGGGCCCATGGAGGTGGTCGGCCACCCCCAAGGAGGAATTCATGGGGTGGTGGCCACTTGGCCACCACTCCCTCTTTCCTGGATAGCTCTCAGCATCCCCAAGAATTCGAGCTTCAATTGGGCTGAGTTGGCAGCCATTGAGAGGGGGGGGGGGGGAGCTCAACTTGTAACAACCCTTAAATATTTAACTTAGAAATAAAAATAATAATAATAATAATAGGTTTAAATAAAATAAAATAAAACTCTCCCATATTAACCTCAGCCGAGCCCCCCCTTTCCCTCGACATCTCTCTCGGTCCAGGTTTCGAGCCGCTCCTCCCGATCCCGCCTCATAGTGCCGCTTTCTCCCGTTTCTGCTCCCGGACGGCTCTCCCGCTCTCGTTTCCTGCGTGCACCGCCGCCGCCTGCTCCGCCTCCAGCCGGCATCTGCGCCGCCGCCTGCGCCTCCCTTCCTCCTCCTGGCCGACGACAGCAGCAAAAATCCCCTCCTTCCCCTCTCTAGGTCGACGACAGCAGCCTTCTTGAGGGCCGGCAGTGGCTCCTCCTCCTCCAAGAGGTCGATAACCCCTCTTCCTCTCCATTTCGGCCGGCGGACTTCAAGGGGACTCCCAGGGTTTCGCTCGAAACCCCTCCCCGTGGACTCTTGAGCCCAGATCTGGTCTCCTTGGATAAGGATCTCTGCCAAATCTTCGATTTCAGATTTGCCCTAATTTTTTAGTGATGATTTTCGCTCTCCGATCGACGTAATTTCGTCGGTCCGCCTTGCGTTCGTCGTATAATCGTCTAATCCCGACTTTGTTTGTGTTTCCGGTGCCGCTCGCCGGATCCAGTGGCGAAACCTCTCCAAAACTCTCTCTGATTTAGGGCCTCCGTCGCCTAAGCGCCGCCAAATCTCCGATTTGTTCGTGGTAACTCCTCTCCCCTCATACTTGAGGGAGGTAAATTGCTAATCCGCTTCTGATTTTGTTTTCGCGAATTAAACTGCCTGTGCTAGCTTGTGGTTTGCTGCTTGTCAAATATCAAATATCATCTGCGATTATCCCTGAACAGGTTCAATAGAGCCTTGTCCTTACTTGCGCCGCATAGTTGTTGCTGGTAGTTGCGGCTCCACCTTAAGGCAAGTGGAGAAATTCCCTATCGCTTGCAAACAAGAATTTATGTTCTTCTTTCATGTATCTAATTTATTACCAGTTTCTGATAATACAAGAATTATCGCTCGTGAGTATGTCGCGTTGTGATATGAATCTCCTCGGAAAAGACATGAATCTCTTAGGCCTCGAGTGTCATAAGCAAATCGTGGAAACTAGGGTTTAGGTGGTGCAACGTCTTGATTGCATGGTCACGGTGAGCATGGAATACCCTTATTCTGGTAAGCCTTACACTTGGACTTGAGTGTGAACCATGTGTGCCCACTATAAACACCTACGCATTTCATTGATTACAGCTTATGTCGTTGCAAAACACTTGTTTAGGCTATACTCCGGAGTAGGCTATTATTTCTAGATAGTTTCAGCTTGTTTCAGTTACCTGCCTGTTTCACTAGCATGTTTCAAGAGTTAATTGGTACTTTAGATTTATTTCTGCATGTACTTAAAATTACAGCTTGTTTTCTATTATTTTCTTGTTCTGAGGCATTTTCCTTCTGTTTGGATTTGCCTTAGGGTTCGTGACCACGCCGTCTGCTCCCTGAGTTTTCTTCGTTCAGCTGCAAATTTGCTTGGAGGTTTTATTTTGATTACCGTGTCAGCATGTTCTATGTATTTTGTTTCAGTACTGTTGGATCTATTTTTCTTGTATTAGTTATTGTCAGCCATTTTCTCTGGTATTGTGGACGACTCTTAGGGTGTTCTTGCTTGTATCAGATCATTTTACTTATAGCATTTTACTATTGTGACTCATTGCATGTTCATCATTTTCAGTATAATGTATGACATCTGATTTTAATGAAAATGCATAGTTTTAACCTTTCATTGTGGCTTCCGCATACTTATAAGATATACTAAATTCTTTTCAAAGTAATAAATTCAAAACTATTGTAGTATTTCTGTTTCCGCCTTAGCAGGCATGGGTTCCTGTTCGCTCATGCCTGTGGCATCACGGCCCGCCCGAAGTGCGCTCAGACTCTTGTCGAGACGGGTCGTGACACAACTCAACTTGTCGGCCACCATTAATGGCAACCCCTCAACCAACCCTTTTTGGTTTGAAATTTTCCCTCTCCTGGTCGGGGATTGAGGAGAGCAGTGAATTCATGCTGAGCTGGAGCTGTGACAGTGGCTGAATGTGGAGGTGACGACCTTGGTGAAATCGCCAACAATGGCTGCCAGCTAACAAAACCCCCTCAGATCAAGTCCTTATCTCTACCAGCTTCGAAATCACATAAGAAATAGAAGCCCTAACTTTGCTGAGGAGATCGAGCTGCAGAGAAGGAGAATTTGAAGGAGCTCGCCGGGAAACACCAATGGCACCCAAGCGCAACACAAGGCAATGGCTAGGACCCAGGCATGTATTCTGTAACCCCTCCTCCAGTGTTAGAATCCCCATATCTTCCCCTTTTGGATTTGACGCTTATAGTAGTGTGATCGGATTTTGAAAACCATGTTCCCAAGCTGAAAATCGAAAGGTGTCGGAGGCCACCTCCGGCCAAACGGCCACCGCCATTCGACGGCCAAATGTCGGGTGAAGGAGATGGCGTAAGGGTTTCGCCAGAAGCCACCGGAAGCCGCCATAAATCGGCCCAGGAGAGGTCGATCTGAGCCCTTGGATCAAGGAGGAAGACAACTCCTCTACCGTTAGATCTGGAAGATCTACTATACGCAGACCAGATTTTATTATAAATGGTTGTTATATAGGATTTCTGCCTGACTTTAGATTAATTAAAGAAAATACCTAGAGGCAAAATCAGCAGATATGTCCAACATGGAATATGTATCCCTAGGTCTCTAATATTTTTAGAAATTGAGTTCACCCAATTTGGGGCACTGTAGCTCCCTCAACACCAATTTTGGTGGGATGTATACATAAAGTGCCCTAAGCACTAATTAATTAAATTTAGGAGTTCAATAACTCCAATAAGGCTGAAATTTTGGCCATGCATGGGTTATACCCAAACACATACCCTGCCCAAAAATAAGGATTTTTGGAAAAACATTTTCTATAGTTTTGGTAATAATTTCATAAATCATGCATGGGTGTATTATATGGGTATATGACCTCTAAAGACCCCAAATCTTTTGTGGGAACCTCATCATAACATAAATTGCCTCTGGTAAAAATTCCAGACCAATTGGACATGTGCATGTTTGGGAATTACCATATGCATGTAGGTGTAGTGTATGGGAAATGGTGTGCATATAGCACCCAAGTTGAATTTAGTGAATTTTGGGGTTCTACAACTCCAAATAGGATGAAATTTTGGACATGCATGAGTCATGCCCCAACTCATCCCCTGCCCAAGTTTGGGAATTTTTGGAAAACATTTTTCCTAAGTTTTAGAAAATATTTACATTATGTGACATAATTTTGATATGAACTTGGGAAATTCATTCAAGGAGTTCTACAACTCCAAACATGCTGAAATTTTGGGCATGCATGTATTCTGCCCTAATAGAACCCCTGTAAAACTTTGAGAATTTTTGGGGCACATTTCCTAAATTTTTTTAGAAATTTAATAAATCATGCATGGTGTATATTATGGGTTATTTTGACTCAAATCACTCCAACTCTTCTTTGGGGGGTTGATTATGTGTATATTAGTCTCTGGTAAATTTTTGGACTCAATTGGATTCTTGAATATGAGTAGATCTATGTTTAAATGAATCATAGAAGAACTTTTATTTAGGTCACACTAAATGTTGTTTTGCCCTAGTGAAATAGATATTTTGCTCCCAAATTTTGAGGCTTTAGTGTTGCAGCTAACCCTTACTTGACCCGAGATAGAACCCCTGACTGGTTGCTAAGAACTGGAAGATCCTGCCCTTGAAGAACACCTGAGTCCACAAACGAACCCCTTAATCTGAAGCGTGGAGGTCCCACCACACACCCGGAAGCTCACAAGGAACTTCCCCTCCCAAGCCAATGCTGAGCCTGGGCACCTTGGAGGGCACTAAGGACCACCTCACCGTCAACCTTCACTGACAGGGGGAGGGGTAGTGCTTGCTCACAAGACACACACGAGGAGAGGGGTGGAGACCAACCCTTCCCAAGGTGCCCATGGGGGGTCTATTTATAGACTTCCCGAAATTGGGCTGCGGATAGCCAAAAATCTACTATCCGCAGCTCAACAACGAACCCGAACGACCAGAATAGGAGGGGGGAGAGTGGAGCTTGAGACGTCCACTCCCACCCTTGCCGGGGGTGGGGAGAGTGGACCGAATGGTCCACTGCCTGTGCTGGGCGAGTGGACCATTCGGTCCACTCCCCTTAGGGGCGAGTGGACCATTCGGTCCACTCCCCTTAGGGGCGAGTGGGCGCAGGGTCCACTCACCTGAGTGTCCGGGGCGAGTGGACCACAGGTCCACTCGCCCCCACCCTGGGCGAGTGGACCATGGTCCACTCGCCACCCCTGGGCAAGTGGACCATAGGTCCACTCGCCCGGGGTTTGGGCGAGTGGACTACTAGGTCCATTCGCCCAGGAAGTGGACTTCCAGTCCACTTCCTCCCCCCTGGGACTTCTTTTTTTATCTCGACGGCCTCCGACGGGTCGGTTTACTGCATCACGGTCACCCTCTCTATCACGACCTCATCCGCGTTGGGTCACACCGACTCGGAAAATATGAGGGTTGTACACAATCTCCGCTCTTTTCGAGCTTGTCTTAAGCTCGGAAAGAAAGTCCAACCCACCTATTTGACGAGTAGGTGGGACCTTAGGGGAATCCACAAAGGGCCTGCCGAGGGTCTACTCTTGGCGAGCTTTTCAATTGAACCTGACTTGAGGCGGAAGGAGAACCTTTTGTAAGATCTCTTTTCTCAAAACCCGTTCGAGTACTTGAAAACTCGAACCTCTCCCGCATCGCACGGTTGAGGTGGATCTTCGCCCAGGATCGCTGCCTTGCGGTATCACCAACACTCGGGTCGGCTAACCCCGCTCAGCACCAACCCTGCCGGCTATACGAGCATAAGTAAAAATATGTAAAAATGAAGTACAGAAATAAAGGCATGTCCACAATCACATCATCATATATATATATAATGAAACAGAAATGTCCAAAAAGAGAAGTACCAGCAAAAAGGGCTTAAGCCCGATACATATCCAAAATAGTACTCTCTTACTCTCTACAACGTGCGGAAACTACAACAAAACTCTCAAAAGCTGAAATCTAACTATCTCATCATCAACCCGTGGCGTCGTGGTTGTACGTGCCATCTCGTCCTGCTGCGCGCGGGACAACTCCGTCTCCTCGTACTCCTGCGGTCACACCGACCGTTAGTCATAAAGACTAAGTCGTTTTGTCCTCGCCTCCCTCCACGACTCCTAGGTACCGAGCGGGAGGAAGAAGCGGAGGACAACAAGGGGTAAATAGAAGAAGAGGTGACATGACACTAATATAGCAGTTATAGGTAAAGCAGTAAAACTATCTAGCAGTATAGTGCAAGTAAATGACAGTAAAGTAGAGCATGAAGTAAAGCAGTAATAGAAAGAAAAGTGCGGTGCAGTAAGTAAAACTAATCTACCATCACAGATTCGTACCTTAACTTATATGAACGCCTATACGACATATAAGTTAAGATGTCCAGGTATCCCATCATATAAAAGAGCCCATACTAATTTATATGATGGGGGTATGCTAATGTGTATGTTATGCTATGCTATGCTCATGGTTTAATGTGTTTATGCAATGTGACTCACCCATACGACTCTATGCGCACAGACCTTTATAATTCCCAATTTGTTTGAAAGGAAGCCAACCTTTCGGGTACCGACCGTCGTGGCTCACGGTGGCAGTGGATCGGGCACTCCACATCCTAGGCGGGTATGGTCACTACCAAGCCTAGACCTCATGTACGCCTCAACGCTAAGAACATAACAGCGGAGCTCCTGCGTACTCTTGCTGGAATCCACCAGACTTTAAGGTCGGGGTGGGTTATTAGGGATAGTCCTCCAGACCGCGGTACTCAAACTTACCGGCCCCCCTTAAACCTCACCCTCACCCGAGTCAACGTACTATCGTCGGTGACACGACTAGCCTAGTACCGAAGACTCGCCACTATTTGAATAAGTAACAGGTGTTAACAAGTCCACCCGAGCTTCCGGCTCAGGGTCTAACACATAAGCCGATCCAACACATCTCCTTCCCAAAGGAGATCCATAACAGTTTACTGACCTAATTAGGCTACTCTTGCCTATAATATTGTTAGCGTTATATTTAGGGTGAATCTTGGACTTTCCGCGGTGTATCCCGTAAAGGGGTTCCCAACGGTACTACAGATTCAATGGGCTCAACCCCACCATCCTCCTCAAGACAATTACTTTAGTTAGTGATTAACATTTGGTTCACCCTTCATTATTTCATATACTTAAGTGACTTAGCTCAACACCCGTCCCACCCAATTGGGTTGGACGTACCTCCACAACTCATACACTTACCCTGACACAACCTCACAGCTAACCCTAGGTTTGACCCTCCTTGAATCATCGTGAGTTATCACTCAAATACTGAATGGATATAAGTACTAAACACTACCTAGGGGTCTTAATTGCCTAAAATTCAAAATTCTATTTTTACTAAACGCAAACCACAAAGTTGAACTAACCTCAAACCTCATAAGGGAATCCTTCTAAAAACTCATCACCAAGGTCTAGTATAATTATCCTAGGCTCCCACTGACCTTAATAAGGTATGTTCCAATTTCCATAATTTTCCATATTAATTTGGTATTTATTATAATTTAAAGTAGTTCTGGCCTTAAGTCAAATTACACAAGAACTACCTGCAAAGTGCTTCTACATGCTACATGAGAATTATCAGTAAGGTAATATCCCATTTCAAGGTGGTTCAATGAGTTCCATGACCCTAGGATGTCATTTGGCCTACTAAATTATCATAGTTGTATAATTACCAAAATGACACTATAATTAGTAAAAATAGTATTTCACATCTGAAAATTCAACAAAAATTACCAAGTGTCCAGATGGGGATCTAGAATCCTCTTCCAAAGGATTGTGTCATTACCATATGATTTGACATTTTTAAAAAGATTTAACTTCCAAGTGTTGTAAATATCAATTTCTACATGAGGTACAAGAAATACCAATCTACAGACTTCCAAATAATTATCATGGGCATATGACAACATAAAATGACAGATATCCAAGTATCATAATCTTACCCAATGATTTGATATTTTTCATAATTAAATTCTTCTAAGCTAGTAAGCACTTAAAAAAATCCTATACAAGGTATAATGCTTCAATAAATCATAACAAAATTACTATAGTCCATTTTCATCCCTATTCAGACACTGATAAAGTTTCAAAGCCATACAAGGTCATATGACCATGCATTTTATTTATTTAAGGAAAAAGTGACAATCTCATTTATTAGGAGAAAAATACTAAAATGACACTAAAAATTCCCATTAAATTACCTAAGTCATTTTATGCTCTTAAAAACATAACTACAAAGTTTTGAGTCAAGGCAAGGACATTTGGTCATATGTCCTTCACAAATCCCAACTTTGCAACCTTAAGAGTTTACCTTTAGGGTCCGTTCGTTTGGACGAAATTGGCTTTCTGGAATTGGCATTGGAGATTAGAAATCCAATTCTAGTGTTCGGCGCAACGAAATTTAAGCGGATATTGGCTTTCATGTGAAAACTCATGGCTTTTACTATGAACTAAAAAATCAAATAGTAATTCTTACCTCCGCTCATAGGTTTTCCGCATAATCAAATGTTTACGCTACAGTTTTTCGACCTACGCGCGGGTTTTTCGCCCGAGTGTGCGTTTTCCTGCAGGGTGTGTTTTCAAGTCGGGCACGAGTTTTTTGGTCGGGTGCGTGCTTTTCGACTGGACGTTCATTTTTCTCCCAGGCGGGCGTTTTTCACCCGGGCGCGATTTTTTCGCCCCGGAGCGATTTTTTGCCCGGGCAAGTTTATTTCGCCCGAGCGCGTTTTATTTCTCCCGGGCGCGTTTATTTTGGTCGTGCGTGATTTTTTCGCTCGGGCGCAATTTTTTCGCTCGGGCCTTGATTTTTTCGCCAGTGCGGGATTTTTTCGCCCGGGGCGCGATTTTTTCGCCCGGGCGCGATTTTTTTGCCCGGGTGCGATTTTTTTGCCCGGGCGCGTTTATTTCGCTCGTGCGCATTTTATTTCTCCCGGGCACGTTTATTTCGGTCGGGCGCGATATTTTCGGCCCAGGGGCGATTTTTTCGCCCGGGCGAGATTTCTTCGCCCGGGCGCGATTTTTTCGTCCGGGCGCGTTTATTTCACCCGGGCGCAATTTTTTCGCCCGGGTGCGTTTATTTTGGTCGTGTTCGATTTTTTCGTCCGGGCACGTTAATTTCACCCGGGCGCATATTTTCGCCGGGGCGCGATTTTTTTGCCCGGGCGCGTTTATTTCGCTCGTCCGCGTTTTATTTCTCTCGGTCTAGTTTATTTCGGCCCGGGCGCGATTTTTTCCCCCGGGCGCGATTTTTTCGCCTGAGCGCGATTTTTTTTCGCCCGGGCGCAATTTTTTCGCCCGAGCATGATTTTTTCGTCCGGGGAGGAATTTTTTCGCCCGGGCGCAATTTTTTCGTCCGGGCGCGTTTATTTCACCCGGGCGCATATTTTTGCCCAGGCGCGATTTTTTTGCCCGGGCGCGTTTATTTAGCCCGGGCGCGTTTTATTTCTCCCTGGCACGTTTTATTTCGGCCGGGCGCGAATTTCTCGGCCAGGCGCGATTTTTTCGCCCTGGCGCGATATTTTAGCCCGGGCGCCCGTTTTTTTGCCCGGGCGCGCGCTTTTTACCCGGGCGCGCGCTTTTTGCCCGGGCGCACGCTTTTCGCCCGAGCGCACGCTTTTAAAAATTTGAATTTTAAAAATTTCAATTCCAGAAAGCCAATTCAATTGTGCAGCCGAACAACTTACAGATATTAATTCCAATTCTGTTCACTGAATTCCATCCTGCAACCGAACAACAGAATTGGTTTTATGCAAAAAACCAATTCCTGCAGATATTGGTTTCCTGGCCAAAGCCAATTCCAGAAAGTCATTACCTGTGTGCCGAACGGACCCTTAGGGTTTTAGGTCACACCACCCTAATGGCTCCAAATGGCCCATTAGGGTGTGTCACACTCATTTGAATATCAATACCTACATAATCATCATGATGGGAGGAGGCTAACTCACTTAACTCCTCAAATGGCCTAAACCCTAATTTGACACCCTTAAGGCCCTCATTAGGGTTTCCCATTTCCCATATCAAAACAACTCCAAATGGAGTGAAAATTTAGGCAGGCACTACACATGTACTAAAGAGCATACCACCAAAATTTGGTGTCATTAGGACATCATATGGTCCAAAAACAACATAATTTAAAAATCATAATTACCACAAAAACCCTAGGTAAAGTTGCTCATCAAGGGCTGTCCTTTGGGCAGGGGGTGCCCCTATGGTATACCTACCCATGGTTAAAATCACAGCCTCAAAGCTTGAGGGTTTTGGGCTAGGTAATTAATTTAGTGGACTGACCTAGTGTAGGACCAGTCCTAGTAAAACAGCTCCCTAGGGAGCTGTGGGTCACCAAATGACTTGAACTTAAGCCCTAATGAAAATCAAGACCAAGGCCTACAAATTTCATGTTGGGCACTTTTTCTAATTCAGCCATTAAGAGGCCTTAATTAATTGTAGAAGTGGCTGGTTAAATAGGGGCAGAAAATCCAATGTAATGAATTAATAATTCTTATAAAATAAAGGCGCGCACGAATCTTGGCGCAGATCCGGCGGCCGCGACATCGTCTTCCTCCTCCAGCCAACGACTGAGATCCAACCGCGCTGGGTGATGTTTCGATTGAGATTCCCGGCGATCCAGCCACCACCACCGCCAGCCAACACCACCGACACCTTCGTGGTTGTCAGGGCTACCATCTACCGGCGACTGGTGGCCGGAGGCGGCGGTTTTCGGCGATCCCATGCGTCCCGATTTGAGCCGATTTCCATGGAATCAAAGAATGAATTCGAGCTCAATTGAGCCCGATCCTTCAACGTTTTGTGATAGGAAGCTAGCATGGGGGGAGGGGAGGAGAAACGGGCCGTGATTGGGGCGTGGCGGCGGCTCTGGCGACGGTTCACCATGGAAAAGCTTTGCTCCGGCGACCCCGCTCCCGATCTCGATTCTACAGCTCTAGCTTTGCTCCAGGTGTCGTTCTCGACTGCTCTCTCCC
Source organism: Dactylorhiza incarnata (assembly GCA_033032865.1). Taxonomy (NCBI): domain Eukaryota; kingdom Viridiplantae; phylum Streptophyta; class Magnoliopsida; order Asparagales; family Orchidaceae; genus Dactylorhiza; species Dactylorhiza incarnata. The sequence continues at coordinate 4,554,164 of JAWHQI010000130.1, forward strand.
TTCTGAAGCTAATGGCGTGGTTGGATTGGGGTGGGGAGGCCTCTATAGGTCGAATTGAAGTAAAGCCTCCTCGGTTGAGCTTCCTTGCTGCCACCCTCCTGCCCGGCTGGCCTCTTGCTTCCCTCTGGGTCAAGCTCAGACCCCCAGCAATCAGGGGAGGCCCCTAGGCTGATTGGAGATGGAGTGTAGAGGGAGGGGTGTTAGCTTTTGCTTTTGCTTTATGCTTTTAAATCAACTTTTGGTCCCCCTCTTATTTGGTTAATCAAGCCTAAGCTTTTGGTTCAGTCCAAGGTTGATGATGGCATGTCCTAGGTCCATAAATAATTGGTTAGATGATGGGGGTTGGGTCCCATTCAAATTAGGCCTAGAATTCCCTTTAATGGGCTATGTTGACCATGGTTGACTTTGGTCAACCAAGGTGAGTGGGTTGACCCCACTTGGGGGTCATGAGTCCCTTAGCATCACCCAACATTGGTTGGTCCATGGTGGGGCTCCAATTGGTTCAATTTACTCAATGGGTGTAGGTTTGACCAAAATTGGGTAAAGTTTGACTTTGGACAATTTCATGAAATTGGGTCCCACCCAAGGGCAATTCCCATCCTATAGTCTCCCTTAGTGGTTAGGGTATCATATGTGAGGTCAATTTGGACAATTGAGGGTCAATTGACCTAGTTGAGGGGCTTAGGGTTAGGTTAGTTTTTGAGCTTTGGTGTGCACTTAGCAATTTCTATCCTAGTATATGGCCCTTGTGGCCACTCATCTCACCACTATGCCCTAACATTTTCAAAGGGTCTAGAAGGATTGGGGATGTTACAAATCCTAATAAACAAAAAAATATTTCGTCCCCGAAATTTATGATCGGGTCTACGGGTTCTACGCAATATAAGGTAAAAAGAAATTTTTTGCAAGGAGGTTTAGGTTGTACCTGAAGTGAAGAGTTCCGGGTAGCGTTGTTGCATGAGGTCCATGGGCTCCCAAGTGTGCTCCTCTCGCCCGTGGTTGGACCACAACACCTTCACCAACGGTACACTCTTCCGCCGCAGGACTCGGACCTCCGAATCATCGATCCGGATGGGCTCTAGTAGGACTGACCGATCGGGTGCCACCGGGCCTGATGTAGATGCAACATGCTGCTCAGGACGAAGCAGGGCTCTCCGAAGCGAAGAGACGTGGAAGACGTCATGCAGGTTCTCCAACTCTGGCGGTAGCTCCAGCCTGTACGCCAAAGGACCGATCCGCTCCAGGATCAAATAAGGCCCCACGTACCGAGGACTGAGCTTCTTGTGCCCCCGCACTCGAGAAACCCCGTGCATAGGATGAATTTTCAAGAACACACGCTCTCCCACCTGGAACTCCACCATACGATGCCTCGCATCATAGTACTTCGCCTGTCTGCTCTGGGCCTCCAGCATCCGCTCCCTGATCAGTCTCACCCGCGCATCCGTCTCCTCAATATAATCTGAACCTAACGACCTCGGGTCCTCGTTCTGGATCCAGGAAAGTGGTGTGCGGCACTTCCTCCCATACAATGCGGCATAAGGTGCCATCCCAATGCTAGCCTGGTGACTGTTATTATAGGAAAACTCTATCAAAGGCAACAGTCTCTCCCAGGGCTTGCCTGTATCTAGGATGCACAAACACAGCAGGTCCTCCATAGTCCGGTTGGTGTGCTCAGTCTGACCGGCAGTATGAGGATGGAACGTCATGCTGAAAGTCAACCGTGATCCCAAGTAGGCCTGAACCGCCTTCCACTCCTCGAAGTGAAGCGTCCGTCTCTATCTGAATCTATCGTCTTGGGCACCCCGTGATATCTGACCACCTGCACCACAAACACCCTGACAAGGTCACCGATTGGCCCCTCCTTCTGCACCGGAATAAACCGAGCTACTTTCGTCAACCTGTCCACTATCACCCATATCGAGTCATTCCCAGAGCGGGAGCGAGGTAGACCATGCACGAAGTCCATCGATATGTCCTCAAACTTCCACTCAGGTACTGGTAAAGGTTGCAACATTCCTCCCGGGCTCCTGCACTCCGCCTTCACGCGCTGGCAGCCCTCGCAGTGCGTCACATACTGGATAATATCTCTCTTCATCGCTGGCCAAAACACAAGCTTCTGGAGGTCTGCTGCCATCTTCGTGATCCCTGGGTGCACTGAATACTGAGAGCAATGTGCCTCCCTGAGCACCTCCTCTCTAATACCTCCTCCAGCTGGGATGTAGACTCGGTCTCGATGGTGAATAAGATCCTCCCTCAATGAATAGTCCCCTGCCACGCCGTCCACCAACAATCTGAATACTGGTTCCAAGGCAGGGTCCTGCAACTGTGCCTCCTGAATGCGGTCCCGAATATCGCAGACAATGTTCAAGGATGCTAGATACTCCATATACGTCTCGGGGTCGGCCCTGGATACAACTGTGATGTGCATATCCTCCAATGCTTGAATCAACTCCATAGCCGTCGCACGACTCTCTGCTCCTGGTGCACCTCCTCTCCTGCTCAAAGCATTCGCTACGGTGTTGGCCTTGCCTGGATGGTAATGCAATGTGTACGTGTAGTCGCATAGGAACTCTAACCACCTCCGCTGACGTAAGTTCAAGTCCTTCTGCGTATCAATATACTTGAGGTTCTTGTGGTCTGAGAAGATCTCACAATGAACCCCATAAAGGTAGTGCCTCCAGGTCTTCAAGGCGAAGATGACCGCTCCGAGCTCGAGGTCATGCACTGGGTAGTTCCTCTCGTGTACCTTCAACTGACGAGAAGCGTACGCGATCACGTGGCCATGCTGCATCAATACTGCTCCCAACCCCTGAAATGATGCATCTGTGTAAACCTGAAATCCTTCCTTCCCAGATGGAAGTGCAAGGATGGGGGAAGAGGTGAGTCGGCCCTTCAGCTCCAAATAGGCCGCCTCACACTGCGGAGACCAGACGAATGGGGTGTCCTTCTTGGTCAAAGAAGTGAGCGGAAGGGCAATCCTGGAGAACCCTTCCACAAACTTCCGGTAATAGCCCGCCAATCCTAGAAAGCTCCGCACATCTAAAGCTGACTGTAGTCGAGGCCACTCCTGAACAGCCCGCACCTTGGCCGGATCCACTGCCAGTCCTGCTCCACTGATGGTGTGTCCCAGAAAAGCCACCTCCCGTAGCCAAAACTGACACTTGGAGAACTTCGCATACATCTGATGTTCTCTCAGCTTCCTCAGTACTAGGGCCAGATGCCCAGCATGCTCCTCCTCCGTCCTGGAATATACTAGAATGTCATCGATGAACACGATAACGAAGATGTCGAGAAAGGCCTCGAACACCCTGTTCATCATGCTCATGAAAGCTAAGGGGGCATTAGTGAGCACGAAGGGCATCACCGTGAACTCATACAATCCATACCGGGAACTGAAAGCTGTCTTCGGTATGTCCTCCTCTCGAATCCGTAGCTGATAGTACCCTGATCTCAAGTCAAGCTTGGAGAACCAGTGAGCTCCCTGCAACTGATCGAAGAGTTCGTCAATCCTCGGTAACGGATAGGTGTTCCGCACCGTCAGTCTATTGAGCTCCCGATAATCTATACATAATCTGAGCGTTCCATCCTTCTTCTTCACAAATAACACCGGCGCTCCCCAAGGTGAAGAGCTCGGCCTGACGAAACCCGTATCTACCAGCTCTTTCAACTGCACCCTAAAATCTGCCAGCTCCTTGGGTGCCATGCGGTACGGTGCCCGAGACACGGGCCTCGCTCCCGACACCAGCTGAATCGGAAAATCGATCTCTCAATGCGGTGGCAGCCCGGGCAACTTCTCCGGGAATACGTCGGGGAAGTCCCGTACTATGGGAATGTCGGATAAGGAGGCCTCCACCTCCGCCATCTCGAAGCAAAATAGATATACCTCGTCGCCCTACTCGTGGGCTTTGACTACCTGGACAGAAGATAAAGAAGAGCGGGAGATCGGCTCAATACCTTCGAACGTCGCGGAGGTGGTATCGTGCCGCAACACCACTCTCTTTGCTTGGCAGTCTATCTGGGCGTGGTTCCCCGCGAGCCACGTCATGCCCAAGATAAGGTCGAAGTCGGCGAGCTTCAGCACCGAAGCTGGAGCATCGAGCGTTAGGCCGTCGATGGTCACCTTCAAGGTGCACTTGGCCGTCGTCTCGATCTCTGATCCATTGGGGAGGCGCACCCTCCTGGTGGGTCCCGTGTAATAATGGATTTGCTCCAAGCCCTTAACAAAGTCTTCGGAGACAAAGTTATGCGAGGCACCAGTATCGAATAGGGTGTGGGCGGGCTTGCCACACACCACTATAATGCCTGGGGAAAGGGAATTGATCGTTTTATTTTTCTAATCTAGAAGGTTGAAAATGCAGGTAAATTTAAGCAGTAATAAATTAAAGTACTGAATGCATTAAATTACCTGCTATAACCTCCTCCGGGTTCCTCGGCTGTGCAAGATCCAAGGCATAAGCCTGCTCCTGATGTCTACCTCTGTTGTGATTTCCCCTGCCTCTACCCCGTCCTCGGCCTCGCTGTGCTGGAGGGGCTGCCGGAGGTGCTGCTGGTGGTGGAGGAGGAGGTGGAGGGAATCGACGAGGGCATTGGGTCCTGACGTGACCTGGCTGGTTGCACTCAAAGCACACCACTAGAGCGCGTCCCCGGTCATCAAATCTCTGGGGCCCCCAGGTACGTAGGGGTTGTGGGGCTAGTAAGGGCCGGGGCTGCTGTACTGGTGCAATCTGAGGACGAGGACATCCCCCACCCCTCCGGTGCCTCATAAGTCTGCCCCGCTGCGAGCCTCTGCTGCTCTCCCCTGGTACCTAGCCTCAGCTGGCCTTTTCCTTTCGCCCTGCACTCTGATCTGATCTGCCTCCAACTTCTTTGCCATCTCGATAATCTGAGTTAGGCTGCCCTCAGAAACAAACAAGAGTGTCTGCCTCAACGGGTCTCGAAGCCCCTTGTAGAATCTCTTCGCAAGAGTGCGATCATCTGCGGCATGAGACCTCGCAAACCTGGCTAAATGGGAGAACTCTCTCTGGTACTCAATCACTAAGCGTGTCCCCTGAGTGAGGCGTAGAAACCTCTCTTCCAGCTCGTCCCTGTCCGTGCTGGATATGAACTGCTCCAGGAAAGTGGCACTAAACTCGTCCCAAGAAATATCTGAGTACTCCCTATCTCTGAAAGTGGTCTCCAGCAGCGACTTCCACCACCTCTTAGCATGTGCATCCAGAGTTGATACTGCCAAAAATACTGCCTTACCGACCGGGCAACCGATGCCGGCCAGCATCTCCTGAATGGTGTCCAACCACTCCTCAGTCTTCACTGCATCCTCTGTCCCTCGGTAGGTCGGTGGGGAAGGACCTCTAAAGGTGCTCAACCAGTTCGCTCCCGGGTTTGGCAGTGGTGCCGGGATGGACTGGGCCCTAAAGGTCTCTAGAATGGCTGCTAACGTCTGTCCCAACTCCGACTGCTGAAAAGTAGTGGTAGTCGGAGGGTGAGGGATGCTGACCTGAGGCTCCGTGATCACTGTGGCCTACAAAAGATAGGGATTTAGTTAAAAAAATTTTTTTGGCCTTACTTAATGATTATTGGACTATTTTAAGTGATTCCATACATGGGCACACCATAGCTTCCACTGCCTAGTTTGTCCGCAAACTAAGCTCGAGCGGGGTGACCTAGTACGTTGTGGACTGTTCTCTTATGATCGATCGTTCTATGATACCATTTGTAAGATCTCTTTTCTCAAAACCCGTTCGGGTACTTGAAAACTCGAACCTCTCCCGCATCGCACGGTTGAGGTGGATCTTCGCCCAGGATCGCTGCCTTGCGGTGTCACCAACACTCGGGTCGGCTAACCCCGCTCAGCACCAACCCTGCCGGCTATACGATCATAAGTAAAAATATGCCAAAATGAAGTATAGAAATAAAGGCATGTCCACAATCACATCATATATATATATATATAATGAAACAGAAATGTCCAAAAAGAGAAGTACCAACAAAAAGGGCTTAAGCCCGATACATATCCAAAATAGTACTCTCTTACTCTCTACAACGTGCGGAAACTACAACAAAAATCTCAAAAGCTGAAATCTAACTATATCATCATCAACCAGTGGCGTCGTGGTTGTACGCTGCATCCGCTGCTCAGGTCCTGTCATCTCGTCCTGCTGCGCGCGGGACAACTCCGTCTCCTCGGACTCCTGCGGTCACACTGACCGTTAGTCATAAAGACTAAGTCGTTTTGTCCTCGCCTCCCTCCACGACTCCTAGGTACCGAGCGGGAGGAAGAAGCGGAGGACAACAAGGGGTAAACAGAAGAAGAGGTGACATGACACTAATCTAGCAGTTATAGGTAAAGCAGTAAAACTATCTAGCAGTATAGTGCAAGTAAATGACAGTAAAGTAGAGCATGAAGTAAAGCAGTAATAGAAAGAAAAGTGCGGTGCAGTAAGTAAAACTAATCTACCATCACAGATTCGTACCTTAACTTATATGAACGCTCATACGACATATAAGTTAAGATGTCCAGGTATCCCATCATATAAAAGAGCATATACTAATTTATATGATGGGGGTATGCTAATGTGTATGTTATGCTATGCTATGCTCATGGTTTAATGTGTTTATGCAATGTGACTCACCCACACGACTCTATGCGCACAGACCTTTATAGTTCCCAATTTGTTTGAAAGGAAGCCAACCTTTCGGGTACCGACCGTCGTGGCTCACGGTGGCAGTGGATCGGGCACTCCACATCCTAGGCGGGTAGGGTCACTACCAAGCTTAGACCTCATGTACGCCTCAACGCTAAGAACACAACAGCGGAGCTCCTGCGTACTCTTGCTGGAATCCACCAGACTTTAAGGTCGGGGTGGGTTATTAGGGATAGTCCTCCAGACCGCGGTACTCAAACTTATCGGCCCCCTTAAACCTCACCCTCACCTGAGTCAACGTACTATCATCGGTGACACGACTAGCCTAGTACCGAAGACTCGCCACTATTTGAATAAGTAACAGGTGTTAACAAGTCCACCCGAGCTTCCGGCTCAGGGTCTAACACACAAGCTGATCCAACCCATCTCCTTCCCAAAGGAGATCCATAACAGTTTACTAACCTAATTAGGCTACTCTTGCCTACAATATAGTTAGCGTTATATTTAGGGTGAATCTTGGACTTCCCGCGGTGTACCCTGTAAAGGGGTTCCCAACGGTACTACGGATTCAATGGGCTCAACCCCACCATCCTCCTCAAGACAATTACTTTAGTTGGTGATTAACATTTGGTTTACCCTTCATTATTTCATATACTTAAGTGACTTAGCTCAACACCCGTCCCACCCAATTGGGTTGGACGTACCTCCACAACTCATACACTAACCCTGACACAACCTCACAGCTAACCCTTGGTTTGACCCTCCTTGAATCATCGTGAGTTATCACTCAAATACTGAATGGATATAAGTAGTAATCACTACCTAGGGGTCTGAATTGCCTAAAATTCAAAATTCTGTGTTTACTAAACGCAGACCACAAAGTTGAACTAACCTCAAACCTCATAAGGGAATCCTTCTAAAAATCATCACCAAGGCTGGTATAATTATCCTAGGCTCCCACTGACCTTAATAAGGTATGTTCCAATTTCCATAATTTTCCATATTAATTTGGTATTTATTATAATTTAAAGTAGTTCTGGCCTTAAGTCAAATTACACAAGAACTACCTTCAAAGTGCTTCTACATGCTACATGAAAATTATTAGTAAGGTAATATCCCATTTCAAGGTGGTTCACTGAGTTCCATGACCCTAGGATGTCATTTGGCCTACTAAATCATCACAGTTGTATAATTACCAAAATGCCACTATAATTAGTAAAAATAGTATTTCACATCTGAAAATTCAACAAAAATTACAAGTGTCCAGAAGAGGATCTAGAGTCCTCTGCCAAAGGATTGTGTCATTACCATATGATTTGACATTTTTAAAAAGATTTAACTTCCAAGTCTTATAAATACCAATTTCTACATGAGGTACAAGAAATACCAATCTATAGGCTTCCAAATAATTATCATGGGTATATATTAACATCAAATGACAGATAACTAAGTTTCATAATCTTGCCCCATGATTTGACATTTTAAAAGGATTTTACATCCAAATGTTGTAAATAACAATTTCTACATGAGGTGCAAGAAATACAAGTCTTCAAGCTTCCAAACAATTATCATGGGCATATATCAACATAATATGGCAGATAATAAAGTTTCATAATCTTGCCCCATGATTTGACAATTTAAAAAGATTTAATACCCAAGTGTTGTAAATTCCAATTTCTACATGAGGTACATGAAATACAAATCTACAGGCTTCCAAATAATTATCATGGGCATATAACAACATAAAATGACAGATATCCAAGTATCATAATTTTACCCAATGATTTGATATTTTTCATAATTAAAGTCTTCTAAGCTAGTAAGCACTTAAAAAAATCCTACACAAGGTATAATGCTTCAATAAATCATAACAAAATTACTATAGTCCATTTTCATCCCTATTCAGACACTGATAAAGTTTCAAAGCCATACAAGGTCATATGACACTGCATTTTATTTATTTAAGAAAAAAGTGACAATCTCATTTATTAGGAGAAAAATACTTAAATGACACTAAAAATTCCCATTAAATTACCTAAGTCATTTTATGCTCTTAAAAACATAACTACAAAGTTCTGAGTCAAGGCAAGGAAATTTGGTCATATGTCCTTCACAAATCCCAACTTTGCAACCTTAAGGGTTTACCTTTAGGGTTTTAGGTCACACCACCCTAATGGCTCCAAATGGCCCATTAGGGTGTGTCACACGCATTTGAATATCAATACCTACATAATCATCATGATGGGAGGAGGCTAACTCACTCAACTCCTCAAATGGCTTAAACCCTAATTTGACCCTCTTAAGGCCCTCATTAGGGTTTCCCATTTCCCATATCAAAACAACTCCAAATGGAGTGAAAATTTAGGCAGGCACTACACATGTACTAAAGAGCATGCCACCAAATTTTGGTGTCAATAGGACATCATATGCTCCAAAAATCAACATAATTTAAAAATCCTAATTACCACAAAAACCCTAGATAAAGGTGCTCATCAAGGGCTGTACTTTGGGCAGGGGGGTGTTCCTATGGTATACCTACCCATGGTTGAAAGCTCAGCCTCAAAGCTTGAGGGTTTTGGGCTAGGTAATTAATTTAGTGGACTGATGTAGTGTAGGACCAGTCCTAGTAAAACAGCTCCCTAGGGAGCTGTGTGTCACCAAATGACTTGAACTCAAGCCCTAATGAAAGTCAAGATCATGACCTACAACTTTCATGTTGGGCACTTTTTCTAATTCAGCCATTAAAAGGCCTTAATTAATTGTAGAAGTAGCTGGTTAAATAGGGGCAGAAAATCCAATGCAATGAATTAATAATTCTAATAAAATAAAGGCGCGCACGAATCTTGGCGCAGATCCGGCGGCCGCGACATCGTCTTCCTCCTCCAGCCAATGGCTGAGATCCAACCGCGCTGGGTGATGTTTCGATTGAGATTCCCGGCGATCCAGACACCACCACCGCCGGCCAACACCACCGACACCTTCGTGGTGGTCGGGGCTACCATCTACCGGCGACTGGTGGCCGGAGGCGGCGGTTTCCGGCGATCCCAGGCATCCCGATTTGAGCCGATTTCCATGGATTCGAAGAATGGATTCGAGCTCAATTGAGCCCGATCCTTCAACGTTTTGTGATAGGAAGCTAGCATGGGGGAAGGGAGGAGAAATGGACCGTGATTGGGGCGTGGCGGTGGCTCCGGCGACGGTTCACCATGGAAAAGCTTTGCTCCGGCGACCCCGCTCCCGATCTCGATTCTACAGCTCTAGCTTTGCTCCAGGTGTCGTTCTCGACTGCTCTCTCCCTTCTGAAGCTAATGACGTGGTTGGATTGGGGTGGGGAGTCCTCTATAGGTCGAATTGAAGTCAAGCCTCCTCGGTTGAGCTTCCTTGCTGCTACCCTCCTGCCCGGCTGGCCTCTTGCTTCCCTCTGGGTAAAGCTCAGACCCCCAGCAATCAGGGGAGGCCCCTAGGCTGATTGGAGATGGAGTGTAGAGGGAGGGGTGTTAGCTTTTGCTTTTGCTTTATGCTTTATGCTTTTAAATCAACTTTTGGTCCCCCTCTTATTTGGTTAATCAAGCCTAAGCTTTGGGTTCAGTCTAAGGTTGATGATGGCATGTCCTAGGTCCATGAATAATTGGTTAGATGATGGGGGTTGGGTCCCATTCAAATTAGGCCTAGAATTCCCTTTAATGGGCTATGTTGACCATGGTTGACTTTGGTCAACCAAGGTGAGTGGGTTGACCCCACTTGGGGGTCATGAGTCCCTTAGCATCACCCAACATTGGTTGGTCCATGGTGGGGCTCCAATTGGTTCAATTTACTCAAAGGGTGTAGGTTTGACCAAAATTGGGTAAAGTTTGACTTTGGACAATTTCATGAAATTGGGTCCCACCCAAGGGCAATTCCCATCCTATAGGTCTCCCTTAGTGGTTAGGGTATCATATGTGAGGTCAATTTGGACAATTGAGGGTCAATTGACCTAGTTGAGGGGCTTAGGGTTAGGTTAGTTTTTGAGCTTTGGTGTGCACTTAGCAATTTCTATCCTAGTATATGGCCCTTGTGGCCACTCATCTCACCACTATGCCCTAAAATTTCCAAAGGGTCTAGAAGGATTGGGGATGTTACACCTTTCTCCACTAAACAACCCTCCTGTTAACTGAGTTCAACTGGAGGCGGAGAAAGCTCAACACCTATGGTCGAGCTGAACTCGACCTGAGGTGGAGGAAAAATCAACACCTCTTGTCGAGCTGAACTCGACATGAGGTGGAAGGCAAAAACTCCACACCTACCAGAGAGCAGAGCTCACCTGGAGGTGGAGGAATTCAACACTTAACAGGGAGCCGAACTCACATGGAGGTGGAGGAAACTCCACACCTAACAGGGAGCCGAGCTCACCTGGAGGGGGAGGAACTCAACACCTAACATGGAGCTGAGCTCACCTGGAGGTGGAGGAAACTCCACGCCTAACAGGGAGCTGAGCTCACCTGGAGGGCGAGGAAACTCAACACATAACAGGGAGTCGAGCTCACCTGGAGGTGGAGGAAACTCCACACCTAATAGGGAGATGAGCTCACCTGGAGGGGGAGGAAACTCCACACCTAACAGGGAGCCGAGCTCACCTGGAGGTGGAGGAACTCAACACTTAACAGGGAGCCGAGCTCACCTGGAGGTGGAGGAAACTCCACACCTAACATGGAGCCGAGCTCACCTGGAGGGGGAGGAAACTCCACACCTAACAGGGAGCCGAGCTCACCTGGAGGTGGAGGAACTCCACACCTATCAGGGAGCCGAGCTCACCTGGAGGTGGTTGAAACTCCACACCTACCATGGAGTCGAGCTCACTTGGAGGTGGAGGAAACTCCACACCTAATAGGGAGCCGAGCTCACCTGGAGGTGGAGGAAACTCCACACCTAACAGGGAGCCGAGCTCACCTGGAGGTGGAGGAACTCAACACCTAACAGGGAGCCGAGCTCACCTGGAGGTGGAGGAAACTCCACACTTAACAGGGAGTCGAGCTCACCTGGAGGGGGAGGAAACTCCACACCTAACAGGGAGCCGAGCTCACCTGGAGGTGGAGGTACTCTACACCTAACACGGAGCCGAGCTCATCTAGAGGTGGAGGAAAATCCACACCTAACATGGAGCCGAGCTCACTTGGAGGGGGAGGAAACTTAACACCTAACAGGGAGCCGAGCTCACCTGGAGGTGAAAGAAACTCCACACCTAACAGGGAGTCGAGCTCACCTAGAGAGGGAGGAAACTCCACACCTAACAGGGAGCCGAGCTCACCTGGAGGTGGAGGAACTCAACACCTAACAGGGAGCCGAGCTCATCTGGAGGTGGAGGAAACTCCACACCTAACATGGAGCTGAGCTTGCATGTAGAGGGAGGAAACTCCACACCTAACAGGGAGCCGAGCTCACCTGGAGGTGGAGGAACTCAATACCTAACAGGGAGCCGAGCTCACCTGGAGGTGGAGGAAACTCCACACCTAACAGGGAGCCGAGCTCACTTGGAGGGGGAGGAAACTCCACACCTACCAGGGAGCCGAGCTCACCTGGAGGTGGAGGAAACTCCACACCTAACAGGGAGCCGAGCTCACCTGGAGGGGGAGGAACTCATCTATCTTACCAAACCAATTAGCCTTTCTGAGGTCTTGCCTCCAGCGAGTCGACCCGATGAGTCTCCCATCAGCCGACATGACTGAGCCCGGTGAATGGTCTCTAGTCGGGGATCTTACCGATTGGAGGTGGAAGTACCCATTCGCATCCTAGGTGCTTACCTTCACCTGGAGGCAGAGGAACTCAGCACCCTCCCAATCCAGCTACCAAGTAGCGAGTCGACCCGATGAGCCTCCCATCTACCAGCATGACTGAGCCCGGTGAATGGTCTCTAGTCGGGTATCTTACCTATTGGAGGCAGAAGTACCCATCCGCGTCCTATGTGCCTTGCCTACTAGAGGCAGAGGAACTCAACGCCTTCCCAATCATATTGGAGGCGGAAGTACCCATCCACGTCCTAGGGGCTTAGCTTACCTGGAGGCAGAGGAACTCAACACCCTCCCAATCCAGCTACCAAGTAGCGAGTCGACCCGATGAGCCTCCCATCTGCCGGCATGATTGGGCCCGGTGAATGGTCTCTAGTCGTGGATCTTACCGATTGGAGGCGGAAGTACCCATCCGCATCCTAGGTGCTTACCTTCACTTGGAGGCAGAGGAACTCAACACCCTCCCAATCCAGCTACCAAGTAGCGAGTCGACCCGATGAGCCTCCCATCTGCCGACATGACTGAGTCTAGTGAATGGTCTCTAGTCGGGGATCTTACTGATTGGAGGCGGAAGTACCCGTCCGCATCCTAGGTGTCTTGCCTACCTGGAGGCAGAGGAACTCAACGTCTTCCCAATCAAATTGGAGGCGGAAGTACCCATCCGCGTTCTAAGGGCTTAACTTACCTGGAGGCAGAGGAACTCAACACCCTCCCAATCTAGCTACCAAGTAGCGAGTCGACTCGATGAGCCTCCCATCTGCTGCCATGACTGGGCCCGATGAATGGTCTCTAGTCGGGGATCTTACCGATTGGAGGCGGAAGTACCCGTCCGCATCCTAGGTGCTTACCTTCACCTGGAGGCAGAGGAACTCAACACCCTCCCAATCCAGCTACCAAGTAGCGAGTCGAACCGATGAGCCTCCCTTCTGCCGGCATGACTGAGCCCGGTGAATGGTCTCTAGTCGGGGATCTTACTGATTGGAGGCAGAAGTACCCGCCCGCATCCTAGGTGCTTACCTTCACCTGGAGGCAGAGAAACTCAACACCCTCCCAATCCAGCTACCAAGTAGCTAGTCGACCCGATGAGTCTCCCATCAGCTGGCATAACTGAGCCCGGTGAATGGTCTCTAGTTGGGGATCTTACCGATTGGAGGCGGAAGTACCCGTTCGCGTCCTAGGTGCCTTGCTTACCTGGAGGCAGAGGAACTCGACGCCCTCACAATCAAATTGGAGGCGGAAGTACCCATCCGCGTCCTAGGGGCTTAGCTTACCTGGAGGCAGAGGAACTTAACACCCTCCCAATCCAGTTACCAAGTAGCCAGTCGACCCAATGAGCCTCCCATCTGCCGGCATGACTAAGCCCGGTGAATGGTCTCTAGTCGGGGATTCGACCTAGATGCTATCTTTAACTACTTTCGATACGTTATAAATAGATTACATACCATTACAACACACTTTCTCGCGCTTACTCGGCCACATGCACCTTGGCCATCTCCTTCATTACTTTCTCAATCTTCTTTGTCTTCTTATTCCTTCTCTTTCTCCTGGTCCCTCCTGCTTCCCTGGTCAACCTGGAGGCGGAGGACTTGTTCCTGAAACCGACCCGCGTAGCTTCCCAGCATCTCCCCCAGCTTCTGTTGAATCAAGAATAGGGCCTCCGCTCCCTTCCACCTCTTCTTCAAGGTGGAGAATCTCAGCAAGAAGCTCCGACGCAGGTCCTTGAAGCTGTAGATAGTACCTGATGGGAGCTGGTGGAACCAGTCTTTTGCCTCTCCCTTGAAAGTGATGGCGAAGAGCCTGCACTTGGAGGCGTCCGACATCTGCCTGATCGAGGCCATGTCTTTGAACCACTGGAGATGCTGGAGAGGGTCATCCTTCCCTGTGTAGTCAGACATGGCAGGCTCGCTGAACCCGTCTGGAATGGAAGCTGAGATAATCAGCTCGCAGAAGGGACTTCCCCACCCTCCCTGGTGAGACGGGGGCACTCTCCCAACCCCCTCACCGGGGCAGCTGGTCCTGGGCGAGCTGTTGAAGAACAATCGCGCTTGGAGGCTCGAACCTTCCTTCGAGGCTGGTTCCTTCCCTTCCCGACGTGCTTGATCTTTATCCATCAAGGATGGTGAGGCGAGCACAGGTGCTGGTGGTGCCGAACACTCGCCCGGAGGGGGGAGTGTGACCCGCAAGAGCTCCAGGATCGACTTCCTGAACTCCTCAAAATCCATTTTCTTCACGCACTTGCTAGTAGGGGTGACTCCCCCAACTCATCGCTTCCTGCCATGAGACTTGCTCAGAGCTTTCCGAACTAGCTGCTTCCACGCTCACCGCGCCAGAATGTTGAAACCAGAGAACTGGTCTCGACGTTTGAAAGGGGGATGCAGCTAACCCTTACTTGGCCCGAGCTAGACCCCCTGACTGGTTGCTAAGAACTAGAAGATCCTGCCCTTGAAGAACACCTTAGTCCACAAACAAACTCCTTAAGCTGCAACGTGGAGGTCCCACCACACTCCCGGAAGCTCACAAGGAACTTTCCCTCCCAAGCCAATGCTGAGCCTGGGCACCTTGGAGGGCACTAAGGACCACCTCACCGTCAACCTTCACTGACAGGGGGAGGGGGTAGTGCTTGATCACAAGACACACACGAGGAGAAGGGTGGAGATCAACTCTTCCCAAGGTGCCCATGTGGGTCTATTTAAATAGACTTCCCAAAATTGGGCTGCGGATAGCCAAAAATCTACTATCCACATCTCAACAACGAACCCGAACGACCAGAATAGGAGGGGGGAGTGGATCTTAAGATGTCCACTCCCCCCCTTGCCAGGGGTCGGGAGAGTGGACTGAATGGTCCACTGCCTGGGCTGGGCGAGTGGACCCAGGGTCCACTCACCTGAGTGCCCGGGGCGAGTGGACCACAGGTCCACTCGCCCCCCACCCTGGGCGAGTGGACCATGATCCACTCGCTACCCCTGGGCGAGTGGACCATAGGTCCACTCGCCCGGGGCTTTGGCGAGTGGACCACTAGGTCCACTCGCCCAGGAAGTGGACTTCTAGTCCACTTCCTCCCCCATGGACTTCTTTTTTTATCTCGACGGCCTCCGACGGGTCGGTTTACTGCATCACGGTCACCCTCTCTATCATGACCTCATCCGCGTCGGGTCACACCGACTCGGAAAATATGAGGGTTGTACACTTAGAGGCCATAAAATGAAAAGTAGGCTGAGATAACATTTGTAGGCATTTGAGTCTACTATCTGTAGAAAGTGAAATCACACCATTTGGTGCCCTACAGCTCTTGGTAGGGAAGATCTAGTGGGACATGTCCTTAGGAAGAACCCAACTTTGATCATGAATAACATTCATTTGGTAGTTTGTATGAGGCTGAAATTTGGACCATGTGGGTATGTTCCATAGACTTACTATGTGCCCAAAAATCAAAATTTTTAGAGCATATTTTTCTAAGGTTTTAGAAAACATTTAATAAATCATCTATGGTGTATTTTATGGGTCAATTGGATTCAAATAATGCCAAATCTCCTTTGGAGGGTTGGTGGTGTGAATAATAGTCTATGGTTAAAATCTTAGGTCACTTAGACCCTTGCATGTAAGCAAATCTAGGTCAAAACATGAAACTTAGTAGGGTCATCTTTAAGATGTTCATTAAGGAGATAAATTAACCATATTTTGAGAATTAAGGAAAATCCCCTTGGTCAACTCTCATAAAATTTAAAGCATGCACTTAGAACCATAAGACAATACTCTATAGAGAAAATCATCAACCTTTGGGTTGATTTCCCTTGGAAACTTAATTTCATATGATTTGGTCACATAGACCCTAAGTGAGTATTTATAGGGTCAAAGCTTGCTGAAATGTCTTAGAAAGTTATACACAGACTTTTTATATCAGTATGAAGCTCTGAAAATTTTATTAAAATTAATCATTGAGTAAACTGCATACTTCCTTTACAAAGTTAAATTTGGGCTTATAACTTGAGAAATTAATTCCTTGAATTAATGATGCTGGATGGCTATCAAATTTTGTATACATACTTTTAATATCAGTATGAAGCTCTAGAAATTTTATTAGAATTAATCATTGAGTAAACTTCATACTTCCTTCACAAAATAGAATCTTGGAATATAACTTAATTAGGAAATTGATATCTTGAATTATTGTTGCTGGAATGTTATAGAAATTTGTATATAGACTTTTGTGACATTGTGAACCTCTAGTAATTTTCCTGGAATTTATGCTTATAAATATTCGGCACTTCATTTACAATGTAGAGCTTGGAGTTATAACTTAGAATATTCATATCTTGAATTATTGACACTGGAATACTCTAGGAATCTGGACATAAACTTGTGATGACATTATGAACCTCTGGTAATTTTCCTAGAATTTATGTTTATATATATTTGGTACTTCATTCACAATGTAGAACTTGGAGTTACTACTTGAGAAACTCATACCTTGAATTATTGACACAAGAATGCTGTAAAAATTTGTACATGGACTTTTGAAGGCATTATGAACATCTAGAAATTTTCTTGGAAATTAGCATGTGACAAAGGCTACCTCATGTTCAAATCTAATCTCACTAGGTTGATTTGTTAAAATTTAGTTTCTGCAAAAGCCTTTCTGTGATGAGATGAATTAGGCAGGCTTTTTCGAGGAGTCTCGCGAGTACTCCTACTTCGAGAAACTAACCATTATCCTACTTCGACGAATAGAAGTAACGGTCTTTCCTTCTTTCGGAATATCGACGATTATGCCCTGGCTACACCGCCGAATTATTTTAATGTGTAAATAGAAAAGGAGAGTTTTGTAAGCTTTTGTAATAATTATCCAAACTAATCTTTCGATGAAGGCAAGTGCACCTTATCGCGTATAGTATAGGATATTTTTAGAAAATATCAAGGTTGTATTTTTCCAAGGCCGAGTTGATTATTTTTACATTGAGGACGCGCTGTTATTTTTCCGAGAAAAAGAAAGATGTGATTGCAATAATTAAGAAGCGGAAATGACGATAATCGCGGGCTTGGTGTGTGTTTAGCAAAAACCAAGAAAAGAATTTAAAAAAGGAAAGAACGCACTAAATTAAAAACACACGCACTCTGCGGAATTGAAATGACAGAATTAAATAAAGTAGAAAATCTATCTCATACACACACGCACTCTACAGAATTGAAATGACAGAAATTAATAAAGCAGAAAATCTATCTCATACACACACGCACTCTACGAGAATTAAAGAAAGCAATTAAAGCTAAGCTATGAAAAAGAAGAAATTTATACACATACACTCACCCACACAACATTGAAGGAAACTAAGTTAAAAAAAATAAGAAAGGAAAATTTAATCCCCTACACACACACAATCTACATAAAGAAAAAAGAAAAAAAAAAGAAATAAAAGCAACTTGTTACCCACTCACACACCCAATTAAGCTAAGAAAAACAAGAACAATAAGAAGAACACAATATATTGATTAAAAAGAAAAATTACAACTTTTTCAGAAAGTCTAAACTTGGGAAAACTCAAATAAGAGCAAGGAAATACATAATGAAAAACTCACATACACTCACAAGAACACTAAAAAAAACTCGCAAAAACGTTAAAAAAACTCAAAAAAAAAAACACTTACTTAGGGTTCTAAAATCTGAACCTTTAAAACAAGGGAAAGCCTCCCATATTTATAGGCCAAAATGGGGCTGCAAATATAAAAAAAGAGTTGCTGGAAGGGCAGCTGGCTTCTTGACTTGTGAGAGGCGTGCATGACTTGAGAACTTAGGGGGTGCGAATAGTAGGTTGGCGGGTGCGTGACAGCTGGCAGGGGTGTGATTAGAGAAATAAAAAGCGCTTCCTTGATTTGATCCCGCGCCACAAAGGAGGCTAGCCAGACCAAGTGCACTGAGCCAAGCGCGCTCATTTGTAAGGTAAAGAACATATTTATATATTTATATATATTAATAGAATAGAATAACTATATGTATTATATTGACGGGAAGGAAAAATCGACATCCCGTCCCGTCGATCGACAGGAAAGGATGTCGATCGGGACTTAGGCCACCGAGAAGCTGATCGATGGGACGGGAAGCATATCGACGTGATGACCTGCATATCGACGGGACAAACTGTCGATCGACGGGAAGGGCTGTCGATCGACGGGAAGGAAAAATTGACTGGACGGGAAGAAAAGATCGACATCCCATCCCGTCGATTGACGGGAAGGGATGTCGATCGAAGGCTTAAGGAGAAATCGACTTCCCGGGAGGTCTACGGAAAATCGACTTCCTGTCCAGTCGATCGACGGGAAGGGAAGTTGATCGACCGGACGGGGGGTCGATGGAAAGTTTTAAGGTAGAAAACAAGTTAAAATATCGATGGGAAGCTGAGTTATTATATATTTAACTTTATTTATAGTTTATATTTACATATATAGATATAGTTTTTATTTAATAAGTATTTGCATATACTTTTAACTACTTTATATATATATATATATATTTAAATACTTTATAAATATATTTACATATTTACTATATATTTATATATATATATATTTACATACTTAAAAAATTCATTTTTTACATATAAATATATACATATAAATACTAGTTAAAACAAATCATTTATTCAATAATTTACAATAATTTTACTTAAAACTATGCTAAAAACTATACTAAAATATGTATATTTACAATTCATCATAGGTTTATAAATATTAATTATATAGGCCCAAATACGTGTGCTCGGTAAAATAAAAATTAGAAATCTGAATATGGGTAACCCTATAACTCCTGGAACTAGAATCGACTCATCCATAATTAGAATTCATAAAGTCTCCTCCTTAGGTCATGTGATTTGATTTAAGACCGCCAGACTATGAATAGTAAAAACTGGAATGTTAGGTTTAGACCCCTCCCTTCTGGTCACCACCCTGGAGATGCTAACCACGTTGGTATTCGCATGTGCATAGTTGATTGATGAGTTAACCCGCATGGTATACACTAGTAGTAGAGGTTAGGGTGCGATTAGTAAGATGATCAAATCGGGATTTGATAACTCGAGCTATGTTTTAAAGGGAGAAAGGGGGAGGTCTACAGTAACTAGAACCTAGTCAATACGAGTCATGAAACTCATTGAACATGTTTAAGAAAGGTCGAGAGAGACATCCCACTACCAGGCTAGGTAAGGACCGGTGCTCAATTGAGCTTTGTCGCCTTCCTGTCCATGTAGTTGAAAACACCCTCATAACACAGCACAACATGAGAGGTATTACCGTAAAAGGATGAGTAGTCACCAATAAGAGTAAATATCCTGGAAAGGGGGATTTGGGTTTCAGCCGCCATCGTATTCCCCAGTACCGCTGAGAGCCTTTCACCGGGTAGACCTCGGGAAGTTCAGGATTCACCATAAACTTCTAAGCATAATTAAACGATAGATAAGAGTAATAAGTAGAAGAACTCGATAAGTAAACCTCATCCCAAATTTGGGACGGAACGGTGCAAGGACTGGATAGTCCTCCGAGCGGTAGGCTTGGTATTGTTTAAGAAGGACTAGATAGTCCTGCGAGTTGGAGGCTCCACAAATTATAATAGAGGTGTGCTTACCAACTGGTACACGGATACCCTAGTGTGTTCTTCAGGGGCATACAAAAGGTCTAGGCTGAGAGGTGCTTGAGAAGGGCCTATAAGTTGACCTACCCGATCCACTGCCCTTGATTGCCTCAACAGGGTACCTGAGTTGTCATACTCGAACAGAGGGAACTAACAAAAAAGTCTGTACGTACAGAGTCGAGTGGGTGAGTTGCATCATTGCATCACTGCATAGCATAATATAGCATTATTGCATAAACAAGACCTCATCGTATAAATTAGTGTGAATTCTTTTATACGATGAGTTTACCTTAGTACCAGATCCTTTAACTTATGTGTTTGTGAGTGTATACATATAAGTTAAGGTTACATTTATAGCTGTTCTCTTTATATAGAATTGCTCTCTTACAGATACTTTTTTTATGATTGTTATGGCTGGGTGTTTCATTATACTGCTGTTTAGAACCTTCTGAATTAATATATTATTACTTACGACTTACTCATAGAAATTGCTATAGATAGACCATATTTATTCATAACTATGCAAAATAGGCTGGTCACCTGCTTGATATATATTACCCCTTTGTTGTCCTCGCTTCCTCCTCCCGCACGGTGCCTAAGAGTCACCGGGGGAGGGGATGAGGAATTTGGCTTAGTCTTTTGACTAACGGTCAGTGAACCATATCATTTTAGGAGTTGTTATGCCGGAGCAGCAGGACCCCATTCTGAAGATCAGGACAGGAGGACAGGACGAAGCTTTGTAGCCAATAGCCCATGTTGCAGCATCATCTACAGTGACAAGTGATTTTGTAGTGAGGATGTTGATATACTGGGCATAAGCCTCTATTCTTTTTAGTACTTTCTCATCGTGGACCTTTGTATTATGATATCCATATATAGTGTGATTTTGTGGAATTGATTCATTTAACGCTTCTATTACTGTGATATGTGGTTGACCTGGATGATGTTGATTAGCCGGCAGAATCGGTGTATTGTGGTGGCGGCCATCCCGTGAGTTGGTGTCACTGCAAGGCGGTGGTTCTGGGCGGTAAGACCCGGGAATGAATGCAAAAAAAGAGGGTCTTACATAACCAATGCATTATGGGTCAACTGTGACTTGATATGCATAAACTGACGCCCCCTCCTTTTAATGGAATATTAAGGCTCTAATGCATCGGTACGACAAGAGGATTAACTCATCTCTGCCTTTCAAGCGTGAAACCTTGGACCGGCTTTAGGAGCTGAATAGGCGGACGTGGCAATGGTTCAAGTCACTTGAAACCCTTGAACCCTCCCACTCTATATAATACCTTGCATGCACCCTCTCTCGACGCCTTACCTCCCTCTGAACCGAAATGAAACACTCCCCTTGCATGAGAACTCGTCGGTGAAATCAAACTCAACACACGACCACTTAGTCTTCCTTGAAGTTGATGATGTGTCCCCTGCGCCAATTCTCCCATTTTCAATGCGCAGAGGTGGGTTTCCTTCACTCATTTCTTCGGTTAGATCTACTAGATTCTTAGTGTGCAATTCCGATCACTAGAGTCAGAGCTTCGGCCACTGTGGCCTCAGACCACCACCATGGAGGTAGAAACCACTCCAGACCCTTTAAGGTTCACTGGGGGCTCTACCGAGAAGGGAGGAGTCCCTTGACAGCCCCATCACGGCCCTTGAGGCGGCGGCATTACCTGAACATCAAGATTCAAGTCGTAGCCCCCATGATTTTAGAATAATAGGTTCCATGTCCATCATGTTGGATCGGTAGGCGCCCTTAGAGGGGGGGGGGGGGGGGGGGAGGGTGAATAAGGGTTTTAAGAACTCATGTTATATTTTGATATACTTGAAAAAACTAAGAGATTGAAATATAGATTTAGAATAAAGATCTAAATTGATTTATAATGAAAGAGAAAATAATTATCAATTTAGAGAAATGAAAAACAAATCAATTTTATTGCCCAAAGAGAGACATGATTACTATTAATAAAATTGATTACAAAACTAGATTTCTATGATGCTAGAAATTGAAAGCGAATAATAAAATTCTTTTTGTTTTCTATCCCGACTCGTATCCCTACGAACAGGTGGCTTTAGCCTATCCTTCCCCGGATATGGCCTCAAGTCGCTCTAGCCAATCCTTCCCCGGATATGGCCTCCAGCACCCCCTAGACCTAACCTAGATCTAGTCGCCAACATGAGGCAAATTTCAGCTCTAAGTCCTACTCAAGACCTTGTCTCCAACACGAGGCGAATTCACCGAACGATTACAAGAAAAGATGTGAAATAAATAACAACAATATAAAACTGCCTATATGGATCTCTTGGAGAAGTAGACAAAGACCCACAGAGTATGATTGTAGTCGATGCGTTCTTTCGTCACGATGATGACGCATGTTGAAATCTTCTCCATGGATCTCCTTAAGCCTTCATGGATTTGTGGGAGTGTCTCTCTGAACCTTCCTCTATATGATGTGGCACGAAGCTCTAGAATTTGGGAGTGGGAGAGGATGAAGAAGACGGATCCAAGGTGTCCTTTTTATAGCCTTAGAGCTAGCGCCCGCGCTATCACTAGCGCCAACGCTATCCCAGATTAGGAAATATTCTCCGCGTGAGATTCCTTCATTTTAAGCAAGCCGACCGCCTTCCTCTATAGCTTTGTACTACCGCATGCGCTAGTAGATACCGCCCGCGCTAGGTACTATCGCCTGCATTAGATGCTATCACCTGGCGATATCTCCTTCTATATCTACCTCCCAAAATTGCTCTAATCAAAGCTAGCGCCTGTGCTAGGTGCTACCGCCGGCGCTAGTGGACATGTTGGAGTTCTGGCATCAAATTTGGGTGCAACCTTCTTATGTTATCCTTGAGTCATGTGAACTTGTTTTCCTGCACACTTAAACACACAAGATCAAATACACATAGGATTTGTTATTCTCAAATCAAGGAGATGCGAAAGACCATGTTCCAACCAAATCCCACTTTTGATAATAACAAATCCATTAATGATAAATCAGAGCATTAATATATAAGCATGATGAAACATACTTGTGTGTGTGTGTGTGTGAAAGTGATGACTTAGGATAATTGTCGATTTTGGTATTTAGAATTGCTCCCCCTAAACACATGCTCCCCCTATGTGAATGCTCCCCTTATATGTAAGTTATCATCTTAATTAATCATGTTAGTTTTTTTCCTTTTGATAGCGGTTTTTAATTTATCATTTTAGTTCTCCCCCTTTTGTTATTAACAAAAGTGTGCAAGGAAGCAATAAACATAAAAAGAGGATTTTTTATAAAAAGATAAGGCATGATCGAGCTTTTTAGAGGAAATGAAATGATAAGGAGTTTTAAGCATAATAAGGTAATGATTTCCAAGTAACCAATCTACCCAGACAAAATGTTTATACCCTAGCCCCGTACTAAGTGACGGATGGTCATGAGGAGCTGCATACGTGCCATAAGTTGGCGTGTTATTCCCATATGCAGACACTAGAAAATACTCAACCAAGCACTCTTTCCCCCCAGTGCCTCGCAATGCCCCACTGGAACACTCCCCGGTTAAGGACAAGACATGTCTTAGAGGTCAGGTTATCTAATGCCTACAACCCTACGCCTTCGCTATGGTGAGATATGTAATCATGAGATAATAATCATTGGAAACATTAAGCATTTAAATTTAATGATAAGTTCATAGCCTATGAGTTTATATTTTTATTTGAATTTTTTTGAAAAACTCACATAGCTATTTTGAAATCTATTAATGAATCAGAGTTTTTGGCATAAAAATGATATTCGTGTTAGAACAACCAATATAATTCTACCAAGCAAGTCTACCACTTGTTGAAAAAGGAATTTTGAGATTTAAGACTTTGATATAAGCATGAAGGCGCAAGGTAAAAAATATATGGTGATGATGCAGAAGACTTATAGAAATACAAGAAACATTTTTTTTGTAATCATGTCTATTCATAAGAAGATATATGAGTTAAATTCCAAAAAGGAAGATGTTTTTGTAAATTATTTTTCATTTAAAATCTTTAAGTAATAAAGTAACCAAGCATGAAAGAAGGATATCAAAGAGAAACTACTACAATGTTATTATAATTCACAAATTCAAAACATACCAAACATTGTACAAAGCATGCTAGGTTATCTAGTGCATTTATAAATATAGAGGAGTATAGAATTTAGCATTAGGATCCAATATGTAGGATTTCATGTGCATTGGAAGGGCGATTTTTAAAAAAAATTGAACCCCCTAAACCAAACAACGCACGGGGACCGGATATCCCATAACAGTATATAACAGATTAAACCCTAACTCATCACATCTAAACCATCACATGCGTTAGGAATGTACCTCTAGAGAATAAAATCTCTAGGTGAGGTGAAGCCCTCCAAGAATGAAGAACGCAGTACGGTAGAAACGTCCGCACTCTAGGTTCACCTCGAAACCAAATTGCCACTGCAGCCCGATCCTTTGATCGAAGGAGGAAGCAAACCAATGCTCAGACCAAGAGATAATACCAATGATTCCTAAGTGGTCGAACCACTTTCAGTCGCCGGCAACAAGGGGAGCAAGACGAAGCCGACCCTAACGCGATTTCACTGTGCCGAGATCAGCTTGGGGAGAATCAACTCCAGCGAGAACTCGGACTGCGCCGAGATGGGCTTGAGGAGAGACAGCTCCGGCAAGAACTCGACAACACGAAGTGAAGGGGGGGGGGGGGGGGGGGGGGGCGACCGGAACACCACCTGAGCGAGCTCCCTAATCCGCGAATGGGAAAACCCCGAGCGCCGCAGGAGAGGGTCGTTCCGGGAGAGAGGAACAATGGAAAGTAAAACGCATACGTTTTTCTCATTCTCTCTTTCTTTATATACTTAAAGTGTTTTAGGTTTTAGGGCTATCAAAAGTAAAAGGATTTTTACTCTAATACCCTCCAATAAAAAAACTTCAAGCCTTATGAAAATATTTGTGGCCTTATAATGTTACACACATTAAAATACTTATATTTACATCGTTATTAATTTCATAACGAATTTGATTCGTCATCTCAATTAACAGTAATATAATGCCACAAATAATTGCGGTCTAAGCATGTCGTTATTTGACATATAGTTTTGTTCGAATTCCATTATGTAATTTGATTTGTAATATCATTAAATCAATTACATAAAACACGAATCGAGGCTATTTCTATTCGTTTGGTGTGACCTTACAGAGTGACCATGTTGTCTCGGGAATAATATGATACGCCTTATATTAAAGACTGAAAGAGGATTTATCAAAGCATTTCAGTCGCTTCGACAACACAGCAACAAATAAGAAGATCAACTTGACCTGTGTCTTTAAATGGATGACTTGTGTCTAACTGTGTCACATGATATCATAAATATTGTGTGAAAGAGGTCCGTGTCAATTTCGCACTATATTTGTCTTTCTTGGTCTTACAAGTGAGTTGTATTTATAACTGCGTCAGTTATAATGCATGCTATACAACCTCGCTTTGCCAAGGGGCCCGACTATATCATTGCCAAATTATTTTCGGGACACCGATATTTCGAGGTGCACATTTCCTACGCATAAGTACGAACACCGAATCATAGTATTTATCACCATCAAGAGATGGTATTCAACTACAATCACACTGCTCACACCGACGCGCCAAATCTACACATCTCATATCTTAATCTAATAGACATGTTGTAAACATTATTGACACTTAACACATTCCACATAATGTTACAACATTTAATAGGTCAATTTCAATATGTATGAAGTTATACACATACATACTCATATGATTAAATGATAAATATTTATCAACATTTATAGAACTCAAATGTACTTTAATCCATATGACAATCTTAGCACGATAATCAATGTTCCTCTTTGATTACCACGATTGTGAAAAACATGAGATTACATGACATAATTAATCATGGTTCTATGGTTTAAGACCAAGAGCATCTTCCCAAACCTTACATGATACAAGTCACATAATCAAGGAACTAAAATGTTACAATATTCTAAAAAACATGAACATATAGTAAAAAAGGACAGAGACAACTTTCAAAAACACCATTTCCTTCAGTCTCCCACTTGTTTTTAAAGTTTCTCAAACAATAAAAACTACAAAAGAAAGAGCAACCTTTGAAATCACTCATCAAGCCACTCTCCATGATTTCGTAACCTCATGGATTCGAAATGAATTTCTCCTTTGGCTTGAGATAAAGGTTTGGTGAAAGGATCAGCTGTGTTGCTGTTAGTGTCTATCCATAAAAGTGCAATCTTCCCTTCCTCGATGAAGTCCCGCGTCACAAAATACTTTCTATCCATGTATTTTGTCTTGTGATGCGACCTTGGCTCCTTAATTTGTGAAATAGAGGCACTATTGTCGCAAAACAATTTCAAGGGGGCTTCACTTGATGGAATAACTCCAAGTTCTTCGAGGAACTTCTTTATCCAAACTCCCTCTTTGCTGGCTTCTGTGGCCGCCATGACTTCTGCCGTGGTGGTTGAGTCGGCGGTCGTTGATTGTTTCCAACTACGCCAACTCACGGCCCCACCATTTAGAAGGAAAACAAATCCAGATTGAGATTTCCTGTCATCCGGATCAGTCATGAAACTAGCATCTGTGTAGCCTTCTACAACTAGTTCCTTATCCCCACCAAAAAAAGAAACTTATTCTTGGTCCTTTTGAGGTACCTAAGAATATTTTTGACAGCGGTCCAATGATTAGGACCGGGCGAAGCTTGATGTCGGCTCGTTATGCTTAGAGCATATGCTACATCTGGTCTTGTATAAGTCATGGCATACATGATGGAACCTATGGCGGAAGCATAGGGAACATTTTTCATGTATTCAATGTCTGTATGCGTTGAGACACATTGAGACTTCCCCAACTGTAAAGACGTCTTCATTGGCACGTTCCCTTTCTTAGAGTTTTCCATGTGAAACCTTTCTAAGACTTTGTCAATGTAAATACTTTGACTTAGGCCAATGAGTCTTTGAGACCTATCCCTATATATGTTAATCCCCAAGATGTATTGGGCTTGTCCCATGTCCTTCATCGAAAAAATTGTTTTCAATGAGTCTCTTGTTTGTTCCATTAGAGGTATATGATTGCCCATTAATAATATATCATCTACGTATAAGACCAAAAATATGATGTGACTCCCACTAACCTTCTTGTATACAGAAGGTTCTTCCTTGCTTTGAATGAAACCGAGAGCTTTCACCTCATCGTCAAAGCGTTTGTTCCAACTCCTTGCGGATTGCTTCAAGCCATAAATGTCCATTAGAAGTCTACATACTTTCTTGATGTTTTCTGGATCTTCAAAACCTTGAGGTTGCACCATGTACACCTCCTCAACTAGTTTTTCATTTAGGAAGGCTGTTTTGATATCCAACTGCCATATTTCATAATCGTGGAAAGCGGCGATTGCCAACATGATCCGAATTGTTTTGAACATTACAACCGGCGAGAAGGTTTCATCGTAGTCAATCCCTTGGACCTGACTAAAACCTTTTGCCACAAGCCTTGCTTTATAGGTTGTCAGGTTCCCATTCATGTCCATGTTCCTCTTGAAAATCCATTTGTTTGGAATGGCTTTCTTTCCATCAGGAAGGTCAACCAAGTCCATACTTGATTGTCATACATGGATTGCATTTCGGATCTCATGGCCTCCAACCAGGCCTCTGAATCTTTCCTTCTTAATTCTTCTTCATAGGTCAGGGGATCTTCAGTGTCTATTACCAATACATCATGAAAACCCATGTAGAGGTCTGGCTTTCTTTTCACCCTTGTAGACCTTATGAGTTCCTTTTGCTCATTTTGTTCACCTTGAGGTTCTCGAATTTCTTCTACCACCTCTTGTGGAATCAATTCATGTTCAACACGAGTCAAGCAACCGCCTGGTGGCGCATTGTGAAACTCCTCAACACAAATTTGTGGAGGTGGATTATCCACACTCCCACTGAGCAAAGGAACTATATGTGATAGCTCGTGGTCATTATGAATGTCAAAATTCATCTCATGATCACTACCTTGTAGGTCCTCTTGAGTTTCCTCAAGTGTTATCCTACGATCACATCCTTTAATTCTTTCGAGAAACTCTTTCTCTAAGAATGTAGCACCTTTCTTTATGAATATAGTATTCGTCGACTTGTGCCAAAAACTATACCCTTTAGTTTCTCTTGGGTATCCTATGAAAAGGCATTTGTCCGCTTTGGGTTCTAACTTTGTCGATTGCATACGTTTTACATATGCTTCACAACCCCAAATTTTAAGGAAGGATAAGTTAGGCGGCTTTCCAAACCATGCATCATATGGAGTTTTATCAACAGATTTTGTTGGAACAATATTTAAAGTGAGAATTGCAAAAAGAAGCGCATGACCCCAAAAATATATGGGTAGATCGGTCTGACACATCATGGAATGAACCATGTATAGTAGGGTTCGGTTTCTCCTTTCGGAGACATCGTTCCACTGCGGGGTGCCAGGCGGAGTGAGCTGTGGTACAATACCACACTCCTTCAGGTAAGCAGTGAACATGTTGCTCATGTACTCACCTCCACGGTCGGTTCTCAAGATTTTAATTCTCTTGTCAAGTTGGTTCTCTACTTCATTTTTGTACTCCTTGAATTTCTCAAGGGATTCACTTTTATACCCCATGAGATAAACATAGCCATATCGGCTATGATCATCCGTGAAGGTAATGAAGTACCTATAACCTTCTCTTGCACTTGTACTCATTGGACCACATACATCAGAATGTATCAATTCCAACAAGCTGTTCGCTCTTGCACATTTCTTGCCGAAAGGTGTCTTGGTCATTTTTCCAGTTAAACATGATTCGCATGTCCCAATTGCATCTAAATCAAATGAGTTCAAAAGGTTTGTTTGATGCAATTTCCTTATGCGTTTCTCATTTATATGACCAAGGCTATGGTGCCATAAGAGTGTCTCGTTTATATGTGATATCTTGAGTCTTTTGTTATTGACATTCATAACATGTTTATCTTCCATAATATTAAGCAAATATAATCCATTAGAAATGAAAGCATTTGCGTAAATTAAACCATCCTTCTCAATAGTCATTTGTGAATTTTCAATCACAAAACGAAAACCTTATGAGTCTAAACATGATACAGATATAATATTTCTCAAAATAGAAGGGACATGATAAACGTTTTCAAAATTAAAACTAAACCACTAGATAAATGAAGGTCTAAGGTGCCAACTGTAACCGCGGAGATTCTTGCACCATTCCCGACTTTCAGCACAACCTCTCCTTTAGAGAGCATTCTTTTATCCCTTAGTGACTGCACATTAGAAACTAAGTGAGCACATGTTCCGGTATCAATTACCCAATCAAGGATAGTTGTGGTTAAGTTTAAATTCAGTTCAATAACATATATACCTTTAGGGCGCTTGCGTTCGATCTTGCCTTCATCCAAGTCCCTCTTGTACTTGGGGCAGTTCATCTTGTAGTGTCCCTTTTCATGACAATGGAAACACTCGGTGAGATCTGTTGGAGAGTTCTTCACCTTGCTTCCCTTGGAGTTGCTCATATGAGCTGCTCCCTTATTGCCATTATAGGAGGAACCTCTACTTGCATTTTTGATTGCACCTTTGCCTATATTTTAAAGTGCTTCTTGCTACTCGACGCAACGGCCAAGACAGTATTCACCTTTGTCTTTCCCATATCTACCTCAGCTGTCTTGAGGGCGTTATGGAGCTCATTCATGGTCATCTTACTTTCACGCATATGGCAATGCATTATGAAGTCCTTGTAGGAATAAGGAAGTGACCCTAGAATGATATCCTCAGCTATGTCATCAGGAAGTTGAGAATTTAGCTTCTCCAATTTCTCCAGATAACCTTGCACCTTAAGGAAGTGCACTGAGACCGATTCACCTTCCATCATTTTACACCTTGTGGTGCTATGGTGGTCTTATAGCGCTCCTTCCGGGCACTATCGGTGAACATTTTCTCAAGTTGCGCTATGATTTCCTTAGCAGGGGTATCGAGAAATTTCCTTTGTAATTGATCGCGAATACTGGCCAAGATCAATGTCCGCACAACGCGCTGTTGTTCATTCCATTTCTTTTGTTCCTCCTTTTCAACATCGGTTGGTTTGCCTTTCTCCTTCTCTTCTGGGCAATTTCCATCCAGAATTTGTTGGAGATTCTCCAAACGCAACACAATGTTCAACTTGAGGATCCAATCAGAATAGTTTGAACTGTCATTTGCAAGGGGGCTTTTGTTAATCATGGAACGCAGAAAATTTGGTAGGGTTTACATGATTCTAAAAAGGAGAGAAACAAAACATTTTACTTAAAGTTCATTACAAAAAATATGCTATGTCAAAGAGAATATTAACACAACTTTGCACAAGATCCTTTCCAAACAAGCGGACTCATCCAATCGTTTGTTCAGTTAGGTACAAACACCAATCATAACCTTTAAGCGAAGCTTAACTCTTATGACTCTTGAACAACATTATTATATGTTTTAGATAAAAACAAAAATAATAAGAAAACCTTTTCCCAAAAGATTCAAGCCTAGATCTTGAAAGTTTTGTTTAAGAAAACTCATTTTATTGGCCAACTAGTGTGGACGCGGCTAACACACAAGAAGAGTAAATTGTGCCTCACACAGATTTAGTCTCCTGTGGCCTAATACCATGCTCACACATGTTCCACCATATCTAGTGATTGGAGTCACACTCATGCTCATCCAAGGTCATTAGCTTAAGTGGATAAAATGAGGAGGAAAACATCTTAAATCTTTCACTTCACATTCCACCAAGAAATGGAAGAAAATTAAAAAAAATTACCTAACTCACAGCATTCTAAAAATTACATCCATCACAAATAATTACATTCCAGAGTTTGCAAAGAAAAATAAAGAATGCCGAAGCAAGAGAAAAACCACTAGCCGGAACCCTAACATTGGATAAGTCTATGTACAAAAACCAACATGATTCATCTAGATCATTTTAAATCCAAAGAAAAAAATAATCTCCTCATAATCCATACTAGGGTGGATTACGTAATATGAATCAAGGGATTGAGACATAGCTAATCCAAACTATTAGCCACCAAAACTAGCAACAAAAGAGATACATTGTTATGGGATCTCAAACCTCGGTCTGATACCACTGTAGGATTTCATGTGCATTGGAAGAGCGATTTTTAAAAAAAATTGAACCCCCTAAACCAAACAACGCACTGGGACCGGATATCCCATAGCAATATATAACAGATTAAACCCTAACTCATCACATCTAAACCATCACATGCGTTAGGAATGTACCTCTAGAGAATAAAATCCCTGGGTGAGGTGAAGCCCTCCAAGAATGAAGAACGCCGTCCGGTAGAAACGTCCGCACTCTAGGTTCACCTCGAAACCAAATAGCCACTGCAACCCGATCCTTTGATCGAAGGAGGAAGCAAACCAATGCTCAGACCAAGGGAGAATACCAATGACTCCTAAGTGGTCGAACCACTTTCAGTCGCCGGCAACAAGGGGAGCAAGACGAAGCCGGCCCTAACGCGATTTTACTGTGCCGAGATCGGCTTGGGGAGAATTAACTCCAGCGAGAACTCGGACTGCGTCGAGATGGGCTTGAGGAGAGACAGCTCCGGCAAGAACTCGGCAGCACGAAGTGAAGGGGGGGGGGCCGGAACACCACCTGAGCGAGCTCCCTAATCCGCGAATGGGAAAACCCCGAGCGCCGCAGGAGAGGGTCGTTCCGGGAGAGAGTAACAGTGGAAAGTAAAACGCAAACGTTTTTCTCATTCTCTCTTTCTTTATATACTTAAAGTATTTTAGGTTTTAGGGCTATCAAAAGTAAAAGGATTTTTACTCTAATACCCTCCAATAAAAAAACTTCAAGACTTATGAAAATATTTGTGGCCTTATAATATTACACACATTATAATACTTATATTTACATCGTTATTAATTTCATAACGAATTTGATTCGTCATCTCAATTAAAAGTAATATAATGCCACAAATAATTGCGGTCTAAGCATGTCGTTATTTGACATATAGTTTTGTTCGAATTCCATTATGTAATTTGATTTATAATATCATTAAGTCAATTACATAAAACACGAATCGAGGCTATTTCTATTCGTTTGGTGTGACCTTACAGAGTGACCATGTTGTCTCGGGAATAATATGATACGCCTTATATTAAAGACTGGAAGAGGCTTTATCAAGGCATTTCAGTCGCCTCGACAACACAGCAGCAAATAAGAAGATCAACTTGACCTGTGTCTTTAAATGGATGACCTGTGTCTAACTGTGTCACATGATATCATAAATATTGTGTGAAAGAGGTCCGTGTCAATTTCGCACTATATTTGTCTTTCTTGGTCTCACAAGTGAGTTGTATTTATAACTGCGTCAGTTATAATGCATGCTATACAACCTCACTTTGCCAAGGGGCCCGACTATATCATTGCCAAATTATTCTGGGGACACCGATATTTCGAGGTGCACATTTCCTACGCATAAGTACGAACACCGAATCATAGTATTTATCACCATCAAGAGATGGTATTCAACTACAATCACACTGCTCACACCGACGCGCCAAATCTACACATCTCATATCTTAATCTAATAGACATGTTGTAAACATTATTGACACTTAACACATTCCACATAATGTTACAACATTTAATAGGTCAATTTCAATATGTATGAAGTTATACACATACATACTCATATGATTAAATGATAACTATTTATCAACATTTATAGAACTCAAATGTACTTTAATCCATATGACAATCTTAGCCCGATAATCAATGTTCCTCTTTGATTACCACGATTGTCAAAAATATGAGATTACATGACATAATTAATCATGGTTCTATGGTTTAAGACCAAGAGCATCTTCCCAAACCTTACATGATACAAGTCACATAATCAAGGAACTAAAATGTTACAACATTCTAAAAAACATGAACATATAGTAAAAAAGGAAAGAGACAACTTTCAAAAACACCATTTCCTTCACAATACTCATGAGAAGAAGTGTTATGGAAGATAATGATGTGCACATAAGTGTATTTTGAATAGAGTAAACAAATGATTTAATCAAAAATACAAGACATATGTAGAGTAAAGTGCACAATAAAACACAAATAATTTTACTTCCACACACTTCAATGCACATAGAATAAATATACAACTATCAAAGTGCTTTGCACACACAATGCTCATTAAGACTTATTAGGGTGCAAAGTAGTGTTTGGGGGATCACACACTTTATTTTTCAATATATATAATTTTTTATGATCTGGTGTACTTAAGAATAAGTGGTGTAATAAAAATGAAGGTTTGCACAAGACACATTACTATTCCTTCCAAGGTGCTCAACCTCACAACGCTTATTAAGACTTATCACGAGGTTCAAGTAGTGCTTGGTGGAGTTATCTTTGTTAATTTGTTTCATGATTTTTGTTGTGTACAAAGATCTCTGAATACACTTGTTTTGCAAACCATTGTAATTTGAAAGGACAACCACTTTTCTTAAATGTTAAGAGTGTAAATAAAGGTGGTGTAGGTAAGATACTTGTGCGAAGTTTAATTCATTGTACAGTTACAATACACAAACAAGCATTCTTAGATTAAAAGCACAAGTAGACTTTGCCAAAATAAGTGAGTGAATAAAACTCATTATCAACCATAAAACATTTACTCATACTTAGAGGCATGCTAAGCTTGGTTCTACACAACCTTTTCATTACAATTGGTGCACATATGAGTAGATATATCAAAGCATAAAAAACAATGTTCAAAGTAGTTTGAAAAAAATGAATTGTAACATTGTAGAAGGTCTAAATGATGGATTAAATCATGCTTGATTTTCACAATAAAGTCCATACAGTATTTTTGATATTTTGAAAAATAATTTTGATTTAAAGTTTGAACTCTTAAAATTGATCTTGGACTTCCCGAGGTCTACCCTGTGAGGGGTTCGCCCGGTACTAGGAGATGTGATGGGAAGATAACCCAAATCTCCCTTTCGCAAGATACATGCATGTAAATAGAAAAGTTAAGTTCAAAAAACTTATTTTTGTATTTGATTTTTACATATAGAAATAGAAATAAAACAAATAAACAAAGAATCAAAGAAAATAAAGTATTTTTTTTTTAAATTTTGGCTTTTGTAGTTTTATTTTAATTTTTCAAAAATTAATTAATGGCATGAATGCAAAAACAAGTAGTACATATAAGAGAGCATATTTTTAGTGATTTTTCAAGATTTAAGAAAAAAATCAGAAAATTGGACACTCGAGCTAGCGTCGGCGCTAGCGCTAGCGCGACAAACATTACACTATTTTTCAAGATTTTGGAAATTTTGATTATTGATCTTGATTAAGTGTTCCAAGAGTAGTTTCATGCATAAATTTCAGAATTTTTGGAGATGTCTAGATAGTGAAAATTGAATGAAACGTTAGCGATTTCTTATACGACTTGACAACGCATGATATATATTTTCTTATATCTTCATTTTGAATTTTCTAAGGCTTATATTTATCAATATAATGTAAGTTGAAATGATAGGAAATGTAAGCACATGTTATTATGTTCGAATAAGCCAAATAAGCATGATTTAAATGATTAGTATGAAATAATGTTTGTTGGGTATTGTAACCACAATAACCTTGATTTGAAGAAGTGTCCCTTAAACTAAGGTGAATTGTTATTGTATTTGATATATCTTTTTAGTTATGTGTTTGCAGATTCTAAATGGCTAAGTACAAACCAATGTCAGGTTTCAATGAATCATTAAACACAGGCCTATGCAATGTAATTCCTCATTGTATAGACCAAGATGTTGACTCATGTGAAATCTCTCTATTGGGGTGTACTTCTTATTCAAACACAAAGGAAGAGCTAAGAGAAAGTTGATGTTGTTCTTATGTTTTGAAAGAAAAATTTTCCTAAGTATTTTCGTCGAGTAAGAAGTATTTTCGTCGAAGGATAATTATCCTTCGTCGAGTAATGTCTTACTACTCGTGAAATCTTCATCGTTTCTCTTCCCGTCTAATCTTCAAGTTTCTAAGCATTCGTCGATGAAGAATTCGTCGAGTAATGTTCTTATATCTGTGGAATTGGTTCAACGCTTTTTCGCTTTTCAAATTGCAGACGACTTTCCTTTAGGGCTTTCACCATGTATAATACACGTGGAAGGTTTTCCCTAAATCTCGCTTATAGCCATTGGAGAAGATGTCTATATATATTCCTTTAGGTTATTTCTTAAAACCCTAATCGCAAAATCGTGAACAATCTCTCGTAATTTCTGAAGACCGACTCCCTCGCTCTCGCACGAATCTCTTGCTGCGGATCAGAAATATTCTGCGATTCATCTTCAAAAGCTTGAGTCGACAAGATCAACTTTTTCAGACTTCTCAAATCATCATCTTGATCTTTTCGACTCTCCAAGTTCAAATCCTGTTTTCAAAAGCTCAAAGGATTTCTTATTACCCCTCTCTCCACTGGCTGAAGAACGTTTTTTAAGGAAGAAGATTTTCCCCTTTTTGATCTGAAGTAAAGGACTCTCCCTAGAGTTCCTAATTTAGATTGATTGACAATCTTAGTGTATTGTAAATCACCCTTACATATCCATGTAGGAGGTTTGCCTTCGAGTTTTGTAGATCCTTGTTTAGGGATCGAGTTGTAGGAGATTTTTCTCTCCGAGTTTGTGTAGGAGTAGTTTGCTCCAAGTTTTAGGAGTTGTGACTCTGAGTTGTAAGATTTGGATAAATCTGAGATTGGTGAAGTAGCCGAATCTAGACTTGGAGTGCTAGATAGGCGAGGCGGGAAAGTGGACTACCCACATCGGGGAACCACTATAAAATCCTTGTGTTGTGCTGTGCTTGTGTTTCCGTGTGCTTTCACTCTCTTATTTTTAATTCCGCAAAAAGCCATAGAATCCAC
This sequence comes from Dactylorhiza incarnata, assembly GCA_033032865.1. NCBI lineage: Eukaryota > Viridiplantae > Streptophyta > Magnoliopsida > Asparagales > Orchidaceae > Dactylorhiza > Dactylorhiza incarnata. The sequence goes on from JAWHQI010000130.1 coordinate 4,590,136, forward strand.
CTATTCACCCCCCTCTAGGTGATTTAGGTTGCGACTAGATACTTTCAATTGGTATCAGAGCTAGGTTGTTCGATAAAGGTTAACACCTTGAACAAGATCTCCTCATCTAATTGCAAGAGAAAGTATGTCTGGAATGGAAAGATCCAATGATTCCTCCGTCAAGTTGCCTGTGTGCACTAAGGAAAACTTTCCCACGTGGAAGGAGAGAGTTAGATTCTACATGGAGGTTGCAGATCCCAGAATTTTTCAAATAGTGGAAGAGGGTCCCCATGTTCCAACAAAGCCATCTTCAATAAATTCAGCTATCATGATTCCTAAGAAGATGTTGGAACTAACCAAAGATGAAATTGCACTTGTCGCCCTGGACAAGAAAGCAAAGAACATCATAGCAGGTGCAGTGGACAACTCAATGCTGCAAAACCTTATTCACTGCAAGTCTGCTAAGGAAATGTGGGACTCTCTGGTGGTCCTATTGGAAGGTACAGAAGAGGTAAGGGATGATCGAAGATCTTTGCTGAATCAGGAATATGAAGCATTCAAGCAAGATCCGAGAGATTCCATCTCAGAGACTTATGAAAAATTCTTCAAGATAGTAAACGGTCTAAGAAACTATGACCGAGAATTCTCTGTTGGTGAGCTGAATGACAAGTTCTTGAGGTCCCTGACAAAAGAATGGGACACCAAGGCTATAACGATCAGAGAATTTGGAAAATTGGCTTCCATGGAGCCGCAGATTCTGTTTGGTAAGCTCTTATCACATGAGCTAAAGTTGAGCATCCGCAAAGCTGAAGAGGAGGGGAGCAGGGCTTCTGGAAGGGAGATGTCCACTGCTCTAAAAGATGAAAGTTCAAAGAAGAGCAAGGCGGTCTCACCCATCAGGAGACCATCCTCGGATGATGATGAATCTGAAGCTGGCCCCTCGGGCTTAGAGATGTCAGATGGAGAGTTCTCTCTACTCTCCAAGCAATTCAAAAGGTTGCTAAACAAAAGGAAACAAAGAAAGAATTCATCTTTCTCCTCAGATCACCGAAGATCCAGACGTGATGATGATCATCACAAGAAAGGCTACGATAACGACAGGTATAAATCCAAACCGAACAAATATATCTCTCCTGACATTATTTGTTACTGTTGCAACAAGTCAGGACATGTGATAGCCAAATGTTCGTACAAAAAGAAGGAAGGATCAAAGAAGGAAGAAAAGAGATCCTTCAAAGGAAAGAAGAAAGAAAACAGCTTCATTGCTAAGAAGTCTAAGACTCTGAGCGACAGCGAATTGGATGAGTCAAGCTCAGATGAAGAAGCTTACTTTGGGCTGATGACACAGTCAGATGAGGAAGTAAGCGTCTCCTCATATAAGGGGAAGGCAAACTCTCACACTCCTCTTTCTGCTTCTGAGTACGATACTGCATCCATAGCAAATGAAGGCTACTCGTCAGAGGAGGATTCAGATTTGATGACTCAGTATAAAGCCCTTTTGAAGGGATTCGACAAGTGCCGCAAGGTCATCAAATCTCAGTCAAAAGAAATTGCATCACTTAAGACTTTGGAATCAGAACTGACGGAGGAAATCGAAAGATTGACTCCCTTCAGAGATGAAGTCCAAATCTTAAAAGATGAACTGAATGGCTCCACTGAATTATTAACTCTGAAGGAGAAAATCATAAATGAATTAGAAGAAAAGTTAATGGTGGAAAGGAAGATAGTAGAAAGCTTCTCCAAGCCAAAAACCATTCTTCCAATCATTGATAGATTCTCTGCTCCTGCGAAGGGTAGCGGCCTTGGTCATGAGGCTGAAAGTAGTAAGGCTGCTGAGAAAAGAGCCATGAGAGGAAAGGGTAAGGCTGAACAGAGTCAACCTTCATTCAAGAAGGTGGTTTTTTTGACAAACCCCTTTGACTTTGAGGCATCCTATGGTCACTTTGCTAGACCAACAGATGTTGAATGTAGCAATAGATATCAAGGATGGAGCAGACCCCGAAACTTTGTCACGACTCCATTCAAAGCTCCTCATGAAGAAGTAATCCTCAAGGATCATGGTCCATTTGTACATGGATCAGCTTCCAAGAAAGCACCAAAGATCAAATCAACTGCTCCCAAATCTATTGAGAAGAAGTTGGAGCCATGTGTGTGCTGTCACCATGAGGCCCTTACTTCTAAGAAAGCTACTTATAAGAAAGTTGCTCCTGTTATACCCCCTGTTCAAAAAGTAAAACAGGAGACCAAAAGAAGGTACAATCGATTTAATTGTTGGTGTTGTGGCAAGATTGGTCACTTTGCCATAGATTGCTGGTTTAATTCTAGAAATGTCAAGACTCCACGAGTTAACAATGCAAGAATGACTCCTCGCAATGTTAACATTCCTAGTGGCAGTCATCTAACAAGAAGCCAAGGACCCAAATCTGTTTGGGTTCCTAAGGGCAATTGATTGTTGATTGCAGGTATGTCCAAAGGCCAATACAAATCCTATATGGTACTTGGACAGTGGATGTTCACGACACATGACCTGAACAAGAAGACTATTACAAGATTATACTCCAGTAAAAGATGGTCCAAAAGTTATCTTTGGCGGATCTGATCGGGGAGTTACTAAAGGCTACGGTATGATTACAAATGGTATAGTCTCTTTCACTGACGTGGCTTATGTTAAAGGATTACATTATAATCTCATTAGCATAAGTCAACTATGTGACAAAGGCTATATGGTAGAACTCTACAAGGATAAGTGCTTGATAAAGTCGTTTGACACGTCAAAAACGATTTTAACAAGCACTCGGAGTAGAAATATTTTCTATTTAAATTTTCTATGCTTAGATTCTTCTACACCAGTGTGCTTTTTAGCAAAAGATAGTGCATCTCTTTGTGACCAATGGCACAAGAGACTAACACATATTAATTTTAAAACTATAAGTATGTTATTTTTTCACAATTTAGTTCGTGATGCACCTGATGTTATGTGTATTAAAGAGAGACCCTGTCACGCATGCCAAATGGGCAAGCAGACTCGGGCTACCTTTAAGAGCATTATTGGCAAGGATTCTACCAGATGCTTATATCTGCTCCATATGGACTTGTTTGGTCCCATGCCAATTCGGAGTTTAGGAGGCAAGTATTATACATTAGTTATTGTTGATGACTACTCACGTTTTGCTTGGGTATTCTTTCTGAAACACAAGTCAGACACCTTCGACTCTTTCACAACGTTCGTCAGGCAACTTCAGAATGAATTGAATGTTCTGTGGTCAAAATCAGAAGTGACCATGGTACAGAATTCAAGTCTGGGGCCATGACAGAATTTTGTGAAAGTCTAGGTATCTTTCATGAGTTTTCCTCTCCTCGTACTCCACTATTGGAACATGGTCTTCCGCATCTCCTAGGTTTGAGAATAACAAATCCTATGTGTATTTGATCTTGTGTGTTTAAGTGTGCAGGAAATCAAAGTCCACATGACTCAAGGATGGTTGTCCCCAAAATTGAGGCCAGAATTGCAACATGGCCACTAGCGCCGGCGGTAGCGATAGCGCCCGGCGCTAGCGATGATTAGCACGATTCTGGCAGTGTTTTTAGAAGGAGCTAGCGCCCGGCGGTAGCTACTAGCGCTGGCGGTAGCATGGCGCACAAGAGGCATAGAGCAAAATGTTGCCGCGGATTGAAGATCCTGCCGTGCAAAATGTTACTTAATCAGGGATAGCGCCGACGGTAGCGGTAGCGCCGGCGGTAGCCTTTGGCTATAAAAGGACCTCCTCTCCTCTTGTTTTCGACACACCTATTGCAAACACCTCAGAGAGAGAGTGCTAGAATTCCAGAGGCTTGTCTTAGCCGAAATTTGACGTCCCAGCGAAGCTCTGCCAACTTCTGAAGGAGGATTCCATCATGCCGAATCCAAACGAAGTCCGCTTCGACAAACGCTGATTCTACAGCGGATCTTCGCCTCCATCTTCAGAAGTTCTTCTTAAGGGAAGTTTTATTATTTTATTTATCTTTCTTTGTAAACGGTAGTGAAATCGCCTCGTGTTGGCGACTAGGTCTGGGGTAGGACTTAGGGCTGAAATTCGCCTCGTGTTGGCGACTAGATCTAGGCTAGGTCTAGGGGGTGCTCGAGGCCACATCCGGGGAAGGATTGGCTAGAGCGACTTGAGGCCGAATCCGGGAAGGAGAAGGCTAGGGACACCGGTTCGTGGGGAAGCGATTCGGGATAGAAAACGAAAAGAGCTTTTATTATTCGCCTCCGATCTCTAGCGCCATTGAGATCAAGTTTTGTAAAACTTATTTAATATCAATAAAGCTTGTCTCCCTTTTTTGTTTTACTTGACTTCTTGTTTTAATATTGCAATATTCCAAAGTTTTTCTAAATAAAATCTAAAGTTTTTGAAAACCCTTATTCACCCCCCCTCTAAGGGCGCCGACCGATCCAACAAGTGGTATCAGAGAGGTTTTGTTCCAATTGGCTTAACAACCGGGAACAATTGCGTCTCATGATCTCGCTTTCTCGGAGGGTCAAGGGATTAGTCGACCACCTCTCTTTACTGGGTCAGATTTTAACTATTGGAAAAATAGAATGATGTGCTTTCTTATGACGATGGATGTAGAAGTCTGGAATATGGTAGAAGTCAGATACTCTCCTCCTACAACTGTAGTGGGAGAGGCATCATTATTAAAACCTAAAGATAAATGGGACGATAGCGACAAACTAAGATGTAAAAATAATGCAAAAGCAATGAACGCCTTATATTGTGCCCTAAATAGAACTGAATTTAATAGAATTTCTGCTTGCACTACTGCTTATGATATTTGGAATCAATTAGAAGTAACTCACGAAGGTACATCGCAGGTGAAAGATGCCAAGCTGTTTCAACTGGAATCTGAATACGAGAAATCCAGGATGGACACAGAAGAGGACATCAACTCAATGTACACTCGCTTCATAAAGATCGTCAACGCATCCAAGGCGCTTGGAAAGACCTACTCCGACGGGGACTTGGTGAGGAAAATTCTTCGTTCCTTACCTCCAAGGTTCAATCCGAAGGTGACGGCCATCTCGGAGTCGCACAACTTAAGAACGCTCCAGATCGAGAATCTCATTAGGAATCTCAAAACCCATGAGGTAGAACTACAAATTCAACATGACGAATACAACAAGGAGCCGAAGAAAAAGGCGTTGGCGCTGATATCAAAGAAGGAGTGCATCGAAAAGGACGATGATGATGAAGAAGGACTCTTGGTGAAGAATTTTAAGAAGTTCATCAGAAATCCAGAGAGAAGGAACACATTCCGAAAATTCTTCCAAAAGGATACTCGACGAAAGGGATCCTCCTCTTCATCGAAGAAAGAAAAAGGAAGCGATGACGAAGAAGAAAGGCCACCTCCAGAATGCTATCACTGCAGAAAAACCGGGCACATTCGGAGCCAGTGCCCAAAATACCAAAAGGAGCAGAAAGAACAAAAGAAAGCAAAAGAGAGGAAGAAAGTGCTGAAGGCCGCTACTTGGGATGACTCTTCCTCTGAAGAGTCAAACGGTTCTGAGTCAAGTAGCGAGGAGGAAGCAAACTTGTGCTTAATGGCCAAAAGCGATGATGACGACACCAGTGTTCTTAGCGGCACAGGTATCTCCTCCTACCTTTGAAGAATTTTATGATAAATTTGTTTTATTAAATCATGAAAATGAATCTATTATAAAAGAAAATCGTAAGCTCACAAAAAATTAGTCTCTCTTGAAAAAAGAAAAATTTCATGTCAAGAATGTGAGCACTCTTTATTTAAGATAAAAGAACTTGAAGTTTCTCTCTCTAATGCCCTTTCACAAAACAAAATCATTGCAAAAGAAAAAGGGGACTTAGAGAGAAAATTGAAAACTTCTATATTACAAATTGAAAAGAACAAAAAAGGATTTGAAAATAAATGTGTTATGATTGTTCAAGAAAATACATCTCTTAAAAAACAAAATCAAAATCTCAATTTAGCCATAAACAAATTCGGGATTGGTCAAAAATCCCTGGATATGCTTCTGGGTAATCAATGCTTTGGGTCTGGAAAAATTAGACTCGGATATAAAAGTGAACACTACCGCCCGACGCTAGCAACTAACGCCGGCGGTAGCTTTAATGTTAAAACTTCTTCTACTCTTTCAAATATTCAAACATCATCCATCAAGAGCAACATAGAAACTCAGAGAAGGGTCTCAACCCCCTTTATTTTGTGTGCTAATTGTCTTAAATTTGGACACACGTCTGGCTCTTGCAAGAAAATAAATCAACGATCATTAAAACAAATCTGGGTACCTAAGAAATCCACTTACTCTATGGGTGGTACCTCTTGGGTATCTGGGTCTTTACTCTCATCCTCTTTCTAGATTTGCAGGAAGGCTAAGGAAACAGAAGACGTGTGGTATTTGGACTCAGGCTGCTCCAAACACATGACCGGCAATAAAGCAAAATTCCTTAGCCTAGAAAAGAAGTAAGGAGGAATAGTGAAGTTTGGCGATAACGGTAAAGGAAGGATCATGGGAGTTGGTACAGTGGGTAACGCATCTTTTCTTATATTAAATGTACTTTATGTGAAAGGATTAAAACACAACCTAATATCTATAAGTCAACTGTGTGATAAAGGTTTAGACGTACTTTTTGAATCTTCCACTAACCTTTGCAAGATTGTTAATCCTAAAATAAAAGATGTGTTATTAACTGCACCTAGAATTCATAATGTTTACATAGTTTCATTTCATGATCTTTCTAAATCTTCTATAAAGTGTTTTATAACGAAAAATGATGAATTAGAATTATGGCATAGACGCTTAGGCCACACTAGTACAAAGCTCATCTTAAAACTAACAAAAAGAGAATTGATTAGAGGATTGCCTAAGTTAAATGGAAATTTATCCTCATTATGCTCTCCATGCCAAAAAGGCAAATTTTCTAAGTCATCTTTTAAAAGCAAAAAAGGAATTTCTACATCAAAACCTCTGCAATTAATTCATATGGATCTCTTTGGTCCCGTTAACACTGCGAGTCTTGGTGGTAGATTATACACTTATGTTCTCATAGATGTCTATTCTAGATATTGTTGGACTTTATTTCTCTCCTCCAAATCTGATGCGTTTTGCGAATTTTCAAAATTATGTACTCGCATTCAAAATGAATTAGATTTAAAAATAAAATACATTCGCTCAGATCATGGAGGTGAATTTGAAAATGAAAATTTTAAATCCTTTTGTGACATGTTAGGTATTAAGCATGAGTTCTCCGATCCACGCACACCTCAACAAAACGGTGTTGTAGAACGGAAAAATAGGACAATACAAGAACTTGCACGCACCATGCTATCTGAATATAAATTACCTAAGTATTTTTGGGCAGAAGCCGTAAGCACTGCATGTTATGTAATGAATAGAGTTATGCTTCGCCCATCATTAACTCTCACACCATATGAACTCTACTATCAAAAGAAACCTAACGTATCGTATTTTAAAGTATTTGGATGTAAATGCTTCATTCTTAATACAAAAGATTCTTTAGGAAAATTTGACGAAAAATGCGATGAAGGAATATTTCTTGGTTATTCTTCAACTAGTAAAGCATATAGAATATTTAATAACATATCAAGTAAGGTTGAAGAGTCAATTAATGTCAGATTTGATGAGTTTGTTCCATGTGCAGAGAAGCTCCCTACAGGTACCAATGATGAACCTTTGACATCCTTGGAGCACGACGAAGAAGAACCGTCCAAAGAAGAGGAGGAGAAGTCCAAAGAAGATGTACCTCCAAACATTCTAAACTTCTCCAAAAATTATCTAAAGGAGCTAGTCATTGGGGAACCTTCTACTGGGGTAAGAACTCGGTCCTCTCTTCATGAAACATTTTTAAATATTTGCTTTGTGTCTGAAATCGAACCTAAAAACATTTCCACCGCTTTAAATGACGAATTTTGGTTCTTGGCTATGAATGAAGAGTTAGGACAATTCGAAAGAAATAAAGTTTGGAATTTAGTAGAAAGACCATCTAATCATCCAATTATTGGAGTAAAATGGATTTTTAAAAATAAATTAGATGGTGAATCTAGGATTGTAAGAAATAAAGCACGCCTTGTTGCTCAAGGTTATTCTCAAATCGAGGGGGTAGATTTTGAAGAAACTTTTGCACCCGTTGCTCGCTTAGAATCTATACGAATATTTTTGGCATTTGCGAGTTTTAAACAAATAAAATTATTTCAAATGGATGCTAAAAGTGCTTTTTTAAACGGGTATATTAAAGAAGAAGTTTATGTAGAACAACCCCCCGGTTTCATAAATGAAAAATTTCCAAACCATGTGTACAAATTAGAAAAAGCGCTTTATGGTTTAAAACAAGCGACCCGTGCATGGTATGATCGACTCACATCGTTTTTGTTAGAGCACGGTTATGTTATGGGATGTGCAGACAACACACTCTTCATTAAGCATAAAAATAAGGAATTAATTATTCTACAAATATATGTTGATGATATCATTTTTGGAGCCACTAATGAAGAGTTGTGTAATGAAGTAGTCTTAATAATGTAAAATGAATTTGAAACGAGTCTTGTAGGAGAACTATCATATTTTCTTGGTTTTCAAATCTCACAAAGAACTGATGGTATTTTTATTTGTCAATCAAAATATGTTCACGATATGCTTAAACGATTTGGATTTGAAAATCTTAAACAAGCTTCTACTCCTATGAGTGCTTCTTTAAAACTAGGAAAAGATGAATCTGGAATTTCCATTAATCAAACGCTATATAGAGGAATGATAGGATCTCTTCTTTATTTAAGTGCATCTAGACCAGATATAATGTTTGCCGTATGTTTATGTGCTCGCTTTCAAGCCGATCCAAAAGAATCTCATTTAAAAGCGGTAAAATGGATTTTTCGTTATCTAATAGGGTCATCTAAATTAGGATTATGGTACCCACACAATGACTCTTTCACGCTCCACGGCTATTCCGATTCAGACTACGCCGGGTGTTCACTAGATAGAAAAAGCACTAGCGGTACATGTCACTTTTTAGGACCCTCTTTAGTTGCTTGGTCTAGTATAAAACAATCTTCAGTTGCACTCTCCACCACGGAGGCCGAATATATAGCACTTGGTAGTTGTTGTGCACAAGCGTTATGGATGAGCCAAACACTAGAGTACTTTGGATTTCATCTCAAAAACATAGATCTTAAATGTGACAACAAAAGTGCAATAGACCTCACATATAATCTCGTACACCATTCTAGATCCAAACACATCGACGTTCGTCATCATTTCATTAGGGATCACATTAAGAAAGAAAATGTAAAAGTAAGCTTCATTGGGACGGACTCTCAACTTGCTGACATATTTACTAAACCCCTTCCCGATGTAAGATTTCGATTATTACGACTTGAATTAGGTGTCCTAAATCTTTCAAGTTAAAACATGCTCACAAATACAATTTTCTTCATTTTTAACCATCCAAAACATCTCCTAAAAATCTGCAACTTTAGCATGGAACTACTATTGAGACACTTAATCAAGATCTAAAATTAAAATTTCCAAAATCCTAAAAAATCGTTCACTGTCTCCCGCGCTAGCACTACCGCGGGCGCTAGCATCCATGTTCATTTTTCTGTGATTTTAAAATTTTGAAAAATTTCTAAAAATATATTAATCTATATTTTCTACTTAGTTTTGCACTTGTGTGTTTCTTTATTTTTTGAAAAATCAAATACAAAACTACAAAAAACAAATTACAAAAAATATGTTTTTCTTTTTCGCTTGTGCTGTTTCCTTTGTTTAAAGTTCATCTTTATGCAAAAATCAAATATAAAAATTACAAAAGCAAAAATTACAAAAATATGCTTTTATTTGCTAAAATCAAATACAAAAATATACAACTTTAAAACTATCAAAAAAACTGTATGATTTTTGTGAAAATTCAAGCATGATTTAATCTATTATTTAGAAATTCTACAATGTTGCAATTTATCTTTTCAAACTACTTGGACATTGTCTTTCTTCATGCTTTGATTTATCTATTCAAATGTGCATCAATTATAGTTTAAAAGTTGTGTAGGATCGAGCTTAGCATGCCTCTAAGTATGAGAAATGTTTTATGTTTGATAATGATATTTATTCACTCACCTTCTTTTTGCATTGTCTACATATGTATTTAATCTAAGAATGCTTGTGTATGTTTTGTATTAGTACAAATAAATTGAAATTGCACAAGTATCTTACCTACACTCCTTTATTTTGCACTCTTAAAAGTTAAGAAAAGTGGTTTATGTCTTTCAAAAATTATAATGGTTTGCAAAAACAAGTGTATTCGGAGAACTTTGTACAAAAAAATATCATAAATTAACAAAGATAACTCCACCAAGCACTACTTGAACCTCTTGATAAGTCTTAATAAGCATTGTGAGGTTGAGCACCTTGGAAAGAATAGTAAAGTATCTTGTGCAAACCATAGCCTTCTTTCAAAATAAAAACCACTTACTCTTAAGTACACCGGATCACTCGTTTCAATATTAAATTTAAATATGTGATCCCCAAGCACTACTTTGCACCCTGATAAGTCTTGATGAGCATTGTGTGTGCATAGCACCTTGGTAGTTGTACTTTTTATTGTGCATTAAAGTGTGTGGAAGTAATCTTATTTGTGTTTATTGTGCTCGTACTCTACATATTTCTTGTATTTTTTTGATTAAAACATTTATTTACATTACTCAAAAATACACTTTTATGCACATCATTATCTTCCATAACACTTCTTCTCATGAGTATTGGATCCTAATGCTAATTCTATATTACTTTTTATTTATGAAATGCATTAGATAACCTAGCATGTGTTCTACAATGTTTTGTATGTTTTTGAAATTATGAATTAAAGTAACATTGTGGTAATCTCTTTTTGATAAACATTATTTCATGCTTGGTTATTATCAAATTTAAAGAACTAATTAAAAAATAATTTACAAAAACATCATCTTTTGTGAACTTTAACTCATATTTTTTTTGGATTGTCATTACTATTTGATGTTTTTTGTATTACTATAAGTCTTCCGCATCTTAACCATATAAGTGTTTTACCTTGCGCTTTCATGCTGACTTAATATCTTGTATTCTTTGCATCATCACTTATTCTTAAAAATTCCTATCTTTCATTCAGTGATAGATTTACTTGGAACATTATTGGTTACTTCAAACATAAAAATCTTTTATGCTAAAAACTCTGAAAATTTTGTAATGCTCATAACTCTGATCTATTTCAATGGAAAACAATTCTAAAACTCCTTATCATTTACTTAAAAAGCTCGATCATGCCTTCTCTTTTATTTACACATTTTTAGTGCTTTGTTTCCCTACCCACTTTTGCTAATAACAAAGGGGGAGAACTAACATGATAAATATAACCCGCTATCAAAAACCCAACATGACAAATTAAGATGATAGCTTACATATTAGGGGAGCATTTACTTAGGGGGAGCAATATTAAATGCTAAAATCAATAATTATCCTAAGTCATCACTCTCACACACACAAGTATAGTTTCATCATGCTTATTTATTAATGCTTTGATTTATCATTAATGGATTTGTTATTATCAAAAGGGGGAGTTTGTTGGAACATGGTCTTCCACATCTCCTAGGTTTGAGAATAACAAATCCTATGTGTATTTGATCTTGTGTGTTTAAGTGTGCAGGAAATCAAAGTCCACATGACTCAAGGATGGTTGTCCCCAAAATTGAGGCCAGAATTGCAACATGGCCACTAGCGCCGGCGGTAGCGATAGCGCCCGGCGCTAGCGATGATTAGCGCGATTCCGGCAGTGTTTTTATAAGGAGCTAGCGCCCGGCGGTAGCTACTAGCGCTGGCGGTAGCATGGCGCACAAGAGGCATAGAGCAAAATGTTGCTGTGGATTGAAGATCCTGCCGCGCAAAATGTTACTTAATCAGGGATAGCGCCGGCAGTAGCGGTAGCGCCGGCGGTAGCGCCGGCGGTAGCGCTTTGGCTATAAAAGGACCCCCTCTCCTCTTGTTTTCGACACACCTATTGCATACACCTCAGAGAGAGTGTGCTACAATTCTAGAGGCTTGTCTTGGACGAAATTTGACGTCCCAGCGAAGCTCTGGCAACTTCTGAAGGAGGATTCCATCATGCCGAATCTAAACAAAGTCCGCTTCGACAAACGCTGATTCTACAGCGGATCTTCGCCTCCATCTTCAGAAGTTCATCTTAAGGGAAGTTTTATTATTTTATTTATCTTTCTTTGTAAACGGTAGTGAAATCGCCTCGTGTTGGCGACTAGGTCTGGGGTAGGACTTAGGGCTGAAATTCGCCTCGTGTTGGCGACTAGATCTAGGCTAGGTCTAGGGGGTGCTCGAGGCCACATCCGGGGAAGGATTGGCTAGAGCGGCTTGAGGCCGAATCCGGGAAGGAGAAGGCTAGGGCCACTGGTTCGTGGGGAAGCGAGTCGGGATAGAAAACGAAAAGAGCTTTTATTATTCGCCTCCGATCTCTAGCGCCATTGAGATCAAGTTTTGTAAAACTTATTTAATATCAATAAAGCTTGTCTCTCTTTTTTGTTTTACTTGACTTCTTGTTTTAATATTGCAATATTCCAAAGTTTTTCTAAATAAAATCTAAAGTTTTTGAAAACCCTTATTCACCCCCTCAAAGGGCGCCGACCGATCCAACATCCACAACAAAATGGAGTTGCCGAGAGAAAGAATAGAATACTCATAGAGGCTTGTAGAACAATGTTGAGTGATTCTTCACTACTAGAGTACTTCTGGGCTGAAGGTATCAACACTGCTTGCCATGTACAAAACAGAGCTCTAATCAACAAAAACCATCATAAGACTCCTTATGAACTTCTGAAAGGCAGGAAACCAACCTTGTCTTATTTTAGAATCTTTGGTAGTAAATGCTTCGTGCTTAACAATGAGAAGTATTATAAAACTAAATTTAGTTAAAAATGTTTTGAAGGTATTTTTGTAGGCTATAGTAGCCATAACAAGGCATATAGGATTTTCAATAAGAAAACCCTGGTTGTAGAAGAAACTTACAACGTTATCTTTGATGAGACGAGCATGCTTCAAAGCAGCTCTTCTAGTGTATTTGTTGAAGATGCAAGTGCAAAATTCAAAGAATTCAATTTGGAAGAAGCACCAAAGGAAGATGCTCCAAAGTCTACATAAGTAACTGTTCAAATTCCACCGGAGGAAGAATCTCAAGAAGAAGAAGAAACTCCAGAAGTGGAATTACCTCCATGCAATTTGGATGATGGAAGAAACCTGATGAGACACCAGAGAGATCACCCGGTTGATCAAATCATCGATGAAACCAGTGCTGGAGTAAGAACAAGGAGAAGTACAGCTAATCAAGTTTTGCATTAAAATTTTCTTTCACAGGTTAAGCCAAAGAAGTTCTATGAAGCAAAGAATGATGCATCTTGGATCATTGCAATGCAAGAGGATCTTAATCAGTTCAAGAGATGCAACGTCTGGAAGCTAGTTCCTCGACCCAAAGGACATATTATCATAGGGACAAAATGGGTTTTCAGAAATAAGCTGGACGAGGATGGAGTAATCATCAAGAACAAGGCCAAACTTGTTGCTCAAGGTTACAGACAAGAAGAAGGGATCGACTTCGATCAAACTTTTGCTCCCGTAGCAAGACTTAAAGCGATCAGGTTATTTCTAGCATATGCTGCTCACAAGGGATTTAAAGTCTATCAAATGGACGTAAAGTCAACCTTCCTTAATGGTAATCTAAAGGAAGAAGTGTACGTAGAACAACCCCCAGGTTTTGTTGACTCCTCTCTACCTGATTATGTTTATTATTTATGTAAACTTTATATGGTCTCAAACAAGCTCCTCGAGCTTGGTATGAGTCGCTCTCTAGCTTTCTTCTTGAGACAAGTTCACAAGATGAAAGATAGACAAGATATTATTTCTTAGGGAAGTAAAAGACAATATTTTGCTTGTGCAAATCTATGTCGGCGACATTATCTTCGGATCTATGGACGATAACCTTTGCAAAAAGTTTTCTAACTTGATGCAAGGGAAAATTGAAATGAGTAGTATGGGTGAGCTGAAGTATTTCTTAGGACTCCAGGTAAAGCAATCTGAAGATGGAATCTTCATCTCTCAGACGAAGTTTACCAAAGAGTTAATTAAGAAATTCGGAATGGAGAACTCAACCTCTATGAGGACTCCAATGGGTTCAACTATGTCTCTGGACAAGGATGAGAAAGGGAAACCTTTTGATGAAACCAAGTACAGAAGCATAATTGGATCTTTGCTCTACCTTACTGCGAGTAGACCGGACATAATGTTTTCAACATATGTATGTGCTAGATTTCAGGTGAACTCTAAAGAATCTCATTATGCCGCTGCAAAGAGGATTTTGAGATATCTTAAAGGCACACCAAATCTTGGCTTATGGTACCCAAGAAGTAATGACTTCGAGCTAACAGGTTTTTCAGATGCTGATTTTGCAGGTAACAAGGATGACAGGAAAATCACTTCCGGGACATGCCAATTTCTTGGGAAGAGGCTTGTCTCGTGGAGCAGTAAGAAGCAGAACTGTGTGGCTATCTCAACTGCTGAATCAGAGTATATCTCCACAGGAAGTTGTCGTGCACAACTTCTGTAGATCAGGAATCAGCTCGAAGACTAAAACTTGAAGCTGAAAGAGATTCCGATGTTCTGCGACTCATCAAGTGTTATAGAAATTGCCAACAATCCAGTATCCCACAGTCGGACAAAGCATATAGAGATTCGCTATCACTTCATCCGGGAACATGTGGAGAACAAGGACATAAATCTTAGTTATGTTCCGACAGATAGGCAAATTGCAGATATTTTCACCAAGCCGCTTGACGAGTCAAAGTTCAACTTCTTCAAGATGGAACTTGGTATGCTGAACAAAGAATCTTGAAGAGAAGGCAAAGATATCAGACTCTCAGAATTACTCAAGAAAAGACAAGTCCATTTCACCGGTAATTATGAATTTCATCGGGTGAACCTTCTCTAGTCGACGAATTCGCATTTCGTCAGGTGAACCTTCTCTAGTCGATGAATTTGCATTTCATCGGGTGAACTGGTCATAGTCGACGAACTGATCCTTCGTCAAGTCAGAATTTCTTTCTCTATTCTAAACCTATTGGATCCGAAGAGTCATTTTCTATTAACATAAGGTACGCGCCTCTTTTCTCTCGAAATTTTAAATCTATATAAAAAGGCCAAAGAGTTTCACGGGTCACAACACTTGCTCCGTCGCCAAACCCTAGAAAACTCCGACGATTCGTCTCTCGACCTCTGTTCTCGCCGCAAGTTCTCGCCGCTCTCTTCCTTCTCTCTCTCCATGGCAAGGAAAAGTCATGGGTTTCTTGATGTAGGGGGAGAGCTTGTGCGCGCGGGCTTCGCCTCTGCTCCAGATGAATTTTGAAATGTAGTTATCTGCTTAGAAGAAGCCGGATTGTCCTTCGTCCTCGAGCACCCTTGCCGTGTATTGGAGAAAGACGTGATTGAGTTCTATAAGAATGCTTCTATTAGCCATTCTGGGAGAATCATCAAGTCGTCAGTGAAAGGAAAGGTTATCAAGATGAAGCCCTCTCGTTTGACAAAATTTCTGAAGCTTCCAATGATCGATGAAGAAGACTGTCTCTTCAAAGAGGACCATACAAGGACTCTACTCTTTTGTGGTTTGCTTAGGGGCACTACTTCTGTTAGAATAAAGAACATGAATGAGGAAGGGAAGTTGCTGTCAGATATCCTGGGAAAAGTACTCCTCTGCAAGGTAGGTTCTCACAACTACCTTTCGAATGAGATGTTCAAAATGGTGGCAGGAATTATTTGCATGAAAAAGGTTGTCTGGGGAACAATTCTGTTTGAGAAAATTAAAGCTAGTTTGATGACTCCGAATTTTGGACAGATCATCACTCTCTTCTTGAATCAATTGGATGGCCAATTGTTTGATATGACATCTGGGACTGCTCTGCATCCCATGAAGAAGATTGACTCCTAAATCATTCAGAGATGGGACAGGAAAATAGTAAGGCCTGGTCTAAAGAGGCCTACTGTGGTTGATTCAGATGAGGACCGGGAAGCAGCTCCAAGGAAGAAAAAGCAGAAAAAGGTAAAGTCAGTGAAGTCACCAGCCCAGGGGAAGGATCTGGATTCTCAAAGACCAAGCACTCCTCCAGTTTCTCCTTAAAACATTCCCTCGCCTGTTCTTTCTCCTATCCTCTCTCCTCTAGCTAGTGATCATCAGAAGTCCAGTTCTAAATCCAAGACTGATGACCATGTCAGTGATCATGATGATGTTGATGATGATGGTGATGATGGTGGTGGTGTGCTTTCTGGTTTAGTTGATAACGTCATCAAAACTCATTTCTATGGAAAAGAAGCTTCTGATCAAGGTAAGGAATCCACATCTGGTGGACCCACTTTTGATGGTGGTGAACCTCATGCAATTGAGTCTGTTCACACTGCGGTAATTGCAAGCTCTGAGGGGGAGCAGAGCAAGACAGTTGAAGTAGATAAAGATGAAATCAACTCCACTGCACTTGTACCCCATGAACCCCTCCAGGATGTGCACTCTGAGCATGATCCTAGTTCTCCAGGCCAAGAGGATTCCCACAACTTTGTGTCTTTTGGTGAAAATGTTAAAGCTTCCTCTTCAAGACCTCCTCCTGCACCATCCTCTCCATGGGAATTGCTGAACATAATTGAGGCTCTGCTCAAGACTCAGGCTGAGCATATGGAATTTTCTCTCAGGCAAGTTTACAACAAGATTTCATAAGTAGAGAAAGATGTAAATGATGGTCTAGCAGCTATTAATCATAACATGGGAATTCTAAGAAGAGAACTTGATGAGAAGTTTAATAAAGCTGCTGAAGTCATGAATCTCACTGCAAAAGGCATGTTTTCTCTATATGAGTAAGCTGATAAGGTAGACCGAGGTCAGGATATGTTGTTGAGATCGCAAGAAGCAAATAATCAAATCCTCCGCACTACTATTAGAAGTTTCTCTGATGAAGTTATACTCACCCTTCATGAAGAAGTCAGAAAGGGGGAGGAAAATATGGCAGCTAAGCTGGATGAATTAAACAGAATAGTAGAGAGCAGATTTCAGGAAAGCAATGTGTATCAAACTCAAAATGCTGGATGGCTTCATGATGTTTTCACAGGAAGAGCTCCAGGCTCCTATGTTCAAGCTCAAGTCTATCCTGAGCAAGTCTTTGAAGATCAGCCTCCTTATGTTCCTCCTGCATCTTACTCTCCTGTATGGTCTGATCAGGAGGAGATTGCAGAATCTTCAAAGCATCCAGATAAAAAGCAAAAGGCTAGCTCAGAAAGAAGACTTGTTCAAATTGGAAGAGAAAGAAGGGGAGCTGGCATAGCTTTCAGAGAGCCAAGGGAGGAAAGAAGAAATAATAATGAAAACTAGAGTCCAATTTCCAAAAATATAATCTTGGACACCTATAATCTGAAAGAGATTTCAAATGAAGAGCCTCAGAATTATTATGATCAAGAAGAAATCAATAAGCTGAAAGCATCAAAGCTGAAAAGAAAAATTCATCTTATAGAACATGGCCTCAACAACCCAAATGCTCCTCCTCCTCCTCCTCCAAAGTATTATCCAAATCCCAAGGCTTATTTTGTCAGGCAGCTAAAGAAGAGCAAGTCGGGAAAGGCCAGGATGCCTTAAGCAATGTGTTGTGACTGCATGTTAAACTCTTAAAAACTTTAATATATCTGAATGTGTTATTGCTATTTCTTTCACTTTGATAGTTATTATTGCTTGTGATTATTATTTTTATGTGTGCAATTCATCTTAGTAGATAGGGGGAGATTGTTGGGTATTGTAACCACAATAACCTTGATTTGAAGAAGTATCTGTTAAACTAAGTTGAATTGTTATTGTATTTGATATATCTTTTTAGTTATGTGTTTGCAGATTCTAAATGGCTAAGTACAAACCAATGTCAAGTTTCAATGAGTCATTAAACACAGGCCTATGCAGTGTAATTCCTCATTGTATAGACCAAGGTGTTGACTCATGTGAAATCTCTCTATTGGGGTGTACTTCTTATTCAAACACAAAGGAAGAGCTAAGAGTAAGTTGATGTTGTTCTTATGTTTTGAAAGAAAAATTTTCCTAAGTATTTTCGTCGAAGGATAATTATCCTTCATCTAGTAATGTCTTACTACTTGTGAAATCTTCATCGTTTCTCTTTTCGTCTAATCTTCAAGTTTCTAAGCATTCGTCGAGGAAGAATTCGTCGAGGAAGAATTCGTCGAGTAATGTTCTTGTATCCGACGAATTGGTTTAGCGCTTTTTCATTTTTCAAATCGCAGACGACTTTCCTTTAGGGCTTCCGCCATGTACAGTACACGTGTAAGGTTTTCCCTAAATCTCGCTTATAGCCGATGGAGAAGATGTCTATATATATTCCTTTAGGTTAGTTCTTAAAACCCTAATCGCAAAATCGTGACCAATCTCTCGTAATTTCTGACGGCCGACTCCCTTGCTCTCGCACGACTCTCTTGCTGCCGATCAGAAATATTATGCGATTCATCTTCAAAAGCTTGAGTCGACACGATCAACTGTTTTAGACTTCTCAAATCATCATCTTGATCTTTTCGACTCTCCAAGTTCAGATCCTGTTTTCAAAAGCTCAAAGTATTTCTTCTTCCTCCTCTCTCCACCGGCTGAAGAACTTTTTTAAGGAAGAAGATTTTTCCCTTTCAGATCTGAAGTAAAGGACTCTCCCTAGAGTTCCTAAGTTAGATTGATTGCAAATCTTAGCATATTGTAAATCACCCTTACATATCCTTGTAGGAGGTTTGCCTCCGAGTTTTGTAGATCCCTGTTTAGGGATCGAGTTGTAGGAGATTTTGCTCTCTGATTTTGTGTAGGAGTAGTTTGCTTCGAGTTGTAGGAGTTGTGACTCCGAGTTGTAAGATTTGGATAAATCTGAGATTGGTGAAGTAGCCGAATCTATCCTTGGAGTGCTAGATAGGCGAGGCGGGAAAGTGGACTACCCACATTGGGGAACCACTATAAAATCCTTGTGTTGTGCTGTGCTTGTGTTTATGTGTGCTTTCGCTCTCTTATTTTTAATTCCGCAAAAAGCCATAGAATCCACCTATTCACCCCCCTCTAGGTGATTTAGGTTGCGACTAGATACTTTCAATGTTTATGCAAAGAATAACATGGATATGCCCTAGATAAGAATACGCAGCCTATAAATCTTGGTAAACATATAAAACCTAACATAGATACTAATATTTTATACGTGACAATGTTAATATGATAAGTTTGAGATTAATGCAATGC
Organism: Dactylorhiza incarnata; assembly: GCA_033032865.1. Taxonomy (NCBI): domain Eukaryota; kingdom Viridiplantae; phylum Streptophyta; class Magnoliopsida; order Asparagales; family Orchidaceae; genus Dactylorhiza; species Dactylorhiza incarnata. The sequence continues at coordinate 4,609,467 of JAWHQI010000130.1, forward strand.
CAAAGTATGATAGTGTTTCAATTTATAGATCTAGAATGAAGTGAAGATTCTATTTGATTTGATCTTATTGATATCAAGATGATTCTGAGGTCTAAACTTGAAATAAATCACAATACACACATAATACACCAACCATGTTATGTAATTATAATATCAATTGTCATCATATAATTTATATAAATGTGATACAAATAGTTGTTTTTAGAAGACTTTTGATATGACTTATGATATATGATTTTAGAGAATTTTAGCAAAGGACATCAATAAATCATGGTGGTGCATATGAATTCAATATTCATTATGATGGTAAATTCTTTCAATACATTTTAGTGATTTTCTTTTTAATTATGAATTTTGAATATATATGTGATTTTTTATAGGTGAATAATAGTGATGGTTTAGATCATGTTTGACATCAAGGAGTGAACACACTACAATTTTTGTTTTGAAAAAGAAAAAGAACATATTGAACATTAAACTTTCTTTTAGATTTTGAACTTTCTTTTAGATCATGTTATTTCTCTAATTTTGTTGATGAAGGCTAAGGTGCTTTATAGCCTAATAACTTGATTTAATTAACATATCTTACAGCAAATTTATAGTTCAATGAATATTATATGATATATATAGGCAATGAATATAAGAAAGATAGATAGGTCATCAAAATAAAATATGATTTTTAATTTTGATCAATTTGATTTATAAACTCATTAGGTTTTAAGAGATAAAATCATAATTCTAATAATATATATAAGATGACCATAATATGATAACTTAAAAATAAGAAAACTAAAAGAAAAATTAAAAAGACATTAAAGTATATCATGAAGTAGAAATTTGTATATTTCATTTTGAAAATATTCTACTTCATGCATTTGGCGATACCTAATGAATAAGAGATTTAGGTATCCAAATGAGACCAAGTGTGGTGGTTCTTTTGGGTAGCCAAAAATAACGAGATGACTTTTGGAGAGATGAGAAAGAAAGAACCCTTTCAAGTGGAGTTAACGTTTTATCTTTAATTTTGGGTCTCCACTCATACTTAGGTTTAGCGTTATAATTATGCATCAAATTTACATATTCATTAAACTTAGGCTTGAAATAATAATCACTTTTGAAATTATTTTTTATAGGAAATTTGTCCACATTTGAATTTAATTTGGGAGATATATAGTGAGGGTTAGAATTCATTATGCTTTTATGATTAAACATTCTACTAGGTGCATGTTTAATAGATTTTAAAATACTAGTAGAAGTCTTACACATGTTTGATGATAAACTAGAAATAAAAAAAATTTTATTACTTGAAATTTTTTGCACAAATAGTTTTAATGATTCTAGTTTATTAGATAAAATATTATTTTCATTTATCAATTTTTCATATCTTTTGAAATTAATAGTTCTTTTTCAAAATCCTTGAATTTTTCCTTAATATCATTGCAATCAAAACAAGGCTTTGAAATATCAATTAAAGAGCAAGATGGAGAAACCACAGCACAACTAGATTCTACATTAGCCTTTAACCTTTTATTTTCTAAATGTAATTTTGAATTAGCCTTTTTTAATTTCTTAATTTTACGTTCAGTAGCTTGTAGCAATTGTAGCATAGAAATTGAATTACAAACAATAAGGGATTTTGATTTCCTTATATCCCTTATGGATGAGGACTGGTTTGAACAAGAAGTTCCTTTTTCATCATTATTGCATTCCTCTTCCATGGATGATTTTTTATCTTCCTTTATGTTAGATGTGCGTTCTATGGATTCATCATGTGAGGAGATTTCTTGAATACTTATGCATGCTTGCATATTCTCTGGTTCTTGTGATTGTTCGATATCTGTAGATGGAGAATCATAAGTTATGTCAAGAAAATTCCACATCTCGTATGCAGTAGGAAAAGTATAAATGAGTTTGGAAATATTTTGATCTAACGCACAAAATAGACTATTCCTAGATTTTGCATTTAAAACCATTTTGTTTCTATTTAATACACTAAGTAGTTTTTCAATAGTAATATTCCAAACTTTTTCATCTAAACCTTTAAGAAAATTTTTCATTAATATTTTCCATCCTTTATAATTTCTTCCTTCAAATAAAGGTGGTTTAAGAGATTTTTCTTCTTCATAAAAATTTACCCCACTAATAGAAGCGAGATCATGAGACGCCATTATTCCCGATTGTTAAGCTGATTTGGAATAACCCCCCTCTGATACCACTTGTTGGATCAGTAGGTTCTCTTAAAGAGAGGGGGGGGGGGGGGTAAATATGGGTTTAAGAACTCATGTTATATTTTGATATACTTGAAAAAACTAAGAGATAGAAATAGAGATTTAGAATGAAGATCTAAATTGATTTATAATGAAAGAGAAAATAATTATCAATTTAGAGAAATGAAAAACAAATCAATTTTATTACCCAAAGAGAGACATGATTACAAATAAAATTGATTACAAAACTAGATTTCTATGACGCTAGAAATCAAAAGAGAATAATAAAATCCTTTTTGTTTTCTATCCTGGCTCATATCCCCACGAATCAGTGGCATTAGCCTATCCTTCCCCGGATACGGCCTCAAGCCGCTCTAGCCAATCCTTCCCCGGATATGGCCTCAAGCATCCCTAGACCTAACCTAGATCTAGTCGTCAACACGAGGCAAATTTCAGCCCTAAGTCTTACCCAGACCTAGTCGCCAACACGAGGTGAATTCACCAAACGATTACAAGAAAAGATGTGAAATCAATAACAACAATATAAAACTCCCTATATGGATCTCTTGGTGAAGTAGACGAAGACCCGCAGAGTCTGATCATAGTCGATGCGGTCTTTCATCACGATGATGACGCGTGTTGAAATCTTCTCCATGGATCTCCTTAAGCCTTCATGGATTTGTGGGAGTGTCTATCTGAACCTTCCTCTATATGATGTGGCACGAAGCTCTGGAATTTGGGAGTGGGAGGGGATGAAGAAGACGGATCCAAGGCGTCCTTTTATAGCCTTGGAGCTAGCGCTTGTACTATCGCTAGCGCCAGCGCTATCCTATTAGGAAGTATTCTCCACGTGAGAATCCTTCATTTTAAGCAAGTCAGTCGTCTTCCTCTATTGCTTTGCGCTACCGCCCACGCTAGTAGATACCGTCCGTGCTAGGTGTTACCACCTGCGTTAGCTGCTATCGCCTGACGTTATCTCCTTCTATATCTGCCTCCCGAAATTGCTCTAATCAGAGCTAGCGCCTACGCTAGATGCTACCACCGGCGCTAGTGGACATGTTGGAGTTCTGGCATCAAATTTGGGCGCAACCTTCTTATGTTATCCTTGAGTCATGTGGACTTATTTTCCTGCACACTTAAACACACAAGGTCAAATACACATATGATTTGTTATTCTCAAACCTAGGAGATGCGGAAGACCATGTTCCAACACATCACACATGACAACCCGATAGCCGAACAACCCCTCGCAGCTCTGCCCCCCACTGGAAGGAATTGAAGATCTCCTGAGATTATTGATGGCCATCGAACTACATCCATAATTGATCTCGACATCAATCACATGCATCCTGAATTATCTGAGTCAATGATTGGCTCCACAACGAATCTGTGGTTTGATTCGTTGTGGAGCTATGCTCCCCCGCCGCACAGCTAACTCATAGTCGTAGGATCATACCAAGATTCATGTGGTTTTGAAATGAGTATATTTATTCATTTTTTATGGTGTGGAATTAGTTCTTTAATTTGAAATATGACTCAACACTCCTCGATCAACGATCAGTCACAACACTTCCTGATCGCTGATTGATGATCCAGGTACAAGATATTATTTGGAATGTTGGAACAGGTACCTCTAGGGTTCAAATCAGTGACACTTAACGAGGATTAGGCTCACAATAATTTCCCCTCCAAGTATTTGGGGAATTTTCTAAGAATTTTTGTGATGGATAACCAGTGCATTTTATTAATTTAGTTGGCTCTTGTATTTTAAATCAACTTTAAGTCAGTAAAAGAGAACTTTCTATTATCTAAACTGGAGCACCCAACATAAAAGGTTCATAAAGCTAAGCTTAGGTCTATGACTATAGAAATCTGTAAAATTATTTGAAGAGTTTTAGAAATTTAATAGAGGTCCAAAGAAGAGAGTTTATTAAATAATGAACCCCAAAACACTTAGACATTTTAGTGCTTTCTCGAGATTTATGACTATATGTACTTGACTCAATTCACCTATGGACTACCTAGGCTATGTTTAGGGTCTCTCCACCCTTTAATGTTGGAAGTTAACTTGGTGGAAAAGCCTCACGTTAAATCTAAAGTATGATCTTATGTTGTTATGGGTGTAATTATGGGCGGAAGATGTAATTGCCCGTGTGAGTTACTAGAGAACTATATGGTGTGGTTATGGTGCTTATTATTCACTGTAGATGATTAGTAGATGACGCATGTGCTTGTTGTGGTAGGTCTTGTCGGCTCTACCGAACAGATCACACTAACGGGGAGTATTGAGATAACATACTCTTAGGCTATGAAGCAACATAGTTCCATATGTAACCTTAGCTTAGGTCGTGTTCCTAGGTATTAGATGTAACACCTCAATTTTCCTTTCAATTGTAGCTTTAAGAAACCCTTGAGGGTTGGGATAGGTTTGTGGAAGTTCAATGTCACTTGGGATCTGTTTAGTGGTCATTTGAAGGGGTTTCTCACTCTATATGGGTATGCACACGGTCGTGTACAATCCCTAGAGTTGAAGCCTTCCAGAAACATCCCGAGCATAATACGTCCTAGAGGAGGCCATGTCACTGGCCATGTAAGTGGACGTGACGTGTGACACGATCTAGAGTAAGCCATGTCACTGGCCCTGTCAGTGGACACTACTCAGCACACGACCTGTCCAGGCCATGTGCCAAGGTGTGTCTAAGACCAGGCTAAGCCCGTTTTGAGAAGTTTTCTGGATGCAGAATAAGTCCATGTACACGGTCGTGTGGGAGGTTGTGTACGGGGCCATAAACATTTATTTTGGCTCATTTTCAGCCACTGGATGTGGGTTTGATGATCTAATGGATTAAGATTGATCCCTAAGCTTATTTGGAGAGGAATTGGGGGTTTAGAACCCCTCATTTGGCATTGAAGACTCTCTCTCTCTCTCCAAGATTTAGAAAGAGAATAGAGAAAGAGAGCTTGAAGGAGGAAGAAGAAGGTGTCGAAGCTAGAGATCTTTGATCATTTTTTGTTGCCACCAATGCATAAGGAATCACTCTGCGCTTCTCCTCCACCCATTTTCTTGAGGCTTCATGGCTGGAAAGGAATGCACGAAAGTAATGATGCCTCTCCTCGATTTAGGACATTGTATGCCCATTTCAATTTTGTTATTCTCCCATAGGCAAGTCTCATTTATTAATTATTGGAGGGTATTATTAAAATCAAGAAATTGGTTCACAAATGTTCAGACCAAGAAGGTAGCCTAAGGTAACTAATTGATCATGCGGTCAAACACCATAGATCTGATGGCAAGTGTTGAAGCCAAGAAAATCCCGACTCCAAAATTCGGATCATTGCAGTTGGAGGCTACTCACCTAGCAATGAGACTAGACGGCTTGACTGGCAATGATGAAGAGGATAGAATGGCAACAACAAGACCCCAAGTGCTGTGGTAGGGAGGTCCCACCACGTACTCGGAAGCTCAGAAGAGACTTCTCCTCCAAAACAAAAGAATGACCGAGCATGGTACTAGGAAGGCACTGACTTGGGAGAATCTCACCTATATGGGGGGGGGGGGGGGGGGTGAACTCTGAATTTTTCATTGCCATTCCTGGTACCCATGGGGGTCTATTTATAAACAAATCTGGAGGGGGGGGGGGGGGGGGGGGGGGGTGGAGGTGATGCAGACGACTATGCCTGCCCCCTGCGAGATATGATAATTGAACCTGATGAGCAGGCGACTAGGTAAGGATGTCGGCTAGGTCTGGCGCGTTATATTTGATAGTCGCTCATAGGCGAGTAGGTCTGAGGGCTGACTGATAGTTGTCGGCTTGTGCGAGTAACTTTGAGGCCTACTTCTAGTCGCCTCTTTGGGGCAAATAACCTTGATACTTGCACTTGGTAATTCATGTTGGATCTGTAGGCTCCCTTAGAGGGGGGGGGGGGTGAATAAGGGTTTTTCGATTAATAAAAATGGTAAAATGAGTTCTGTCACTACCGCTTGCGGAAAGTAGTTACCGCTCTGCGGTAGCGCTCCAGAAATTTAGAATTTCTTCAAAAATTGTGTCAAAGTGATTTTTTTACAAACTCTTGAATGAAATAAAATCTTAGAAAATCAGAGAAGATGAGAATTGATTTTATTTCAAAAGATAATTACAAGAGTATTAATTTCAATAGCACTTAAAATTGAGGCGATATAATAAAAACACTTTTTGATTCTTCACCGATCCTTCTCCCAAGGACCGGTTGGCTATAGACTATCTTCCCTAAGATATGACATCTAACCTTCCCTCTAGATCTACACCTAAACCTAGTCGCCACACACACCGCGACAAATTCTCCCTAAACCTCACAAGGCCTAGTCGCCCACCCCTGCGGCGAATTCACTACCGTTTCAAAAGTAAAGAGAAGAAATACAAAGTAAAAACACTCCCTATATAGAAAAGCTCAGAAAGAGACGAAGGATCGTCATGAACATCATTGGAGTTGAAGCGTGCGTCCTTCTTTAAGTATGACCGTGTTGAAATATCCTTCTCACTCTTGTTCTTCAATGATGGAGTTTGGAATGCTTTGGAACTCAGGGATGAAGGCTCTCACGAAAGGTTGGATTTGTGGCTTGTTTTCACACACGTGAAAGAGAGAGATTCATCCTTTATATAGGCAACAGAAACTACCGCTCAGCGGTAGCATCATGCATGTTATCGTGCTGCAATGTGTCCGTCTTCACGGAGATCGTGCTAACCACAACAGATCATGGACCTACCGCACCACAGAAAGAACTAACGCGTCGTGTTAAATATCATCATTTCATCAATGAGAAACCGTCTGCTGCCAGCCTTCAGATGTCATCCCATCTACCGCCAACGGTACGAGTTACCACTCCGCGGTAGCTCTAAATTCTGAGCGCCGTGATCATTCTGCATTGCTCTTTTTTAGGAGTATAGTTCCTGTACACTATAAACACACGACAAGCAAGATCAAATACATTGTGGAATTTGTTATTCTCAAACCAAGAGATGTGAAACACAACCTCCAATAATCTCCCCCTTTTGATAATAACAAATTCTCTAGAAAAAATAATAAATATAACTAGAGTCGTGTTTATAGTATATGTTAAGCGTGATAAAACGTGCATACTCCCCTTATATGGATACTCCCCCTACATAATAGATTTCTTCAATTTATTCTCCCCCTTAAATAATAGATTTCATCAATTTATTCTCCCCTTTTTGGTATTATCAAAAGAAGGTGGGAAGAGTAGATAAAATATGATCTAATGTGAATTATGTAGAGATTACAATTTGTAGAAATAGTAGACACGACGAAAGCAATCTTGAATATCTTTAAGTCTTCTAAAGAAGGTAATATATCAAATTTGGAGTTTAGAAAGAAGATGATTGAATTTAGGTACAGAAGATGCAAGCAAGCAAGAGTACAAATACCAAGAAAAGATATGTTTTACAATGTAAATTAATTTGCATTTCAAGTAAACATAAACATTGTAAAGATCAAGCTTTGTTATCTAGTGCTTTCACCTAAAATTGTTGAGAATTATGTAGCTAAGCTTTTAGAGTCCAATTCACATGAGTGGAAGTGTTATAAAAGATAATGATGTGTTTAAAAAGGTGTTTTGATAAAGTATACAAATGTATAAATCAAACCACATGAACATATGGAATGCAAAAACATATCTTTAAATACACATAAATAATTTTACTTTCACATATTTCAATGCACAAAATTTTTATTTTTTACAAAGAGAAGTGGTGAATTTTTTGTTTGTACAAGGCACTTTATAATTATTGGCCAAGGTGCTCAACCTCACAATGCTCATTAAGACTTATCAGGATGGTGAGTAGTGCTTGGTGAAGTTTTCCTTGTCATTGATTATTTGCTTTTTAGTTTAGTGACTAAGGACTCAGAATTCACTTTTTTTACAAACATAAAAATTTATTTTATATACCACTTTTCTCTAATCACAAGTGCAAGAATTCAAGAAAGAATTCAATGATGTGTAGGTAATCTATTTATGTAATTCAATATTGTAAATTCTTATTCTGCACAAGCATGCAAGAATAGGATTTAAAAACACATGTAGATTATCAAAAAAATGTAAGTGAGATATTCATTACCAAATATAAAACTTCACTCATACTTAGAGGCATGCAAAAAACAATTCTACACATGTATTCTACTACCAACTTTATTGCACATTGTAAGATAATCTCAAGGCATGATATATTCAAGAACAATGTTATAAAGAAACTTGAAATTAAAATTAACCATTGTAAATCATCATTAAGTAATAAATATAATCATCCTTGATTTTAAGCAATGAAGCATTAGGCAGTTTTTTATTTGATTTAAATTTGTAGAAACAAAATAGAAACAAATAAACAAATGTAATAGAAGACAAAAACATATTTTTGTATTTGTTTTGAAGTTTTATCTTTGATTTTGATTTTTAAGGACAATATCAAAATGAAAATACATGAAACTTTCTGAAACCAGTGAAAATACAGTATAATAAATTTTTCAGGAAGGCAAAAATCAGAGAGGGATCTGATATAATAAGAATCAGCCTAACGCCAGCGGCAACAACTACCGCCCTGCGATAATAATAGAACTTTGATTTTCATGAAAAAACTCAGATTTTTTTGAGATTTTTCGCTTGAATATAATTTATCATTATGTGAGCTATATGATACAACAAGAAAATAAAAAAATAGAGAGAAATTGCTGATTATACATTTTAAGCCAGAATATTTAACACTCCCAATTCTAATCTAAGTATGTTGAATCTAGCATCAGGGAGAGGTTTGGTAAAGATATCTGCAAGTTGATATTCAGTTCCGATAAAATTGTTTCTTATATATTCCTTTTTAATATGATCCATAATAAAATGATGTAGGACATCTATATGTTTATATCTAGAGTGATGTACATGATTGTTAGTAAGATCAATAGCCCCGTTGTTGTCACATTTTAATTCAATGTTACTTAGATGAACTTCAAAGTCTTCTAATGTTTGAGTCATCCATAAAGCATGTGCACAACAACTACCTAGTGCGATATATTTGGCCTCGGTGGTGGAGAGGGCAACATAATTCTGTTTCCTACTCGACCAAGATACAAGTGAAGGGCCTATAAATGATATGTGCCACTAGTGCTCTTACGATCTAATGAACATCCTGTTGGTACATCTAAGGTAATCTCAAAGCAACCAAGTAGTTAGTCTCACTAACAACGCAATATGAGCCCATAGGGTCGCACATAAGAGTGTTTGTAGAAGTTGGAGGAAGGATTGTGTTGGTCTTACTCATATTGGATATGAGCGAAGTATCAATCCTATGACTCATTGGAGTTAGGTTGAGTCGACTAAATGTTCCACAGATATTATGAATATTGTATGGAGCATGTTGGCATGTGTTTAAGACGACATTGCATGTGTCGTCAAGATCATTAAAATGATATTGTGAATATCGTCGAATGATCACGACGACATGACCGACTATCACCCATGACGTATCGTCGAGTGCTAAGGAATATCGTCTTGACTGTCAAGATGATATTTTAAGTGACATGATGATATCGTCGAGATCGTCTCGACGATATAGGTCATCAAGACTATATCGTCTTGACTGTCAAGATGATATAGGTCATCAAGACTATATCGTCTTGACTATCAAGATGATACAGGTCATCACGATGATGAAAGTGCACAACGTGCCTCTGAGAATTCTTTAGAGGGGGGGGGGGGGGGGGGGATGAATAGAGATTTAAAAATTATTTCTATCCTAACTATGCATACAATAAAACACCTAAGGGATTATGCTTCAGCAACACCAAGATGCGGAATAAATGAAGTGCAGTGATTATTAAAATAAAGAAACAGTAAACAATAAATAAGGGGACAGCACAGAAAAAGCACAACACAGAAGACACAAGATTTTATAGAGGTTCCCCAAAATGTGGGTACTTCTCTCTTCTACCACATGGTAGGAATGCACAACATGTGCCTGAGTCTTTTGATAAGGAGACTCTTAGAACTAAAGATATTTTGATAAGGAGATCTTGAACCACTCAGATCTTTTGATAAGGAGATCTTGAATCACTCAGATCTTTTGATAAGGAGATCTTAAACCACTCAGATCTTTTGATAAGGAGATCTTGAACCACTGAATCCTTTGAAGAGGGATTCTTAATACATTGTATAGTTGTAGAAGTTGAAGGAAGAAGGAGGATGGAGAAGAAGAATTCTGTTCTCGGAATTTTGTAGATCTTTTAGCTTCTATTTTTCCCTTCTATGGACCTGCTAATGATGAACCCTTGCTTAAGATTGTGATGTTTTGCAAGGGTTATTTTCTTCATATTCTTTTGTCTTTCTTTTGCTTGCTTTCTGGCTACTATATGATGTTGATGAAGAAGTAGGTCAGTTTTCTGTTCTGAAAGAGCACTTGTTTTTCTCTGTTTGTCTATAATAGGGTTCTAGGAGGAAGAAGAAGAAGGGGGAACCCTAATCGACCAACTATATCAGATAGTGATAAAATGCTCTGTATTCTTCTCTCTTCTCTTCCTATTTATTGTCCATCATTAATTTTTGAATTCTTTTCCTCTTTTAGGTTGTTCTGAAAAGGCACAATCTTGGACAATTAATCCTTCTTTCTTCATTTGCTCACGACCCGTTTGCCAACCGTTTGAATCCTTTCCAAGAATGCTTTTCTTGTCTTATTTACTGTTTCTCTCCATTTTAGGCAATAAACAAGCTGTTGTAGAATGGTCTTTAGTGTTGTGGGCCTTTAGAGAGAGTTCTAAAAGGACAGCTAAAAAGGTTTATTTTTTAAACTGTATTCGACGCTGCGTTGACTTCATTTTCTCTCTTATCGACGTGCCTTCGAGTTCTTCTAAGAGCAGCTTCGAATTCCTTCTTGCTCTGGTTGAACTATGTTGTCGAGATTGCATCGATTACTTATCGATGTAACCGTTGAGTTGAAGACTTCATTTTGAATTTCATTGTCTGCGTCGAATTGTAGTCGACGTTGCGTCGACTTCAGATGGCTTCGACAGATACTCCCTTCTGTGTTGAATTGAAATCGAGGTTGTGTCGACTTCTAAAGTAACTTCGACATGCTCCTTTATCTACATTGACTCCTATTCGACGTAGCGTAGACTTGATATACTTTGACAAAAGGATTGAGTTGCTTGGACTTCTAGTCTGAGTTGCATTGACAGCAAGTCAAAGTTGCATCGACTTCTATTCGACGCAATTATTAACTCAACCCAAATTATGATTGTCTTGACCTGGTCTTGATACTCTGAGTTGAGTGTGACATCCTAAGATATCTAATGACCAAATTACCCTCACTATACAATGGGTAATAAAACCTAAGAGATAAAATCACTTTAGTTAATTTGTTAAGTTAAATCCAAGGAGTTTTCCCAACAATCTCCCCTATTTATCTTAACAAATTTTACAGATTTTGTTAAAGTGATTTTAGATATTCTTTTGCATAAACAGAGATAGATACAAGACAACATAGATAATTACAGTATGATAAAATGAGATCACAAAATATTTTATACATTTTCAAGTGTATTTTAATGTTCACCACACCACCTTCCTTTTTTTGTCAAGTGTATACATTGTCAAGAATTACCTGAGTTTCATTGCTCCTTCTCAGGGGTTTTCCTTTTTTCTTGAAAACACCTTTGGAATTATCTTCCTTTGAGCAAAGTTCATAGGCTCAGCATCTTCAGGAGACATTACTGCTTCTTCAGCAACATTGTCCTTGGGAAGCTCCCCCTGAATCTGTGCATTCAGCTCAGCATTATGAACAACTTCCTTGGCAATCTTGGCCACCTCATCCAGCAACTTATCATCATGGAGCTCCCCCTGAGTTGATGGAAGCTCCCCCTAATTTACTGCAGGCAGTGCTTCATCATCTTGTGTCGGATCAACCTGAGGCCTTGTAAGATGCTCCCCCTGAACATTTGCAGCAGGACTTACTGTTTGAAATATAGTAAGTGCATTAGGATTTTCCACATCTTTGTCTTCATCTGGTCTTGTATGGGACTGATCTTTCCTCCTTCTGAATATTCTCCCCCTTCTTAACCTTGATGGTAAGTGAGGTTAATAAATCCTTTGTCACCAAGGAGGATGACATGAACTCTTTGAGACTCAGAAGAGACCTCTTGGAGTCTAGGAGTTCAGACTCCATTTGGGAGTATTTCTTTTCAAACTTTCTGTCTTAGCTGTCCAGTAGGTCAGCAAATGTGCTGGAGGATAGCCCCACTTCTTTTGAGATTGCTTGCTCAATGTCAAAGGAGGGTGTAAGAGGGGAGCCATAAGCAGGTGGAGGTGGAGGTGTGAGGTTCTCATTTAGATCAAGAGGATCTTGGTAGGCAGGGGAAAGGGTTTGGTAGGTTTCTGGAGAAATATAGGTTGGTGGTGGAGATAGAACATACTGATTGTTTGGAAGTGGTGTGGATGATTGTTGATGTGGTTGAGGAGGAGACTGCAGTGTAGGTTCAGGAGCTGGTGTGGATGGGATGTTTTGGAAATTTTGCTATGGAATTACACCTTGTTGTGCTGGTGGATTATTTTGGCCTGGAGTATCTGGTACAATTATCTCCAAGTCCTGTGGTGCTGGAGAAAGTGGAGGAGAAAGTGCAGCTTGACCAGGCTTGAGAATCTACCTGGTCCATTTAGAGAAGATTCCAATATTGATCCTTTTTCCAGGAGGAATGGGCACTCCCTTGGACTTGCAGACCATTGGATAATGGTGGAAGAGCACTTGGCTCATGATCCTCATAAAGGCATTTTCCTTATTAGAGTATTTATGAGCAATTAACTTTAGGAGACACCTCCCCCAATTTATCTTCTTATGCAGAACTAGAATTCCCATGATTTGCAACTGTTGCCTGGGAATGACATCATGGGTTGATATCTTGTATAAAAAAACCTTCCCAACAATATCAGCTAGGAACCTGTATTCTTCTGCCACATATATCTTCTTGAGATTTATTGGCTTCTCCTTCCTGAACTGCATGAGATGCAAAGCCTGGCTGATTTCTTCCCCTGTCAATTCATCTGGGTTATTCCCAGTGGGTAGATCAAATGTTTGAGATAGTATTTCTGCAGATACACTGATATCTTGTCTAGAAATTATCCCTTGAAGGGACCCATCATCTGCTACATGGATACTGTCCTTTAATTCTATAAGTTATACATTTAGAATCTTACACCTGGTAGAAATGAGCTTTGTCAGACCAGCAGACTGAAAAGTCCTAGAATGGCCTTGAAACTTTCGGCAGCAGCATTGAAGGAATCCACATCCACGCCAAAACCAGAGTTGATCTTGGGTGGAGCCATTGGATTGCAAGTATCTGCAAAATACAACGAAGAGAGAGAGAGAGAGAGAAAGAAACAAGAATATAAGAGAGCTGGAGAAGGAGAGAGCCAGAGAGCAAGAAGATGAAAATTCAAAAGCGTAAAAGATTCGACGCTGAAGTTGCTTAAAAGAAGATGATTCGTCGCAACTTAGGGTTGAAGTCGAAGCTCCGTCGATAATTATTAATATTTGGCGCGCAAAAATATGTTGAGGCTGCTTCTAGAAGCAGTTCTGCGTGCACGGATATATCAACTTTGCATCGATTACCATTCGACGCAACTTTGAGATTGCTCAGTAATTCTTAAGTCGATGCAGGGATGTTGACGTTGCGTCGATTTATAATCGACGCGACCACGAAATTGATCAGCGGCTATTAAGTCGACGCATGCGTCGATATGAATTTGACGTTGCATCGAATAACATTCATATCATCCACTCTGATTGACTCTTGCGCTAGCGTCGAGTAGAACCTGACGATACGTCGAATTTTATTCGATGCAACTCTGAATAAATAGTTCTATTTTCTTAGAAAATTCTTGCTGTTTTTCCCAGCAATGCTGTTTATTGAAAATAGTATTTATGCTATTAATCTTTAAGAACTATTCAGATGATAAGGAGTTTACAGAAGAAATTACTCCCCTGTTGAATTTGGGTCTTTGTTAGACCATAGTTCTTTCTTCCTCTTCCATTCTCTCCTCAGAGGGGTCCTGCCCAATCCTGCATAATCAGCTCAAACATTAGAGGGAACCCATATTACCTTGGGCCCTTTGCCTTTACCATTGTAAGGTTCAATGAAAGAATAAAATGGTCTTACATGATACCCTTTTGGATGATAAGGAATGAGTTTCTCAAACCTATGCTTATTACCATGATACTGAAAATGTGCATAAAAAGAATCACAATATAGTATATCAACAGACTGTTTAATTATATTATTTTTGACTTTAGCATTTTGACTTCGGTTTTTAGGCTTGTCTAGATTAATTTTCTTAGCATTTCCCTTTTCACTATTAGGGTTTAATATATTGACTATATTGATTTTATCAGGATTATTGTTATCTTGATTCTCAGTTAATTCACTCCTCTCACTTGGTTGATAATCACTAGGTCTAATGAATCTAACTGGATTTTTCCAGGCTGGTCTACTGGTGATTTCAGTGCCAGTGCATGGGTCTGCTCCTAGACCTAGATGCTTAAATCTCATGGAGAGATTTGTTATGATATTTTTGAGCTTCTGACTCCTCCCATTGAGAGAGTCCTCAAAGGCTTTTGCATTTGCTAGCCCTTCTTTTAATTCTTGATTTTCATTTCTTATTTTTACCAGTTCTGATTCCTTATTATTAATTTCATCTATTAAGTCCTGGTTTCTTAGGTATACATCATCTTTCCTAAGTTCTTCTATCTCTTTCCTAACTACAGTGATTTCTTTTTGACTATCAAGGAAATCATTGCAAAATTCTTTAAAGAAATTTTTGAAATCATCAGAATTGAAATTAAAATTTTCAAACAAGGGTACCTGTTCTTCTTCATCATCATCTGATGACATTCCCAATGTCATAATGCAAGCTACTTCTGCTTCATCATCACTTTCAGATGAAGAGGAGCTTAATTCTGCTTCAGAAACACTCCAGGTTTCAACAATGAAACCCTTGGCTTTCTTCTTGTCTTTCCCCTTGGAAGACTTCTGCTTCTTTTTTTCATCCTTGTTGCTGATCCTGTCCCTTTGTTCTTGTTGGCACTCAGGAGCTATGTGCCCTGGCTTGTTGCAGGAGTAGCATATTAACTCCTTCTTTGGAGTCTTGTCATATCTGGGCTTTGAGCTCCTCTCTATTCTCCTTGAGTCTTCTGTCGTGACCCATTTTCTGATTCTCCTTGCTAGGAGACTGAACATTTCATCTTCAGGAGTGGAGGGCTCTCCTTCAGTAGCTTTCAGAGCAAGGCTCCTTTGGATAGGAGCTGGAGTTGTCTCCCTTTCCTCTAATTCAACCCTGTTCTTCAGAAGCATCTCATATGACTTATGCTTTCCTAGCAAAGCCTCAGTAGAGATTTCTCTATGGCATATGGACTCTCTGATGGCCTAGATCCTTGAATCCCATGAGCTAGGGAAGCACATGAGGATTTTATCATTTATCTCAGTCAAAGAAATTTCCTTGTGTAAACTCTTGAGCTCATTAACTATGATGCTGAATCTATCATATATCTCAGCAATAGATTCATCAGATTTCTTTTGAAAGTTCTCATATTGGGATATTAGAAGGGACATCCCATCCTTTCTTTCATCAGAACTTCCTTCTACCAGTCTGGAAAGAGATTCCCAGATCTCTTTGGCTGATTCGCAGTCAGCAACCTTCTGTAAGATGTCATCTGACATGGTGGATACCAGAATGTTCATAGCTTTGGCATCACATGTCTTGTGCTTCTTTTCAGTCTCTGTCCACTCAGCCCTTGGTGCAGGTTACTGTGTAGAAGCTCCACTGGCATCCTTCTTGTATGGGGCTGGAGGACCTATGATGATAACATCAAAAATATCCTCATCAATAGAGTTCATATATAACTTTATTCTGGCCTTCCAAAGTGTAAACTTATTTAGGATACACACTAGAGGTCTTGTTGAGGCATAATCCTTAGAACTCATTTTCTTAATAAAATAAATTTATTATAGAGAAATAAGAGTATGAGGTCTTTTTTATCAAGGTGTTAACCTTGTAATGATCAACCTAGCTCTGATACCAATTAAAAGTGCACAGTGTGCCTCTGAGAATTCTCTAGAGGGGGGGGGGGGGGGTGAATAGAGATTTAAAAATTATTTCTATCCTAACTATGCATACAATAAAACATCTAAGGAATTATGCTTCAGTAACACCAAGATGCAGAATAAATGGAGTGCAACAATTATAAAAATAGAGAAATAGTAAGCAATAAATAAGGGGACAACACAGAAAAAGCACAACACAGAAGACACAAGATTTTATAGAGGTTCCCAAAATATGGGTACTCCTCTCTACTACCACCTGGTAGGAATGCACAACCTATGACTGAGTCTTTTGATAAGGAGACTCTTAGAACCAAAGATCTTTTGATAAGGAGATCTTGACCCACTCAGATCTTTTGATAAGGAGATCTTGAACCACTCAGATCTTTTGATAAGGAGATCTTGAACAACTCAGATCTTTTGATAAGGAGATCTTGAACCACTCAGATCTTTTGATAAGGAGATCTTGAACCACTCAGATCTTTTGATAAAGAGATCTTGAACCACTGAATCCTTTGAAGAGAGATTCTTAAAACTCTGTACAGTTGTAGAAGTTGAAGGAAGAAGGAGGATGAAGAAGAAGAATTCTGTTCTCAAAATTCTGTAGAAGCTTTCAGTTTCTATTTTTCCTTTCTATGGATCTGCTAATGATGAACCCTTGCTTAAGATTTTGATGTTTTGCAAGGGTTATTTTCTTCAAATCCTTTGTCTTTCATTTGCTTGCTTTCTGGCTGCTATATGATGTTGACGAAGAAGCATCTCAGTTTTCTGTTCTGAAAGAGCACTTGTTTTTCTCTGTTTGTCTCTGATAGGGTTCCAGGAGGAAGAAGAAGAAGGGGGAACCATAATCGACAAAACTATATCAGATAGTGATGAAATGCTCTGTATTCTTCTCTCCTCTCTTCCTATTTATTGTTCATCATTAATTTTTGAATTCTTTTCCTCTTTTAGGTTGTCCTGAAAAAGGCACAATCTTGGACAATTAATCCTTCTTTCTTCATTTGCTCACGACCCGTCTGCCAACCGTTTGAATCTTTTCCAAGAAAGCTTTTCCCGTCTTCTTAACTGCTTCTCTCCATTCTAGGCAATAAACAAGCCGTTGTAGAATGGTCTTTAGTGTTGTGGGCCTTCAGAGAGAGTTCTAAACGGACAGCTAAAAAGGTTTCTTTTTTAGACTGTATTCGACGCTGCGTTGACTTCGTTTTCTCTCTTATCGACGTGCCTTCGAGTTCTTGTAAGAGCAGCTTCGAATTCCTTCTTGCTCTGGTTGAACTCTATTGTGTCGATTACTTATCGACATAACCGTCGAGTTGAAGACTTCATTTTGAACTTCATTAACTGTGTCGAATTGCAGTCGACGTTGCGTCGACTTCAGATGGCTTCGACAGATACTCCCTTCTGCGTTGAATTGAAGTCGAGGTTGTGTCGACTTCTAAAGTAACTTTGACATGCTCTTTTATCTACGTCGACTCCTATTCGACATAGCATCGACTTGATATACTTTGACAGAAGGATTGAGTTGCTTGGACTTCTAGTCTGAGTTGCATTGACAGCAAGTCGAAGTTGCATCGACTTCTATTCGACGCAATTATTAACTCAACCCAAATTATGCTTGTCTTGACCTGGTCTTGACACTCTGAGTTGAGTGTGATATCCTAAGATATCTAATGACCAAATAACCCTCACTATACAATGAGTAATAAAACCTAAGAGATAAAATCACTTTAGTTAATTTGTTAAGTTAAATCCAAGGTGTTTTTCCCAACAGACGATATCGTCGAGATCGTCTCAACGATATTCAGTGATCACGACGATACACATCGAATACTCCTATTAAGGACTGGGTTTGCGGATATCTGATTTTATGCCCTGTGTATAAATTGGGAACAGATTAGGTTTTCCCTAGGGTTTTATCGAGAAAGAGGCGGAAGTGTTCCGCAAAGGGTTTTCCGCAAGTTCCCGTCCGCCGTCATCGCCTCTCCCTTGTCGGATTTAGCAGTCCGTGGGAGACGCTGAGAGCACTTCTTCTCCGACCCAGATCTTGTTTGACAAGAGGCTTGGGGTTCTCCTTCACTCGTGTGGACTGCTATAAAGGCGCGAATACACTTTCTGTTCTTTGAACTCAGCAATACGATTTTGGCGATCCAGATTTGGAGCATCTTGATTAAGTGTTTACTCAATCCCTTTCTGGTATATTGCAATGTGTTGCTCTTTTGTTTCTTGATCCATGAATTCGCAAGATCCTGTAACTGTTTCATGGTTGTTCTTGTTTCTTTATTCTGCTGCGCGCATGTGATGTACTGTTTATAGAAAACCCAATTGTGGTATCAAAGCCAGGTTGCGCGATCCAGTGCGTGTAAATCAGAAATTAAGAAGTGTTTTAAATGTCTGGATTTCTTCCTGGTACATCATTTTGATGTATTTTCTGAATGGTTTCTGGTGGTGTTCTAAATGCACCTTGGAACCCCGCCAGGAACGCATATGATTGTGTTACGATTTTCATGTTTCAAAATTTTCTTTCTCCTTTGCAGTAATCGTCCCTCGGAATGGTTTGTGAAACCAAATGCCTTAGATTTTGAATCTGACATTGAGAGACGAGCTTGTTTACTGCATAAGTTGAGTTGTTTTTCTAGTGTCCAATGCATGTAAATTTGGAGGTTTAGAAGTGTTCAAAATGTCCAGATTTAGCCCCTTTTATCAAAGTGTTGATAATTTTATTTTGTGCACATCTGAGATGTATTTGGATTGTGAATGTGCACAATGATTAAATGTTAATCGATTATCATAAAATCCCTTTTCAAATATTAAGTATACGGATGCCTTCCGATGGATGACACTCTTCCTGCCTCGATCGATGAAGTGTGGCCTTGCCAAAGTAAGGTGCATTAATCTATCTTGGTAAGGGTGCGAGCGGATAATTGTGATATCTCACTATCGACATCAGGTCCAACTTAACTAGGTGACCTCAAAGGTTGAGTACCTAGAGGCATAGGGATGACATGCACTATTTGATGGATGCGAATAAAGAGTTATTCACCAACCATACAAGAGTTGCATAATGATGCAATTGGCAAGTGTTGTCTACCTAAATAACCACATTATGAGAGGAACGCCAAAACAGACTCGTTGTGTTGGTGAAATACGGATCTTGTCCACTAAGAGAGTAGTTCGCATAAAATCTCCGAATTGATATTAAGGGTTATCAATTTGAGTAAAATAGTGGGGATATTTAATAAAAGTTCTTATTAAATAAAATGTATTTTGAAATATAATACTAAGATTTATTTCGCATGATTCTTGTAGAACTTCCATGGCAAGTGGATCACACTCCACCTTGTCCTTGAGAGCTATCCTTGAGAAGGAGAAGCTCAACGGGACTAACTTCTTAGACTGGTACAGAAACCTGAGAATTGTTCTTAGGCAAGAGCGCAAGCTCTATATCTTGGAAGAGGATCCCCCCAAAGTGCCGACCGGGTCCTGAGTCGACAAAGATGCTTACAAGAAGTATCAAGATGAATCCTTAGATGTTGAATGCCTCATGCTCGCTACCATGAACTCTGAGCTTCAGAAGCAACATGAGAATATGTGTGGTTTTGAGATTATCGAGCACTTGAAGAAAATGTTCCAAGGGCAAGCTCGGCAAGAGAGGTTCGACATCTCTAAGGCTTTATTTCAGTGTAAAATGGGAGCTAGAGACCTAGTGGGAACTCTTGTACTCAAGATGATTGGGGACATCGAGAACCTTCAGAGACTGGAGTTTCCTTTAAGCCAAGAGTTGGCTACAGATCTGATCCTACAATCATTGTCGGACAGTTACGAGCAGTTTGTCTTGAACTACAACATGAATGAGATAGATAAGACACTGCCCGAGCTCCTAGGCGTGTTAAGAACTGCCGAGAACAACATGAAGAAGACCAAGCATGCTAGTCCCATATTGATGGTGCATAAAGGCAAGGCCAAGGGATTCAGGAAGACTAATGTGGGACCTAAGTCTTGCCTTGATCCCAAATCTTTTACACTGAAAAGGAAGGGATTAGCTAAAGAAGGAAATTGCCACCACCGCGGCAAGGCAGGGCATTAGATGAGGAACTGCCCCCTCTACATCGTGGATCTGAATAAGAAGGGAAGTGTGACTTCCACTTCAGGTATATTTGTTATAGAAATAAACATGTCCTCTCCTTCATCTTGGGTATTGGATACCGAATGTGGTTCTCACATTTGTATGAATGTGCAGGAACTGTCAAGGAGAAGACTGTTGGGTAAAGGAGAGGTAGACCTGCGCGTTGAAAATGGAGCAAGAGTTGATGTCGTTGCCGTTGGAGTGTACCGTCTTTCCTTGCCCACTGGTCTTATTATAAAACTTGATAATTGTTATTTTGTTCCTGCTATAACTAGGAACATCATTTCTATTTCATGTTTGGAAATGAATGGCTTTTCTTTTATTATTAAGAATAATTGTTGTTCTATTTATAAGAATGATGTTTGTTATGGCATTGTTCAAATGTTTAATGACTTGTATGTTTTGAGCATAAATCATCCAATCTATAACATAAAAATAGCAAATGACTAAAAACTAATGACTCTAACCCTACATATCTCTGGCATTGTCGTTTGGGCCATATAAATGAGAAACGCATATCCAAGCTCCATAAAGATGGACTATTGGACTCATTTGATTATGAATCATTTGAGAGACGTGAGTCATGTTTATTAGGAAAAATGACAAAGACCCCTTTCACTAGTTGTAGTGAGAGGGCTGATGATCTCTTGGGTTTAGTACATAGTGATGTATGCGGCCCATGAGTTCTATGGCTAGAGGTGGGTACTACTACTTCGTTACATTTACTGATGATTTCAGTAAATACGGATATATATATATATATATATATCTTATGAAGTGTAAATCCGAAACCTTTAAAAAGTTCAAAGAGTTTAAAAATGAAGTAGAGAACCAACTGAGAAAAAGGATTAAAGCACTCTGATCTGATTGAGGTGGCGAATACCTAAGTTATGAGTTTCATGATCATCTAAAAGAGTGTGGTATTGTATCACAACTCACTCCACCTAGAGCACCGCATTATAATGGTATTTCTGAGAGGAGAAATCATACTTTGTTAGACATGGTGCGATCGATGATGAGTCATGCAGATCTGCCCGTTTCCTTTTGGGGATTTGCTCTAGAGACTGCTGCTTTCACTTTAAATCGTGCTCCAACGAAAACGGTTCTAAAGACACCATATGAGATATGGACTGGGAAGCGTCCTAGTATGCCTTTTATTAAAATTTGGGGCTGTGAGGCATACATACGACGTCAAATGTCTGACAAGTTGAAACCCAAATCGGATAAATGTTATCTAGTGGGGTATCCTAGGGAGACCAAAGGGTACTATTTCTACCTGCTGTCTGAGGGCAAAGTATTTGTCGCAAGGACTGACATCTTTTTGTAGAAAGAGTTCTTATCCAGAAAGACTGCAAATGTAGAACTTGAAGAAGTTCAAGAACCACAAACCGAAAATGAACCAGAGTTGGAACCTGAGCAAGGACTACAAGTAGTAGTAGCTGGAGAGCCTGCTCAAGAAACACAAGTCCTACGTAGATCTGGTAGACCATGATTTGAGCCTGAGAGATATGGATTTCTCATGTCTCAAATATGTAATGTGTTGTTTATGGATCATGATGATGAGCATGCAACCTACCAAGAGGCTATGAATGGACCGGACTCCGAGAAGTGTCTCTGATTTGATTATATCATTTGCTTCCTTTCCACGACATCACATTATAGCAAAGGCTTCTTCCGTCTCCACTTCAGTAACATCTACTTAACTGCTAATCTCTGTAAGATCAAACGATTGAGATATGAGGGATGCCTTTAATATGATCTAAGAATTCCATACAATAGATGTAATGCTCGAGCTATCTCGTATTATAGCACTCCGACAAAATTGAATAACCTCATTCACTATATATCTTTTTCGTCAAAGAGATCAAATGTTCCAGGTGATTGTTTCTTAAAAGCTCAACAATCTTTTGGTATTTACCAGTATAGTTTTCAAACGAATTGAGATCAAGCCAGAAACTGGTATTGACCATCAATTTTTTGCCTGAACACTCGGTCGGTGTTCGAGCATCCGGTCAGCGATCATTGACCGCCGATCGATGATTCTGCATGAACTTAGAGAAATTTTAGTAACTTGTATGACTTCTTTAGGAGGACCTCAATCTGGGACAAAGGGGCAATACGCTCTACACATGCTTATGGCACCGCTTGGTAGTTTATCTAAACCATCTAAACCACCAAGTGGAGTCGCCCCCCCTCCCTCGGGCGCAGCCGCGCCATGCCCGCCTTCAGGGGCGGTCGAACCGCTCTCCCCCGTAGCTAGGTTGGGGTGAGTCCCCCCTCTTCCGGCTCGCCGCCTGCTTTTCGGGCTCCGGGCTCCGCTCGGAGCATTCTCACATTTCCGACTCGGCTCGCTCACTTTTTGTCTTTCTAGCACGCTCACATTTCGGGCATGCTCACTTTTCCGACTCGGCTCACTCACTTTTTGTCTTTTCAGTTTCTCACTTTTCAGGAACAACTTGTCGCCTTTCCTCGAAGGGCGGGACGGTCATTTACGAAAAATGGTGATCAGTGGGCTCTGAACCGGAAAATATGATTCGTCCTCCCAGGTGGTTATGGTGGTTACAACGGTAAAATTACCGGGCTACCCCCGGCCAAAGCTATAAAAGGACCCCCTAGGCTTTATTTGAGAGGATCCCGCCTTGAAGACCAGAGAGAGCTCCTTGAAGATTTCCACGGATTTCTCCTTCGGCGCTTGAAGATCTCCTTCGTGGACTTGAAGTTTTCCTTCGTCCCGAAAGGCGACTAGGCAGTCTCACTTTTGTTCTCACGAATGCGGACATCGTTCTCGCTTTCGTCTTCACGAAAGCGGACAAGGCATTCTCACTTTCGTTCTCTACCGTTCTCAGAAGAAAAAGACTTAGTTTTTTCGAGAGGTGGCCTGTCACCCTCGGAACGTTCTCTCTCTCTCTCTCCCTCTCCCTAATATTGTAACGAGCGGCGGCCTGTCACGCTCGAATTCGTAACACCGGATTGTAACCTCTCAGAAGATAGTGAAGTTTGGTCGGCGCAGCCCCGGCCGCGTGGTTTTTTTACCCTTTCCGGGTTTTTCCACGTTAAAACGTCCCGGTGTACTCAGCGAATTTCTCTGTGACTGTTTGCGCGCTTGGTTCGCTCCCGAGCTAAGGTGGTTCAATTCGACCAGTCTACCAAGAGCACTAAGCGACCCGCAACAATTTGGCGCCGTCTGTGGGAACATTCCCAAAACTCTTTGAAGGCCAACTGCAATGGCAAGGAAGAGTGCTCGCACTACTGAAGGATCAGTACCGGAAGGACGCATCGACCCAGCTCCCTCCCACTCGCTCATCAATGCGCCTCTCGCAGAAGAGGCTGTGCTTGTGCCTGCGACGGTTCTGGAAGGTCACATTCGGCAAATGGAAGAGCAGCAAGCTGAGATGCTGACTCTCGTAAGAAACCTAGGGGCACCTCGAGTTCCCATTCAGCCTCCAGCATCAAACGCCCCGCCGCCCCCAGTTCCGAACCATGCTCCGGTCGAGGGAGCCATTCCGGAAGATGAAGTCTCTGAAGATTTCTCTGACGCTGCAAGCTCCGCACATCCTGCTCTGCCGGTCAGGGGACCGAAAGTTGACCCCCATCACCACCGCCAAGGAGGAGCTGCTCCCGTCCGAGCAGTGGAAAGAACCACGCGAGAGGAAATACGCGACATGATAGAAGAAGAGTACGCCCAAGCAGGACGACGCGCAACTCTCGCCCGCCGTCCCGCACACCACGGCTCCCCGTTGTCACCTCAAGTCTTGGCACATCCAATTCCGAATGGCTTCAAGCTTCCCAGCATCGAGACATTCGATGGGACGGACGATCCGTTGGAACATGTCAATCACTTCACCACCGTCATGAGGATTTATAGCGCCCCTGATCAGCTCCTCTGTTAGGTGTTCCCGGCAACCTTGAAGGGGCAAGCGCGCACTTGGTTCCACTCTCTGCGGAACGGGGCCATCAACAACTTCACAGAAATGGCACAGCAGTTCGTGGACCAATTCATAGCAAACCGCAGGATCGTCCGAGATCCCTCCCATCTCTCAGGGATTAGCCAAAACGACGGAGAGACACTCAAAGACTTCTTCCGACGCTTCACCTCTAAGGCTCGACAAATTCTGGGAGTCGACCCCGAACTCCTGCGAGGATTTTTCCTCTGAGGCCTCCGCCCAAAGTGGCTTCTACTCAGCTCTCATGATAGAGACCGTACCAAGTTACCCCGACCTCGTTCACCGAGTTGAAGCTCAAATAGTTGCTGACGAGGCCATCGAAGCACACGTCGGCAGTTCGAAGGTAGCCAAGGAAGAAAGAGGGGGTCAGATCAAGCCCCTCGTGGACGAGAAGAGCGGCGTGACGAGGGACGCCGTAACGATGAACGTCGCCGCGACCCCCGAAGAGACCTGGGTCCGCAGCCTCCCAGGGTCTACACTCCGTTGAATACCACCAGAACAAACGTACTCAACGCCATCCAAAACAACCCAGAACTCCGCGCACCTCGGGCGTTAGCCCCAAATCCAAGGGGCGATCAGTCCAGGTACTGCGAGTTCCATCGAGGAACTGGGCATACCACTGAGGAGTGCACCAGACTTAAAGACGAGATAGAGCGCCTCATCCGCCAGGGACTCCTGGGAAGATTCCTACAAGGCCAGATACCCAATCAGCCCTAGCAACCTAGGGAAGCAAGGGAGCAGCCTCCCGCTCCCCGAGGCGTAGGAGGAAGGCCGATGGTGGGAGAAATCAAAACGATCGCCGGACCTCCCATCTTAGCATCGCAAGTCCTCTCGATTGCCAAACCCATAAGAGACCACGAAGACAAGAAGCTCAAACTGGAATTACGATCGCTTTCGGAGAAGAAGACCTGCAAGGATTATGACTACCGCACTAGGATCCCCTCGTAATCAGCACAGGGATCGGGGACCTCTGCTTCAATGTGAAGAGAATACTAGCAGATAACGGAAGCTCAGTTGATGTCCTGTTTCTTTCCACTTTGCAAAACATGAAGCTCACGAAAGACCAGCTCAGCCCTGCAGCCGGGCCCGTCTACGGCTTCGACAACAGACCTGTCCCAGTTCAAGGCATGATCACTCTCCCAGTCACATTGGGCGAGTTTCCGAGACAGTCAACATACAACATTCAGTTCGTAGTGGTGGAATCCACTTCCGCCTATAATGTCATCTTCGGGAGACCGCTCAAGTCTATCTTTGGGGCAGTCCCGTCTATTCCACATCTGGCTATGAAGTTCCCAACTGCCGTAGGCATAGGAGTTGTAAGGGGAACCAGGAGGCAGCCAGAACCTGCTATCTGAAGCAAGCTCAACCAGCAAAGGCAACCGCTCTCAACATCAATAACTTTGATCTGCGAGACGAAGCTACTCTGCAGCGAGGAGCGCCCGTCGAAGGACTAATACAAGTACCGCTCTCCCAACAAGACCCAACTCAGACTGTTCAGGTCGGGTCGCTCTTGTCAAAAGAAGAGCGGGAAGAGTTCACAACCTTCCTACAGGAGAACGAAGACATTTTCGCTTGGAGCCCAGAAGACATGCCCGGGTAGATCCCGAAGTCATTTATCACTCTCTAAATATCAACCCCGCCTGCAGGCCTGTAATTCAAAAGAAGAGGAACTTTGCCCCCGAGCGACTGAAAGCGATCAAGGAGGAAGTGGACAAACTCCTGGAGGCGCGATTCATATGCGAAGCAGAATACCCCACGTGGCTCGCCAACGTGGTCATGGTAAAAAAGGCCTCGGGGAAGTGGAGAATGTGTGTCGACTACAGCAACCTGAACCAGACGTGCCCAAAAGATAGCTTCCCCCTCCCAAGGATCGATCAGCTCGTTGACGCGACGGCTGGACACGAGCTACTTAGCTTCATGGATGGTTATTCCGGCTACAACCAGATAAGGAGAACCCCGCGGACGAGGAACATACCGCCTTCCGCACCGACAGAGGGGTCTACTGCTACAAGGTGACGCCCTTCGGTCTCAAAAATGCCGGAGCAACCTATCAAAGGCTAATGAACAAGGTCTTCAAGAATCTTATCGGGGAAACGATGGAGGTTTACGTGGACGACATGCTAGTGAAAAGCGTCCACCATTGCGACCACCTGAAAGACTTAGGAAAGTGCTTTCAGCTTCTCCGTCGCTTCCAAATGCGGCTCAATCCCACCAAGTGTGCATTTGGTGTGACGGCGGGGAAGTTCTTAGGTTTTATGGTAACCCATCGGGGGATTGAGGCCAACCCCGAGAAGATCAAGGCGTTGGGGGATATGTCGCCACCTCGCTCAATTAAGGAAGTGCAACGCCTGAATGGGAGGATCACTGCGATATCCCGTTTCTTGTCACGAATGAGAGACAAGTACCTCCCCTTCTTCAAAATCCTCCGGGGAGCGCGCCACTCCGGCTTCCAGTGGACTGACGAGTGTCAGGTGGCGTTCGAACTTCTCAAACAATACCTGGCTTCGCCACCGCTTTTGTCAAAGCCCACCCCCGGAGAAACTCTATTTCTATACCTGGCAGTGTCGCGTACGACTCTTAGCTCAGTGCCCGTGAAAAATGAAGGAGAGGTACAACGACCAATCTACTACCTCAGCAAAGTCCTCTCCGACACCGAAACCAGATATCCAGCAGCGGACAAGACAGCCTTGGCCCTTGTCTTTTCGGCAAGGAAGCTTCGGCCCTACTTCTAAGCTCATACAGTAAAAGTATTGACACAACTCCCACTGCGAGCAATCCTCCAGAAACCAGAAGTCTCAGGAAGACTAGTGAAGTGGGTCGTAGAACTCGGCGAGTTTGACATCCAATTCCTGCCCCGACCAGACATCAAGTCACAAGTACTCGCCGACTTTGTTGTAGAGTACACAATCCCACCAGAAGCAGCTCCCGTCGAAGACACCACTAGCCCCCGTTGGACTCTCTATGTCGACGGTGCCTCTGGAGCTGAAGGAGTCGGAGCGGGACTGCTCCTCATAAGTCCCGATGGGATCACCTTGGATTACGGCCTCCGGTTGAAATTCCCTGCGACAAACAACATTTCAGAGTACGAGGCGCTGATCGCTGGTCTTCGACTCTCCATCAATTGCAAAGTAGAGAACCTAACTATCTACGCAGACTCTCAACTCGTAGTCTCACAAGTCGAAGGAGACTACGAGGCCAAGAGCGACCAGATGGCGAAATACCTCGCATTCGCAAAATTACTCCTCCAGAAGATCCCGTCATACCAAATTCTACACATTCCCCGGGAGCAGAATTCCAGGGCTGATGCTCTATCCAAGCTCGCCACTTCACCTTCTAGCTACCAGTCTCGAAGACGCCGAATAGAAGAGATCGTGATTCCGAGTATTCAAGGGTCGTGGGAGGTCGCAACCATCCACCAGGAAGAGTCATCCTGGATGACCCCATTACGAGCTTACCTCGAGCACAGACACCTCACTGAAGATCACTTAGAAGCGCGAAGATTACGGATGCGGGCAGCATCATTCACTATTGTAGACGGGGAGCTTTACAAGCGGGCGTTCTCGGGACCATACCTAAAGTGCTTACCGGCAGGCGAGTCAGACTACGCCCTCAGAGAAGTGCACGGGGGAGTCTGCGAAGAACATCTAGGCGGAAAGGCGTTGGCACAAAAGATTCTACGTCAAGGCTTCTATTGGCCAACAATGAAGAGGGACGCGGCCGAGCTGGTCCAAAAGTGCAGGAGCTGTCAGCTGCATGCCAACGTACCTCATCAGCCCCCGGTCGCGCTCTCCACACTCCAAAGTGCGTGGCCGTTCGCGCAATGGGGAATCGACCTCCTCGGCCCCCTACCTCTGGCTTCCGGACAGAGGAAGTTCATCATCCTAGCCATCGATTACTTCACCAAGTGGATAGAAGCGGAACCCTTAGCCAAAATAACAGAAGAGAACGCTAAATAATTTGTCTGCAAAAACATCGTATGCCGCTTCGGTATCCCAGCAACAATCTTTGCCGACAACGACACTCAGTTCACCGGGAAGTCCTTCACTAAGATGTGCGAGGACCTGAAGATCAACCTTCGTCATACCGCCGTGGCACATCCGCAAACCAACAGACAAGTAGAAGTTACGAACCGCACCATCCTCAAAGGGTTGAAGATGCGCCTGGAAGAAGCTGGGGGACAATGGGTAGACACGCTCCCAAACGTACTGTGGGCATATCGAACAACCGAGAGGACTCCCACAGGAGAGACGCCATATAACCTCTGCTACGGTACCGAAGTCGTCATCCCCATCGACATCGGCATTCCGAGCACTCAGGTGCTAACCTTCGATCCCAGCAAGAATGACGGGCTGCTTCGAGAAAACCTCGACCTAATCCCCGAGGTCCAGAACGATGCCGCCCAGCGTGCCGCCTCTTACCAAAGGCGCGTAGCCCGGCTCTACGACAGAAGGGTGAAGCCCAGACCAATCAACATAGGAGATCTCGTCCTACGCAGCATCGAGGCGGCTGGAAAGGGCCCCCAAGGAGATAAACTCTCACCCACATGGGAAGGTCCGTACGTCGTCACTGCGATCGTAAAACCCGGAACATACAGGCTCAGAACAGCGGAAGGAAAGACTCTACCACGCACCTGGAACGCCCAGAACCTACGCCGCTTCTATCAGTAACATCAAGTCTTCTATCAAGTATAAAGCCGCGAGCTCAGACTCGTGCAAACTTATCTTATATTATGTATGCAAAGCCGCGAGCTCAGACTCGTGCAAATTTATCTTATACTATGTATTGTATGCAAAGCCACGAGCCCAGACTCGTGCAAACTTATCTTGTATTGCAAAAACTATATGCAAAACGATTTTTACTATAAAAAAATTGTATGCTTCAACAACTATTAAGAAAGATCTTTATTTTGGGGCCCTGCCCCAGTGACTTCGCACCGCCATCGATTGAAGGTTCGCCCTTCTCCTCCGCCATAGAGTCCCGGCGCCGTAGGGGCCTGCCCCCCCCCCCCCCCCCCCCCCTTACGTTCGCCCCTGGTTTGAATACACTAGCTATTCACCGGCCATCTCGGGGCCCTGCCCTGGGGACTTCGCACCACCGTCGATTGAAGGTTCGCCCTTCTCCTCCGCCGTAGAGTCCCGGCTTCGTAGGGGCCTGCCCCCCTTACGTTTGCCCACGGTTTGAATACACCATCTATTCACCGGCCATCTCGGGGCCTTGCCCCGGGGACTTCGCACCGCCGTCGATTGAAGGTTCGCCCTTCTCCTCCGCCGTAGAGTCCCAGCGCCTTAGGGGCCTGCCCCCCTTACGTTCGCCCCCGGTTTGAATACACCAGCTATTCACCGGCCAAGCCTATATTATATAAAAGCCGCGAGCTCAGACTCGCACAAACTAATCTCTTGTTATTATTATAAACTCGCAGGCTCGAACCCGCGCAGACTCCTCCGTTATCTCGTAAAAGGCTATCAAGCAGTTCAGGTATCAACGCCTAAACAGAACAAGAGAGCAAAAGCAACCACACACTCATCCCTTGACAGCGATTCCTACGCAAGGCACCACAAAGAGAGCAATGTTCAAAGCTGCCACAGAAAAATCGAAACCTCCGAGCTCCCCCGCGGCAAAATTCGGACTCCGAAGGTTTGGGTGGCTTATGTTATATACCCGTAGAGGCCTTGGGGTGCGTTTAGGGAGAACTCCACTAAGGGGAGGCAGGGTCAACGGTCAACGCAGGGTCGCCCGAGTTGAGAGGGCCAAACCCGCCACTTTCACCGCCAACGCGCACGAAGCGCGCGTCGCACCTCGCCGTGACCGAACCCCGCTACTGGGGTACGGATAGCCCGCACCCCACTAGTGGGGTGCGAATTGCCGCACCCCCCATAGTGGGGGGTGCGGCCAAACCACACCCCATGTGGGGTGAGGCCAAGTCGCACCCCCTTTCGGGTGCTGCCAAGCCGTACCCCCCTTTGGGGTGCGGCCAAGGGGATTCGCCCCCCTCCCTCGGGCGCGGCCGCGCCGCGCCCGCCTTCAGGGGCAGTCGAACCGCTCTTCCCCGTAGCTAGGTTGGGGTGAGTCCCCCCTCTTCCGGCTCGCTGCCCGCTTTTCGGGCTCCGGGCTCCGCTCAGAGCATTCTCACATTTCCGACTCGGCTCGCTCACTTTTTGTCTTTCTAGCACGCTCACATTTTGGGCACGCTCACTTTTCCGACTCGGCTCACTCACTTTTTGTCTTTTCAGTTTCTCACTTTTCAGGAACAACTTGTCGCCTTTCCTCGAAGGGCGGGACGGTCATTTACGAAAAATGGTGATCCGTGGGCTCTGAACCGGAAAATATAATTCGTCCTCCCAGGTGGTTATGGTGGTTACAACGGCAAAATTACCGGGCTACCCCCGGCCAAAGCTATAAAAGGACCCCCTAGGCTTCATTTGAGAGGATCCCGCCTTGAAGACCAGAGAGAGCTCCTTGAAGATTTCCACGGATTTCTCCTTCGGCGCTTGATGATCTCCTTCGTGGACTTGAAGTTTTCCTTCGTCCCGAAAGGCGACTCGGCAGTCTCACTTTCATTCTCACGAAAGCGGACAACGTTCTCGCTTTCGTCTTCACGAAAGTGGACAAGACATTCTCACTTTCGTTCTCTACCGTTCTCAGAAGGAAAAGACTTAGTTTTTTCGAGAGGTGGCCTGTCACCCTCGGAATGTTCTCTCTCTCTCTCTCTCCCTCTCCCTAATATTGTAACGAGCGGCGGCCTGTCGCGCTCGAATTCTTAACACCGGATTGTAACCTCTCAGAAGATAGTGAAGTTTGGTCGGCGCAGCCCCGGCCGCGTGGTTTTTTTACCTTTTCCGGGTTTTTCCACGTTAAAACGCCCCGATGTACTCAACGAATTTCTCTGTGACTGTTTGCGAGCTTGGTTCGCTCCCGAGCTAAGGTGGTTCAATTCGACCGGTCTACCAAGAGCCCTAAGCGACCCGCAACAAATATATTGAAATTTCATAGGTAAACCAGACTCCTAAATTCTTACTCTTTTTTGGGCGAAATATCCAAATCAATCTCTCAACTTTAACCTCAATTCGGCTGAACTTTTATTTGTGTCGTATTAGTCTCAAAATTTTAGACACTTTGAAATAGGTTTATAGACTAACTTTCATTAAGTTTTTAATGATTTTAGATGTGACGGTCCTAAGATGACGATGTGACGCTAACGTGAATATTACGTGTTATTATTTTATAATAAAAGATAAATATTTGATTATATTTTGTGCCTAATTAGACTGAAATGTTATACATGACATAAAATAAAAAGACTATTAAATCAGTTAAAAACAGTTAAAAACTTAACGAAAGTTAAGTTATTAAATGTTATACATGACTATTAAATGTTATATTTTGTGCCTATTAATATCATCAAAAACAGTTAAAAACTTAACGAAAGTTAGGCTAGCGATCTATTTCATGCTTTATCCAAAGTTTGGAAACTAATATGAGAAAAATAAACGTTTACGGGCACATTTCAAATTAGGCTAATGTTCAGGGACTAATTCAGTTGTTTTTCCTTTTTTTTTATTTCAAACATTTGAGCAAATTTTCAAGCATTCTAGCTGGGAATATGAGATGATGCCGAACGAAATAGGCGATTGTTAATCGCAATCCGAAATTGGTTCGTCACATCCAAAAAATTCAGAAACACTTATTTTTTCTTACCTCCCTCATTTTTTAACCCGACCCCCGCTTACCCCATCTGCTCGCCCTTGACGCTGCCTCTGCACGTCAGTTCGCCCGCCGCCGCTGTCACATGTCTGCTCATCCGCCCACATCGCTCGTCAGTTCGCCCGTCGCCGCCGCCCTGCTTCTGCTAGCTCGGGCGAATCTCATAAGTTCTCCACCCCAATATTTATCTCCTTTAGCTTGATTTATCTTCGAGTAATTCAAAGGTTTTCAGCCAAGTCCTTTGTATCGTTTAGCATGATATTTATCTCCATTCAAACGAGCCGTTCTCTGTAACTCGTGTATTCTACAAGATATTTAGCATTATAATATATGACTAGTATTTAACATTCGCCATGAAAAAATAAAGCCAACTTTTGAGGGTGATTAGAATGTTTTCTTGAAAAAGTAATAACCCATGTTGAGGAAGCAATATCACATGAAGCTCAAAAAAGCAAAAAGAAAAAGAAACAAAATACTGCTCTTAAATAAATGGAGATATTAATATATTATATTCAGTACTAGGGATGGGAGGAATGGTAAAGCAACTTTTTTTTAGATAATAAATGTTTATTTAGGTGTATATTTAATTCTTTTGGTCAGATTGTGAGATTTCATCATTTTGGCAATTTGGGTCTTGTTTATAATTTCTTAGAATGGAGGTTCATCAAGTGATATCTTTGATGATGGGGACTTTAAACAAATATATGAAGCATCTTCATAACAGTTGCAGCATTGAATTTTGGCCAAGTGGTTCTTCATGCTGGTCTTAGCTAGAAAGCAACATAAGAGTGTGCTCTAGGTGGTTAACACACGCGTACGAGCGGTCGTGCATGCGGTTCTTGTATTCCCGATAACAATAGTACTATGTCACTCATCATCCCCCATTTTGTATCTTGGGAAATAGGAAGTCTCACATGAGACTGCGAGCGGCAGATGGATTATCAGGGCATGGGAAAACACATGTACGATTGGTCGTATTAAACTAATCGATTCTTACGTAATGTGGATAATTAATTTACATATGATGGGGACTTTCATCAAATAAGAGTATGCTAACACACACGCACGAGCAGCCGTGCATGGGGTTTTTGTATTCCCGACAACAATAGTACTATGTCGCTCATCATCCCCCATTTGTATTCCGGAGATAGGAAGTCTCACATGAGACTGTGAGCGGCAAATGGAAACGCATGTACGACTGATTGTATCAAAGTAACCAAATCTTATGTAATGTAGATAATTTAAAAAAAAAAATCTAGAGAGCTCGACGATCGCCGAGTGACTATCTCGACTATCGTTGAGCATGTGAGATTGCACACAAGGCATCGGTCATTGAGCAAATTAAGCGTAAGCTCGATGATCGTCGAGCGAGTTCGCGCCCGGAGGCTTGACAATCGCAGATCGGGTCGAGCGAGTTCGCGCCCGGAGGCTTGACAATCGCAGATCAGGTTCAGTACACGTGGGGCACTTACACGAAAGGGCAAATTGGGGATAACAAATTTTGTGGTTGGTAGTCTAGAAACAACTCCCATTTATATAGTATATTCATTTATAACATGAAGGACAGCATGTGAGATGCTTGACACTTTCATCGTTGGTCACCATGCATTCAGGGACGTCATGCAATGGCCGATGGAGTACTACTGCTATAAACTACACAAAGTAAACATGTGCCCTTGCTCACTAGGGTTTTCAGAGCAGTTTAGGACTTAGGGTTCGTTTGGCTCTCCGGCGGCGGCGGCGGCAGGGAAGGGAGCGGTAGCGACCGGCGATCGGGACTGGAGGGAGGGAGCTGAGTTCGGAGACGGATAGATTTCTCCGTTCGTAGGGGGCGACTGCTGAAAACGGCGGGGGAAGGAGGAAAAACAAACGGGTTCGTCGACGGCGGTGACGTTCGCTCCAATCGCACCGGAAGCCCGATGCCGCGACATTCAGAGTCTGGCTCTTTTGGGGGCAGTGAGAAAAGCTCTATTCCCACCGTCACCGCCCTTTTGTGGTTGAGGAGTTTTTTCAATAGGACTTTTTCATGAAAGATGTTTTGGGAGCTTTTTGAGCAGCCGGTTCAACAGGGCTTTCTAAAAAATGTTTTCTCTGCTTTCAGTTTTTCCTCTTTTATTTGAGAGTTTGTATAAAACACGCCCAGATCATTCACGATCCGTCTTTCTTCCTTCTCGCCGTTGCAAATAGTTTGTTCTCCCATTCGTGATACTTCAGCCATTGACATTTTGTACATTACTTATTTACGATTTATATAATATTTACTTATCTATGTCATATTTTTTGTAAAATATTTTTTTGAAAAGCACTTGAATGAGGATTTTCCACACAATCGATAACTTTTTCAAAACAGTATTCTGAAAAGCTCTAATGTCACCATTGATTTCTCATCGCTGTTTTTTCACCGCCACCCGCCGCCCCAAACAGAGCATTAACTTACAAAGAACATCGAATGTCTCGAGAACATCTAGACTTCGACTTTTTATATGATTTCACAGGCTTATCTGCATGACGTGCAATTTCTTCCTTGCACATTTGTAACGACGAAAGAGCAAATGTTGATGCATTTTTTTCTACCCTTGCCCTCTGGCTGGGGCGAAATTTTTGAATTCGACGAGCGGACTCCGATTCCTTCTTTGCTCCACTACGTGAACGGTTTACCAATCCCGATAGTTTTATTTAGATTTGATCGTCTCCCTTCGATCTTGCATGGGGCACGCGGACAGCGATCCCGGGCGGAGATTTCGAAACACCGATTGGAAGCAAGAATCCCTCCTGGCTGGGCCTTTGTTTGGAGAAGTTCTCTATGCAGTGCTAAGTTAGTGGTGGGACTTCCAACTAATAAAACTATACTTCATATATAAAGACTTCGACTTTTTTCTTGACTGCTTCAACAAATAATATAATAATTTGATTGCGTTATTAAAACAAATTATATCGCATCAATTTCAATAGTGAATTAATATAATTAACATTGATGGGGTTCCCTAAAATGTATTCGCTCAGACCCGTAGTTTTCCGCAGCGACCTCAATCGGATCGCGGTCGAGCCTAGCTAGTGCAGTACGGTCAGGAACGCACCTCCCCCTCACGGGAAACGGACAGTCGATAAGGCCGCACCCCATCCTTGCATGGTGTGGCCGAGGCCGGCCGCACCCCCCTTGGGGGTGCGGCCAATCCCTCACCCCCCATTGGGGGGTGCGGCCAAGCCCGCACCCGAAACCGCAACCCCCTTTGGGGGTTGCGGCCCAAACCGCACGCCCTTGGTGGGTGCGGCCAAAATGCACCCTCCTTTTGGAGGTGCGGATGCTCGCTTTAGGGGGTGCGGCCAAAGCCGCACCCCCCCCGTCCCTTGAGGAGTGCGGCCAAGGGAGCACCCCCTCGTTAATGGGGTGCACTCTCCCTCTTATGGCCGCACCTCTTCGGCATCGCTCGACTACCTTTTTTGGGGTCTAAGCTCCCACCACGCGCTCAGAACGCCTTCAAGCTCACATCGCGTGCTCAGAACGCCAATGTGCTCACCGCGCGCTGAGACCTCCCGCGCGCTCAGAACCCCCTGCGCGCTCAGAACGCCCGCGCGCTCACTGCGCGCTCAGAACGCCCACGCTCGTCGTGCGCTCCGACCGCCCGCGCGCTCAGACCGCCCGCGCACTCAGACCGCCCGCGCGCTCAGACCGCCCGCGCACTCAGACCGCCCGCGCGCTCAGAACGCTCACGCGCTCACCGCGCGCTCAGAACGCTCACGCGCTCACCGCGCGCTCAGAACGACTTCGCGCTCACCGCGAGCTCAGAAGTTCCCATGTTCGTTACGCGCTCAGAACGTGTCCACATTTGTAATGCATGCGACAGTTAAACTTTCCTAATTTCTTAGATTGCAGGTTCAATTCACTTGGCTCAACGCCGTAAACGAAGCTTCCAGAATAGCCCAAGCTGACTGAACTGCCTGGGGGGGCAAGACGGGAATATCCAAAAAATGGCAATCTGTGTGCTCCAAATCGACCCGCGTGATTCGTCTGTGAGGTGGTTACGGTGGTTACGACGACGAAATTACTGGGCTACCCCCGCCCAAAGCTATAAAAGGAGCTCAGTGCCTTCATTTCAAGGGACCTTGTCTTCTACACCTAAGAGAGCTCTGTTGAAGATTTCCTCTAGTTCTCCTTCGATGCTTAAAGATCTCCTTCGGCCTTTGAAGATCTCGCTCAAGGATTCGAAAATCTCCTTCGAGTGCTAGAAGATTTCCTTCACTTCGGAAGACAATCTTCCTAAGCAATTGGGAATCCCTCGGGTCCAGAAAGACGACTCAGTAATCTCACTTTTGTTCTTAGAAGAAGAAGCGTTCAGCTTTTCGAGAGGTGGCATGTCGCCCTCATAGTTCTCTCTCTCTTTTCACCATTGTAACGAGTAGCGACATGTCGCGCTCGAGTTCTTAGTTTCTAATTGTAATCCCCCAAAAGATAGTGGAATTTGACCGGCACAGCTCCGACCGCGTGGTTTTTCATCCTTTCCGAGTTTTCCACGTTAAAAGTCCTCTTGTCATTTATTAACTTCTTTTATTGACTATTTGCGCGCTCGGTTCGCTTCCGAGCTAAGGTGGTTCAATTGGACTGGTCTACCCGAGCACCCAAGCTACGCGCGACAGTTTGGCGCCGTCTGCAGGAATGGTGTTCCCAAAACTTTGCGAAGACTTTCCAAAGTCAGAATTCACTTCGCAACAATACTCATAACTGATAGCAATCGCCAGAAGGAGTGTCCGCACTACTGAAGGATCAATCCCAGAGGGGTGCGTCGATCCAGCTCCCTCGCATTCACTCATAAACGCGACTCCCGCGGAAGAAGCAGAAAATGCTCCCATGATAACGCTGGAAGTGCGCATGCATCAAGTGGAGGAGCATCAAACTGAGATGCTAACCCTACTGAGAAATCTCGAGGTTCCTCGAGCTCCTGCTCCACCTCCAATACCGAATGTTCCGCTCCACCTAGCCCCGAATCATGCTCTGATCGAGGCAGTGGTTCGGGAGGATGATGTCTCAGAAGAACTGTCAGATGCAACAAGCTCCGCTCATCCCGCTCGTCCATCCAGGGGACCAGAAGACGACCACCATCACCAACGCCGAGAAAGAATTGGCCCCGGGCAAGTTATAGGAAGAATTACTCGCGAAGAAATCCACGACGTAATC
Organism: Dactylorhiza incarnata; assembly: GCA_033032865.1. NCBI lineage: Eukaryota > Viridiplantae > Streptophyta > Magnoliopsida > Asparagales > Orchidaceae > Dactylorhiza > Dactylorhiza incarnata. Next base: position 4,646,736 of record JAWHQI010000130.1, read on the forward strand.
GTCGAAGAATACAAACAAGTTGGACGACGTGCCTCCTTTGTCCACCGCCCACTCCACCACGGCTCGCCATTAACACCCGAGGTCCTGGCGCATCCGATCCCACACGGCTTCAAGATCCCGAACATCTAGACGTTCGACGAAACGGACGATCCGTCGGAAAACATCAACCACTTCACCACCATCATGAGGACTTACAACTCCACTGACCAACTGCTGTGCCAAGTGTTCCTGGCAACACTAAAGAGACAAGCATGCACTTGGTTCCACTCTCTGAGAGAAGGTGTCATCAATAATTTGGCAGAACTAACTCAGCAACTCACCGACCAATTCATCGCCAACCGCAAGACCGTCCGGAAGCCCTCCCACCTTTCAGGAATATGCCAGAGCGGGGGAGAGAACCTTAAGGATTTCTTTGTCCGCTTCACTACCGAGGCACGACAAATTCCAGGGGTGGACCCCGAACTTCTACGAGGAGTTTTTCTTGGAGGACTCCGCCGTGGTGGCTTTTACTCCGCACTAATGCGGGAAACCGTGTCCAGCTACCCAGACCTCGTTCTCCGAGTCGAGGCCCAGATAACAGCTGATGAGTAAATTGAAGCACACCGCCAACAGTTCGAGAGGAGCTTGAAGAGGAAGAGAGAGGAGCCGCCGTCGCAGTCGGTTCCCAATAAGAACGACAAGCATCACAACAACCCCAGACAAGATCGAGGGTCTCGCCAACATCAGGACTGCGCTCCCCTGAACACTACCAGGACAAATCATTCTCCTTGCCATCCGCGATCATCCCTCTCTTCAGAGGTCGAGGGCTCATACCCCAAACTCCGGAGACCAATCTAAGTACTGCGACTACCATCGAGGTCATGGGCATATAACAGAAGATTGTTCGCGACTGAAAGCAGAAATCGAACGGTTCGTTCATTTGGCACAGCTCCGACCGCATGGTTTTTGACCCTTTTCGGGTTTTCCACGTTAAAAGTCCTCTTGTCATTTACTAACTTCTTTTATTGACTGTTTGTGCGCTTGGTTCGCTTCCGAGCTAAGGTTGTTCAATTAGACCGATCTACCAAAGCACCCGAGTGTCCCGCAACAAACATATTATATGATAAATCATGATATTGATTCCCCACCTTCTCGGGAGAAAACCGGTGCAAGACTAGTAGAATGTGTAGGAAATGTATAAAACATAGATTTCAGAATTTATAAAGAACATTGTTAAAAGCAGATTGATTTTCACTATTTACAACCAAATTATATTAACACACCATCATGTTATTACCACACTAAATATAAAATTTGCTATTCGCACATCAAAATGCTATGTTTTTTTCTCATCTTTTTTTATATGATTAATTAATAACTATTACAAAAATCTAAACATCCAAGATATCTCCCTTTCATTTCTGCTGAAATGAAGGCGGGTATAGTCAAAATGCTATCATATTTTCTCTCCATTTTTATATGATTGATAAATACATATCAATTTCTGTTGAAACGAAGGCACAAAGTACAATCAAAATGTAGGGCATCCAAAACTCTACCCATGACGATCTCAAATTTCGTACAATTTTTTTTATTTATTTTTCCCGATGACGAGACTACAAAGAAGTGCGTATTTTCTGAATATTTTTCACGTTTTATTTTCATTTCATTTTTTGAGTTGCGTTTGCTTTATTAGTTTGGGTGTCATTAGTTATCTCACTTTGGGGGCATACTATTAATATTTGTTGTAAAACCATGTGGGATGCCATTAGCTGGAATAACTTATGGTGAGCTACTATTAGTCAAGTGTGCTGATTTGGTGTGCTGGAATCTTAGTTGTTGGTTGGTTAAAATGCATGACTTGTATTTGACACTTGGCCAAGTCACATGTAGGCTGGTTTGTGCTTTGGGGCATAATTGAGGACACCTAAAGCTATGACTTGGTTTGGGTTTGGCTTCATCCTGCTGCTGGCAGTTTGGAGTTGTTGAGACTTTCCTTTATTTTGACACTTGGCTAAGCCAAGTGTTGGCTTATTTGTGCTGTAGGTTTCACTTGGTGACACCTCCTCTCTGTTGGTGTTGGTTGGCCGCTTACTCCCTGTTTATAAAGAGCCCAAGGCCCATTTCTTAATCCTTACCCATCTCTTCTCCTTCTTCCTGACTGCTTTTCCCGAGCTCTCTTTGTCTGCTAGCTGCTGCTCCCTCTTGGTCACTGCTCCCCTTTTTCTTCTGTGTGCCGCTGCTGCTGCTGGTTCTGTGTCGCTGCTGCCGCTGGTTCTGAGCCGTGTGATGCTACTGCCGCTGGTTCTGTGCCGCTGTTGTCGCTGGTTCTGAGCTGCCGCTGTTTCTGAGTCACCGTTGGTTCTGAGCCGCCGCTGTTGTTTTCTGTTGCTGGTTACTGACCCTGCTGCTGCTCCTTGCCGTGCTTGCTACCTTTGGAGTCCTAGGAAGCTTTCCGCCACACTCCGGCGATCCCTAAAGGATCGATTGTGCAGCGACTGCTTCCTCCATCTCCCACATTTCTTCTCCTCCCGTTGTAAGCATTCTTCTCTGTGTTTGTACAACATTTAGACTATTTCATGTTATGTATTCTCGCTGTTTGTGCATTCGTTGATTTTAAAGAGGTATTTTGGACGGCTTTGTTGGACAACACTTTTGAGAGGACGAAAGTCTAAAGGTAATGCAAATGTGAGTATTCTATTTCTTGAAATTATGACTAGTCAAGTATTTTCAATTTTTGTTGTTTTGAAATTTTAAATACAATGCCAGTGCATATGAGTTTTAACTCAATGATTAATCGCTAAAAAGAAAATGTGGGCGAGGGGAAAAGATAGCGATACAACTTTATGAGGGGGACTTTTTACATTTTTAATCTTCTATAAATAACAATCATTATAAAATACGGCATAGGAAAATATGAAGGCTTCGAATCCTATGATGTAGAGGCATCTACTGATGGATTCACCAGTAGGGGTGAGCCTACAATTACGCCCTTCGGGGTTGTGGCAATTTCACGTTTGCATCCCTAAGTATTTCCCATTAAATGTAACATAAATTATGGGGGCATTTCAGGAAATTATTTAAGTAAAGCATTATTGATTTTGTATTGTATGCATATTGTTATAAATCCTTGTTGCATGTATAACTGCTTCACAAAATTGTTGTCTTACATAGTCATATTTTTATGACTAACCTTCAGTGGATTTATGTTTTAGGCAACTTGAGCGACTCCTAGTACATTGCACAGGATCACAACAGAGTAGCTAGATAAGGAAATCGTAGACGCCCAGAAGTGGCATCGAATTCTTTGTCTCGACGAGTCATGTTTTTTTGTAAAGAGTAGTTACTCCTGTGTTGTGTTGTAAAGAAATCATTATCATGTATATGATTCAGAAGTAAAATAAGCTATGTTGTGTTTTCATACTATGTTACTGTTCCTGCGATACACTATTGAAGGCAAAGACGATTATTTTGGGAAGCCCAGAAATCGGGTCTTCACAATTGGTATCAAAGTTAGGTTTTCAATAAGTGTGGTCGTAGGTAGTACGACGATATGACACAACAATTAATATGTAGCCTAATTATGTAAACCTCGTTTATAGGAATCCGTTCAAGTATACTCCAATCGACACAGTCAACGCCGTCAGGAAAATCGAGAAGGACGCGAAGGTCAAAGAGGCACAATTTCTGAAGGAAGCGATAATGGACATCATCAACGACGCCCCTCAGATTTCGTACTAGCAATAGCAGAAGCGTTTAAATTAGTCTTTCCAACGTTAGCTGCGTTAGGACCCACACTTCCTCCAGTTGATCCTACACCAAGACAGCATCCAATGAACCCTCCTCCGGATCTCCCTCCAGTCGTTGTAGCACCTGCAACCCTCTACCGTCAAATGGACTATGACCTCAAGCAATTTATGGAGTTAAAACCACCGACCTTCGTAGGAGGCTTGTCTCCTTTAGAAACGAAAGATTTGATACTCCGCATCGAAACGATCTTCCAAGTTATGCGCTGCCCAGAGGACCGGAAGGTTGTGTAGTATCTAGTTGTCAACCTAAATCACCTAGAGGGGGGTGAATAAGTGATATCTGCGTCTTTTGCGGAATAAAAACTTAATGAAACAGAGATCACAGAGAATAAATCACAAGCACAGACGACACAAGGAATTTTATAGTGGCTCCCCAATCTTGGGTACTCCACTTTCCCGCCTCGCCAATCTAGCACCACGGCTAGCCTCGGCTACGTCACTATATCTCGGATCAAGAATGATCATGCAAACTCGGAGTCACCGCTCCTACACCTCGGAGACAATTCTCCTACAAACTCAGAGACAACTCTCCTACAACTCGGAGACAACTCTCCTACAACTCGGAGACAACTCTCCTACAACTCGGAGACAACTCTCCTACAACTCGGAGACAACTCTCCTACAACTCGGAAGATAAACTTCCTACAAGAAATAGAGATTGTGTACAATAAAATGATTAACAAGACATGTACAGATCTGAAATACTGTGATCTTCTTCCTTCTTGAGACTTGGAAAACTTTGGCTTGAAGTTGAGGAAGAAAGGTTGAAATCTCAGATCTGAACTTCTAGGATTCGACAAGATCCAATAGATATCTGTAGATGATTAGAGCACTGATCTGTCGAATCTTTTCTTCCAAAAGGATCGGTTGAATGAGAGAGATGAAGTTCTTCAACAATGGCAGGAGGTGGCAACTCTTTCATGATTCATCTGATTGAATAATAATAATTAGGTTTAGACAAGAGCTGATAAGGACCTTTTATAGCAATCGAGTCTAACGGTAAAGAGTCCTTGATTTAAGATAGAATTAACCTTAAGACACGTCACACTTGGCGTTGACAGCGTCAAACAAGAATATAAGATCCGTCAGAAAACAGATCTTAAAATAGGACCTTAAGGAAAAATATTTCTCGAGACAAAATGGATTTCTCGAGAAATGAATAGAGTTCTCGAGAGATGGTCTGCTATATCACGAGAAAGAGCTTAGAAAAGCTTTCTGGAAATCTTGAAAGAAATTTCTCGAGAACAAAATGATTACTCGAGAAATGGACTTGATTTCTCGAGAGAAGAATTGACTACACGAGAAAAACCTTAGAAAAGCTTTACTGGTTAACTGAGAAGGATTTCTCGAGAACAAGGAAGGCTTCTCGAGAAAAGATCTGATTTCTCGAGAGATGAAGTAACTTCTCGAGAAATGACTTAGAAAACTTGAATCTAGAACTCTGAGAAGGATTTCTCGAGAACACAACTGATTTCTCGAGAACCAGAAACGATTTCTCGAGAAATACACTTAGAAAAATTTAGAACCTTTTTCCTCCTTTCTTTTCTAGACACCATCAAAATTTTCAACTTCTAAGCATCAAGGTACTTGTCAAATGAAGTGTATCCCAATAGAGAGATCACACATGAGTCAATACCATGTTCCACACAATGAGGGATTACATTGCATGAAACTATGTTTAATGACTCACTGTAATCTGACATTGGTCTACACTACTTATCAATAATAACCTGCAAGTACACAACTAATTAAGAAACAACATCAAATACACAAGCAATTCAACTTGGTTCAAGAGCGACTTCTCACAAATCTGTGCTATTGTGGATACAGTACCCAATAATCTCCCTCTATTTGTAGAAGTCAGAACCATATACACTAAGATGAATTGCATCAAGATAAGACATAAAATATGCACATCACAAGAAAATAATAAGAAGTAGCAAAGACCATCAAAATCAAAAATTATATACATAATTAAGATTGTCTAGAATAATTTTAAATTCACACAGTCTTTCTAATCAAAAGAATTGAATGGTCCTCATTCCCTTTCTTCAGCAGCTGCTCTTCTTTTTCTTTTCCTGTCTTTTAAAGTATGCCTTAGGCTTTGGATAATACTTTGGATGTGGAGCTGGAGCTTCTAGATTATCCCATCCATGAGTTCTGAAATGGATTCTTCTCTTTGTCATGCTCATCTCATACTTTTGCCATTCTTCATGAATATAATAATCTTGCACTTTCATTCCACCTTCATTCACAAGCTTGAGGGTATCTAAGATAATTATCCTGGAATCAGGACTCCAAGTTTCTACAACCTCTCCTGCACTTCCCTTTCCAGTACCTTCTGAGCTTTTCCCTAAAATAGATTTACTTGTAGAGGGACCTTCTCCATATCTTCTTTTTCTTGACCCTGGCAGTTTAGATTGAACTTCAGATTGATCTGCTGGCCAAACTTGAGTGTAATTTACTGGAGGAGCAAAATCAGGTTGCACTTCAGGTCTTGGTGAGAACTGAGGTGGTTCAGGATGAATGGCAAACTCAAGAAATATCTCATTGTGAATCCATACAGCTGTATTGGATGTATATGCATTGACTTCTGCTACCTGCTTTTGAACACCAACATTTAATTGTTCAAGCTGATTAGCCCACAGTCTCTGAAGCTCAGACAACTGGTAACTCAACATTTCTGCCATCTTATCCTCCCCCTTTCTGACTTCTACAGATAGGGTTTGGATCACAGATTCTTTAAACTTGCCCACTTCATCAATGATTTGAAAAGTATTATCCTCTGCCTTTGTAGCTATAAAATTCTGAGCATTTTTGACCTGAACTGTTTCATTCATTACCTGACCAATACTTACAATTGAGTGGTCAACATCCTTACCTCCCAGATTAACAATCCTTTTCAGTTCATCAGTATTTCCTTGAATTTCAGCAAGTCCTCTGTTCATCTCTTTTTCTACAGCAAATATCCTTGTATGCACCTCTGTGATTGAACTTTCAATTTTTTTCCTTTGCTTGTTCAGCATAATTTCAATCTTCCTAAGAAGAGTATCTTCAACATACTCTGGTGGAGAAAGAGGTGGAGGAGGTAGAAAAGCAATCCTCCAATCTGGGATTTCTTCAAGAACAACAGAACTTACCTTCTTTTGAGCAGAGGATGGAACCACATCCTCACCTTCACTATCTTGCTCAAGCTGAGCAGCCTTGCCTTTGTCCACAGACAAATTTGGATCAATATTTTCTTGGGCAGAAGCATTAATCTCCTTCTCCCACTCAATATCTGCTGGGGGTGGAGAGTGCCCTTGCACTGAATCAGCACTATCAACATCTGCAAAATCAAGGTCAGACCCTGACCCTGCCATATGTACACTTGGGCTTTTCTCAGCAGTCTCATCTCCTACTGTATCAACAACTTTATCAGCAACATCATCTTTTTCAGCAACATCAACTGTATCTGTATTCACAACTTCATGATCCTTTTCTGGAGGAGGAGTACTAACTATATCATCAATTGTAGAGGATGGAATAGGATCTTCAGCAGGAGTTAGTGGAATTTCAGGAACACTTGGGTTCTGAGGAGCAAGGAGGGGAGCTGGAGAACCATGCTGATTGCCATCAACTCTAGAAGGAGCAGGCTCCCCCTGGGAACTTGCACTTAAATCCCCTAGTTTTTGGATTCTGATGTCCCATCTTTGAATGTTGGAAACATCCAACTTTTTCAGATGATGAAGAACTGCTCCCTTGGACATCTTAAATACCTCAGGGTAGACCTGGTTCAGATACAGGGAAAGTATTCGTGCATAATTTGGAGCAAGGAGACTTTCTTTAATTTTCAAAAATAAAAGTGATGCCCAATCACACTTTTTCCTACAAACCACAAATGTCATGAGACAGAATATATCTTCAGAAACATATCCTAGACTTCCAGTCTTGCACAGTAAAACTTTAGCAATGATGTCCACCAGCAGCTTCCCTACATCATTCATATTATTTCTTTTAACTGACTTTGTTGCTTTGTCTAAACCACAAAATGTTAAAGTTCGGAACCAGTCTCCATCTACAAGATCATCTTCAGATTCAACTGTTGGCAATTTCAGAAATTTTGAGATGGACTTAGAGGTTATCTTAACTTTCAGATTATCCACTGTGGATTTCAACACCTTTCCTTCCTTATTAACCTTGACATTCAAAAAGAATTCCTCTACTTCTCTGAATAAAATTCGGCAAGGGTGCTCCATAACAAAGGAAAGACCAGCAGCTTCTAGGAGATGGAAGAGATTGAGAAAATCATCTGATATTTTCTTAGACCTAATCTGACGAGCTCACTATCGACTCTTATCTTGGGTCTTGGAAGAGGTGCCATGGAATCAAGAGAGAAGAACGACTGTGCGACTGAGGATTGTCGAGGAGAACTGATCGGCCGAGAGATGTCGCGAGAGGCACTAGGTCTTTTCTCGGGGAAGGAATGTGTGAATTTAAGTTTATTCGTGAAATCTTATTTATATATATGTTTTTGATTTGACAGATAAAATAAAAGAAATAAGAATTTAAATAACAAGGCGCGTACCTGACCTTTCGAATTCCAGAGAGAGAATAGGAAAAGAAAACAGTATTTCTCGAGAGGCATAGTTATTTCTCGAGAGATATAAGTCATTTCGCGAGAGAAGTATTAGTTCTCGAGAAATAGCCGAACTAGCTCTTTAAGATCATTTCTCGAGAATGTATTTTGATTTCTCGACAAGTTGTATCATGTCTCGAGAAATTTGCTGAAGTATCTCTTTAAGGTTATTTCTCGAGAGATAATAGTCATCTCTCGAGAGAAATATCATTTCCCGAGAAGTATAGTTCATTTTTCGAAGAACTTTCAGAATTCCTTTGATAAGTCCTTTTCTCAAGAGAATTGCCATTTTTCGAGAAATATTAACTGTTTCTCGAAAAATCTCAGATATGACTTGAACTTTTCTTGATAAATTCAGATCTTTGCTTCCTTGAAAGTTTGAATAGATGAAGATCTTCCTGGATTCATTTATGATTTGATTAGGGCTCCATGTTGAGCATTCCAAGTTCTGTCTTGAAGAAAGAGAATTTGGTCACATCCAGCGGCTTCGTGAAAATATCCGCAACTTGCTTGCTCGTTGGGACGTAGCATAGATTGATGTCCCCATTCTCCACATGCTCCCGGATGAAGTGATACCTTAACTCAATATGCTTTGTCCGGCTGTGAGAGACTGGATTATTTGCAATTGCAATAGCGCTGGAGGAGTCGCAAAACATTGGGATGTCCTTGAACTTCATATTATAATCTTCAAGCTGATTCCTTATCCAGAGAAGTTGTGCGCAACAACTGCCTGCAGAAATGTATTCTGACTCGGCGGTTGAAATTGCAACACAATTCTACTTCTTGCTACTTCAGGAAATAAGTCTCCTTCCAAGGAATTGGCAAGTCCCGGAAGTGCCTTTCCTATCATCCTTACTACCTGCAAAGTCTGCATCTGAGAAACCAATTAGCTCGCTATCATTACTTCTTGGGTACCATAAACCAAGATTTGGTGCACCCTTAAGGTATCTCAAAATCCTCTTTGTAGCGGTATAGTGAGATTCCTTAGAGTTCACCTGATATCTAGCACATACACATGTAGAAAACATTATGTCGGGCCTACCAGCAGTAAGGTAGAGCAAAGAGCCAATTATGCTTCTGTACTTGATTTCATCGAAAGGTTTCCCTTTCTCATCCTTGTCCAGAGACATAGCTGAACTCATTGAAGTCCTCATAGAGGATGCACTTTCCATTCCAAATTTCTTTACCAACTCCTTGGTGAACTTCGTCTGAGAGATGAAAATTCCATCTTCAGATTGCTTCACCTGAAGTCCTAAAAAATATTTCATCTCACTCATACTGCTCATTTCGAATTTCCCTTGCATAAGTTTGGAGAACTTTTTGCAAGAATTGTCATCCGTAGAGCCAAAGATAATGCCGTCGACATAGATTTACACTAGCAGAATCTTGCATTTTACTTCCCTAAGAAATAATGTCTTATCTATCTTTCCTCTTGTGAATTTGTTCTCAAGAAGAAAGTTAGACAGCGTCTCATACCATGCTCGAGGAGCTTGTTTCAAACCATATAAATCTTTTTGTAATAAGTAAATATAATCAAGGTGTTCAGGATCAACAAAACTTGAGGGTTGTTCCACGTATACTTCTTCTTTTATATTACCGTTAAGAAATGTTGACTTGACGTCCATTTGGTATACGACGAATCCCTTGAATGCAGCATAAGCAAGGAACCACCTGATCGCTTCGATCCTTGCTACAGGAGCATAAGTCTGATCGAAGTCGATCCCTTCTTCTTGTCTGTACCATTTCTCTATGAGTCTGGCTTTGTTATTGATTATTGTTCCATCTTCATCCAATTTGTTTTTGTAGACCCACTTTGTTCCAATGATATTCTTATCCCTGGGTTTTGGTACAAGAGTCCAAACTTTGCACCGCTTGAATTGATTTAGTTCTTCTTCTATTGCAATAATCCAAGAGTCATTTGCTTCTTGGAACTTCTTTAGTTCAACCCGCGAAAGGAAACTCAAATACATATTTTCATTAGTAGAATCTCTTCTTGTTCTTATGCCATCATGAGGATCTCCTATGATCTGATCAATCGAATGATCCCTCATATTTCTGAACTCTAGATTCCTTGCATCAATTGGGCCACCAGGAACTTCTTCTACTACTGGAGTTTCTTCCTCCACTTGGATTAGCTCTTCATCTTGGTGATCTTCCTCTTCAGTTGAGGTTGGGGGAGAGATCTTGATGAAGTTTGGAGCATTTTCTTTGACTGGATCATCCAAGCTTAAGTCTTGCAGTCTTGAACCTGCATCTTCAACAGAGATACTAGAAGAGCTGCTTTGTAGCATGCTCGTCTCATCAAATACAACGTTATTGAATTCTTCTACAACCAGGGTTTTCTTATTAAACTCTATAAGCTCTACTAAGGCTACTATAGCCTACGAAAATACCTTCAAAGCTCTTTTCACAAAACTTGGTTTTGTAATGCTTCCCATTATTAAGTACAAAACATTTGCTGGCAAAGATTCTAAAATAAGAGATGGTTGGTTTCTTGCCTTTTAGTAGTTCATAGGGAGTCTTTTCATGGTTTTTTATTTATGAGTGCTATATTTTGCACGTGGCAAGCAGTGTTGATGACTTCAACCCAGAAGTATTCGGGTAGTGAAGAGTCGCTCAACATTGTTCTGCAAGCCTCAATGAGTGTTCTATTCCTTCTCTCAGCTACCCCATTTTGTTGTGGAGTTCGAGGAGAGAAAAACTCATGAAAAATACCAAGGCTTTTACAGAAGTTTGTCATGGCCCAGATTCAAATTCTTTTCCATGGTCACTTCTAATTTTGACCACCGGACAATCAAATTCATTCTGGATTTGCTTGACAAACTTGGTGAAAACATCAAAGGTATCTGACTTGTGTTTTAGAAAGAATACCCATGCAAAACGTGAATAATCATCTACAGTAACCAATGTGTAAGACTTACCTCATACACTTCTAATTTGCAAAGGACCAAACAAGTCCATATGAAGCAGGTGTAAACACCTGGTAGAGTCTTTGTCAATTATGCTCTTAAAGTTAGCTCTTGTTTGCTTGTCTTTTACACATGTATGATAAGGTCTATCTTTAATGCACTTAACATTTGGCGCATCACACACTAAGTTTTGAGAAAATAATTTGTTTATAGTTTTGAAATTAATATGTGCTAGTCTCTTGTGCCATTGTTCAACAAGAGATGCACTATCTTTTGCTAAAAAGCACACTGGTGTAAAGGAGGTTAAACAAAGAAAGTTTAAACAAAAAATATTTCTAAAGCGAGTGCCTGATAAAATTGTTTCTAAATTTTCTGCCGACTTTATCAAACACTTATCTTTATAAAAATCAACTATGTATCCTTTATCACAAAGTTAACTTATGCTTATAAGATTATGTTCTAATCCTTTCACATAAGCCACATCGGAGAAGGATACATTACAATTAGTAATCATACCATAGCCTTTAGTTATTCCTCTGTCGGATCCGCCAAAAATGACATTTGGACCGTTCTCAACTGGAATGAAATTCTGCAATAGTCTTCTTGTCCCCGTCATGTGCCGAGAACAACCGCTGTCCAAATACCAGATAGGATTTCTGTTGGCCTTTAGACATACCTGCAAAAGCAGATTATTTTGCCTTAGTAGCTTAAGCAAATTTGGGTCCTTGGTCCCTTGTTAGCTGAGCACCACGATGAACGTTAACATTTTGAGCGGTCTTCCTTTCAATGTTTATTTGTGGTCTCTTAAAATTAATCGGATTGAACCAGCAATCTACGACATAGTGATCAATCTTGCCGCAACACCAACAATCAAAACTGTTGTACCTTTTCTTTGTATTCTCATGCTTCACTCTTTGAACGATAGTTTTGGCATGAGCTTTACTTTTTGATGAGGATCCCTCATGAGTACAACACACACATGGTATTACTGTCTCATTTGGCTTAGGTGCAACAGTCTTCACAGTTAGTGCCTTCTTTGCACTAGGTCCATGAACAAAAGGACCAAAACCTCTCAGATTTATTTCCTCATAAGGTGCTTTGAACACACTTGCACCAAAGTTTCGGGGACAAGTCCACCCCTTGTAGTCATTGACAGACTCAAACTCAATTGGTCTAGTCAAGTGACCATATGAGCTCTCCAGATCATAGGCATTTGTGGGAAAGATAACTTTCTTAAATGTCGTCTGATCCAGATGAGCCTTCCCTTTCTCTTCGGCGGTAGCTTTCATAGCATTCTTATTTTTCTTCTTGGCTCGGATGCTCTTAGAAGATTTACTAGGACCAGCCACATGAACTAATCCACTGCCACTTGCTTTAGCAGACAATCTATCAATGATTGGAAGAGCAATTTTCGGTTGGGAGAACTTTTCGACTAGCTTTTTCTCTGCAGCTAGCTGTTCTTCCAACTCTTTGATGATGTTCTCTCTCAGGGCAAGGAGCTCATCTGAGCTTTTGATCTTGTCTGTCAAGACTTGGATTTCCTCTCTGAGAGAGGTAAGTTGTGCAACTTCTTCTCTCAGATTGGATTCCACTTCCTTGAGAGACATGATCTCCTTGGCCTGGGTTTTGACGACCTTTTGGCATTTGTCAAAGCCTTTGAGCAATTCAGTGTAACATCTCATTTCCTACTAGACCCCTAAGGTGCACTTTGTCATGACATGGTCATAACAATGCCCTAAGATACCAAGGATTGCCCTAGAACCAAGGTGAAAAGGTGAAAAACACCTTGGTGTGCAAATAGACAAAATGACTTTAAGGTTTAAGACTTGATGTCTAAGCCTCAAAATGATCCAATTGACCCCACCTAACTCTTCCTAATCCTCTAGGGAACTCAATGAGTCACTAATAACCCAATGGGTCAAGACAAATCTAGGGTTTGGGTCAAAATCACCATTTGACTCATTTAGCCTAAGTAGACCTAAATAGGTAAAAAGTGCCCAAAGAGGGTTCACCAAGCCATGAATCACACCAAAGGGAGTCTATGGACCTCATGGACACCATGTGGGGTCAGCCTTCTCATTAGTTGACCAAGTCAACCCAAAAGCCCTAACATATGGTCACCAAGTTTGTCCAATTTGACCAAATTGACCACACCATTACATGTCAATCCCTAAGAGAGACCCAATGGACTCAGAAGCCTCATCATGTGATCATCAAATTGGTCAAATTGACCAAAGTCAAACTTTCCCCAATTTTGGTCAAAATCACACTTATTGGCTAAATTGGCCCAATTAGGGCATCACCACGGCCCAATCAACATTGGATGGTGTCAAGGGACTCAAGACCAACAATTTGGACCAGTCAACCCATTAGTTGACCAAGTCAACCACTAAAGTCAACATAAGTCAAAATTGGGCTAAATGGGAATTTTGGATCAATTAAACCAAACCCTATGGGCTAAGGCCTCAATAGAAGGCCCATCCTGCAACCCAATGGCACTTGACCATGCATGCCCTCAGATTTGAAGAGGGATTGGCATGCAAGGGGGCAAAATTGGATTTTCCCCCAATTTGGAGAAGAGACAAATTGGAATTCATGGATTGAGTGCCAATTGGCACTCAATTCCCCTCCCAAAGCATTCCACTGAGCTCCCTCAGTAATTCCCAGCTGAATTCCTGTTGTCCCCATGCCAAGTGTCACCTTGGTGAAGCATCCAAGGTGTAGGCCGAGCTCCCCTTTAATGGCTGGAATGGTTAGAGCCCTCCTCAAGCCAAATAGACACCACCATTAGCTTTAGAACGAGGAAAGCATATGAAATCGATCTTTGAATCACTGCAAATGGTGGAGGAATGAAGTTTTGAGCAAGCTCGCCGGAGAGGAGAAGATTCATGGCCAACTGCCGCCGCCGCCTCCGTCAAGCTTCATTAAGGTCCGATTTCTCCCCCCCTCCCTCGGTGCTAGCTTCATAGATCAAATAGGAATGAATCCAAGCTCATTTGAGCTTTATGCCATGGACAACCATGAAGAAATGGCTGATTTTAGATCTCGCCGGAAAACACTACTCCGGCCACCCCAAGTCGCCGGACCACCACCCATCGATGGCTCTTGCCGAGAGGAAGGAGTTGGGGTGGTTGGCCGGCAATGGGAGGGCTTAGATTGCTGTAGTGAGGCCAAAACACCTGCTCCAGGTCTGGCAAACCGTGGCCTTTGGCTCTAGGAAGAAGAGATAATCATGGCCATTGATTTGATCAAGGATCGGCTATAGGCAGACCACCCCCCCCCCCCCCCCCCCCCCCCAATTACTTAAGTTTTTAACAGACTTTGCATGTAAAAATTAGGCCACTTAGAGGCCTTTTCATGAACAGTTGTCGGAGAAAACTTTTGTTGCCCTTGATGTTACCTTTCAACAGAAACTTAAATCAAGTCATTTGGAGCACTGTAGCACCTACAACACCCATTTTCCTAGGACTGGTCCTAGTGTAGGGCAGAAATTAAAATTGCTATAACTTTTAAATGGCTTAACCAAATCCCTTCATTTTTCTACCATGCATGCATGGTATGATGATACACCTAGGGTTTAAATGTGAGAATTTATGGAGGTATATTCATTGAGATATTTCAGTTATTAGCAATACTAAATAATTGGTATTTATGGAGTTGTGTAACTCCAAACACCCCCAAATTTGGGTGGTAAGCTATTTATATATATCTTGTTCACTGGTTAAAATTTCATCACATGTGCATGAGTATATTTCTCTGAACTTCAAAATGAAGTTTGGGTCTTAAGAGGAAAATTGGGGTGCTAATAGTCAATTTGGGCTTTTGAGCTTTTTGATGGAATTGAAGGTGGGAATCACCTTGCATGCCTCTGAAACCTTGGGGTTAGTGTATGTCATGAAGATATACATCATTGACATAAGTTTCATGATTTTTGGAAGTTATTTTCCTAAAGTTTTTAATTAAATGAAAAATGTCACACTTTTAAATTAATGAAATAATTTGAATAAAAAACTTAGATATAAATCCAAAACTCTGGAAAATGGATCTTTGACTGGAAAAGCACATTTAGGAATTTTGTTGGAATTTTTGGACCTCATTTATTTCTCTGAATTTGATTTATTTGGTTAGGTCAAATTTATTCAAATATGACATTTAGGTCTCATATGCACTTGGAGAATTATGAAATTATTCTAGTAGGTTTCCTTGGTGATCCTATAGCTCTGTAAATTTTACCATAATTTTTAGATGAATTTTAGGTCATTATATAGTACTTGTTATATAACCCCTTATTGGCACACCAAATGTAATAAATGATAAATAAGGGTAAATACTCTTTGGATTAATATGAAACTTAGGATCTGGAGTTTTTAGACCAATATTGTGCTATAGTAATTTTCCCAGAATTTATTGAAGTCTTCACATAGCACTTGTAGTGTAAACCCTTATTGGCACACCATTTGTAATAAATAGCAATTATGGATAAATACTCTTTGGTAAATTATTAAACTTTGGATTTGGTGTTTTTAGATGATTATTGCACTAGGATAATTTTCTCAGAATTTATAGAGACATATTAATGGTAGTTGTAGTGTAAACCCTTATTGGCACACCATTTGTAATAAATAGTAATTATGGATAAATACTCTCTGGTAAATTATGAAACTTTGGATTTGGTGTTTCTAGATGATTATTATACTAGGATAATTTTCTCAGAATTTATAGAGACATATTAATGGTAGTTGTTGTGTAAATCTCTATTTGCACCCCTTTAAAGATAAATAGAAATTGTGGGTTTAAAATGTTTGGAAAAATATAATCTTCTGGAAATAGTGTTTTTATGTTCATATGAAGCTACTGTAATTTTCCCAGAATTTTTGGAAGTCAAAATCTTGTACTTGATGTGTAAAATTATTTTTTATTCATTCATTGAAAATTAGGGATCATGGTTATTTAATTGCGGGAAAAATTTGAAATATTGGAAATCTTTTTATCATGTCACATTTCATCTCTGGAAGGATATTTAACAAGTTTGAATTCACTAACATGATACCTCCTTCACATTTTAGATTCAGATTAGTAATTAATGAATTTTTATAGAGGGCAAAATTATATGAAACATGCTTGGATTTTGATCATCCCTTATTTTATCCACTATGAACCTATGATAGAAATTAGAAGTCATTTGGAAGTAATTTGACCAAGGTTCCATCATAGGAATCTAAGTAGTTATATGTCGTGGTCTGCGGATAGTGAAAACTCATTATGATGAATAGGTCAATATAATCACAAGGAAATCGGTGAGAATTTGATTATAACAAGAGATGAGTATAGACCACTTAGAGGACTAAGAGTTATTAGAGTTGAATCCAAAAGAACGATTGCTCAGGAGCGGGATGAAACATAAGGCGTGAAAACACTTAAGATATAAAGAGTGATGAGAGGGTGGAATGTTAGGTCAGGGTAGTCACCAAGAATGTTAATTGTCCTGGAAAGGGGTTGGGCATCATCCCATCACATACCCTAGTACCTTGCGAACCCTTCACCGGGTAGCCCTCGGGAAGTCCAGGATCCACCCTAAACTTCCTAGTATAATAATAACTAAACAAGGGTAGTCTAAATAGGAGTTTAGACGATGAGAGTGCTTGATGAGCTATGGGTAAGGCTGTGCTCGGGATTGACGAAAGATAGTCCTTCCCCTTAGAGGGTCATAAAGCGCTGAGGTTTAATTTAAGTGGAATGATAAGAAGGTAATCTTATGGGTAGATACCAATAATACTAAGTGACTTGAAAAAGGGAACTTTGGGGTGTCATCCCATTGTAGTTCCTAGTACCGTAGCGAGCCCCTTACAGGGTAATCCTCGGGGAGTCTAAGATTAACCGTAAACCGTAGGGATAAGATGTTATACAAGAATAATTTAATAACACACTCACCCACACCCCGTGGCTACGGGAGCTTAGTCGGTTTGGTGCTACGAGCAGTAAGCTCCGTGTTTGTAAGAGCGGATTGACAAGTCAGGTGAGCTTGTGACTCAGTAGGGTATGTTGGTACGGACGGGTTGGTCCGGTGAGCCGGTGGCTCGGAAGGTTATTATTGACGGGCAGGTTAGCCCGGGGAGCTTATGGCTCGGAGGTAGATAGTAGAACATGTTGCATGTGCACGAAGGTGGTGGGTCTTCGGTATTGGATGGTCGTTCACACCGACGTCAATACGTTGACTCGGCAAGTGTGGTAATTACACTTAGCCATGAAAGTCTGGCGGTCCAGTCAGCAAGAGTACGCAGACGCTCCGCGGTTTTGTGTTGAGGCGTACGCTAGGTCTAGGTTAGGTAGTGTGAATACCAACCTAGAGGTGGGCGAGGCCCAACCCACCGCTCCTGTTTGCCACTACGGGAGTATCCTGGGAGTCTTGCTAGCTCCAAAAAGGGGGAACTAAAGGTCTATGCGCATAGAGTCGTAGTGAGTGAGTTGCACTTGTATGAACATAACATAACAGCATACCTTGCATGTCATAGCATGAACATTGCATTTCAACCCCTACCCCTATCGTATAAATTGGTATGAGACTTTTTATACGATAGGCCCTGCTAAACGACCCCTTGGTCTATAGGTTTGTATGAGCATTCCTATAAATCAATGGTTACTTTTAAATTACTTTACTTGCGTCGCACTGCTTCTCTATGCTTACTTCTTTTACTGCTGCGATATTACCTTACTGCACTTATTACTGTTTACTTGCTTATACTGCTAGCATAGAAATTATATGGACATACTCTTATTAGCGTAGAATATTTGTCACCTGCTTTTTGTTTACTCCACTTTGTTGTCCTCCGCTTCTTCCTCCCGCACGGTACCTAGGAGTCGCGGGGGGAGGCGGGGACAAAATCGGCTTAGTCATTATGACTAACGGTCGGTGGTGACCGTAGGTACCCGAGGTGATGGAGCCCCAGCTAGAGGAGGAGACAGGACCTGGGGAGCTTAAACCGCGCATTACTTCTACTACAAGATAGGTGTTCGAGAGTTGAGAGTTTGTTTAGCTTCCGCACAGATGTAGAGTGAGAGATTTTTGTACTTCGCTTGGATATGTACCGGGCTTAAGCCCCTTTTACTCTTTCATTTTTTTTGTACTCATTGATGGACAATATATATTTTGTTGTATAAATGTGTGATTGTGGACTTGGTTCTGTTTATTTTCCTTCTTAACACTTGTTGGCCTGTCGATCGTTCTTGTCGGCAGGATCGACGTCTTGTGGAGGTAGCTAACTCGGGTGCTAGTGTCACCGTAAGGCGGCGGTTCTGGGCATAAGATCCGGAAGCTCTCCAGATGTGGGAGAGGGATCTTACAACTGGTATCAGAGGGAGGTTACGATCCTCCGACCTGTGGAAGTGAAAGAACTCCGTAGTTAAGCGTGCTCGGGCTGGAGTAGTCACGGGATGGGTGACCTCCTGGGAAGTCCACGCGCTGCCGCTTAACTGGCTCAATTCTCATCAAAGGGAGGGCGTGGGTTCGTGCCCCCCTCCAACAACCTGATGTGCCCTGTGGCAGGCCAGAGAGGGGTTGGGGTGTACGGCCTGCAGGCTTGTTGTTGACCAGTTGTGGTCAGGTTGAACCGGCGGTACAGTGTCCTAGGGCGGGGCCAGTGACCCGGATGGGCTTGGTCAGGCCGTCCCAGATTGGGCTTGGGTCGTCGGTGCCGGCAGTACTGGGCTAGGGGCCTGGGTCTGGCTAGCCAAGACTGTTATATTCAGTATATTGGGTAATGAGTTCTGAGTCCTCATCTAAGGAGTAGTTCTCTTGCTCAACTGAGGCATAATCTGATTCAGACAAGATGGTGTGAGCATTTTCCTTCCCTTTATACGGAGGTTCTTCTTCGTCATCAGTCATGGACATAAGCCCGAAGTAGGCTTCTTCTTCATCACTTGACTTATCTGAGTCCCTGTCGCTGAGAGTTTTGGACTTCTTGGCAACGAAGCTTCTCTCAGTTTTCTTTTTCCCATGGGTGAATTTCTTTTCTTCTCTCTTTCCACCCTCTTTCTTCTTGTGAGGGCAATCAGCGATCATATGCCCTGGCTTGTTACAACAATAACAAAAAATGTCAGAAGAAACTTGTTTGTTTGGTTTAGACTTGTACCTGTCATGGCTACTTGAGCCTTTCCTGTGATGATCACCATCACGACTAGAATGTCTGTAGTCTGAGGAAGATGGCTTATTCTTCATATGCCTTCTTTTGCTTAGCAGTTTCTTGAATTGACAAGAAATTAAAGAAAATTCCCCATCTGACATTTCAGAGAAGGAGGAGCCAGCTTCTGATTCTTCTTATTCATCAGTCTCTTGTGCCTTTGTTGGTGATACAACTCTGCTCTTCCTGGAGATTTCGGCCTTCAGATCCAAGGTCCTCTCCTTGCCTGAGGTCTGATTCCCATCTTCTTCAGTTTTGCGAATGTTCATCTACAGCTCATGGGATAGTTGATGCAGGACGGCGCGTAGGGTTTGCGCGCCTGTCGGCTAATTCCGGGAAACCCTAAATGCATGCAATTTAAAAATTAATATTTGAGCAGGCGTGCACGAACTTTAATGTTGAAACCGATTTCTCGGTCTCTTGTGGAGCTCAGGGCCCTCACCAAAATGAGGGCGGCTAGCCCTTACTGATCCCTCAGAGAAGACAGACAGAAAACTAAGAAAATGACTGAGACCTTAGTCACAGCGAGGAGGTCCCTCCACTAACCCGGAAGATCATTGAGCGCTTCCCCTCCCAAGCCAAAGCTGAGACTCGGGCACCTTGGAGAGCTCTGGGAATGCTAACCAAAGGAAGCCTGAGGAGAGAGAAGCTGAAGTGAAGTCCTCCCCAAAGGTGCCCTTAAGGTCCTATTTATAGATTTTCTGGTCTGGCCTGCAAATAGCAAGATTCCGCCTTTTGATTTTACTATCCGCACCCCAAATGGGTCTGCTAACAGCCAAACTTCGCTGTTTGGAGAGGCTAAAGGCAGACCACCAAGGGTAAAAGGGTAATTTGACCCTATTGGCTTATGGGCAAGGGGCTGCGAGAACCTTCCTGCGAGACCTTAGGTTCTCGCGGGCCTCCTCGCGAGCCCTACTCGCAATGCCTCTCTTAGGCGATCGCCCTGCGAGGACCTCGCTGGCCTCCTCCTGGCGGTATCGGCCGAGGTCAGATCTCGCGAGCCTTCCGGCGAGACCGTCTTTTGATTTTGCCGCGCACTGAACACATTTCGCTGGAAACCTTACTGGACCTAGGTCTCTTCTACCAGCGGCCTGCGAGGTATTGGTTTGTCAGTCCTCGCCTGGCCTAGTCCCCTGAAGATATCTGCCGAGGTCTGGATCTCGCAACTCCTGTTGCGAGACCGTCCCTTTGGCTTCAAGGGGTGTGGTCGACGAGGCCGGGGAAGTTCGACGAACACACCCGCGAGCGCTTGTCTCGCCGACCCTTCTCGCTCGCCCTTCAACGAGCTCCGTTTACTGCCTTCCTTAGACCGTCTCCTTGCCTGGCAAATATCGGGGTTGTACACAATCCCCGCTCTTCGTGAGGACATTTGTGCTCGCGAAGAATCATCCAACCCCTGGTATTCGCCCGCTCCTTGATGACCTGTCGGGAATCTTTGGTGGGACCCACCCTGTGGGCTATAAATATCGTCCCGAGTCTCCAGTGGCGTGCGCTACTACTTCCCTTCCTCTCCCTTTGCCTGATACTGTAGCTGCTTGGGGATGCCTCTCTTCGAAGAAGCCGAGGCTCGCCTGAAGGCGATGAGAGCCGGCGGGCTACCCTCCACAACTAGGGTCCCCGCCTGGATGAACCGGCCGCCCCCCGCCCAGTCGCCGAAAGTCAAGAAGGCGAAGGCGGCTCGTCGCACCGGAGACGACTCCGTGCTGCTGGACTCCTCCCCGGACGATCGCCACCATGAGAAGGTATGAGTTATTCCTCCAGTTCACGCCAATAAACCTGCTTGTCATTCATTTCTACTCGCAGGATGCTTTGTCGAGCGAGGACGCTGGAGAACCCACTGAAGGGTCTCGCAAAAGTCCGCAGGCGGATATGAACCTCGCTGGGAAAAACGTCACCGGTATGATCTTAATCTCGCGTGCCATAACGGTTCTTGTCAACTATATATGATCTCCGTTCCTCATTTCTTACAGTCTCGCCCCTGAATTCCCCGGCCCGCCAGGCGTCGCGGCCTCCGTCTCCGCCTTCGCCTCCTCCAGACAAAATCATAGATAAGCCCGGATTCTAGCTCCGGACGAGCGAGGATACCGGTGGCTCCGCGCCGCCAAAGATTCCCCCGACCAACAGCGCAACCTACCCTGCCGGCCTGGGCAAATCTCTCTACCCTCACTACGGTAACGTGTTCCAGGGCCGTCCTTCGACTTCTCGGCCCCCTCTCGGTAAGCATTCTGATCTCGCCGAAACCCTGCGTGAACTCACGCTCGCCATCTAATCTCTTTGTAATATCTTGCAGACAATACCGAAAATCCGCATACCGATTTCGAACTGGGCGACGACGAGATGTCCCCCCTTCCTGACCAGGTGGAGGAATTCTTAGGGGATCCGCGAGATCCCGAGATGATGAAACAGCGAGCCGCGGAGTTACTGAGGAAACATGGGCGAATGCTGATGGACCTCAACATGCAGGCGAGACGGGACAGAGAAGCTGCAGAGGATAGGCGCGCGGTCCTGATGGAAGAATGTGCGAGGCTCCGGCAAGCGAGACAGCGCGATCAGGATGAGAACGCCACGACGCTGGAGGTGCACATAGCGAGGATGAGAGACTACGCCTACCTCATGGACCGGGAGGGTCGTTTGGCAGAGGACTATTATAATTCTAGGGTACCGCCGAGGTCCGGGTCGCGGGGTGGGGGCCGGTGGAAATGGCTACCCTACGATTCTCGCTAACTGCTATATCGTGAAATTATTTGTAACAGTTGTCGTTGTTTTTGAACAATCTCGCTACGTCTTGTGACTCGCATATTCGCCACTCATGCTGGCTTTTATTTCTTTTGACAATAAGTATCACTATCTTTTATGGTTTCTCGCTCGCTGCCAATAAATCTATTTTACTTTTTTGTTATATTGTGCTCGCGAGGACCCTATGTTCTCGCTAAACGTGTCCCACGGAAATGTTGTTTGCACTAACCCCGCAGGTCTCTCTCGCCCGCGTACATGATGTGATGTTTTTGCTGATATCAGCGTCCGCCGGCGCTTGGACTTCTTCCCGCCATTTTGCTTTGGCTATAAATAGGCGGCCATAATTGAGCCAACCACCGCATTTACTCTCGACATTCTTCCTCCCCTGTTTCAGAGCTCTCGCTCCTTCCTATTCTCGCTTTTCTTCCTTTCTCGCAGGTTACTAGAATGGGCGGCGACGCTGAGTCAGAGGGTCGGCGAAAGATCACGAAGGCTTTCGCCGAGCATAGCTTCTTCAACTGCAATCTGACCGATGAGGAGTACTTCAGCGCGGTCGCCGACTATGTCACCCCTCCCTTCGAGGCACGTCGTCCTAGCGAGGACGACGTGATCAACGACCCGCTGGTCGACGAGGTTGCCATTCCCACCGCCCATTTCGCGGTCGGTCTGTGCCTTCTCCTGTGGCCGGAAGTTCGCCAGGTAATAATCGCTCTCGCTTACTTCCTATTTTCTGCAACTCGAGTCTCGCTCGTCATGTGGACTAATCCTGTTCTCGTTGCTTGTCAGGTGCTCAAGCACTATGGCGTTGTTCCAGGCCAGCTCACACCTAATGCCATGGAGGTGGTTACAGCCTTCGTCTGTTACCTTCGCGAGGATCGCATCGAGTTCAGCCTTCCGGTCTTCCGGAAGCTATTCTCGTTCCGCGCCTACAAAGATGGGACGACCTACTTCGTGGGTACGGGTCCTAAGGTTGACGAGACCGTCAACAAGGCCCACTTCTGGGCCCAGAAGTTCCTCGTCGTTAAGGGGAACTTCGGCAATATTCCCATCTCGCCAGTTCAACATAGCGAGACCACCTACCGGCCCACCGCCCTCGGCGGCCACGATGCCCTCCTCCATCAGTTCTTCTGCAAGAAGAACTTCGAGGTCGTCTATCTCCGCCGCAATCTCGATTCGCTGCCTCCGGTTCTCGTCGGGGAAGGTAAAGATCTCGCTTAACACCTACGACTTTATTCCCTACCATATCGTACTTATCAAAATTTTAATGTTTATTTCTAGGCGAGCGGGATCTGCCCCTCCATCCCCCCTACCCGAGCAACCGAAAAACCGATGCTACCATGGATCTCACGACCATGGGGGTGGAAGCTTGCCGAGGCGCCGTCGCTCCAGGTGAGCCCTCTTCTCGCAAGAGACCGGGGGCTTCTGGTAGTCATGCCGCTCCTTCAAAATCTCCGCCAAAGAAGAAGAGCGGGGTCTCGCTCGCTCCCTCGAAGGGAAAGGAGCCCCGCGAGGTCGCCTTTGACGAGTTCGACCTCACCGGCCTCTCTACGGGGGGTGAGGACGACGAGCCCTGCCAGGAGGCGGCTAGAACCTCCATCCTCCCCATCCCGGTAAACCACTACAACTTCGGCCTCAGCTAGAGGCGCCGGGACGAGACTGGCGAGCTCCTTGTCAATTGGAAGTCGGAGACCAACAGGGTGGATATCTCCTCCATCCTCCCCTCCTGGGTGGAGAAGGAGACCGTCAGCGGTCACGCCTTCGACCTCGTGTTCGCTCTTTATGGTCGCGAGGACGCGGGGTCTTATAAGGATGAGACTGCGAGAACCCTCGCATTCGAGAGCGCGAGGTCGCAGTTGCGCTCTGCCGAGCTCGCCCATATGACGGGGAGGCGCTGCATACAACTGGAGCTTCAGAACGTGGAGCTCGCGAGGGCCTATCAGAGGCTCCTTGCCGAGAACACGCAGCTGAAAGAGAAGTTGCTCGCCGCGGAGGGTAGTGTGGTGAGTTACTTAGACTTCGTCATCTTCCTTTCTTTTGGCCGTTTCGCTTTTTTAATTGAACTTATTTGCAGGATGCCGAGGCCGCCGGGAGAGCCGACGCTCGCATCAAGGATTTGGAGGGCGGGGTGGCTGGGCTGAAGGCCCTGAACTGCGACCTCACTCACGCCGTCGTTCCCCCCTCACCTCGCCGTCTGAAGGAACACCGGCAAGCGCGAGACGAAGAGGTCCGTTTGGAGTCTATAGAGTCAGCTCGCTACATCTTCTCGATGATGAAGGCGGTCGGCCTCCTGGCCGATGATGCGGTCGACATGACTCTGAAAGACATCGTCCCGAAGCTCTTCCTCCCTCTCCCGCCAGTGAAGGACAGTGATGACGAAGAAGGGTCTGCGAGCGGTTCCTGAAGCTCGCCGCGATTCCACTTTTTGTTGTAATTTTTGATCGGCGAGATCGCCGAAGATTGTAACCGAACTTATGAAATGTAGAATGCAAATTTTGCTTTGTTCATTGTGCTTTCCCTTTTCTGTTTTGTTATTTTCACGTGTTGAATGTCTCGTCCTCGCTTATCTCGATATCCGCCTTCGCGGAGGTTATTCTCGTGATGATTGTTCTCGCGCCACACGTTATTGAATAGATATGCGTGGGATACTTTGGCTGCTCGGGCCTTTCGCCGTTTGCCTTAGGATTACTACCCTTTTAGTTATGCGTATTTTCTCTAGGTTTCGCAGGGTATTTTTCTTCTTGGTGAGAGCTCGCCTCTTACCCGATGCAGGCGACCTTTCTGCCGAGCACCGGATGATCTGGATCGCATAGGATTGATTCTCGCCACTCGCATACTATCGTGCAAAATCTCTCTTTGCCGAGCGCGCAGGCCCGCCGGGCGAGAAGGAGTACTCCATCATAAAGATTTGTCATCCGGCCCGCCGGGCGAAATCTCTCTTTGCCGAGCGAGCAGGCCCGCCGGGCGACCTTTCTGCAGAGCACCAATAATTGTCACCTTGCCAGCCTCTCCAGAGATCAACCTGAACCCCCCGTCTAGTGAGAGCCCGGGAGCGGAATTGATCTGGGGCATTCCAACACCAAAACTTGTCACCTTGCCAGCCTCTCCAGAGATCAACCTGAACCCCCCGTCTAGTGAGAGCCCGGGAGCGGAATCGATCTGGGGCATTCCAGCACCAATACTTGTCACCTTGCCAGCCTCTCCAGAGATCAACCTGAACCCCCCGTCTAGTGAGAGCCCGGGAGCGGAATCGATCTGGGGCATTCCAGCACCAATACTTGTCACCCTGCCAGCCTCTCTAGAGATCAACCTGAACCCCTCGTCTAGTGAGAGCCCGGGAGCGGAATCGATCTGGGGCATTCCAGCACCAATACTTGTCACCCTGCCAGCCTCTCCAGAGATCAACCTGAATCCCCCGTCTAGTGAGAGCCCGGGAGCCGAATCGATCTGGGGCATTCCAGCACCAATACTTGTCACCTTGCCAGCCTCTCTAAAGATTAACCTGAACCCCCCGTCTAGTGAGAGCTCGGGAGCGGAATCGATCTGGAGCATTCCAGCACCAATACTTGTCACCCTGCCAGCCTCTCCAGAGATCAACCTGAACCCCCCATCTAGTGAGAGCCCGTGAGCGGAATCGATCTGGGGCATTCCAGCACCAATACTTGTCACCCTACCAGCCTCTCCAGAGATCAACCTGAACCCCCCGTCTAGTGAGAGCCCAAGAGCGGAATCGATCTGGGGCATTCCAGCACCAATACTTGTCGCCTTTCCAGCCTCTCCAGAGATCAACCTGAACCCCCCGTCTAGTGAGAGCCCGGGAGCGGAATCGATCTGGGGCATTCCAGCACCAATACTTGTCACCTTGCCAGCCTCTCCAGAGATCAACCTGAACCCCCCATCTAGTGAAAGCCCGGGAGCGGAATCGATCTGGGGCATTCCAGCACCAATACTATTTGAGGCCTGCCAAAAGATTGCTCCAAAACGCATGTGTTGAGTAGGAAATATGAGAAATTATCTATATAAAAATGACTAAGGATAAAACCTTTTTAAGTCATCTCCACTCCTGGCTCGGCCAAGAGGTACCCCTTCCACATCCTGGAGGTGGTATCCCCCTGACCTGAGCACTTCACTTACAATGTAAGGTCCTTCCCAATTAGGATCTAGCTTGCCAACCGCAGCTCCTCTCCCGGCTGCGTCGACCTTCTTTAGCACTAAGTCTCCTTTTTCGAAGTGTTTTACTCGGATGTGCTTGTCAAAATATCGGGCCATTTGTCGCTTGATTTCTTCCTGCCTGATGGTGGCCTGGTCCCGGAGTTCCTCCACCAGGTCTAAGGATAGCCTTTGTCCTTAATCGTTGGCTACCAGCCACTCTTCATCCCCTTCACCTGCGACGATCACCCTGGGGGTCTTTACTTCACACTCGATGGGAAGGACTGCTTCGGATCCATGGGAAAGTTTGAACGGGGTCTCCCCGGTGGCGGTGTTAGGGGTAGTCCTCAGGGCCCAGAGAACGGATGGTAGTTGCTCTACCCAGTTTCCTCGGAGGTTTTCCACCTTCTTCTTTAGTAGGTTGACGATTACCTTATTTTCCGCTTCCACCTGGCCGTTGCTTCTTGGGTGGTGAACCGATGCGAACCTGAGGTCAATGCCAAGCTGGGTGCAGAAGCTAACGAATTCCTCGCTAGCAAATTGCGGCCCATTGTCCGTCGCTATAGCCAGGGGGAGGCCGTGCCTGCAAATTATTTCTCCCCACACAAAATTCCTCAGAATTTGAGATGTTACCTTGGCGAGCGCGTTCACTTCTACCCATTTGGAGAAATAATCGATCATGACCAGTAAGAACCTTCTCTGACCGCTAGCTTGAGGGAAAGGGCCAACTAGGTCCAAACCCCATATGGCGAAGGGCTAGGGAGCAGTGATGGTTCGGAGTCTCTGAGCTGGGAGGAGTTGGAGTGGAGCATAGAGTAGGCACTTCGAACACCTCCATGCGAATTCTGCCGCATCCTTGCTAAGGGTGGGCCAGAAATAGCCTTGTCTCAACACCCTCCCTTCCAGAGTTCGGCTCCAGGAGTGACTTCCACATTCCCCGGAGTGAATTTCTTCTAGGACTCGTGGAACCTCCTCCTCTGAAACACAACAGGCCAGGAGTCCCGAGAGAGTCTTCCTGTACAGCCCTCCTGCATGCAAGGAGTAATAAGCTGACTTATACTTGAAGCGTCACCTGTCTACGTCCCCTTCTGGGAATTTCCCTGATGATTGGAAAGAGATGAAGGGATCCATCCACGAGACCCGCTGATCCACCTCCACCAGTTCCCCTTCCTCGATGGAGGGTCGGAAGAGTTTTGAAACCTTCCCTCCTGCTCGAGGACCGAACTTGGCTAGAAGGTCCACGGGGGTGCTTTCTTCCCTCGGCACATGTTTGATGGAGAACGTGTGGAACCGCCCGATGACTCCCTTGACCTTCTCCAAGTACCGCAGGAGGGTCGGGTCCTTTGCCTCAAACTCTCCCTTGACTTGGCATGCTACCACCATGGAGTCCGTCGAGACCTCCACATCTTGCACTCCCAGTTCTCGAGCTAACCGCAGGCCCGCTATCACTGCCTCGTACTCTGCTTGGTTGTTGGTAATTGGAAAATGGATGTTCAGAGCTTACTCGATCTTTGTCCCTTGGGGACTCACCAGGATGATTCCCCCTCCATAGGAGTGCTTCCCTGAGGCACCATCCACCAACACCCTCCATGCCACTAGGGGTGGGGGTGGGGCGGTTCATGTTCCCCCACCTCGGTCGTATAGTCGGCCATGAAGTCCGCCACTGCTTGGGCCTTGATTGACGTTCTGGGTACGAACGCAATATCGAACTCGCTCAGTCCACGGACCACTTTGCCAATCTTCCCGAGTGCTCCACCCCCTCCATGACCTTGCGAAGTGGGTGGTCTGTTACCACTTTGATTGAATATGCCTGGAAGTAGGGCCGGAGTCTCCGAGCCGCCACTACTAATGCAAAAGCCAACTTCTCCAAGATTGGAGACCGGAGCTCTGCCTTTTTCAGCACTCAGCTGACATAGTAGATGGGGAACTGTTGTCTTCCTTCCTCTCGGATCAACACTGAACTCATCGCCTCAAGTCCCACTCCCAGGTATAAGGATAGGTCTTCTCCCGATCTCGGCCCTCGAAGTAGGGGGGTTTGGGTGAGTTGCTCCTTCAGGGCTTGGAAGGCTCCCTCGCATTTCGAAGTCCATTCAAATTTTTTGTTGCCCCTTAGTGCCTTAAAGAAAGGCGCACAATTCTCTCCCGCCTTGGAGAGGAACCTGCTGAGTCCAGCCAACTTCCCCGTGTGGCTTTGGACCTCCTTCGGGCTTCTCGGCGACCCCAACTCCATTATCGCCTTGACCTTGTCCGGGTTAGGCTCCACTCCTGCCTGGGTGAGCAAGTGTCCTAGGAACTTCCCTCGGCTAGCCCCGAAGACACACTTCAAGGGGTTGAGTTTCATCTTATATTTTTGTAGGGTTCTGAACGTCTCCTCGAGGTCTCGGAGGTGAGACCCAAGGTCCCGGCTCTTTACCATGAGGTCATCGACATAGACCTCCAAGTTTCTTCCCCTTTGTTCTCGAAAGACCCGATCCATCATCCTTTGATAAGTGGCACCTGCATTCTTGAGCCCAAAGGGCATCTTCTTATAACAGTAGCATCCGTCCCCCGTGATAAAAGAGACATCTTTGATGTCTGGGGGGTGCATGCGGATTTGATGGTAACCTGAAAAGAATCTAAGAAATACATTACAGAAAAACCAACGGCTGAGTCAACCAGCGCGTCGATTCTGGGCAGGGGGTAGCAATCTTTCGGGCATGATTTATTAAGAAGTGAAAAGTCCATACACATACGCCACTTACCTCCTCCCTTCTTCACCATGACTACATTGGAGACCCAGCCTGGATACTGGATCTCCGATACAAAACCTGCTTGTATGAGCTTTTTCACCTCCTCGCGGATTGGTCCCTCCAGCTTGTCCGCCGTGGCCCTTTTCTTTTGGCGGATGGGGCGGGTGCCAGGGTCGAGGTTGAGGCGGTGGCAAGCCACATCCGCATCGATCCCGGGCATCTCCGTGGCGCTCCAAGCGAAGACGTCCACGTTCTTCTATACGCAGGCCAGGATCTCGGCCTGCTCCTCCGAACTGAGCTCTCCGCTGAGTCGGACCTTTTCCACCACCCCAAGCCGTGTGGTGACTTCAAACTCCACGACCTCATCCACGGCCTCCAACCTGGATTGCTCTCCCCAAGCACTTTCCTTCTCTCTGCCGCAAGCGAACGCTTGGGCTCCTTCCTCCGTCTCTGCCTCTCCTACCATCATTAGCTCTTCCGCCCCTCCTCCCCGGGCACTTTCTTCTTTCTCCTCTTCTTCACCTTTCTCTGTCCTGGGCCTCTCAGCGACCCCTTCCCGGGCCTGAACTTCCTCTTCCTCCATCCTCTCCTTGACTGCATTCTCTCCTCTGGCTCCTGCCGCCTCCTCCATCACTTTATCAAACTCTTCCGCTTCTACCATCTAGGTGATGGTGTTGACAGCCGTCACATAGCACTGTCTTGCAATCTTGGGGTCTCCTCTGACCCGGACCTGGGTTCCTCCCGCGTTGAACTTGAGGCATTGGTGGAAAGTGGATGGGACACACCGAAACGCACTGATGAGAGGCCGTCCGAAGATGGCGCTGTAGCTGCTCGGGGCATCCACTATCACGAAGCGGCAGTTCTGGGACTGCCCTCCGAGAGTCACATGGAGTCCCACTCCGCCCTCTACCTCCTTCCGCTCTCCTGCAAAACCAAATAAGGGACCATCCGAGGCTAACACCCTCCGGACCTCCACCTTCATCTCGTCAAATGCCTTCTTGAAGACGACGTTGACCGAACTACCGTTGTCAACTAGGATCCGTGAGATGGTGAAGTTTTCGATGGCGGTCTGGATGACCAGCGCATCGCAAAACGGGTCTTCATAGCTTGGCATGTCCTTCTGGGAGAAGGTAATTTTCTCTGCTGGAGGTGGAGCAGTGGATGTGGAGGCCACGCTCTGCCGATAGATGGTATGGAGGCTAGCCTTTCGGGCCGCCTCCACCCCTACCCCCCCCCCCCCCCCCCCCCCCCCCCCCCCCGTGGATCACCCCGATCCCTCCTCTACGCCCCACATCAACTCTGTCTTCACACCTTTCTTCCTCATCCCCTCGAGGCTCGACCTCTTCAATTCTCACTTGCTGCGGTTGCCTTGGCGCGGGCTCTCGCCCCCTCTTTGTTTCCAGGAACTCTGGGCAGGTGGCCGTCGCGTGACCTTCCTCATCGTGGAAATCACAATAGGGTAATGCCACCTCCCTTGCTTCCTCTTCCGCCACCCTATTCCTCCTCCTTCTTCCTGCCCCAACTTCCTCTCTGACCTCTTCTCTTCTTCCTCTTCCTCCTCTTCCCCGCCTGATCGCCATGGCTTACTGGGGTGGGGGAGGCAACTGCATCGGACCCTGTCTCCACCCCAACTAGTGGGGTCTTCCCTATCCTCCGTAGAAGTTACCCCTTCCCAGGTCGTAACCCCTTCCCTGACCTTGCATCCCTTCGGTACGTTGCCTCCACTCCCCCTCCGGGGCCCTGGGTTCTTCCCTTCTTCTTCCCTCCTGTTGCCTGACCTCCGTCTCACTGAGCTTTGCTAGCCTCTTGGTGAGCTCCGGGTTGGCCTCCTCACTCTCAATCTCTTCTGCCACCCTCTCCATTAACTCCTCGTAGGAGACGGAGGCCTTCCTCTTCAAAGCCATCTTAAAGAAACTTTCCCTCAGCCCGACCGTGAAAGCGAGCTGGAGTGCAAACCCAGGCATCTCCTGAGTGAGTAGCACTTCTTCCTGGAACCGGTCTGCGTAGTGAGCCAACGACTCTTTTGGCTCCTGCTTCACTTTGAAGAGGGACTCGGCGTCCTTCTTCCTCTTCTTTGCAGTTGAGAATCGCAACAAGATGCTCCTACGCAAATCCTCAAAGGCGTAGATTGACCCTGTAGGGAGTTGATGGAACCAGTCCCTGGCCTTCTCCTTAAGAGTGACGGCGAAGAGCCGACACTTGAAAGCATCCGACATCGGCCTGATGGAGACCGAGTCCTAAAAAGACTGGAGATGTTGGACGGGGTCATCTCTGCCGTTGTAGTACACCCTGTCCCACTCTCCGAACCCTGCCGGGACAGGCGCAGAAAGTACCAACTCGCAGAAGGGACTTCCCCCTTCAGCTACCCTTTCTCGCTCCACCCGACCCCCAAGCTCTCTCGCCAGACTCGGGCTCGCTGGGATCGCGCTCGCGAGAACTGCACTCGCCTGAACCACTCCCACAGTCGCCATGCCCTCCGGGCGCTCGCTCTGCTGCGCAGTGCTCGCCGGCACAGAGCTCGCCGGCACAGAACTCGCCGGACTGGCGAACAGTACTCGCCCTTCCATGTCTTGAACTGAACTTCCTGCGACTTCCTTTCCGGCCCTCCCTCCTGGGGCGTTCTCGCCAACCGCTGTAGGGGGAAGGGTCGCCTGAGGTGCTGGGGTCGTGAACTCGCTTCGCATCGCCGTGACTGCGAGCCCGAAAGTGTCAAGCACCTCCCTCCTGAAGTCCGCGAACATCCTCGGTGTCACCACCTACGGTGGCTCGCTGAACCCCTCGCCTTGATCCTCGCCTCCTGTCATGGCTGCTCCTTGGAACTTTCTTGGACTAGCCACACTCCACGCTCACCGCACCAAAATATTGAAACTGATTTCTCGGTCTCTTGTGGAGCTCGGGGCCCTCACCAAAATGAGGGGCGACTAGCCCTTACTGATCCCTCAGAGAAGACAGACGGAAAACTAAGAAAATGACTGAGACCTTAGTCACAACGAGGAGGTCCCTCCACTAACCCGGAAGATCGTTGAGCGCTTCCCCTCCCAAGCCAAAGCTGAGACTCGGGCACCTTGGAGAGCTCTGGGAATGCTAACTAAAGAAAGCCTGAGGAGAGAGAAGCTGAAGTGAAATCCTCCCCAAAGGTGCCCTTAAGGTCCTATTTATAGATTTTCTGGTCTGGCCTGCAAATAGCAGGATTCCGCCTTTTGATTTTACTATCCGCACCCCAAATGGGTCTGCTAACAGCCAAACTCCGCTGTTTGGAGAGGCTAAAGGCAGACCACCAAGGGTAAAAGGGTAATTTGACCCTATTGGCTTATGGGCAAGGGGCTGCGAGAACCTTCCTGCGAGACCTTAGGTTCTCGCGGGCCTCCTCGCGAGCCCTACTCGCAATGCCTCTCTTAGGCGATCGCCCTGCGAGGACCTCGCTGGCCTCCTCCTGGCGGTATCGGCCGAGGTCAGATCTCGCGAGCCTTCCGGCGAGACCGTCTTTTGATTTTGCCGCGCACTGAACACATTTCGCTGGAAACCTTACTGGACCTAGGTCTCTTCTACCAGCGGCCTGCGAGGTATTGGTTTGTCAGTCCTCGCCTGGCCTAGTCCCCTGAAGATATCTGCCGAGGTCTGGATCTCGCAACTCCTGTTGCGAGACCGTCCCTTTGGCTTCAAGGGGTGTGGTCGACGAGGCCGGGGAAGTTCGACGAACACACCCGCGAGCGCTTGTCTCGCCGACCCTTCTCGCTCGCCCTTCAACGAGCTCCGTTTACTGCCTTCCTTAGACCGTCTCCTTGCCTGGCAAATATCGGGGTTGTACACAATCCCCGCTCTTCGTGAGGACATTTGTGCTCGCGAAGAATCATCCAACCCCTGGTATTCGCCCGCTCCTTGATGACCTGTCGGGAATCTTTGGTGGGACCCACCCTGTGGGCTATAAATATCGTCCCGAGTCTCCAGTGGCGTGCGCTACTACTTCCCTTCCTCTCCCTTGCCTGATACTGTAGCTTCCTCGGGATGCCTCTCTCCGAAGAAGCCGAGGCTCACCTGAAGGCGATGAGAGCCGGCGGGCTACCCTCCACTACTAGGGTCCCCGCCCAGTTGAACCGGCCGCCCCTCGCCCAGTCGCCGAAAGTCAAGAAGGCGAAGGCGGCTCGTCGCACCAGAGACGACTCCGTGCTGCTGGACTCCTCCCCGGACGATCGCCACCATGATAAGGTATGAGTTATTCCTCCAGTTCACGCCAATAAACCTGCTTGTCATTCATTTCTATTCGCAGGATACTTTGCCGAGCGAGGATGCTGGAGAACCCACTGAAGGGTCTCGCAAAAGTCCGCAGGCGGATATGAACCTCGCTGGGAAAAACGTCACCGGTATGATATTAATCTCGCGTGCCATAACGGTTCTTGTCAACTATATATGACCTCCGTTCCTCATTTCTTACAGTCTCGCCCCTGAAGTCCCCGGCCCGCCAGGCGTCGCGGCCTCCGTCTTCGCCTCCGCCTCCTCCAGACAAAATCATAGATAAGCCCGGATTCCAGCTCCAGACGAGCGAGGAGACCTAATCGCAATGCCTCTCTTAGACGATCGCCCTGCGAGGACCTCGCTGGACTCCTCCTGGCGGTATCGGCCGAGGTCCGATCTCGCGAGCCTTCCGGCGAGACCGTCTTTTGATTTTGCCGCTCACTGAACACACTTCGCTGGACACCTTACTGGATATAGGTCTCTCCTACCAGCGGCCTGCGAGGTATTTGTTTGTCATCCCTCGCCTGGCCTAGTCCCCTGAAGATATCTGTCGAGGTCTGGATCTCGCAAGTCCTGTTGCGAGACCTTCCCTTTGGCTTCAAGGGGTGTGGTCGACGAGGTCGGGGAAGTTCGACGAACACACCCGCGAGCGCTTGTCTCGCCGACCCTTCTCACTCGCCCTTCAGCGAGCTCCGTTTACTGCCTTCCTTAGACCGTCTCCTTGCCTGGCGAATATCGGGGTTGTACATTTATGAAATTAAGCAACTAATTTTTATAAAGCACAAAAATTACTAATTTTGTTTTAAAATGGATTTTCTTAAAAAACATGGTTCGATTTAAATCCGGGGAAGGAAGTTCGCAACTTTCGTCCCGTTCCCCTTGTTGTGGCAAACGGAAATCGTGAACTCCAAATACGTTTCCGTTTGGAGTTTTCGATGTAGCGTTCGCTGACAAAATCCGGGCAAAAATCCAACACTGAATCTACTATCCTAAAGAGAAAATTTAGATGCACACAAAGGAGGAGGAAGAAGCAAATTACCCACGGAAAGAGGCGTCTTTCCGCAACCGAAGTCGACGGCGATCCCGCGAGGAATTCCTCGTCACCTTCGATCTCCCGCTCCGGGGTCGGCCGCTATAGCACACGGGCACCACGGAATAAATTCGCTCACTCTCACACTAAGTGGTTCCACGGAATCTCAAATACTCATTAGTGTAAGGAGGACACAAACTAAACAACCTAAATTCACTCACTCTCTCACACGAAAGTGGCTCCACGTAATCTTTAACACAAGAACTAAACTTCACTCACTATTCACACAAGAGAGGCTTCACGAAATCTCTACACACTAGAGATAAATTTCACACTTGTTTTATAATCAACACTTTACCCGAAGTTCAGAACCCCTTCCTCATTAGAACTCAAATGGGAAAAGAAATCAATAACTCTACCTCTGTTATGGACTCAAATTGGATTCCAACGGAAGAGTAAACAATCAGGTCTAGCATTCCCAATCAAACAATTACAGCAACTGGACTACATAAACACTGTTCATCGTCCCTTTCACGCAGCAACAGGAATCGAAGGAACAAGCTCACGGGAAAAAAAACAAAGCAACATCAACCTTTAATAGGAACTTATGCGCCAAATCGTCGCATCAGCAGGACTCGAAATAAAGGGGAAAAACAATCTGGACTTCGCTCAAAACAGGAAAACAAGAGTACTAAACGCTGTTCTTCAACTTCTCATTGATTCACCCCTGTATCTCCTCTGCTTTCTCAGGTTTTAAACAAGAGTATGAGCTCGTAAATCACAACCGATGCCAACTGCTAGAGTCGTGGAAGAGGCGGCATCGCTGGATCGTGGGGTGCGGAAGTTGCTTTGTTGGTGTAGCGCCGAAGACGGGGAAGTATCATGGAGAGAGCAGCAGCGGGAGTTCTTCTGGAGAAGCGCTAATGGCGGAAATGGCTCGGGAGTTCCTCTGGAGCAGCGCTAATGGCGGAAATGGCATGCGGAAAATTTCCAGGGAGATGGATCGGCGTGGGGGATGGGCTGAACAGATAAGGTTAAATATATATATATATATACTTATATATGAATGTATATATATATATATTTAATAGAGAATACAATAAAGGATCCCAACGTGGCTACGCACACAGGCGTGCAAAATAAAATAAAATACAGACATAAATAAATTGCAAGAAAATGCAATAATTCAGGGCCGGTAGAGGTCCGGACGGGTACGGCGTCAGACACCTTTGCGTCGACCTGATCTGGGCTGGTCTCCATCAACTCTCCCCCTCTCAAAATCACTCATCTCTGGTGAGTGTCCCGACTGGTAGTGTTGCAGAAGATCGGCATCCATACGTTGTAATTCCTCGGTCAAGACCCAGCTGGTCTCGGTCTCTGGTCTGCCATGCCAACGAACCAAGTATCTCTGAAAACTACCATCAGTAGTGGTTACTGTCTCATCATCTAAAATCTGCTCGGGAACCAGTATCTGTCGCGAAAGTCTGTCAGCGGCTCTGGGAACTGGTCTGGGAGAATCACCTGGTGTCTCATGCTCAATCTGAGAACTGTCAGTAGAAAATGGTAGAACTGCAGATGGTGTGTCAGTAACTGAATGAGTGTCGGGGTGTCCTGAATGTGCCTCCTCACTAGCACTCACCAACCCAGAAGAATCAAATGGAGGAGAAGGCAATGGAAAATTTAACGACTCATGTGGACAATCGTGGAATAAAGTCAGATCGGCTATGTTAAAAACCGAATTTGCTCCCCAAACGGAAGGCATCTCAAGTTCATACGCGTTTTGCCCAATCCGCTTGACCACTCTAAAGGGTCCAGTTCTATGGTCAGCTAACTTCTTTACAGTACCCGAAGGCAACCGTTCCGGATTTAGCTGAATCATCACCAAGTCATCCATTTTGAAACTAATAGCTCTTTTATGCTTGTTAGCTTGAGTTGCGTATAAGTCATAAGTACTATGCAATTTCTGCTCAATTTCTTTATGCAAGTCATGCAAATGCAATGCATAGTCATGTGCAAACTGGCTAGTCCTAAAGGTGGGTGGTAGTGGGGCTAAATCTAGCGGCACTCATGCAGTGTGACCATGAACAACCTCATTGGGAGATAAACCCGTAGACCTATTCTTCAAATTATTATAGGCCAATTGAGCGTGGGGAAGAATTATAGACCAAACAGCGCAGTAAATTTCCTAAACTCCTATTAACAACCTCAGTTTGACCGTCGGTCTGCGGATGATAGGCGGTCGAAAATAGAAGTTTAGTACCTAATAGTCTCTAGAGTGACTTCCAAAAATAACTGGTGAACTTGACATCTCGATCGGTAATGATAGTCTTGGGTATCCCTTGGTGCGCGACAACCTCTTTATAATAAATTCGGGCAATATGAGAGGCGTCATCGGTTTTTTTGCAGGGGATGAAATACGCCATTTTAGAAAACCGATCAACCACCACAAGAATGGAATCGTGCTTCCTAAAAGTGCGCAGCAATCCAAGCACAAAATCCATGCTAACATCTTCCCAAGGAATACTGGGCACCGGTAAAGGTGTGTATAATCCAGCGGGCTGTTTATTGCCCTTCGCTACCTGACAAGTACGGTAGCTACTGACAATCTGTGTGATAACCCGCTTCATCCCGGGCCAATAGAATCGCTCCTCTACTAAGGCTATCGTCTTATCACGTCCAAAGTGTCCACCTAAGCCTCCGCCATGTAATTCCCATACAATGAAGTTTCTCAATGAGGTGCGGGGAATACACAGACGGGTTCCACGAAACAAATATTCATCTCAAATGAGATAATCTGTCTCATCGTGAAAGGGATCAGAGCGTATCGCATCATAAATTCCGCTAAAATCGGGACAACTAGAATAGTCATCTTTGATACGCTCAAATCCTATCACCTGAGTACGCATCTGTGATAATACGAGGGTGACTCGACTAAGGGCGTCGGCAACCCGATTCTCCGTTCCCTTGCAGTGCTTGAGAACGAAGGTGTACTCTTGCAAATATGATACCCACTTAGCCTGTCGGGGGTTCAACTTTTGCTGCGAATTGATATAACGCAACGCCTGATGATCGGAGTGGAGGACAAACTCCTTGGAAATAGATAATGCCTCCAATGACGCAACGTTTGCACAATCGCATAGAACTCGCGCTCGTAGTTGGAATAATTCAGCTTCGGGCCTGAAAGCTTTTCACTAAAAAATCCAACGGGATGACCCTCTTGACTAAGTACACCTCCTATCCCAACCCCAGAGGCATCGCAGGATACCTCGAACACGTGACTAAAATCAGGGAGTCTCAAAACAGGTGCAGTGGACATCTTATCTTTGATGATCTCAAAGGCTCTAGCTGTCGATGACGTCCACTTGAAATTTCCCTTCTTCGTACACTCAGTGACTGGCGCCATAATAGAACTGAAGTTCTTTATGAATTGACGATAAAAAGTGGCTAGCCCATGAAAACTACGGACATCGTGAATGTTCTGAGGTGTAGGCCACTCACGAATCGCTCGAACCTTTTCGGGGTCCATAGTGATGCCAGCGGAGCTCACTATATATCTCAAAAAGATAACCGACTCAGCCATAAAAACGCATTTCTTCAAATTGATGTATAGTCGCTCGGCTCGCAGGAGCTCGAAAATAGTACGTAGGTGAGTCAAATGCTCACTCTCAGTCTGACTATATATCAAAATGTCGTCGAAATAAACTACTACGAACTTCCCAATGCAAGGCCTGAAGACACGGGTCATCATCCGAGCGAAAGTACTAGGGGCATTGGACAACCCAAAGGGCATCACAAGCCACTCATAAAGTTCATCCTTCGACTTGAAGGCGGTCTTCCACTCGTCTCCCTCGCGTATACGGATCTGATGATAACCACTACGAATGTCGATCTTAGAGAAGATCGTGGCCCCAGTCAACATGTCCAACATGTCATCCAGTCGGGGTATCGAGAATCGGTATTTCACTGTGATCTTGCTGACATCACGACTGTCAACACACATACGCCATGTACCATCCTTTTTGGGGGCAAGGAGGGCAGGCACCGCACAAGGGCTAAGGCTATGGCGAATAAAGCCTCTATCTAATAACTTTCCAATCTGCTTCTGCAGCTCCTCGTGGGCAGTAGGATTCAATCGGTAATGTGGTAGATGAGGGAGGGAAGCTCCAGAAACAAGGTCTATCGCATGTTGAATACACCTCATAGGAGGTAAATCAGCCGGAAGCTCATCAGGGTGTAGATCCTGGAACTCCTCTAAGAGTCTCCTAACAGGTATAAGAGTAGACTCATATACCTCTGATAAATCAAATGCCTGTAAAACCACTAAGGCATAAATAAATCCACCGTCAAAACTCTCTCGATGGAACTCAGTACCTCGTATAATGCTAAGAGCCTTCTTCCTTTTAGTGGGAGGAAGAGATTCTTTCGCACTGCTACTCGCGCGGAATGATGGTGCTTTGAGTCGCACCGGGGTCAACACTACTCTCTTTCCGTCCAGTAGAAAGGAGAAAGTGTTGGACCTACCATGTATGGTGACATCTCGGTCGTATAACCAAGGTCGCCCAAGTAATACGTGGCACACATCCATAGGCATAACATCACACCATATCTTATCGGAGTACGTTCTGATAGTGATGGGCACTAAACATCTCCTAGTCACCGATAGTGTAGTCTTGGTAACCCAAGCTACCTGAAATGGGGAT
The DNA here is from genome assembly GCA_033032865.1 of Dactylorhiza incarnata. Classification (NCBI taxonomy): domain Eukaryota; kingdom Viridiplantae; phylum Streptophyta; class Magnoliopsida; order Asparagales; family Orchidaceae; genus Dactylorhiza; species Dactylorhiza incarnata. The sequence goes on from JAWHQI010000130.1 coordinate 4,685,802, forward strand.
GGGTGCGGCTCAGTTGTGAGTCCCATGCGGGCTAGAGCTGTCTCAGCTATCACATTCATACAACTCCCGCTATCCACTACTAAACGACACACTTTCTCCCCAGACATAAAGTAGGCCTGGAAGATGTTCGTCCGCCAATAATCGGCTGACTCTTGTGGTGTAGATAGCATGCATCTCACCACTAGAACGTCGGGATCTATCTCCTCATCACTAGGCATACCGTACACTTCGTCGTTCAAAACGTGTGAGTCCCTCTCGACTCCAACTTCTTCTACATGCTCATCCTCCTCAGTCACCTCATGAATAACTAACGTGCCTTTCCTCTTGGGGCAATCTCTCGAAATATGGCCCATCTGCTGGCACTCATAACATCGGATCTGTGAAGGGGTCATAGTTCCCATGGGGGACTTCTTGTTCTGATCTCGGGTGTAGGTCAAGGTAGGCTTCGACGCACTCTCCTTACCTTTCTGTTCTTCTTTCTTGTAAGAAGTATTCGTTTTAGGTTGAGATTTGAACCGGGAGGTTCTCTTCTGGTGCTCTTCGATATCGATGGCGATAGATATGATCTCAGGGAGAGAATAGTGGCCATATCGAATCAACTCATCTCGGATCTCAGATCGCAGTCCACACTTAAATTTGGATAATGTGTCACGTGGGTGTTCTACGAAAATATTTTGGGATCCATAGAACCATCATAAAGTGGTGGATCAAGTTTCACCACTCGTGATGAAACTGATTTGGACCCTTGACGTAGAGACGTCAGCTCGTCTCGTAGACGGGACTGGTAATGCTGGGGAATGTACTGCTCCTCTAATATGACCTTCACGTGGGGCCAAAGTGTAATGGGAGGGCGTCCATTCCTCTCTAGACTACGCTCTTCACCTATCCAAAAGATCTTCGCTCGCCCAGTCAACCTCATTTTGGCGAACTGAACCTTTTGGTCCTTCGTCATACGATACCACTCAAAATAAGTCTCTATGTCAATAACCCAATCCGAAAATATTTTGGGATCCATAGAACCATCATAAAGTGGTGGATCAAGTTTCACCACTCGTGTGAGATCCGGTCGCCTATCCCGGGGAGGATAGTCGTAATCATCATCGTAAGGATCACGATAGTCTCGACGCCGTGGGGGCGGCGGTCGATGCCAATCTCTAGGGCGATCATCACGATGCATGGCCGGTATAGGCCGATGATGGTCTTGAGGTCGCTCCTCTCTCGCTACGTCATAAAGTGGCCTCTCCTGATAATTATCTCGCATGCCTAATATAGGCCCTCGTTGGGGTTCAGGAAAATTCCTTGGAAAATTCCCACCCTGATCACGCGCAAACTCATGCCTATCTATGGGGTTCCGACCCTCTTCCTCAAATAGAGGATTTCTCCTAAGTGTAGACCTCTCTCCATAGTGTGGAGGGGCTTTGTACTGTGGACGAACAGAATGCTCATCTCGAATTGGTGGCGGCATTGAAACTCGAGGAGGTACTTCTAAACTATTCATCCTAACACTAAGGTTTTCAAACCCTTCCCTCACTTGATAAACACTCTCGGTTAACGCTGCCATTTGGTGGGCGAAAGGTAGAAACCACTGGGGCGGTTCCGTCCCTTCGTTCACACGAATCGCTTGGTCGCGTTCAACTCGACGCATCTCTCTTGAGGGTGTTTAGGTGGAGTGCGATGTGGTGAACTCATGCTCACTAACCTACCACTACGCAGATGCATGCAAACACACAATTTAGATGGATGGTTATGCTATATAAAAGAAAACAAAATAAAAATTTATTTTTTTTTAAAATTAAATGCTATGCGGGGTTCCTATTCTACGCAGGGCGGATTTCGAAACTTAGAAAAATTTCGGAACCTCGCTTTGATACCAAATTGATGCTGGACGGCGCGTAGGGTTTGCGCCCCTGTCGGCTAATTCTGGGAAACCCTAAATGCATGCAATTTAAAAATTAATATTTGAGCGGGCGTGCATGAACTTTAAGAAATTAAGCAACTAATTTTTATAAAGCACAAAAATTACTATTTTTGTTTTAAAATGGATTTTCTTAAAAAAATGGTTCGATTTAAATCCGGGGAAGGAAGTTCGCAACTTTCGTCCCGTTCCCCTTGTTGTGGCAAACGGAAATCGTGAACTCCAAATACGTTTCTGTTTGGAGTTTTCAACGTAGCGTTCGCTGACAAAATCCGGGCGAAAATCCAACACTGAATCTACTATCCTAAAGAGAAAATTTAGATGCACACAAAGGAGGAGGAAGAAGCAAATTACCCACGGAAAGAGGCGTCTTTCCGCAACCGAAGTCGACGGCGATCCTGCGAGGAATTCCTCGTCACCTTCGATCTCCCGCTCCGGGGTCGGCCGCTATAGCACATGGGCACCACATAATAAATTCGCTCACTCTCACACTAAGTGGTTCCACGGAATCTCAAACACTCACTAATGTAAGGAGGCCACAAACTAAACAACCTAAATTCACTCACTCTCTCACACGAAAGTGGCTCCACGTAATCTCTAACACAAGAACTAAACTTCACTCACTATTCACACAAGAGAGGCTCCACGAAATCTCTACACACTAGAGATAAATTTCACACTTGTTTTATAATCAACACTTTCCCGAAGTTCAGAACCCCTTCCTCATTAGAACTCAAATGGGAAAAGAAATCAATAACTCTACCTCTGTTCTGGACTCAAATTGGATTCCAACCGAAGAGCAAACAATCAGGTCTAACATTCCGAATCAAACAATTACAGCAACTGGACTACATAAACACTGTTCATCGTCCCTTTCACGCAGCAACAGGAATCGAAGGAACAAGCTCACGGGAAAAAACAAAGCAACAACAACCTTTAATAGGAACTTATGCGCCAAATCGTCGCATCAGTAGGACTCGAAATAAAGGGGAAAAACAAGCTGGACTTCGCTCGAAACAGGAAAACAAGAGTACTAAACGTTGTTCTTCATCTTCTCATTGATTCACCCCCGTATCTCCTCTGCTTCCTCAGGTTTTAAACAAGAGTATAGAGCTCGTAAATCACAACCGATGCCAACTGCTAGAGTCGTGGAAGAGGCGACATCGCTGGATCGTGGGGTGCGGAAGTTGCTTTGCTGGTGTAGCGTCGAAGACGGGGAAGTATCATGGAGCGAGCAGCAGAGGGAGTTCTTCTGGAGCAGCGCTAATGGCGGAAATGGCTCGGGAGTTCCTCTGGAGCCGCGCTAATGGCGGAAATGGCATGCAGGAAATTTCTAGGGAGATGGATCGGCGTGGGGGATGGGCTGAACAGATAAGGTTATATATATATATATATATACTTATATATGAGTGTATATATATATATTTAATAGAGAATACAATAAAGGCTCCAAACGTAGCTACGCACACAGGCGTGCAAAAAAAAATACAGACATAAATAAATTGCAAAAAAATGCAATAATTCAGGGCCGGTAGAGGTCCGGACGGGTACGGAGTCGGGCACCTTTGCGTCGACCTGATCTGGGCTGGTCTCCATCAATAGTAGCTTCCCGAACAGATTCTGTGGGTCAATGTTTGGTAGCTTTCCAAACTCCCTAACTTCAATGATCTTGTTATCTCATTCTTTCGTCAGGGATCGTAGGAACTTGTCATTTAGTTCACCGTTTGTAAATTCCCGACCATAATTTCTTAGGCCGTTAACAATTTTGAAGAATCTTTCATAGGCATCGGCTATGCACTCCTTCTTGCTTTGCTTGAAGGCCTCATACTCGCGATTGAGTAGAGATCTTCTATCATCCCTTACCTCTTCGGTACCCTCCATGAGGACAATCAAGGATGTCCACATTTCTTTGGCAGATCTGCAGTGGATTAAGTTTTGTAGCATAGAATCGTCCACTGCACTGGCAATTATGTTCTTCATCTTTTTATCCAAGGCTACGATGGCGATCTCATCCTTGGTTAAGTTCATCATCTTCTTTGGCACCTGAACAGTTGGATCAATTGTAGAGGCAACCATAGACACATGAGGGTCTTCTTCCACAACTTGAAAAATTCTCGGATCTGCGGCTTCCATGTAAAATCTTACTCATTCTTTTCACATGGGAAAGTTAGCCGTTGTGCAGATAGGCAACTTCAACGAGGAGGATTCCTTGCTTCTTTCCATAGTTCCTAGCAACTAGAATGGATGGATCTTGTTCAAAGTGTTAACCTAGCAACGAACAGCGTCCCTATGATACCAATTGTAGTATCTAGTTGCCAACCTAAATCACCTAGAGGGGGGTGAATAGGTGATATCTGCGTCTTTTGCGGAATAAAAACTTAATGAAACAGAGATCATAGAGAATAAATCACAAGCACAGACGACACAAGGAATTTTATAGTGGTTCCCCAATCATGTGTACTCCACTTTCCCGCCTCGCCAATCTAGCACCACGGCTAGCCTCGACTACTTCACTATATCTCGGATCAAGAATGTTCCTGCAAATTCGGAGTCACCACTCCTACACCTCGGAGAAAATTCTCCTACAAACTCGGAGACAACTCTCCTACAACTCGGAGACAACTCTCCTACAACTCGGAGACAACTCTCCTATAACTCGGAGACAACTCTCCTACAACTCGGAAGATAAACTTCCTAAAAGAAATAGAGATTGTGTACAATAAAATGATTAACAAGACATGTACAGATCTGAAATACTGTGATCTTCTTCCTTCTTGAGACTTGGAAAACTTTGGCTTGAAGTTGAGGAAGAAATGTTTAAATCTCAGATCTGAACTTCTAGGATTCTGCAAGATCCAATAGATATTTGTAGATGATTAGAGCACTGATCTGTCAAATCTTTTCTTCCAAAAGGATCGGTTGAATGAGAGAGATGAAGTTATTAAACAATGGCAGGAGGCGGCAGCTCTTTCACGATTCTTCCGATTGAATAATAATAATTAGGTTTAAACAAGAGCTGATAAGGACCTTTTATAGCAATCGAGTTTAACGGTAAAGAGTCCTTGATTTAAGGTAGAATTAACCTTAAAACACGTCACACGTGGCGTTGACACCGTCAGACAAGAATATAAGATCCGTCAGAAAATAGATTTTAAAACAGGACCTTAAGGAAAAATATTTCTCGAGAAATGAATAGAGTTCTCGAGAGAATGGTCTGCTATATCACGAGAAAGAGCTTAGAAAAGCTTTCTGGAAATCTTGAAAGAAATTTCTCGAGAACAAAATGATTAGTCGAGAAATGGACTTAATTTCTCGAGAGAAGAATTGACTACACGAGAAAAACCTTAGAAAAGCTTTACTGGTTAACTGAGAAGGATTTCTCGAGAACAAAGAAGGCTTCTCGAGAAAATATCTGATTTCTCGAGAGATGAAGTAACTTCTCGAGAAATGACTTAGAAAACTTGAATCTAGAACTCTGAGAAGGATTTCTCGAAGCACAATTGATTTCTCGAGAAATGAACTTGATTTCTCGAGAACCAGAAACGATTTCTCGAGAAGTACACTTAGAAAAATTTAGAACCTTTTTCCTCCTTTCTTTTCTAGACACCAGCAAATCTTCCAACTTCTAAGCATCAAGTTACTTGTCAAATGAAGTGTATCCCAATAGAGAGATCACACATGAGTCAACACCATGTTCCACACAATGAGGGATTACATTGCATGAAACTGTGGTTAATGACTCACTGTAATCTGACATTGGTCTACACTACTTAGCAATAATAACCTGCAAGTACACAACTAAGAAACAACATCAAATACACAAGCAATTCAACTTGGTTCAAGGGTGACTTCTCACAAATCGGGGCTATTGTGGATATAATACCCAACAGGTTGAATTCGCGTCATTTTTACTATAGGGCGCAGCAAAGCGTTGGTGGAACAACATAGTGGCTTCAAAGTTCGCTAGATGTGAAGTGGTGAAATGGGAAAAATTTCTTCAAGAATTCACGAACTGGTTCGTACCCCGATGACAAATTCCTATGACTCGTCCAAGGAATTAACCAAGTCGGTACTTCAATATGAGACAGAATTTTCCAAATTGGCATATTATGCTGATTCCCTCGTCACTTCCGAAGAAGATCGTTGCCGCCAATTCCAGCAATGACTCCAGGACGATATTCGGAATTTGCTGGTACCCCTGGATATTTTGGAGTACGAAAAGATGATTGAGCGAGCACGCCTAGTAGAGATTGATCAGGAGAAGTCACAAAAGCGTCGCGAGAGCGGGAAAAGAAAGATACCCGAAGCACCGACTCCAGATGAGACGCCAAGTAAAGATGCAAAATCATTTCAGACTGGCCCATCGATTAGCAATACTTCTCAAGCAACCACAACGAAATGTGTCAAGTGTAGCTGATTTCATCGAGGAGAATGCTTGATTGGTGCTTGCTTTTATTGTCGTCAGCCGTGTCACACAAAAAGGAATTGCCCAAAGCTTTTGAATAAAGAAGTTAACTCACAACCTCCTCTGCAGCGGCAATTATATCAAATGCTGGCTGAATCATTAGCATCAGCACCTGCACCTGCACATACCTCTGTCCCAATTGCAGGTCGTCCTCCAGATGTTCCAGAAGAACGTTTAATTATGCCACGAGCCTTTAATATGGAACCTTACCGGAAGAAAAAAGTTGTAATAATTGGTTACGTTCTAGGTATGTACATTTGTTAATTTAGAAATAAACTGTTTAAATCTTATCAAATTTTCGAGGACGAAAGCTCCTTCTAAGGAGGGAAAAATTGTGATGATCACAAATTTCGTACAAATTTTTTTATTTATTTTCCCCGTTGACGAGACAACAAGGCAGTGCGTATTTTCTGAATATTTTTCACGTTTTATTTTCGTTTCATTTTTTGAGTTGCGTTTGCTTCATCCTGCTGCTAGCAGCTTGGAGTTGTTGAGACCTTGCTTTATTTTGACACTTGGCTAAGCCAAGTGTTGGCTGATTTGTGCTGTAGGTTTCACTTGGTGACACCTCCTCTCTGTTGCTGTTGGTTGGCCGCTTACTCCCTGTTTATAAAGAGCACAAGGCCCATTTCTTATTCCTTACCCATCTCTTCTCCTTCTTCCTGACTGTTTTTCCCGAGCTCTCTTTCTCTGCTAGCTGCTGCTCTCTTGGTTAATGCTCCCCTTTTTCTTCTGTGTGCTGTTGCTGCGGCTGGTTCTGTGCTGATGTTGCCGCTGGTTCTGAGCCGTGTGCCGCTGCTCCCGCTGGTTCTATATCGCTGCTGTCGCTGGTTCTGTGCCGCTGCTGTTGTTTTCTGTTGTTGATTACTGACCCTGTTGCCTCTCCTTGCTGTGCTTGCTACCTTTGGAGTCCTAGGAAGCTTACTGCCACACTCCGGCGATCCCTAAAGGATCGATTGTGCAACGACTGCTTCCTACCTCTCCCACCTTTCTTCTCCTCCCGTTGTAAGCATTCTTCTCTGTGTTTGTACAACATTTAGACTATTTCATGTTATGTTTTCTCGCTGTTTGTGCGTTCGTTGATTTTAAAGAGGTATTTTGGACGGCTTTGCTGGGCAACACTTTTGAGAGGACGAAAGTCCATTTTGGGGGCTGGTTTAGTCCATTTACGAGGCTTTTATATGGTTGTCCGGTAAAGTGTAAAAATACATTTGCTATTTTCGACGTTTTCCGATTGATTAATTTCGAATTTCCGACATTTTTCGCACATAAATGTTACGATGAAACGAGACGCAACCCAAATTTAATACGTATTCTTTTAGTGGTTTCCAAGGCCGAGAAACTCGATGATGGCGTCCCGTGAAAATCGTGGCAATAATGCGGAACATGTTACGGGTAAAGGTAATGCAAAGGTGAGTATTCTATTTCTTGAAATTATGGCTAGTCAAGTATTTTCAATTTTTGTTGTTTTGAAATTTTTAAAGACACTGTCAGTGCATATGAGTTTTAACTCAATGATTAATCGCTAAAAAAGAAATGTGGGTGAGGGTAAAAGATAGCGATACTGTTGGAACATGGTCTTCTGCATCTCCTAGGTTTGGGAATAACAAATCCTATGTGTATTTGATCTTGTGGGTTTTAGTGTGCAGGATAACAAGTTCATATGACTCAAGGATAACATAAGAAGGCTGCGCCAAAATTTGAAGCCAAAATTTCAACATGCCCGCTAGCACCGGCGCTAGCTCTAGCGCAGGCGCTAGCGCCTGATTGCGCGAAAGTGCGATTTTTCTTTGCGGGTGGGAAGATGCATATATAGAAGGAGATAGCTCCTGGAGGTAGCGCTAGCGCAGGCGCTATCGCAGAGCACAAGAGGAATCAAAGATTTTTTGCCACTGATCGAGGGTTCTCCCGCGCAGAATAATGCCTAATCAGGGATAGCGCCGACGATAGCGATAGCGCTAGTGCTAGCATCAAGGCTATAAAATGAACCCCTTGGCTCTGTCTTCTTCATCCTCTAGAGATCCAGAATTCCAGAGCTTCGTGCCACAACATAGAGAAGAAGGTTCAAAGAGATACTCCCACAAATCCATGAAGGCTTAAGGAGATCCGTGGAGAAGATTTCAACACGCGTCATCATCGTGACGAAAGACCGCATCGACTACGATCATACTCTGCGTCTTCGTCAACTTCTCCAAAAGATCCACATAGAGGGAGTTTTTATATTATTGTCTTTTCATTTCATATCTTTTCTGTAATCGTTTAGTGAAATTAGCCTCATGTTGGCGACTAGGTCTGGGTAGGACTTAGGGTAGAAATTTGCCTCGTGTTGGCGACTAGGTCTCGGGTGTAGGTCTACGGGGTGCTCGAGGCCATATCCGGGGACGGGTTGGCTAGAGCGGCTTGAGGCCGTATCCGGGGAAGGATCGGCTAAAGCCAACCGGTTCGTGGGGATACGAGTCGGTATAGAAAACAAAAAGAGTCCTTCCATTAGCTTTGATTTCTAGCTTTGATAAGAGATCAAGTTTTGTAATCATGCTTCTCAAGTTAATAAAATCATGTCTTTACTTTTACTTCACTTGGTTTGTCTTGATCTTCTCTAGTTTAATAATCAAAGCTTTTTCAAAGTTATTCAAAATATATTATAAGTTTTTAAAACCCTTATTCACCCCCCCCCTCTAAGGGCGCCTACCGATCCAACAAGTGGTATCAGAGCGAGGTTATTCCAAATCGGCTTCACAACCGGGAATAATGGCGTCTCATGATCTCGCTTCTACTAGTGGGGTAAATTTTTATGAAGAAGAAAAATCTCCTAAACCACCTTTATTCGAAGGGAAAAATTATAAAGGGTGGAAATTATTAATGGAAAAATTTATTAAAAGCTTAGATATCAATGCATGAGATATAGAAATAGTAACACCAGCGGACGAATCAAATAAACAAGAGCGTCACCTAAATGCAAAAGCTATGCATTATATTTTTTGTGCTTTATCTCAAGATATTTTCAAATTAATATATTGTTTTTCTAGTGCATACAAAGTATGGAAATTTCTTGAAGAAATGTATGATTCTACTTCTACAGGTATGGAACAATCGCAAGAACCGGAGAATATGCAAGCTTGCACAAGTCTTCAAGAATGCTCCTCTCATGACGGATCAATGGAGCACACATCAAATGGAAAAGAAGAAGAAGTATTGTCGTCGGAAGAGGAGTGCCAAAAAGATGTAAAAGAAATGATATGCTCAAATCGTGCCTCTCCGGAAAGCAATGTAAGGAAATCAAATCCCATCTTTTGTACTTCTATTTCTACTTTACAATTGCTACAAATTACAAAGCGCAAAATTAAGAAATTAAAAATTGCAAATTGCAAATTGCGCTTAGAAAATAAAAATTTAAAAGCAAAAGTTAAAGTAGTATCAAAATCTGATTTATCTAGCTTTACTCATGTCACTTCAATTGAAAATACAAAACCTTGTCTTGATTGTAATGATATTAAAGAAAATTTTAAGGAACTTGAAAAAGAAATTATTTTTATAAAAGAACAAACTGAAAAATTATGTTTAGAAAATTCATCTTTGATAAATGATTGTGCTAATTGTAAAGAATATAAAATTGAAATTAAAGAGATGGATGAAACATTTGATGAATATAGAAACAACTATCAAGATCATATTGATTCAATTGTTTCCACTCTTAAAAATAGCACAATCGCTTATAATAAAGCTAGACATAATTTAAAGATCAAGAATGATGAATTAAAATCAAAAATCAACTTGCTTATGAAAATTGTAAATACAAATTCACAATATCAAACTATATCTAAAAACAAGTTGAAAATGAATATGAACATCTTAACTAAGTTTAATAATGGGAGTAAGGAACATAAAGGATTTGCAAATCAAAATCACCATTATTTACAAAATCGTGTTTCTCCCAACTTAAAAATAAAACTACACAAATTTCCTATGAACAACACTTTTAATAATCATTACAATCATAATCATCAATATAAAGATAATCTCAATGGAAATTTGATGAATAAGAATAACATTAAACCAAGATTTGAATGGAGACCCAAAGTTAAAGATGAAACACAAACTGCACTCAAAAGGGCTCATTCACTTCCATCACCTCAAAAGCAAACACGATGTTTTTGGGTACCCAAAGGAACCATCCCACATGGTCCCCTTTGGATACCTAAAACTCGTATTCATTAGGTATCATCAATTGCATGAAGTAGAACCCCTTCAAAATGAAATATACAAAGTTCTACTTCATGATATGCTTTCATGTCTTTTAATTTTTTCTTGTTTTCCTATTTCATTTGAACTATCATGTCATGGTCATCCTATACAGTATTAAAAATATGATTTTATCTCTTAAAAGCTTAATATGTTTATAAAATCAAATTGATCAAAATTCAAAATCATATTTTATTTTGATGATCTATCTTTTATTCTTATATTCATTTCTTCTAAATACCTTGTATTATCCATATGAATCAAACTCTAAACTTGCTATAAGATATTTCAAATTAAATCCGGTTATTAGGCTATTAAGATTCTTAGCCTTCACCAACAAGTAGTTTAGTAAAATAACTTGATCTAAAAGAAAATTCAAGATCTAAATAAAAGCTCAACTTTCAATATGGTTGACATTGTTCACAACAAAAATTATATTGTGTTCACTCCTTGATGTCAAACATGATCTAAACCATCACTATTGTTCACCTATCAAAAGACACATATATATATATATATATATATTCAAAATTCTTAATTAAAGGAAAATCACTAAAATGTATTGAAAGAAGTTATCTTCATAATGAATATTGAATTCACAAACACCACTATGATCTATTTATGTCCTTTGCTAAAATTCTCTAACATCATAAGTCATATCAAAAGTCTTCTAAAATGAACTATTTCTATCACATTTATGTGAATTATAATGGTTGGTGTATATTGTGATTTATTTCTAGTTTAGACCTTTGAATCATCTTGATATCAAATCAAATAAAATCGTCACTCCATTCTAGGTCTATAAGTTGAAACATTGTATCAAAAAACCTTGGTATAACATTAATCTCAAACTTATCATACTAACATAGTCGCCTAAAGAATATTTGTGTCTATGTTAGGCTTCATATGTTTACTAAGACATACAGGCTGAGTATTCTCATCTAGGGCTTATCCATGGTATTCTTGTGCATGAACATTATGGTTAATCACTAAAATCATGCATATTTGATTTGTTCATTCATGTCATCTCATGCAAAGTTTTGTTGGTAAAGTCATATACAAAATCGCTAATGTTTCATAAAATTTGCACTATCTAGACATTTCCTAAAAATCTGAAATTTCAGCATGAAACTACTGTTTGGACACTTAATCAAGATCAACAAACAAAAATTTCAAAATCATCAAAAATCGTGTACTGTTTCCCGCGCTAGCGCTAACGCCGGCGCTAGCGCACCTATGTGTTTTTCTGTATTTTTAAATTTTTGAAAAATCCCTAAAAATATATTAATCAATATGTACTATTCATTTCTGCACTTTTTGCTTTTAGTGCATTTTTGAAAAACCAAATTACAAAAAATATGTTTTGCCTTTTTTTTGTTTTTTGTTATTTGTTTAAATTCTATTTCTAAAAGCAAAAAATCAATTACAAAATATAAAACTAAAAAAAATATCAAAAATTATTATTTTGAACTTAACTTTTCTATTTTACATGTATCTTGCGAAAGGGTGATTTGGGCTATCATCCCATCACATCACCTAGTACCGGGAGAACCTCTCACAAGGTAGTCCTCGGGAAGTCCAAGATCAATCTTATAAGTTCAAACTTTAAATAAAAATTATTCTTCAAAAATATCAAAAATACTGTATGGACATCATTGAGAAAATCAAGCATGATTTAATCTATTATTTAGAACTTCTATAATGTTGCAATTTATCTTTTCAAACTACTTTGAACATTGCTTTCATCATGCTTTGATATATCTATTAATATGTGCATCAATTATATTGAAAAAGTTGTGTAGAACTATGCGTAGCATGCCTCTAAGTATGAGTAATGTTTTATGTTTGATAATGATCGCTATTCACTCACTTATTTTGACATTGTCTACTTATGTGTTTAATCTAAGAATGCTTGTGTATGTTTTGTAATAGTACAATGAATTAAAATTGCACAAGTATCTTACCTACACAACCTTTATTTGCACTTTTAAAAGTTAAGAAAAGTGGTTATGTTTTTCATAATTTATATTGGTTTGCAAAACAAGTGTATTCGGAGAACTTTGTACAAAACAAAATCATAAAATAAAGTGACAAAGATAACTCCACCAAGCACTACTTGAACCTCCTGATAAGTCTTAATAAGCGTTGTGAGGTTGAGCACCTTGGAAAGAATAGTAAAGTATCTTGTGCAAATCAAATCTTTCTTTCAAAATAAAAACCACTTATTCTTAAGTACACCAGATCACTAGTTTCAATATTAAAATAAAATAAAATATGTGATCCCCCAAGCACTACTTTGCACCCTGATAAGTCTTAATGAGCATTGTGTGTGCAAAGCACCTTGGTAGTTGTACATTTTTTTTGTGCATTGAAGTGTGTGGAAGTAAAATTATTTGTGTTTTATTGTGCTCTTTACTTTACATATCTCTTGATTAAAACATTTGTTTACTCTATTCAAAATACACTTATGTGCACATCATTATCTTCCATAACACTTCTTCTCATGAGTATTGGATCCCACTGCAAATTCTATACTACTCTTTATTTATAAAATGCACTAGATAACCTAGCATGCTTTCTACAATGTTTGGTATGTTTTGAATTTGTAAATTAAAATAACATTGTAGCAATCTTTTTGATAACATTATTTCATGCTTGGTTACATTATTGAACTTAAAGAGTTTAATTGAACAATGATTTACAAAAACATCTTCTTTTTGAAATTTAACTCATATATCTTTCTATGGATCATCATTGATTACAATAAGATGTTTCTTGTATTTCTATAAGTCTTCCACATCATAAGCATATAATTGTTTTACCTTGCGCTTTCATGCTTATTTAAAGTCTTTCATTTTGGGTGCATCGTCACTTGAATCTTCAAATTCCTTTCTTGCAACAAGTGGTAGACTTGCTTGGTAAAACTTTATATTGGTTGCTTTTAACATGGATTTTTTTTCTATAAAACTCTGATTTATTTCTATGAAAATATTATTACGCTAAAAACTCTGATTCATTAAAGGATTTCAAAATAGCTATGTGAGTGGTTTCATAAATTTGAATAAAAATCTAAATCCATAGGCTATGTCATTAGATTTAAAATGCTTATAAGTTTCCAATAATTATTATCCATGACTTCATTTCTCACCATAGTGGGGGCGTAGGGTTGTAGACATTAGATAACCTTTATCTCTAGTCATGTCTTGTCCTTAACCGGGGAGGGTTCCAGTAGGGCCTTGCGAGGCACTGGGGGGAAAGAGTGTTAGGTTGAGTTTTGTCTAGTGTTTGCATATGGGACTAACACCCAAACCTACGACATGTTTGCAGCTCCTCATGTCCATCCGTCACTTAGTACGGGGCTAGGGTGTAGACATATTGTCTGGGTAGATTTGTTACTTGGAAATCATTACTTTTTTTTGTTTAAAACTATTATATAAAGTGGAAATCATCACTTTTGTTTAGGCTAAAAACTCTGATCTATTTCTCTAAAAATTGTTCTAAAACTCCTTATCATTTCCTTCTCACTAAGAAGCTCGATCATGCCTTTATCTTATTATCAAAACTTTTATGTGGTGCCTCCTAACCCACTTTTGCTAATAACAAAAGGGGGAGAACTAACATGATAAATACAAATCCGCTATCAAAATAGAAAACTAACATGCTTAATTAAGATGATAGCACACACTTTAGGGGAGCATTCACATAGGGGGAGCATGTATTTAGGGGGAGCAATTCTAAATGCTAAAATCGATAACTATCCTAAGTCATTACTTTCACACACACACAAGTATAGTCTCATCATGCTTATTTATTAATGCTCTGATTTATCATTAATGGATTTGTTATTATCAAAAGGGGGAGTTTGTTGGAACATGGTCTTCCGCATCTCCTAGGTTTGAGAATAACAAATCCTATGTGTATTTGATCTTGTGGGTTTAAGTGTGCAGGATAACAAGTTCATATGACTCAAGGATAACATAAGAAGGCTGCGCCAAAATTTGAAGCCAAAATTCCAACATGCCCGCTAGCACCGGCGCTAGCGCTAGCGCAGGCGCTAGCGCCTGATTGAGCGAAAGTGCGATTTTTCTTCGCGGGTGGGAAGATGCATATATAGAAGGAGATAGCGCCTGGCGGTAGCGCTAGCGCAGGCGCTATCGTAGAGCACAAGAGGAATTGAAGATTTTTTGCCACGGATCGAGGATTCTCCCGCGCAGAATAATGCCTAATCAGGAATAGCGCCGGCGGTAGCGATAGCGCTAGCGTTAGCGTCAAGGCTATAAAATGAACCCCTTGGCTCCGTCTTCTTCATCCTCTAGAGATCCAGAATTCCAGAGCTTCGTGCCACAGCATAGAGAGGAAGGTTCAGAGAGATACTCCCACAAATCCATGAAGGCTTAAGGAGATCCGTGGAGAAGATTTCAACATGCGTCATCATCGTGATGAAAGACCGCATCGACTACAATCATACTCTGTGTCTTCGTCTACTTCTCCAAAAATCCACATAGAGGGAGTTTTTATATTATTGTCTTTTCATTTCATATCTTTTCTGTAATCGTTTAGTGAAATTCGCCTCGTGTTGGCGACTAGGTCTGGGTAGGACTTAGGGCTGAAATTCGCCTCGTGTTGGCGACTAGGTCTCGGGTGTAGGTCTAGGGGGTGCTCGAGGCCATATCCGGGGAAGGGTTGGCTAGAGCGGCTTGAGGTCGTATCCGGGGAAGGATCGGCTAAAGCCAACCGGTTCGTGGGGATACGAGTCGGTATAGAAAACAAAAAGAGTCCTTCTATTAGCTTTGATTTCTAGCTTTGATAAGAGATCAAGTTTTGTAATCATGCTTCTCAAGTTAATAAAATCATGTCTTTACTTTTACTTCACTTGATTTGTCTTGATCTTCTCTAGTTTAATAATCAAAGCTTTTTCAAAGTTATTCAAAATATATTATAAGTTTTTAAAACCCTTATTCACCCCCCCCCCCCCCCTCTAAGGACGCCTACCGATCCAACAGATACAACTTTCTGAGGGGACTTTTTACATTTTTGTTTTTCTATAAATAATAATCATTATAAAATACGACATATGGAAATATGAAGGCTTCGAATCCTATGATGTAGAGACATCTACTGATGGATTCACCAGTAGGGGTGAGCCTACAATTACGCCCTTCGCGGGTGTGGCCATTTCACGTTTGCATACCTAAGTATTTCCTATTAAATGTAACATAAATTATGGGGGCATTTCAGGAAAATATTTAAGTAAAACATTATTGATTTTGTATTGTATGCATATTGTTACAAATCCTTGTTGCATGTATAACTGTTGCACGAAATTGTTGTCTCACATAGTCATATTTTTATGACTAACCTTCAGTGGATTCATGTTTTAGCACTACACCATATCATGCATATGGTAGCACTCAAAAACCGCTACTATATATGAAAAACCCGCTACTGTAGGGCTACGGTGTAACACCCTGCCAGTACGAATAGTATAACAGTAGGTCCGGCCGGGACCCCACGCCATACAAATCACACTAGCTAGGAGTTAAAAGGTGATAAACAGAAAGAACTACAACAGAGTACTAAACACTAGCGGAAGCATAATGATTTAAAATTTCATTTAGAACTGTCCACTATCATAGGAATGAAACCATAAAATAGAGTTACGGCCTTAAGGCCTTACATTCACCAATGTACAAAACTCAGAACATACTTCGGCATGCAGGCCGGCAATACATGAGAAAGCAGAAAAGGGAGGCTGGCCTTCAAGGGCCAACTCAGCAAAAGGGCCATCACCCGCTATTTCCCGCTAGGCTCACCTGCACCTGCATAAGAACATTCCACCAAGCGGTGGCAAACAAGGTAACGGTCAGCAAAGCTGACCAAATTATAACGACCCCACCCCTTTCGCGGGGTGGCGAAGCTTCTACCCTGCAAGCAAGCCATACTAGCACAAGTACTAATATAAAGAAAGTGCAACTACACAAGGTGAGGTTTCAAGCATAATCAATCTTCTAGGTTGAGCATCGAAAAGGAGGGAACCTAGGTATGCACATGATGTTGGTTGGGTTCACCCGAAGGTTCCCCACAACCACCTAAGCAATCGCATGAGGCTAACAACATAAATTCATCACAAATGTGGGTACACACAACCGCACACTTCATGCTCACAAGGCATGCACCAAAGGTACTTCTTCCCGAGCACCAACACCATCATGAGTTTGGAAACTCTAGATGGAAAAGAGCTTTTGGTCGGTCTAGGCCAAACGCCTAACACGACCTCTCCCACGATCGCTCGGATTTACAAGAGATAACATCCCCCTACCGCCACGCATGGAAACGGGTTCAGTTCAGCCAATTCCCGTGCTCTTGTCATCGATTGAACACACGATGTGGGTATGACATCACCTCGGCCCGTAAGGGTTTAGCATTTTCACGTGCTACACAATTTATAAGCTACGCACCTAAACCCTTCGCAAGGATCTAGGCTTCACAAATACTCAACAAGGGAGGTACAATACGCTCCGCATCAATTTCGTGGTGAAGGTTTGCCTTCATCCAATCTCAAAGCATGGGGCTTTCGTTAGGATCTCCACAAGACACCTACACTTAAATCCCCGAATACTATAGATGATTTCACGGAGTCATTCTCCGGCACGCATTCTAGGCTTAACCTAAATGCAACGTTGCAAATCAAGCATCACCGATTCGGGCTCACGACCACGAATAGGCTTCACACAAAATGCCTAAATCCGCACGACTACCGGATTTCTACATGCAATAATGCCGGGGACGGACACAATCTATCCGGAGTTCCGAAGAACTTGAGGAAATCCTACACTTAACCCATTTGGTGAAAGGGATTCCTCATGCAAGCATAGAGAAATGAAAGAGAGGACAATTGACAAGTCCAAATATCGGGAGGAAGAATCGTTACCCTAGAAGCGTTCTTCTTAGCCATGGATCTGAGATTTCACACGGAGGGAAAGGACCGCACCGGGCTGCACTCTCCAGATCTGGAAACGGCTCGCGAAACGGAGCTCCGTCAATGGCGGGATCTCCTCTTCTTCTTCCTTGCCTCCTTCTTCTTTCTCTAGCCTAGGAGAGAGAAGAGCCTTGATATTATGAGGATAGAACCCCTCTCAAAAGCCCTAATACCCTCCAGCCATTCATCACAGCCATTGGATCAAATTCCAAGAGTTTAGAACGGCCGGATCATCTTCTCCGTTCATTTTCGCGGAGCAGAATAAACAGTGCGCACATTCACAGGCGCACGGTCACTGGTCGTGCGCGAAGAAGAGGCCACTGGTCGTGCGCGTACACCCTTTCAGCCGACCCATATTCCTCTCAATTAACGCACGATCATGACGCACGATCACTGGTCGTGCGCAAAGAAAGCCACTGACCGTGCGCGAGGAGCAGGTAGGGAAAATTCAGCATACTTCAAGTGCCGCACTACCATTCTGCCTACTTCGACAAACTACTATTTTTGGGGTGTTACAACTCCACCTCCCTTAAAAGAATTTCGTCCCAAAATTTCAAAAACCGTAGTAATAGTAAATACAGTTAAAATTACCTGAGGGGAATAGCTCGGGGTACTCCGCGAGCATCGCTTGTTCTCTTTCCCAAGAGAGTTCCTCTCTTCCGCAATTATTCCAACGGACTTTCACCATCCGTATGGACTTGTTCCGCAACTGCTTCACTTCAGTGTCTTCAATGCAAATGGGCTTGACTTTCGTCGTTAGACCACCATCTACCGACACTTCGTTGACAGCAACAACCACATTAGGCTCTTTAACAGCCTTCCGCAACACAGAGATGTGGAATACATCATGCAGCCCGCTCAACTCCAAAAATAGAGCAAGCCGATAAGCAGCTTCACCGATGCGCTCCAAGATCTCGAACGGTCCTAAGTACCTCGGACTTAGATTTTTCAAGCGTCGGATCCTTGATACTCCTTTGGACGGTTTGATCTTGAGATAGACCCAGTCGCCAACGGCGAACTCGACGTTTCGGTGTTTTTGCGTTGTAATATTTTGCCTGCCGATCATGTGCAATGAGCAAGCGCTCCCGAATAGCCCGGATCGATGTATTCGCCTCATCCACGTCTTTGCGTTTTAGCAACTTAGTGTCGCCTGTTTCAGCCCAAGACAACGGTGTGCGACATTTCCTACCATAAAGAGCCTCGAAAGGGGCCAGCTTTATACTCGCTTGGTATCTGTTGTTGTAAGCAAATTCGATCATAAAGAGATGGTCCTCCCATCTCTTTCCGAAATCCAGGGTGCACATCCTCAGCATGTCTTCCATCGTCCTATTGGTCCTTTCGGTCTGTCCATCCGTTTGTGGGTGGAAGGTCGTGCTAAACTTCAGCTTGGTACCCAATAGTTGATGAATCAGCTTCCAATCATTCGATATGAACCGACCATCACGATCATTGACGATGCTACGGGGAATCCCGTGCAACCGTACGATGTTATCCACATACAACTTTGCCAATTTTTCTACAGAATCATCCTTCCGGTTTGGAATGAAGTGTGATACCTTTGTCAGTCTGTCCACGATCACCCAGATGGCGTCGTTTCCATGTTGTGATCTCGGCAATCCGTGCACGAAATCCATCGAAATATCATCAAACTTCCATTCCGGAATCGGCAAGGACTTCAAAAATCCACTAGGACGTTGACATTCCGCCTTCACCAACGCGCAAGTATTACACTTGACCACGTAGAGGGCAATGTCCTTCTTCATACCCGGCCACCAGAAAAGTTTCTTCATGTCCATGTACATTTTTGTGCTCCCAGGGTGGATCGAGTACTTGGTATGATGAGCCTCGTACATCAACTCCGCCCGTAGAGTACCAATGTTTGGGACGCACAATCTGCCCTCTTTCCACATAAGGCCATCTTCGAAGGAGAAATCAGCGTTTAACCCATCCACGGTTTCCGCTTTATAGCGTTTCATGCTCTCATCCAGCTCCAATGCTTGTCGAACTCGGTCGGCAAGGTCGTATTGAACCTCCGTCCAGTTCAAGCATGCTGAAGTAGACGCTCTTCTATCAACGCAAATGATCTCCATTTCTTCCAGTTCGCGGATTAGACGCTCATCGTGCATCAAAATCCAATTTGCTTGAGCGGGAGCCCGACGACTCAACGCGCCCGCAACTACATTTCCCTTTCCAGGAGTATATTTGATGTCGAAGGTGTAGTCCCCCAGGAACTCCATCCACCTCCTCTGACGCATATTCAACTCCCTTTGATCCAGCAGGTACTTGAGGCTCTTGTGGTCGGTAAAGATGTCGATCTTCACGCCATACAAATAATGCCTCCAAAGTTTGAGAGCAAATACCACGGCCGCTAGCTCCAAATCATGGACCGGGTGATTCCTCTCATGAACCTTCAATTGTCGGGAGCCGTAGGCAATTACCTTTCCGAACTGCACTAGGACACAACCCAAACCACTCCCCGAGGCGTCGCTATAAATTTCGTAGCCTTCCGTACCACATGGCAAGCATAGAATGGGCGTCGTGGTCAGACGGATCTTCAGCTCTTCAAAAGCTCGTGTGCACTCGGGCGACCAACGAACTTATGACCTTTCCTAGTCAGTTTAGTGAGAGGGAGTGCAATCCTCGAGAAGTTCTCCACAAAGCGCCTATAATAGCCGGCAAGTCCTAAGAAACTTTGGACTTCCGCTACGGTTTTCAACAAAGGCCACGCTCGGATCGCTTCTATCTTCGAAAGATCAACTGCAATTCCTTCTCCACTAACAACATGTCCAAGGAATGCTACAGACGGTAGCCAAAACTCGCACTTGGAGAACTTGGCATATAGCTGACTCCTCCTCAAGGTGCTCAGAACTGCGTGCAGATGCCCTACATGCTCCTCTTTCGACTGAGAGTATACCAAAATGTCGTCGATGAAGACGATCACAAATTGATCCAAATACTCTCGAAACGTCTTGTTCATTAAGTCCATGAATACCGACGGTGCATTAGACAGACCGAACGGCATCACCGTGAACTTATAGTGCCCAAAGCGGGTACTGAACGCTGTCTTTGGAATGTCACATTCCCTTATCCGCAGCTGGTAATAGCCGGACCTTAGGTCCAGTTTGGAGTATACCGTCGACCCAACCAGTTGGTCGAATAAGTCATCGATTCTCAGAATCGGATAACGGTTCCTCTCGGTCAGCTTGGTCCGCTACTACTAGGACAACACAAAACTGGTCTTAGGCCCCGAATCCTTTAACAAGGTGAAGAACATCTTCGCACCTTTTTACAGCTTCTCCTATTCGCGCTCACTCAAGATCTATTGGGCAGCATTACCTCCAATCTATCCTTGACTAAGGTAAATGACAATTCAATTCATAACACGAAGTCCTTAGACAAATAGGAGAGCGATGCTCCCACACCAACAGAGCTCTCGTCGAATAGTCGATAATTAGGACAAGGCCTAATTGCACACAAATACAAGACATAAAATTTTGTTGTCATCGGAGACAGTGGACACATTGTTATCTCTATCCGCACATGGGGTAGAAATCATATTAAATGATGATCATCCATACCTGTGGCAACATCGCATTGTTGAATGACCTCTTGCTGGCCATAAAAGTAGACTCTCAGCTGGGTTAAAGAATACTGGGGAATCGAAAACTCCACCGCCTTGCCTTTCTCCATAGAAGCTGAACCCATCGCACGAGCATAGTCCACTTCTCCGCTTTTTGCTTTTGGAGGACCACTTCGACACATTCAGGCTCTGTGTCCCACCTTTCCACAAGTGAAACAAATTAAGGAACACCGTGCAGTCTTAGCTTCCACAGAGTTAAACTTTCTCTTGTTTCTTCTGAACTCGGACTTGGACTGAGAGACCGGCGCATGAAACTCTGACTTCTTTGCATTGAAGTCTTTCGTGCGCTGCATACTCTTCATATCCATTTCCAGAGATTTAGTTGTTTTCACTAAGACGTTGAAGCCGAGTAACTTTGGACCCACAAGCATTAGTCTTAGGTCATCGCGCATCCCATTGTAGAACTTGTTGACCTTGGTCTCCTCATCTTCCCACATAGACCTCTCATAACGACCCAGACTGCTGAACTCATTCAGGTACTCATCCACTGAGTGTGCTCCCTGCTCCAGGTGTAAACGCTGGTTCTGTAGTGCCAAATGCTCTATTGAGAGCATGTACCTTAGAAGGAATGACTCATGGAAGTTTTCCCAAGAGATTTCGGTAAGTTGTCTCCCACCAAACCTGTGCACCAACTCTTCTTCCCACCAAAGTCTTGCTTCTCTTATAAGTAGGAAGGTGGCCAAGGCTACCAACATATCCTTAATTATAAGTATTGATGTTAAAGTCCTCTTTATTTCTGACAACCACTCAGCAGCTCTCACAGGGGATTCGGTCCCCACGAAGGATGGAGGGTTGAGGCTCAGAAAGTACTTTAATAGTTGATAGCGCAATTGCGGTTCCGCTTCTGGTTCACTTCTCTTTGTCGGAACCGGGGCCACAATAAGACTGGGAGGCTGTACCAGCCTTCCTAGCCATGCATTTTGTGCGGCCATAACCATTTTTGTGACCACTCTGATCATCTCAGCCGAAGGAGTGGTCGATGACACTTCAGCCGACCCACTACCTTCAGCGGTGTTGCGGGGTCGAGACTGCCCCGCGGCACTTCTAGGAACCTATAATCGTGCAATACACAATTTAGTTCCTGAAAACATAGCAAACAACAATCATGGAACGCTCAGGTTCCGCAAACAAGTATGTTTTTCCATTCCTAAGTGGACATTCTTATTAGTTTTTTGTCGTTTTAGGTGAATGCACATCCCGTGCACACCACCCCTTAAAAGGAATTCGTCCCGAATTCGTTAAACTACGGATCGACGCCCTAAGTCTGATACCAAATTGTAACACCCTGCTAGTACGAATAGTATAGCAGTAGGTCCGGCCGGGACCCCACGTCATACAAACCACACTAGCTAGGAGTTAAAAGGTGATAAACAGAAAGAACTACAACAGAGTACTAAACACTAGCGGAAGCATAATGATTTAACATTTCATTTAGAATTATCCACTATCATAGGAATGAAACCATAAAATAGAGTTACGGCCTTAAGGCCTTACATTCACCAATGTACAAAACTCAGAGCATACTTCGGCACGCAGACTGGCAATACATGAGAGAGCAGAAAAGGGAGGCTGGCCTTCAAGGGCCAACTCAGTAAAAGGGTCATCACCCACTATTTCCCGCTAGGCTCACCTGCACCTGCATAAGAATATTCCACCAAGCGGTGGCAAACAAGGTAACGGTCAGCAAAGCTGACCAAATTATAACGACCCCACCCCTTTCCCGGGGTGGCAGAGCTTCTACCCTGCAAGCAAGTCATACTAGCACAAGCACTAATATAAAGAAAGTGCAACTACACAAGGTGAGGTTTCAAGCACAATCAATCTTCTAGGTTGAGCATCGAAAAGGAGGGAACCTAGGTATGCACATGATGTTGGTTGGGTTCACCCGAAGGTTCCCCACAACCACCTAAGCAATCGCATGAGGCTAACAACATAAATTCATCACAAATGTGGGTACACACAACTGCACACTTCATGCTCACAAGGCATGCACCAAAGGTACTTCTTCCCGAGCACCAACACCATCATGAGTTTGGAAACTCTAGATGGAAAAGAGCTTTTGGTCGGTCTATGCCAAACGCCTAACACGACCTCTCCCAAGATCGCTCAGATTTACAAGAGATAACATCCCCCTACCGCCACGCATGGAAACGGGTTCAGTTCAGCCAATTCTCGTGCTCTTGTCATCGATTGAACACACGATGCGGGTATGACATCACCTCGGCCCGTAAGGGTTTAGCATTTTCACGTGCTACACAATTTATAAGCTACGCACCTAACCCCTTCGCAAGGATCTAGGCTTCACAAATACTCAACAAGGGAGGTACAATACGCTCCGCATCAATTTCGTGGTGAAGGTTTGCCTTGATCCAATCTCAAAGCATGGGGATTTCGTTAGGATCTTCACAAGACACCTACACTTAAATCCCGTAATACTATAGATGAATTCACGGAGTCATTCTCCGGCATGCATTCTAGGCTTAACCTAAATGCAATGTTGCAAATCAAGCATCACCGATTCGGTCTCACGACCACGAATAGGCTTCACACAAAATGCCTAAATCCGCACGACCACCGGATTTCTACATGCAATAATGTCGGGGACGGACACAATCTACCCGGAGTTCCGAAGAACTTGAGGAAATCCTACACTTCACTCATTTGGTGAAAGGGATTCCTCATGCAAGCATAGAGAAATGAAAGAGAGGACAATTGACAAGTCCAAATATCGGGAGGAGGAATCGTTACCCTAGAACCGTTCTTCTTAGCCATGGATCTGAGATTTCACACGGAGGAGAAGGACCGCACCGGGCTGCACTCTCCAGATCTGGAAATGGCTCGCGAAACGGAGCTCCGGAGCTCCGTCAATGGCGGGATCTCCTCTTCTTCTTCCTTGCCTCCTTCTTTCTCTAGCCTAGGAGAGAGAAGAGCCTTGATATTATGAGGATAGAACCCCTCTCAAAAGCCCTAATACCCTCCAGCCATTCATCACAGCCGTTGGATCAAATTCTAAGAGTTTTGAACGGCCGGATCATCTTCTCCGTTCATTTTCGCGGAGCAGAATAAATAGTGCGCACGTTCACAGGCGCACGGTCACTGGTCGTGCGCGAAGAAGAGGCCACTGGTCGTGCGCGTACACCCTTTCAGCCGACCCCTATTCCTCTCAATTAACGCACGATCATGGCGCACGATCACTGGTCGTGCGCGAAGAAAGCCACAGACCGTGCGCGAGGAGCAGGTAGGGAAAATTCAGCCTACTTCGAGCGCCGCACTACCATTCCGCCTACTTCGACAAACTACTATTTTTGGGGTGTTACATACGGTAGCGGTTGCGTGTGTGTTGTATTTGCCGCCGTGGTCGTAGGGTATGGTAGCGGTTACACAATGTATTGTGGCGTCCTTAAACCGCTACCATAGGTACATCTATTATAGCATTTATAACTTTCAATGGTAGCGGTTAATGAGCGATACCATTCTACAGCAATCACTACGATTCTTCATCGCCAGGCGTTTATTCTTGTATTAGGCAACATTTATTCTCCATCGTCAGACGTTTAATAAATTCAATTATTTTCTATTAAATTGAATAAAAATAAATATATTAAATTGAATAATATAATAATGGAGATAATATAGCTATTTTTGTAAAAGAATTCAAATAATTTTTTTTTTATTAATAATTTAAAGAAGGTGGGAGATAGGCCAAACCCTTCATGAATACAATCAATATATCTATTCCTCCCCCATCACAACATACAAGCATCAACCATCTCTCTCTCTCTCTCTCCCCCTAGTGATGATGTCGTCGTAGATAAATATCATTTATCCGCACATCAAGTCAATATCCATGTGAGCATTGCGGGCGCTCACCCATTCCCCCATCATCGATGAAGTGTGGCCTTGGCTCGGGATACTGATCGATGGCGCGAGCTGTTGCTCGTCACCCTCGGATTGCTCGGCCTCCACCCCCTTATTGATTCGTCATGGCCTTGCTCTTTGATTTGCTTCTGCCATACATAAAGCTGCCCACGATCACCTGCACATGCAGTTCGCACAAGCCAAAAACATTATGGAAGAGAGTGGTAACAAAAAGGTTTCTACTGAAGCCATGGGGACTGACCACTCTGATCCAGAGCTCACATTCATCCAGATATGATGAACACACTCTCCCTCCCATTATAATAGAAAAGAAAATCTGTGGAACATTAAAAATCAGATTTATATCATTATCATGATAGAGTTGTATCATAATTCCTGTCAAGAGCATATCAATGGATCATTTATGCAATCAATTTCTGTCCAAACAACAAATTACTATCAATGAACCTACTAACAAAAAAATAAACAACAAATTCAATGAAACATTTTTGCAATCAGTTAACCACGCTTACCCAACTTTCATGAGGGTATCCCATCCAGGTAGTAGTTCCCTGCTGCTTGAACAAATAGAGCAAATAGTTGTTGCCAACTGAAAAAAAAATTTGAACAAAGTATAAATGTACACATGCATGTGTATGAGGGGAAACAGTAATGACTATTAGTGAACTAACATACAGTAATGACTATTAGTAAAGGTTAACCCTTAATAAGAAAGAGATAATTTAGTAACTTGGTAATTTGTTGGTAATATAATTAGTGCTTAATTATGGGTGGTGACTAATCTTAGCTGCTACACATGATTAACAAATGCAGAAAGCAGAAAAACAGAGCCAATTGCAAGATTGTAATAACTAACATTATTTTGCTCCTTCTCTTGGGTATAAAGCCTCCCAATTCTCCTTTATAGCCATACAAAACTCAGTCCCTGCCACAGCTTGCAAGCAAAGAACATGTTCTTCAATATTCTATGCATGTCCTTCATATATATCTACCAGCATGCTCATACCAGTTATAAATCAGGCACACATATAGTAGAGTGCTGCATAAAGTAATTTCATATAGCTTAACCTCTACACATTCAACTATTGAGTAGTACCTGAAGAAAAGCTGTGAGCATTGTAATGACTGCTGGCTTGATTTCAGCTCTATGCAGATGCCTGCTTGATGTTTGGCTTTCATATCAACTAAAATTATGCATAAATTGATGATTTGAAATTGATCCATGAAATCATGGTTAAGACTTCAAGAACCAATATCATAATTAATGTAACAGTAGTTACACACACACACACAGGTAATGAAATGATTACATTTCTGTGACTACATATCATCAAATCGATTTTCCAGTTCTGTAATGACGGGCATCTGAAAGTATCTGCTCATTAGGATAACACGACCAATATCAGCAAATTGATTTTCCAGTCCTGCAGCGGGTCAGTTTCAGCAAATTGATTTTCCTACTAGCCTAACACGACCAATATCATCATCAAAATGTCCAAAAATAAATCATCACACCATAAGAACATTATCCGAACATGAAAGGCATGTAGGCTACAGCAGTGCGGGTACATAAGATAAAAGAAGCATGCATCCATCCTGCAAACAAGACATATACTATAAGATATTAAAACATCTTAATTATGCATGCATCCTGCAAACAAGACATTACTCCAAATGAACATAAGATGAGCTGCTTGCATTCCTTGTCGTCCCATGTCCACTAACGGCTTCTCCTAGAGATTGGACCCATGCAGCCAATCCAGCAAGAATAGAATCCGAATCAAGATTAGGAATGACACGTTGGAGGTTGATTAAGACTGTTGAAATAATCTCCTGCGTCAACTCATCCTTAACCCTTGCTGTGATAGACTTCACAAGCTCTACCGGAACTTTTACACTGATGCCATCAACCAATGTACTACTACTACTTGATGATGATGCCTTAAGATCAGATTTAGTGACACCCTTTCCTACTAGCCTAACACGACCCGTATGATCCTTCGGCATCACAACATTGAACGGATCCGGTTGCGCTTGCAATTGCTCCATTTCAGCCTATATTATATTACAACTTAGACATTTTAGTAATTACTAAAACAAAAACCAAAGACTTAAGCAAGATAGCTTGCATAATTACAATTTTCTTTGGGTATCTTCGTAGGATTTCTTGTACTCTCGGGTAACAACTCTTTTGCGGGTCTTGGTAAACATCTGCACTGCTGTGGGAGGTTCTTTTTTTGGATCTGCCTTTTGCTGTAAATTGCAACAGAATTAAATATAATTAAGCTATATTCTTCAGTAGACAACAATTAATTAATCACAAAATTAAATCACATACCAGCTCATTTCTTACGCATGCAAAACTTGTTCGGCCAGTTGTGTGAATATTTTTTTGCTTTTTACGGCATCGCTTATTTCTTCTAGCCAATTTCTGCACATTAATTATCAAAATTTATAAACTTAGCAAATTAAAAAAAGGAAAGGTAAAACATCTAATTATAATTACTTTTAATAACCTTGGAATTATATAAAATCAAAATAGCATACCTTATATCGCTTGGATCCTACCATCTCCAGATATCCCTTGAATTGTTCTTCAGGAATGCCTTTTGGTCGATTGGAGAGTCTCTCCTTGTCATTGTCATATGGTTTATAAAACTTTTGTTTGATTATCATCTTATATCTTCGCCAGCTACAATTAATTGTTGCAAGAACCCACTTCTTTCCTTCATCCGGTATTATCCACTTTTTCTACAAAAAAAAAAGCAATTTACTTGTGCAACTTATATATAAATCCAAATGAACAGAACAAAATAGAAGTAGCAGAAATTTACTTGTGCATAACTCCACATCTTTTCTTTAGTCTTCATCAACCTCCAATCTGTACAATCTATACGACAAAGATTTGGAATTCGAGCCAATGTACCCAAAAAGCTTGAAAATTGGTTCACTGTTACTTTATCAGGGCCTATTGGCTGGTTGTACTCATTTAACATAATGGCAACACGATGCTCAAACTTTCTACTGTTTATCTCTTTCATCATGGTTCGCCCCCTGCACATTTTTGCTTCAACTGCGGCAAAAATCAAAGAATATCAACAATATGTTAAAATACATGTTGATTACAGAGGACAACACCAAAAGAGTAAGAAAACACTCCACACACACATACGTACCTTTCTCTGACTCTGGATTTGTCTCTTCCCCTATCTCTATATCAGGCAAACTTTTTTCATATCGATCCTCCTCATTATTATTAAGTTGTGGCTCCTCTGGAACTATATCTTCCCAATTATCCGGAAGTAAATTTGCATCATCATCCACAACAACATGAAGATCTTGTTCACCATCAGCAATTTCACCATCACGATGAGGTTCATGTATTTCTAACAAATCATCAATCACATTTTTTCTCTTTCTCATTCGTAGATAATGGACCATTGTGTCCGGTTTACAATATTTCACCGGTTGTTTGGTCTGATTGTTTCCTTGCATTGTGCCTTAGAAGCTTAAAAGAGGTTAATTTAATTAAGGCACTAAAAGTAAACATCCAAAAGAGGTCAAGAAAATAAGCTAATAGCACAACACATTAACTAATTAGTAAGAAAATCTACAAAAGAGGTTAATTTAATTAAGGCACTAAAAGTAAACATGGAAGTTATAATATGAAAGTACAAGAACCAATTTTCAACCAGGCCTACATGGAAGCTATAATGTAAATACACATCCAAAATCATTCAGAATCATCTTGAATTTCCTGTCTATCAAGATCACCGGCACTAAAAGGCATTTCAAGAGCCACATCACGTCTACACCAAGTATCATCATCATCCGCAATAGCTGGACTCACATCAACCCCAACATTACGCGCATCTGCCCAATATGATTCTTCACTAGCTACTAGAGATTGGTCAAGATCTAACAAATCTCTAGGAATGTTTTGTAGGACATAGTGACGTTCTTCTTCTAAAGGATCTTGAACATAAAAAACTTGATGGACTGTAGAAGCCAACACAAAAGGATCATCCATGTAGCAGAGCTTCATGAAGTTAACACATGTAAGCCCGAATTCATCTTTCAGAACATCAAACCAGACACATCTAAATAGCACAACACTAGATGTTCCCCAATAATCTATCTTAATTATGTCATCTATTGCCCCATAATATTCTACATTACCGACAATAGGGTTTTGGTCCCTTGAGCTAGCAAAACTTGGAGTTGTTGCTGTTAGAGTAACTCCACTATTTTGAGTCTTGCATTTCCCATCTCGTTCCCGGGTATAAAATTTATAACCAGAGATACAATAGCCTTTGTATCTCCTTGCCACTGGATTAGGAAATTTGGAAAGCCAACTTATGTAATCAGGAACTTCTTCATTAGTTACTCTAGCCTCAAACCAATGCACAAATTCTTGACTATGCATCTTTTCTTTAGCTCATTTACTCGATCCACGTCTACTATCAATCAAATTTTTATGCTCTCTGCATTTACATGAAATAAAGTTAGGAAGAATAATCTGATGATATTGAATTAAATTAAAGCATGTGTATTAATTGGAAAAAGAGTCAAAGTAATTATTATCTTACGTTATGTATTTCTCAACTGTTTCGTCTCCACAATTGAAGATATCATATCGATGGGCTAGTGTTAAAGTAAGATTATCAAGCATAATAGACACACCCTTTAGCTTTTTCTTCCCTTTTCTTTTTTTCTTCTTTCCCCCTAGCGGATAACCCTTTTGTCTAAAGGGAAGAATGGAATGTGTTTCACCTGAGTTCTGACCCCCAGAATACCTATTCAATCTTGTTTTCACCCCGTCATTCATATACCTTGAACAAAATGTTAAACATTCATCAGCCAAGTATGCTCCTGCAATAGATCCTTCTGGACGACTCCGATTACGAACATATGATTTCAATCTACAAAGATATCTTTCCATCCAATACATCCATTGGAAATGCACTGGTCCACCCAGTCTAATTTGATGAATGAGATGAATAGGCAAGTGCACCATTATGTCAAAAAAACTTGGAGGAAAAATCTTTTCAAGTTGACAGAGTATTTCAACAATTTCTCTCTGCAATTGATCAAGGTCGTGAACTTTGATAACTTTACTGCATATGGACTCTAAAAAAGCTCCTAGTCTCATTAAAGTAAGTGCAACCTGTTTTGGTAATGCCTTCCTAACAGCAACTTGAAGCAAGTACTGCATTAAAATATGTGCATCATGACTCTTATATCTGATAAGAAAATTAACGACGACGTAGGAGGCAAGCGCACCTATCGCGTGTAGTATATATGATAAAAAAATCATATCAAAGTCGTATTTAGTCCTGGGTCCCATCGAGTATTGTTACTTTGAGCTACGGCTATTGTTTTATCGGATATTAAAAATAAGTGAGTGTTTGCAATAATTAAAAACAAAAATGATAACAATCGCGGGCTTGGTGTGCGTTTAGCAAAAACCAAGAAAAGTGATAGGAAAAGGAAAGACAAAAAAACTAAGTTATGAAAGCTATAAAGAAAGCGGTAAATCTAGGTTATGAAAGCGATAAAGAAAGCATGAAAGCTAGCTATGAAAACTTTAAAGAAAGCATGAAAAATCTAAGTTATGAAAGCATGAAAAACTAATTATCAAAGCATTAAAACTAATTATGAAAGCATAAAAACTATTTATGAAAGCATAAAAACTATTCTCATACACTCACACACACTTACAAAAATAAAAAAGGAAAAACATGACATGAAAAAAAAGGAAAAAGAAAAACATGAAGAACAAGAAGAACAAAAGAAGAACATGAAGAAAAATAAGATGAACAAGAGTAAAAACAGATTTTATTTAAACAAAAAGATTATTACATAACAAAAGAGATGACAAAGGGAAACAAGGAGAGAGAAAATAACACAATAGATGGAACACAAATCCTAAAAAGGATTAGAAAATGTGAACCTTTGAAACAACAGCCAACCCCTTCTATTTATAGGCAAAAGTGGGGCTGCATTTAGCAAAAAAAAGGAAAAAGAAAACAGCAGCTGGCTGTTTGACTGAAGTTGGCTAGATTGACTTGAACACTATGGGGTGCGGGTAGCAGCTGGCAGATTCTAGAAGGAGAGAGGTGGCAGGACAGCTTGCTGGAAGGAAGAGCTAGTAGTAATTCGTCGAACGAAGCTTGGGGAGAGAGCTCGACGAAAGTCGATCTGGGAGTTCGTCGAACACCTGCAGACAGATATATATATATATATATATATAGTTGATATAATATATATATAGATATATATAGAATTAGTTTGTCGAACGCCTAGTCTCAGCGGGCTGAGATCGTCGAACGCCTTGTTTTAGTCAAACAGCGGGATTTAGTCGAACGGCGGCAGAAATTATATAATGTTTGATATAATATATATATATATATATATTATTTAGAGATCGTCGATCTAGGAGAGGGAGAGATCGACGAAAGTCCGACGAGATTGAGTTCGACGAAAGTCGAACAGGGGAAGAAATATATATGCTAATATTATATATATTTATATATATATTATATTTAGTTTGTAGAACGGAGGGAGTTCGTCGAACTCAGGGAGAGTAGAGTTCGTCGAACTTAGCTCGGGCTGATTTTATCAAACGCAGCTCGGGCTGAGTTCGTCGAACTCAGCTCGGGCTGAGTTCGTCGATCTCAGGCCTGCTGATGTATATATTTATATATAATATATAATATTTGATATTAAGAGTTCGTCGAATTCAGCTCGGGCTGAGTTCGTCAAACTCAGGGAGTGGAGAGATCGACGAAATTTTATTCGAACGAAATGTTCGACTAATTTTCGGAGATCGACGAAATTTTCTTCGAACGAAATGTTCGACTAATTTTCGGAGATCGACTAAATTTCTAGTCGAACGGGAGGAATTCTGAGGAATATTTATTTTTATATATAGTTATATATACTATTATTATTACTATTATTATATATATATTATTATTACTATATTTTTTTTATTATATTATACTGCTATATTTATTATATATATATATATTTCTTTATATATATATTTCTTTATATTTATATTATATTTACATATATTTACAAAATGTTCCATACTTAAATAACTCAAGTTTTTTTCAAAATGATGAATAGCTATATACATAAATAAAACAAGAGATTACTTCAAGAATTTATATGAAATATGTACAAAACTACCCAAAATTATGTTAAAAACTATACTAAAAATATGCATAATTTGTTATTCATCAATATCCGCCATAAAGCTTTTTGTCTTGCACAAAGCGGGATATATTGGATGAGCAAGCATATGGCAACTTAGCATCCTTTAAGACACTACAAAAGTTTCTCTTTTCAGCATCTGTCATAGAGAAAGTTGCTGCCCTGAAGATGGTTTTTTTACGTTTCTTACAAAAAAAGGTTGAAGTTCCTTTCTGATACTCATCTCTTTAAGGTCATAGCGAGCCTTTGCATGATCTTGTGTCTTTCCTGGAATGTCTAGCAAAGTTCCAAGCACATTCTCACATATATTCTTTTCAATGTGCATAACGTCAATGCAATGACGACAAGGATTATGCTCCCAATAGGGCAACTGGAAAAATATTGATCTTTTCTTCCATGGGGTGTCGCTGTCTGACTTCCTCTTCTATTTTTTCCAAACACTGTTTTAAAATTCGTCAACTCCATCACTTCTTGTCCTGATAAGGGGGTAGGAGTGGTCCTTACTTCCACTTTCCCATTGAATGATCTTGTATCAAATCTCCAAGGTTGGTCTTCCTCTAAGAACAACCTAGAGGACAGATAACAAAACTTCCTACTATGCTTTAGGTATTGAGAAGATGTTTCATAATTGCAGGAAGGGCATGCAAATTTTCCTTTGGTGCTCCACCCTGATAACATGGCATATGTTGGGAAGTCGCTGATTGTCCACAATAAAGCTGCACGCATTTGAAATGTTTGATTCTTTGAAGCATCATATACTTCCAAACCGAACTCCCACAACTCCTTTAATTCCTCAACCAATGGTTGCAGATAAACATCAATATTATTTCCAGGAGATTGGGGTCCTTGAATTAGAAGAGACAATATCAGAAACTCTGGCTTTATGCTTAGCCATGGTGGTAAATTATAATTGATCAACACCACAGGCCATGTGCTGTAGACACTACTCATTGTTCGAAATGGATTGAATCCGTCACTAGAAAGGCCGAACTCTTACATTCCTAGGGTCCGTAGCAAAATCAAGATCTAAGGCATCAAGAGTCCTCCAAGCTTCACCATCAGCTGGATGCCTTAAATTTCCATCCTTTGGCAATTTATTAGCATGCCAAGTCATCAAATCAGCTTTTTTTGAGCACATGAACAGCCTTTGAAGCCTAGGCTTCAATGGGAAATGCCGCGGAACTTTTGTTGGAATTTGATGAGTCTTCTTAGCTAATGAATCAGCTTCTTTTTCTTTATTATCTCCTTCAGATTTCCACCTAGAAGATCCACAAATATGACAAGATGAAGCATCACTGTGCTCCTTCCAGTACAACATACAATCATTTTGGCATGCATGTACTTTTTGATAATGAAGACCTAAATCCTTCACCGTCTTTTTTGCATCATTGAAAGAATCGGGAAGTTTTGCGTTTGGGAATGCTTCTCTTAACAGACTTAAAAGATCATCAAAAGCTTCATTGCTCATTCTATGGACACACTTGCTGATATACAAACGAATAGTAAATGATAGCTTAGAAAAGCTAGTACACCCAGGATACAGCTGTTCTTGGCCTTCCTCCACTAACTTATAGAATTTTTTGGCGTCTTCATTTAACTCTGCCCTTGCTTCTCCCCTAACTTCTTGAGGCGTAGGAGAATCTTGTTCAACATTTCTATACATGTCATGCAACATACCATCGATGTCATCATGGATGAACCCACCATCATCAATTCGATTGTCAATACTCATCTCATCACTTTCCCCATGGAAAACCCAGTAATCGTAACCATCAATAAAGCCATCAACAATCAAGTGATCTCTCACGATATCCTTGGTATGATAATAACGAAAAACACACTTGATGCATGGACAACAAATTTCTTCCCCTTGAGTTTTTTGGACAAATGCTGTTTGGAGGGAATGATCAACCCCTTCAACGTAACCATGATGCCGTCTAGGAAGGGTCATCCAAATCTTATCTCCATCCATTAGCAAGATCACAAATGTATTTCTAAAGAAGACAAAAATGCATAGTGATAGTGATTAAAGAATGAAGATGGGCATAAAAAATTTCAGTAAAAATTATAGAGGGGAGGAAACTATATTGATTAAAAAAAGTATAGAAACCTGTGATGACTTGAAAATTTAACAATTGATAAAGAGGGGGCTTTGAGAGTTATAAAAAAAATATGATGAGTCCCTAATTACAGCTGTTTGGAAAAAACAAGTACAAAGCCCCCTCTTTATCATATTTTTTAGGTCAAAGAATCGTGGCAGATTGTTTTAGGTCAAAGAATCGTGGCATGACATATTCTTTAGGTCAAAGAAATAATCTACCATCATGAACAATGGATCATGGCAGATTCTTTGATGGTCAAAGATATAATCTACCATGACAGATTCTTTGGTCAAGATACAATCTACCTAAAAAAATCTGCCTAAAACCATCTGCCTAAAAAATAATCTACCTAAAAAACAATCTACTTAAAACAATCTCCCTAAAAAATAAGAGAAAACGCACAATGCATTTTCTAGGTTTTCTAGGATTTGGATTTCTTACTTGTAGAAGACAGGAGATGGCTTTGAAATGCCGAAGGAGACTTCGAAATGCTGAAGAATGCAGATCAAGAGGAAAAACTTGGGATTCAGATGGAGGATCTGCAAGAGGTAAGTGGCAAAATACCCGTAAACCTGCGACTTTTGGAATGCCCTAGTTTCTGATAGTGAGGAGACGGAAGATACCTGTGATGGCCGTCAACGATGGAAGCGTCGGCGATGAAAGCGGGGTCCGGAGCGTCGGTGACGAGCCTGAATCCGTTGGCGATGGAATGTTTTCGCGAGTTGGTCAGGATCGGAGCGGCGTTTTCGGGAGCGAGAGAAAGAGGGAAAAGTGAGTAGTCGGGTATTAGTAAGGGCAGAAATTTAACGCAATTGTTATTAGCACACCAGTTTTGTCTATTTGCACACCAGTTTTGGTATGATATGTTGTAGTAGCGTTTATTTATTTACAGTTGCGCTTAAAAACGCTACCATAAATAACTTTTGGTAGCGTGTACTAAACCGCTACAAATTAAGCGTTACCATATGCAGGATATGGTGTAGTGTAGGCAATAGGATCGACTCCTAGTACACTGCACAGGATCACAGCAGAGGAGCTAGATAAGGTAATCGTAGACGCCCAAGAGTGGCATCGAATTCTTTGTCTCGACGAGTCATGTTCTTTTTGTAAAGAGTAGATACTCTTGTGTTGTTGTAACGCCTTAATTTCAATAAAATGAATTTGGGGTGTGTTTAGTGGTGTTTGGGGTGCGGATAGGAGTGGTCTGCGGATAGTCTTGGGCTAGGGTTTTGTTAAAACCCCAAACCCCTCCCTCTCAAACCTAATTACCCGATCCCTCCCGATCTCCCTCTCGATCGCTCCTCCCCCTCCTGATCTCCCTCTCTCCCGTCGTCGCCTGGAGCAGGGAAGCCCGAGCCTCCTCCTCACTTTCTCCCTGTCGGCCTGGACCAAGGAGGAGTCGCCCCAAGCTTCCTCCTCCCTCTCTTCCCGTCGCCGCCTAGGGCAAGGAGAGCCCCGTCCCCCTCTTCCTCTCCTTTTCTCCCGTCGACAAGGAGAACCCCGAGCTCTCTCCTCCCTCCTCCTCATCGGCATGAAGCAAGGAGATCTTAAACCCTCTCCTTCTCCCTTTCTCTCATCGGCAAGGAGGAGCCGCTCGAGCCCTCTCCGCCCCTCTCAATCTGGGGCTGCTACAAAGGGAGACCGCAAGCCGCAACGTAAGCTTGTAGTGTCGTTTAGCGACTCGAAGCGTCGAGTGGAGGCCGGATCTGCAAAGAGGACAGCCATCTTGAACGTGCTCCATGGTTCAGAAGCGCACTTCAAGGGTAACGACTTTTCTTCTTGGGCAGGTGAAGCCCTTAATTAGCATATTTGCATGGAAGCCCCTCTCCACCGACAGGTGGAGAAGAGTGCGCTCCGACGGGTCAATGTTTACATCCTCGCGTTTAACTGCATTAGTATCCGGAAGCGTGAGTACGGATTAGGCACGCTGTGTGAAGCCCATCCGGACAGGTTGGTCTGGATTGGTGATGTTCTGGGATTCCCGAAGAAGACTTCGTGGAATGTGCTTGTTTGGATCGTAGACGTTAGTTCCCGGGGAACTTTTGTTGCGTTTGTGTGAAGCCCGTCTCTCGGAGGCCGTTGGGCTAGCGTATGGAGTTGTGCGCCTTGGGTGCCCAACTTAGGTGGCCGCGAGTGCCGCCCTGATTACATAACAAGCGGTTATGTAGGCGATAACAGGCAAGGGGAGGCTGACCCGCGTCGTGCGTGTTGGGTACGACGACTTGAGCAACGGGCTTGGCTGAACTGTACCTGCCCTATGTGATGTAGTTCGACTACCTAAGGTATCTGGCATGTTGCTACAGGCATAGGAGAGAGCCGTGACCATTGGGTCTCGGTTAGCGAATGCTCAACTTTGGGCCATCCAGTCTGGGACTGAGGATGGTGGTGGGACCGGGGAAATCCGGTACACCGTTAAGGTGCCCTGTGTGCACGAGACGTTGGGCCGATCGAGCCAGCGTTTGTGATGGTTGGTGCTTTTTACGGCACACTCTAGCTTTATGTGATTATGCTAACTTGCTTGCAGGGAAGAAGCTCCGCCAACCCGAGAAAGGGGTGTGGTCATTATAATTTGGTCAGCTGTGCTGACCGTTGCTTTGTTTGCCACCGCTTGGTGGAATGTTCTTATGCAGGAG
This sequence comes from Dactylorhiza incarnata, assembly GCA_033032865.1. Taxonomy (NCBI): domain Eukaryota; kingdom Viridiplantae; phylum Streptophyta; class Magnoliopsida; order Asparagales; family Orchidaceae; genus Dactylorhiza; species Dactylorhiza incarnata. The sequence continues at coordinate 4,722,875 of JAWHQI010000130.1, forward strand.
CAGGTGAGCCAAGCGGGAAGTAGCGGGCTGAAGCCCTTGCGCTGAGCCGGCCCTCGAAGGCCCAAATGTTTTGTTTAGTCTTTTTCATGTGTTGCCGGCCTGCGTGTCGATGTATGCAAAACACATCTTTTTGATTAAACATTAGTGATGTAAGGCCTTAAGGCCAAACTTTGATCGTGCGTCTTTTCATTCCGGTTTTTCTACGATTAGTGGACATTCCCGGTTGGGTGGTTATTTCATCTCTTTAAAAGCTTCCGTTAGAATGCAACGCTGTGTTAGGGTGCGTTTTGAAGAAAAAGAATTAATTGATCTCATTTAGTAATGCGTCCGTCTGTCCGTATAATATGGCGTGGGGCCCCGGCCGGACCTTCTGTTATATTATTTGTGACAGATGGGGCATTACAATTTGGTATCAGACTCTGGTGTCGTTTCCTTCTTCGAATTCATGGTCGAATTCTTTTAAGGGGTGGTGAGCACACACGTGCGTTGCCGGTATAACGTGAAAAGAACCCATGAATGTCCACTTAGGAATGAAAAATACACATGAAACATGCTAAAAATAGTATTTGCGGAACCTGAGTGTTCTCTTGTTTGTTGCTTGTTATGTGTATCAGTCGCTAAATTGTGTGTTTGACATAATTATAGGTGACTAGAAGTGGAGCGGGGCAGTCCGAACCCCGACACACTGCTGAGAGTAGTGCATCCGCCGAGATGCCTACACCCCCTCCTTCTGCTGAAACGATAAGACTGATTGCCGAAGCTGTGTTTGCCATGATCAATGCGCAGCCAGGAAGGCCTGTACAGCCTCCTGCCCTTGCGGTGGCCCCGGAGCCGGTTGCCACAGTTGAGCCCATTGTGGAAAGACCAGTACCTGCAGTACCGATCGAGGCGATACGAACGACGAGTCATCATCTGAAGCATTTCCTAGGCTTCCACCCTCCTACATTTGAAGGAGTGGGAACGCCAACGCAAGCAGAAGATTGGCTATCTCAGATAAAGAGAACCCTGACAGCTACAGAGACGGAGGAAAAGCAGAAGGTAACCCTAGCTACCAACCTGTTGGTTGGAGAGGCTAGGCTGTGGTGGGAACAGTTGGAAAGGCATCAGTATGCAGGCAGGCAGCTGACAGACATCTCGATTGACGAGTTCTAAAGAGTGTTCTTGGCCAGGTATCTCTCTTCTGCTCAACGCATCGAAATGGAGATCCAGTTTCAAAGGTTAACTCAAGGGGATAGAATGGTGGATGAGTACCTCCATGAGTTTACACGACTTGGACGGTATGCGGGCTCTTCCTTTGATGATGAAGAGCGAAAGACCAACCGGTTTTACGTAGGTCTGCGTGATGAGTTGCGACTGCTTCTGTCAGGCCCGATGACGCAGGGCTTTCTGACATTGGTAGATACCGCCAGATCCCTTGAGAAGGATATGAAGAGAGTCCAAGCTAATAAGGACCGAGCTGTGACAAAGACGGAGTTCAAGGTACCGAGTTCTGCAAAGTCGGGTTCCCAAAGGTATAAAAAGAAGTCTAGGTTTTCGGAACCGGCTTCCTCTTCTGTTTCGGGAGCAACTACTGGACGAGGTCCAGTCACGTGTTTTAATTGTGGCAAGGTGGGCCACTTTGCTCGGGAGTGTCGCGGCGGCAAAAAGGCAGCTGTGGCTTATGCGGCGGAGAAAGGGAAGACAGCGGAGTCGTCTGCATCCCACTACACTCCAGCTCAACCGCGGGTATATAACCTTGGCCAGCAGGAGGCAATAAAACAAAGTGACGTGGTGACAGGTACGACATAGTATACAGTTTTTACTGCTTCATATACTTGCTACCTTGTGCTTTTCTTAATTTGTTCGAATCAGATTTTATCCTAATTTTGGATCATCCGGCGAGAGCGTTGTTCGATACAGGCGCTTCTCATTCCTTTCTATCTAAAGACTTCGTGTTGCGTATCAGAGTGCCTTCCATTTTAGCAACGAATAGATTGGATGTCTTGCTGCCTAACGGATGCTTGATGCGTGCGGATATGACCTGTTGTGTTTAAGTGCAAATAGGGAATCGTGAGTTTAGGCTGGATGGTTCTGTACTGCCCATATCCGAGTTCGACGTGATCTTTGGCATGGACTGGCTCTCGGATCAGCGTGCTTGTATTGACTGCAACTCGAAGGAAATCACTCTGGGACAAGGTACTGGGTGCGAGACTAAATTCGCTGGTATGCGAGGATCGAGCAAGACGCTGATGTCTGCTCTCCAGGTGGTCAAAGCAGTTCAGAAGGGCGCGGATCTATTCTTCACGCTATTGGAAGTTGTAGAGCCGAAGTCTCGTCTGAGTGACATTCCTATCGTATCAGAGTTAGCGGATGTGTTCCCTAAGGATCTACCTGGGATTCCACCCCAGCGGGATATCGACTTCCCTATTGATCTGGTGCCAGGTGCGAAACCTGTGGCCCGTGCACCGTACAGGGTGGCACCAAAGGAGATGGCGGAACTGAAGGTTCAGCTACAGGAATTGCTAGAGCAGGGCTACATACGTCCAAGTGGTTCCCCTTGGAGTGCGCCGGTCCTCTTCGTGAAAAAGAAGGACGGGAGCCTGCGTCTGTGCATTGACTATCGAGAACTGAACAAGCTAACGTAGAAGAACAAGTATCCGATCCCGAGGATTGACGATTTATTTGATCAGTTAGCGGGATCAACTGTCTACTCGAAGCTGGATTTGAAGTCTGGTTACTATCAGTTGCGTATAAGGGAGAGTGATATTCCCAAGACAGCGTTTGGTACACGCTATGGCCAATATGAGTTCACCGTGATGCCGTTTGGGTTGACAAATGCACCGTCGGTATTCATGGATTTGATGAACAGGACTTTTCGGGAGTATCTGGACCGATTTGTGATCGTCTTCATCGATGACATATTGGTTTACTCGCAGTCGGAGGAGGAGCGTGCGAACCATTTGAGATTGGTTTTGCACACCTTGAGGAGGAATCGACTTTATGCCAAATTCTCTAAGTGCGAGTTCTGGCTATCGTCCGTGGCATTTCTCGGTCATGTCGTTAGCAGGGAGGGTATTGTTGTGGATCCAGCGAAGATAGCGGCGATACGGGAGTGGCCCGTGTTGACTACAGTGGCGGAAATCCGAAGTTTTCTGGGACTTGCCGGCTACTATAGGCGGTTCGTGGAGAACTTCTCGTGGATAGCTTTACCTCTCACTACCTTGACGAGAAAAGATCAGAAGTTTGTGTGGTCGCCGGAGTGCCCACGAGCTTTTGAGGAACTGAAGAGTCGTCTGACCACGGCGCCGGTTTTGTGTTCGCCATGTGGTACGGACGGCTATGAGATCTATAGCGACGCCTCAGGGAGCGGCTTAGGTTGCGTCCTCCTGCAATTTGGAAAGGTGATAGCGTATGGCTCACGCCAACTGAAGGTGCATGAAAGGAACTATCTAGTCCACGACTTGGAGTTGGCGGCGGTGATATTCGCCCTGAAGCTATGGCGTCATTATTTATATGGCGTGAAGGTTGACATCTTTACGGATCATAAGAGCCTTAAGTACCTGTTGAACCAGAAGGAGTTGAACATGCGACAAAGAAGGTGGATGGAATTCCTCGGGGATTACACCTTCGAGATACATTATACACCCGGGAAGGGGAACGTGGTCGCTGATGCTTTGAGTCGCAGAACTCCAACACGAGCAAACTGGTTGCGCATTCATGATGATCGTTTAATCCAGGAGTTGGAAGCCTTGGGCATTACCTGTGTCGACAGAAGTGCTAGTGCAAATGCATGTCTGAACTGGACGGAGGTGCAGTGTGACCTCGCGGACAGATTTCGGAGAGCGTTGGAGCTTGATGAGAGCATGAAGCGCTATGCAGCGGAAGGGCCAAAGTTCTCTGTTGAAGACGGTCTTCTGCGGAAAGATGATCGTTTGTGCGTCCCAAAATCTGGTACTTTACGGGAGGAGTTGATGTATGAGGCTCACAATACCAAGTACTCAATCCACCCGGGGAGCACGAAGATGTACAAGGACATGAAGACACTGTTCTGGTGGCCGGGTATGAAGAAGGGCATAGCCCTTTACGTGGTGAAATGTTAAACGTGTGCGCTAGTGAAGGCCGAGTGCCAACGGCCAGGAGGTTTCTTGAAATATTTGCCAATCCCTGAGTGGAAATTTGACGATATTTCCATGGATTTTGTGCACGGTTTGCCAAAGTCACTGCAGAAAAATGACTCTATCTGGGTTATTGTGGATCGGTTGACAAAAGTGGCACACTTTATCCCGAATCAGAAAAGCGATCCAGTGGAGAAGCTAGCAAAAATATATGTGGAGAACATCGTTCGATTACATGGCGTCCCTCGCAGCATAGTTAGCGACCGTGATGGGCGGTTTACGTCCGGTGATTGGAGGCATGTCCATCGATTATTGGGCACAAAGCTCAAGTTTAGCACGGCCTTCCATCCGCAAACGGATGGGCAGACTGAGAGGACAAATCGGACAATGGAGGATATGCTGCGAACGTGCGTTTTGGATTTCGGGCAGCGTTGGGAAGATCACCTTCACATGGTAGAGTTCGCCTACAACAACAGTTACCAGGCGAGTATTCAGATGGCCCCGTACGAGGCATTATACGGTAGGAAGTGTCGTACTCCATTAGCGTGGGCGGAGACTGGTGATACCAAGCTGCTGAAACGCAAAGAAGTTGTTGATGTGAATGAGTCATTACGGACCATTCAAGAGCGGTTGTTGACCGCCCAAGACCAACAGGCGAAATATTACAACGCCAAACACCGGAACGTGGAGTTCGCAGTTGGTGATTGGGTATACTTGAAGATAAAGCCTTTCAAGGGAGTGTCGAGGATCCGACGCTTGAAGAAGCTGAGTCCGAGGTATGTAGGGCCATTCGAGATCACTGAGCGCATCGGCCAAGCAGCTTACCGACTTGCTTTGTCGACGGAGCTGAGTGGGCTGCATGATGTCTTCCATATCTCTGTGTTGAGGAAGGCGGTGCGAGAGCCAGATTCTGTGTTGGAGGCCGTTAGTGTGCCAGTGGAGAGTAGCCTAACTACCAAGGTGACTCCGGTTTGCATTATTGATGCTGATATTCAGCAGTTGCGGAGAAAGGCCATCAAAATGGGGAGAGTCCGTTGGGACAACTGTGGCCGTGAGGAGTTCTCTTGGGAGCCAGAAGAGATCATGCGCGAGGAGTATCCTGATCTGTTTACTCAGGTATGACAAATTTCATTTCGTTGTTTGTGCTTTAAATTTCGGGACGAAATTTCTTTAAGGGGGAGAGATTTGTAACGCCCTAATTTCAATAAAATAAATTTGGGGTGCGTTTAGCGGTTTTTGGGGTGCGGATAGGAGTGGTCTGCGGATAGTCTTGGGCTAGGGTTTTGTTAAAACCCCAAACCCCTCCCTCTCAAACCTAATTACCCGATCCCTCCCGATCTCCCTCTCGATCGCTCCTCCCCCTCCCAATCTCCCTCTCCCGTCGTCGCCTGGAGCAGGGAAGCCCGAGCCTCCTCCTCACTTTCTCCCGGTCGGCCTGGACCAAGGAGGAGTCGCCCCAAGCTTCCTCCTCCCTCTCTTCCCGTCGCCGCCTAGGGCAAAGAGAGCCCCGTCCCCCTCTTCCTCTCCTTTTCTCCCGTCGACAAGGAGAACCCCGAGCTCTCTCCTCCCTCCTCCTCGTCGGTCTGAAGCAAGGAGATCTTAAACCCTCTCCTTCTCCCTCTCTCTCGTCGGCAAGGAGGAGCCTCTCGAGCCCTCTCCGCCCCTCTCAGTCTGGGGCTGCTACAAAGGGAGACCGCAAGCCGCAACATAAGCTTGGAGCGTCGTTTAGCGACTCGAAGCGTCAAGTGGAGGCCGGATCTGCAAAGAGGACAGCCATCTTGAACGTGCTCCATGGTTCAGAAGCGCACTTCAAGGGTAACGACTTTTCTTCTTGGGCAGCTGAAGCCCTTAATTAGCATATTTGCATGGAAGCCCCTCTCCACCGACAGGTGGAGAACAGTGCGCTCCGACGGGTCAATGTTTACATCCCCGCGTTTAACTGCATTAGTATTCGGAAGCGTGAGTACGGATTAGGCATGCTGTGTGAAGCCCATCCGGACAGGTTGGTCTGGATTGGTGATGTCGAAGAAGACTTCGTGGAATGTGCTTGTTTGGATCGTAGACGTTAGTTCCCGGGGAACTTTTGTTGCGTTTGTGCGAAGCCCGTCTCTCGGAGGCCGTTGGGCTAGCGTGTGGAGTTGTGCCCCTTGGGTGCCCAACTTAGGTGGCCGCGAGTGCCGCCCTGATTACATAACAAGCAGTTATGTAGGCGATAACAGGCAAGGGGAGGCTGACCCGCGTCGTGCGTGTTGAGTACGACGACTTGAGCAACGGGCTTGGCTGAACTGTACCTGCCCTATGTGGTGTAGTTCGACTACCTAAGGTATCTGGCATGTTGCTACAGGCATAGGAGAGAGCCGTGACCATTGGGTCTCGGTTAGCGAATGCTCAACTTTGGGCCATCCAGTCTGGGACTGAGGATGGTGGTGGGACCGGGGAAATCCGGTACACCGTTAAGGTGCCCTGTGTGCACGAGACGTTGAGCCGATCGAGCCAGCGTTTGTGATGGTTGGTGCTTTTTACGGCACACTCTAGCTTTATGTGATTATGCTAACTTGCTTGCAGGGAAGAAGCTCCGCCACCTCGAGAAAGGGGCGTGGTCGTTATAATTTGGTCAGCTGTGCTGACCGTTGCTTTGTTTGCCACCGCTTGGTGGAATGTTCTTATGCAGGAGCAGGTGAGCCGAGCGGGAAGTAGCGGGCTGAAGCCCTTGTGCTGAGCCGGCCCTCGAAGGCCCAAATGTTTTGTTTAGTCTTTTTCATGTGTTGCCGGCCTGCGTGCCGATGTATGCAAAACACATCTTTTTGATTAAACATTAGTGATGTAAGGCCTTAAGGCCAAACTTTGATCGTGCGTCTTTTCATTCCGGTTTTTCTATGATTAGTGGACATTCCCCGTTGGGTGGTTATTTCATCTCTTTAAAAGCTTCCGTTAGAATGCAACTCTGTGTTAGGGTGCGTTTTGAAAGAAAAAGAATTAATTGATCTCATTTAGCAATGCGTCCGTCTGTCCGTATAATATGGCGTGGGGCCCCGGCCGGACCTTCTGTTATATTATTTGTGACGGATGGGGGCGTTACAGTTGTGTTGTAAAGAAATCATTATCATGTATATGATTCAGAAATAAAATAAGCTATGTTGTGTTTTTATACTGTGTTATTGTTCCTGCGATACACTATTGAAGGCGAAGCCGATTATTTTGGGAAGCCCGGAAATCGAGTCTTCACACTAGCATTCTTATATATATATATATATATGAAACTATTACAACTAAGCAACATATAAAATATTAACTAAGATACATCCACATACTGATCATTGACAGAAGTGGACAATCGTTGCATTTAATATCACCCACATACAAATACAAATATCACTATTACAAATGCATACACGATTAACACCAAGATGCTCTTAATTAAACAATAAAAAAACAGTATACATTGACGTTTGATGTATAGCAAAGAAATCAGAATGCACTTGAAAATCCCCGCAATTGAGCACTACAATCAAGCTTATGGCTAGAAAGAGTTTCTTTCTCTATTATTGGGGAGAAATAAGGCAGAAATATGGTAAGGAAGACGACCGAAAAATGAGGTTAGAAGGGGGAACGAAGGAGAGGCCAAATATTACCTACGGCGAGAGATGCGTGTTACTCCGCGTCAGAAGAGGCCTTTCACTTCGGCGGCAGAAGAGGTGTGCGTTCTGGCGGAAGAGGCAAACTCCTGCAGGTTGCGTGAGAGAGAAGAGCGAAGGGTGCGGGTTGCTTATTCGACGTGCGCTTAAAGGTGGGGATGCTAGAGTTTATAGCTTCGTTTGGCACGGTGGTGGCGGCTGTGAACGTGGTGGTCATGAACCGTAGTTCGTGAACGCCCGAACTCACCTAAAAAAATTCATGCATTTTATGCTCAAAACTAGTTTATTCTCTTGGTAGCGGTCATAACCTTCGTCTTGCCAAACATACAATCTATGATAACGATATTTTTGCGCCAATCGAAGCCTATGTTATTTTTAGAGATTTCATTGGTGTGTTAATAGGGTGAAACTTAGGTGCGTTTCTCTCACCTAGAACTAGGTGGGAGAGAAATATAGTCGTATGATCTCAGATCGGACGGTATATAAAATACTGACATTATTATTCTTTATAAATACATGAGTATTTAGGAAAAATACAACCGTATGATCTGTGATCAACGGCTTAGATGAGCTCCTCTCATCATGATCTTAGGTGAGAGTAACTCACCTACAAATTTTTCTAACAGGAGAGAGCTTTTAAAAATGCTCTTTATAAAACTTGTGTTTTTAAAAAAAAAAAAAATTTGCCGAAACCGGGGAAGTGAGTGAGAGTGAGGAGCCCATCGAATTGAAAACCGTGGATGCTATACTGTGGATGTTTTTAGTATACCAGCTATCAACAGATTTCTTTTAAATTCATGGACTGTAAATTGCGGGGTGGGAAACTGACAATTGTATTTTGCATTTAATTCTCAACAAATTCTCTATTTATTATTATTATTATTATATATATAAACATTTGCAATAATAATATTTAAAAAGCTATTAAATTTTAAAAGAAAATGACTACTGTGGTGCTGTAAATATTTAAGTGCGCTGATACGAGCAGCCCACTTTTGGATGTAGGCAGTCCATTAAATAAAGGCAATTGTTATTTGCAGGCAATAAATGTCTATCTGCAGATCAATATATATATATATATATTTTGAGTTTACAAATTGTTATCCGTAGACCAATTTTAAATTTGAGGATTTGATATTTTGGTTCTCCTGAGCAGGGCTTGACAACGAAGGAACATCTCTGGCGACCTTTTGAGCACTTCAATGTGTGCACGGATCGTGATTCATAAAATAAATGCACGGATAGAGACCGAGTTGAGGAATAAAGACGATTTCTTCGTTGTTCATGCGATTTCGGTTTGTTTTGGAAGATTTAGATAGCTAGGGTTTGTTTGGGAATATTTTAGATATCTAGGTTTATTCTCTCCTTCTGGTAAGGAAGGCGAAGAGGTTGATCAATTTTTTTTTTTTAATTTTCTTCACTAATCCGTGGATATAGACAAACGCGGTTTGCGAATAACAACTGCCTAAATGAAACGGTTCCACCTATTTTTTTCTCCCCATCTCAAACTAAAAGTAGCCCAAAAAAAACCCAGTTTTTATTTTCTTTCGCACGTTACCCACGTGCCGACTCATGAAGGCGTGTTCCCCGTCGCCCCCTCTCCACCTCCGCGATCTCCTCTGTCGTCGCCTAGGATCTGACCGTCGGAGTCCCACGCAGTGCTTCACGACCTCCATTCAGTCCGTCGGTCAAGCTTCACAACTCCATTCCAGTTCACCCTTGCAGATAAACAACATCATTTCCAATCTAGAGACTCCAGCCGACCTCGATTTCAACCTTCAACCACCTGTTCCATCAATAGATCCAAAATTAATCTTTAATATTTCTTTTATTTTTTATGGGCTGCCAATAACATCTTGAGCTGCTATTAATCATGGGCTGCCTATAGCCAAAATTAGGCTGCCTATAACAGTCCCACATTTAATATTTAATAGAATAGTTTAGAAATTTCTTTTGCAATTACTCTAAATTTAAAAAAAAAAAAGCGACTTGGGAATTATTACTATAAAAGACGTCCCACGCTCCCTTCCTTCTCTGCATCCCCGTCCTCTCAGACCTCGAGTTCAAAGGCGAGGGGGAGAAGCAAAGCTGCTCCGCGATGGCTTTGAGATCGGTTTTCCGTCCAGACGCCGCCTTCTGCGCCTCCGGATATGGCGGCGGGGGACGGCGGAGCTCCGTCGCCAGGATTCCACGGCTTCCCAGGGTCTCAAACATAAGCACGCCATCTAGGTCAGATTTTACTCTGTAGCACCTACGCTTGTAAGAATAACCTTTGTCTTGTCAAACATACAATCTAAGACAATGGCGTTTTTGACCAAACTCACCGTAGCAAATAAGCCGCGCCGAAGCCTTAGGCTTTATTTGACGCGGCGGTGGCGGGCGGAAAGGGCAGATGCAAACGCCGCTTTAGAATCGGAGAGGGAGAGGTGAGGGTCGAAACGGAGCGGATCGGGACCGTTTCCTCCTTGCTGCCGGGTGCAAACGCCGCCGGCGCCCGTTTGTTTACCCGCCGTCCAAGCGGCGTTTGCTCCAAACAGAGGCGGCGAAACGCCGAATCAAACGAAGCCTTAGTCTCGTTAATTTTAGTCAAAAATGCCATTATCATAAAAGCGTTCACGACCGCCACTACCGCGCCAAAGGAAGCCTTAGGCTCCGTTTGGGGGGACTTATTTTCACCGGTCAAACGGTTATGACCGCATGAACCAGACCGGTGAAAATAAAAGCGGTCGTAACCGTTTGACGTAACCGCTTGACCGGTGAAAATAAATCCCCCAAACGGAGCCTTAGTCTTGTTAATTTTAGTGAATTGGGGGAGCCTTGGATCGAAATGCATATTGGATGACACATTTATTGAAGTTGTGTCTGTCTTTGTGACTTTGTATACACTTTAATATAAAAAAAAATGTCCGTAAAATACATGGATCAATATTCCGTGAAAAATAAAAAAATGTAGCAGAAATTTGAATTCGCCGCATGGTCCTCCATATACGTTGGACGTATATAAAAATTAACCCCTACCACGGGCATGTGCCCGTGCTCCTCCCATGGGCTGTTGTTGTTGGGATGTGAAAAATCAAAATCATTTATGATGCATCATGTGTAAAACGGATTTTAGATGGATATCTTGGATTTAACGGGCGATAATTCTCATAAAAATGAAGGGCCATCATCTTCCCCGAGTACACCCGGGGCTCTGGACACAAATCGGGATGAGCTTGTTCCGCCCGTGCCGTGCTGCTGCGCATGAACTCAGCCAATGCACGGCTAGACCCATACAAGTTTATTTATGTATTTTAGTGCACTGCGTACTAGACAGAGGAGATCTATCAGAAAAGTTTTCTCTCCTCTCTTCCCACCGGTAGCCTAGGCGGGAGCGAGCCAAGAGGAATAAAGGGAGCGAGTCATTGTCTCCATGCGAGAACTCCACCATGGAGTTCCCAGTCCTTGGATTTAATCCAAGGGCTATTAATTGGGGAACTCCGCCCGCAGGATCCGGATCCACTAGCCACTCATGAGATTTTGCACAGAAAGAAAAAAGGAGGGCCATGAAGCTGTACTGTACCAGGATCCTTTTCATTTGAGTCCAAATGGATCAGGGGCAGATTTAAGGGGGTCAGATTAGGGTCTGGGCCCCCTCAAGAATTTTGCACAACGGATATGAATTCCTCTCGTCGTGATAATGAATTTGGACTACTTACACATCAACTATGTTGGCCGGATTAGAGAGAAACGACTCTAGTAAGATGAATGCGTTTACAATTTTTTTTAACGGGAGAAAGACGATATGCACTAATCCTATCATTTTATATTTTTCTTTAATAAAAAAATTATGCACTTTTAAATAATGTGAGAATCAACAATGTGGGAAGCCCAGGGAGGAGTCATGTGCACCTCCCTTCTAACTTTGCTAAATTACTGAGAGCACCGCTCTTTGTTTCGAAATTACAAAAATCTCGCCTTAAGTTTTCATTTCATTACAAAAACCTCCCCTGAAGTTTTCATTTCATAACATCCATGCACAAAAATACCCTCCTCGGTGAACACTGTCCGGGTAGTATTTTTATTCATGAATGTAATGCAATGAAAACTTAAGAGAAGATTTTTGTAATGCAATGAAAACTTAAGAGGAGATTTTTGTAATTTCAAAACTAAGAGGGGTGCACTCAGTAATTATGCTAACTTACAGGGGAGGTTTGGGTAATTATTTCTATATACGAATCTATCTACGTTGGAGCATGCATATCAGGCTAAAATTTGTGGACAATTGTTTATATTTTCTTTCCTAATTCAAATATTTGCGTCATCTAATGTTAACTGCATTGTTTTTGTTAATGAGGGTAATATGAGTTGCCGGCACGTGGATGGCTTGAGATTTGTCATTTTGCTGTACTTAATGAGCCAACGAAGGCACAAGTCAAGTGGTGCTGCAAGTTTCTAGCCTAATTATTTTGCTAATTTTTTGTGCTAGATTTGTCCCGAGTAGCTTACCAAAGCTTCATATTTTGACAAATCAGTACACTAATAGTTAACGCTGGTAGGAAAAATTAGCCCAAAAGACTGGTCAAGTTCAACTTATATTAGTTAATAGTTCGAACAGAGATCTGACACTTGCTGAAGAATAAACTCCACACCATCCTCGCTGTTGATGCCGAATTTTAGGCCCGTTTGAGAAGCCAGATGTAAACCTGAATCGCCCAACTGAGCCAGTCCGGATTAGTGAATCAATCAGATATATGATTGACCCTGACCAATGGACTCGAGCTTTTGGGTTAAACATGAGTTTGACGACCAATGCATCTCAAATCTCGAATAAATTCAAGAACATATTCAAAGAAATTCGGATCGTCGGTCGAAATGGTTTGTAGATTCCGAACAACTATGATGACTCTGAACTTAATAAGATAGCAATTACAACCCAAGAAGTGATAAGTACTTGGGCATGCATTTGTAAACCTCCTATTTGCCCATATAAATGTTGGCCTACTTCTACACATGATATATTGTAAAACCCCACTGTCATCATCAGGTCACCAACTTTCTTGACCTTCAGGCACTGGGCAGGTGTCAGCCCCCATACATGCTTTTACGACTTTGCATAGACCTATGTTTTTGGTAAACTGAGACCCCCTTTTTTGAGGAGGCACCCCTTCTCCCAAAGTTACGGGGCTATTTTGCCGAGTTCCTTAGAGAGAGTCGTCTTGCTCCCCTAGGTATTCTCTACCTACCCACCTGTGTTCGCCAATTTTCTTTTCCCCCGTGTTTTCCGCTCCCCAAACTAGTCCTTTCTCTACCGCTTCTCATATATTCGCAACGCGAATGCAAACTGTATTTTCTTCATCATGATTATAGCTTCTTTTCCTCCATGAGTGAAGAAATAAAATCAGAATTTTGAATTGCAGTTCTTTAGCTGTTGTCTTGGTCACTTGTGAGGACAGTAATCATATGCTGATGCAATCTTTTATCTTTTGATCATTTGGATTGATGAAATCAGGGAAGAGACTCTGAAAAAACCCTTCGCTCCGCCCCGGAAGGTGCATGGGCAAATCACTCACTCGATGCAACCCCAGAAGGTCGAGATCTTCAAGTCGTTGGATGACTGGGCAAAAGATAACATCTTGGTGCATCTGAAGCCCGTCGAAAAGTGCTGGCAGCCACACGAGTTTCTGCCTGATTCGTCCCTAGAGAGCTTCGAGGACGAAGTGAAGGAACTGCGGCGACGGTCGAAGGAGATTCCCGATGATTTTTTTGTCGTTTTAGTCGGAGACATGGTTACAGAGGAAGCTCTTCCTACATATCAGACCATGGTGAATACCCTCGACGGCGTACGTGATGAGTCTGGAGCGAGCCCTACGTCCTGGGCCATCTGGACCCGAGCATGGACCGCAGAAGAGAACCGGCACGGGGACCTCCTGAACAAGTATTTGTACCTCACCGGAAGAGTTGATATGAAGCAGGTTGAGAAAACAATTCAGTATCTGATTGGCTCTGGAATGGTGAGATTCTTTCATCCTGAATTTAACTTTGAACAAAATGCACCCCAAATGAGTCCTAATAATCCCAAAATGTACCCCTAACTTTGAACAAAAAGTACCCAGAATGTTGATGCTAAACTGAACACCCATGCAGGATCCAAGGACAGAGAACAATCCCTACCTCGGCTTCATCTACACTTCCTTCCAGGAGCGCGCCACCTTCGTCTCGCACGGAAACACTGCGAGGCTTGCCAAGGAGCATGGCGATCTGAAGCTCGCGCAGATGTGCGGCATCATCTCCTCGGACGAGAAGCGCCATGAGATCGCATATACCAAGATCATCGAGAAGCTGTTCGAGATTGATCCCGACGGGGCCGTGCTTGCCTTCGCGGACATGATGAAGAAGAAAATTTCAATGCCCGCTCACCTCTTGTTCGACGGCCGGGACGGCAACCTCTTCGAGCATTTCTCGGCCGTGGCGCAGAGGCTCGGGGTCTACACTGCCAAGGACTACGCCGACATCGTCGAGTTTCTTGTTGGAAGGTGGAAGGTGGAGGAGCTGGTTGGTCTCTCCGGCGAGGGGAGGAAGGCTCAGGAGTTTGTGTGCACGCTGGTGCCGAGAATTCGGAGGTTAGGAGAGAGGGCCCACGGAAGGGCCAAGCAGGCTGGAAGTGTTCGTTTTAGCTGGATCTATGATAGGGAAGTGATGCTCGATGGAAATTAAACCAAATAGTTAATTAGATCTTTCTCTCTCTCTCTCTATATATATATTTTTTAATTATGCAGGATTTCATTAAAAAGGTGTCTTCTTGTGTGCCTTTCAAGAAATGTCTTTATGATAGGGTTGTCTCTTCGAAAGATTGTGTTGAATCATGAATGAATGTAACAGTATATGTTCTCTGAAGTGCTTTGTTTGGGTCATATGGTGCAAGCAATCCTAAAATTTAACTACAAAATGAAATCTCCTACTGCCAAAGCTAAAGAAGGATTACAAGGCCTGGCCGATCAACATAGAGGCGGTGCTTGCTACACATACTGTGCTCAAGAACGACTACACTGGAAAACTAGAAGACAGCATTGAAGGAGAATGAAACTAAAGATGATTATATGCTCGAGCCACCATTCTATGATGGTGGCGTTTTTGTCCAAACTCACCGGAGCAAAAATACCGCGCCAAACTGAGCCTTAATCACATATTGAATACGTTTAAGTCGCCGTCTTGTTCGTTGTCGCCAAGATGGACCTCAATCTGAACAAATATTCATGCCTATGACCAGCGGCGAGGACTCTCTTTCTTGCATGTTCGTCCTTGGGTGGCGAGATCAAGATGCACCAGAATCAGGAGAGGTGAGAATGCGGGTATCAGGGAGATAAATTAGCAAAAAGCTCCTTTTTCTCCAAAGCAGTTTTTCGTCCAAAAGAGTTAAAAAATGTTTTTTAGCAACCCTGCCATTGAGCATCCAAACAGTTTTAAAAGCATTGTGACGGTTGTATCATAACTTGACTCATCCCACCGCCGCCCCAAACAGAGCCCAAAGGACAAGCCTTCTACAAAAAGGGAAGGCACGTTGCTAATTCGACAAAACAAAGACAATCTATTCTAATTTAGAGTAAGAACACTAAGCGTCCGTTCGGCGCGCAGGTAATGGCTTTCTGGAATTGGCTTTGGCCAGAAAATCAATATCTGCAGGAATTGGTTTTTTGCAGAAAACCAATTCTGCTGTTCGGTCGCAGGAAGGAATTCAGTCAACAGAATTGGAATTGATGTCTGTAAGTTGTTCGGCTGTACGATGGAATTGGCTTTCTGGAATTGAAATTTTTAAAATTAATTTTTTTTTAAATTGAAGTGGTAAATTAAAATACCAATAATAATTGAAGTTCAAAATTATAAAATAGTTCTACTGCATAACCATAGTCCATAAATAAAAATACAGAAATAGCATAAAGTCAACAATCTAGTGATCAAACTGCATCCGCAGCCATGTGCCTTTCAAGTCTTCAGGTAGCCTCATGAATATGTCACGTTTAACACTATCATGACACAGTATATCCACACAATGAAATGATGAATTGATTACAACCAAAAAAATCAACATGACCTTGAGGTGACTAGATTGGGGGTGAGGAACACAGCTATTCACCCTTCTATTCGACTAAGAGGCAAAGATCTCGGTTAAGGAAGAAGTAATATCCAGAGAATCCACACAGAACTACACGAAAGATAACAAAAAGAACCAGCACCACAAATATGGTCATATGGAGTCCACCGTGCTTGGGGTAGACATACTGAATAGTTGAATGAGGAAACATAAGATAAGCAATTAGAGAAAAAGGTATCTTATTGCAAACACCATAAAGTAGGAGGGAAGTACTACTCCATGACCTCTAGGGCTGAGCATAAAAAATCAAAGCTTAAAAATTGTTTGATACTTTACTCGAATAGATATGATCGGAAGAGCTAATTTCAAGTCATTCAAACCAGCTCAGATCAAATTTTGATTCAATTTTGAGCTTGGGTTGGCTCACTCAAAAAATTATTTGACCAGCTTGGTTTCTATTTTGATTCTAATTCAATTCGATTTCAATTTCGAGTTGGTTCCAACATAAGATGAGCAATAATCTTGCAAAAGTCTGGAAAGAATTACAACAACAACACTCAAGCCTTTATCCCACCATAGTGTGGTCGGCTATATGAATCCTTTGTCGCCATTGCGCCATATCTTTAGTTATAATCTCATTAATGCCTAAGTACATCATGTCTTTCCTTATAGTTTCATTCCAAGTCTTTTTTGGTCTACCCCTACCCCGTTTACCATGCCTAGTGGCTAAACTCTCACAACACCTAACAAATGCCTCTAATGGTCCCCTTTGTACGTGTCTGAACCATCTTAATCGAGCTTATCACATCTTCTCTACAATTGGTGTCATTCCCGTCTTATCCCTAATACATTCATTCCTATTTTTATCCAGTCTCATGTGTCCACACATCCACCTAGCATTTTCATCTCCGCAACTCCCATTTTTTGCTTATGTACACAATTCACTACCCAACGCTCAAAACCGTAGAACATCGCCGATCTAATTGCAGTATGGTAAAACTTGCCTTTAAGTTTTAATGGTACTTTACAATCACATAAGATCCAGACGCGCCTCTCCACTTCAACCAACCTGCTTTGATTCTATGTATCACATCTTTATCTATCGCCCCCGCCCGGGAGACGATCTCTAGCTCCACGACTTCATCCGCCGCCTCCATCCTAGACTGCTCCCCCCAGACGCCTTCCTTCTTTCCACCACAAGCGAGTGCTTCGGTCTCCTCCTCCATCCTCTCATCCCGGACTTCCAGCAGCTCCTTCGCCCCTTCTTCCTTGTCTTCCCGATCCATCTCCTCCGCCTCTGCTTGTCAGGTGATGACGTTGACCGCGGTAACGTAGCACTGCCTAGCTACCTTTGGGTCTCCCCTCACCCGGATCTGGATTCCACCTAGCTGAACTTGAGGCATTGGTGGAATGAGGAGGGGACGCACTGGAATGCGCCGATGAGGGGCCGCCCGAAGATGGCGTTGTAGCTGCTCGGAGCGTCAACGATGACGAACCAGCAGTTGCGGGACTGTCCCCCCAAGATGACATGGAGTCCTACTCCCCCTTCCACCTCCTTCCTTTCCCCCGAGAACCCAAACAGTGGGCCATCCGAGGCCAATAACCTCCTCGCCTCCACCTTCATCTCGTCAAATGCCTTCTTGAAAATGACATTGACCAAGCTTAAATCCATTGTGTTCGTCTCTCTAGCCCGAGCAATTTTATATATGTCATGCTTTTCATCTTTGATATCTATTCGCTTGTAAAATTCTTCATAAGCTTGATTAATTGTTTTACTTACTGCATTTTTAGCTTCTTTCTTGACGACTTTATATTTTGCCAAGTTTTCATCATTCCTACAAGCGTAAAGTGTTTTATAGCTAGCCTTCTTTGCCCTCACTTTGTCTTGCACTTACTCTTTCCATCATCAAAATTCTTTATGTGGGGGCGCACAACCTTTTGACTCTCCAAATACGTTCTTTCCACTTATCCTTAAATGTGAAGACATAACTTATCATGTGACACTAGGATCAAAATAAGGGTCATCAACTAGTTGTTCTATAACAGTTGCTTTGAAAATAACCTGTTTTTCCGTCTTCGAGTTCCACCACAAAATTTTTGGCAACATTTTTATCCTTCTTTTAAATTTACTATATGTAATTTGCACATCCAATGCCAATAGTGTTGTGTTGTCAAACTTTCTTCTGGTATGACTTTGCAATCCTTACAAGTTTTTCTATCAATTTTATGAGTAATAAATTAGTTAATTTGTGACTTATTTGGTCCACTCTTAAACGTAATTAAATGTTCTTCCCTCTTCATGAAGAACTTATTTATCACAATTAGCTTATGTGTTATGGTGAAGCCTAAAATGGTTCTTCCTTAATCATTTCTTTCCTTATACTCAAATCCTCCATAAACGTCTGTATAATTTGTATTTTCTTTCTCTATATGTTCATTTAAGTCTCCTCGCATGAAAATCCTCTCGTTTTGTGGATTTTTCTTACCAAATCATCTAAGTCTTCCAAAATTATACTTTAATAGCTTCACTGTTACGGCCCTAGCACGTAGGTTGTCGGAGGATGACTGGAGGTGGGGATGATTGATACAACGGAATTGAAACCGCGACTGCCTAAGCGGGGCGTACTTAAGAGAGGTGAGAGCTTCCAAAATCTCACATAAAAGATAGGGAATTAGAAATACCTCTTTCTTACCTTCATACAACAACTCTCGCCTTTAAATAGGCATAAGACCCACAATAAACCTAATCAACTAACAACTCCCAACTAACAAAAATTAATATTAAGACCATGGTTTTGAAAACTGGACCGAACCGATCGGTCGAACCGGCTCAACCGTGAAACGGTCGACTGGGCAGTCCGGTCAATCCTTTGAAACCGCTTCAACCACGAACCGGGCTGAAAACCGGGAACCGGGCGGTTAAACCCGCAACCCGAAAATCGGCACGGTTTACAGCAACCGGACGGTCCAGTTATGAGGTAAAAATTCGAGGTTGTTGGGACTCTAACGCTGGTGCGTGGGTTTGCAAGG
The DNA here is from genome assembly GCA_033032865.1 of Dactylorhiza incarnata. Classification (NCBI taxonomy): domain Eukaryota; kingdom Viridiplantae; phylum Streptophyta; class Magnoliopsida; order Asparagales; family Orchidaceae; genus Dactylorhiza; species Dactylorhiza incarnata. The sequence goes on from JAWHQI010000130.1 coordinate 4,741,705, forward strand.
CAAAGTATTTAGCCAACTGAGCAACATAGCTTGGATGAAAGACTTCTTTTTGTTATTTTCTTATTCGGATATTCAAAGGTTTAAGCATAAATAAATAATATATAAACTTATATATTGCAAATATAATACATATTATAAATAAACGAAATATATATGCATATATTATTATAAATATTACTATATAATATATATTATTATTATATATAAATATATATTTGCATATTATAACTAAACGAAATATATATATATTCATATATATGATGTATTATTATAAATGTTATTATTATTATTATAAATGTTATATATATATAATAAGCAAATATATATATATGTATATAATTACAAATGTTATTATTATTATATATATATATATTTCATATTTATTAAGTCTCTCGGGACCGGTTCAACCTTGAACCTTTCCTTCCACCGGTTCTATGTCCGGTCCGGTTTTCAAAATGTTGATTAAGACAATAATAAAATAATAAAATACATTAAACAATAACTAAGCCCGTTGCTCGAAGCCCATAACATCTCTTCCGCCTTGCAAAAGGAGCATGACCTCAAGCTTAAGGAAGATCGATGACGGTAGCAACCTCATCTGACGCCCTCATCATCGAGTCCTTGACGCGTTCAAACACCTCTCCAGTTTAAATCAAGAGTACAACATAAAGCAAAAAAAAACTAGAAAGCACATACAAAAACTTCCTCGCGACATATTCTTATAGATGATCATGTAGTTATAGTAATTATTAATTTCATGAAATCCTTCACAGATCATATGCATGAGCGCCATTACCTATATCATGATGCTCAGGTGATAAGCAACTGGTTCAGGAAAAAAACTCTTTTGACACTTTAGAGTAGGTGTTGAAGCATGGTTAAAACTCGAAATTTAAAATTTTAAACGCGCATACAAAGTCTTTGGTGCCAAAACTCAGTTCTAAATAAGTCATATAAACCATAGATGTATCAGACATAATGTGAACTATCTTTCTATACTGAACAATAAAATTGCATCTGAGATCATGTTAAAAACACATTTGAAATCCTTCAAATAGGTGATCATGCAGTTATAGTAATTATTAATTTCATGAAATCCTTCACAGGTCATATGCATGAGCACCATTACCTATATCAAGATGCTCAGGTGATAAGCAGCGGGTTTAGGAAAAAAACTCTTTCGACACTTTAGAGTAAGTGTTGAAGCATGGTTAAAATTTAAAATTTTAAACGCGCATACAAAGCCTTTGGTGCCAAAACTCAGTTCTAAACAATTCATATAAACCATAGATGTATCAAACATAATGAACTATCTTTCTATACTGAACAATAAAATTGCATATAAGGTGTACTCAATATGCTCCACAGATGTATTGAAAAACATAAAATGGGATGGATGTAAAGCTAAGCAAGGTGCATCTGTGCAAGAAGTGTCTTTCGAATTAAATGAAATGATAAAATAGCTTTCAGAAAAGGGAAGAAGAGGGGGAGAGTAAGAGTAGAAGAAGCCCTTAGCTGGCCCTTTAACATTTCTTCACCAATATATGCATCCAAATCCAAGCAGTAAAAGCAAGACGCTCGAAAAAAAAAGAACTTACAGTGGGCAAAGAAGAAGAACGTAGTGAGCTTGGAGTTATGAAATCAACAGCACCATTGACAGTTGGCAAGAGAGCATGAAAAATGAAATCATACCTTTCAGAGGAGGGAAGGAGAGGATGAGAGCTGACCGTTTAACATTTCTCCACCAGTTTAGACATTCAGATTCAGGTAATAAAAGCAAAATACTGTTGGAATAAGAGCACTTACAGTGGAAACAGGAAAATAACTGATGACGCAGTGGTCACGACCAACACCAGCAACAGACCGATCTTTTAACATGATCTCTTAACTAGAAGGAAGATCGGCATAACGAGAGTAGAATAGGGGAGGAGAGGGGGAATGACCTGGAGGATGCCCTAGGCCGGTGTCGTGCGCGGAAGCAGAGAAGAGGATACACTTTTATCTTGCGTCACCGACAGCGAGGAGGGGCTTTGGAGAGGGGCGGAGTGATACACTTCTAATTATGAATGCAGGTAAAAGAAGGTCGAAATTCAGTAAACGGCGTACCACTTACTATCTGGATGAAGAGAAAAGGGATGACAAACGATAAGGGTTCACACAAAATCAACGACAACAACAAACGACCCTGATGTGGGCCTAAATACACAGCACAGGCAGTTGCTGTAACTGTTCCCTCCTTCCAGCCAACCGCCTCCTTCCACAAGTAAGTTCAAATTTAAAAGAAACAACATACAGGTACGTAATAAAATAACGGAACATAATTAGTAGCTGTAACAATACTCCTCGCTTCAAATGATCCTTGTCTTCAAGGATCAATATTCGGGTAGGCCGCCTTTATGGTAAGATAATCTTCCCATGTTGCGTCTTCAGCTGCAGCATTGGACCACTTTACCAGGACTTGAGCCACTGGAAGCCCCCTCCTTGGTATGAGCCGCCTCTCTAGAATCTTCTCCGGTATTTTCAAGATAGCTCCTTCGGTTGTGAGATATTCTGGAATTGCTGGTGAGGATGGGGTTGCTCCTATGTGTTGCTTCAACTGGGAGATATGGAATGTTGGATGAATACGAGCTGACGGGGGTAATTGCAACCGGTAAGCGACGGGGCTCAGTTTTTTGACTATCTGAAAAGGTCCAAAAAAACGTGGTGATAGTTTGTTGTGATCTGTCAATCGCATGTTGGATTGCTTATAAGGTAGTAGTCGAATGTAGACCCACTCTCCTTCTTTAAACTCCTTCTCCTTTCTCTTCTGGTCTGCCATTTGTTTCATTCTGTTATGAGCTCGTTGCAAATGTTGTTTGAGAAGGTTGATTGTTTTCTCTCGATCCTGGAGGATGCCCTAGGCCGGTGTCGTGCGCGAAAGCAGAGAAGAGGATACACTTTTATCTTGCGTCACCGACAGCGAGGAGGGGCTTTGGAGAGGGGCGGAGTGATACACTTCTAATTATGAATGCAGGTAAAAGAAGGTCGAAATTCAGTAAACGGCGTACCACTTACTATCTGGATGAAGAGAAAAGGGATGACAAACGATAAGGGTTCACACAAAATCAACGACAACAACAAACGACCCTGATGTGGGCCTAAATACACAGCACAGGCAGTTGCTGTAACTGTTCCCTCCTTCCAGCCAACCGCCTCCTTCCACAAGTAAGTTCAAATTTAAAAGAAACAACATACAGGTACGTAATAAAATAACGGAACATAATTAGTAGCTGTAACAATACTCCTCGCTTCAAATGATCCTTGTCTTCAAGGATCAATATTCGGGTAGGCCGCCTTTATGGTAAGATAATCTTCCCATGTTGCGTCTTCAGCTGCAGCATTGGACCACTTTACCAGGACTTGAGCCACTGGAAGCCCCCTCCTTGGTATGAGCCGCCTCTCTAGAATCTTCTCCGGTATTTTCAAGATAGCTCCTTCGGTTGTGAGATATTCTGGAATTGCTGGTGAGGATGGGGTTGCTCCTATGTGTTGCTTCAACTGGGAGATATGGAATGTTGGATGAATACGAGCTGACGGGGGTAATTGCAATCGGTAAGCGACGGGGCTCAGTTTTTTGACTATCTGAAAAGGTCCAAAAAAACGTGGTGATAGTTTGTTGTGATCTGTCAATCGCATGTTGGATTGCTTATAAGGTAGTAGTCGAATGTAGACCCACTCTCCTTCTTTAAACTCCTTCTCCTTTCTCTTCTGGTCTGCCATTTGTTTCATTCTGTTATGAGCTCGTTGCAAATGTTGTTTGAGAAGGTTGATTGTTTTCTCTCGATCCTGGAGGATGCCCTAGGCCGGTGTCGTGCGCGAAAGCAGAGAAGAGGATACACTTTTATCTTGCGTCACCGACAGCGAGGAGGGGCTTTGGAGAGGGGCGGAGTGATACACTTCTAATTATGAATGCAGGTAAAAGAAGGTCGAAATTCAGTAAACGGCGTACCACTTACTATCTGGATGAAGAGAAAAAGGATGACAAACGATAAGGGTTCACACATAAAATCAACGACAACAACAAACGACCCTGATGTGGGCCTAAATACATAGCACAGGCAGTTGCTGTAACTGTTCCCTCCTTCCAGCCAACCGCCTCCTTCCACAAGTAAGTTCAAATTTAAAAGAAACAACATACAGGTACGTAATAAAATAACGGAACATAATTAGTAGCTGTAACAATACTCCTCGCTTCAAATGATCCTTGTCTTCAAGGATCAATATTCGGGTAGGCCGCCTTTATGGTAAGATAATCTTCCCATGTTACGTCTTCAGCTGCAGCATTGGACCACTTTACCAGGACTTGAGCCACTGGAAGCCCCCTCCTTGCTATGAGCCGCCTCTCTAGAATCTTCTCCGGTATTTTCAAGATAGCTCCTTCGGTTGTGAGATATTCTGGAATTGCTGGTGAGGATGGGGTTGCTCCTATGTGTTGCTTCAACTGGGAGATATGGAATGTTGGATGAATACGAGCTGACGGGGGTAATTGCAACCGGTAAGCGACGGGGCTCAATTTTTTGACTATCTGAAAAGGTCCAAAAAAACGTGGTGATAGTTTGTTGTGATCTGTCAATCGCATGTTGGATTGCTTATAAGGTAGTAGTCGAATGTAGACCCACTCTCCTTCTTTAAACTCCTTCTCCTTTCTCTTCTGGTCTGCCATTTGTTTCATTCTGTTATGAGCTCGTTGCAAATGTTGTTTGAGAAGGTTGATTGTTTTCTCTCGATCCTGGAGAGTGCGACTGACTGCCTCATTTTCTGTAGAGCCTGCTAAATAAGGAATGTGCAGGGGAAGAGGTTGGCCATAAACAACTTCATATGGTGTCATTTGTATGGCACTGTGGAAAGATGTGTTGTACCAGTATTCAGCTAGAGGTAACCAGTCACTCCATGATTTTGGTTTGTTAAAGGTAACACATCTTAGGTAGTTTTCCAAGCACCTGTTGACTACTTATGTTTGTCCATCAGATTGGGGGTGGTAAGCAGTGGAAGTGTTGATGCTGACCCGCAATAGTCTAAATAGTTCTTGCCAAAAGTCACTTACAAAGACCACATCTCTATCTGAGACTATTGATTGGGGCATGCCATGTAGTTTGAACACATTGTTCATAAATAGCTGGGCTATTGTAGTAGCCGAGTATGGGTGTTTGAGGGGAATAAAATGAGCATACTTACTTAGCCGGTCCACAACCACCATAATAACTTCATAGCTGTTGGATAATGGAAGTCCTATGAAATCCATAGATAAATCTCTCCAGATTCCTTGAGGTATGGGAAGTGGTTGTAATAAGCCGATTGGCCTATCATTTGGAGATTTGCATTGTTGACATATGGAGCATCTCTGTATATATTGATATACATATTCTTGCATACCTTTCCAATAAAAGATGGGCTTCATCCTTTGCAATGTGACATGAACTCCAGAGTGACCCCCAATACTAGAGTCATGATATATGTGGCATAAAAGTTTTTTTAGCTCTTCACTTCTCCCCACCACTACTCTTCCTTTCCTTCTTAACCAACCATTCACTACCTGGAAATGTGGTTTTTATGTGGGATTGTTCTGTTTAAATTGAATTAAAGATTGGATTTTATCATCTTCAAGTTGGGCTTGCTGCAATTTGTCCTCCAATTCAGAGTGCCCGGTGACTATGGTATTCAATTCGACAGGGCATCGACTGTCACATTCTCCACTCCTTTCTTATATTTGATAGTGTAGTCATAGCCCAAAAATTTGGCAATAAATTTTTGTTGTAACAGAGTAGTGAGGTGCTGATCCATCAGGTATTTGATACTTTGGTGCTCAACATGGATTATGAAGTGAGCCCCAATTAAGTAGTGCCTCCACTTCTGGACAAGCCAAAACAATTGCTAGAAGTTCCTTTTCATATACTGATAGTGCCATGTGTTTCTTCCCTAGGCTTTTACTAAAGAAAACAATTGGATGTCCCTCTTGTAACAAGACTGCCCCTACTCCTTGATCAGAGGCATCCGTTTCCAGCACAAAATGCTTTTGAAAGTTAGGTAAAGCCAGGACTGGGGGGAAGTGACAACCCTTTTAAGCTCCTTGAAGGCCCTCTCAGCCTCCTCATTCCAATGAAATTGTTGTTTCTTAAGTAAGTTTGTTAGTGGCCGTGCAATGCAACCATGCCCTTTTATGAATCTTCTGTAGTAGCCTGTCAGCCCCAAGAATCCCCTTAAATGCTTTTGATTGGAGGGTGTAGGCCAAGCCAACATGTCCTCCAGTTTGAGTGGGTCAGCTGCTACTCCTTGTGCTGATATAATGTGGCCCAAATAATCAATTTGGGAGACCCCAAATTGACATTTACTTTTCTTGACATAGAGTTGTTCTTGCAATAATATTTGAAGAGTTTGGGCCAAATGTTTGAGATGATCATCCCAAGTTTTACTATAAATTAAGATGTCATCAAAGAACACAAGAATAAATTTACGTAAATGTTGATGAAAAACCTGATTCATTAGGCTTTGAAAGGTGGAAGGAGCATTTGTCAAGCCAAAAGGCATGACAAGAAATTCATAGTGGCCTTCATGTGATTTAAAAGCTGTCTTCTCAATGTCTTGTGGAGCCATCCCTACTTGATGGTAGCCGGCTCTTAGATCCAATTTAGTATATATGGTGGATCCATGAAGTTCATCCAAAAGCTCTTCAATGATAGGAATTGGAAAGTTATCCTTAATTGTGTTGCTGTTGAGCTTCATGTAATCAATGCACATTCTCCAAGATCCATCTTTTTTCTTTACTAGCACAATTGGGGAGGAAAAGAAACTTTTGCTTGGTCGTATGATCCCTGCTTCCAACATTTCCTTAATGAGATGCTCTATTTCTGTTTTTTGTAGATAAGGGTATCGGTAAGGCCTTGAATTTGTGTATAATGCAGGGTCCTTTAGTACTATCCGATGATCATGACCCCTATGTGGTGGTAGCCCTGCAGGTTCATTGAAAATTGATTGGTAGTTATCCAATAGAAGTTGCAACTCAAGCTTATGTTGTTGTTCACTGTCAGGTAGAGTGGTTGCAATTTGGTTGTTGTTGAGTGAGTTCTCTTGAGATTGTAACCAACATACACTGAGCATTGTACATTGTGCAGGTCTTTGAATCAATTTACTCATTTTTCTCTTATTAATGAGGCTATTTCCAATAGTCTTACTGCCCTGTAGGGTGACTGTTTTGTTCTCCCATTTGAATTTCATAAGCAAATTCAGGAAGTCCCACTCAATAGTGCCCAAGGTCACTAACCATTGCACTCCCAGCACCACATCACACCCACCCAAAGGTAATATTAACATGTCTGTTTGAAAGGGAATACCATGCATATTCCACTTGAAGTTTTGACACATTTGAGTACTTATCAGTTTCTTCCCATCTGCCACTGCTACTTTAAATGCTGGAATTGTGGTTGTGATACATTGTAGGGTGTTGGCTGTCGTCTCATCAAGGAAGTTGTGGGTGCTGCCTGTATCAATAAGGATATAAATTTGTTGCCCCTTGTATGACCCAGTGACTCTCATGGTATGGAAATCTATTATTCCAGTAATGGCATGCATGGACACTTGGGGGGTAATGAGAGGTTCCTGGCCCTGCTCCTCTTCCTCAACTTGAGATGCAGGGTGCTCTTCGATCATCTCTCCCTCTCTATCATTCTCTTCCATTTCTAATTCTAGCACATATACTTGAGATGAAGTATTACATTTGTGGCCTCGATAATACTTTTGGTCACACCAGAAACAAAGTCCCTTGACCCTTTTTTCATCCATCTCCTTGGGGGATAATCTCTTTGTTGTTTTAGAATGCTGGGGTATATTTGAATTGGTGGTAGGAGTTCTATTGGACTGCCTGTTGCCTTCAAAAAATGAAGTCCCGCTGGCCATTCCCTGATGATGAGAGCCTTTTTGGCCACCAGAAGAACTTCTCTGTTCTTGAATTTTTGCGAGGGCATATGCTTTCTGAAGGGAAGCTGGCATAAACATTCTCACTGCTAGAGAGATGTCTCTTCGAAGACCAGTGAGAAAGAGACTTATGGCATACTCCTCTGTGAAAATCAATTTGTTGCGCAGTGCTTCGAATTCATCTAGATATTGTTGCACAGTTGTGGTTTGTTTTAACTCCTTTATTTCACTCATTGGATCTTCGAAAATTGTGGGAGCAAATCTTTCATGGATGGCCATAGAAAAGTCATCCCATGAAATGTCCATTTGTGCTGGCCTTGACTTGGCATAGATCTGGTACCAAGCAAGGGCCTTGCCATCCAAATTAACCACGGCTACTTTGACCTTCATCCCCTCTGGTGTGCCATCAACTTCAAAGAATTGTTCACTTCTGAACAGCCAATCACGAACTCCATCGCCAGAGAAAAGGGGAAAATCTAACTGTGCTCCTCTTGTAGGCGGCATTGAGTAAGTTGGATTATATTGGTTGCCTCTGGGTTCAGGTATGGGAGATGAGGCACCTTCATTCCAACCCGTTTTTTTCTTTTGAGAACGAAAGGAACAATTGTTTCAATTCCTCCAAAGCCGAGAGATGTTTCTGAATTCTGATCCATGTCTTTTAATACCATTTGCAGGGAACTGTTGCTTGTGTCGATTGTTTGGACTGCAGTCTTCATAGCATCAAATTCTTTGCGCCACTCCTGACTGCGAGTATTGTGGTCACCCATGTTTGAATATCACGGCCCAGGAAGAGCTCTGATACCAATTGATACACTTCTAATTATGAATGCAGGTAAAAGAAGGTAGAAATTCAGTAAACGGCGTACCACTTACTATCTGGATGAAGAGAAAAGGGATGACAAACGATAAGGGTTCACAAATAAAATCAACGACAACAACAAACGACCCTGATGTGGGCCTAAATACACAGCACAGGCAGTTGCTGTAACTGTTCCCTCCTTCCAGCCAACCGCCTCCTTCCACGAGTAAGTTCAAATTTAAAAGAAACAACATACAGGTACGTAATAAAATAACGGAACATAATTAGTAGCTGTAACACGGAGGCTATCATCGATGGCTCTGGAGAGGGGCGGAGGCTATCATCGATGGCTCTGAAGAGGGGCAGAGGCTATAATGGAGAAGCCAAGTCCCAGAACGAGGGCATCGAGGAGAAGAGGGCTCGTTTTCGTAAGAACAGGTTTTCTAAGCGCGATATTGATACGAAGAGACAGACATTCGTAGCCAATAGTGTTTAATATTAGCCACTATATGCCATTTACCGTGGAAAATACTCAAACTTTTGCCACTTCACTGTTTACCGTGGCTAATACTTATGTATTAGCCATGTTATTTTCAGTCATGGCTAAAACTAAACTATTAGCCACGTATTTTGCAGCCATGGCTAATACCCCAATATTAGCCACGAATTTTGCTCCCCCGTAAATAAAAGTGTAGCAAAAAGACACTTTTCTAGTAGTGACGTGGAGATAGAAAAGCTTTTTGCACCGATGTTTGCAAGTATATTGATAGTCGTAGTTATAACATAAGCCTTGCGCTCTCTGTTCCAACATATCGACACGAGATAGTCGGCGGATTGGACGGGCAGGAGGGCCCTCAGTACGCCCCGGCGGAGCCCTTATGTCAGCGAAAATGTAAGCCTCATGCACCAACTGGAGGCGACGGCTTAGTTATTAAAGGCGCAAAGGGGTCTTGGAGCCTAGGCGCAAGGCTCAAGCTGCATGCGCGCGCCTGCCGAAGGCAAGGCGCAACCACATTCATTTTAAAAATTAAGCATCAAACATCATTTCATCTTCTTGATCATATTTTTAATCTATTCTACTCATTAATCATTCATTACTATCATTTATATCTCTGAAAAATAGAATTAATGTGGTCACTTGCATCATATCTAAGTCTTAACAATCGATTATGTTCCACAAACACTAAATCATGCAAAAATTATTGAGTTCTTACAATTTTTTTTTGGAAAAAAATTGCAATAAAATCACACCCAAATGCGCATTTTATGCTCCACAAGCGCAAAAAAGGCGCAAGCTCCGAGCCTGGAGCCTTAGGCGCGCCTTTAACAACATAGGGCGACGGTGTCAAATCCTGGTCAAACTCATAACAGTCATTAAGTCTCGAGGAGTCTCAAATTTGACATCCAGTCGCAGGCAGTCGCAAAGTCCGACGATGAAGATGGAGACCTGCATCTCAGGGGGAAGCGTGAAGAGTACGTCAGGAGAAGCTGAAATTGTTCCAGATAATCGTCCACGGATCCCGTCTGTCGTAAATTCGTCAGCACACCGAGGGGGTTGCTGCGAGTGGGAGGACCAAAACATAAGTTGCAAAACTATTTGAAGTCTTCCCATGTCATACCTAGCTGGTCAATGAGGAGACGAGTGACCCAGAGCAAAGCTGAGTCGAGTAGGTGGAAGGATGCTAGATGAATCTGATCCGCTGCCAGTGTTTGCTGGTAGGGGAAAATTGCTCGCACTTAGTGAGCCAACGCAATGGGTCTGTCTTCCCATCGTAAGTCAAAAAATCCAACCTGGGGTAGCGCGGTAGTGTAACATCCTCATGGCGTACGAGAGTCGGTGGCGGTGGCTCGTGGTGGATGAGTGGTGGTGTCTGATTGCTGCTGGCGTGATCCGTATGTGGGGTAGTAACAACGGGAAGGGTGACAGTCAGCTCACTAAGCTTGGTGGTGAGGGTGGCCATGTCGTCCCGATGATGTGCGTCGGCGTCCCGAAAACGTGATTCTATGGAGACCATGAAGGTCTGCAGCGTGTCTTGGAGAGCAGTAATGAAATTTGGTGAGTCCCCCATCGTGTTAATTGATTACCGAGAGATGTAGCGGGTGACTGGATGGACCGAATCCGCAGCGGCGGCTGGATTAAGTGAATTGTCGCGATACCCGCGACTTCTCCCAATGATGCCAACCAATTTCAAAAAATAGCAAGTTTGGAAATAAAAAAAAATTAATCATAAAGAGGATTAATTAATAATTGTATAAACCAAATGGTTGCTGGAGTGCGGGCAGATGCGTGAGGCTAAAAAAATAGAAGGTTGTAGCTGCTGCGTGGGGCTCGAGACGGAGACTGTGGCTACAACTGAAGGTGTGGGGCTCGATATGAAGGTGACCGGGCGGCTTGTTGGTGTCGTCCATCATTGCGGCGGTACGCGACAACTGAAGGCGTGGGGATTGATAGGAAATTTGTTGGAGAACCTTGCGCTAGAGAGGATACAGGAGGATCCCGGATCTTGCCAGAAGAAGACGATGAAGGCTCCATGGAAGACGATGCAGGATGGAGGCGATGCAGTGGACGCTGGGAAGGCCACGCGAGCAGCGTCGGGTGCAACTGGGAATAATGACGACGACGAAGCGTGGAGTGTCGATGGCGAGCAAGGTCGTTGGCAGTGTCGACAGGGGACAACGCGATGTTCTCGGAACAGGGTGTTGGGCGTGAATCATGGGAGCAATTTCTGACGGGAACAACTACACTAGCAGGAGGTTTACGACCGGTGTAGAAAATAGAAAGTTGTGGGATCTGACGGAAGAAGGGAGGAAGATCGAATGCGCTCTAATACCAAGTTGTTACGGTCCTAGCCCGGAAGTTGTCGAAGGATGACCGGAGGCGGGGATGTTGGCGGCGATTGATACAACGGAGTCGAAACTGCGGCTGCCTAAGCGGGGCGTGCTCAAGAGAGGAGAGAGCTTCCAAAATCTCACATAAAAGACAAGGTATTAGAAATACTTCTTGTTTACCTTCATACAACAACTCTCGCCTTTAAATAGGCACAAGGCCCATAATGAACCTAATCAACTAACAACTCCCTACTAACAAAAATTAATACTAAGAGAATAATAAAAGACATTAAAGAAAAAGTAGGCCCGTTGTCCGAAGCTCATGTGTTATGGCAAAGTCTAAAATAATTATTTCTTCTCCATATCCATATTTTCCTTCTCTATATGTCCGTTTAAGTCTCCTCCCATGAAAATCCTCACTTTGTGAGATCTTCCCAAAATTGCACTTTAATAGTTTCAAATAATCTTACTTGTCGCGCATAAACACTAATCACGGTAATAGTTTCCTTTCCTACGACCAATTTAAGAGTTAAAATTCTAGCACATTTTTTACTTACACATACAACTACATCCCTCCAAGTAACATCCACAATAATACTTCATTCCTTGTTTTATTTTTTTTTCTGTGCCATAATTTAAAACTTGAATTGTCTAGAAGTTTAACTTTTCCACTCACTCATTTAGTCTCTCCAAGTATGGAAAGAAATAAATCGTGAAATTGTTAAAACTATAACATCTTTTTGAACTGGCTCAAAATCAATTTTAGGTCGAAATTTTTTATTTTGGGCAGGGGGCTGCTCGAGGTAGACTAGATATAAGCCATATTTTCCCCTAATGTTCATTGTATCAAACAAACAAACGTCGGCAAAAATGGATAAGTTCTCATTTGTTTTGTTTTCAAAAACTAACCACATTGATTAAATTCAGTGCTTGAAACCCCATGACATCATTAGTACGCCTAAAATATTTTATTTTATCCTTACAGATAGCATAAACCTCCTTGGAATAATATTCTAGTCACTTAGCATACGTCAATTCTTTAAAAAGTTCTTCTATTACCGAGCGAACAGGAGGATCCGGACTAGGGAGGGTCAGCGATAAGGGGGGAGAGAAGAGGGGGTTAGGGTTGAGAGGAAAAATCAGGGAGAAGCCCTCTTCATAACACATCCAAGACAAAAACCAAATAATGTTCCACGAGCCCTCTTATAACGGCGAGGTGCAAACAACAAAATTGAAACATAATAAAATACCAAAACATAATAACTACTTGATGTTAATTATCCCCCGCGCTTGTCATCGCCTAGTCGGTTGGTTCCGCGCCTTCTGTCACTACCCCACGCGGTTCCCGCCGCTTGTAGACCCGCCATGGACGCTCCTCGTCATGAATATCCGTAACAATGCCGCCCTATGGAAAATTCGCCTTGTCCTCAAGGCAGAAGTCAGGAAACTGACGGCGGAAATCATCGCGCAATAGCCACGTAACCTCAGACGGAGGATGGTCTCGCCACGCCACAAGGACCTCCTCCAGGGCCGCATCTCCCGGAAGGTGGCGACGGCGGTCTAGAATGCTGTCCGGATAGGTGGGAGCGGAGTCGGAGTAGTCGAGATCGGCCGGGATGTGGTCCAGAGTCGGATGGCCGCCCACGACGCGGCGAAGCTGGGAGACATGGAAGACCGGGTGTATGCGGCTCCCCTTGGGAAGTAGGATCTTGTAGGAGACGGCCCCAATCCGGGCCACGACGGTGAACGGCCCAAAGAAACAAGGCGCGAGTTTAGGGCACGGGGGCCAGGCGAGTTGGCGGTAAGGATGGAGCTTGATGAAGACCTTCTCGCCGACTTGGAAGGGCAGGTCCCGATGTTTGCGGTTGGAGAAATATGTCATTTTTGCCTGGGCCTGGCGAAGGTGATAATTGAGACTGTCCAAAATGATATCCAGATCCTGGAGATGATTTGCCAAACTCGGAACGACGCACACGCCGGGTAGGTGGCGCACTACATCCGGTGGTGGTCGGTCGTAGACGGACTCAAACGGAGTGGATCCGACCGCATGGTTGTAGGCTGTGTTGTACGAGTACTCGACCCACCCCAACCACTTGGCCCACGTTGCCCGGTCTCTCACAAATGAAACAACGAAGGTAAGTCTCCAAGCAACGGTTGAGGACCTCTGATTGGTCATCCGTTTGTGGATGGTACGCAGAGCTCATGCGGAGGTGTGTGCCCTAGAGGCGAAACAAGGACGTCCAGAAACTGCTCAGAAAGAGGGGATCACGATCGCTAACAATCAAGCAAGGAAACCCATGGAGACGCACGACTCCGGAAATGAAACTGTCGGCTACTCCCGCTGCCGTGTACGGATGCCTGAGAGGAATAAAGTGTGCGTACTTGGAGAGTCGGACCACCACCACGAGGACGCAATCGAACCCGTTGGACCGAGGCAGGTGGGTAATGAAATCCATAGCGATGTCCTCCCAAATACGCTCAGGAATGGGCAGGGGCTGAAGTAACCCTCCCAGAATCATTGTCTTGTACTTCGCCTTCTGGCATGGAAGGCAAGCGACGACGTAGGCTTTGACTTGCTTAAACATGTTCGGCCAATAAAGAGAGGACGCCAAGCGACGGTAGGTGCGGTAAGCCCCAGCGTGGCCCCCGGTTGGGGTAGCGTGGAACTCGGCGAGGAGGCGCGGAATAAGAGCGGAGGTCGCGGACAACACTAGGCGGCCCTGATAAAAGAGTCGACCGCCCACCAGGGAGTAAGGATGGTGGCTCGCCGGGTCGGCGATGAGGGTCGTGCGAATGGAGGCCAGGTGCGGGTCTATCTCCACGTCATGTTGAATCGAAGTTGCATCCTCCCAGACCGGACGAGAGATGGCGCGGAGTTCCGGGGAATGAATTTGCTGGGAAAGAGCATCCGCCGCTTGGTTGGTGAGCCCCGAGCGGAATTCGATGGAGAAGTCGTATCCAAGGAGCTTTGCCACCTAAAGCTGATGCGCTGGCGTGACGATCTTCTGCTGGAGGAGATACCACAAGCTATGATGATCGGTGCGGACGATGAAGGGCCGGCTCAAGAGATACGGTCGCCAGTGTTGGACTGTCAGGACCAATGCCATGAGCTCGTTCTCATAGGCCGAACGGCTACGAATGTTGGTGGAGAATGCTCGGATGTAGTAGGCGATGGGGCGGTCGCCTTGCATGAGTACCGCACCTACCTCGGTGCCCGAGGCATCGCATTCCACGATGAAGGGTTGGTCGAAGTCAGGCATGGCCAAAACTGGGCCATTCACCAGAGTCGCCTTGAGAACGGTGAATGCAGACATGGCAGCTGGAGTCCAGGAAAAGGATCCCTCCTCGGTAGACTTGAGCAATTGTGTGAGCGGGCGAGCTAAGGTGTCGTACTCCTGAATGAAGCGCGGATAGTACCCGGTGAGGCCCAAGAACCTGCAGACGTCCCGAAGAGAGGTGGGAGTCAGCCGGTGAAAAACCGCCGTGATTTTGTCGTCGTCCATGGCCACCCCCTGGGCCGAGATCGTGTGGCCCAAGTAATTGACGGTTGTCGTCCTGAACGAGCACTTTTTGCAGTGAAGGACAAGAGGGTGGCGACGAATCGTCTCGAGTGTGCGACGGACATGGCATAAATGCTCCTGCCAGGATGAGTTATACACCAAAATATCATCAAAAAAAACAAGGACAAGTCGGAGTACCGCTCGAAAAATATCGTTCATGGTGGCTTGGAAGGTTGTCGGGGCGTTGGTCAACCCAAAGGGCATAACCAGGAACTCGTGGTGCCCGTCATGCGTCCGAAACGCTGTCTTTGGTACATCTTCCGTCCGCACCCGGATTTGGTGGTACCCCGCCCGGAGATCAAACTTCGTGAAAAAGGCGGTGTCGTGGAGCTCGTCCAAAAAGTTCCTGAATGGCCGGAATAGAATATTTGTCCGGGATTGTGGCCTTGTTTAATTCCCGGTAGTCAACGCAGAAGCGCCAACTCCCGTCCTTGCGCACGAGGAGGACCGGGCTGGAGAAAGGGCTGGCGCTGGGGCAGATGAGGACGCCCATGAGCATCTCCCGCACCAAGCGTTCGATCTCATCTTTCTGGACATGCCCATAGCGGTAAGGTCTGACGGAGACGACCGAGGTGTGTGGCCGCAAAGGAATGGCATGGTCCGTGGGCCGCACCGGGGGTAAGCCCGCTGGAGACGTGAACACGTCGGAGAACTCGTCGAGGATGCGGTGGAGGTCGGGATGGGGCACTGAGGTGGTCGTCGGCTCGGACTGGAGCTGCCAAAGCCATGCCGAAAACGCCACGTAGGTCGTGCGTTGGATAGCACGGAATGAAACGAGAGTGCGGAGCAGAGCGGAGTCGCCGATGAGGTGGCAGGGAGACCCCTCCCATAAGAACTGCATAGACATTTCGGCCCAGTTGACCCGAACATCGCCCATGGTAGCCAGTCACGCTACGCCTAGGATGATGTCGATGCCGCCCAGCTCGAATAAATAAGAATCTGCCGTGACAGAGCAAGGTCCCATGGCGACCCGCACGGCAGGGCAAGAGCCCGCGGTTGGCCTCCGGCGGCCGTCTCCCAGACAGAGGGTGAAGTCCGGTGATGGCGTACACAGAATGGCTAGCCTCCGCACCAGGTGATGGGAGATGAAATTGTGGTTGGCGCCGCTGTCGATCATGATGAGAACTGGATGATCCTGAACGAAGTCTGCTAACTTCATAGTCCGTGGGCCGGTAGGCCGCCCAACGAGAAGCAGGGAAGATCCAAGCGGTGGAAGGTCGCTCTGTCGGCTTCCGGGGGTGGCGGCTCGTCGGTGATCTCAAGTGCCTCAAAATCCGCGACGGTGATTTCTGGGCCAAAATCCACAATGATCCCATGAAACTCTTTCACGGCGCATTCGTGATTGGGAGAGTACGGCTGACGACACCGGAAGCAGAGCCCCTTCTGTCGGAGCTCGTTGTAGTCCCCGTTGGGGAGACGGTGGGGTGTTGGAATGCGGCCCGGGCGAGGGCCGCCAGTGGGCGGTGGTCGCGGACCAAAATCCCGTGGTGGTGATGGTGGTCGCGGAGGAGGAGGCCCGGTGGGGGTCGGCGGCCGTGCACCAAGATCGGCCTCGACTGCACGCGCGAGGTCGAGAGCTTCGGAAATAGTTCGGGGTTGGTGGGCGCGGAGGCGAGAGCGGATGGACGGAAGGAGACCTTGCATGAAAAAACCCAAATAGTGGTCGGGCGGAAGGCCGAGAACATGTGACCAAGGCGACGAATTCGTCAATGTAGGCATCGAGACCAGCAGATTGGCGGATGCTGCAAAGGAGCTCGACGGCGGAACCAACGTAGCGGGGCTCGTACCGGCGGACCATTTCTTGTTTCATCTCGCCCCAGGAAATGAGGGGCTGAGATTGGCGGAGCCACCGCGCCCAATGGAGAGTGGATCCGTCCAAGGCGGTGCCTACCTTGTTCGTCTCCGGTGTGAGGTGGAGGTCGAAGTACTGTTCGGCCTTGGCGATCCATCCCATGGGATCGGTATCGGAGAAATGCGGAACGTCAAGAGCGAGGGAGGAGCAGCCCGAGAGTGGCACCAGGATTTCAAGTTGTGGGGGCGCCGAGCAGCGAGCCCCTGTCGGCAAGAGAGGTGCACCCGCCGCTGGCAGCGAGCGCGGGCGAAGCTGGGCGGGTGTCGAGGCGCGCCAGGATCTCCTGCAACGTGGCCTGGATGGAGGCGAACTGGGTGTCGTGGGCATCGAGGCGACATTGAACGACCTCGTCAGGGTTATCGGCACCGGAAGCGTCAGGGTGGAGGTGAGTCGTCGGAGCCACGGCTGATGGCGAGGCCGCGGGAAGGAAGAGCACAACGCGAGGTTGATTTGGAGCGGCGGAAGTGAGCAGTGCGGCAGCAGGGAATGGGGAGGTTGAGCCCGCGCGGTAGGCGAGAGCGATCCAGGAAATCCCGAGCGATTACGATAGCGGGCGGAGCGATCCATGAAGTCCCTTCGGTCGGAAAGGCCGATCCCGAGCGGAGCGGAAGACATCGGCGGTGGGAGACGATGGCCGGCGGCTACGAGAGCGGGCGGAGCGGCAAGTCAGACCAGATATTACCGAGCGAACGAGAGGATCCGGACTAAGGAGGGACGACAGTAAGGGGGGGAGAAGAGGGAGTTAGGGCTGAGAGGAAAAATCAGGGAGCAGCCCTTTTCATAACACATCAAAGACAAAAAACCAAATAATGTTCCACGAGCCCTCTTATAACGGCGAGGTGCAAACAGCAAAACTGAAAGATAATAAAATACCAAAACATAATAACTACTTGATGTTAATTATCCCCCACGCTTGTCATCGCCTCGTCGGTTGGTTCCGCGCCTTCCGTCACTGCCCCACGCGGTTCCCGCCGCTTGTAGACCCGCCATGGACGCCCCTCGTCATGAATATCCGTAACATCTTTCTTCAAAAACTATTGTTTAAGTGACTTCCCAAGAGAAGATCCCACTCTGGCTTTACTAGTTCTCGGGCTCTTTTGCGCGACCTCAGAAAGATGAAGAGTAATAGCTCTGATGTAGTCTTTAAACCATCATAATTAAGAACCAACTCCCTCTCGATCTTCTTAGCACAAGCCTTCATCTTCGCAAATAGAGCATAATTCTTCTTCCAATCCTTCTACCCATCCTAGCGTAAACTAACTATGCCTTAATCTACTGTAGCCTATCAACAATGCTCTTCACCAACTCCTTTGAAGATTGGGACACAATGTTGGTCCTCGGGTTCTTCGAGCTCTCCTTCCGTAGTTCATTTCCCTTTAGAAGTAAGAAGTTTTGATAGCATCTTCTCGGAAGGAGTAGCTGCATCAACTTAATCCTCCTATACCCCTCAACTTCAAAGCCCAATGGAGAAGAAGGTTATTTCCATCATCTATTACCTGGAACAAACAATGAAGTCAATATATAGCTCAACAATGACAAGACTAGAAGAATGTTGTGGGAATGAATCATACTCATGTGAAGAACTAAGAAAATCAGGCATCGCTGATAGAGGAGAGGATCAATGGAGGGGGGATGTGGTGAAATACAATCGATAGGTATACCTCTCACACAACGACTGTTCATTCATATTTCTCAGCGCAAAACATAACATGAAAGGATCAACAATATAGCTCCCCTATATATAAAGGTAACAAAAAAAGAATAATAATAAAAGACATTCACTTACTTCTAGAAAATCCAGAGAGTCCTCATGTAAGAGGGGAGACTCCGACTTCCTATTTATGAACAAAGAATTATATTTGCTCTCGAGCTCGGGGGCAGACGCCATTACGAGAAAGCTCGAACAAAAAGCATAAGAAACAAGAGAGAAGGAGAACACTGAGAAAGAACTATGAGCTAGCAAATATGAGCAAAATAATATGAACCTTGGAAATTTAAAGAAATTAAAGAGAATATTTTTTAATCACAATAATGAAACTATATCTCCAGTTCATTGGGTAATTGCAATCAATTCAACAGATATATGCATGATACTGGGATTACCAATTAACATATTTAGCTTGGTTTTGCACAATAGTGCAGCATATATCTAATTCAAACTATTCTGAATCTCCTGTAAGGATCCAGAATGAATGACAAACAAAGAATTAGAATTGTTTTGACCAGCATAACTCAAACCTTGAATGAGTTCAATAGAAGGTAGGAGCGAATCACCAGCACTAGCTCAAATGTCATAACAGTTTTCACATTAACCACGCAATCCTCTCAATCTCTCAAAGGTTTCATGACATGGCCGGAGAAACGGTCGCACGGTAATTGGTCACCGCATGGAGAATATCATTGTAGCCAACGACACCCACGAGAGTGTTCTCTTCAGGCCCATCTTCCGTCACCCAAACATGGGTGGCGCGATTAGACAGCATCTGCGCCATGACTGCCGCAAGAGAGCTCGTATGTCGGCAGGTCAGAGGCGCACTCCGGCCACGATACATGCTCCGTGTTGACCTCAAGCCCCCGACCAGCTGCTGGCTGAAGAATCCGATGCTCCGACTGCTGAATATCCGAGGCCTGGGAGACTCGGCGATTCCATTTTCCACTTGAGAGGCGAGGAAAAAGTCTGGCGGTGAGTCCTGGTCCTCATCCTCTGAGCCCATCACGAATTGCCCGGCCGAAAGATTAGCCATGGCCCAGGCAGCCGCAACATAGTCGCACTTCCAGAGTTTGTAGGCCGATATCTCGCCAATAATTTTCCGAGCACCATCGGAAGCTATCTCCACCACTGCAGCAGCGGATGGATTCTGAGGGAAATTGTGGAGAATTTGGAGGGCTGGGGAGGATGCCTCGATGAAGCAGTAGTTGTCATTCACAGCGGCAAGAGACGAGATGGAAGAAAGTGGTATCGGAGCAATGGCGCCAAGGAAGCCGATAATAAAGCGCACGATGTCTTCCCGTGAAAGGCAGCAGTATCCATCCTCTTTAAATGTCAAAAGAGAATTACTGCTTTCATTAAAGGTGGTTGGCGAAACTGTGGTAAAGGAGTCAGAATTCTTGAGCCACTTGCCGCCGTAAAGGATGGAAAAACGCTTGCTGACACCCCTCCATGCAACACCCTTGCGCACCAGGAGGCGTTGGACTCCTTGTTTCATCATCTCCAGTGCATCAATCAACCTTCAAAGTAGAGTTCAACATGTCAAACAGAGAAACAGACATTATAAGGTTGTCAGTGATTAGCTAACAATATATTCTACCACCAAAGCTATTCATAAAAAGGGTATTGTATAAAAGAAACAACTTTAGTTTTTCAAAATTAAAATTGCCACTTATCATCGTTTCAGCTGACTGGAAAGAAACCAACAGTTGTTGAAAGAATGAATCAAGTATCCTATAAACAAGTCAACAAGAAGCATGACTTGAACATCAGAATTATAAGCAGAGAATAACTTAGGGCCATAGGTTAAAGCACTATCCCATATTGGTGAGGGTCAACCACATGATATTTCTACAACATATATTTTGTCAATCTGTTGTCGGATCCCGTGAGAACTGTCAACATCAATCATCACTCCTCAAACAGAAGCTTTTCAACATGAACAAATATCACACACGAAAGCACACTTCGTAGCAGTTAACATGCTCTTGAACCTTTCTCAATGGGGTCATTAACTGCATGAACATACTTGATTCGGCCAAAACCATTGGCTCTGATAACATCTGTTGGGGAGTGGAAACCAACATACTTGATCTGGCCAAACCATCTGCTCTGATACCACTTGATAAAGGGCGGAAAATTTTGGGAACAGAATGTTACGGGCTGCACGCCCGCTTATCTAGTATGATTATCTTTAGTATGTTTATGTTATAATTATGAAAGTAGGCCTCGAGCACCGGGCTTAGATATTAGGAGTTATCATTATCTTTTGTCATGTGTTGTCTTTATGAAGGGTCTCGAGCTCCGTGTCTAGTATTAGGCGTCATTATTATTGTCTTGTCTTTTTATGTGTTGTAGCCTATATAAAGGCATTGAAAGTGTTGTATGAATCAAGCAAGAAGAAATCTATTTTTCCCGTCTTTGAGTGTGAGGTCTTGGAAGCTCTCTCCTCCAACGAGCAAGCCCCGCTTAGGCAGCCGCGGTCATGGCTCCATAGTATCTCCGCCACCACCATCTCCACCTCCGGCCACCTCCGACCAAGGACCATAACAACTTGGTATCAGAGCTATCGGTCCTCTTCCGCAACCGCACCTCGACGATTCAGCGTGCATCTTCCTCAACCAGCCGTTCGCCAACAGAGGTCGTCCACTCCTCTGTCCAGATCGCGTCCAGATCGCCGTCCAGTCCAGCACAGCACAGCACGCCCCTGCTCGCCGTCCAGTCGAGCTCAGTCTCTCCTCGAGCCCCGCACAGCACGCCCCGCAGCCACGAGAGTTCTCGGCGTCCTCGCCTCTTCTTCATCGACTCCCCGCAGCCCCTGTATCCTCCGCCGAACACCAGCCATCATCGTCCAGCCATCATCGTCCAGATCGCGGCCAGCGTCGTCCAGTCCAGCACAGCACAGCACGCCCCTGCTCGCCGTCCAGTCAAGCTCCGCCTCCCCTCGAGCCCAGCACAGCACGCCCCTGCTTCTTTTTTTCCGAGCCGCACGCGCCTCTGCTCTTATCGTGCCCTGCGAGTCAGCGCCCCGCCTCCCTCCTGCGAATTCCATCAGCCCGCACGCGCCTTTTAATTTCGCTTTTGTTTTACTCTCCGTGGACCCCACCATCACTCTCACCCACACTTGCCTTTTCCCATACTTTCACGCCATCCAATTCCGATCCATTATTATTATTATTATTATTATTATTATTATTATTATTATTATTCCTTCTCCTTTAAATACCTAAGCCACTTCATTGTTTACCTCTAGCCGCACACCCAAAGAGCCTATTTCAACTATTCAGCGGCGCAATATTTGGAAACATTGGGCGCCACCGCGGCGCCCGTGGCCGCTCCCAATCATCCGCTTCGGCGCAATCCGAACGCCCTGCCACCCGCTCCTCTTCTCGCTCCTCTCGCACGATGGGTGACTCGTCTGACCAACTAAGTCAGATTATGACCATGCTGCAGGCCGTCATGGCACAACAGGCCGCGCAAAATGCACTCACGGAACGCCAACAGGAGGCCATTACTACGCTCTCCAAGCGCCTTGATGATCTTGCTACCGCCCCCGCACACGATCGTACAAGCAGCAGCCAGGCACCGCCACTTCTCCGCCAAGCCCCGCCACTGACCGCCCACGAGCCACCACTGCCATTCCCCGCGCACCCAGTCGCTGCAATGGAACCACGCTACTCAGTGAGATACATCAATGGTCAAACTCAAATCAAACCCCAAAACTTAAGTCCATGAGTGAGGGCAACCACAATATTTCTAAGCTAAAATATATTCCGCATATCCAATGTAGGACTAAATCATGTCCTAGCATGCATCAATAAATCTAAAGATATGACACGCCAAGTTGCTACAATAAACAAATTAAGGTCTGGTTGGCATGGCGGTTTCACTTTATTGCGATTCCTGAGCCTCTGATGAGGTATCGACATTGTTTGACTACTAGCGATCAGGTGTTTTATGGAATACACATGCAAAAATATCGCAATCGCAACCCATGGTCATGGTTGGGAATTCTGCGGATCCACAATGATCACTACCTCCATGTCAAATGAAACCTAAGTTAACAATGTATTCAAGGAAAAAAAGTTGCAAATGTTACATTTGTTCTCTGTTAAAGCCCAAGACAAAAAGCCCGCATGAGGGCTCAATGTATTTTTTGTTTCCTTCTTGTATTCAGTCTCACATCTCCAAATGATTCTTCTTCCTCCACTACTCTATATAAAGAGGGAAGAACCCATGTAATAATTCAAAATATTTGAAATAATATTATTTGATATTTCAATTTCTCACATCGTATCAGAGCTAACTCCAGCTCATCTCCTCTCGTGAGCTCGTCACTTTGCTCTCCCAACCCGATCAACATCCACGACCAAAATTGAGGCCATCCATGAGCTTTTATAGATTTTGCTGGGAGGAAAAGAACTCGCCTCTCATCACCACGCAACTCCTCGTATTCACAGACTCTGCGATCTCGGCTCCTTCATGCGCGCATCTACGACTGTCACAACTCTCGCTCGCTGCACTCGCCGATCAACACTCGGTGAACTGAGCTCTCCACCTCGCCGCTCCCAGCCTACAAAACAGCGACAACCGTTTCTTGTGCTCTCTGATCCCGTTTCTCACCTAGTTGAGCTCGCCGATCCATCCCAATTAGAACTCGCTGATTTTGTTCGGTGTAATCGTCGCCTCAGCGTGTGTCAGCACATCCAAACAACGCTCGACAATCGATCCTTTCCACCGTGCGCTTCTAGAAGCCACCAACGCGCTTGTCCCATGACTGCCTTCTGCGAGTACTTCCTGCGAATGTCTTCTCCCAGCAGGCGAGTCCCTGCCCGTGCATCTTCTTGCATCTTCTCGACGACCTGCTCCCAGAGACCGCTAACATTGTTGCGACTTCTCACAGCTTCTGCCCCCGCGACCTCACCAGTCCCTCTATGAGTTCTCCAGCAACTCCAATTTTTCCTGCCTGCTTTTGCGAGCTCTCCCCGTGAAGTCGTCGACTCTTCTGTCGTGCTCACCGAACTTGTTCTCAACTATGACCAATCCAACACTTCCTTCTACTCCCGCCAACATTGTGCATCTCACAATCACGTCTAGTGCCTCTAGAAATCTCGGACGGCGCCAAAATTAACTGGACCCAATTATCCCGATTTGAGTGTCTCCATCACCTTCCTTTTGCGCTCTCAACGCAAGCACTGTAATCTCACTGACACTCCTCTTGACCCCGCATCTCCCGCCGATTGGGACGTCGGTGATGCTCTTGTTCGCACTTGGCTTGCAAACAGCCTTTCTGATGCATGTTTACCCATCATCCGTCGTGACGACACTATGAAGGCAACATGGGATCATCTTGCTGCTCTTTACTTCAAGGGTGTCAAAACCTCTCACATATACACCCTATATTCTGATCTCTTTCCTCGGCCAACTCCCTCTCCTAATGCTGCATATTAGAAAGTTCAATCTCTCGGTGCAGAATTTATTCAACATCCACCCTTCTCTGCTGACTTTTCCAGTCAGCAAAAACATTTTCAGGAACTCATAGTGGTCTGTTATCTTCTCTGACTTCCAAATTCCTATGAGATGATCCGCCAACAGATCTAGGGAGAACCTGACACTCCAACCTTGGATGCAACTGTCGCCCGCATCTCTGATGTTACTAACCTTCTGCAGTGTACTTCACTTGTATCCTCTTTGCCCTCCGACAATTTTGCTCATTCAGCCGGTCGTGGAACTCAACGCAGCCGTGGAGGGCGCAACGAGGGTCGTGGGGGAGCTCGCCCTCTTTGCTCCCATTGTGGAGGGCTTGGCCTGTTAGATTTGAAGTGAGCTAGCGCCAGCGCTAGCTTAGCTTCAAGAAGACCTCCTCCCTTGCCTATAAATAGGAGGGGTAGACCCCCCTCTAAGAGTATGCATTCAGATAGTGCCGAGTATCATCAACTTTGAGCGAGTTTGAGATACCAGAAGTGCCAGCTAGCGAGCAGCGAACCCGGAGTCAGTTCGGCTAGCGACCTAGAGAGAGTTCCTTGCAAGATAGCGTCGGCGATAGTGGTTAGCGCCTGCGGTAGCGAGAAGAGGAAGAAGCAGAGAGTGCGAGTAGCGAGCTTGCGAGTAGCGAGCTTGCGAGTAGCGAGCTTGCGAGTAGCGAGCTTGCGAGTAGCGAGCTTGCGAGTAGCGAGCTTGCGAGATAGCGCTCGGCGCTAGTGGCTAGCGCTCGCGGTAGCGAGTAGCAAGTATCACCTTCTTGGTGTGCTCCAGAGGAGAAGCGGACACTGTCCGCGACCAGTTTCTTTACTACTATTGGCTGTTGTGAACCAAGTTGGATGCAACTTGTTTTCAGCCCTGTTCTTTGTATCTAGCTGCCAAAGCATTTATTATTGTGAAAGTTTCTGTTCATTTATTGGTGTCCTTATTCCCTTGCTTGGTTGACGTGTTCTTCCGAAAACAAGTAAATATTTCACATGGTATCAGAGGGATAGTGGGAACAAGGACTGAGAAACCAAGATGGACGGCGGAGGATGGTATGTTAGAGGACTTGGCATTGAGCTGCTAACTCAGACCAACTACAAGAAGTGGAAATCTTGCGTGGAGAGCTACTTACTTGGAGAGGACCTATGGGAGGTCGTTGGTGGAGAAGAACAGGAGGAAGTGAAGGCAGCCGCAGATAATGCTGCAACTGTGAGGGCTTGGAGGAAGACCAACGCCAAAGCAGAGTTCGCTCTGAAGAGGGCTATCTCACCTGATTTGTTCGACCACATCATGGGTTGCAAGTCAGCGTCTGAGATCTGGAAAGTCCTCGACGGACTATTCAACAAGAAGAATGTAGCGCGGCTACAATTCCTGGAGAATGAGTTGGCGAGGTCCACTCAAGAAGAGATGGCGATATCCACTTTCTTCCTGAAGGTGAAGAACTTGTGTGGGGAGATCTCGGCCTTGGATCCAGACGAGCCGATCTCAGAGGCGAAGTTGAAGCAGCACATACTTCGAGGCTTGAGGAAGGAGTATGTCCCTTTCGTTACTTCTGTGCAAGGATGGGATACTCAACCCTCCTTATTGGAGCTAGAGAACCTGCTATCGTCACAGGAGAGCTTGGCAAAGCAGATGGCGGGAGTATCCATCACAGGGGGAGATGGCGAGGCTTTATTCCCAGGAAAGAGGAGGTCCTGGGACAAGAGAAAGAAGAACTCCGGAGATGGACCTTCAACGTCCTCTCAGGGAGATGGGAGGAAGTTCCTCCCTGCACGCGATGAGATGGGGAGAACCCTTTGCTATGCCTGTAAGAAGTACGGGCACATGACAAAGGACTGTCGGTCCAATCTGAAGGCCGGTCATGTTACTAACAAGGAGAGAGACCACCGGAGAGGTGGAGACCATCAGAGAGGTGGAGGAAGAGGTGGAGGTCACCAGGGCGGTGAAAGGGGAGACAACTGTTTCCTGGCAGAGATGACGACAACGTCAGTCGATGTCTTAGCCTCCATCAACTTCGAGAACGACTGGATAGTGGATTCCGGTTGCGGGCATCATCTCACTGGAGATATGTCGAAGTTTGACTCCTTGGAAGCATATGAAGGAACGGATGATATCATCACTGCGGATGATACGGTACATCCAGTGGAGCGAGAAGGGAAGGTATACCTTGGAAGTGAAGAGAAGCCCGTGACACTGAAGAGCGTGTATCATGTTCCGTGCATGAACAAGAATCTCTTCTCGGTTGCTAACGCAGTGGATGCTGGATACCACGTGCTGTTTGGACCGAAGGAGGTGAAGTTCCTGAAGAACCTATCGTCTGTCGATGCTGATATCATGCTCACCGGGAGAAGGGTGGAGGATTTTTATGTTCTGTCTGCAAATGCCTACGTGGACAAGC
Organism: Dactylorhiza incarnata; assembly: GCA_033032865.1. Classification (NCBI taxonomy): domain Eukaryota; kingdom Viridiplantae; phylum Streptophyta; class Magnoliopsida; order Asparagales; family Orchidaceae; genus Dactylorhiza; species Dactylorhiza incarnata. Next base: position 4,768,264 of record JAWHQI010000130.1, read on the forward strand.
TGAAGACAAACGACAACACAGTGATCTGGCATGAGAGGTTGGGTCATGTGGGGATGGACAAGCTGAAGATGATCACGGCAAAGGGCCTAGTGAGTGACCTGCCTCATCTCTCTTCCTACGGCGACGGCCATGTGTGCGATGACTGCCAATATAGAAAGTCACATCGACTTCCATTTGACAAATCGGAGACCAGGCGTAAGGCACCTCTTGAGTGCATACATGTTGATGTTATGGGGTCGTGCGCCGCCCTTACTTATGGAGGCAATAAGTATGCGCTGGCTCTGGTGAACGACTACACCCGCTATACGTGAGTATACTTTCTGAGAGAGAAGTCAGAAGTATTCGAGAAGTTCCAAGAGTGGAAGGAACTTGTGGAAGGAAGGCTGAACCGCGGAGGCGCAGAGTGAAGAAGCTGAGAAGCGACAATGGAGGAGAGTTTACCTCAAATGAGTTTGCTTCGTTCTGCAGGAGGTTCGACATTCGGCGAGAGCTCTTTTGCGCTCACACCCCTCAGCAGAATGGGGTGGCAGAGAGGAAGATCCGCCATCTGGTGGAGACTACCAGGAGTTGGCTACATGCCAAGAACATTCCCAAGGCCTTATGAGCGGAGGGAATGACGTGTGCTACCCATGTGATCAACCGGCTACCACTGAGTCCCAACAGGATGGTGTCTCCACACCAGCTCATGTTTGGAGAGAAGCCAAATGTGGATCGCATGAAAGTCTTTGGTTCTACCTGCTTCGTGCACGTCCCAGATGCCCAGAGAACCAAGTTGGAGCCGAAAGCACGGAAGTGTGTCTTCATCGGCTACGATGAGCGGAAGAAGGGATGGAAGTGCATGGATCCGCAGACCCACAAGTTCGTCGTCTCGCGCGACGTAGTGTTTGACGAACTGATCTCGTATCAGGGAGTATCTTCTGTGGTGCTGCCGGAGAGTGAAGATTCAAGCAGGGGAGAAGAGAGTCACTGAGGACTCTACTATGGAATTGGAGGTATCTCCAAGTGCCCCATCGCCATCTGGCTCAGGGGGAGCATCTGGCTCAGGGGGAGCTTCTGGCTCAGGGGGTAGCTTCAGGCTCTAGAAGCAGGGGGAGCGTTGCTTCAAGAGAAGTTGAGAGAGGAGCTCAAGCGGAGGTGTCTACCGGTGTGGTAGATAGTGGTCAAGCCTTGAGGAGATCGAAGCGGACCATCGTCCTGCCTGCTCGTTACAAGGAGGGGAGCTTCGTGAGTATGGTCTCCTGCTTCTTTGCAGGACCACTCGACGAAAGAGAACCTGCCTGCTTTGAGGATGCAGCTGGCATCAAGGAGTGGGACGCGGCCATGATTGAGGAGATGGAGGCCCTAGAGAAGAATGGAACATGGGACCTGGTTCCCATGATGGAGGGCATCAAACCTGTCACCTGCAAATGGGTGTTCAAGGTCAAGAAGTGAGCGAATGGGGAAGTAGAGCGGTACAAGGCGAGGCTTGTCGCTCGAGGCTTCTCGCAAACCTACGGAGAGGACTATGAGGAGACATTTAGTCCTGTCGCGAAGATGACGTCAGTGAGGACGGTCATCGTTCTGGCGGCGTGCCGAGGTTGGAAGCTGTGACAGCTTGATGTGAAGAACGCGTTCCTGTACGGAGAGATTGACAAAGACATATTCATGGTGCAACCACCTGGATACGTGTCCAAGTCACTTACATATCACGTCTGCAAGCTGAAGAAGGCCCTCTACGGGTTGAAACAGGCGTCGAGAGCCTGGTATGGGAAGATTGCGGAGTACCTGCAGTTCTGTGGTTATGATGCCTCAGACTAAGACTCTAGCATGTTCGTGAAGAAGAATGGAGATCTTCACGTGCTGGTGCTGCTATACGTCGACGACATGATCGTGATAGGGAACCACCCTGAGGAGGTCGCGGCGCTGAGACAACAGCTCTCCATACGTTTCGAGATGAAGGATCTTGGTGAACTGCACCATTTCCTAGGCCTTCAAGTTGAGAAGAGAAGAGAAGGGATGTACATTTCCCAGAGGGCTTATGCTGAGAAAATCGTCGAGAGATTCGGCATGAAGGAGGGGAAGAGCAGTTCTGTCCCACTGGAGGCTGGGCTGAAGCTTCGGAAGGAAGGGAGGATTCTTCCTGATCGGAAGATCTATCGGGCACTGATGGGGAGTCTAATCTACCTGACTATCACGAGGTCGGATAAACCGTGACCTAACCCTACATGCTATGCAAAGCCCGACGGATTAAATCACAATTGAATAATAAACATTAAACATCCCACGCAAAAATAAATTCACAGCAAAGCAAAATAGTTTATTAAGCAAACAGGTTTTGGTTTCCCTCCGCGTGGAGGGCCAAAGCAAGAGCGCGCGGCGAATAATTCCTTCCTGCAGTTAGAGATTAATCCAGGCGCAAATAACTATAATAAAATGAACATTCACACAAGCATGTTATAATCCAAACGATATCAATGTTTTATAACCGAATACCAATACAAAACACAACACAAATAATAGGGCTGCTGTAAATAATGAAAATCTGAACGTTTGAGGGCACAAAGAGGGGTTCCGGTGGTTGGTGGACCGGATCGGGTAAGGGGAAGGCTGATTGGGTATTGGGAGGGCTGGATCGGGGCGGAGGTTGGCTGAATCCGGGCTGAAATACCCAAATCTGGGCAGATCTAAAGGGGGAAACGAGTTTTGGAGGTGGTTCCACGTAATGAGGGGTGATGGCAGCAAAGCGGGGAAGGAGAAGGGGCTGGACCTGGCTGGAATGTCCAGATCTGGACTGGTTCTGAGTGTAGACAGCCAAGGAAGGCTGTTGTGGCTTGCGGGAAGGTTACCTGGGGAGTGGAGGAATGGCGGGCTGTTGTTGGTGGGCTGCTGTTGGCGGCCTGCTGTTGGCAGGGAGGAGGAGGGGCGGCGGGCTGGTGCTAGGGGAGGAGGGTGGCGGCTGACTGGGACAGCAGGGAGGGGGCGGCTTGCAGGGAGGAAATCAGGGAGGAGGGCGGCGGCTGGCTGGGGTTGCAGGGAGGGCGGCGGCTGGCTGCAGGGAGGGCGGCGGCTGGCTGAAAACAGGGGAAAGGGAGGAGGTGGCTGGCTGGACAGCGGGATGGAGACGTGGAGAGGGCGGGGAAAACACAAAGATACAAGTAACTTACCCAAGGAGTCGGCACCGCGGAGGGGATCACCGGAATGAAGGAAGAAGCTCTCCAAATCATTCAGCAATCCAATGACAGCAGCCCTAACACCTCTTATTTATAAGAAAATAAGATTAGGGCACCCGGAATCAACGGCTATGATTGGCCGTTGGTTTCGGGGCCAAAACTACATAAAATAATAACCGAATAATACAAAGCTATATATGAAATTGACTCGCAACATGCATCCGGACGCATCCACGGAGTCGGATCGTCGATCCGGGCACGCCATATATGGTAAGTCGTCAAATCAGCCCCGAATGGGCCCAAAGCTCTTCCTCGCCTATGCTCCGCATCAATCTCGCCTATGCTCCGCATCAATCTCCCCGGCTTGAAAGAATTCATCTCCCGATGAATAGGGGTCAGAATTCTCTCGCCGTATGCCAGGTAAAACTCAAAGAAGCCCGCCAGAGGTCGTCCAAGTGTCGTCGCTGAAAAGTGGCCTCGCCAATCAACTCCTCCGGACTGAAAAATTTCCATCCCCGATGAGTGGAGACGGACGTACTGAAGTCGAAGTCCGGGGGTGAATCGATCAAGCTCATCTCTCAACACACTAGTAGAAGGATCCGGTGGGGTCTGAGGTGCCAATGGTGAAGCCAATGGGGACAAAATCCCGGGTAAGTAAAGGTCAGAGGTGGGCTGAGAGCGGGGCAATGAATGTGGTGTCAATGACTCGGGGGTGGACTGAGTGGTGGGTGGTAAAAACGGTGGTAAAGGCTCGGGAAGGCCGCCAAGATGTGGGCTCGAATACTCGTGAGGTGCAAAGGATGGCATCAGGTCCTCGGCATTGAACACAGTATGGGTACCCATGCTCGCGGGGATGTCCAACTCATAAGCATTTGCCCAAATGCGTCTCAGGACTAAGTAGGGACCCATTCGCCTAACGCTCAAACTTTTAGCAAGCCTCGCACGGAGCCTCACAACGCAAATTCTCACCATCACCTGCACGCCTTCATGAAATACCTGCACTTGCCAATGAACATCCGCATGTGATTTACAATATTTATTATCAATATGGATTATTCGTCGGACCGACTCATGACACACATGCAAACGATGAACAAACAACACAACAGACTCATGCAAATGATGACGAAATGACTCAACAGACTCATGCAAATGATGTAAATGTGACACGACGGACACAATATACTCGCTACGGGAAAAGATAATATCCACTTGAACATCTACCAAAGGAGGCGGCCTATCAGGAGGCTCTCTCGGAGGAGTGTAGAAAAACTCATCTCGTGTGTGACGAGTGCTCAGATGATCGCGAGAGACAACTATACTCAAATACGAGCTCATATAGATCCAAGTGTCTCTCAGGGAACGTGACGCATCAGGGGGCTCACCAGGAGGTGTGTAAGAAAAGTCATCACGAATGCGACGACCGCCTAAGTGAAAATCATGTGCACCGCCCAGAAGACGTGACTCTATAGTGTAGTGAGTGTCCCCGAAAAGAAAGAGCTCGTCTGGTGGGTCAGCAGGTGGTGCCTCCCAAAACTCAGCGAGAGTGCGATGTGTCAGCAGGTGGTGCCTTAAATATTGGATGCTCCTCATAATATCCATCCTCTGGGGCGGGGTCAGGGACGATAATGGAAGAGGCTTCCACAAATCGATACCCATACATGCGGGGCTCACCTGAATCCCATGCTCATCAGGATGTGGCGGATCATCCGGAGGCTCAACTGGGGGCTCGTCGTAGAACTCGTCACTAGGATCATGGTCCTCCGGATGAGTACCATCGTAAGGGACAGTGTCCCCGTGAATGGATGAAACAGACACTACGAGATCAACACCAGGCTCAGGTCTCTCGGTCGTGATGTGACTCAGGGTTACGACAATGGGAGAGTGACATAGATCTACGCTCAAGAATGGGTCTGTGGGTGCGGTGTCAAGACGTGAGTCCAGTGTAGGGGTGCTAATCAACCCACGACATGCCAGAGGTGGTGGTGTGGGTGAGGGGCACGACACTATAGGCTCAGGAGGTCGCTCAGGCTCACTCTCAGTCGGGGTCACGAGAGACGGGTCAGAATCAAGAGATAGGTCACTCACTGGGCTGAGCACCTCACTGAGGTGAGAGCAATCCAAATCAGGTGTCACTTCTGCCATGTCTGACGGAACAATGGTAGGCAGAGTGGTGTCCGCGGTGTGGGAGGAGCTCGTACTGTAGAGGTCAAAGTGAGGATCCAACCGACCAGCTCTTGCAGATCTCAAAGACTGTCATAACGAAGGGCAAGCTGATACGTCTGCTCGAGGGAATTCGAGCTATGATAAACCACCTCAGTACGAATATCTGATCGAAGGCCAGACCGAAATCTGCAAGAGGTCATGGCGGGGTCCTCTCGGATATCGCTCACAACTAACTCATCAAAGCGATCCTTGTACTCAGCGACGGACATGGATCCTTGCTGAAGGGAAAATAATTGGTCGAGCAAGCGACTCCGATACGATGAAGGCAGATACCTCTGACACAATGTACGCTTCATGCCCACCCAACTAGTGACGCGATATAGACGGTCTCGCTCGCGTGTCCTCTCAATGCTAGCCCAATATGCCCTCGCCTGATCTAAAAGTCTAAGTTTCGCAAACTTGACGCGACGCTCACCGAATAACTCAAAATGATCAAGATAATACTCCATATCCACGAGCCAATAACTGAAAGACTCGGGACTCGATGAGCCGTCAAAGGAAGGGGCAGCAGTACGAAACTGACTCTCAAGATCTCTCTCAGAACGACGATCCTCATAATAATCATTCCTAAGGTAACCGAGTCGTGTCGAAGGATCGACACGATCCGCTCGTGTGTACGAATACGAACGACGACAATCATCATATTGATCTTCTCTAGCATAGTTGGGTCGTGTCGGTGGGTCAACACGATCTCTGAAAGTGGTGTACTGCGCTCGCGAATAATCATCGTAGTATCGTGAGGGTCTCCCTGAAGGGGATCTATGAGGGCAGGTGCAAGTGGACTCGGGACCTCTAAAGTGAGGGGAGGCATAATTTTGACACCTAGACATAATGAAAAAAATCCTATAGACTCTACGACTGCGTATCGGAAAGTGCGCACAACCTAGCTCTGATACCAATTGACGCAGGACGAATCTATAGGCGGCGGATAAACCGTGACTTAACCCTACATGCTATGCAAAGCCCGACGGATTAAATCACAATTGAATAATAAACATTAAACATCCCACGCAAAAATAAATTCACAGCAAAGCAAAATAGTTTATTAAGCAAACAGGTTTTGGTTTCCCTCCGCGTGGAGGGCCAAAGCAAGAGCGCGCGGCGAATAATTCCTTCCTGCAGTTAGAGATTAATCCAGGCACAAATAACTATAATAAAATGAACATTCACACAAGCATGTTATAATCCAAACGATATCAATGTTTTACAACCGAATACCAATACAAAACACAACACAAATAATAGGGCTGCTGTAAATAATGAAAATCTGAACGTTTGAGGGCACAAAGAGGGGTTCCGGTGGTTGGTGGACCGGATCGGGTAAGGGGAAGGCTGATTGGGTATTGGGAGGGCTGGATCGGGGCGGAGGTTGGCTGAATCCGGACTGAAATACCCAAATCTGGGCAGATCTAAAGGGGGAAAACGAGTTTTGGAGGTGGTTCCACGTAATGAGGGGTGATGGCAGCAAAGCGGGGAAGGAGAAGGGGCTGGACCTGGCTGGAATGTCCAGATCTGGACTGGTTCTGAGTGTAGACAGCCAAGGAAGGCTGTTGTGGCTTGCGGGAAGGTTACCTGGGGAGTGGAGGAATGGCGGGCTGTTGTTGGTGGGCTGCTGTTGGTGGCCTGTTGTTGGCAGGGAGGAGGAGGGGCGGCGGGCTGGTGCTAGGGGAGGAGGGTGGCGGCTGACTGGGACAGCAGGGAGGGGGCGGTTTGCAGGGAGGAAATCAGGGAGGAGGGCGGCGGCTGGCTGGGGTTGCAGGGAGGGCGGCGGCTGGCTGCAGGGAGGGCGGCGGCTGGTGAAAACAGGGGAAAGGGAGGAGGTGGCTGGCTGGACAGCGGGATGGAGACGTGGAGAGGGCGGGGAAAACACAAAGATACAAGTAACTTACCCAAGGAGTCGTCACCAAGGGGTTCCACGGAGTCGGCACCGCGGAGGGGATCACCAGAATGAAGGAAGAAGCTCTCCAAATCATTCAGCAATCCAATGACAGCAGCCCTAACACCTCTTATTTATAAGAAAATAAGATTAGGGCACCCGGAATCAACGGCTATGATTGGCCGTTGGTTTCGGGGCCAAAACTACATAAAATAATAACCGAATAATACAAAGCTATATATGAAATTGACTCGCAACATGCATCCGGACGCATCCACGGAGTCGGATCGTCGATCCGGGCACGCCATATATGGTAAGTCGTCAAATCAGCCCCGAATGGGCCCAAAGCTCATCCTCGCCTATGCTCCGCATCAATCTCGCCTATGCTCCGCATCAGGAAGCCTCATCTGGAGGCTAAAGGGATTCTGAAGTATGTGAAGGGAACCCTTGAGATGGGGTTGTCCTATGGAGAAAAGTCTGACTTCAAGCTGCATGGGTACACGGATGCAGACTATGGGGGTGACGTTGATGATCGCAAGTCGACATCAGGTTACGTGTTTTTGTGTGGAGCTGTTGTTATCTCGTGGTGTAGCAAGAAGCACGACTCTATTTCCCTTTCTACCACGGAGGCCGAGTACAAGACGTTGTCCTTAGCAGCTCAGGAGTGTGTCTGGCTGAGGAGACTAGTGGAGGATGTGGACGAGGAGGTCAGCGGACCTACTGTGCTTCGCGGGGACAATGAGAGTGACTTGAAACTGGTAACCAACCGAGTGTGTCATGCAAGGACCAAACACATAGAGATCGAGCATCACTTCATCAGAGAGAAGGTGCTGGGTGGCTTGATCATAGTGGAGCATGTGCGGAGTGAAGACAACCTTGCGGATATATTCACGAAGCCCCTATCTGCGGGGTCGTTCCGGAGGCTTCGCTCGTTGCTTGGAGTTGTTCCCGGAGCTCACTTCAAGGGGGAGTGTTAAATTTGAAGTGAGCTAGCGCCAGCGCTCACTCAACTTCTAGAAGACCTCCTCCCTTGCCTATAAATAGGAGGGGTAGACCCCCCTCTAAGAGTATGCATTCAGATAGTGGCGAGTATCATCAACTTTGAGCGAGTTTGAGATACCAGAAGTGCCAGCTAGCGAGCAGCGAACCCGGAGTCAGTTCGGCTAGCGACTTAGAGAGAGTTTCTTACTCGCGAGATAGCGCCGGCGATAGTGGTTAGCGTCTGCGGTAGCGAGAAGAGGAGGAAGCAGAGAGTGTGAGTAGAGAGCTTGCGAGTAGCGAGCTTGGGAGATAGCGCCCGACGCTAGTGGCTAGCGCTCGCGGTAGCGAGTAGCGAGTATCACCTTCTTGGTGTGCTCCAGAGGAGAAGCGGACACTGTCCGCGACCAGTTTCTTTACTACTATTGGCTGTTGTGAATCAAGTTGGATGCAACTTGTTTTCAACCCTGTTCTTTGTATCTAGCTGCCAAAGCATTTATTATTGTGAAAGTTTCTGTTCATTTATTGGTGTCCTTATTCCCTTGCTTGGTTGACGTGTTCTTCCGACTACGAGTAAATATTTCACATGGCCATCTTGTCGAGAAATGATTTGTGAAGCATCCTCACCTACGTACTTGGGCCCATGCCAGTGCTACTGTGCCTGAGCCTTCTGCCTCACCGTCCACCCCGCCACCAGAGTCCAACCACTGGTTCTATTCGGTAGATATTGAGGCTATCATCAATGTCTCCAAGCAATAAACCTCAATTGACACTTCGTCAGGTAGCGCACATGTTGAGGCTATCGTCAGGTAGCGCACATATTGCTCCTGAGGATAAGTAGATCATCGACTCGGATGCCACCAATCATATGAGTGGAGATCCTCTTGTCTTCTCGCACCTCGAGAAACATAACTGGCTACCTCCGGTCTTTGTGGCTGATGATTCTCCTGCTCCAGTTTGTGGATCTGGAGTTGTGACAATCGCCTCTCTTTTCCAGTTGGACGACACTCTATTTGTCCCCAATTTTCCTTGCAATTTGTTGTATAACAATGCTCTGTCACGACAATTGCAATGATCTAGCTTATTTCGTCCTACTGCTTGTTATTTTCAAAACCTTCACTCGCAGAGGACGATTGCTACTGAGACTGAACGCGGCGATCTCTACTACCTCGACGATCTTCCAACTTTCTTTTCCCCTGTCGTCTCCAATTCTCTACTCCAGTGGCATCGTCTTCTTGGTCATTCGTCGATGCATCTCCTCCACCAGCTCATGCCATCTTTCAAGGTCGACTCTCCTCCACCAGCTCATGCCATCTTTCAAGGTCGACTCTCCTCCACCAGCTCATGCCATCTTTCAAGGTCGACTCTCCCCCACCAGCTCATGCCATCTTTAAAGGTCGACTCTCCTCCACCAGCTCATGCCATCTTTCAAGGTCGAATCTCTTTAGAATGTGAGGCTTGCAAGCATAATTGTATTATTTTTCCTGCTAAACTATGTACAAGTTTTGTTGCCATTTTGACCTTGTTCATTCGAACATCTAGGGTCCCAGTCCCACGAAATCTGTAGGTGGAGGCAGTCTGAACTTTGTAACTTTTATTGATGATTTCTCTAGATGTACTTGGGTGTATCTTTTGGAAGATTGCTCTGAATTTTTTTCTGTATTCTCCAATTTTTATAATAGAACTCACACTCAGTTTAGTATGTCGCTCAAAATTATTCGGACCGATAATGCGAAAGAATACATGACTAAGCAGTTCTTATCTTTTTGCACCTCACGGAATTATTCATCAGGCCAGTTGTGTGCATACGCCCCAACAAAATGGGTGACCGAAAGGAAAAATTGTCATCTCTTCGATGTTACTCGGACACTTTTATGTCAGATGAATGTTCCCCGCTCCTATTGGGGTCATGCGATTCTCATTTATTGATTCCTCATTAACCGTTTACCTTCTTCTATCCTTCAAGGGTGAGACCCCTTTCTCTCTCCTATATCCGACCGGTATACATTTTTCCCTCACCCCACGTGCGTTTCGTTGTACTACTTATGTCCACACTCCTGCATTTGGTCACGATAAACTCTTCGCTCGGGCCACCAAATGTATCTTCGTGGGGGTACTCTCCAACTTAGAAGGGTTATCATTGTTTCGACCCTATCTCCAAACGTCAATACATCTCTGCTGACATCACTTTTTTTTAGTCTACCCCTTATTTTTCCAAGGACAAAGTGAGTCTTACTCCCGAAAACTCTCCTCCTCTCTCTACCACCTCTCATCCACCCATATATGTTTCATCGTTCCTTATCATTCATGCTCCAACCTGAGATATCCCGCAGCCAACACCAACTCCAGCATATGGTCCCTCCAATTCACCCTTTTCATATTATTATCACCGATGTCATGCTTCCCCACCTGTCCTTGCTCCTTCCACTCTAGAGTCCCCGCCAACAGCACAGGCCAGCTCATCTTTGGAAGGTTCCCACACTTCAGTAGACTCAGACTTGGATTTTCCCATTGCTTTGCACAAAAGGGCAAGGGGGAGCACACAACATCCTCATCCTCTTACTAATGTTGTCTCATATGCCAATCTCAATTCTTCATGCAACAAGCTTGCATAGACACTCTCTACCACCACCATTTCTACTACATATAAGGAAGCTCCTCGTATATCTTGCTGGAAAGTGACCATAGATAAGGAAATCTTTGTCTTAAAATCGCGTGGTACCTGGACTCTTGTCCCTACCCCATCTAGGGGAGACGTTGGTTGTCGCTGGATATTTGTCATCAAGTTTCTCCCAAACTGAATGCTCATCTAATTGTCAAGGGGTTCACCCAAACATATGGTGCTGATTTCTTTGACACCTCTCTGATTGCCCGTATCAATATTATCCAGGTCCTCTTCTTCGTTGTTGTCAACCGAAATTGGCAAATGTCTCAGTTTGATGTCAAAAATATCTCTTATATGGCGACTTACACGAAGAAGCATATATGTAGCAACCTCATGGTTATGTTGCTCAGAGTGAGTCTCAGGTGTGTAAACCTCGGAAGGTCGTCTATGGTCTCAAATAAAGCCTTTGTGCATGGTTCAACAAATTCAGTCATGACGTCTCTACCACTGGTTTCTCTAGAAGCAATGTTGATCACTCTCTCTAGAAGCAAATTCAATCATGACGTCTCTACCATTCAGTCATTCTCGTTGTCCACGTTGACGACAATCTTCTTACCGGAAATGACCCTTCTGGAATAGAGAAACCAAAAAAATATCTTCGGGAGCATTTTGCTACCAAAGATATGGGCCCTCCAAAATACTTCTTAAGAATTGAACTTACGAGACGCAATAACTTCATAGTTCTCTCCCAACGCAAGTATGTCATAGATCTACTCAATGAAGTCGGTCTCCTTGGAACGAAACCTCCTCAGAATCTCATGCTTTTGGGCGTTGACAAACTTTGGAATGAGACATCCCCTCTCCTACATGATATTACTCGATACAGGCGTCTGGTCGGTAAACTCATCTATCTTGTCGTAACCAGACCTAACATTTCCTATGTTATTGGGACGGTCAGTCAATTCATGCAAGTTTCTAGAGAGTGTCATCTACAAGCCGCTTTAAAAATATTAGAATACATCAGAGGGTCTCCAGGAAAAGTACTATTATTTAGTATTGTCCAGGCGAAAGTGGCAAATGGGTTGCGGTAGAAATCTGATGGGGATCTGACGGTCGGAATGGGCTTAGCACCCCATTCTGATCAATCGGTGCCAATCGGAACCGATCGGCTCTACAGGCGGAGAGAAGAAGGAAATCAGTGGAAGCGGGTGGAGGGGTCCTTTGTGTCGACCGGAAAGGGATTACGGAGAGAGGAGCTGGGGAAGATGATCAATCAGTGCAGTGGAATCGGCGAAAGCGGCAAACGGGCGAGAGAGAACGAGCGAAACCAACCATACGGCTTTGATACCATGTTAGGACCAAAAATCATTCTTTTTTTATAAAGGCAAACACTTCTCTATATATAATAAATGAGTGTATAAAACAATACAAACACTATAGATTAGAGACATGCAATCTTCTGATTCTTCTTCCTTCTGCGAGAATGTTAGACGGGTTTGTTAGAGCTACTGTTTGTTTGTGTGGGCACTGATGGAGATGCAGACTGGTTTGTCGTGTTTTCGTAATCGACATTTGCTTTTGAAACAAAATTGGATTCATATTTTCGTTACGGGTATGATTTCTTCTTCTTGTTTAAATTGTTTCGCAAGGATCCTGAGAGGGTTTCAAACTTTCCGCTACACATTTGATGTCATCGAAACTCAATAAACGCTGCCCCACTCCCCGCCATCTAGCCACCCAAAACCCAATAACAACCTCTTACCTCCCCTGGCAAAGTCACCTAATCACATCCACTAACCTCACCGACCCAACACCTTCAGAGGAACCACAATGTTTGTGTATTATTCTCCTTTCCACTTAGTATTTTGTACGCAAACATTTTTATTTTTCTTCTAATCATTGTATCTATCAATTCCCTTATCTTCCCATTTGTTAGAAGAGGCGGACTCCTTTTCATCAAGTATAACATGGAGTTCAATATTAGTAAGCACAAGAAAATAATCCCATGCAATGCATATGAAAATAAATAAATACTCTTATGTTATAATATAATATCAAAAACTAATATTAATTTCAATTTTTAATAAATTATATTTAATATTACGTGATAAAAAGGATTAAAAGGGTACAAACAAGTAAAATAATAATATACTAAAAACATGAAAGATACATTTGGGTATTAGGCTATGAAAAAGATAAATAATAACTTCATTTCTCCCATAAATATGTGAAGTTAAAATAAATTTAAAATAGAAAATTTATTCTCATAAATTAAAAAAATTTACAATGAATTGGAGTCTTTATATTAATGAATGGAGAATACAATAATTAGAAAGTATTGATCTGTAAACTAAGATAACATATTCAATAGATCGACAGATGTGAATTTTACTCCTTAAATAAAACATATATTTTTATAAAAAGTTATAATAAAAAGATTCATAATATTAAACGAGTGCCCGACACGGGGCTCCGCCCCTACGGCCAAGCGCGACAGTACCCGGACGGCGACGGCGGGCTTGGCCAGCCCCCGGCGCGATGCTGTCGGGCGGCCTTCGGCCGCATCCAGACGGGCTTCTCCCGCCCCGCATGGGCTTCGCCCGTGCTCGATGCGTCTGCGGGCTGCGCCCGCAACATATACATATGAGTACTCGAAATGACCGTAAAAAAATAAACATCACTATTACAATATTTATTTTATAAAAAAATATACGTAAATACTTAAAAAGATTTTTTTCTCTCTCCCTCCCTCTCTCTCTCTCTTTTCCTCTCCGCACTCTCTCCCCCTCTCTCTCCTCCCTTTCTCTCTCTCTCCATCTTTCTCCTCTCTTTCAAAATAATATTTTTTTATTAAGAGGGTAATTTGGAAACTCCTAATGTTTAACCAAATGCATCTTTTCCCTTTTAATAAAGAGATGGAATAAAAAAATCACATAAGGTATATATTAGATTAAATATCTGATAGATTTGACTGAAGTGATTTGAGACTCTTCATGGTAATTTTTTAATTGAAAAACGTATTTATTCAATTAAATTAATAAAATCTTAAAATATTGGGAGAGCCACATTTTGAAATGAAAGCTCTCTTGTTGCTTTGAAGGTTTGGAGGGATATTCTCTCTCATTTGAAATTGGTATACAGATAGTTGAGAGAATGAAAAAAAGGTTTAATTGATTAACTTTAAGTAATCACCTCCCCTATATATATATATATATATATATATATATATATATATATATATAGAGAGAGAGAGAGAGAGAGAGAGAGAGAGAGAGAGAGAGAGAGAGAGAGAGAGAGAGAGAGAGAGAGAGAGAGAGAGAGAGAGAGAGAGAGAGAGAGAGAGAGAGAGAGAGAGAGAGAGAGAGAGAGAGAGAGAGAGAGAGCATGGGCTATGAGACAATACAATAAATACACATAACATAAACTATAACACTCCCCCTCAAGTTAGGTGTGAAATGTTGATCATCCCAACTTGCCAACAAACTTTCCAAAGACACTTCCACTAAACCCCTTTGTGAAAATGTCTATATATATATATATATATAGAGAGAGAGAGAGAGAGAGAGAGAGGACATGGGCTATGAGACAATACAATAAATACACATAACATAAATTATAACACTCCCCCTCAAGTTAGGTGTGAAATGTTGATCATCCCAACTTGCCAACAAACTTTCCAAAGACACTTCCACTAAACCCCTTTGTGAAAATGTCGGCAAGTTATCTGTCTCATGGAACAAAGGGTGTACACATGACCCCTTTCTCAATGTTCTCTTTGATAAAGTGTATGTATACTTCAATCTACTTGGTGTAGTCATGCTCGACGGGGTGGTGAGCGATTCCGATAGCAGTCTTGTTGTCACAGTAAAGTTTGATGGGTTCATCTTCAATAAATCCTAGGTCACTCATTAAGGAGCGTAACCATAAGCCTTCATAGACCCCGTGGGCCATGTCTCTGAACTAAGCTTCTGCACTTGATCTTGCCACAACATGTTTTTTACTCCTCCAAGTAACAAGATTTCCCCCACCCGAGAATAATATCCTGAAGTAGATCTTCGATCCTCATTAGACTCAGCCCAACTCGCATTTGTGTAAACTTCAATCTTCAATTCAGTATTGGGAGCAAATAATAAGCAACTTCCTAGTGAGGACTTGAGATACCTTAGAATTCTATGGGCAGCATCAACATGGCGGGTTTTTGGCGAGTGCATATACTGACTGATTACTCCCACTACGTAAGCGATGTCAGGGCATGTATGAGACAAATAGATCAGTCTCTTGAATTGCTTCCCCATCATCTCTCCGTAATTTGTGGTTTGCTTCAATCAGGGTGTCGGCATGTCTACACTCACTCATCCCTGTCTTCTCAAGAAGGTCCATAGTATATTTTCTCTTAGAAAAAAAGATACCATGATTTGACGACGCAACTTCAATGCCCAAGAAATATCTGAGTTTTCCCAGGCCTTTTACCTCAAACTCATCCGCTAATTTTGTTTCAGTATCTTCATCTCTTGTACATCATTTCTTGTTATAACAATGTCATCAACATTGACAATGAGGGTAATGTCTTGTGCTTGATGAAAAGTGTATGATCTGCATTGCTCTGGTTATATCCAAAGAATACTAAATACTTGTGAAACCTCTCAAACCAAATTCTAGGAGACTGTTTCAGCCTGTATAGGGCTTTCTTTAACTTACAAACTTTACCCTCAGACCTTTTAGGGGCAATGTAGAGTCGCATAGGCCTCCTCTTCTAAGCTCTCATGGAGAAACATATTCCTCACATCTAGCTAAATGAGGTCCCAACTAGGGTTGTTCACAAATAGTATAGTTTGTGAATAATTCGGGATTCGATTCATGAAAATTGGATTAAAATTGTATTTTTAACAATTCGAATCCGGATTCGAATCTGAATTTGGATTCGAATAGTTTTCGAATCCGAATCCGAATAATTTTATTCCTGTTCGAAGGATTCGCGAATAGTTCGCGAATACTAAAATATATAGTTAAATAAAATTTATATATGTAATTAAATATTATATATAATTATATTTTAACATTATATAAAATTAAATATTATAAAATTCGAATCCATGTTCGAATCCGAACTCGAATCTGAATTCTAACCCAAATTCGAATCCAACATTTAATGACAAATCCGAATCTGAATCCGACACTAAATATTCGAACAAATCTGAATCAGCATCTCTGCATTTTATGTCAAATTTGAATTCGATTGAAGAGCTATTCGATTCGGTTCGTGAACACCACTAGTCCCAACCCTTGCAAGTAACACAATATAGTAAAACCCTTATAGAGTTCATCTTTGCCACAAGGGCAAAGATTCCTAATAATTTATCTGAAGGTTTTTAGTATAACCTCTTACCACCAGCCTCGTTTTACACCCTTCAACACCCTCCTGAGAGTTCTCATTATCTCTCCCTAATTTGTGATTTGCTTCAATCGGGATGTCGGCATGTCTACACTCAGTCATCCATGTCGTCTCAGGTCCATAGTGTATTTTCTCTTAAGTTTACATGCCTTGTGCTTGATGAACATTGTATGATCTGCATTGCTCTGGTTATATCCAAACGACATAATAGCCTTGTGGAATCTCTCAAACCAAGCAATAGGAGACAATTTTAGTCTGTATAGGGATTTCATTAACATGCAAACTTTTTCCCTTGGACTAGGGGCAAGGATACGTGGTAGAGCCATGTAGACCTCTCTTTCTAAGCTCCCATCGAGAAACACATTATTCACATCTAGCTGGATGAGGTATTGTGATACGACCGCACATGAAGAGGCAACGCCGTGGAAGGTCTACACGCGCAAGAAGGGTTTGGCCCGATGCCTGACTACGTTGGCGGATGCCGTGGGAACATCTTCCGTTTGAATATTATGTATTTCGTTCTTGTTTGTAATTTGTACTATTCACACCCCCAAAACTTTGGTTATCCACACCCTGTTGTTATAAGGGGAGTAGTATGTGTTATTTGGGTTTTATCTTGGATGAATGGAAGAAATTAGGGCTCCTCCCTAAGTTCCCTCTTAACCCTATCTCCTTTTCTTCTCCCTCATCACCGCCAGCCCTCCCCCTTGCCGGATTACTTCCAGGAACCCTACTATATTGCCCTCGCCCTTGCAAGCAACACAAGATAGTAAAGCTCTTATAGAGTTCATCTTTTTCACAGGGGCAAAGGTTTTCTGATAGTCTATCCCAAGTGTTTGAGTATAACTTCTTACCACCACCCTCGCTTTACACCCTTCAACAACCTCCTAAGAGTTCTGATTGACAGAGAATACCCACTTACATCTAACGAAATATGAAAACTAGAATGAAATGCATGTAGATATGGCACCGGGCTGGACACGAACACATAGAGGTCATTGACCATACTACCAGAGTCAATCACCTTCTCGGTCTTCCGGTTCTGAAAAACACAAGAAGGGGAAAGAAGGTTACAAAGTAGTTCATAGAATTTGTCGAGCAACTAATAGAAAGAAGATTACGAGTAAAGGTTAGAGTATGAAGAACTGAGGATAAGGTGAGAGAGGAGTAAAGAACGGAGCACTTTCTAGCAATGGGGGAAAGAGAGCCATCAACAATGCTCACTTATTTATGTCGTACAAAAGAGTACAAGATACAAAACCAGAGGCGGAGCCAACCATGTGATCAGTGGCTCCTAAGTCAATGATCCACTGGGTGGAAAAACGGAATGTGGTAGAATGAGCATTGGAATTCCTGTGTGAGCATAAGAGGATGACGACATAACAGTAGACTTAATAGAGCAACCATACATCATATGGAGAAGAGCCTGCATTTCTTCAGCGGAGAATGCGACAGGGAGGCAAGAGGAGTCATATCAGACATTGCTAGGAAGTGTGTCATCAGTGGCATCAGTGAAGTGAGTCAAACGAGGAGGGGCATGACGGCCCTGAGATCTCCCATATCCTCGACCACTCCATCGTGCAATACACCTCCTCTCTGCGGTGGAAAATCATGAGATCTGAAGCAAGTGTCCCTAGTGTGACGACCCTTTACATAATGATCACAAATCAAATGGTTTTTATCGGGCAGCTTCATCTTAGAATCTCGTGTTAGCCATCCACCTGAAACAGTAGTGGTGGCAACAAGGGCAGATCCTTCAGGAGCTGAGTCTAAAAGCGAGATATATCGGCGATCAAGCTCCTGCTGCACAACACTATATACCTCAGGTGGGGATGGTAAATGAGGACGACCAAGTATCTAAACACAAATCTGATCAAATCGGGATGGAGCCCATGAACGAACTTAAAAATCTTATTGCGATCTTCATGAGCCCTAACCAATACCTCATCCTCATGGCTAGCCAGTGTGAAGGGATCAAAATGATCGTATTCCTAGTACAATTGTGTAAACTCAAGTAATAAACAGAGGGAGAACGATCACCTTGCGAAGCAAAGATATCTTCTGTCTTAACAAAAATATCTGAGCGGTATCTGTCCTCTGACACGCGGGACACTGCGGGTCCCGACACCACTTTGCATGCTCCACTACCTCCCTGAAGCCTAGAAATATTTTTAGCCATGGTCTGTATTGGTCCTCTCTCTTCTTCCTCTTCTCTTCCTCAGTGAGTTTCTTCGGGGCGTCTTGTTTACTACTTGAACCCTAAAAATTATCAAATAAAGGGTTAGCCATTAAAAAATGACTGAGTTTTTCCTCTTCAACCGTTGTACAGGCAAACACAAAGGATTAGTATCAAGATGCATTAAATCATATATTAATAAACGGATAATAAAAAGTTAATGAGTAGTGGAGACTAGGATAAAGTGTGAAGGTAAGCAGAATAAATCAAGTACAAAGTCATAAATTTCTTGTTTTATTTATCAGGTCACTTTTGGATCTTCATTTCATCATTTATCGGGCCATACTTTCTTTTGTTTATTGCATCCATTGTTATCATTTATCAGATCGCATTCTCTTTTATTCATTTCATCAGGAATGTTAAGGGTATCGTTTGGGCCCGACCCTACGGGGTAATCGTCGGCTAAGTCAGGGCGATCGGACACGCAATAGGCCTTATGGCTGCCTGACTTAGACATACTTTCCAATCTATGGTGATCTAACATGCAATATGCCTTTTGGCCCCCTGAATTGGAAATAAAATCAATATATCAGTAAGCAACTTACATCCCCTACCGAGCTTAACCCTTAACCTTCCTATGCATCGATGCATGAATGCATGCAAAATGGGCGATGGTGGGATGTATAAGTGTGGCAAGACAATGTCCGTTGGGGACTTCTTTTTCGATGGTGGGTGTACAATCCTCATTCTCCGAGGTAGGCCCATTCAAAGCCACGTAGGCTGAAGTCAAGGTCAAAGGGTCAGCACAGGAGCCGGCAGTCCAAGACACAGTCCAAGACACAAGGCAACTCAGCCAGCAGGAGCAAGAGGCGAGCTGGGCGAGCAAGAGGCGAGTATGGCGAGCAAGGGGCGAGCAGAGGCGAGCTTGGGCGAGTATCTCGCGAGTATGGGCGAGTATCTCGCGAGTATGGGCGAGTATCTCGTGAGTATGGGCGAGTAGCCCTTGTAACTCGCAAGCAGAGGCAGTATACTCGCCTGTACCCCCCCCCTAGGATTTCTCTATAAATAGACCCCCAGGGGTACTAGAAATGGCACTTTGGAAGTGGTCGAGGTCCCCCCAAGTTGGATACTCGCCAAATCCATGCCCGTCTAGTACCTCGCCCAGCTTTTGGTTGCGGAGGGGAAGTTTCTCCCAAACTTCCGGGTATGTGGTGGGACCTCCCTGCTGGAGCACCTGGGGTGTGCTTAGTCATTTTCTCTCTCCTATTTTAGCTATCAGAGCCGTGGAGTTGGACCGCAGGATCAGTAACCTCGGGCTGCATCGGTCCGAATCTTGAGGTCAGGATTTTCCTGGCGTCAACACTTTGGTGCGGTGAGCGTGGATCGTAGTCGGAGGAAGAAATTTTTGCGAGAAGGCTTCATGGCTTAAAGTGGCGAGATGGAGGCCAAAGGCAGCAACTCGCGAGCATTCGACAAGTTGGGCGAGTTCCAGAGGCGACATCCTGAAGGCGAGTTCCAGATGGCGAGATCCCTACTCGCTCATAGGCGAGTTCCATACTCGCCCATAGGCGAGTTCTTGCAGGCGAGATCCAGAGATAAGTTCAGACCATCGACTTTACTCGGAAGAGAGGCGAGCTTCCTGGATAGTGGCAAGATCCTTCCTTACTCGTCCATAGGCGAGCTTCTTCCTTACTCGCCCATAGGCGAGCAGCATCAAATGAGGCGACTTCAGGCAGGCGAGCAAGATTCTTCTATACTCGCCCATAGGCGAGTATGGAAAATAAAAAATTTCCAGGGGCGCTGCCCCGACCCCGCAAGGGGCGCTGCCCCCTTGACCCCCGTCCGCTGACCGGGCAGCGGAACCCCCGAACCCTCTGCGTAGGGGGTCTTATGTAAAAAGGGACACTACTCCCCTCAGTTTCCTCCTTCTTCAATGTCAATAATTTCCACACATGATCATACTGACGGGTGCTTTGGTAAAGCCCGTGAGTGCTTTTGTCTGACTAACAAACAGGATGATTCATGACGAGTTCGCCACCAAGGGAAAGCACATAAAGCTACTCGCGAGGTCTCCAAGTTGATGCTCGGCGAGCTCCTAGTCGCGATGGTCTTCTTCAGCAAACTACTCGCGAGGCCTCCAAGTTGATGCTCGGCGAGCTCCTAGTCGCGGTGATTTTCAAAGCTAGGATTCAGCGAGCTCATACTCGCGATGATCTTCATCAAGGGCGTATATTCCACGAGGATGTTTACTCGTGACGTATTCAAGCTAAGATTCCGCGAGCTCATACTCGCGATGATCTTCATCAAGGGCGTATATTCCACAAGGATGTTTACTCGTGACGTCTTCAAGCTAAGATTCCGCGAGCTCATACTCGCGATGATCTTCATCAAGGGCTTATGTTCCATGAGACTGCTTACTCATGACGTCTCCAAGCTTGGTATTCTGCAAGCTCCTTACTCCCGATGATCTCCTTCCGTCGGCTATGATCCATGAGGGGTCTTACTCATAAGGAAACAGGTTTGGTCGGCATTCAACACCCAAGTAGGATGGAGACCTCGGGATGGTGTGTTCTTTTGGAACCTCCCTGACTGTCAGTCCCTACTTGACGTCATCCTTCAGCAACACCCAAGTAGGATGGAGACCTCGTGGTGGTGTGTTCCTTTGGAACCTCCCCGACTGTCAGTCCCCTTCATGGTGTGTTCTATGAGATGAAGAACTGCTCAGAAGTACCTAAAGGCTCAACAGGGAGATCACTTGTCATCGAGAAGCTCGAACTGAAATAGGAGGGATCTTTCATCGTTCAATAGGCATTCGAGACTGGCAGAGACCGCCTGTAGAATCATGAAGGGGAATCGCTTGGGAATACCTGGAGCGGTAATGACCTGAAAAGGTTCTATCCCTGAGCGGGAAGGTCTATTCTCCCCCTCCTTGTGTTTATTCCATTTAAATAAAAATTCCTCGCCCCCTGAAACATGGGCCGCGAGAGTTGTTTTTCTCTTCTGGCAAGAGCTTTTTGAAGTAGGTGAAACCGATCTCCACGACAGGTTGGGAAACGAGCCTCCGACTTGATTCTCGTAAAACCCAGAACGGGTGATGGGACAATGCCTCGGTATACGTCCCCCTAAGTCCAAGCCTCTGCAATGACGGCCGAGATCAGCTCCCCCCTTGCACGTTGGCCGCGGTTCCCACCGACTGCATTTCTCATCCGACTGGTGAGATTATCAGGAGAAAGTCTGGACGCCGACCTCCCAACTCGTCGAAGCGATGATCGATTTACCTGACTGAGGGACCCTTGTATAAAGGTGTCATTTGACCTCTTGCGACAAAGCCTAATATCTCTTGTATTTTATTCCAATCATATGGGTTGGTGCGGTTAATCCCCTCTGATTGTTGAGTGATAGTATGAAGACTCTTCTGCAACCTGGTGACCGATTGGGGGATAGGTCTCCGACTCGACTCTCGTAAAAACCCAAGTCGGGTGGTGGGATAGCGCCTCGGGAGAGAGTCCTCCTAAGACCAAGCCTCTGTATTGACGGTCGAGATCAGCTCCCCCCTTGCACGTTGGCCGAGTTACCCCCTTACTGCACTTCCCATCCGGCTGGAGAGGTTATCAGAGGAGAGTCCGGACGCCAACCCCCCAGCTTGACGAAGAGATGATCGATTTGACCGATCAGCATTCAGCAAACGCAATAGGATGGAGGCCTCGGGATGGTTTGTCCCCTTGGACCTCTCCACCTCTAGTTGAGCTCGGCTCCTGCGAGGTGTCGACCTTGTCTCCACTTCCAGTTGAGCTCGGCTCCTGCGAGGTGTCGACCTTCTCTCCACCTCTAGTTGAGCTCGGCTCCTAGAAAGTGTCGACCTTCTCTCCACCTCTAGTTGAGCTCGGCTCCTAGAAGGTGTCGACCTTGTATCCGCTTCCAGTTGAGCTCGGCTCCTGCGAGGTGTCGACCTTGTCTCCACTTCCAGTTGAGCTCGGCTCCTGCAAAGTGTCGACCTTCTCTCCACCTCTAGTTGAGCTCGGCTCCTAGAAGGTGTCGACCTTGTATCCGCTTCCAGTTGAGCTCGGCTCCTGCGAGGTGTCGACCTTGTCTCCACTTCCAGTTGAGCTCGGCTCCTGCGAGGTGTCGACCTTCTCTCCACCTCTAGTTGAGCTCGGCTCCTAGAAGGTGTCGACCTTCTCTCCACCTCTAGTTGAGCTCGGCTCCTAGAAGGTGTCGACCTTCTCTCCACCTCTAGTTGAGCTCGGCTCCTGCGAGGTGTCGACCTTGTCTCCACTTCCAGTTGAGCTCGGCTCCTGCGAGGTGTCGACCTTCTCTCCACCTCTAGTTGAGCTCGGCTCCTAGAAGGTGTCGACCTTGTATCCGCCTCTAGTTGAGCTCGACTCCTAGAAGGTGTCGACCTTGTATCCGCTTCCAGTTGAGCTCGGCTCCTGCGAGGTGTCGACCTTCTCTTCACCTCTAGCTGAGCTCGGCTCCTAGAAGGTGTCGACCTTGTATCCACCTCTAGTTGAGCTCGGCTCCTAGAAGGTGTCAACCTTCTCTCCGCCTCTAGTTGAGCTCGGCTCCTAGAAGGTGTCGACCTTGTATCCACCTCTAGTTGAGCTCGGCTCCTAGAAGGTGTCGACCTTCTCTCTGCCTCTAGTTGAGCTCGGCTCCTAGAAGGTGTCGACCTTCTCTCCGCCTCTAGTTGAGCTCGACTCCTAGAAGGTGTCGACCTTGTATCCGCTTCCAGTTGAGCTCGGCTCCTGCGAAGTGTCGACCTTCTCTTCACCTCTAGTTGAGCTCGGCTCCTAGAAGGTGTCGACCTTGTATCCACCTCTAGTTGAGCTCGGCTCCTAGAAGGTGTCGACCTT
This sequence comes from Dactylorhiza incarnata, assembly GCA_033032865.1. Lineage (NCBI taxonomy): Eukaryota > Viridiplantae > Streptophyta > Magnoliopsida > Asparagales > Orchidaceae > Dactylorhiza > Dactylorhiza incarnata. The sequence continues at coordinate 4,791,519 of JAWHQI010000130.1, forward strand.
CTCTCCACCTCTAGTTGAGCTCGGCTCCTAGAAGGTGTCGACCTTCTCTCCACCTCTAGTTGAGCTCGGCTCCTAGAAGGTGTCGACCTTGTATCCGCCTCCTGTTGAGCTCGGCTCCTGTGAGGTGTCGACCTTTTCTCGCCAGAAAGACAGCTCGTCGAATAAGGGTTGGATGATTCTTTCCGAGCAACTACGTTACTCGCAAAGAGCGGGGATTGTGTACAACCCTCATTCTCCGAGGTAGGCCCATTCAAAGCCACGTAGGCTGAAGTCAAGGTCAAAGGGTCAGCACAGGAGCCGGCAGTCCAAGACACAAGGCAACTCAGCCAGCAGGAGCAAGAGGCGAGCTGGGCGAGCAAGGGGCGAGTATGGCGAGCAAGGGGCGAGTATCTCGCGAGTATGGGCGAGTATCTCGCGAGTATGGGCGAGTATCTCGTGAGTATGGGCGAGTAGCCCTTGTAACTCGCGAGCAGAGGCAGTATACTCGCCTGTACCCCCCCCCCCCCTAGGATTTCTCTATAAATAGACCCCCAGGGGTACTAGAAATGGCACTTTGGAAGTGGTCGAGGTCCCCCCAAGTTGGATACTCGCCAAATCCATGCCCGTCTAGTACCTCGCCCAGCTTTTGGTTGCGGAGGGGAAGTTTCTCCCAAACTTCCGGGTATGTGGTGGGACCTCCCTGCTGGAGCACCTGGGGTGTGCTTAGTCATTTTCTCTCTCCTATTTTAGCTATCAGAGCCGTGGAGTTGGACCGCAGGATCAGTAACCTCGGGCTGCATCGGTCCGAATCTTGAGGTCAGGATTTTCCTGGCGTCAACAGTGGGGGTGGTTAGTCGTGCAAGTGTGCAACGATGACGAATGATTCCTTGCGATCCTTGTGCGTTCGTAGATTTGCGGAATGCACTGGCCATGGCCCAGGATAACTACAAATTTCCTGAAACCAGATGTAACCAGTTACACTATTAAACAGGTTTAGTCACACACAATATTATGAAGAAGAATCTAAAAGAACGAAAAAAGTAACCTAGTCATACAAACAATTTGGACCAACAAAACCGGCAACAAGAGCCTTGATCTACTTTCCCTTGAATAACAACATCATCTAATTGAACAATTAAGCAACCAAAAAAAAACGAAGGAGCAAATCCATATATATTGAGAAATTCTATCATTCAAACAATGAGCACATCATGAAGAACTATCCAATTGCAAAATCAAGCAACAAAGCCAATTTGCTCAAAACTAAAGAGGGCAATAATCCCATACAAACGAGGCAGAAAGTATAAAAAACAAAATTATATAATCCAGGTGAGACATGGAAGAAACTAGTTTACGAACCTAGCGGCAGGATCGACCACTTTGAGAAGGGATGGATTATGTATGACGACCTCCCTCACCGGTGTCCTCAGAGCCTTCTCCGGATCCCCTTCCCGAGCCAGAAACGCCACCACGTCCAAGGAATTCAAAATCCCAACGAACCTCGCAGCCCTCTCCCTCTCTCTAACCACATCCTCCCCTCTCTTCCTCCAAACTGTGACCGCCCTCTCCGCACCCTCCCCGAACTCCCCCATCGCGGCCCCCACAGTCTCCCCTTCCCAGAACTCCTTGATATCGGGCTTTCCCACAGTGAGATCCCCCACCACGTGATGCAAGAATATCGCCGCCATCCTCCAAAGTCACAGAATCAATCGATCGAAAGACCCTGAATCGGGGGATCCTCTAGGGTTATAAAAGGGAGTGGATGAGGGTGAGATGGAGGAGGAGGAAGCTGCTGACGGGCTTAGAGCGCGCAATTATGACCTCGGAGAAGATGAGGAAGGGGAAGACGCTACCGGTGGCGAGACTGGCCATATGGGAAGGCCGGAGGGGGAATGCCCATCAAAGGCTCAGGGTTTCTGACGAAACGATTGGGGAGGACGATGGAAGAGATACGGGGGTTGGAAAAAAAACATTCCGCTTGGATCTTTGACGACGTTTCTACTCGTTGGATCGCAGAGATGCCAAGGAAGCCGCCTTTCGGTGGAGAAATATTTACGTGCGGGTATGATCATTATAGAGCCGTCCGTATATACGGCGTGATTTTAAGTGCGGATGATTTGTGAAAATATATGCTCCTAATATCCTCTTATTAAATATTGATCTTATTTTAGATCAATTCTGGGTGAAAAACATGCCAGTGAAAATAGACGTTGGGATCGGAGGTTTCACACAGTGATCTTATGTGCATTACTCACACCAACAATTTAATCTTTGCGGTGTCCTTACCAAAGTGATGTTACCACAACAAATTAAATATTTTTTATACGTAGTTCCATGTGTCCCGAATCTCTAATTAAGGATACGAAGTTCCGCCTTAATCCCGAGGAGAAAGTATTTGGTCGCATCAAAATCCATTTAATATCTCCATTTTGTTACCCTAAAGTAGGGAACTTATTTAGGCTTTATTTGGCGCGGCGGTGGCGGGCGGAAGGGGCGGGTGGAGCCGCGGGGTTGGGAACGGAGGGGAGGAGGCGAGGCTCGAAACGGAGCTTTTTGCACCGTTTCTTAGGGCGCGGCGGGTGCAACCGCGGCAAACGCCACCGCCGGGCGTTTGTTTACCCGCCTTGCGGTGGCGTTTGCCGCAAACGCCGCCCGCCACCGCCGCGCCAAATGAAGCCTTAGGCTTCATTTGGTTTGGCGGTGGCGGATGCAACCGGCGGGTCCAAACGGAGCATTGGAACCGGCGGGGGGAGGCGGGGTTGGAAACGCTCAATTTAAACTTATTTTCCTCTATCCGGCGGGTGCAAACGGAGCAAACGCCGTCGGCGCCCGTTTGTTTACCCCGCCGTCCGGTGGCGTTTACTCCAAACGGAGGAGGCGAAACACCCAACCAAACGAAGTCTTAGTCTAAGGGAGGAAAAATTGGAGCCATTCTTATCAGGCCATGTGGCTCGCATGAATGTATTGCACTTTTTCAAAATTCTCAGGCAAAAATGTATTGCACTTTTTGAAGTATCTAGTTGCTTACCTAAATCACCTAGAGGGGGGTGAATAGGTGATCTCTACGTCTTTTGCGGAATTAAGAATTAAACGTAAAGCACAGCACACAAAATAAATCACAGCCACAGATAACACCAGGAATTTATAGTGGTTCCCCGTACTTGGGTACTCCACTGCCGGTCTCGCCAATCTAGCACCACAGCTAGACTTGACTACTCACTAAATCTCGGATCAGAATGATCCTACAAACTCGGAGTCAAACTCCTACAATCTCAGAGAGAACCTCTCTTACAACTCGGAGAAAAACTTCTCCTACAACTCGGAGAACAACCTCTCCTACAGCTCGGAGATAACAACTCCTACAATAGATGATAAAAGGTTTTGAACAATAAGATACCAGATCTGAATAACAGAGGCGTTTTCTTCCTTCTCTTTGAATGGCTTTTGAGAACGATGAGGAAGAACAACGATCCTTCAAATCTGTCTTTGGCAATCCGAAACGATCCAATAGAGGTTGTAGAATCAGAACACGGATCGATCGAATCCTTCTTTGATAGAAATCAGCAACTCAAATGAGTAGATCGATCTTCAATCGTAGGCGACAGCGAGGCGGCGCTTTTCTCGTTCTTTTAGATCAGGAAAGAAAATTAGGGTTTGAGAACGATTCGAAAAACTTGTTTTAAAAAAACCCAAGAGCGATCCTATATATAGAGGGCAATGATTAAGGGTTAAATCGACCTTAAACGCACTCAATATAGCCGTTAGGATCGGGAAGGAGCGTTTACGAACCGTCAAGAACAGAGGAAACAAATTAGAAAATAACTGACAGAATTCTCGAGACATAATGGATCTCTCGAGAACTAACGGATCTCTCGAGATATGAAACAAAGAGAGCAGGAAAGGGATGTCTCGGGAACTCGATGATCTCTCGAGACATTACAAAGATTTCGGTCTTAAGGACTCTCGAGACAAGCTTGATCTCTCGAGTCATCAAGAACAGAAAAACCGAGATCAACAGAACTTGCTTCTCGAGACATGCCAGAACTCTCGAGACAAGTCTGATCTCTCGAGACATATCCTTAGAGAAATTGTTTTCAAAAATTTTCTTTTCTTCTCTTGAACACTTGCTGCAACTGCACTCCAAAGTCTTCAATAGTCTTGAAAATGAAGTGTACCCCAATAGAGAGATCACACATGAGTCATCACCATGTTTCATATAATGAGGAATTACATTGTATGAAACTGTGTTTGCAGACCCATTGTGACCTGACATTGATTTACACTTAGCAATGATAATCTGCAAGACAATACTAGAAAAGCATATCAAATACAAAAGCAATTCAATCTTAGTTTAAGGGTGACTTCTCACAAATCAAGGTAATTGTGAATACAATTTCCAACAATCTCCCCCTATTTGTAGAAGTCAGAACCCTATACACTAAGTTGAATTACAGCAATATAGAATAAATATGCTACACTACACAAAGATATAGAAATGAACAAGTAGAGAACATCAAATCAACAATTATATATATATATGTCTAAATTGAATTGTTAAGAAGACTTGATGTTCACAAAATCAGAACCAAAGCAAAATATGTCTTGTCAGCATCAGCATTATCCTTCAAGATCTCCTTTTCCTCTTTTCTTCCTGTCTGGAGAAATAAGCATAAGGCTTGGGATGGTAAAACGGAGGTGGATCCGGAGCATCAGAATTATTATAACCAAATGCCCTGAAATGGATTCTTCTCTTCCTTTGAGCTGTCTCATGTTTTTCCCATTCAAGTGAGCTGTAGCATTCAGATCTATTCATTTTGCCTTCATGGACTAAGTTATAGGATTCAAGAATTATGTCTTTTGAGACTGGGCTCCAGATTTCTGGTAGAACCTTCTCAACCTGAGCTTTGCTAAGACCTGCAGAGCTAGAACTCGGAACAGATCTACTCGCAGAGGGACCTTCACCAAGTTTTCTTTTTCTTTTGGTCCCAGCCCTATCTGATTGATCTTCAACTATAGGAGCCTTCCCAAGTAGTTCTTCTGGCCTTGGAGAAAACTGAGGAACAGGAACATCTGGATCAATTTCTAACTCAGGAAAAATCTGATTATGAAGCCACGTTGCTGTTTTGAAGGAATAAGCATTAATATCAGCAATTTGCTTCTGCACCCTGGAAGAGAACTGATCAAACTGTGATTTCCATGAGCTTTGAATAGCTGACACAGAGCTTTCCACTAAATATGTCATTCTTTCCATTATAATGTCCTCCCCCTTTCTGACTTCTACAGATAGGGTTTGGAGAGTATCATCTTTGAAATTTCCGACTTCATCAACAATCCGGAATGTATTTGCTTCAGCCTTGTCAGACAATGAGTCTTGAAGCTTTGTCATTGTAATAGTCTGAGCCAACACTGTGCCTACACCTTCAGTTGCATGTTCAATTGCTTTGCTCCCTAGGCACATCAATTCAGAGAGATTTTCATAATTTGATTTGATTTTAGCTAACTCCCTACCAAGTTCACTTTCAACTGAGGCAATTTTCCTGTGAACAGTTGTCAAAGAGTTCTCAAACTGTTCACTCTGCTTCTTGAGCATAGCTTCAATCTTTCCCAGAAGAGAATCTGCATCAAGGATTGGAGGGGAAGGATGAGAAGAAGGAAGAGTAACAGCAGGGGCAGCAACATCAGGAACATCATCAGGGAGCTCTTCAATCTCAAGAGAGTGAACCACATTGTCTTCTTCACAACCTAGCTCATCTGGAGCATTCTTGGTTGTATCTAACTCTGACTCCCCCTCAACATGTACTAGGGGAGGGGATGATTCATGAACGGAATCATCACCATCATCTTCAAAAACAAAATCTGCACCAGACCCTGCCTGTTGGCCACTGGGACTGTGCACTTCAGATACTTCTTGTTGCAAATCCTTCTGAACATCTGAAACTCTGTCATCTGCCAAAGAAGTGTCTGCTTCAAGAACTGAGGGAGAAGAGGGGATGAACACATCCTTGTCAGAAGAAGGTATGTTCTCCTTAGCTGGAAAATCTGACACTATGACATCTGCTTGTACTGAAGGAGAAGGAGGAGGTGAAGGAACTGAATCTGGTAGAGGTGAAGATGGATCTGGCTGTGTCACTGATGAAATGAACTCTGTTGGAACTGATGAAGGCTGACCTTTGGCTTTGGAATGAATTGGCAGCTTGGCACGACTTGAAGCTTTAGAACGAATCCGTGAAGGAAGTGGAAATGATGTTACTTTAGGTACCTGACCTTCAGAAGATGGAACTGGAATTTCTGCTTCACTTGCAACTGCAGATTTATGAGTCTCCCCCTCAGAAGTAGCACTAGCCACTCCCGGCTTCTTGATTCGAATGTCCCATCTCTGCATGGAGATGACATCGATCTTCTTAAGGTGATGGATAACTGCACCTTTGGACATGTCAAATATAGCAGGATTAAACTGATTCAGGAATAATGAGATGATCCGGGCAAAGTTTGGAGAATTAATGCAAGCCTTGATATTTGAGAATAAGATTGAAGTCTAATCTCTCTGTTTTCCTAACACAATTCCAATCACCAACTGAAATATTTCTTCAGACATATGTCCTCGTGTGCCTGTCCTGCAGAAAAGAACCTTGGAAACAATGTCCACTAAAAGCTTGCCAGCATCGTTCATCTTGTGCCTCTTTACTGCAGCAAAATCTGAATCAAGACCACAGTACCTTGCTGTTCTCAACCAGTCAATTTCATTCAGCTCTGCTTCAGCTTCTATTTCAGACAGCTGCAAATACTTAGTAAGAGTCTTTGGAGAGACTTTGATTTTGATACCCTTAACAAATGAAATCAACATTCTTCCTTCCTTAATAGGCTTCACATTTATAAAGAACTCTTCAACCTCATCAAACAGCACCCGACAAGGATGCTCAAGAACGAAAGTAAGACCGGCGGCATCAAGCAAACAAAATAGGTTCTTGAAGTCATCGGATAAACTGGCGATACCTGAGCGAACGACCTCATTCCCGACGCCAATCTTTGGATGAGGAGTAGGAGCCATCAATGCGAGAGAGAGAGAGAGAAATGTCGAACGAGAATGATGAAGCACCGAGAACCACGGAAACACCGAAGCACAGAGACCTGTTGCAGACTGTCGCCGCTCGAGAGAAAGTCGAAAGGTCGGGGAAGTCTCGGAAAAGGATTTCGTGAACATCAAGGTCTCGATTTCTTATATATATATATATATAATTTTGATTTGACATTAAAGTGACATTTTGAAGAAAATTAGACGAATGAACAGCGCGTACCTGACGTTTGGAGTTCTTTAAAATACCTATGTCTCGAGACATCGATTATGTCTCGAGAACTCAGGAAATTCAGCGCGGTATTTCCTTCCCTGATGTCTCGAGTGATAACCCGTGTCTCGAGACATCTGCTTATCTCGAAATCTTCAGCTTGTCTCGAGAAATCCAGCCAGGTCCCGAGACATGACTTGTCAATAACTTCCTGTTCGTCATGGTTTTGGTTGACTTGATCATTACTCCATGTTGAGCATTCCAAGTTCCGTCTTGAAGAAAGAGAACTTAGTCTCATCCAGTGGCTTCGTGAAAATGTCTGCAACTTGCTTATCCGTGGGAACATAACTCAGATTTATGTCACCCATCTCCACATGCTCCCGGATAAAGTGATATCGTAGCTCGATGTGCTTTGTCCGACTGTGAGAGACTGGATTATTTGCGATAGCAATTGCACTGGAAGAGTCGCAAAACATAGGAATGTCTTTGATCTTCATGTTGTAGTCTTGAAGTTGATTCTTTATCCATAGAAGTTGTGCGCAACAACTGCCAGCAGAAACGTATTCCGACTCGGCGGTTGATATTGCAACACAATTCTGCTTCTTGCTACTCCAGGAAATAAGTCTCCTTCCGAGGAATTGGCACGTCCCGGAAGTGCTTTTTCTGTCGTCTTTGCTACCTGCAAAGTCTGCATCTGAAAAACCAATTAGTTCGCTATCATTACTTCTTGGGTACCATAAGCCAAGATTTGGTGTGCCTTTAAGGTATCTCAAAATCTGCTTTGCGGCAGTATAGTGAGATTCCTTAGAGTTCACCTGATATCTAGCACATACACATGTAGAGAACATTATATCAGGTCTACTGGCAGTAAGGTAGAGCAAAGAGCCAATTATGCTTCTGTACTTGGTTTCATCAAAAGGTTTCCCTTTTTCATCCTTGTCCAGAGACGTAGCTGAGCTCATTGGAGTCCTCATAGAGGTTGCACTCTCCATTCCAAATTTCTTTATCAACTCCTTAGTGAACTTTGTCTGAGAAATGAAGATTCCATCTTCAGACTGTTTCACCTGAAGTCCTAAGAAATATTTCAGCTCACCCATACTGCTCATTTCAAATTTCCCTTGCATAAGTTTAGAAAACTTTTTGCAGAGGTTATTGTCCGTAGAGCCAAATATGATGTCATCGACATAGATTTGCACTAGCAAAATCTTGCCTTTTACTTCCCTAAGAAATAATGTTTTATCTATCTTTCCTCTTGTGAACTTGTTCTCAAGAAGAAAGTTAGATAGCGTCTCATACCAAGCTCGAGGAGCTTGTTTCAAACCATATAAAGCTTTTTGTAATAAATAAACATGATTGGGATGATCAGGATTAACAAAACCTGGGGGTTGTTCAACGTATACTTCCTCTTTAATGTCTCCGTTTAGGAAAGCGGATTTGACATCCATTTGATATACGGTGAAACCCTTGAAAGCAGCATAAGCAAGGAAGAGTCTGATCGCTTCGAGCCTTGCTACTGGAGCGTACGTCTGATCGAAGTCGATACCTTCCTCTTGTCTGTATCCTTTAGCTACAAGTCTGGCTTTGTTCTTTATGATTGTTCCTTCTTCATCCAGCTTGTTTCTATACACCCACTTTGTTCCAATGACATTTTTGTCTTTGGGTTTTGGAACAAGTGTCCATACCTTACAGCGTTTGAATTGATTTAATTCTTCTTCCATAGCAATTATCCAAGATGGATCTTCATTTGCCTCTTGGAATTTCTTTGGTTCGACCTGCGAAAGAAAACTCAAATGCATATTCTCATTAAAGGTACCTCGTCTTGTTCTTATTCCTTCATGAGGATCTCCTATGATCTGATCAACTGGATGATCCCTCATGTGTCGTAGCCCGAGGTTCCTTGCATGATTTGGACCGATAGGACTTTCTTCTACTGTTGGAGTATCTTCCTCCACTTGGATTGGCTCTTCATCCGGATGATCTTCTTCATAGGTAGTTATTGGGGGAATCTTAATGAAGTGTTGAGAATTTTCTTCAACTGGCTGATCCAAGCTTAAGTCCTGCAGCTTTGAACCTGTGTCTACAGAAGAAATGCTAGAGGAGCTGCCTTGTAGCATGCTCGTCTCATCAAATACAACATTAATAGATTCTTCTACCACTAGGGTTTTCTTATTAAAAACTCTATATGCCCTACTATGGCAACTATAACCTACAAAAATACCTTCAAAGCTCTTTTCACTAAACTTAGTTTTGTAATGCTTTCCATTGTTTAGCACAAAGCATTTACTACCAAAGATTTGAAAATAAGAAATGGTCGGTTTCTTGCCCTTTAGAAGTTCATAAGGAGTCTTTTCATGGTTTTTGTTTATGAGTGCTCTGTTTTGCACATGACATGCAGTATTGACAGCTTCAGCCCAGAAATATTCAGGTAGTGAAGAGTCACTCAACATGGTTCTGCAAGCCTCAATAAGTGTTTTATTCTTTCTCTCAGCTACTCCATTTTGTTGTGGAGTTCGAGGAGAGGAAAACTCATGAAAGATACCAAGGCTTTCACCGAATTCTGTCATGGCTCCAGATTCAAATTCTGTACCATGGTCACTTCTGATTTTGACCACCGAACAGTTAAATTCATTCTGGACTTGCCTGAAAAAGCTAGTAAAAGTGTCAAAGGTATTTGACTTGTGTTTCTGAAAGAATACCCAGGCAAAACGAGAGTAATCATCTACAATAACCAGTGTGTAAGACTTTCCTCCTAAACTCCTAATTTGCAAAGGACCAAACAAATCCATATGGAGCAGGTATAAACACCTGGTTGAATCTTTGCCAATAATTCTCTTAAAGGTAGCTCTTGTTTGCTTGCCTTTTACACATACATGACAAGGTCTATCTTTAACGCACTTAACATCTGGTGCATCGCGCACTAAGTTTTGAGAAAATAATTTATTAATAGTTTTGAGATTTATATGTGCTAATCTCTTATGTCATTGATCAACAAGAGATGCACTATCTTTAGCTAAAAGACACACATGTGTAGAAGATGATATACAAAGAAAATTTAAACAAAATATGTTTCTACAGCGAATGCCTGATAAAATCGTTTCATGATTTTCAGCCGACTTTATCAGACACTTATCTTTATGAAAATCAACAATGTATCCTTTATCACAAAGTTGACTTATGCTTATCAGATTATGTTGTAATCCTTCCACATAAGCTACATCGGAAAACGATACATTACCATTAGAAATCATACCATAGCCTTTAGTTATTCCTCTGTCTAAACCGCCAAAAATAACTTTTGGATCGTTCGCAACTGGAATGTAGTTTTGCAAAAGGCTTCTTGTCCCGGTCATATGCCGAGAGCATCCACTGTCCAAGTACCAGATAGGATTTTTATTGGCCTTTGGACATACCTGCAAAAATAGAATATTTTGCCTTAGGAGCCCAAACAGATTTGGGTCCTTGGTCCCTTGTCAGTTGAGCACCACGATGAATGTTAACATTGCGAGTGGTCTGCCTTGCAACGTTCACTTGTGGTCTCCTAGTATACGTTGTGTTGAACCAACAATCAACGGCAAAGTGGCCAATTTTGCCGCAGCACCAACAGTCGAATCTGTTGTACCTTCTTTTTACACTCTCCTGCTTAACTTTTTGAACGTTGGCTCTTGCAGGAGCAGTCCTTCTAGATGAGGATGCCTCATGGGGGCAGCACACACAAGGTGGTACTGTCTTCTTCGGCTTTGGTGCAACAGCCTTCACTTTTGGTGCTTTCTTAGCGCTCGGACCATGAACAAATGGACCGTACCCTTTCCGATTAATCTCTTGATAAGGTGCTTGAAAAGCACTATCACCAAAGTTTTGGGGAGGAGCCCATTCCTTATGATCATTCACAGGCGTAAAAGGAATTGGTCGTGTGAAATGACCATAGGAACTCTCCATATCATAAGCATTCGTAGGGAATATAACTCTCTTGAATGCTACAGGCTCTTGATGAGCTTTCCCTTTTTCTTTGGTGGTAGCTTTCTTAGCAACCAAACCATTCTTCTTAGCAATTGTGTTTTTAGAAGAATCGCTAGTACTAGCTTCATGCCCTATACCGCTTCCTTTTGCCTTAGTGGTAAAAGTACCAATAATTGGCAGAACAGTTTTAGGTTGAGAGAAAGCTTCAACCAACTTCTTCTCAGCCGCAAGCTGTTCCTCCAAGACTTTTATCGAATGATCTCTCAGGGCAAGAGTCTCTTCCGAGCTTTTGATCTTGTCTTTCAAGGCTTGGACTTCCACTTTGAGAGAAGAAAGTTCTTCAACTTCTTTTCTCAAGTTAGATTCCACCTCCTTGAGAGCCATGATCTCCTTACCTTGAGTTTTGACGACCTTTCGGCACTTGTCAAAGCCTTTGAGCATTTTGGTATATTGAGACATAAGCTCAGATTCATCGTCTGAGGGGTTATCCTTTTGTTCAGCCGAAGCATAATCAGAATCAGATAGGATAGTGTGATCATTTATCTTTCCGGTGTACGGGGGTGCTTCTTCATCATCAGACATGGCCATCAGGCCGAAGTAAGCTTCTTCTTCATCACTCGACTCATCGGAGTCACTGTCGCTCAGAGTTTTGGCTTTCTTAGCGACGAAACTTCTATCTGATTTCTTCTTTCCGTGAGTGGATTTCTTGTCTTCTTTTCTTCCACCTTCTTTCTTCTTGTAGGGACACTCAGCAATTATGTGCCCTGGCTTATTACAACAGTAGCAAATAATGTTAGAAGAAAAATGTTTTTTCTGTTTCGATTTGTACTTGTCATTATTGCTTGAGTCCTTCTTGTGATAGTCGCCATCACGACGAGAATGTTTATGATCCGAGGAAGACGGCTTGTTGTTCATGTGCCTTCGTTTGTTCAGCAGTTTCTTAAACTGACGGGAAATCAAAGAGAACTCCCCATCAGATAGTTCGGAACAGGAGGAGCTGGCTTTCGATTCTTCTTCATTATCAGATTCCTTTTCTCTGATCGGTATCATGGCTTTGGTCTTCTTTGAACTCTCTGCCTTCAAGGCTAAGGTTCTTTCTTTGCTTGAAGCTCGATTTACATCCTCTTCAGACTTTCGGATGTTCATTTGCAGTTCATGAGACAACAGCTTTCCGAACAGATTCTGAGGTTCTAGACTGGGTAATTTTCCAAACTCTCTAATAGCAATAATTTTGCTATCCCATTCTTTTGTCAGGGAACGCAGAAATTGTTGAAATTGTTGAAGTGGAAGTTTGGAGGCTTTTGGACCTGGGCGGTCTGGGCAGAGGTTGGGCGGAGGTTGGGCGGTCTGGCGTGACCGCACGACTTGGCGGTCTGCCTCTGCGGTCTGGCTGGTAGTAGCCTAGTTGCAGTCTCCTGGCTTGATCGCTGGTATAGGTCCAAGTCGGCTGGAGGTGAGGCCGCGCGGTCTGTCTCTGACCGCGTGGCGGGTTGATCATCTTCAGGTTTCTTCCAGGTTCTCTCCGGAATGCGGTCTGGTAGCTGACCAGGCTTTCTGGGAGTATTCGCGGACTAAGGGACTTAGTCGCGCGGTCACAGTTCGCGGTCTCAGAAGGAGACTGGTATGCGAGCTGGTTGCTGTTCATGGTCTCAGGAGGAGATCGGCATGTGGACAGGAGTTCGCGGTCTGATGGCGAACTGGCTGTGTTCGTGGTCTCGAACGAACACAGGTGGTGAAGGGCTTCGGGCGGTCTGGCGATCTCTTTGGAGAGTCGCAGTCTGCTGTGAGAGTGGCGATCTCTCATAGCAACTTTGAAGCTGGCGGGTTCACCAAAATGAAGCAGAAGTAATATTGCTGATCGCGCGGAGTGACCGATCAGGTCGCGCGGTCTGGGGGTGGTGATCCTATCTCATAGGGCGGTGACTGGATCAGGTCCCGCGCCTATAAATAGGAGGCCACTGTAGCAGCAAAAAGAACACACCAAGTGTAAACTGAGTTCGCTTGTTTCCTGCGGTCTGGTTTATTCTGACCGTGCGGTCTGCTGATTGAATTCCTCTTGTGCAGCTTCTGCGGATAGTGTGGGCGGCAGCGATCACCTCTTCCTCTGAAAGTGTTCGGGCGGTCTGCGGCTTGGAGTTGTGGTGCTGGAGTTCGGGAGAATCAGGAAATCGGAAGAAGGGAGCGGTCTGTGCAGCGGTTTGGTGGTGTGCTGTGATCGGCAAGGCGCTGCGGTCTGGCAGTGTGTTGAAGTCGCAGGGAGGTCGCGCGGTCTGGAGCGATCTCAAGTTACCTTCAACTTGTATCTTTCCTTTGTGTTTGTGCTGACGAAATCATGTCTCGTTAAGCATGCCTCGCCTTGTAATTTTGAAGTGCTGCTATCAATAAAGATCAGTTGTTTGCCTTCATTTGTTTCTGGTTGTTTTGGCTTTGATCTCTAAGTTGACTAGCTCCTGCTTGCTCCATAAAGATTCGGAAAAATTTCACATGGTATCAAAGCCAGGTTGGAGTGGTTGAGCAGTGAGTAACTTAGAGTAGCCATCGCCTTTGTGAAGAAAGGAACCAGTGGAAGAACAATGGAAGGTGGATTTGCAAAGGGTCTTGGGATTGAGGTGCTTACATCGACCAACTTCAAGAAGTGGAAGTCGTGTATGCAAAGCTATCTTGTAGGTGAGGACCTCTGGGAAGTTGTTGGAGGAGATCAGACGCAGGAAGTTGTCCCGAAAGGGGATAATGGGGCTGAGGTGAGAACTTGGAGGAGGACGAATGCGAAGGCAGAGTTCACTTTGAAGAGGGCAATCTCACCTGACCTATTTGATCACATCTTGGGGTGTGGTTCAGCTGCGGAGATCTGGAGAGCCCTGGATGGGCTGTTTAACAAGAAGAATGTGGCGAGGCTGCAGTTCTTGGAGAATGAGCTGGCAAGGTCGGCTCAGGGTGATCTTTCTATCTCCACCTTCTTTCTGAAGTTGAAGAACTTGTGTGCTGAAATCTCAGCATTGGACCCTGATGAGCCTATCTCTGAGGCGAAGCTGAAGAGGCACATCATCCGCGGCCTGCGGAAGGAATATGTTGCCTTTGTGACGTCGGTGCAGGGATGGGCAAATCAGCCGTCTCTGTTGGAGCTGGAGAACTTGCTTGCATCGCAAGAAAGTTTGGCAAGGCAGATGGCGGGGGTGTCGGTGGCTGGGGGAGATGGCGAAGTTCTCTTCTCAGGGAAGAAGAAGAAGTGGGACAAGAAGAAGAAGACCGCTGGAAGTGGCTATGGGCCTTCAACTTCTTGGCAGCAGGAAAGGGGGTATGCTCCCAAGGCTGACGGGAAGAAGAAGGGTGAAGGTCCGAAGTGCTACAAGTGTGGCAAGTTTGGCCACATCAGGAAGGATTGCAAGGTGGTCACCCAAGCTGGGCATGCTGCGGAGAAGGAGGAAGCTGAGGCCAGGCACATTCAAGGAGGTTGGGGAGGAGCCTTTTCGGCTTCTGTTGGAGCTTCTGCTCCTATCAACTATCTGGAGGATTGGATCGTGGACTCGGGGTGTGGTCATCATCTCACCGGAGACGGGACCAAGCTTTCTTCTGCACAGCCCTACACAGGTAACAATGCAATCATTACTGCTGATAATACCGTGCATCCAGTAGAGAAGGTGGGGGTTGTTTCTTTGGGCAGTGATAGAGGGCCACTTACTTTGAAAAGTGTCTATCACGTGCCTGGTATGAAGAAAAATCTCTTCTCCGTGACCAATGCTGTAGACGCCGGGTATCACGTTCTGTTCGGCCCAACAGAAGTGAAGTTTCTACGCAATGTTGAGGCCGTAAAGGCCGAGGTCGTCCATGTCGGGAGACGGGCAAAGGACTTGTTTGTTTTATCAACAAGTTCCTACGTCGACAAGATGAAGACGAATGATGGTGCCGTTATATGGCATGAGAGGTTGGGGCACGTGGGGATGGACAAGCTGAAAGCTATGGCGGTGAGAGGCCTGGTCAAGGGCCTGCCAAGTCTATCTTCCTACGGAGAAGGTCATGTTTGCGCAGGATGTCAGTTCGGCAAGTCTCATCGACTACCGTTTGACAAGTCGCAGACAAGGAGTAGTGTGCCGTTGGAGTGCATCCACGGTGACTTGATGGGACCAACTGCTACCCCAAGCCTCGGAGGCAGCAGGTATATGCTGGTGTTGATCGATGATTACACCAGATATGTCTGGGTTTATTTTCTGAAGGAGAAGGCGGAGGCGTTTGCCAAGTTTGTGGAGTTCAAGGAGCTCGTGGAAGGTCAGCTGAGACTGCGGGTGAAGAAGCTGAGGACTGACAACGGAGGGGAGTTCACCTCCAGTGAGTTCTCTATTTTTTGCAGGAAGGCAGGCATCCGGAGGGAGCTTACTTGTGCGCATACTCCACAACAGAACGGAGTTGCAGAACGGAAGATCCGTCATCTGACGGAGACCTGCAAGTGTTGGCTGCATGCCAAGAGTATCCCAAAGTCCTTCTGGGCGGAGGGAATGTCTTGTGCTGCCTACGTCATCAACAGGATGCCTCTGAGTCCCATCAACATGCTGACTCCACATGAGATGATGTTCAAGGAGAAGCCAAGTGTGGCACACCTTAGGGTGTTTGGTTCCACCTGCTACGTGCATGTTCCAGATGCTCTTCGGACGAAGCTAGATGCGAAAGCAAGGAAGCTAGTCTTCGTGGGATACGATGAGCGGAAGAAAGGGTGGAAGTGCATGGACCCGGAGACGCGGAGATTTGTTGTATCTCGCGACGTCGTGTTCGATGAGGTGACATCTTACAAGGGGTCTTCTGATGTGGAGTTACCAGAGAGCAGGGTGGAGATGCCAGAGAAAGCTGTGGAGAATCTTCAGGTGGAGCTACCTGTGTCACCAGGTGGTCCATCTCCTTCTAGTTCCGAGACGGGGGCTTCTGGTTCAGGGAGCAGGGGGAGCGATGCTCCTAGCACGTCTGGAAGGGGAGCTAGGGAAGAAGCAGCGGATGACATTGCAGTTCAAGGGAAGGAGCTGAGGAGGTCGAAGCGAGCGATCATCGCCCCTGATCGCTATACAGGAGGAAACGCAGTGAGCTTCGTCTCATGTTTCTTCGCTGGTCCCTTGGATGAGAGGGAGCCGTCGAGCTTTGAGAAGGCCCAAGGCGTGAAGGAGTGGGACGTTGCGATGCAAGAAGAGATGGCAGCTCTTGAGAAGAACGAGACCTGGTCTCTAGTGCCCAAGCCCAAGGGCATCACTCCTGTGACATGCAAGTGGGTCTACAAGCTTAAGAAGAAAGCTGACGGCAGTATCGAGCGGTACAAAGCTCGTCTTGTAGCTTGGGGGTTCTCGCAGCAATACGGTGAAGACTATGATGAGACATTCAGTCCGGTGGCAAAAATGACTTCAGTTCGGTTCATCATTGCCTTGGCGGCGTTCAGTGGATGGGAGATTTGGCAGCTCGACGTCAAGAACGCTTTCTTGTACGGCGAGATTGACAAGGACATCTTCATGGTCCAGCCACCAGGTTTTGTGTCTGAAGATCTTCCGGAGCATGTCTGCAAGCTGAAGAAGGCCCTGTACGGGTTGAAGCAAGCGCCGAGGGCGTGGTACGGGAAGATCGCAGAATATCTCCTATTCTGTGGATTTGTTGCTTCAGACTCAGACTCAAGCTTGTTTGTCAAGAAGAGCGGGGAGCTTCAGGTCATCGTGCTGTTATACGTCGACGATATGATCGTGACGGGGAACTCGAAGGAGGAAGTAGCTCAGCTTCGGGCTGAACTATCTATCAGGTTCGAGATGAAGGATCTTGGTGAGCTTCACCATTTTCTTGGACTTGAGGTGCAGAGGAAGGAAGGTGGAGTGCTGGTGACCCAAGCCGGATATGCGGAGCGGATCGTGGAGCGATTCGGCATGAAGGAAGGGAAGTGCACTTCCACACCTCTGGAGAAGGCTATGAAGCTTCGGAAGGATGAGGGAAGGATCATGCAAGATCCGTTGGTGTTCCGAGCTCTGGTTGGGAGCTTGATTTATCTGACGATCACAAGGCCGGATATTGCATATGCAGTAGGCAGGGTGAGTCGGTTTATGGCGGAACCACGAGTACCTCATCTGCTAGCGGCCAAGAACATTCTGAAGTATGTCAAGGCGACCTCGGACATGGGTCTCCTATACAGGAGGGATGCGGGCTTCGAGGTGCATGGATACATGGATGCTGATTACGGGGGAGATTCGGATGATCGGAAGTCGACATCTGGATTCGTCTTCATGGCGGGCCCTACGGCTATATCATGGTGCAGCAAGAAGCAGGATTCCGTATCGGTCTCTACCACGGAAGCGGAATACAAGGCTTCGGCCTTGGCAGCTCAGGAAGCCATCTGGCTTAGGAGGTTGGTTGGAGACGTCCACAAGGAGGTTCGGGAGCCGACTCTGCTACGCGGTGACAACGAGAGTGCTCTCAAACTGGTGACCAATCCAGTTTGTCACGCGAGGACGAAGCATATTGAGATCGAGCATCACTTCATACGGGAGAAGGTGCTGGAGGGATCTCTTTCGGTCGAGCATGTGCGGAGTGCGGACAATGTCGCAGACATCTTCACAAAGGCGCTGGCAAAGGGGCCATTCACACGGCTAAGGAGCCTATTGGGGCTGGTTTCAACTTCCCACTTCAAGGGGGAGTGTTGAAATTGTTGAAGTGGAAGTTTGGAGGCTTTTGGACCTGGGCGGTCTGGGCGGAGGTCGGGCGGTCTGGCGTGACCGCACGACTTGGCGGTCTGCCTCTGCGGTCTGGCTGGTAGTAGCCTAGTTGCAGTCTCCTGGCTTGATCGCTGGTATAGGTCCAAGTCGGCTGGAGGTGAGGCCGCGCGGTCTGTCTCTGACCGCGTGGCGGGTTGATCATCTTCAGGTTTCTTCCAGGTTCTCTCCGGAATGCGGTCTGGTAGCTGACCAGGCTTTCTGGGAGTATTCGCGGACTAAGGGACTTAGTCGCGCGGTCACAGTTCGCGGTCTCAGAAGGAGACTGGTATGCGAGCTGGTTGCTGTTCATGGTCTCAGGAGGAGATCGGCATGTGGACAGGAGTTCGCGGTCTGATGGCGAACTGGCTGTGTTCGTGGTCTCGAACGAACACAGGTGGTGAAGGGCTTCGGGCGGTCTGGCGATCTCTTTGGAGAGTCGCAGTCTGCTGTGAGAGTGGCGGTCTCTCATAGCAACTTTGAAGCTGGCGGGTTCACCAAAATGAAGCAGAAGTAATATTGCTGATCGCGCGGAGTGACCGATCAGGTCGCGCGGTCTGGGGGTGGTGATCCTATCTCATAGGGCGGTGACTGGATCAGGTCCCGCGCCTATAAATAGGAGGCCACTGTAGCAGCAAAAAGAACACACCAAGTGTAAGCTGAGTTCGCTTGTTTCCTGCGGCCTGGTTTATTCTGACCGTGCGGTCTGCTGATTGAATTCCTCTTGTGCAGCTTCTGCGGATAGTGTGGGCGGCAGCGATCACCTCTTCCTCTGAAAGTGTTCGGGCGGTCTGCGGCTTGGAGTTGTGGTGCTGGAGTTCGGGAGAATCAGGAAATCGGAAGAAGGGAGCGGTCTGTGCAGCGGTTTGGTGGTGTGCTGTGATCGGCAAGGCGCTGCGGTCTGGCAGTGTGTTGAAGTCGCAGGGAGGTCGCGCGGTCTGGAGCGATCTCAAGTTACCTTCAACTTGTATCTTTCCTTTGTGTTTGTGCTGACGAAATCATGTCTCGTCAAGCATGCCTCGCCTTGTAATTTTGAAGTGCTGCTATCAATAAAGATCAGTTGTTTGCCTTCATTTGTTTCTGGTTGTTTTGGCTTTGATCTCTAAGTTGACTAGCTCCTGCTTGCTCCATAAAGATTCGGAAAAATTTCACAGAAATTTGTCATTTAGTTCACCGTTTGTGAACTCCCTGTCGTAGTTTCTCAGACCATTGACTATTTTGAAGAATCTTTCGTACGCATCAGCAATGCACTCCTTCTTATTCTGCTTAAACGCCTCGTACTCTTGATTAAGTAGAGACCTTCTATCTTCTCTTACCTCGTCAGTACCTTCCATTAGAACAATTAAGGATGTCCACATCTCTTTGGCTGATTTGCAGTGGATTAAGTTTTGCAACATGGAATCGTCCACTGCACTAGCAATTATGTTCTTAGCCTTCTTGTCAAGAGCAACAAGAGCTATCTCATCCTTATTCAAATCCATCATTTTCTTAGGTATCTGAACAGTAGGATTTGTTGACGAAACGGTCATGGGCACATGGGGACCTTCTTCCACGACTTGGAAGATTCTGGGATCTGCAGCTTCCATATAAAAACGGACTCTTTCCTTCCACATAGGAAAGTTGGCCTTAGTGCAGATGGGCAGTTTTAGAGAGGATTCCTTGACTCTATCCATGGCTTGCTAGCAACTAGAAGGATGGACCCTGTTCAAGGTGTTAACCTAGCAACGAACAACGACCCTCTGATACCAATTGAAGTATCTAGTTGCTTACCTAAATCACCTAGAGGGGGGTGAATAGGTGATCTCTACGTCTTTTGCGGAATTAAGAATTAAACGTAAAGCACAGCACACAAAATAAATCACAGCCACAGATAACACCATGAATTTATAGTGGTTCCCCGTACTTGGGTACTCCACTGCCGGCCTCGCCAATCTAGCACCACGGCTAGACTTGACTACTCACTAAATCTCGGATCAGAATGATCCTACAAACTCGGAGTCAAACTCCTACAATCTCAGAGAGAACCTCTCTTACAACTCGGAGAAAAACTTCTCCTACAACTCGGAGAACAACCTCTCCTACAGCTCGGAGATAACAACTCCTACAATAGATGATAAAAGGTTTTGAACAATAAGATACCAGATCTGAATAACAGAGGCGTTTTCTTCCTTCTCTTTGAATGGCTTTTGAGAACGATGAGGAAGAACAACGATCCTTCAAATCTGTCTTTGGCAATCCGAAACGATCCAATAGAGGTTGTAGAATCAGAACACGGATCGATCGAATCCTTCTTTGATAGAAATCAACAACTCAAATGAGTAGATCGAGCTTCAATCGTAGGCGACAGCGAGGCGGCGCTTTTCTCGTTCTTTTAGATCAGGAAAGAAAATTAGGGTTTGAGAACGATTCGAAAAACTTGTTTTAAAAAAACCCAAGAGCGATCCTATATATAGAGGGCAATGATTAAGGGTTAAATCGACCTTAAACGCACCCAATATAGCCGTTAGGATCGGGAAGGAGCGTTTACGAACCGTCAAGAACAGAGGAAACAAATTAGAAAATAACGGACAGAATTCTCAAGACATAATGGATCTCTCGAGAACTAACGGATCTCTCAAGATATGAAACAAAGAGAGCAGGAAAGGGATGTCTCGGGAACTCGATGATCTCTCGAGACATTACAAAGATTTCAGTCTTAAGGACTCTCGAGACAAGCTTGATCTCTCGAGTCATCAAGAACAGAAAAACCGAGATCAACAGAACTTGCTTCTCGAGACATGCCAGAACTCTCGAGACAAGTCTGATCTCTCGAGACATATCCTTAGAGAAATTGTTTTCAAAAATTTTCTTTTCTTCTCTTGAACACTTGCTGCAACCGCACTCCAAAGTCTTCAATAGTCTTGAAAATGAAGTGTACCCCAATAGAGAGATCACACATGAGTCATCACCATATTTCATATAATGAGGAATTACATTGTATGAAACTGTGTTTGCAGACCCATTGTGACCTGACATTGATTTACACTTAGCAATGATAATCTGCAAGACAATACTAGAAAAGCATATCAAATACAAAAGCAATTCAATCTTAGTTTAAGGGTGACTTCTCACAAATCAAGGTAATTGTGAATACAATTTCCAACACTTTTTCTGATCCCACCGCTCCTCTTCATCCCGGAGATGTACGCAAAGGAGCCTCCTAAAGTAGAAGTGCAAATAAAGCTCGAGTCTTCCCGGGTCTCAACCAGGTTAGCCACGGGCCTGGTTGGGCCCGGGTCGAGTCCCTTTTTCTTGCTTGGGCCTGACCTGGTGCCAGGCCCGGGCCGAGCCTAGATCAGCCTAGGCACCAGGCTTTGCCGGCATGATGCCCTCCACAATATAGGAGCAGGCATTAATAGTTGGGCGCCTGCCCAGCTATAAAATTGAGAAGGAGGTCCAGCTTTATCGATGGGGTAACAACCCCAGCATTTAAAATGGGTGGCCAGCGCCTAGCATTTAATTAAATGTTGGGAGCTGACATATCTTTGTTGTTGTCATTGGTAGCAGCGGGTAGCCAAGTCAGGACATACTCGAGCCTAGCATGGCCAGATTGGGCCCTGCCTGACAGGCTCACCCATGCCCCTTTTTTAAGGGGGATTGGGCCCAGCGTAGGCCCAGTTTGACCACGGCCCGACCTGGGCCAGGCTGTAATAAAGCTCGGGCCCGACGAACTTTTTTTTGCATGACTACCCTAAAGTCGTGTTCACCAAAGACTATGACACGTGTTATGGTCTTAAGAGCAGAATAACAGATCCTAAATTTAAAATCAAATAACAAATTTATATGTGAGCATATAGCAGTAAACATATTTCTAGGGTTGGCTTTTGAGGACCATTGTGTGAGCATCTCTTTAAAGCGAACAGGTGGAGATCACTGGGTGTCCACACTGTTGGAACCAGTATCTGGCCCAACGAGAAGTTCGAACCCCTGTAAGGGGGGATAGCTAGCACCTACTGATCCCAAAGGGGAACCTGACCGTAGACTAAGAGCTAGACACAGACCCTTGGCTACAGCGTGGAGGTCCTACCACACACTCGGAAGATCTTTAGAGCGTTTCCCCTCCCAAGCCAAAGCTGAAGTTGGGCACCCTTGGAGAGCCTGAGGAGCTAACCAAAGAACCTAGGGTGGAAGAAGCCAAGAATTGAAATTGGAATCTTCTCCAAAAGTGCCCTTCAAGGTATATATAGCTTTTTTCTTCTGGTCTGCCAATAGCGTAAATCCGTCTTTTGATTTTACTAACCGCACCCCAAAATGGTTTGCTAACAGCCAAACTCCGTTGTTCTAAGAGGCTATGGGCAAACCACCAAGGGTATTCAGGTAATTTCACCCTCGGATCCCCCTGGATGAGTGGTCCGTGAAGGCACCACTCGCCTGACCTCTCGCACCCACGGGCGAGTGGTCCGTGAGGACACCACTCGCCGAGTCTTCAGTCTTCGGGGCGAGTGGGGTCCCGCCTTTCACTCACCCGGCTACTGGTACATCCGCCCTTTTACCATGTGAGTGCTTCGCGAGTGGGGTCGCACTCGCCCCAAAACTCTCCTGCCCCCTCCTAATTTAGGCGAAAGACCTCGTTGCTTGATCCTTTGCCAACTTAAGCATGGGGACCTGCTCGATATATATGGGGCTCACTCGACAAATACAGGGTTGTACACAATCTCCGCTCTTTGCGAGTGAGGTACTCGCTCGGAAAGAAAGTCCAACCCCGCATATTTGGTGAGCTCATGCTGATTTGGAGGGAATCTTTTGGTGGGGCCCTCCACTTTGCTATATATATCTCACATCGTAGAGCTTGCAGTGCATATTCCCTCCACTCTTTTCTATTCTCCTTCTTGAGCTTTCGCAGCCAATGACTTTCATGAGGCCGTCACCGAAACCACTCTCCTAGGAAATGCTGGACCATCTCGCCGCGGTGCGAGAGAAGGACTCTTCCCACACCGCGAAGTATGCCCCTAGCTCTGGTCCAAGAGGGACCCTACCTCTTCCTACTGGCCGAGACAAGCCAAGATGGTTAGGAGGGGCCCGATGAATAACGAGCCTGCATCGTAGACCCCCCCCCCCCCCCCCCCCCCTCTTCTCGCGGCCTTCCTGATAACTTACCCAAGGTAATCCATTTCTTCTTGCCCTCCTGATACACTGGCTGGTGTGATATCTCGCGGACTGACACCTGCAGGAGATGCTGACGACGGGGGGGGGGGAGCCCCTGAGAACAGCCAGGCGGGGCCCGACGTGCTTATGCCTCCAACTAAGGATATCCTGCTGGTTACAGAGTCCCGCCCTCCGGCCACCCCTGGCGGGGTCCTCCCTGAACCAAGTAAGATGTCGCCGCTTTCTCGCACAATTCGACCTTTCGCCAACTTATCTATCTCGCTTCCTCCCTGCAGCCTCCACCTTCGGGACTACAGGACTTCTCGCAACACTGCATGATCCTCCTCTGACACCGCGAGGTCCCCCTCCGACGTCGCGTGTCTCTCCCACTCCTGAGATGACTTCCCTCATCATGCTAGAGCGGGAGTGCCCGGACGAGAGGGTTGCTGACCACAACCCCCTGGGTGCTGACCACGCTACCACCTTTGTCACCACCCAGGCACCGCACCGCCTCGGGATGGGGAAATCACTTCATCCCCCTAGCCAACCATTCGTAGGGCAACCTAGCCCCTCTCGTCGGCGTCAAGACAAAGAACCCGTGCCAGGTTAGAACTTCACTCGCTGTAACTTTCTTTTACCGAGATCACTACACCATGCTTATCTAGCGCTTGCTCTCGCAGACTTTCGTGAGGTCTCACCGATGGACCCTCAATACGAGGATGGAGAAGGAATGTTCTCGCCTCCTCCCTCCCCTTGCGATCTTTCAGACTTCCTGGGTGATCCTGCTGATCCCGGGATGATGAAGGCGCGCATGAAGGAGGTTCTCAGAAAGCTCATCTGGATAGAGCGAGACCTCGCCAACCAGATCAATGGGCAACCGGCAACCTTTGAGCATCGATTGAGCGTCCTCGAGCGAGACTATACACACCTTATTGGGGAGATGGAGCATCAGGGGGCGGTTGCGAGGAGGCTTCTCCTGGGAGGCACATCATGTGGGCAAGAGACCAAATGCGTCTGGTTAACCAAGAGCTTACAGTAGTAAGCGCGTATTACTACCCGTGAGTGCCTCCGAGGACAAGGAGGCGAGGTCGGGGTCGATGGCAGTGGGTACAGTACTAAGCCTATCAGCTCTCGCTCCCTGTATTATTCTCTCACACCCTTGCTATTTCTTTTCTTTTTCTTTTATGCACTGAACAAGTCGAGACCTGTTGCGTCTCGCGAACAATTTATCTGTTTGAATGTTAAATATTATGTGACCTCTATCACTTTACTGAATGCTATCTTGCGGATGGTTTTGCTTTCAGTGTGCTTTAGTTTGCTTTTGCCTAAAGAGTCTCGCATGTCACTTTCGCCACCTGTCGACGACTGGGGTGTAGGCGGTCTGGCTCGAATTCCGAGGCGCTAGGGTAGCGCAGCCGTTATCTGCACCCCACGCCTAAAGAATTTCCCTAATTTTCAATTTTTCTTATAAATAGACAGCCCACCCACCGCCTTTATTACGCTTTATCCTCTTTCCTCCCTTGCTCTCGGGCCAGCACTTGCTCTTCTCTCTAGAATTCTTGCGAGACCTCCCCCCTTTCAAACTCTTCAATGTCGAAAGAAGCTGATGGTAGGGGCAAGTGCGCTCAGCTTTTCACCCGCCATGATTTTGAGACTTGTGATTTGTCGGAAGATGAATTCACCATGGCGATAGCCGACTACGTTCTGCCCGGATTCATTGCGCGCCGTCGGGGAACCGTGACTGCATCACTCAGTTCTCGCCGGAGACTCTCGCCATCCCCCTCGAACACTTCGACATGGGATTTCGCCTCCCTCTTTGGCCCGAGGTGCGCTAGACCCTAAGTTACTTTGGCATCGTCCCCGCGCAGCTCAACCCCAACTCGATCACCATGCTGGTGGCATTCGCGTACTACCTGCACGAGGAGGGGATAGAGTTCTCGCTCGCCGTCTTTTGCAAACTATTCAACCTTTGGGCTAAAGGCGGGGTCGCCTTCTTCTCCGGCCAAACCCCCCTAAAAGTCGCCAGCACATTCAACAAGAACCACGACTGGGTCCGGCAATTTATCTTCGTCACCGGGAACTTCGACAACATCCCTCTCGCGCCCGTGCAAGAGGATGAGTCGACCTACCAGCCACCGTCGTTGGGAGGTTACGAGGCCAAGCTCCACACATACATCTAGGAGCATGGTATGGATGTCATCTTCCTGCAGAAGCACGTCAATTCCCTTCCTCCTATCCTGCCGGGAGAGGGTAAAGCAAACCGATCCTGCTTTACCTTCCGCTTACCTTTTCTACCTATCCTTTTCTTAACAATTTATGATACAGGTGTGTGATATCTCCCTCTCCATCCACCGCATAGGGTTGTGGAGATCCCTGACGCTTCCTTGGCTCTTGCGAAGTCTGCCGCCGAGGCTTGCCGCGAAGATACTGCTCCCTCCAAGTCCAGCTCCCAGAAGTGGAAGCCCGACGCGGCTCCCGGTTCTTCTTCCTCCAAGCGGTCGAAGCCCTCAACCGCTAAGGTCAAGGGGGTAGCCGCCGAGACCCCTGGGACGAGTGCCCCGACCGTGAGGGAGACGGTGGATACCGCCGCGAAAGTGGTGGTTGGGACTTCCAGCGCACCAGCCGGGTCTTCTACGAGACCCCTCCCAAGAGATCATCGCAACTTCTCCGTGGGCGAGAAGTACGTGGATAAGGCCGGTGAACCTTTGGTGTTGTGGGACCGGAAGGCTAACCGGATCTCCATCTCCTCGCTCCTGCCTTCCTGGCTGGAGCAAGACAGTACCAGCGGCGAGGCGTACGCCCTCGCCTTCGTGCTCTACGTCCGGGAGGATGCCTCCATCTATGAGGTCGAGTCCACCCGGACCCTCGCGCATGAGGCCGCGCGTGCTCAGCTGCGCACCTTGGAGCTGGCGCATATATCTTCGCATCATATCATCACTCTCGCGCGAAATCTCATCGAGGTGGAGAGGACGCGAGCCGAATCCTCCGCGGAGGTCGTCTCCTTGAAGGGGCAACTAGACGCCCTCAAGGCCCTTCTCGCCGAACGCCCCATCCATTTGGTAAGCGCTGTCGCAAGTACTCACACTCTCGCGCCTCTTCCTTTGGCTTTCTTTTTCTAACCTCATCTTTTCCCCTTCCTTGCAGAGCACCGCCAACGTGGACATCCTGACCGCGCGAGCTAACATACTTGATGATCAGAACAAAGAGCTGCGGGCCGAGGTTCAGCGTTTGCGAGACGAAGCTGTCTCGCCGCCTCCTGGAGAGCAACGCACTCGGCATCGATACACAAATTACGAGATCGAGGTTATGATGCAGGAGACAGCTCAGGGAGCGACAAGGCATGTGATAGAGAGGTTGCGCCATGCCGGGATGCTGAAGGAAGGGAGCGAGGGGGGTCACCATTCGCGACGTTCTGCCTGAGCACTTCAATCTAGTGGAGGTTCCGGAGGGCGAAACCGATCTGTAGCGAGAGGATGACGCCGTCTATCCAACAGGAGAGATCATTGAATCCTCCAGCGAGAAGTCCGACGACCTTCCTTGAAGAACTTTTAGTTTCTTTTCGCTTTTTCTCTTTTTTGATTGTAACGCGCTCGGGGCAAGACCCCCTTTTGTAAACGGAACCTCTTGAAGATGTAATGAAATGAACTTTACACTTTTGTTTGAGTCTCTTGTGATTTTGTGTTTATGTTTCTCATTCGCTAATTATTTGCTAACCATTTGCATACTCGCCAACGATGCGTACTTATTGATTGCTTGCGCATTCGCACGCTTGCTTGCGCACTCGCTCCATAGGTGTGCCATGCGATTGTAGCCCACCCGCGCACGTCCATTCCTCTTGGGACTTAGGTGGTTGCGTTGATTTTGTCGAGAGTGTGAACCCGCCGAGAGCACACCTCCTACTGAATGATCCCTATGCCCTTCCTTCAGACGAGCGGGTACTTCGGGTTGGGGACCACTCATACATTCTGACCCTTAGGATTTTCTCTTCCCATATTTTTCTTGTCTCCTTGCCACCGAGAGTCGGTTGCCCTGCCAGCTGGGTAAAATCCTGGCCGCGTTACTCCCCATGCCCAGCATAACCTTTCCATAGCCAGCCTCTCCGCGAGATCGACTTGACCCACCGGCTAGTGAGAGCCCGACAGCGGGATTGTCCGGGGCAATTTTACACAAACTTTTCCTTGTCAGCCTCTCAGCGAGATCGACCTGACCCACCGTCTAATGAGATCCCGACAGCGAAATCGTCCAGGGAAATCCAACACAAAACTTTCCCTTGCCAGCCTCTCCACGAGATCGACCTAACCCACCTGCTAGTGAGAGCCCGACAACGGGATCGTCCGAGGCAATCCAACACATAACTTTCCCTTGCCTGCCTCTCTGTGAGATCGACCTGACCCACTAGCTAATGAGAGCCCAGCAGCAGAATCATCTGGAGCAATCCAGCATAATACTTTCCCTTGCCAGCCTCTCCGCGAGATCGACCTGACCCACCGGCTAATGAGAGCCTGGCAACGGGATCGTCCAGGGCAATCTAGCATAAAACTTTCCCTTGCTAGCCTCTCCGCGAGATCGACCTGACCCACCGGCTAATGAGAGCCCGACAGTGGGATCGTCTGGGGCAATCCAGCATAAAACTTTCCCGTGTCAGCCTCTCCGTGAGATCGACCTGACCCACCCGCTAATGAGAGCCCGACAGCGGAATCATCCGGGGCAATCCAGCATAAAACTTTCCCTTGCCAGCCTTTCCGCAAGATTGACCTGACCCATCGGCTAATGAGATCCCGTCAGCGGGATCGTCCGGGGCAATCCAACATAAAAATTTCCTTTGCCAGCCTCTCCGCGAGATCGACCTGACCCACCGGCTAATGAGAGCCCGGCAGCGGGATCATCCGAGGCAATCCAGCACAAACTTTTCCTTGCCAGCCTCTCTGCGAGATCGACCTGACCCACCGGCTAGTGAGAGCCCGGCAGCAGGATCATCTGGGGCAATCTAGCACAAACTTTTCCCTGCCATTCTCTCCGCGAGATCAACCTGACCCACCGGCTAGTGAGAGCCCGACAGCGGGATCATCTGGGGAAATCCAGCACAAACATATCATACCAACGTTATTAGAAGAGAACAATATTAGCCTATAATAAATTCACATAAAGGTTTTTAAGGGTAGAAATGTTTTAGATCGTCCTCACTCCAACTCAGCTAAGAGGTACCACTTCCACATCTCGTAGGTGATACCCTCCCGACTTGAGCACTACATCTATAATATAAGTCCCCTCCCAATTGGGATTGTGCTTTCCCACCGCAGCTCCCCTTCCGGCCGCATCGACCTTTTTCAGGACCAAGTCCTCTTTGTCAAATTATTTCACTTGAATGTGCCTGTCGAAGTACTGAGCCATCCGCCGCTTGACCTCCTCCTGCTGGATGGTGGCCATGTCTCGGAGTTCTTCTACCAAGTCCAAGGACAGCCTTTGCTCTCCTTCATTTTCCAGTCGCCACTCTTCGTCTCCTTCACCTGCGACGATCATCCTAGGTGACTTTACCTCGAATTCTATTAGGAGGACGACCTCAGATCCATGGGAGAGCTTGAACGGAGTCTCCCCTGTGGCCGTGTTTGGTGTGGTCCTCAAGGCCCAGAGGACCGAGGGTAGTTGTTCTACCAGTTTCCCCTTAGGTTCTCGACCTTCTTCTTCAGCAAAATCACTATTATCTTATTCGCCGCCTCCACTTTCACGTTGCTCCATGGGTGGTGGACCTGTTGGAGCATGCGTTCCGCACTCGTCCGATTTGAGAATAACAAATCCCGAATGTATTTGATCCTATTTTTGATTAATGGTGTGCAGATAACAGGTGCAAGAATAACATGTTTTCAATTGGAGCAAAATGACATTTTCCAGAAATTTGAGCTATCGGATTTCCGACAGCCCTATCGGATTTCCGACAGCGCGTTTATTTGATCTCTGCGCAACGGTTAAGAGCTATCGGATTTCCGATATCGCTATCGAATTTCCGACAGCCCACGATCTTCTAATAACGGCAGGACGTGCAACAGTTACCTTAGCTAACGGATATCCGACAGTGCTATCGGATATCCGACAGCCCACGTCTCAACCACGACCTCAACACCACGCAGAAACTTTGTTTTAGTGGGACACGTGGCAGCCTCTGGAGATATCGGATTCCGGCGACAGTAGCTATCGGACGACGACAGCTCTTTTTTCTTAAAAGAGCTCAAAACTTCGTGCAATTCAGTTATAGAGATTTCCAGACCTTCTTCCAGAGTGCATTCGAACCAGAAAGCTCCAGAACTCCATTAACTCCCATTTGTGCTTGAAGGATTGAGATTGAAGACGAGATTGGACGCACTTCTACATCAACGATCATCTCGAGGCTTCAACCTTCCTTTCAGAGATTTGAATTTCTAGGGAGTTGTTCTTTTCATTTTGTATTTCATTCACATTTACTTTTCACTTTGTAATCGTTGTAGAAATCGTCGTCTTGCGTGCGGCATCTAAGTCCTTGCGCGGCTTAGGGGAAAATCGCTTCCTTGTGCGGAGCGTCCAAGTCCTTGCGTGGCTTGGTAGGAAATCGTGGCCTTGTGTGCTACGTCTAGATCTTGGGAAGATCTAGAGGGTAGGCTTGGGCTTAATCTAGGGAGAGACAAGTGATAGCCTTCCGATCCTTGGGAGAAGGATTGGTAAAATTAAAATTATTGAAATTTATATTATCATATTTGTGCATTGATCTTAAGCATTGTTAAGATCATTTTATTGTATGTAAATTTCATGATTAATATAATTATGTTTCTTTCATTAATTGCAAATTTGGTTGCTTAATCTTTAACTTAAAAATTTGTGTTTGGTTTAATACAAAAATTACATTGGTTTGAAATTGTTTACAAGTAATTTTTTAGAAAAGTAAAATCTGTTTAAAAAATTATTAAGTAAAAATGATAATTTAAACACACCCTTATTCACCCCCCTGTAAGGGCATCACACGATCCAACAAGTGGTATATGATGCAAATACATGCAAAGACATGTTCATTAACGTCCAATCTCTCCAAAGAAAAGAAGAGGAGGCCAACATGTGTTTAATGGGAAAAAGCGTCATATCCGATGACGAACGCAGTGTCCAAAGTGACACTGAGGTAACTCCTTCAACCTACGATGAATTATTTTCTGAATTTTTAAAGACTTGCAAATTTTTTGAAAAGAGTTTAAAAGATAATGATCTTCTTAAATCAGAAAATGAAATTTTGCTTAAAGAAAACAAAAAATTGTTAAATGAAATTAAGACTATTGGAAAAAGAGATATTTCCTGCCAAGAGTGTGATCATTATTTGGGAAGAATTAAAGAACTTGAAGAATCTCTTTCCAAATCTCATTCTACAATAAAAATTCTTACTAAAAAGAATGAGATTTTAGAGAGAGATCTGAAATCTTCAATTTCCAAAGTGCATGAGGAAAAGAAATCTTTTGAACGTAGATGCGTAAATCTAGTATCCGAGAATACAGAAATGAGTAACTAGATTCATGACTTAACACTAGCCATGAAAAAATTTGGAATGGGCCGAAGATCACTGGATATGATCTTAGGATACCAACGCCATGGATCTGGAAGGTTTGGACTCGGATACACGTCAGGAAGCTATCGCCCGACGACAACCACTGTCGCCGGCGACAGTGAAAAGTCCAGAAAATCTATTTTTACAAATTCTGAAGTTAATAAATTGTCTAATACTGCATCCTCATCCAGTAAAAGTCAAGAAAAGTTATACTCATTTCAATACATTACATGTGCCAAATGCAATAGATTTGGTCACACTACGGACTCTTGCTGGAGGAAAGGAAAAAGTAAAATTAAACAAATCTGGGTGCCTAAGGCTTCTACCTATACAATGGGTGGAACCACTTGGGTAACCAGATCTTTACTCACCTCTTCTTTCTAGGTGTGTTGGCAGACTAAGGACAAAGAAGACGTGTGGTACTTGGACTCGGGTTGTTCAAAGCACATGACGGGCAATAAAGAGAAGTTCCTTAGCCTGGAGATGAATAGAGGAGGAGTTGTTACATTCGGAGATGATGGAAAAGGAAAAATCATCGGCATCGGAGTTGTGGGTAACGAAAATTTTTCAATTTCAAATGTTCTATTTGTAGAAGGATTAAAGCATAATTTGATTTCTATTAGTCAATTATGTGATAAGGGTTTAAATGTTTTATTTGAATCTTCTACAAATTTGTGCAAAATTATTAATTCTAAACAAATGAAATTATTTTTACCGCACCTAGATGTCATAATGTATATATGATTAAATTTCTTGATTTTTCAAATTCTACTTTAAAATGTTTTTTATCAAAAAATGATGAATTAGAATTATGGCATAGGCGACTTGGACATACTAGTGCCAAGTTAATTACAAAACTTTCAAAAGATAAATTAATTAAAGGTTTACCATTGTTAAATGGAAATTTATCTTCTTCACTATGTGTGCCTTGCCAAAAAGGAAAATTTTCAAAATCATCTTTTAAAAGTAAAAATATTATTTCTACCACTTGGCCAATTAAATTAATACATATGGATTTATTTGGTCCAATTGGAATTTCTAGCTTAGGAGGTAGAAAATATACATTTGTATTAATCGATGATTATTCTCGTTTTTGTTGGACTTTATTTCTAACCTCCAAATCCGATGCATTTTCCGAATTTTCAAAATTATGTTTGCGTATTCAAAATGAATTTGAGTTAAAAATTAAACGCATACGATCGGATCATGGAGGAGAATTTGAAAATGAAAAATTTATTTCTTTTTGTACGGAGTTAGGAATTAAACATGAATTTTCCGCTCCACGCACACCACAGCAAAATGGTGTAGTGGAGAGGAAAAATAGAACTCTTCAAGAGTTAGCCCGTACGATGCTATCTGAATTTAAATTATCAAAATCTTTTTGGGCTGAAGCGGTTAGTACGACATGTTATGTAATTAATAGAGTAATGCTTCGCTCTATTTTAAAATTAACTCCTTATGAATTAATTTTTAGTAAAAAACCAAATGTTTCTTATTTCAAAGTTTTTAGTTGTAAATATTTTATTTTGAATTCTAAAGATTCCTTAGGAAAATTTGATGAAAAATGTGATGAAGGTATTTTTATTGGCTATTCTTCAACTAGTAAAGCTTATAAGATTTTTAATAAAAGAACAAAAATAGTTGAAGAATTTATTCATGTTAGGTTTGATGAGTTTGTTTCATGTGTAGAAAAGAAAATCACAGGAAAAGAAGATGAACCCCTTCCTTCGGTGGAGAATGATGATGAAGAACTTGGAGAAAATGAAGAAGAAAAAGAAGAAGAGAGAGAAGGAGAAAGAGAAGAAGATAGAGAAGGAGAAGAAAGAGAAGAATATGTGCCTCCCAGTGAATTGAGATTTTCAAAGGATCATCCAAAGGAGCTTATCATTGGAGATCCGCAAAAAGGGGTTAGTACTCGTTCATCGTTACATGTTTTATTTTCAAACCTTTGTTTTGTCTCTGAAATAGAACCAAAAGATGTTTCCACCGCTTTAAATGATGAATTTTGGTTTTTAGCTATGAATGAAGAACTTAATCAATTTGAACGTAATAAGGTTTGGAATCTTGTAGAACGACCCAAAAATCATCCTGTCGTTGGAGTTAAGTGGATTTTCAAAAATAAATTGGATAGTGAATCTAGAATTATTAGAAATAAAGCCAGATTAGTTGTAAAAGGTTATGCACAAATTGAAGGGGTGGATTTTGATGAAACTTTTGCACCCGTAGCAAGATTAGAAGCGGTTAGGATATTTCTTGCATTTGCTTGTTTTAAAAGATTTAAATTATTTCAAATGGATGTCAAAACCGCATTTTTAAACGGGTATATAAAAGAAGAGGTTTATGTAGAACAACCCCCTGGTTTTATAAATGAGAAATATCCAAATTATGTTTATAAATTAGATAAAGTGCTTTATGGATTAAAACAAGCGCCTCGTGCTTGGTATGATCGATTAACTCAATATTTGTTAAAGCATGATTATAAAATAGGAAGTGCCGATTCTACACTCTTCATTAAGCAAATTGATCATGATTTAATTATTTTGCAAATTTATGTTGATGATATTATTTTTGGAGCCACTAATGAAGAGTTGTGTAATGAAATAGTTCAAATTATGAAAAATGAATTTGAAATGAGCATGGTAGGAGAACTTTCATATTTTCTAGGTTTTCAAATTACACAAAAATATGATGGTATCTTTATATGTCAATCCAAATATATTCATGATATGTTAAAAAGATTTGGATTTGAAAATCTTAAGCATGCAAACACTCCTATGAGTACTTCACAAAAATTAGGAAAAGATGAAAGTGGTGTGTACAACCCCGTACCCGTTGGGTAGGACCCTCCCCAGATAGCGGGGACCCATGGTGTCCTGTGATTGACTAGCATTGACCGGGGTGAGGTTAGGATCCATATTCTTAAATAAGCAAGGAATGGGGGTGCGAGTAGCGGAGTTTGGTGTGCGTTTAGAAAAGAGGGCTGCGGATAGCCATGTTTGGCTAGGTTTTTTTATAAAACCTAAAAAAATAAACTCAAAGAGAGGGCCCTTCCTTCCCAGCCGCAAGAGGAGCCGAGACCCCCCTTCCTGTTTGCGCGCGTCTAGGGCACGCCGCGGCCGATCCGCCGCCCGGAGCTCTCCTCCCCGTCGCCACCTGCAGAGACCGAGCCCCAGCTCTCCTCCCTGTCGCCGCCTGGAGCAGCCGCTTCTCCTTCCCCGTCGACCTAGAGTAAAGCCCGACCCCCGATCTCTCTCTCTCATCGCCGCCCATGGAAAAAAGAGGCCGATCCTTCTCCTCTCTCTCTCGTCGCCGCCTAGGGCAAAGGGCCGCTGTGCCCTATTCTTCCTGTCGCTGCCTCCCAACAACGTAAAGGCCGGGAGCTCCTCTCCTTCGGCCACTTGGAGCAAGGTTGGCCGGGAGCTCCTCTCCCGCGGCCATTTGGAGCTAGATCAGAGCGTGGACGGCCGCTATGGCCGCTATGGCCGCTGGACGTCGAGCTCGCGCAAGGTCTTCGGTTGCGACTCCGTCAAAAGCACGCATCAAGGGTAACGAATTTCTACTTGGGCAGGTGAAGCCTTCAATTCTCATACTTGCATGGAAGCTCCCCTCCACCATCAGGTGGAGGAGGTGTGCTCTCCGACGGGTTGATGTGCGCATCCCCGAAATTAACCACATTAGCGCCCGGAAGTGTGAGTACGGGTTTAGGCATTCTGTGTGAAGCCCATCCGGGTGTGTAGACCGGATTGGTGATGTTGCTGTGTGAAGCCCATCTGGGTGTGTAGACCGGATTGGTGATGTTTCTGTGTGAAGCCCATCCGGGTGTGTAGACCGGATTGGTGATGTTCTGGGGACCCCGAAGAAGACTCTGTGGAAGATATTTAGTATTTGCTCGTATTTATAAAATGTCGCCGCCTCGGGAAAGGGGTGTGGGCAATATTGCTCAGTTTGCTTCAATTGGCCGAGGTTCAGTTTGCTACCGCATGGCGAGGCGTTGGCGTACAGGTGTTGCAGAGCTAAGCGAAAGATAGCGGGCTTAAGCCCAAAGTTGTGCCGGTCCAAGAAGGCCTTATTTATTTATATTGTCGGCCTGCGTGCCGAAGTATGGAATGTATATTCCTGTAATCTGTGATGTCTGTGATGTGTATGTTTAGTTTATATTTTTATCGTAGGCGAGCGGAGTCCACGTAGACCCCTCGCCCGGTTGGGCCCAGAGGTTAGTTTGCCTGGATGTCCCTGAGGGTCTGCTATTAGCCATTCAGAACAGCGGAGTTATGTTGTTGGCACCTCAATTGGGGCTGCGTATAGTCAGACTGTTTGTCGGGATTACGCTATTGGCGGCCCGGACGAGGAACGCTATAAATAGACCCAAGAGAGCACCTTTAGGAGGGGGATTCGGTTTGGGATTTCCCCTTAGATGTTTTGGTTGGCCAAGAGAGTCCCCCAATGGTGCTTTGTCTCAGTCTTTGGCTTCGGAGGGGAAGTGCTTGTTAGTCTTCCGGGTGTGTGGTGGGACCTCCACGCTGAGGCCTTGGGTTCGTCCTTTGAGTTCCTAGTTTTGTGCTTAGATTGTTATCTTGAGCGAAGTAGGTGTGAGGCCACCCCTCTTTTGGGACCCCGAACTCCACAGAGACCAAGTCTTGTTCGCAAGATTTCGGTTTCAACACATGGTGCGGTGAGCGTGGAGAGTGGCCAACACAGAAAAGCTCGGGCGGACATCATGGCTAGAGAAGAGGAACTGAGTGATGACCAAGGTAATGCGCTGACACCCACGGGAGGGGTCTCGCAGTCTCAGTCCGAGGGATTCCGGCGAGAGTTTCGGCGGGAGGTCATGGAGACTTTGCGGCACACTTTCGCTGCGCGTGCCAAGTGCTCAACACCACCTGCCCCAGTTGATCGTGACGCCATCTTGGGGCGAGTGTTCATGTTTTAGGTTTTCGTTTTCCTTAATTTCCTTCCTTCTCATGTGAAAGATACTCAATGAAATATAATCCTTGTCAGGAGGTTGGGCAGAAGTATATAGGAAAAGGTTTAAGTACCTGCACGATGTCAAGTGTATCTTTCAATCGAACTTTAAAATATCTTTTAGAATCAGAAGGCTCTTGAAATCCGAGTAATTGCTGACCCCAATATCATGAGTAAAGCCAGAATCTGTCCTAAAATCTAACCCTGTCGATCGAATCATAGAAGTCACCTCATCCTTTGATTCCAATTCAAGCCCCATGTTCTCCAGTTTCCCTGTTCTAGTCCAAAATATTGGATGAGGGTTATTTCGGTCGAAGGAGAATGAGTGATATTGTCTGATTAATGTTATTATGCCGGAAAATATTCTACGTGCCAATTTTCTTCTGAACTTTTTTCTACTTGAAGTGATCCCGAAAAATGTATATACCATTTTTTCTCCCCTACAACATTCACTTTTGCACAAGCCAAATATACGTCATAAAGAAATTCTAGACGTAAGATGAAGAGATCTGGTACTAGCAACTAATGCTGTGTAGTGAATCATTGAGAGGTTTCGTGGTTCAATGTCATTTTTTTAGTAAGATGGAAAATGCAAAGTCTCTTCAACCGGATAAATGCTCATTTCGGAGGAGACATTGTCATCTCAGAGTTTTCTTGTGAGCATCTATTAACATCGTGTTTAAAACTTTTATTTTCTTGTATCAGTTAAGTCCAGGAAGCTCTACGCCACGGTTGTTGCCAAATAGGGATGACATAATGTCATAGAGAGAGTCAATTTACTCAAACGGTCTACCACAACAAAGATTATTTCCTTCCAGTGAGATCTAGACACTGCATTTACTGATATAGTCGTGAAAGGTGACCTGGAGCTTCTTCCAATAATAGAGTTGTTTGGGCAATTAAGTGGTTGTTATTCCTGAATGCCCACCAATTCCAGTGTCATGATGTAACTGTAATTAAAGTTTCTTAACTTCATCATCTCCAGTTACAAACTTTCACTTCCGCTTCAACACTCTATTAACACCCTGATATTCGGGCTTATATGTATTATCTTCTTTCTTCTTAACTAATTCTTCTATTATAAAATGTGACCCCAATAGCCTCATGTATGTTTGATTCTTTGCAATAGATAAGATGTCATAATTACTAGGGCTGCTAGTCGTGCCTCAACTTCCTGGTGTTAACTTCCTGGTGTTGTCTTGACAAACCATTTGCACCGTTGTTTTCACTACATTTTTCATATGCAAGTCATATCCCAGAAACTTGGTGATATATTTTTGGTGTTGTTGAGTGGTGTTTCTCCGCTTCATCAAATATTTTGACCATGATGGTTTGTGCTGATATAAAAATGTGTTCCTATCAGATAATGTCTCCAATTTTATAGCTAAAGCTATTACGAGCAGTTTTTCTCATAAATTGATAATGCGGCATTTCTAGGTCTTAAAGTCTTACTGAAATGCACAATAGGATGATGATCCTGAGTTAATATTGCTGCTACTCTCAGATTTGAAGCATGTGCCTCTACTATAAACGTCTTAGAGAAATATTGTAATGTCAGGATTGGAGGATTGCTGTCAGCTAATTTCAATTATTTGAATGCTTCTTTTGCTTCAATAGTTCACTGGAAAGATCACTTCTTCAATAGATTTGTCAGTAGTAGAGATATTAACTCATAGTTCATGAGATTTTTTTGTAATAGTAATTTAAATCTATGAAGCCTCTTAACTACCTAACTAAATTTGGAACTGGTCACTATAACATATCCTACATTTTCTTTGGATTAACTTCCACCCCATAAGCAAATACATAAAATAAATTAAGAATTAAGCGATGTGATATGTTAACCTCATAATAGAGCACCTCAATGATCACACTGGTGATACAGATAATATTAAAACGATAGTAAGTTAAATGTGCTAATCACTAGCCCAAATATTTTATTGACCGAGTTTTTGTCGAAGAAGGGTAAAATTGCATACGCTACTGCTAAGCTTTTTATTTAAGGTGCAAGTCCTTTTCAAAAATAAGGGTAAGAACCATACAGATTGTGTTTTACTTGATCTTATGGCCAGTTTTACACTTAACATTGAAGAAAGTTATTTACATCTCAAAATAGGCGGTGTTAGTACTTTTTACTTGGTTCAAGAATTGTGCGCTCAATAAGGCTTGGTCCGGCATGCACTATGATTTTGGCTTCACAAGGCTTCCGATTTTGTTTATCATGTCGCTCTTGCGATTTTGCCCCATTCTGTGAGCCCCGTTCTCATGAGATTCCGGGTTATGCCTAGATTATTTTACCCTATCCATTGTCGAGAAGTTGATAGCGTTTTAGAAGCTTGAACCCAATTGGGAAGGGCCGTATATTGTAAATGAGGCGCTCAGGTCCGGGGGATATCATCTCCAGGATGTGGAAGGGGTACCCCTCGGCCGGGCTAGAAGTGGAGATAACCTGAAAAAATTTTATCCTTAAAAGTTCTTTCCTTTTATATATATATAACTATTAAATTCTTTGACTATTGTGACTCATATGTTAGCTTGGTGACTAAAAGGTTGTATATGTTGGTGCTGGAATGCCCCAGATCGATTCCGCTCCCGGGCTCTCATCTAGACGGGGGGTCAGGTTGATCTCTGGAGAGGCTGGCAGGGGTTGTATATGTTGGTGCTGGAATGCCCCAGATCGATTCCGCTCCCGGGCTCTCATCTAGACGGGGGGTCAGGTTGATCTCTGGAGAGGCTGGCAAGGTTGGATATGTTGGTGCTGGAATGCCCCAGATCGATTCCGCTCTCGGGCTCTCATCTAGACGGGGGGTCAGGTTGATCTCTGGAGAGGCTGGCAGAGGTTGTATATGTTGGTGCTGGAATGCCCCAGATCGATTCCGCTCCCGGGCTCTCACCTAGACGGGGGGTTCAGGTTGATCTCTGGAGAGGCTGGTAAGGTTGGATATGTTGGTGCTGGAATGCCCCAGATCGATTCCGCTCCCGGGCTCTCACCTAGATGGGGGGTTCAGGTTGATCTCTGGAGAGGCTGACAAGGTTGGATATGTTGGTGTTGGAATGCCCCAGATCGATTCCTCTCCCGGGCTCTCACCTAGACGGGGGGTTCAGGTTGATCTCTGGAGAGGCTGGCAAGGTTGGATATGTTGGTGCTGGAATGCCCCAGATCGATTCCGCTCCCGGGCTCTCACCTAGACGGGGGGTTCAGGTTGTTCTCTGGAGAGGATATCAATGATGTGCTTTGAGAGTAACAAAATAATAGTATATGCTAAGGCTAGTAGGGCCTGGATTGCTCTGAGTGATCCCACTGTCAGGCTCTTATTAGCTGGCAGGGCAGGAAGGCCTCGTGGAGATGAATTGTTTTTGCTTCGAGTGATCCCGCTGTCAGGCTCTCACTAGCTGGCAGGGCTGGAAGGCATTCGAAGGAAAGTTGTTTTTGGAAAAGTGCCCCCGAGACGGTTCCACTGACCGAGCTCTCGCTAGCCGGCAGGGTGGGTATACCTATTGGGTTGACAATTTGAGAAATGTTGATTTTTGAAAAAGTGTCCCCGATACGGTTCCATGGACCGGGCTCTCGCTAGCCGGCAGGGTGGGTATACCTCGAGGGTTGATGGTTTGAAAAGATATTTTTGAAAAAGTGCCCCCCCCCCCCCCCCCCCCCCCCCCGAGCAGACCCGCTGACCAGGCTCTCACCTAGCTGGCAGGGCCGTAGGCTCACTCGATGGCGGGTCCCAAAGGCTTTAGCATATAAGGAATCAGTTACGCTTGATAAATTGATAGTTTTTCACTGACAATCGAAGTTCTTCAAGAATAGTTTTGAAAATAGAAGCTTAAGATAATAAATCCTACAATGGCGCAACCTTATTTGATTAGTTTTAGAAACAAAATCAGATTCATTTTGAATTGTTAATGCATGATTGTTTATGTAATCATTGTAGATAATAGTGAGCATTCTATTCCTCAGCACCATCAATCATCCTTGAGGCCCATTCCTGAATAACACAATATGCAACAGTAAAAAGAACTGCGATCTAAATTATGAGTTTGCTTGCTAATAGACATTAAGTGGCATGACATTCTGAGAACCTGAAGGGCATAGTATCTCTACCATAAAAAAGAAGGCATAGTGTATAACCAAGGTTGTTGACAACCAAATTGATCATTTGAAGGCAACAAAGGGAAAAGTTATCACATCAAGACAAATATGAGCACAAAAAAGAGAATCATCATCATTCATATGATTATATACCCATAATTTTTTTCGGGTCAGTTCCCACCCATCGGATACTTGGGGTTGGACATTTCTTTCCGAGCATGAGACACGCTCGCAAAGAGCGGGGATTGTGTACAACCCCGTACCCGTCGGGTAGGACCCTCCCCAGATAGTGGGGACCCGTGGTGTCCCGTGATTGACTAGCATTGACCGGGGTGCGGTTAGGATCCATATTCTTAAATAAGCAAGGAATGGGGGTGCGAGTAGCAGAGTTTGGTGTGCGTTTAGAAAAGAGGGCTGCGGATAGCCATGTTTGGCTAGGGTTTTTTATAAAACCTAAAAAAATAAACTCAAAGAGAGGGCCCTTCCTTCCCAGCCGCAAGAGGAGCCGAGACCCCCCTTCCTGTTCGCGCGCGTCTAGGGCACGCCGCGGCCGATCCGTCGCCCGGAGCTCTCCTCC
The DNA here is from genome assembly GCA_033032865.1 of Dactylorhiza incarnata. Lineage (NCBI taxonomy): Eukaryota > Viridiplantae > Streptophyta > Magnoliopsida > Asparagales > Orchidaceae > Dactylorhiza > Dactylorhiza incarnata. The sequence continues at coordinate 4,831,753 of JAWHQI010000130.1, forward strand.
CCGTCGCCACCTGCAGAGACCGAGCCCCAGCTCTCCTCCCTGTCGCCGCCTAGAGCAGCCGCTTCTCCTTCCCCGTCGACCTAGAGCAGATCCCGACCCCCGATCTCTCTCTCTCGTCGCCGCCCATGGAAAAAGGAGGCCGATCCTCCTCCTCTCTCTCTCGTCGCCGCCTAGGGCAAAGGGCCGCTGTGCCCTATTCTTTCCGTCGCTGCCTCCCAACAACGTAAAGGCCGGGAGCTCCTCTCCTGCGGCCATTTGGAGCAAGGTTGGCCGGGAGCTCCTCTCCCGCGGCCATTTGGAGCTAGATCAGAGCGTGGACGGCCGCTATGGCCGCTGGACGTCGAGCTCGCGCAAGGTCTTCGGTTGCGACTCCGTCGAAAGCACGCGTCAAGGGTAACGAATTTCTACTTGGGCAGGTGAAGCCTTCAATTCTCATACTTGCATGGAAGCTCCCCTCCACCATCAGGTGGAGGAGGTGTGCTCTCCGACGTGTTGATGTGCGCATCCCCGAAATTAACCACATTAGCCCGGAAGTGTGAGTACGGGTTTAGGCATTCTGTGTGAAGCCCATCCGGGTGTGTAGACCGGATTGGTGATGTTGCTGTGTGAAGCCCATTCGGGTGTGTAGACCGGATTGGTGATGTTTCTGTGTGAAGCCCATCCGGGTGTGTAGACTGGATTGGTGATGTTCTGGGGACCCCGGAGAAGACTCTGTGGAAGATATTTAGTATTTGCTCGTATTTATAAAATGTCGCCGCCTCGGGAAAGGGGTGTGGGCAATATTGCTCAGTTTGCTTCAATTGGCCGAGGTTCAGTTTGCCACCGCATGGCGAGGCGTTGGCGTACAGGTGTTGCAGAGCTAAGCGAAAGATAGCGGGCTTAAGCCCAAAGCTGTGCCGGTCCAAGAAGGCCTTATTTATTTATATTGCCGGCCTGCGTGCCGAAGTATGGAATGTATATTCCTGTAATCTGTGATGTCTGTGATGTGTATGTTTAGTTTATATTTTTATCGTAGGCGAGCGGAGTTCACGTAGACCCCTCGCCCGGTTGGGCCCAGAGGTTAGTTTGCCTGGATGTCCCTGAGGGTCTGCTATTAGCCATTCAGAACAGCGGAGATATGTTGTTGGCATCTCAATTGGGGCTGCGTATAGTCAGACTGTTTGTCGGGATTACGCTATTGGCGGCCCGGACGAGGAACGTTATAAATAGACCCAAGAGAGCACCTTTAGGAGGGGGATTCGGTTTGGGATTTCCCCTTAGATGTTTTGGTTGGCCAAGAGAGTCCCCCAATGGTGCTTTGTCTCAGTCTTTGGCTTCGGAGGGGAAGTGCTTGTTAGTCTTCCGGGTGTGTGGTGGGACCTCCACGCTGAGGCCTTGGGTTCGTCCTTTGAGTTCCTAGTTTTGTGCCTAGATTGTTAGCTTGAGCGAAGTAGGTGTGAGGCCACCCCTCTTTTGGGACCCCGAACTCCACAGAGACCAAGTCTTGTTCACAAGATTTCGGTTTCAACATGGTGTTTCAATTGAGCAAACCCTTTATAGAAGTATGATAGGATCTTTATTGTATTTAACCGCCTCTAGACCTGACATTATGTTTGTCGTTTGTTTATGTGCTAGATTTCAGGCTAATCCTAAAGAGTCACATTTAAAAGCGGTGAAACGCATCTTTCGATATCTTATAGGAACATCTAAATTAGGATTATGGTATCCTCATAATGATTCCTTTATTTTACATGGTTTTTCGGATTCAGATTATGCGGGATGTTCTTTAGATAGGAAAAGCACTAGTGGCACTTGTCATTTTATCGGCCCTTCACTTATTTCATGGTCGAGTAGGAAACAGAATTCTGTTGCCCTCTCTACTACCGAGGCCGAATATATTGCACTAGGTAGTTGTTGTGCCCAAGCTCTTTGGATGTCACAAACATTAGAAGACTTTGGCATGCAACAAAGTAGTATAGAATTAAAGTGTGATAATAAAAGTGCTATAGACTTAACTAATAATCCCGTATTACACTCTAGATCTAAGCATATAGATGTCCGACATCATTTTATAAGGGATCATATTAAGAAGGGTAATATAAAAATCAACTTTATAGGCACGGAAAATCAACTAGCGGATATATTCACTAAACCGTTACCGGATTCCCGTTTTTCTATGCTTAGGCTAGAATTGGGAATCCTAGACATTTCACAATGATTATATCACTATTTAAAACCTATAAAAAATTGAAAACATCACAATAGCCTTACATTTTAAAAAGAAAAACTAAATGTTAACATAAACATTCACCACATCAATCATGTCCAAATCTTAAAAATTATTACAGAATTTTAATAAAAGGGTACTCAAAAAGTCTCAAAATAGAAGTTCACAAAATTAGGAAGAGATCTGGGCTGGGCAGCTGTCGGATGGCGATAGTGAGCTGTTGGATGGCGATATCCCCCAGAACTCTGTTTCAATCAGACTCCTCCTCATTCCGACTACCTGCTCCACTGCTTTCAGGAATATCAAAATCTGATCTCCTTACTACTGTCTTCCTCCGTCCACTGCTTTCAGGAATATCAAATTCTGTTTTACACTAATTTGTTCAATACCTGATTCTATAAATGTTCATATGAGATTTTTTGTATCTTGCATAAAGGATTCTTCTTGTGTTATTATTCAAAACAATAGCTTACCACATGATTAAGCTGTTCAATCTTAACTTATCATTGTGATGACACTTTCATATAGTAATTACGAATTGTTTTCGCATGCCTCAAAGTATAAGAAATCTTTTATCTATGACAATGAGCAATCACAAACACTTACTTTGGTAATACATGTTAATGAAATTTATTTTATACATACATCATGATTGATCGAACATAACACAATACATTTCATAAATGTCACCTTCACCTTTGATACTTGGCACTTATTCAAATTTTACCATTTATGGCATGCAAGTGAATTCGGAGATCCTTCACATTTATGAATCCTCAAAACAAAAAAAGGAGGAAAATTCAAATGCAAAACATTCATTTTGCCAAAAATGTTGAAAGACATAAAAAAAAATTGATTGAAAAGGATCCTCCACCAAGCACTACTTAGCCTCCTGATAAGTCTTAATGAGCATTGTGAGGTTAAGCACCTTGGAAAGAATTGTAAAGTGTCTTGCAAAAACAAAATGGTCCTTTTATGTATATTTGCAAAGTTTTTGGTTCAAAAGTATGTGCTTTATGTATATTTATGTTATGTTTACCAATTCCATGGTCATGTATATTTTAAATATATTCATATGTATTCTTTCTCAAAGTATCACTACTACACTTCATTGTTATTTATAAAATTTCTTCTTATGAGAATTGGACTGAAACGATTCAATATTCTATATCCTCCCGTGTCTCTCTCTGATAATTGAAATTGAATCTCATCATGGTTAAGTATATTTGCTTCTATACATTATAACACATCACTAGAATGCTTAGCCTCATCTCTATGATTCCTTATCTCGATATTCTATCAATTACAAAGCTTCCGCTAGTATACTCCAATTTTTCCCTATATTCTTTCTAATTTTCTAAAAGCTCTCTATAATCTATTAACAACGTTTGATAATATCAAAGGGGGAGAAGATAATAAGAAATCACTAATCACTTAAATCACTTAAAATACTAAATTAATTCAGTAAGCATACATGTAGGGGGAGTTTATATGTAGGGGAGAATATTTTTAGACGGAGCTAATATTAAGGGGGAGATCATATTAAGGGGAAGATCATGGAGATCTTACGTTCACACTTGTACACACATAATGTATTTTTCACTATCTCTATAGGATTTATTCGATTTTTTATAAGGATTTGTTATTATCAAAAGGGGGAGATTATTGGAGCATGCGTTCCGCACTCGTCCGGTTTGAGAATAACAAATCTCGAATGTATTTGATCCTATTTTTTATTAATGGTGTGCAGATAACAGGTGCAAGAATAACATGTTTTCAATTGGAGCAAAATGACATTTTCCAGAAATTTGAGCTATCGGATTTCCGACAGCCCTATCGGATTTCCGACAACGTGTTTATTTGATATCTGCGCAACGGTTAAGAGCTATCGGATTTCCGATATCGCTAAAGGATTTCCGACAGCCCACGATCTTCCAATAACGCTAGGACGTGCAGCAGTTACCATAGCTAATGGATATCCGACAGTGCTATCGGATATCTGACAGCCCACGTCTCAACCACGACCTCAACTTCACGCAGAAACTTTGTTTTAGTGGGACACGTGGCAGCTTCTGGAGATATCGGATTCCAGCGACAGTAGCTATCGGATGGCGACAGCTCTTTTTCTTAAAAGAGTTCAAAACTTCGTGGAATTCAGTTCTTGAGATTTCCAGACCTTCTTCCAGAGTGCATTCGAACCAGAAAGCTCTAGAACTCCATCAACTCCCATTTGTGCTTGAAGGATTGAGATTGAAGACGAGATCGGACGCACTTCTACATCAACGATCATCTCGAGGCTTCAACCTTCCTTTCAGAGATCTGAATTTCTAGGGAGTTGTTCTTTTCATTTTGTATTTCATTCACATTTACTTTTCACTTTGTAATCGTTGTAGAAATCGTCGTCTTGCGTGCGACGTTTAAGTCCTTGCGCGGCTTAGGGGAAAATCGCTTCCTTGTGCGGAGCGTCCAAGTCCTTGCGTGGCTTGGTAGGAAATCGTGTCCTTGTGTGCTACGTCTAGATCTTGGGAAGATCTAGAGGGTAGGCTTGGGCTTGATCTAGGGAGAGACAAGTGATAGCCTTCCGATCATTGGGAGAAGGATTGGTAAAATCAAAATTATTGAAATTTATATTATCATATTTGTGCATTGATCTTAAGCATTGTTAAGATCATTTTATTGTATGTAAATTTCATGATTAATATAATTATGCTTCTTTCATTAAATGCAAATTTGGTTGAGTTTTTCAAAAATATTAGAGATGTTGAAGAATTTTTGCTGTGTGAAATTTTTTTAGATTTGGGATAGGAAGATTTTTGTGAAATTAAAATTCTCGGAAACAAAATTTTTTTAGCTATCGGATATCCGATAGGTGGTATCGGAAATCCGACAACAACAACAACAACACTCAAGCCTTTATCCCACCATAGTGGGGTCGGCTATATGGATCCTCTGTCGCCATTGCGCCCTATCTTTAAGCATAGTCTCATTAATGCCTAAGTACATCATGCCTAAGTACATCATAGTATCGGAAATCCGACAGTGCCAGAATTTTTCTTTGTTTTTTTTTTAAATTTTCCTTATTTCTTATGCAGTTATGTCTTCTAGTTGGAGATCGAGAAGGGGTGAGTCAGGAGATGCGCATTCCTCTTATCAAAGTTTCCTGGGCATAGAAAAGGCCTAAATTGGAGTTTCAAAGGTTGTAGAATTCGATCTCCTAAGACATGAACGAGTATATTATATGCTTGCGGAGGCAGGTATACTTTCTGTTATTATCCAAGATATTTTCTCCTCATTTTTAGTCCGAGAATTTTATATTCATCTGGAGGATCCTGCATATACCGATTTGAATGGAGGAGTGAGATCCAAAATTCAAGGGCAATATGTGGAGATCACTCTATTTGATTTAAGAAGTGAGTTTGGTCTAATGGAAAGTGAGAATATCTTGGATATAGTGGAAAACTATAGACTTGAGAGAGATTGGACGTTAATGAACATGTCTTTGCATGAAAATTCCACCAAAAACCTCATATCCACAAATGAAGAAGTGTGCAAAGACATGCAAAGACATGTTCATAAACAAGTGGCAACAATCTCCAAGATAAAATTTTTGATCTATCCAAGGGTATTTCTTGTATAGGATATGCTGGATAATCGCACCCAAAGGGAGAGTGTGTGCCTTTTTCCACTCCGGATTTTTGAGGCGATATGTATAACGAATCATAGATAACAGAAGATCGGCCACATCAAATAACTCCTTCTCCACTATAAAATAAGTCACAAGACTAAGTTGAGCCGTAATACTATGCGTATCACCGGACTTCAACATAATCGTGTGCCTTAGTATATCTTGTACAAGACGAGCATCGTCTGTCAATGTCGTCATAGTGGATATGAGGTTTTTGGTGGAATTTCCATGCAAAGACATGTTCATTAACTTCCAATCTCTCTCAAGTCTATAGTTTTCCACTATATCCAAGATATTCTCACTTTCCATTAGACCAAACTCACTTCTTAAATCAAATGGAGTGATCTCCACATATTGCCCTTGAATTTTGAATCTCACTCCTCCATTCAAATCGGTATATGCAGGATCCTTCAGATGATTATAAAATTCTCGGACTAAAAATGAGGAGAAAATATCTTGGATAATAACAGAAAGTATACTTGCCTCCGCAAGCATATAATATACTCGTTCATGTCTTGGGAGATCGAATTCTACAACCTTTGAAACTCCAATTTGGGCCTTTTCTATGCCCGAGAAACTTTGATAAGAGGAATGCGCATCTCCTGACTCACCCCTTCTCGATCTCCAACTAGAAGACATATCTGCATAAGAAATAAGGAATTTTTTTTTAAAAAAAACAAAGAAAAATTCTGGCACTGTCGGATTTCCGATACCACCTATCGGATATCCGATAGCTAAAAAATTTTTGCTTCCGAAAATTTTATTTTCACAAAAATCTTCCTATCCCAAATCTAAAAAATTTTCACACAGCAAAAATTCTTCAACATCTCTAATATTTTTGAAAAATCAAAACTTTAGTGCAAAACACTATTCATCATCTTCTTCCTATAACACTTCAAATTTTTTTTGATCATCATCTTTTTCCTAAATCTGATAACTATGAACTTCTAGATCTACACAAAAACAATAAGAACGAAAGGAAACTCATGTTTCAAAACATAAAATAACAAAAATTTCTAATTTCACCTACAAAAAAACAAGATCTACATCTCTTCTACAACCCAAGATCTAAAATATCTAGATCTACTAAACCTTCTACATTTTATCTTCAAAAAACTCCATGAAAATCAAGAGGAATATGAGAATCACAAAACTATTGGAGAAATTTTAACCAAAACTTGAAAAACCAACAAATCTCACCTTAGATCTGAAGTTTTCCGGCACCTGGAGCTCTAGATCTCGAAATTTCTCCTCAAACTAAAGTGAAGTGTCAGTCAAAAGATGAAACACGTCTTTTTATCCTTTCTGAGCTATCGGATGGCGACAGCTAGCTATCGGAAATCCGACAGCTCTAAAAAAAAAAAAATTTTATCTGTATAATTTTCTGAGAATTTTGGTATCTTGCATAAAGGATTCTTCTTGTGTTATTATTCAAAACAAAAGCTTTCCACATGAATATGATGTTCAATCTTAACTTATCATTGTGATGACACGTTCATCTAGTAATTACGAATTGTTTTCGCATGCCTCTAAGTATAAGAAATCTTTTATCTATGACAATGAGCAATCACAAACACTTACTTTGGTAATACATGTTAATGAAATTTATTTTATACATACATCATGATTGATCGAACATAACAAAATACATTTCATAAATGCCACCTTCACCTTTGATACTTTGCACTTATTCAAATTTTACCATTTATGGCATGCAAGTGAATTCAGAGATCCTTCACATCTATGAATCCTCAAAACAAAAAAGGAGGAAAATTCAAATGCAAAACATTTATTTTGCCAAAAATGTTGAAAGACATAAAAAAATTGAAAAGGATCCTCCACCAAGCACTACTTAGCCTCCTGATAAGTCTTAATGAGCATTGTGAGGTTAAGCACCTTGGAAAGAATTGTAAAGTGTCTTGCAAAAACAAAATGGTCCATTTATGTATATTTGCAAAGTTTCTGGTTCAAAAGTATGGGCTTTATGTATATTTATGTTATGTTTACCAATTCCATGGTCATGTATATTTTAAATATATTCATATGTATTCTTTCTCAAAGTATCACTACTAGACTTCATTGTTATTTATAAAATTTCTTCTTATGAGAATTGGACCGAAACGATTCAATATTCTATATCCTCCCGTGTCTCTCTGATAATTGAAATTGAATCTCATCATGGTTAAGTATATTTGCTTATATACATTATAACACATTACTAGAATGCTTAGCCTCATCTCTATGATTACTTATCTCAATATTCTATCACTTACAAAGCTTCCGCCAGTATACTCTGACTCTCCCTATATTCTTTCTTATTTTCTAAAAGATCTCTATAATCCTCTTTCCTCGTCTCTATTAACATCTTTTGCTAATATCAAAGTGGGAGAAGATAATAAGAAATCAATTAAATCACTTAAAATACTAAATTAATTAAGTAAGCATACATGTAGGGGGAGTTTATATGTAGGGGAGAATATTTTTAGAAGGAGCTAATATTAAGGGGGAGATCATATTAAGGGGGAGATCATGGAGATCTTAAGCTCACACTTGTACACACATAATATATTTTTCATTATCTCTATAGGATTTATTCGATCTCTTTTTATAAGGATTTGTTATTATCAAAATGGGGAGATTGTTGGAGCATGCGTTCCGCACTCGTCCGGTTTGAGAATAACAAATCCCGAATGTATTTGATCCTATTTTTAATTAATGGTGTGCAGATAACAGGTGCAAGAATAACATGTTTTCAATTGGAGCAAAATGACATTTTCCAGAAATTTGAGCTATCGGATTTCCGACAGCCCTATCGGATTTCCGACAGCGCGTTTATTTGATCTCCGCGCAACGGTTAGGAGCTATCGGATTTCCAATATCGCTATCGGATTTCTGACAGCCCACGATCTTCCAATAACGGCAGGACGTGCAGCAGTTACCTTAGCTAACGGATATCCGACAGTGCTATCGGATATCCGACAGCCCACGTCTCAACCACGACCTCAACACCACGCAGAAACTTCGTTTTAGTGGGACACGTGGCAGCCTCTGGAGATATCGGATTCCAGCGACAGTAGCTATCGGACGACGACAACTCTTTTTTCTTAAAAGAGCTCAAAACTTCGTGGAATTCAGTTCTAGAGATTTCCAGACCTTCTTCCAGAGTGCATTCGAACCAGAAAGCTCCAGAACTCCATCAACTCCCATTTGTGCTTGAAGGATTGAGATTGAAGACGAGATCGGACGCACTTCTACATCAACGATCATCTCGGGGCTTCAACCTTCCTTTCAGAGATCTGAATTTCTAGGGAGTTGTTCTTTTCATTTTGTATTTCATTCACATTTACTTTTCACTTTGTAATCGTTGTAGAAATCGTCGTCTTGCGTGCGGCGTCTAAGTCCTTGCGCGGCTTAGGGGAAAATCGCTTCCTTGTGCGGAGCGTCCAAGTCCTTGAGTGGCTTGGTAGGAAATCGTGGCCTTATGTGCTACGTCTAGATCTTGGGAAGATCTAGAGGGTAGGCTTGGGCTTGATCTAGGGAGAGACAAGTGATAGCTTTCCGATCCTTGGGAGAAGGATTGGTAAAATCAAAATTATTGAAATTTATATTATCATATTTGTGCATTGATCTTAAGCATTGTTAAGATCATTTTATTGTATGTAAATTTCATGATTAATATAATTATGCTTCTTTCATTAATTGCAAATTTGGTTGGTTAATCTTTAACTTAGAAATTTGTGTTTGGTTTAATACAAAAATTACATTGGTTTGAAATTGTTTACAAGTAATTTCTTAGAAAAGTAAAATCTGTTTAAAATTTTATTAAGTAAAAATTATAATTTAAACACACCCTTATTCACCCCCCCCCCTCTAAGGGCATCACATGATCCAACAGGACCGACGCCAACCGAAGATCTAAGCCTAGCTGGGTGCAGAAGCTGACAAACTCATCACTTGCAAATTGTGGCCCATTGTCTGTGACAATGGCTAGTGGAAGCTCATGCCGACAGATTATTCCCCCCCATATAAAATTTCTTACTACCTGGGAGGTTACCTTAGCCAGCGCTTTCACCTCCAGCCACTTTGAGAATTAGTCAATTATCACGAGCAAGAACTTCCTTTGTCCGCTAGCTTGAGGGAAAGGACCCACCAGGTCCAGCCCCCATATTGCCAATGGGCATGGTGCTGTAATGGTCCGGAGCCTCTAAGCGGGTAGGAGAAGAGCACTTCTTTGCGAACTCCGCCGCATCCTTACTGAGGGTAGCCAGAAGTAACCTTGCCTCAACACCCTTCCATCCAGGGTCCTGCTCCCCGAGTGGTTGTCGCACTCCCCCGAATGGATCTCCTCCAGAACACTTGGAGCTTACTCCTCCGATACGCAATGGGCTAGGTGTAAGACCCCCCCTCCCCTTACTAGGAGGGTTACCCAGGTCTTGTGCCCAGAACCACCGCCTTACGGATGACACCAACACACGGATTAGTCGCCACCGCAAGACGCCAATTCTGTCATCTAGTACGATCATTTAATCTTTAGGCCAATAGAGAAATAAGAGTATGAAATAGTTGTTGAAAATGTTAAAGTGGAAGTTTGTGAAGTTGGCGGTCTGGGGGGAGACCGCGTGGTCTGGTCTGACCGCTCGGTCTTGCGGTATCCTCTGGCGGTCTGACCTCTCTGGTCTAGTAGCGGGCTTCTCGGCGTGACCGCTGTTCTTCTGTCCAAGGGTGCCGAGGTGTGGCCACGCTGTCTGGTCGTGTGACCGCGTGGCGGAGCAGGTTTCTGCCTGGTATGGGCGGCGCGTGGTCTGGTGCTTGTGACCGCGTGGTGCGGGCAGCCCGGTCTGGAGGCTGTCTGGGTTCTTTGTGGTGCGCGCAAACTAAAGTCTTCTTAGTCACGCGGTCTCCGGTTTGTGTTCATATGGCTGGTCTTTTGGCGATCAGCTGGTATATGCGGTCACAGGTGTTTGATCGACTTAGCGGGCTGTGCCCTAGTCGGTCTGGTGTGTTCGTGGTCTCTGGAGGAGGTCGGGTAGCGAACATAGGTGGTGAGCGACATGACCGGGCGAGTTGTCATGATCGCGCGGCTTCTGTTGAATTCGGCGAGCTCACTAAGCAGGAGGATCTTTTGCTGGCCACGCGGGTTGACCGGTCTGGTCGCGCGATCAAGGGGTGGTGATCCTATCTCATAGGGTGGTGACTGAATCAGGTCTCACGCCTATAAATAGGAGCCACTGTAGCAGCAAAAATATCGCACCAAGTGTAAGCTGAGCTCGCGATCTGTTCTTGCGGTCTGTTTTTTGTGACTGGCTGATTAGCTGATCGAACTTGTTTTGTGCAGCTTCTGCGGATTGTGCGGGTAGCAGCGGTCACCTCCTCTTCTGAAGGTGTTCGGGCGGTCTCGCGGCTTGCAGTGCGGGTTGCTGGAGTTTGGGAGGATCAGTGGAGTTCGGGAGTTCGCGTGGTTCTCAGTTGGTGTTGTTCAAGGCCCAGGCAGGCAGTTCGGGCGGTCTTGTTTTCTAGCCGAGCGGACTGTCAGGTCGGGCGGTCAGGCGGTCTCAGTTAGTCAGACCGCTGGTTTTCCTTTCTGCTGCTTTTCTCTTCTGTTTTTGTGTACTGGCGAAATCATGTCTCGCCATGTATACCTCGCCCTGTAATGAAGAACTTTGCTTGATCAATAAAGATTGTGTTTGCTTCATGTGCTTCAGGTTGATTGGCTTGAACTTTTAGTTATACAATTCCTGCTCACTCCTAGATCTACGGAAAATTTCACATGGTATCAGAGGCAGGTTGGAGTGGATAGAGCAGTGAATAACTAAAAGTTGCCATCGCCTTTGTGAAGAAGGAACCAGTGGTAGAGCCATGGAAGCAAGGTGTCTTGGAATTGAGATGCTTACATCGACTAACTTTAAGAAGTGGAAGTCGTGTATGCAAAGTTATCTTCTGGGTGAGGACCTCTGGGAGGTAGTTGGAGGAGAGAGCACGGAGGAAGTTATTCTGATTGGGGATAACGGTCATGAGGTGAGGAACTGGAGGCGGATTAATGCCAAAGCAGAGTTCGCCCTGAAGAGGGCAATATCACCTGACCTATTTGATCAGACCTTGGGGTGTGGATCAGCTGCAGAGATCTGGAGAGCCCTGGATGGGCGGTTTATTAAGAAAAATGTGGCGAGACTTCAATTCCTAGAGAATGAGCTGGCCAGATCGGCTCAAGGTGACCTTTCTATCTCTACGTTCTTCTTGAATATGAAGAACTTGTGCGCCGAGATTTCAGCACTGGATCCTGATGAGCCAATTTCTGAGGCGAAACTGAAGAGGCACATCATCTGTGTCTTGCGGAAGGAATATGTTGCCTTTGTGACAGGTAGTTGAGTAGACTTCAACACGGCCATTTCAAACCCCTAAGCTACTGATGAAACAGTAAGTTTTATAATCTGTGTGAATTCAGTAATTCCATTTGAACAAATCAGGTCTTCTAGTTTGGGACAAATCAGCCGTCTCTGCTGGAGCTGGAAAATCTGCTTGCTTCGCAGAAGAGTCTGGCAAGGCAGATATCGGGGGTGTTAGTGTCTGGGGGAGATGGCAAAGTTCTCTTCACGGGAAAGAAGAAGAAGTGGGATAAGAAGAAGACCGTTGGAGGAGGCAATGGGCCTTCAACTTCTGGACAGCAGGAGAGGGGCTATGCTCCTAAGGCTGAAGGGAAGAAGAAGGGAGAAGGTCCCAAGTGCTTCAGTTGCCGAAAGGCTGGTCACATCAGGAAGGATTGCCGGGTGAATCTTCAGCCGGGGCATGCTGTGTAACATCCCGACTTTGAAAAGGGGTCTATCCGGTTCAGTTGAACCCTTGGAGGAATCTAGGCTGGGTCATCAGGCAATCACGACCCGACCTTCACCACATAGAGGTAATCATTTAGAGAAATGACTATTTTCAGTGTCGTAGCGCGTCACGACGACGCAGTTTTAGAACAGTGAGCATACGTGCTCCGAATCGACTTCCGTCAGTTGCGTTAGACTCGTATAGGTGATACGAGTGCAACAGAATTCGTTCCGTTTCGATCCGAGGTCATTTGGTGAAAGTGACCGTTTTGAGTACCGTAGCGCGTCACGACGACGCAGTTTTAGAATATGAAGTATGCGTGCTCCGAATCGACTTCCATTAGTTGCGTTAGACTAGCGTAGTCAACTCAAGGGTATCGGGACTCATTACGCTCGAATCTGAGGTCATCTAGCAGAAGCGACCGTCGTAGGTCACGTCGTTCAACACGGCCATCACGAAACACTTTTGAGCAAATGGTCCAAATCGACTGCAGTCGGTTGAGTTGAATTAATATGACATATACCAGCGTGATGCAATTTGTTTCATTCAATTTCAAGGAGAGTCGAGAAAAAAATTGGACGAAATAAGTCGTTAGGAGTTACGCGTCGACTCGAGCAAATAACTACTAGTAAATATGCTCGGAATCAACACTAATTGATCCCATTGGATTCGTATTGTTGACACGAACAAATTGACATTCTCTGCACATTTTCTCCCATGCTCACTTTGGGACTTATGAATATATATATATACATTTATATGTATAAAGATATACGTTTATATATATATATATAAGATTATATATATTGATATAGAAAATAGTAATAACAAAAAACAAAACTGTAGGCGGAAAACCAGGGGCGGAATCCACAGTCTCCCCTCCTTCTTATACGCAGCGCCGGGACCTCTTAAGGGGGGGTGGGGGGAGATCGAGCTTGCCTCGGGGCTTCACCTCTTCTTCTCTCATGGCCTCGGGGCTTCACCTCTTCTTCTCTCATGGCCTCGGGGCTTCACCTCTTCTTCTCTCATGGCTCACGACAAGAGCTTGACTCCTCCACTGCTCTCCTTCTTCCTTGAGTTAATGGCAAATCAAGCGGGGTGGGGTCTCGACTCATCACGGAGGGCCTGCGATCGGCAACCCATGAGGCTGAGATCCAAGTTATCCTTCTCCTTCTCTGATTACAGTAACTCTTAACCTCTTCTTCCCTCTGGTTCTATAATTAGTTCAATGTTAAGAATGGTGATTTTATTGGTGGAGATTTAATCGTTCCCTCGATTACTGGATAAGAATTTCATCAAACTTTTAGCAAATTAGGAAGAAAAAAAAAAGAAAAAAAAATCAGGAGTCCTCATGGTTCCCTAGTTTTGACTAGCACCTTATCTTCTCTCTCTCTCTCTCCATCTTCTTAGTCCCTCTATCTCTTATCGTTCCCTGGTGTCGTGCTTGTGGAGCGAATGGACGCCATTGCCGACAATGAAATCAAAAGGGCTGGTTTTGCGTGGCTCGTCTGAGGTCAATTGAGTCCCCCTCTTCTTCTCGGTTCTCAATAAACTCTAACCCAACTTAGCGTTTATGATGGTGTTTTATTATGGCAGAGGTGGATTGCAAGTTATGCCATAAGTTCTTCAACCCCTTCTTCTTCATCTTCATTCTACCTCTCCCCTCTTCTTATTTCTATTAATTTTTCTACCTTCTGTATGGGGCTTTCTTTATTTAAAGGGGGTCGACTGCTATCCTGTTAATGGGGGCATCGGGTTGCACTTCCTGATATCTTGATGGTTTCAATCTTGTAAGAGCAGAGTTTCTCTAAATTAATTTCGAGGATGGGTTCATAGACTGTAATAAGCAACAATGATTTTATCATTATTTTGGGGGTTTAAACTTGAAGGGGTCGACTATTGTGTTTGAGAGATTATAAGGGGATAATATATTGAAATCTACTGTTAGGGCTATTGTGGGCTGGACTCACAGTAGTTAGCTTCAGTGGGTAAAAGCTTGGGAATAACTGGATGAGGGTTTCTAGCTTCCACTTCCTTTTCTCCTTTTTCCCTTCTCAAGCACTTTTATTCTTTCCTCCTTTTTCAGATATAATAAATGTTGGTTATTTATGGTAATTTTGTGCCTCCGTGGGATGAATTGAAAAGTGCCGATATGAATGGTTTGGAGGATTGTTATGGCGACCCACATACTTTAATTCCTAATTCTAATTCAGACTTAGGGCTACCTTCTCCATTCAGTCTTGTAAGTTTTACTAATTTTATTGGTATAAGCTGAAGAAATAATTAGTTATGCTTAACTGGGGTGGACAAATTTCGGATGCTCACCCCAATCACTTCAGGTTATTACCCATCATCTTAGAGGAAATCATGAGCATGGTTGCGGACATTGCATAAAAGGGTTGCATGAAAATTCTCTCTCCCTCTCCCTCTCTCTTTGCATCTTCCCGGCATTTGATTGGAATAAGTGGGTGGGCTTCTGTACAAAAGAGGTTGGATCAAATCATTATTTCTCCTGACACTACCCTCTTCTCTTTCTCTTATGCCTCGACCCCTTCTTCTAATATTTCTTGATTAGAAATACGAGAGGTATGCAAGCCGTTATGAGGAGCCCTATGCATAAGAGCGCCATCAGGTGGGATTTTGCTTATGCAATTTATTTATCATCCCCTTAGTGTTATAAAACGTTAATATATGATGATGACACCTCCCACCATTTAAGTCCCAGGGATTGAACCCTGGGAGAGATGTAATTCTTGGTTTTGGTTTCTTTCTTCAAGCGAGGGAGAACACTTGAGATTTTGTATTCCTATGGGCTACCTTAACCAAGACTTTATTTACGTCAACTGATGATTATATTTTTCTAGTTGGGTAAATTTACAAGTTTAGCATACCGTGAGTTTTTGCAGGGAATTTCATGTCTCTCTTTCTATTCTCAAATTTGACATGGCTTGACTTGAACTTTGACATTGTCTTATTGTCTTAGTTCAATCATGACTCAATTACTTGATGATAATCGATTTGAATACTTATTTTCGGTTTGATGAAATGTTGCCTTCGAGAAGTAATTCCTATGGGAATGAAATGTTGCCTTTGAGAAGTAATTCCTACGGGAATGAAATATTGCCTTCGAGGAGTTATTCCTACGGGAATGAAATGTCGCTTTCGAGAAGAAATTCCTACGGGAATGAAATGTTGCCTTCGAGGAGTAATTCCTACGGGAATGAAATGTTGCATTTGAGAAGTAATTCCTACGGGAATGAAATGTTGCCTTCGAGGAGTAATTGCTACGGGAATGAAATAGTGCCTTCGAGAAGTAATTCCTACGGGAATGAAATGTTGCCTTTGAGAAGTAATTCCTACGGGAATGAAATGTTGCCTTCGAGAAGTAATTCCTACGGGAATGAAATGTTGCCTTCGAGAAATATTCCTACGGGAATATATTGTGCCTTCGGGAATTATTCCTCCGGGAATATAAAAGGTGCCTTGCGAGAATGTCGGATGGCCTATGAGTTTTACTCTAAGGCAACCCGCACGACGGACGGTCTGGGAGGGCAACCCGTGCGAAACTTATAGAACTACGTGGGCCTGAGACCGTATGCAGGGTGATACGAAGTACGTAGGCGGTGGTCGTGAGAAGACTGCCTCGACCCAATAAGAGTCCAGATATCCCCTCCCTTATAAATGTTATATTATGTCTGTTTGTTAGTAGGGGTTGGATTCTGTTCGTGGTTCTAATAACTTGTCTTTGGCACAGGTGACAAGTGCGGATGAGTGACATCATCTGTGTGTGGATGAAGCCACAGAGCAGGCTACGTCAGGTACAAGTCATTGAGCCGCATTCTCTCTTATTGTGTCCTATCTCATGATATCTATATATTTGGCTATGAAGCATTGATTGATAGGACTAAATGCGGCGGAGATACTGCAATTATCCATACAGGTCTTGAGTTTGAGGTTTCTGTGATGATTAATCTTCCGCTGTAATACTACGTCTTCCGCTAAGTTCTATAAAGTGCATTCTTTGATAATGTCTTCCACTGGAACATCGCTTCCCTACTCTGTTGGTGTGTAGTGACTTTCGCTTAACACCACCCCAATGCGTGACTTTGGAGCGTTCAAGGAAGGGGGTTGAAGAAGCTAGTACCTTCACCCTTCGCGATCGCTTCGGCGTCGTGCAAGAAGGGTGGTGTGCGATAAGATCCCCCGGTCGGACCGCCGATTTGGGAGGGGGGGTCTTACAAATGGATCAGAGCGCAACCGATCTTGTCGACCTATTCGTGATCACAGAAACACCTATTGCTCCGCTAATCGCTGAAGCGTGGTTCGGGACGAACCACTGCAGCGGAAGCGGTGGTGGACCTAAAAGGTAAAAGTTGGCAACAAACTTGGCATATATATGAACATTTTCACTCGAACGTATCAAATTTAGTTTTAGTCATGCAAAATTTTTTTTTATGACTCAGATCGACACGTAAATGTCTTTTACTACATCTGATCTCGAACAATCATCTATCTTATTCCCATAAAACACTCTCTTTAAACCCTACAAATGATCATTTCAAATTTTGAATCCCGGGTTTAAGCCTCTTTGTTTTATTGGGATTAAATACTCGTTTTCAAAATTCCATTCGAGGTAAACTAATCAAATTTTGTGTGCAATATGAGGATTTTATTACTAATTTCTAATCCCAGGTTTAAGCTTCTTTGTTTTATTGGGATTAAAATTATCGTTTTCAAAATTTCATTTAAGGTAAGCTAATTAAATGAAATTTTGCACATTGCTCTAACGATTGCAAATATGAAGTATGCTTTGACTTGATCAATTTGACGATCTGTTGAAAATAAAGTCGTGTAATCGTAAAAGAACTATGATAAAATGTTAGTCTTTTCAATAACGTTAATATTTCAGGAAATGATTACTGAGTCGACGTGCTGGATTGAAGTAAATTTGTGGCAAATTTATAAAAGCTTGTATACAAACAGTACATTGTTAGTATTCGCGGGACTTGCGATGTTTGCATACTCAGCCAGCCGGGAAACCTCGTTAAAAAGGGTAAGCCACTGAGGACCCGAAGGTGATGGTTACCTATTTTATTGCTTGTATTGTAAATTGCTTGCATTGGGAAAAGTGGTGGGTTGGTCATGCCCGTAGACCGTACGTACCGGTGCGGGAAGATTGACGACTCTAGGCGACAGGGAGGTGTGCACCCCGGGAGCTCGGTTGTATCTTATATGCCCCGCTGGGTCCCTCCGCTGGTTGGCCAAATTCAGTTACTGCCGGATGTCTCTTACGTCCGAGGGTACACGGGGTTGTACGTTGGGGCCTGGGTAGTGCGGTACATCCACACCCAGAAGTGGCAGGACCGGCCACTTTCACCGACGGACACATCGGTGAGGCCCGCGGGGTTCGCTACCCTGCAAAAAGAAGCGGTCAAAATATGTCAACATAAAGAGCAAACTGGTAAAACGTTATATGTGATTACCGTGGCGGGACAGTCATACCTAAGGACCATTCATACAGGAATGGGAAGGTTGACGACTCATGAGGCACTAGGGAGTGTGTGAACCCCGGGAGGTTATTTATTATTTCCCCGCAGGGTCCCTCCGCTGGATAGCCGAATGTTGTAATTGACGGATATTGCTCACATCCAGGAGTACACTGGGCTGTACATTAGGGCCTGGGTAGTGCGGTACGTCCACACCCAGAAGTGGCAGGACCGGCCACTGTCACCGACGGCCACATCGGTGAGGCCCGCGGGGGTCGCAATCCTGCTGGAAGAAAAGCGGTCAAACTGTTTCAACATTGTGTGTTGTGATTGAGTCGTGAGTACTCGTTATGCATGGCTTGCGTATGCATCAAAACATACATATTTGCATATGCATCATTTGCATCAAAACATACATATCTGCATATACCATTAACATATAACCTTCGTATGAGAGTTGGTTATATGTTTATGGATTTTTACTGCTTATTTGCAATTTTATCTGTACCATTAACATATAACCTTCGTATGGGAGTTGGTTATATGTTCATGGATTTACTCTACTTATTTACAATTTTTCATCTGTTCCACCAACATATAACCTTCGCATGGGAGTCGGTTATATGTTGATGGGTCTTACAAAAGCTTATGCAAGTTATAACTTTTATATGTTCCACTGACATGTAGCCCCGTAAGAGAATTAGCTATATGTTGATCAATTTTTACTATGTGTCTTTCGGACACAACTCATAAATGTTGCGTTTCAGATATGCAATCTTTGGAAGGTGTTGAGTTTCCTCCACTTCCAGTTGAGCTCGGCTTCTGGGAAGGTGTTGAGTTGCCTCCACTTCCAGCTGAGCTCGGCTCCCGGGAAGGTGTTGAGTCGCCTTCGTCTCCCGTTAAGCTCGGTTCACGGAGGGGTATCGAGTGATGAAGAGTTTCTTGTTTCTCACGATTAGATCAATTTGAATTGTTCAAGCTACCCCGTAGTTCACGTAAGCTACTTGTATAGTACACGGCGGGAGCCGTCAACACAGCTCATTTAGGTAAGACCAAACCTATAGACCCATAAATTTTGGGATCGTTCGACACGTATAGTGGTCTGTAGTAGGCCCCGTTTTGAATCTCCATGACCCACTCGTATTTTCGGGGATGAAAATTTTCTTTGTTTTATTGGATTGTAACATCCCGACTTTGAAAAGGGGTCTATCCGGTTCAGTTGAACCCTTGGAGGAATCTAGGCCGGGTCATCAGGCAATCACGACCCGACCTTCACCACATAGAGGTGATCATTTAGAGAAATGACTATTTTGAGTGTCGTAGCGCGTCACGACGATGCAGTTTTAGAACAGTGAACATACGTGCTCCGAATCGACTTCCGTCAGTTGTGTTAGACTCGTATAGGTGATACGAGTGCAACAGAATTCGTTCCGTTTCGATCCGAGGTCATTTGGTGAAAGTGACCGTTTTGAGTACCGTAGCGCGTCACGACGACGCAGTTTTAGAATATGAAGTATACGTGCTCCGAATCGACTTCCGTCAGTTGCGTTAGACAAGCGTAGTCAACTCAAGGGTATCGGGACTCATTACGCTCGAATCTAAGGTCATCTAGCAGAAGTGACCGTCGTAGGTCACGTCGTTCAACACGGCCATCACGAAACACTTTTGAGCAAATGGTCCAAATCGACTGCAGTCGGTTGAGTTGAATTAATATGACATATACTAGCGTGATGCAATTTGTTTCATTCAATTTCAAGGAGAGTCGAGAAAAAAATTGGACGAAATAAGTCGTTAGGAGTTACGCGTCGACTCGAGCAAATAACTACTAGTAAATATGCTCGGAATCAACACTAATTGATCCCATTGGATTCGTATTGTTGACACGAACAAAATGGCATTCTCTGCACATTTTCTCCCATGCTCACTTTGGGACTTATGAATATATATATATATACATTTATATGTATAAAGATATACGTTTATATATATATAAGATTATATATATTGATATAGAAAATAGTAATAACAAAAAACAAAACTGTGGGCGGAAAACCAGGGGCGGAATCCACAGTCTCCCCTCCTTCTTATACGCAGCGCCGGGACCTCTTAAGGTGGGGTGGGGTGGGGTGGGGGGGGGGGGGGGGGGGGGGGGGGGGGGGAGATCGAGCTTGCCTCGGGGCTTCACCTCTTCTTCTCTCATGGCCTCGGGGCTTCACCTCTTCTTCTCTCATGGCTCACGACAAGAGCTTGACTCCTCCACTGCTCTCCTTCTTCCTTGAGTTAATGGCAAATCAAGCGGGGTGGGGTCTCGACTCATCACGGAGGGCCTGCGATCGGCAACCCATGAGGCTGAGATCCAAGTTATCCTTCTCCTTCTCTGATTACAGTAACTCTTAACCTCTTCTTCCCTCTGGTTCTATAATTAGTTCAATGTTAAGAATGGTGATTTTATTGGTGGAGATTTAATTGTTCCCTCGATTACTGGATAAGGATTTCATCAAACTTTTAGCAAATTAGGAAGAAAAAAAAAAGAAAAAAAAAATCAGGAGTCCTCATGGTTCCCTAGTTTTGACTAGCACCTTATCTTCTCTCTCTCTCTCTCCATCTTCTTAGTCCCTCTATCTCTTATCGTTCCCTGGTGTCGTGCTTGTGGAGCAAATGGACGCCATTGCCGACAATGAAATCAAAAGGGCTGGTTTTGCGTGGCTCGTCTGAGGTCAATTGAGTCCCCCTCTTCTTCTCGGTTCTCAATAAACTCTAACCCAACTTAGCGTTTATGATGGTGTTTTATTATGGCAGAGGTGGATTGCAAGTTATGCCATAAGTTCTTCAACCCCTTCTTCTTTATCTTCATTCTACCTCTCCCCTCTTCTTATTTCTATTAATTTTTCTACCTTCTGTATGGGGCTTTCTTTATTTAAAGGGGGTCGACTGCTATCCTGTTAATGGGGGCATCGGGTTGCACTTCCTGATATCTTGATGGTTTCAATCTTGTAAGAGCAGAGTTTCTCTAAATTAATTTCGAGGATGGGTTCATAGACTGTAATAAGCAACAATGATTTTATCATTATTTTGGGGGTTTAAACTTGAAGGGGGTCGACTATTGTGTTTGAGAGATTATAAGGGGATAATATATTGAAATCTACTGTTAGGGCTATTGTGGGCTGGACTCACAGTAGTTAGCTTCAGTGGGTAAAAGCTTGGGAATAACTGGATGAGGGTTTCTAGCTTCCACTTCCTTTTCTCCTTTTTCCCTTCTCAAGCACTTTTATTCTTTCCTCCTTTTTCAGATATAATAAATGTTGGTTATTTATGGTAATTTTGTGCCTCCGTGGGATGAATTGAAAAGTGCCGATATGAATGGTTTGGAGGATTGTTATGGCGACCCACATACTTTAATTCCTAATTCTAATTCAGACTTAGGGCTACCTTCTCCATTCAGTCTTGTAAGTTTTACTAATTTTATTGGTATAAGCTGAAGAAATAATTAGTTATGCTTAACTGGGGTGGACAAATTTCGGATGCTCACCCCAATCACTTCAGGTTATTACCCATCATCTTAGAGGAAATCATGAGCATGGTTGCGGACATTGCATAAAAGGGTTGCATGAAAATTCTCTCTCCCTCTCCCTCTCTCTTTGCATCTTCCCGGCATTTGATTGGAATAAGTGGGTGGGCTTCTGTACAAAAGAGGTTGGATCAAATCATTATTTCTCCTGACACTACCCTCTTCTCTTTCTCTTATGCCTCGACCCCTTCTTCTAATATTTCTTGATTAGAAATACGAGAGGTATGCAAGCCGTTATGAGGAGCCCTATGCATAAGAGCGCCATCAGGTGGGATTTTGCTTATGCAATTTATTTATCATCCCCTTAGTGTTATAAAACGTTAATATATGATGATGACACCTCCCACCATTTAAGTCCCAGGGATTGAACCCTGGGAGAGATGTAATTCTGGGTTTTGGTTTCTTTCTTCAAGCGAGGGAGAACACTTGAGATTTTGTATTCCTATGGGCTACCTTAACCAAGACTTTATTTACGTCAACTGATGATTATATTTTTCTAGTTGGGTAAATTTACAAGTTTAGCATACCGTGAGTTTTTGCAGGGAATTTCATGTCTCTCTTTCTATTCTCAAATTTGACATGGCTTGACTTGAACTTTGACATTGTCTTATTGTCTTAGTTCAATCATGACTCAATTACTTGATGATAATCGATTTGAATACTTATTTTCGGTTTGATGAAATGTTGCCTTCGAGAAGTAATTCCTATGGGAATGAAATGTTGCCTTTGAGAAGTAATTCCTACGGGAATGAAATATTGCCTTCGAGGAGTTATTCCTACGGGAATGAAATGTCGCTTTCGAGAAGAAATTCCTACGGGAATGAAATGTTGCCTTCGAGGAGTAATTCCTACGGGAATGAAATGTTGCATTTGAGAAGTAATTCCTACGGGAATGAAATGTTGCCTTCGAGGAGTAATTGCTACGGGAATGAAATAGTGCCTTCGAGAAGTAATTCCTACGGGAATGAAATGTTGCCTTTGAGAAGTAATTCCTACGGGAATGAAATGTTGCCTTCGAGAAGTAATTCCTACGGGAATGAAATGTTGCCTTCGAGAAATATTCCCACGGGAATATATTGTGCCTTCGGGAATTATTCCTCCGGGAATATAAAAGGTGCCTTGCGAGAATGTCGGATGGCCTATGAGTTTTACTCTAAGGCAACCCGCACGACGGACGGTCTGGGAGGGCAACCCGTGCGAAACTTATAGAACTACGTGGGCCTGAGACCGTATGCAGGGTGATACGAAGTACGTAGGCGGTGGTCGTGAGAAGACTGCCTCGACCCAATAAGAGTCCAGATATCCCCTCCCTTATAAATGTTATATTATGTCTGTTTGTTAGTAGGGGTTGGATTCTGTTCGTGGTTCTAATAACTTGTCTTTGGCACAGGTGACAAGTGCGGATGAGTGACATCATCTGTGTGTGGATGAAGCCACAGAGCAGGCTACGTCAGGTACAAGTCATTGAGCCGCATTCTCTCTTATTGTGTCCTATCTCATGATATCTATATATTTGGCTATGAAGCATTGATTGATAGGACTAAATGCGGCGGAGATACTGCAATTATCCATACAGGTCTTGAGTTTGAGGTTTCTGTGATGATTAATCTTCCGCTGTAATACTACGTCTTCCGCTAAGTTCTATAAAGTGCATTCTTTGATAATGTCTTCCGCTGGAACATCGCTTCCCTACTCTGTTGGTGTGTAGTGACTTTCGCTTAACACCACCCCAATGCGTGACTTTGGAGCATTCAAGGAAGGGGGTTGAAGAAGCTAGTACCTTCACCCTTCGCGATCGCTTCGGCGTCGTGCAAGAAGGGTGGTGTGCGATAAGATCCCCCGGTCAGACCGCCGATTTGGGAGGGGGGGTCTTACATGCTGCTGCAGGAAAGGAGGACGTTGAGGCCAGACAGACTGATGGAGGATGGGGAGGAGCCTTCTCGGCTTCTGTTGGAGCTATGGTTCCTATCAACTATCAGGAGGACTGGATCGTGGACTCGGTGTGTGGTCATCACCTCATCGGGGACGAGTCGAAGCTTTCTTCAGCTAAACCGTACTCAGTTAATGATGTCATTATTACTGCTGACAATACCGTGCATGCTGTCGAGAAGGTGGGGGTTGTTTCCTTGGGCAGTGATAGGGGGCCGCTAACTTTGATGAGTGTCTATCATGTACATGGTATGAGCTTGACTCCTCCACTACTCTCCTTCTTCCTTGATTTAATGGCAAATCAAGCGGGGTGTGGTCTCGACTCATCACGGAGGGCCTGCGATCGGCAACCCATGAGGCTGAGATCCAAGTTATCCTTCTCCTTCTCTGATTACAGTAACTCTTAACCTCTTCTTCCCTCTGGTTCTATAATTAGTTCAATGTTAAGAATGGTGATTTTGTTGGTGGAGATTTAATCGTTCCCTCGATTACTGGATAAGGATTTCATCAAACTTTTAGCAAATTAGGAAGAAAAAAAAAGACAAAAAAATCTGGAGTCCTCATGGTTCCCTAGTTTTGACTAGCACCTTATCTTCTCTCTCTCTCTCTCCATCTTCTTAGTCCCTCTATCTCTTATCGTTCCCTGGTGTCGTGCTTGTGGAGCGAATGGACGCCATTGCCGACAATGAAATCAAAAGGGTTGGTATTGCGTGGCTCGTCTGAGGTCAATTGAGTCCCCCTCTTCTTCTCGGTTCTCAATAAACTTTAACCCAACTTAGCGTTTATGATGGTGTTTTATTATGGCAGAGGTGGATTGCAAGTTATGCCATAAGTTCTTCAACCCCTTCTTCTTCATCTTCATTCTACCTCTCTCCTCTTCTTATTTCTATTAATTTTTCTACCTTCTGTATGGGGCTTTCTTTATTTAAAGGGGGTCGACTGCTATCCTGTTAATGGGGGCATCTGGTTGCACTTCCTGATATCTTAATGGTTTCAATCTTGTAAGAGCAGAGTTTCTCTAAATTAATTTCGAGGATGGGTTCATAGACTGTAATAAGCAACAATGATTTTATCCTTATTTTGGGGGTTTAAACTTGAAGGGGGTCGACTATTGTGTTTGAGAGATTATAAGGGGATGATATATTGAAATCTACTGTTAGGGCTATTGTGGGCTGGACTCACAGTAGTTAGCTTCAGTGGGTAAAAGCTTGGGAATAACTGGATGAGGGTTTCTAGCTTCCACTTCCTTTTCTCCTTTTTCCCTTCTCAAGCACTTTTATTCTTTCCTCCTTTTTCAGATATAATAAATGTTGGTTATTTATGGTAATTTTGTGCCTCCGTGGGATGAATTGAAAAGTGCCGATATGAATGGTTTGGAGGATTGTTATGGCGACCCACATACTTTAATTCCTAATTCTAATTCAGACTTAGGGCTACCTTCTCCATTCAGTCTTGTAAGTTTTACTAATTTTATTGGTATAAGCTGAAGAAATAATTAGTTATGCTTAACTGGGGTGGACAAATTTCGGATGCTCACCCCAATCACTTCAGGTTATTACCCATCATCTTAGAGGAAATCATGAGCATGGTTGCGGACATTGCATAAAAGGGTTGCATGAAAATTCTCTCTCCCTCTCCCTCTCTCTTTGCATCTTCCCGGCATTTGATTGGAATAAGTGGGTGGGCTTCTGTACAAAAGAGGTTGGATCAAATCATTATTTCTCCTGACACTACCCTCTTCTCTTTCTCTTATGCCTCGACCCCTTCTTCTAATATTTCTTGATTAGAAATACGAGAGGTATGCAAGCCGTTATGAGGAGCCCTATGCATAAGAGCGCCATCAGGTGGGATTTTGCTTATGCAATTTATTTATCATCCCCTTAGTGTTATAAAAACGTTAATATATGATGATGACACCTCCCACCATTTAAGTCCCAGGGATTGAACCCTGGGAGAGATGTAATTCTTGGTTTTGGTTTCTTTCTTCAAGCGAGGGAGAACACTTGAGATTTTGTATTCCTATGGGCTACCTTAACCAAGAGTTTATTTACGTCAACTGATGATTATATTTTTCTAGTTGGGTAAATTTACAAGTTTTGCATACCGTGAGTTTTTGCAGGGAATTTCATGTCTCTCTTTCTATTCTCAAATTCGACATGGCTTGACTTGAACTTTGACATTGTCTTATTGTCTTAGTTCAATCATGACTCAATTACTTGATGATAATTGATTTGAATACTTATTTTCGGTTTGATGAAATGTTGCCTTCGAGAAGTAATTCCTATGGGAATGAAATGTTGCCTTTGAGAAGTAATTCCTACGGGAATGAAATATTGCCTTCGAGGAGTTATTCCTACGGGAATGAAATGTCGCCTTCGAGAAGAAATTCCTACGGGAATGAAATGTTGCCTTCGAGGAGTAATTCCTACGAGAATGAAATGTTGCCTTTGAGAAGTAATTCCTACGGGAATGAAATGTTGCCTTCGAGGAGTAATTCCTACGGGAATGAAACAGTGCCTTCGAGAAGTAATTCCTACGGGAATGAAATGTTGCCTTTGAGAAGTAATTCCTACGGGAATGAAATGTTGCCTTCGAGAAGTTATTCCTACGGGAATGAAATGTTGCCTTCGAGAAATATTCCTACGGGAATATATTGTGCCTTCGGGAATTATTCTTCCGGGAATATAAAAGGTGCCTTGGGAGAATGTCGGATGGCCTATGAGTTTTACTCTAAGGCAACCCGCACGACGGACGGTCTGGGAGGGCAACCCGTGCGAAACTTATAGAACTACGTGGGTCTGAGATCGTATGCAGGGTGATACAAAGTACGTAGGCGGTGCTCGTGAGAAGACTGCCTCGACCCAATAAGAGTTCAGATATCCCCTCCCTTATAAATGTTATATTATGTCTGTTTGTTAGTATGGGTTGGATTCTGTTCGTGGTTCTAATAACTTGTCTTTGGCACAGGTCACAAGTGTGGATGAGTGACATCATCTGTGTGTGGATGAAGCCACAGAGCAGGCTACGTCAGGTACAAGTCATTGAGCCGCATTCTCTCTTATTGTGTCCTATCTCATGATATCTATATATTTGGCTATGAAGCATTGATTGATAGGACTAAATGCGGCGGAGATACTGCAATTATCCATACAGGTCTTGAGTTTGAGGTTTCTATGATGATTAATCTTCCGCTGTAATACTACGTCTTCCGCTAAGTTCTATAAAGTGCATTCTTTGATAATGTCTTCCGCTGGAACATCGCTTCCCTACTCTGTTGGTGTGTAGTGACTTTCGCTTAACACCACCCCAATGCGTGACTTTGGAGCGTTCAAGGAAGGGGGTTGAAGAAGCTAGTACCTTCACCCTTCGTGATCGCTTCGACGTCGTGCAAGAAGGGTGGTGTGCGATAAGATCCCCCGGTCGGACCGCCGATTTGGGAGGGGGGGTCTTACATGCTGCTGCAGGAAAGGAGGACGCTGAGGCCAGACAGACTGATGGAGGATGGGGAGGAGCCTTCTCAGCTTCTATTGGAGCTATGGTTCCTATCAACTATCAGGAGGACTGGATCGTGGACTCGGTGTGTGGTCATCACCTCATCGGGGACGAGTCGAAGCTTTCTTCAGCTAAACCGTACTCAGGTAATGATGTCATTATTACTGCTGACAATACCGTGCATGCTGTCGAGAAGGTGGGGGTTGTTTCCTTGGGCAGTGATAGGGGGCCGCTAACTTTGATGAGTGTCTATCATGTACATGGTATGAGGAAAAACCTCTTCTCCATGACCAACGCTGTTGACGCTGGGTATCACGTTCTGTTTGGCCCAACATAAGTGTGGTTTCTTCAGAATTTTGAAGCAGTAAAGGCGGAGGTCGTTCATGTGGGGAGGAGAGCTAAAGACTTGTTCGTTTTATCGACAAGTTCTTATGTTGACAAGATGCGCATGAATGATAGTGCTGTCATATGGCACGAGAGTTTGGGGCACGTAGGGATGGACAAGCTGAAAGCTATGGCGGTGAAAGGTCTGGTCAAGGGCCTGCCTAGTCTATATTCCTACGGAGACGGTCATGTGTGTGCGGGATGTCAGTTCGGCAAGTCCCATCGACTACCGTTTGACAAGTCGCAAACAAGGAGTAGTGTGTCGTTGGAGTGCATCCACGGTGACTTGATGGGACCGACTGCTACCCCAATCCTCGGAGGCAGCAGATATATGCTGGTGCTGATCGATGATTATACCAGATATGTCTGGGTATATTTCTTGAAGGATAAGGCGGAGGCGTTTGCCAAGTTCGTGGAGTTCAAGGAGCTTGTGGAGGGTCGGCTTGGCCTGCGGGTTAAAAAGCTGAGGACTGACAACGGAGGGGAGTTCACATCTGGTGAGTTCTCTACTTTTTGCAGGAAGGCAGGCATCCGGAGGGAGCTTACTTGTGCGCATACTCCACAGCAAAACGGAGTTGCAGAGCGGAAGATCCGTCATTTGACGGAGACCTGCAAGTGTTGGCTACATGCCAAGAGTATCCCAAAGTCCTTCTGGGCGGAGGGAATGTCTTGTGCTGCCTACGTCATCAACAGGATGCCTCTTAGTCCCATCAATATGAAGACCCCGCATGAATTTATGCTCAAGGAAAAGCCAAGCGTGGCACACCTTCGGGTGTTTGGTTCCACCTGCTATGTGCACGTTCCAGATGCGCTTCGGACGAAGCTAGATACGAAAGCAAGGAAGCTAGTCTTCGTGGGTTATGATGATCGGAAGAAGGGCTGGAAGTGCATGGACCCGGAGACGCGGAGATTTGTTGTATCTCGCGACGTCGTGTTCGACGAGGTGACGTCTTACAGGGGAAGTTCTGGTGTTGAGCTACTAGAAAGCAGGGTGGAGCCGGAGAAAGCTGCGGAAAATCTTCAGGTGGAGCTGCCTGTGTCACCAGGTGGTCCATCAATATCTAGTTCTGAGGCGGAGGCTTCTGGAACAGGAAGCAGGGGGAGCGATGCTCCGAGTACGTCCGGAAGGGGAGCTAGAGAAGAAGCAGCTGAAGATACTGCGAGTCAGGGGAAGGCGTTGCGGAGATCGAAGCGAACAATCATTGCCCCTGATCGCTATACAGGAGGAAACATGGTGAGCTTTCTCTCATGTTTCTTTGCTGGTCCCTTGGATGAGAGGGAGCCGTCGAGCTTTGAAAAGGCCACAGGCGTGGAACAGTGAGATTCAACTATGCAGGAAGAGATGAGTGCTCTTGAGAAGAATGAGACTTGGTCTCTGGTGCCCAAGCCCAAGGGTATCACCCCTGCGACATGCAAGTGGGTCTACAAGCTTAAGAAGAAGGCTGGCGACAATATCGAGCGATACAAGGCTCGCCTTGTGGCTCGGGGGTTCTCGCAACAATACGGTGAAGACTATGAAGAGACATTCAGTCCGGTGGCAAAAATGACTTCAGTTCGGGTTGTGATTGCCTTGGCGGCGTGTTGGGGATGGGAGATTTGACAGCTCGACGTAAAGAATGCGTTCTTGTACGACGAGATTGACAAGGACATCTTCATGGTCCAGCCGCCAGGCTTCGTATCTGAAGATTTTCTGGAGCATGTCTGCAAGTTGAAGAAGGCCCTATATGGGTTGAAGCAAGCGCCAAGGGCGTGGTATGGAAAGATAGCAGAGTATCTCTTATTCTGCGGGTTTGGTGCTTCAGACTCAGACTCAAGCTTATTCGTTAAGAAGAGCGGGGAGCTTCAAGTCATCGTGCTGCTTTACGTCGACGATATGATTGTGAGGGGGAATTCAAAGGAGGAGGTAGCAAGGCTTCGGGCTGAGCTATCTATCAGGTTCGAGATGATGGACTTAGGTGAGTTTCACCATTTCCTTGGACTCGAAGTGCATAGGAAGGGAAGTGGAGTGCTGGTGTCTCAGGTTGGATATGGGGAGCGAATCGTGGAGTGGTTCGGCATGAAGGAAGGGAAGTGCATTTCCACACCTCTGGAGAAGGCCATGAAACTTCGCAAGGATGAGGGGAGGATTCTGGAAGATTCGCTGGTGTTCCGGGCTCTGGTTGGAAGCTTGATCTATCTGACGATTACCAGGCCGGATATTGCGTATGCAGTTGGCAGGGTGAGCCGTTATATGGCAGAACCACATATGCCTCATCTTCTAGCGGCCAAGAATATATTGAAGTATGTCAAGGCGACTTCGGATATGGGTCTCCTGTATAGGAGGGATGCGGGCTTCGAGGTGCATGCGTATACGGATGCGGATTACGGGGGAGATTCGGATGATCGGAAGTCGACGTCTGGATACGTCTTTATGGTGGGCCCCACGGCTATATCATGGTGCAGTAAGAAGCAGGATTCCGTATCGGTCTCAACCACGGAAGCAGAATACAAGGCTTCGACCTTGGCAACTCAAGAAGCCATCTGGCTTAGGAGGTTGGTTGGAGATGTCCATAAGGAGGTTCGGGGTCCGACTCTGCTCCGCGGAGACAATGAGAGTGCTCTCAAACTGGTTACTAATTCAGTTTGTCACGCGAAGACCAAGCATATCGAGATCGAGCATCATTTCATTCGTGAGAAGGTGCTGGAGGGGTCTCTTTCGGTCGAGCATGTTAAGAGTCAGGACAACATTGCTTACATCTTCACAAAGGCGCTGGCGAAGGGGCCGTTTACTCGGCTAAGGAGTTTACTTGGGCTGTTTTCAACTTCCCACTTCAAGGGGAGTGTTGAAAATGTTGAAGTGGAAGTTTGTGAAGTTGGCGGTCTGGGGGAGACCGCGCGGTCTGGGGGAGACCGCGCGGTCTGGTCTGACCGCTTGGTCTTGCGGTCTCCTCTAGCGGTCTGACCTCTCTGGTCTAGTCGCGGGCTTCTCGGCGTGACCGCTGTTCTTCTGTCCAAGGGTGCCGAGGTGTGGCCGCGCGGTCTGGTCGTGTGACCGCGTGGCGGAGCAGGTTTCTGCCTGGTAAGGGCGGCATGCAGTCTGGTGCTTGTGACCGCGTGGTGCGGGCAGCCCGATCTGGAGGCTGTTCGGGTTCTTTGTGGTGCGCGCGGACTAAAGTCTTCTTAGTCGCGCGGTCTCCGGTTTGTGTTCGCATGGCTGGTCTTTTGGCGATCAGCTGGTATATGCGGTCACATGTGTTTGATCGACTTGGCGGGCTATGCCCTAGTCGCTCTGGTGTGTTCGCGGTCTCTGGAGGAGGTTGGGTAGCGAACACAGGTGGTGAGCGACATGACCGGGCAAGTTGTTATGATCGCGCGGCTTCTGTTGAAGTCGGCGAGCTCACTAAGCAGGAGGATCTTTTGCTGGCCGCGCGGGTTGACCGGTCTGGTCGCGCGATCAAGGGGTGGTGATCCTATCTCATAGGGTGGTGACTGGATCAGGTCTCACGCCTATAAATAGGAGCCACTGTAGCAACAAAAATATCACACCAAGTGTAAGCTGAGCTCGCGATCTGTTCTTGCGGTCTATTTTTTGTGACCGACCAGTTAGCTGATCAAACTTATTTTGTGCAGCTTCTGCGGATTGTGCGGGTAGCAGCGGTCACCTCCTCTTCTGAAGGTGTTCGGGCGGTCTCGTGGCTTGCAGTGCGGGTTGCTGGAGTTCGGGAGGATCAGTAGAGTTTGGGAGTTCGCGTGGTTCTCAGTTGGTGTTGTTCAAGGCGCAAGCAGGCAGTTCGGGCGGTCTTGTTTTCTAGCCGAGCGGACTGTCAGGTCGGGCGGTCAGGCGGTCAGGCGGTCTCAGTTAGTCAGACCGCTGGTTTTCCTTTCTGCTGCTTTTCTCTTCTGTTTTTGTGTACTGGCGAAATCATGTCTCGCCATGTATACCTCGCCCTGTAATGAAGAACTTTGCTTGATCAATAAAGATTGTGTTTGCTTCATGTGCTTCTGGTTGATTGGCTTGAACTTTTAGTTATACAATTCCTGATCACTCTTAGATCTACGGAAAATTTCACAATAGTAATAAACAAGTCCATAACACAAATTTCATTAAGGAATAATGATAGTCCAGCATTGAGTACAAAATAGAGAGAAAAGTCTTATGTCTGATACATAAGTTAATGAAATGCAACACAATATACTCTCTCTCTCTCTCTCTCTCTCTCTCAGCAACTCTACGCGGAAGCTAAACACTCATATCATCCAGCACCTGTCTCGTAGTGGAAGTAATGTGCGACATCTGCTCCTCAGGTCCTGCCTTCTTTTCCAGCTGGGGCTCCAGCTCCTCGGGCACCTACGATCACAACCGACCATTATTAATAAAGACTAAGCCGATTTTGTCTCCGCCTCCCCCCGCGACTCCTAGGCACCGTGTGGGAGGAAGAAGGTGGAAGACAACAAGTGTGGAATACTCAAAAGCAGGTGACAGGGGAATATATACTAGCAAGTATATGTATAAAACAAGGTACTATTTTAGCAGTGTAAGCAGGTAAGCAGTAATGAACGGTAAAAGAAGTAAGCAAGTAAAGCAGTGCGCGTAAGTATAGTAAACAGGCAAAGCATTCTACATTAAGTTTTTACTATTCGCAGACCAAAATGAGATTGAACTAGATTTGATTCCTATGATGCAATCTTGACCATATCATGTCCAAATGGGCTCCAATTTATACCATAGGTTCATAATGGATAAAATAAGGGTTGACCAGAGTTTTGACATATTTCATATTAATTAGACCTCTATTTAAAATTCATTAATTAATTGACATCTTCTAAATAACAAAGGAAGTGTCATGTCAGTAATTTCATTAATTGACATATTTTCAGAGGTGATAGATGACAAATTAATATAATTTCCAAAATTCGATAATTTTTCAGAGAATTTATAATCATAATTTCCATTTAAAATAAAAGGGTTGAAAATGTAACTTTACACAACAAGTACTAATTTTATGTCTTACAAAAATTCCGAGAAAATTGCTATAGTACTGTAATGGCCTAAAAACATTCTATTCAAAATTTCATAATTTTTTAGAAACATTTCAGCACAGATATTTCATAAATTAAAAAGTTTGACAAACTGAATATGTGGAATTTTACCATGTATAATACATCTAAAATACCAAAAATTCCAGAGGTTCATAATTGGATTTCTAATGATTTTCCAGAGTTTCAAAAACTTCTCAAACTTGTTCCTCAATAAAATTCTAGTTATTCAAAAATGTGACCTATGATACTTTTGATAATTTCTAAAGAAATAATCTCTGAAAATTTCTATAAAAATTCTCAGAGATTCTAAATGGTATAACAAGTAATTTATCAGAGTTTCAAAATTTTCCACAAGGTATTAGCAATAAATATTTCACTAATACATGAATGTGACATAATTCAAATTTATCAAATACATGGGATTATTGGTTCCAAAAATCCTAATTTTTCCTGAGGTAATATATTATGTCATAAAGAGGGTGTGACCAAAATTTCAGAAGCTAACACCAAGCCAATCAAAAATCTTAATTATTTGATTAATTTAAAATATGTCACCTTTTATGTATTAGTGAAATGTTTATGGTTAAAACCTTTTAGAAAATTTTGAAACTCTGAGTAACTACTTGTATTACCAATTAGAACCTCTGAAAATTTTTGTAGAAATTTTCAGAGGTTATTTCCATAGAATTTATCAAAATTAGCATATGTCACATTACTGAATAATTAAAATTTTATTAAGGAAAAAGTGTGGGGAATTTTTGAAACTCTGGAAAATCATTTGGAATCTAGTTATAAACCTCTGGAAATTTTGATAGAATTTTTTGATGAATTACACATGGGAAAATTCCAAATATTCAGTTTGTCATACTTTTGAAAATATGAAATATTTATAGTAATTGTCTTGAAAAGCGTAGCCTCTAATAATAGTAATTGTCCTAAAAAGGGGGATTTGGCTTCAACCCATCGTATTCCCTAGTACTGCTGTGAGCCCTTCATCGGGTAAACCTCAGGAAGTCCAGGATTCACCATAAACTTCTAAGTGCAATAATAATTAGACAAGAATAACCTAATTATGTGAGTAAGAAATATGGTAAACGTCATCCCAAGTTAAGGGATGGGAAGTTGTGTATCAGGACGGGTTAGTCCTGCGAGTTGGAGGCTCGGATCGAGATAACTTGCATGTGCATAGAAACAAATTAGTGGCGGGTCTTCGGTACTGGCCAGTCGTAACACCGACGGCAGTACGTTGACTTAGGCGGGTGTGAGGGTTGAGGGGCCAGTAGGTTGTTTATACTGCGGTCAGGAGGACAATCTCCGAAAATGCACACCTGACCTTAAAGACTGGTGGGTTCCAGCAAAGAGTACGCAAGACTCTAGAGTGCACCTAGGACGTGTACAGAGGCATACGAAGGGTCTATGATGGTAGTGTGTATACTAGCCTAAGAAGTAGAGGCACCCGCTCCACTACTGTCATAACCACAACGGTGGTACCAGAGAGTGTAGCTAACTCCAAAAATTGAGAACGAAAGGTCTGTGATCACAGAGTCATGTGAGTGAGTTGCACTTGTATGAATCATATCATAACATGCACATCATAACGTACATAAACATTAGAATATCACATATAGACTCTTATTATATAAATTAGTATGAACTCTTTTATATGATAAGTCATCAATCTGGAAATCTTAACTTATAAGTTTGTATGAGCATTCATATAAGTTAAGGTACTCATGTGATGGTAGTATAGTTATACTTGTTTACTTTTCCTGCGCCGCACTGCTTTACATTACTTACTCTTTTGCTACTTCATTACAGCTTTACTATTGCTTCACTGTTGTTACCTATTTTTATTGCTAACATAGATCCACCGTTTATACATGCTATTGATAGCGTAGATTCCTTGTCACTTGCTTATTATCATTCTGCTTTGTTGTTCTCCGCTTCCTTCCTCCCACATGGTACCTAGGAGTCGCGGGGGGAGGCGGGGACAAAATTGGCTTAGTCTTTATGACTAACGGTCAGTTGTGACCGTAGGAGCCCGAGCATGCAACAACCGGACGAGGTGGTAGGACTTGAGGAGCAGATGCCGTGCATTACTTCTACTGGGAGACATGTGTTTATGGATTAGAGTTACTTTGCTTCCTCTTAGAGATGTTGTGAGAGAGAGTGATTGTACTTTACTTTCATTTTAGATATGTATCGGGCATAAGCCCTCACTCTCTATTGTACTCATGCTGGACTACTTCTATTTCATTTTTATGGAATCCTGTGATTGTGGACTTATACATTTTGTTGTACTTCTATTCTCAATTGGCCTAAAAATTTAAATGATCGTACTAGCCGGCAGGATCGACGTCATGCGGTGACGACTAACCCGTGAGTTGGTGTCATCCGTAAGGCGGCGGTTCTGGGCATAAGGCCCGGGTAACCCTCCTAGTAAGGGGGAGAGGGTTCTTACACCTAACCACTAGCCTAACCCTTAGGTCTAACCTAGATGTACCCTCCCACCATTAGGAGGCTGCCAACACCCACCCCAGCCCAACCATGGTTGGATAAAACCAAACCCGAGAGAGTGAAGAAGAGGGGGGAGGGGTGCTCTTTGATGCCTACTTAAAGACCTCTCATGGCTTCGACGGGAGGGAGAGAAAACCTCCTAGAAGGGAGCTCCCCCAAGTTTTTCACCAGCTCCACCGCCCCTTCCACCACCCTCCCATGACAACATCACCGGAGGACCCCAAACCAGATGAGATCTCCTCCTCTCCTCCCTCCCTATCTTTCTGACGTCTCGCATGTGATCTCCGGCGGCCGGAGCACCGCCGCCGGTTGCCACCTCTCCTCTGTTCGAAATAGGAAAGTGAATAACTTCGGCGATGGCCGCCGGCGGCAGGCCACCGGACCAACGCCGGAGGGAGCGCCCTCCCCCTAAGAGTCGGCCGGGGGAGGAGCCATGGCCGGCCGATGGCCGGCCGGCGGCGGGGGAGGCCCATAAGGGGTGGTCTCGGTATAGGTCCTGTGGAGAAAATTTTATAAAATTTATAATTTTATTATTATTTTTATATTATAATCCAAAATGGGTATTTGATTTTCTGGAGGGTGAAAGAAAGCGCAAATGAAAAAGTTTTGAACACAAAAAGTGTTCATCATGGCGATGGATACTCCCAATAAAAATTTCATAATTTTTGGAAGGCACTAAGTATTTTTAGTAATTATTGTAAATTGATATTGTGTGTTTTTGATTTAATAGAGACCCTAACAATTGTGGTAAAATTATGAGAAAATTTAAGTTAGTGTATAGGGCCAAAATACACCCTCTGTAATTATTTGAGAAATTGTGTTAAGCATATGCTTGTTTTAAAGATTTAAACGAGTCATCCATTTTCACTTTAAGAATAGCAGATAGAGCTTTCCTTGATTAAACTGTATGGAAAATTTATATGTTGTGACACACCCTATAAATTTTATTTAGAATTTATTAAATATTCTTGATAGGTTTATGGATTTATTTACTGGAAAAATCTACTGTTCTTTTTAAATCAGTGGTTTTATATTGAAAGGAAAACTCTGAAATAATTTATTGGTGATTGTGATGTGATGGTGCACTCACCAATAAATTTTGGCGATTTATCGAAAAGTTTATCTAATTTGAGGAATTAATGTGTGGTGTTTTCATTATTTGAAATTCTTCAGAAAACTCCAAATTTGTAACATGAGTTCGTATAGTTATGGAAGACTCTTTGTGATTATATAAACCCGCAACAAAAATTTGTAAACTTTTTGTTTGGTAAAAGTATTTTTGGAATTATTGTAAGAGTTTATTTGAGGCAAATGATTGGTTTAAGGTCAAATCCAAAATCAAAATGATTGGAGAAATTTATGAGGGTTTATGTTAAGGAAATTTAACCTTTGGTTTCTGATTTCATCGATTTCTGACTCATTTTGGTAATTATTGCATAAGAGAGAGTAGAACTCCTCTGCCCTTTTTAGGGCTTTAGGACGCACCCATCTGAGCCTTTGGATCAAGATCTAAGAAGATCGGACATCGAGAAAATGCTACTTACGGATCTGGTTCTGTAAGCTACCGCCGGCGTCAGCGCTACCGCCAGCGCTAGCCACTCGACGATAACCCTCCCGACGGGTCCATCTCGACTTCCCGACTGAACTGCAACACACGACGAAGTCTAGCGCCGACGCTAGCGCTGCCGTCAGCGCTAGCGCTACCACCGACGCTAGCCACTCGATGATAACCCTCTCGACGAATCCATCTCGACTTCCCGACGGAACAACAATACTCGACGAAGTCTATCGCCGACGCTAGCGCTATCGCCAGCGCTATCGCCAGCGCTAGCCTCTCAACGAACTCCTCTCGACGATAACCATCTCGACGAATCCATCTCGATGTAATGTCGAAACCACTAGTCTTCTCTACGGGGCGGTTAACGCCAACATTAACACCTAGCATCAGTGCTAGCTCCCAGATACAGAAAACCTGCATTCATCCTTGGGCATGCCAGCCTTCGCGCTCAGTGAAACCTGGGCTATTATGGGGCATCCCATCATTGTTAACCCTAAATAATGTCAAACTGACAGCCGCTTGTAGATGAGAGCGGACAGATCGATGTTTTGGCTTTTACTTCATTATTGCCCATAATTTAGAGTTGACGTGAAGATGGGGCATTCCTTCATAGTCAACCATAAAAAGTGCCAAACTGGCCTCCACTTGTAGAGCAGAGCAGACAGATCAATGTTTTGGCTTTTCCTTCATTATTGCCTATAATTTAGAGTTGACGTGAAGATGGGGCATTCCTTCAGAGTCAACCTTAAATAATGTTGAACTGCCCGCCGCTTGTAGAGCAGAGCGGACAGATTGATGTTTTGGCTTTTCCTTCATTATTGCCTATAATTTAGAGTTGACGTGAAAATGAGGCATTCCTTCAGAGTCAACCCTAAATAGTGTCAAACTAGCCGCCGCTTGTAGATCAGAGCGGACAGATCGATGTTTTGGCTTTTCCTTCATTATTGCCCATAATTTAGAGTTGGCGTGAAGATGGGACATTCCTTCAGAGTCAACCCTAAATAGTGCTGAACTGGCCGTCACTTGTAGAGCAGAGCCGACAGTTCGATGTTTTGGATTTTCTTTCATTATTGCCTATAGTTTAGAGTTGATGTGAAGATGAGGCATTCCTTCAGAGTCAACCCTAAATCGTGTCGAACTGGTCGCCGCTTGTAGAGGAGAGCGGACAGATTGATGTTTTGACTTTTCCTTCATTATTGCCCATAATTTAGAGTTGACGTGAAGATGGGGCATTTCTTCAGATTCTACCCTAAATAGTGCCGAATTGGCCTCCGCTTGTAGAGCAGGGCGGACATATCGATGTTTTGGCTTTTCCTTCATTATTGCTTATAATTTAGAGTTGACGTGAAGACGCGACATTCCTTCAGAGTCAACCCTAAATAATGCCGAACT
Source organism: Dactylorhiza incarnata (assembly GCA_033032865.1). Lineage (NCBI taxonomy): Eukaryota > Viridiplantae > Streptophyta > Magnoliopsida > Asparagales > Orchidaceae > Dactylorhiza > Dactylorhiza incarnata. The sequence goes on from JAWHQI010000130.1 coordinate 4,869,799, forward strand.
GGCCGCCGCTTGTAGAGCAGAGCGAATAGATCGAAGTTTTGGCTTTTCTTTCATTACTGCCTATAGTTTAGAGTTGACGTGAAGATGGGGCATTCCTTCAGAGTCAACCCTAAACAGTGCCGAACTGGCCGCCACTTGTAGAGCGGAGCGGATAGATCGATGTTTTGGCTTTTCTTTCATTATTGCATATAGTTTAGAGTTGACGTGAAGATGAGGCATTCTTTCAGAGTCAACCTTAAATCGTGCCGAACTGGCCGCCGTTTGTTTAGCAGAGCAGATAGATTGATGTTTTGACTTTTTCTTCATTATTTCCCATAATTTAGAGTTGACGTGAAGATGGTGCATTCCTTCAGAGTCAACCCTGAATAGTGTCGAACTGGCCGCCGCTTGTAGATCAAAGCGGACAGATCGATGTTTTGGCTTTTCCTTCATTATTGCTTATAATTTAGAGTTGACGTGAAGACGGAGCATTTTTTCAGAATCAACCTTAAATAATACAGAACTGTCCGCCGCTTGTAGAACAGAGAGGACAGATCGATGTTCGCTTTTCTTTCATTATTGTCTATTGTTTAGAGTTGACGTGAAGATGAAACATTCCTTCAGAGTCAACCCTAAATAGTGCTGAATTGGCCGCCGCTTGTAGAGCGGAGTGGACAGATCGATGTTTTGGCTTTTCCTTCATTATTGCCTATAATTTAGAGTTGACGTGAAGATGGGCATTCCGTCAGAGTCAACCCTAAATAGTGTCGAACTAGATGCCGCTTGTAGAGCAGAGCAGACAGATCGATGTTTTGGCTTTTCCTTCATTATTCCCTATAATTTAGAGTTGACATGAAGATGGGGCATTCCTTCAGAGTCAACCCTAAATAGTGCCGAACTGGCCACCGCTTGTAGAGCAGAGCAGACAGATTAATGTTTTGTCTTTTCTTTCATTATTGCATATAGTTTAGAGTTGACGTGAAGATGGGACATTCCTTCAGAATCAACCCTAAATTGTGCCGAACTGGCCGCCGCTTGTAGAGCAGAGCGGACAGATCAATGTTTTGACTTTTCCTTCATTATTGCCTATAATTTAGAGTTGACGTGAAGATGGTGCATTCCTTCAGAGTTAACCCTAAATAGTGTCGAACTGGTCGCCGCTTGTAGAGCAGAGCGGACAGACCGATGTTTTGGCTTTTTCTTCTTTATTGCCTATAATTTAGAGTTGACGTGAAGATTGGGCATTCCTTTAGAGTCAACCCTAAATAGTTCTGAACTGGCTGCCGCTTGTAGAGCAGTGCAGACGAATCAATCTTTTGGGGTTTTATTCCTATATTGACTGTAATTTAGATTTGACGGGAATATACTATGCCTTCGAGAATAATTCCTACGGGAATATATTATGCCTTCGAGAATTATTCCTACGGGAATATATCGTGCCTTCGAGAATTATTCCTACGGGAATACATTGTGCCTTCAAGAATTATTCCTACAGGAACATATTGTGCCTTCGAGAATTATTTTTACGAGAATACATAGTGCCTTCGAGAATAATTCATACGGGAATATATTGCGCCTTTGAGAATTATTCCGACGGGAATACATTGTGCTTTTGAGAATAATTCCTACGGGAATAAATTGCGCCTTAAAGAATAATTCCTACTGGAATACATTGTGCCTTCGAGAAATTATGACGTGGGAAGAAAATCGGATGGATGACGAATTATACTCTGAGGCAACCCACACGAAGGACGGTCTGGGAGGACAACCCGTGCAAAACTAGTAGAACTACGTGGGTCTGAAACCGTATGCTACGACCCAACAAGAGTCCAGATATCTCCTCCCTTATAAATGTTATATTATATTCAACACTAATAAGGATTGGATTCTATTCGTAGTTCTAATAACTTGTCTGATAGTTTATAGGTATGTAGTCCAATTCACCTAGAGGGGGGGGGGGGGGGTGAATATGTCTCTTTGAGTTCTACTTAATTATTGCTAGTTAGTAAGTAAAAGTTCAAGCACACACAAAAAACACACAAGTATTTATAGTGGTTCCCCAAGACAGTGTGTCTATGAGTAGTCCACTTCCTCTTTACACCTTTCTAACAGTGTGTTAGATAAGGCAAACTCCTCCAATCTCAGCTCCTAGAGCTTACAACACAGATCCCTCAGGATCTCTCAGGCTTGCTCCAAGCCCTACCTCAGGCTAACCAACCCTACCACTCAGAGTGCTCCCACTCCTACAGCTCAGAGATCACCTTGACCTCCTATCTCAGGCCTATCAAGAAGCCCTACTTCTCAGGCAGACTGCCCTACAACTCAGACTCAATAGCCTTACCAAACTAAGGCTTAACAGCCCTACAACTCAGGTTTACTAATCCTACAACTCAGGAAATATGTCTTACAAACTCAGAACTTCACAGTTCCTACAGTGAATAAATGTTAAGATAACAACAGTTGACATCAGTGGTATGATGTCGTCTGTTGTTCCTGCACAGCTAGTGCTTCTTTGAAGCTTGGCTGAAATATACTTCAGTCCTTGCTTCTTTCTGATCCTTCTCTTCGGTATAGGAGTAAAGATCTTCTTGCTCTTCTAAAATGGAAGAGTTATCTTCTCCTCTTGTTTCTTCTAGCAGGTTCAGTTAGCAGCAGGAGAGAAAAACTTGAATGCCGTCAATGGAACAGTGATAATGACTCTCTACTTTTCAGCACACCAACTGATACTTCTGAAAGTGCCCTAAGATGTTCTTTTATACTCCATTTGTCTTCAACGGCTCTTAGGAAGGGGCCCTGACACTTTGGAAGAGGATGGAAAATTTATCCTCCCTTTACAGCTGTTTGCGCCAAAAGCAAGTCCCACCAGTGTCGTCTTTCTGATTTGAGTCTGTCTCAGCGGTTGGGCTGAGACAGTTTCCATCTAAGCGGTTTAGCTGATTTGGTCTCAGCGGATCTGCTGAGACAGATAGTCTTCTCAGCGGATTTTGTCTACCTACAACTATGCTGAGGCAAACCTCTTCTCAGCTGCTCCTGGCCTCGTCTCAGCGGTTTCGCTGAGACAGTGAGTTATTCTCAGCGGTTTTGATAGCAAACCACTGACCTCATTTCAATGCTTGGAATATCTTAACCCTGCATATTCCTTATGCAAAATAGGGTTTATCAAATACAATATGTACTTAGCATTGTGAGTGATGCCTCTTCAAATCAAGGGAACATTGAGGGCAATATTCCCAACAATCTCTCCCTATTTGAAGAAGACAGAACATTCCCAATGTTAAGATACATAACCAAAAAAAAAAATTCATGCAAATGAATTACATAGCAGCATGATATCATAACATATAAATGTTGGCATTCATTTGACATCACAGAAAAAATGTCATGATAGATTATTTTCATGACAACATAACAACATTGTTTATCATCATAATAACATTGTTAACTATTTATGACAAGGCATCACATAATATATAATGCAATAACATTGAACATTATTAAGCTTTGTCTGAGATTAGCCTATAACACAAATCAACAGATTCAACAGAAATTTCATCTTCATTGCTGCTAAAATGTTTATACATTGTTCAAATTACAATTTGATTTCCTGAAAAACTAAATACTTTAATTTAAGTCTTTCTTTTCTTGGAGCTTTCAGCTTTGTCTTCAGCAACCTCCTTCCCCTTAGCAGCAACAACAATCTCAGCTAGCTTCTTCCTGTTCTCTTGTCTTTTGAAATATAGGTATGACTTTGGAATGACATCCTTTTGGATTATTATTTCTCACTAGATTTTCCTTGAATATTCTATCCCTGTGAGTGTTTCTCTCCAGATGTTTAATCCACTCTTCAGTTGGATAGATCTTATCAATGTCTTTGCATACTTGACCATGACTGAGCCAGACATTCAGAATTATACTCTTGGAGTCCTCACTCCAATACTCAAAATCAGGATCTTTTCCTTGCTCTTCCCTTTGCTTAGCCATAAATTCTTCAGCTAGCATTACTTGTTCTCTTTTTCTTTTCTTTGCCAATTGAACATTTTGAGCAATTTTAGCCTGCCCCTCAAAGTCAAAATTTTCTTTCCTGTAATAATCCAGCAGGGGCAGGTTCATGGCAATTCTGGTTCCTTGCAGCACTTGGAGAGCCAATTCAGAATTGGTCTCAGCATTGACCACCTCCCCCTTTCTGGCTTCTTCAATTATTTTAGCTTTTAGGGACTGGGAGGCAGCTGCTACAGAACCTGAGATGGTCTGGAAAGCATTTTCCACATCAGATTCATCTCATCCTTCATTTCTCTCTGCTTCTCCAATCATTGTAGTAGATGTATTCCAGACATACTCTTGAATGTGATTGGTGGCTTTTTTATAACTTCATTTGTCTTGCTTACATAGTTCTTTACATAGGACATGTCTTGCTCAGACAGTTGGAGGTGTTTGTCCATTGATCTCAGGATTGTATTCTGAGCAACCACTAAGTGTTCTGCCAGATTAAACCATTTGGTCATTTGCTTATTAAGGAAAGCAGTTTCTTCCTTAATCTCTTTCACTTCAGCCATGAGTTCTTCCTTTACAGACAGGATTGAACTGTCAATGTAATTCCTTATTGAAATCATCTAATTTTCAATTACTGTATTGATGGAGCTGAGCAGCTTTTCATAGGATTTTGCTGATGTGGAGGGGATATCAATCACTATAATGAGTTCCCCCTCAGCTTGAGCAGGGATTTGCTCCCCCTCAGCTGGATCACTAGGCTGAGGAGCAGCTTGAAAATCTGCAGCCATTTTCTTTTCCTCTGCGTCAATTCTTTCTTGCTCCCCCTCACTTGGAGCATCATCATTGTCCTTAGCAGGAGATTTCTTCTGCTGCTCCCCCTCAGATGAAGGATCACTATTGTTCTGATCATCTCCCTAGTAGTCTGCTAGATCATGAGGGATTAGTTTAGTTCTTTGCCCTAGATTGAAAATAAATAAGTCAATCTCACCTTGAAGATCAACATGAGCAATGTCTTCATCATCCTCATTATCTTCTGAGGAGGAGTGGATAATCTGCACATTTTTATCAGCAGTGGCAGGATTGGAGGAAACTCCAGGAGATTGATCTTCTTCACGTCCTTCTGACATGACCTTATCATCATCAGTAGCAGCAGCATCATCCTTTTGATGCTCTTTCTCAACAGTATCATCTTTTTCCCTTTCTACATGACCTTCAGTGTCATGTTAAGCTCCTTGATCCTTTGGAGGACTGCTAGCTGGTTCCTGATTGTCCACAGCTGGGGCATTGCCTCCTGCCTCTAGCTCAGATTCAGAGTAGACAATCCTTGTTTTCCTTGCCCCTTTAACTAAAGTCTTCTTCTTAGTTTTGAGTTCAGTTGGTTGGCTCATAAGGAGGACCCTTGAGAATTTGTCTAGGGTCTTTATGTCCATTCTTTTTAAGTAATGGAGGTTTGATCCTTTTATCTTGTCAAAGTTGTCAGGATAGGTATTTAATAGGTAGAGGGAGAGAATTCTGCTTAGGTTGGGGGCCTGCAGACATTCCCTTATTCTTTGAAATAACACCTCCGCCCAAGAAGTCTTCTTCTTCAGAATAACTCTTGACATCAAATCAAACATATGTTTTGAGATGGTGTTATGAGAACCTGGCTTGCACAAGATGGCCTTGCCAACAATATCAAAGAGCAATTTGTCTCTCTGGTTAAAGAACTTCCTCTTTAGTGAGTCATGTTTGACATCACTATATTCACACCATTGTAAAGCTTGGTCTTTGTCTTTCTCAGAAATTTCTTCTTCCTCTTCTTCATTGCAGGAGGGCAGCTGAAGGGCCTTCTCCATTTTATTAGGAGAGATTTTTATTTTGATACTTCATATTTTGCCTTTGATTGATGAATTTGATGAGAACAACTTTGCACTAGAGAATAATTCCAGAACTTCAGTTCTGAGAATTATGGAGGGCTCAGACAAGACATACTCTAGTCCTTGGTCTGAAAAAAGCTGAATCACTTCTTTTATCTTAGCAGGAGCATATTGAAATCCATTTCTGACAATCTCATATCCTTCATGCAGATCTTTTGCCATTTTGGCTCCATTTCTTCAGAAGGATAGGTCGCTGAGACGGGAGGTAGAAGGGTTTGTCTCGGCGGCTTGGTTAATGGAAAGTGTAATAAATTAATCAATATTTTGATATTTATAGGGGCTTGATTTAGGTTTAGATTTGACCTAAGTATTTGTGTTGATTTGACTAATCAATTTGATTGATTTATCACTGGTGACGTGTCAATTTAGGCATTATTTCATTTAGCCAACCCGTCACAGTGGAACCGCTGAGATGGATGGGTTATCCGCTGGGATAGAGTATTGCCGACTGCTGAGACAGTTCTAGTCCTCTCAGCGGATTAGTTGAGACCTTCTCAGCTATCTCAGCGGTTCAGCTGAAACCTTCTCAGCTGTTTCAGCTGATTCCACTGCCTATCAGTGAATTGTATTATTAGGCATTCTCCAAGACCTAAATATGCTACCACTCATTGAGATAGCAACTTTTGCTTTCAAGGCTTATTAAACATGTTTACATGTTTTACTAAATAAAGCTAAGGAACACCACCAAAAGCAATAATATGATAGAATAAGCTCTATTCTATATTTAACATGCCAAGCTCAATTTTAAAAACATTAAACATTGCCTCATCCAATGGCTTTGTGAAGATATCAACGACATGTTTGTTCGTGGGGACAAATTCAAGACATATATCTTCACTTTCAGCATGCTCTCTAATAAAATGATATTTTATCTCTATACGCTTAGTCCTGCTATGTGAGACAGGATTCTTAGCTATAGAGATAGCACTGGATGAGTCACAATATACGGAAGAATTACTTATCTTGAGGTTATAATCCTCTAACTAATGTTGCATCCACAGTAGTTGTGCACAACAACTCCCTGTAGCTATCTATTCAGATTCAGTTGTGGATATTGCCACACTGATCTGCTTCTTGCTGCTCCATGATATCAACCTTCTTCCTAGGAATTGACAAGTCCCACTTGTGTTTTTCCTATCTTCATTGCAACCTGCAAATTCTGCATCTGAGGGCTGCTCTATATATACCTCTTCCTTCAGATTGCCATTCAGGAATGCTGATTTGACATCCATCTGGTACACTTTGAACCCCTTGTGGGCAGCATAGGCAAGAAACAGCCTTATTGCTTCTAACCTTACAACTGGGGCAAAGGTTTGATCAAAGTTAATACATTCTTCTTGCATGTACCCCTTGGACACTAGTCCGACTTTGTTCTTGATGATGGTGCCATTCTCATCAAGCTTGTTCCTGTATATCCACTTGGTGCCAATGATGTTGCGTCCTTGACGCTTTGACACCAATTTCCATAGCTTGCACCTCTTGAACTGAAGCAGCTCTTCTTGCATTGCTTGAATCAAGAAGGTGTCTATATTTGCTTCTTCAAATTTCTTGGGCTCCATTTGTGATAGAAAGCTCAAGAATAGGGCTTCATTGTGAGTCATGCTTCTGGTAACCACTCCTTGGTTAACATCTCCAATTATTTGGTTTATTGGATGATCCCTTAGGTGCCTGTTTGTTGCAGGCAACCTGTCAGCATTCTGCAGCTCTTCTTCTTGAGCAGCAGCATCTTCAGCAGTTTGTTGATCTTCAACTTCAGAGATTGCTACCTCTGAATTGACTTTGCTTGTCCTGGGTATTTCTTGGAGAGACATATCTTTCATTTGTTATTTATTACCTATCAAAATAGGAGAGCTGGACCAGCCCTTATAGAGCAGGCTGATCTAATCAAAAACTACATGCATAGACTCTTCTACAACATGAGTTTTCTTGTTGAATACTTTATAGGCCTTGCTATATGAGCTATATCCAACAAGAACTCATACATTGCATTTTTCAGCAAACTTAGTTAATTGAGATTTTCCATTATTTAAAATGTAGCATTTGCAACCAAAGATTCTAAAGTGTGAAATAGTTGGTTGTTTTCCTTTCAGAATCTCATAGGGGGTTATTCCCAGGGCCTTATTGATAGATGCTCTATTGAGAACATAACATGCAGTGTTGACTGCCTCAGCCTAGAAATATTCAGGGAGTGAGGAGTCACTAAGCAATGTTCTCCCAACCTCTATCAAGGTCCTATTCCTCCTCCCAGCCACACCATTTTGCTGTGGAGTCCTTGGGATGGAGAATTCTTGGGTGATACCAAATTCTCGACAAAACTGTCATTGCCCAAGATTGAAATTATGTACCATGGTCAGTTCTAGTCTTGAACACAGTACATTGGAGTTCATTATGGATTGCCTTAACATGGTTTATAAAGGCATCTAAAGTATCAAATTTTTTCTTAAGGAAGAATACACATGTATACTTTGAGTGATCATCAACAATCACCAAGGTATACAACTTCCCACCTAGGCTCTGAATTGGCAAAGGACCAAACAAGTCCATGTACAATAGATGAAGACATCTTTCAGTGTTTTTGGAGCCAATGCTTTTAAAGGTGACCCTTGTTTGCTTGCCCATTTGGCATGCATGACATGAACCACTTTTAACATAGTTCAAATTAGGACTATTTTTAACTAGGTTTCTAGAAAATAGCTTATACATTGTCTTGTAGTTAATGTGAGCAAGTCTCCTATGCCATTGAACACAACAAGACTCACTTTCATTAGCTATAAGACACGCATGAGATAAAGAAGAATTGCATATAAAATCTAAGCAATACACATTCCCACTCATAGTGCCTGAGAGAATGATCTCTGAGTCATGTGACTTTTTGATCAAGCACTTATCATTGTGGAATTCAATGACATGACCTAAGTCACATAGTTGACTTATGCTTACTAGGTTGTGCTGCAACCCTTCAACATAATCCACCCTTGTGATTGAGACAATGTGTTGGGTATTGTAGCCACAATTACCTTGATTTGAAGAAGTGTTCCTTTGAACTAAGTTGAATTGAGTTGTATTTGATTATGCACTTTAGCTGTGTTGTGACAGGTCATTCCACTCTAGGTACAAACCAATGTCAGGTTTCAATGAGTCGTCAAACACAGGCTTGTGCAATGTAATCCCTCATTGTATAGACCAAAGTGTTGGCTCATGTGAGATCTCTCTATTGGGATGTACCTCATTTCCTAAGTGCAAGAGAAGGAGGACTGGAGCTGATGGTGAACTTTTCATAGAAAGGGATTTTTCCCAAGTAAAATTCGGTTATATCATTCAGAAACATATAGTCGAATTCGACTATATAGTTGGGATGGATATAATCGAATTCGGTGAATCATAGTTCGAAATTTCCTTGAAGAATTAGAATAACCGAATTCGGTTATTGCAATTCGGTTATATCATTTAACCGAATTCGATTCGGTTATTGCCATTCGGTTATTCCATTTAGTCGAATCGGTCTGCGTATCTCCGGTTCAGTTCTTCCGGCCTGATCTTTTAGGGATTTCTCTTTAACGATTCGCGAGGTGTCTTTCTCGATGCTCGCAGATATAGCCGTTGGAGTGAAGAAGCTATAAATAGCTAAGGGTTAATTCCGTTTAACCCTAATCGTGAATCCAAGAAGAAAAACATCGTTCTCTCCGTCCGTCGGCTGACTGTTATCGCAAATCTTCTGCTGTTGCCGACAATGTTTTTGAACGATTCTTCTTGAAGAAAAGGGTCAACTAGATCTCTGATTTTAGATCTCTTCAAGTTCCTTTTAGATCTAGTTGTCTCCTAAGTGTTCAGATCAAGTTCTCTCAAGGCAAGATTTCTTCTTCCTTCTTTCAAGATCCAGATTTCCGATTCAATCAAGGAAGAAGAAGATCTTTTATTTTCAGATTTGATAAAGTTAAAATCTCAAGGAGATTTAAAGTAGATTGTTTCTCAATCTAAAGTTGTGTAAGATTTTATTACATTATTCTTGTAGGAAGCTTGCTTCCGAGTTGTAGGAGCGTTGTCTCCGAGTTTGTAGGAAGTTTCCCTTCCGAGCTTGCAGGAGTTTTGACTCCGAGTTGTAGGATTATTCTTAATCCGAGATCAGTGAAGTAGCCTAGTCTAGCCGGTCGTGCTAGATAGGTGAGGTGGAAAGTGGACTACCCAAGATCGGGGAACCACTATAATTTTCTGTGTTGTGCTGTGCTCTTTTGGATTCTGTGTGCTTTTATTTATAAGTTTTTAATTCCGCGTAAAGACATAGAATCCACCTATTCACCCCCCTCTAGGTGATTTAGGCCGCAACTAGATACTTTCAATTGGTATCAGAGCTAGGTTGTTCGCTATAAGGTTAACACCTTGAACAAGATCTTTAAATCTAGTTGCAAGAGCAAGTTTGTCTGTAATGGAAAAATCCAAGGATTCTCTCAAGATGCTCGTCTGTTCTAAGGAGAACTTCCCTATATGGAAGGAAAGAATGAAGTTCTACATGGAAGCCACCGACCCAAGAATTTTTCAGATAGTAGAGGAAGGTCCCCATGTTCCTATGAAGCCATCGTCTATAAATTCAGCTATTATGATTCCCAAGAAAATGTTGGAGCTAGACAAAGATGAGATTGCCCTCGTCATCTTGGACAAGAAGGCAAAGAACATTATTGCTGGTGCAGTGGACGATTCAATGCTACAAAATCTTATACACTGCAAGTCTGCCAAGGAAATGTGGGACTCCATAGTCGTTCTTATGGAAGGAACCGAAGAAGTAAGGGATGATCGAAGATCATTGCTGAATCAAGAATATGAAGCATTCAAGCAAGATCCAAGAGACTCCATTTCTGATACTTATGAGAAGTTCTTTAAGATCGTCAATGGTCTTAAGAACTATGATCGGGAATTCACCGTTGGAGAACTAAATGACAAGTTCTTGAGATCCCTAACGAAAGAATGGGATACCAAGGCTATTGCTATCCGGGAATTCAGAAAGTTGGCTACGATGGAGCCACAAATTCTGTTTGGCAAGCTCTTATCACATGAGCTCAAGCTGAGTATTAGAAAAGCTGAAGAAGAGGGATGCTCCACCTCTGGAAGAGAGAAGACCGTGGCACTGAAGGCCAAAGAATCAAGAAGACATAAGGCCTCGTCTTCTGTCAGAAGAAAATCCTCAGATGAAGATGATGAATCAGATGCTTGCCCCTCAAGCTCTGATATGTCTGATGGAGAGTTCTCTTCTCTCTCCAAGCAATTCAAGAGATTGCTCAGAAAAAGAAGCCAGAGGAAAAGTCAATCCTCATCAGATCATAGAAGATCAAGGGGTGATGATGAATATCACAAGAAGGAACACAACAACGACAGGTATAAATCTAAACCAAATAAATATATTTCGACTGATATTATTTGTTTTTGTTGTAATAAGCCAGGACATTTAAGCACGGAATGTCCATACAAGAAGAAATCCTTCAAGAATAAGAGGAAAGAAGAAAAGAGCTTCTTGGCAAAGGAGTCCAAGACTCTTAGTGACAGTGACTCAGGGAAGTCAAGCTCAGATGAAGAAGCCTATTTTGGGCTTATGGCACATTCAGATGAGGAAGGAAGTGTCTCCTCATACAAAGGGAAGGTAAACTCGCACACTCCTCTTTCTGCATCTGAAACTGATTCCGTTGAAAATGAAGGCTATTCTTCAGAGGAAGACTTAGATCTAATGGTTCAGTATAAAGCTATGTTGGAGGGATTTGACAAATGCCGCAAGGTAGTCAAATCTCAAGCACATGAGATTGCATCTCTCAAGATGGTGGAATCAGCTTTGAGGGAGGAAATTAAACAATTGACTCCTCTCAAAGATGAAATCCAACCCTTGAAAGATGAAATTAAAAGCTCCGCTGAATTATTAAATCTTAAGGAGAAGTTTATCAATGATTTAGAAGAAAAGTTAGTGGTGGAAAGGAAGATAGTTGAAAGCTTCTCCAAACTAAAAACTATCCTTCCAATCATTGAAAGATTTTCTGCTCCTGCGAAGGTTAGTGGTCTTGGTCATAAGGCTGAAAGTAGTAAGGCTGCTAAGAAAAGAGTTGTTAAAGGTAAGGGCAAGGTTGACCAAAATCAAACCCGTCCCCGATGCTTCGAAACAACTGCTCTCAAGGGACCATATGAAGAAGTAATCCCCAAGGATTATGGTTCATTTGTACATGGATCAGTTATTAAGAAAGCACCAAAGATTAAATCAATTGTTGCTAAATCTCATGAAGAGAAGAAGGAGTCATGTGTGTGTTGCAACCATGAGACTTCTACTTCTAAGAATTTTGCTCCTGCTAAACTCCCCGTTCAAAAGTTAAAACAGGAAAACAAGAGAAGATACAATCGATTTGATTGTTGGTGTTGTGGCAAGATTGGTCACTTCGCCATAGATTGTTGGTTTAACTCCAGAAATGTCAAGACTCCACGGGTTAACAATGTAAGAATGACCCCTTGCAATGTTAACACTCCGAGTGGTGTTAATCTAACCAGAAACCTAGGACCCAAATCCTTTTGGGTTCCTAAGGGAAATTAATCTGTGATTGCAGGTATGTCCAAAGGCCAACCAAAACTCTAATCAGGCACTTGGACAAGTGGATATTCATGGTACATGACCAGAACATAGAAGAAATATAGTAAGGTTGTTGAAAAGCTTAGGAAATCAGTCCAGGCACTGAATTTCTAAGGGGGAGATAAGTCTAAGGGGGAGAAAAGATTGAGGGGGAGCTTTGAGCTCTCATGCTTTTTCTTCCCTATCTGAAGTAGTCAGAAAGGGGGAGAGAATTTGAAGTTGGGAGGGATTGGCAAAGTTAGATTTGGCAATGTTGAAAGAGAAAGTTGAAAGGGAGAGAAAGTTGAAAAAGTTAAGTTTTTAACTCTCCTTATCTATTTGATATATATTTATTTAAGTGCAATTCAACTCAGTACATAGGTTCTGACTTCTTCAAATAGGGGGAGATTGTTGGGTATTGTAGCCACAATTACCTTGATTTGAAGAAGTGTTCCTTTGAACTAAGTTGAATTGAGTTGTATTTGATTATGCACTTTAGCTGTGTTGTGACAGGTCATTCCACTCTAGGTACAAACCAATGTCAGGTTTCAATGAGTCGTCAAACACAGGCTTGTGCAATGTAATCCCTCATTGTATAGACCAAAGTGTTGGCTCATGTGAGATCTCTCTATTGGGATGTACCTCATTTCCTAAGTGCAAGAGAAGGAGGACTGGAGCTGATGGTGAACTTTTCATAGAAAGGGATTTTTCCCAAGTAAAATTCGGTTATATCATTCAGAAACATATAGTCGAATTCGACTATATAGTTGGGATGGATATAATCGAATTCGGTGAATCATAGTTCGAAATTTCCTTGAAGAATTAGAATAACCGAATTCGGTTATTGCAATTCGGTTATATCATTTAACCGAATTCGATTCGGTTATTGCCATTCGGTTATTCCATTTAGTCGAATCGGTCTGCGTATCTCCGGTTCAGTTCTTCCGGCCTGATCTTTTAGGGATTTCTCTTTAACGATTCGCGAGGTGTCTTTCTCGATGCTCGCAGATATAGCCGTTGGAGTGAAGAAGCTATAAATAGCTAAGGGTTAATTCCGTTTAACCCTAATCGTGAATCCAAGAAGAAAAACATCGTTCTCTCCGTCCGTCGGCTGACTGTTATCGCAAATCTTCTGCTGTTGCCGACAATGTTTTTGAACGATTCTTCTTGAAGAAAAGGGTCAACTAGATCTCTGATTTTAGATCTCTTCAAGTTCCTTTTAGATCTAGTTGTCTCCTAAGTGTTCAGATCAAGTTCTCTCAAGGCAAGATTTCTTCTTCCTTCTTTCAAGATCCAGATTTCCGATTCAATCAAGGAAGAAGAAGATCTTTTATTTTCAGATTTGATAAAGTTAAAATCTCAAGGAGATTTAAAGTAGATTGTTTCTCAATCTAAAGTTGTGTAAGATTTTATTACATTATTCTTGTAGGAAGCTTGCTTCCGAGTTGTAGGAGCGTTGTCTCCGAGTTTGTAGGAAGTTTCCCTTCCGAGCTTGCAGGAGTTTTGACTCCGAGTTGTAGGATTATTCTTAATCCGAGATCAGTGAAGTAGCCTAGTCTAGCCGGTCGTGCTAGATAGGTGAGGTGGAAAGTGGACTACCCAAGATCGGGGAACCACTATAATTTTCTGTGTTGTGCTGTGCTCTTTTGGATTCTGTGTGCTTTTATTTATAAGTTTTTAATTCCGCGTAAAGACATAGAATCCACCTATTCACCCCCCTCTAGGTGATTTAGGCCGCAACTAGATACTTTCACAATGTCATTTGAAATCATACCATATCCTCCGGTGATGCCTTTTTCTAATCCACCAAAGATGACCTTAGGTCTATTCTTCACAGTTTTGTATTCCTGTAGAAGACTCCTGGTACCTGTCATGTGCCTTGAGCACCCACTGTCCAAGTACCATATTTGCCCAAGGTTGGTACTTGAACTAACCTGCAAGAAGGAACTTAATTATCCTTAGGAGCCCAATTAATTTTGGGTCCTAGGCTTTTGTTAGCATAAAAGGATGACTTCACACCTGCTGCAACCTTTGCAAGAAAGCTCTTCTTAGCACTTGGCACATTGGGATTGTGCCAACAATCTATGGCAAAGTGTCCCACCTTACCACAACACCAACACTCATGAATATTGTATCTTCTCTTCCGAACATTCCTTGAGGTGGAAGGAGCAGTAAAATGCTTGTGTTCAGGAGGGGAGACCTCAACATTCTTCTTGTTTCTTTCAGCCATGATCTCGCTGAAGGTTAACCCATGGTCAATCTTAACAGCCTTTGTCTTAATGACATCAGGTTGCCTTGGATTGGAAGTTAGGCAAGATTTGATGGCATCAGACACTGAACTGTTAGACCTGTCTACAGGTTTGACAGCAACCAAGTGCTTTGCTGGAATGGACTTGGAAGAGCTTACTTCTTTATTCTTGACTGAAGGAGATGAAGTACCAAAAACAAATAGTCCCGAATGGGCCATTTGAATTTCTTCATGGGGAGCCTTCATAACACTCATCCCCATGCCCTTTCTTCTACTATGGGAAGGAGTGTTTTCCTTCCTATAGGAACTCCCATTCTTCGAGTGACCATACATGCTGTCATGGTCATACCTGTTAGAGGGAAGTAACACCTTTTGAAAGGTTATATGAGGCTTGTCCTTAGCCTTGCTCTTTTCTCCACTCCCTTCACCCACTTCCATTTTATTGAACCCTAGTCCTCTCTTATTGGTTTGAGAAGAAAATGTGTCAATAATTGGAAGCGCTGATTTGGGTTTAGAAAATTGAGCCACTATGCTCTTTTCTTTGAGAAGCTTCTCCTCAAGGTCCTTGATGACCTTGTTCTTTTGGGAAATGGTGCTCAATTGGAAAATCGTTATCCCCTTGAGTTGGCTTATATCTCTACTCATCTGAGCCACCATGGTAGGTGACTAAGTGCAATCTTGCTTAGCCAACTTAAGGGAAGCAATTTCTTGAGTTTGCCTCTTGGCAGCTTCTTGCTCATTTTCAGAGCATCCAACAAAGCATCATACTTGTTAATCAATTGATTGACAGCCACTTCAGATTCTGAATCATTTTCATCAATTGATGAGCATGGTTCAGAGTCTGACATTGACTCATACTTAGAAGAAGGGGGAAGAGTAGGTACCTTGTTAGGAATGTCCTGACTATCTTCATCATCATCTGTTATGGCCATTAAGCCCTGATGTTCTATTGCATCTTCATCCTCCTCTATATCACTGTCTGAATGTGATAGAGGGGCCCTGATGCCCACCTTTGCAGCAGAAAAGTCCTCATCTTCCTCAGTTGCAAACAACCCAAAACAGGATTCTTCTTCATCTGAATTTGAGGATGATGACTCAGATTCACTCCAGCTCTTGTCCTTCTTGGCTAGGAAGGACTTTTCTCCCTTCCTTCCCTTCTGCTGATAAAATTTCTTATCACCCTTCTCCTTTCTCTTGACTGGACATTCAGCAATGACATGTCCAGGCTTACTGCAGTAATAACTAATCACATTAGTTGAAACATGTTTAACATGTTTAGAATCATACTTGTCCCCTTTGGGGTGCTGCTTGTCTGATCTGTTGAGATCCTTCCTGGGATGTGAGGAGGAGGAAGGCTTGTTCTTCCACTGCTTCCTCCTCCTCATCTTCTTGAACTGCCTTGAGAAGGCAGCAAACTCCACATCAGAATAGTTGCTATCAGATGAGCTGGGCTCAGAATTTTCTATGCCAGCAGCCTTCCTTGGAGGTGTAGGCATCCTTGCCTTGCTCTTCTTGGAGCCCTCAGCCTTGAGGGCCACAGTCCTTTCCCTTGCATGACGTCTGGAGGAAGTGTCCCCCGCCTTCCTGGCAGATAGTTGCATCTCATAAGAGAGCAGCTTTCCTAACAAAGTATGGGGAGTAGTCTCACCCAGCTTTGCCACCTCCCTGATGACACAGATCTTGGTATCCCAGTCTCTAGTTAGATATCTTAGGAATTTGTCATTTAGCTCATAATGAGTGAAGGTCCTTTCATAGGTCCTCAAGTCATTTACTATCTTGAAGAATCTTTCATAGCAATTAGTTATGCATTCCAGGCTTTGCTTCCTGAAGGCTTCATATTCCTGATTGAGGAGAGATTTCCTATCATCCCTCACCTCTTCAGTCCCTTCCATGTACACTATCAGTGTATCCCACATGTCATTGGTAATCTCACAATGTACTAAGTTTTGGAATGTAGAGTCATCAATTGCATTGACTATAATGTTTTGAGCTCTTTTGTCCATTATTGCCAATGCAATCTCATCCCTTGTCATTTCAGTATATGACTTACCTACCTGCCTAGTAGGATCAATGGTGGAGGGCTTTATGATAAGAAAGGGACCCTCCTGTACAATGATAAAAATCTTAGGGTCTGATGCATCCATGAAAAGCCTAACCCTTTGCTTCCAAATGTCAAATGTTTCCTTTTTGCATATTGGCAGCTTCATTGACCCCATTTCCTTCTGAACTCCATTAGTAGCCATTGGATTCAGATTTGACTACACCTATGTAGGATCTGGTCACACTGTTAAGTCCTTTTTGACCAACCTCCCTATGATACCATTTGATAGTTTATAGGTATGTAGTCCAATTCACCTAGAGGGGGGGGGGGGGGGGGGGGGGGGGTGAATAGGTTTCTTTGAGTTTTACTTAATTATTGCTAGTTAGTAAATAAAAGTTCAAGCACACAAAGAAAACACACAAGTGTTTATAGTGGTTCCCCAAGACAGCGTGTCTATGGGTAGTCCACCTTCCCTCTACACCTTTCTAACATTGTGTTAGATAAGGCAAACTCCTCCAATCTCAGCTCCTAGAGCTTACAATACAGATCCCTCAGGATCTCTTAGGCTTGCTCCAAGCCCTACCTCAGGCTAACCAGCCCTACCAATCAGAGTGCTCCCACTCCAACAACTCAGAGATTACCTTGACCTCCTACCTCAGGCCTATCAAGAAGCCCTACTTCTCAGGCAGAGTGCACTACAGCTCAGGCTCAACAACCTTACCAAACTCAGGCTAAACAGTCCTACAGCTCAGGTTTACCAACCCTACAACTCAGGCAATATGCCTTGCAAACTCAGAACTTCACAGTTCCTACAGTGAGTAAATGTTAAGCTTACAACAGTTGACAGTAGTGGTATGATGTCTTCTGTTGTTCCTGCACAGCTGGTGCTTCTTTGAAGCTTGGCTGAAAGTATACTTCAATCCTTGCTTCTTTCTGATCCTTCTCTTCAGTATAAGATTAAAGATCTTCTTGCTCTTCTAAAATAGAAGAGCTATCTTCTCCCCTTGTTTCTTCTAGCTGGTTCAGTTAGCAGCAGGAGAGAAAAACTTGAAAGCCGTCAATGGAACAGTGATAATGGCTCTCTACTTTTCAGCACACCAACTGATACTTCTGAAAGTGCCCTAAAATGTTCTTTTATACTCCATTTGTCTTCAACGACTCTTAGGAATGGGGCCCTGACACTTTGGAAGAGGATGTAAAACTTTATCCTCCCTTTACAGCTGTTTGCGCCAAAAGCAAGTCCCGTCATTGTCGTCTTTCTGATTTGAGTCTGTCTCAGCGGTTGGGCTGAGACAGTATTCCGTCTCAGCGGTTTAGCTGATTTGGTCTCTGCGAATCCGCTGAGACATATAGTCTTCTCAGTGGATTTTGTCTATCTGCATCTCAGCTGAGGCAGACCTCTTTTCAGCGGCTCTTGGCCTCGTCTCAGCAGTTCTGCTGAGACAGTGAGTTATTCACAACGGTTTTGACAGCAAACCACTGACCTTATTCCAATGCTTGGAATATCTTAACACTGCATATTCCTGATGTAAAATAGGGTTTATCAAATACAATATGTACTTAGCATTGTGAGTGGTGCCTTTTCAAATCAAGGGAACATTGAGGGCATCCAACATTGTCTTTAGCACAGGTGACAGGTGCGGGTGAGAGACAACACCCAAGTGTGGAGGAAGCCACAAAGCATGCTAATTCAGGTATATATTCATAGGCCGCATCTTCTTTTGTGCCCTATCTCGTGGTAAAAATATATGTATTGGTATTGGAGTTTTGATACGGCAGAGAGGATGACGCTACTAGTACAAGTCTTGAATATAGGGGTTTCTGTGATGATTACTCTTCCGCTATAAATCATGTCTTCCGCTAAGGGATATAAAGTGCACTCTTTGATGATGTCTTCCGCTAAGTACTATAAGGTACACTCGATAATGGTGCCTTCCACTAGAGAACTGCTTCGCTACTCTGTTGGTGTGTAGTAACCTTCGGTTAACATCACCCCTATGCATGACAACAGAGTGTTCAAGGAAGGGGGAAGGAGAAGCTAGTACCTTCACCATCCCGGGATCACTTTGGCGTCATGCTAAAAGGGTGGTGTGCGATAAGATCCCCCAATCAGACCGCCGATTTGGGAGGGGGGGGGGGGGGGTCTTTTAAATGGATCAGAGCGCAAACAATCTTTTCGACCAATAGTGATCACAAAAGCAACTCTCTCTCCACCGGTCATTGTAGCGTGGTTCGGGACGAACCACTACAGCGGAAGCGGTGGCGGACCTTAAATGTAAAAGTTGACAATAAACTTGGCATATATATGTAGATTTTCACTCGAAATTATCAAGTTAAGTTGTAGTTATACAAAAATTTTTTTATGACTCGGACCAACACTTAAATATCACACCTGATCTCAAATGATGATTTATCTTGTTCCCATAAAATACTTTCATTAAACCCTACAAATGACAATTTCAAATTTTGAACCCCGGGTTTAAGCCTTTTTGTTTTATTGCGATTAAATTCTCATTTTCAAAATTTCATTCAAGGTAAATGGAATTTTGTGTGCAGATTGAGGATTTTATTAATAATTCCAATCCCAGGTTTAAGCCTATTTGTTTTATTGAGATTGAATTCTCGTTTTCAAAATTCAATTTGAGGTAAACTAATGAAATTTTGCGTACTTATAGAGAATTACTTTAATGATTGCAAATAGTGAATCATGTTTTGATTTGACATAATGTCTATCAGTATGATCGGTTTAAAATAAAAATCATGCAGTCATAAAGAATTACGGTGGAAAAGTGGCGGGTCGGTCATGCCCGTAGACCGTACGTATCGGTGCAGGAAGGTTGACGACTCTAGGCGACAGGGAGATGTGCACCCCGGGTGCTCAGTTGTATATTATATGCCCCGCTGGGTCCCTCCGCTAGTTGGCCAAATTCAGTTATTACTAGACGTCTACTACGTCTGAGAGTACACGAGGTTGTACGTTAGGTCCTGGTAGTGCAGTACATCCACACCCATAAGTGGCAGGACCGGCCACTGTCACCGACGGCCACATCGGTGAGGCCCGTGGGGTTCGCTACCCTGTTGGAAAAGAAGCGGTCAACATAAGGTGCAAACTGGTAAACTATTGTATGTGATCACCGTGGTGGGTCAGTTGCCCATGGACCGTTCATACATGAATGGGAAGGTTGACGACTCATGGGGCACTAGGGAGTGTGTGAACCCCGGGAGGTCATTTATTATTTCCCCGGAGGGTCCCTCCGCTGGATAGCCGAATTTCGTAATTGTCAGATGTTGCTCACATCCAAGAGTACACGAGGTTGTACGTTGGGGGCCTGGGTAGTGCGGTACGTCCACACCCAGAAGTGGCAAGACCGACCACTGTCACTGACAGCCACATTGGTGAGGACCGCAAGGTTCGCTACCCTACTGGAAGAAAAGCAGTTAGACTATGTCGACGTAGGGAGTTGTGATGAGTCGTGAGTACTCGTTGTGCATGGCTGTCAACACATCATTTGCATTGAAACACATATTTACAAGTACCATTAACATATAACTTTCGTATATGAGTTGGTTATATGTTCATGGATTTACACTGTTTATTTGCAATTTTTATCTGTTCCACTAACATATAACCTTTGTATGAGAGTTGGTTATATGTTAATGAGTTTTTACTATGTACCTTTAGGACACAACTCATAAATTTCTGTGTTTCAGATGTGCAGACCTTGGTGGTATTCAATTATGCTAAAAATATTTACTCAGAATCACTATCTAAGCTGGTAATTCATTATGCATACAACTTGTCCGCACAAAATGCTCCCGCAAACAAGATATATCAAGGTTACTGCAGAATAAGCATAGCTACGGTAAAGTTATCATCTGTTTCACTTAAGCTACTTATTACAGTACACGCCGGGAGCCATCAACACAGTTCATTAGGTAAAACCAAACTTATAGACCCTTAAATTTTGGGATCATTCGACACCTATAGTGGTCTACAGTATGCCCCGTTTTGAATCTCCATAACCCACTCGCATTTTCGGGGACAAAAATTTTCTTTGTTTTATTGGTTTGTAACATCCCAACTTTAAAAAGGGGTCTAACCGGTTCACTTGGACCTTTGGAGGAGCTTATGCCGGGTCATAGAAAACCACAACTCGAGCTCCACCCCAAAAAATAGTGGTCATTTAGTGAAATGATTGTTTTGGGTAGCATTGTGCTTCGCCACAATGCTTAAGTAGTATAGTGAGCATACATGTCCCGAATCTGCTTCCGTCAGTTGCGTTAGACTCGTATGGTTGATACGAGTGCAATGGAACTCGTTTCGTTCCAATCCGAGGTCATTTGGTGAAAGTGACCATTTTGAGTGTCATAGCGCCAAAAATGTTGAAATCAGGACTTGACTTCTTTGTGGAGCTCGGGCCCTCAATGAAGAGGGGCAGCTAGTACTTACTAATTTCTCGGAAGGAACCGACCGGAGACTCGGAACTAAGAACAGACCCTTGGTCGCAGCGACGAGGTCCCACCACAAATCCGACAGATCTTTGAGCGCTTCCCCTCCCAAGCCAAAGCTGAGACTGGGCACCTTGGAGAGCTTGAGAGCTAAACCAAAGTAACCTAGGGAGGAAGAAGCTCAGAGTACTGAGATTGGAATCCCCTCCTAAGGTGCCCTTCAAGGTCTATTTATAGTTTCTTAAGTCTGGTCTGCTAATAGCATGATCCCGCCTTACACTTCCGCTATACGGAACCCAAAATAGTCTGTCAACAGCCAAACTCCGCTGTTTGGAGGGGCTAACTGCAGACCACCAGGGGTTTCTAGGTAAGCACGATCCCGAAGTCTTTTGGGGCGAGCCACCTGTAGGTACCTCTCCTCGCGAACCAGGAGGCTCGGCTCACTCGCTCGCCCGCGAGCGACCGATGGGGGCCTAGCCCGCTCGCCCTCCCGTGAGTGACCAGAGAGGGCCCGGCTCGCCCGACCGCCTGGCTCGCTCGCCGTCTTCTTTCTCCTGTTGGTTTTGTTGTCCCTGCTTTCCACATGGCGGACACCGGGGTTGTACAGTCACGACGATGCTATTTTAGTATAATGAGCATACGTGCTCCGAATTGACTTCCGTTAGTTGCGTTAGACTCGTATGGTCGATACGAGTGCAATGGAACTCGTTTCATTTCAATCCGAGATCGTTTAGAGAAAATGACTATTTTGAGTAACATCGAGCATCCCAACACCACCATTTTAGAATATTGAGTAAACGTGCTCCGAATTAAACTCTGTCAGTTGTGTTGGACTCGTATAGATGATACAAGTACAACATAATTCGTTTCGTTCAATTCCGACGTCGTTTAGTCAAGTAAATAAAATAAACGCTCGTAAAATTATATGAAATCTTGAGATACGTGAACGCCGGATTTCAATTCTGCCACTTCAATGATGACTCAACACTCAACGAGGGGGACCCATGTGACGTTGACCCTCATGGGGGGCCCACCCTCTTATGAGAGGTATTTTTGTAATTCTTAAACCCTCTTCCCCCAAGCCACTTGTTACCATTGCTGATTTGGCACCAAACCCAAGGCAGCCAGGGCTTAAGATCAAGACTAACCCATGCTTAGTCTAGGTTAAATCCCTCTTGCCACCTAAATAAATTGAACTTCCACTTAAAGAGAAAGTGGGCTGGGATATTTTGAAGCTTAACCCCTAGCCTAACCCTTAGGTATAACCTAGCTATACCCTCCCACCATTAAGAGGCTTCCAACACCCACCCCAACCCAACCATGGTTGGATGAAACCAAACCCGAGAGAGAGAAGAAGAGGGTGTAGGGGGTGCTCTTGGCTGCCTACTTAAAGGCCTCCCATGGCTTCACCGGGAGGGAGAGAAAACCTCCTGGAAGGGAGCTCCTCCCAAGTTTTTCACCAGCTCCGCCGCCCCCTCCACCACCCTCCCATGGCAACATCACTGGAGGACCTCAAATCAGATGGGATCTCCTCCTCTCCTCCCTCCCTACTTTTTTGACGTCTAGCATGTGAGCTCCGGCGGCTGGAGCGCCGCCGCCGGTTGCCCCCTCTCCTCCGTTCGAAACAGGAAAGTGAATAACTCCGGCGGTGGCCGGCGGCGGCAGGCCACTGGACCACCGCCGGAAGGAGCGCCCGCCCCCTAAGAGTCGGCCGGGAGCGGAGCCATGGCCGGACGGCGGCGGGGGAGGCCCATAAGGGGCGGTCTCGGTACAAGTCCCGTGGAGAAAATTTTATAAAATTTATAATTTATTATTATTTTTATATTATAATCCAAAATGGGTATTTGATTTTTTGGAGGGTGAAAGAAAGCGCAAATGAAAATGTTTTGAACACAAAAGGACTTCATCTTGACAAGGGCTACTCCCAGTAAAAATTTCATAATTTTTGGAAGGCACTAAGTATTTTTAGTAATTATTGTTCAATGATATTGTGTGTTTTTGATTTAACAGAGACCCTAACAATTGTGGTAAAATTCTGAGAAAATTTAAGTGAGTGTATAGGGCCAAAATACACCCTCTGTAATTATTTGAGAAATTTTGATAAGCATATGCTTGTTTTAAAGATTTAAATGAGTCATCCATTTTCACTTTAAGAATAACAGATAGAGCTTTCCTTGATTAAAATGTCTGGAAAATTTATATGTTCTGACACACCCTCTAGATTTTATTTAGAAATATTTCTGATAGGTTTATGGATTTATTTACAGGAAAAATCTACTGTTCTTTTTAAATCAGTGGTTTTATATTGAAAGGAAAACTCTGAAATAATTTATTGGTGATTGTGATGTGATGGTGCACTCACCAATAAATTTAGGTGATTTATCGAAAAGTTTATTTATTTTGAGGAATTAATGTGTGGTCCTTTCATTATTTGAAATTCTTCAGAGAACTCCAAATTTGTAACATGAGTTCGTATAGTTATGGAAGACTCTTTGTGATTATATATACCCTCAACAAAAATTTGGAAACTTTTTGTTTGGTAATAGTATTTTTGGAATTATTCTAAGAGTTTATTTGAGGCAAATGATTGGTTTAAGGTCAAATCCAAATTCAAAATGATTGGAGAAATTTATGAGGGTTTATGTTAGGGAAAGTTAACCTTTGGTTTCTGATTTCATCGATTTCCGACTCGTTTTGGTAATTATTGCATAAGAGAGAGTAGAACTCCTCTGCCCTATTTAGGGCTTTAGGATGCACCCATCTGAGCCTTTGGATCAAGATCTAAGAAGATCGGACGTCCATAAACGCTACTTACGAATCTGGTTCCGGAAGATACTGCCAGCGCTAGCGCTACCGCCGGCGCTAGTGCTACCGCCAGCGATAGCCACTCGACGATAACCCTCTCGACGGGTCCATCTCGACTTCCTGACGGAACTGCAATATAGGGCGAAGTCTAGCGCCGACACTAGCGCTACCGCCGGCGCTAGCCACTCGACGATAACCCTCTCGACGAATCCATCTCGACTTCCCGACGGAACTACAACACTCGACGAAGTCTAACGCCGACGCTAACGCTACCGCCCGCTGATGCGTGGATCTATGCACACCGCTATAGGCGGGAGCGAGACTGCGGCACGACATGACAGTGTACCGATCGTTCAAGTAATATAAAATGGGTGAATTTCCCCAAGTATCGATCTCTCAAGGAACATAGTAAGGTGGAGTTATTTTTTTTAAGGAAGGACTTGAGATTGAAGTCCTTTAGGTCGGATGGATTGCGGAAGAGTTTGGATTGGTTTTTGGAAAACAAAATAAAGAAAATCAACAACTATGCAGGCCGCTATGCACTGCTTCGCAAGGCGGATGGGCGAGAAGGCAAACGGATGGAGTGGTTCGCACCGGCGGATGTGAGGTGGATTATACGGGCCGTTAGCACCGCTTAGCTTGGCGAGTGAAAGAGTAGACTCACGTAGTGGAAGAGTAGTCAAGCGGAATGGAAGAGTAGGCTTGCGGACTGGACTGAAGGGTAATGACGGAATGAAGATGTAATGGGGGCGCACCTCATACACACATATAAACAACAAGGTCATTTCACATAGACATGAAATAAATAATACAAATCCAGGTTTAAATGTGCAACATCATCAATATATAGAGAATCTAGCTAGTATCAAATCAAGAAGAAAGAGTGCAAGAGAATCGACCACATCCGGAGCCTTGTTGGGATTCGCGGAAGGAATCGTTGGGTTGTCTATCCGTGTCCAAACTCGGTCCACAACTGCGTCCGGGGTAGAGGAGGGCTTTCACTTCCGCCCAATGACCCGTATTCTTCGTCTCACGACCCGATCTACTCCGGTGCACGATCTCCTTGCTTGATATTGATGATCTTTGGGCTAGAATCCTCTCCTTGAAGGCTCTTGGATGATAGAGGGTGAAGGAGGATGAAGGGTACCTGAAAACGGAGCTCAAAATGACCTAGAAATGCGGATGATAGAGGGTGAAGGAGGAAGAAGGGCATTCACATAATCCACAGAATAGGTATATCATCACAGAATAGATCGACTGTAAGAAATCACACCAAAATGGGCCAAGAAATGCACTCAGCGTTGAAATACACAATGCGATCAAATAGAAGCATTTATGAGTAATAAATGAAGTGCATTGGCAAGATAAATGACCCAGATGAGTCTGAAAATAGCTATATAAACCAGACTCATCACCTGCGCTAGCCTCTCGACGATAACCGTCTCGACGAATCCATCATGACGTAACCGTCGAAACCGCTAGTTTTCTCGACGGGGCGGCTAACGCCAACGTTAGCACCTAGCGCCGACGCTAGCTCCCAGATACAGAAAACCTACACTCAACCTTGGGCATTCCAGCCTCCGCGCTCAGCGAAACCTGGGGTATTATGGGGCATCCCATCAGAGTCAACCCCAAATAGTGTCGAACTGGCTGCCACTTGTAGAGCAGAGCAGACAGATCGATGTTTTGGCTTTTCCTTCATTATTGCACATAATTTAGAGATGACGTGAAGATGGGGCATTCCTTTAGAGTCAACCCTAAATAGTGTTGAACTGGACGCCGCTTGTAGAGTAGAGCGGACAAATCGATGTTTTGGCTTTTCCTTCATTATTGCCTATAATTTAGAGTTGACGTTATAATTTAGAGTTGACGTGAAGACGGGGCATTCCTTCATAGTCAACCCTAAATAATATCGAACTAGCTGCAGCTTGTAGAGCAGAGCGGACAGATCGATGTTTTGGGGTTTCCTTCATTATTGCCTATAATTTAGAGTTGACGTGAAGACGGGGCATTCCTTCAGAGTCAACCCTAAATAGTGTCTAACTGGCCGCCGCTTGTAGAGCAGAGTGGACAGATCGATGTTTTGGCTTTTCCTATTGCCTATAATTTAGAGTTGTCGTGAAGATGGAGCATTCCATCTGAGTCAACCTTAAATAGTGCCGAACTGGCCGCCGCTTGTAGAGCAGAGCGGACAGATCGATGTTTTAGCTTTTCTTTCATTATTGCCTATAGTTTAGAGTTGACGTGAAGATGTGGAATTCCTTCAGAGACAACCCTAAATCGTGTCGAACTGGTCGACGCTTGTAGAGCAGAGCAGACAGATTGATGTTTTGACTTTTCTTTCATTATTGCCCATAATTTAGAGTTGACGTGAAGATGGGGCATTCCTTCAGAGTCAACTCTAAATAGTGTCAAACTGGCCGCCGCTTGTAGAGCAGAGCGGACAGATCGATGTTTTGGATTCTCCTTCATTATTGCCTATAGTTTAGAGTTGACGTGAAGACAGAGCATTCCTTCAGAGTCAACCCTAAATAATGCCAAACTGGCCACCACTTGTAGAGCAGAGCGGACATATCGATGTTTTGGCTTTTCTTTCATTATTGCATATAGTTTAGAGTTGACGTGAAGATGGGGCATTCTTTCAGAGTCAACCCTAAATAGTGTCGAACTAGGCGCCGCTTGTAGAGCAGAGCGGACAGATCGATGTTTTGGCTTTTCTTTTATTATTGCCTATAGTTTATAGTTGACGTGAAGATGGGACATTCCTTCAGAGTCAACCCTAAATCGTGTCGAACTGACCGCCGCTTGTAGAGCAGAGCGGACAGATCGATGTTTTGGCTTTTCCTTCATTATTGCCTATAATTTAGAGTTGACGTGAAGACGGGGCATTCCTTCAGAGTCAACCCTAAATAATGCCGAACTGGCTGCCGCTTGTAGAGCAGAGCAGACAGATTGATGTTTTGGATTTTCATTCATTATTGCCTATAGTTTAGAGTTGACGTGAAGATGGGGCATTCCTTCAGAGTCAACCCTAAATAGTGTCGAACTGGCCGCCGCGTGTAGAGCAGAGCAGACAGATCGATGTTTTGGCTTTTCCTTCATCATTGCCTATAATTTAGAGTTGATGCGAAGATGGGGCATTCCTTCAGAGTCAACCATAAATATTGCCGATCTGGCCGCCGCTTGTAGAGCAGAGCGAACAGATC
Source organism: Dactylorhiza incarnata (assembly GCA_033032865.1). Lineage (NCBI taxonomy): Eukaryota > Viridiplantae > Streptophyta > Magnoliopsida > Asparagales > Orchidaceae > Dactylorhiza > Dactylorhiza incarnata. Next base: position 4,897,007 of record JAWHQI010000130.1, read on the forward strand.
GATGTATTGGCTTTTCTTTCATTATTGCATATAGTTTAGAGTTGACGTGAAGATGGAGCATTCCTTCAGAGTCAACCCTAAATCGTGCCGAACTGGCTGCCGCTTGTAGAGCAGAGCGGACAGATCGATGTATTGGCTTTTCCTTCATTATTGCCTATAATTTAGAGTTGACATGAAGATGGGGAATTTCTTTAGAGTCAACACTAAATAGTGCCGAACTGGCCGCCGCTTGTAGATCAGAGCGGACAGATCGATGTTTTGGCTTTTTCTTCTTTATTGCCTATAATTTAGAGTTGACGTAAAGATTGGGCATTCCTTCAGAGTCAACCCTAAATAGTGCCGAACTGGCCGCCGCTTGTAGAGCAGCACAGACGAATCGATGTTTTGGGGTTTTATTCTTGTATTGACTGTAATTTAGATTTGATGGGAATATACTATGCCATCGAGAATAATTCCTACGAGAATATAATGTGCCTTCGAGAATTATTCCTATAGAATATATCGTGCCTTCGAGAATTATTCCTACGGGAATACATTGTGCCTTCGAGAATTATTCCTATGAGAATATATTGTGTCTTCGAGAATTATTCCAACGGGAATACATTGTGCCTTCGAGAATAATTCCTACGGGAATATATTGCGCCTTTGAGAATTATTCAAACGGGAATACATTGTGCCTTCGAGAATAATTCCTTCGGGAATAAATTGCGCCTTCGAGAATAATTCCTACGTGAATATATTGTGCTTTCAAGAATTATTCCTACGGGAATATATTGTGCCTTCGAGAATTATTCCTACGGGAATACATTGTGCCTTCGAGAATTATTCATACAGGAATATATTGTGCCTTCGAGAATTATTCTAACAGGAATATATTGTGCCTTCGAGAATAATTTCTACGGGAATATATTGGCCTTCGAGAATTATTCCAATGGAAATACATTGTGCCTTCGAGAATAATTCCTACAGAAATAAATTGCGCCTTCGAGAATAATTCCTACGGGAATACATTGTGCCTTCGAGAAATTGTGAGGTGAGAAGAAAATTGGATGGCTGGCGAGTTATACTCTGAGGCAACCCGCACAAAGAACGGTCTGAGAGGACAACCGTGCAAAACTAATAGAACTACGTGGGTCTGAAACCGTATGCAGGATGATACAGAGTACGTAGGAGGCGATCGTGGGAAGACTGTCACGACCCAACAAGAGTCCAGATATCTCATCCCTTATAAATGTTATACTATATTCGACACTAATGATTGGATTCTATTCGTAGTTCTAATAACTTGTCTTTAGCATAGGTGACAGGTGCGGGTGAGTGACAACACCCAAGTGTGGAGGAAGCCTACTTCAGGTATATATTCATAGTCCGTTTCTTCTTTTGTGCCTTATCTCGTGGTAAAAATATATGTATTGGTACTGGAGTTTTGATGCGGCAGAGAGGATGACACTACTAGTACAGGTCTTGAATATAGGGGTTTCTGTGATGATTACTCTTCCGTTATAAATCATATCTTCCGCTAAGGGATATAAAGTGCACTCTTTGATGACGTCTTCTGCTAAGTACTATAAGGTACACTCGATAATGGTGCCTTCCACTAGAGAAGTAGCGAGGCGTGTAGTAACCCGCGCTTAACATTACCCCTAAGCGTGACAACGGAGTGTTCAAGGAAGGGGGCTGGAGAAGCTAGTACCTTTACCCTCCCGGGATCGCTTTGGTGTCGTGCTAAAAGGGTGGTGTGCGATAAGATCCCCCAATCGGACCGCTGATTTGGGAGGGGGGTCTTACATATCACCCCTTTGTGAAAAAGAAAAATAGGTTGTTTAAAATAGCTATTCAATGCATACTTATAAATGGGAAGCTTTGTAGGCGATCTCAGGTGGTCCCATTAGATCGATGTGTAGGCAAGGGTAAGGTGAATCAAATTCTTCATTAAGTAAATAACGACAAATGTGACCGCCACTTTGCATGATGTTCTCTTTCTCATCGAGTCGTGTCATGATAGGGATATTATTGGCCCACGATGAGTAAAGTTGCAGATGTTTATGTGAATAGATGCCACGAATGCCAAAAATATACTCATATACAATTGAAATCTACCCAAATATTGTGTTCCATCACTACCACATGGCCTTTTACTTTATGAGGAAAGGATATTCTGGGACCTTTTACCCCGATTTTGGGTTAAAAAAGATACATTCTGGTGCTCATTGTTCACATCACTAAATAGATTGAAGCACACTCTCTCTCTAAGGTAACTAGTCAAGTAGTTCAAACTTCATCTGGGGAGAAATAATTTGATGGTAAGGAGTTCCTCAAGTAATCATTATAAATAATGGCCCTCAATTGCTAACATACCACTCAAAAATTTCTATAAGTATGAGCATTGATCTTCGATTCACATCTGTTCACCATCCAAGGAGTACTGGGAATCTCATATCCGTTAGATTCAACTTTCCCATTACTCTGTTTAGTTCCGCCAGCTCTTGGGGGACAACCAATGGGTTAGTCGAAAATTGACTAAATAAGCTTATTCATCCTCACACACCCTAACTTTACACTTGGGGTGTAGAAAGGAAACTACAAATATTGTTAACACAATAGCTGAAACATATATAATGTAATCAAGGATGATAAACAACCAATCATATAAGTAAGCATGAGTAATAAAGGATGCAGTGCTGATGCTTATGATATTAGGTATGCAATATCATATGTTTTACCCTTATGTTGATGTAGTAATAGTTCATGGGAGGCTATGCTGCACATGCCTTACCATCGTGGCCCAACGATGATAGTAGGTGGGTCAAACCCAACTTCTAGGGTGTGATCATACCAAGAGACTAGACCTTAACCATACCATCTTACTTTACAGTACTAATGATGAGGACATAAATACCCGTCTTCATCGCCATCTTGGTGGAATCACATATCTTAAAGGAGTGAGCCTGACCCAAGAAAATATGTAACTAGCTTATGGTCTCCTACAACTCATGTCCAAACTAGAGTATGTCGTCGTGCACACCCGTCAATGTGCCCTATTTGAGAAAGCCAATGAACCCATCACATCTATGCACCCATCCCTCTCATTATGCGGAATGAAGTATGGATAATTAAATGCGAGAGCATATACATTGTTCCATTCATTATTCTCAAACATGGCTTAGTTCTCATTTCATTTTAAGCCTTTCATACAGTCTTATTTTGTCACATTGAGTGACCTAAAAATAAGTCCCAGAGGTAAAATTGTAAGTTAATATATTCTCCACAATTTTGTCCCTAATGAAATTTTTTCAGTTTTATCTATAAGGCCCTCATTTCATCAAGCGATGTTTTAAATTATCATCCTAAGGTCCCATTTGGAATGACCAAATGACCTCCATTATTAAAGCACTGTATACCAAAGTTGTAGTTGTTACATGTGCCTACAATTTTGGTAGTTAAGGTATTTTCATTTGAAATTGGATACATTCCAAAATTTAGTCCAGAGTTATGAAGTTATTAGCCAAAGACTAATTTAGGACTAAAGGTGATTTATTACCCTATTTATAACATCAGTTGATCATCTTATAGACTTCAAAATAGGTTGGACCCTTCACCAAAGTTGCAGAACATACATTTTTCTACAACATTTCCCTTCATAAAAAATTTCAAGTTTAGCTTCTAAGGTCCTCATAATTAAGAGTGAAGTTTAGTAAGGAAAACTCATTTAGTCATTTTGAAAATAGTGAGAAGGCTATTTGAATCAAACCTCGCCAAATTTCACTATCACAAAACTCATTATGGATATGAGCATAGACCTCATACTATGAGCTCTAATTAGAGACAAACCTATACCTCCAATATAAACTTGGACTAGAGATGACCTTACACCTCCTGTCGCGGCACTTGACATGGAGATGACCCAAATCTCCTTTTGAGTACTTATTCTGTTTTCTTGCCATGAGAGCATGTAGTTATGTGGTCATGAGTTGTAACGCCCAAGGCCGACCATGCCCTGGCTCTCCACCAGAGGACACCCGACTGACACATTATCGGGCTGCATCCCAAGCACCCCAAAGCCTCTCAGCGCCCATTTCTCAGCAGCGGTGCATTGTTGAGGCCGGGTCTCGAACCTGCAACCCCCTTGATAAGGAGTTTTCAAACCACTCCTCATCACAAATTGTAGCGCTGAGAGGAGTGGTTTGAAAACTCCTTATCAAGGGGGCTGCGGGTTCGAGACCCAACCTCAAAAATGCACCGCTGCTGAGAAATAGGCGCGGAGAGGCTTTGGGGTGCTTGAGCTGCAACCTGGTAATGTGCCAGTCGGGTGTCCTCTGGCGGAGAGCCAGGGCATGGTCGGCCTTGGGCGTTATAATAAAAAGTGCACTTTTTTGTGTGACTCTGTACATGCAACCCGACCGATGTGTTCAACAGCGTGGCAATCCTAGTCGCCCGGGTTGCAGCCCAAGCACCCCAACCCACTTTCAACGCATGTTTCTCAGCACCGGTAGGTTGTTGAGGTGGGGTCTTGAACCCACAACCTTCTTGATAAGGAGCCTTCAACAACCTACCAGTGTTGAGAAACAGGCGCAGAGAGTGGATTGGGGTGCTTGGGCTGTAGCCCGGGCGACCAAGACTGCCACACGGGTGAACACAGTGGTTGGGTTGCCTGTCCATGGTCGTCACATGAGTACCCATGAATCCCTTGATGGTATGTGATGAATTGTTAGATTCATACAATGTTGTGGTAGGGGTTGTGGTAAAGCTACGAGTGAACCCAACCATCATGTACAATGCATAATAGACTCAATTTATTTAATGCTCAACATAGAAGATTGTTTGATGTTTGAGTCATTGCATATGTATCATAATTGTTGTATATTATGCTTTGATATAAATACTGCATGCTTTCTCATGACGCGCATGGAGGCGCACGCCCCTCCCCACTTGAAGTCTGCTAGGATGGCCGCAGGAAGATGTTATGTGTTTTGTGGTCACCTCATAGCTGATCCTTGTTTTCTCTGATTCGTATTTGGTTGCAAGGAGTGTAGCTTGTAATGGATATTAGCGTGGAAAAGACAATCTTCTTAAAAAGAAAAGAAATGGATTGCCGCTTATTATTCCGCTTTGCATCATATTTCTTGCTATTCTGACCATCGTGGCGATGAAATTGGTAGTATGATGGTGTGATGTATATATATGAACGTATCAATGTAAGTCCATAAGATCACGCACTTGCATTTTCTTAATTAAATGTGGACATTCATACTATTTATAGTAAACTTATATGCTTATGTTAGATGTCTTATACTTTGAGATGTAGGTTTTATTTATGTGTACCTTCTTCTAATGTTTAACTTATGAAGGTTGTATGTTGTAGGGGTCTGGATGGACCCATACTATATGACGTTTACAGATCAAGTTGTATGATAAAACCTTACATATTAAGCACGAAAGATCAGAATTTTAACCCAATCATAGGTCGAGTTTTTACACATCTAAGATTTACTGCTAGCAGATCTGATGGTGTCTGTAAGCCTCCATCATCCCGATGGATCTATCACCACCTCCAGCAACCAATTACCACCGACCACCATAACCATTCGACTCATCGGAGGGAGGCTTGTCGACTGGCGGTGTTCCGGTGACCTGCCGCCGGCCGGAAAACCATAACCCAAGAGGTATCATTTTTTTGCCGCCGAGATTGTGTCCTCCCTATCTTCTATGGTGGCAGAGGCTCTTCAAGGACAACTAAGGAGCTTCTGGTGGACTTCCCCACTAATTACTACGTCCCATTGACCACTAGAGATGGTGTTTGGCCACCATAGTCTGTGAGTGGTCTTAGAGCATGCCTCACTGAAAATGCCTCTTCGATGATCAGAGGGGCTCATCGGAGCTCGGAAAGGGTTTCTATAAGTAGTGGAGAGTTAAGGAACTCATTGAAAGGTCATGGAGGTGTGTTGATCTCCAATTGGTGGTCATGGCTTACGATTTTTACGAGATCTTCCTTGTTGTCATCAATGATCATCGTAGGGGAGGAAGTGGATTCTTCTATTTCATTTTGGATCACCTTGGTGCCCTGGTACCTCTACCATGAGTTGGGTTGCTCCTTTTATAAGAGGGTGTGGTTTAATTCCTCTTATTAAATGTGGAGGCTCCTTGCGTGCAGTCGTCGACGTTCAACCCCACCTCCGACCACTAGGTCATGTCAAGGGGATGTGGTCAAGTCTCTGGATGAATATTAGGCCTTACATGGTTGTGGTATTGTAGTGTGGGCTCGGGCTTGTCCTCTTAGGCTTGCTCTTGACTCAATTAGGAAGAGTTGACCTTTTAGGTTTAAACACTTAGTTTGAGGTGGCAATGGGGTGGAGGCAACTGGAGGCTGACATTGAGCTCGGTTAAGCTCATTTGGAGCTTGAGCCACTTGTTTGGTGGGTTTAGATTATGGAAAAGCCTTTATTTGCATGTATTTAATTATCCGTGGTGTCAAAAGATTACTAAAATGCCCATATGGTCAAGGGAAAGTATAAATAGTTTTCCCTAATTTTTCAAAGCTCATTCATATTTTCATTTCATTAATAGTTAATGTCAATTAGAGTTCAAGACTCAATATTTCCTTAATTTTCTAATAAAATTAAATACTCAATTAATTAAATAATTCATTTAAATTAATTTTAATTCAATATTAGGTCATAACTCACTTCACGGGCCATCATGAGATCCATTGAGCCCATTGATGGGTTAAGGGTGACCATGAATGATGAAATGACAATTTTGGATATTTCTAGTGTCGGGGCACACTAGGGCAAAGTGTGGTGTGTGTTCACCATATCCAATTGAGCTAACTTAGGTCTACTGTGGATCTGGTTGCACTAATCGGGCTAGCTAGACCAAGTGGTTGGTTGGTGTGTTAATTGTGACCCCACTCCTTGCAGCAAGGGTCCCAATTAACACATGGGGTATGATAGGATGCAAAAGATGTTGTAAATCCAATAAAACTAAACAATTTTCATCCCCAAAAATTTGTGGGTCATGGGTGTTCTATGAAAAATAACTTAAAAGTGTTATTTTATTTGAGTTGAAAGAATTCAATCACACATGGTACGGAGAGGTGCATATACTTCTCTCGCATCAAATCTTCAGGCTCCTAGGTGGACACCACTTGTTACGGAACACGCAAGGTTCCATTTTTGAACAGGCCTGCAGGCCGTACACCCCAACCATCTCCGCACACGAAGCGCCGTCCATGTGTGGCGGGTTATTGAGGTGGGGTTTTGAACCCGCGACCTCCTAGATAGAGGGACTTAGCGTCGACCTCCACCACCAATTGAGCTCAACTGGCAATGGAGGTCGGCGCTAAGTCTCTCTATTTAGGAGGTCGCGATTCAAGACCTCACCTCAACAACCCGCCACACATGGACCGTGCTCCGTGTGCGGAGAGGGGTTGGGGTGTACTGCCTGCATGCCTGTTCAAAAATGGAACCCTGCGTGGTTCGTAACATAAAAGTGCACGACCTCTGTTCGCCCGGAAGATCGTTATACCCGTTATGAAAGGGAGTTCACGCGGTCTCATCCATCAGACCGGTTTTATCAGGCTAATCGCACGGCTTCATTGGTAAGATCACCCAGAAATCTCATCAGTTCAGGTTGCCAGCCACCCCTGAGTTCGCGCGGTCTGGACCTCTTTTTCTATCTCGACAAAAGCGTGTCAGGTAACGTTTTATCTTTGCATAACATCTCCTAAATCCCGGGCAGCCCGTAATATCAGAAACTACCCGTTTGGGCAGCCTCCGCGTCTATAAATAGAGGGGTAGGGGTCCCCAGAAAAGGACTTTTGGGAGGGGTTAGGAGCTAATTGTGGAGCCAAGCGGTTTTAGTTTTTAGATCGTCTGCTTCCTCCTGGTCTGGTCTGTTTCGAGCCTTCTCTAATCTCTAATCTTTTTCTTGTAAGATCTTCTCGCAGCTAGGAATTATCAGAACGACGATGTCTTCTTGTCGCTCGCCGACACCGTGTTTGACACTCTCAGACCCTAGTATCTAGCAGTCCAAAGTTCCTTTTCCGATTCTCAAGTGCAAGACGTGGAAGTGCAATTTTTGCACCAACAACCTCCATCACCAGTTGAGCTGCAACTCAACTGGCGATGGAGATTGACACTAAGCCCCTCTATCTAGGAGGTCGCGGGTTCAAGACCCCACCTCAACAACCCGCAACACATAGACCACGCTCCATGTGCAGAGATGGGTTGGGATGTACGGTCTGCATGCCTGTTCAAAAATGGAATCCTACGTGATCCGTAACACCTCTAATCCATAATTGTCCAAAGGCTAGGGTTGTTCACAAATAGAATAACTCGTGAAGAGTTCGGAATTCGATTCGTAAAGATTCGATTAAAATTCATATTTTTCGAATTCAAAAGTGATTCGAATCTGAATTCGGATTCGAATAGTTTTCGAATTTAAATTCGGATTCGCATAGTTTTCGAATCCGAATAATTTTATTCCTGTTCGAAGGATTCGCAAATAATTCACAAATAGTAAAATATATAATTAAATAAAGTTTATATATGTAATTAAATATTATATATAATTATATTTAAACATCATATATAATTAAATATTATAAAATTCAAATTCGAATCCATGTTCAAATTCAAATCCGAAACTGAATTCAAACTTAAATTTGAATCCAACATTCCCTGGCGAATCCGAATCCGAATATTCAAACAAATCCGAATTCAAATCTATACATTCTATGTCAAATTTGAATTTGATTGAATAGCTATTCAATTCAATTTAGTTCGTGAACACCGCTACCCCAAGCACACAAATCAGAGGTTTCTTCCAACTTCGAAGGATTTGAGTTTCTAAGTCAACAATCCTTACTAATATTAGGGGAATGGACTTATTCGGATCAATAGGATATGAAAATTCTTGTACATATTGTTCACGATCTTTCAAAGCATGTCGTAGTGACAAGCCGCAGAATACATCATGTAGTTCACATAAATAATACAACAAACATTTTTTCATGATTGCAATGATAAACAGACTTGGAGTAAGAACAGCTTCTCTTCCTTCTCCCCTCCTTTGTGATAGAACCTCAATCTCTCTGTACATTTAGACTTTGATGTAAAGAGAACATAGACAGATTGAGAGAGGACAAAACTCTTAATAAATAGATCATAAGGTTCCTCACATCAAAGCAACTCATGTAAATTTCTCTTCATTTGAAACATGTTCACTCATTAAAAGATATATCTTTATATAAAGACATGCCTCTTCACTTAAACAATTAATTAAAGGAATAGTTACCAAAACTTCACCAGGAAGTTTAACATATTTACAAGTTATACCCCTCTTACTTTTGAAATTACAAAAACCTCCAATAAAGTTTGCATTTCTTAACATTAACCTCCCCTGAAGTTTACATCTCATAAATGCACAAAAATAAGAGGGGTGCAGCCTGTAATTTAGTAAACTTAGAGGGGAGGTCTCCCGCAAATGACCCTTAATTAAATAATATGATCTATATATATCCTAATGAAATTCCAACAAACATAACTACCATACATTTTGCAATAAGTCAACATAATTTTTATTTATTAAAATATTAATATTTATCTTCGACGATAAAGAGCAATCATCCTAGTTGATTTGTTGAGCTTCCTGGACGCTCTTCCTTAGCTCTGAAATAACTTGCGCAGGATCTGCAGCACCAAACACTGAACTTCCAGCTACAATGCAGTTTGCACCGGCGACAGCAGCCATATCAATGGTTGACGGGCCCAATCCACCGTCCACCTGCAAGGGAATCAACGGTCCAAAAATTAGCTTTTTTTGAATAATTGGTTACTTCAGCATTAAATAATACAACACATAATATAATTTAGTACGAATATTGGTTGCATGCCACATTTACTATCTTCAATAATTTTCATAATAGCATAATAAATCAAATGTGAAAATGTCAATTTTTTTTTATGATACCAAAAAAAAAGGTTGAGTTCATAAAATTCAAAAACCCCAATAGCAAATTCTCATAGAAAACTTTCATGTGACACTAAAAGAAAATCTCATGATACTAAAATATCAAACAAACAGAGAATTTACAAATTAATGAGTGATCAAGATATTAACTTGAATTAATTGGGGGTTCAAATAAGGCTCCATTAGTATAGTTGGTATCAATGATGGATGAATTATGATTAATAAGTCCAAAAAAATATGCACTTTATTAAAAGTTAATTACTTTTAGTTTAACTATATTTATTCTTTAATTAGATGTATTAAAGCTTAAATAGTCTAACGACAATTTAATTAGAAATAAATGCAAATTTGATACACAAGCTGAATTCCTGAATCCTCTCAACCAACTAAATTCCTGTTTGTTGGGGCAATTTGTTCCAAACGCTATTTTTGTCTGCTTGAATAGGCTCCATTTAGAATCATCAATACTCCAAAATGCCGTTGTGTCTGATTCCAACCGTAAAGAGGCAGCATCATTCAAGAATATTGTTCTATCATATAGGTGGAAAGGAGCAAGATGTTGAATATAAATTATACTGAACCGCAAGGACATGTAGCAAACATGCAGATATATAAACAATTAAAAAAATAAGTGCGACGATGAAATAAATAAATCATCTAACCATATTTATTCGCAAATATCTGCACGATCAAACACATCATGCATTCAAAACTAAGTGATCAAGTTAATTTTGAAATACATGTGGGTTAATCTAATCAGACCACACAAATACTTATAAAATTAGAATACTTATAAAATTAGAATACACTAACACAAGATTTATATTAGTTTTACTGTGAATTCTCAATACGCCCTCTCATATGTAAGGACTTTGACTCTGTCAGCTAACACACGAAGTGCTTTTTTTTAATTGGGTGTCATGAGAGTAGGATGTGAGGCTAATGATTATGTTAGAGCCTAAGCATCCAACAGAAAATAAATTGGTTGTAAACAGAATGACCTAGATCTATATTAACTATTAAGAAGACTACAGCTCTGTTTGGCGTGGCGCTTTTGCTCCAATGAGTTTGGACAAAAAAGCCACCGCCATAAAATGTATGTTTGCCAAGACAATGGTTATGACCGCCACCAAGAAAAGAAAACTAGTTTTGAACATAAAAGTGGATGAAGTTCCTTAGGTGAGGTCGGGCATTCACGAACAACGGTTCATGACCACCACATTGACGACTGCCACCACCGGGCCAAACAAAGACTATTCACAACAAAGTGAAACAACCAAAGAGTAGTGTTTAGATTACTAAAGAGTGAATGACATGCAAAAAAAATCATCTCCATAATTTTTTGAGTTAAATTTGGAGTCAATTAGTTGTTTGTCGACAAAAATATTTATGTTAGGAACAGAGAGTTTTTAAGATCATTAGAAACTAGAGAGAACTAAACGAGAACCAAAAATTACATAAAATAAAAAAACATAGGTACTTGCAGTTCAGAATCTCCTACTCCACGGCATCTACAATAAGTTTTTTTGTTCATTTTTTGGTGATACAGATTACAAGAGATTGCAGTTTTTAAATAGAGAAATTCAAGGGCTCCAAAAGTGGAGAAAAGACCAAAAGACCGTAAAAAAATGAAATATTCTATTTGGATCAGCGAAATGACACTTTGTACTTATCAGTCACCAAAACTTCAACGGTGTAATGGTTTAACTAAATTACCTCTATTAGATAGAAGAATAAGGAATAGGTACGAGTTAGAGTTTGACACTCAAATAAAAAACAACTAAACAAAGTCATCTGATGAAGCAGAAATCAGAAAGATAAACTTTACAAAACTGCAAGGAAACTAGTTTGACATAGAATCTGAGTGTTGGTCAATGAAGAACTAACGTTTTGGAGGAAATGAAAATTAGAAAATGAAAAATAGAAAGTTAAAATAAATGATTTCTGCCTACAAAACAAAGAGCTGAAGATTCACAAATGAAGCTGTGAAATTCTTGAGGAAGGACTAGGAAGGGGAGAGCTAAACTGAAGATGGCATTGATAATAAGCTTTATGCATTTTACAATGTAAAGTAATAATAATAAACATATAAACTGAAGCAAAGCAATAGACAGAGAGGTTTGCAGATGTTAAACTCTATTGGATAATTTGTTCAAAACGAATCGAGACTGCCAATTTTGCAAAAAACCGGGCCAAACAGTCATTTTAAAACAGTGGTGGCAATATGGATTCCCTAAAATAATAACAGTCACAAGTTTTTCCAAGCAGAGTCATAGTCCAATAAATGATAGCGGGTATACCTCTATATCCAAGGAAGGGAATTTCCTCCTCAATTCTCGTACCTGATTAGGCCAAGACAATAAGCTATGATGATTTCATTAACACAAAGGAAATGCTACCACAGAAACTAAACTCATAAATCAAGAAAGTTTTCAAACCTTGTCCATCATTTCTGGCATGAACTTTTGACCACCAAAGCCAGGTTCCACAGTCATCACCAAAACCAGCTCTACAGGATTTTCACTTTCAACCTGAGAAGTCAGAGCTAGAGTAATAAGTAACCAGGAATACATGGCTCAAGAAACATGCAAGAATCATTTCGTGTTAGTTTACTTATTTGATTCTTATTCATTTGGCCTATTGTTCCATTTAATTTTAGTGATAAGGGCAACGCATAACAACATTGCATACTAGTATGTTGTGTAGTAGCATGAATGTATATAACTCATTAACCTCTCGACTATAATGATTATTAGTGATAAAATGCTTAGTCTTTTCTATTTTAAATATAGTATTTTTATTATTTTAGTTTCCCCTTGTACAAGGACCACTGTTTTAAATGCCCTCCGACATGTTTGACATCGTGTTTGAGGGTAAAACGATATTTCTTTTCTAAAAAAATTGATTGTCCTTTTGTAAAATATAGGTCAATATATCCGATTTTTCTCGATATAACGGCTGACACCACTTTTGAGCATATTGTCTGTTATTTTATTTTATGATATGTTAGCAATTTAGCAGTATGTCTAAATCGCATATATATAATATATATTATGTATGTTTAAATTAATTAGACTTATTATTTCATTCTTTTAATGTGTTATTGAAAGTTTGGAATGATACTTGAGAATTACTCTTGGGGGTGAATGGAGATTTAAAACTTTTTAACAATCAATCACAGTGCATACCACAAATTATAGAAGTAGTAATAAAGATTATGCAATAAAATAAATCTAAACTATAGAGCAAGTATTCAGACGAGACAAATGTTTTATAGAGGTTCCCCAAATTTGGTTGCGTCCTCTCTTCTACTACTTGGTAAGAATTCACTAAATAGTGTTGAGTCTTTTGATAAGAAGACTCTTAGGACCACTACTGAATCTTTTGACAAGGAGATTCTTAGAACCACTGAATCTTTTAAAACGGGAATCTTAAAACTCTATCACTGAATCCTTTAAAGAGAGATTCTTAAAACCCTATCACTGAATCCTTTAAAGAGAGAATCTTGCAACTCCATCTCTAAATCCTTTAAAGAGGGATTCTTAAAATTATTTTGAATGGATGGATGTAGCAGGTTTTCCACAATGAGATTCTTTTTTCGACAAGCTCTGAAAGAATCTTCGAATTTGATAATTTGTGTGGATGCTAATATTTCTTTGATCAACTGTTCTTGATGAGAGGAAGAAGACAAAACAACAATCAACAATTTTTTTTTCTTTCCTTAGGGCATGCAGCAGATTAGCCTTTATCAAATTGAGAGAGAAGAGAAAAATAGATGATACTTAGAGAAAAGATGAGTCTTTCTTGGATCGTGAGAGAAAAAAAAATTAATCATCCCCTTCTCCTCTATTTGAATCGTCCCCTTTCTCTATTTGAATCATCTGTATATATAGAAGATCATCCGATTCAAGGCTTTTTTTCTCTGTGATTTGTTATAATACCTTTCTTTAAGTGGAGCACCAATGGCTAGATTTGAACTGCAATCACGGCCGAATTTGCTCACTGCCTTATCTGACATCCTTTGGAGAATTCGACGTAAGTTTAGCAAAACGTCGATTACATCCCGACGTACGTCGATTTCTATATATACAGGAAATCGACATAAGTTGAATTCTCTTATTCTGAATATCGACTTCTTTTATAAAGCTTTCAGAGAACTCGACGTAATCTCTTAGCTCTTCAACGTACGTCAAATAATTTTCGATGGACGGGGCTTTCTCAATGTTTTTCCTTACCCTTTTCATCCTTCAATACTGGCAGCTTTTCCTGCTTACACTCATTACATTTATAGCCTTTTTATACATTCACGAGACATTCATAAATCACTTATTTAACCTGATATATCAAATCAAAAGATTATTCCCAACAATTATTCTTTTAATCAATTTTGTATAATTATTTCACACTATTTTTTAATTTCATATTACAAAAAATGTGAAAAAATTGAACACAATTATTGGTTGTTATTTATATGATTTTAAAATAAACTTATTAAGTATGAAAAAACTTATAATCAATCAAGGATATATAACTTTAAATCTTATTTATTTATTGTAAACTTAGTACTAAGAAAATAAAATTCTTATATAATATTAAATATATTTTATATTATACTGATTTGTACTTGTTATAATATTTTACATTAGTTATTTTTCGAATTATTTTGGGATATACATGACTCATTATTCATTTATTTGTTATGTTAATTTTTTTTCCTTTTAGAACATTATACGTAATATACATAAAAGTAAATATTTTTTATTTATAAGATACAAAAATCCGATATTTAAAATATCCCAGACATCCGACATTTAAAAATTAAATCCGACATGTCACCGACATACGATATTTACAATGTTGACAAAGACCCAAGACTTATTACCTCACATTGAGAAAAGAAAGTGTTTTGTCTCTCAAATAAGGTCTTCACGTGGTATTAGAGCTCGGTGGCCTATGGGAGAGAAGACATGACTGGCGCTTCGACTCGTGCCTCATTTGGTCTCGAGTAGGTTCACTGCAATCGAAAGTAGCATCAGTGAAATCGACGGGAGACACAGATCTCCAAATCGATGAGACCTCTAACCGATGAAGACTCCTGCCAAATCGTCGAGGGAACTCGATTTTTTCATTGACAAAATCATCGATCGACGACTGTGACTCCATTTGGTTAAGCAATCGATGATTCCTCCCATTTCTAGTTCCATCGACTCCACCCGTCTCTATTTTCGAAGATCCACGTACCTGCTAATTTCGATTCTAATTTTGTTAACCACGATCTACCAGATCGTTGCCACTCTACCTGGGCAGTAGCCCATGTGTCATTTCCCCTCATGTCTAAAACGGTTCTATGATCTAAACCTTCAAACCCTACCTTACCTTATACTGCACTTCTTTTAGCATACTTTTTTGTTATCTTTCTTCTTTAATCACATTTGTTATCCTTTTATTTGTAATTGAATTTTCTTATACATATCGAAAAACACTAATATCACTTTTGTTGGGCCGCATGTCAACTATAACATGTTCTCTACAAATGCTAAAATTGGCACTAAAATCTTGACCTCCTCTAATTTTCAACTATGGAAGAAGGGTGTGACCATGCCTTTGTACCATCTTGCATGTCTTTCAATTCATAAATTGGTTCGTCGCAAGTATAACAACTGGTAAAGTGCCGATTGTTGGATCATCCTCTTACTTCTCAACTCCATGGATCCCTCAGTTAAGTAAATGTGCAAGAATTGCAACAATGCAAAGGAGCTTTGAGATACCATTCATATGATGTTCTCACAGAAAAACAGTCTTACTCACCTAGTGAATTGTTCCATAAGATGACTGAACAGAAGCAAGGCAATTGTCCTGTCACAGAGTAATTTGCACAACGGATACTTCTTGCTGATGAATTTTTTGATCTATAGGAAATTTCTTCCACCAGAGAGGATCATCATGCACAATAGGAATATTTTGTTCCGTTTAATTGTGACTCTTGTCATTTTGTTAAACAACATCGATTTTTTTATACGATTACAACTTCTCAGACCCACTATCTCCTCCCCGAGCGCCATCACCTTAATATCGCATGTGCTTCCCTATTTACTTATGTAGCCCTAGTGACATTCTAGTAATAATAATGTAGCCATGTTTACTCTCTCTTGCCAATATAAGAGAGTGAAGGGGAGTCTTAGAATTATCATTTGATTTTCTAGGTTTGAATTCTCATATAAAAGGGCTTCAAGAGGAAACCATCCATCAGAAGTAAGGCGCAAGAATACCTCGTGAGTTGTATCTCTGCATTTTTACTTAATGAAGTTATGATTTGATAACCCATATTATCAATTGGTCTGACTTGCGCTCCTCAACCGACCGTCGAGATCCTGAATGTTAGGGTTCCAATTACCCTAATTGGATGCCAATAACTTGCACCTCATGAAGCAGCTTCTGCTCCACATTCTTCGTTCAATTGGCCTCCGTCATTCCACATGTCGTCTCACTACTTCTATGTGAAGCCTTGCATTTCATTAAAACTATAATTGCACCTAAAAGATAAATTGCAATAAAAAAAAACCTCTCAAATCATGATATGATTCAAGGGATGAGTACCAAGTGCGCCTTTGTTTTTGATATTTTTAAAATTTATGAATATTCTTTCTGATCCTCATTCTATTGGGCTTTTGGCTGATTTTTAATTTCATTTGGTTGGCCTTTATCGTTTTGGGATATTCCCATTTACTGGATGGGCCTTTTCTTGTTAGCACAGCCAGTTATATTGGGTCTTGCCTTTTCTTTTGGCTGGGTTGTTGGTTGCTCTGTTTGCTTTTAGCTGGCTGCAAGTGACTTTGGTATATATTAATTAAATAGATAATGGTTTCCATGCTCTTGGAGCTTGGAGTTTAAGTGGAAGGGTTTATTATTTCTTATTGGCTTAGATTGAAGACTCTGGGTTGCACCTGCCTTTCTTCCGGAACTTCAGCAACTAGTCAGGATGTGACTGACTTTACTCTTTTGCCCTTTATCGAAGTAACTTGAAGAACCAACATGATACAATTTCTGGGTCGGTGGCGGCTCCCTTTGTAGTCTTTTTTGTCAGTTGTTTCACATTTGGGCAATTGTTCTTGTGATGTCCTGGTCGATGGCATTTGAAGCAGACATTAATCCAGCCAGGCACTATCCACACGTGCCTTCACACATTTTCACATTTCTTTGGCTTTGCAGACTGATTCACACTTTGGCTATATGTCTGGGATTGCGACCCCTTTTTCTTTTTCCAGCTAGAGTTTCCACCTTTGGCAATGGACTCCTTCCCCCTGCTTTCTGATGTTCTCTTCTTCTGAAATTTCCTTCTCTTTTGGGATTTGTTGAGATATATCTCTATTAATCTTGCAGTCTCCACTAAGTCATTATAATTTTGTATTTGTTGAGAAATCAAATACATCTTGATGTTGCCTCTCAATCCTTGTTGGAAACCGAAATACCTTTCTTCTTCATCAACAATAAGAGTTCCCGCATATTAGGCAAGTTGAGTAAACTCAATTTCATATTGAACCACTGTTTGGCTTCCTTGGACCAATCAAAGAAACTTCTCTTGCAATAACCTCTTCTTAGATGGAGGTACAAACCAATCTGTAAATCCCCAAAGAAATTATGCCCATATTACACCTCACACTCCTCTTTGGGTATACCTTCCTTCCAGTAAGTTGTCCCGCCACCTTCGAGCATCACCTTCCAGGACGAAGGTTGCAAGATCTACCTTTCAGTCCTCAGGGCACTTCATTGCTCAAAAGATCACTTCAATCTTTTTGATCCGATCTTCAGTTTCAATCGGAGTCACTCCTCCTTGGAATGAAGGGCGTTTCACTTTCAAGAAGTGTTTTAGATAAATAATGATCTGCATTTAGGGTTGGGCACTAGAGCCAGCAGAAGTTGGTGTAGTACATTCCTTGAGCATCCTTATAGCTTTTGACAGCGCTCAGGCTAGCTTAGATATGTGCACACTCGATTCAGGTGCGCCAACGCTTTCCACTGACGCACTTTCCTCCAGTTTCTGACGACATCTTGAACTTGTATATACCCAAGGAAATTCCTGTCGGAATTAATGCAACATTACAATCAACGTAACACGAACTTAAGCAAGAAATAGGTATGTTCTACATATCCTTTTGGTATTGCCTTGGTCCTAACATCGCAAACCTGGGTTTCCAGTAGGTTATCAGAGGAGGGAAAGAAGATGTTGTGAGAAGAAATGTATCAACTATAGCTTAAAATAATTGATGGCGTGACCGTCATAGGAGCACTTGTCAGTATGGGTGCAACTCGAATCGGTTTGGTTCGGTTCCACCCAAAACCAAGAACTGACCCATATAGTTTCGGTTCCAAGATTTTGGAACCGGAACCGACCCACAGTCCTAAAGTATAGAACGGGATCCGAACCGTTCAACTCGGTTCCGTTTCAGTTCTCGGTTAAACCCATGTCTCAAAATAATTAAAAAAATGATTATTCCAACTCACGATTCTTTGTAATACAACTACCAATGACTCAAAATAATTGAATATGACTCTCTATAATATTGAAATCATACAACTACATGAGTTCAAAAAATATTTTCTTAAGTCATACGACTATATTCTCAATCATTTTCACGTATTAAGCAATACGGCTATAACTGTTGTCTCAAAAATAGTTTCTTTAGCATTGATTTTCGATTCTCTGGTCAGTTCTGGGTATCCGACCAGTGGAACCAGACCCAAACCGAACCTATTTAGAACAAAACCGAACCATTTGGTTCGGTTTGGGTCCGGTTCTCCGGTTATTTTTGCACACCCATACTTGTCCGGATGAGAGTTGTCAGCACGATAGTACTATGTTGCTTTTAAGTTGAATGGGCTAGTTGTGAGTGTTATGTGTAGGTCTAGTGGTTTTGGGTGCCTTTAGCCATATTTGTTATCCTGTCAGGTTGTGTATATATGTTGGGATATGTATGGATGTAGTAAATGTTGTAAAAGTTGGTTTTGTGCATATACAGTCTTTTACTGCAGGTGGTTCTACATATCGAATGACTTTTATTATTCGTCATATTATTGATTTGCAGGTTCCCTTTCGGGAAAAATAAGGGTCAAACAAAGCGTTTGAGAAGTGGTTTCAAAAAGAAAAGTACTGAACACAAACTCTCATTTGAGATCTTCTGTCTTTTTCTAGATTCTGTCTTCGCTCTGCGCCTATGGTTCAAAAGAAAGCATTGAAGTTCTCCTATCGGCTCACCGCTCTGTGGGTCGTCCTCTTCGTCACTATTGTGACCACGCTTTTTCGCCTATCTCCTTCGGAGTCGGGGATTAAACCTGTTCTCCTATCTCCTTCGGAGTCATTGTACGACCCATCCCCTAAGGGCTGTTCGCCTATCGGCCACGCTAGTTCGCCTATCGGCTCACCGACATAAAGTCGCCTTCGTCGCTCGATTGATTTCTCTATGATCTTTATTTGTGAACTCAAACTTAAGTTCTACCCTCCGGGACTGAACGAACGGAAGAGAGAAGAGAAAAGAGAGGTTCTAGATATACACGAACTAAGTTCCATTCATTCTTACAGTAGACGGTGACCGGCTTCGCGAGACCATCCGGTCTACACATCGCTAAGCTATACTGGGCGCTACCTTCTCGATCGAATCAAACATCAACTCTATGCCGCAAAACCTCTCTTTTCATTTGATTTGCATGTGTTAAGCACGGAACTATTGATAGATTCTTTCTTACAGTCATGGTTACCCGACCAGACACGTAGCTCGCAAAGGTACCTGGGGTGCGACCTTCGCATATCAATTTGTTTCCTGTTCGCATTCGTTGAAGAATCATTCCAGTCTATATACGAGATATGAGATCATAAGATTTTCTTTCTCATTATCTACGAGAACGATATCTGAAGAATCGCTCATCTTGTTCGCATTCGTTTCTTTCTCTTTTTATACGATAACGAGAAAGATGTCAAGATGGAAATTCCTCCTCTAGACTAGGATTTCCCTGGCTAAGAGAAATGGCTTAGAAAGCAATAGAAATAGAAACCCCTTTTTAGATAAAGGAGGAAGAGAAGATCGATATCACATATCTGATGGTTGACTTTTCTTGCACGAGATTCTGGAAATATAATGGGAGGAACATCTATTATTTCATAACCTGCATAGGTGCGGTAGAGCGGCACCTCATATGCTCTTTCCATAGAGAAAGAGGCAAGTCGTTCATGAGTAGAATATTTCCGCGTATTCCTCAATCAGTCATCCCATTTCCTTCCTGTGTGACACCCATTTAGTAGTATGATTTGGGCTGTTATCCAGTCATTCCAATCTTTCGTATCTAGATCTAGAATCTAGATATCTGACTGAGACGCTTCAGGCGTTGTTCTCAAGTCTAGTTTATGAAGCCTAGAGTGAAAGAGATTCGACATGTAAGCAAATCGTACGGTATTAGGACAGTCAATGAATTGATAGCGGTACACTTCACACAAACAAAATCTTTTTTATAGATAGTCACTATGTTGAGAGGATTGGTTCCACAAGTAAGCATTGAATCTACTATAAGTAGTGAGTGTTTTTCTATAAGTTGACTAAGCGGATTCCTTTGTTTGATCATTCTCTGTTGGATCCGGTGTCTAAAATGCGGTTGGTTAGACTAGCTATCTCTACTTGAGAAATGAAGAAGACCTCTCTTTGGTTGCTACAATTTTGTGCTGAGCAAGAGCTTGGGCAGTACCTCCCAACAAGATTGATATGTTTGGATCTTGGTCCATGATGGCCTTTTTATTGAATTTGACGATTGGATCTCTCTATGAATGGAAAAGGGGTGCTTCGGATCGGGAGTAAGCACTAGTGATAGGGCATAGGGGAAAGGACATAGGAAAGAGGGATGCCTACTTTCAATCAATTGATTCGCCATGGTAGAGAAGAAAAACGGCGCTCAGACCGTACTCGAGCTTTGGATCAAGAAAAAACAACGGTCGAAACTTATAGGCTTGTGCTTGCAGGTGTGGGGTCCATGAACTTCGTACAGAGCGTCTCAGAGGAAGATGAGCAATGTGAACGAAAAAAGAACATCAATTTTGTCCATGTTTTACCGATAAAAAAGACCTTTGTGACCGTGACAGATGCTAGGGGGATAAGAAGACTAGGGCCTCCGCAGGTTGTTTGGAGGAAAGAAAAGGGCAGTCTCGACTTTCTCGGTATGCTGCTGAAGACACTGCGGAACATGTAGGGCGATCCGCAAGAAAGATGGGTTTGAAGACAGTTGTCATGTGAAAGGCTCTACTTTTTTTCAGGAAAAAGAAGATAGTGATCTTGAGCTGGAGAGAAGGTTTTCGAGGTGAAGGAGTAGGAGATCAATCTCCAATTATGTACATCCACGATGTAACCCAACTTTCACATAATGGATGTCGACTCCCCAAAAAACGTCGTGTTCAAAGAGTTCCAACCCCCAATTTGAACTTAACAAGAAAAAATTCTGGAACAATCTGACCATGGGTATAGGGAGGCTAGACTAATTGACTGAGTGAGACTCCATCCAACTCTTCTGCATCCATCTAGCAAAGTCGCGTGAGTGAAGCGTCGTAAAGGCGAGGCTCCATTGTGGACGTGAGGATCCCGTTCTCCTTCCCGCTTATCATAAATACAACTCAGTCAGATTAGAATGGCTAAGCAGTTTCTTTTGTCATCGCCTTCTTTATGAACCGGACTTGCAACTGCGTACCACTTCTCTACCATCTTGCTTGGGTTTTTTCAAGCTTAGTGACAAGGCGGCTAATGACTCTCAGAGTCAGTACTACATGTGCTACATGTTGGAAAGATTTTCTTTGAACACAAACTTCCTTCGCTAATTTTGCTAAGGCTAGTTAGTGAGGAGTACTTCCGTCAGTTGGATTTCCGGCGGGTCAATGCCGAAGAAAGTAATGGGCAAATGGTTCTACCCGACAAAACACAAATAGATGCACACAGGAAGAAGGTGAATTGACCCTAGAAAAGTCTCTTTATGCTTATGGTCTTTTAGTGACTCATGATGGAGTCCTTCATCTCAACCGAGTGGCAATCCGCACACCCTCACACTCCCCCTTTCCTTGTCATTGATCGAGCCTTCGATATCGCTCGCCTTGCTACGCACCTCACTGCTTCCCATCACTGTGATTCTGCCTCTCTTCCCGCGTTATGATCTTTTTCTTCTCTCGCACACACCTCTACTCTAGGCAGGCGTACTTGAAACTCTCGTTCATCCGAAGCACTGACTTTTGACTTGTTCCAGTGGTGTGGTTGAAACTACCTAACAACGAGCGAGAGTCATAGTCGTTGGGAAGCATCAAAGTCTTATTCTTGTCTTGCTTTTGAGTGGACAGAAGGGCTAGGTCCCAAGTGTTGAGTAGCAGGTCATGGTACACAAGACAAGAAAAGAGCAAGCAAGGGAGAAGGGTCCCCACCTATGATGACCCCTTGTTGGTTCGACTTGCCAATCCTTCACCTTCTAACTTCCACATAAGAAGAAGAAAGATAAGTTGGTTCAGAGAGGGTTCACGGATGAGCAAATTCGAGGGAGACGGGGAAGGTGTAACACTGCACTAGATTGTCCTACAAAGGGCGAAGTCGTCTCCAGCCATCTCCGACATTCCTTGAGAATGTCGAACCCCCTACTCTTTTCAGTTTCAGGAAATGAAACCCGGCTCCTCCGCAAAAAACTCTCCAATGCAATGACAAGAAGCTGCTCGACCATATATATCGAGAGGCACTACGAGGCGTACTCAATGAAAAAAGACCAAACTGGATTGCAGGGCAACTTCGCTCCGCTCGCCTTTTCTTGACGAAAATTCTCATCTCGGAGAAAACCGCTCATCTCTGGTATAAACTTCTCACTGCTCTAGAAAAAAAATTTCCTTTTTCCGAGAAGTTCTCTGAGGGGGTGCTCTATCCTTTCATTTGATACTCTGAAGCCCTCTTTGGCTACTCACTCAATTACTAACAAATATTCATAGAAAGAAAAGAAGAGACATATCTCAGTATCAGCAAGGGGTCTTGAAAGAAAGTTTTGAGTAGTTTCACGAGCATTCATGATTATGGTTTAGGTAGATATCCTCAAGGATTCTGGGGATTTAGCTTATGAGAGGATGATCTGATTGATCACTCTTTTGAGTAAGACATACATCCATAAAGAAAACACAACCATAAAGAGTCATGAATGGATAAACTCTTCATATATAGAAGTCTTCTTTCCTATAAAAGAATGATCATGTTTCTCAGAAGTTGTTTCATTCTCCTGAGAAATACTAAGTTGATGTGGTACATCGACCTATTTAGATAAGTAAAATCTCTACATTCAATAGACTGTAATGGTCCAAGAATCTGAGATTCATAAGGTTCTTCAACCATACCATATGATAAAGCTCGTCCGAATCTGACTAGATTTTCATCTTTCAGATCCTGATTCTGACGACAGGAGCTTTGAATAAGAGATCTTCCAATGTCACCAAAGGATAAAGAGCAACCCTATTATACATCCCATGTGGCGGTAAGAGAGCCAACTTTTCATCCAATGAAAGATCAGAGTCCTTTCTCATAACTCCCTCTCCAAGTCCTCGTAACGTCAATAGTTATCAGGAACATCTCTCGGATCTTTAGGTTCGAGCACTGATTTGTACTTTACCATAAGACCCATGAGATGTGGATTCAAAGGTCTGCCTCTTCCAAGCCATAATTCAAATGGTAGAAGAGTGACACATAGCTCTCCTGCGCCGGTCAGCACAAGAACGTCTTGTGGTTAACCGCCCAAGCACCTTATAGCCTGAACCAGCTATCCAACATAAAGAAGAAAATCTTTTCATCTCCTTTATACCAAAGAAGCCAAAGAAATGGATGGTAAGAATTTCGCAAACACCTAGCCGAAGAGAAATCCAATGTCAACTGATTTACCAAGAAGCGCTTAGCAAACTCTATACACCATGTATTAGACACCTTGAATTCATCCATAAGAGCTTCAATGATGAAATTGAAACACCGATATCCTTGACAAGAGATGCATAGACCGGCTCACCATTCTCATCAGCGATAACAACATCGTTTCCGAGAAGAGCATAGTCCATAAACTTTCTCCATGGGTACACCTCTGTTGCAAACCACACCCATAAATGGTGATAATGCAAAGAGAGGCCAAGAGGCGCGTAGCGATCCTAAGGGTTGACCAACAGTAAAGGCAACCACCGATGGTGGAGACCAGCCCCGATTAGGTTGACGCATAAGTGCTCGACGCCGCACCCGTCCAGATCTCTACCGGCCCTAAGTTATCGCATTTTGCATTCTATGTTGCAATTTTTTTTTGTGTGAAAATATATATGTATATATATATATAATACCTATAAGTATATATATATATATATGCTATATAACCCTAAGGAGCCGGTTCAGTATTTCCCCCAGCCGGTCCGTCTTCCTCCTCCAACCGCGGGAAGCGATAATGGCGAACCGCTGCACGCGTCTAAAGCCCGCACGCCGCTTTCTCTCCCACAACGTAGCACGCCACCGCATCCTCCGGGCTCTAACCGCCGAGCACGACCACTTCTTCACAAGGTTACGGTTGCAACTCCATGACCAGCATGATTCCACCATGGCCACACCTTCAGGACTCAAGGAGGTTATTTTGCTCTGTTTCGAAACCCTATAAAAAGGGATGTTGACTATATTTGTAGAGGAGGATGGTAAGGAATGAAACATTGAGTCGATTTGTTGTGAGCTTGATTCCCGTTTGAGAGGGGCTTGCTGTAGTTTTCTTTAGGAGTTAATGTTGAGATGATTATTCCGTGAATGTTGATTGTTGTTGTGTGTTGCCTACCTTCCATTGAGGGAGATGATGAACAGTGATGTTGATGTTACTGTTTCAATATTGTTTCCCGTGATTGCTGTTGGTATTGTTCCGGTAGATGAATGTACGAAGGATTGTCTATGCTCTTTGATTAGAATTTAGAGTTAGTGAATACAGTGATTTAGGATTGGTAGGATCTAATTGCTCTTGTGCTTTGAGATTTCGTGGATCCCCTTACGTGAGAATGAGTGAATTTTAGGTGGTTAGTTTGTGGCTTCCTTACACCTTTGTGTGTTAGAGATTCCGTGGAGCCACTTCGTGTGTGAGTGAGCGATTTATTTCCGTGGTGCCCGTGTGCGATAGCGGCCGACCTCGGAGCGGGAGATCGAAGGTGACGAGGAGTTTCTCGCGTGATCGCCATCGACTTCATATACGAAAAGACATCTCTTTCCATGAGTAATTTGTTTCTTTCTCCTTACTTGTGTGTGTCTATGTATTTTCACATAGGATAATAAATTCATTGTTGGATTTTTGCTCGAGTTTTGTCGGCAAACGCTACGTCGAAAACTCCAAACGGAAACGTATTTAGAGTTCACGATTTCCGTTTTGCTACAACAAGTGGAACGGAACGAAAGTTGCGAACATGGTTCCCCGGATTTAGAATTGAATCATTTTTAAGAAAGTTCATTTTAGACAAATAGTAATTTTGTGTTTTACAAAAATCTAGTTGCTTAATTTCTTAAAGTTTGTGTAACGCCCGCTCAAATTTCAATTTTTTAATTGGATGCATTTAGGGTTCCCTAGAAATTGTCGACAGGCGCGCTAACCCTACGCGTCGTCCTGCATCAATTTGGTATCAAAGCGAGGTTCCGAAATTTTTCTAAGTTTCGAAATGCGCCTTGCGTAGAATAGGAACCCCGCATAGCATTTTAAATTTTTTCAATAAAAAAAAAGATAGGTTTTTATTTTTTATTTTTAGCATAACCATACATTTGATTTTTGTGTTTGCATGCATCTGCGTAGTGGTAGGTTAGTGAGTATGAGATCACCCCATCACACCCCACCTGAACACCCTCAAGAGGTAAACTCTGAGATGCGTCGAGTTGAACGTGGCCAAGCGAGTCGTGTGCACGGAGGGACTGAATCACCCCAGTGGTTTCTACCTTTCGCCCACCAAATGACAACGCTAACAAAGAGTGTCTGTTACCGACGTCCAAGCGGAGGAACCAAAATGGCACGTGTATTCGAGGAGGCCGCGAGGCGACGCGGGAGCAAGGGGCGGACCAAACCACACCGACCCAAGCACCGAACCGGGCGGTTCGGTGGAAACACTCTAGGGGCCGACCGGCCCCCTTATTTTAATTGTTGTCCTGTTTTATTTTAAGGGTATTGTAATATTGTAATGTCACTTATGGAGACTTTTTGATGTGTGGTGGATCCCTCCGATATAAGGGATCACCTTAGGGTTTGTATGGATCTCTTGATCATTTATCTTAAGGGTAAGGGTTGCTCTCTTCTTTCTTCTCCTTCTAACCCTTTTCTTCTCTCAATCTTCTCACCCTCTTCCTCCTTGCATCGGCCGGCCCTAACCAAGGACCGGATCTCTCCCTCGTTACCCTAGGTGGTAACATTTGGTCCGACCTGCCGCTCCGCCCGCCTCCTCTCCGCCGGAGATCCTTCCGATGGCCCCAAAACCGACCTCCCGCCCCGCCAGCTCCAGAGAAACCCCCGACGACCTCGCCGACCACATCGCCTCTCACGAGAGCCAACTCTCCTCCATCCACGCCTCCATCGCGGGCCTCACCACCGGCCAAGACGCCCTGCAGTCCGGCCAGGCCGCGATCACCGCCGGCCAGGTGGAGCTGCTGGCGCGACTCGCGGCCTGGGCGCCGGACCGCGCCCCGGAGACCAGCCGCGCGGCCCCGCCGGCCCACATCGCAGCGACCCCCAACCCGCCTGTGGCCAGCCCGCTGTTTTCCACGGAGGCCGCCTCCGTCCTCGGCATGCCTCCCCAGCCCGGATTCACCGTCGATCGCTCCGCCCTTGCCTTGGATATCCCGTCTTTTTCCAGCACGGATCCGTTAGGATGGATAGCTCGTGCCGAATAATTCTTCGACCTCAACGGGACCTCTCCGGCGAACAAAGTAAGCATGGTCGTGGTCGGCCTTGAAGGTTCGGCCCTCCATTGGGCCCGTTGGTTGCGTCAAATCCAACCCGCCATTTCTTGGACGGAATTTAAACAAGAAATGGTGAGCCGCTATGAATCCTGATACACCGGCTCCGCAATCGAGTGCCTTTGCACGGCCCGCCAATCGACGACCGTGGACGCATACATCGACGACTTCGTCGCGCTCGTCACGCAAGTGTCGGGCCTCCCGCCCGACCATTATTTGGGTTTCTTTCTTCAAGGCCTCCGTCCTAACATCCGTTCTTGCCTCCGCACGCACCATCCTCACACGGTCTCCGAAGCTCTCGAACTTGCCCGGGCCGTCGAGGCGGATCTCGGCCCCCAGCCGAACCCCCTCCCACCTTTCGGCCCTTGCCGTCGCCGGCCCCCGGCCCTCGGGTGCCCCCTACGGGAACCAGCCGGCCACCCCGCACGGAAGATCCGCAACGCGTCGACTACAACGACCTCTGCCGCCGCGGCTTATGCTTCCGTTGCCGCCAACCCTACTCGCCGCAACACGTATGCTCGGTCAAGGAATTTCATGCCATTTTTGTGGATAGCGACGGTGACGATGCGCTCGACGATCCATCTCTGCTGGAGGCCCCGCCCGATTATCCGTCTGGGGACGCGAAGACGGCACCACTAAATGTCTTGGAGCTACCTTTTTATTCGGTGGGCGGCCTTACGGGTCCACGAACGATGAAGCTGGCCGGCACACTCCAGGACCGGCCCGTGGTTGTTATGATCGACAGTGGCGCTAGCCACAACTTCATGTCGGCCCACCTCGCGCGGGACCTCAGCTTGCCGTACGATCCCTCCCCCGACTTCTCTATTTGCCTGTGGGATGGTCGTCGCCGACCCACATTGGGACAGTGTGAAGGGGTTACTCTATCCTTGGGTCCGTGCACGGTCACGGCCGACTTCTACTTATTCGAGCTGGGCGGTCTCGACGCCATTTTGGGTGTCGCCTGGTTGCAGACGTTGGGCGACGTTCGCGTCAACTGGGCCTCCATGACAATGTCTTTCCTGCACCAGGGCCACCCTTGCCGTTTAGTGGGGGATTCTGCACTCCTTCGCTCGCCGGTCTCCTTCCGGGCCATGACACGCGTCACCGACTGGTTATGGACTGTCCAGCCAACTCCCCCGCCGGCCGACCGGCTCTCCGCGGATATGGTCGTCGTTCTCGCATATTTTCCGGACATTTTTGCTACTCCGCCCGGCCTTCCACCCCCACGGCCGACCGATCATGCCATCGTCCTCCAACCGGGGGAGGCGGCAGTGTCCGTCCGTCCCTACCGCTACGGGCATGCGCAGAAGGACGAGATCGAGCGACTCGTGCGGGAGATGCTTTTGGGCGGCCTGATACGGCCCAGTGCTAGTCCTTTCTCCAGTCCGATGCTTTTGGTCTGCAAAAAGGACGGCAGTTGGCGTTTCTGTGTGGACTACCGGGAGCTCAACAAGGCTACGGTACCCGACAAATACCCCATTCCCGTCATTCAGGAGTTGTTGGACGAGCTTCATGGCACCGCCTTTTTCACTAAACTCGACCTCCGCGCCGGCTATCACCAAATCCGGGTCCGTCAGGAAGACGTGCCGAAGACAGCCTTCAGGACACATGACGGCCATTTTGAGTTCCCGGTGATGCCGTTTGGGCTCACCAACGCCCCGTCCACCTTCCAAGCCACTATGAACGACATCTTCCGCCCGGTCCTCCGTAAGCACGTGCTCGTTTTCTTTGATGGCATTCTTGTGTTTAGTACTTCTTGGCAGGACCATCTCCGCCATGTGCGGGAGACCTTTACCACTCTTCGCCGCCACCACCTTACCGTCAACCAGAAGAAGTGTACTTTTGGCGCCACGACAGTCAGCTATCTGGGCCATACCATCTCCGCTCTTGGCGTGGACATGGACGCAGACAAGATCGACGCAGTGACTCGGTGGCCGACTCCCACTTCCATCTGTGACGTTCGGGCTTTCCTTGGAATGACCGGGTATTACCGGCGCTTCATTCGGGATTACGGCGGGTTGGCCCACCCTCTCACCCACCTGCTGAAGGCCACCGATGACGGTCCGTTCTCGTGGCCACCGGCCGCCATGGCGGCCTTCGCCGCACTACAATCAGCCCTGATACAAGGGCCGGTCTTAGCCATGCTGGACTTCCGGCAGCAGTTCATAGTGGAATGCGACGCCTCCGGCTCCGGCGTCGGCGCCGTTTTGATGCAGGGAGGTCGGCCTGTGGCTTATTTTAGCCGCGCTTTCTCAGCGGTCGTGCGCAGCAGATCGGCTTACGAGAATGAGCTCATGGCCTTGGTTTTGGCAGTACAACATTGGCGGTCGTACTTGCTCGGCCGGCCCTTCATTGTTCGCACCGATCATCACAGCCTCCGGTACTTGCTTCAGCAGAAGATCGCTACGCCGACGCAGCAGCTCTGGGTAGCCAAGCTTCTCGGCTATGACTTCATCATTGAGTTTCGGTCTGGCAAGACCAACAGGGCGGCCGATGCCCTCTCCCGCCACCCCCACGCTCCGGAGTTAGCCGCCATCTCGCGGCCTGTTTGGGAGGACGCTGCCATTCTCCAGCAAGAGGAGAATACCGACCCCCACCTGATAGCGATCCACACAGCCTTACTTGCAGACCCAGCGGCCCGGCCGCCATATGCTCTCATCGGGGGCCGACTGTTCCATCGGGGCCGCCTCGTCCTGTCCGCCTCATCATCCCGCATTCCTCTCCTTCTCGTCGAGTTTCATTCTACCCCCTCGGGGGGTCATGCCGTGGCTTTTCGGACGTATCGGTGGATAGTCGCCTCCTTATATTGGCCACACATGCTCCGCCAAGTGAAGGCCTACGTGGCAGCCTGTTTGCCTTGTCAGAAGGCCAAGTACGAGACGTTGTTCCCGAGCGGCCTACTGCAGCCCCTGCCGATTCCCGAGCGTGTCTGGGAGGACATAGCGATGGATGTCATCACCCGTCTGCCGCGTTCGAACGGGTTTGATTGCATATTGGTGGTGGTCGACCATTTGACGAAGTACGCCCACTTCGTTCCACTCCGGCATCCTTATACAGCAGCGACAGTGGCCGACTGTTTCATTTCCGAGATAGTGCGCTTTCATGGTTTTCCTCGCTCCATAGTGAGTGACAGAGATCCTCTCTTTCTCAGCAGTTTTTGGACCTCGCTGTTTCGTCTTCAGGGCATTCGCCTCCCGATGAGTACTGCATATCACACCCAGTCGGATGGGCAATCCGAAGTGTTGAACCGTTGTTTGGAGAGATATTTACGGTGCTTCATCGGTAAGAGACCCGGGTCGTGGGCGAAGTGGCTATATTGGGCGGAGTACTCGTACAACACCGCCTACCATCACTCCGCCAATACCTCGCCCTTCGAGACGGTCTATGACCGACCTCCGGCTTCTGTTCTCCGACATCTTCCAGGCGAATGCCCCGTGGCCAGTTTGGCCGATCATCTGTACGACCGGGGCATGATTCTGGATAGCTTGAAACACCATCTTCGACGCGCACAGGCGAAAATGCTCTCGTTCGCTAACAGGAAGTGACGCGATCTCTCTTTTCAAGTGGGCGAGCGTGTATTCATCAAGCTTCACCCATACCGCCAGCTGACTGTGGCCCTCCGCACCTGCCCCAAGTTGGCCCCTCGCTTCTACGGGCCCTTCGAGATCCTCAGCCGCATTGGAGCCGTCGCCTACCGCCTGCGCCTACCGGACCATAGCCGCATCCACCCGGTGTTCCATGTTTCCCAGCTTTGTCGCGTTATCGGCGACCACCCAGTCACCGACCACATTCCAGCGGATATTGAGCATTCCGACTCCCCACCTATGTACCCGGCTTCTATCGTGGATTGGCGCCACCATACCCCGGGAGATACGCTTCCAGAAGAGATTCGCGTCGCGTGGCGTGACCGACCTCTCACCACCGCTACATGGCTACTGCGGGACGACTTCCGTCATCAATTTCTAGATTATTGCCTTGAGGACAAGGCTAATTTTCCAGACGGGGGTATTGTTACCGACGTCCAAGCGGAGGAAGCGGAATTGCACGTGTATTCGAGGAGGACGCGAGGCGACGCGGGAGCAAGGGGCGGACCGAACCACACCGGCCCAAGCACCGAACCGGGCGGTTCGGTGGAAGCACTCTAGGGGCCGACCGGACCCCTTATTTTAATTGTTGTCCTGTTTTATTTTAAGGGTATTGTAATATTTTAATGTCACTTATGGAGACTTTTTGATGTGTGGCGGATCCCTCCTATATAAGGGATCACCTTAGGGTTTGTATGGATCTCTTGATCATTTATCTTAAGGGTAAGGGCTGCTCCCTTCATTCTTCTCCTTCTAACCCTCTTCTTCTCTCAATCTTCTCACCCCCTTCCTCCTTGCATCGGCCGTCCCTAACCAAGGACCGGATCTCTCCCCCGTTACCCTAGGTGGTAACAGTGTCTATCAAGTG
Organism: Dactylorhiza incarnata; assembly: GCA_033032865.1. Classification (NCBI taxonomy): domain Eukaryota; kingdom Viridiplantae; phylum Streptophyta; class Magnoliopsida; order Asparagales; family Orchidaceae; genus Dactylorhiza; species Dactylorhiza incarnata. The sequence continues at coordinate 4,928,410 of JAWHQI010000130.1, forward strand.
AGAAGAATTTGAAAACCTTAGTGTTAGGATGGATAGTCTAGAAGTACCTCCCATTCGAGATTGGCATTTCGTTAGATCCCATTATGAAACCCCACACCACTACTTAGAAAGATCTACACTTTGGAGGAATCCTTTATTTGAGGATTACGAATCCACTTACACCCACTCCCATAGAGCACATCAAGGAGATCTTTACGATACTTTGATGATTATCCTCAATCACTGCACATCACTTCCAGAGATCGTGTTGATCCACCGATACGATCCCATTATACTAGAGACGACCAGTGTGATGATTGTTGTTGTTCTTATCCTCGCACTCGAGGGGATCCTATTGATCCTTCGACACAATATTATGATGATAGGGTTCAATATCACCCCAGTTACCGATACTACACGTCCCCTTTATATGAAGAAACTGAGTCGTTATATGCGCGGCCACCACCACAGGTTCGTAGGACTCACGTTCAAGCCAAGCTTGCAGATGACGGATGTCGGGGACACGTCGGTTTGGATTTTCATGTCGGTTTTTTATATATCGGGGGATATATCGGGGATATTTCATATATCGGGTTTTAATATTTAATTAATTATATATATAATTAAATGTTATTTTTGGTATACATGCCGCAATTCTAACTATTTTACAACATATTGAACTTATAAATATTAAAAGCTATATGAAACATTTAACATACAAAGCAACCACAATCAGCGAGGATAAAGCTACCAGAGAAGCAACAACCACAACCAGCAAGGATGAAGCTACCAGAGAAGCAACAACCACAACCAGCAAGGCAGCAGGGGCAATAAGGCAGTAAAGCAAAATAAAAAAAATAATCTTTTTAATAAAATATCGGATATATCGCCATTTTATTGGGCCGATATATCGGTTACAGCCGATATATCAGCCCGTTTTTTCCAAAATGTTACGACCAAAAAAAATCGGTAACGTGACGTTTTAGGTCCCAAACCTTTATGTCGGCCGACATGTCCGACATGTCGGCCGATATTTACAACTATGCGTCCAGCCACGATCACGCCATGATTATGTTATGGACGAACGTCACGACTACCCTAAAAATCTTGTAGAGGTCACTCTCGTCAAGATTACATCACACTTTGTGATCCTCCTAGTGTTCTGAAAACGAACATGACGGTGACCATTAAGGATCGGCAAAGAGTACTTCTCTTCCCAAAGCAGGGAAACATCCCCCACTCTGTCTGATATTCAAATACAGGATGTATGGAGTCAACCCCCACGAGAGTCTACTCCACTTAGAGAACCTACCTTCGATTATATATCTAATAGCACTCTATTGAGTATAGACTTTTCGCACACTTCACCAGATAGCGCACCGAGTCACATCACGATCGGGAGCGGAGAGCTTTGTAGTGATCTCGAGGTTGCCACCTCTCCCCATTTCGGGGGAACGACCCCTTCTGATGGTTTACTTCTGGAGGACCATCACTCTTCTGATGAGTTCTTTGACGACCCTACTATTGAGCCTCCATATGAGCCACCTCGTCCTTGTGTGGATGAAATTCAAGTGAGTAACCCATTTATGAAGTTTACGACATTGACACCTTTTCCATTATCACCAAGAGAGAGGATTTTGAGTGTGACATCCATATAGTGAGGCTTGATCGTAGCCATCTGGTCACTCACACTCTAGAAGAGTTATGTGGCGTACCACCTACTCGGCTCATTCTAGAAACGCGTCTTATTATCAATGCATATGGTTATCACTTTGAAGGCCATCGAATTCGCGATGAGTTTTCCTATGTCCCACCTGGTGAGCCTCCTGATGCCTCACATTCACTTAGTAAGCTTACCATGATTGTCACACTTCATGTGCAATATTGTTTATATGAGAGCATTCCATAGGTTTTTGGAGCCTACGCCGGTACTCATCGCATTTGTGACGAATTTTATTATACCCCTCCCGGAGAACCCCCAGAAGAACCACATATGGGTTCACCGCAAATTTGGGATGTATCTATCCTTAGTTGCACAATCCAGTTTGAGGGCGCATTCACTGATCCACCTTCCGAGCCTCATGATCATGTACCTATCTCAGGAGTAGTTTTTAGTATCTAAAACCTCCGGTTTATGGAGTTAGTTGTGTTAGTAGTTCATCCTTTGCATTTGCATAATTTGCATGAAGATTGAGCGGAAATTGCATGATACTTATGACTTATATGCAACTCAAGCTAACAAGCATAAAAGAGCTACTAGTTTCAAAGTGGATGACTTGGTGATGGTTCGGCTAAATCTGGAACGGTTACCTTCGGGTACCGTAAAGAAGTTAGCTGACCGTAGGATTGGACCTTTTCGAGTAGTAAAGCGGATTGGGCAAAATGCGTATGAACTTGAGATGTCTTCCGTTTGGGGTGCAAATCCGGTTTTTAATGTAGCCGATCTGACTTTATTCCATGATTATCAACATGAGTCTTTAGAATTTCCATTGTCTTATCCTCCATTTGTTTCTTCTAGTTTGGTGAGTGCTAGTGAGGAGTCACATTCCAGACACACCGACACTCATTCAGTTACTGACACGCCATCCGCAGTTCTTCTGTTTTCTACTGACAGTTTTCAGGCTGAGCATGAGACACCAGGTGATTCTTTCATACCAGTTCCCAGAGCCGCTGACAGACTTCCGCGACAGATCTTGGTCCCGAGCAGATATTGGATGATGAGACAGTAACCACTACTGATGGTGGTTTTCAAAGATACCTGGTTCGTTGGCAGGCAGACCAGAGACCGAGACCAGCTGGGTCTTGGCCGAGGAGTTACAGCGTACGGATGCCGATCTTATAGAACACTACCGCTCGGAGCACTCACCAGAGATGAATGATTTCGAGAGGGGGAGAGTTGGTGGAGACCAGCCCCGATCAGGTCGACGATAAGTGCTCGACGCCGCACCCGTCCAGATCTCTACCGGCCCTAAGTTATCGCATTTTGCATTCTATGTTGCAATTTTTTTTGTGTGGATATATATATATATATATATATATATATATATATATATAAATGCTATCTAACCCTAAGGAGCCGGTTCAGTATTTGCCCCAGCAGGTTCGTCTTCCTCCAACCGCAGGAAGCGATAATGGCGGAACCGCTGCACACGTCTAAAGCCAGCACGCCGCTTTCTCTCCCACAACGCAGCACGCCACCGCATCCTTCGGGCTCCAACCGCCGAGCACGGCCACTTCTTCACAAAGTTACGGTTGTAGCTCCCTGACCAGCATGATTCCGACATGGCCGCACCTTCAGGCCTCAAGGAGGTTATTTTGCTCTGTTTCGAAACCCTATAAAAATGGATGTTGACTGTATTTGTAGAGGAGGATGGTGAGGAATGAAACATTGAGTCGATTTGTTGTAAGCTTGATTCCCGTTTGAGAGGGGCTTGTTGTAGTTTTCTTTAGGAGTTAATGTTGAGATGATTATTCCGTGAATCGGTGAATGTTGATTGTTGTTGTGTGTTGCCTACCTTCCATTGAGGGAGATATGAACAGTGATGTTGATGTTACTGTTTCAATATTGTTTCACGTGATAGCTGTTGGTATTGTTCCGGTAGATGAATGTGTTATGACGGCTAATGGAATAAGAGAGAAAGTAGAGAGAATAGAGGCTAGAGGGAGAAGAATTAGGGTTTGAGAGGAGAAGAGGGAAAATACCTTGAGAATAATGATTTGAATAGCCTTCCTCATGAGGGGGACCCGGGTTATATAATCACCCAGGGTCCTGAAAGGCCCCCCCCCCCCCCCCCCCCCCAATGGGTTGAACCGTTGGTTCAGCCCCCTGGCCGATTAATTAGAAGTGTGGGGCTGAACCGCCGGTTCAGCCCACTTGTTGCTTGTGCCCTCCTTCATACGGCGACTGTAGTGTTGTCTGGAGAAACGACCCAAGGGGGACGTAACATTCACATCTCCTTCAAAAATCAACTTGTCCCCAAGATGAAAGTCCGGATAAAGCTCTTTGAATTCCATCATGTCGACCCAAGTGATGTGTGTCGCTGTCATATGCTTCTATTGGACCAAGACCTCAGGACGGTATTCATTGCCCATTTCTTCCATTTAACCATCAGAACCTGTTCGGGCAGTGGCCGCAACTCGCCTGCTGTGGTGACCTCTGGTAAAAGTGGGCTAGCTTGTACTGACTCGCCGATTTTCTGCTTGAGTACAGACACATGGAAGGTCGGATGTATACGTGACCCTTCTGGTAAAGCTAAGGTGTAGGCCACGGGTCCTACCCGGCGGATGATGTGGAAGGGGAGATAGTAGCGTGGCGCTAGCTTCTGATTCGTCCGACGGGCCACCGAGAGTTGCCGATAGGGCTGAAGCTTGAAGAAGACCTCATCGCCAACTGCAAATTCTCGTTCAGTGCGGTGCTTGTCTTCCTGAAGCTTCATACGATCTTGTGTTGCGCGAAGGTTGTCCTGGAGTGTAGCCAGAGTACGATCGTGGTCCCGTAACGCCCGGTCCACTGTCGGCAATGCGGTACTACCTGGCTCATAACTGCTCAAAGAGGGAGGCGCACGGCCGTAGACTGCCTCAAAAGGAGTAATCTTGTCGGCGGAATGGTAAGCCGTATTGTAGCAGTACTCGGCCTAGTGTAACCATCGGGTCCACGTCCGAGGTTCATCAATCACAAAGCATCGGAGGTAGGTCTCCACTCCGCGGTTGAGCACCTCTGTCTGACCATCTATCTAGGGGTGATTTGCGGTGCTCATGCGCAGACAAGTGTACTGTAGGAGGAACAACTCCTTCCAAAAATTACTCACAAATGTAGGGTCCCGGTCATAAATGATGGCGCACGGAATGTCGTGAAGCCGGACGATTTCCCGCACAAACAGATCAGCTAAGGAATCGTCGGTGTATGGATGACTCAATGCCAGAAAATGTCCATGGAGAGTTTGTCTACCACAACCAAGATCACTGATTTGCCCTGCGACTTGGGCAATCCGTCAATAAAGTCCATAGACACCGTGTCCCATATGTGCTGAGGTATCTCCAGGGGAGTGAGTAGGCCTGCTGGCGCCGTAGTCTCTTATTTCTGTCGCTGGTAGATGTCACACTGCTGAACTAACTGCTGAACATCTTGCCTGAGGCCCTTCCAAAAAACATTTGCCCGTAGGCGCCGGAGTGTCTGTAGTATGTCGGCATGTCCACCTGTGGGTGAAGAGTGAAACTCGTGGAGCATAACCGTCTTCCATGGAGAGGTTGATGGAATTACCACTCGGTCCTGGTAATACAGCCGCCCATTCTTCAACTGGTAGCCAGGGATGGAAGATTCCCCTCTTTTAGAGCCTCCACAATATCTCTGGCTCGGCGTCCCGCGTGATCTCTTCCTGGATCTCATCCAAAGAATCGATGAGGGGATCGGAAATCTGATGGAGAATGCTCCCGACAATCTAGACAGTGCATCAGCCACCACATTCTCCTTGCCCTGCTTATACATGATCTCATAGTCATACCCCAGTAATTTGGTGACCCACTTTTGCTGAAGAGGGGAGGCAACATGTTGATCTAAGAAGTGTTTCAGGCTCTGGTGATCTGTTCGGATTTTGAAGTGCCGCCCAAGTAAATAAAGCTGCCACACTGCCACAGCATGGAGAATCGCCAACATCTCCTTCTCATATGTCGACAACCCAAGAGTACGGGGTGCCAACGCTCGACTGTAGAAGGCTAGAGGTCGGCCTTCTTGCATCAAAACTACCCCGATGCCTACCCCGAAAGCATCAGTCTCTACCACAAACTCTGTCAAAATCCGGAAGTGCGAGAACTGGAGTGGTCGTCATGGCTCCTTTTAGAGCCTGGAAAGACGCCTCCGCATCCTCCTGCCACAGAAATGCATCCTCCTGCCACAGAAATGCATCCTTCTATAAGAGCTGTATCAAAGGTCGTGCGATATTCCCATAGTCCTTTACAAACCGTCTGTAGTAACCAGCGAGGCCCAGGAACCCTCTGAGTGCTCGGACCGTCTGTGGTCATGGCCATGTCACCGTACTCTCGATCTTCCTGGGATCGGCCTTGACACCGTGCACGGAGACCAGGTGACCCAAATACTCCACCTCTGGTTGCCCAAATGAGCACTTTGACTGCTAGACGTAGAGTTGATGCTGACAGAGGATGGTGAACACTTGCTCCACATGAGCCAGGTGCTCCTCCCAGTTGACGTTGTATATGAGGATATCGTCGAAGAAGATCAACACGGACCGTCGAAGTAGGGGTCGGAAGATCTCATTCATCACTGTCTGGAAAGTAGAAGGGGCGTTCGTGAGGCCGAAGGGCATCACAAGGAACTCGTAGTGCCCATCATGCGTCCGAAATGCTGTCTTGTGGATGTCCTTCTCGTGCATGCGGATCTGGTGATAGCCGGACTGCAAGTCCAGCTTGGTCACAATGAAGCGTCGTGCAATTCGTCTAACAGTTCTTCGATCACAGGAATGGGAAACTTGTCCTTGATGGTTGAACTGTTCAGGCCCCGGTAATCAACACAGAATCTCCAAGTCCCGCCCTTCTTCTTCACCAAAATGATGGGAGAAGAAAATGAGCTAGTGTTGGGACATATGATCCCTGTTGTAAGCATCTCCTTGACGCTGCGTTAAATCTCGGCCTTCTGTATGTGCGGGTATCGATATGGCCTGATGTACGTCGACTCTGCTCCTGCCTTCAACTGAATCTGGTGATCTCGGGACCGCGGTGGCAGCAGTGTACGTGGCTCCTGGAATAAGTCAGAATACTGATCCAACAGAGCACGCATCTGGGCTGGAACCTCCGCCGGAACCATAGGATCTGCTCTAATCTCCATGACAACGACCATCGTACTGTCCTGTTCCCCTAGACGTTCCAAGCTGCGGAGTGATATATCCTTCACTTGAGACGACTTAAGGCCTCCCAAGAAATACTCCTTCCCACCCTTGGATGAACTCCATAGCCATCTGATCCCAGTCAAAAGTTACCCGTCTCAGTTGTCGCAGCCAATGTACTCCCAACACCATGTCTGAACCTCGGATCGGGAATAAGTAAACATCAGTATGCCCAGTGTACCCATGTATCCGAAGCTCCACCCCTTTCATCACCCCTTCACACTGCAGTTTACTTCCATCCGCTACCATGACGTGGAAGATCGCACCTCGATCTATGTCGTACCCTGCCTTCTGAGCCACAGCGGGATGGATGAAATTGTGAGTGCTCCCGCTGTCTACCAAGATCGTCACCTTCTCCTAGCCAACCCTTCCTGCCATCCGCATAGTAATGGGGGGTGTTACACCCCTCCATCGCCTGTAGAGAGACCCCGAACTCTGTCAGGTCTAACTCCTCCAGGTCAACCTCGGTCGAATCCTCCTCCTCGGCCTCGTCACGTAACATGAAAACTTGCACCTTCTGGCATTTATGCCCCGGGCCGTATTTCTCATCACAGTTAAAACATAGGCCCTTCTCCTTCCGAGCCTGCAACTCTGGCCATGTCAATCTAGTAACGGTGGGCCGGCCAGTTGTCGGGGTATCCCGCCGTACTGGAGATGGTGTCACGGGCGCTCAGGTGGTGGTGTGACTCCGCTGTCGATTGAATCGCTCCTCTTGTATCCTTGCAAGGCTGATGGTGTGGCTGAGGCTGCGTGGCATGTAAGCATGGACCTCATCCCTCAAGTGGTCCTTTAAGCCGGACACAAAGCAGCTCAGTAAGGTTTTCTCGTCCCAAGTGACCCGGTTGGCCAGTCTTTCGAACTCCATCCTGTACTCCATCACTGTCCCCCGTTGCCGCAACTTCTGCAGAGTGGCCTCGACATCCTCATACTCTAGAGGCCCAAAGCGGGCCGAAAAGGCTTCGACAAACTCCGTCCAAGGAGCATAAATGCGGACTCGGTGGAATCACTTGGTCCACTGGTAGGCGTCGTCTTCCAGATGGAAGGCCGCCAACTGTACCCACTGGTTCTCTGGAATCTCCTGATAATTGAAGAAGAGCTCCGTTTTCTGTATCCATTCCAAGGCATCGCCTCCGCGGAATTTTGGAAAATTCATGCGGGTGCGTTTGGGTTGCATGTATGCTCGGTGATTTGCGTGTCCAAATCCTCCTTGGTCTGGGCCGACGGCCCTCTGCTGCTCCCCTGGTTGATTGGGAAGACCTGGTGGTGTCGGGAAGTACATTCCCGCCTGCCCCGCTGGTGGAAGGGGTCGCCCTCGCTCATTGACGAAGCCCATTTGTTGTTCTCCTCCCATGTAATTGGTCATATGGGGCCTGTCCTGTCCTTGGGTGCCCGTTCCATACCCTGGCGGAGGGCCAAAAGCTAGTAGTAGAGGTAGGATTCACGCCACCCCGCCGATCGGTGCACCCGATGCTCCAGTAGGCCGAAAATAGCTGGTAGGCTGTTCCGGGGGTCGACCGTGTGCTCCCATAACTTGCCCGGTCCCATTCCAGGCCGACAGCTTGTTTCCCGCACTTTGCATGCCGCCGGTTACTTCTAGCGGCCTCCATCCTCCCTGCAGGCCACCGTAGGCGTCGGTTCTTCCTCACGAGTGTGCGCCGGTGTCCCACGCTGAGTCCAGCGGCTCCTCCGTGCCCCGCAGATGCAATCTCGCGTGCCTAGCGGGATCGGCAGCAAGGTCGGCCGAACGTCCCGATCCGCTGAAACCCCCGCTGATTAGAGTTCCACTGTGCATTTGCCGCTGGATTCCGCCGTTTCCTGTCGAAGGAAGTTGCGTCGGCGGTTGATTGGATGCTTCAGCCTCTGAACCCTCGTTGATTGTCGCCTTCCCTTTCAGATTTTGAACGAGGAGGGTTTTAAGTTCCTCCATGCAGCCATCCAAACGTTCTTCGAGTTGTTCCGTGTTTTTCTTAATCCGTTCTTCGATGGCGGCGACGGTATCCGTCAATCCGACGTACTTTTCTTCGAGAGAGACTAAGCGTGCGAGTTCGGCTTCGGAGCGAGTAGAGACCATGGTTGCAGGAGCGGTGCTCTGATACCAAATGTTATGACAGCTAATGGAATAAGAGAGAAAGTAGAGAATATAGAGGCTAGAGGGAGAAGAATTAGGGTTTGAGAGGAGAAGAGGGAAAATACCTTGAGAATAATGATTTGAATAGCCCTCCTTATGAAGGGGCCCCGGGTTATATAATCACCCGGGTCCTGAGGGAGCCGGACGCCCCCCCCCCCCCCCCCCCAATGGGGCCCCCTGGCCGATTAATTAGAAGTGTGGGGCTGAACCGCCAGTTCAGCCCACTTGTTGCTTGTGCCCTCCTTCATTCGACGACTGTAGTGTTGTCCGGAGAAACGACCCAAGGGGGGCGTAACAGAATGTATGAAGGATTGCCTATGCTCTTTGATTAGAATTTAGAGTTAGTGAATACAGTGATTTAGGATTGGTAGGATCTAATTGCTCTTGTGCTTTGAGATTTCGTGGATCCCCTTACGTGAGAGTGAGTAAATTTTAGGTTGTTAGTTTGTGTCTTCCTTACACCTTTGTGTGTTAGAGATTCCGTGGAGCCACTTCGTGTGTGAGTGAGCGATTTATTTCCGTGGTGCCCGCGTGCGATAGCGGCCGACCTCGGAGTGGGAGATCGAATGTGACGAGGAGTTTCTGGCGTGATCGTCATCGACTTCATATGCGGAAAGACGTCTATTTCCGTGGGTAATTTGTTTCTTTCTCCTTCCTTGTGTGTGTCTATGTATTTTCTTGTAGGATAATAGATTCATTGTTGGGTTTTCGCCCAGGTTTTGTTAGCAAACGCTACGTCAAAAACAGACAAGGGGAACAGAACGAAAGTTGCGAACTTCCTTCCCCGGATTTAGAATTAAATCATTTTTCAAGAAAATTCATTTTAGACAAATAGTAATTTTGTGCTTTACAAAAATCTAGTTGCTCATCTTACAGTTCGTGCAGCGCCCGCTCAAATTTGAATTTTTTAATTGCATGCATTTAACGTTTCCTAGAAATAGCCGACAGTCGCGCTAACCCTACGAGTCGTCCTGCATCAACCGATCTCTTCTCACGAACGCTAACGCGCCTCAAGATATTTGTCGCCAATGTGGGCATTATCGCAAAAAATCCAAACTCCTTTCCAAAGAAGTGCGAAAACATAACGCACATGATCTTCACCGACCACCTATCAATAGCCGCTGAACGATCATAAGAGTAAACCTTTGATTTTCCAACTGGATACGAACATGGTCTATTTGGTCAAATGTCTCATCAATTGGTAACCTCCATAAAATGGATGCGCACCAATCATGGATTGGATACAACAGCCTTTGGTTAATATAGTTCGAAAATTCTCCTCTTCCCTGCACCTGAAACAGTGCAACCTAGTTTACCAGTATCAATGACCAACTGGCCTTCTTCAAAACCAGTTTCCAAATGAGGATACACTCAGTCACTATACTCGATCAAGTCTTGTATCAAAGCTAATGCATTCCCACCCGCGAAGCGAATCCTATGAGGCCACAAGAATCCTTGTGGTGGTAAAATCCCATCTGATTCTATCACGTCACTGAAGAATCCCCACGCCTGAAATTCTGACATAAAAGACATGAAACAAGAGCGCACCTTCTGTGCTACTGCTACCTCTCTTGGGACCTTCTGACATTTCTGTCAGAATTCTTGAGTTCGTTTGTGGGTTGGAAGAGATTTCCAGCTTTGTGGGAACCGCCCCTTCGCCTAGCTTATCACCCTCTTTGCCTATCGGTCACACTAGTTCGTCTATCTCCTTCGAAGCCGGGGATTAAGAAAAGCCTTCGGAACCTTGGGGCCTTCGTCGCTATCGCGACTCACCTCTATGCCCCGGGGATTAAGAAAAGCCTTAAGGGGAATCTCTCTAATCTAGGAGATGTAACGTTGAATAAGTGGGGGTCAAAAATTCTTCCATTTCCTGATACCTTATGAACGTGAAATCCTCATCTTTCGGAGGTGATACAATCGAATCAAAAGTAGATTTCGATACTCTTTGAGCTAAAAGACTAATCTTTGTGAAAGAAAATACAGATATGGAAAATTTTGACTCTCAGGATCCCTCTTAGATGACCTTTTTAAGATCTCCTTCCTATGAAAAGAAGGCGCGTAGCGTCCGGACCGTGAAAGATACAAAGACAGACATCTCTCTTGGAACACGGTCTCCACCTCTGAAGACCATCAAGGAAGTTGCACATTGTTTTCAATACAAAGCAACGAACAACCACCCGGACTTTCATCCAAGATTTAGAATCTATTTTGCAACAAGGTGTGATGCAATACACATTTGCTTAGTTAGACCATCCAGAATAATCAATTGCATCCTACTAAGGATACCCCCCTTGATCATTCGAGCGTCTTCTCAAACCCTCTGCCAAGGCATAGGGTTTAGAGAAAAGAAAAGATCAAACAATTGAGAATTGGTAGTCATCTTTAGTTTTCCAATTGGGAAGACTCACTATCAATGTGAAATTGACAGCAACATAGGTAGAGAACAACCAATTCTTCTACCTTGCCTCTGGTGGTTATCCACGTCACCCTGAATTGAGATTCTCAATTGAGATCCTTCATTCCCTCTAAGAACCCCCACCTACTCATCTGAATGAACACAACTTGTGTGTCCAAGGAATGGCACCATCAGGTTCTACTTGATGGAGAATGCTTTACCATTGCAAGCACAAGAGGATGACCTAGTCCCGGCTAGGTCACCTGTGGTCAAACATCCCATCTTTCTGCTTCCACAGTAAACCGGGGTGGTCGCCACATATTGGATCCTCCAAATGATCGCTAGACGCTTAGAGGGTTAGAACCCATGCCAGGGCCCTTGACTGGGACCCGGACACCTGGGGATCTAGCTTCATAGCCAGAATTTTTCTCATATGAAAGTGAAAATCGAACCCATTGACTTTTCCTATTCCATTGACCCTGGACTCGTCAAAAAGTGTTCGCCTCTTCATATAAGTTGACCTTACATTTACATCTTTGCTATCGCTCGAATTTCATTTCTTCTCAAACTAAGCTCACGACTTGACTTCTTTGACCTGCATCAGTCGACTAGCTTACTAGCTTTCTCAATTACCATCCCATCCATCCTGACTTCAAACAAGCATACTTATGAATGAAAAATGCCTTCATGCTCTATCCTGAGAAGGCTACTAACACTTACCCAATCTAACAGATAAGCAAATCTGAAGAAAAGCTTTAGTCTGTGCCCGATTCAACAAAGCAGGAGATAGCTTAGATATTCCTAGGCATACAACTGACTTCTATCTATTATGATAGTGACCTTTCTTTCGTTAGATGGATACGTGTGGACTTCCCGCGCTCGGCGGTGATATAGGCTCCTTTGCCCGCACTTTACACCTTTCAGCTCTCCCTGTCACAATAAAGGCTGCTCCGACTGCTAGGCGGATGGTCTTCTTCCTATGACTAATGTCGATGTAGCGTTGAAATCATGAGTCTTTCTTTCATATTAGGCTTAGACTTGGTTGTGTTCTTAACGAATTTTTGTTGTGAAAGTCGTTTAGGCGAATGTGGATCGATCAAGAGAAGGGTTGATAGGCCTACTACCTTTGAGTTTTTCAGTCTTGATTCTATGCCTGGAAAAACTCAAGAGTGATAGTGACCCTCCCCTAGTCGGTCTGACGATTTCTTGCATTTGCTTTTCTTTATCTAGCTTGTGGAAAGGAAATAGAGTATGGGGGGCTTGCTTCAGAACTCCATTCCCACCTTCAGAGTCTATTTCCGTCATTTTCCTGCATATCGTATCTCTCCATACATACTAAGCGAAACGTCAAAGATCTCAATCCCAGCTTGCCTACCTGCCCTTATCGACGCACCTTCGCTAAAGCTCACCTTTCTATCGACTGCAAGAACCTATCCCGCCTAAAGGAAGCAAGCTCATTTGGCTAAGACAGAAAAAAGCACCAGTCGGGCCTCTCTCTTTCTTTAGAAGCAGGCCATTCCATTCCTTTCGTCGATGTATCAAAAAAATTGGTTGTTGTCGTATAGCCTGGGGCTGGGTATCTGGGTGTTCGGCACAAAGGCGAGCAAAGCGAAGTAGATTTCGGCTCTGATTTCCAGCTTTCCATTAGCTATGCATTCCAACATCCAGTTAGCTTTCCAAGTGGAAAAAGTGGTATAGTTGTTCATTCTGCTAGTCCATAAGAAGGTGAAGTGGTAGAAGTCTCTTTGTCAGTCCAGTAGTCTAGCCCAATGGTCGAGTCATGAAATTTGCTTTCGGGTTCGGGTGAAGAATTTGATAACACTTCCCTAACTGAATTTCAATGGCGGGCGCACCACCTTTTATTCACTAATGTCGTAAGTAATTTTTACTCAAGAAGTATAACTTCCATTCCTTAAGGGAGAGGCGAGCGCTAGTGACGAAGGCCGCCTGAATGGTTTAGGGTATATAAAGGCGAACAAGCGTGGTCGCGATAGAGACAAAGAGTGAGATGATAGGCGACAGGCTTTTCTTAATCCCCGGTCGGGGCGTAGTCATAGCAAGGAATAAGGCGAACAAGCGTGGTCACGATAGTGACGAAGAGGACAAAGGCCCCAAAGGGGACGAAGTTGGTGAGCCGATAGGCGAACAGTCCAAGAAGGGTCCGAAGGAGCTGAGTCACGATAGTGACGAAGAGTGAGCAGATAGGCGAACTAGCGTGGCCGATAGGCGAAGAGGATACGAAGTAGCTCAAGCGAAGCGAAGAGGGTGAGCCGCTAGGCGAAGGGGCGGATAGGCGAAGGGGCGGATAGGCGAAGGAGGTAAGTAATAGTATTTAAATTGTGGAGATTTGGTGGGTTGTTACATTCTCACTCATGCATCGACCACGCAGCGACCTCTCCATCGACAATCCACGCATAATCGATCTCCCAGCGCGTTCTTGAGTGACAATTTTCATTATCTTCTTGTACGTGAGTGGTGATCTCGAGTGCTAGTTCAACGCTTGCTCGGTCTGCCTCTTCTTCGACACGATCCCTTCCTCAACACGATCCCTCGCTTGTTCTGCTCCCTCTATCCACCTTGCAGCAGTAACCTCTTCGACGTTGTTCATTCTTCGATTCGACCCCTTCTTTGATGTTATCCCTTGCCTGTTTTACTCACTCCGCCCACACCACAACAGCAGCCATCTCCCGTCTTCCGCACCAACCACCATATAACACAAACGTCACCCTCTTCGTTGTTTTCTTTTTCGTGCCCTACTAGCCCCACCGCTACAGCGTCTCTTCTTCCTTAGACTATCATCGTTGGCCCACCACCTGCTCTGGCTCCTCAAATTCATGCCCACCCCGTTACATGGCCATTTGCGTCGATGAAGACACCTCTGCTTCGGATTCCATTGATGCCTCGCAATTGGATCAACTAGAAGCTCGACTGGAGGACCTCACGCTCCTCTACGAGCTCACAGTCATCATCGTCGACCATCAACCAGCTCCACTGGTCCCCCCTCCAACATCGCCCTCCCATGGTCCCATTGTTGATTACACGGGGTTCATACACTCTGTCATGGACGTTAACCCAGACCACCTCCCTCGTATCAAGATATCAGTGCTCGACGGGACTGCCCCCTTACCTGGGTTGCCTGAGCCAAGCAATTTTTCTGTCTCCAATCCGCTCCTGCAAACCAGAAGATCCCCATGACGAAAATCTAGATGGAAGGCTCTGCGCTTCACTTGGTGCGTTGGACGTGCTAGAACATTCTAGATCTCTCATGGACCACACTCAAAGAGGAGCTCCTTCGCCACTACGACACTCGTCAAGCATGCAAAGCATACAAATGCCTTAGCCCAATTCGTCGGTCTGAATCCTTCGTGGCCTACATATCTGATTTCATCAAGGTCTCCATAGTTCATACACGTGACAAACCACTCTCCTGATTACTTGGAGTACTTTTAAGCTGCTTTACAGCCTCACACAAGGGCGCGCCTTTGTGTCCACAACCCATCCACTCTCTCTCGAGCTATGGAGCAAGCTCGCTGCCTCGGCAAGGAACTCTACGAGTCCCAGCACCCCCCTCTTCCTGACCGCCCCACTATCGCTACAACCTCCAAACCAGATATACCACTCCACTGACTAGACCCCCACCTCCGGCTGAACCTCCATCGATCAGTACGCCACCTTTACCGGGCCCTCCGCCAACAATACCGCCACTACCCCAACGCTTATCATACTAGGAGTACCAAGTGCTTTGTCTGTGATAATGTTTAATCATATATACAATATTATATACTTTATCTAATGAAAAGAGCTAAATATGGTTAATACTACATGTGAGCAGGTACAAGAAATTTGGGGCAATTTTGAGCACATTAGATGATATTTTATAAGCCCAAGACTAAGAGATGCACACAATGAATCAACCAAATGAGTTAAAAACCCAACTTTCGACATTTGGGAAGGTACATATTTACTTAAAGATATTAAATCATAATTATGTTTATCATTTCCTGTAGGTAATGTGCGTTCATCGCAATATTCACAACTCATAAAAGACCTAATTTATGACACCATGATTTTTAAAGAAGAAAAGGTCATTCTACAACTCAATAAGACTTACTCAGATTTCTAATAATGTTTATGTTGATCAAACTTTGCACGTAAATTTAATGTTATATAAATTTTTCCAAACATTTAACCTAGATAACCTAGAAACTACTAGAGTAACTATTCAACTTGGACTATTTTGAAAATTCATGGGATATTAAAATATATTAAAGTTAAATTAAATGAATTAATATTCCGGGCGCGATTCTCTACTTCTAAATGTAGAAAGTAGTAAGGGAATATTTCTTATCGGAGGTCGACCATTATTACTTACATATAATGTCCTACAATATTGCACTAATACAATAGTAGTGAACTCTATTAATGGAAACAATGTTATTTACCCTTTAGGAAGAATTTTTAGACAACCTTTGGAGTTTGATGATCCTGAGTACTTTTTAGATGAGATCGAGTATCTTACCAATACTTTTTCACCAAATATCTTATGGAAGGATCCACTTCAATTTTCCCTTACTAGTAGTCATAATAAGAATATAGATCAAGCCGATTTTCTTCATTGCCTTAATTATTTAGATGAATATGATTCTGAACATAGTTCTAAGAACTTTATTTCAATACATTTTACCCAGAGAATTCACACTAAGACTTCTACAGAAGATACACTCGAATTGGAATTAAAGAAACATACTGACATTTGGAATATGTTTTTCTAATGAAAAATTCTAAACTCCTCGTAATTATTTCTTCCAACCCCTCTGATCATGAAAAGTCGAAGTTGTTGAAGGTTTTGCATGCCCACAAACACGCTTTAGCCAGGAGGAATTCAGATATTAAAGGGATTAATTCAACCTTCTGTAACCATAAAATTTTGTTATAAGATGATTTTCGCTCTTTCATCCAACCTCAACGTCGGCTTAATCATATTATGTAAGATGTTGTAAATGCCAAGATCATTAAATTAATGGATGCATGGATGATTTATCCTATTTCAGATAGTTCATGGGTCAATCCGGTGCAAGTTGTCCCTCAGAAAGGTGGATTAACAGTTGTTGCGAATGAGAATAATGAGCTTATCCCTCAGAGGACCATCACTGGATGGCGCGTTTGTATTGATTATTGAAAGCTCAATAACTCTACCCATAAGGACCATTTTCCCCTTCCCTTCATAGACCAAATCCTAGAAAGACTTTTGGGGCATTCTCATTACTATTTTTTAGATGGCTATTTTAGATATTTTCAAACATCAATAACTCCAAAGGATCGAGAGAAAACCACATTCACCTATCCTTTTGGCACTTTTGCTTATCGCGGATGGCATTTGGATTATGTAATGCACGGTGGAGAATATAATGGAAGTATTTATGGATAATTTTTTTCTTTTGAGGATTCATTTAATTTGTGTTTGAAAAATTTGACCCGTGTTTTAGCACGGTGTGAGGAGACAAATTTGGTTCTGAATTGGGAGAAATGTCACTTTATGGTGGAACAAGGCTTAGTTTTGGGACATAAATTTTCTAGTGGAGGAATTGAGGTAGATCGGGTTAAGATCAATATAATTGAAAATTTACCGCCCCCTACTTCAGTAAAAGACGTCAGGCTAGGAAGTACAAACATGTTAATTTGAGGCCCGTACCCGTACCGTGTGCGTTTCCGGTACGGGTACGCGTACCGACGGGCTAATACGTGATATTAGGTCGTATTTGTCCCCCACTGCTCATTCCTCTTTCAATCCCGCTCTGATACCGATCTCGCACGCCGCTGTTGTCGATCTTACTTCTGCTGCTATCGACGAAGCCGCCGTTGTTGTCGATCGAAGCCGCCACTGTTGTCGATCGAAGCAGTCGTTGTTGTCGATCGTTCGTCAGCTACTGTCGATCGAAGCTGGACGTTGTTGCAGCTCGTGAGTCCTTCCTCTTCCTCTTCCTCTTCTTCTTCCTCTTCTTCGTCTTCCTCTTCCTCTTCTTCTCCTCCAAAAATTTAATGAAATTTTTTGAACTTTCATTTGATTCCAGAAATTTGATAATGAAATTTTATGAACAATGTTATGATTCCAGAAATTTGATAATGAAATTTTCTGAACTTTATTATTCCAGAAATTTGATAATAAAATTTTCTGAACTTTGTTATGATTCCAGAAATTTGATAATGAAATTCAATGAACTTTGTTATGATTTCAGGAATTTGAATTCTGAACTTCGATTCCAGAAATTCCAGAAATTGAAATTTGATTCCATATGGCAAGAAATATTGTTGTTTATTCCAGAGTTGTTGTATTCCTGTTTATTCAAGATTTTCATATAGCTGATTTGTATTTCAATTGATGATTAATGCAATTATGCTTGATCTTTTATTATTTTGAGGACTTTTAATTACATTTGTGATATATATATATGTATTTATAATATTTAATACAATGTATCCCGCCGTACTTGTATTCTTGTTTTTAAATTTGTCATACCGCCGTACCGGATATGTATCGTACCCAGTACTCATACTCGTAAAGGTGCTTCCTAGCCGTCAGGAGTTCCTTGACCACGCCGGTTTCTACAGATGGTTTATTTAAGATTTCTCGAAAATATCAAAACACGTGACTAAACTTCTTGAAAAGGATACAAAGTTTAATTTTGATTATGATTGGTTGCGGGTCTTTGAGATTCTTAAAGAGAAATTAGTGAACTCGCCAATAATGATCTCTCCGGATTTTAATTTACCCTTTGAGTTTGTGTGATGCTAGTAACTACGTTGTCGACACTGTTCCTGGACAACACCATAACAAACACTTTCATCCAATATATTATGCTAGTAAGACTCTCAATATGGCTTAAGAACATTATATGACCAAGGAGAAAGAACTACTCGCAATAATATTTGTTGTTGACAAGTTTAGATCGTATTTAACTTTGTCCAAGGTTATAGTTTATACGGATCATTCAGCTTTACGCTTTTTATTGACCAAGGCAGATGCAAAGCCCCGCCTCATTCGTTGGATTCTGCTTCTGCAAGAATTCAACCTTTAAATTCGTGATAAAAAGGGGGCTGGGAATTTAGTCGCTAATAACTTGTCACGACTTGAGAATCCCAGACTTGAGGAGCTTCATGAATCAGATATTGATGATATATTCCCAGACTAACATTTATAGGCCGTCTCTACCAATAGAAGATGAATTATACTTGGTTTGCTGACTTTGCCAGTTACTTAGTTGCTAAGGTTCTTCCCGCATCATTCTCTTATCTGCAGAAGAAGAATTTTTTTCTCTGATTTACAACATTATTTTTTGGGATGAACCTTATCTCTACCGTATTTGCGCAGACTCAATTATACGTAGATGTGTCTCTGTAGAAGAAGGATGGGGGATATTATTTCATTGTCATGTCGGACCGACTGGTGGACATTATAGCGCCAACCGAACCACGCGTAAACTACTAGAAGATGGCTTCTATTGGCCTCTTCTTCTCAAGGACTCCCACCTTTTTTTACAAAAATGTAATAGTTGTCAGAGGGCTGGAAATATTTCTAAAGCTAACGAGATTCCACAAAATTTTATCCTTGTTTGTGAAATCTTTGATGTCTGGGGGATAGACTTTGTCGGTTCGTTCCCTATGTCATACGTAAATGAATATATCCTAGTGGTCGTTGATTATTTATCTAAGTGAGTAGAAGCACATGCATTGTCTATAAATAATGCGAGGGTTGTTACAAAATTTCTACGTAAATTATTTTCACAATTTGGACACCTCGCATAATTATTAGTGATCGGGGAACTCATTTTTGCAATACGCAATTTGAGAAGTTCTTAAAGAGATATGGGGTTACTCATAAAATTTCCAGTTTATACCATCCCCAAACTAGTGAACAAGTTGAGGTTTCTAACCGGGAACTTAAGCGTATCCTCGAAAAATTGGTTGAATCAAATCACAAGGAGTCGTCTAGGAATCTAAACGACGCTCTTTGAGCATATAGAACAACTTATAAGACACTGATTAGGCCAACACCATATCGCTTAGTTTACGACAAGGCTTGTCATCTACCCATGAAAATAGAGCATAAGGCTTACTTGGTCATTAAGAAGATGAGCATGGATTTAAAGCTAGCGGGAGAGAAGCGTCGTTTACAACTAAACGAGCTTGATGAATATGGCATACGAGAACTCTCGTATTTATAAAGAGCGAACCAAAGCTTTTCATGACCGCCATTTACGGAAGGCTACACCATCAGCCCCGATAGTCAAGTTTTATTATTTAACTCTCGATTGCGACTCTTCCCTGACAAATTAAAGTCTAGTTGGTCCGGACCATATAAAGTAAAGACAATCTTTCCATAAGGGGTTGTTGAACTTTTCAACCACAAAGACAGTACATTTAAAGTCAATGAGAATAGTATTAAATTATATCATGGAGAACAAATTAATTATAGACCATTCCACTAATTATATCTTTATGACGAGAAAATCGAAGTGAATTGGCAAAATGTTCATTTCTATATGTTCTTCTTATATTCCGGTAATTTGAAATTGCACTTTATCATTCTTCTGTATACTAATCAATGCGACATTTTTGATCTTCCATTTTAAAATATATATTCATTTAAATCATGATAAAAAATTTTAAAAATATATTATAAATTCTACCAATCATCAGTTTCCAAGTTTATCTTGTTGTGTGATTTTATAGATGTCTTCAATGTTCGCACTTCCTTTCTATTTAAACAAAACAAAAATAAATATTATTATTATGCTTTGCATTGTGTTGTTTTCGTCAGTTGGTTAATCTTCTCACTATGGTTTAATTCTTAAAAATCGAATTCATGATCTTCAACAACTCTATAAACATCCATTCGGCTTAATTTCAAATATTACATGTTTACTTTTTAATATCTCTCTTTAAAAAAATTTACTTGAATAAAATTTGTCTACTCATTATTTATTCACGTAAGCTTTTAACTAACATCATATTGAACATTTATTATATTTATAGTTACTCATGCAATGAGGACATTGAATAATTTAAGTGTGGATGGTAACATCTAAATAATCATATTTTAGTGAAGAAAAATAAATGTTAATTAGATGTTATATGGAATAAAATCATAAGTTGATTATTTTATTTCTATATTTACATTTGACATGAAAGTTTAAAACAATGTTATGTTTTTGTGTAGCATTAAATTTGTTAGAATTTTAGTATATTTGTTAGAATTTTAGTATATTTGTCTTCAATGCAAAGTACTCCCTCCATATTTGATAAGCTATGTTTGTGAGTCTGTGACATACACACTAATAACTAAGTTGTTATGAATAAAATAAAGTTGTGTTTTCCATGATTTTTTTAAAAAATTTGATCACCTCTTTGACTTGCATTAATGAAAATGTAGTGATTGAACCATAAAAGCAAAAAAAATTATATTTTCTTTTCATATTAAATTTTTCACGAATACTAGAACTTATTTTTTTTATATCCTTGAAACATATGTTTAAGAAATAAGGAAATGATTTAGGACACCTTTGAAAATAGTTCGACTTTTGATTTTAACCTAAAAATCACTACAACTAGTACTCTCTTTTGAGCCTTATTATCCCTTCTCTTTGGAAAACCTACATTTATTTTCACCAAGGGCAAAATATCCAATCCTACATAACACAACTAAAATAGAGCTTATGTTCTATACATTTATAAGTAAAGGCTGGAGAAAATAAATACCTTGGAAAAAAGAAAAATTCTACGATTCACTTCTATGTGGGAGTGATGAGAAAGTATAAAAAGAAGAAAAGAAAAAGATAGAAAATGCATATATACATTTATATATATCTTTCGACAAAAAAAATATAAAAGGAGGGGAAATAAAATGAACACAACTCACTTAATAAAATAAGTGTGTGGGTGTTATTCTTTGGAGCGTGGATGTGATCCTTGAAAAGAATGTGCTCAAACAATACTTAGTATGTGATTCAAGTTTGCTTCCGTTGTTATATCTTTACCCAATTACCTAAGACTCATTAGAACCTAAGGAAAGACCTAATTGATTTTATCCTCTTTTCATAATAAATCTTGAATAGTTGAGAGAATATGGTTTTATAAGGGTTAGTATTCGTCATTATTATATATCTTTAGAGAATTTTTATATGAAGTAGGCTTATATGATCTTATCTAAGCAAAATAGGGTGAACCAATTACATTTAAGTTAAGAATGGAATAAGATAGTGATTAAAATATTCTTTACTTTCATAATATACACAGCTAAGAGCCTAAGATATACAAGTAAAAACTATATTATGGTGTAGTGTGTGTCAAGATAGTTCAATCACGTATGTAGAGGGGAGAGTCATAAGACACTGTACTAGAGCTCTTTTAAATTTGGTGAACTCTCTTACATAACTTGTATTGCTCTGGAATAGTAAAAGTTAAGTGTGGGGGTATTTGATGATGCTCAATCATATATACTTTATTATATATTTTATTTAATGAAAAGAGTTAAAATATTATTAATATAAGTGTTTAATGTGATTATTTCATTCTAATATGTGTTTGAGTTACATGTGAGTAGGTACAAGCAATTTGGAGTACATTTGATGATATTGTGTAAGTCCAAGACTAAGAGATGTGTTGGATGCAGTTTGAGGCAAAAGGTCGCAATTTTGGTCTACATAGCCAAGTTACACGGTCGTGTCACCTAGCCGTGTCGGCCAATTATCATTGTGGGCATCAGTTGGGGCAGTTCTAGCCAGGAGACACGTCGAATAGAGCAACACGGTTGTGTCGACGGGTCATGTCGGGCTAAAAACCGACAGATGGATTCGTGCTTATTTATAGATCAGTTGTTCCTGAAGAAAGGAGTCTGGATTCGACCGTTCTGATGTCGTAAACCACTTAAGAAGAAGAACCCTAAGGTATGGGAGATCGAGAAGGAAGACACCACACACAAAGATCGTCTGTTTAGTATGATATTCATCATCTTTATTTTACTTCTCGTTTCTCCCCTATCCTCTGTATTTAAAGTGAATTCTTACTTGTGTTTTACTTGTTTGGATTGATGTAAAACTTTTATTAATCATTCATCTTTACTCTTTCTTCATTAATTTGTGTTCTTACAATTTACTTGCATTTAATTTCGCACTAAGGTAGGAGTCTCAAGATGTTATTCTTAAGTTTGAGTCACATAATTCCACATAGCTTAGCGCATGGTTTTATGAAAAGACAGCATGTCGGATAAGAGAGTTGCATGCAAATCTCCAGAGAGAGATCGACATAAGTCTCTCGTCTTGTAGTGAAAATCAATGTCTTACTTGAATAGAAGCCTCAAGAGTTGTGGTTTAAAGATCATTAAAGTAATTTTTAGAGAATTATGCACTATGAGTTTAGTTCTCAAGTAGATAAACCTAAAGTTAGTCTTCGTAGATCTGGGCCAAGGAGTACGGATTAGTGTGAAACCCTCATGGTCTAGATTAAACACGATCATGAAAAGAAATCTTTAAATAATTAATGTTGGGAAAAACCCCTTCTGATTTAACTTAACAAATTACTTAAAAGTGATTTTATCTCTTAGGATTAAATTACCCATTGTATAGTGAGGGTAATCTGGTCATTAAATGTCTTAGGATGTCACACTCAACATAGGGTGTCAGGACCAGATCATGGGAAGCAAAATTGGGCTAAGTTAACATTTACGTCGAATAGAATTCGACGTAACATCGAGTCCATATCGACGCTGCTCTGACTAGAAGTCCAAGTGGTTCAACCCTTCTGTCGAAGTAACTCAAGTCGACGTTACGTCGAATAGATATCGACGTAGAGGTCAGGGACTTGTCGGAGTAACTGGAGAAGTCGACGCAGCTTCTACTTCAACTCGACGCAAAAGAGGTTATCTGTCGAAGCCATCTAAAGTCAACGCAACGTCGACTTCATCTCAACGCAGAAGAAGTTCAGAACCAGACAGATCAACTCGACGGACACGTCGATAAGATGTCGACGCAACGTCGACTAGCAGAGTTCAAACAGAGCAGAGATGAAATCGAAGGTGCTTCTACAAGAACTCGAAGTTGCGTCGATAAGAGAGGAAACGAACTCGACGCTACGTCGAATACAGTCTGTAAAAGTTAAACTTTTCAACTGTCATTTTGATCCTTCTTTCATGACCCACATTCTTCAAGATCGTTCCCCGACGGCTTAATAATTGTCTGAAATAGAAAAGAGCATTAAAGAAGGAGGCAAAAAGGTTTCTTGGAAACATATTCCTTTTAGGTGGACGGGCCAAAAATTAAAAAGAAAAGAAAGAGAAAGTGATAGGCGGAACACCTTATCAAGGCATACCAGAAAGAGAAAGAAATTTTGAAATTGAATACAGAGAATAAAAGGAGAAGAGAAGATAGAAAGACATATAACATTAATCACAATCAGTCGTCTCTCTTCTTGCTAGGACTTCCTCTTCTTCTCCCTCAGGAACCCTAACACAGAAAAGAGAAAAGAAAAGAAAGCTCTGTTGTTCTTCATCTAAGAGAACAGAGGATCTGAAAGCTGCTCTTCATCACAATCACATAGCAGCCAGATCTAAATCAGCAGAAGTAGAAAGGATCTGACATACAAAGCACCTGCAATTCATCACTATCTAAAGCAGGGGTTAATCAAGAGCAGATCCTGTGGAACATCTAATAGACTGTTCTTCATACAGTCCTCTCAAGAATTCTGATAACAGAATTCCTACAACCTTCTTTCTTCTCCTTCTTTCTAATTCTATAAAAGAGTTTTATTAATCCTTATTCAAAGGATTCAGCGGTTCAAGATCTACTTATCAAAAGATCTGGTAGTTCAAGATCTCCTTATCAAAAGATCTGGTGGTTCATGATCTCTTTGTCAAAATATCAGTGGTTCTAAGAATCTCCTTATCAAAAGACTCAGGCACAGTGGTGCATCCCTACCAGGTGATAGAAGAGGGGAGTACCCACATTTTGGGGAACCTCTATAAAAAATTTTGTGTCTTCTGGTTGCTAATTTTCTGTGTTGTCCCTATAGCTAGTTTATTCTACTGTTTTCTGCTTTACTTTTCAACACAAGTTTATTCTGCCTGAAATCTTATGTGAGCATAAATCTTTAGATTATTGTTATTATTTTCACAGTTAGGATAGAAATAGATTTAAATCTCTATTCACCCCCCTCTAGAGGATTCTCAGAGACACACTGTGCACTTTCAATTGGTATCAAAGGGAGGTTGATCATTAAGAGGTTAACACCTCAAAAGGCCTCCTACTCTTATTTTCTTTTATACACATATATTTCATAAAGAAAAATGAGTTCTAAGGATTATGCCTCAACAAGACCTCCAGTGTGTAATCTGAATAAGTTTACACTCTGGAAGGTCAGAATAAAACTATATATGAATTCTATTGATGAAGAAATCTTCAATGTCATCCTCACAGGTCCCTCAGTTCCAATAAGGAAGGACACCAGTGGAAAAGTCATACAAACTTCAGTCCCCAGGGCAGAATGGACTGATGATGAGAAGAAGGTCAAGGCATGTGATGCCAAGGCCATGAACATACTGGTCTCAACTACGTCTGATGACATATTTCAGAAAGTTGTTGACTGCAACTTTGCAAAAGAGATCTGGGAATCTCTTTCCAGACTAGTTGAAGAAAGTTCTGATGAGAGGAAAGACAAAAAGGCTCTTCTCATATCTCAATATGAGAACTTTAAGAAAAAGACTGATGAAAGCATTACAGAAATGTATGACAGATTCAGTCTCATCATAAATGAGCTGAGAGGGCTTGACAGGAAAATTTCTCTCACAGAAATTAATGACAAGCTCCTCATGTGCTTTCCTAGTACATGGGACTCTAGAATCTGGGCCATCAGAGATTCTAGATGCCTCAGAGAGATATCAATAGATGCTCTCTTGGGAAAGCTCAAATCATATGAGCTTCTACTGAAGAGCAGAGCTGAGTTATAAGCCCATAAGAGGAGACCCACTCCTAAAGAGAGGACTGTTGCATTAAAGACTGCAGAAGCAGAGTCCTCCTCCACTGAAGAGGAAATGTTCAATCTCTTGGCTAAGAGATTCAAAAAGTGGGTCAGGACAGAAGAGTCCAGGAGAAGAGAGAGGAGCTCAAGCAAGCCAAGGTAAGATAAAACTCCTAACCAGGAGGTTATCTGTTTCTCTGGCAGGAAGCCAGGACACATCTCTACGGAATGTCCTGAAGATGAAAAAAACAAGCAAAAGAAGGAGCACAAGAGAAAATCCCTCATGAGAAAGGGAAAGAGAGGAGAGAAAGGGTTCATAGCTGAGACCTGGAGTGACTTAGACTCTGAATCAAGCTCCTCCTCATCTGATGATGAAGAAGAAGGTGGACCAGGAGAAGCCTGTCTGATGGCCTTTGAAAATTCCACTGATGATGCTGAGGTAAGCATCTTTGAAGACTTTGACTTCTCCTCAACAGATTTCAAAGAATGCTTTCAGAAATTTTGCAAAGATTTTATCAACAAACAAAAGGAACTTGAAACAGTTAAATTAGAACTAGAAGAAATTAAAAAGGATCATCTATACTCAGTTAACTACAATCTGAGAGGTGAGTTGTTTAGAAAAGAAAAAGAAGAATATATGTTAGATATCAGTAATTCAAACTTAAAGAAAGAAATCACAAAGGCAAAAGCCTTGATGGACTCTTTAAATGGAAGGAGTCAAGGAATTAAAAATATGTCACAAAATCTCTCCAAGAGATTTGATCATCTTGATCAAGGATCACAACAATCCACCAGCACACAAATCCCTAGCAAACATGCTTGGGAAAACCATGTGTCATCATTAAGGTCTGAATCCTGTGAAATTCTAGGTAATAATAATCCTGACAAACTCACCTTATTTAATAAGGGAAACGTCAATAATCAACCAGGGATATTACGAAAACACCCTCTAGAAAAATTAAACTTGAACAATACAATTCTTAATAAAAAGAGAAATACGTCGAATAGAACTCGACGCAATTTTATAGATACGTCGACTACAATTCGACGGAGTTTAGCATATGCGTCAACATCCATTCGGAGCAGATGTAAGGATGCGTCGAATTATATTCGACGCAACCAATGTTTTGCATCGAACAGTTATCGACGGAACTATGCAGAGACGTCGAATTACATTCGACGCATCTCTAAGACTGCGTCGAATTCTTCTCGACGCATGTCTTCTGCAATAAATTTTCAGCCATCTAAACCTTACTCTTTATCTATTCCTAGATGTTATTGTTGTGCTAAATTAGGACACATTGCAAGATATTGCTGGCATAATGATGCATCACTTCTTCACCTAAGGGGGAATAATGGAAGACCATCTCATTCTTACATAACCTCATATGATGATAGAAGAAAGAGACCCCAACATGAGAGGGTCTATACTAATGTTTAATCTAATGTGCAGAGGGAAGGCTGTTCTACCACAAACCAGCAGTGGTATCTGGACAGTAGGTGTTCCATGCATATGACTGGAGCAAAAGGTTTGCTGGAAAATTTCAAGGCCAAGGAAGGGCCCAAGGTAATCTTTGGGAATTCCCACTCTGGTCAAACCAAAGGAAATGATTTGCTCAGGATTGGAGAAATCTCTTTCTCTAAAGTAGTTTATGTTGAAGGACTTCAACATAATCTAATTAGCATTAGTCAGCTTTGTGATGGTGAATACAAAATTGTATTCACTAAGTCCTTGTGTCATATAGTTAGCTCTAAGACTGATCAAACAGTTTTGACTGGTCTCAGAAAGGGTAAAGTATATGTTGTAGACTTTGAAAACACAAAGTCTGAGATCTGCTTGTTTAACTCCCAATTAGAAAATAGTGAGTTGTGGCATAGGAGACTTAGTCACCTTAACTTTAAGACCATAGCTAAACTTTCCAAACTGAACCTAGTCAGGGGTTTACCAAATGGTAAATTCAATAAAGACCACCCCTATAGAGCCTGCCAACTAGGGAAGCAGATGAAAGCCTCATTCAAACCAATTGGTAAGAATGATTCCCCTAGAATCCTTTTCCTGTTGCACATGGACCTGTTTGGTCCCATCTCCACTCAAAGCTTAGCAGGAAAGTCCTACACCTTAGTCATTGTTGATGACTTTTCTAGGTTCAGCTGGGTGTTCATTCTAAAAGCTAAGTCAGACACCTTCAAGACCCTCTCAAGATTCATTAGACAGATTCAATCTGAACTCAATACACAGGTTGTTGTGATCAGAAGTGATCATGACACTGAGTTTGAGAATCAGTTAATGTGTAGATTCTGTGAGGATGAAGGCATCAGACAAAGCTTTTCAACTCCTAGAACCCCCCAACAAAATGGGGTGGCTGAAAGAAAAAATAGAACCCTAATTGAATCAGGAAGAACATTGTTAGCTGAATCTAACTTGCCAAAGTCTTTCTGGGCTGAGGCAGTAAATACTGCAAATTATGTTCTGAATAGAAGTCTCATCCACAAGACTAAGTTGAAGACTCCCTATGAGTTGCTGAAGGGAAAGGCACCCATAGTCACCTACTTTAGAATCTTTGGGTGCTCTTGCTTTATCCTTAACAATGGGAAAAACCATCTTGTCAAATTTGACAAGAAGGCTGATGATGGAATATTCTTAGGATACTCTTCATCAAGCAAGGCCTATAGGTGCTTCAATAAAAGCTCTCTCAAAATTGAGGAGTCAATGCATGTAGTTTTTGATGAAACTAACATGGTATACAAGGGGAAGGAAACTTCCACCAGTCATATTCTACAGGAAGAAGATCAGCTTGCAGAGCAGGTTGAAAGGATGAGCATAGTAGATCATCCATCAGTATGTCAAGAAAAGGAACAACAAGAGATTGACACTGACTCTGGTGAGGACTCTGCAGCAGATGAAGAGGAAACTGCAGCACCAGCGGTACCAGCTACAGATACTGCTCCAATACATGAGGATGAAATTCCAATTGTCACTAAGCAAGTGATAGCCCAGGAAGAAGAGCAGATCCTAGATCACTCAACTAGATCCAGGATGACCCAAAAAGACCATCCTTCAACTCAAGTGATAGGAAACTTGACAGCAGGAGTCAAGACAAGGAATCAACTCACAAGTGAGACTATGTTGCAGTGTTTTCTATAACAATATGAACTCAAGAAGTTTGAAGAAGCAGATAGTG
This sequence comes from Dactylorhiza incarnata, assembly GCA_033032865.1. Lineage (NCBI taxonomy): Eukaryota > Viridiplantae > Streptophyta > Magnoliopsida > Asparagales > Orchidaceae > Dactylorhiza > Dactylorhiza incarnata. Next base: position 4,956,997 of record JAWHQI010000130.1, read on the forward strand.
ACTCTCACTGGATATCTGTCATGCAAGAGGAACTGGCACAGTTTGAGAGGAATAAGGTGTGGACTCTGGTAGAAAGACCAAAGAACTACCCAGTAATTGGCACCATGTAGGTGTTCAAGAATAAAATGGACTCAACATGGGTCATTATCAGAAACAAGGTTAGGCTTGTGGCACAAGGGTACAGACAAGAGGAAGGCATTGACTTCAATCAGACATTTGCTCCTGTAGCAAGGCTGAAGGCAATCAGAATGTTCCTGGCATATGCTGCCCACATGAAAATAAAAGTCTACCAGATGGATGTTAAGATTGTCTTCCTCAATGAAAAACTACAAGAAGAGGTGTATGAGGAACAGCCACCAGGTTTTGTCAATCCAATCTTTCCCTCTTTTGTATTTAGACTAGATAAAGCACTATATAGTCTCAAGCAAGTTCTAAGAGCTTGGTATGAGACCTTATCCACTTTTCTTCTGAAACACAAATTTGAAAGGGGGAAAGTGGATACAACCCTTTTCACAAGAGCACACAAGAATCAGTTACTTCTTGTACAAATATATGTGGATGATATTATATTTGGGTCCACAGACCAATCTTTATGCAAAAGGTTTGCTTACCTAATGCAGTCAAGATTTGAAATGAGTAGCATGGGGGAGTTATCCTATTTCCTTGGACTCCAGGTTAAACAAAAGTCCAGATGGCATTTTCATATCTCAATCCAAATATATCAAAGAACTTATTAAGAGGTTTGGGATGAAAAATGCATCTGTTATGAAAACTCTCATGGCTACTAATGTTGTTCTAGATAGAGATGAACAAGGTAAGTCATTTGATCAGAAGACTTACAGAGCAGTCATTGGCTCTCTTCTCTACCTAACAGCTAGCAGACCTGATCTAATGTTTGCTACATGTATTTGTGCAAGATTTCAGGCATTCTTGTCACGGCGTCAAGGCGAACGAAGGAGAGCGTCGGGCGCCTGGACGCTTAGGCGATAAGGCGGACGCCTAGGCGACAATAAGGCGAGCAAGGTGAGGAAAAAAAATTGTGGCTAGGAAAAAAAAATTTGTGGCTAGGGAAATTTTTTTTAAAAATGACTTTAGACAGCGGTTTTTATAAAAACCGCTGTCTAAAGTATTTTTTTATGTTTTTTATTTTTTCAGCAAAAAAAAATTAATAACTTTAGACAGCGGTTTTTATAAAAACCGATGTCTAAAGTCATTAGAATTTTTTTTTTTTTTTTTGCTGAAAAAAAATATTTTTATTTTTTTAATGACTTTAGACAGCATTTTTTATACAAACCGCTGTCTAAAGTTAATAAAAAAAATTATTTATTTTTTGCTGAAAAAAACTTTTTTATGACTTTAGATAGCTGTCTAAAGTTAATAAAAAAAAATTCTGCAAAAAAATATTTTAAAATTTAAAATCACTTTTGACTGCGGTTTTTATAAAAACCGCTGTCTAAAGTCATATTAGAAAAAAAAAATTTTGCTGGAAAATATATATATATATATTTAGAAATGAATTTAGACAGGGGTTTTTATAAAAACCGCTGTCTAAAGTATGTATAGACAGCGGTTTTATAAACACCGTTGTCTATTTAAATTTTTTTTTTTAATTATAACAAGGCGTCTAACGCCTTGCACACATTCGAGCGCCTGGACGACTAGGCGACGCCTAGACGACACCATGACAAGAATGATTTCAGGTGGACCCAAATGAATCCCACATTAGTTCTGTCAAAAGAATTCTTAGATATCTAAAGGGTACTCCTGAGCTTGGTTTATGGTATCCAGCTGAATCTGGGTTTGAATTGACTAGATATTCAGATGCAGACTATGCTGGATGCAGGCTGGATAGAAAAAACACCTCAGGGACATGCCAGTTTCTGGGTGCTAGACTGATCTCATGGTTTAGCAAGAAGCAAACCATAGTCTCCACTTCTACAGCTGAAGGTGAGTATATAGCTGCAGGAAGCTGCTGTTCACAAATTTTGTGGATGCAAAATCAGTTGTTAGACTACAACTTCTCTCTTACCAATTCCACAATCTATTGTGACAGCTCTAGTGCAATTTCAATTGCTTCCAACCCTGTTCTCCACAGCAGAACTAAGCACATAGAGATAAAACACCATTTTCTCATAGACAATGTAGAGAAGGGTAAGATCAACCTTCAATACATATCTACTGACAATCAAAGGGCTGAAATCTTCACTAAGCCACTTGATGAAAGTAAGCACAAGTTCTTCATCAATGCACTGGGAATGCTTGATGGAGCATTATAGGTCACATTTATTATATATATATAATGATCTATTTTCATTAGAAAGTTATTGCTGAGAAAAACAATAAAAATTTTGAAGAGAAACAAACTATTTAGTCAGAGCTGCGTCGAATTCAAATCGACGTACCGTCGACTTCTACTCGACGTCAGCTTCGAGAGCTATATGGGGAAAGATCCTTCGAATACCACTCGACGTAACGTCGAATACTTATCGACGCTTACGTCGACATCATTATTGATGACTATATTTCGAAGCCACGTCGACATCAACTCGACGCTCTGTCGACTTGACAAGTCGCGCGCATTGACATATTTTGGCGCGCTGAATTCTGCTCTTCTCTCGACGTTGCTTCGAATAAAACCCTAAGTTGCAACGATTCATCTACTCAAAGCAACTTTTGTGTTTGATTCTATTGTGTTATTCGAGCTCTCTCCTTCCTGTTTCAGTGCAGGTTCGTGCAGTGTTTCAATGGCTTCTCCGCCCAGTCATGAAGATATTATGGAGGCAGTTAATCTGGCCCTTGAAACAGTACCATCCAAGTTTGGCTCGCTCTATCTGGACTTCTCCACAGCCTGCTATCGCAAATTACGCCGTCAACATAAACGATTGCAAGAACTTACCTCTGACCTAGAAGTCTTTGACAGGGAAGTGAGATCAACAGATGTGCCTGCTGATGGCTTTATATCCTTTTTCAATGAAATAAAGCAGGGGGAGAGTAGTACCAGCAGGCAGCAAACTCATCAACAGCAGGTTCCTCAAGACTCTGTTTATACGACAGCAATCCCTCTCTCCCTCATCTCTGAAGGAGAGCCTGCTGTCGAATCTAAATTACAGACAGATGCAACCATCCAGGGGGAGTCATCCTCACCAAGAATCCTGCCCTCAATGCAGGGGGAGTCTTCAATGCAGGGGGAGAGTCCTATATGTTCAGATGATCAAATCCATGTCATGCACACTCAGGGATACACAGCTAATACTGAGATATCCATTCCTGATCCCCTTCAATTCAGGGTGTCTTCTGGTGACTCCACCACAGCACCTGCTTCTGTCAAGGTTTCTGATCAAGAATATGATTCAATTGAACTTGTCTCAAATCATCCTGTCTTAGATCAGCTGTTAATACCAGTTCAGCCTCCTTTTCCATCACCTGTCCCAAGACAAAGAACTGAACCTATCTTTCCTACACCTGTCTTCAGAGGAAGACCTCCTTATCAAGGCCAAGGAAGAGGAAGAAGGGGAAGGGGAAGAATACCCATCTGGGAAATGTACACAAAGAAGCGGAGAAAAGATTACAGAAGGGATAAGTCTTATTACAAGAAGTATGAAAAGGTTGAAATTCCTGAGAACACAATGAAAACCTACACAAATCCAGAGTAGGATAAAACTTTTGAAGAGATTGCAGACAGAGAAAGATATGAATATGAGTTAGCCCAAAGGGAGATTCAAGAAAAGAAAAACAGATTCATGGATATTCTGAAAAGAGGAAAAGAAGTTGAAAAGGAAGAACTGGCCAAGGCAATTCCAATCAAATCCACTTTATTTGATCACACAATGTATACTACAAAGAACCCTCAAGCAAAAAGGCTAGAAGGAGTAGGGCAACTCCACAGAGGAGGGATTGGGTGCAATCCAAAGAATGCAGTACAGCTACCTCTGAAAAGAAAGAAAGGAGAGAAGTCACCTGAAGAGGAGATAGAGAAAAGAAAGATCATGTTTACAAAAACCTCAACCTCTGGGAAAGAAAAGGCAACTGTTGACAAATCAAAAGCAAGCTCAGTTGAATCCATATTAGAGAAAGATCCTGAATCAGCTGATCTGAATTTAGAAGTTATAAACCTGATGACAGCCAAGGTTTTTGGGCTGGGCTTTACACTCAAGGATGTTCATCCTAACACAGAAATGGACCTGGAGAAGCTCTTCAAAGGCCATGGAAAGATTCAAAAGAATCCTGAAAAAGCCACTCCTGCAAATTTCAAATATGTGGAGAAAAAGTACAAGAGAGTATATGAAGACTTGTTCTTTTTTTTCTCAAAGAAAAGAAGTAATACTCATTTTGGGTAAACTATGACAAACTTCTGATTATCTTTAATCTGATACTCTGTCTGTTATCAACTCATCTAGTTTACTCATTTGATGCCTGTGAGATCGTGTGTATAGAGCTTTATTTTATGCTATGAAATGTGTAAAATCACTTTGAACAAACTGTAAAATTTGTTAAGATAAATAGGGGGAGATTGTTGGGAAAAACTCCTTCTGATTTAACTTAACAAATTACTAACAATTAATTTTATCTCTTAGGATTAAATTACTCATTGTATAGTGAGGGTAATCTGGTCATTAAATGTCTTAGGATGTCACACTCAACATAGGGTGTCAGGACCAGATCATGGGAAGCAAAATTGGGCTAAGTTAACATTTACGTCGAATAGAATTCGACGTAACATCGAGTCCATATCGACGCTGCTCTGACTAGAAGTCCAAGTGATTCAACCCTTCTGTCGAAGTAACTCAAGTCGACATTACGTCGAATAGATATCGACGTAGAGGTCAGGGACTTGTCGGAGTAACTGAAAAAGTCGACGCAGCTTCTACTTCAACTCGATGCAGAAGAGGTTATCTGTCGAAGCCATCTAAAGTCGACGCAACGTCAACTTCATCTCGACGCAGAAGAAGAAGTTCAGAATCAGGCAGATCAACTCGACGGACACGTCGATAAGATGTCGACGCAACGTCGACTAGCAGAGTTCAAACAGAGCAGAGATGAAATCGAAGCTGCTTCTACAAGAACTTGAAGTGGCGTCGATAAGAGAGGAAATGAACTCGACGCTACGTCGAATACAGTCTGTAAAAGTTAAACTTTTCAGTTGTCATTTTGATCCTTCTTTCATGGCCCACATCCTTCAAGACCGTTCCCCAACGGCTTAATAATTGCCTGAAATAGAAAGGAGCATTAAAGAAGGAGACAAAAAAGTTTCTTGGAAACATATTCCTTTTAGGTGGACGGGCCGAGAATTAAAAAGAAAAGAAAGTGAAAGTGATACGCAGAACACCTTATCAAGGCATACCAGAAAGAGAAAGAAATTTTGAAATTGAATACAGAGAATAAAAGGAGAAGAGAAGATAGAAAGACATATAGCATTAATCACAATCAGCCGCCTCTCTTCTTGCTAGGACTTCCTCTTCTTCTCCCTCAGGAACCCTAACACAGAAAAGAGAAAAGAAAAGAAAGCTCTGTTGTTCTTCATCTAAGAGAACAGAGGATCTGAAAACTGCTCTTCATAACAATCACATAGCAGCCAGATCTAAATCAGCAGAAGTAGAAAGGATCTGACATACAGAGCACCTGCAATTCATCACTATCTAAAGCAGGGGTTAATCAAAGCAGATCCTGTGGAACATCTAATAGACTGTTCTTCATACAGTCCTCTCGAGAATTCTGAGAACAGAATTCCTACAACCTTCTTTCTTCTCCTTCTTTCTAATTCTGTAAAAGAGTTTTATTAATCCCTCTTCAAAGGATTCAGTGGTTCAAGATCTCCTTATCAGATCTGGTGGTTCATGATCTCCTTGTCAAAAAATCAGTGGTTCTAAGAGTCTTCTTATCAAAAGACTCAGGCACAGTGGTGCATCCCTACCAGGTGGTAGAAGAGGGGAGTACCCACATTTTGGGGAACCTCTATAAAAAATTCTGTGTCTACTGGTTGCTGATTTTCTGTGTTGTCCCTATAGCTAGTTTATTCTGTTGTTTTCTGCTTTACTTTTCAGCACAAGTTTATTCTGCCTGAAATCTTATGTGAGCATAAATCCTTAGATTATTGTTATTGTTTTCACAGTTAGGATAGAAATAGATTTAAATCTATATTCACCCCCCCCCCCTTCTAGAGGATTCTCAGAGGCACATTGTGCACTTTCAATTAAGTTATATTTATTTTAACTACATCGTCTTAACAAAGTATTTTCACTAAATAAAAATATAATTCGGTTATCTTCATATGATTTCAAAATCGGAATCCTTATCCACATCTCACTGATTTCAAAATCGGAATCCTTATCCACATCTCACTTATTTTAATTATCCATATAAATTTAGGTGTAATAATGGGATGAAATGAAGTAAGCTATTCACAAGGACCCTGTGGAATACGGCGTTGATATTAGCATATCATATACTATAAACGATAGGTGTGCTTGCCCTTGTGAAAGAAGAATACACAAATCTATCATTATAACATACGATAGTGACGTATCGAGTTTTTATAACTTGAACCCCGTCAAGGCGACTCGTCGGGGAGCACATCAGTCTGGATCTCTCTTATGAAATTACAAAATCTCTCTTATAAGCTTACATTTCATAGCATCCATGCACAAAATGACCCCCCCTGAAAATTTACTCCAAGAGGCTATTTTTGTCATGGATGTTATGAAATGTAAACTTACAAGGGGGGTATTTGTAATTTCAAAAGTAAGAGGGTTGCAACCTGTAATTATGCTAACTTCCAGGGGAAATTTTGGTAATTATACCTTCTTTTTTTAGAGAATATGTAATATTTTCGAGAAGTTTCAACAAACATATACAGTACATAGAACATCGACAGCAAGGAATCAAAATATTTTGAAGCATATAACATGATCAAAAGAGAATAGCATGCTGTAGTAACATTTAACTACTGTAGTCCATAGAAATCAAAGGCTTCTGGCTAGGTATTTGTGATCGTCTGATCGAGCATATTAAGCACAAACTTGAAAGATTAGGAGAATTAAAATACAAAACAGAGGTTAAATATTTTAACCTGTGTTCTTTTTGCTAGTCCTTTGGATGTATTGAGTATAAAAATTTTTTGGTTGCTATCCATCTATAACATTCTTGGTATGCAATAACATTTTTTTAAATGCAGCTTGTCCCTCATTTAACCTAAAAAATAGTACAGAACTATGCAGCAAAAGCACAAGTTTGTGAATTAGAATGGCTAAACAGAATAATTTTGTTAACTTCAGGACCTATGCGTTCAGAAAGAAAAGGTTAAAAAACAGAACTTACCAATGGAAAAACTTCTTCAATAGCTGTTTGAGGCTTCAGAGCTACACCTGGTCTCATGCCCCCCAACTTGATTCTTTGGATAATTTCTTTCCAATTCTCTACAACATGGATTGTACGAGTGGAATTAGTTGTATTTGCTCATACTGCTAAATAAATGTATCAAAGAGAAAAGACCCAATAAAAATGAAGACGAGCAAAGAAGAGTGGCATCAAAAGAAAAAAGAGGTCGCTAGGATTAAAAATGTATATATCCGATGAACCGCCACCTTTGGATACTTCAACGTGAAATGTAAAACCTGATGCACCAGCTTTTGATAATTGTTCCACATAATCGATGGGATTTGTCACCATAAGATGACAGTCCAAATATGCCCTAAAAAGAATCAAACAAACAATTTTGATATCAATGGATGTACCCAGCATGTTATACCCAATGAAAACAAGGGGAATATAAACTTTTACAGTAAAATACATCGTATGTTTGCGCAAACTTTCAATGACCGGAGCTCCAATGGTAAGATTTGGAACAAAGTGCCTGTGAGAGGAAAAAACAATGGCCCTGTAAACTGCTTTCTAGAAAGTAGTTTGATGAAATGTTCTGAATAATACTTACTTGATTACAAGGGGTCTCACACTTATATACAGGAGTGAAGAAAAACACATGGTGTGGAGAGAAATACGTGAAATAAAAAATACATATAATAAAATAGTCACAATTGCTAACACCCACCTCAAGTTGGGCGTGTAATGTTGATCATGCCCACTTGTTAATGATCCTTCCGAAAGCACTCACACTCAATCCTTCAGTGAGGATGTCAGTCAATTCATACAATTCCTCTTACCATATTTTCTTTAATGAAGTGTCTATTGACCTCAATGTGTTTGGTGCGATCATGTTGAACAGGGTTATAAGCAATATTAATGACCGCCTTGTTATCACAATATTGTTTAATTAGCTCATTTTTCTCAAGGCCACGGTGACATTGGGTAAGGTCCTATTGAGACTAAGGTGGTTTCTAAATGCAGACACAAATCTGACGATTTAACTTGCAATAATAATTTTTATAAAAGACAATACTAGATAGGTGACAGTAATTAAAACTGAACAAGGAAACAAGTGAAGTTGTATAAATGAAAGAGAGTTCGCAATCAAATAACTCAAATAAATGAGAACATACAATGTTACAAAAGCTCGGTAACAAAGACTACAATAAGATATATCTCAAGCAGCGAATTAAAATGAGATTCAACACAAAATAAATGACTCAAACTAGAATGCTTACGCAACTAGTTAGTAGAGGGCTTGCTGGATTTTCGGCAAACTTCAAGTGGCTAAATAAGTGGCAATGGACTGAATTAGAGCCTCCTGGGAAGCTCAGTTTGCTGAAACTGGATTGCTGCAGGACTGGATGAGGGGAAAACAGTTGATGGGAAGGGCTGGATGTGGTTGTTTGGTGCGGCCGAAGATGGGTTGTGGTCGTAGGAGGGCTGGACGAGGCTGGCAGACGGCTGGAATGTAATGGGGAGGCTGTGGTGGAGTGGAAAGAAGATCTTGGAGGCACTGGCAGCAAACAAAAATGGTAAGGGAGCTGTCTGTAGAGGCGGAGGGAGAGATTTTCCAGTCCAGATTCAGTTCAGGACAGCAATCCTGCGTTTTAGAGAGGGTCCGGGTGGAGGGACTGCTCGGAAGTGGCATCTCTATTCAGTTGGGCTGAGTAATGGATGTTGGGAGGGGCTGAGATGAGGGAGATCGGGTCGGCTGCAAAGGCCTCCAAGAAGAAGGCGGCGGATTTACTTCTCTGGAAAATCAAGACAAGGAAGCTAGGCCTGGAGGAGTAGCAACACAAGGGCTGTGGTGGAGAAGTGAAAGGGGGGCTCGGTTTGGAGAATAATAGGGTATTCGTGTGAGTAGTAAGGAGAGAAATGGAGATAGTGGAAAAATGAAAGGGCGGGGAGTAAAAGTAGCTGGCCTAATTTTTAGGAAGGTGGTTGTAGTGAAGTAGTGGGGTGTTGAGGAGTTGGCTAGGAAGTGGGGGATGGTGGTGGCTGGCCTAGGGTGACCGGAGGTGGTGGTGCCGGTCGGAGGTGTTTCCGGCGATCGCCGAAAAACTAAAAATAAAGGGAATTTAAGTGGTGATGGACTTCTGAGGAGGAGGTGGTAGGCGGAGGTAGTTTCCAGCGATCATTGGAAAATAGAAAGGAGGGAAAATTAAAAGGTGGTGGTGAATGAGCTTGGTGGTGGTGGATGAGCTTGGCGGAGGTGGCCGGAGGAGGAGGTTGGGAGAGAGAGGGGTGGTCGGTTCTTTGGTGGTGGAGAGAGTGGGAGGAGGCCGGCCAAGGTGGGTGGAGGGGCGTAGCCAGCTAGTTGGGGAATGGGGAGAGGGGAGTAGTGTCCAAGCTTCGCACTTGGAGTTCCGACTTCGGCACCGGGTGATCAAAAGGAGGCTTCTTTGCTCTAACTTTAAATAGCCATCCGTAGAACCCTCTACCCTTATTTATAAACTAGAGAGGGGACAATGAAAGGACATGATCCTTCGTTCGTAGTAACCCCCAAAATACACATAAATAAATTGAAAATAAAAAAAATACAAAGAACAAAAAATATTTTGATCGGCGATTCACTCGTGATGAGCGGTCCCGGTCGTCATTGGGTCTGCGGTCGGCACGAGTAGACACTCGCGGGTTGTGTGACATGATCCCCATCAACTCCCCCCACCTCAAAAGCATTCATCTCTGAAGAATGGAGATGATCATACTGTCGTCGTGGGGCCGGGGCGAGTCTCTCGAGCTATGTTGTGGAGATCCATGTGTCGTCGATAAAAGTGCGGTCATGCCAATGAACCAAATATCGGACTCTGTCTGGTGCTGGTACGAACTCGTGGGCCACGATCTCAGTGATGATGTCGAACAGTCTAGTGTATGTAGATGGTGATGCATGTGTCGGAGAATGTGGTACAGTTGTACAAGAAGCAGAAACTGTAGTTGGATGATCAATCAGTGTCAAAGGCTCATGTTGTAGTGAAGTAGGCGAAGGCCGAAGCAGTGGTGAAATAGTAGGCCTAGGTTGGGGCTGTAGAGAAGTATTAGACGGAGGTTGAGGTTGTAATAAAGTAGTAGGCGAAAGTTGTGGTTGAGGAGCTGAGGTGGCGGGTGGCGAAGGATACATATAGTCGTGTGGCTCGAAGAGTGAAGCCAAATCTTCAATGTTGAATACAAGTGAAATTCTCATAATCTGCAAAAAATTTAGTTCGTATGCATTTGTCACAATCCTTTTGATAACTGTGTAAGGACTCAATCTCTTTGCATTTAATTTTCGAGCAATTCTATAAGGGAACCTCTCGGCACGTATACGGACCATCATTTGTTTTTTTTTTTGAAGCTTTGCAATCACATGTGGCTATCAGCATAAGATTTATAAATATAATTATTGCAAGTAATCCTACGTCGGATAGACTTAAGCATACTATGGAGGTGTCTAGCAAAAGATTCGGCATACTCGCTAGGAAGGGATTCTATGGCTAGAGGAATAAGATCTATAGGCTTTCTAGGTTCATAAATAAGACTACCTGGAATGGACTCAACCCTGTCGTCCTATTTATCGAGCTATTAAATGTGAACTTTGCAACGTAATAGATTTCCTAGGCTCCTGTTTACTACTTCTGTTTGACCATCCTTCTATGGGTGGTAAGCGGATGAGAATTGTAGCGTAGTGTTTGTTTCTTCCAAAGTGTTTTCCAGAAATAGCTCATGAATTGGGCATCGCAATTGAATACAATAGTCTTGGATAAACCGTGAAGTTGAAAGATGTCTCAAATGAATAGGGATACGACAAGTGACGTATCGGCAATCTTGTTGCATGCAATGAAATGAGTCATTTTGGGGAATCGATCGATAAAGACAAGAATAAAATCGTGCTTGTGCAGGGTACAAAGTAGTTTGAGCACGAAGTCCATACTGATGTCCACTCATGGATGATGTGGGGCTGGGAGTTGTGTATATAGACCTGTGTTTTGTCGTGACACTTTGGCCGTCTGACGGAAGTAGCAATGTAGGACGACTCGACGACGTCTCTCTTAAGTGTGGGCCAATAGAAACAGTCTTCTACTAGTGCGATGGTCTTATCTTCCAAAGTGCCCAGCTGCCCCGCCGGCATGCAGCTCCCAGACTAGATGATATCGGATGGATGTCTGGGGAATGCATAAGAGGGTGCCACAAAATAAATAACTTTCGGTGATCGAGAAGTCGGGGATGACCTCAGGTGGGTCCTGAGACAATGTGGAGTAGATAGTCGCAAAGTCTAGACAAGTCGAATACTCCATGATCAAATGCTCAAATCATATGGTCTGGGTGGTAAGGGTGTGGAGTAGGCTCACTCTACGACTAAGTGTGTCAGAGGATTTGTTCTCAGCACCAGCTCGATGTTTGAGAACATAATACAATATTTGTAAGTACTCAACTCACTCTGCATGGCGATCACTCAATTTATTTTGGAAGTCCAAATAGCGCAAAACCTGGTGATCCAAATAAAGCACGAATTCACGAGGGAGGAGGTAGTGTCTCCAATATTGTAGAGACTGAAAAATCACGTAAAACTACCGGTCGTAGTTGAAATATCTTTGTCTGACATCGCTCAATTTCTCATTGAAGTAAAAGACGGGATGACCCTCCTGGCTGAGTGCTCATCTTATACCTACGACGGAAGCGTCGCAAGCTATCTCGAATGCTCGGCTAAAATTGGGTAATCGAAGAACTGGGGTCGAGGTCAACTTAGCTTTAATATCCTTAAATGCTTGGTGGCGGCGTGTCCACTGAAAATCTCCCTTTCGAAGACAACTCGTGTATGGAGACATAATGGTGTTGAAACCTCTGGCAAAGCATCAGTGGAAGGTGGTCAATCCATGAAAACAATTAGCTTCATGTGTATTCGTGGGGGTTAGTCATTCTTGAATGGACTTGACTTTATCAGGATCTACGGACATGCCCGAGGCAGAGAAGATAAACCCTAGGAAGTGTACCAACTCTAATAGGAAGGTGCATTTTTCAGGAGGATGTAAAACTACTCCTTACAGAGGATGACGAAGAGTAGCCGCAAGTGTGTGAAGTGCTCTTCGTGAGTACGACTATAGACTAGGATATCATTGGAATAGACTACGAGGAACATGCCCATATACGGGTGTAAAATCTAAGTCATCGCACGCATAAATGTACGGGGCGTTGGATAGCCCAAAGAGCATGATCAACCACTCCTACAGACCATCTTTTGTTTTAAATGCGGTCTTTCACTCGTTGCCTTCTATGACCCTGATCTGGTGGTACCCGCTCTGAAGGTCTAGCCTGGAAAAAGATCTGGGCACCTGAAGTGTCTAGGAGGTCATCGAGTCTGGGAATGGGAAACTGATATTTAATTGTAATCTTGTTGATAGTCTTGCTATCTACACACACACGCTAACTACCATCCTTCTTTGGGGTAAGGAGGACGGGTACAACGCAAGGGCTCGGGCTTTCTCTAATAAATTGCTTCCTTAGGAGGTCGGCGATCTGAGTTCATAATTCTTCATGTTCATTGGGATTCATCTGATAGTATGGAAGATTCGACAAAGATGATCCTGGAACAAGATCAATCGTGTTTTGGATGTACCATAGTGGGGGAAGCTCATTTAGGAGCTTGTCTAACATAGTATCAATGAACTCGTCTAGGAGATGTCGAACATCAAAGTGAACGAACTCTATGCCCATAATGTTCTCTGTGCTCTGTGAGGAAGCAACTAAATAAATGACGCCGCTCTTCCGAGTGAACTCACTACGTCGTAAGATGTGAATAGGTCTCGGGGCACCTGCAGTAACTGAATACTCGACCCTCCCCTTAGGAGAATCCATGAATTGGGTTAGATACAATGTGATATTGCGGCCCTTATCGAAGAATATGGATGTGTTGGACCGTCTGTAGCAAGTCACGTCTCTATCATATAGCCAAGGTCTACCTAATAGTACATGTGTTACGTCCATGGGAATGACGTCACACCATACTCTGTTCGGAAGCTAGTCGAATGGGTATCAGACACCTCTGAGTGACTTGGATTGTCGTCCTATCTACCCAGACGATTTGATATTGGTGTGGGTGGGATTCTGCTTTAATCTTCATCCATTCAAAACCCTTTTAAGTAATAATATTTACGCAGATGCCACTATCGATAGCGAATTTGCAGGCTCCACACGCGCTCAGGAAGTAAGAAGATCGTGGTCCGTATTCAATCCTCATCAATACGGAGAGTATGTAGTAGGCGGTGGATAACACTTGTCTCAAATGCACAATCTGCTTTGTCTTTCTAACCCTCTTATATAGTCATAACAATATCTTCTTCGGACGGCTCTACAAGCTCAGTACTAGGATCGGAGTCCTCCTCAATAAGTATATTTTGTGTGGGGCACTATGCTCCACATGGTCTCTACCCTAACATCAATAGCACTGGATTCCTCCGGGCTTTGGGGGCCCAATGGCATTGGATGCGCCTTTAGTGTCAACGGGAGCACGAATAGGCATGGATGGATTGGGTCCCTACCGGGGATGCCTCCTAGGTACAAAACTATCAGGTTGTTGGTTAAGTCTCCTTGGACCCGTAAGTATTGTTTGTATCCTAATGCGAGCTGGAAGATCTGCTCGACTAACTCCAGGTGACGGGGAATGAGTTCCCTATGAATGTCGGCCCTTAATCCGGTCCTAAACCGGGAAGCTATCACAATGTGCTCCTCAGTAATATCGCTCCTAACGACAAGCTCATCAAATCGAGTCATACTCCACTACAGAAAGAGTCCCTTGTCGTAAGGCTCGGAGTTGATCTAGAAGTTGAGTTTGAAGCGAGGAGGTGTTGTTCTTCATGTTTTTGCTTCATGTCATCTCATCGAGTGATGGGATAATAACCCTCTCTATCAAGGAGCGTTCGAGACTAGTCCAATAAATTTTAGCTTGCCCGTACAATTTCGTCTTGGCAAACTGCACTCGTTTTTAGTCATACATCTCGTACCAGTCAAAATAATTGTCCATGTCCAGAAGTCAAACACTAAAAGCCTTGGGACCTAACTGGTCATCGTAGGAAGGTGCATCGATATGAATGCAGCGCGTAATATCATCCTCACCAACATGACCTCTCTGGGGCTCATGATAATCCATATAGTCACCATCTCGAACTTGGTCAATCCATGCGTGGGGAACAGGATGAGCTTTATGAAAAGGATATCGGGGTTGAGGTCGTTCTTCTTGAGAAAGGTGGTGTCGACCAATAGCAGGATCTCTACGACGCTCATAAGCCATCTCCAAGCACCCTTGGAAGGGTGGAGGAATCTAGGCAAGAGGATTAATGAACATATGGTCAGGAAGTCCCTCTATGTCATGATGACTCTCACGTTAGATAACTTGTGGTTTAAAGGTCTCTCGAGGACGAGAGTTCCTAAGGGGATGTAGATCATCCACTTTAGTTGTATAACCCGTATTCTTCGAGAGTAGGACTCATTCAAGCCACGTAGGCAGAATTCAAAGTCAAAGGTCAAAGCATAAGCCAGGAGTCAAAGATCAAAGACAGCTCAGTCAGCAGGAACAGTAGAAGACTTGGGCGAGTATGGGCGAGCATGTGCAACCATCTCCACATACTCGCCAGGTGTGCGACCATAGACGATGCTCACCTAATCCAGACAAGATCCCCTCAATGTCACATAATTGTCAAGCAGGGCTGGGTTATAAATACCCCCTTCTTGGTTTTCCCTATAAATAGGACCCCGGGGGTACCAGGAACTACACCTTTGGCTGAGCTTTCGGAACCCCATTTTCGAAGACTTGGACCCGTCATCTTTGGCCGTCATTCTAGATACTCGCCAAGTTGGTGTCTTCCTCGTACCCTGCTCGGCCATCTTTGGTTGTGGAGGGTAAGTCTCTTCTGAGCTTCTGGGTACGTGGTGGGACCTCCCTGCCGCAGCACCTGGGGTCCTGTTGTTGCTCATTTAGCCTATTCGTCGTTGCCCGTCAAGCACTTTGGTGCGGGATTTTTCTAGCTTCAACACTTTGGTGCGGTGAGCGTGGATCGTAGTCAAAGGAGGAAAGCCTAACAAGAAAGCGAGATGGTGGAAGTTGGTGATCATGAAGGGACTGTCGGCAACTCGGCAAAAGGAGGCGAGTATGTGACGAAGGCGGATTTTGAGGAATTCGCGCGGCGAATGGAGGGAACGTTGCGAGCAGTGTTGCTTCCTCGCACAGAGTGCACGGCGACCTCGCCTCATCGTGTGACTCCGTTAGAGGACGGTGGTCCCTCTCGGCGAGCAGGGAAGGAGCATGTGGAGGAAGAGTCGGAGCGGCTATGGAAGTCGCAGTTCTACCCGTCGAGCTCGCAAGGAATCCACTTCCGCGACGCAAAGAATCCGGCGAGATTCCAAGATCCTCGCCCATACGGCGAGTATGGTGAGGTTTCTCGCCAGGCCGATGATCGTCGCCAGCAAGGTGGGAGGAGCCCATTCTGTGAGGAGATCCACTTTGCCCCCGTTCCGAAGGGGTTCAGGGAGCCAGTTATGAGTTAATACTCTGGGATGGATGATTTTGTCCGCCACCACCAGTGATTTAAAGATGTTGCCTCTATCTGAACCATGTCGGATGCCTTCAAATGCAGGCTCTTCGCCATCACCTTTCAGGGAAAAGCCAGTGATTGGTTCCACCAACTGGCAGGAGGTTCCATCTACTGCATCGAGGACTTGCGTCGGGGAGTGACGATGCGATTCGCCACGACGAAGAAGAGGAAGAAGGAGGCGACGACCCTCTCCTATCTAGTGCAAGGAGTGCGGGAGACGTTGGGGAACTACATAGACCGCTTCCAGGAAGAAGTTCTGGACATTCAGGAGGTGGATGGCTTCACCTTGCAGCTAGCCCTGACGTTCGGCCTAAGGGAGGGCCTCTTCAAGCTGAAGATCAGCAAAGATCCCCCCATATCTTACGAAGAGCTTATTGAGAGGGCCAATAAGTTCGTTCAGGGCGAGGCCTCGAATCGCGGCTTCCTGGAAAATCTCACCAAGTTGACCAGGGAGGAGGAAGAGGAAGAGGAGAAGGTCCCCGTTCGTAGGAAGAAAGAGGAGCCCCGAAGGTAGGATGGGAAGAAGCAGGAAGAGCGAAGGCGGGGGGAGCCCAGAAGGAGGGAAGAGCCCAAGAGAGAGGAGCCGAGGAGGCACGACGTGAGGAGGCCCCTGGTGGCTCCGGAGCGTCGGGAGGAGGAAAGGAGGTACCAGGTCCCTGTCAATAGTCCACCATGGAGGCCGGCAGGCAGACCCTAGCGTCAAGGTCCGGGAAGAAGATTCTCCCCGGAAAGAGGGAACTTCAACCAGCCAGAGAGGCGTCAGGAAAGAGGACGCGAGGAAGCGATGACCGTTGCCCGACACGGTAACAGGCAAGTCCGAAGGAACCAGTGAAGAAGGCCACAGGCAGAGAAGATTCCCCTCTACTGCGATCTGCATCAAGTGGAGGGGCATGGGACAATGGCTTGCCCTGACTTCTGGGAAGCTAGGAGGAGGCTAGCTGTCGGAGAAGGAGGAGGGGAGCAGCAAAGGCAGGAAGCCACTGCCGAGCCAATGGCAGTACAAGTCGTCGCTCGAAGGAAGAATGAAGATTGAATCGACCAGGGAGATCAAGGAGAAGTTGTCCCAGGAGGAGGGGGAGCAACAGTGAGGGTGATCCACGGAGGAGCAGGGCTAGGAGCTTCCCACAAGGGTAGTCTCCATCAAATCTACCGCAAGAGCGTCGCCTCAACCTCGCAGGCACCGCCCCCGTTAAAGAGATCACTTTCTACGAGGACATGCTAGGGAATGAGAATCTCTTCCATGATGCCCTCGTGATCCAGGCAGCTGTGGAGGACTTCACCGTCGACCGAATCTTGGTGGATAACGGGAGCTCCGTGAACGTTATCTTCAAAAAAAAGTTTGACGGGTTGGGAGTCGAGGCAGGAAGGATAATGGCATCGGACGGTCCCCTCTTTGGCTTCGCGGGAGAGAAGAAAGAGGTGGAGGGAGGAGCGGATCTGCTGGTAACGCTCGGTGGCACCTCAATCAAATGTCGGTTCGTCATCGTCGATGCCCCGAGCTGCTACAAGGCGATCTTCGGGAGGCCGCTCATCAACTTCTTTAAGGTCGTCTCATCCTCCTACCATCAGTGTTTAAAATACTGCCAGGGGATGCCCAAGTGAGGATCAGGAGCGATCCGAGAGATGCCCGCGAGTACTACCTCAGCGCGGTTAGCACCGTCAGCTAGATGGAGGATGCTGAGGAGATGGGGAAGGTGCTGGAGAGCGTGGCGAGGCTGGAAGCAACGGAAGAGGTGGAAGAGATAGAGGTGCTCTCCGAAGCCGGAGAGCCTGGATTGCTGAAGATCGGAGGATCCCTGAAGACCGATGAGAAGATAAAGATGGCGGAGTGCCTGCAAGAGAATGTCGACATCTTCGCCTAGAGCGTCGCCGTGATGTCGGGGATAGACTCGGAGGTTGCCTGTCATCGCCTCAATCTGGACCCCGCAGTTAAGCCCATCCGGCAAAAGAAGAGGGTGAGTGCCACTACGTTGGCTGAGCCCATTCGAGAGGAGGTAAAGAAGTTGCTTAAGGCAGACTTTGTATCTAAGATCCAGTATCCAGACTGGGTCTCAAATGTTGTAATGGTGAAAAAGATTGGGGGAGCTGGAGAATGTGTATAGATTTCTCTCTTCTGAATAAAGCTTGCCCGAAGGATTGTTATCCTCTGCCTCAAATCGACGCGCTGGTTGATTCAACTGTCGGTTATTATGTGATGAGCTTCCTTGACGCCTTTTCAGGATACCACCAGATCCGAATGTATCCTCCCGACTGTCGCGATGTCTCCTTCATCTCTGGCGATGGCTGCTACAACTATAAGATGATGGCCTTCGGGTTGAATAACGTGGGGGCTACATACCAGCGAATGATGAATCATGTTTTCAAGGAACAAAAGGGGAGGAACCTGGAGGTGTATGTGGACGACCTCTTGGTCAAGAGCAAGAGCGCCCAAGAGCATGTCATCGATCTGGAGGAGACCTTCGCAACTCTCTGAAGGTTCAAGATGAGGCTCAGTCCCGTCAAGTGCGTGTTTGGGGAAGGAAGAGGGAAGTTCTTGGGACATCTCCTCACCCCCGAAGGAGTTGAGCGCAACCCTGACACGGTTAAAGCTATCGTCGAGATGAACTCGCCGAAGAGCACCAAGGAAGTTCAGAGGTCGACTGGGAGGCTGGCAGGCCTTAGCCGCTTCCTATCAAAGGCGGGGGAAAAGTGCTCTCCATTCTTCAAAACGCTCCGACGCAACCAGCAATTTGAGTGGACCAAAGAGTGCGAGAATGCCTTCGAAAAGTTAAAGCAGCAACTAACCCAGACACCCCTCCTCCAAGGCCCGAGGGAAGGCAAGGACCTACTCCTCAATCTAGGAGTGGGGGCGGAAGCGGTAAGTTCTGTGCTTGTCAGAGAAGAAGGGAAGAAGCAGCTACCCATCTACTATGTAAGTCGGGTGCTAAAGAAGGCGGAGATGCGGTATCCCATCCTCGAGAAGCTAGCTTTCGCCTTAGTGGTGTCGGCGCAGAAGCTTCGGCCTTATTTTCAATCTCACTCCATCCGAGTCGTGACTGATCATCCCCTCTGAAATATCCTGGAAGGGGTGGAGCATTCGGGAAGGCTGGCGAAATGGTCGGTAGAACTCAGTGAGTTCGACATTTCCTTCTCGCCCTGGGTGGCGATAAAAGCACAGGCAGTGGCGGACTTCCTCGCTGACCTCCCAGAGGAGGCAGATAAAAGCGAGGGCCCCTCGATTTTGATTTCCTGGAAGAAGTTCATGGACGGAGCTTCAGGCAAAAGCTCTATGGGAGTAGGCATCGTGCTTGTCAGCCCGCAGGGAACTAGAATCGAGCAAGCGGTCGAGATCCTCTTCCCAGTCACGAACAACCAAGCAGAGTACGAGGCCATAGTGGCAGGCTTGCGTCTTGTCAAGGAGTTGGGAATACAGGACATCCGAGCTTTTACAGATTCGATGGTGGTCGTTTCACAGATCCGAGGAGAGTTCGAAGTACGCGACGTCATCCTGCAGAGATACCTGATCAAAGTTAAAGGGTTGATCGGAGGCTTTCAATCCTTCTTCGTCGAGCACGTGCCAAGAGAGAAGAATTAAGCGGTAGACCGTTTGGCCAAGTATGGTCCGAGGGCCGGAGGAACAATCACCGAGTTGTTTCAACCATCCATCGAAGAAGGGGAGATGATGGAGATCGAGCAGCGCCTTTCCTGGATAGATCCATTCACAGCATTCCGGACTACCGGTCAACTCCCAGCAGACGGTGGAGATCAAAGGAAGTTCAGATATAAGGCGGCTTACTACTTATTGCATAACGGGAAGTTATATCGCAAGACCATCTCGGGCCCCTTGGCCAGATGCGTTTCAGAAGCCGAAATACCTCGAGTTCTGGAGGAGATCCATTCCGGAGAATGCGGAAACCATTCGGGAACTCGCACTTTCGAGCAAAGAATCCTGAGACAGGGTTACTTCTGGTTAACCATTCGAAAGGATGTCAAAGCTTTCTCGAAGAGATATCAGAAGTGTCAGCTATTCGCTTCTCTCCAGTTGCAGACAGCCAAGTAGCTTTGTTCGATCACGGCCCCCTGACCGTTCACCATCTGGGGAATGGATCTGATAGGCCATTTTCCCCCAAGCTAGCGGCCAGAGGAAGTTCGTTCTCGTCATGATAGACTACTTCTCCAAATGGATCGAGGTCAAGGCTCTGGCCAAGACCACCTCTCATGTCGTGAAGAACTTCATCTGGGGGGAAATCGCCTGCAGGTTCGGGATCCCCCTCGCCATCGTTACCGACAACGGCCCGCAATTTGCCAGCTTGGAGATGGAGTTCTGCAAGCAACTAGGGACTGATCTTCGGTTTGCCTCAGTGCACCATCCTCAGAGCAACGGGCAAGTGGAAGAAGCCAACAAGCTAGTCATCAACCTCCTGAAGAAGAAAGTCGAGAACTTAAAAAGGAACTGGGTGGAGCAGCTCCCTTCGGTCTTATGGACTCTGAGGACCACTCCTAATTCGGCCACGGGAGAAACTCCTTTAAGTTATCTCACGGGTTCGAAGCTCTCATCCAAGTGGAGTTCGAGGTCAGGAGTCCTAGAGTGGTTGCGACAGAAGATGGAGATGAGGAATGACGGCTAGAGAATGAAGAAGCTTAGAGGCTCTCTATCAACTACATTGAAGAACTTCAAGACCTAGCCTCGACTCGACAGGAAGAGATCAAGAGACGAATGGCGAAACACTTTGACAAGCACGTCTGCATCAAGCAGTTCCAAGTAGGTGATCTCGTCCTGAAGTAAGTAGATGCGGCAGGAAGAGCAGCCGCTATCGGAAAGCTTAACCCAAATTGGGAAGGGACTTTTTATCGTCCACGAGTCACTAACAGCTGGAGGATATCGTCTGCAGAATCACGAAGGGGAGCTGCTAGGGAATACCAGGAGCGGTGACGACCTGAAAAGGTTCTACCCCTAACAGGAATGTGTATATCCATCCTTTGTGTATTTATTTTGAATAAATGAATTCTTCGCCCCCTGAAATATGGGATTGCGTGAGTCCTTTTTCCCTTCCAGCAAGTGTTTTCAAAAAAAAAAGTAGGTGAAATCAATCTCCACGACAGGTTGGGAAACAGGCTTCCGACTTGACTCTCGTAAAACCTAGGACGGGTGATGGGACACGGTCCCCAAACATCAGCATGAATAATAACAAAGGGCGTAGAGCGGGGAGAAGAAACAGGATTAAAAGAAGTACGACGATGTCTGTTGAGTTCACACACATCAATTTTTGAAGGCTATAGAGATCTTTTTATGAAGTTTTGTATTTGTTTTTAGACACAAAACCGTTCGGGGCAGGAAGAGGAATCGAGTTGAAGTATGACTTAATTATTCTTTGGAACAAGTCAGGATTCATCTTTGCAGAATTGAAATCCATTCCAGCATGTTAACCACGCGACTTGGTTCTTATTATCTGAACTTACGGAAATATTTTCCCTGACGACTTCAAAAGTTGATTTGCGGTTTAATGCGAAGATAAAGGACCGCACATGGCAATAACTCTATGACTTAATTACTTCTTGGAACAGATCATGATCAATCTCCGCAGAATCAAGATCTATTTCAGAACTAGAGCAATAAACTGCCAGAGCAATATTTCATAACATTCAGACAATTGATCACTTTGAATTCTCGTATACTCGAAGCTCAAACTACTAGTCTCCCGGACTGAAAGTTGATCGCGCGATTTAATGTTTATTATCTACAGTTGTGAAAATATTATCTTTGGCGGCTTCCAGAAAGGATTTGCGGTTTACAAAGAATAACGCAAAAATAAAAGGTCGCATATGAACATCCACCGGTAAGTAGAAATTGCAAAGACAGACATCAGAACAGGTAACTATACTTTCCATTAAAATTCTCAAAAATACATCTAAATATTTGTTCAAACCGACCGGCTAACATATCCAAGCCGTCAGGTATGTAAAATAAATCAAAACGCAAGCTGAAAAATGACTAATCTTTCGATTTCAGTCTTTTGGCCGCAGGAGAACTCGAGTCTCCACCACCCTCTATGTCGACATCGGATGGCGAGTAAGTTTCGCTAGCCAACGAAGAACTCGACGATCCGCTGCTGGAGGTATTCGAACTCTCTGTCTTTCGGCGTCCAGCTCGCCCGGTTTCGTCTTCAGCATCATCGGCTTCAGAAACCGCATCATCCTTCTTCTCGCCATCAGCTGCGGCTTCATCATCCACTTCTTCGTCTTCATCATCTTCTTCCTCTTCTTCCTCTTCCTCCGGATCTTCTTCACCAACCTTGCCCTTGCCTTTGGCTTTGCGGTTAATAGCATCCAGCTTCTTTTTCAGGGGCGGATATATGTCAGAGAAAGTATATTCATCAAAGCCCTGCGCCAACCCGCCAAGGTCTCTCAGACGGTTAAGGGCCCCATCAATTCCTTTAGCGACATGGGGGAAGACCACGTCTTGGAAAATCGGGTTGTTTATGTTGTATGCTCTCTGCCAAAGAAACAAAGGTTAGACCGTGCGGTCTGAATATTTTCAATATTCGTAAACAGGTGATGATTTACCGATTCCGCCTCCTTTAACCGAGCGTTCTCTCAAGCCAGGTCGGCATATTTTTTCTCCAAATCACTATGAGCTGTAATTAACCTTTTATAGGATATTCCCATAAAATGGTTCGTTAAAAAGCTCCTCGCGCTAACCTGCGCGGCTAGTTGCGCTAATTCCTCCTCTGGGACTTCTTTTAGCTTTTTCAGATTTCATCGGCCATACAGAGCGGTACCGACAGCTGTTGCATGACAGCTTACTTTTTCATTTCCCCAATAGGGGAGCGCAGTAGAAACCTGAATGCATTCGCCCTCGGGATGCCATCGCAAGGTCGGGCGGTCTTGTAGGTCTTTCGGATTGCCGCAGAAATTAAGAGGGGAGAACTCATCAGAAGAATCTGAATCCTCCTCCCCTTCAGATATTTGCGGCCTATTATTCTTCTGCCTTTTCTCTCTTTGGGTTAAAATCAAACCGCCCGGACTCAGCGGCTTATTCTTTGGGACAATCACAGCAGCTGCAAAGCAAGAACAAAACGTTAATAGACAAGCCGCGCGGTCAGAAGTGGCAACTTATGAGGAGCTTACTGTTCTCAGGCTGAGTTTGTTCTAACTCAGAGAGCAGCGGGATGTAATGGTTTACATCAAGCCGCTCATTCTTGATGAACTCGTAAATCTCCTGCTCGACTCCCTCAACATCGCACTGTTGAAAAGCCTCTTCCTCTCGAACCTGCGGGTTGACATGAAGCAGACCGAGTGGCCCTCGAAGATCAAATACCTTTCCGACCAATTCGGGATCTTATTCGCTAGGTTCACTACCTTCAAACCTCTACATCTGAAGTATAAGTGGCCCATGAATATCTTTGTCCTGACATCCAGGATAGACCGCACAGAGAAGAATCTTTTAAGCAAACTAATAGAAAAGCGGACTCCTTCAGACCGCAGGTAAGAAATAAAACTATAGATCGCTGCTATGGAGTTTGGTGGAAGTTGTCCGGGAATAACTCCATAGTGGTCGAAGATCGCGACGACCTCTAGCAGCACCGGGAACTTAAAACCATTGTCGAAATGGTCTATGGGGATTGCTATCTGGGAAGGAGTGGAGGAATTAATTCGCTCGTCACGAAGAGCAAGCCGCGCGAGCAGCGAGCTCCCGGTCATATGTTTTTCAACAAAATCATTTAGCTCGCTCAAAGTGAGGCAGCACTCCTTATGGTCTGCTGAATGGAACGTTGAAGCCGCATCAGTCCGGACGGCTGAAACTTTCTCAGACCGCATTGACTTGCTCTTGGGCCGCATCTTGAGTATCGTTGAAAAAGTCTCCGGAATATCTGCTACTTATAGAATCCATGACCTGCATATAAACAAAACAAATCGCAGTTATCCAGCCTAACTGCGCGGCCAGAAACCTGTATATTCAAAGTATTCGGCAGAACAAATCGCGGCTAACTAACCTAACTGCGCGGCCAGAAACCTATACATTCAAAGTATTCTACAAAAGAAATCGCAAGTATACAATACAAGCCGCACGAATTATAGAACAATTCAAGAATATCATATGATATTCAAAGTCATTAAACAATAAAATATCATCAAGCAAGCATCCAATGTTTAAGGATTGTCGAAAAGATCAAACAAATAATATTACAACACATTGTTTTCAAATATAAGCCGTCTATGGCTGATGATCTAAAAGAGGATCTTCACGGTGAAGGCGTGCGATCTGATCACTGGTTTGCAAGAGAAGTGAATACATTTGACTCACATTACGATGAAGGTGGTTGATGGTGCTATGAAGCCATGCGGCATCACGCTCAACCCGCACTACAGGAATAGTGCGTGAAGGCAGTACCGCAGCAGCCTCTCCAGGAACAACGACCTGTTCGGCGTCCCTGACCGCTGGGGGATTTGAAGTCTCCCCAACAACCGGGTGACCAGGTCGCTGATTCCCACCAACCTCCCGAGTCAGATGAAGATACTTCCCTCGGTAGTATTTATAGTCATCTTCAAATTTTCGACTCGCTTTCCTCTCCCTGTCAAGCCGCGCGACCAGAGTGGCGACTTGATCCTGCAACATTTTCTCCTTCTCCAGCCTCTCTTTTCTTTCAGTCTCCAATGCAAACTGCATGTCCTGCTCTTTAGCCCGCGCAGCCTCAGCCTGATTCTCGAGATCTTCAATCTTTTCCTGCAGAGTAATAAGAAGATCCTTGGGATCGACCTGCGCTTCTTCTCCAACACTTAAATTCAACGAGAAGCTCGGTGCTGGTGGTGCTAGGGGAGGAAGACTGGTGGTCAGGTCGCCCGGCTTCATTGACAACTCTGGTCCATCTACAATAAGGAAGATGCGGTTAGAATAGTCGGAAGTAAATAACTCATCACAGAAAGAATATTATAGAATCAAGACCGCTAATCTTAAAGCTTCCTCGCTCGCTAGCCGCCACCACAAGATTAAGGCCTGGATATACAGGTCGCCTCAATTGTTCAGGGTCCATTTTTCGACGTTGTTCTCTCCAAAGTCTTTCATTCTGCTTTCGCTTAACAATAGAGGTTTGAGCCGCAGACAGAAAAAAGTTCGATGGCGGATTCAAAATCAAGTCGGTCGGTCTTTTCAGAGGCCGCATTTTAAAGAAGCGAACAGAACGAAAAACAGCACCTTGTTTACCTTCTGCAAGGGGGTTTGATGGTTGCGGCCTATCCAGAGACCGCCTTAGCTCCTCTGCCTTCTCCATTATTTTCCTCATTTCAGCCTCTTTGGAGATCTCTTGATTTGGTGCGGCTTTCTCAGTTCTAGCCGCATCCTCGCTAAGATGCTCAGTCTCGTTCAAAGGCACGGGGGTATATATAAGCTTATCTTGCTTCTCAAGGGTGTCCATGTCCTTGAAGATATCGCTTAAAGTTACACTGGCAGCAGAGTTGGATGGAGGTTCGCTCGGTTTATCAGGAGGAATGATGAGGCCTTCAACAACTTCCTTCTCGCACGGCTTATTATGAAGGCTAGCCGTGCTGGATCTTTCAGAAATAACTTTGTTCCGGGCTTTCAACTTTTTAACCTTCTTCATCACCCTGTCTGTCGTCGTTTCGGCCCTCCTCTTTTTAGCCGAATCCAGTTCGGCCTGCTGGGATTGACTGGAATTGTCTCACAATCCACCACCGATACAGCAGCATTTGGTTCGGTCGGTTTGGGGGAATCCACTACCTCTTCTTCCCTATCATTTACCTTGAGATGAGGCGCTCCAGAAGGCGAGTATATAATATCAAACGGGGCACCCCCTACGGTTTTCAAAGGGGCGGTGTTAGAAGTCGCTTTCTCTGATAGAGCAGGCGGGGCGGCGTGAGGAGGATTAGAACAACCCGCAGTGGGTTTGGAAGCATTCTCATCAACCGCATGGGAGTTAAGGTTGACCGCATTTTGTGTATTAGAAGCTATAGCAGTTCGGTTGGTCTTCCCAGACCGACGATTTTTCTTTTTCTTCGATCGGTCAGCCTCCTTCCCCTCGTGGTCTATAATCTTTGACATCAGATCATCCATCTTGATCAAAGGGCTACCGGCTCGAAAAAGACTAACCGCTAATGACAAGTAATGTCCCGTGAATCCGTGATTGCAATAGAATTATGCAGAATAGAAAGCTTCCAGAACTTTTATAGCTTCCAAAGCAAGTCAGGCGCGGTCTCCGGCTAGAACTAACATTTCCGAAATTTTCTCGAAATTTGAAAATGTACGGGGATTATGTTTACCCAGAAGGCCGCTATCCAAAGTAATAACTCCCTCAGACCGGACGGCTTGTTAAGCCTAGCCGTCTAGCCCTACATTGATAGTTTGCATACAAGTCTCCTGACTCAACAAGAACAAGCTGGGCGGTCTAGCTA
This sequence comes from Dactylorhiza incarnata, assembly GCA_033032865.1. Classification (NCBI taxonomy): domain Eukaryota; kingdom Viridiplantae; phylum Streptophyta; class Magnoliopsida; order Asparagales; family Orchidaceae; genus Dactylorhiza; species Dactylorhiza incarnata. The sequence continues at coordinate 4,983,306 of JAWHQI010000130.1, forward strand.
ACCCAGACCGTCATCAAGGATTGACAGCAACCAAGGCTCAAGTCCAGAAAGCAAGTCACTGCTTCAGATCACAATCCGCACGGTCTGCTTCACTCCTCAAGACAAGATTTGCTCCAATCCAAATCCAGCACAATCCGAGATTCAAGCCGCCAGACCGCGCGGCTTCCCTTGTATTTCTCTTTCTGTATCCCGTCACCCCTTGCCCAATTCTCCTGTATCCGGGCAGGCGGTTATTCTAGCCCTGCCCGTTTGGGCAGGCCCCCGAGCCTATAAATAGGGGGGCGACATTCCCAAGGCACAGACACTCGAATCCAGGAGCTCGCTTGTAAGAGTTGCGGTCTCGAGTTATGTTTTTTGTGGTTTGTTACCAGGCCGGCTTCTATCGCCCCTTACTTGTAACCCACTGTAACCGATTTTCTTAAATCAAAGGAAAGCTCGTCACAGGAGTGGCATTCGCCGTGACGGGCGAAGTCTGGTTTCGACCGCTGTCAGCGGTCTAGGTGGTCTATATCCGCTAAGTCAGTAATAACCAACAACTCGCGGCCTCCTTTTCCTCTCGCTTCTCTAGCGTTGATCGTGGAGGTGCATTTTCGGCATCAACAATCCCGGCATGGTGAGTGCTCTTATCTTTAGGTGGTCACATCTCTCTTGAAGGTGAGGTTGTTTCCCATCCATCTTTCTTTCCACTCTTCCCAAAATTTATAGTTTGTTGTCCACAGCTTGGAAGTGCAACTTTTGAAGGATTATATGGTTAAGTCGTTGTTTTTATCTTAAGGATTATTAGTTTGTTGTTTAGGAAGTTTCTGGGGCAATTGAGTTTGGAGCCTTCTAATAGAAGTTTTTGCTCTGTGCAACCCTAATATTGATGTACTACAGATTTGTCCTTTATTCTTGAAGTGGACATTCTATTGAAGACATTTGAAATTTGTGAAGTGTGTGGAGCAATAGTTAGGGCTATTTGGGGGCTGTTTTCCTTGGATTTTGTCCAGCAGTGGTTGATTTTGCATTGAACGGAGTTTGTGCAAGTAATTCCCTTTTAACAGGCCTGAGTTTGATTGATTTCTTTTCTCTTCTTATGCCGATATCAGTAAGAGGTTGGGGAATTATTTAATTGTGTTTTTCTACTGATATGTTATATAGTCGATACTTGAAATTTATGGTATACTTTATGGTTAGAATATCAAACAATCTATACTTTCTGCACTTAAATTTGATTCTTTTTTTTCTTCTCATGTCGATATAACAGCAAGTCTGCTCCTTTAATCGTCCAGAATGAAGAGATCAAACTGTGATTGGCCAATTTTCAATTAGCAAGATACTTCTAACACTAGCAAGAAGATTAAAACTTAACCTGAGTCATGCTGACATACAACAGTACATGTGTATTTCTGCATCAAAATCACTTACCCGTCCTGTATGCAGACAAAAAAAAATCAGATCATATGAGAGAAAATATAAAGAATCTAAGTTATAGAAATTGATGTTCATAAGATGAAAAAAGAAACTCCAATATATATTGCAAACCAAAAGCAATCAGATCATATGAGAGAAAATATAAGGCAAGCTAAGTTAAAGCAGTAATGTTCATGAGAAGAAAAAAATAAGTTTTGTTAAAATCCACTGTATGAGGACCCATTGTATTAATGGGGATCAAAGTTCTCGGGCGGGCCAACCCGTATCGGAGATTGTTCGGCTTTACATTCATAGGAGTTAGAATCGTCGTATGGACGATCTGAGTCTATAGTCGCGTTCGGAGCATCGATGACACATTTCCTATGTATTTGCATGTTTTTATTACATTATTTACATCTTTTACGTGTTTTTTTAGTGACGGTCAATCATAGTCATCCATTGTTTTCCTTTTGGCCTATAAATATGGGAGTTGGGGTTGAATTCAATTGATAGAAGAATTGAGAGTGAATCCAATTTTTGCAATCATTTCACGGTGCCGACTCCGTGAGAGACTTGGTGTCAAAGTCAAGTCTTCTTTTCTTTATTTCCCCCACTTGACCGAGCCCCCTCCCCCTTCATCTAAGTCGTTCATTTACAGTTACTCCCACATAAACCCACTATCCCCCCTGTAACCGACCAGAAACCACTGCAAACCACTGGGAACCGCTCAAAAGTCGCCTGGAACCACCAGTTAACTGCCAATCCACGCCGATTCTGAATCGTCGGACTCTCCCTGGACAAGAACGAAGCTCTCCTGTCGATTGTGAGGAACGTTGAGAGTTGTCGGCCTCTTCCTGGCCAAGATTGACGAGACGTGTGCGGCATTCCCTTCACGCTAGCGTTCAGATGTGAAGAATCTCCATCCAGCCGCTCCTACAGTCCAGTCGACAACCTCCTTCTCCACTGTTGCATGTGTCGACTCAACTTGTAGAGAGTTTGGTTGTTTCCCAGAAGTTCCAGCAGTTGTCATCTTCTCCAGCGTCCAGAAAAGCATCTAAACTCCCTTTTCCTGCCTTTCAAAGCCTGCATAAGTTCTATTGCAACACCGACAGACCTTAAGTGGGATTTGGCTCTGCCTAGATTCTTGTCGCCAACCCTGCGCCAAACTACTCAGTGCCTATTCTGGGCTACCTGCACTACCTGGCCACCTTCCTGACTGTAACCCAACAGTCCTGAACTCCTGATTTACAATCAGCAGCTCCTTTTTAATATTCCTCCAACTGGAAGCCTTCACCCACCATTACACGACCTCCGGGAACTGAAATTGGTGCAAGTACTTTGAAATTAGTAACATATATGCTTCAAAACTGTTGTCCAAAGCCTGAAATTGGAACAAATCTCCCACTTTGGTCTTGAATGCTTGTGTAAGTTCTAATTGGAAAGTATAACTCTCTTTGTGTTGAACTATTGTTGAAATGTATATGATTTGGGATATTATTTTATAATAGTTTACTCATTTTCCTTGAAACTACTTGAAGGGTTTATTCGTCAAAGATTTAGTCCAAGCATTCTTATTTTAATTGTCATTAGAACTTTATTTTAATTGTCATTAGAACTTATTCATTGCTTTAAAGCCTAATCTCAATCGTGCATGTTTGCGTTGCGTAGATTAGTTTCAAAATTTTATTGCAATTACTTGTCAGACAGTCGCATGTGCATTTGCATCTTTTTTTTTAATTTCATACATCATACACTTGCACTCATTCATTAGAGTTCCATTAGGGCGCATGCACACTCTTTGATAAGACCGTCCTGCGTAAGATTGATATCAGAGCCCAGGTTCGGGCTTAGTTTAAGATACGCGGGACTAGAGTCTATATCACCTCATGTCATATCATAGTGGTTGTTGCTACTCTAATCCTCTATTCGAGGAGTCAGAGCCCGTTTATGCCTGATCCCATAGAATGCCCTCGGAGAGATCTTCGTATTATTACGATAATCATCAACGACCTCAATCCTCGGCTCGTAGAAATTGTGTTAACCCATTGTCACGATTTGATTTTTCCATAGGTAACTACTACGATGAGTATCGTGGATCTCATAGAGGGTATTATCATGCGGATGAAATCAAGCATAAATTTAAGCTAGATGTGACATCCTTTGATGACCAATTGAACTCAAAGGCTTTTACAGATTGGTTGTTAGGCATGGAAGACCGTTTTGACTGATATGAGGTATGCGACGAGTGTCGTGTTATATGTACCAAGATGAAGCTTCAAGGTCAGGCTAAGGTTTATTGGACTAACTTAGAGCGTAAGATTGAGTGTGATGGTCTTCGCCCTATTTCCCGATGGGCAGACATGAAATGAGTATTAAGGGAGAAATATCTTTCTGTAGCCCCTAGAAATCAGCTTCTTGACCAGTTAGTTACATGACCTTCAGCAAGGGACTATGTCCGTTGTCGACTATATGACTCGATTCCATGAGTTAGTAGTGAGGAGAGATTCAGGAAGAGCCCATTGCGGTCACTTCTTGATTTCGATATGGACTCCGTACATAAATTCGCAGTGCGCTAATTTCTCATCGCATAGAATCTATCTATCGACAGAGAGTTGATTTCTCATCACATAGTCTATGGATCAGATATTTCACCCAGACCTACAGTACGAGAATTATCTTAGATCCACTAGACCGAGGCTAGTTGACCCGCAGCTTAATCAGTCCACCAAATAAAGAACTTTCCCCACTAGGAATCACAAGTGCACTAAGTTGTGACCACACAGACACAAATCTCAATCCTTGACTATCGGGTTCTCCCATTCTTATGAGGTTCAATGTGTTATCGTCCAGGATATAGGACACAAAGCGACTCAGTGCCCTACGAAGAGTTTACTCCTCGGTGGTGAGCATGAGCCTACTCCTGACACGATAGTATATGAAGAGGGAAATCGTGTCACGATTGTTGAGATTGTTTCTAAGAGTGGAACGAGTAGAGTACTATAGTTAGACTTGAGGGAGTGTTTATTTCCTACACCTCTTCTTGATGAAGATGAAATTTCGATGAGTGATCCATTTATGAGCTCGAGATTCTTGACGTCTCTTCAAGTCTTACCTCTGAGTCATCCCATCCCTGAGGTGTACGAATCTAGTGTTGCGTACTTAGTGATGGCCCCACTTACACTTGAGGTCACTCTTAATATTTAAGGAATGTATGTTGGTACTCGTCGCATTTGCGACGAATTTCATTATACCCCTCCCAGTGAAAATGAGTTCTCCTTTCGTGGAGACATTCGATACATCCTAGAGAGGTATTCTAGTGTCGATGTCTTAAATTTGCTTTCGATTGATCATCACCTTCACGATGATTTTTCCTACAGACCGCTTGTTAAGTCTCCTGACGAGTCAGATCCCTTGAGTGATATTCAGTATGCACTTGATTCATACTTTAGTGTTGATACTTCATATAAATATGTGAATGTTTGTCTCATACTCGATGATTACTCCTACACTCCACCTAAAGAGACTCCTAACAAGCCACAACTCGTTAGGACTTTACATAACTAGTAAGCTTGTCGAGGTTGAAAGTGCTCTCGATGTATCAAGGACCTATTTAATCATTGTCAACACTCTCGGAGACATTTGACATACTATACTATCATATTTATTTATCGATGTCAGGGATGATTATTCGAGTGATCATCGCACTCACACTAAAATTTTCTACACCCTACCACCTGGGCCTCCTGACCATGTATCACTTAAGAGTTCCTTATTGCACCATCAAGCCTTTGTGTAAAGAGTTAATCATATCACTTGTTCATCATTGGCATTGGTTGTGTGATTATTTACACATATTGCATAATTCATGAGTGTTAGGCAGTGAATGGTGTACATGAGCAGAAAATGGGAGTTGTGGAGATGAGAATGCTTAGGTGGATGTGTGGTCACGCGACTGGATAAAATTAGGAATGAAAGTATAAGGGATAAGACAGGAGTGGCGCCAATTGCAGAGAAGATGTGAGAAGCTCGTTTAAGATGGTTCGGACATGTACATAGGAGACCATTAGAGGCACCAGTTAGGCGTTGTGAGAGTTTAGTCACTAGACATGTTAAACGGGGGAGGGGTAGACCAAAAAAGACTTTGAATGAAACTATAATTAAAGACATGATGTACTTAGGTATTAGTGAGACTATGATTAAAGATAGGGCGCAATGCGACAAAGGATCCATATAGTCGACGCCACTATGGTGGGATAAAGGCTTAGCGTTGTTGTTGTTGTATTGCATAACTCATTTGTGTTGCATGATTCATACATATTGTATGTTTTGCACCATTATCGTGAACTGTATGAATTTGTCTGAAGTAACATGCAACAAGTAATGAAAATCATCAGATTTACGCGTACATTCACAAGAGAGAGAACTTAAGAAAATGTGAACAAGTCATGGTGAGAGTTAGAGCTAAGAGGTTCCCTTTAGGAACTGCGATAAAATTAAATGGCAGGCGAGTGGGTCCATATACGGTAATGCGAAAGATTGGGTTAAATGCTTATGAATTAAATCTCTGAGTATGAGAATTAATCATGTGTTCAACATTAAGGATTTGACTCCATATTACGAACCTCACAAGTACTTAGCCCATTCAGTGGTTCTACCAATGAGCCTTAGCCTACTACCTAGTTACCTAACGGGTGCATTGTACGATACTTGGTATGTTGGAAGAAGTGTCGAACAATTGATGATATGTGGATGTCATCGGAGGAGTTTGATTTACTTGCCATTGGACTTTGTTGGGAGTATGCTCATCTTCATTTAACGGAGAATAACAAGCCGGGGGGAATTAATGGGGATCAAAGTTCTCGAGCGGGCCAACCCGTATTGGAGCCCAGTTGGGTTTACATTCATAGAAGGAGTTATGATCGTCGTATGGACGATCCGAGTCCGTAGTCGCATTCAGAGCATCGACGACACTTTTCCTATGTATTTTCATGTTTTCCGTACATTATTTACGTATCTTTTACGTGTTTTCATGGCAGCCAATCATAGTCGTACATTGTTCTCCTTTTGGCCTATAAATATGGGAGTTGGGGTTGAATTCAATTGATTGCAGAATTGCGAGTGAATTCAAATTTTGTGATCATTTCACGGTGTTGACTCTGTGAGAGACTTGGTGTTGAAGTCAAGTCTTCTTTTCTTTATTTCCCCGCTTGACAGAGCCCCCTCCCCCTTCATCTCAGTCGCACATTTACAATTATTCCCATATAAACCCACGATCCCCCCTTTAACCGACTAGAAACAACTAGGAATCGCTCAAAATCGCCTGAAACCGCCGGTTAACTGCAAATCAATGCCTATTTTAAATCGTCGGACCCTCCCTAGACAAGAACGAAGCTCTCATGTCGATTGTGAGGCATGTTGAGAGTTTTCGGCCTCTTCATGGGAAGAGAACAACGAGCCATGTGCGGCATACCCTTCACGCCAGCGCTCGGACGTGAAGAATCTCCATCCAGACGCTCCTACAGTCCAGTCGACAGCCTCCTTCACCACTGCCGCATGCGTCGACACAACTTGGAGAGAGTTGGGACGTTTCCCAAATGTTACAGCGGCTAGCCAACTTCTCCACCGTCCAGAACAACTTATAAACTCCCCCTCCTGCCTTTCAAAGCCTGCAAAAGTTTTATTCCAGCACTGACAATCCTCCTTAAGTGGGATTCGGCTCCTCCATTGGCCCAGATTCCTACCGCCAACTCTGCCCCAGACCTTCCAGTGGCTATTCTGGGCTACCTACACTGCCTAGCCGTCTTCCCAATTGTAACCCAGCGGTCCAAATCTACAATCAGCAACTCCTTTTAAATATTTCTCCAACCGGCAATCCTCACCCACCATTACACGACCTCCGGAAACTCAAATTGGCACAAGTACTTTGAAATCAGTAACATACATGCTTCAAAACTGTTGTTCAAAGCCTGAAATTGCAGCAAATCTCCCACTTTGGTCTTGAATGCTTGTGTAAGTTCTAATTGGAAAGTCTAATTCTCTTTGTGTTGAACTCTTGTTGAATTGTATATGATTTTGGATATTACTTTGAAATAGTTTACTCAATTTTCTTGCAATTATTTGAAGGATTTATTCACCAAAGATTTAGTCCAAGTAATCTTACTTTAATCGTCGCTAGAACTTATTCATTTCTTTAACTCCTAATCTCAATCATGCATGTTTGTGTTGCCTAGATTAATTTCATAATTTTATTGCAATTACTTGTCGGACAGTCGCATGTGCATTGGATTATTGTTTTAAATTCCCTGCATCCTACACTTGCACTCATTATGAAAGTCCCATTAGGGCACATGCACTCACTTTGATAGAACCGTCATGCGTCATGTACTCTTATTCTTCTTTAGTCCCACATCTTCTAGTGGAGATTGTTGTTACCTCTTTATATAGAGAGGAGAGTTTCAATGCACTGATATACATATATAGAGACATAACAAAACTTAGATTTTGTGGATTTGACATGGTATCAGAGCCTACCGCTTCTGGAGACTATCTCTCTCGCATTTCCGGACTTACGTCGACAACTATGATCCTCTCGCGTCAATTTATTCTCACGTTTGTCCTCTTGCATGCATACGACTTGTCGACTCTCTCACAGCTTGCAAAACTTGGGTGACCTTCCCGTGAACCCTTGCTGAGCTCGCCCCTTTCTCGCATTGCAACCTCGAGCCGTCCAGCTCGTAGACGACTCTTGCTCATTGCTCACGTCAAACTCACAGAAAGAGCTCGCAATACGGTTCTCGCGCTCAATTCTGGAGCATCGTTCTCTCCAAACTCACAGACTAAGCTCACGACTTTGTTCTCACTCAAAATCCAGTTCTCGCACACGATTTGATTGTCACGCGACTAACTGGTTGTCAGCCTCATGAGTCACTAGCTTGAAAGTCCTCGGCGTAGACTAAACAACACGCGAAACACGCCCAAGACCTCTAACCGACACCTTTAACCTTCCTGTCGAGATCTTCCATCGATATCTCTCGCTGAGACCTTCCATTAGTCGTCGAGGCCTCTCGTTGAGACCACTCATAGAGACCTTTAACCTCTCGTGGAAACCTTTAACCTCTCGTCGAGACCTTTAATCTTTCGATGAGACCGTCTCCCACGCGCTTCCCGCAAAGCGTCCACGTCCATCACATTCCCAAAATCCTTCGGGTATGGATTAACGTATATAGCTCTCCTTCAACGTTGGACATCATTTCTGATTTATTTCACGGTGTAGCGGTGATAAAATCACATCTTATCAATGTAGGATACATATAGATACGAAGTATGAATCAAAAACAGTATAGGCAATATGGGACTAATCTATATACAACAATGAGTATCTAACAGGCCATCAGGGCGAGCCTGCTGTTGGGGCCTCAACTCCCTAGCCACCTCCCCACTAACCCATTACCCCACCCATAACCACCTCCTATAAAAAGGGGGCACTACTCGTAAAATTCGTCTCAACCCACCATTACCCACTCATCCACAATTCCCTCTCTCCCCCACTCACTCAAAGTCTCTCCACATTCTCCAACGGATCCCCCCAATCCATCTCTCAACCGGCCACCTCCTCTCAACTCCCATAACTCTCCCCACTATAGCCCACATGCAAGCCACAACAGCCAGCCCCCCTCGCCAACCCATCATTCTCTCCTCCAACAGTCAGACACCCTCCTCCCATACCACAACAATCAGCCATCTTCCTCCCCTCTTTCTTGAGTTCTCCCTTTCAATCCAATTAATCCCCACACCCTCTTCACCCCACCGCTGGAACTGATCCAGGACTCTACCGAGAGCCCCAATTGCCGGCCCACACTCCATTTCTGATAGCCTATCTACATCTCCTCACTATCGAGAGTACATCCAAGGCCATACCCCACCACTGGCAACCTCTTCCTCCCCACATAGCCCTACCAATACCCACATTCCTTCCCAACAGCAGACGCCATCTTCCAGACATCAAGAAGACCATTTCCAGTGCAGGATTATGCTGTGCAGCAGCCCTCAACCATATCGGGAGTTCAGAATTCACCGCCTTTAGTCCTGATCCCCGGCGACTCACCTGGAACCACCCACCAAGCCTCCTACTTTATAGTCGTGTGAGTTTTAAAATTTGTTGTTAATTATTCTTTTTTGAATTGATGATTATTTCATTGCTTGCATTATATCTTATTGTAAACATTGTCTCCACACCTTTTGTGGCTAGTGTTAATCATCGTTTGCTTGTGTATTACAATTTGTGCACTCTCACATTAATACTACATTGTGTGTTCTCTAATCTGTGGAGTTTTCCATAATTGTGGTTTGTCTTGTGTTTATTTTTATAAATCGTATTATTGCAAGTTAGTTGTCGGACAAATATAGTTGCATTTAGAAATCACCCCTTAGCCTCCGCTAGAACCTCTGCGCATCAGAATGAGTATAATTATGCAAACCAAAAGAGTTCGATAAAAACAGTTCAGCAAAACATATAACGAATTTGAACATATAGAAAATCAATTTAGCAAAGCAATAGAACAGGTTCATTGGATTTATAGATCAAAACAATGAATAGTTTATGAAGATAATCTAACAGGGCAAACAGAGCCGCGTAGTGAGTAGTAAGTATATAAAGCAAAAAAAACAAATGATGGGTTTATATTTAGCACTTAAAGCAAAACTCGGTAAAATGGAAAACTAAGCAAGAAATCAAAGCATTTGAGATTCCTAACATCCAACCATACTAAAGTCTAATCCCCAAGTATGCAGTTTTATATAAAGTCAATTCAAAAAATAATAACCATTCAAGATCACCGTTGCAAATATATAGTTAGTAAAACGCACTCTGCTTCCGTGACTGCAATGTCCCATTCAATTGATGGATAGCTGCACGGGATAAACTGACACCGAACTAGTTTAGAACTGACATTTTCACAAAGATTACACCCTAAAAGCTCGGTTATACACCAAATATGCTCGGCAAACACCAGAAAAAAAAGAACTAAACAGTTCTTCCAATTCAGCGCCGGCTAAGAGAATAAAAGTCTAAACATAATATCAGCTCGGTATTCAAGTTCATGCTTCATACAGAGGGTATCAATGATCAGTTCTTAAGTTGCCACCGGGAAGGCATTCGAGCTGAACCAACAGGAATAATACTCGTGGGGGAGAGAAGAGTGTTACCATGATGTCCATGTGAAGCCAATCTGCGCCGAACCGTATCATCCGCTCGGTCTCCGACGCCAGATTCGCAAAATCCGACGACAGCATCGACGGCGCAATCTTCACCGCCACGCCCATCTCTCCGAAAAGCAACAACCGGAGGTTTGCGGGATGGCTGCGGGAAAGGACGGCCTCGGTTGGTCAATAGTGGGCTGCCAATAGTGGAGGCTAAAATGGGATTGCTTGTGTGAACAAAAAGAAAAAGTTTCAGTTCAACGATAGCATGCACAGAAGCGCTTCTCGGCAGCTTCTCTCTCCCTCTTGCCTCTTTCTAGAAAGTTCTTGGTTTGCTACCTTACCTAAAATCATGAATGCTTGGCAATGGTCCAAATGGTGACATTATGCGACCAAAAAAATCTCAAGCTCTCAAAATTTTAAATCATTCTTTCTCTAAAAATATGATAATAGTGGATGTAAAAATCTTCGTGAAAAAACAACAGTGAAATTAAAGTTAAGAAAATTTGGAAAAGCAGTAAGTGGACAAGGGCGTGGCAGTGAAAATAGGGAAAACATCCATGATTAGTCGGTTTTTGGGCATTTCTTTCTTCAATGGAACAGCTAGGTTATCCTTCGATCGCACATCAATCAAAGTGATAACTTTTTATTTTTTTCAGATAATTCAGCAAAGCATGTCTTAGTCGTACATGTCTTCTCTTAGTATTATAGAAACATTCTTAACGACTTGAACTATTGTTTGATTAATGACTTGAACTATTGCTCAAAGAATTGACTTGTAACATAGACAACGGAATATATAGAATCAAATTTATGATCCAATATGCCTCTTCACCAGCCGAAGCTAGAGCAAACACTTCTTCTTTCATAGACGACAAAGTTATACGAGTTTGTTTTTTGGATTTCCAAGTAATAGCAGCTCCACCCAAAGTGAATATATATTCATTGGTAGACTTACTGTTACTAACTTCTGAATATCACGAGACATCAAAGTATCCATTCATAGTAAGAGGGTGACCAATGTAGCACATAGCATGATCTTTAGTATCTTTCAGGTATCTCATCAACCTATTTAGGGCATCTCAATGCTCTTTGCCTAGATTACTGGTAAAGCGGCTCAGTATGCCAACAGAAAAGACAATGTCTGGTCTTGTACAACTTGTGGCATACATGAGACTACCAATTATCTTTGAGTATTTCACTTGATCAATGTTGGCCAATATATTAGGACTCAACTTGATATTATGATCAAAAGGTGTCTCCACTGACCTACAATTTTTGTATCCCTGGGTAGAAAGAAGTTGCTCTATATAATGAGCTTGACTAAGAGTAACTCGATCATTGTCCATCATGACTTTCATACCTAACAGGGTATCAAAGGGACCAAGGTCTTTCATGCAAATTCTTTTGCGAGAGTGGATCGGATATCCTTCAGTGTAATAAGATCCGACCACATAATCAACATGTCATCCACATATAGACATATGATGACTGTTTTATTTGACATTGAGTGGTGATAAAGATATTTATCAGAGAGACTGGACTGAAATCCAAAGCTCTTTACCATTTGGTCAAATTTCATGTGCGAAATCTTAGGCGCTTGTTTAAGCCCATAAATTGATTTGTCTAATTTGCACAATTTTCCTTTTAGATCCTTATGTACATAATCTTTAGGGTTGTGTCAAGTAAATCTCTTTATCAAGCTCTCCATTTAAGAAGGTTATCTTTACATCTATCTGATGAACTATGAAGTTCTCAACGGACGCTAAAGCTAGAAGAATTCTTATAGTCGATTGATAGGTGACACACATGTGAATAAAACATCAAAATAGTCTATTCTTCATTGTTGTGTATAACCTTTAATTACTAAGTGTGCTTTGTATCTATCTATAGACTCATTACTATGTAATTTCTTCTTCAACATCCACTTACATCCTAGGACTCTAAATCCTTTTGGCATGTCAACTAGATGTCAAGTGTTGTTTTATAGCAGCGAGTTCATCTTATCATCAATGACTTCTACTCACATCAACGAATCTCTACATCTCATTTCTTTCCGGTAAGAAAATGTATTATCCTCTAAGTGTTAGGTGAAAAATTTTCACCACAGTTCTTAGGGATTCTCTCTTGTATACACCTTGTCACAACCCGCATTTTTTTCAATATTTTGCATATTATCAAAGTAAGAGAAAATACGAGTCGTGATACCACGCTGTGCAGGAGACGTTATGAGAAGTATACGAATCGACGGAGGGTTGATCTGGAGTTCACAGTTGGGGACATGGTGTTCTTGAAGGTATCTCTGATGCTTTGTGTCAAAAGATTTGAGAAAAATCATAAGTTGGATCCCAGATATGTGAGACCTTTCCAGATTGTTGAGTGCATCAGAGTGTTTGCTGATATGCTGGAATTGCCTATTTCTTTCCCTGGCGTCCACGATGTGTTTCATGTAAGCGAGTTGTGAAAATGCTTGCTTAGTGTTTGTTATGTACTTAGCTTGGTACCCCAGTTGCAGCATAATCTTTCTTATGTCGAAGAGCTTATCCGTATTCTGGAAACGTAGGATTGAGTGTTGAGGAGGAAGACAATTACTATGGTTAAAGTTCTTTAGCAAAACCAGGACGTCAGGACGCAACTTGGGAATTGGAATCTGCTATGAAGGAATCTTATCCTCGTCTGTTTTCCTAGTTCTCCTCAGTGAGTGTTTCTATCTAGCAAATTTAATTTATCCATTTTATCTCTTAAGTCTAAATTGCGTTCTATGTTTCGGGACGAAACTTCCTTTTAGGGGGTTACTGTAACGCCCCTGAATTTCTGATAATTAATTTTAATCTTCTTATCGGTGTGGAGTGTTTAAGAGGTCAGAAATCTGGTGAAATTGAGGCAAGTGGTGGTTTGCTTCCCTTGCTTGACCTCTCATGAATTTCTTAATTTTTTTCCTTCATTTCCTTCTGTTTTAGCCAAGTAAATAAATGTCATGCTCTTTGAAATCCTTCCTGTTAAGCATCGGGACTCATGCAAGAAATATAAATTTTGTGTCTAAATCCTGAGACTAAATCAGAAGTCCATCTCATGAAGTTCTACTGTCCTGTACTTCAAATTGTTTGATTTATATTCTCTTAAAGTTCAGTTATGCTAAATTGCTTGCCTTTCATGCATAAATCTTCATTCCTAAGTCTAGTAACAAGTTTATTCCTCCTGAGATTGTCTAATTTTTTTTTATTCTGGAGCTTATTCATGTGTTCATGTATGATTGTTGTCAGGTGTCATATTTTTTTTTCCTATTTGAGACGGGAAGCGTCAGTCCATATCGTCGTGTGTAGGTCTATTTCGTCGTGGTTAGACCCATATCGTTGTGTGTAGGTCTATATCATTGTGTTGTACTCAACGATATCACTATGTAGGCTGAACAAGACCATATCATCGTGGTAGGTCTATATCGTCGTGTTTAAGCCCATATGATCGTGTGTAGGTCTATATCGTCGTGTTGTACTCAACGGTATCACTGTGTAGGATTAACAAGACCATATCGTCGTGTATGTCTCGACGATATCGTCTGGTGCGGGTCCATATCGTCATGTTGTACTCGATGATATCGTTGTGTAGGCTTGTCGTCGTGATTTTTTTTCCAAATTCTTGGAATTTGGTGGTCAGTTGGTGTGAATGGGAAAGATGTCACCACCACAATGCATAATTATGATTTGTTGGACTGTGAGCATTAGTGGAATGAGCCACCGCCATAGTGTCTATTTGTGAATCATTACACTCGGTGATTTTATTATGTTCTGGTGGTTTGTGTTGGAAAGATAGCCACCACCTCAGTACCGCTTTGTGCCTTGTGTTAATGATGTTCTTCTTTTGAGCTGATCAGTCTCATTGCTTATTATTTTCTTTGTTAATCTATTATTATAAGATAGATTTTTATTGCACTCGGTGCAAGTTTCTTTTTTATGGTTACTCATTACTAAATATACATATTGTGTATATGACTTCTTAGAACGAAAGTTAATCTTGTTGAAAAGTGAACCTCTTTGATTTGAATGGTGGTATAATTTATTCATTTTAATTGTCACTTGCGCATTCTTTTGTTGAGACGTTCTTTTCTTTTGAATGCCTCGGACCTGAAGCAGTAGCAGTTTGAGGGACTAGAGTTAGTGGCTCCAGGTTTGGGTTGTAGCAGCGATTGTTTCCCCCCTCTCCATTGTGAGGTAGCTGTTGCGTCTGTCTCAGTTAGACTTGTGTTTTGTTTCTATGGGTTTGTGTCAGGTTGTTGACGCCCATAACTTGTGTTAGAATACTTACTAGCTTTTCTACTGTTATATGTTGCTCATTTACATACTTGCTCTCTGAGAATATTTTATGATATAATGCATGTTAGATATTTTAAATATAAAAGTTGTATTCCAGCTTAGACTCATAACATCTCTTTCGACTTAATGTCATTCTACTTTAAGGTTTATAAAACTTTTTTTTACTTATGCTAAATTTAGAAATTGCATATCATTAGCATGTTTGTTGGGTCTTCATGCTCATGTAGGATGAAAAAAAGTGAATTAAATATTTTTCACTGTGTATATATTTTCTTACTTGTGGACTAGACGATTCATAGAACCGAGGAACAAAGTTTCTAAAACTTTATATTTAAATTAGGTTTTTCAAACATAAAATATATGTCTTTTATGAAAATAAATGAAAAGCCAGTTTTACCTGCGTCTGCAGTTATCCCCTACACGGCGTGGCATCACGACTCGTATTTTCTCTTACTCTGATAATATGCAAAATATTGAAAAAAATACGAGTTGTGAGACACTCTAACTGGAATTGGTTCAACCTCTACAGGTTGG
The DNA here is from genome assembly GCA_033032865.1 of Dactylorhiza incarnata. NCBI lineage: Eukaryota > Viridiplantae > Streptophyta > Magnoliopsida > Asparagales > Orchidaceae > Dactylorhiza > Dactylorhiza incarnata. The sequence continues at coordinate 4,998,740 of JAWHQI010000130.1, forward strand.
GGAGCAGTGTCAATGGGACCAGCTTCAAGTTCTACGATAGATTCAGAAATCATATCAGTAGACCCGGATTAAGCCTTGATCTTTGACAAACTTATTTTCAAAGAATACAACATCTTTAGACTCTATCACTGAATTAGTGGACACATCTAGAAACCCATCAGCTACACTATCTTTTGTACTACCTAGATAAACACAAGTTATTGTTCTAGGTCCTACCTTAGGTCTCTTAAGATCTTGTATTCTAACATAAGCAATGCAACCTCAAGTCTTTAGAGTATCAAATATACAAGGATGACTATGCTACAACTCATAAGGAGTAGAAGTGAGCTTAGATTGATGCAATATATTCAGAATGTGATTTGCAGTTAGCACCGCTTCTCCCCAAAAAGAATTAGGCATGCCAGCTGTGAGTAGCATAAAATTCAACATTTCTGTTAAAGTTCTATTCTTCCGCTCAGCAACATCATTGTACTGAGGTGAGTAAGGAGTTGTGATCTCAAGGATTATACCCTTATAGGCAAAAAAATCCTTGAACCAAGTTGTAGTGTATTCTCCTCCTCGATCTATTCTAAATCTCTTGATTTTTTTAAATTCAACTGGTTTTTGACACGAGATTTGAAGATCTTAAAGGTCTCAAACACTTCATCTTTCGATTTCAGTTGATACACATGACAATATCTGGAATAATCATCTATGAATATAATAAGATACTTCTTTCTCCCTCTAGTGACATGACTCCTGAAATCATAGAGGTCAAAATATATCAATTCAAAAAGTTATGTGCTTCTAGAAACCGACTTACAAGGTTTTCTAGTGATCTTAGTTTGTGCATACACCTCACATTTATCAAATCAAATAAATAGATCTAAATGGATATTATGACTGTTAGCTAGATCTCGCATTTTTTCTGTAGTTCACATATCCAAGTTTGTTGTGTAGCAACTTTGGATCAATTAGAGTTTAACTTACTTGGTTAATACTATCATTGTTTAGGCTAAGTCTATACATTCAATTGATCAAGTACCAACAATAAAAATAGTGAGAATTAACTGTTAACATTATTCTACCGTTGAAGGTTGTGAAAGTCATTCCAGCCATATCTAATAAACTCATTGAAATTAAATTCTTAGTTAAACTATGAACTACTCTAACATGCTTCAGAGTTAAAGTTTTACGTGAAGAGAGGACCAGCTCTGCTGTCCCAACATGAGTCACCTTTGTCTCTCCTTCATTCCAGTTCTCCACTTTATCATTGACTTTTGTGACCTCAGTTAGAAGATCTTTATCATTCGTCACATAACAAGTAGTACCGCTGTCTAGTCACCACTCAGAAGATACACTGTGGCGATTACTCCCAATCATAGCCATAAAAGACTTGGGATCAGAGTTATCTACCAGCATGTTATCTGCATTCTGCAGGGCTTCCTCATTCTTCTTCATCAGAGCATTACACTCTGCGGCTCATTGACCCCACTTGCCACAATTATGACACTTGTCCTCCTTCCTTTTGAAAGAAAGATTTCTGTCCGATAACAGTACAGAGGCTTCATCTTTATGTGTCGATGACTTCTGATGAGGCTTGCCGTATCGAGAAACGAAGTTGACAACCTGTGTGGATTGACCAACTTGCTCTAAGCTTTTACCAACAGCGTTATGATCCTTAATATGAATAAAGCTTTTGAGTTCATTCAGTGTGACCCATTCTTTCATTCTGTGCATTTCAGTCTTGAAGGTGATCTACTCAGGAGACAACTTGCTCAGAATCAGACTCACAAAAAGATTATCGGACATTTCAGACTGATTGTATTCTAGCTTGAGATGCATATTATCCAGTTCTATGAGCTGAGAGGTGACTAATTAGTTCATATTGAACTTAAAGTTGAAAAACTTCTCCCTAGGGAGAATTTTTTTACAGTCCCTCTTCCTTCTGGAAGTGTGCGTTTAGGCGGTCCCATATCTTTTTCGTGGTCTTGAAACCATTGCAGGTCATTGCAAGTCAATGATTCAAGGAGTTCAGTAGATAGTCCATGCAGAAATTCTCATCTTTATTCCACTGATATTTATCCACGTCTTCACGAGTCGTGACAAAATCACTAAGAACGGTGTAGAAGAAAGAACGGTGTAGAAAATCTCATGTTCTTTCATCCTTTGTTGGACATGCAGTTTCCAACCGTGGAAGTCAGTGGCGTCAAAAGACTTTAACTTAACAATGTCGTATGCGCTTCGCTTCGACATCATGGACTTAAATTGAAAAACTGGAAAAAAAATGTCACCTGATCCGAGTAGAGACGAGTCAATCCACTTCAGTTCCAATCTAGAGATAAGTCCACTCCACCTGCTGGCTGAGAATAGACCTTTGTCATCGAGAAAGAGCTCTGTCAAAGAATCAACTAGAAGACTGCCAAATGTCAGTTAGAAGCTCCAGTCGACAAACCACAAATATCGGCGAGAATACCTGTCGACAAAGCCAAAATATTGGCTAGAACAGCTGTCGTCACAAGTTGTCCACTAAAACCTCCAAGTAGCAGAAGATAAACTGATATAGTACTTTGTCGTCGAGAATATTGGGCGACACAGTCCCTATCGACTAGAACTGTCAACTTATCGATGAGAAGCTCTGTCACTTGTCGGTGAGACCAACAAAATATCGACGAGAACTTGTCGACGAGAACTGGATGTCGTCGATACTTCAAGTTGACAAAACTTTTATCGACGAGACTAATATCCTGTCGACTAGACCTGGCGCTTATCGAAGAGATCTTCCCCTTTGTTGGCGAGACCTCCAGTCGACAAAAATTCTTTGTCGACGAGATCTAGTGGAAACCTAGATCTGGCTGTAGATGGGATAAAGTCTCTTCCAGCGGCGACTGCTAGACTTGGAAAGAACACCTCCAGCAGCTGCGACGAAATAACATTAGCTGAAGCAAAGGTTTAAGGACCTCCTCTTGGCAGCGACGACGAGAACGAAGTCAGAAAGTCTCCTTCTCCCCTTTGATCGATGACGAGAACAATATCAGATCGAAGAAAAGTTGTTTCCCCTTCCTCGATCGAGCAACGAGCAAGATTTCGCAAAGGAGCGGTGCCGGTAGTGTAGGACGCGACAGCGAAAGCTGAAGAAATCGTGTGAGCCGGGGGAGAGCACGGGAGCGGGAGCAGAAAACCTAAGCGATACTTTGAGAATATAAGGGATGCTTCGCTCAAAGTATTCTACATATGACCTATCAAGTTTGGAATAGGCGTATATAGTACCTCCAGTGTAGAGTCTTGCCCTAGGTAGACACGAAACCATGAGTCACAACTGAGTTGGTCTCGACACGCGCAGATAAATACTAAATTATTCAACATGATCAACTATGATTGCGCGTAATACATTTTGTCGACGTCGTAATAAGGATCACATGTGATCTGATCTCATGATATCTATTTGGATTGCATGTCATCCATTTGGAAGCACACATGGTCCAAAACTCACAATAGTCATTCGATCCCATGAGGAGTACGACATCGCAGCCGTCAGACTTCCTCTTACAGATCTGAACCAATGAATGACCAGCCCCACCGCGAAACGTCAATGAATCTGTTGCGGGGGCTGGAATATTTTAGTGTGGCTAAATCTGAGTCACCAGATCTGCTTTAAGATATGCACATACAACTGTTACTTAGGATTTTAATTAAATCATTTTGGTGTGTTAATAGCCAAAATGACAAGTTGACTTCAACTAGATTTTTGAGGGCCTTCCTCTCCTTTCCAGAGTAAGTTCCTAACATAAACATTGTAGGGATTTGTACATCTCTCCTTTCCAAATTAGAGTAACACATTAAATATGGAGATTTGTAGCGCCCTGCTGGAATATTTAAAGTTAACAATTATAATTTAATTTATCATAACATTAGAAAATGTTATCTCTCTCAATTTGATGTATTTTCCTAAAATTATTGGTGCATGATGTGCTATGGTATAAGGGCTTCCCACATAAAAATTATGAAGATTTTTAGGATACTTTTGTCTTATAGTTTTGGTTTTAATTTACCAATTATTTAACCTATGATTTATCTGAAATTAAATGGGTATTAAAGTTGATTTAACAGGAACATTTTTGGGGGATGACTTTGCTATCATATTACTATATTGTGAAATATTTAAAAGATTTTGGAAGTCATTTAGGTTATGGATTGTATTTAATTACAAGGTATTTTATGGCTTACTTAGTACATTATGATTAACATTAATTATTGTTGGAATGATTAATAAAGTTTAAGATACTTGCTGATATCATGATTCTAGTAAATTTTGGTAGTTTTTATTGTGTAAGCTTGATGTTTAGTAATGATGAACTTTATACAAACACATAAGCCCTAACCTCCATTTTTAGTCTTACAGGCATGAACAAGAGTTATAATGTTATATAATATTGGTCATCACCAAAGCTTGAAACTTATAAAATGAGGCTTTAGATTAAGTGTTAGGTTACTAGTTTTGTCATCACATGAGGGGTTTGAGCTTAGTAAACTTTGATCTATGTTATCCTACTATTGACTAATACAGTAGAACTATTGGTAATAGTTACCTTGAGGTTTCATCATATGATCCATTCATAGTCTTTGGCACCTATAGTTGAACTATTTTGTGTGTAATGGTCTTGGAGTGTCATACTTAGAATTCTGTAGGCTTGATAATAAGTCTCCTTGTAAAGGATTGCCACCACCTTTGATGACAAGATAGTGTCACACCTTGTGAACTACCTTGGATACCACCCCATAGAAGTGTTACGTATTAGATTATGTATGGGTGTGCTGATTAGTCTTAAGGTGGTTTGGCGAGATTGAGTTTAGTTTAGGTTAAAGCTTAAGGATTGACCATAGCTTGCTCTAGGTTAATTTATTATTGTTCTCATAATATGATTGCTAAACAATTAGTCAAAGAGTCGGAACATCACTGTGAATCACCTATGACACATTCTCAATTGGATAACCCTACTACACTTAGGATTGACCCTCATGTAGTTTTGAGGTTTCCAATAGAGTGTAGAAGTTAGTGAGGGTATCCATGTGGAGTGTTATATATAGGAAAGGCTAAGACTCTTGTAAAGGGTGAACCTGACTATAGACCCTCATGTAGTTTTGAGGTTTCTTTAAGATGTTTCCACCCAGTGGTTATGTAGTGGTGTATAGGTGATAATGCGGCGGGTCTTATCAACTATATCGAACAAAGACATTGACGATGAGTTGAGAGTTAGAATGATAGGCTCTAAGGGTGTGTAGTCTTGTAGGCTAAACTAGGATGTGCCCTAATGTTTGACCATTGGTAGATTTCCCTTTTAGCGATCTTTAGTGAAGAGCTTCATTGACATGACGGATGTTACTCAAGTCTATTACTGGTAATGGTTGTACAAAAGGGCTTAGGTTAGTAGTGTGCCACCTACATAGAATTGGGGATGATCGTCCCGTTGATATCATCTTGTCACAATGATGATGCTTGTTAGATTCGATACCCGCTTAATAATGGTATGATTTATGTCGATATATAGTTAGTGCATAGTTGTGAGTGCTACAACCAAATTAGCATGCATAATACACTATCATACATTGCATTGAATTTGCGGATCCTTATTATATAAGTATGTATGGTCTTTGTCCTCGAGATAGGTTTCCTCAATTAACCACTTGACAATGCACCCTGTGTAGATAATGATGCTTATAAGAAATATTGGGATGACTCCTTTGATATCGAAGGAATCATATTGGCTACCATGAACTTTGAGCTTCAAAAGCAATATTTAGTCATGGCTGGTTATGAAATAATCAAACACCTAAAAATGTTTCACCAGTAGGATCGATTCGATAAGAGATACGACTTTCTCCAAGGTGTTATTTCAGTGCAAAATTATAACCCGTGACTTTGTAGGAACTCATGTGCTAAAGATTATTGGACGCATAAATAACCTTGAAAAATTGAGTTTTTTGATGGGCCAAGAGTAATTTACAAACTTAATCTTGCAATCGTTGCCTGCGGATTATGAACAATTTGTCATGAACTATAATAAGGATGAAATTGACAAAATAATATCATAATTGCTAGGCATGTTGTGAACTATAAAAAATAATATGAAGAAGTACAGACCTAGCCCCATAATAATGCTATATAAAGATGAAGACATACATCTTTCTACTCGAGTAGTGTGACTAAGGATCTTTCTTGGTCTCTTTTTGAAATTTATCTCTTCTGCTTTCTTTTGCATTCTTCCACATTTTCTTTTATTACTCTTACTTGCGTGATGTGTGATGATGTATTACTTGATAGGATGTGTGTCGTATAGATAACATGAACTGAGAGTGACCATATTCCATGGGATGTGTTTGTCCATAAGGCATGAGTTCTGGGCATAAGACCCTCTCTTGCCATGTCTGGGGGGGGGGGGGGGGGGGGGGGGGGGTCTTACATGTCAAATGTCAATGTCTTGGAAAGACGACTAAGATGAGATATAAGTCTAAATTCAAGCCTAAGGATTTTAGATTGAAGCTGAAAGGAGGATTGGTCAAATAAGTGAACTGTTATCATTGTGGAAAGGCTGGACAATGAAAAAGAAATCATCTTATCTTGAAGATCTGAAAAGGAAGAAAGGAAGTGAGACTTCAGCTTTGTGTATTTTTATTATAGTAGTCAATTTAACAACTTCTCCATCTTTAGTATTGGATGTCGATATGGTTCTCACATTTGGGTTACTGTTTAGGAACTAAGTTGCATAATTTTGTCTAAATGTGAAGTGAACTTACAAGTTGAAAATGAAATAAAGGTTGCAGTCATAGTTTTAGGAACTTAACATTCATCATGGTCTACTAGCTTGTAATAGAGCTAGAGAACTATTATTTTGTACATGTCATTACTTAACATATTATTTCTATCTTAACTCATAAGAATTTTCATTTATTATTAAGAACAATAGTTGTTATATATGGATAATGTTTATTTATGTATTCCACAGATATTTAATGATCTTTATGTTTTGAACTTAAATTAGTCATACATAATATTAATAATACAAAATAAAATAAAATAACTATAGATTCAAATCTCACTTATCTTTTAAACTATCTTTTCAACTACATAAATGAGAAGCGCATTTCTAAACTCTAAAAGGGAATTTTTTTGGACTCAATTAATTTTGAATCATTTGAGACATATGTAATATCCTATTTTGGGCCCAATCACTCGAGTCAATGTGCATACGGGCACTTAGACCCTTGTTGATTCAGGGTTAGCCTATAACACTATGAAATTTTCTTTGAACATATGTTTGCATGTCTTAGACCCACCCTTGTGGGTATGGGATTTCCCTTTGGGAAACCAGTGCGATTTTAAGCAAAACTTGGTGGCACATGTCCAAACACATGCCTGTAATGGGGCACATGCCCTTAAACAAGACTCTTGTTGTTTGGAGTTTGAGAAAATGGGGACACATTCTAGCTAGATGCATGGCCATATGTATGGCACATGCATAAACACACACTTAGATGCATGCCAGTGTGTGACACACATCCAGACGCACATCTAGATGCATGCTAGTGTGTGGCACACATCCAAAAACACATCTAGATGCACACTCATTTATGGAAATGCATACCCAAAACCTATAGCGATTTCTTGCTCATTTCTTGCAAACCAGATGGATGCATGCATGTTGTCTGACATGAGATTAATTTAGGGCTTCATTTTTAGTCATAGATCTTGGGGTCTTTTGAACCAATAATCGTGGGATCTCCTCAGATTACCTAAATTTGATAGTGAAGGATTTGTGCCTTATCTGTTGAAATTATTGAAGTGGAGTGGAAGGTGGCCGACGGTCTGTATATTGGTGACCGCAGAGATTGCGCGGTCTCTGCGCTGGTGCTCTGTCGGTCTGGCTCTGGCGGTATGCTGTGTTGGCCAGTTTGTTCTAGTGATGTTCCGGTCTCTTTCCGGTCTGGTCTGCTTGGTTGGTCTATCTTCTTTGTTGAAGACCGGGCGGTCTATTCTTGTGTAACCGCTGTGACCTGGCAGCTTATGCAGGTTGATCTGGCGACTTGTTTGAAGTCGGCCAGATGTTCTTGGTTTGCTCTTGGCGGTCTAAGGAAGGAGTGATCTGTGTCCGCGCGGCTTGTGCGCGGTCTGCTGCTGATTTGTGGTCTTGGGCTGGATGTTGTCCAAGTGGTGTGATCGCGCGGTCTGCTTTGTGAGACCGCTCGCAATCTGATGGGTGGTGAATGTACCTCTCTTGCGGCGGTGACGACATCCATCTTCTCGCCTATAAATAGGGGTTCAGGGCCCGTCATTAACAACGAGAACTGTAAGAACTAGATCCTGGGTTGTTTTGTGCGGTCTCAACTTTGAGGTCGGGCGGTCTCGGAAGCGAGTTGACTGTTTGTTGTGTTCGCAGGTTTGCGGTCAACAGGTTGCGGTCTCCTTCCTTGGTGATTTCCCAGTGGCTTGAATAAACAGTTCGGCAGCGACTTGTCTGCAAACTGGTTTATGTTGTTCTTGTGCTATTCACAGCGAGCTCGACGATCAGGCAACCTTCTGTGGTGTAACACCCCAAAGATCGTGGTTCAGCGAGGTAGGCGGAGTGGTAGTGCTGCGCTCGGGATAGGCTAAAAATTCCACATCAGGTCAATGCGCACGACCATTGTCCTCTTCGCGCACGACCAGTGATCGTGCGCCAATGATCGTGCGTAACCCGCAAGGAATCGGAGTGCTGTCTCGGCTTATCGCACGACCATTCTCCTCTTCGCGCACGACCAGTGATCGTGCGCCTGTGATCGTGCGCGCTGTTTATCTGCTCCGCGATTTTGAACGGAGGAGACGATCCGGCCGTCCAAATCCTTTGGAATTCGATCCAATGGCTAGGATTAGTTGCTGGAGGGTCTTAGGGCTTGTGAGAGGAGATTAACCCTCATTCTTTTGAGGCTTTTCTCTCTCCAAACCTAGAGGAAGAAGAAGGAGGCAAGGAAGAAGAAGGGAGATTCTGCCATTGACGGAGCTCCGGAGCTCCGTTTCGCGAGCCGTTTCCAGATCTGGAGAGTGCAGCCCGGTGCGGTCATTTCCCTCCGTCTAGAATCTCGGATCCATGGCGAAAAAGAACGCTCCTAGGGTAACGATTCCTTCTCCCGTTGTTTGGACTTGTCTTTTGTCCTCTCCTTCATTTCTCTATGCTTGCATGAGGGATCCCTTTCACCAAATGGGTGAAGTGTAGGATTCCCTCAAGTTCTTCGGAACTCCGGGTCGATTGTGTCCGTCCCCGGCATATTGCATGTAGAAAATCCGGTAGTCGTGCGGATTTAGGCATTTTGTGTGAAGCCTATTCGTGGTCGTGAGCCCGAATCGGTGATGCTTGGATTGCGACGTTGCATTTAGGTTAAGCCTAGAATGCGTACCGGAGAATGACTCCGTGAAATCGTCTATGGTAGTGCGGGATTTAAGTGTAGGCGTCTTGTGAAGATCCTAACGAAAGCCCCATGCTTTGAGATTGGATGAAGGCAAACCTTCACCATGAAATTGATGCGGAGCGTATTATACCTCCCTTATTTGAGTATTTGTGAAGCCTAGATCCTTGTGAAGGGATTAGGTGCGTAGCTTATATTTGTGTAGCACTTGAAAGTGCTAAACCCTTACGGGCCGAGGCGAAGCCGTACCCGCGTCGTGCGATAGATCGCGACGATTAGAGCACGGGAAAAGCTAAACCCAACCCATTTCCATGCAGATCGGCAAGAGGTCCCTACCTCATGTAAGCCGTGTGATCATGGGAGAGGTCGTGGAAGGTGATTTACCTAGACCGACCAAAAGCTCTTTTTCCCACTTAAGGCGATGGCCCTTACGGTGGAGTGTTTTGTGGAATTGATGTTGTTAGCCTCATGCGATTGTTTAGGCGGTTGTGGGGAACCTTCAGGTGAACCCAACCAACATCATGTGCATACCTAGGTTCCCTCCTTTTTGATGCTCAACCTAGAAGATTGAATGTGCTTGAAACCTCACCTTGTGTAGTTGCACCTTCTTTATATTAGTACTTGTGCTAGTATGGCTTGCTTGCATGGTAGAAGCTACGCCACCCCGGTAAAGGGGTGGGGTCGTTATAATTTGGTCAGCTGTGCTGACCGTTACTTTGTTTGCCACCGCTTGGTGGAATGTTCTTATGCAGGTGCAGGTGAGCCTAGCGGGAAATAGCGGGCGGTGGCCCCTTTTGCTGAGTTGGCCCTTGAAGGCCAGCCTCCCTTTTTAGCTTTCTCACGTATTGCCGGCCTGCGTGCCGATGTATGTTTTGGAGTTTTAGTACATTGGTTAAATGTAAGGCCTTAAGGCCATAACTCTATTTCATGGTTTCATTCCTACGATAGTGGACAATTCTAATTGAAATGTTAAATCTTTATGCTTCCGCTAGTGTTTAGTATACTCTGTTGTAGTTTCTTTCTGTTTATCACCTTTTAACTCCTAGCTAGTGTGGTTAGTATGGCGTGGGGTCCCGGCCGGACCTACTGTTATATTATTTGTACTGGCAGGGTGTTACAATTTGGTATCAGACTTAAGGCGTCGATCCGTAGTATAGCGAATTCGGGACGAATTCCTTATAAGGGGTGGTGTGCACGGGATGTGCATTCACCTAAAACGACAAAAACTAATAAGAATGTCCACTTAGGAATGGGAAAACATACTTGTTTGCGGAACCTGAGCGTTCCATGATTGTTGTTTGCTATGTTTTCAGTCATTAAATTGTGTCTTACACGATTATAGGCGACTAGAAGTGGTGCGGGGCCGTCTCAACCCCGTAACACTGCTGAAAGTAGTGGGTCGGCTGAAGTGCCAGCGACCACTCCTCCTGTTGAGATGATCAGGTTAATCGCAGAAGCTGTCTTTGCGATGATCAATGCTCAACCGCAAAGGCTTGCACAGCCTGCTACGCCTAATACAGATGCGGCCCCGGTGATCGAACCTGCAGTGGAACCTGCGGTGGAACCGAGGGTTGAGATCCCTATGCCAGTGGCTGCAGTGGAACCTGCGGTGGTGCAAAGGGTGGAGCGTCCGGTAGAGCGTGTAGTTGTTGCGCGAGCGCGTGATCAACAGCTGCAACACTTTCTAAGCTTCCATCCTCCAACTTTCTTGGGGACCGGATCCCCAACGGAGGCGGAGGACTGGCTGTCAACGGTTAGGAAGATTCTAAGGGCGACAGCAACAGAAGAAGTTATGATGGTCACTTTAGCCACCTTCCTCCTTAACGGAGAGGCAGAGCGTTGGTGGGCTGAACAGGAAGTGCACAAGTTCGGAGGCAGGGAGATTACCGAGATCACGATAGCGGAGTTCTCAAAGTCTTTTCTTCAAAGGTATATTCCTTCTGCCCAACGCATCGCGTTGCAGAACCAGTTTCTGAAGTTAACTCAAGGCGACAGCTCAGTGGATGAGTACTTGCACGAGTTCACTAAACTGGGTCGTTATGCGGGGCCTATGATGGAAGACGAAGAGACAAAGACGAACAAGTTCTATGAAGGTCTTCGGGACGAGTTGAGTCTGCTCCTTGCAGGCCCGATGACGTTAGGTTTCCAGGTGATGGTCCAAATTGCCAGATCCCTAGAGTTGGACATGAAGAGGGTACAAGCAAAAGCTGTGGCAAAGAAACCTGAGTTTCATGTGCCGGTCTCTCAATCCAAGTCAGAGTTCAGAAAGAACAAAAGGAAGTTCAAACCGGCGGAGCAAACCCGCTCAAATGTTTCGGGAGCAACGACTGTGCGGAGTCCTATCACGTGTTTCACCTGCGGGAAGGTGGGACACAAGGCCGCAGTGTGTCGAAGTGGTCCCCCGAAGGCAGAAAATCGAGCATTGGACTATGCTCGAGCTGCGGAAAAGGGTAAAGCTGCGGAGTCTTCGGCTTCCCAGCACATTACTCCGACTCAGCTGAGAGTCTACTCGCTTGGCCAGCAAGAAGTCATACGACAAGCTGATGTTGTCACAGGTATGAATTAAAAATTAGCTTTTGCATAGCTATTTGTGATTATACTGTTGTGCAACTGTATGTTTTATTTTTGTGCAATTAGGCTTTGTCCTAATTTTCAACTATCCGGCGAGAGCTCTATTTGATACGGGTGCATCGCACTCTTTTCTGTCTGAGGACTTCGTGGTGCGAATCGGAGTGCCATCTACCTTCGTAGAGGATAGATTAGAAGTAGTGCTACCCAATGGATCTCGCATGTCTGCGGATAGGAAGAGCCGTGTGAAGGTGCAGATCGGAAATCAGGATTTTGATTTGGAAGCATCGTTATTACCGTTAGCTGAATTCGATGTGATCTTCGGCATGGACTGGCTCTCGGAGCAGCGTGCATGCATAAATTGCAATTCTAAGGAGATCACTCTGGGAAGGAACACCGATGGAGAAACCATGTTTGCCGGTATGCGAGGAGCGAGCAAGACGCTGATGTCTGCTCTCCAAGTGGTTAAGGCAGTGAGAAAAGGCGCCGAGTTGTTCTTCACCTTGTTGGAGACTTCGGAGCCAAAGCCCAGGTTATGTGATGTCCCAGTCGTAGCGGAGTACGCCGACGTGTTTCCTAACGAACTCCCTGGGGCCCCGCCTCATCGGGAGATTGATTTCTGTATCGAGTTGGTGCCAGGTGCCAAACCTGTGGCCCGCTCACCGTACCGGATAGCGCCGAAGGAATTGGCAGAGCTGAAGGTCCAATTGCAAGAGCTGCTAGAGCAAGGCTACGTACGTCCAAGTTCATCGCCTTGGAGTGCACCGGTCCTCTTTGTGAAAAAGAAGGATGGGAGCTTGCGTCTATGTATCGATTATCGAGAGCTAAACAAGTTGACCGAGAAGAACCGATATCCGATTCCAAGAATCGATGATCTATTCGACCAGCTGATTGGGTCGACGGTATACTCCAAACTGGACCTAAGGTCCGGCTATTACCAACTGCGGATAAGGGAATGTGACATTCCAAAGACAGCGTTTAGTACCCACTTTGGGCACTATGAGTTCACGGTGATGCCGTTCGGTCTGTCTAATGCACCGTCGGTATTCATGGACTTAATGAATAGGACGTTCCGTGAGTATTTGGATCAATTTGTGATCGTCTTTATTGACGACATTTTGGTATACTCTCAGTCGGAAGAGGAGCATGTAGGGCATCTGCACGCCGTTCTGAGCACCTTGAGGAGGAGTCAGCTATATGCCAAGTTCTCCAAGTGCGAGTTTTGGCTACCGTCAGTAGCATTCCTTGGTCACGTCGTTAGTGGAGATGGAATTGCGGTTGATCCGTCGAAGATAGAAGTGATCCGAGCCTGGCCTTTGTTGAAAAACGTAGCGGAAGTCCGAAGTTTCTTAGGACTTGCCGGCTATTATAGGCGCTTTGTGGAAAACTTCTCGAGGATTGCACTTCCTCTCACTAAATTGACTAGGAAAGATCATAAGTTCGTTTGGTCGCCCGAGTGCGCACGAGCTTTTGAAGAGCTGAAGAGCATTCTGACCACGGCGCCCATTCTATGCTCGCCATATGGTACGGAAGGCTACGAAATTTATAGCGACGCCTCAGGGAGTGGTTTGGGTTGTGTCCTAGTGCAGTTCGGTAAGGTAATTGCCTACGGCTCCCGGCAGTTGAAGGTTCATGAGAGGAATTACCCGGTCCATGATTTGGAGCTAGCGGCCGTGGTATTTGCTCTTAAGCTTTGGAGGCATTATTTGTATGGCATGAAGATCGACATCTTTACCGACCACAAGAGCCTCAAGTACTTGCTGGATCAAAGGGAGTTGAATATGCGTCAAAGGAGGTGGTTGGAGTTCCTTGGGGACTACACCTTCGACATCAAATATACTCCTGGAAAGGGAAATGTAGTTGCGGACGCGTTGAGTCGTCGGGCTCCCGCTCAAGCAAATTGGATTTTGATGCATGATGAGCGTCTAATCCGTGAGCTGGAAGAAATGGAGATCATTTGCGTTGATCGAAGAGCGTCTACTTCAGCATGCTTGAACTGGACGGAGGTTCAATACCACCTTGCCGACCGAGTTCGACAGGCATTGGAGCTGGATGAGAGCATGAAACGTTTTAAAGCGGAAACCATTGACGGGTTAAACGCTGATTTCTCTTTCGAAGATGGCCTTATGTGGAAGAATGGCAGATTGTGCGCTCTAGATTTTGGAAAGAAGTGGGAAGATCATCCCTATATGATCGAATTCGCCTACAATAATAGCTACCAAGCCAGTATAAAGATGGCTCCCTTCGAGGCCCTCTATGGTAAGAAGTGTCGTACGCCGTTGTCTTGGGCGGAAACGGGCGATACTAAGCTATTAAAGCGAAAGGATGTTGAGGAAGCAACTTCGACGATCCGAACTATTCGTGAAAGGCTATTGATTGCCCAGGATAGGCAAGCAAAATATTACAACGCCAAGCATAGGAACCTAGAGTTCGCCGTCGGTGACCGGGTTTACTTGAAGATCAAACCGTTCAAAGGGGTATCAAGGATCCGACGCTTGAAAAAGCTCAGTCCAAGGTACTTAGGACCGTTTGAGATTGTGGAACGTATTGGTGATGCGGCTTATCGGCTTGCACTATCTGCAGAGCTGAGCGGTCTGCACGACGTGTTTCACATTTCAGTTCTGAGGAAGGCAGTGCAAGAGCCTACTCATATCGTTGCGGTTGGCAAAGTGCCGGTTGATAGTGGGTTGTCGACGAAAGTCAAGCCCTTACGCATCGAGGATACCGAGGTAAAGCAGTTGCGGAACAAGTCCATTCGGATGGTAAAAGTCCGGTGGGATAATTGCGGCCGAGAGGAGCTATCTTGGGAGAGAGAGCAAGCGATGCTTGCGGAGTACCCCGAGCTATTTCTCTCAGGTAAATTTTCTTTAAAAACTGTAAATTCCTTCTATTACTGTTTTTGAAATTTCGGGACGAAATTCTTTTAAGGGGGGTGGAGTTGTAACACCCCAAAGATCGTGGTTCAGCGAGGTAGGCGGAGTGGTAGTGCTGCGCTCGGGATAGGCTAAAAATTCCACATCAGGTCAATGCGCACGACCATTGTCCTCTTCGCGCACGACCAGTGATCGTGCGCCAATGATCGTGCGTAACCCGCAAGGAATCGGAGTGCTGTCTCGGCTTATCGCACGACCATTCTCCTCTTCGCGCACGACCAGTGATCGTGCGCCTGTGATCGTGCGCGCTGTTTATCTGCTCCGCGATTTTGAGCGGAGGAGACGATCCGGCCGTCCAAATCCTTTGGAATTCGATCCAATGGCTAGGATTAGTTGCTGGAGGGTCTTAGGGCTTGTGAGAGGAGATTAACCCTCATTCTTTTGAGGCTTTTCTCTCTCCAAACCTAGAGGAAGAAGAAGGAGACAAGGAAGAAGAAGGGAGATTCCGCCATTGGCGGAGCTCCAGAGCTCCGTTTCGCGAGCCGTTTCCAGATCTGGAGAGTGCAGCCCGGTGCGGTCATTTCCCTCCGTCTAGAATCTCGGATCCATGGCGAAAAAGAACGCTCCTAGGGTAACGATTCCTTCTCCCGTTGTTTGGACTTGTCTTTTGTCCTCTCCTTCATTTCTCTATGCTTGCATGAGGGATCCCTTTCACCAAATGGGTGAAGTGTAGGATTCCCTCAAGTTCTTCGGAACTCCGGGTCGATTGTGTCCGTCCCCGGCATATTGCATGTAGAAAATCCGGTAGTCGTGCGGATTTAGGCATTTTGTGTGAAGCCTATTCGTGGCCGTGAGCCCGAATCGGTGATGCTTGGATTGCGACGTTGCATTTAGGTTAAGCCAAGAATGCGTACCGGAGAATGACTCCGTGAAATCGTCTATGGTAGTGCGGGATTTAAGTGTAGGCGTCTTGTGAAGATCCTAACGAAAGCCCCATGCTTTGAGATTGGATGAAGGCAAACCTTCACCACGAAATTGATGCGGAGCGTATTATACCTCCCTTATTTGAGTATTTGTGAAGCCTAGATCCTTGTGAAGGGATTAGGTGCGTAGCTTATATTTGTGTAGCACTTGAAAGTGCTAAACCCTTACGGGTCGAGGCGAAGCCGTACCCGCGTCGTACGATTGATCGCGACGATTAGAGCACGGGCAAAGCTAAACCGAACCCGTTTCCATGCAGATCGGCAAGAGGTCCCTACCTCATGTAAGCCGTGTGATCATGGGAGAGGTCGTGGAAGGTGATTTACCTAGACCGACCGAAAGCTCTTTTTTCCACTTAAGGCGATGGCCCTTACGGTGGAGTGTTTTGTGGAATTGATGTTGTTAGCCTCATGCGGTTGTTTAGGCGGTTGTGGGGAACCTTCGGGTGAACCCAACCAACATCATGTGCATACCTAGGTTCCCTCCTTTTTGATGCTCAACCTAGAAGATTGAATGTGCTTGAAACCTCACCTTGTGTAGTTGCACCTTCTTTATATTAGTACTTGTGCTAGTATGGCTTGCTTGCATGGTAGAAACTCCGCCACCCCGGTAAAGGGGTGGGGTCATTATAATTTGGTCAGCTGTGCTGACCGTTACTTTGTTTGCCACCGCTTGGTGGAATGTTCTTATGCAGGTGCAGGTGAGCCTAGCGGGAAATAGCGGGCGGTGGCCCCTTTTGCTGAGTTGGCCCTTGAAGGCCAGCCTCCCTTTTTAGCTTTCTCACGTATTGCCAGCCTGCGTGCCGATGTATGTTTTGGAGTTTTAGTACATTGGTTAAATGTAAGGCCTTAAGTCCATAACTCTATTTCATGGTTTCATTCCTACGATAGTGGACAATTCTAATTGAAATGTTAAATCTTTATGCTTCCGCTAGTGTTTAGTATACTCTGTTGTAGTTTCTTTCTGTTTATCACCTTTTAACTCCTAGCTAGTGTGGTTAGTATGGCGTGGGGTCCCGGCCGGACCTACTGTTATATTATTTGTACTGGCAGGGTGTTACATGTGGTTAGGCGGTCTGAGTTGCGGTCTGGAGACAGCTTCTGTTCTCTGTTCTATTCAATAAACTCCAGTTCGTGCTGTCTGAGGTGGCGGTCTTGCAGTGCAGGTCATCCTGCCCGTATTCTGTTCGTGCGGTCTCAGGATAAGCCGGGCGGTCTCTGGAGTGCAGCGGTCTGTGCGGTCTCTGCTTGTCAGGCCGCCAGATTTGTGTTTTTGGTGTGTTTTGTTCTTCTCTCCTTCGTGATTCTTATTAATCATGTCTCGCCATGTATGTCTCGAAATGTAATGAAGTTTTGTGATTCAATAAAGACTATTGTGTTGCTGTTTGGCATTGTGGTTGGTTGGCTATAACTCAGTTGATGCAAATCCTGCTTACTCCTAAACGATTCAAATCAAATATTTTAACATTATCTTCTATTATTTTTCTTGTTTGGATAAGAGAGGAGGAAGAGAGAAACCTAGGGATCTTGTAGAAGAGAAGCCACCATTGTCGGATATCGAGAGCTATGATCAGTGGTCCGAGATCATAGAAGTGTAGAGCAACTTTTTTCGGTCCTCCTCCACCCTTTCTTGCTAAATTCCAAAGGCTCCAAGGAGAACTTCAAGAGTAATGGTTCTATCCTATGGTCTTAGGACTGTTCATGCTTGCACTTCCATGTTTTATTTCATTGTGGCGTGTCCCTAATAGGTGCATTTCATATAATATTTTTGGCATCCTTTTAGCTCACATATTCATGCCAATGGATGCTAATTGTTTTGATCTAATCATATTATTTAAAGTTTTATGTAAGATGATACAAGGGTATAGTTTAAGCAAAAGGGCGAACATTCATGCTATTAAGAGCCTTGGTGAGACAAATCCTATTTTCTGAACATGGTGTACGATCCTTGTGCTAGGCTTAACATGGGCATGCACCCTAGTAATCTACACTCAGTTTTTTATTTATCCTTGCCTAATATGAATTTTATAGTTTATAATATGTTCGTGCAATCCGTGGAGTTTGCATACCTGATTCCCCTTGACCATAGACCCATCTTGTATAAACTCATGATGCACATGACCGCGCGTCCCTAAAATGTACGACCATGCACTTATTTCTTTCCCCTTGCCCAGAGAATGAAATATTAAAAGATGTTGTGCGCCTCCTTCATGCACGACCATATACGAGGCACACTAGTGGTTTACATATAACCATTCTAGGTGCATGATCATGCGCCCTTAAATCACATGATAGAGTAATTTCCTTTTTCATTTTTCAGTCGGAGTCAACCCCTGGGAGGCATCATAAACTCCTTACATGCACGGTCATGCGTGGGGCACACAATGGGGTGTGAATAGCTATTGTCAAGATGTCTTCCCTCTTTCATTTTCCCACTCTTATTTTGGCATTTGCGCATGATCGGGCACATGATCAGGCATTTAACCTCATGCGACTTAAAAATTATGAATTTATATAAGCCTAAATGACGAGTCGGTACAAGATCTTTTTCGTTCTTTCACAGTCTTATGCTTCATTTTGGCTTTTGTCAGCTCAGGGCTCTGCCTTAAGTTCTCCACAATCATCCCAAGGCATCAAACATGGATCTTTCATCTTCTTACTTGCAAATATAGAAGAGTAGGATAAGAATGTATATGACGTGAACCAAGGAGAAGACAAACAACATTGGGAAGTTGGTGACATTATTGCTTCCTTGGCCCTTAACGCAACCAAGGATCATAAGAAAACATGGATTGATGACTCCACGCTCATTCCTCGTACATAAGGCAAAGTCTCTTGCATCCTTTGTATTCTTTTTCTCTCCTTCACAAGGTTAGAGTAGATCGAGAGATTATCTCATATTCTTATATGGATTGATTGGAATATTGAATTGATTGACATATCAATCATGCAATGCTATGTTTATTTCATTGTGGTATTAATTGCTAGTTTGTTCAATTAAATGTGCTGTGATGTTTCTCATAGTTTATGTATTTTATTTCATGTTGTAGTGTGGTTAATCACCACTTAATCGATCTACATAGATATCTTGGTGATATTCGCCTCTTTGGGATCTCCGCTCTGCACTCCCCGTGGAGACGTCACTCTGATATTTAAGTCTCTTACTTTGACAGGTGCACTACCATCAAATCTCCTTTCATGATTTGCTACCACGTGGGAAGCGTTCAAGTTTTTGGCACTGTTGACGAGGAACATGAATGATTCTGTAGGAGTTTCTAGGATAAGGATATTGTAGATAATCAAGGATTTTCTATTTAGGTTTATTTATTGCTTTTATTTTATCTCACGTTTATACTAATCACTTGCCAAGTTGTGATTTTCTTCTTGTCTCTTGATAGCTTATGCATGTAGGGATCACTTGGATCTCCTCCCTTTTGAGCCTAAAATTGAGCGCACGTTGCGTGGTTTTATTTGATCTAGCGTCTTCCTTGGAGGTGGTGAATAAGTAATATTAAAAATCACTAACTTAGATTTTCACTAATTGATATCTTGAATGATAAAGAGAGTTTAGCATAGTGAAAATTATGATTTAAAATATTTTAAATCATTGAAGAGAAAGTTTTATTATTTAAATAAAATCTTGATACAAATAAGTTTTCTTTTACAAAAGATTTAAATGATGCACAACCAAAATAATTTATTTTGCAAAGATGAATTTGAGAGCATGTGCAAAAGAAAATCATTTCAATATATGTATTAATCAAGATGAAAGATTACAAAAAATCATGATCTCTTAACGCAAAAATCAATGGAGGTCATTCTTACACTTTGGTTTTCTACAACGACTCTTCACCCTAAGAGCTGGTTAGACTAGCCAATCCACCCCCTGATTGGCCTCACACATAGCCCTAGTTGTTCTACCCTTCGATTAGCACCAAGCCCTCCCTTGATATAACCAAGACCTAGTCACTACACTCGAGGCAAATTTATCCCATAGACCTACTCCTAGATCTAGTCGCCACACGCGAGACAATTTCCCACACACAATATAAGATAATCAAAATACGCTTAAATCAAAAGAAGAATATAAAATAGATATATAAAACTTCTATAGAAATACTATCCAATAGTGATGCCAAAGGAATACAGAGAAGAGTCACTAGAAATGATCATCGTAGAATGCGAGCCCTTTGATTGAAATAATCTTAATTTTACCCTGATCTTCCTCTGAATTGTTGTCATTGAGTGTTGGGAGTCATGAAGGCTCTGGAGGTGGCTGGGGCAATCCTCTCTTGAAAATATTTTGTGATGGAATCTGGTCAGAAAAAAATTCCAAGAGAATATTTTTTTTATACTTCTCTGGGAGCTATTGCCGGCAGTAATGGCTATCATCGGGCGATAGTGTCAAAATATGAGCCCCTGCAAAAATTTCTCCTCAAAAATAGAAGCTTTCCTTCTTTAGGTTTGCGTTAATGTCGGGTGATAGCGAGTTGTCGTCGAGTAGAAATAAAATTGAATTTTCTGCCCAATCCCCATTAAATCCGCATGACGGTGCAATGTTGCTATAATATGACTATTTCCTGGCACTAGGACTTATCACTGGGTGGTAGCAAACTTGAAATTCTCGCTCATTTTCTATCCAAGACACGTTGAAATGTGAAGGAGCGAGATACATAAATATGATATTTCCCAATCATTCATATAATATCTCCCCCTTTGTTATTAGCAAAAGCATGTATTATTTTCCCCCTTTTAACTGAAAGGAAATAATCAAGAAAGTGTGAAGGAACGAGATACATAATAATCATGAAAACTTGAGAGAATTATAAAGGAGTAAAGGATAATTGTGAAAAATCATAAAATACATAAATATAATCATACACAACAAGGATACATATAGATAGATGTGAAACACACTTGTTGGATGATAGACTTGAAAAAGCACATTGAAATAAAGAAAAATAAGCCCGATTGCAAAAAAGGAAATCTAAACAGATAATCATGATGTAGCATATAGTGAAATATGAAGAAGATAACGTTGGAACATGCATTCTGCATCTCTCATGTTTGATAATCGCAAATTCGAAGTTGTATTTAATCACCTCTATTTTGGGTGTAGTGTGCAGGTTTACAGGCGTGCAGGCTTATAGGACATACAATCTTTGAGAGCTACACCAACATTAGCGATACTTCCAGGAGCTAGCTCCTTTAGTATTTATCGACTGCAGATAAAGCCCTGTGGATATCGACTAAATTGCTTTTATCGACCAGAAGACATATTGACTAGACTGCATTTGTCGCCTAACATGCGTATCGACTAGACAGAGCTACCACCAGCGTTAGCGACACCGTTGGTGCTAGCTCCTTTAGTATTTATCGACTGCTGATAGGGCCCAGTGGATGTCGACTAGACAACTTATGTCGATTGTAAGGTGTATCGACCGGACCAGCCATATGACTACCACCACGCGTTAGTGCTAACATGCCACGCTACCTCGAAGTAGAAGTACATCTGGTAAGATGTTTTGAACGCAAGACTGGCGGGAACACAGAGGTAAAAATGGATAGTATCTAGTGCGGCATGGTATCTTAGTGTGGCGCGATAGCTTAGTGCGATGCGATAGCTTAGCGCGGCGTGGTAGGTGTTGCCTAAAATAAAAATGCCAAAAATGAAGATGACTTATCTGTTAGAACATGCGTATTGCATCTCTCAGGTTTGATAATACAAATCCCAAGTTATATTTGATCATACATGCTTTGGGTATAGTGTGCAGGTTTACATGCGTGAAGTCGTGCAAAAACTGAATGTAGTAAGTTACCATTAGCGCTAGAGATAATGTCGCGCGCTAACTCGAATTACACATGACAACTGGCCTCGCTCACGACCAAGGCAAATATCGGCTAGAACCATATCATCCATACGACCTACTACTGGCACTAGAGAAGTACCGCTGGTGCTAGCAATATCGTCCAGACAACTTGTGTCGTCTGGATAACTGAAGATTCAACTAGAAATGGAGCATATCGTCCAGACGGCCTACCACTGGTGCTAGAAATATCGGCTAGACAATTTGTGTCGTCTGGATGACTGTAGTGACGACTAGAAGAGCATCATATCGGCTAGACAACTACTGCCACATGCTACCGCTAATGTGCCGCGCTATCCTAAAGGCCACGTCAGCGATCCAAGTGCTTAATGAGAGAAAGTGGCGGGAAATAGAAGAGGAAATGTTACTACCGCTCCGCGGTAGATATTACCACCCCGTGGTAACTCTGATGAACAAGGAATGATCTGCCATCTTCCTTATCTGTAGACGACCGACTATTCAAGATTCTAAAATAAGCGAGACTACCGCTCATGCTAGCGCTAACACTTCATGCTAACTACTACATTCAAGGAAAGCTCTGCCGCCTTCATATCATGGAGCAAGAGAATTGGACAAAGGCACGCATACGAAGCCTAACCCTGCGCGGTAACTTACCACTGGCGGTAGCTTAATGATTGTCCATATAAAAGTGCCTCTCTTTCTCTTGAATAAAAAAAATCGAATAGAGAGCCGAATAAAACGACTAAGGGTTTTCGAGCCACCTCTACAACAAGGACCTACCTACTTGGGGAAGATAAAAGAGAATTTGCACCCTCTCGTTCGTAAACGAAGATCTCTAGAGAGCATATTCAAGAACGACAATCAGAAGATAATCGTGTGCCCGACGAACGAGAATCTCAAGCACTGATCTTTCACTATTCTACGGAGAACCATCTTTGAGGGAGCATAAGTTTTCACTTTCTATATCTCTACTTGTATTCTCTCTTTTATTCTTTATTTGGGGTGACGATAAAATTGACCGGGGAGGTTGTCAGAATCCGGGGAGGATTCCGTGAGAAATCGTCTGGGGAGGATGTCTAGATCGGGGAGATCTAGTGGGATCAAAGACCTCCAGGTGGTAAGGGAGAGAGCCAACTCGAAGAACTTCGAGGAGAAGAGCGAGAGCCAACCGGTCCTCAAGAGGAGGGTCAGTATAGAAGCCAAGAGAATTTTCTAATCGCCTACGATCTCTGACGTCATGGAGTTCTGGTTTTATAATTGTGAACATATTCAAATATTCACTGAAATCCAATTTTGTGTTTATGATATATAGTTACATCTGTCTCTGAAGTAGTTTTCGTATGTATAGTGAAACGATCTTCTGTAAGAGTAGAATACTATTTCTACTGATACCGCCGGCGGTAGGTCTACCAACCAGCGCTACCATACATAAAGCGTATTATGGTGCAAAAATCTCTAAAACTCCAGTACGTGTTTTAAAATCTTATTCACCCCTCTAAGGTTGGCCACCACTTCCAACATTATC
This sequence comes from Dactylorhiza incarnata, assembly GCA_033032865.1. NCBI lineage: Eukaryota > Viridiplantae > Streptophyta > Magnoliopsida > Asparagales > Orchidaceae > Dactylorhiza > Dactylorhiza incarnata. Next base: position 5,021,931 of record JAWHQI010000130.1, read on the forward strand.
TACCGCGACCAGTTTGACTCTAGTTGCCTAATAAGGTACCATGCGGCGGTAGCCTACCGCCGACAGTAGCTTAATTAAACGCCATATAAAAGTGTGTTTCTTTCTCTTTAGACATACACAAGAGAATAGGGTTTCCACGCCGTTTCTGGAGGAAGGAGTCACCATCCAAGGAGAAAGGAAGAGAAAAATTTCACCCTCTTAACCAAGGAAGAAGATCTTCGTAGAGCGCGAACGAGAACATGAATCTGAAGACGATCGAGCAATTTCTCGTGGATCCGAGAGAAGAAACAAATGAAGATGTGTGCTTGGAAGAAGACTTATCAAAGAAAGAAGAAGGCAGTGTTGCAACATCGTACTCAGATGATGACACTAATAGCACATCAAGCAAGGAAGAAAGAGATAAAGGAACCGTGTGTTCAAATCATAATACCGAGCCTGAAAGCAATGTAAGCTCTTCTTTTATATCCCAAAGTAAGTGATTTAATTTCTACCGCATTGAATGAAGCGCTTGCAAAAGTTGTGATTTTAGAAAAAAAATGAATGATTAACTTTAAAAAATTCGTCATTAAGACATAATCGTGCTGTGTAAAAATTATAAATTTGAAATTAATGAAATGGATGAAACATTTGAGGAATTAAGATGTGTTTATATAACCCACAAAAATTCCATAGCCACGATTTTGAAAGATAGCACAATGGCCTATAATAAAGCGCGACACAATCTTATTACAAAAATAATGTGCTCAAATCACAACTTGATTCACTCTCAGTAATGGTTAAGAATTATTCTAATTCTAATCATAAAAATGTGAAAAATAAAAATGACTTCTTTGAAAAATGTTCAAGGCAATTTTCTAACAACCACTACTTTGTGTCACAATATAAATGAGTGCAAGGCAATTTTCTCTAAAACAAACATTGAAATCATCAGAATTAAAATCAATATTGAAAGTGGAGGTTAGATCTTAAGTTACTCTAGAGGGGGGGTGAATAGAGTATTAAAACTTTTCCTTAGTTTTTATAGCGGAATTAAAATAGTATTATATATAGGTGTAAGCTGTGTGAGAATTATATAAACAGAAAAATTAAGTAAATGTAATCACAAAACAAACAGCACAAGCACAGAAAATAATCAAACACAGAAGACACAAGGAGCTATAGTAGTTCCCTAATAAATCTGGGTACGTCTACTCTTCTACCACCTTTGGTAGGAATCCACTAGGAGGTTGTTGATAAGGTGCCCTCACACCAGGTGAGCTGTTGATAAGGTGCTCTAACCAAACTGCAGGTTTTTGAAAAGGTGCCCTGTCACCGAGATTAACTTTTGAAGGGAGTTAAAACCCTGTACAAGAGAGGTAAGAAAGAGTTTATAGTATTCTTCTCTGTTAAGATGCTGAGAGAAGACTCTAGTGGATGTTGTTGTAAAGCTCCCCCTGTCAGATTGAAGTGTTTGACAGAAGATGAAGAAGCTTTTTCTTGAAAACAAAAATCTCCTATAGCAGATTGATCTGGAAGAACAAGTTCTTCAGATTGCTTGTTGCTCTTTTAGAAGATCTGAGTTTGCAGCAGATTCTGAGTGAATGCTCTTGAGGATGATGTTCTCAGAAGTTTTGTGCTGCTTGTAGAAGAAGATTAAGAAAATACTTTCTGAGATGTCTATGTATATCTTCTTCTTCTTCTTTAAGCTATATATATATATATATATATATATCCTTTTTATTCTGTAATAGAACGACGTTTGAATTCTGTCGATTCAAACGATTTTGGCAGGTCCTTTTATTTTTGACTGTGAAAAGATTCCTTTTCATTAAATGTCAACGGCTATTGTTGCCTTGGAAAAAGGAAAGAAGAGAATATATTAACTGAGTTTAATATCCTTCCTTATCTGTCAGAATACGTCCAAAGGATATTAAATAGATCCATTATATTCGTCGTTTTGCTGTTAGAATATAGTTGATAACAAATCTGGGCTTCAATAAATGATCTGTCGAACGCTGGCTACAATCTGTCAAGCGCTGTCCAGAGGATGTTGAACGCTGGCTAGAAAACTGTCGAGCGCTGTTCAGAAAATGTCGAACGCTGGCTGGAGAACTGTCGAGCGCTGTTCAGAAAATGTTGAACGCTGGCTGGAGAACTGTCGAGCGCTGTTCAGAAAATGTTGAACGCTGGCTGGAGAACTGTCGAGCGCTGTCAACAAAAACTGTCGAACGCTGGGAGCCATCTGTCGAGCACTGCTAGCCATTTGTCGAGCGCTGGGAACCTTATATTTAATTTTAAGTTCTAGCTAATTTATCAGCCTACAGACTTGACCCTTAAACTATACAATGGGGTCAACTGATCCTAATCAGTACATAGTGATCCTAGCCCAAAACAGTAAAAGGGTTGTTCCAACAATCTCCCCCTATTTGGGTTAGGATACTATTTGACAAGAAAAATTAAATAGATACAGCAGAAAGCATAATCAACAGAGCAACAATATATCTGATAGATTAAAATAGATCATCAGATAAGATAAAAATAAATGCTCTGAGTTTAGAAACTTTACATTCATAACCAAGCAATTCACTTAAGACTTTTTGTCCTAAGAAGGTGGCTTGAATATGATTTTCCTGTTGGGGTCTTCTGATTTCTTTTTGCTGATAAACAAATCTTGAGCACCAATGATTTTCTGTTCTTTGACATGATGGATAAATGCTTCTAGGTGCATATTAATATATTCCTCAGTATTGAATGCTTTAACTGTTTTGTATTTTTCAAGTTCTTTTCTTCTGTATTCTGACATGGTTGAGAAACTTGAGAAGTCTTTGCCTTCTGCTTTAACCTTTTTAATCTGTGCATATGCAATTGTTTCTTTCAGTCTTGCCATCTGACAGATTTTCTCTTCTTCTGGATCTGGAAAGTAATAAATATCTTCTGAATCATTTTTGTCTTGAGTGACCTTTTGAGGTACTCTATCTCTGTGAAGAGATCCATCAGAAATGTGAAGTTTGTATTCTGAAGATATTTGAGAAGAAGAAAAGGTTTGACTTCTTTGAAAGATAGGAGCTGATTTCTTAGAGGAAGGAGCACTGGCTGATCTAGAGGTTTGAGAACCACTAGAACTACCAGGTCTCCCTGAATGTTGAGAACTTGGCTTCTGAGAGGAAGATGATACACGTGCTGATCCTGTTGCACCAGCTGCTGGAGGAGGAGGAGGATGATTGTGCTTGACTGGTTTGTCAGGGATGTAGCCAGTCTTCTTGAATTTCTTCCTCCTATTGTTCTCATTTCTGGAGAGCTTCATCCAGTGAGGAGTTTTCTCATCAAGAGGGACATTATACAAAATGTACATAGGAATGTCATTATTTGGATTTGGGGGCTTGGGAGTAGCCTTTGACTTAGCTGTTCTTTTCTTTCTTTTCTTTGAAGGTGTATCATCAGAACCACTGTTGTCATCATCATCATCAGAGTCAGAAGATGAGATTGGCTTATTGTATAGATCATCAATTCTCTTGATTGCTTCACGAGCCTTTAATCTTTCTTCTTCAGCTTTGTCAAACTCTGCATCTGCTTCTCTCCAGATTTCATCAAAGCTTGGCATTGGTTCTTCATTCCATACAGGAATTGGAGATAAAGAAGTAATTTGTGGGGCTGTGGTATCATCAAGGAATTCTGCAAGATCATCTTCATATTATGCAGAATGATCCTTTATTTGAATGTCTTGAACAGTGGATGAAGGAATAGAGGATATGTAATTTTGTATGATATCAGAATGAGTCTTCTGAGGAAGGCAAATCAGAGCCTTTGATAGATCCTCTATGTATACCTTTGGTGATACCCTTGAAGTATATATGACATCAAATTTTGATAATAAGCTATATAGATCACAGGATGGATGAATGCATATATTATTTATTTCTTCTATAACTTGTGTATCTGGATCAATTATATCTGTATCAAAAATTGTAACTTCTGTATCTGCTTCTGGAGTTTCTTCTGTTTCTGGAGCTTCTTCATAGGACATCTCCCCCTGCCTTGCTTCAGGAGAGCCACTGAATCTAGGCCCATAGTAGAAGGGACAGCAGTGGAGGAGGGAAGAGAAGCTATCTTAGTAGATAAAGTAGAAAGTGCCTGAAGAACTGGAGCAAGTTTTGCATCCAGGAGCTGGCTCATTTTAGGAAGGATAAGATCAAAGACTTGATCAGCAATAGATGAGAGGTTGAGGGATGGATAATCTGGTGGATGGCTAGTGGATGGTTGTGAAGTGGATGGAGATGATATTGGAGGAATGATATTGCTGATGTTGGTGGTGTGTGTGGAAATGTCTAGATGGATTGGACTAGGAGAATGAATAGGTGAATGATATTCATTGTGTATTGGAGAGGGAGGTGTGGTAGGTAGTGGTTCTGAAGATAGGGGTGGAGGTGGAGCATCACTGATGTGGGCAGTTGAGAGTGGAATATCATTGATGGGTGATATTGTAGTTGAAGGAGGGGATGAAGAATGAGAATGTGCAAGAGATTGTTGAGCAGGTGGAGAGAGGATATGAGAGGAAGGAGGAACTGAGGAAGGATCTTCTAGAAGGGTAGAGGGAGTGACTTGATCAGTCCTTGTGTCCTCAGAAGCTTTCCTTTTTCTGGAGGCCTCAGCTCCTGTATTCTTCTTGAGGATTACTCTATCCCATTTAGCAAAGAGTGCTGAGGTCAGCCTCTTGCTGGCATTTATTGTTACTTTTGGTGACACCAAAAGCTCTGATGCCTTTCCTGCAGAAAAATTCCTAAAATTCTTCCAAAGCATACATTCTCTGCAGAGTTTTTCTTTTTAATTAGGTCAAAAAGGATTGATCCCCAGTTGACTTTCTTCTTCTCCATTAAGGCCACCATTAACAGAAATTGGTGCCTACTGATATAGTCATGCCCAGAAGTCTTGCTCAGCAAGACTTTTCCAACAATATCTGCTAAGAACTTGTAGTCCTGAGACATATTCTTTTTCAGAATGTGGCCAGGGTTTCCAGACAAATGGCCCATTTTGACTAAAGCTTCATCAAATTCATTTGAGCTTATGTCTAATTCATCTTCACCATTTTCAAGACCAAAGATTTCAGAAAGGATGGTGGGAGAGAGAGAGACATGATGACCTGAGATTGTTCCCGACAAGCTTTCATCGACTGGTTTTGCAGTGAAAACCCATTCTTTTATCTCTCCAACAGCTATCTTCTGCCTGGTGCTTAGAAGCTTCCTTAGGTATTGTTCATCCAACGTTTGAAGAATATCCTTGAAGATTTGGTCTGACTGTGCAAACGAGTCCATGTCAATGTCAAAACCTGCGTCAAACTTCATTAGGTGCAGAGAGGCCTGAGGAATCGCCATTGTTCCTGCAAAGAAAGTTGAAGATCAAGTGCAGAGGGGAACTGGAGGGAAAGACGATTTCTGTAGGCGCAAAGCTTAGAATAAGATAAAATAAGTGTTATTCGAGGAGCGATGTTATAAGTGTTATATAGTCGAGAAAATACGGAGGAGAATTCGAGGAGCGATGTTCGGCAAAACCTAATTAAATCTGAAGTCGAACCGACTTTAAAATTTTGTCGGACAGTAAAAAAAATATCTTTTTCGTCGACCGCCGTTCGACAAACGAGATTTTCTTCACTGACTCTGAATATGAAGGTTTTTGTCGACCATCGTTCGACGAATAAAAATATGTCGTTCTTCGTTCGACAAAAATTTTGGATAGGATAGAAAATATAATTTTCAACAAATTGAGTCTCCATCTATCATTCCCAGTTGATTCATAAAGAAGATATGTTTCTTTTCATCCAAGGGTTTGGTGAAAATATCTGCTCTTTGTAAATCAGTGGAGATGAACTGTAGGCAAATTTTATTTTTATCCACATTATCTCTGATAAAGTGGTGCCTTATTTCTATGTGTTTAGTCCTACTATGGAGAACTAGATTTTGTGCTATAGATATTGCACTAGGATTGTCACAAAATATAATTGACTGATTTAAGTTGATACCATAGTCTAGAAGTTGATTTTGTATCCACAGTATCTGTGAGCAGCAACTGCCTGCAACAATGTATTCTGCCTCAGCTGTTGATGTGGACATAGATGTCTGCTTCTTACAAAACCAAGACACAAGCCTATCACCAAGAAACTGACAAGTTCCTGATGTGCTTTTTCTGTCTACTCTGCATCCAGCATAATCTGAGTCTGAGAATCCAGTTAACTCAAATTCAGATGCTGTTGGATACCAGAGACCTAGATTAGGACAACCTTTATATATCTTAAAATCCTTTTTAATAAAGATAAATGAGATTCTTTAGGGTTAACTTGAAACCTAGCACAAATACAAGTAGCAAACATTATATCAGACCTACTAGCTGTCAAATAGAGTAATGAGCCAACAATTGCTCTATACACCTTCTGATCAACAGGTTTCCCTGATTCATCAGCATTAATGACAGCATTAGAAGCCATGGGTGTTTTCATGGGAGAGGAATCAGACATTCCAAACCTTTTTACTAATTCCTTAGCATACTTGGATTGTGAAATGAAAATTCCTGATGAGGTTGGCTTCACTTGAAGACCAAGGAAGTATGATAATTCACCCATGCTACTCATTTCAAATTTAGATTGCATAAGTTTAGAGAACTTTTTGCATAAATTTGAATCAGTAGAGCCAAAAATAATATCATCTACATATATTTGAACTAGCAGTGTTTGATTTTTATGTATTCTGAAAAATAAGGTTTTGTCTACTAAGCCTCTACAGAACTTGTTTTCCAATAGAAAATTAGCTAAGGTCTCATACTATGCCCTGGGAGCTTGTTTGAGACCATAGAGAGCTTTATTAAGCTTGAATACATAATAAGAGTGAGTTGGAGAGATGAAACCTGGTGGTTGTTCCACATAGACTTCTTCCTTGATATCGCCATTTAGGAATGCACTTTTTACATCCATTTGATATACCTTAAATTGTTTGTATGCAGCAAATGCTAAAAATATTCTGATAGCTTCAAGTCTTGCCACAGGTGCAAATGTTTGATCATAGTCTATGCCTTCTTCATGTGAATATCCTTGAGCTACTAGCCTTGCTTTATTTCTCACAATATTTCCTTGATCATCAAGTTTGTTCCTGAAGACCCACTTGGTGCCAATGACTGGATGGTCTCTTGGTCTTGGAACCAAATCCCAATCTTTGTTTCTTTCAAACTGGTTGAGTTCCTCTTGCATTGCAAGAATCCAATTTGGATCTTGTTCTGCATCGTTTATGGTTTGAGGTTCAACTTGTGATAGAAAGCAAGTATGCATCTGATTTTGGTGTAGTTGATGTCTTGTCTGAACACCTGCTGAAATATCACCAATCACTTGTGAAATTGGGTGATCTCTAACTGTGATGTGATCAATAGTTGGAGTTAATTCTGCAGTGGTATTTATTTGGGGATTTTGTTCAGTAATTGTATCCTGTGGAGGATGTTCTGCTGTTGCTTGATTCTGATAATCAACAAGATCTGGATGATCTTCTTCTTCACTATCTTCAAGGTTTTGAGCTAATGGTTGCATTGAATCTCCTGACTGTAGATTTAGTTCATTAAGCTCTTCACATAGAGCTGGTACCTGCAAAGCATTCTTGGTAGAAGAGTTCTTCTCCTTGCAAGACATGTTAGTTTCATCAAAGGAAACATGCATGGATTCTTCTATCTTAAGAGTGGATTTATTAAATACCCTATATGCTTTGCTAACTATTGAATATCCTAAGAAATTTCCTTCTTCAGATTTTGGTTCAAATTTTCTAAGATATTTCTTATCATTGTTATGAACAAAACATTTACAACCAAAAATTCTGAAATAGTCAATTTTAGGTTTCTTCCCTTTAAGTAATTCATAAGGAGTTTTACCCTTAAGTTTGTGTATCAAACTTCTATTCAGAACATAGTTTGCTGTGCTAACAGCTTCTGCCCAAAAGGATAGTGGCAAATTAGCATCTGCAAGCAATGTTCTTGCTGATTCAATTAGGGATCTATTTTTCCTTTCAACTACCCCATTCTGTTGAGGAGTTCTAGGAGCTGAGAAGCAATGCCTGATACCTTCCTTCTCACAGAATTCTTGCATAAGAAGAGACTCAAACTCAGTGCCATGATCACTTCTGATCAATGCAACTACAGTAGAGTATTCAATCTGTATGCTCTTAAGAAAGTCTGTAAGAACTTTAAAGTTATCTGACTTTTCTCTCAAAAAGAATACCCAAGTGAATCTAGAGAAGTCATCTACAATAACTAGAGTGCAAGACTTCCCTCCTAAACTCTTTATTGCTATAGGTCCAAAAAGGTCCATATGTAGCAAAAATAAGATTCCAGGTGAATCACTTTTAGATAAGGATTTAAAACTATTTTTTGGTTTGCTTACCTAGCTGGCATGCCCTACATAAACCTTCTTTCTTATATGATCCTGATGGTAGACCTCTAACAAGATTATCTTTAGATAGTCTGGCAATTGTTCTAAGATTTACATGCCCTAATCTTTTATGCCATAATTCACTAGGTTTGTTTAGCTCATTAAACAGGCAAATTTCTGATTTAGAGGAATTGAAATTTACTAAATATATGTTACCCTGTCTAATACCTGATAAAACAATGACATTATCAGATGACTTGATAATGCATTCTGATTTATTAAAGGTTACCTGATAACCTTCATCACATAACTGAATTATGCTGATGAGGTTGTGCTTCAGACCCTTCACATAGGTGACTTCCTTGAATGTTACTGATCCAACCTTGATTTGACCAATGCCTTTGGTTTGACCATGGTTGGAGTCTCCAAAGATCACTTTGGGTCCAAGCTGTGCCTTGTAATTTTTCAGATTGGCCTTGTTTCCTGTCATATGCTTTGAGTAGCCACTGTCCAAGTACCATTTTTGATTTAATCTTGGATGGTCGTGTACCTGCAAAGACAAAAACATAAACTAGTTGTTTTTGACCCAGACTACCTTGGGTCCTTTTGTGTTACCACAGAATTCAGAAAAAAAATGACATTTCAGGCTGGTCCTTATAGCCTTGTGGATGATATCTCCTTGGAGGTATTATCCATTCAGTGAAAGGATTTTTAGTTTGTTTGGAATTAAGATTTCTAGTATTTCCTGTATAGTATTTGTTCGAGAAATTTGGATAAATTGGTCGACTATTGTTCATCTGATAACTATACTAAAAATCTGTTTTCAGACTTCGTCGAGCTCCGTTCGACAAATTTGAACCTTTTTGTCGATCTCCGTTCGACGAATTCTTTTGAATTCTTTTATCCTTAACACACTTGCTTGAAATATCTTTATTTCTTTTTGCAGCTTCTTTGCCTTTAGCAGAAATAAATTTTATAGGTGAGGAGAGGGTATTTCTCTTAATCAGAGATGGCTCACTTGATGAGGCACCCAGACCCAGTTTGTTATTATTAAGTCTAGCATTGACTAAGCTTGTGATGTCCATCAGTTTGATACTTCCCCCATTTAGGGATTCTTCAAATTTCTTGGCCTCAGAAAGTTTATTCTCAATGAGAACAATGTGTTCTCTGGAGGCAGCCAGATCTTTCTTAAGATTTGCATTTTCTTCACTCATCTTTTTCATTTCAGCTAACTTACATCTGAGTGAGATTATTTCTTTCTCAGAGTTAAGTAAGTCTGAGCAAAGGACTTTGAATTCAGCCTTGAATTCATCTGAAGTAAAATCAAAACCAGACATTACCTGATCTGCATCATTTTCTTCTTCTGATTCTGAATTTTCTTCATCAGATTTGCTGGCTGAGGCATTGATTGCCATCATGCAGAAGTTCTTTTCTTCTTCATCATCACTGGAGCCTGATGAAGATTCATATTGTGACTCACTGTCTGAGTCATAAATTGCCAGTAGACATTGGCTATTCTCTTTTGTTTCTTCTTCATCAGAAGAACCAGATGAAGATTCTGATTCAGATTCTGTTTCACTCCAGGATGTTGCTACAAATCCTCTTCCCTTCTTTTTGTGTGAGTGGGAGGAAGATTTGCTAGAACCTTTCCTTTCTTCCTTTTCTCTTTTTCTCTCCTTTCTGTCCTTTTTGTTTTGATTCTCTGGACATTCAGGAGCAATATGTCCTGGCTTCCTGCAACCAAAACATATAATTTCGTTAGAGTGATTTTTGTCATACCTTGGCTTGTCATAGCTTCTGGATGACTTCTTCTTGAAATCTTTCTTAGCCATATTATAGAATCTTTTGGCTATGAAGCTCATCAGCTCTTCTTTGGTAGGAGCTGGTCCTTCTTCTTCTGCAGCCTTGAAGGCTATGCTTTTCTCCTTCTTGAGTGCTGGGGATGAGGTGAATTCTTCAGCTTCCCTACTTTTGACGAGCTGCTCATAAGATTTGAGCTTGCCCAACAAGGCTTCAGTGGTGATCTCATTTAGGCTTCTGGCTTCTTTGATTGGCCAGATTCTGGAGTCCCATGTGCTGGGAAAGCACATAAGAATTTTGTCATTGATCTCTGTGAGTGAGATCACTTTGTCCAGAGACTTCAACTCATTTATTATGAGGCTGAGCCTATTGTACATATCAGCAACATTTTCTGATTCTCCCTTCTTGAAGTTCTCATATTGAGAGATCAGGTGAGATCTTCTATCTTCCCTTTCATCTGCTGAGCCTGCCACCATGTTGTTGAGAGATTCCCAGATTTCTTTTGCTGAGGTGCACTCAACTACTTTCTGGAATATGTCATCTGACATAGTTAGGGCCAGAATGTTCATGGCCTTTGCATCTGCATTTCTCTGCTTCTTCTGAGCCTCAGTCCACTCAGGAGGTGGAACATCATTGTTGTCTGTTGTTGCAGTAGTGCTGGTTGTTGCTGTAGGTGCTGGAGGTCCTGTAAGAATAACATTGAAAATCTCCTCATCAATAGAGTTTATATAAAGCCTAATCCTTGCTTTCCATAGTGCAAACTTATTGAGATTGCACATAGGAGGTCTTGTGCTAGAATATTCCTTGTTTTGTGCCATGAGTTTTGAATGATATAAAATTCTTAGATAAAGAAGCTCTTAGACAAATTAAGATATGGTTGATCTTTGTGATTCAGATGTTAGTCTGTAAAGAATCAACCCTCCTCTGATACCAATTGAAAGTGGAGGTTAGATCTTAAGTTACTTTAGAGGGGGGGGGGGGGGGTGAATAGAGTATTAAAACTTTTCCTTAGTTTTTATAGCGGAATTAAAATAGTATTATATATAGGTGTAAGCTGTGTGAGAATTATATAAACAAAAAATTAAGTAAATGTAATCACAAAACAAACAGCACAAGCACAGAAAATAATCAAACACAGAAGACACAAGGAGCTATAGTAGTTCCCCAATAAATCTGGGTACGTCTACTCTTCTACCACCTTTGGTAGGAATCCACTAGGAGGTTGTTGATAAGGTGCCCTCACACCAGGTGAGCTGTTGATAAGGTGCTCTAACCAAACTGCAGGTTTTTGAAAAGGTGCCCTGTCACCGAGATTAACTTTTAAAGGGAGTTAAAACCCTGTACAAGAGAGGTAAGAAAGAGTTTATAGTATTCTTCTCTGTCAAGATGCTGAGAGAAGGCTCTAGTGGATGTTGTTGTAAAGCTCCCCCTGTCAGATTGAAGTGTTTGACAGAAGATGAAGAAGCTTTTTCTTGAAAACAAAAATCTCCTGTAGCAGATTGATCTGGAAGAACAAGTTCTTCAGATTGCTTGTTGCTCTTTTAGAAGATCTGAGTTTGCAGCAGATTCTGAGTGAATGCTCTTGAGGATGATGTTCTCAGAAGTTTTGTGATGCTTGTAGAAGAAGATTAAGAAAATACTTTCTGAGATGTCTATGTATATCTTCTTCTTCTTCTTCTTTAAGCTATATATATATCCTTTTTATTCTGTAATAGAACGACGTTTGAATTCTGTCGATTCAAACGATTTTGGCAGGTCCTTTTATTTTTGACTGTGAAAAGATTCCTTTTCATTAAATGTCAACGACTATTGCTGCCTTGGAAAAAGGAAAGAAGAGAATATATTAACTGAGTTTAATATCCTTCCTTATCTGTCAGAATACGTCCAAAGGATATTAAATAGATCCGTTATATTCGTCGTTTTGCTGTTAGAATATAGTTAATAACAAATCTGGGCTTCAATAAATGATCTGTCGAACGCTGGCTACAATCTGTCGAGCGCTGTCCAGAGGATGTTGAACGCTGGCTGGAAAACTGTCGAGCGCTGTTCAAAAAATGTCGAACGCTGGCTGGAGAACTGTCGAGCGCTGTTCAGAAAATGTTGAACGCTGGCTGGAGAACTGTCGAGCGCTGTTCAGAAAATGTTGAATGCTGGCTGGAGAACTGTCGAGCGCTGTCAACAAAAACTGTCGAACGCTGGGAGCCATCTGTCGAGCACTGCTAGCCATTTGTCGAGCGCTGGGAACCTTAGATTTAATTTTAAGTTCTAGCTAATTTATCAGCCTACAGACTTGACCCTTAAACTATACAATGGGGTCAACTGATCCTAATCAGTACATAGTGATCCTAGCCCAAAACAGTAAAAGGGTTGTTCCAACAAATATTACTAAAATAGGATACCCGATCTTCTTCTGTGGATGCTTCCAAAGCCATCAAGCAAGTTTCTTCAGCACTAGTCTCCTATTCACTTTCTGAAGAAGAGTTGGATTCAGATTCAGTATCACTCCAAGTTTCAGCAATGAAACCTTCACCTTTCTTATCCTTCTTCTTGAAGGATTACTTCTTATTCTCCTTCTTGTGAGCTTTTTCTTTTTTATTATCAGGACACTCTAGTGTTATGTGTCCTGGCTTTCTGCAAGCATAACATGTAATCTCCTTATTAAGAATCTTGTCAAATTTGGGCTTGCTTGAGCTCCTTTCTCTCCTTCTTGAGTCCTCAAAATTGACCCATCTTCTGATTCTTCTTGTTAGGAGATTGAACATTTCCTCTTCAGTGTTGGAAGACTCTCCATCAGATGCCTTCAATGTGATTGATCTCTTTTTTGATGGAGTTGAGGATTTCTCCTTGGCTTCAGATTCAGCCTTACTTTTGAGAAGTAGCTCATAGGACTTCAATTTTCCAAGTAAGAAATCAGTGGTGATCTCCTTGCGGCATCTAGATTCTCTTATAGCCCAAATTCTTGAATCCCATGTGCTAGGGAAGCATGCGAGGAGCTTGTCATTCATCTCAGTTAGATAAATATTTTTATCTAAGTCATTCAATTCACTCACTATCATGCTGAATCTTACATACATTTTAGCAACACTTTCATCAGTTTTCTTCTGGAAATTCTCATATTGAGATATGAGAAGGGATCTTCTATCCTTTCTTTCATCAAAATTTTCTTCCACAATTCTTGATAGAGATTCTCTTTATATTTGATAGTGATTCATTCACTCACTTAGTTTGATAACCTACATGTGTTTTTAATCTTAGTCTTGCATAATTGTGTACTATAATAACATAATAATTAAAATGCATAAATAAATTACCTACACAACATTGAATTATTTTTGCAATTCTTTGTCTTTTTATGCACTTTTTAATTGAGAAATGTGGTTTAAAATTAAAATTCAAAGTTTGCAAAACAAGTGAATTCAGAGTCTTTAGTCAATAAGATAAAAATCAAATAAAATATATGACAAGGATACTCCACCAAGCACTACTCACCCTTCTGATAAGTCTTAATGAGCATTGTGAGATTGAACACCTTAGAAAGAATTATAAAGTGTCTTGTGCGAACTATTTGATTCACCACTTCTCTTAGTACACTAGATCACAAAATTAAATTAAAATAAAAAAGAATAAATGTGATCCCACAAACACTACTTCATACCCTGATAAGTCTTAATGAGCATTGTGTGTGCAAAGCACCTTGGTAGTTATACTTTTTATTTTTTATGTGCATTGAAATTTTGTAGAAGTAACATTATTTGGGTTTTTTAATGTTGTGTTTATTTCATTATATATGTCATGTGTTTTAATTAATACGCTTGTATTTTTTTATTAAACAATTTTTGTACACATCATTATCTTATATAAAACTTCCACTCATGAGAATTGGATCATAATGCACACCTACATGATTCTCTAAAAACTTTAGTAAATGCACTAGATAGCAAAGCATATCCACTACAATGTTTCATTAGACTTGACTTGCAAATTAGTGTACACTGTAGGTGGTATCTCTTCTTGATATTCCTCAATCATGCTTACATTGTGTAATAAAATAACATTTCTTAGACTTCACATGAAAACATTTTCTATTTCAATTTCACGCATTTTTATATGCTACTAATGGTCTAAAAAAGATATTTATTTTTAAAAGTGCTAATTATATTTATTCTGTAGTGCTTACTACTTATACTTGATAATTATTATTTATTTTCTCAACAAGTGGCACTTATAAATTAAAATTCTTTTCTTCTCTACATAGAATACTATCAAAGCATATTGCTAAATCTCAACCCCGCCCATTTTGATAATATCAAAGGGGGAGAGCAAGTTCATGAGTCAACTAGTCATCTAGGGGGAGATCACTTGTAGGGAGAGATATAGTTCACGTTGATAGGGGAGCACATATATAGGGGGAGTCATACTGAACTATATGCTTACACGATAATTCTTGATTAACTCTACCTGTTTTACCTATTCATGCTATATGAGTATATTGCATTATACAATACCACAATGTATCTCCCATGAACGAGATTTGTTATTATCAAAAGGAGGAGTTTGTTGAAACATGCATTATGTATCTCTCAGGTTTGATAATAACAAATCCCAAGTTATATTTGATCACCTCTATTTTGGGTATAGTATGCAGGTTTATAGGTGTGCAGACTTATAGGACATACAATATTTAAGAGCTATCGTCGGCGTTAACGATACCTCCAGGCGCTAGCTCCTTTAATATTTATCGACTGCAGACAGAGCCCTGTGGATATCGACTAAAATGCTTTTGTTGATTAGAAGACATATCGACTAGACTGCATTTGTCGACTGGAGGGCATATCGACTAGACAAAGCTACCACCACATTAGTGATACCACATGGCGCTAGCTCCTTTAGTATTTGTCTACTGCATACAGGGCCTGGTGGATGTTGACTGGAAGGCATAATGACCAGACCAGCCATATGACAACCTCTACGCGTTAGTGGTAATGTGTCATGCTACCTCGAAGTAGAAGAACAACTAGCAAGATGTTTTGAACACAAGACTAACGGGAACAATGAGGCAAAAATGGAAAGTACCTAATGCGACACTGTAGCTTAGCGCGACGCGGTAGGTGTTGCCTAAAATAAAGAATGCCAAAAATGAAGATGCCTTATATGCTGCGATCCGTGTGCCTACGGTTGCCTAATAAGTTATTGCACGATGGTAGCCTACCGCTGGCGGTAGCCTACTGTACGCGGTTGCTTAATTTAACTCCATATAAAAGTGTGTTTCTTTCTCTTTGGACATACACACGAGAATATGGTTTCCACACCATTTCTGGACGAAGGAGCCACTGTCCAAGGAGAAAGGAAGACAACTTTTACCCTCTCAAGCAAGGAAGAAGATTTCCATAGAGCGCGAATGAGAATGTGAATCTAAAGACGATCGAGCGCACAAAGGACGATAATCAAAAGCGTCGACTGCTCACCGCCTCCGGAGACAATATTTGAGGGAGCATGCTTTTCTTTCTAGATCTATTATTTCATCTTTGTATTCTTTTGTCTTCTATTTTGTTGTTTCTTATGACGTGAAGAAATCGTCTGGGGAGGACGTTAGATTCAGGGGAGGATTCTGTGAGAAATCATCCGGGGAGCATGTCTAGACTGGGTAGGTCTTGCGGGGGCTCGAAGTCCTTCTAGGGGAGATGGGAGAGAGCCAACGAGTCCTCGGGGGGGGGGGGGGGGGGGGGGGGGGTCGATATAGAAAACCCAAAGTTTTTTTATTCATCGCCTTCAATCTCCTGCGTCAAGGAGATCAATATTTTGTAATTGTAATCTTCACTTTAATCTCCTAATGAAATTGTGTTTACTTATTTTGATGATTGTGTGCAATCTCTGGTTTATTGTGAAAGTTGATTCTTATCTGAAATCACAATCACATGAACACTGAAATGATCACCCATGAGAATCAAATGAAGTTAACTCACAAGAATACAGTCTCTGGGAGATACCGTCGGTGGTAACCCTACTGCCCCACGCTAGCTTTCAGAGAACATATTTCTCCAGCATAAATTTTTAAAAACTCGTATTATTGTTGCGAACCTTATTCACCCCCTTCTAAGGTTGGCCACAGATCCAACAGATAATCATGATGAAACTTCGAGGAAAGTATAAAAAATATAATCATGAAAATTGGGGAATAGTCACGTGATAGAATCATTCAACACATATTGAAAGAATTATGTTCCATAAAACTATGAAATGTTTGAGCTAGAGATTTAGGTTTTATGAACTAAAATCATTAACATTAGAGCAAGATCTTTAGGATTCATCATGCAACTTGTTAGTTTTTTAGTTTCATAGTAAGATTGGACAACATAATGTATGCAAAATCAAGAGATAGAGACTACGACGTTAAAGGATTTGAAAGATAAACATAGAGACATTGTAGTAATCATGACAAGTAATCTAGAACTTTTACATACAATGTAAAAATATTAAATAGTACTTATGGTAAATTCTTATGTGTGAAAGTGTTATATGAAACAATGAAGTGAACATAATTGCAAAACATCAAGATTAATACACCATGAAATAATCAAGAATACACATCAATATGCAATGAATTGCACACTAACATAATTATCATGCAAGTAAAATCACTTCCACACACACATATATATCTATCTATCTATATATCTATATATATAAGTGTTACTACCAAGATGTTTCTCACACAATGTTGTTTAAGACTTATCAGGGAAACAAAGTATTGTTTGGTGGATCACAATATATTAGAAATAGATTTCAACATTGTTAATTGACCCGGGTACTAAAGAGAAGTGAATGTAGTCATTGCAATTTTTTTGCACAAAATAAAACTCAAATCAAGTTGCTCAACCTTACAATGCTTATAAAGACTTATCAAGAAGAGTAGTGCTTGTGGATTTCCTTTTCATTATTCTTTATTGCATTTTTATAACATGAATAAGGACCCATAGTTTATCAAAATCTTCCTACATATACAAATACATTTTCACTTGTCACACATATAAAAAATAAAACACACTTATCTTAAATTAGTGTAGGAATATCCATGGATCGTATGAAGACAATCTGATGGAGTGTTGATGATTTATCCAAGCATAATTAATTATGTTATAACAAAAATACTACATATGCATGCAAAAAGATTATGATCATGAATAACAATAGTGATGAGTGATATGTGTGATTAACATTATTTCAAGTAAATACTCACATATACATAGAGGCATGCATAAACATCTTGTGACAACTTCCTACACTATGTTATGCTTCAAAAAAGATTAACTTACATGAAATATATTTACAATGGACACTAAGTTTAAGTAATGTAAATCAAACATTATAGTGATCTCAAGAATTAATATATATACATCATGCTAGATGTATCATTATAGCTTAATCATTTTTATGGGATTTTATGCTTTTGAAAACAAACAAAAAAAGAACACAACCAAAAAATAAAAATATATTTGTTGTTTTTAGAATTATTTGATTTTTTATGTTTTAATAATAAAAATAGGATATGTTGGGAAAAACTCCTTTTGATTTAACTTAACAAATTATCTATAGGTGATTTTACTTCCTAGGAGTATTACCCTCATTGTATAGAAATGGTCAATTGGTCATTAGATGTCTTAAGATGTCACACTCACCTTGGAGTGTCAAGGCTAGGTCAAGATAATCACAAAGTCAGCTAAGTTAAGACTTGCGTCGAATGAAAGTCGACAAAACTTCGAGTTGATGTCGACGCAACTCTGACAAGAAGTCCAAGCAACTTAATCAGCCCATCGAAGTATAAGTCAAGTCGACGCAACATCAAAATGGACTCGGCGTAGTAAGAAGAGCTTGTCGAAGCCATCAGTGAAGTCGACACAACTTCTATTTCAACTCGACGCAGAAGATAAAGTCCAAGTTCAAGCTTCCAACTCGACGAATATGTCGAGAAGTTTTCAACGTGACGTTGACATCTGAGTTCATTCAGAGCTGAGAACTATTTCGAAGCCACTTCAATAAGAACTCAGAGGTGCGTCGATAAGAAGGAAGTCAATTCGACGCAACGTCAACATCTGAGTTCAGTCAGAGCTAAGAAGGATTTCGAAGCTACTAATACAAGAACTCAAAGGTGCATCGATAAGAAAGAAATTCTATTCGACGCTGCGTCGAATACAGTCTAAAAAGGAAGCTTTCTCTGTTGTCCTTTTAACACCTTTTCATAAGGAACACAAAGCTAAAGACAGTTCTCTAACGGCTCGTTTATTGCCAAGAATGGAATGGAGTATTCCAGGACACATCCAAAATATTCTTGGAAGGTATTCAAATCTGATGGATGGGTCAGGATCAAAAGAAGAAAGGTAAATCAAATGTCCAATAAGAGTTCCTTTTCAGGACATCCTAAAAGGAGAAAGAAATTCAAATACCAATTATATAGAATAAGTATGCTGAAGAGGAGAGGAAAATTAGTACATTGATTATTATTATTATTCATCTGTCAAAAAGGGTTCTTCTTCTTCCTCCTTCAACCCTAAGACAGAAAACAAGTGCTTTCTCTGCACAGGAAAAGAAAAAGCTGCTCCCTCTTCTTTATCACATAGCAACTAGTTTACAAGAAGTGGATGAAGCAAATAATCCTTGCAATCATCACAATCATAAGAAAGGGTTCGTCATATACAGATCCAGTGAAAATCAGAAGCTGCAGTTGTTGAGAAATTGCTTCTGAAGAATTCTGAGAGCAGAATTCTATTCCCCCTCTTCTTTCTTTCTTCTCCTTTATTCTTCAACTGTAAAAGAGTTTTATTAATCCCTCTTTCAAAGGATTCAATGGTTTTAAGAGTCTTCTTATCAAAAGACTCAGTGGTTCTAAGAGTCTCCTTATCAAAAGACTCAGGCACAGGTTGTACAATTCTACCAGGGAGGTAGAAGAGAGGAGTACCCACATTTTGGGGAACCTCTATAAAAATTTCTGTGTCCTATGTGTGTTGATTTTCTGTGCTGTCCCTATTTCATTTTTGTGTGTTTTGATTTCCTACAATTTATGTTTTCTTTACTCTGTCTATTGAATTGTTGATTGCATAATACTTAGAGTTTTTATTGTGTGTACATAATTAAGGTAAAAAATATTTAAAACTCTATTCACCCCCTCTAGAGAATACTGAGAGGCACAATGTGCACTTTCAGGATAAAATAAGAAAGTCTAGTATAAAGAAAAACATGAGCTGCTACAAAGATTAGTAAAGTCCCAAAATAGTAAGAAATCCTCTATAGTAGGTAAATGAACAAAATAAAAGCAAAAAACATAGAATTTTGAATGTTACTGTTGGCGGAACCTGCTATCATCTGGCGGTTCGTGTTAAACAGAGAATTCAAGATAGATTGAATAGTATACTTGGCATAAACCATCACGTATAGCTATACTCATAGAAAGTTAAACTAAAATGCTGCAATGAACTCATCAAGTGTAGTGATAAGCATTTTTTTATTTAAAACAAGCTCTTATGATAGTGTAACATAATAATTTTTCATATAAATCAATTATATGATCATTAGACATGAATATCATCACAATATAGAAGTGATCAACAAACTAATTAACATGATAAATCATCAAGGCAAACACACAAAGGAGTCACTAGTCATGATAGAAGAAACAAATTTATATAATTTGGTTTCCAAGCGATGGCAAGTTTATTTGTAATTTTCATTTATCAAATGCAAATATGAAAACCAAACATACAACAACAAAAGATTAAAATTAACAATGATCAATATTTAAAATAAAGATAACTGAAGGATAATATTTTTTTTTACTTAGTGTATGAAATACAAATATGCAAAACCAATATTGTTGTGTTTTTCATGATCATGAAAGCTTAAAAATAAAAAAAGTAAGCAACCAAATTCAAAATGTGAAGTGAAAAAAATTCTTAACTCCAATAAGAACGAGTTACAACACATGAGATAAGAAGATTTATGATAAGCGATAAATCATACTTGATGGAATAAATTCCAATAAATATTCATGCAAATTAGATAGTCTAATAATCAAATATCAAAATACATGAAATGAACATTGAAAGTGCACAATGAGTACTCTGCGTATTTTCTAGAGGGGAGGGTGAATAGAGTTTTACAACTTTACTATAAAATATGCATAAAACAATAAATTTTTTCTAACAACTATGCATACAGAATTCCAATCCAGAATAAAATAAACACCGAATTGCAGAAATAAAGAATGGACAGCTGATGCGCCATTTCAGCACTGCTAATTAGCAAGCATGAAATGCGATACGACGACAGTGCACCGGTCGCTCAAGTAATAAAATTGGGAGGAACTCCCCGAATATCGTTCTCAAAGGACCGCAAGTTGGGTAGTATGATTTGCTCAAACTGGAAATTAGTTAAAAGGATAACTAAGTAACAACAGGGGGGGGGGGGGGGTTGTGATTTGGGTTCCTATTCTATTGCAAAATGAAGAGAAATACGGGTCGAAAAGCACCGCTTCGCAATGTGTGGGTGAGTGCAACGGCCGCGATGCCGCGCTTCGGTAAGCGGGTGGAGTGGCCACAGTGCGAGGTTTTGTGAGGGTCGTATTCACCTCTTCGCTAACATCACCACTAACAATCGCTAGGTGGCTTCACGCACAAACAACCTAGGCCATCACAACAACAAAAAGGGCTATTCTTGCCACCACATCATCATTGCACATGAACACAAGCAAAAATACATAATATTAACCTAACATGTGTTCATACAACATAATCTGGCCACCTGCATACAGAAATCCGGCCACCTGCATACAAGATAAAATAGCTGGGAATACACCTCCAGCACCAGATAAACATAGAGAAATGGAAGGGGAGCACCATGTGCTTACCCCCAATAATAAGGAGCGCAAATGCACACCGAAACGGGCCTAAGAGTGCACCTAGCAAGGAATAACAAATATGAAGGAAAACATGCCTAAAGTGTAGTGCATAGACTAGATAATCAGCCCAGATGAGTCCATAAATGTGTATATAAATGGGACTCATCACACCCCCAGACTTAACCATTTGCACGTCTCGGGCAAACTACTCAGCTCTCCGACGGAACAATTGGATGTTAGCGTGAGTTTGAGCGGTAGAGACCTATGCGAAGTCGCGTGCGCACGTGCATAGAAATACATTAGAACAGAATTAAACTCAAAATTATATCTAACTATTTTTAGAACAGTAGTTCGAAATTTACTTTACTTGGATGGTGAATCCCGGTGAATCTTTCAGTCACGCAAAAGTGAAAATAGCGTGACTAATGAGTAGAGTATTACTCGAATCGAAGCTCGGGACAAACTCCTAAGAAATCCATCAAAGTCTGTGTCCATAGGCTTGCACGTTCGCACTCTCTCTACTGCATAAGACGACTCGTATCTAAAATCAATAGGACTTATGGGTTAGGATTGGGCTTAGGTTGAGTTTAGGCTAGGTAAGTAGAAGGACGATGAGAATCACATTCAACACAACCTGAGCACTCAAGAAAATTACAATCACCAATACAATATTTTCAAGAATTATACAACACCCCCAGACTTCAACTAAACACTAGGTGCGTGCTTAACCAAATATAAATTGAATTTGTCGAGAGAATATTATTTTTGCACAACTATATTTTTTTTCTTTTCTATTCATTCTTTTCTTTTCTCTTTTCGACAAAATAACTTTTGTATGCTCAATAAAATGGCTCCTTTAGCTAATTCAAATCTGCCATGCACAACAAAGATGACACCAAATGCGATTGAAAAAGAAATTTCTTTCAGCTCAAAGGTTGGTGCGAAAGTAGGTTCGGCCATATGGCTTTGGTGAAATTTTAGTGGAGCTAAACAAGGAGGAAAGGTAGGCTCAAGTGGGCTTGCAACGGTGATTACGTAGGTAAGGATTTCAAAAGAACAAAATGGATCAAGAAATGGCCTATATCACATTTTATAACGGGTACTTTCAACGCAATCGTTTCAAGAGTCGCCTAGTGCAAGTTCTAGCCACCGAGAAAGGTTATCCTTCCTTCCGACCCTAGTAATAAGCTACTACTAGTCTAGCTACACTCGACCTTATGCTGCCGTTGGATTCACCGGATTCACCACTAAAGTAAAATAAATTGCAGCTACTATAATAGAAATAATTAAATTATAACTCTGAATTTTATTCTACTCTAATTGAATTTCTAGGCGTGACGGGGGCACTTGACTAGAGCACTACTCGAGTCAACGTTTTTCTCTACTCCTCACTCATACGCTAACAATCCAATTCTTACGAGCGGGGAACCTCGCAGCGATACCCAAAAAGCACGCGTGATCAAGTGCGCGTGAACTAGGTGCAAGTGCATGCAATATGTGCAACGAAATACAAATCCTAACTCAGCACATTCTAACATGTCATGCAAAGTTTGTGCACGTGCACTGATCACTCTCTCCCCCAGACTTGATCGAAACCAACTAGAATAAACAATTCAAAAATAAGTAGGAAAGGGGTAGAGTTGACCTATGCTCATAGAAGAGCATGCCAGAAGTGCGGTAGTTCCAACATTAAATTTTTCACTTTCCTCATCCTCCACGCGAGAGCTTCCACCTATGATGTTAGCAAAAAGGCAATAACAAAACATAAAAGGAATTAAAAGGCAAACAGAACCAGGTGGTTCCCATGGGTTGTCTCCCAAGAAGCCCTTTTGTTTAACGTCCTTAAAGGTGGACAAAATACCTGTATTAAGCATTGTTCACAGAGCAGAAAATTTGGAGAAAAGTTTCACAAACGCAGATCACAGCATAAGAAAAGAACATCAGTTATACGTGCTTTTGTAGTGCAAGTCTCCAGTGGCTCGTAGGATGGAGGTGAAAGCTTTAGGGCCAAAATTGGTGTTACCCAATTTTTCCCTAGCCTCTGCCATCTTGCCACTGAAAGCAGTGGAGCGTGCACCACACAATTTTCTTTCTTGTTTCAGTTTCTCCACGGTAGGAGAGCGTCAGTGTTGGTAGTCGTCAGATTTTCCCACCTTGGTGGTGGGTGGCATCACTCCCGTTACCGCAGTGGCAACTGGGTCAGCCCAAGAGACCGACTGTTTAAGAAGCTTAATACAAGATTTCTTGTTAAATAAAAATGGGACATTGTCCCGAGTTAAGTTCTGCTTAGCGGGTTCAGAAACGAGGCTCTCCTTCCTCTCCGGGTCACATTCCTTTTGCAAATCTACTTCTTCTTCTTTTTCGCATGATTGCTTCTCATCCTTTTCTTCTTCCGAAGATGCTATTTCAACCCTGATTCCTGCATCACTAAGAGATTTATCAGAAATACTTTGGGGAGAGCGAGACAATGTTTCAGTCACAATCTTGGGGCAAGTAGGAATGACAACTCTCCCAGCAGAGAAATCCAAAGTGACACCACTCTCTTTCAAGAACGGCACTCCCAAGATGGGGATAAATTTATTCTCCTGGGGTCCCAATACTTGAAAGTCAGAGACCACCACCGTGCCCTCAACCATGACTTCAACATTCTTCACTTCTCCCTCCGATTGAATAAGGGTCCCATTAGCAAGCACAAAAGACTTCCGATCATCCGTGTTCATTTTGAGTTGCAATTTAGCAACGTCTTGCAATGCAAGGACGTTGCAGGATGAACCGGAGTCACATAGGGCAGCAGTTTGGAAATTATTAATAGAACAAGTGATTACTAATTCACTTGGGTTAACCACTTCCGTGTCGGTAAGACTCTTCCCTTGATTGATAGGATTTTTTTCCGTATTGCTGGGAAGGGCCCCTTGCGAACGCTCGGTTAACAATTGAGCCAATTGGCCCAATTACGTCTCCAAGCTTTGCATGGACGCGGTTTGGTTAACCATATTCGAGTTCGCGGCATGCATAAACCTTTCCATCATTTCCTCAAGGTTGCTCTTCTTAGGAGTTGGAGCACCTTGATTATAACTCGGTTGAGGCGGCCGCGGTTGGCTGCCGGAGTCTTGAGCATCGAATTGATGCGAACCCCCTTGCCATCGTTGGCCTGGAATGTTTTGTTTCCATGAGAAGTTCGGATGACTTCTCACGCCCGAGTTATAGGTATTATTAAACGGTGCTCCATGATTTTGATCATTAATGTAATTAACGCTTTCGTCAAAAGAGACTTCGGTAGGTTGCTCACCTGTGGGGCACTCATATGCATGATGCCCTGGGTTTCCCAACCTTGACATGAGATCATCATTACTGAGGCCGAAGGGATGGTAGGCCTCTTTAGCAGCATGGTACTTTCAGCAGGTACACCAGACGTGTTCACCTCAAAGAGTCCCCGAGCGTTCCTTGGAGCGTTTCTTCCAGCAGTCCAAAAGGAGCTATGAATGGCAGTGTCTTGGACGATTCGTAATGCCTCTTCGGGGGTGTGGTTCATCAAAGTTCCACCTGCAGCAGCATCAATCATGGCCCTGTAGTTAGGCTCAATAACAAAATAAAAATTTTCTACTATGGTCCATGGTTGCAGCTCATGCTGGGGACATTTCCTGAGAAGGTTCATGAACCTCTCCCAAGCTTCTGAGAGAGCCTCCTGAACAAGCTGTTGGAAGGTTGCAATTTCCCTCCGCAAGTTTACAACTTTATCGACAGGATGGAACTTCGCCAGAAATTTTTCTTGCAGAGCGTCCCAAGTGGTAGCTGTGCCATGTGGTATCGTGTGGAGCCACGCCTTTGCTTTGTCACGTAGAGAGAAAGGGAACAACCCGAGCTTCACCGTCTCGTCAGCCAGCCCTGCGTACCGAAATGTCCTGCAGATTTCTGCGAATTCAACCAAGTGAAGATGGGTGTCTTCACTGGCTAACCCAGAGAATTGGGCCTGGTTGCGGATCATGTTCAGGATGGCCGGCTTTATCTCAAAGTTGTTGTTGGTGATAGCCGGGCCAAATCCAGGGTACACACTCCCAACAGTGGGTATAGTGTAATCTCTCATAGTCCTGGGTCGTGGCCTAGCCACTTCATTCTCGTCAGCTACCTGACCCACGACCGGTACATTTCTCACTCCAGGTTCAGCCTGATTTCCATTAACATCCATGGTGACAGCAGCACGGAGACGCGCCCGGAGGGTACGCTATATTTCAGGGTTAAATGCTGCACACTCACCGGGATCTCTTCTATGCATACACCCTCTTCAACACAAAAGAAGATAATAAAAAAAAAACCTTAAAACGAATTTCCAAAGAAAAACAAATTATACACGCTTGCAGTCCCCGACAACGGCGCCAAAAACTTGATGCGCCATTTCAGCACTGCTAATTAGCAAGCACGAAATGCGATACGACGGTAGTGCATCGATCGCTCAAGTAATAAAATTGGGAGGAACTCCCTGAATATCGTTCTCAAAGGACCGCAAGTTGGTTAGTATGATTTGCTCAAACCGGAAATTAGTTAAAAGGATAACTAAGTAACAAGGGGGGGGGGGGGGGGGGGGTTGTGATTTGGGTTCCTATGCTATTGCAAAATGAAGAGAAATGCGGGTCAAAAAGCACCGCTTCGTAAGGTGTGGGTGAGTGCAGCGGCCGCGATGTCGCGCTTCAGTAAGCGGGTGGAGTGGCCACAGTGCGAGGTTTGTGAGGGTCGTATTCACCTCTTCGCTAACATCACCACTAGCAATCGCTAGGTGGCTTCACGCACAAACAACCTAGGCCATCACAACAACAAAAAGGGTTATTCTTGCCACCACATCATCATTGCACATGAACACAAGCAAAAATACATAATATTAACCTAACATGTGTTCATACAACAACACAAAGAAAGTACAAGCATCAAGGGTTAGAGAGGAACACAAAGAAGATGTCACCGCATCTTGGGTTCTCGGCCGGAATGAGAGGTTGTTGGGCTCTCTCCGGGCTCGGCCCTCAGATGGTGTGCTAACTCGAAGGAGGCTGTCACTGCTCCAACGATCTTCAGCGCTTCTATGGTCTCCTCGGCGAGGAATGCTTGAGCTAGTGGCGGAGAAAGCTTGCAAATGCTCCCGGATGGAGGAATAATGAAGGAGATCGCCGGAGAAGGTCTCCTCTTGTCTCCTACGGTGGAAGGGGTGATAATGGAGGGATTCCCGGCTTTTCCCGCGAGGGGGATCGAGCTCTCCATCTCTCCTCCGATGGCAGCATCAATTCCTGCTTTAAATACTAAACAGGCAGAATTTTGGTCACGCACGGTCGAACACACGACTGTGCGTTGCCCGTGCGTTAATTAAAGATAAAAGTTGGCGTGAAGAAGAAGTTGCGCCGCCCGTGTGATTTACTCACGCACGGGCAAATCCGCCCGTGCGTTAAAACGCACGGGCAAATCCGCCCGTGCGTTAAAACGCACGGGTAAATTCAGAAATAGCTAAAAATAGAAGAAACAGGAGGCCGTGCGTTTTACTCACGCACGGGTGATTCCGCCCGTGCGTCAAAACGCACGAGTAAATTTAGACCGATCGTTTTCTGCCCAGATCAGAGCGCACGATCGCAACAGCCCGTGCGTCAAGGAAAATGCACGACCGTGCGTTTCACACAGTCATGAATTCTGGGAGAAAACTAGATACAAGATAATCCGGCCACCTGCATACAAGATAAAATAGTTGGGAATACACCTCCAGCACCAGATAAACATAGAGAAATGGAAGGGGAGCACCATGTGCTTACCCCCAATAACAAGGAGCGTAAATGCACACCGAAATGGGCCTAAGAGTGTACCTAGCAAGGAATAACAAATATGAATGAAAACATGCCTAAAGTGTAGTGCATAGACTAGATAATCGGCCCAGATGAGTCTATAAATGTGTATATAAATGGGACTCATCAACAACATAGAAAATTCACAGCACAAATTGAGAAAAGATCTATAGTTGTTTCCCAAAATATAAGTACTCCACTCTTCTACCACCTTGGTAGGAATACACTATCCAGTGCCCGAGTCTTTTAATAGGGAGACTCATAGAACCAGGGTCTGAGTCTTTTGTTAAGGAGACTCTTAGAACCAAGCTAGATCTTTTGATAAGGAGATATTGAGCCAAGGTCTGAGTCTTTTGTTAAGGAGACTCTTAGAACCAAGCTAGATCTTTTGATAAAGAGATCTTAAACAGCTGAATCCTTTAAAGAGAGATTATAATGACTCTTCACTAAGTTTACAATAAATAAAGAAAGAATAAAGAAGAAGAAGAGAAGATGATTCTTCTTATTGAATCCTCCTGCAATAGTCACTGAGGATTCAAGCACTTAGTGTTTGTATGGATTTCTATTCAGTAGATAAATCCTTGCTTGAGAGAGAGATGCAAGGATTGTGAAATTCCAGATCCTGAAGATGATCTCTATGTATCTGTATGCTTCTTGCTGTGAGAGGAAGATGAAGAAGAAGCCTTGCTGTGTTGTTCAGTATAGAAATCTGTTCTATCTTTTCTGTAAAAAAAACCAGAGAGCTGAGGGAAGAACATACATGCTTGTTGTGTGCAGATTCTTCTTGTTGTCTATCTTCTTTTGTATATTTATTCTTCTATTGAATAATGATGAATTACTTTCCTCTTCTGTTATTTCCCTAATAGGAATGTCCAAGAGGTAGTATTATTCTCTTTCCATTTTTTGTTGACAGCCCATCCAAATACTTTTTGAATAACTTCCAAATATATCTTTATTGTATCTCTGGAATCCTTCTTTACCTTCTTGATTATGAATGACCCATTATAATTCAAATAACTTCCATTTATAACCTCCGAATAAGCTTCAAAATAGAATACATGAAGTATTATTCTAATTCTATGTCTGTATTCGACATTGTGTCGAATACATTTGCCTTCTTATCGACGCACCTCTGAGTTCTAATAGAAGCTGCTTTGACATCTTCCTCAACTTTGAAATGAACTCAAATATCGACATTGCGTCGAGTCCTTATCAACATATCCATCGAGATGGAGACCTAGACTTTGAGCTCTTCCTTCTCCGTCGAATGTAATTTGAAGTTGTGTCGACTTCAAATGTTGCTTTGACCAACTCTGCCTTTTGCATCGAATACATTTTGATGTTGCATCGACTTCAACTGATATATTGACTACTAGTCTGAGTTATCCTTACTTCTATTCAAAGTTACTTCGACTTTAAGTCGAAGCTGCATCGACTTCTAGTCGACACAGAATTAACTCTACTGAATTTTTGCACTCTTTTGGACTGGTCTTTGACACCCTAATATGAGTGTGACATCCTAGGACATCTAATGACCATATTACCTTCACTATACAACATGGGTAATGAATCATAGATGATGAAATCACTTTTACATAATTTGTAAGATAAATCCAGAGGATTTTAGCAGTCAACTCATTTTTCTCAACCAGGTCAAGCTCTTCTGAATCTGGATCTGGCACTATGAATGTTGACTGTGGGTACCAGGAGTTGGAGCTGTCTTAAAAACAATCTTTTTCTTCTTTTTGCTTGGCTGATCTTCTATGTCTTGATTACATCCAAAACCTCTTTTGTCAAGTTGTCTTTTGCCTTTCAGGATTTTATCTTGAGGGTTCTTGGCAACATATTTTGAAGGGTTAAATAAAGTACTTGGGATTTGGATTGCCTCTTTTATTTACTCTTCTTCCACAACATCTTTCCCTTTTTTCAGTCTTTTAATGAATTTCCTTCTCTTCTCTTCAACTTCTCTTTGAGATGCCTCATATTCATATTGCTCTCTTTCTCTACTCTCTTCAAAGACTTTCTCAAGAATTGGGTCAGTATACAATTTCATCTGATTTTCAAGTATTTGAATTTTCACATATGTTTTGTTGTATGACCTGTCCTCTTTGTACTGGTTTCTCTATTTCTTTGTGTACCTTTCCCAGATAGGCCTGTTTCTCCCATATGCCCTTCCTCTAAATGTGTTTCTTCCTTTGACTATGTCTCTTCCTCTGAATGTGTCCATTTGTCTGGGGGTTGATGCTGGAGCTATTAGAATAGGAGCAGTAGGAAGCAGGTCTGGAGTAGAATCAGGAAAGGACATAATAGAATTAGAATCCCGAGTAGATATAGCAGGAGGCACTGTGGTTGATTCTTCAGAAGCAGTCTTGAGTTTTGTGTTCTCAGGGATGGGTGAATCAGCTCATACTGAGAATTCTTTCAAACTGGCCCAATAATCCTCATTGTTTGAGAATAGATCAAACTCCTCCTGATTTGATGATTCCCCCTGAATTGCAGGCAAAATTATGTGAGGATAGGATGGTGCAGGTGCAAGAGAGAATTTGGAGGTGATAGCTAGTTCTCCTTCAGAAACATAAGGAGATTGTTGATAATGATGCTCAATGGCAGTGTACAAAAATCAGGAGGGGGCCTGCTGTCGCACTTCTCCCCCTGCTTTATATCATTGAAGAAGGATGTAAAGACATCAGCAGACAGCGCTGACAATCTCAACTCCTTTTTGATGGCATTTATTTATGCAGATAGGTTCCTTAACCTATGATGTTGAGCTCACAACTTTCTATAACAGTCCTCGGAGAATTCCAGGTATAGTGAGGAGAATTGAGACAACAAAGTCTCTAATGCCAGATCAATGGCGTCTAAAATGTCTTTATTAGAAGCTATTGATTATTGTCGTGTAGCTTCAAGGATGAAAGAAGACAGAGGTAGAGAGGCAGAAAGGGAGGAGAGCGAGAGGGAGAGAATTCAAAAAACACAATAAAGTCTAATGACTGAGTTGCTTTTAGAAGATGATTCATCGCAACTTAGGGTTATACTTGAAGCAACTTTGAAAAGAAGTGAATTCAGCGCGCCAAAATGTGTCGAAGTAGCTTCTAGAAGTCAAGTCTGTGTGCGCTTTGAGAAATCGACATGGCGTCGAGTAGAAATCGATGCGACTTTGAATGAGAGCAACAACTATTGCGTTGATGCACGCGTTATTATGAATTCAATATTGCGTCGATACACGTGTTATTATGAAAAATAGTTTTTATTACATAATAAATGTGACCTAAAGAGCTCCATCAAGCATTCTCAGTGCATTGATGAAGAAATTGTGCTTGCTTTCATTA
Source organism: Dactylorhiza incarnata (assembly GCA_033032865.1). Classification (NCBI taxonomy): domain Eukaryota; kingdom Viridiplantae; phylum Streptophyta; class Magnoliopsida; order Asparagales; family Orchidaceae; genus Dactylorhiza; species Dactylorhiza incarnata. Next base: position 5,052,135 of record JAWHQI010000130.1, read on the forward strand.
AGTGGCTTAGTGAATATGTCAGCCCTTTAATTATCAATGGAAATGTATTGAAGATTGATCTTACCATTCTTTACATTATCCCTGAGAAAGTGGTGCCTTATCTCTATGTGCTTAGTTCTACTGTGGAGAACTGGATTGGAAGCAATAAAAATAGCACTAGAACTATCACAGAATATTGTGGAGTTTTCAAGAGTAAAGTTGTAATCTAACAACTGATTCTGCATCCACAAATTTTGTGAGCAACAGCTTCCTGCCGCTATACACTCAGCTTCAGCTGTAGAAGTGGAGACTGAGGTTTGCTTTTTGCTAAACCAGGAGATCAGTTTAGCACCCAGGAATTGATAAGTTCCTGTGGTGCTCTTTCTATCAAGCATGCATCCAACAAAATCTGCATCTGAATATCCTACTAAATCAAATCCAGATTATGTGGGATACCATAAGCGAAGTTCAAGTGTACCATTTAGACATCTGAGTATTCTTTTTACAGAACTCGTGTAATTCTTTTGGGTCAAACTGAAATCTAGCACACACACACATATATATATATATATATATATATAGCAAACATGATATCTGGTCTGCTAGCTATAAGATAGAGGAGTTAGCCAATGGCTGCTCTGTAAGTCTTCTGATCAAATGACTTGCCCTGTTCATCTCTATCAAGTATAATATTGTTAGCCATGGGGGTTTTCATGATAGATGCATTTTCCATCCCAAACCTCTTGATAAGCTCTTTGGTATACTTGGATTGAGATATGAAAATGCCATCTGCATTTTGCTTTACTTGGAGGCCAAGAAAGTAGGATAATTCCCCCATGCTACTCATCTCAAACTTAGAATGCATTAGGTCAGCAAACCTTTTACAAAGTCTTTGGTGCGTTGAGCCAAATATTATATCATCTACATATATCTGTAATAGGAGTAGCCGATCTTTGTGTGATCTAGTTAAAGTGTTTTATCCACCTTACCTTTTACAAAAGAGTGTTCTAGAATAAATGTGGATAAATTCTCATACTAAGCTCTTGGAGCTTGCTTAAGACCATTCAGTGCTTTATCTAATCTATAAACAAAGGAGGGATGAGATGGATTGACAAAACCTGGAGGTTGCTCCACATATACTTCTTCCTGAAGAGTTCCATTTATGAAAGCACTCTTCACATCCATTTGATATACCTTTATCTTCATATGTGCAACATAAGCAAAGAACATTCTGATTGCTTTCAGTCTAGCCACTGGAGAAAATGTCTGATTGTAGTCAATTCCTTCCTCTTGCCTATATTCTTTAGCTACAAGTCTGGCTTTATTCCTGACTATGACTCAATTTGAGTCCATCTTGTTTTTATACACCCATTTTGTTCCTATGATTGGGTAATTTCTTGGCCTTTCAACTAGGGCCCAGACATTATTTCTTTCAAACTGTGCAAGCTTCTCTTACATGGCAACTATCCAATGGGGTTCACTATCTGCTTCTTCAAACTTCTTTGACTCATTATGAGAGGAAGCACTGCAATATAGTCTCATTTGTGACATGGTTTCTTATCTTCACTCCCACTGTCATATCTCATATAACTTGAGATGGATGTTGATCCTTTAAGATTATCCTAGTTCTTGTTGAACTGTTGAGTGGATTCACATCCTCATGGATTTCTTATTCCCCACTGACCGTGGGAGCACTATTTTCTTCCTGTAGAGTAATCTCTGTTTCTGGTAGAGCAGGTGCTTTAATGACATCATCATCTACATCAGAATCTTCATCTAATTCATTGTCAGTTTGCTGTTTTCCTTTGTCATGGCGGCTGATGAGTGATTTATATTACTGGGCCTTTCAACTTGATTTGTACGTTGATCTTCTTCCTGTAACATAACATTGGTGGAAGTTTCCTTCCCCTTGAAGAACATGTTAGTATCATCAAACACCACATGCATTGACTCTTGAATTTTGAGAGAGCTCTTATTATAACACCTATAAGCCTTGCTTGATGAGGAGTATCCCAAGAATATCCCATCATCAGCCTTCTTGTTAAATTTTGCAAGTTGGCTCTTTCCATTGTTCAGAATGAAGCAACTACACCCAAAAATCCTAAAGTATGTGACTATTGTTGTCTTTCCTTTCAATAGCTCATAAGGAGTCTTTAACTTATTTTTGTGGATGAGACTTCAATTTAGAACATAGTTGGATGTATTCACTGCCTCAGCCCAAAAGGACTTTGGCAAATTGGATTCAACTAATAATGTCCTTCCTGATTTAATTAAGGTTCTATTTTTCCTTTCAGCCACCCCATTTTGTTGGGGGGAAGGGGGGGGGGGGGGGTTCTAGGAGTTGAAAAGATTTATCTTATCCCTTCATTCTCACAGAATCTACAGATTAACTAGTTTTCGAACTCAGTACCATGATCACTCCGGTCATAGCAACCTGAGTATTAAATTCAGATTGAATCTGTCTAGTGAATCTTGAGTGAATCTTGAAGGTTTATGACTTAGCTTGTAGAAAGAACACCCAGCTGAATCTAGAAAAGTCATCTACAATGACTAATGTATAAGACTTGCCTGCTAAGCTTTGAGTGGAGATAGCACCAAATAGATCCATGTGCAACAGATAGAGGGTTCTAGGGGAATCATTCTTACCAATTGGTTTGAATGATGATTTGATTCGTTTTCCTAGTTGGCAGGCTCTACAAGGACGGTCTTTCTTAAACTTACAAATTCGTAAGCCTCTTACTAGGTTATGCTTAGATAGCTTAGCTATTGTGTTAAAATGTAAGTGACTAAGTCTACTATGCCATAATTCATTATTTTTTAGGTTGGAGTTAAACAAACAAACTTCAGACTTAGCATAATCAAAATCTACTATATATACCTTACCCTTTCTAAGTCCAGTCAATACTATTTGAATAGTTACAGAGCTAATTATATGACATAAAGAATTAGTGAATACTACTTTGTATTCACCATCACATAATTGACTAATATTGATTAGATTATGTTGAAGATCTTCAACATAAGCTACATTGGAAAAGGAGATTTCTCCAACTCTGAGCACACCATATCCACTGGTCTGACCAGAGTGGGAGTTACCAAAGATTACCTTAGGGCCTTCCTTGGCTTGGTAGTTTTCCATCACCTCTTTTGCTCTAGTCATATGCATGGAGCATCCACTATCCAGGTACCACTGCTGGTTTGTGGTACAACAGTCTCCTTTCTGCACATGAATTTAAATATTAGTATAGACCCTCACTTGCTGGGGTCCCTTTCTTCTATCATCATAAGGAGTTATGAAAGAATAAGTTGGTCTTTTAGGACACCCCCTAAGTTGAAGAAGTGCTGGTTTATTATGCCAGCAATGTTTGACCTTGTGCCCAATTTTAGAACAATAGAAGCATGTAGAATTGTAGTGAGAAATATAAGAGGGAAGTATAGTTGTTTTAAAATCATTTGCTGGAACATGTGTCAAGAAGAAATCGACGCATCTTTAGAGTTGCATCGAGTGTAATTCGATGTGTTTGCATAGTTATGTCGATAATAAGTCGATGCAGAATAGTGGTTGCATCGAGTGTAATTCGACGAACCTTCATACCCGATTCGAGTTGATGTCGAAGCATATGCAAAACTCCATTGAGTTGCATTCGACGCATCTTTAAAATTGCGTCGAGTTCTATTCGACACATAATTCTTTTTATTAATAATTTGATAATTATTGATTGAATTTTCTAAGGGGTGCTTACTTAGAATTCCTTTTTGTTCAGCAATGTTTAGCCTATTGAATACATTGATCTTATTAGGGTTGTTATTCAATTCTTCATAAGGTTCTAAGTTGTTATTAGATTGATTTTCATTTGGTCTAGGGATTAATGTGCTGGTGGATGGATCTGCTCCTAAACCAAGATGCTTAGATCTCATGGAGAGATTCCATTTAATATCCTTGAGCTTTTGACTCCTCCCATTGAGTGAGTTTTAAAAGGATTTTGCCTTTGTAAGCTCTTCTTTTAAATTTGAGTTTTCATTATTTAGTTTATTTATTTCTGTTTATTTCCTATGTATATCTGATTTCTTAATTCATAATTAACATAATACAAATTATCATTCTTAAGGTCTTCTAATTCCTCTCTAATTGTTTTAAGTTCTTTTTTACTGTTAAGATAGTCTTGACAAAAATCTTTAAAACAATTTTTAAAGTCCTCTGAAGAAAAATCAAATTCATTAAATAAGGATACCTGATCTTCTTCAGTTGAATATTCTAAAGTCATTAGACAAGCTTCTTCAGCATCACATTCTTAATCATTGTCAGATGAAAAGGAGCTTGACTCAAATTCGGAGTCACTCCAGGTTTTAGCTATGAAACCTTTTCCCTTCTTCTTGAAGGACCTCTTCTTATGCTCCTTCTTGCTGCTGCTTCTGTCCTTTTTCACCTTAGGACATTCAGGGGCAATGTGCCCAGGTTTTCTGCATGCAAACCAGATTATTTCCTGCTTTGGAGTCTTATCAAACCTAGGTTTGTTTAAGCTCCTTTCCGTCCTTTTAGAGTCCTTAGACTTGACCCATCTTCTAGCCAAGAGATTGAACATCTCTTCTTCAGAAGTGGAAGATTCTCTTTCAGCTGCCTTCAAAGCTATAGTACTTTCTTTGGGAGTTGAGACTTTCTCCTTGGCTTCTGTCTCAGCTCTGCTCTTCAGTAGTTGTTCAGAGGACTTGAGTTTGCCTAGCAAGGCATCAGTGGAGATCTCTCTGTGGTTTCTAGACTCCCTAATGGCCCAGATCCTTGAATCCCAAGTGCTTGGGAAGAACATGAGAAGTTTGTCATTGATCTCAGTTAGTGAGATCTCTTTGTCTAGAACCTTGAGCTCATTGATGATTAGGCTGAATATTTTATACATTTCAGCCACATTCTCTTCAGCTTTCTTTTGGATGTTCTCATATTGAGATATGAGAAGGGACTTCCTGTCCTTTCTTTCATCTGAGCTGCCTTCAACCAGTCTGAACAAAGATTTCCAGATTTCTTTTGCTGAGTTGCAGTCTGCCACCTTTTGGAATATGTCATCTCACATAGTTGACACCAGGATGTTCATGGCCTTGGCATAACATGCCTTCACCTTCTTCTCATCATCAGTCCATTCATCTTTAGGGACCAGTTCCTGTGTAACAGTCCCACTTGCATCTTTTTTGAGTGGTACTGGAGGACCTGATACAATGACATCAAATATGTCTTCATCAATAGAATTCATATAAAATTTTATTCTGGCCTTACAAAGTGTAAACTTATTCAGATTACACATTGGTGGTCTTGTGGATGCATAGTCTTTAGAACTCATTTTCTGAAAATAGTTTTTAAAATATAAGAGTTTGAATGAGGGGATCTTTTGATCAAGGTGTTAACCTTTTTATGATCAACCTAGCTGTGATACCAATTGAAAGTGCACAGTGATTCCTCTGAGTATTCTTTAGAGGGGGTGAATAGAGTTTTAAAACCTTACTGTAACATGTGCACATAACAATAAATTATTTCTAATAACTATGCAACAGAATTCCAATCTAGAATAAACGAAACACAGAATTGCAGAAATAAAGAATGGATAACACCGAAAATTCACAGCATAGATTGAGACAAGATCTATAGTGGTTCCCCAAAATATGGGTACTCCACTCTTCTACCACCTTGGTAGGAATACACTATCCAGTTCCCGAGTCTTTTGATAAGGAGACTCTCAGAACTAGTGTCTAGGTCTTTTGTTAAGGAGACTAACCAAGCTAGATCTTTTCATAAGGAGATCTTGAACCAAGGTCCGAGTCTTTTGTTAAGGAGACTCTTAGAACCAAGCTAGATCTTTTGATATGGAGGTCTTGAACCACTGAATCTTTTGTAGAGGGATTCTAAGGACTCTTCACTAAGTTTACAAAAAGTGAAAGAAAGAGTAAAGAAGAAGAAGAGAAGATGATTCTTCTTATTGAATCCTCCTGCAGTAGTCACTGAGGATTCAAGCACTTAATGTTTGTATGGATCTCTGTTCAGTAGACAAATCTTTGCTTGAGAGAGAGATGCAAGGATTGTGAAATTCCAGATCCTGAAGATGATCTCTGTGTATCTGTATGCTTCTTGCTGTGAGAGGAAGAGGAAGAAGAAGCCTTGTGGTGATGTTCAGTACAAAAATCTGTTCTATATTTTTTGTAAAAAAACCCAGAGAGCTGAGGGAAGAACATATGGGCTTGTTGTGTGTAGATTATTCTTGTTATCTATCTTCTTTTGTATAGTTATTCTTCTATCGAATAATGATGAATTACTTTCCTCTTTTGTTATTTCCCTAATAGGAATTTCCAAGAGGTAGTATTGTTATCTTTCCATTTTTGTTGACAGCTCATCCAAATACTTTTTGAATAACTTCCAAATATATCTTTATTGTATCTCTGGAATCATTCTTTCCCTTCTAGATTATGGACAACCCGTTAGATTTCAAATAACTTCCATTTATAACCGCTGAATAAGCTTCAAAATAGAATACATGAAGTATTCTAATTCCGTGTCAATATTCGACGTTGCATCGAATACATTTACCTTCTTATCAACACACATCTGAGTTCTAATAGAAGCTACTTTGACCTCTTCCCCAGCTTTGAAATGAACTCTGATATTGACGTTGCATCGAGTCCTTATCGTCGTATCCAATAAGATGAAGACCTAGACTTTGAGCTCTTCAATCTGCGTTGAATGTAATTCAAAGTAACGTCAACTTCAAATGTTGCTTTGACTGACTCTCCCTTCCGCGTCAAATACATTTTGACGTTGTGTCGATTTCAACTAATACATCTAATACCAGTCTGAGTTATCCTTACTTATACTCGAATTTACTTCGACTTGAAGTCAAAGTTGCATCGACTTCTAGTCGACGTAGAATTACCTCAATTGAATTTTTGCACTCTTCTAGACTGTTCTTTTACACCCTAATATGAGTGTGACATCATAGGACATCTAATGACCATATTACCCTCACTATACAACATGAGTAAGGAATCCTAGATGATGAAACTACTTTTACATAATTTGTAAGATAAATCCAGCGAGTGTTTTTCCCAACAAACATCTTTCTATAAAGTAGTTGCCTGAGAAATAGATAAAATAATCATGAAGCATAAATCAAGAAAGTATGCAAGCAACATATATGAAATAAATATGTTAGAAATCACAATATCACAAATATATACCATATTATAGTAACCTCACACCAAGTGAAGGATGAAAATAAAGAGTTGTACATATACCGTAGGTTTAGATATGAGCCCCATGTATATACATAAGTGATTGCTCCACCTAACTCTCTCTCCCCTAGTGCCTCATAATGCCCACTAGAACCCTCCATAGTTAAGGACATGACATGAATTATAGAAGAAAATCTCAAATATACACAACCCTGCGCCCCTGCTATTGTGACACGCATAAAATATGAAAAGATCCAAAAGCAATAAACATCACACAAGATAAAACCACTAACACCGAAAAACAGTAAATGAGATACTGAAATAAAATGTAGTATTTGAAATACTGAAATTATAAGAGAATAAGAAGTAATTCAATTCCAGTAACTGCAGTTGCTTCTTCGTTCCAAGGAAGCGTCTCCATTCCAAGGAGGCAAGTTCAGTTCTCCTCTCCATTCCAAGGAGGCATCTCTGTTCAAAAGAGGCGACTCTGTTCATAAGAGACAACTCTGTTTTGAGGAGGCATCTCCATTCCTAGGAGACAAACTTTACAATTTGCAGTGGATTTTATGGGTTATTAACCGAATTAGGGTTTGCCGGTTTTAAGTTATTTGAACTCGATAGTTTTTCAGTTGCACCTTTTAGGTTGTTATCAACTTGCGTTTCTTTTCCAAGATTTGATGATTTATTTGATCTCCGGGCCTTTCCTTTATGATTCATTATAAATACTCGATTCAATAGATAAGTGTACAACCCTGAATTCGCCGAGTGTTTTTCCGAGACACATGAGTTCTTTAGAACATTGTGTGGTAACATAGGCCCAGACAGGAAGAGTAAGGGCAGAGGGGGGCGAGCAGGGTGGGAGCCAGCCCCCTGGCTCGCCCTAGAGCCCTTAGGGGGCGAGCCGGGAGGGGGCCCAACACCTTGCTCGCCCCAGAGCCCTTAGGGGGCGAGCCGGGAGGGGGCCTAGCCCCTGGATCGCCCCAGAGCCCTTAGGGGGCGAGCCGGGAGGGGGCCAAGCCCCTGGCTCGCCCCAGAGCCCTTAGGGGGCGAGCCGGGAGGGGGCCCAGCCCCCTGGCTTGCTCCAGAGCCCTTAGGGGGCAAGCCGGGAGGGGGCCAAGACCCTGGCTCGCCCCAGAGCCCTTAGGGGGCGAGCCGGGAGGGGGCCAAGCACCTGGCTCACCCCAGAGCCCTTAGGGGGCGAGCCGGGAGGGGGCCAGGCCCCTGGCTTGCCCCAGATCCCTTAGGGGCGAGCCGGGATGGGTCCAAGCCCCTGGCTCACCCCAGAGCCCTTAGGGGTCGAGCCGGGAGGGGGCCAAGCCAATGGCTCGCCCCAGAGCCCTTAGGGGGCGAGCCGGGAGGGGGCCAGGCCCCTGGCTCGCCCCAGATCCCTTAGGGGGTGAGCCGGGAGGGGGCCAAGCCCCTGGCTCACCCCAGAGCCCTTAGGGGGAGAGCCAGGAGGGGGCCAGGCCCCTGGCTCGCCCCAGATCCCTTAGGGGGCGAGCCGGGAGGGGGCCAAGCCCGTGGCTCGCCCCATAGCCCTTAGGGGGCGAGCCGGGAGGGGGCCAAGCCCCTGGCTCTCCCCAGAGCCCTTAGGGGGCGAGCCAGGAAGGGGCCCAACCCCCTGGCTCGCCCCAAAGCCTTTAGGGGGCGAGCCGGGAGTGGGCCAGGCCCCTGGCTCGCCCCAGAGTCCTTAGGGGGCGAGCCGGGATGTGGCAAAGCCCCTGGCTCACCCCAGAGCCCTTATTGGGCGAGCTGGGACGGGGCCAAGCCCCTGGCTCTCCCCAGAGCCCTTAGGGGGCGAGCCTGGAGGGGGCCAGGCCCCTGGCTCGCCCCAGATCCCTTAGGGGGCGAGCCGGGAGGGGGCCAAGCCCCTGGCTCGCCCTAGAGCCCTTTGGGGATGAGCTGGGAGGGGGCCAGGCCCCTGGCTCTCCCCAGATTCGTTAGGGGGCGAGCCAGGAGGGGGCCAAGCCCCTGGCTCACCCCAGAGCCCTTAGGGGGCGAGCCGGGAGGGGGCCAAGCCCCTGGCTCGCCCCAGATCCCTTAGGGGGCGAGCCGGGAAGGGACCCAGCACCCTGGCTCGCCCCAGAGCCCTTAGGGGGCGAGCCGGGAGTGGGCCAGGCCCCTGGCTCGCCCCAAAGCCTTTAGGGGCGAGCCGGGAGGGGGCCAAGCCCCTGGCTCGCCCCAGAGCCCTTAGGGGGCGAGCCGGGAGGGGGCCCAGCCCCCTGGCTCGCCACAGAGCCCTTAGGGGGCGAGCTGGGAGGGGGCCAGGCCCCTGGCTCGCCCCAGAGCCCTTAGGAGGCGAGCCGTGAGGGGGCCAAGCCCCTGGCTCGCCCCAGAGCCCTTACGGGGCGAGCCGGGAGGGGGGCAACCCCCTGGCTCTCCCCAGCTACGAAGTAGGAGGCGGTCTGCATTTAGCATCTCCGAACAGTGGGACTTGGCTATCCGCAGCCACTTCCGGGGGTATGTTGGTATTTTAAGGGATCGATTTTTGGTTATTTGCAGCCCAACTTCAGAAATCCTATAAATAGGACCAAGGGGGCATCATTTGGAGGCAGGCTCATTCTAGGCTAGCTCTCTCCTTCTCTCTCCCTCCCCAAGTCTCTCTAGGGAGTGAGGAGAGCCTCTAGTGGTGCCCAAGCTTAGTAGTGGCTTGGGAGGGGATGTTCCTAAGGGGCTTCTGGGTTTGTGGCGGGACCTCCCCACTAAGCCCTTGGTCCAGTCCATAGTTCCTCAACCTTCAACCTAGAGCTCTCCTTTGGGGGGAGTAAGGGTTGGTCGCCCCTCAGCTTGCTGAGGGCCCCGAACTTCACAGAGACCGATAAATCGGTTTCAACATTATGGTGCGGTGAGCGTGGAGTGTGACCAATTCAAGAAACTCTCAAGATGAGCTCCATGGACGGAGGTGGAGGAAGTTTCGACCCGGGTCACTCGCAGCCCCGGGTGGCTGGGGTGACATTGGAGATGTTTGAAAATCTCAAGCGGGAGGTCATGCAGACCTTGCAGCTAACCTTTGCCGCGATAGGCGAAGGCGGGAGAGGAAGTGGTCCGGAGGTCCCATCTCAGCAGGTGGGCGAGAGCCAAGCCAGCGACCCGGGAAGGAGGTACTAGGAGAGGGCGAGTGGGGAGGCGCCAGGCCCCCACTCGCTCAGCCCCAAGGGGGCGAGTGGGGATGTGCTAGGACCCCACTCGCCGAGCCCCAAGGGGGCGAGTGGGGATGCGCCAGGCCCCCACTCGCCGAGCCCCAAGGGGGCGAGTGGGGAGGCGGCCAGCCCCCACTCGCCCAGCCCCAAAGGGGTGCGAGCATAGGAAGTCCTTTGTGTGAGATGATTCTCTCAGCCCCAGTTCCTAAGGGGTTCGGAAGGTTGGAGATGTCTCACTACTCCGACAAGGATGACCCCGTCCTGCACCTGCAGTGGTTTGAGGATATGGAATCCATCAGGCCCATGATGGACGCTCTTAAGTGTCGACTCTTCGCGACAACTCTGAAGGAGAAGGCTAAAGATTGGTTCCATCAGCTCCCTGCGGGATCCATCTATGCCTTCGAAGACTTGCGCCGAGTTTTCCTGCTACGCTTCTTGACGTCAAGGAAGAGAAAGAAACATGCCGAAGCACTTTTCCAGATCAAGCAAGAGCCAAGGGAGTCGATGGCTCACTATCTGGAGCGGTTCAGGGAGGAGGTTCTCCTCGTCCAAGAAGTGCCCGGGTACACCCTCAAGCTTGCCTTCACGTTGGGGCTGCGGGAGGGCTTCTTCAAGATGGACCTCAAGAGGAGAGCTCCTTTGTCCTTTGAGGAGTTGATGGAAAGAGTTGCAGAAGAAGTTGAGAGTGAGGAGGCCAACCCGGAGTTCGCGAGAAGGTTGGCCAAGCTGAGTGAGCCGGAGGCAAGGCAGCAGGGGGGAAGGGTAGGGGCCCCCAAGAGGAAGTTTGACCAAGAGGAAGACAACTTCCAGGAAGAAGAGTCCGACCTCCCAGGGTGGAGGCAGGGACCGAAGGCACCCTCTCCACCACCTCAGCAAACCATGACAATCGGTTGGGGGAGAAGGAGGAAAGCCAGGAAGGCAGAAAGAAGAGGAAAAAGAAGGGGTATGGTTGCGTTACCTTACTGCGACTTCCACGATGAGGAGGGTCACGCGACTTCCGCCTGCCCTGAATTCTTGGAACTAAGGGAGGCGAGGGGTCCGAGGAAGCAACAACAACAACAACCAGAGGAGGTCGAGGAAGACCAGACTTGGGAGTAGGATACCAAGTTTTAGTTTTCTTGCTTATCTTTTTCTTTAAGCCCATGTAGTATGAGGGTCTACTTTCAGACTTAGTTTTTCTTGCATGTAATATGACGGTCAAAGTTATGAAAGTTTTTCAGGTACTTAGCCCCGATGCTGGCCCGCTGACCAGGCTCCCATCAAGCTGGCAAGGCCGGGAACCGCTCGGTGGCTGGATGTTTCTCAAGGTACTACGCCCCGATGCTGGCCCGCTGAACAGGCTCCCATCAAGCTGGCAGGGCCGGGAACCGCGCGGTCGCCGGATGTTTCTCAAGGTACTTAGCCCCGATGCTGGCCCGCTGACCAGGCTCCCATCTAGCTAGCAGGGCCGGGAACCGCTCGGTGGCCGGATGATTCTCAAGGTACTTAGCCCCGATGCTGGCCCGCTAACCAGGCTCCCATCAAGCTGGCAGGGTCGGGAACCACTCGGTGGCCGGATGATTCTCAAGGTACTTAGCCCCGCTGCTGGCCCGCTGACCAGGCTCCCATCAAGCTGGCAGGGCCGGGAACCACTCGGTGGCCGGATGATTCTGAAGGTACTTAGCCTTGATGCTGGCCCGCTGACCAGGCTCCCATCAAGCTGGCAGGGCCGGGAACCGCTCGGTGGCCGGATGATTCTCAAGGTACTTAGCCCCGGTGCTGGCCCGCTGACCAGGCTCCTATCAAGCTGGCAGGGCCGGGAACCGCTCGGTGGCCGGATGATTCTCAAGGTACTTAGCCCCCATGCTAGCCCGCTGTCCAGGCTCCCATCAAGCTGGCAGGGCCGGGAACCGCTCGGTGGCCGGATGATTCCCAAGGTACTTAGCCCCGGTGCTGGCCCGCTGACCAGGCTCCCATCAAGCTGGCAGGGCCGGGAACCGCTCGGTGGCCGGATGTTTCTCAAGGTACTTAGCCCCGATGATGGCCCGATGACCAGGCTCCCATCTAACTGGCAGGGCCGGGAACCGCTCGGTGGCCCGATGATTCTCAAGGTACTTAGCCCCGATGCTGGCCCGCTGACCAGGCTCCCATCAAGCTGGCAGGGCTGGGAACCACTCGGTGGCCGAATGTTTCAAAGGTACCTAGCCCCGATGCTGGCCCGCTGACCAGGCTCCCACCTCGCTGGCAGGGCCGGGAACCGCCCGATGGCTGGAAGCTCTCTATGTATTTTCCCCCGAGGTGGTCTCGCTAGCCGGGCTCTCACTAGCCGGCAGAGTTGGAAGACCTCTCGGGGAGGCTATGTATTTTCCCCCGAGGTGGTCTCGCTAGCCGGGCTCTCACTAGCCGGCAGAGTTAGAAGACCTCTCGGGGAGGCTATGTATTTTCCCCCGAGGTGGTCTCGCTAGCCGGGCTCTCACTAGCCGGCAGAGTTGGAGGACCTCTCGGGGAGGCTATGTATTTTTCCCCGAGGTGGTCATGCTAGCCGGGCTCTCATTAGCCGGCATGGTTGGAAGACCTCTAGGGGAGGCTATGTATTTTCCCCCGAGGTGGTCTTGCTAGTCGGGCTCTCACTAGCCGGCAGAGTTGGAAGACCTCTCGGGGAGGCTATGTATTTCCCCTGAGGTGGTCTCGCTAGCCGGCAGAGTTGGAGGACCTCTCGGGGAGGCTGTATTTTTCCCCGAGGTGGTCTCGCTAGCCGGGCTCTCACTAGTCGGCAGGGTTGGAAGACCTCTCGGGGAGGCTATGTATTTTTCCCCCGAGGTGGTCTTGCTAGCCGGGCTCTCACTAGCCGGCAGAGTTGGAAGACCTCTCGGGGAGGCTATGAATTTCCCCCCGAGGTGGTTTCGCTAGCCGGGCTCTCACTAGCCGGCAGGGTTGGAAGACCTCTCGGGGAGGCTATGTATTTTCCCCCGAGGTGGTCTCGCTAGCCGGGCTCTCACTAGCCGGCAGAGTTGGAAGACCTCTCGGGGAGGCTATGTATTTTCCCCCGAGGTGGTCTCGCTAGCCGGGCTCTCACTAACCGGCAGAGTTGGAGGACCTCTGGTGAGGCTATGTATTTTTCCCCCGAGGTGGTCTCGCTAGCCCGACTCTCACTAGCCGGTAGAGTTGGAAGACCTCTCGGGGAGGCTATGTATTTTCCCCCGAGGTGGTCTCGCTAGCCGGGCTCTCACTAGCCGGCAGGGTTGGAAGACCTCTCGGGGAGGCTATGTATTTTCCCCCGAGGTGGTCTCGCTAGCCGGGCTCTCACTAGCCGGCAGGGTTGGAAGACCTCTCGGGGAGGCTATGTATTTTCCCCCCGAGGTAGTCTCGCTAGCTGGGCTCTCACTAGCCGGCAGAGTTGGAAGACCTCTCGGGGAGGCTATGTATTTTCCCCCGAGGTGGTCTCGCTAGCCGGACTCTCACTAGCCGGCAGGGTTGGAAGACCTCTCGGAGAGGCTATGTATTTTCCCCCGAGGTGGTCTCGCTAGCCGGGCTCTCACTAGCCGGCAGAGTTGGAAGACCTCTCGGGAGGCTATGTATTTCCCCCCGAGGTGGTCTCGCTAGCCGGGCTCTCACTAGCCGGCAGAGTTGGAGGACCTCTCGGGGAGGCTATGTATTTTTCCCCCGAGGTGGTCTCGCTAGCTGGGCTCTCACTTGCCGGCAGAGTTGGAAGACCTCTCGGGGAGGCTATGTAATTTCCCCCGAGGTGGTCTCGCTAGCCGGGCTCTCACTAGCCGGCAGGGTTGGAAGACCTCTCGGGGAGGCTATGTATTTTCCCCCGAGGTGGTCCCGCTAGCCGGGCTCTCACTAGCTGGCAGGGTTGGAAGACCTCTCGGGGAGGCTATGTATTTTCCCCCAAGGTGGTCCCGCTAGCCGGGCTCTCACTAGCAGGCAGGGATGGAGGACCTCTCGAGGAGGCTTTATGTTTTCTCTCGAAGTAGCTCCATTAGCCGTATTCCCAGCGACGCTCGTCGAATATGCAGGGTTGGATGTTTCTTTCCGAGCGCGTACCTCGCTCGAAAAGAGCGGGGATTGTGTACAACCCTAAATTCGCCGAGTGTTTTTCCGAGACCCAGGAGTCCTTTAGAACATTGTGTGGTAACATAGGCCCAGGCAGGAAGAGTAGGGGCAGAGGGGGGCGAGCAGGGTGGGAGCCAGCCCCCTGGCTCGCCCCAGAGCCCTTAGGGGGCGAGCCGGGAGGGGGCCCAGCCCCCTGGCTCGCCCCAGAGCCCTTAGGGGGCGATCCGGGAGGGGGCCAAGCCCCTGGCTCGCCCCAGAGCCCTTAGGGGGCGAGCCGGGAGGTGGCCCAACCCCCTGGCTCGCCACAGAGCCCTTAGGGGGCGAGCCGGGAGGGGGCCAAGCCCCCAGCTCTCCTTAGAGCCCTTAGTGGGCGAGCCGGGAGGGGGCCAAGCCCCTGGCCGGGAGGAGGCCAGGCCCCTGGCTCGCCCCAGATCCCTTAGGGGGCGAGCCGGGAGGGGGCCAGGCCCCTCGCTCGCCCCAGAGCCCTTAGGGGGAGAGCCGGGAGGGGGCCAAGCCCTGGCTCGCCCCAGAGCCCTTAGGGGGCGAGCCGGGAGGGGGCCAGGCCCCTGGCTCACCCGAGATCCCTTAGGGGGCGAGCCGGGAGGGGGCCAAGCCCTTGGCTCGCCCCAGAGCCCTTAGGGGGCGAGCCGGGAGGGGGCCAGGCCCCTGGCTCGCCCCAGATCCCTTAGGGGCGAGCCAGGAGGGGGCCAAGCCCCTGGCTCGCCCCAGAGCCCTTAGGGGGCAAGCCGGGAGGGGGCCAAGCCCCTGGATCGCCCCAGAGCCCTTAGGGGGCGAGCCCGGAATGGGCCCAGCCCCCTGGCTCGCCCCAGAGCCCTTAGGGGGCGAGCCGGGAGCGGGCCAGGCCCCTGGCTCGCCCTAGAGCCCTTACGGGGCGAGCCGGGAGGGGGCCAAGCCCCTGGCTCGCCCCAGAGCCATTAGGGGGCGAGCCGGGAGGGGGCCAAGCCCCTGGCTCGCCCCAGAGCCCTTAGAGGGTGAGCCGGGAGGGGGCCAAGCCCCTGGCTCACCCCAGAGCCCTTAGGGGGCGAGCCGGCAGTGGGCCAGGCCCCTAGCTCGCCCTAGATACCTTAGGGGGCGAGCCGGGAGGGGGCCAAGCGCCTGGCTCGCCCCAGAGCACTTAGGGGGCGAGCCGGGAGGGGGCCAGGCTCCTGGCTCGCCCCAGATCCCTTAGGGGGCGAGCTGGGAGGGGGTCAGGCCCCTGGCCCGCCCCAGAGCCCTTAGGGGGCAAGCCGGGAGGGGGCCAAGCCCCTGGCTCACCCCAGAGCCCTTAGGGGGCGAGCCGGGAGGGGGCCAAGCCCCTGGCTCGCCCCAGAGCCCTTAGGGGGCGAGCCGGGAAGGGGCCCAGCCCCCTGGCTCTCCCCAGAGCCCTTAGGGGGCGAGCCGGGAGTGGGCCAGGCCCCTGGCTCATCCCAGAGCCCTTAGAGGGCGAGCCGGGAGGGCGCCAAGCCCCTGGCTCGCCCCAGAGCCCCTAGGGGGCGAGTCGGGTGGGGGCCCAGCCCCCTGGCTCGCCCCAGAGCCCTTAGGTGGCGAGCCGGGAGGGGGCCAGGCCCCTGGCTCGCCCCAGAGCCCTTAGGAGGCGAGCCGGGAGGGGGCCAAGCCCCTGGCTCGCCCTAGAGCCCTTAGGGGGCGAGCCGGGAGGGGGGCCAGCCCCCTGGCTCGCCCCAGCTCCGAAGTAGGAGGCGGTCTGTGTTTAGCGTCTTAGAACAGCGGGACTTGGCTATCCGCAGCCACTTCCGGGGGTATGTTGGTATTTTCAGGGACCGGTTTTTGGTTATTTGCAGCCCAACTTCAGAAATCCTATAAATAGGACCAAGGGGGCATCATTTGGAGGCAGGCTCATTCTAGGCTAGCTCTCTCACTCTCTCTCCCTCCCCAAGTCTCTCTAGGGGGTGAGGAGAGCCTCTAGTGGTGCCCAAGCTTAGTAGTGACTTGGGAGGGGAAGTTCCTAATGGGCTTCCGGGTTTGTGGCGGGACCTCCCCACTAAGCCCTTGGTCCAGTCCATAGTTCCTCAACCTTCAACCTAGAGCTCTCCCTTGGGGGGAGTAAGGGTTGGTCGCCCCTCAGCTTGCTGAGGGCCCCGAACTCCACAGAGACCGAGAAATCGGTTTCAACAATAAGGCCCTATATCTCCACATGAATTTTAATACGAAACCTTCATCCACAATTATTCCATTGGGCTGTTAGAGTTCATTGAATATGGTCGATATAATTTCTTCTGAGTTTAACCCCTTTTTTATAATAAATACCAAAAAGAGTCAGAAAATTATGAAACTTGATCCAGAGGTTAGAGTTATTTCTAACTCACTTCCCATGTTTCCTCAAATCATTTTGAACTTTGATTTGACCACTAATAAATTATTTTTCCCAAACAATTCATTATTTTTTATTTAAAAATACTTAAAGAAAACCAAAAATCCTCAAACTTTTACCCGTGTTTCCAATTGCCTTTGTCAACCTTTAATAAATTTCCCCAACACTTTTGATAATAAAGACTCTTCCGAAAAATCAATTTCATATATTTTATTTCTATTTTAAATTACTTAGAATAGTCGAAAATTCCAAAAAATCACCAAACCATGGAAGCGGGTCTTAAATATATTTGGCTAACTCCACAAATATTTCAGAACCTGATGAGGTTTTACATACCTATAGTATTTATTTAAGTAAGCTTGAGCCAATTAATTAAATTCCTAAATTAATAGAATTGCCTAAAAAATTACCAAACATTTTTAGGGCATGCATTCTTCAATTATCAATCACACAAATTTAAGAGATTTTGCTAGTGTAGCAAACCTAAACACACACCACAATTACCACAAGAGCTTACCTCAAGCACTCATACAAGAATAATAACATTGCATAACAATGATATGAAGATTAAATCAAATGTAGAGTGCACACATCATCAAATAAAGAAGATTACACTAACAACAATAGTCCAAGAGGAGAAAAATGCAAGAGATACAACCGAATCTGGAGGCTTGTTGTAGATTCACAGTAGGAATCGTCGGGGCGTCAATCCGCGTCCTAGCTTGGTCCCAACTATCGTCCGGGGTAGAGGAGGGTTGTCACTTCCTCCCAATGGACCCGTCTTCTCCGGTAAACTACAATCCGGCCACGTCCAATGCGAAGAACTCCTAGCTTAGCGATGAAGATGAGTGTAGAATCCTTTCCTTGAAGCGCTTGGATGATGTGAGGTGGCCTTGGGAAAAAGGTGGAGGAAGATGGAGAGGCAAAAATGGCGGAACTGGAACCCTTCGGGCGCGGGAAAGATGATCGATCCTGTCTAGGGCAGATTCTGCAGCTTTTATAGAAACAGTCAGAAATTTGGTCACGCACGGTCGAACGCACGACCGTGCGTGGACCGTGCGATATTAAGTGTTCAGCAGCCCAGGAATATGAAGCAAATCGCTCGTACAATTTTACTCACGCACGGTCGAAATCGACCGTGCGTAAAAACGCACGGGCAAATCCAGATGGCTCGAAAACAGGCTAACGAGGGGAGATCGTGCATTTCCTTCGCGCACGGGTGAACTGCCCGTGCGTGAACAAAACGCACGAGCCAGGGCAGATCACCATTATTAGGCACATGAGGAATCACACGATCGCAGAGATCGTTCATCAAGGAAACGCACGACCGTGCGATTTCTCCAGGTTGCAATTCCAAAAGATTGAAGATCCGCCCACCTGCAATATAAACCAACAAGCTGGGGAACATATCACCAGCACACAGAAATATATAATAACTACAAAATAAAGACATGGGGAGCACCATGTGCTTACCCCCAGCAGAATAGTGTGCAATTGCACACCAAAATGGGCCTAAATATGCACATCATGTAATCCGGAGTATCAATGCAATATAAGCAATAATGTGCAGAAAGTGAAGTGCATGTGCGTGAAAACAAGCCCAGATGAGTCCGAAAAAGTGTATATAAATTGGACTCATCAACGTGCTCACTGGATGCTGCCGGAGCTTCATTCTCCGGCGGGGCCACCGCCTTGAGGCCTCCCAGAGAGGGCCTGCGAGCCCACTCCGACAAAGTTCTGCCCCCAACAAGTCAAGGGATGCTGAGGGCCTCACTCTTGCGCAGCCAGCTACCCTGAGCCCATACTAGGCTCGGGTGGAGCTGCGACGACGCTCCGGCGGCCAGAGGCCGCATGCAATCCATCAAGAAAAGAGGGAGGGAAGTGAGGAGGAGGATCCACAAGCTGGAGGGGCCCTCTGGACGTCCCTGGTTGGTCTGCCATTAGGGTGGTGGGAGGAGGAAGGTGGCTTGGGTTCAAGTTTTCCGGCGAGCTAGGGCTATGACAGGGGTGGGGGTGGGTTCGGCTGAGCTTGCTGGCCTCAAGTGTGGCATGAGGGTTCTTAGACTGAGAGGAGACCCTCCCCATCCTCTTCATTCTCAGACAAGCAACCCGAGAAGGGTTAGTTGGCCTAACCTTGGTTAGTCCAAGGGAGGGGCAACTGACATGATTTGAGAGGTGAGTGAGCTTGTAGGGTTAGATGCTAGAGGGTTAGGTTTAGTGTTTAGACCATGTGGAGAGAGAGAGAGAGAGAGAGAGAGAGAGAGAGCTCACATGGCCTCTTGGGGCTTTGTGTTCAACCACTATACAAAATCAAAGTCCACTTAGGGCTAATAATGGGCTTGGGTGGTGGGTCCTGTTGAATCTATATGCGCCCTTAGAGGACAGGTGAATAAGAGTTTTAATATAGTTTATAATAAATAGAAACATAGTTTTATGTTAAAAATATTTTACGAAATATTTTACTTAAGATAAGATTTTATGCTTTTAAGAAACAATAGTTTTCACAGTGTTGTAAATGGGAGAGATTGAGTCTCTGTTGTTACCGCCAACGTTAAGAGTTAACGCTCGGCGTTAGCGACATAGATTTCCTTTTTCTTTGTATTAATATGATGAGAGACATGAAACCAAAATTAAAGTAAAAGATAATTTTATTGCTTTAATTTTTTGTATAAATTTTGATCCCAGTGACGATTGAAATCTTGTCGATCGAAAAACTCTTTTGGATTTCTATACCGACCCTTCTCCCAAGGACCGGTTGGCTCTAGCCAATCTATCTCCAGATAAGGCCTCGAGCCTCCCCTAGATCTAACCCTAGACCTAGTTGCCACACTCCCGTGGCAAATTCTCCCTAAGCCGCACAATGACCTAGTCATCAACCACCGAGCAAATTCCCCCCTAAGCCTCTCAAGACCTATTCGCCGCACACGAGGGAATTTTCTATCGATAACTCAGAAATGATACAATTCAAATAGTAAATAAAAACTCCCTCAAAAAGTTGAACTCGAAGATGATGACGAAGGGGATCCAAAGTGATTGTTAGAGTAGATGCCCACGAGTCCACGACCTCCGCGTAGAGTAAGCATGATCGATCCTTCTTCGAGTTCTTTGCCTTCATGAGCATTGATGGAGTTCTCTCAGCTGCAGGGAGGAGGCTCTCACGAAAGTATAAGAGTTGTGGCTCGCGTTCATGTTTTCATGGAAGGAGGAGGTCCGCTCTTTAAATAGACTCGGATCATAGCGCCAGCGTTAGCGTTACCGCCGGGCGGTAGCCTCTTTAGGAAAGTGGCTGGCACACGGATTGAGCCAAATTTGGAAGTCGCGTTGCTCCAAGTTAGGGAACCCTTCCTACCGCACCGTGGTAGTGCTACCGCACCGCATTAGCATTATATCTTTCCTCGCTGGCGGATCTCCTTCCTCTTTTGCTCCTCAATCAGCAACATGATAGCGGGCCTTCCATATGTTACCACCGAGCATTAAAGCTAACGCGCCACTGTAGTACTTGCTATATTTGAATACTGATAACATTCCTTTCTCGACGATATTACTGTCACGATGGCATTTCCTTGTATGTCGATGCTAACGCCAGAGGTTGCATTAACGCGCCACGTTAGCACCTATTTTAGAACATCATCGTCTTTCTTCATCGTACTCATTGGGGCTTGTTACCTTATGGTTCCTGCACACTATAAACGCATGACAAGTATGATCAAATACAATAGGAATTTTTATTATCAAACTAAGTGATGCGGAAAGCATGTTCCAACAGTTCAAAGTGGAGATAATATGAAAATTTCATTTTTTTAAAGAGGTTTGACAAACGTCAACCCTAGGGTGCATCCCCCATGGTGTCAAGGTTAATATAGGTCCATGTCGTCATGTGACAAGCTATTGTTGATTTGTCGGGGTCAAATTCAAGCGTTCATACTTTTCGAGACGCCATATAATTTTACGAGTTTTATTTTTATTACTTGACCAAACGATGTCAAAATTGGACGAAACAAATTCCGTTGCACTCATATAGACCATATGAGCCCAATGCAATGAACCGAAATCATTTCCATGCTCGTTTGCTCAAAAAGCAATTTCAGGGCGATAGTGTTGGTCGACATTTAATTAAAATGGTCATCTTCGCCAAATGACCTCGAATTCAAACGAAACGAGATGCGTTGAACTCCTATAGATCATACGAGTCTAATGAATTGATAGAAGTTAATTTTGAGCTCATTTGCTCAATTTAACATTTCAGGGTCATTGTGTCGAACGACATTAATTAAAATGACCATTTTCGCCAAATGATCTCGGATTTAGACGAAATGAGTTTTGTTGCACTTGTATCAACTATACAAGTCTATTGCAACTGAGATAAGTAAATTTTGAGCTCGTTTGCTCAGAATGACATTTCAGATCAGTGGTTGTGTGACACAACTCTACTCGAAATTGTCATATTCTATAAATGACCTCAGATCGGAGTAAAACGAGTTCTGTTGCACTCGTATTGACTATACGAGTCTAATGTAACTAACAGATGTTGATTCAAAGCTCGTTTGCTCAATATGCTATTTCGACATTGTGTCAACACACAACGCTACTCAAAATGGTCATTTTCTCTAAATGACCTCAGATCGGAGTGAAGCGAGTTCCGTTGCACTCATATGGACTATACGAGTCTAATGCAACTGACAGAAGTCGATTCAGAGCTCGTTTGCTCAAAATGCTACTTCGGGGTGGTTGTGTAACAAAACCCCACTCAAAATGGCTATTTCCCTTAAATGACCTCAGATCAGAGCGAAGCGAGTTCCGTTGCACTCGTATTAATTATACAAGCTTAATGCAATTGACAGAAATTGATTCGGAGCTGGTTGCCTCTATATGACATTTTGAGCACCTCCAAGCTTCTAAGGTACCTTGTGGGTGATCAGATTACTTTTATTGGGTCATCTAGGGTCCCACTGAGCCAATAAAAGTTGGGATGTTACAACCTAGATTTGAGAAACTCATTCTCTGCCATCCAAAATGATATCATCCAAAATGATATCATGAAAGACCCTTCTATTCTTTCAAAGAACCTTATAATGATAAAAGCAAATGGCCCAAGGTAACCTGGGTACCCTCTAATATTTGAGTTACATGTGCAGGAAACATAGAGTTCTTTTCTCAGAGAAAGTGAAGGGAAAAGAAAGAAGTCGATAATCAATAATGAACTACATATATGCAAAGGGAGTAATCTCTACTCTAAAATCATTTGTTGAGTTTATAGTTCATACAAATAATATTCTAAATACTATTTTTAATAAAAATCATTGCTGGGAAAAATATCAAGAACTTTCTAAGAAAATAGAACTGTACGTACATTCAGAGTTGTGTCGAATAGAATTCGACGTACCGTCTAATTCTACTCGGCGTTAGCATCGAGAGCCATCTGAATCAAATAATTCGAATAGCATTTGACGCAACGTTGATTTCATATCGACGCATGCATCGATTTAATAAGTTGCTCGTCAAATTCGAAAGTGCATCGAGTCCTAATCGACGCAACGTCGACATGACAGGTGCGTACAGTTTCACTTCTAAAAGCTACCTCTACATATTTTGGCACACTGACTATTAATCTTTGTCGACGGTGCTTCGAATAAAACCCTAAGTTGCGACGAATCGTCTTCTTTTAAGCAACATAGGCGCCGAATTCATTATGCTTTCAAATTCTCTCTTTCTTGCTCTTGTGCTTTCTTTCTCTCTCTCTCTCTCTCTCTCTCTCTCTCTCTCTCCTCTTTGCAGGTACTTCACCTCAGAATCCATGGTTCCTCGTAAGATCAATTCAGGTTTTGATGTTGATGTGGACTCCTTCAATGCAGCCTCTGATAATTTCAAGGCAATTCTTGTCTTGTTTCACTCTGTCAGGTTGACGAAGCTGATTTCTACAAGGTGCAAGATCCTTGATGTTGAACAGACAGAGTTTAAAGACAATCTTCATATAGGAGAGGATGAATCCCTCAATGGGAGAATCTCTGGGATTGACATAAATATTACAGAGGGAATGTTAAGTCAAACATTTGGTCTTACAGCTGGTAGTGATCTAGATGAACTGACAGGAGAAGAGACCAATAAGGCTTTACAGATCATGCAGTTCAGGAAGGAGAAGGTCATCAACCTGAAGAAGATTGATCTAGCTGAAGAATACAGATTCCTGGCTGATATAGTAGGGAAGGTGCTCCTGTGCATGATTTTAGCCCATGATGTCATTCCCAAGTAGCAGCTCCAGATCATGGGAATTCTAGTTTTGAACAAAAAGATCAACTGGGGGAGGTGCCTCCTGAAGATGATAGGTCATAAATATGCACATAAGGAAAATGCATATATGAGAATGATGAGTCAGGCACTGCTCCATCATTACTTCATGATATGCAAATTAAAAGGAGTGACAATTCCACATGGCAAGAGAATAAACATTGGAATTTTCTCCAAGTGGGCCAGACAGATCCTAAAGCCTAGCCAAGCTGCAGCTTCACCTCCTTCTTCTCCAGTTCCATAAGATCATGAATCAAGTCTACCGTATCCCCCAAGTAATACTGTTCCAGATGAAACCAATGCTCAAAATCTGCAGTTGATTCCATCCACTCCAGCCCCATAACCCACACCTCAGATTCCTCTTCTACCACAGCAACAACCATCCATCATCACTTCTGCTGAAAACACTCCAGACAACTGGTCTACTCCTCTACCACAATATCTCATCACTCCAGAAGACCATCAATCACAATCCCCTATTCACCAAAATCCTACAGAAAATCCTCCAGACATCCATTCTTTTGATGTCAGATCTCCTCTACTCCAATCTGACATAATTCCAGAGGATAACCAAGGACAATATCCTATTACCCATCAACAATTACATACCACCCATACTAGACCTTCTTCTGTATTGAGCAAGCAATTTCCAAAGAAGTAGGATTGGCCACAAGTACATTTGTTGATTTACTGGTTGCTCAGGCCAGAAAGTTCAATAAGAAGTACTCCCAGATGGAGACAGAATTGCAAGAATCAAAAGAGTCCCACCTGGCACTCAAATCAATTGTATTCTCCTCCATGATAACTAAAGAATTCTTAACCTCCCTTGTAAGTAAGGTTCAGAAGGGGGAGAAGATCCAGGAGGAGGAGATGCTTAATCAAGAAAAGAGTGGTCAAGAGAAGGATAAGACTGCTGAAGTTTCTAACCCTGATAATCCCGATAAGCTTACTATCTTTCAAACAGCAATTCCAGAAATTCTTTTAGAGGATGAGCCAATCCAGAAGGAGCACCTAGAAGATGATCTGATTATTAATGAAGTTTCAATGATTGCAAAGGAGTCTGCCCAACTAGCTCAAAAGAAAGCACAACCTCAGGGGGAGTCTCTCCATGAAGATGATACTGACCATGAAGCACACAAGATAGGTGAAGAGGAGAATGAGCCTCTGATGTTTGCCCAAAAAAAGGTAACACAAAAATTCTTCTCCAAAAAGAGGAAATCTACTCCACAAAAGTAAAAAACAATACATGTATTCTGATGAGGAACAATACTTGGAGATATAGTTATGAAAAACAATATTATCAATTGCAAATCTGTCATGATGATCTTGTTGGAGTTACCATTGTGATCTTGAAGTGGTCAAACATGTAATCTCACTGCCAACGCGATATGAGCCTGCAGGGTCGCACATAAGAGCATGTGGAGAAGTTGGTAGATTGACTGTGTTGGTAAATGTTACCAATCACCATATATAGAATGGGGAAATCCAGCAGGTTGTTGCTGTATGAATTCGTCGGGTTTACACGGATAGGATTCGTCGGATTCGTCGGGATTCGTCGGATTGTCCCGTGAACACTCGACGAATTATTACAGAAACCCTTCAGTCGGCAAAATGTTGTCGTCTGTCTGGATTCGTCGGGATTCGTCGGGTTGTCCCGTGAACACTCGACGAATTGTTACAGAGATCATTTTCTCGGCAAATGTTGCCGTATGATCTGATTCGTCGGATTCGTCGGATTGTCCCGTGAAATCTCGACGAATGCTGTTCCGTGGAATTCCGACGAATCGTAACAGAAACCCCAATTCTGATGTGTGGTCTGCGGATAGCGATTCTTCTAGAAGCTGTTTATCCTTTGGGTATAAATAGGACTTCGTTTTAGGGTTCTCATAACTAACGAAATAGAAGCCGACGGAAGGAGTTCCGCTCTCGCCTCACGAACCCTAGCCGACGGAAGTGTTCCGCCGTCTCTGAATCGCGTCCGCTGACCTCCTCTCCGGCGATCGTCGTCGTGTGTGTTCTTCCTGGAGCGAACCTAGCAGTTCGTGGAAGTTCAAGGTGCAGTCATTCTTCTCCCGGCTCGTGTGGATCACTGTAGAGACGTAGACATTATTCTACGTGAGGACTCGCATAGCCGACGACAGGAATCAACTCGTGGAGCATCTAGGTTGGATTTGATCCAATCCCGCAAAGGTAATTTCATACATAGCATTTTGATTAACTTCTTGATTCAACATTCATGGCCGATCCAAAGTCTTTTTGGGTTGTTTCTCTTCATTTCCGCTGCGCCTACATTCGATGTATGGTTCTAGAAAAACCCAACAGTGGTATCAGAGCTAGGTTCTGGTCATGAATTTTGTTTCAGAAGTTTGGTTATTCCAGTACATGCAAATCTAGGTATTTGGAAGCGTTCTAAATGTCAAGATTTCTTCTTGGAATATCACATTTGATGTGATTTTGTGTGGTTTCTGGCGCTGCCCCTTGGACCCCGTTAGGGGCTCTACCCCTAAGACCCCGCCAGGGGCGCGGCCCCTTGGAACCCCGCCAGGAACGTCTGGGATTTCGTGGTAATTTCTAATTGTTAGAAATTGTTGTCTCCTTAGCAGTAACCGTCCCTCAAGTGGTTAATGAACCCTTGTATTGTTTTGGATTTTGAATCCAACAATGAGAGACGAGCTTGTCTACTGCTTTAAGTCGAGTTGTCTTTGCCTTTGTCCAATGCATGTAAATCTGAAGATTTGGAAGAGTTCTAAATATCCAGATTTAGCCCTTTCGTCTATCAAAGGTTGATAGTCTTATGTAGTGCACATAAGGGATGCATGAGGATTTTAGATAGCTTGTTTTTCTGTGGATGTGCACATTGATCAAATGTTGATCATGGTTAAGTGTTAACCTATTATTAAAAATTAAAATCCCTTCATCAAATATTAAGTGTTCGGATGCCTTCCGATGGATGACACTCTTCCTGCATCGATCGATGAAGTGTGGGCTTGCCAAAGCAAGGTGCATTAATCTATCTTGGTAAGGGTGCGAGCGGATAATTATGATATCCCACTGTCGACATCGGGTCTAACTTAACTAGGTGACCTCAAAGGTTGAGTGCCTAGAGGCATAGGGTTGGCATGCACCATATGATGGATGCGAATAAGGAGTTATTCACCAGCCATACAAGAATTGCATGAGGATGCAATTGGCAAGCGTTGCCTACCTAAATAACCGCATTATGAGAGGAACGCCAAAGCAGACTCGTGGTGTTGGTGAAATACGGATCTTGTCCACTAAGAGAGTAGCTCGCATGGACTCTCCGAATTGATAGTGAGGGCTATCAATTTGAATAAAATAGTGGGAGTATTTAATTAAAGTCCAAATTAAAATAAATTGTATTTTGAAATTAGGGTACTAATTAAATTCTGCATGAATTCTTGTAGAATTCCATGGCAAGTGGTTCACATTCCACCTTGTCCCTAAGAGCTATCCTTGAGAAGGACAAGCTTAGTGGGACGAACTATATGGACTGGTATAGGAACCTGAGAATTGTTCTCAGGCAAGAGCGAAAGCTCTACGTCTTGGAAGAAGAAGCCCCCGAGGTGCCGACCGGGAACTCGTCCCGTGTTGATAAGGATGCTTATAAGAAGTATACCGATGACGCCTTAGACGTCGAGTGCCTTATGCTTGCCACCATGAACTCTGAGCTTCAGAAGCAACATGAGAACATGGGGTGCAAGGAGATTGACGAGCACCTAAAGAAAATGTTTCAAGGGCAAGCTCGTCAAGAGAGGTTCGATGTCACGAAGGCCTTATTTCAGTGCAAAATGGGAGCTCGAGACTCAGTTGGTACTCACGTACTCAAGATGATTGGGTATATAGAGAACCTGGAGAGACTGGGTTTTCCTCTGGGTCAAGAGTTGGCCACAGATCTTATCCTGCAATCGTTGCCGGATAGTTATGAGCAGTTTGTCTTGAACTAAAACATGAATGAAATAGACAAGACACTGCCCGAGCTCCTAGGCATGTTGCGAACTGCCGAAATAAACATGAAGAAGGCCAAGCCTGCTAGTCCCATATTGATGGTACATAAAGGTAAGGGTAAGGCCAAGGGCTTCAAGAAGACGAAGGTGGGACCTAAGTCACATCTTGAGCCCAAATCTTCTGCGCTGAAAAAGAAGAGCACCGTGAAGGAAGGGAAATGCCACCACTGTGGCAAGGCTGGTCATTGGAGGAGGAATTGTCCTTCGTACATTGAGGGTCTGCAGAAAATGAAGGGGGGTATGACTTCCGCTTCGGATATTTACGTTATAGAGATAAACCTTTCTGCTCCTTCATCTTGGGTATTGGATACCGGATGTGGTTCTCACATTTGTACAAATGTGCAGGAACTAGGAAGGAGGAGATTGCTGAGTAAAGGAGAAGTGGACCTACGTGTCGGCAATTGAGCAAGAGTTGCTGCTGTATCCGTAGGGGTTTACCGTCTTCCTTTGCCCAGTGGGCTTGTAATAGAACTTGATAATTGTTATTATGTTCCGGCCATAACTAGAAACATTATATCCATTTCATGCCTTGACATGACTGGATTTTCTTTTATAATTAAGAACAATTGTTGTTCTATATTTAAGAATGATGTTTGTTATGTTGTAGCTCAATTGTTTAATGATCTTTATGTTTTGAACCTGGGCCATCCGATCTATAATGTAGATAATAATAAAAGACTAAGAACAAATGACTCAAATCCTACATATCTCTGGCATTGTCGTTTGGGACATATAAACGAGAAACGCATATCCAAGCTCCATAAAGATGGACTATTGGACTCATTTGATTATGAATCATTTGAGCGATGCGAGTCTTGTTTATTAGGCAAGATGACTAAAGCCCCTTTCACTGGTTATACTGAGAGGGCTGAGGATCTCTTGGGTGTTGTACATAGTGATGTATGCAGACCCATGAGTTCTATGGCTAGAGGTGGGTATTTCTACTTCGTTACATTTACTGATGATTTCAGTAGATACGGATACGTGTATCTTATGAAGTGCAAATCCGAAACCTTTGAAAAGTTCAAAGAGTTTAAGAATGAAGTGGAGAACCAATTGGGTAAAAAGGTTAAAGCACTCCGATCTGATCGAGGTGGCGAATACCTGAGTCATGAGTTCCGTGATCATCTGAAAGAGTGTGGTATTGTATCACAGCTCACTCCACCTAGGACACCGCAGCATAATGGTGTGTCTGAGAGGAGAAATCGTACTCTGTTAGACATGGTACGGTCGATGATGAGTCATGCAGACTTGCCTGTTTTCTTTTGGGGTTTTGCTTTAGAGACTGCTGCAATGACACTGAATCGCGCTCCGACGAAAACGGTTCTAAAGACACTATATGAGATATGGACTGGGAAGCGTCCTAGTATGTCGTTCATTAAAATTTGGGGCTGTGAGGCATACGTACGACGTCAAATGCCTGACAAGCTGGAACCCAAATCAGATAAGTGTTATCTGGTGGGATATCCTAAGGAAACGAAAGGATATTACTTTTACCTACCGTCTGAGGGCAAAGTGTTTGTCGCAAGGACGGGTGTATTCTTGGAGAAAGAGTTCTTATCAAGAAAGACGCAAAAGGTAGAACTTGAAGAAGTTCAAGAACCACAAATAGTGAATGAACCAGAGTTGGATTCTGAGCCAGGACTACAAGATGTTGTAGCTAGAGAACCTGCTCACGAAACACAAGTCCTACGTAGATCTGGTAGACCAAGATTTGAGCCTGAGAGATATGGATTTCTCGTGTCTCAAATAGGTAATGTGTTGCTTATGGATCATGATGATGAACCAGTGACCTACCAAGAGGCTATGAATGGACCGGACTCCGACAAATGGCTTGAGGCTATGAAATCCGAAATGGACTCCATGTATATAAACCAAGTTTGGAACTTGGTGGAACCACCTGAAGGGGTACGACCCATAGGGTGCAAGTGGGTCTTCAAGAAGAAGACTGACATGGATGGGAATGTACAGACATTCAAAGGGCGACTGGTGGCTAAGGGTTTCAAGCAAATTCATGGTGTTGACTATGATGAGACCTTTTCCCCTGTTGCCATGGTAAAGTCCATTAGGATATTGCTTGCTATTGCTGCGTATTATGACTACGAGATCTGTCAGATGGATGTCAAAACGGCTTTCCTAAATGGAAACCTCCTTGAGGAAGTGTACATGACACAACCCGAGGATTTTGTATCCCCAAATGAAGCCACTAAAATATGCAAGCTGAATAAGTCCATCTATGGATTGAAACAAGCCTCTAGAAGTTGGAATCTTCGTTTTGATGAGAAGATCAAAGAGTTTGGTTTTGTCAAGAATGAAGATGAACCGTGTGTTTACAAGCGAATCAGTGGGAGCATTGTTGTCTTCCTGATATTGTATGTAGATGACATACTGCTGATCGGGAATGACATACCTACCCTGAAAGTTGTTAAGAACAACCTAGGGAACTGCTTTTCTATGAAGGACTTGGGTGAAGCGACTTACATACTCGATATTAAGATCTATAGAGATAGATCGAAGAAGTTGCTGGGTTTGACCCAGAGTACGTACATTGACAAGGTGTTGAAGCGGTTCAACATGCTTGAGTCCAAGAAAGGATTTTTGCCCATGTCTCATGGTGTGAATCTCTCTAAGGACCAGTGTCCAAAATCTTGTGAAGATAAGGACCGCATGAAGTCGATTCCATATGCTTCGGCAATTGGGTCAATCATGTATGCAATGTTATGTACTCGACCCGATGTCTCTTTTGCTTTGAGCATGACTAGCAGGTATCAGTCTGATCCCGGTGAATGTCACTGGATAGCCGTAAAGAATATCCTGAAGTACTTGAGAAGGACTAAGGATGTATTCTTGGTGTATGGTGGAAAGGAAGAGCTCGTTGTAAGTGGTTACACGGATGCCAGCTTCCAAACTGATAGGGATGATTCAAAGTCTCAGTCAGGGTTTGTGTTTTGCCTGAATGGAGGAGCTGTGAGCTGGAAGAGTTCCAAGCAAGAGACAGTTGCTGATTCTACAACTGAGGCCGAGTATATCGCTGCAGCTAATGCAGCGAAGGAGGCTGTATGGATTAGGAAATTCATCTGCGAGCTAGATGTAGTTCCTAGCATTGTTGGTCCCGTAGTTCTCTACTGTGATAACAATGGTGCAATTGCACAATCTAAGGAACCTAGATCCCATCAGCGCTCCAAGCACATACTTCGGCGGTTCCATCTTATTCGTGAGATTGTCGAACGAGGAGATGTGAACATTTGCAGAGTGCCGACTGAGGAGAATATTGCAGATCCACTGACAAAGCCTCTCGCGCAGAGAAAGCATGATGGTCATACTAGATCAATGGGTATACGATACCTGAGTGATCAACTCTAGTGGGAGTCTTGTGGGTTGTATGTAAAATAAATATTCTGTTGGCTGTTTTTTTTTTTTTTTTTATTCATATGATGAATTGTGTACCAATTATTTCCTTTTACAATTAATGGCAAGTTCTTTTATTACGATATGCTGTTTCTATATGATAGAATAAAATTCGTGATAAATACCCTTAAAATGTTCGCTTCCATAGGACATCAAGTACGTGACTTGAATGTGAGAGCCTATGATTTCGAAGCTTCATTCTTAAAAGGTCCCTGGTCGAGGTATCATCGTAGAAGCTAAGGGTGATGATGATACATTAAGACTAGCATGTGTGTTGACTGATGACCGGTTCTCACAGGTCATGATATTGTGATATCAAGTCATCACGTGGGTACTTGTTAGTGAACAAGTTGTACTGGACAGACCCAACCTGAGACTACTTTGTGGATTGTTACTTAAAAGTGTCACAAGTAGGTCTCATTTGACAATGGTGTTGTGGTCCTTTGACCTGAAGTCACAACATTCATCGAGTGAGGAAGAGCGTGCTTTGATGTCATCTAAAGTCTTCCTTGAAGAAGGTTGATGATAAGGGTGGTCGTTGGGTACGTTACGAATCATTTGGGTGTTTGGGTGTGAGCAGATATGGGATTTGTCCTCCTATATAACAGGAGTTGCATCCATGGGCCCCTTGATGGAATTGGACTGAGAAATGCATGGCCATGCTTGGTAGAGTCAATATGTGATATTGAGCTCACCATTCTCTGGAAGTCCGTTCTAGATCAAGGAACTTGGATTGAGCTATTATGAGGGTGACACGGTCCATGCCTCTAGTTCTTTCCGGATGTAAGGGACAAAGACAACGCTGGAACATTGGTCATAAAGGCTTATGAGTTATGAACTCTTATTGCTTGGGGAGCAATGATGCATTGCTAGATGCCGCTCATTGTTTGTGAGGTTTTTGGTTTGATACTTTCAAGATCAAGTGGGAGACTGTTGGAGTTACCATTGTGATCTAGAAGTGGTCAAACATGTAATCTCACTGCCAACGCGATATGAGCCTGCAGGGTCGCACATAAGAGCATGTGGAGAAGTTGGTAGATTGACTGTGTTGGTAAATGTTACCAATCACCATATATAGAATGGGGAAATCCAGCAGGTTGTTGCTGTCTGAATTCGTCGGGTTTACACGGATAGGATTCGTCGGATTCGTCGGGATTCGTCGGATTGTCCCGTGAACACTCGACGAATTATTACAGAAACCCTTCAGTCGGCAAAATGTTGTCGTCTGTCTGGATTCGTCGGGATTCGTCGGGTTGTCCCGTGAACACTCGACGAATTGTTACAGAGATCATTTTCTCGGCAAATGTTGCCGTCTGATCTGATTCGTCGGATTGTCCCGTGAAATCTCGACGAATGCTGTTCCGTGGAATTCCGACGAATCGTAACAAAAACCCCAATTCTGATGTGTGGTCTGCGGATAGCGATTCTTCTAGAAGCTGTTTATCCTTTGGGTATAAATAGGACTTCATTTTAGGGTTCTCATAACTAACGAAATAGAAGCCGACGGAAGGAGTTCCGCTCTCGCCTCACGAACCCTAGCCGACGGAAGTGTTCCGCCGTCTCTGAATCGCGTCCGCTGACCTCCTCTCCGGCGATCGTCGTCGTGTGTGTTCTTCCTGGAGCGAACCTAGCAGTTCGTGGAAGTTCAAGGTGCAGTCATTCTTCTCCCGGCTCGTGTGGATCACTGTAGAGACGTAGACATTATTCTACGTGAGGACTCGCATAGCCGACGACAGGAATCAACTCGTGGAGCATCTAGGTTGGATTTGATCCAATCCCGCAAAGGTAATTTCATACCTAGCATTTTGATTAACTTCTTGATTCAACATTCATGGCCGATCCAAAGTCTTTTTGGGTTGTTTCTCTTCATTTCCGCTGCGCCTACATTTGATGTATGGTTCTAGAAAAAACCCAACAGATCTATGCATCTGTGCAATGATGTTATTCTATGTCTATTGTATTTATGTTTGTACCTTGTTTTTATTCAACTGTTTAAAATCACTCACTTTATTTTGTAAAAATTGTTGAGATAAATAGGGGGAGATTGTTGGGAAAAACCCTTATAATTTATCTAACAAATTATCTTAAAGTGATTTCATCAGTTAGTTTTTTAAAAAAAGGTTGTATTACCCACATTGTATATAAAAGGGTAAAATGGTCATTAGATGTCCTAGGATGTCACACTCACCTTAGAGTGTCATGACCAGGTCTAAGAGAAGTATAAATTCAGTTGAGTTAAAACTTGCGTCGAATAGAAGTCGGCGCAACTTTGACTAGAAGTCAATGCAACTCTGACTAAAAGTCGAAGTAACTCAGACTGCCTGTCGAAGTATCAAGTAAAATCAACTCAACGTCGAAATGAACTTGACGCAGAAGGAAGAGCCTGTCAAATCCATCTTAGAAGTCGACGCAACTTTGACTTCAAGTCGATGCAGAAGATGAAGTTCAAGGCCAAGTCTTCAACTCGACGGATGCGTCGATAAGAACTCGACGCAACATCGACAACTGAGTTCAGTCAAAGATAAGAAGGAATTCGAAGTTGCTTCTATAAGAACTCAGAGGTGTATCGATATGATGGATAATGAATTCGACACAACGTCGAATATAGATAGAAAAGGAAGGTTTTCTGTTGTCCTTTCTGTTGTTATTCCAGATGATCTGCAAGGCTGAAATCTATTCTCTAACGGCTCGTTTATTGCCAAGAATGGAATGAAGTATTTCAGAGATACAGTAAAGACATTCTTGGAAGTTATTCAAATCAGATGGACGGGTTGGGAATTGAAATAGAAGTAAACATTTATTATCCAATGGACATTCCTTCTAAAGACAGTCTAGAAGAAGAAAGAAATTCAAACACAAACCAACAGAGAATAAGTATGTTGAGGATAGAAAGAAAGAGAACCATGATTCTCTTAGTCAAATTCTTTTGTCTTCTTCTTTTCTCCTCCAGCCCTAAGATAGAACAGAAGAACAACTTCTCTACACAGGAAAAGCATACAACAAGCATGTTGCTTCCTCTTCTACATTATATAGCAGCAAGCCAACAAAAGTGCATAGAGTATCAGGATCATTGCTCATAACCCTTGCAATCATCACTATATTAAGCAAGAGGTCATTATATTCAGATCCTGGAGTATATAGAAGCAACAACATCCAGAGAGATGGCTTATGAAGGATTCTAACTGAAGAATACTATTCTCTTTTTCATCCTCTTCAACTGTTCTTATTTTGCAACTGTAAAAGAGTTCTAAGAATACCTCTTCAAAGGATTCAGTGGTTCTAAGAGTCTCCTTAGTAAAAGATTCAGTGGTTCTAAGAGTCTCCTTAGCAAAAGACTCAGTGGTTCTAGGAGTCTCCTTATCAAAAGACTCAGTGGTTCTGAGAGTCTCCTTATCAAAAGACTCAGGCACAGTTAGTGCAATCCTATCAGGCTGGTAGAAGAGTGGACTACCCATATTTTGGGGAACCACTATAAAATTTATGTGGCTTATGCATTGCTTTTCTATGTTGTTCCAATTTACTGCCTTCCATTTTATATTTCCTGAGATTACTTTATTCTATTTTGGTATTGATGATTGCATAGTACTTAGTAGTTTTATCGTGTGTGCTCATTTAGTGTAAAGATTTTTAAATCTCTATTCACCCCCACCCCCTCTAGAGAATACTCAGAGGTACACTGTGCACTTTCATCCCGCCATCTTCGACATGTCCCCAGGAGCGCCTGCTCTCCTAGAAAGGTTGCACAGGTCATCCTCCAGCAGCTTCTGGCGGCGATCCACCTCAGCCATCCGTCTCTCCAGGCTCTGGATATAGAAGTATTTGACCTTTGCACTCTCGACCTGAGGCGTGAACTCCACCAAGATCATCTAAAATTCTAGTGCAATCAGGCAGCGATTCAGATCGATGATAGTCATCGTCTTCATCCGCATCTCTTGGGAAGTGCCCACAATGAATAGGAGGGCCCTAAATTCATCTAAAGACTCACCCGGGTAGGTAAGTAACTCGCTGACCTGCGAGGTGGCACGTCGACAGAGCGGATCTGCCGGAGGAGCTAGATTTGAAAAAATGTAAATAAGAATTTTTTTGATTTTGTACTTGACAAAAGAGTCCAAATATAGGTCGCCTACCCAGACGACTATCCATACTCTCACTGCATCGGTGAGGAGAGTGACTGTGAGGAGGACGGTGTGGTATTCTATCCTTACGATCATGGTAGTGGACGCAGGAGTTATATCATTGACGAACCCCACTAGGCTCGCCAACATCTGCATGGGGTAGCACCACACGCTCCTTCCTGCGAGGCATAGGCTTGTCGGCATGCGCACCAGAAAAAGTCATGACTTTAGTGGCACGAGAAGAAATGAGCAATGGATCTAGGACGACATTTGATGTAGATAGTCGGTAAGTCCCTGATGGAGGCGGACCTGAAGGAGATGACGGTAAAGCACTGCTCGGCAAAATAAATGACCCTGATACCGTGACCCGCCTATAACAGGGGGTAGTAGCATCATCAAGGTCCAATAGGAAGCAAGCATACTTCGATTTTGATTTTAACTCCTCGACTTTGGATCTAACACGAGGAGAGTGTGGCCTCACAATCGATGGAGTTGCCGGCAGGATCTGTTCAGAAGAAAGTTGGGTCTTGTACACCTCACCGATAGCACGGGTTGCACACAACCCAGTTAGCAAAGGCATAAAAGGATTTTCTTGAGCAAATAATTCTACTCACTAGATAGGTAGACAAGGATGGACCTCGTTTTGCCCGCGGGGATTCATCATCCCCTCCTCACGAGGGGGTGGAGATGTCATAGTCACCTACAAACAGGTCCATGGCGGACCCAAAGGCGTCTTGAAAAGTCATACATCAGTAGAGAAAGAAATTGTAGATGATGTCAAGACAGACGACGTTGGGTAAATCTCGAGTTCATGGTTTCCTCGGCGGCCTGCTCCGAAAGTGGATCTGGGAGCAAGTCAGGGGTAGAGGAAGCGGTGACCTTCTTTGTTGGAGACTCCCTACCCTCTCCGGAGGGCTCAGCCTCACTCGAGCCTTGACCTTTTCATTTTTCGCACGCTTAATATCACTGAGTGAGGGAAGTCCTTTGAGCTGACTTCGGATTTTCATCGCGGACAACTCTTGGAGGACAGCACCGAGCCGCCTTTCTTCGCATTAGACAGGGTGGTTCTCTCCTCGGCGGGCAAGGTGATCTTCTTTTCGTCGACCATGATCTTGGGTATAGGCGTTAAGAGTCTCAACTTCTATTTATAGAGGGGGAAGAGACAAGACACCTCAGCTCGGCAAGGTGCAGATCGCCGAATAAGGGTTGGACGATTATTTCTGAGCTCTATTCAAGCTCACAAAGAGAGGGGATTATGTACAACCCATATTTGTTGAGTAGAGTCTAAGCCTGGTTATAGACACAATGAATCTTGAATGTCACACACACACACACACACACACACACACACACACACACACACACACACACACACACACACACACACACACACACACACACACACACATATATATATATACTATTCTAAAAAGATTTATGGGATGAATTTTTAAAGCCATGAATTTAAAATCCATTAGAGTAATCTTGGTCGTTGGATCATAAGCCCATCTCAAAATTAGGTTAAAAAATCGAATAGTCTCTCTCCTCATTCTGACAGGCTCTATCTCTCGCTCACTCTTTCTCTCCCGTATGTTCTCTCTCTCGCTCGCTCTTCTCAGTCGTGTTGAAATTTGAAGTGTAAGTGGGAGTCCGTGCGGTCTGTTTTGGAGACCGCAGTGCTCGCGCGATCTGCGAGAGCTCGGTGTTGGTGGACAGCTTCAGTCAACCAGGTGTGTTCAAGTACTCGCAGAGTCTGGGCGGTCTGGTATTCGAGACTGGGCGATTTGCATGAGTTCGTTCTGGCGGTCAACTTCGGTTGGTCAGATATGCTCGTGTAGTTCTGTTCTTATGATACTGGGCGGTCTGCAAGTTTTGTTCTGGCGGACTGTCTTGGCTGGTCCGGTTTACTCAAGTAGTGTTTTGGTCTTATAGTGACCACGCAGTCTAGTTCTGTGACCGCGCGTCCTAATAAGGAAGGTGTCTGTATCCCTCTTGGGAGGTGACGACATCCGTTCGTTTGCCTATAAATAGGGGTACAGGGCCAGCCATTTAATAAAAAAAGAATTGTAAGAACAAAAGTCTGGATTGTGTATGTTGGTCTTGGTTTGAGGTCGTGCGGTCTGAAGTCTGTGACCGATTTGTTGTGTTTGCAGGTTAGCGGTCAGTGGTCTACTGCGTCAACATTCTTCTTATCTTTCCATCTTTGAATAACCAGCTCGCCAGCGGTCTCGTCTGGGCAAATTGTGTTTGAAGTTCTTGATCTGTTTGTCAGCGGGCTCAGTTGATCAGGCGACCTTCTGCGGTCAGGCGGTCTTGAGTCGCGGTCTGGCAATAATGAGCAGTTCTTCTCTTGTGTTCGCGGGTTACTTCTATGATCTTGTGACCGTGCGGTCTGGTGATCAAGAAGTGCAGACAGAGCTTTGTTTCAGCAGTTCAATAAGGACCAGTTCGTGCGGTCTGAAGATTGGCGGTCTAGCAGATTGCAGGTCAGCGACCTGTGCTATTCATGCGGTCTCAGGGAAGCCGGCGATCTTGCTGAGTTCGAGTGATCTGAGCGGTCTCAGATATTCTAGCCGTCAGATGCTTATTTCTATTGCTTGTTCTTCTCATCTCAGTTTTCTTATAAATCATGTCTCGTCATGTATGCAACGCATTATAAAAAATAGTAAATAAAAGATCTTCTTGTCCTTCTATTGTCACTAGTTACTTGACTTGAAATTGATTGAAGTATTCTGATGTATTGCCTTCGATCCTACTCCAAAATTTTAATAAGTCGACACCCCCTCCCCCATGAACTCTGATCTCCCTCCCTCTCTCTCTCCTCATTCCCTATCTCAGACAAAAGGTCGACAATCCCTAGCTCTTCTTCCCCGAACGCGCTACTCGGTTTAACGCCAACTCCCTAAGCTCGTTGCTAGGGTTCTTCTTACCCAAACCTAAATCTAACGATTCTTTCCTCTCACGCTCAGCATCTTCCGCAGATGCCTACGACAAATCACCTCCTCTGCATCTCCCAACGAACTTCATTCCTCCAGCCACCAACCATTATTCTATCAGGATGAAGAGCAACTCGTGACTGCCCTCCATTCCTATCGGTGTCGAAAGAGGACTTCAACCGCCTGCGAAAGGGTATCGCCCCCATTCCTACCTCTGTCACATGTCGCTGCCACCATTTCCGCTTGCAATCGATGATCGTCGTCGACTTTTGCAATTGATTCCTCTCTCTGCCGCCTACCGCCTACTTCAACTCCTGCACCTGATCTATTCTTCCCTAGGTAAAGTTCATTTCCTCTGATTTGTATGCATTCCCTCCGATTAAAATCCCCTCTGAAAACTCTTGCCTAGTTAAAGTGTTCGCTGAATACTTTGATCAAGTTCCTTCTGCATATCCACATATTTTTCCAGGTTCTTAATCCTTGGTAAAGTGCTTATTCAGCCACATTTTGTGCCATTAGAATAGTAGGACCAAAATATTCATTTCCCTAGATTATTTGGTATACATTTCTGATTTCTTAATCCTTTGAGTTTATGATTGTAACATCCCTCAAACAACTAGACCCCTAGGGTGGTTTTGTCATGACTATGTCATGACAAAACCCTAGGAAACTCAAAGAGACCATGTGAACCTAGGCATGTAGAGAAAACCACATTGGTCTGAAAAAACAATTCCCAATTACCAAACCTAGGGTTGGACTCTTAGGCCTCAACTTGACTCTTTGACCCCACCATAGCACCTCTGAACCTTAAGGGGGTCCCTTAGAGAACTTAGGACCCATTGGGGTCAACCAAAGTGGTCAAGATGACCAAAGTGGTCAAGATGACCAAAGTGATCAAGATGACCAAAGTCAACCCTAACCCTAAAAGAGTCAAAGTAGCCTAATCAGGGCCAATTGACCTACCAATTGCTAAATTGACCCCACCCAAGCCTTCCTAACCCTTAAGGGAGGCCATTGGGTCCCTAACAACCCATTGGGGTCAACTAAGAAGGTCATGTTGACCCAAGTTAACCCTAGTCCTAATTTGGTCAAATTAGCCTATTAAGAGTCAATTGGCCTCCACCTTGCCAAATTGACCCTACTCAAACATTCCTAGCCCTTAGGAGAGGCCAATGGGACACTAACCGCCCATTGGGGTCAACCCAAAAGGTCAAATTGACCAAAGTCAACTCAACCCCATTTTAGGTCAAATTACCCTAATTTGACCTAATCAAACCCAATCCACTTGGGCTAGGCCCAAAAGAAGTAGCCCACTAGCCCATGGGGCTGAGAATTACACAATTTCCCACTGTATTTCTATAAATGGTGACTAGGAGAGAGAAAGCCCAATTCCCCCCCCCCCCCAAAATGGAGGAGAGAGAAATGGTCATTCATGGCATGAAAGGCCAAGGGCCTCCCCAATACTCTTCCCGTGCATGAGTTCATCTCCCCTCATCAGTTTAGAGAAGATTCGAAGTCATTTATAGGTCATTAGGTAGTTGAATTCTCTGGATTTTAGGTTTGGCCGAAAACCTCCCCATGGCCATTAATGGAGTAATCAAGGCTTGACCCCTCCTCTCCCCAATTGAGGTTATTAACATCCTCACTGGACTCAGAGGAGTTATTTCCACCATTTCCCTAAAGAACCTGAGCCTGTGACAGAGAAGCCATGGCCCCGAGAGCTCCATGGCTGACGATGGCGGGTCGACGATTGATGAGGCAAACCACCACAACTCAGGTCCTTTCCTCCTCTCTCTCAGTGGGTAGATCTGCTACTATTGGCCGCAAGGTTTGGGGACAACTGACCCTGGATCGGGTAGGCCGAGAGCTTGATTTTTGAAGCTTCTTCCTCCTTGTCTAAAACGTTGTTCCGGCCACCTCCGGCCGACCAACCACCGCCTATCGCCGACCACCACCTCAACGAAGGTGGTGGTGGCATTGGCTGGCCGGGGAGGAGTACAGGTGGCCGGGAAAAGCTTCTGGAAGTGGCTCCAGGTCGGGCTCATTAGAGTCGTTGGCTTATTGGGGATGATGAGCCAGGGTCGTCGAATTGATCTGGATGATCAAATGATTTGGAGATTAATACTATGGTTTGATTAATTTATGTCATGTTTTATGCTGAGGTTTGAATTAATTATTAAAAATACTTATAAGCCCTTGATGAAAAAATGGTCAACATGAAACTTGTAGGTATTGAAGTCTATTTTAATTTAAAAATAATTTCAACTCATTTGGTCCACTGGTCTGACCGCAACACTCATTTTGGTGCAACCTAGACATAGAGTTGACCAGAGACAAATTGGAGTTCCCCCATCAATCCCCTTAGTCAAATCTTAGTTTTTGTAAAAATTTAATAATTCATGTATGAATTAATTAAGGCGTCTATGGACCTCAAAACCGTCCAAAACTTTGGGAGATGACTCTAAGGGTTATGATATAACCATGGTAAAAATCTCAGCTCATTTGGGGTTGATTTGATTAGGTAACCCAGTGATTCAAATTTGGTCACATAAATGGGTAATTAGGTCAAAAGTGCACTTGATGGATTGAGTGACCATTGCTCACCCAAATGTGGTGAAACTTTGGACACTGCCTTGTTATCATATATAACACCCTCACAATAGGTTTTGGGTGTTTTGGGGTTGATATGTCCAAAGACCCTAGTTTGAACCATATGGTTGCTCATTTGAGCTTTGTGAAGGACATATGGTCATATGTCCTTGTAATGACTTGAAACTTGGTAGATAATTTCATAGGGTGGAATTAAGCCAAGGATAATTTTACTAGGATTTTTAGTGACCTAAATCCCCATTGAATTGTTTATTATTTAATTAGGTCACCTTCTTTCAAAATA
This sequence comes from Dactylorhiza incarnata, assembly GCA_033032865.1. Lineage (NCBI taxonomy): Eukaryota > Viridiplantae > Streptophyta > Magnoliopsida > Asparagales > Orchidaceae > Dactylorhiza > Dactylorhiza incarnata. Next base: position 5,092,489 of record JAWHQI010000130.1, read on the forward strand.
AAATTACATGTCCATATATGTTAGGATGATTATGAAACTTTGTCAGTGAGTTTATATTGATGTTATAGCTCCCTGATAAATTTTTTTATGAATTTTGGATTGATATATGTAGTACTTCATTCACAACCTCAATCTTTGTCCTAATAGTGAGAAAATTAATTATGAGTATATTATTCACTGGAAAATTATGAAACTTGGTCAGAGGACTTTTAGGGCACACATATGATCTGTAAGTTTTAGCATTACTTTTGGAATAATTTACATGTGGGTCCCTTCACAAAGTGACCTAGGTTGGATTTTCACTAAGACAAGTATTTAGGTGATCAAAGGAATTTAAAATATTATTATTCCTGGTCAATAGACTTTTCTGGTCATTATAAAGCTCTGGTAATTTTATCAAAAATTTTGCATGAGTATTTTTGGTACTTCCTTTGTTAATCCCTAATTTTGATCAATTGTTCAATATTTTAATTAAGGGTTGAAGTCTTTATGGAATTTAGTGATTTTCATACCTTGTTGTTATTTTGTTAATATATAGTTGTGAAAATTTTATCAAGGTCATTGCTTGCCAGAACCTCATACTTCATGTTCAAATCCATAGGTGGTCTGATTTTAGAGAAATTATTCTAATGGTGAATTTAATTAGGAAAACTATGAAATTTTGATAGTTGTCTTAAAATGCCATGATAGACCCCCAATAATAGTCTTATAACTTTAGGATGAATATTTAGAATATTCCCTTTCATACACAACATACAGTTCATGTGGTTTGCATGTAGTAAAATGGTAGAATTGTAGTAACTATGTGGGTCTTACATGAGGAGATACAGAGGTGGTGCACCTAAACTGTCTAGGTTTGGATGAGGTCACCATAAAGGCTCGGAGTGAGGTGCCCGATTAACTAAGAGGTAAGGTTGTGCTCGGGATCGACGACAGATCGTCCTTCCTTGGGAGTGTCATAAAACACTTAGGGTTAACTCAAGAGTAAAATTAATAGTGGTTTGGACACGGGTAGTTACCAATAATAATTAGTGTCTTGGAAAGGGAGCTCTGGGATTCAGCCCATCATAGTTCCTAGTACTGCTGCGAGCCCCTCACAGGGTAGACCTCGGGAAGTCCAAGATTAACCCTAAACTGTAAGATTAATCGATATGCAAGATTAACTCTTAATAATCTTCATAGACACACACACCGTTGGCATGGGAGGTTAGTTTGGTTTAGCCTCACGAGCGGTAGGCTCGGTGGTTATAGAAATGGACTGGTTAGTCCAGTGAGCTGGTGACTCAGAAAGTGATTTATGAACGAACGAGTTAGTCCGGGGAGCCGATGGCTCTGGAATTCATGTGTTGTCATGGTTGCATGTGCATAATAGGTGGTGGGTCCTCGGTATTGGACGATCGTTCACACCGACATTGATATGTTGACTCGGCGGGTGTAAGTGTTCACTTAGCCAAGAAAAGACTGGTGTTTTAGCCAGCAAGAGTACGCAGGAGCTCCGCAGTTGGTTCTTCGCGTTGAGGCGTACGTAAGGTATAGGTTAGATAGTGTGAATATTAGCCTATGAGTGGGATGGCCCAACTCACTGCCTCCGTTTTTCCACTACGAGAGTTACCTGAGAGTTTAGCTAACTCCAAAACCGGAGAACTAAAAGTTTGTGAGCATAGATTGGGTGCGTGAGTTGCACTTATGTGAATCATAAACATTAAACATGTATAACATAGCATTTCATACATGATCATTGCATTGAACCCTTACCCATATCATATAAATTGCTATGAGACTCTTTATACTATAAGTGTTGGAACCCGGATACCGGTCCAACCTATTCGAGACTTGGGGAGTAGCTTGAGTTACTTCTCTCTTCATCGGACACCTAGATCTAAGTACTTCTAGCCGAGAACTAGCCCTCACCGGTTGGTAGATAGCTCCATAGGAATGACCCACTAGCTGCAGTGAGGAGGACCCGCCACTAACCCAGAAATCTCACTCGATTTCCCCTCCCAAAAACCAGAAGCTGAGCCTGTCTCAGACATCACAAGGAAGAAAGCACAGGCTCTCAAGGGGGGTGGATCCGTGCTGATCTGAAACATAATGGGTCCTATTTATAGGCAAACTCTTCGAAGGGTAAGATGGTCCTAAAAGGTCTGCGGATAGCTTCCTTCACCTTAACCAAATTACCAGATGCAGATCAAAATGGTCTGCGAACAACTCCCCGTGCCCTTTCACATATACTAACCGCAACCCATATTGGCCTGCGGATAGTGAGGGAGGACCGAGGAGTCGGGTTGACCCGCACTCGCCTCGCTCCCTCCTTGAGATTGTGACTGGGACGACGAGGTCAGGTCCTACTCGCCGAGGACCATTTCCTCGGCGAGTTCACCTGGAACCAGGTTGGCTCGCCTCGCCCTGCCTTGAGAAGAGATCATGTCGATATGAGATCGCAATAGGGGGGAGCGTGCTCACTCTCCCTACCTTGGGCGAGTAAGACCGCCTTGGATCTACTCGCCAGTAAGTGATGGTCTACTCGCCGAGCTCTACTGGTATACTCGCCGAATACGGGTTGTACAAAATCCCCGCTCTTTGCGAGCTCGCTAGAGGTCGGAAAGAAGAGTCCAACCCCTTATTTATCGAGCTAGCGTGCTGACTGGGTCTTCCTATATAAATTGAGTGGGGGTATGCTTCAATTCTATATGCTGAGATGTCTTCCAAGGGGGTTCTTCCGCGGCCGCCAACCGGGGGTTCGCTGATGATGAGTCTGAAGCGACTGAGGTCCTAGGCCTTCTCGGCGAGTTCTTGACACCTGGCCTTCCAGGTTCTGTGAGAAAGAAGAAGCATAAGAGGAGGAAGGTTGATCCCGACCTCCGCGAGAGATCCTCCACGGATCCTAAGTCCACTGCGCGGAATGGGTCGCAGCCGAAGAAGCCAACCACCTCGCCCATCCAAGAGGAGGCCAACCCCGACTCGGTTCAGCGACTGAGCAAGGGCGTGATTGAAGTCATGACCAGGGGGGTCCGCGAGATGGGACAACCTCCAAGCGACACGGGGGCTCCACTTTCCCCTTCTATTCGTCTTGCTAAGGTGCTAGGTAGGTTTACTTAATCACTCTGTCTCACCTTCTCGCATGCTCGAATTAGACCGGTCATAGGATTCTTCTCGCTCTGCAGAGCCTTCCGACCGTCTTCTCCCACCTATACATTCAGGAGAGGTGCCCTCCAAAGATCTGGCGGCGGTGTCTTCCACCGTTCTGGGGCATGCTGGAGTGGTTCTCATCCCGCCTTCCCAACCCACCTCCGGGGGAGGTCTGTAACAATAAGCCCCAGACATGGAGGGACGGGCGTGGTCCTTCGATTCTCCGCCTCCGCCGGGATACCTCGGGTCGATCCACCACGGCTCCTAGGGGAGGGTTGTTGGAGCATGCGTTCCGCACTCGTCCGGTTTGAGAATAACAAATCCCGAATGTATTTGATTCTATTTTTATTAATGGTGTGCAGGTAACAGGTATGAGATGTTCACATTTCTGCTGGAGCTAAATTTGAATGTAAGAAAATTTCACTGTCGGAAAATTCCGACAGCCGCTGTCGCCCAGGCGACAGCAGAGAAGTTACAACTACTTCCCTCCACGGCAGCTCGACGAAAGTCAGTTTTGAGTTGTCGGAATTCTGACAGCGATGTCGCCCAGGCGACAGCTCGGAGGTTACAATAACTGCCCACGACACCACCCACGATCGGCAGTTTTGCTCTGTCGGAAATCCGACATCGATGTCGCCCAGGCGACAGCTCAACGGTTACAGCAACTGCCCGCACGACGCCACTCCAGCGGCAGTTTAACGCTGTCGGAAAATTCCGACAGTCACTGTCGCCCAGGCGACAGCGATTTTCTATAAATTGCCTCCTTGTGTTCGTGCATTAAAAAGCTCTGAAGATTCTAAGTCCCTTCCTGAGTGCATTCCATCCAGAGAGCTCCAGAACCTCATGAACTCCCATTTATGCTGAGAAGGTTTGAAATTGAAGACGAGATCGGACGCGCTTCTACATCAACGATCATCTCGAGGCTTCAACCTTCCTTTCAGAGATCTGAATTTCTAGGGAGTTCTTATTTTATCTTGTATTTTCATTTATATACATTTTACTTTGTATTGGTAGGGAAAATCGCTTCCTTGTGCAGAGCGTCTAAGTCCTTGCGTGGCTTAAGGGAAAATCGCTTCCTTGTGCGGAGCGTCCAAGTCCTTGCGTGGCTTGGTGGGAAATTGTGGCCTTGTGTGCTACGTCTAGATCTTGAGAAGATCTAGAGGATAGGCTTGGGCTTGGTCTAGGGAGAGACAAGTGATAGCCTTCCGATCCTTGGGAGAAGGATTGGTAAACAAAAAGAAATTTACATTTGTACGCCTCCGATTTCTAGCGATATAGAAATCAAATTTATGTAAACACTTTTTCATATAATATAATCATGTCTCTTTTGTGTTTACTTGATTTCTATCATTTGGCGTAATCTCTATTATATTGTGTTCTAAGTTTTCAATTCTAAATCTAAATTGTTTATGTCAATCTCCTTCATTATAAAACAATTTAGTAATTATCTTGAAAATTATAGAAAGAATTTTATTCCCTTATTCACCCCCCTCTAAGGGCGCCGTAAGATCCAACAATTGGTATCAGAGCTAGGTTATTCCAAACGGCTTAAAAACCAGGAATAATGGCGTCTCATGATCTCGCTTCTACTAATAGGGGAAATTTTCTTATAAATGAAAAATCTTTAACACCACCTTTATTTGAAGGGAAAAATTATAATGGGTGGAAATTTCTAATGGAAAAATTTCTTAAATCTTTGGATATGGAAGTATGGAATATTACAATTAAAATTCCCCCAAGTATTTTAAATAAAAATGAAATGTTTTTAAATGCCAAATCTATGAATAGTCTATATTGTGCATTAGATCAAAATATTTTCAAACTTATTTATACACTTCCTACTGCTTATGAAGTTTGGAAATTTCTTGAGAATACTTATAGTCTTCCTTCTACAGATGATGAACAAGAGGAATTCCTTATGGATCCAAGAGAAGAAATCGACAAGGACTCATTCTTGGAGGATGATAAATCTAAGAGAGAAATCGACGAGGAATTTCTTATGGACCCAAGAGAAGAAATCGATGAGGACTTATGCTTGGAGGAAGAAGAACACAACATCACAATATTGGACTCATTTGTTGGCAACACATCAAGCAAAAGAGAAGACGGAAACAATTGCAAGGTAAGAAAATCAAAAACTTCTCTTTTTCTAATGAATTCTATTTCTACATCTCGTATGCTTAAAATTGCTAAACGTAAAATTTTAAAATTAAAAATTGCTAATTCCAAATTACGTTTAGAAAATAAATCTTTAAAAGCAAACGATAACGTAGAATCAAATATTGATGTGTTAAATTCTCTTTCATGCTCTTTAGTTGAAATTCCTATTCCTTGTCTTAATTGCAATTTATTAAAAGAAAAATTCAAGGGAATTGAAAAAGGGCTCTTAATTTCTAAAAGGCATAATGAAAAATTGTTAATTGAAAATGATGTTTTATCTTGTAAGTTAATACAATTAAAATCTTTTGTTGAAAAATTTCAAATGTCATCTAATGAATCTCATCATAAGATTTTGAATAACAAGGATAAATTAACTTACAAAATCATTTCTAAAAAGGATCATTTTCATACATCAACTCAAAAGGAGTTAAGTTTCAAAAAGAATTATGACCCTCACAAAATTCTTAAGAGTCACTATTATAAGTCTCAATATATTTTCAATCATGACTCAAACTTAAAAACTCCTTTTCATGAAAATCAAAATATAAAATATTATCCTTTATATTACAAGAGTATGTCTATAAGAAAGAATGGAAATGAAAATCATCAAAATAATGATCAATCTTCTAAAACATATTGTAATCCACTTTTTCAACAATCACTTCAAAAGAAAGACAATCACTCTTATAAAATTTTAAACAATCCATATAATAAAAATCATTATGATTATCAACATCAAGCTATTCTGAAAAATAATTTAAATAAACATAAACCTCCAATGAATTATTTTTCAAACAATTCACATAATCATTATATGGATTTAAGTAATAAACAGCCAATGTATGAATGGAGACCCATAAAGAAAAATGACATATCAACATTAATTAAAAAGGCCCATTCATCATTATCTTCTCAAAAGCCATCACGACATATTTGGGTGCCCAAAGGAACCATTACACATGGTCAATTTTGGATACCTAAATCTCTTATCATTTAGTATCTTTCATTTGCATGAAGTAGAAATAATTAAAAATGAAATATCAATACTCTACTTCATGATGTGCTTTATTTCTTTTTCTTTTGTTTGTTTTTGTATTTATTGATCCAAAATGCTTATGGTCCCTCTATATTTTATGAAATATGACTTTCACATATTAAGCCTAATGTTTATCAAATCAAATTGAATTAAAATTGAACATTAAGTCATATGATTTTTAAAAGTGACCTACCTCTCATTTTTTGTTATATATATCCTTTTAAATCACCAGTTTCGGCCAACAACGGCCGGCCGAGACCTCCTATCGCCGGCCACCACCTCAAGGAAGGTGGTGGCATTGGCCGGCCGGGGAGGGGCGTGGGTGGCCGGGAAAACCAAGGTAGATAGGCTACAGGTCGGGGCAATCTCCACCGTTGGCTGGAGGAAGAAGTGAGCAGGATCCGCTCATCTTGCTTCAAGATTGCGCTGGAATCATTCATATGAATGAAATGAATGTTATATTATTATTTGTATTTATGTCACATTTCATGCAGTACTTTAATTTAATTCCTAAAAATACTTACTGCCCTCTGATGAAAAAGTGGTCAACACTAACGTTGTATCCCTTGGTGTTTACTTCAATTTAAAATTTGTTTCAGCCCAAAAGAAGCAGTGTAGCTCCCTGTAGGGCCATTTTAGTGGGACTGGTCCCTAGGGTAGGACATCCACTAATTCTTGAATAACTTTTGATTGAATAATGATATTGACTTGAAATTTGGAGCATAGTCTAATTATACCTACCCCCTAATCATATCAAAAAATGGGAATTTTCGGATAACATTTTTCTAAGGTTTTTGTAAAAATTTAATAATTCACATATTAATTAATTATAGGGTCTAATGACATACAATCACCTCCAAATTTCATCCCAATTGGGACTGATTTATTTGGGTAATTAATTAACCAAAGTTTGGTCAAACTAGACCAATTTAGGTCAAAGGTGTACTTGTTGGGGTTAGGTGGTCAAATCTCATCAAAATGATGTGAAACTTTGGCCACTGGTTTAGGATCACATAAAACACACCCATGAGTGATTTGGGGTGATGTGGGGGGTGGATATGCCTTAGAACCCTAGTTCTAACCCTAGGGTTGCACTTTAAGCCTTGTGAAGGACATATGGTCATATGTTCTTGAATGGGCATGGAACTTGGTAGATAAGTGCATATGGTGTAAATATGCCCTAGGTAATTTTATGAGAATTTTAGGAATACATTTCCTCTCTAAATTAGGTTATAACCATTTAGGGCACTTTCTTATAAGAGGAGTTTACATGCTCAATTTATCCTGTATATTGATGAAAGTTGGGTAGTGCTCATATGATCATGATATAAATCTCTGATAATTTTTGTGTGAATTTTGGATTGATTGGATTAGTACTTCATTCACAAGTCATCCATTTTGCCCTAAGATTGTGATAAATAAATAAGGGCCAAATGTTATCTTGAAAATTCTGAAACTTGGGCATAGGACATTTTAGGGCATTAGGAAGCTCTATAAAGTTTTGTATAATTTTTGGAATTATTTATCAGTAGGTTACTTCACAAATTTCCCTAGTATGAGTTTACTTGGAATATTTATTTATGTAACTAGTTTGTTCTGATAAATTCTGAAATTTAGTCAGTAGACTTTTCTGATCAATATAAAGGTCTGGTAATTTTCCCATAATTTTTGGACAAGTATTTTTGGTGGTTCCTTCTTTAACTTCTAATTTGGGGTATTTATTCAATATTATAATTAGAGGCCAACCCCTTATTGCAAAATTGTGATATTATGTATTTATTGTTATTTTGACGTCATAGATTTTCCATAATTTTATGGGGGTCATATCATAAGAAGATCTTACACTTCATGTTCAATTTCATGCTTGGCCAATGTTGGAGAAATTATAATAAATGCCAAATAATTAAGGAAAAATATGATCCTCTGGATTTAGTCTTATAATATCATGATAGACTCCCAGTAATAATTTTGAGTCAGTTGGATGAATATTTGGAGTACCTCCTCTTATGCAACTCATATATCTCATTTGGTCTGCGTATAGTAAAACTGTAAAATTGAATAAATTGAAGACCAGTAGGTGGGAATGGAAGGTAGTTGGTGTACCTAGCCTAGTTGAAGAGATTGAAGATCACCAAAAAGGAGTTTAGGTGATGAGAGTGTGCTTGGTGAGTTAAGGGTAAAGTTGTGCTCGGGATTGACGAAAGATCGTCTTTCCCGTGGGGAGTCAGAAAACACTTAGGGGGATAATACAAGTGTAATGATAAAAAAGGTATTCTTATGGGTAGTTACCAATAACATTAAGTGTCTTGAGAAAGGTAGGTTTGGGCTATCATCTCATCGCACCTCCTAGTACCACTGCGAGCTCCTCACAGGGTAAACCTCGGGAAGTCCAAGATTAATAATAAATTGTAGGAGAAGATGTTGTACATGATTAACTTAACAATACACACACCCACACACTGTGGTTACGGGAGGTTAGTTGGTTTGGTTTTATAAGCGGTAGGCTCGGTGGTTGTAGCAGCAGACTAGTTTGTCCGGTGAGCTTGTGACTCAATAATGCTTATTGGTGCGGACGGGTTGGTCCGGCGAGCCGGTGGCTCGGAAGGTTATGGTGATGGGTAGGTTGGCCCAGGGAGCTTATGGCTCGGAGATAGATGGTAATCATAACTACATGTGCATAAAGGTGGTGGGTCTTCGGTATTGACGGTCGTTCACACCGACGTTAATACGCTGACTCGACAAGTGTGGATTTGCACTTAGCCAAGAATAGTCTGGTGGTCCAGCCAGTAAGAGTACTGATGAGCAAAACTATGTTTGCAAACGACAACGAGAAGTGTACCGTGTCGAATGTAGTATAGGCTTATAAAAACCAAGGTCGTATAAAAATCTGGGCGTGTTGATTACTCTTACTCAAGATGATCTCTATTGTTCTATCAAAAGTACTTTGATTTGGTAGCAATAAGAAAAGTAACACAACTTGAAGATTATAACTAAAGAAAAGAGAGGTGGACAAACTAGAAGGATGGACGAATAAAAACAACAAATTTTATTAATTCAAGAAAAGAGATTACAACTATTGAAAGAGAACTTACAAGTGCAAGAAAAAGTAAAGCTGGAATAATTGAAAATACGGAAATAAAGCAAGAAAATGGAGGCTTGGACTCCAATACAAGGCGCCTTGATAATCTGGAGGAGCTACCTTTTATAGCTAAAAATTCTGGGTTACACGCCCTCGGTCACGCCCGTGACCAAGGGCGTGTAAGGCGCGCGATCTTCTGGATGCGGAAAGGACGCTGGCTATCATTAATGCAAGCAATTCGTGCGCATCACGCCCTAGGTCATGCCCGTGACCTGGGGCGTGTAATCTCAAAATCTGGCTTTTGGCAGGAAACTTCGGCGGGAAAGAGCGTTGTTGAACATTCGTCGGTCTCAGCCATTTCGTCGATCTCAGCGTGTTTGTCGAATGTAGCATTTTCGTCGAACGTAGCAGCCATTTCGTCGAACGCAGCAGCCATTTTGTCGATCTCAGCATTTTCGTCGAATGCAGCATTTTCGACTAACACAGTAGCCAGGCGCAGTTTGTCGATCTCAGCATTTTCGTCGAATGCAGCATTTTCGACTAACACAGTAGCCAGGCGCAGTTTGTCGATCTCAGCGGGTCGCGGCCGTGACATTAGGTCACGCCCTTGGTCACGCCCGTGACCTAGGGCGTGTACTTGGCGAATTCTTCACGGAACGCCCCCGTGGTGGCGGAAACAGGTCTGGAACACCGCGCAGGTTACACGCCCATGGTCACGCCCGTGACCTTGGGCGTGTACTTGATGTTTTGGTCCAATGTGTCCAAAAAACCTGAAATACACAGAAAAAACTCAAGTTAGTTTATAAAATTGAAAAGATAATAAATTAAATAAGAAAAGCATAAAAACTATATAATTTCATATTAAAAATATATTAAACTTATACTAAAAGATGAGTACAAAAAGTACTCATCAAGTACGCAGATGCTCCGCGGTTTTGCCTTGAGGCGTACGATAGGTCTAGGCTAGGTAGTGTGAATACCAACCTAGAGGTGGGCGAGGCCCAACCCACCACTTCCATTTGCCACTACGGGAGTATCCTGGGAGTCTTGCTAGCTCCAAAAAGGGGGAACTAAAGGTCTGTGCGTATAGAGTCGAAGTGTGTGAGTTGCACTTGTGTGAACATAGCATAAATAGCATAACTCTGCATGTCATGGCATAAGCATTGCATTTCAACCCTTACCCCTATCATATAAATCAGTTATGGGACTTTTTATATGATAAGCCCTGCTAAACGACTCCTTGGTCTATAGGTTTGTATGGGCATTCCTATAAATAAAAGGTTACATTTCTATTATGTACTTATCATTACTTACTGTTCTTTACTTGCTCTTTACCATGCTTTATTACAACTTCAATTATCTATATACACATGTGTAGTTGTAGACATTTCCTGTAGACAAGATCCGTCGTCATCTGCTTTGTTTTATACCCCTTGCTGTCCTCCGCTTCATCCTCCAGCACGGTGCCTAGGAGCCATTGGGGGAGGGGTGGGGAACATAAGGTTTAGTATTTTTGACTAACGGTGGGTGGACCATATCATTTTAGGGGATCGAGGAGACGCAGCGGCACTAGAGGTCAGTGCAGATGGAGGCGGGACAGTCTAGTACAGGACAATCAGTCTCAGGATCAGCAAGTGATTAGTAGTTTGCTTCCGCGAGTGACCTTGTAGTGAGGACATGATGTACAGGGCATGAGCCCTTAATTATTATAACCCTTGTTATTTTAGTTATATCATGTGGACATTTATTATGTATAGCATGTGAATGTGGACTTGAACTTCTATTTGTTCGTTTATACTTTTCTTCTTCTGTGATCGATATGGCCGGCAGGATCGGCGTTTTGTAGTGGCGACCTTCTCGAGTGATGGTGTCACCGCAAAGCGGCGGTTCTGGGCACAAGACCCGGTTTTGTAGCAAAAAGATGGGGTCTTACACTCTCTCTGCACAGGAAAATAATACAACTTCTCCCTCTTCTTCATCACACAGCAGCTAGTTAACAAGAAGTGGGTCAAGCAAATAACCCATGCAATCATCTCAATCATAAGCAAGGGTTCATCATATACAGATCCAGTGAAAATCAGAAGCTGCAGTTCTTGAGAAATTACTTCAGAAGAATTATGAGAACATAATTCTATTCTCCCTCTTCTTTCTTCCTTCTCCTTTATTCTTCAACTGTAAAAGAGTTTTGTTAATCCCTCTTTCAAAGGATTCAGTGGTTCTAAGAGTCTCCTTATCAAAAAACTCAGTGGTTCTAAAAGTCTCCTTATCAAAAGACTCAGTGGTTCTAAGAGTCTCCTTATCAAAAGACTCAGGCACAAGTTGTGCAATCCTACTAGGGGGTAGAAGAGAGGAGTACCCATATTTTGGGGAACCTCTATAAAAATTCTTGTGTCCTCTGTGTGTTGATTTTCTATGTTGTCCCTACTTTAGTTTTTCTGTGTTTTGATTTCCTACAATCTGAGTTTTCTTTATTCTGTCTATTGGATTGTTGATTGCATAATACTTAGAGTTTTTATTGTGTGTTCATATTTAGGGTAGAAAATATTTAAAACTTTATTCACCCCCCTCCAAAGAATACTCAGAGGCATATTGTGCACTTTCAATTGGTATCAGAGGGAGGTTGATCATTAAAAGGTTAATACCTTGATCAAAAGATCTCCTCCTCTCATTTTCTTATTGTAAATTAGTTAAAACTATTTTTTAAAGAAAATGAGTTCTAAGGATTATGCATCAACAAGACCACCAGTGTATAATCTAAATAAGTTTACACTTTAGGAGGTCAGAATAATGTTTTACATGAACATTATTGATGAAGACATCTTTGATGTTATAATTTCAGGTCCCCTAGCTCCAGTCAGACAAGATGCTCGTGGATCTTCAACATTGGAACCTATCCCAAGGAAAGAGTGGATAGAGGATGAGAAGAAGCAGAAGGCATGTGATGTCAAGGCTATGAACATTCTGGTTTCCACAATGTTAGATGATATTTTCCAGAAAGTAGTTGACTGCCAATCAGCAAAAGAGATCTGGGAATTCCTTTCCAGAATTGTTGAAGGAAGTTCTGATGAATGAAAGGACAGGAAGTCCCTTCTCATATCCCAATATGAGAACTTTCAAAAGAAAGCTGAAGAAAGCGTTATTGAAATGTATGACTGAATCAACAACATTATCAATGAGTTAAAGAGTCTGGACAATGAGATATCCTTGACAGAGATCAATGATAAGATCCTTATGTGCTTCCCGAGCTCATGGGACTCAAAGATCTGGGCCATCAGAGAGTCCAGATGTCACATAGAGATCTCTACTGATGCTTTGCTAGGAAAGCTTAAATCATATGAGATGTTACTGAAAAGCGGAGCTGAAATAGAGGCATACGAGACAACTTCAACTCCTATCCAAAGGAGTCTTGCTCTGAAAGTTGCTGAAGGAGAGCCCTCCACTCCTGAAGATGAAATCTTCAGTCTCCTAACAAGGAGATTCAAAAAGTGGGTCAAGAAAAAAGACTCAAGGAGAAGAGAGAGGAGCACAAAGCCCAGATTTGATAAGACTCCAAAGAAGGAGGTGATTTGCTTCTCCTGCAACAAGCCAGGGCACATAGCCCATGAGTGCCCACAGGAACAAAGGGACATGAGCAGCAAAAAAGATGAGAAGAAGAAGCCTTTCAAGAGGAAAGACAAGAAGAAAGCTAAAGGTCTCATTACTGAAACTTGGAGTGACTCTGAAGCAGAGTTAAGCTCATCTTCATCAGAGAGTGATGAAGAAAAAGATGCTGAAGCAGCCTGCATGATGGCATTAGGGATATCCTCAGATGATGAAGAAGAACAGGTATCCCTGTTTGATAATTTTGATTTCAATTCTGATGATTTTAAAAATTTATTTAAAGAATTTTGCAATGATTTCCTCAAAATACAAAAATAATTAGAAACAAATAAGGAAGAATTAGAAAACTTCAAGAAAGATGAATTGTATTCATTAAATAATGATTTGAGAAATGAGATTCAGGATAAAGAAATAGAATTGATTGAGATAAGAAATGAAAATCAAAAATTGAAAGAAGAACTAACAAAGGACTCTCTCAATGGGAGGAGTCAAAAGCTCAAAGATATTACCCAAAATCTCTCCATGAGATTTAAACACCTAGGTCTAGGAGTAGACCCTTGTACTAGCACTGAAACCACTAGTAGACCAGCCTGGAAAAATCCAGTTAGATTTACTAGACCTAGTGATTTTCAAACAAGTGAGAGGAGTGCACTAACTAAGGATCAAGATAATAATAATCCTGATAAAATCACTACATTTAATAAAGCAAAATCTAATAATGAAAAGAAATCTCTAGGGAAAATCAATCCAAACAAACCAATGAATCTAAGTAAAATGGGGTTATAAAAGAGAAAATTGTTAGGCACTCTGCAGATTTATTACACTTTGATACATTATATACACACTTCAAGTATCAATATAATAAACCTAGGTTTGATAAATTCATTCTTGTCATCCAAAAGGATATCATGAAAGACCCTTTTATTCTTTCATATAACCCTATAATGGTAAAAGCAAAGGGCCCAAGGTAACCTGAGTGTCTTTTAATGTTAAAGCTACTTGTGCAGGATTAGGTAGGATCCCTCATAGGAGATAATGGAATGGAAAGGAAGAACCATGGCTTAACAAGATCTCTTGCATCGTTCTCTCATCTCTTTTTCTCTCTCTCTCTCTCTCTTGTCTTTTTTTGCAGGTACTTCAGAATCAATGGCACCTCCCAAGATAAACTCAGGTTTTGACATGGATGTTGACTCATTTAATGTTGCTGCCAAAAGCTTCAAAGTCGTTCTCAGCTTATTCCATACTGCTGGGCTAATAAAGTTGATTTCCACAAGATGCAAGATTCTTGATACTGAACTGACAGAGTTCAAGGATAATATGCAAATAGGAGATGATGGCTCCCTCAATGGGAAAGTTTCTAAGACAGATGTACATATAACAGAGGAATTACTAAATCAAACATTTGATGTTACAACTGGCAGTGACTCAAATGAACTGACAGTGGAAGAGATAAAAAAGGTTCTAGAGATCATGCAGTTCAAGAAAGAGAAGGTCATCAATCTGAAGAAGATTGATCTTGTAGAAGAATATAGATTCCTTGTTGATATAGTAGGGAAGGTGCTCCTTTGCAAAATCTCAGCTCATGATGCTATCCCCAAGCAGCAGCTGCAGAACATGGGTGTTCTAGTTCTTAAGAAGAAGATAAACTAGGGGAGATGCCTCCTGAAAATGATTGGCCACAAATATGCTCACAAAGAAAATGCATATATGAGAATCATGAGCCAGGTGCTCTTCCACCATTATCCAATGGTGTGCAAGTCAAAAGGAGTGCCCATTCCTCCAGGGAAAAGAATGAATATAGGGATTTTCTCCAAGTGGACCAGGCAGATTCTGAAGCCTGGTCAATCTGCACCTTCACCTCCTCCTTCTCCATCTCCACATGACATACTACCAGATCCTTCAAGGGATAATTCTCTTCCACAGGACACCCCATCACCTCAACAAGATACTAATCCAGAGTCTGATCCAGAGGTTGATCCAACCTAGTTCAACCAGACCATTCCATCCATTCTTGCCCCAGAACCTGCACCTCAGGTTCCTCTCCAACCACAACAACAACCATCCACCATAATCATAGATAATCAATCTAATCCCATACCACCATATCATATCTCTCCAGAAGTGTATCAATCCCACTCCCCTATCCATCAAGATCATCAAGACCTTAATGAGAACTTCACTGCAATTCCTCCAGTCATCATATATGCACCTCCACTTGCCTCTACCTCCCATTCTACACCTCCATTTGATGTTGAGCAAGTAATTGCAAAAGCAGTTGGACTAGATACTAGCATATTTGTTGACCTACTGGCCACTCAAGCCAGAAGGTTCAATAAAAAGTACTCACAGATGGAGAGTGAAGTGCCAGAATCAAAAGGGTCTCTCCTGGCTCTCAAAGAATTTGTGTCCTCCTCCTTAGTAACTAAAGAATTCTTAACCTCCCATGTTAGTAAGGTCAAGAAGGGGGAGAAGATTCAGGAGGAGGAAATGCTAGAAAAGGATGGCCAGGAGGAGGACAAAGTTGCTGAAGTTCCTGATCATGATAGACTTACTATATTCCAAACAGTAGGGCTAGAAATTCCAGATGCAAATATCCAGGGGGAGCCTCTTACAAGCCATCAAGATAATCTTGTACAAAATCAGGGGGAGCTTCTTACAATAGCTCAGGAACCAGTTGCAAAATTTCCTGCAGTAACCCAGGGGGAGCTCCCATCAACTCAGGGGGAGCTCCTAGAAGATGAACAAATATTGGATGAGGTTGCATTGATTGCTAAGGAGGATGCTGGAATGCTGAACAGAATGCACAATCTCAAGGGGAGCCTCCAAAGAAGATCACATTCATCAAGAAGCTAACAAGACTGATGAAGAGGAGAATGAACCTCTTGTATTTACTCCAAGGAAGGTGATACCACAAGTATTCTCAAGAAAGAGGAAAACTCCTGATGAAGATAAGTGATGTTCAGGTATTTTGTATACATATGAAATAATTCTCATTATCAAATGGATACAGTAATTCATAACAATATGATTACTTGGAAGTTTACTATATGATCTATGTTGTTATTGTTGGGTTTTTCTAGAACCATACATCAAATGTAGGCGCAGCGGAAATGAAGAGAAACAACCCAAAAAGACTTTGGATCGGCCATGAATGTTGAATCAAGAAGTTAACAAAATGCTAGGTATGAAATTACCTTTGCGGGATTGGATCAAATCCAACCTAGATGCTCCACGAGTTGATTCCTGTCGTCGGCTATGCAAGAGTTCCCACGTAGAATAATGTCTACGTCTCTACAGTGATCCACACGAGCCGGGAGAAGAACGACTGCACCTTTGCACTTCCACGAACTGCTAGGTTCGCTCCAGGAAGAACACACACGACGACGATCGCCGGAGGGGAGGTCAGCGGACGCGATTCAGAGACGGCGGAACACTTCCGTCGACTCGGGTTCGTGAGGCGAGAACGGAACTCCTTCCGTCGGCTTCTTCTTTTCGTTCGTTATCAGAACCCTAAAAACGAAGTCCTATTTATACCCAAAGGATAAACAGCTTCTAGAAGAATCGCTATCCGCAGACCACACATCTGAATAAGGGCTTCTGTTACAATTCGTCGGAATTCCACGGAAGATCATTCGTCGAGATTTCACGGGACAATCCGACGAATCCGACGAATCAGATCAGACGGCAACATTTGCCGAGAAAATGATCTCTGTAACAATTCGTCGAGTCTTCACGGGACAACCCGACGAATCCCGACGAATCCAGACAGACGACAACATTTTGTCGAATGAAGGGTTTCTGTAATAATTCGTCGAGTGTTCACGGGACAATCCGACGAATCCCGACGAATCCGACGAATTCTATCCGTGTAAACCCGACGAATTCAGACAGCAACAACCTGCTGGATTTCCCCATTCTATATATGGTGATTGGTAACATTTACCAACACAGTCAATCTACCAACTTCTCCACATGCTCTTATGTGCGACCCTGCAGGCTCATATCGCGTTGGCAGTGAGATTACATGTTTGACCACTTCTAGATCACAATGGCAACTCCAACAGTTATTTAATAATGTTTGTATTGTATCTGTATAATTGTTTGTATTAAGATTTTATGTCAAAGTATGTGTAAAATCACATTAAACAATATGTAAAATTTGTTAAGATAAATAGAGGGAGATTGTTGGCAAAAACTCCTTTTGATTTAACTTGACAAATTATTTATAGGTGTTTTTACTCCCTAGGATTATTACCCACATTGTATAGAAAGGGTAAATTGATCATTAGATGTCTTAGGATGTCTCACTCACCTTATAGTGTCAAGGTCAGGTCAAGATAATCACAAAGTCATCTAAGTTAAGACTTGCATCGAATGAAAGTCAACGCAACTTTGACTTGATATCGATGCAACGACTAGATGTCCAAGCAACTCAATCATCCTGTCGAAGTATAAGTCAAGTCAACGCAATGTCGAAAGAGACTCGACGCAGAAGGATGAACTTGTCGAAGCAATCAGTGAAGTCAACGCAACTTCTATTTCAACTCGATGCAGAAGATGAAGTCCAAGTTCAAGATTCCAACTCGACTGATACGTTGAGAAGTATTCTACGTAACGTTGCATCTGAGTTCATTCAGAGCTGAGAACTATTTCGAAGCCACTTAAATAAGAACTTAGAGGTGCGTCGATAAGAAGGAAGTCAATTCGACGCAACGTCGACATCTGAGTTCAGTTAAAGCTAAGAAGGATTTCGAAGCTACTCCTAAAAGAACTCAGAGGTACGTCGATAAGAAAGAAATTCTATTCGACGCTGCGTCGAATACATGTTGAAAAGGAAGTTTTCTCTGTTGTCCTTATAACACCTTTTCAGAAGGACCACAAAGCTAAAGACAGTTCTCCAACGGCTCATTTATTGTCAAGAATGGAATGGAGTATTCCAGGACATAGCAAAAACATTCTTGGAAGGTATTCAAATTTGATGGACGGGTCGGGATCAAAAGAAGAAAGGTAAATCAAATGTCCAATAAGAGTTCCTTTTCAGGACAGCCTAAAAAGAGAAAGAAATTCAAATACCAATGATACAGAATAAGTATGCTGAAGAGGAGAGGAAAAGTAGAATATTGATTATCATTATTCATCTGCCGAAAAAGGGTCCTTTTGCTTCTTCATCCGTCAACCCTAAGACAAAAAACAAGTGCTCTCTCTGCACAGGAAAAGAATACACCTGCTCCCTCTTCTTCATCACACAACATCTAGTTAACAAAAAGTGGATCAAGCAAATAACCCTTGCAATCATCTCAATCATAAGCAAGGGTTCATCATATACAGATCCAGTGAAAATAAGAAGCTGCAGTTCTTGAGAAATTGCTTCTGAAGAATTCTGAGAATAGAATTCTATTCTCCCTCTTCTTTCTTTCTTCTCCTTTATACTTCAACTGTAAAAGAGTTTTATTAATCCCTATTTCAAAAGATTCAGTGGTTCTAAGAGTCTCCTTATCAAAAGACTCAGTGGTTCTAAAAGTCTCCTTATCAAAAGACTCAGTGGTTCTAAGAGTCTTCTTATCAAAAGACTCAGGCACAGGTTGTGCAATCCTACCAGAGAGGTAGAAGAGAGGAGTGCCCATATTTTGGGGAACCTCTATAAAAATTCCTGTGTCCTCTACGTGTTGATTTTCTGTACTGTCCCTACTTTAGTTTGTTTGTGTTTTGATTTCCTGCAATCTGTGTTTTCTTTATTCTGTTTATTGGATTGCTGATTACATAATACTTAGAGTTTTTATTGTGTGTGCATATTTAGGGTATAAAATATTTAAAACTCTATTCACCCCCCCCCCCCCATCTAGAGAATACTCAGAGACACACTGTGCACTTTCAATATCTTCTTACTAGAAGAGCATGATGAAAAATATGGTGGTATGTGTAGGAGGTTGTACTTCCCATAAGAAGCAGCAATAACACTCAAGCCTTTTTCCCACCATAGTGGGGTCGGCTATATGGATCCTCTATCACCATTGCGCCCTATCTTTAATCATATTCTCACTAATGCCTAAGTACATCATGTCTTTCCTTTTAGTTTCATTCCAAATCTTTTTTGGTCTACCCCTCCCAGGTTTAACATGTATAGTGACTAAAGTCTCACAACGCCTAACAGGTGTCTCTAATGGTCTCCTATGTACATTTCTGAACCATCTTAAATGAGCTTCTTGCATCTTCTCTACAATTGGCGCCACTCCTGTCTTATCCTGAAACATTCATTCCTAATTTTATCCAGTCTAGTGTGACCACACATCCACCTAAGCATTATCATCTCAACAACTCCCATTTTTGCTCGTGTACACCATTCACTGCCCAACACTCAGAACTGTAGAGCATTGCTGGTCTAATTACAGTGCGATAAAACTTGTCTTTAAGTTTTAATGGTACTTTACAATCACATAAGATCCCAGACGTGTCTCTTCACTTCAACTAACCTGCTTGGATTCTATGTATCACATCTTTATCTACACCTCCATCTTTTTGAATTATCGATCCCAAATATTTAAAGCACTCACTGCGGGAAATATCTTGGTCACCTAATTTAATGACGGACTCATCCGACCTTCTTGCACTACTAAATTTAAGCTATATATACTCCATCTTTGTCATGCTCAACGAAAAACCCTTCTTTTCTAAAGTGTCTCGCCAAGATTCAAGTTTCGCGTTTACACCCTCATATGTCTCATCGAACAAAACAATATCATCTACAAATAATAAGCACCAAAGTATTGCTTGTTGGATATGTTCAGTGAGCTCATCTAAGATAAGGTTAAAGAGATAAGAGCTTAAAGCTGAGCCTTGATGTAAGCCAACAGCGATAGGGAATTCCACTGTTAATCCTCCAGATGTCCTCACCCTGGTCACTGAATTTGTATACATATCTTTGATTACGTCAATGTATGATACATTTACAGCTTTCTTTTCTAAGACTCTCCACAAGACCTCTCTTGGAACCCTATCATAAGCCTTCTCCAGATCGATAAACAGCATATGCAAATAATTTATCTACTGCGACTTGTGACAGAATCTCAGTGGATCGTGGTAGCAAGACCACTCTATCACGTACAATACCCTATCGCAAACTTAAGTCGTCTGCAAAGTATTCTACCGATCATTCATTCAAAACTGCAATTAAAGGCATCCACACAAGTTATGTACAAAACCAGCGTGGAGGAAACCTACATCACGCGCCCTTGGGAGTTGTAGCCCTACTACTGGACATGGGGCGAATGAAAGGCTCAAGCACCACATTTTAGTGTGGATTCTGACTTAGAGGCGTTCAGTCATAATCCTGCACACGGTAGCTTCCTGCACATGGTAGCTTCCTGCACATGGTAGCTTCGCGCCATTGGCTTTTCAACCAAGCGCGATGACCAATTGTGTGAATCAACGGTTCCTCTCCATAAGCAAGTATGAAAAAAATATTTATGAAAACAACCACACATGTGTATGGGGTTCTTCTTTGAAGGACCACCAGTAGGCTTATAAGTTCTATAAACATTTGATTCAAAATAGTTACTACACAAGCTCGACGGTAATTGAGGCTATTGAAGTTGTGATAGATTTGATGAAGGCTAGCATCGCCCATGTGGCGGCTGCATAACGTAAGATCCTTGAAGAACTTCAACAAGTTTGAAGAGCTTCTCCACTATCTTCTACTTTTTATGCATATTACATTCATTTCAGGAATTTTGTAGCTCCATTTTACATTCATTTTGTGCATATTTTTATTTATTTACAGTGGATTACAATCAATGACTAAGAATGCCACTCCATTCTCTATTGTTAAATTGTTTAAATATTGATGCCTACTATGAATAGAATTGCATGAAAAGTATAAAATGTGATAGTTCTAGAAATGATTTTAAACCGTTATTTAAAAGAGGTGCAGTTGGAAATGAAATGGAGATTCTGACGCTCAATGATTACATGATGGTGCGGGGGAAGTAATATGCAAATGTGAAATCAAGTTCATATTAAATTGTACATGTTGCAGAGGGATTAGTAAAAAATATTGCATATATGTCTGTCTGAACATTGAAATTTTTGATGCTACTAAACGGAGAAGAACACTGGATTTACGTGGTTTAATGCTCTCTAAATATATTTGTAAAGATTTTTGTTAGTTGACATTAGTACTCTTAGCTGATGTATATGGGCATGTGCCGAGTGGTTGTTCAATTGGGATGATTTTGAAAGTTAACTGTCACGAGTGGTTGTTTATTACCAATACGAAGAAATTACTTGCATTAAATCAAAAGATCGGGGATACAATCACGAGGTATGCTTGTGCCAATATCAGGAGGCTAGTTCCTCCTAGAATCTGCTCTCCAAAATGAGAGATCTCAAACTAGATGATCCAAAGATAACCCAAACTCCCAAGCCACCTCCTTATATAGGGAGGAGGGCTCACATCATTTACCTAAAGCTTAAAATAAGAAATACAATAATAATAATGATAATACGTGTGCGCGTAATAATACATCCCGTCAAAAACACGGCCTTGACCCCAAGATCGGAGTGTCGCCCTTCTTCTAGTAGTGATATGCCCGCAGATGGGCTGCGGCAGATGTGCCCGGAGCTTCGTCCGGCAGTACGTATGGGATCAGAAGGGCGTCAAAGTCAGCCTCGCTGATCGCAGCCATGTCACCTTCGATGAGGACCCGGAACTCCTTCACTGGACACTCATGACCAGGAGAGTAGGGTTGCTTACAGTGGAAGCACAGGCCCTTGCTATGTAAGTCATTATACTCCTGGTTGGTAAGGCAGTGAGTAGGGCATGCTAGTTGTTGCGTAGGCCCATAATGGGTGGGCAAGATAGAGGAGGTGGCGGAGGTGGATGTTTAAATGGGGTAGTGAAATATGGTTGGCAAGGAGGCGATGGGAAGGAATAAATGTCGTCGGGCGTCGCTAGGAATTCAGCCTCCACTAGTGAGGAGAGGGATATGGCTTGGTGGACCATTAACGGTTGGAGGGTGCAGAGGCGGGCTCGGAAAGGGGGTTGTAAGTCTTGCATGAAGTACCCCAAGTAATAGTCGGGGGGAAGACCTGAGACATGAGTGACCAATTTGATAAAGTCACCAACGTACGAGTCAATGGAGCCAGTTTGACGGACCCCCCAAAAGCGTTCGATCATGGGGCCGGAATAGCGGTCATCATACCGCTGAATGAGGGCCTCGGTGAGAGCTATCCAGGTGAGACTGGGGGAGGACTGGCAGAGCCAGAATACCCAATGGAGGGTGGACCCTTCCATGTCGATAATCGTTGTGGAGACCAGTTGAGTCTGAGGAGTCTGGTGAATGTCAAAAACCTGTTCGGCGTGGGCAATCCACCCGAGGGGGTCAGTCCCGTTGAATGTGGGAATGTCGAGGCGTGGAATTTGTGGAGTAGGCAATCCCACCAATGCGGGTTCTTCGGGGGTCGTGGTGCTTGGGGATCCCAAGGCAGAGGCGACAGTAGGCCCGGAGTTCTGGACGGGTTGCAAGTTGTGGAACATGGCCAAAATCGAACTGAACTGCTCGGCTTGCATCTCGAGATGAGAGTTGATGGTGGTGAGAGCTTGTTCGAGGGATTCCACGTAGGATTCTATCCGGCTCTTTGGCATATGAAAAAGAGGGCGCAAGCTGGAGATGCGAGATGGAGAGTGAGAGGAGATGCGAGCAGATAGAGGACTGCAAGACTATAGGGAGCCCAGAATCGAGCGGCGCTGCCAAGGAGGGGGCAGATTACTGTTGACGGGCCAGAGGTGCTAGACCGCACTGCCAAGACAAGAGCAGACAAAGGATTATTAGGCGGGGTCGGTTGCAGGCCGAAGGAAGGTGCAGAGAAGCGACAAGGGTCGACGATCGTCGGTACTGCCGAGACAAGAGCGCCGATACTTTCAAACTGGAGCAGGCGACACACAGAAGCACGATGGAGAGGGCTTGATCGACCGACGGTACTGTCGACGAGTAAACGTCGAAGCAGAGGGTCGATCGTCGCCGGGAATGAGCGGCTCTGTCGACGCAGAAGAGACACACAACACCGTCGATTCAGGGGCGATCCTGCGCAGATGTCGAGGCGAAGAAAAAAAGCGGGACAAACCCGACGGCCCTGGATGCAGGCGGGGAGGCTAGGTTGGACCAAATATTACTGATACGAAGAAATTATTTGCATTAAATCGAAAGATCGGGGATACAATAACGAGGTATGCTCGTGCCAACTTCAGAAGGCTGGTTCCTCCAAGGCGCTCCTCTCCAAAATGAGAGATCTCAAACTAGATGATCCAAAGATAACCCTACTCCCAAGCCACCTCCTTATATAGGGAGGGGGCTCACATCATTTACCTAAAGTTTGAAATAAGAAATACAATAATAATAATATGTGTGCGCATAACACTATTGAAAGAATATAAGGTTTGAAGTCTAAGTCACCTAGATGGGGGGGGGGGGGGTGAATAGGTCTTTTAAATTTTACTTGATTAGCTTTAGCTGTTTTCAGAGTTGGTTCAAGCAAATCAGCAAACACATAAAGTACACACTAATTTATAGTGGTTCCCCAAAGACACTGTGTCTATGGGTAGTCCACTTTCCCCCTCCACCCTTCTAACAGTGTGTTAGATAGGGTCAACTTCTCCAAACTCGGCTCAAAGAGCTTACAGCACAAGTTCCTCAGAACTTCTCAGATCAAGAATGATCCTACCTCAGGACACAAGTCCCTACAACTCAGAGCTATCACCAGCTTCTACCTCAGGCACAACTGCTCTACAAACTCAGAGGATAACACCTCCTACAGCTCAGACAATAATGTCCTACAACTCAGACCTCTCCCAGGTCCTACCACTCAGAGGACTCCTCCTCCTATAGCTCAGACCAGCTCCTGGTCCTACCTCAGGCTGTTAAGCCCTACCTCAGATCTGCTCCAGATCCTACACTCAGGCCTTCAACCCTACAGCTCAAAACCCTCAGGTTCCTACAAACTCAGACCAAATGGTCTTACAGCTCAGGCAAGATGCCCTACAGATAAATGGTTTAGAAATTTATTCTATAGTAGAGGTACTCTCCTGTAGATCCTGCACTGACTGTGCTTCCTGTTGCTGAAGATGTTGATTACAGCAACTAACTTGATCTTCCTCTTCGACAGAGTGATGGAAGATCACCTTGCTCCTTCTTGCAGAGGAGCTAACTTTCTTTCTCTGTTTTCTTCTTCTTCTTGTTCAGTGAGCAGGAGGAAGAAGACGAGAGCTTCAGCCGTCAATGTAACAGTTGACCTCTTTCGCACGTTGCCGAGAGTTTCAAATGTGCCCTAACTCTTCCTTTTATACATCTATGATCTTTAACGGCTCTTAGCTGATCTGCTGAGAGGTATGTGAGAAGCTGGTGGACCCCACACAGCTTTTCTGCAACTAGTCCTAGCCGCAGGACCCGCCGCCCTACTTTTCCGTAGAGAAGGACTGCGCTCGACGAACGTGGAACACTCTGTGTTCGACGAACCAGCTGTCCCCTGCGTTCGACGATCTTGCCAGCTCAGCGCTCGACAAACTTGCCTTGTGTGTCTTCTCAGTGGCTCCGCTGAGACGGCTCCTCGTCTCAGCGTTTGTCGAATGACGTTCAGCGTTCGACAATCTTGCCTAGTGTGTCTTCTCAGCGGCTTCAACTTTGATCTCGTCTCAGCGGTCGACGAACGGCGTTCAGCGTTCGACGAATGTCGAGCCCAGTTCGACGAATGTCGAGCCCAATTCGACAACCACGCTGATTCTTAGCGTATAATGAACTTCTCAGCGGAGGCACCTTCTTCTCAGCGGATACGCTGAGACGGCTCCTCGTCTCAGCGGTTTTGCCCCCCTCGTCTCAGCGGTTCGGCTGAGACAAAACTTCATCTTTTGGAAAATGATTTCTCCACATCTAAGGGCATGTTTGGCCCTTTCTTTTGAGTCACCTGTATATCTTACACAAGTATAGCTCATCAAATACAATATGTCCTTAGCATTGAGAGAGATGTCTCTTCAAATCAAGGTACTATTGAGGGCAATATACCCAAGAACTGTTCATCTATTAAACCTTTTAAACTTTGAATGCTGCCATTTCCAAACATCTGAACTTTCACCACCAAGTAATCTCAGTATGCTTCATGCACTATAGTTACTTAATGCCTGCTACATATTCTTATCTATCGGTCTTCATGACATAGCTCTGGAGGAGTTGTGCTGGTGTTACACCCATGCATACACCGGAGTGACGACTCCTCGCCAGGACCACCAGAGCACGCAAATGGCAACCACCATGATTAATTCTTATAATTAATTTGTATTAATTAATTGATTAATATTAATTATTTAATATTAATCAATTAAATATTTACTTAAATGATTTAGTACTTTCTTGTTTGATTTCCCTCCCTCATCTATATAAGGGGGAGGGGTTTAGGTGTGGGGGATATCTTAAGTATTAGGATATTTTTGGCTCTCCTTGGAGAGAAGGATCTTGGAGGACCCAGCCTTGATCTTGGTCAGAGCTTGCTCCAGATTTGTATCCGTGTTATTTCGAATCAATGCAATTGTTGTTCTTCATTTTCGTTCATTTTCTCTACTCGTAACAATGGTCTGACCTGCCGCCCCTGTCTTCTTGTTCCAAGCCGTCGGGATATCATCCACTTCGCTGCCATCGGCCCAGCTCGTGTCCAGACTGTTACCAAGCTACCCACGCACTTTGCTGATAGTACATTATATATAGTTATTTTTATATAATATTTTAATAGTAATTTATTTATTTTTATATAGTTTTAGTTTAATAGATGTCAAATTTACTTTGTTTGTATTTTCAAGTAATTTGGGGCTGCTAATAGCAAATTTAAGTCCACATCCATGTTCATGGGAATTAATGGGGCTTTGCCGAAATCGCAAGTACACACCCTAGGTCACGGGCATGACCTAGGGCGTGACAGAAGTTCACGACCAGAACCTTCTCCAGAACTCTTTCCAGGATGTTTTAAAGTTACATGCCCTTGGTCATGGGCGTGACCAAGGGCGTAACGTCAAGTCACGGCCATGACCATCCCCAGTCATCTTCCAGCAGCCAGATCACGCCTCCAGCTCAGTTTAATATTACACGCCCTCAGTCACGGGAGTGACCGAGGCCGTGACCTGTCCGATAACCGTTGCATTCACTCTAGATCGAGTCGTTCCGCTGTTGTTTCCAGATCCAGCTAGACACATGTCACAACCCATATTTTCCCCCGAATTATACTACGATATCAGAGTAAAGGAAAAAATACGCTCATGATGCCACGTCCTGTAGGGGACAACTACAGACGTTCAGGCAAGCACTCAAACGAACTTCTTACGAGAAAAGATTGGTATTTGTAAAAAAAAGAATTATCTTTTAACATTTCTTTCTTTGGTCAGGAAGTCGTGCCCCTCGGCCCCGTGGTCTACATAGCCACCATTAGAAAAGATATGCGTACACATCGGAAGAAAATAGGTTATTTTTTACCCTAAAAGCGCTGAAGACCAGAAATGTCTCCAGGGCGTACGTAGGACTAGATTTAGTATATCATAAGGAAATACCATTTTATTTTACGCTTTGCAAATATGTGATACATAATAACTAGTAAAGCAAAGCATGCTATAAAAATTTAATTTGTTTAAAGGGTTTCACGTATACCAAAAATAATACATTTTCCAGAGAGTACATGCATACTAGAACCAAAATAGGAAAAAAGGAAAACAAGTAGCAGCATAAGCAAGTAATCTGAACCAAAAGCCATACAGGCGCCAACAACTGACACGAACCCGCAAGAAAGAGAGCCGACAATCCAAAAGAAAAATGGCTACAACTAACAAAAGAAAGGAAACTGCATCCTTACCCACAGGGGAGGAGATGCCTCGGTGGGTGAAAATGGACGACTCCACTCTAACCCCAGCGACTGCTACTGACCTGAACCTGAGGAATCCATAAGAAAAGAATGTCTCAGCCCAAATGGTACAAGAAAACAGCAAAGAAGAAAGAAGCTATAAGGTGATAAGTATAAAGTTCAGCAAAGAGTTAGGCACGGGTTTAACAATCTTCTTTTCCTTGAACAAGCATACAAGCCACATGAGTATGCCACATCCAGGGAAAACAGTAAGGAAAGAAAGCCACACCAAGCTGTTTCATAACGAGATAAAAGAACTGCGGTGGGGGCCTCAATATCCACCCACTCACCCATTACAAACCACCGTGGTGAGGGCCCATACGTCCATCCACTCTTCGGTCTGAAACCACTGTGGTGAGGGCCCATACGTCCACCCACTCTCTAGTCTGAAACCACTGTGGTGGGGGCCCATACGTCCACCCACTCTCCAGTCTAAAACCACTGTGGTGGGGGCCCATACGTCCACCCACTCTACAGTCTAAAGCCAGATTCCAACATAATCTCATTAGCAACAAGCTTGGTTTGACGCTCAAGAAGGGTCTAGCATTTAGTATAGGAGAAAGAACTTTAGCATTTACACTATAAGTATAAGGCTGTATAAGAGTATTTGGTAACCTCTACTGTAAGGAATAAGCTGTCGATAATTGGAACAGGTATAGAGCTCAAAACCTAAAATGCATCTACAAAACTTTCCAGTTAGCAATTAATGGTTTCGTTGAATCATCGAGAACTAGCAAAAGGAAATTCCCAGGGAGCTTGGCCTCTAATTCCCCCGACTCGCCAGGAATTAGAAATGAAATTCCCGGGGAATTTAAGACTTGGTTCCTCATACCGTTAAGGATCAGCAAACACTGCTCCATGAAACTTAGCCGCAACACCAACCACACCTTCTACCAAGTGTATATCTAAATGTTGGAACAACCCTATTACTGATTTGGGTTAGGATCACTATCTGTTTATTAGGACTAAGTTGACCCCAATGTATAGTCTTAAGGGTTAAGGTTTTAGGTTGATAGAACAAAGGAAAAGAAAAGTTTTCTGAATTCGACGAACTCCATACTGCGTTCGACGAACTCCATCCTGCGTTCGACGAACTCCATCCTGCGTTCGACGAACGACATGCTCCTGTGTTCGACGAACTTGCCAAGGTTCTGCGTTCGACGACCTCATTCTGCGTTCGACGAACTCCTCTCTACGTTCGACGAAATGCTCTCAGCGGTCGACGAAAGCTCGTCTCAGCGGTTGTTGAACCTCGTCTCAGCGGTTGTTGAACCTCGTCTCAGCGGTTGACCAAGTCTCAGCGGTTGACCAAGTCTCAGCGTTCGACGAACCTCCCAATCTCAGTGTTCGACGAACTCAGCTCTGCGTTCGAAGAATAAGTATCAGATGTTTAGATCGACAAAAGATCATCTCAGCTCAACGATTTAAATATTCCAGCTAGCTTATCAGTTATTATATTTTAGTTCGACGACCTCCAGCTTGAAATCGACGAACTCTAGATTGCGTTCGACGAAATGTGTTATTTCAGTTCAGTATTTCAATCAGATTATTTTATTCTATTCTCTGAACTCAGATCTTTCAGCAACGGCTCTATTATATCAGATAAGTAAGGATTATATCTTTCCTTTTATTATTTCGAGAATATAGCCGTTGACATTTAGCTGAAAAGGACACGTTCATGGAAAAGGAAAAAGGTAAACGACATATCAGATTTGCAGTACCAGATATATCTCTTCTGAATATTTTATTCCTTAAATTAAGGGATTTGAATTTCAAATCTGGCAGAGATTTCAAAAAGAAAAGGAAGAAGATATACAGTATCAGATCAGACATTATAGAATAGCAGTACATGAAATAGAAAGAAGAAGACGATATACAGTCGAGAGGAAGAAGAAAGAAATATAGAGAGAAAGCTTTTAGTTCTTCATCTTCCTCAAGAAGTAGCACATCACATTCTCTGAGAACAACATCAACATTATTCTCTTAGTTTTCTGCTGCTAGATCAGATCTTCAAAAGAGCAACAAACAATCTGAGAAACATCTGTCTCTCAGATTCATCAGCTATCAAAGACGAAAATCTCTTTCAAGTGAAAGCTCCATCCTCAAGCTGTCAACAAATTTCAATCAGACAAAGGAGCTTTACAACAACATTCCACTTGGGTCTTCTCTCAGAATATTGACAGAGAAGAACATCTAAACCCTTCTTATCTCATCTTGTACAGGGTTATAACTCCCTTCAAAAGTTAACCCCTTGGTGGCAGGGCACCTGATCAAAAACCTGTAGTTTGGTTAGAGCACCTGATCAAAAGCTCCTTGGTGTTTTGGGCACCTGATCAAAACCCCATTGGTGATAGGGCACCAGATCAAAAACCTAGTGGAATCCTACCAAGGGTGGTAGAAGAGTAGACGTACCCAGGTTTATTGGGGAACTACTATAAAATCCTTGTGTCATTTGTGTTGTGTTTATTTTTATGTATTGTGATGTGTGCTCTCTTTGTGTTTGTTTTTATAACTCACTCAATACACATATAAGTATCACAATTTTAATTCCGCTATAAAAATAAGTGAAAAACTTTTTAATACTCTATTCACCCCCCTCTAGAGTAAATCTAAGATCTAACCTCACTTTCAATTGGTATCAGAGCTTGGTTGATTGTATACAGGCTAACACCTGAATCAAAAGATCAATTAGATCTTAATTTATTTTAGAGTTTTCTTTTCTAAAAACTCATGGCACAAAACAAAGAATATTCAAGCACAAGACCTCCTATGTGCAATCTACGTAAGTTTGCACTATGGAAGGCAAGGATCAGATTGTACATGAATTCTATTGATGAGGAAATTTTTAATGTCATTTTGACAGGACCTCCAACACCTACAGCAACAACAAGTGTTGAAACCACAACTAACAACAATGTTGTTCCACCACCTGAGTGGACAGATGCACAGAAGAAGCAGAGAAGTGTTGATGCCAAAGCTATGAACATATTGGCACAGACAATATCTGATGAACTATTCCAGAAGGTTGTGGAATGCACCTCAGCCAGGGATATCTGGAACTCCCTCAACAACATGGTTGAAGAGTCAGAGTCTTCATCCAGCTCTTCTGATGATGAAGAGAATGCAAATGAAGAAGATCAATGTTTGATGGATGTCTATGACTCAAGCAGTGAGTCAGACCATGCATCTTCATCCAGCTCTTCTGATGATGAAGATGATGAAGAAGAAAGAAGCTTCTGCATGATGGCTATCAATGCCTCAGCAAATAATTCAGAAGAATCAGAATCAGAGTCTGACAATGATGTTGATCAGGTAATCTCTAATTTTGATTTCAATTTAATTGAATTCAAAGATGAATTCAAAGTTCTTTGCTTAGACTTAATCAAATCTGAGAAGGAAATAATCTCTCTCAGAAATAAGTTGGCTGGAATGAACCAACTAAGTGAAGAAAATGCTAATCTTAAGAAAGATTTGTCTGCCTCTAGAGAACACATTGTTCTTATTGAGAACAAGTTGTCTGAAGCTAAGAAATTTGAAGAATCCCTAAATGGGAGAAGCATCAAACTGATGGACATCACAAGCACACTGAATGCCAGATTAAGTGGCAAACTGGGCTTAGGTGCATCATCTAGTGAGCCACCTCTGATTAAGAAAAACATACTTTCTACACCAGTAAAATTCATTTCTGCCAAGGGAAAAGAGGTTGTAGAAATAGATGAAAACATTTCAAGCAAGGTTGTTAAGAATACAGAAATTCAGCAGAATTCGTCGAACGGAGCTCGACGAAAGCAGTTCATTTCGTCGAATGGAGATCGACGAACTCTGAAGCCAGAATTTCAGTATAGTTATTATTCGAACGACGCTCGACGAAAGCACTTCACTTCGTCGAACGACGATCGACGAACTCAGCCCAGTTCGTCGAATGGAAACTATACAGAAAATCTAAAGAATTTTTATTCTTCACATACTTTCAATCCTTTCTCTGAATGGATAATTCCTCCAAGGAGATATCGTCCACAAGATTATAAGGATCAGCCTGAAATGTCTTTCATTTCAGATTTTTGTGGAAAAACAAAAGGACCCAAAGTAGTCTGGGTCAAGAACATCTAATGTATCAAATAAGGAGAGGAACACCACCTTACTAGAGACATTTTGCAGGTACAAGATCACTATCTCAAGCAGTCATTTCTTCCAAGATATTCTTCAATTGTTTGAAGAATAACAACTTAAGAAGTCATTGACCACCAGGATCAAACTCATTTTTCTTTTGATATCAGAGACCTCAACTGATATCAGAGGACTTTCAATTGGTATCAAACTATCAGTTACAGAAATAAAAGAATGGGTTTACACTCTCAAGACAGAGAATGCAAATGAAATTGCAAGTTCAATATCAGAAAACCAGGACTTTCAATTGGTGTCAGAATCAAACTCCCAGTAGCAGAAATAAAGGAATGAGTACACATCCTTAAGACAAAGAATGCAACAACATTATCAGAATAAATTTCTGGAAATTAGATTGCATCCTTCCCTTCCTCTTCATTTGTCCCTTCTTCTAGGGGCCTAGCTCCAGGTCTTCCTGAAACTAGGCAGGGGGAGAAGTTCTATGAAGAAGCTCCATATGATGCAGTTTTTGCTCAGGGGGGAGATGTTCTATGAACTAGGCAGGGGGAGAAAGCTGAAGAAGCTCCAGTCTCAGGGGGAGATGCTCTCAGGGGGAGATGTTTTATGAAAGAGGGAGATGATGCATGAAGAAGCTACATATGTTGCAATTTCAGATGCAGTGTTTGCTCTAGCTTAATGCAGATTCAGATACAGCTTTTGATATAGAAGAAGCAACAGATACAAATTCAGATAATTAGTTATTGCTACAGCTCAGTTAATCAAACCCAAAACTCAGAGAGACAATATCAGAATTCAAAAAATCAGAAAGCAAGAATTCAGAAAGACAAAAGGTTCTGATTGTTTGTTATTATTATTTCTATTTTCAAATGTAATGTTTCTAAACTCAGAGTATCATATTTCTTATATATCTGTTGAAATGTTTATAATCTGTCAGATGTATATACTCTGTGTTTTGTTTGTTTCATTTTTTGTCAAATAGTGTCCTAACCCAAATAGGGGGAGATTGTTGGAACAACCCTATTATTGATTTGGGCTAGGATCACTATCTGTTTATTAGGACTAAGTTGACCCAAATGTATAGTCTTAAGGGTCAAGGTTTTAGGCTGATAGAACTAAGGAAAAGAAAAGT
The DNA here is from genome assembly GCA_033032865.1 of Dactylorhiza incarnata. Lineage (NCBI taxonomy): Eukaryota > Viridiplantae > Streptophyta > Magnoliopsida > Asparagales > Orchidaceae > Dactylorhiza > Dactylorhiza incarnata. The sequence goes on from JAWHQI010000130.1 coordinate 5,124,673, forward strand.
TTTCTGCGTTCGACGAACTCTATACTGCGTTCGACGAACTCCATCCTGCGTTCGACGACGGCATGCTCCTGCGTTCGACGAACTTACCAAGGTTCTGCGTTCGACGACCTCATTCTGCGTTCGACAAACTCCTCTCTGCGTTCGACGAAATGCTCTCAGCGGTCGACGAAAGCTCATCTCAGCGGTTGTTGAACCTCGTCTCAGCGGTTGTTGAACCTCGTCTCAGCGGTTGACCAAGTCTCAGCGGTTGACCAAGTCTCAGCGTTCGACGAACCTCCCAATCTCACCGTTCGACGAACTCAGCTCTGCGTTCGAAGAATAAGTATCAGATGTTCAGATCGACGAAAGATCTTCTCAGCTCAACGAATTAAATATTCCAGCTAGCTTATCAGTTATTATCTTTCAGCTCGATGACCTCCAGCTTGAGATCGACGAACTCCAGATTGCGTTCGACGAAATTTGTTCAGATCGACGAAATGTGTTATTTCAGTTTAGTATTTCAGACAGATTATTTTATTCTATTCTCTGAACTCAGATCTTTCAGCAACGACTCTATTATATCAGATAAGTAAGGATTATATCTTTCCTTTTATTATTTCAAGAATATAGCCGTTGACATTTAGCTGAAAAGGACACGTTCATGGAAAAGGAAAAGGTAAATGGCGTATCAGATTTGCAGTACCAGATATATCTCTTATGAATATTTTATTCCTAAAATTAAGGGATTTGAATTTCAAATCTGTCAGAGATTTCAAAAAGAAAAGGAAGAATATATACAGTATCAGATCAGACATTATAGAATAGCAGTACCGGAAAAAGAAAGAGGAATACGATATACAGTCGCGAGGAAGAAGAAAGAAATATAGAGAGAAAGCTTTCAGTTCTTCATCTTCCTCAAGAAGCAGCACATCACATTCTCTGAGAACAACATCAACATTATTCTCTCAGTTTTCTGCTGCTAGATCAGATCTTCAAAAGAGCAACAAACAATCTGAGAAACATCTGTCTCTCAGATTCATCAGCTATCAAGGAAGAATCTCTTTCAAGTGAAAGCTCCATCCTCAAGCTGTCAACAAATTTCAATCAGACAGAGGAGCTTTACAACGACATTCCACTAGAGTCTTCTCTCAGAATACTGACAGAGAAGAACATCTAAACCCTTCTTATCTCATCTTGTACAGGGTTATAACTCCCTTCAAAAGTTAACCCCTTGGTGGCAGGGCACCTGATCTAAAACCTGTAGTTTGGTTAGAGCACCTGATCAAAAGCTCCTTGGTGTTTTGGGCACCTGATCAAAACCCCATTGGTGATAGGGCACCTGATCAAAAACCTAGTGGAATCCTACCAATGGTGGTAGAAGAGTAGACGTACCCAGATTTATTGGGGAACTACTATAAAATCCTTGTGTCCTCTGTGTTGTGTTTATTTTTCTGTATTGTGTTGTGTGCTCTTTTTGTGTTTGTTTTTATAACTCACTCAATACACATATAAGTATCACTATTTTAATTTCGCTATAAAAATAAGTGAAATTTTTTTTAATACTCTATTCACCCCCCCCCCCCCCCCCCCCCCTCTATAGTAAATCTAAGATCTAACCTCACTTTCACTATATATATATATATTCAGAATTAAAACTATCTAGAGTTGAGCTGGGCCATAAAATGCAGAATCAGAGCTATCTAGATTTTAGCCGATCAGGATTAACCATTTGTTTATATCTAGGATCCGGCAAACCATCCATCTTCTAATCATTTGTAGGAATACCTATCCGGAATACCATCCAAATTTCCAACAAACGACAAGTGCAGAAAGTAACCAGTGTAGAAAATGACCAGAGCAGAGTATGACAAGTGTAGGATTTAGCCGAGAACATAATCAGAAATGCCACAATGAACCCAACAAGCAACCCCACCAAAGCAGGAGTCCAAGGTTCAATAACAAAAGTTCCATGATTTCTATTAGCACATGTATATATAGATATAACCCGAACTTAGCCAATACCAGCCAACATAAGCGGTAAGCCCCCAAGAAAACTGCTAGCATAACCCAAGAATAGATTCTGTTATCAGTAATTTTAGAAAAATATAACTGCCAACATAAGTCACCAAATAATCGGGTAGCAGGGATTAAGAAGTCAGGTAAGAGAACTGCCATCATAAGCTCCCAAACAACAAGGAAATCGAGTGCAGGAATTTAGAAATTAGGTGAAGAGAACTGCCATCATAAGCCCCAAATTAAGAAATCAGAGAAAGAGATCTGGCAGCATAAGCTCCCAAACAACAAAGAAATTGGGTGCAGGGATTAAGAAGTCAGGTAAGAGAACTGCCATCATAAGCTCCCAAACAACAAATCAGGTAAAGAGACCTACTCGTATAAACTCCATACCATAAAAGCAACAGAAATGGGGGGGGGGGGGGGGTGAAGGGGGAGAAGAAGAAGAGTTTTCTTGCCTCTAAATCAATCGACAACCCGACGGACTTGCGACAAGCAGAGGAAGAGCCGCCCGGATCCACAGCTCCGACGATGAAACCAGCCCCGACAACCAAAAACCATTCACCTCCGACGGCTCCGGCGCCGCTCCACCCCGACCTCGCCAAAACCCTACCCTCCAAGCTCCCGGAGCGTTATCGGGATCGGAAGAAAGAGTGCGCCCCTCCTTGGAATGAAATAAAAAAAATGCCAGCCACACCCCAAAGGGGAATTATATAACCACGCTCCAAAAAAAATATCAAAACACTTATTTAATGCCCTTATATACATGTGTGTGTGTAGATATTTATGCATGTTGCAAAGGAAAATAATGAGATGGGGGGATACATATACCCATATACATAAACATTTAGATATGAATATATATTTGTATATATATATATACATATATATATAACTCTACCAAAAGAAGTTAAACTCGTCGGATGACGACGCTTCCAAAGAAGTGACTCCCCCCATCGCGTTATGCTAAGAAACGATACGCTTAATATTTAACCACTATCATCCCCATATGCCCGCTTAGAATAGCTGAAAGAAGAGAAGAAAGAAAAGCCCTGGGCAACACAACACGCCCATGGACACGCCCGTGTCCAAGGGTGTGTAACTTCGAGTTAAGTTACTTTTTGCGATTTTCTTCCCAATGTTCCCAGGCTTTCAAGATAGCGGTTAATTACGCACCTTACATGCCCTTCGACATGGGCGTGACCAAAGGTATGACTCCCCAATTTTCTGCCTATGAAATTGAAACACCGATATCCTTGACAAGAGATGCATAGACTAGCCATACATTCTCATCAGCGATAATAACATCGTCTCCAAGAAGAGCATCGTCCATAAACTTTCACCCTGGGTACACCTTATCTGCTGCAAACCACACCCATAAATGATGTGATAATGCAAAGAGAGTCCAAGAGGCGCGTAGCGATCCTAAGGGTTGACCAACAGTAAAGGCAACCACCAATTAGGGTTTTAGATCAAATGCACTTCTCCTTTATCTTTTATCGTTCTTCTTAACAAAATCTGTAAGATCCCTCTCCCGCACCTGGAGAGCTTCCGGATCTTATGCCCAAAACCACCGCCTTACGGTGACACTAATGCCCGAGATAGCCTCCTCCACAAAACGCCGATCCTGCCGGCAAGAACGATCAACCAGGCCAACAAGAGATAAGAAGAAAAACTAGGTAAACTAAACCAAGTCCACAATCACACACATATATATGTATTTCAAAATAGAATACAAGTCCATTGATGAGTCCCATTTATATACACATATTTGGACTCATCTGGGCTTATTTTCACGCACTTGCACTTCACTTTCTGCACATTATTGCTTATATTTCACTTGAACACATTTCTTCACGAAGTGCTCATTTTGTCCCATTGTGGTGTGCAATCGCGCACTATTCTGCTGGGGGTAAGCACATGATGCTCCCCATGTATTTATTTTGTTGTTATTATATATTTTTGTGTGCTGGTGGTATGTTCCCCAGCTTGTTGGTTTATATTGCAGGTGGGCAGATCTTTATTCTAGGGGAATTGTAACCTGGAGAAATCGCACGGTCGTGCGATTCCTTGACGCACAATTTCTGCGACCGTGCGATTCCTACGGTCCTTATAAATGGTGATCTGCCCCGGCTCGTGCGTTTTGTTCGTGCACGGTTAGTTTTGATCGTGCGTGAGCAAAATCGCACGATGTTCCCTCTTTTATCTAAGAATTTATGTCATTTTGCAATTTTCCAGTTCGCACGGTCGTGCGTTTATCCTTCACGCACGATCTGGTCGATCGTGCGCGTTCATTTGCGGCCCAAAATGGCATTCTGAATTTGGTCGTGCGTTTGGTCGTGCATGAACAAAATTCTGCAACTTCTCTATTTAAACTGCGATTTTTAGGTTTTCAGAACCCGATTCTATTCCGCCATTTCCACCGCAAGGAGAGCTCCAGCTCTGTTTTCCTACACCCTTCCATGAGGTCTTTGCCCTAGGCCACCTCCATCATCCAAAAGCTTCCAAGGAGAGGGATCTAGCCCTACATCCATCATCATCCAAGGAGAAGGAAGCTAGGTCGTGCGGCCCGATCGTGACACGAAGAAGACGGGCCATTGGAAGGTAGTGACAGCCTTCTCTACCCCGAACGCAGTTGAGGACCGAGCTTGGGCGCGGATTGACAACCCAGCGATTCCAACCGTGAGACAAGACTTCGAATTGGGTCGATTCCTTGCTTTCTCCACTTTTATTTTGATGATTGTATAAGCTACATTCTTCTATCTTTTGATGATGTGCACTATGAATCTTGCTTTGCAATGTTTAATTCATGTTTATGAGTTCATATTATTCATATGTGTGTATGAGGGCGACCCCATCCATTTTCCATCCACATCCGTCATCACCCCCACTCCATTACGCTAGCCTACTCTTCCATTCCGTAAGACCACTCTTCCATCCGCCAAGCTAAGCGGTGCTAACGGCCCGTGTAATCCACCTCGACTCCGCCGGTGCGAATCATTCCATCTGCTTGCCTACTCGTCCATCCGCCCTTGTGAAGTAGTGCATTCAAGGCCTACCTAGTTTCCATCTCGCCAAGCGAAGCATTGCATAGCGGCATTGCATAGGAATAGTTGTAGTTATTTTCTTTTATTTTCCATAAACCAAAACCCCCTTTTTCCGCAATCCACCCCGTTCACGTTTCACCCAACCTAAAGGACTTCGATCTCAAGTCCCTCCTCGAAAGTTAACTCCACCTTACTGTGTTCCTTCGAGATCGATACTCGGGGATTTGCTCCTCATTTTATATTACTTGAACGATCGGTACACTGCCATTTCGTGCCGCAGTCTAGCTACCGCCTATAGCGGTGTGCAAGATTTGCGCATCAAGTTTTTGGCGCTGTTGCCGGGGAACACAGACGTGTGAGTTTGCTGTAGAGGGAGACAAGAGATAGTAGTTCTTATAGTGTTTATAGCCATTTTTTTATTTTGTTTGCTTTTTAATTATATATTATTTGTTATTATTTCTTTCTCTCATATTTTAAAGTTTTAGGCAAGTTTAATCCAAGGAGTTATTTTAGTTTGTGTAAATTTCCTTGCAAAAAATTTCAGTTTCGTTATATCTGCTTTATTTATTGAAAATGCCTTCATGGGATGTTTCTCCTAGCACTTACGACAAGATGGTTTATTATATAGACCAAATGAAGGAGTTGAATGCTAGGTAGTGTAGGAACTTTGTTTGCTTGTTGTGTCGAGGAGAGGGTCATGAATTGAAGGACTGTCCTAGTCTTTTCAATCCTGACCGCTGCTCCTCCACTCATGAAAACATGGTCCTTATCACTCATTCTTTACCCATGGAGGCAATCGTGCCCTCTACCACCGAGCTTGTCTCATGCATGGACTCCTCACTCCCTATGTTTGGCTTCACTCCTAGTGATGATGATCACTCATCTGTTGGCCAACAAGAAGAGGAATGGGAGCTCCTAGATGCACCTGAGTGGGATGAGGAAAGTATTCTGAAAGAGGAGTTTTAGTTCTCATTCTTATTATTAAAAGTCTTATTTGACTTTGTTTCAAATTAAGTGATATATATAAATATATATGAGTGCTGATTGAGAAAGTAAAGCATAAATAAACAAGCACATAACCAGATGACACAAGATATATAGTAGTTCCCCAAAACCTGGGTACATCTACTCTTCTACCCACTGGTAGGAATCCACTAGGAGGTTGTTGATAAGGTGCCCTCTCACCAAGGTGATTTTGATAAGGTGTCCACACACCAAGGTGATTTTGATAAGATGTCCACACACCAATGGGAGTTTTGATCAGGTGCCCAATTCACTTATAAGCTTTTGATAAGGTGCTTATAAACCAAGCTGCAGGTTTTTGCTTAGGTGCCCTGTCACCGGGAGTAAACTTTTGAAGGGAGTTTTAACCCTTTACAAGATGGGAAGGAGAAAGAGAAAAGATATATTGTTCTTCTCTTTTAGCTGAGAAGACACTTGAAAATCCTGATTGGATGTTGAGTTGGATCTTGATGAAGATGGTGAAGAGAGCTCCCCCTGTCTGATTTAGTTGTGGAGGCTCCTTGGTTCCGAATCCTCTATTTCAAATGTATGGAGTGGATCACCTCTCATTGGTCTCTGTCGACCTTCTCCTTATTTATAGCTCTGTATATTAAGATAACACTATAGGAGAGAAATCAATTAGTAGACAGAGTATTAGAAGGAGAGAAATATTTCCATAACTATTATATCTATAGAAGGAAAGAATTCATTTTGATTTCAAATAATATCCATAATCAACTTAATCAATTTAGCCAAGAATCAATTAGAGAGAAAGAATGATTCATAACGGCTATAAAAGAATAATATTATTCCATATAAATCAGATCTATAGAAAGAAGGAAAGAGATCTGGTGTTATTTGAATTTAACATAGTAATCGACGTACGTCGATTACAATTCGACGTAAGCGTCGAATTCATCCTGGCTGGACGTCGAGAGGAGAATAAGGAAGGTGCGTCGACTAAAAGTCAGAGCTACGTCGACATAGGATTCGTCGAATTCTTATTAAAGTTACTTCGACTCATTCTGAAAGAAACGTCGACAACACTTCGACGTTGCGTCGAATACTATTCGACGCATATTTACTTAACCTTGATTTTTCTTTCTTAGAATTCATATTCAACTCATTTTTGGGGTTAAGACAAATCATTTTCCCAACAATCTCCCCCTATTTGTCTTAACCCTATTCAGAGAAAAATTGAATCAGCATTTAATCAACACATCAAAGCATATTTTATCGAAAGAGATATATTAGGAAATCAGAAAAATCATTTTCAGAGAATAACGGGAGAATAGAGAACTAAGTGATCTTTGTGATTTCAGGTGTTAGCCTGTGTGAAAAATCAACCTCCCTCTGATACCAATTGAAAGAGGAGTTTTAGTTCTCATTCTTATTATTAAAAGTCTTATTTAACTTTATTTCAAATTAAGTGATATATATAAATATATATGAGTGCTGATTGAGAAAGTAAATCATAAATAAACAAGCACATAACCAGATGACACAAGATATATAGTAGTTCCCCAAAACCTGGGTACATCTACTCTTCTACCCACTGGTAGGAATCCACTAGGAGGTTGTTGATAAGGTGCCCTCTCACCAAGGTGATTTTGATAAGGTGTCCACACACCAAGGTGATTTTGATAAGGTGTCCACACACCAATGGGAGTTTTGATCAGGTGCCCAATTCACCTATAAGCTTTTGATAAGGTGCTTATAAACCAAGCTGCAGGTTTTTGCTAAGGTGCCCTGTCACCGGGAGTAAACTTTTGAAGGGAGTTTTAACCCTTTACAAGATGGGAAGGAGAAAGAGAAAAGATATATTGTTCTTCTCTTTTAGCTGAGAAGACACTTGAAAATCCTGATTGGATGTTGAGTTGGATCTTGATGAAGATGGTGAAGAGAGCTCCCCCTGTCTGATTTAGTTGTGAGGCTCCTTGGTTCCGAATCCTCTATTTTAAATGTATGGAGTGGATCACCTCTCATTGGTCTCTGTCGACCTTCTCCTTATTTATAGATCTGTGTATTAAGATAACACTATAGGAGAGAAATCAATTAGAAGACAGAGTATTAGAAGGAGAGAAATATTTCCATAACTATTATATCTATAGAAGGAAAGAATTCATTTTGATTTCAAATAATATCCATAATCAACTTAATCAATTTAGCCAAGAATCAATTAGAGGGAAAGAATGATTCTTAACGGCTATAAAAGAATAATATTATTCCATATAAATCAGATCTATAGAAAGAAGGAAAGAGATCTGGTGTTATTTGAATTTAACATAGTAATCGACGTACGTCGATTACAATTCGACGTAAGCGTCGAATTCATCCTGGCTGGACGTCGAGAGGAGAATAAGGAAGGTGCGTCGACTAAAAGTCAGAGCTACGTCGACATAGGATACGTCGAATTCTTATTAAAGTTACTTCGACTCATTCTGAAAGAAACATCGACAACACTTCGACGTTGCGTCGAATACTATTCGACGCATATTTACTTAACCTTGATTTTTCTTTCTTAGAATTCATATTCAACTCATTTTAGGGGTTAAGACAAATCATTTTCCCAACATATTCTTTCCATCAGGGAGGCTTTAGCGGATCTTTTTGCGGAGGAACCAAATCTTTTTGTTCCTCCAGTTTCTTTGCAAGATTTTTCTACACACATTTTTTATGATCCTGTCGAAGTAATTGAGCATGGTGATGATTCTGAGCCTGAGGCTGCTCCCCGGTGGGATGATGAGGGTACTCTTTCTGATGAGGAGGTTTGCACTTCCTCATGGGACGAGGAGGTCCAACTCACCAGCGAGGCACTTGAGTTCACTGGCCCCCCTTGCTATGATACTTGCGATGATGACAGTGATCTATCCTTGGAACTTGCCGGGAGTGAAACCGGGACCACTCCCCCGATTTTTGATTATTTAAGTCATTCCTCTCTTTTATTTCTTGAACCCCCTTCTTCATCTGAGCCTGTGCAGGTTGAATCTTCACAGGTACTTCAGGAGGACTTGGAGCATTTTGCTCAAGTCAATGAGGAGCGTAACCTCATATGTGAGGAGGTTGACCCCTCCTCCATAGTGGAAACCCCACTCATTACCTTTTCCTCCTGCCACCTCCACGAAGACAACACCTTGCTAGGCAAGGATAGTTTTGGTGAGTTGAGTGAGGATTCCTCCTCTTCTTACTTTTTATTCCCTCTACCTGTGACGAACAGGTATTATTTATATTCGGGTAGAGGCGTGACTGTTCTATCGTCGTATCGGTACCCGCTACCGACACGCATATTAGAAAAGTTACATGTGCATTTTCTTTTTCATAGACCCATTAGCTAGAACTGTTTTAAATTTGAATAAGACGTGCTGGGAAGACAATAACCCCAGTAGTTATCTTACCTTTCTTGCAATGTTAGTTTATCTAGTTTGTTTAGTTAGTTTTACTTTATTTTAGTTTGTATATTTTCTTTTGTTTTTGCGGAGCTCACCCATGCAGGTTCTTTTTCTGGTTGGGGATGTTGCAGCTTTGTTTTGGATTTCTAGCGTCTTCTGGTATGCTCATTTGCTGAGCATTGGGTACTCTCTTCCCCTAACTCTTTTCTGAATTTCGTAACTATATGTTGTGTGTATTGTCTAGTTTAAGTCCGGGGGAGAGCAGTTTTGTGTGCCCACTCACGTGCACTTTTGCATAGCATGCTAGAAGTATTTTATTTTCAGTTATATTATATGTTCATTTTCATCGCACGCCACAGCACCCACATGAGCGTGTACTTAGCCGTAGGTGCGTTACGAGTTCAATTCATTTCTTTTGTGTGATTGTGAAAATCTCCGTGCTGGCTTAGGATTGTGAGAGTAAAATGTTGACTCCCATAGTGCCCCTAGTCGAGCGCTTGCGTCTTGCGTAGAAATTCGTGTAGAATTAATTTTTCCTTATGCTTATAGTTTTATATTTTCTATTGCGTAAATATTGTTTATTCTACTCAGAAGTGGTGAATCCGGTGTGAATCAAACGGTAGTGTAGGGACGTGTGTAGATGTTTGCTAGATTCGCATTGCTCGAGTAGGGAGGAAGGATTGTCTTTCTCGGTGGCAAAGAACTTGCCCCAAGCGACTCTTGAAGCATTGGCATAGGTTAGTTCAGTGCGTGAGCATGACGTAGGCCATCATTTTGGCCAGGTTGAGCTTTGTGTACCATTCATATCATTTATTCCTTGCTAGCCCTTTTGTGCCTACCCCGTCCTTTGATTCAGCTCCACCGCTTTCTCACCGAAGCCAAAAAACCGATCCTAGTCGCATGCCCAAAGCTGATCTTTAGCTGTTTTCACATTTGTTTTTGGGGGGTGTTGATGTGGTAATGTTAATTTGGAAATGTGGATGTATTTTTTTGAATTTGTGCTGAAAATAGTTACAAAGAAAAAAAAATGAAAAAAAAATGAAAAGAAGAGAAAATGAAAAAAGAAATGAGCCTAATTGAAAATCTTTGTGAGATATATTTTGGGAGTAGGCAGTGCACACACACATGTTTTCAAGTTCAAGTCTGGGGGTGTGGTGCACCAGCGCGTATTGTGGCAGCTTGGTTAGCTTTGTTGCAGTAACTCAACTGGGTTGCGTGTGTAAGCCTTCATGTTTATCATTGTATATCCCACCGAAACCCAAGCCCTGTCTTATACCTAAAGTCCTACTGATTCGTGCATTGAATCAAACTAGTGTCGTGGAGAGAGTGCGAATGGGCAAGCTTATGGTCACCGACATTGATGGATTTCTTTGGAGGTTGTCCCGAGCCCCGATCTTTAGCAATGCTCACCTTAGTGATCGGTTTACTTTTTTCCTACGCGTGACCGGATGATTCACCGCGAATCAGATTCTGAGTAATAATAATATATAGATACGCTCTTAGAAAAATGTAAACTTTTATGCATAATTAAATATTTCTTCTACTGAATTTTTATGAGCGTGAGCTTGCGACTTCGCATGGTACTCCAACCATGCAATTTCTATGCCAGCTTTATATTTTCTCATCCGCTTGAGGGATTTGTTTGCTCGGGATGCGCAAACAGGTAAGTCTGGGGGTGTGATGAGTCTCATTTATATACACATATTTGGACTCATCTGGGCTTATTTTCACGCACTTGCACTTCACTTTCTGCATATTATTGCTTATATTTCACTTGAACACATTTCTTCACGAAGTGCTCATTTTGGCTCACTGTGGTGTGCAATCGCGCACTATTCTGCTGGGGGTAAGCACATGATGCTCCTCATGTCTTTATTTTGTTGTTATTATATATTTCTGTGTGCTGTGGTATGTTCCCTAGCTTGTTGGTTTATATTGCAGGTGGGCAGATCTTCATTCTATGGGAATTGTAACCTGGAAAAATCGCACGGTCGTGCGATTCCTTGACGCACGATTTCTGCGACCGTGCGATTCCTACGGTCCTTATAAATGGTGATCTGCCCCGGCTCGTGCATTTTGTTCGTGCACGGTTAGTTTTAATCGTGCGTGAGCAAAATCGCACGATGTTCCCTCTTTTATCTAAGAATTTATGTCATTTTGCAATTTTCCAGTTCGCACGGTCGTGCGTTTATCCTTCACGCACGATCTGGTCGATCGTGCGCGTTCATTTTTGTGGCCCAAAATAGCATTCTGCATTTGGTCGTGCGTTTTTACGCACGGTCGTGCGTTTGGTCGTGCATGAACAAAATTCTGCAACTTCTCTATTTAAACTGCGATTTTTAGGTTTTCAGAACCCGATTCTATTCCGCCATTTCCACCGCAAGGAGAGCTCCAGCTTCGTTTTCCTCCACCCTTCCATGAGGGCTTTGCCCCAGGCCACCTCCATCATCCAAAAGCTTCCAAGGAGAGGGATCTAGCCCTACATCCATCATCATCCAAGGAGAAAGAAGCTAGGTCATGCGGCCCGATCGTGACACGAAGAAGACGGGCCATTGGAAGGTAGTGACAGCCTTCTCTACCCCGGACGCAGTTGAGGACCGAGCTTGGACGCGGATTGACAACCTAGCGATTCCAACCGTGAATCTTCGACAAGACTTCAGATTGGGTCGATTCCTTGCTTTCTCCCCTTTTATTTTGATGATTGTATAAGCTACATTCTTCTATCTTTTGATGATATGCACTATGAATCTTGCTTTGCAATGTTTAATTCATGTTTATGAGTTCATATTATTCATATGTGTGTATGAGGTGCGACCCCATCCATTTTCCATCCACATCCGTCATCACCCCCACTCCATTACGCTAGCCTACTCTTCCATTCCGTAAGACTACTCTGCCATCCGCCAAGCTAAGCGGTGCTAACGGCCCGTGTAATGCACCTCGACTCCGCCGGTGTGAACCATTCCATCTGCTTGCCTACTCGTCCATCCGCCCTTGCGAAGTAGTGCGTTCTAGGCCTACCTAGTTTCCATCTCGCCAAGCGAAGCATTGCATAGCGGCATTGCATAGGAATAGTTGTAGTTATTTTCTTTTATTTTCCATAAACCAAAACCCCCTTTTTCCGCAATCCACCCCGTTCACGTTTCACCCGACCTAAAGGACTTCGATCTCAAGTCCCTCCTCGAAAGTTAACTCCACCTTACTGTGTTCCTTCGAGATCGATACTCGGGGATTTGCTCCTCGTTTTATATTACTTGAACGATCGGTACACTGCCATTTCGTGTCGCAGTCTAGCCACCGCCTATAGCGGTGTGCAAGATTTGCGCATCATCCATCAATGAGTACAAAAGAAAGAGTAAGAGAGTAAGGGCTTATGCCCGGTACATATCCAAAATAAGGTAGATAATTCTCTCACTCTACATCTATGCGGAAGTCGTCAAACTCTTGTCATCACGTGCATGTAGCTGCTACTGCAACAACGGGTAGTGGTTGCTCTGCTTCATCCTATCCTCCTGACCTGTCTCCGGAACGGGGTCCTGCTGTTCCGACACATCTTCCCTAAAATGATGAGGTCCACAGACCGTCAGTCTATAAGACTCAGCATATTCCTCACCGCCTCCACTCGTGACTCCTAGGCACCGTGCGGGAGGAGGAAGCGGAGGACAACAAAGGGTTAATCAAAAACAGGTGACAAGTGGCTAGACTAGCAGGGTATATAGTTACTAAACATTTAATGATAACAATTCTATGATAGCAAAGTATATAAAAGTAAAACACGTAAAACCCCTAACTAACAGTATATATGAGCAGGAAGTAAGACAGTAAGTAAGGCTATAAGTGAAGCAGTAAGAAAGTAAGGCAACAACTAGAGCAGCTATGAAAAATAACCTTAACTTATATGCGTACAAACAAAACACATAAGCTAAGGGATCTGGCAAGAAGTCAACTCATCGTATAAAAGAGCCCATACTAATTTATATGATAAGGTCTTTGTTTTATGCAAGGATGCTGTAATATGATATGCAATGCAATTGTGCAACTCACGCACATGACTCTGTACGTATAGAACTTTTTTGTAGTTCCCTCTATTCGAGTGTGTCAACTCAGGTACCCAGCTGAGGCGAACTAGGCAGTGGATCGGGCTGTCCACTTCTAGGCTTGTGTAACACCACCCAACCTAGACCTTTTGTACGCCCCTAAGAACACGCATGGTATCAGCGTACTATCTGGTAAGCACCACCTCTATCCCATTTTTCGTGTCTCCGCTTAGGTACACCCCGTTGAGGCAAACAGGGGCAGTTGATCAGGTCCTCCACAACTAGGCCAGTATGACACCTCCCGGCCTAGACCTTTTATACGCCCTTGAAGAACACACCAGGGTATCCGCGTACTATCTGGTAAGCACCACCTCTATCCCATTTTTCGAGTCTCCGCTCAGGTACACCCTGTTGAGGCAAACAGGGGCAGTTGATCGGGTCCTCCACTCCTAGGCTAGTATGATACCTCCCGACCTAGACCTTTTGCACGCCCCTGAAGAACACACTAGGGTATCCGCGCACTACTTGATACAATGATGCCTCTAATTAAAAAAATGCCTAGCCTACTACTCGCAGGACCTAACCCAAAGCAAAACATAGTGAGATTAACACTCGCAGGACTAACCCAGTCCTTTCTCATATCCCAAGCCTACCGCTCGCAGGACTAACTCAGTCCTTTCTTATATCCCGAGCCTACTGCTCGCAGGACTAACCCAGTCCTTTCTTATATCCCGATCCTACCGTTCGCAGGACTAACCCAGTCCTTTCTTATATCCCGAGCATACCGCTCGCAGGACTAACACAGTCCTTCCTTATATCTAGAGCCTACCGCTCGTAGGACTATCCCAGTCCATCCTTATATCTTGAGCCTACTGCTTGCAGGACTATCCCAGTCCTTCCTTATATCTCGAGCCTACTGCTCGCAGGACTATCCTAGTCCTTCCTTATATCTCGAGTCTACCACTCGCAGGGCTATCCTGGTCTTTATTTCATTCAATCCCAAATTTGGGAGGAGAATTATATTTCAAGTTCTCCTATTTTACTTCTCTTGTCTATTGTTAATTGAACTTAGAAGCTTATGGTGAATCCTGGACTTCCCGTGGATTACCCGGTGAAGGGCTCGCAACGGTACTAGGGAATGTGATGGGCTGAAATCCAAATCCCCCTTTTCGGGATATTTATTTTATTTAGTGGCTAGCCATTCTTGTATGCACATTTGCTCTCCAATTGCACTATTATCCTAGGGTGGATTACCATTTGACTCGGGCAGACATGTGTCGGTGTTCTATTGAACACTAAACCATGTCATACCTAGTGACCGACTAATTCCTTGTGTTATCTCTCAATCACAACTTGCACTTTCTGCTAAGTCATTCTTCACCTTCCCTAATAAGCCCTTGTCAAATTCCTGAATTGATGGTTTTACTAAACGCGCCCCCGTCTTCACTTCCATTGACTGCCTTTGGTGATTAACCCTCCAACCTAATTGGGCATATGCAAATCTCTTAGAGTTAATAACTCTAGGGGCGGTGACCATAAGGAAGGGGTCTGAATCTATGTTTGCAGTTTTTACTGTTCGCAGACCAAGGTGGGATTGGACTAGGTTTGACTCTTAGGACGCAACCTTGGCCCTATCATGTCCTAATGAGTTCCAAGTTCTTAATATAGGTTCACAATGAGTAACGATCTAAGAACCTCAAATCCTAAATTTCATAATTTTCTAGGGGATATTTAATCATAATTTCTATTTAAAAAGAATGGGGTGCAAATAGTGTTTTGTACATCAAGTATCAACTACTGATCTCCATAAATTCTGATAAATTCAATATAACATAGTAATGGTCTAGAAACCTTAAACCCTAAGTTTCACATTTTTCCAGGGATTATTTGTTCATAATTTCTATTTAAAAATGATGGTGTGCAAATAGTGTTTTATACATCAAGTATCATCTAATGATCTCTATAAATTCTGAGAAATTCATTATAACATGGTAATGATATAAAAACATCAGATCCTAAATTTCATAATTTTCCAGGGAATCCTTAATCATAATTTCTATTTATAATGGAAGGTGTGCAAATAGTGTCTTGTACATCAAGTATCAACTAATGATCTCTATAAATTATGAGTAATTCAATATTGGTAATGATCTACAAACCTCAAATCCTAAATTTCATAATTTTCTAGGGAATCTTTAATCATTCTCTCTATTTAAAATGGAAGGTGTGCAAATAGTGTCTTGTACATCAAGTATCAACTAATGATCTCTATAAATTCTTAGAAATTCAATATAACATGGTAATGATCTAAAAACCTCAAATCCTAAATTACATAATTTTCCAGGGAATCTTTAATCATAATTTCCATTTAATATTCAAGGTGTGCCAATAGGGTTTTACACATCAAGTATCATTTCATGACCTCTACAAATTCTGAGAAAATCAGTATAGCACAATAATGGTCTAAAACATCAAATCCTAAGTTTCATAATTTCCAGAATTAAATTTCTCAATAATTAATTAAAATGCCCATGGAAGATATTTCTTAGTTTGTGAAGGACCTACCCTAAATTTTCATCAAAATAATTTGAGATAATTACTACTGGTGTGTCACACTATAAAACTACTAAATTCAGAGAATCATAAATTTGCAAAAATTATTTTCACCATAATTACACTAAATTCTATTTAGAGTTTTTCCATGGTTTGTGAAGGACCTACCCTAAATTTTCATCAAAATAATTTGAGATAATTACTACTGGTGTGTCATGTCATAAAAGAGATAACTCCATAAATTTAGATTTTTCCTAAGTGATTAGAGCATAATAATCCATTTACTTGTAAGTGTGATCAAATACACTTAAATATTAAACTCAAGACAATTTTATTCCAAAAAATCCCCAAACTCAAGGGGTCATGCTATTGAGCCCCGTAACAAGCATGGTAAAATTTTTCAGTGACATGCAAGGTGATTTAGACCTTCAATTTGACTAAAAGACCTAAGAACCAAAATTGCTATTAACACACCATTATCGCTTTTGAGTAGAGACATGCATGTGTAATAACCCAACATGTAGTAGTCCATTTGCTCCCAAATGTTTACCAGGGCTAATTGATGACATGACAAGTGTGACCAAAATTTGGGGTCAATATGAGGTGTTTAGCTCCTTAAATCACATTAATTTCATAAATCAAATAATGGACAAAACTATAGAAAAATCTTCTCCTAAAAATCTGAAATTTTGACACAAGGTTGTCCTAGTGGATATACATTCATGGTCCAAATTTCAGCCTCATTGGAGTTACCATTGGAGAGATATTATAATTTTAGTTTCTGATCTACTCTAAGACCAGTCCCACAAAAAATGGCATTGAGAGAGCTACATTGCTCTGATTGACATGAAATCAGTGCCAATTTAAAGTTAAGACCAAGGCCTACAATTTTCATGGTGATCACTTCTTTTGATTCTGGGCCTAAGGGGCCTACATATTTGATTGAAGTTCAGGGATCATTTGTAACAGATTTTCAAAAACTATATAACATTCCATTAAACTCACTATTCATCATCTTCTTCCCTAAGCCCAAAAATTCAGTTCGCGGGGCTGATTTCAGTCCCTTTTTCCTGGCCACCTGGTCACCCCTTCGGCCGGAAAACACCACCATCTCCATCGTGGATGTGGGGGCTATGGATCCCCGGCGACACCGCCACCGGCGGCGGCCCGTACGGCGGTTTTGAGCTTGGGCTAAAATGCCCCATTTTTTCAAAAATGAAAGAATGAAGCGAGCTCATTTGAGCTCGATCTCAACCCTAGAAGATCTAGGAGGCTAGCACAGGTGGAGAGGGGAAGGAAACTTGCCTCAATTGAGCTTGATGGTGGACATTTCCCAGAATCGCCATGGCCGACCATGCTCCAAGCTCTCCTATGCCGATTTTGCTACTCTCCATCAAAAGTCTTGATCCAAAGCTCGATTTCAGTTGCTTGGCACCTTCTAAAGCTAATGGTGAAGTTAATATGGGCTGAGGGTGGCTTAATCCATGGCATCCATTAAGGTGATTTTGGCCAAGCATAGGATGCTCCTCCTTGCTGCCATTTGTCACCCCCACTGCTGGAATTTTGGCTGGGAATCACTGTTGGAGCTCAGTGGGAGGCTTGGCAAGAGGAGAGGAGGGACAAGTGGCTTCCAATCCATGATTTACTCCTTTGTCCTCTCTTGAATTTGGGGGAAAGTCCAAATTAGCCTCTTGCATGTCATCTCCTCCTAATTTCTGAGGGAATGCATGGTAATTAGGTCATGGGCTGCAGGTTGGGCCTCCTATTGAGGCCTTAGCCCATATGGATTGGCTTAATTGATTCAAATGCCCATTTTAGCCCAATTTTGACCTATGTTGACTTTTGTGGTTGACTTAGTCAATTGGTGAGTTGACTGGTCCAATATGGTTTTCTTGAGTCCCTTGACACCACCCGATGTTGATTGGTTCATGGTGGTACCCTATTTGGGCCAATTTAGCCAATATTTGTGATTTTGACCAAAATTGGGGAAAATTGACTTTGGTCAATTTGGTCAATTTGATGATCTCATGATGGGGCTTTTGGGTCTATTAGGTCTCCCATGATGTTCTAGAATAGGGGTGAAGTCAATTTCATGTTTTGGGGGTCAATTGAACCCATTGATGGAGGATTGGCTTATGTTGACCTGAGTTTGACTTTGGTCAAATTGGACCAATTGGTGACCCCATGATGGGTCTTCTGGGCCCATATCACTCCTTGAAAGTTTTACCATCTAGCGGTGGGGTCAATTTGACCATATGAGTATGAATTATACGTGCAGAAAAAAATCGGGCTAGGGGCTGGCACGGGCCCGGCCCGGAAAAAGCCCGGCGAGACTCGGGCCCGCGCAAAGCCCGCCTGGGCCCGGGCCAGGCTTAGGGGGCCTAACTGGGCCCCCATATTAGGCAAATGCCCGGCCCGGGCTGGGCCGGGCAAAGCCCGGTTTACCGGGCTCTTAAAAAGCCCGATTTGGCCCACTAAGCTGCCATGACAGCTTGCTACCATGGCAGCCATAAGGTTAGGCCCGGCCAGGGACTGGCCCGGCCTGGCCCAGCCCTGGGGGCCTTGGCAGGCCCCCATTTGGAGGGAAAGCCCGAGCCCAGCCCGACCCGATTAAGGCTAGGCCCGGGCCGGGCCCAGTTGGAAAAAAGCCCGGGCCCAGTTGGAAAAAAGCCCGGGCCCGGTAGGCCCGGTCTCGGCCGGGGCCCGCCGGGCTTTTTGGACAGGTATGGTATGAATTGAACCCTATTTAGTTGAATTAGGTTATATTGACTTATATTTGACTTTGGTCAATTTGGTTAAATTGGTCAAACTTGGTGACACTATGTTGGGGATTTTGGGTCACTCGGGTTTCTCTTAGGGTTAGGAGCCTATTTGCAAGCTCAGTTTTAGTTGGTGAGTTCAATTTGAGGTAATTTGGGCAAGGTTGACTTTTGCACTTTTGGGGTGATTATAGCAATTTTCCTAAGTTCAGGTTGACCTAGGGTCACACCATGAACTCTACCCACCACTCCAATCTTAACCCTAATCCAAGGGGTCTAGAAGGAAATGGGATGTTACAAATCTCAATAAAAAAAAATAATTTCATCCCCGAAATTCAAGTTCGGGTCCACGGGGTTTCATCGACACAGATTGGTTCCAGACAGACTATACGATCGGATGATATTGGGCTTGTCACGATAGTGATTTGTTTTTCTGGCTGGGGGAGAGCCCTCCTAAGCGAGGAGATGTGAAAAATGTCGTGCAATTCCGCGAATCCCAGGGCAGCTCCAGTCTATAAACCGAGGGGTCGATCCGCTCTAGGATCCTATAAGGCCCCATGTATTCTGGGACTGAGCTTCTTTAGTCTCCGTACCAGTGAGACCATGTGCTTCCAACATCCAACCCCGTATCAGCCGCATCTGGGCATCTATGCCTTCTATATATCCTGGCCCAGTGCCTTCGGGTCTCCTTCCCGAATCCATGAAAGTGGAGTTCTACACTCCCTCCCACATATGGCCTCATAGGGAGATCTCATTATCTCATTGGTTTTCGTGTAATTTCACCGTGTTTGCTCTTGACATTAAAACTATATTCCCCATAGTCTCGAATCTTTCTGATGGTGATTATGCTGACTTTTAACATATGTGTTTCAGTTGAAGAATCATACATGATGTGCATGCCTTCGATATATTGTTCGTCAATTTCAAATTCTCCTTTGGTATCATGGCATAGCAAATTAATCTTGGTTGTTCAACATCCTGAAGTCCGTATCTGTCTTTTAGTATGAAGTCTGCAATTACTATACTTATTTCAATCTGCAAGTTTCTAATATAATGAATTACTCAAATTGAAACGGTTTGGCTTTTGATTGAGGAAGCCAACTATGAATCACCTCCTAATGCCCAAAAATGCAAAAATCCCTGTTATAACTCTAACTTGTAGGGACCTGGTTCCAGTCCACATGTTCCAAAAGGTCATTTGCTTGTCCCAAGCAACTAGCTTGACCATCCTATGTTTCTAACCAATCGGCTAAATTCAGATATTTATCTGACCAACTGTATTGCACTATTTTACCCTGAACGTAACATAGATCAACGTCTCTGAATTGAGGAGGTAAATCCAAGGTACCACACCTCTCATGAAATTATTTACATTTATTCATCTCTTAAGATCACGAGGGTCTATTGTCTGTTTCATTCTTATTCAGTCTGTATCTGACCTGGGCCCGCACTAAGTCTATAGTTCATGTCGGGTCTCTCTTGCGTTCTTCATGAATTTGTTAATTCGAATCCTTAACCGACAATATACTCACCAATGGTGCGTTACGATATTAGAGTTAAGTTGGTGGAGCATCTAGGGGTATATTTTGTTGAGGCAATAAATATCGCAGCATCTTAAAAACTCTTTCTACAACCAATGTTGCCTCGAATTTTTGGTCTTCTTAAAAGAAATTTCTCTTGATTCCCTCATGGGTTTGCAAATGAATCATACCATGTCCTGTATTAGGGAAGGCACGGTCGCTCCTTAGGTTGCGTACCAAGTAGCTATCTATTCCCTTATATTCAAAATTTGAGGATTCTCTCAAAGTCGTACGCTATCTTCCTTGATCTCAAGAGTCGTATGCAAAATACTAGGCGACTGGATTTATATCTCGAAGACTTCATTTACTACTTTCTCGCTTACTTATCTGTCTAATCCTTAGAGCAACAAGGGGTGAATAATCAAAGCTCTATGCTCTTATTTCGATTGCGAGTTTAAAACGGTCTCATCGTAGTATTGATAATTCACATTTCTTAAGATAAAGGAGTTCTTCAAGGGTCTCGACTTTTAAGAAGGGTTGGTCATTAGACCGATTATGCATACTTCAAATTCTCCTCTTAAGCCGAGTAATGTTTGAATACTTCAAGATTGTTTACATTTTTGACGAATGATTCCAAAGTAAGCTCTAAGGAACTCGAATTGGTACCTGATCTGGCCCCAATAAACAAAAGGATTAGCCCCCATATATTTTGGGCTAAGTTTCTTTGGTATCCTTATGATATATTCATCCCAGACTCGTAATCGATCCTTAGGGCATACAACTCTAGACTTGGAGTTCCATCCTGAGACCTATTGATATTCTACCCACTTTAGGCCCCAAAAGTTACCAATTACCACAACCTTCTTAATCTTTGGGCAATCTACAAAGGGGCCTTTTCTGAACTCGAATCCTTATCCGACCTCCGGTATTTGTCATGATGATCATTTTGGTGCAACCCAGTTGTAGGTTTGGAGATTAAGTTTACGAGTCTCCTACAATCCACTAATGGTTTTCGTGCGCCGGATCTCTTGAGGCGGTCCTATCCATTGGGCAGGGAGTGATAATATCACTGATATTAGAATTAAGGACGTCGGAGTTTAAGCTCTAAGTAACTATTTTCTCGATAGACTCTTCCCTTAGTCACTTTGGGTGTCATAACGCCTTAATCCGTTTATACCCAAGGTCGATTTATGATTAAGGTACACTATGGAATCGTCTTGGTGCGTCAAACTAGAATGCTGTCCTAGTTGGGTTGGCCTAACTTATTGATTAATGGACTATTTGTGTAATTTTTACACATGGGCACACCACTGCTTCCGCTGCTAGTTTGTCCTCAAACTAGCTCGAGCGGGGGTGTCCCAGGGTCTATGGACTTCTTTCTCATTGGATTGTTTTTTCAAGTGATACCAGTTGTAAGATCCCTCTCCCGCACCTGGAGAGCTTCCGGATCTTATGCCCAGAACCGCCGCCTTACGGTGACGCTAATGCCCGAGTTAGCCGCCTCCGCAAGACGCCGATCCCACCGGCAAGAACGATCAACCATGCCAACAAGAGATAAGAAGAAAAACTAGGTAAATTAAACCAAGTCCACAATCACACACATATATATATGTATTTCAAAATAGAATACAAGTCCATCAATGAGTACAAAAGAAAGAGTAAGAGAGTAAGGGCTTGTGCCCGGTACATATCCAAAATAAGGTAGATAATTCTCTCACTCTACATCTATGCGGAAGCCGTCGAACTCTTGTCATCACGTGCATGTAGCTGCTACTGAAACAACGGGTAGTGGTTGCTCTTCTTCATCCTGTCCTCCTGACCTGTCTCCAGAACGGGGTCCTGCTGTTCCGACACATCATCCCTAAAATGATGAGGTCCACCGACTGTCAGTCTATAAGACTCAACATATTCCTCACAGCCTCCACCCACGACTCCTAGGCACCGTGCGGGAGGAGGAAGCAGAGGACATCAAAGGGTAAATCAAAAGCAGGTGACAAGTGGCTAGACTAGCAGGGTATATAGTTACAGAACATTTAATGATAACAATTCTATGCTAGCAGAGTATATAAAAGTAAAACACGTAAAACCGCTAACTAACAATATATATGAGCAGGAAGTACGACAGTACGTAAGGCTATAAGTAAAGTAGTAAGAAAGTAAGGTAACAACTAGAGCAGCTATGAAATATAACCTTAACTTATATGCATACAAACAAAACACATAAGCTAAGGGATCTGGCAAGAAGTCAACTCATCGTATAAATGAGCTCATACTAATTTATACGATGAGGTCTCTGTTTTATGCAAGGATGCTGTGCTATGATATGCAATTGTGCAACTCACGCACACGACTCTGTACGTACAGACCTTTTTGTAGTTCCCTCTATTAGAGTGTGTCAACTCAGGTACCCAGCTGAGGCAAACTGGGCAGTGAATCGGGTTGTCCACTTCTAGGCTTGTGTAACACCACCCAACCTAGACCTTACGTACACCCCTAAGAACACGCAGGGTATCCGCGTACTATCTGGTAAGCACCACCTCTATCCCATTTTTCAAGTCTCCGCTCAGGTACACCCCGTTGAGGCAAACAGGGGCAGTGGATCGGGTCCTCCACTCTTAGGCTAGTAGGAAACCTCCCGGGCTAGACCTTTTGTACGCCCCTGAAGAACACACCAGGGTAACCGCGTACTATCTGGTAAGCACCGCCTCTATCCCATTTTTCGAGTCTCCGCTCAGGTACACCCCGTTGAGGCAAACAAGCGCAGTGGATCGGGTCCTCCACTCCTAGGCTAGTATGATACCTCCCGGCCTATACCTTTTGCACGCCCCTGAAGAACACACCAGGGTATCCACGTACTATTTGATACAACGATGCCTCTAATTAAAAAAATGCCTAGCCTACTACCCGCAGGACCTAACCCAAAGCAAAATATGTTGAGCTTAACGCTCGCAGGATTAACCCAATTGAAAGACTTTAATTAAGGGTAGCTAATCACCTAGAGGGGGGTGAATAGGTTATTTGAAAAACTATTGCAGTTATTAATTATAACCTAAAAGACTGATCAGAGCTTTCAAGAATAAGAGCACACACAGAAAAGACATAGAATTTTATAGTGGTTCCCCTTATCTTGGGTAATCCACTTTCCCCCTTCTCCCTTCTAGTAGTGTGCCAGATAGGGTTTATATCTCCTCCAGATCTCAGACCACAAATAGGTCTTACAGCTCAGATCACAACAGATCTTACAGACTCAGATCTCACAGATCTTACTCTCTCAGATCTCAGCAGATCTTACAAACTCAGATCTCACAGATCCTACCTCAGCCTTTATAATTAGGCTTACAGCTCAGATTCACCCCTAAATCCTGCAACTCAGATCACACCTGATCTTACAACTCAGATCTTTGACAGATCCTACACTCAGATCTGACAACTCAGACCCTACAGGGATTGATAAAGAAAATAACAATACTTAGACTCTGATTCTTCAAGTTGTTGAGTCTTCTTGATCTGCCTGAATGATCGGACAGAAATATTCAATAGAACAGCAGCAGCAAATGATCTTCTTGATTCGACAGGCTGTGATGACTGTTCTTCTTCCTAGGAAGACAGATTCTTCATTCTTAATCTTCTTCTTTCAGAAAGATGTATCAGCACCAGATTGCTGAAAGAAATCTTCAAGTTAGATCAGTTCTGAAAGAGAAGACGACTTCTTCAGATTCTTTCTCAGACTTTCCCTCAAAATGATGGAGACGATAATGGCTTTCGAAAGATAGGAGTAATCAACTGCTTAACCCATAGGTCATGCCATCTATTTATAGCCTGCCATCTACAACATTTGTTACGCTCCTCCACGTCAGCACGACGCTAAGTCTTCAACGGTCTTTAATGACTTCAGAGGAAACAAGGGCTCAGCTAGCTGTAGAAGAAATTTCTCAGCTCAGAGTATCTGTAGAAAAGGCACTGAGTACTGAGCATCTCTGTCGACGCTTTTTCCATTAGGTGTCAAGCGATATGTAGATACTCGACACATACTTCTTAGACCGAAGCTCTCGACTCCTCCTTCTTATGCGTTGAGCAACCATCAGTTATTCGACGCCTTTTATCTGTAGAAGTTGACTAACGTACAGAGGCTCGACGCTTCTTAACTATGCCTTCATATCTAGACTCCTCTTGTTGGCGCAGAGCTAACTGAAGTTTGGTCGACACTTCTCTTTCCACGGCGTCGAACGATATAAATTGGCTCGACGCTTCCAAACTTGGTCTCATAACTCCAGCGGCGTCCTTGTCAATTAGAACAGTAAACATGAGTTAACGCTTCTAGGTCACAGGCGTCGAGCGATGTATGATGTCTCGACGCTTGTGAACTTGGATGAATTCCTTGAGCACTTTGCCTGACCTGATCTCCTGCACATTGATTCTAGAGAGTATATCAAATACATTCTAAGATATATCTTTGACTTTGGAATGGACTTCTCCAAATCTAAGACATTGTGGACAATGATCCCAACAATCTCCCCCTATTTGAAGAAGTCATAATATCAGTCAATGATATATCCCTCTTTTCAAAGATAATCAATATTTTCTAATTTCTATACAGGTAATCAAAACAAAGAGTATAATACCTTAAAATTAGATTACCAAAATATTCTATCCACAGAAATTATCTCAGACATGAATTCTCATATAAGCGCAAAAACACAAGCAGTTCAGTATAAAACATGTCATGAAGAGAAAAAAGGATCACATCACAGGCATATATATATGATAATGAAAAATAGTTAGCACTGGGAACTCATCAAGATTGTTCAAAGATATATCAATTACATTTCTCTGAAAATACTTAGTAAATATTAAAATCCTAATGCTGTTCAGGTTCCTTGATTTCTATTCCTCTTTTGGCTCTTTTGGAAAGGGCTTCAGCAACTTCTTTTCTTCTCTTGAAATAGACAAACGGCATTGGAAAGTATCTGATTGGCTCCTTATCACCTGCCTGAACCTTCCCAACCAATTTGTCAGCCTTGAATTTTATCTTCAGTTCCTCTTGATCCCTATGCTTCAACCATTCAGCTTCAGAATACCATTTTCCTCTTTCATCTGGATTACCTTTCACAGCTTCCCATGCTGTCAGAATCATTTCTCTTGAAGAGGGAGACCAATGTTCAAAATCAACCCTTGATTGAACCTCCTCTCTGAACTTTCTTTTATTAGATTCTACTTGCTCACTAGTAAAGTTCTCTCTTTTGCTTTTATCCTCAGGACTATACATTTTAGCAATTTGCTTTTGGACTTGTGTAAGAGAAGCTGGCCTGGTCTCAGAAACTTGATCATTCTCATAATCTATGGGAGGATATCCAAAAGTTTCTCTTATAGTATTTGAGGTCCACACAGCATGCTCAGAGCTGGCTTGAATCATTGACCTCTCCCCCTTTAGGACTTCTTCAACTATATGATCTCTTATAACATTCTTCTGAAACCTGACTTGACCCTCCAAATGATGAATTCCACTTTCAATGGTTTTCTTTACCTTAAGGAGATGGTCATCTATGGTATATGCATTCAACTTTGCTTGATCTTTTAGAAATGTAGAGCTCTCATCAATTTTAGCCAAAATAGCAATATCCTGCTGTTGCAGTCTAGCTTCAATCTTAGTTGTACCTGTAAGGACTTGTGCAACCTGTTCATTATACAAAACTTGCATGTTGTTACTTAGAATTCCTTGATTTGTTTGAACATCATCTACTGTCTTTGTAATTCCTGCTTGTGACTCTTTAAGAACCTTTGATGTCTCTTTGATTGCATCAAGTTGTTCAGTTGTATAATCTACTGAAGCACCAGCTCTTTTGAAAAACTTTACCATTTCCTTTCTCAAAGTAGTCATCTGATGATTAACTTCAAATCTAACCAATTTCATCTGGAAATCTACTTCATTTTTCATTTTTGTGTTATTATCTTCAATATATTGTTCTAATAATCTTCTTTGATTATTAAGCAACACCTCCAGCTGAGGTTGTATAGCACTTAGATCCATATTGATTTCCTTTTCCATTCCATTACCTCTACTGCTCTCTTCTCTGATGAAAGAGTCATTTCTCTGGCTCATATGTGAGCTAGAGGATTCTATTTTGATCACCTTCTCATCAAGTTTCTTTGTTGCTTCAGGCTCTCCTTCCACATCCATAGCATCAACTACAGAATTCACTTTAGCAGGGATTTCAGCCTGAGACTCCCCCTCAAATGGTGCATTGTCTTGAGCTGGAATTTCATCTTGAGGCTCCCCTTCAATGTCTGCATTGATCAGATCAATTTTGTCTTGAGCATGGATCTCATCCTGAGCCTCCCTCTCAATTTGAAAAATCCCTTCAACTCTAGCAGGGGATCCATGATGACTTCCTCTCTCTTCTTCTTCTTTCTCATTCTCATCCTTTTCTTTATAGAACTTGTCAACCCCTTCCAGTAATGGATCAGTACCTATTGGTGTGTCAGGAGTACTGTCCCTAGGTTTGTTTCCTTCTTCTTCTTCAGATGTTGTGAGGTTAGGATCATGAATTGGAGAGGATCTAGATTTTCCTTTGGAAGAGGATGAGCTTGATGAGCTGGAAGAAACATTCTTCTTCTTTTGCTTCTTAGCTTTCTTCTGCTTGGGAGAAAGATCTGCTGGTGAAAGATTTGATAAAACTCTTTCCCATCTCTCTATCATTCTAATGTCGATTTTCTTCATGTGATTTATCTTGGATCCAAGTTTGTTATTTAAAGAGTCTGGAATGACTTTTACTAAATATAGAGATAATATCCTACCCATGTTGGGTACTTGGATACATTCAATTATTCTGTCAAACACCACCCTCCCCCAATCTGTTCTCAAAGAATGAATAATCCTGGTTAGTAGAATAAGCATTTTCTTGGAAATTTTATCATGAGATCCAGTCTTGCACAACATGCCCTTTCCGATCACATCTGTTAGCAATTTTCCTTTTGAATTCATTCCTTTCCTAAGAATACTTCCAGTGATTTCACGTGATGTTTCAATTCCGCACCAGATTTGTGCTAATCTAATCTGTTCAGAGCTCACTTCTTCTTCTTCTTCATTGCTTTTTAATCTTGGCAGTTCTAGTGCCTTAGTGAGTCTTGATGGAATGATCTTAATCTTCTTACCATTTACAGTGGTCCTAAGCTTCGAATTGACGGAGTCTATTACTATATTGGAGTAAAGTTCTAAGACTTCTCGTTTCCAGATATGAGTCGATTCAGATAGCACGAATTCTAGTCCTGCTTTGTAGATTAACTCGATGGTTAATTTGATTTCTACTGGAGCTGATTGGAATCCATTTCGAACAAGCTCGCTTCCTTCATAAAGATAATCACTGCTCTTGGGAGGCATTGTGGTTGATGATCGAAGAGTGAGAGAATTGATGGAGAAATTTTCTAGGGTAAATAATTTCGAACTTAGAGATCTAGGGCATATGTACTAACGAAGTGTCTTCCCCATTTATAGAATTTCTAATTCAAGAAGATGAATAGCCGCGCGCCTAACTTGTTTGACAAGATTGATCAAATGGTTCAAATTTACCCTGTCGAGACGGCCTAGCTATGTTCGCTCAAGCGTTGAGATAGCTCGACGCCATTTTTCTTCGGTCGTCGCCAGGCATCTTCTCTCGACGCCAGGTATCTTCTCTCGACGCCTGATAACCTCTCCACTCACCTTTTAGGACTCAATCATTATTTTCATTTATTTATTTCAAAACAACTTTAATCTATTTTTAGCATTCCTAATTCAATTTTAAAGTTATTGAATTTTGTTTCATCCAAGGGTTTAGTAAATATCAGCAACTTGTTTGTCAGTGGGAACATATTCAATTGTGATATCTCTATTTTCTGCATGTTCTCTAATGAAATGATATCTAATTTCTATGTGATTAGTTCTGCTATGTGATATAGGATTATTAGCTATAGCAATAGCACTAGTTGAATCACAATATAGAGGAGATTTACTTAGCTGAACTTTATAGTCTTGGAGTTGGTGTTGAATCCATAGTAGCTGAGCACAGCAGTTTCCAGCTGAGATGTACTCAGATTCTGTTGTAGAAATAGCCACACTAGTCTTCTTCCTGCTACTCCAAGATATTAGTCTTTTGCCAAGGAATTGACATGTGCCTGATGTACTTTTTATGTCCTCCTTGCATCCTGGGGGTTGTTCAACATATACTTCCTCCAATATTGTTCCATTAAGGAATGCTGACTTTACATCCATTTGATAAACTATGAATCCAGTGTGTGCTGCAAATGCCAGGAATAATCTGATTGCCTCCAATCTTGCCACATGAGCAAACACTTGATC
Organism: Dactylorhiza incarnata; assembly: GCA_033032865.1. NCBI lineage: Eukaryota > Viridiplantae > Streptophyta > Magnoliopsida > Asparagales > Orchidaceae > Dactylorhiza > Dactylorhiza incarnata. The sequence continues at coordinate 5,153,307 of JAWHQI010000130.1, forward strand.
AAAATATATGCCTTCCTCCTGTCTATATCCTTGGGCAACCAACCTTGCTTTGTTTTTTATAATCACACCATTTTTCATCCAACTTATTCCTAAATACCCATTTGGTCCCTATGACTTTGTGTTTCTTTGGTCTTGGAACCAATATCCAGACTTTGCACCTTTCAAATTGATTTAGCTCTTCTTGCATAGCTAATATCCATGAAGTGTCCTTATTGGCTTCATCAAACTTCTTAGGCTCTATTTTGGATAGAAAGCTGTGATGCAAGGCCTCATGTATTGAGTTTCCTCTTCTAGTTTGCACACCATCATTTGGATTTCCTATGATCTGTTCTTTGGGATGATCTTTCAGATGTTTGGTTGCATTCCTCCACCTTTCATTTTCCCTTTGAGATTCTGGTGCATCTGTTTGAGTAGGTTCTTCTAGAGGTTCTGGATGTGGTGGTTCTTCAACAGCAATATGTTCTTCATAATTGTCTTCTGCTTGAGGTTCATCCTCTCTAGTTACAATTATGGTTTCATTAGTTTCTTCATTATCCTCATTGTGCTGTTCATTGATATTCATCTCCTTCAATTTCTGTGTAGAGCCTACACAACGTGATAAACTTCCCAGATCCTTATAAATAAGGCTGGTTTCATCAAATACAACGTGTATAGATTCTTCTATCCTATTTGACCTTTTGTTGAAAATTCTATAGGCTCTACTTTGAGAGCTATACCCAACAAAAATTGTCTTACGTGCTTTTTCAGCAAATTTAGTGAGATGGTGCTTTCCATTATTTAATACAAAGCATTTACTACCAAATATTTTGAAATAGGCTAAAGTGGGTTTTCTACCTTTCAACAACTCATATGGAGTCTTATCCAGTCTTTTGTTGATAAGAGCCCTATTCTGCACATGGCATGCTGTGTTTACAGCTTCAGCCCAAAAAAATTCAGGAAGAGAAGAGTCACTTAGCATACTCCTACTAGCTTCAATAAGGGTTCTATTTCTTCTCTTAGCAACCCCATTTTGTTGGGGAGTTCTAGGAGATGAGAACTCTTGTGAAATGCCTAGATTTTCACAAAATTTGGTCATTGCACCTGACTGAAATTCAGTCCCATGATCACTTCTAATTTTGGCTACATGATTTCCTATTTCATTGATGATTTTCCTAAAAAAACTGGTAAATATTTCTAAAGTGTCTGACTTATGTTTAAGGAAGAATACCCATGTGAATCTGGAATAATCATCAACAATTACTTTCCTCCTAAGCTATGGATTGACATTGGTACAAATAGATCCATGTGAAGTAGGTATAGACATCTAATGGAATCCTTCTCACCTATTGGTTTGAAGGATGACTTGGTCTGCTTACCCATTTGATAAGCATGGCATGGACCCTCCTGCACATACTTCCACTTAGGCCCAGCTCTCACTAGGTCTTTTGAAATAAGCTTATTTATAGTCTTATAGTTTATGTGGGCTAACCTTTTATGCCATTGAACACTACTAGAAACTTTATTCTCTGCTACTAAGCATATATAATTAACTTGATCAGAACATATAAAGTTTAGGCAGTAAATGTTGTCACTCCTAGTGCCTGAGAGAATTATCTCATTCTCTTTCTTAATCGGGCACTCATCCTTGTGGAATGAAATGTCATACCCAATATCACACAATTGACTTATGCTGATGAGATTGTGTTGCAATCCATCAACATGAGCAACTTTGGTGATGGTGACAATTCCATTTGTGATTTTACCATAACCTTTAGTTTTACCTTTTTCAGACCCTCCAAAGATAACCTTTGGTCCATTCTTCACAGGAGTGTAATCATTCAACAGACTTTTTGTTCCTGTCATGTGCATAGAGCACCCACTGTCCAAGTATAGATAGGAAGTTGATTGGTCTTTGGACAACCCTGCAAGAAATTACCTTTTCTTAGGAGCCCACACCAAGTTGGGTCCTAGAACCTTGTTAGTATGAGCTGGAACATTTAGTTGTTGAATAATCCTTGGTGTTGTGGGAGTTTCCATAGGTCTGAGTACTGGTCTCCCAGAGTTGAATCTTGGAACAGTTGGATTGAACCAACAGTCAAGAACAAAATGTCCAACCCTTCCACAGCACCAGCATTCATATCTGTTATATCTCCTTGGAGGTCTTCTCACTTCTTTATGTTGACTCATATTTTGCTTAATTGCCTTATTCAAAGGAGCTATGTAAGTTGTTTTAGTAAATTTTACTGGTTCGGTTTTTTTGACAGAGGTTTTCACTTCAGGTCTTAGTTCCTCTCTTTTGAATTTAGTGTTTGCTTTAAATACAAAGGAGTCATGATGAGTTAATACTTTTTCTTTGCATAGTGATTTGGCATCATTGTTACTTGGTTGAATTGAATCATCTTTGCTATTAGAACACTCACCCTTATAAAACTTATGCACACCTTTTTGATCATGCTTATTTGTGATAGGCATGGCTTTGTTGAATTTTATAGGTTGCATAGGTGCCTTGTCATTACTTTTAGGGTTATTATCTGCCTTCCTATCATATCATATGCCAGATCTATATTGTGCAGAAAATGTGTCTATTATGGGAAGGATAGTTTGTGGTTTTGAGAACTTTGCTACAAGCTTCCTTTCTGCTAGGAGTTTTGCTTCAAGTTCTTTTATTAACTTCTCCTTAGTGCATAAAGTCTGTATGTGAATAATAGACATGACTTTTAGTTTGCTCAGTTCTTTGCTTGTCTGATTCAGCCTCTCAGCTGCCTCAGAGTTTTGGGAATTAGTTTGCTTTAATTCAGATATTTCTTTTTGTAACCTTTTATTATGCATTTTGCTCTTTTTAAGTGCTTTGAGAAGTAATTGATATTTTTCATTAATTTCATCTTCATGAAAGTTAGATTGTGAGTCATTTTCATCAGAAGAGAATGAATCTATTTCAGGTTCAGAATCAGAATTAGATAAAGGAGTTTCATCAAGTACCTTTACATTAGTAGTTGTCTCCTGATCCTCTTCATCACTCAGTGTCATGAGTCCTGCATTTTCTTCTTCATCTTCTTCACTATCAGACCTTGATAGTGGGGCTCTTATCATAGATTTATGATTTAGAATGTCTTCACTTTCATTGGCAGCCATCAGAGCTATGAGTGCCTCCTCACTATCTGAGTTTGATGATTGAGATTCAGTGTCACTAAGAGTGACTTTGCCTTTCTTGGCTATTAGACTCTTCTCATGTCTCTTGTCCGATTTGTGTCTCCTTTCATCAGATTTCTTGTTGTTCTTTCTCTTTGAAGGACAATCAGCAATCATGTGTTCTGATTTCCTGCAACCAAAACACACAATTTCTTCTGAATTAAATTTATTGTGTTTAGAGTTGTACCTGTCCTTCTTTGGAGTCTTGTTTGAATCTCTCTGAAGAATTGGAGTGCTTCTTAGATCTGGATGACTGAGAGGGTCTAGTTTTCTAGTGTTGTTTTCTTCTTAACATCCTTTTCAGTTGTTTGGTGAAGAGTGCCAGTTCACCATCTGATATTTCAGAATCAGAATTACTGGTTTCTGATTCTTCTGATTCAGATGGTATCCTGGGGGATAATGACATTCTTTCTTTCCTTTTCTTGGAACTTTCTGCTTTCAGAGCAATAGGATTTTCCCTGTTGTATCCTTTCTCAGCTTTTCTGGTATTCAGATGAAGTTCATGGGACAAGAGTTTCCCATATAAATTCTGTGGCTGAATATTTCCCAGATTTCCCATTTCCCTGATTGCACAAATTTTGATATCCCATTCTTTGTTCAGTGATCTTAAGAATTTATCATTCAGCTCATAATCTGTGAAAGTTCTTCCATAAGTTTGTAGACCATTTACAATTTTGAAGAATTTTTCATAGCAGACTGCTATTGAATCTTTCTTGTCTTGTCTGAAAGCTTCATATTGCTGATTTAGAAGAGACTTCCTGTCATCTCTGACTTCTTCAGTCCCTTCCATATAGACAATGAGAGATTCCCACATTTCTTTGGCAGTTTTGCAATGAACTAAGTTTTGGAAGGTTGAATCCTCAATAACACTAACAATGATGTTCTAAGCTCTCTTATCCATGGAGGCAGAATCACTTCATCTTTGGTCATCTCAGAATAAGTTTTAGGAGTCTTGATACTTCCATCTGTAAATGAAACCTTCATAGGAACAAAAGGTCCCTCTAGAACAGTTATATATATCCTAGGATCAGAGGCTTCCATGAAAAGTCTGACCCTTTCCTTCCAAATCCCAAAGTTTTCTTTTCTGCAAATTGGTAGCTTCATAGATGTGAATTCTTTGTTTCCTTCTGTATTAGCCATCACGACTTAAGAAATCTACCCTTAGAAGATCTTGTTCAGGCTGTTAAACCTTTTCTTGAACAACCTGCCTCTGATACCACTTGAAAGACTTTAATTAAGGGTAGCTAATCACCTAGAGGGGGGGTAAATAGGTTATTTGAAAAACTATTGCAGTTATTAATTATAACCTAAAAGACTGATCAGAGCTTTCAAGAATAAGAGCACACACAGAAAAGACACATAATTTTATAGTGGTTCCCCTTATCTTGGGTAATCCACTTTCCCCCTTCTCCCTTCTAGCAGTGTGCCAGATAGGGTTTATATCTCCTCAAGATCTCGGACCACAAACAGGTCTTACAGCTCAGATCACAACAGATCTTACAGACTCAGATCTCACAGATCTTACTCTCTCAGATCTCAGCAGATCTTACAAACTCAGATCTCGCAGATCCTACCTCAGCCTTTATAATTAGGCTTGCAGCTCAGATTCACCCCTGAATCCTACAACTCAGATCACACCTGATCTTACAACTCAGATCTTTGACAGATCCTACAATCAGATCTGACAACTCAGACCCTACATGGATTGATAAAGAAAATAACAATACTTAGACTCTGATTCTTCAAGTTGTTGAGTCTTCTTGATCTGCCTGAATGATCGCACAGAAATATTCAATAGAACAGCAGCAGCAAAAGATCTTCTTGATTCGACAGGCTGTGATGACTGTTCTTCTTCCTAGGAAGACAGATTCTTCATTCTTAATCTTCTTCTTTCAGAAAGATGTATCAGCACCAGATTGCTGAAAGAAATCTTCAAGTTAGATCAGTTCTGAAAGAGAAGACGACTTCTTTAGATTCTTTCTCAGACTTTCCCTCAAAATGATGGAGACGATAATGGCTTTCGAAAGATAGGAGTAATCAACTGCTTAACCCATAGGTCATGCCTTCTATTTATAGCCCGCCATCTGCAACATCTGTTACGCTCCTCCGTGTCAGCACGACGCTAAGTCTTCAACGGTCTTTAATGACTTCAGAGGAAACAAGGGATCAGCTAGCTGTAGAAGAAATTTCTCAGCTCAGAGTATCTGTAGAAAAGGCGCTGAGTACTGAGCATCTCTGTCGATGCTTTTTCCATTAGGTGTCGAGCGATATGTAGATACTCGACACATACTTCTTAGACTGAAGCTCTCGACTCCTCCTTCTTAGGCGTTGAGCAACCATCAGTTATTCGACGCCTTTTATCTGTAGAAGTTGACTAACATACAGAGGCTCGACGCTTCTTAACTATGCCTTCATATCTAGAATCCTCTTGTTGGCGCAGAGCTAACTGAAGTTTGGTCGACACTTCTCTTTCCACGGCGTCGAGCGATATAACTTGGCTCGACGCTTCCAAACTTGGTCTCATAACTCCAGCGGCGTCCTTGTCTATTAGAACAGTAAACATGAGTCAACGCTTCTAGGTCACAGGCGTCGAGCGATGTATGATGTCTCGACGCTTGTGAACTTGGATGAATTCCTTGAGCACTTTGCCTGACCTGATCTCCTGCACATTGATTCTAGAGAGTATATCAAATACATTCTGAGATATATCTTTGACTTAGGAATGGACTTCTCCAAATCTAAGACATTGTGGACAATGATTTCAACACCAATCCTTTCTCATATCCCGAGTCTATCGCTCGCAGGACTAACTCAGTCATTTCTTATATCCCGAGCCTACCGCTCACAGGACTAACCCGGTCCTTTCTTATATCCTGAGCCTACCGTTCGCAGGACTAACCCAGTCCTTTCTTATATACCGAGCCTACCGCTCGCAAGACTAACTCAGTCCTTCCTTATATCTCGAGCTTACCGCTCGCAAGACTATCCCAGTCCTTCCTTATATCTCGAGCCTACCGCTCGCAGGACTATCCCAGTCCTTCCTTATATCTCGAGCCTACTGCTCGCAGGAATATCCTAGTCCTTCCTTATATCTCGAGTCTACCGCTCGCAGGACTATCATAGTCTTTATTTCATTCCATCCCAAATTTGGGAGGAGAATTATATTTCAAGTTCTCCTATTTTACTACTCTTGTCTATTGTTAATTGAACTTAGAAGCTTGTGGTGAATCCTGGACTTCCCGTGGATTACCTGGTGAAGGGCTCGCAACCATACTAGGGAATGTGATGGGCTGAAATCCAAATCCCCTTTTTCAGGATATTTATTTTATTTAGTGGCTACCCATTCTTGTATGTCCATTTGCTCTCCAATTGCTATAAAATCTTAGGGTGGATTACCATTTGACTCGGGCAGACATGTGTCGGTGTTCTATTAAACACCGAACCATGTCATACCTAGTGACCGACTAATTCCTTATGTTATCTCTCAATCACAACTTGCACTTTCTGCTAAGTCATTCTTCACCTTCCCTAATAAGCCCTTGTCAAATTTCTGAATTGATGGTTTTACTAAACGCACCCCCATCTTCACTTCCGTTGACTGCCTTTGGTGATTAATCCTCCAACCTAATTGGGCATATGCAAATCTCTTAATATAAATAACTCTAAGGGTGGTGACCATAAGGAAGGGGTCTGAATCTATGTTTGTAGTTTTTACTATTCGCAGACCTAGGTGGGATTGGACTAGGTTTGACTCTTAAGACGCAACCTTGGCCCTATCATGTCCTAATGAGTTCCAAGTTCTTACCATAGGTTCACAATGAGTAACGATCTAAGAACCTCAAATCCTAAATTTCATAATTTTCTAGGGGATATTTAATCATAATTTCTATTTAAAAAGAATGGGGTGCAAATAGTGTTTTGTACATCAAGTACCAACTACTAATCTCCATAAATTCTGATAAATTCAATATACATGTAATTGTCTAGAAAAACCTGAAACTTTAAGTTTCATATTTTTCCACGGAATGCTTAATCATAATTTTTATTTAAAATGAATGGTGTGCAATTAGGGTTTTGTACATCAAGTATCAACTAATGATCTCCAGAAATTCTGATAAATTCAATATAACACAGTAATGGTCTAAAAACCTCAAACCTTAAGTTTCATATTTTTTCCAGAGAATATTTAATCATAATTTCTATTTAAAATGAGTGGTGTGCAAATAAGGTTTTGTACATCAAGTATCAACTAATGATCTCCATAAATTCTGATAAATTTAATATAACATAGTAATGGTCTGAAAAACCTCAAACCCTAAGTTTCATATTTTTCCAGGGAATATTTAATCATAATTTCTATTTAAAATGAATGGTGTGCAAATAAGGTTTTACAAATCAAGTATCAACTAATGATCTTCATAAATTCTGAGAAATTCAATATAACATGATAAGGGTCTAACAACCTCAAATCATAAATTTCATATTTTTTCCACGGAATATTTAATCATAATTTCTATTTAAAATGAGTGGTGTGCAAATAAGGTTTTGTACATCAAGTATCAACTAACGATCTCCATAAATTCTGATAAATTCAATATAACATAATAATGGTCTAAGAACCTCAAACCCTAAGTTTCATATTTTTCCAGGGAATATTTAATCCGAATTTCTATTTAAAATGAATGGTGTGCAAATAAGGTTTTACACATCAAGTATCAACTAATGATATTCATAAATTCTGAGAAATTCAATATAACATGATAAGGGTCTAACAACCAGAAATCCTAAATTTCATATTTTTTCCAGGGAATATTTAATCATAATTTCTATTTAAAATGAGTGGTGTGCAAATAAGGTTTTGTACATCAAGTATCAACTAACGATCTCCATAAATTCTGATAAATTCAATATAACATAGTAATGGTCTAAAAACCTCAAACCCTAAGTTTCATATTTTACCAGGGAATATTTAATCATAATTTCTATTTAAAATGAATGGTGTGCAAATAAGGTTTTACACATCAAGTATCAACTAATGATCTTCATAAATTCTGAGAATTTCAATATAACATGATAAGGGTCTAAAAACCTCAAACCCTAAGTTTTACATTTTTTCAGGGAATATTTGTTCATAATTTCTATTTAAAATTGATGGTATGCAAATAGTGCTTTATACATCAAGTATCAACTAATGATCTCTATAAATTTTGAGAAATTCATTATAACATGGTAATGATATAAAAACCTCAGATCCTAAATTTCATAATTTTCCAGGAAATCCTTAATCATAATTTCTATTTATAATGGAAGGTGTGCAAATAGTGTCTTGTACATCAAGTATCAACTAATGATCTCTATAAATTCTGAGAAATTCAATATAACATTGTAATGATCTAAAAACCTCAAAACCTAAATTTCATAATATTCTAGGGAATCTTAAATCATACTTTCTATTTAAAATGGAAGGTGTGCAAATAGTGTCTTGTACATCAAGTATCAACTAATGATCTCTATAAATTATGAGTAATTCAATATTGGTAATGATCTACAAACCTCAAATCCTAAATTTCATAATTTTCTAGGGAATCTTTAATCATTCTCTCTATTTAAAATGGAAGGTGTGCAAATAGTGTCTTGTACATCAAGTATCAACTAATGATCTCTATAAATTCTTAGAAATTCAATATAACATGGTAATGATCTAAAAACCTCAAATCCTAAATTACATAATTTTCCAGGGAATCTTTAATCATAATTTCCATTTAATATTCAAGGTGTGCCAAAAGGGTTTTACACATCAAGTATCATTTCATGACCTCTACAAATTCTGAGAAAATCAGTATAGCACAATAATGGTCTAAAAACATCAAATCCTAAGTTTCATAATTTTCCAGAATTAAATTTCTCAATAATTAATTAAAATGCCCATGGAAGATATTTCTTAATTTGTGAAGGACCTACCCTAAATTTTCATCAAAAAAAATTTAGATAATTACTACTGGTGTGTCACACTATAAAACTACTAAATCCAGAGAATCATAAATTTGCAAAAATTATTTTCACCATAATTAAATTAAATTCTATTTAGGGTTTTTCCAAGGTTTGTGAAGGACCTACCCTAAATTTTCATCAAAATAAATTGAGATAATTACTACTAGTGTGTCATGTCATAAAAGAGATAAATCCAGAAATTTAGATTTTTCCTAAGTGATTAGAGCCTAATAATCCATTTATTTGTAAGTGTGATCAAATACACTTAAATATTAAACTCAAGATAATTTTATTCCAAAAAATCCCCAAACTCAAGGGGTCGTGCTATTGAGCCCACTAACAAGCATGGTAAAAATTTTCAGTGACATGCAAGGTGATTTAGACCTTCAATTTGACTAAAAGACCTAAGAGCCAAAATTGCTATTAGCACACCATTATCCCCTTTGAGTAGAGACATGCATGTGTAATAACCCAACATGCAGTAGTCCATTTGCTCTCAAATGTTTACCAGGGCTAATTGATGACATGACAAGTGTGACACCAAAATTTGGGGTCAATATGAGGTGTTTAGCTCCTTAAATCACATTAATTTGATAAATCAAATAATGGACAAAACTATAGAAAATCTTCTCCTAAAAATCTGAAATTTTGACACAAGGTTGTCCTAGTGGATATACATGCATGTTCCAAATTCAGCCTCATTGGAGTTACCATTGGAGAAATATTGTAATTTTAGTTTCTAATCTACTCTAAGACCAGTCCCACCAAAAATGGTACTGAGAGAGCTACAATGCTCTGATTGACATGAAATCAGTGCCAATTTAAAGTTAAGACCAAGGCCTACAATTTTCATGCAGCTTACTTATTTTGATTATGGGCCTAAGGGGCCTAAATATTTAATTGAAGTTCAGGGATCATTTGTAACAGATTTTCAAAAACTATATAACATTCCATTAAATTCACTATTCATCATCTTCTTCCTTGAGCCCAAAAATTCAGTTCACTGGGCTGATTTCAGTCCCTTTTTCCTGCCCACTTGGGCACCCCTTCGGCCGAAAAACACCACCATCTCCATCGTGGATGTGGGGGCTATGGATCCCCGGTGACACCGCCACCGGCGGCGGCCAGTACGGCGGTTTTGATCTTGGGCTAAAATGCCCCATTTTTCTGAAAATGAAAGAATGAATCGAGCTCATTTGAGCTCGATCTCAACCCTAGAAGATCTAGGAGGCTAGCACAGGTGGAGAAGGGAAGGAAACTTGCCTCAATCGAGCTTGATGGTGGACTTTTCCCAGAATCGCCATGGCCGACCATGCTCCAAGCTCTCCCATGCCGATTTTGCTCCTCTCCATCAAAAGTCTTGATCCAAAGCTCGATTTCAATTGCTTGGCACCTTCTGAAGCTAATGGTGAAGTCAATTTGGGCTGAGGGTGGCTTAATCCATGGCAGCCATTAAGGTGATTTCGGCCAAGCATAGGATGCTCCTCCTTGCTACCATTTGTCACCCCCACTGCTGGAATTTTGGCTGGGAATCACTGTTGGAGCTCAGTGGGAGGCTTGGGAAGAGGAGAGGAGGGACAAGTGGCTTCCAATCCATGATTTCCTCCTTTGTCCTCTCTTGAATTTGGGGGAAAGTCCAAATTAGCCTCTTGCATGTCATCTACTCCTAATTTCTGAGGGCATGCATGGTAATTAGGTAATGGGCTGCAGGTTGGGCCTCCTATTGAGGCCTTAGCCCATATGGCTTGGCTTAATTGATTCAAATGCCCAATTTTGACATATGTTGACTTTTGTGGTTGACTTAGTCAATTGGTGAGTTGACTGGTCCAATATGGTTTTCCTGAGTCCCTTGACACCACCCAATGTTGATTGGTTCATGGTGGTGCCCTATTTGGGCCAATTTAGCCAATATGTGTGATTTTGACCAAAATTGGGGAAAAGTTGACTTTAGTCAATTTGATGATCTCATGATGGGGCTTTTGGGTCTATTAGGTTCCCATGATGTTCTAAGACTAGGGGTGAAGTCAATTTCATGTTTTGGGGGTCAATTGAACCCATTGATGGAGGATTGGCTTATGTTGACCTGAGTTTGACTTTAGTCAAATTGGACCAATTGGTGACCCCATGATGGGTCTTCTAGGCCCATATCACTCCTTTAAAGGTTTACCATCTAGGGATGGGGTCAATTTGACCATATGAGTATGAATTGAACACTATTGAGTTGAATTGGGTTATATTGACTTATATTTGACTTTGGTCAATTTGGTTAAATTGGTCAAACTTGGTGACCCTATGTTGGGGATTTTGGGTCACTCGAGTTTCTTTTAGGGTTAGGAGCCTATTTTCAAGCTCAGATTGAGTTGGTGAGTTCAATTTGAGGTAATTTGGGCAAGGTTGACTTTTGCACTTTTGGGGTGCTTATAGCAATTTTCCTAAGTTCAGGTTGACCTAGGGTCACACCATGAACTCTACCCACCACTCCAATCTTAACCCTAATCCAAGGGGTCTAGAAGGAAATGGGATGTTACAAAATCAACCTTGTTATTTAGATAAAATATAATTAATTTGCGTGAGTAGAAGTAATCAACAGACCCGTGGAATATGACACTTGATATTTATTTTAAAATATCATATTGTTGAAGCCGATTTCTCGGCCACTTATGGAGCTCGGGGCCCTCACCGAAATGAGGGGCGGATAGCCCTTACTGATCCCTCGGAGAAGGTAGACTGAAGACTGGAAAAATGACTAAGACCTTAGTCACAGCGAGGAGGTCCCTCCACTAACCCGGAAGATCGTTGAGCGCTTCCCCTGCCAAGCCAAAGCTGAGACTCGGGCACCTTGGAGAGCTCTGGGAATGCTCACCAAAGAAAGCCTGAGGAGAGAGAAGCTGAAGTGAAGATCCTCTCCAAAGGTGCCCTTTAGGTCTTATTTATAGGTTTTCTGATCTAGCCTGCAGATAGCAGGATTCCGCATTATGATTTTACTATCCGCCCCCCAAATTGGTCTGCTAACAGCCAAACTCCGTTGTTTGGAGAGGCTAGAGGCAGACCACCAAGGGTAAAAGAGGTAATTTTGCCTCATCAACCTATGGGCAAGAAGCTGCGAGAGCACTACTGCCGAAGCTCTCGCGAGCCCTTTCGCGAGTCCCGCTCGCGATGCCTCTCCCAGGCGACCACCCTGCGAGGACCTCGCTGGCCCATTCTGGCGGTATCTGCCGAGGTCCGGTCTCGCGAGCCTTCCTGCGAGACCGCCTCCTGACTTCGTCGAGCTCAACACACCTTTCGTCGAACGCAGGGCAATTCGCCGATCACAGACGAGCTCGACGAAATACGGAACGTCAAGTTATTCGCTGACCGCTGAGACGGGCGGTTCGTCGACCGTTGCTATAGAATATATTTCGTTCGTCGGGCGCCGTCCGACGAATGCTGAGCTCCGTTCGACATTTGTCGAGCGCAAAATTGAGCTCGCTGGACGCTGAGGCTTTAAACTCGCGAGCCTTCCTGCGAGATCGCCTACTAACTTTGTCGCGCACTGAACACGTTTCGCCGAACACCTCTTTACTGAACATAGGGTCTCTTCTGCCAGCGGCCTGCGAGGTATTGGCTTGCTTGGCCTCGCTTGGCCCAGTCATTTGAAGATATCTGCCGAGGTCTGGATCTGGTGACTCCTCTTGCGAGATCGTCCCTTTGGCTTTAATGAGCATAGAACATTTCGTTCACTGCTGATGATTTCGCCGAACAGGGGTGAGCTCGACAACCACAGGTGGGCTCGACGAACTCAGGAGAGTTTGTCGAACGCAGTACTCCTTTCGTCAAACCCAGGAAACTTTCCTTAAATTGCCTGCGGGTGTTTATCTCTCCTACCCTTCTCGCTCGCCTCTCAGCGAGCCCTCCAAGAGAGATTTCTCCCAGATCCCTTTCGCGAGGTCTTCGGCCCTAAGGCCTCCCTCTCTTATTACTTCACCCTGTTGCCTTCCCACACCGCGCTTCCTCGCCTGGCGAATATCGGGGTTGTACATAATCCCCGCTCTTCGCGAGGCAATTTAAGCTCGTGAAGAAACATCCAACCCCTGGTATTCGCCAGCCCCTTAATGATCTGTCAGTAATATTTGGTAGGGCCCACCCTAAGGGCTATAAATATCATCCCGAGTCCTTAGTGGCGTGCGCCGCCACTTCCTTTTCTTTCTTTTTGCCCCGTACTGTAGCTGCCAGGAGATGCCGCTTTCCGAAGAAGCTGAGGCTCGCCTAAGGGCTTTGAGAGTCGGCGGGCTACCCTCTACGACCAAGGTCCCCGCCTGGATGAATCGGCCACCTCCCGCGCAGTCGTCGAAGACCAAGAAGGCGAAGGCGGCTTGTCGAACCGGGGACGGCTCTGTGCTGCTGGACTTCTCCCCGGATAGCCGTCCCCACGAGAAGGTATGAGCTACCCCTCTAGCTTAAGTCAATAAGTTTGCCCGTGACTCATGCCTATTTGCAGGATGCTTTGCTGAACGAGGACGCTGGCGAACCTGCTGGAGGGTCTCGCAAAAGTCCGCCAGCGAACACGGATCTCGCTGGCAAGAATGTCGCGGGTATGCCCTTAATCTCGCATATTGACTTCTTCTTTTGTCAACTATCTGATCTTCATTCTCTGCTTCTTACAGTCTCGCCACGGAATTCCCCGGTTCACCAGGCATTGCGGCCTCCGTCTCCGCCTCCTCCCGACAAAATTATGGATAGGCTTGGGTTCCGACTCCTGACGAGCGAGGAGACCGACGGCTCTGTGCCGCCAAAGATCCCTCCGACCAACAACGCAGCCTACCCTCCTGGCCTGGGTAAATCTCTCTATCCCCACTATGGTAACGTCTTCCAGGGCCGCCCTGGGACTTCTCGCCCCCCTCTCGGTAAGCACTCTGACGGCCCCTTGCTCTGCGCGAACTCAAGCGCGCTATCTAACCTTTCCGTAATACTTCACAGAGAATTCTGAAAATCCACCTACCGATTCCGAGTTGGGCGACGACGAGATGTCCCCCCTTCCTGACCAAGTGGAGGACTTCTTAGGGGATCCGCGAGATCCGAAGATGATGAAACAACGAGCCGCAGAGCTGCTGAGAAAACATGGTCGGATGCTGATGGACCTCAACATGCAGGCGAGACGGGACAGAGAAGCCGCCGAGGATAGGCATGCCGTATTGATGGAAGAATGTGCGAGGCTCCAGGCCGCGAGACAACGCGATCACGATGAGAACGTCATGACGCCGGAGGTGCATATAGCGAGGATGAGGGATTACGCCTTCCTCATTGACCGGGAGGGCCGCGCGGCCGAGGATTACTATTATTCTAGGGTACCGCCGCGTTCCGGGTCACGAGGTGGGGGTAGGTGGAAATGGTTGCCCCATGATTCTCGCTAACTTTTACGTTGTCGCGAACTATTATTATTTGTTAATGAGTGTCGTTATTCTAGATGATCTCGCAGTGGCTTGCAACTCGTATATTTGCCACTCATATATTGGCTTTGTATCGTTTATAATAATTATTACTAGCTTTTCATTAGTTCTCGCTCGCTGCTAATAAGTCCGTTTCATTCTCTCGTTATGTTGTGCTCGCAAGGACCCTCTGTTCTCGCTAAATGTATCTCGCGCAAATGTTGCTTGTACTAACCCCACAGGCCTTTCTCTCCAGTGGCCGTGATGTGATGTTTTGGCTAACCGCGCCCACCTGCGCTTGGGCTTCTTCCCGCCCTTTTGCTTTTGCTATAAACAGGTTGTTATAGCTGAGTCAACCACTGCATTTACTATCAACCTTCTTCCTCCTCCGTTTCAGAGCTCTCGCTCCTTCCCGTTCTCGTTCTACTTCCTTTCTCGCAGGTTATTGAAATGGGTGGCGACGCTAATGAGTCGGAGGGTCGGCGAAAGATTGCTAAGGCTTTCGCTGAGCATAGCTTCTTTCACTGCAACCTGACAGACGAGGAGTACTTCATCGCGGTCGCCGACTACGTCACCCCTCCATTCGAGGCGCACCGTCCTAGCGAGAACGATGTGATCAACGTGCCGCTTGTCGACGAGCTGGCCATTCCCACCGCTCATTTCGCGGTCGGCTTGCATCTCCCCTTGTGGCCGGAAGTTCGCCAGGTAATAATCGCTCTCGCTCGCTTCTTATTTTCTGCAGGTCGAGTCTCGCTCATTATATGAACTAACTGTTGGATCGTATGCCGCCCTTAGAGGGGGGGGGGGGGTGAATAAGGGTGTGTTTGAAATATAATTTTTCCTTAAGAATTTTTTGAACAAGTTTTACTTTTCTAAAAATTACTTCTAAATAATTTCCAAAGAATGTGATTTTTAAAATAATTCAAAAAACAAATTTCTAAGATAAAGATTATGCCACCAAATATGTAATTAAAGAAAAATACATAATTATATTAATCATGAAATTTGCATACAATAAAAAATGATCTTAACAATGCTTAAGATCAAGGCACAATTATGTAAAAAAAAATTTCTACAATTTTGGTTTACCAATCCTTCTCCCAAGGATCGGAAGGCTATCACTTATCTCTCCCAAGACCAAGCCCAAGCCTATCCTCTAGATCTTCCCAAGATCTAGATGTAGCACACAAGGCCACGATTTCCCACCAAGCCACGCAAGGACTTGGACGCTCCGCACAAGGAAGCGATTTTCCCCTAAGCCACGCAAGGACTTAGACGCCGCACGCAAGACGACGATTTCTCCAACGATTACAAAATGAAAAGTGAATGAATGTAAATACAATATGAAAACCCCCCTTTAGAATTTCTGGACCAAAACAGCGAAGATCCCTTGAGACAGTCTCCTTGGAATGCATGTACAATCTTCGGCTTCGCTCTCTCTTTTCTTCTTCAAGGATGGGGATTTTCGTTCTCTGGAGCTCTCTGGACGATAACACTCAGGAAGGAGGCTTAGAAATCTGAAGAACTCAATTCCACGAAGTTTTGAGCCCTTTTAATAAAAAGGAGTTGTCGCCGTCCGATAGCCGCTGTCGCCGAAATCCGATATCTCCAGAGGCTGCCACGTGTTCCACTAAAACGAAGTTTCTGCGTCGTGTTGAGGTCGTGGTTGAGACGTGGGCTGTCGGATATCCGATATCACTGTCAGATATCCGATAGCCAAGGTAACTGCTGCACATCCTGGCGTTATAGGAAGATCGTGGGCTGTCGCCATCCGATAGCGATATCGGAAATCCGATAGATCCTAACCGCTGTGTGGTAACTGCTGCACGTCCTGGCATTATCGGAAGATCGTGGGCTATCGCCATCCGATAGCGATATCAGAAATCCGATAGATCCTAACCGCTGCGCAGAGATCAAATAAACGCGCTGTCGGAAATCCGATAGCACTGTCGGAAATCCGATAGCTCAAATTTCTGGAAAATGTCATTTTGCTTCAATTGAAATCATGTTATTCTTGCACCTGTTATCTGCACACCATTAATCAAAAATAGGATCAAATACATTCGGGATTTGTTATTCTCAAACCGGACGAGTGCGGAACGCATGCTCCAACAATCTCCCCCTTTTGATAATAACAAATCCTTATAAAAAGAAATCGAATAAATCCTATTGAGATAGTGAAAAGTACTTATGTGTGTACAAGTGTTGTGATCTTAAGATCTCCATGATCTTCCCCTTAATATGATCTCCCCCTTAATATAGTTCCTTCTAAAAATATTCTCCCTCTGCATATAAACTCCCCCTACATATATGCTTACTTAATTAATTTAGTATT
This sequence comes from Dactylorhiza incarnata, assembly GCA_033032865.1. Lineage (NCBI taxonomy): Eukaryota > Viridiplantae > Streptophyta > Magnoliopsida > Asparagales > Orchidaceae > Dactylorhiza > Dactylorhiza incarnata. Next base: position 5,170,206 of record JAWHQI010000130.1, read on the forward strand.
TTAAGTGATTTAATTGATTTCTGTTTATCTTCTCCCCCTTTGATATTAGCAAAAGATGAATATAGAGATGAGAGACTAGGAAAGAGTATTACAGAGATATGTTAGTCATGGAGAAAGAATATATGACAAGTTGGAGTACACTAGCGGAAGCTTTGTAAGTGATATGATAATGAGATAGGTAATCTTAGAGAGGAATCTAAGCATTCTAGTAATGTGTTATAATGTATAGAATCAAATAAACTTAACCATGATGAGATTCAATTTCAATTATCATAGAGAGACACAGTGCAATATAGAAAATTGAATCATTTCGGTCCAATTCTCATAAGAAGAAATTTTATAAATAACAATGAAGTGTAGTAGTGATTCTTTGAGAAAGAATACATATGAATATACTTAAAATATACATGATCATGGAATTGTTAAACATAACATAAATATACATAAAGCCCATACTTATGAACCAGAAACTTTGCAAATATACATAAAAGGACCATTTTGTTTTTGCAAGACACTTTACAATTCTTTCCAAGGTGCTTAACCTCACAATGCTCATTAAGACTTATCAGGAGGCTAAGTAGTGCTTGGTGGATGATCCTTGTCAATTTTTATTTATTTCTTTCAACATTTTGGGCAAAAAGAATGTTTTGCATTTGAATTTTCCTCCCATTTTTTTGAGGATTCATAGATGTTAAGGATCTCCGAATTCACTTGCATGCCATAAATGGTAAAAGTTGAATAAGTGCAAAGCATCAAAGGTGAAGGTGACATTTATGAAATGTATTTTGTTATGTTCGATCAATCATGATGTATGTATAGAATAAATTTTATTAATATGTATTACCAAAGGAAGTGTTTGTGATTGCTCATTGTCATAGATAAAAGATTTCTTATACTTAGAGGCATGCGAAAACAATTCTTAATAACGATATGAAAGTGTCATCACAATGATATGGTAAGATTGAACATCATAAGCATGTGTTAAGCTATTGTTATGAATAATAACACATGAAGAATACTTTATGCAAGATACCAAAATTCTCATATTAGCATGTATAGAAACGGGAATGAACAAAACAGTAAAAAAAATAGTCAATTTTTGGGAGCTGTCGGATTTCCGATATCAAGCTATCGCCATCCGACAGCTCAGAAAGTATAAAAAAATGTGTTTCGTCTTTTGACCGACACTTCTCTTCAGTTTTAGGAGAAATTACGAGATCTAGAGCTTTAGGTGCCGGCAAACTTCAGATATAAGGTGAGATTTGTTGGTTTTTCAAGTTTTGGTTAAAATTTCTCCAATAGTTTTGTGATTCTCATATTTCTCTTGATTTCTCCAATAGTTTTTTTTAGTAGATCTAGATATTTTAGATCTTTGGTTGAATAAGAGATGTAGATCTTGTCTTTTGTAAGAGAAATTAGTATTTTTGTTGTATTTGTGTGTTGAAACAAGATTTTCCTTTTTTTTGTTGTTTTTGTGTAGATATAGATGTTGATAGGTTCAGCTTTAGAGGAATAATGATGACCAAAAAAAAATTTAAGTGTTTTAGGAAGAAGATGATGAATAGTGTTTTGCACTAAAGTTTTTTATTTTTCAAAAAATATTAGAGTTGTTGAAGATTTTTTGCTGTGTGAAAAGTGTGTAGATTTGGGATAGGAAGATTGTTGTAAAATGAAAATTTTCAGCACCAAAAGAAATTTTTAGCTGTCGGATTTCCGATAGGTGGTATCGGAAATCCGACAGTGCCAGAATTGTTCCCCTTTTTTTTGTTTGTAAAAATTTTTGTTATGTCTTATGCAGATATGACTTCAAGTTGGAGATCAAGAAGAGGTGAATCAGGAGATGCCCATTCTTCGTATCAAAGTTTCCAGGCCATTGAAAAAGCACAAATAGGAATTTCAAAGATCATGGAATTTGATCTCCCTAGGCATGAACGAGTCTATTTTATGCTTGCTGAGGCAGGTATACTCTCAGTAATTATCCAAGACATTTTCTCCTCTTTTTTAGTCCGTGAATTTTATAATCATCTTGAGGATCCGGCATATACCGATCTGAATGGTGGAGTGAGATCCAAAATTCAAGGGCAATATGTTGAGATCACTCCATTTGATTTAAGAAGTGAATTTGGGTTAATGGAAAGTGAGAATGTCTTGGACATAGTGGAAAACTATAGACTTGAGAGAAATTGGACGTGTATGAACATGTCTTTGCATGGAAATTCCACCAAAAATCTCATATCCACTATGACGACACTGACAGACGATGCTCGTCTTGTACAAGATATACTAAGGCACACGATTATGTTGAAGTCCGGTGATACGCATAGTATTACGGCTCAACTTAGTCTTGTGACTTATTATATAGTGGAGAAGGAGTTATTTGATGTGGCCGATCTATTGTTATCCATGATTCGTTATACATATCGCCTCAAAAATCCGGAGTGGAAAAAGGCACACACCCTCCCTTTAGGTGCAATTATCCAGCGTATTATATTCAAGAAATATGCATGGATAGATCAAAATTTTTATATTGGAGATTGTTGCCCGGAGATATATCAAACGTCGGATATTAAGGGTAAGAAAAGTCAACGAAAGCCGCCGACTATGGAAATGAGAGAGCCTACAATAGCACGTGGAGGTTCTATGCGGGAGGCACTCGACTCATTCCAAACTAAGTTGGATAAACATATAGATGACTTCCAAGAGCATAGAAGATCATTCGAAGAACATAAGGTGGAGGTGAAAAAAGATCGGACCCGAATGCAGAAATTTATGAAGTTCCTTGTGAAAGGGCTTAAATTAAAGCCTACGCCTGCGGAAGCCGCGGAATGGGAGATGCCTTCAGAGGAGGAACCTCGTCGTCAATCGGTCAGTCAAGGTCGACGGAGGAAGACAGTAGTGAGGAGATCAGATTTTGATATTCCTGAAAACAGTGGAGCTGGTAGTAGGAATGAGGAGGAGTCGGATTGAAACGGAGTTCTGGAGGATATCGCCATCCGACAGCTGCACTGCCCAGATCTCTTTCTAATTTTCTGCATTTCTATTATCAGACATTATTATTAAATTTTTGTAATAATTTTGACTATGTGAACATGTTTGATTTGGTGAATGGTTATTTCAGGAGATTGTTTTTCTTCTTAATATGTATAAGTTTTTGTGATGTTTTTTTTTTAATTTTATAGGTTCTAAGTAGTGATATATTCATTGTGAAATGTCTAGGATTCCCAATTCTAGCCTAAGCATAGAAAAACGGGAATCCGGTAACGGTTTAGTGAATATATCCGCTAGTTGATTTTTCGTGCCTATAAAGTTGATTTTTATATTACCCTTCTTAATATGATCCCTTATAAAATGATGTCGGACATCTATATGCTTAGATCTAGAGTGTAATACGGGATTGTTAGTTAAGTCTATAGCACTTTTATTATCACACTTTAATTCTACACTACTTTGTTGCATGCCAAAGTCTTCTAACGTTTGTGACATCCAAAGAGCTTGGGCACAGCAACTACCTAGTGCAATATATTCGGCCTCGGTAGTAAAGAGGGCAACAGAATTCTGTTTCCTACTCGACCATGAAATAAGTGAAGGGACGATAAAATGACAAGTGCCACTAGTGATTTTCCTATCTAAGGAGCATCCTGCATAATCGGAATCCGAAAAACCATGTAAAATAAAGGAATCATTGTGAGGATACCATAATCCTAATTTAGATGTTCCTATAAGATATCTAAAGATGCGTTTCACCGCTTTTAAATGAGATTCTTTAGGATTAGCTTGAAATCTAGCACATAAACATACGGCAAATATAATGTCAAGTCTAGATGCGGTTAAATACAATAAAGACCATATCATACTTCTATAAAGGGTTTGTTCAATTGAAACACCACTTTCATCTTTTCCTAATTTTAGTGAAGTACTCATAGGAGTGTTTGCACGCTTAAGATTTTGAAATCCAAATCTTTTTAACATATCATGAATATATTTGGTTTGACATATAAAAATACCATCATGTTTTTGTGTAATTTGAAAACCTAGAAAATATAAAAGTTCTCCAACCATACTCATTTCAAATTCATTTTTCATAATTTGAACTATTTCATTACACAACTCTTCATTAGTGGCTCCAAAAATAATATCATCAACATAAATTTGCAAAATAACTAAATCATGATCAATTTGCTTAATGAAGAGTGTAGAATCGGCACTTCCTATTTTATAACCGTGCTTTAACAAATATTGAGTTAATCGATCATACCAAGCACGAGGCGCTTGTTTTAAACCATAAAGCGCTTTATCTAATTTATAAACATAATTTGGATATTTCTCATTTATAAAGCCAGGGGGTTGTTCTACATAAACCTCTTCTTTTATATACCCGTTTAAAAACGCGGTTTTGACATCCATTTGATATAATTTAAATCTTTTAAAATAAGCAAATGCAAGAAATATCCTAACCGCTTCTAATCTTGCTACAGGTGCAAAAGTTTCATCAAAATCTACCCCTTCAATTTGTGCATAATCTTTTGCAACTAATCTGGCTTTATTTCTAACAATTCTAGATTCACTATCCAATTTATTTTTAAAAATCCACTTAACACCAACTACAGGACGATTTTTGGGTCGTTCTACAAGATTCCAAACCTTATTACGTTCAAATTGATTAAGTTCTTCATTCATAGCTAAAAACCAAAATTCATCATTTAAAGCGGTGGAAACATCTTTTGGTTCTATTTCAGAGACAAAACAAAGGTTTGAAAATAAAACATGTAGCGATGAACGAGTACTAACCCCTTTTTGCGGATCTCCAATGATAAGCTCCTTTGGATGATCCTTTGTAAACCTCAATTCACTTGGAGGCTCATATTCTTCTCTTTCTTCTACTTCTCTATCTCCTTCTTCTCTTTCTCCTTCTCTTTCTTCTTCTTTTCCTTCTTCATTTTCTCCAAGTTCTTCATCATCATTCTCCACCGTGGGAAGGAGTTCATCTTCTTTTCCTGTAATTTTCTTTTCTACACATGAAGCAAACTCATCAAACCTAACATGAATAGATTCTTCAACTATTTTTGTTCTTTTATTAAAAATCCTATAAGCTTTACTAGTTGAAGAATAGCCAATAAAAATACCTTCATCACATTTTTCATCAAATTTTCCTAAGGAATCTTTAGAATTCAAAATAAAACATTTACAACCAAAAACTTTGAAATAAGAAACATTTGGTTGTTTATTAAAAATTAATTCATAAGGAGTTAATTTTAAAATAGGCGAAGCATTACTCTATTAATTACATAGCATGTTGTACTAACCACTTCAGCCCAAAAAGATTTTGGTAATTTAAATTCAGATAACATCGTACGGGCTAACTCTTGAAGAGTTCTATTTTTCCTCTCCACTACACCATTTTGCTGTGGTGTGCGTGGAACGGAAAATTCATGTTTAATTCCTAACTCCGTACAAAAAGAAATAAACTTTTCATTTTCAAATTCTCCTCCATGATCCGATCGTATGCGTTTAATTTTTAACTCAAATTCATTTTGGATACGCAAACATAATTCTGAAAATTCTGAAAATGCATTGGATTTTGAGGTTAGAAATAAAGTCCAACAAAAACGAGAATAATCATCAATCAATACAAATGTGTATTTTCTACCTCCTAAGCTAGAAATTCCAATTGGCCCAAATAAATCCATATGTATTAATTGAAGTGGCCTAGTGGTAGAAATAATGTTTTTACTTTTGAAAGATGATTTTGAAAATTTTCCTTTTTGGCAAGGCACACATAGTGAAGAAGATAAATTTCCATTTAACAAAGGTAAACCTTTAATTAATTTATCTTTTGAAAGTTTTTTAATTAACTTGGCACTAGTATGTCCAAGTCGCCTATGCCATAAATCTAATTCATCAATTTTTGATAAAAAACATTTCAAAGTAGAATTTGAAAAATCTAGAAATTTAATCATATATACATTATGACATCTAGGTGTGGTAAAAACAATTTCATTTATTTTGGAATTAATAATTTTGCACAAATTTGTAGAAGATTCAAATAAAACATTTAAACCCTTATCACATAATTGACTAATAGAAATCAAATTATGCTTTAATCCTTCTACAAATAAAACATTTGAAATTGAAACAATTTCATTACCCACAACTCCGATGCCGATGATTTTTCCTTTTCCATTGTCTCCGAAAGTAACAACTCCTCCTTTCTTCATCTCTAGGCTAAGGAACTTCTCTTTAGTGCCCGTCATGTGTTTTGAACAACCCGAGTCCAAGTACCACACGTCTTCTTTGTCCTTAGCCTGCCAACACACCTAGAAAGAAGAGGTGAGTAAAGATCTGGTTACCCAAGTGGTTCCACCCATAGTATAGGTAGAAGCCTTAGGCACCCAGATTTGTTTGATTTTACTTTTTCCTTCTTTCCAGCAAGAGTCCGTAGTGTGACCAAATCTATTGCATTTGGCACATGTAATGTATTTAGAGGAGTATAACTTTTCTGGACTTTCACTGGATGAGGATGCAGTATTTGACAATTCATTAATTTTAGAATTTTTTAAAGTAAATTTTCTGGACTTTTCACTGTCGCCGGCGACAGTGGTTGTCGCCGGGCGACAGCTTCCAGACGTGTATCTGAGCCCAAATCTTCCAGATCCATGGCGTTGGTATCCTAAGATCATATCCAGTGATCTTCGGCCCATTCCAAATTTTTTCATGGCTAGTGTTAAGTCATGAATCTGGTTTCTCATTTCTGTATTCTCGGATACTAGATTTACGCATCTACGTTCAAAAGATTTCTTTCCCTCATGGACTTTGGAAATTGAAGATTTCAGATCTCTCTCTAAAATCTCATTCTTTTTAGTAAGAACTTTTATTGTAGAATGAGATTTGGAAAGAGATTCTTCAAGTTCTTTAATTCTTCCCAAAAAGTGATCACACTCTTGGCAAGAAATATCTCTTTTTCCAATAGTCTTAATTTCATTTAACAATTTTTTTGTTTTAGATCATTTTCTTTTAAATTTTTTTCAAAAATTTTGCAAGTCTTTAAAAATTCAGAAAATAATTCATCATAGGTTGGAGGAGTTACCTCAGTGTCGCTTTGGACACTGCATTCGTCATCAGATATGACGCTCTTTCCCATTAAGCACATGCTGGCCTCCTCTTCTTTACTTGAGTCTGAACTGCTTGCATCCTCAGAAGTAGTATCATCCCATGTTTCCGCCTTCAACACCTTCTTCGGCCCTTTGTGCTTCTTTTCTTTAAGTTCTTTCAAGTACTTTGGACACTTGCTTCGGATGTTTCCTAACTTCTTGCAGTGATAGCACTCCGGTGGCGGTCTCTCTTCATCCTCATCGCCTTCCTTTCCCTTTTTCTTCCTAAAAGTCTCCTTCTTAAAATACTTCTTAAACGTATTCCTCCTCTCCGGATTTTTCATAAATTTTCTAAATTTTTTAACAAATAAACTTTCCTCATCTTCTTCATCCTCCTCAGAATCACTAGTTTCTTCCTTCTTTGATCTTAGAGCCAATCCCTTCTTCCTTGGCTCCATATACTCTTGTTGTTGAATTTTCAATTCAACTTCATGAGTTTTCAAGTTCCCAATGAGGCTCTCCAATTGTAAGGTCTTAAGATCATGTGACTCGGAAATTGCAGTCACTTTAGGATTGAACTTCGGGGGAAGTGATCTTAAGATTTTCCTTACTAAATCTCCATTTGAGAACACCTTTCCTAGCACCTTTGAGTCGTTCACGATTTTTATGAATCGTGTGTACATCGTATCAATCTCTTCATCTACCTCCATTTTGAACCTTTCAAATTCATATTCCAGTTGAAATAGCTTTGAATCCTTTACCTGCGAAGTATTACAAGCACAAACTCTATTAAATTCAGTGCGATCTAGTGCGCAAAATAAAGCATTCATGGCTTTTGCATTGTTCTTACATTTTAATTTATCGTTGTCATCCCACTTGTCTTTGGGCTTATCCATGGTTACATCTCCTACAACAAATGTTGGAGAAGTGTAACTAGATTCTACCATATTCCAGACTTCTATATCTAGCGCAATTAGAAAACAACGCATACGTGTTTTCCAATAATTATAGTATGTGCCCATAAAAAGTGGTGGCCTACTAATTCCTTGCCCCTCAACGAACGCGTGATCGTTGTGCGCCATTACTCCCGGTGGTAAAACCGTTTTGGAGTGAACTCGCTCTGATACCACTTGTTGGATCGTATGACGCCCTTAGAGGGGGGGTGAATAAGGGTGTGTTTGAAATATAATTTTTCCTTAAGAATTTTTTGAACAAGTTTTACTTTTCTAAAAATTACTTCTAAACAATTTCCAAAGAATGTGATTTTTAAAATAATTCAAAAAACAAATTTCTAAGATAAAGATTATGCCACCAAATATGTAATTAAAGAAAAAGACATAATTATATTAATCATGAAATTTGCATACAATAAAAATGATCTAAACAATGCTTAAGATCAAGGCACAATTATGTAAAAAAAAATTCTACAATTTTGGTTTACCAATCCTTCTCCCAAGGATCGGAAGGCTATCACTTGTCTCTCCCAAGACCAAGCCCAAGCCTATCCTCTAGATCTTCCCAAGATCTAGACGTAGCACACAAGGCCACGATTTCCCACCAAGCCACGCAAGGACTTGGACGCTCCGCACAAGGAAGCGATTTTCCCCTAAGCCACGCAAGGACTTAGACGTCGCATGCAAGACGACGATTTCTCCAACGATTACAAAATGAGTGAATGAATGTAAATACAATATGAAAAAACCCCTTTAGAATTTCTGGACCAAAACAGCGAAGATCCCTTGAGACAGTCTCCTTGGAATGCGTGTACAATCTTTGGCTTCGCTCTCTCTTTTCTTCTTCAAGGATGGGGATTTTCGTTCTCTGGAGCTCTCTGGACGATAACACTCAGGAAGGAGGCTTAGAAATCTGAAGAACTCAATTCCACGAAGTTTTGAGCCCTTTTAATAAAAAGGAGCTATCGCCGTCCGATAGCCGCTGTCGCTGAAATCCGATATCTCCAGAGGCTGCCACGTGTTCCACTAAAACGAAGTTTCTACGTCGTGTTGAGGTCGTGGTTGAGACGTGGGTTGTCGGATATCCGATAGCACTGTCGGATATCCGATAGCCAAGGTAACTGCTGCACATCCTGGCGTTATAGGAAGATCGTGGGCTGTCGCCATCCGATAGCGATATCGGAAATCCGATAGATCCTAACCGCTGTGTGGTAACTGCTGCACGTCCTGGCGTTATCGGAAGATCGTGGGCTTTCGCCATCCGATAGCGATATCGGAAATCCGATAGATCCTAACCGCTGCGCAGAGATCAAATAAACGCGCTGTCGGAAATCCGATAGCACTGTCGGAAATCCGATAGCTCAAATTTCTGGAAAATGTCATTTTGCTTCAATTGAAAGCATGTTATTCTTGCACCTGTTATCTGCACACCATTAATCAAAAATAGGATCAAATACATTTGGGATTTGTTATTCTCAAACCGGACGAGTGCGGAACGCATGCTCCAACACTAACCTGGTCTTCTTGTTGCTCTCCAGGTGCTCAAGCATTACGACGTTGTTTCGGGTCAACTTACACCTAACGCCATTGCGGTGATCACAGCCTTCGCCTGCTACCTACGCGAGGAGCGCATCGAGTTCAGTCTTCCAGCCTTTCAGAAGCTGTTCTCCTTCCGCGCCTATAAGGATGGGACCGCCTACTTCGTGGGCTCAGGTCCTAAGGTCGACGAGACCGTCAACAAGGCCCACTTCTGGGCCCAGAAGTTCCTCTTCGTCAAGTGGAACTTCGGCAATATCCCGATCTCGCCAGTCCAGCACGGCGAGACCACCTACTGGCCCACTGCCCTCGGAGGACATGACGCCCTCCTTTATCAGTTCTTCTGTAAGAAGAACTTTGAGATTGTTCATCTCCGCCGCAACCTCGACTCGCTGCCTCCAGTGCTCGCTGGGGAAGGTAAAGATCTCGCTTAATAACTACAACTTTATTCCCAGTAACTCCGTATTTATTGAAATTTCAACGCTTTTTTAGGCGAGCGGGATCTTCCCGTCAATCCCCCCTACGCGAGCAATCGGAAGACCGACGCTACCCTTGCTCTCGCTACCATGGGGGCTGAGGCTTGCCGAAGCGCCATCACACCAGGTGAGCCCTCCTCTCGCAAGAGACCGGGGGCTTCTAGTAGCCATGCCCTTCCCCCAAAATCCCCGCCGAAGAAAAAGAGTAAGAAGAGCAAGGTCTCGCTCGCCTCCTCGAAGGGGAAGGAGCCTCACGAGGCCGCTTTCGATGAGTTCGACCTCACCGGCCTCTCCGCGGGAGGTGAGGACGACGAGCCCAGCCAGGAGGCTGCCAGAACCTCTGCTCCGCCCATCCCCGTCAACCATTATAACTTCGGTCTCGGCCAGAGGCGCTGAGATGAGCCGGCGAGCTCTTGGTGAACTGGAAGCCAGAGATGAACCGAGCGGACATCTCCACCATCCTCCCTACCTGGGTGGAGAAGGAGACCGTCAGCGGCCACGCCTTTGATTTCTCGTTCGTCCTCTATGGACGCGAGGACGCGGGGGCTTATAAAGACGAGACGGCGAGGACCCTCGCTTTTGAGAGCGCGAGGTCCCAGTTGCGCGCTGCCGAGCTCGCCCACATGACGGGGAGGCGCTGGTTGCAACTGGAGCTTCAGAACGTGGAGCTCGTGAGGGCCTATCAGGGGCTTCTTGCAGAGAACGCGCAGCTGAAGGAAAAGCTGCTCGCCGTGGAGGGCAGTATGGTGAGTTACCTAAACCTCGTCACCCTCCTTTCCTTCGGCCATTTTGTTCCCTAAATTTATCTTTCTTGCAGGATGTCGAGGTCGCTGGAAGAGTTGACGCCCGCATCCAGGAAATGGAGGGAGAGGTGGCCGGGCTAAAAGCCCGAAATTATGAGCTCGCTCGTTCCGTCGTTCCCCCTTCTCCTCGCCGTCTGAAGGAAGAGCGGCGATCGCGAGACGAGGAAATTCGCTTGGAGTCCACCGAGTCAGCTCGCTACATCTTCCAGACGATGAAGGCGGCCGACCTCCTAGCCGATGACGCGGCCGACATGACCCTGGAAGACATCGTCCCGAAGCACTTTATCCTGCTTCCGCCAGTGAAGAGCAACGATGACGAGGAAGGGTTCGCGAGTGATTCCTGAAGCTCTCCGCCATTCCTATTTTTGTAACTTTTGATCGGCGAGATCGCCGTGAATTGTAACCGAACTATGGAATGTAAATGCAGATTTTGCTTTGTTCATTGTGCTTGCCTTTTCTGTTTTGTTATTTTCGTGTGTTGATATCCCGTTCTCGCTTACCTCGATATTCGTCTTCGCGAAAGTTATTCTCGCGATGCTCGTTCTCGCATATTATGTTATCGAATAGATAGGCATAGGACGTTTCCGGCTGCTCTGGCCTTTCGTCGTTTGCCTTAGAATCATTGCCCTTTAGGTATGCATCTTCCTTTAGGTTTCACTAGATACTTTCCTTTTCGGCGAGAGCTCGCCTCCTACCCTGTGTCGGCGACTTCTCTGCCGAGCACCGGATACCCCGGAGTGCTTAGGGTTGATTCTCGTCACTCGCATACTATCGTGCGAAAACTTCCTTCTCGCCGAGCGAGCAGGCTCGCCGAGCGAGAAGGCCCGGGTCAGCGCCGAAGGCTCGCCAACCTGAGGCATATCATCCTGACCTTATGAAGGACTCATCTCCCTGCCAACTTCCCCAGTGATCAACTTGCACCTCCCGTTCAGTGAGAGCCCGGGAGCGGAATGGACCTGATGCCTTCCATCATCGATATTTGTTACCTTGCCAGCCTCTCCAGAGATCAACCTGAACCCCCCCCCCCCCCCCCCCCCCCCCCCCCCGTCTAGTGAGAGCCCGGGAGCGGAATCGATCTGGGGCATTCCAGCATAAAAACTTGTCACCCTGCCAGCCTCTCCAGAGATCAACCTGAAACCCCCCGTCTAGTGAGAGCTTGGGAGCGGAATCGATCTGGGGCATTCCAGCATAAAAACTTGTCACCCTGCCAGCTTCTCCAGAGATCAACCTGAAACCCCCCGTCTAGTGAGAGCCCGAGAGCGGAATCGATCTGGGGCATTCCAGCATAAAAACTTGTCACCCTGCCAGCCTCTCCAGAGATCAACCTGAAACCCCCCGTCTAGTGAGAGCCCGGGAGCGGAATCGATCTGGGGCATTCCAGCATAAAAACTTGTCACCCTGCCAGCCTCTCCAGAGATCAACATGAAACCCCCCGTCTAGTGAGAGCCCGGGAGCGGAATCGATCTGGGGCATTCCAGCATAAAAACTTGTCACCCTGCCAGCCTCTCTAGAGATCAACCTGAAACCCCACGTCTAGTGAGAGCCCGGGAGCGGAATCGATTTGGGGCATTCCAGCATAAAAACTTGTCACCCTGCCAGCCTCTCGAGAGATCAACCTGAAACCCCCCCGTCTAGTGAGAGCCCGGGAGCAGAATCGATCTGGGGCATTCCAACATAAAAAACTTGTCACCCTGCCAGCCTCTCCAGAGATCAACCTGAAACCCCCCGTCTAGTGAGAGCCTGGGAGCAGAATCGATCACGGGCATTCCAGCATAAAAACTTGTCACCCTGCCAACCTCTCTAGAGATCAACCTGAAACCCCCCGTCTAGTGAGAGCCCGGGAGCGGAACCGATCTGGGGCATTCCAGCATAAAAACTTGTCATCTTGCCTGCCTTCGCATAACAACTATAACTATCAAGTGAAGAAGTAAAGTATTCAACTAATATCATAATAAAACTTTCAAGGGTAGAATCGCTTCAATTCGTCTCCACTTCTAGCTCGGCCGAGAGGTACCCCTTCCACATCTCAGAGGTGATACCCCCCCACCCCCCGACTTGAGCACTTCGCTTACAATGTATGGACCCTCCTAATTGGGGTTGAGCTTACCTACCGCGGCCCCTCTTCCGGTCGTGTCGACCTTTTTTAAGACCAGATCTCACTTCTGAAAGTGCTTTACTCGGATGTGCTTGTCAAAATATCGGGCCATTCGTCGCTTGATTTCCTCCTGCCTGATGGTGGCCTGGTCCCGGAGTTCCTCCACCAGGTCCAAGGATAGCCTTTGTTCCTCGTCATTGGCCACTAGCCACTCTTCATTCCCTTCACCTGCGGCGATCACCCTGGGGGTCTTTACTTCGAACTCTATGGAAAGGACTGCTTCGGACCCATGAGAAAGTTTGAACGGGGTCTTGCCGGTGGCGGTGTTAGGGGTAGTCCTCAGGGCCCAAAGAACGGATGGTAGCTGCTCTACCCAGTTTCCCCGGAGGTTCTCCACCTTCTTCTTTAGCAGGTTGACGATTATTTTGTTTGCCGCCTCCACTTGGCCGTTGCTTCTCGGGTGATGAACCGATGCGAACCTGAGATTGATGCCAAGCTGGGTGCAGAAGCTAACAAACTCTTCGCTAGCAAACTGTAGCCCAGTGTCCGTCACTATGGCCAGAGGGAGCCCGTGCCTGCAAATTATCTCTCCCCACACAAAATTCCTTACAACTTGAGATGTTACCTTGGCGAGCTCCTTCACTTCTACCCACTTGGAAAAATAATCGATCATGACCAGCAAGAACCTTCTCTGGCCGCTAGCTTGAGGGAAAGGGCCAACTAGGTCAAACCCCCATATGGCAAAAAGCCAGGGAGCTGTGATGGTCCGAAGTCTCTGGGCTGGGAGGAGTTGGAGTGGAGCGTAGAGTTAGCACTTTGAACACCTCCTTGCGAACTCGGCCGCATCTTTGCTGAGGGTGGGCCAGGAATAGCCTTGCCTCAACACCCTCCCCTCCAGGGTTCGGCTCCCGGAATGACTGCCACACTCCCCGGAGTGAATTTCCTCCAGTACTTTCGGGACCTCCTCCTCGGAAATACAACGGGCCAGGAGTCCTGAGAGAGTTTTCCTATATAGCCCTCCTGCGTGCAAGGAATAATAAGCTGAGTTATACCTGAAGCGTCGCCTGTCTATGTCTCCTTCAGGGAATTCCCCTGATGATAGGAAGGTGATGAAAGGATCCATCCACGAGGTCCGCTGATCTATCTTCATCAGTTCTCCTTCATCGATGGTGGGTCGGAAGAGTTCTGAAACCGTTCCGCCTGCTCGGGGACCGAACTTGACTAGGAGGTCCACGGGGGTGCTCTCCTCCCTCGGCACGTGTCTGATGGAGAAAGAGTGAAATCGCCTGATGAATCCCTTGACCTTCTCTAGGTACCGCTGGAGAGTCGAATCCTTCGCTTCAAACTCTCCCCGGACTTGGCATGCCACCACCATGGAGTCTGTCAAGACCTCCACATCTTACACTCCCAATTCCCGGGCCAGCTGGAGGCCCGCTATCACCACCTCGTACTCAGCTTGGTTATTAGTAATCGGGAAGTGGATGTTCAGAGCTTGTTCGATCTTTGTACCTTGAGGGCTTACCAGGATGATTCCCCCTCCATAGGAGTGCCTTCCTGACGCACTATCCACCAACATCTTCCATGCCTCTGGGGGAGGCGGTTCATGTTCCCCCACTTCGGATGTGTAGTCAGCCATGAAGTCTGCCACTGCTTGGGCCTTGATTGACGCCCTAGGGACGAACTTAATGTTGAACTCACTCAGCTCCACGGACCACTTTGCCTATCTTCCCGAGTGTTCCACCCCTTCCATGACTTTGCGAAGCGGGTGATCTGTTACCACTTTGATTGAATGTGCCTGAAAGTAGGGCCGGAGCCTCCGAGCCGCCACCACCAATGCGAAAGCCAACTTCTCCAAAATTGGGTACCGGAGCTCCGCCTTCTTCAGTACTCAGCTGACATAGTAGATAGGGAATTGCTTTCTTCCCTCCTCCCGGATCAGCACTGAACTTACCACCTCAGATCCTACTCCCAGGTATAGGGATAGGTCTTCTCCCGGTCTCGTCCCTTGAAGTAGGGGGGTTTGGGTGAGTTGCCCTTTCAAAGCCTGAAAGGCTTCCTCACACTCCGGGGTCCATTCGAAATTTTTATTGCCCCTCAGTACCTTGAAGAAGGGCGCACACTTCTCCCCCACCTTGGAGAGGAACCTGCTGAGTCCGGCTAGCTTCCCCGTGAGGCTCTGAACCTCCTTCGGGTTTCTTGGCGACCCCAACTCTATTATCGCCTTGACCTTGTCTGGTTTAGGCTCCACCCCCGACGGAGTGAGCAAGTGACCCAGGAATTTCCCTCGGCTAGCCCGGAAGACACACTTCATGGGGTTGAGTTTCATCTTATACTTTCGCAGGGTCCCAAAAATCTCTCAAGGTCTCGGAGGTGAGACCCAAGGTCCCGGCTTTTTACCATGAGATCATCAACATAGACCTCTAAGTTTCTTCCCCTCTGTTCGCGAAAGACCCGATCCATCATCCTTTGATACGTGGCACCTGCATTCTTGAGCCCGAAAGGCATCATCTTATAACAGTAGCATCCGTCCCCGTGATGAAGGAGACATCTTTGATGTCTGGGGGGTGCATGCGGATTTGATGATAACCTGAAAAAGCATCTAAGAAAGTCATTACAGGAAAACCGACGGCTGAGTCAACCAGCGCGTCGATTCTAGGCAGGGGGTAGCAATCTTTCGGGCATGATTTATTAAGTAGTGAAAAGTCGATACAGATGCGCCACTTACCTCCCCCCTTCTTTACCATGACTACATTGGAGACCCAGCCTGGATACTGGATCTCCGACACAAAACCTGCTTGTAGGAGCTTTTTCACCTCCTCGCGGATCGGTCCCTCCAGCTTGTCCGCCGTGGCCCTCTTCTTTTGACGGATGGGGCGGGTGCCAGGGTCGAGGTTGAGGCGGTGGCAAGCCACATCCGCATCGATCCCGGGCATCTCCGCGGCGCTCCAAGCGAAGACATCCACATTCTTCTGCACGCAGTCTAGGATCTCAGCCCGCTCCTCCGAACTGAGCTCTCCGCTGACCCGTACCTTCTCCACCACCCCAAGCCGGGTGGTGACCTCAAGCTCCACAACCTCCTCCCCGGCCTCCAGCCTAGATTGCTCACCCCAAGCATTTTCCTTCTCTCCGCCGCAAGCGAGCGCTTGGGCTCTCTCCTCCGTCTCTTCAACTCCTCCACCTACCATCATCAACTCCTCCACCCCTCCTTCCTGGGCACCCTCTTCTTTCTCCTCTTCTCCTCCTCCCTCCGCCCTGGGTCCTTCAGCGACCCCTTCCTGGGCATGAATTTCCTCTTCCTCCATCCTCTCCTCTTCTTCCTCCTCGCCTCTGGCCTCTGCCGCTTCCTCCATCACTTTGTCCCACTCCTCCTCTTCTCCCATCCAGGCTATGGGGTTGACAGCCGTCACATAGCACTGTCTCGTAACTTTGGGGTCTCCCCGTACCCTAACCTGGATTCCACCCGTGTTGAACTTGAGACACTGGTGGAAGTTGGAAGGGATGCATCGAAACGCGCTGATGAGTGGCCGTCCGAAGATGGCGTTGTAGCTGCTCGGGGCATCCACTATCACAAAGTGGCAGTTCCGGGACTGTCCTCCGAGAGTCACGTGGAGCCCCACTCCACCCTCTACCTCCTTACTTTCTCCTGAAAAACCAAATAGGGGACCATCCGAGGCCAACACCCTCCGGGCCTCCACCTTCATCTCATCAAATGCCTTCTTGAAGACGACGTTGACCGAACTCCCATTATCGACTAAAATCCGTGAGACGGTGAAGTTCTTGATGGCGGTCTGGATGACCAGCGCATCGCAGAACGGATCTTCATGCCCTGGCATGTCCTTCTGGTCGAAAGTAATTTTCTCCGATGGGGGTGGAGCAGTGGATGTTGAGGCCACGCTCCGCCGATAGATGGTATGGAGGCTATCCTTGCGGGTTGCCTCCACCCCTACCCCCCATGGATCACCCCGATCCCTCCTCTACTCCCCACATCAACTCTGTCTTCACACCATTCTTCCTCCTCCCTTCGAGGCTCAACCTCCTCTATCCTCACCGGTTGCTGTTGTCACGGCCCGGGCACTCGCGCCCTTTTTGTCTCTAGGAACTCTGGGCAGGTGGCCGTCGTGTGACCTTCCTCATCATGGAAGTCACAATACGGCAGCGTCACCTCTCCCGCTTCGCCCTCCGCCATCCTATTCCTTCTCCTTCTCCATGCCCCTGCTTATTCCCTAGCCTCTTCTCTTCTTCCTCTTCCTCCTCTACCCTGCCTGATCGCCATGGCTTGCTGAGGCGGGGGAGGCAATTGCCTAGGACCCTGCCTCCACCCCAACTGGTGGGGTCTTCCTTGTCCTCCATAGAAGTTACCCCTTCCCGGGCCGTAACCTCTTCCCTGACCTTGCATTCCTTCGGCACGCTGCCTCCACTCCCCCTCCGGGGCCCTGGGCTCTTCCCTTCTCCTTACTTCCTGCTGCCTGACCTCTGGCTCACTGAGCTTTGCTAGCCTCTTGGTAAGCTCCGGGTTGGCCTCCTCACTCTCAATCTCTTCCGCCACCCTCTCCATCAACTCCTCGTAGGAGACGGGGGCTTTCCTCTTCAAAGCCATTTTGAAGAAACTTTCTCTTATCCCGACTGTGAAGGTGAGATGGAGTGCAAAGCCAGGCATCTCCTGAGTGTGCAGCACTTCTTCCTGGAACCGATCCGCGTAGCGGGGCAACGACTCCTTTGGCTCCTGCTTCACTTTGAAGAGGGACTCGGCGTCCTTCTTCCTTTTCTTTGAAGTCAAGAATCGCAACAGAAAACTTTGGCGCAAATCTTCAAAGGCGTAGATCGACCCCGTAGGGAGCTGATGGAACCAGTCCCTGGACTTTTCTTTAAGGGTGACGGCGAAGAGCCGACACTTGAAAGCATCTGACATCGGCCTGATAGAGACCGAGTCCTCAAAAGACTGGAGATGTTGGACAGGGTCATCCCTGTCGTTGTAGTACACCCTGTCCCACTCTCCAAACCCTGCCGGGACAGGTGCAGAAAGTACCAACTCGCAGAAGGGACTTCCCCCTTCTGCCCCCCTTTCTCGCTCTACACGCCCCCCGAGCTCTCTCGCCAGACTCGGGCTCGCGGGGACTGCGCTCGCGAGAACGGTGTTCTCCTGGACCACTCCCACAGTCGCTACATCCTCCGGGCGCGCGCTCGCCTGCGCTGCACTCATCGGCACAGCGCTCGCCGGCAAAGAGCTCGCCGGCACGAAGCTCGCCGGGCTGGCGAACAGCACTCGCCCCTCCAAGTCTTGAACTGAACTCCCGGCGATTTCCTTTCCGGCCCTCCCCCCCCCCCCCCCGGGGCGTTCTCGCCAACCACTGCTGGGGCAAGGGTCGCCTGAGGTGCTGGGGTCGCGAACTCACTCCGCAGCGCCGCGACTGTCAGCCCGAAAGTGTCAAGCACCTCCCTCCTGAAATTCGCGAACATCCTCGGCGTCACCACCTGCGGTGACTCGCTGAACTCCTCGCCTTGATCCTCGCCTCCTGTCATATCCGCTCCTTGGAACTTTCTTGGACCAGCCACGCTCCACGCTCACCGCACCAAAATGTTGAAGCCGATTTCTCGGCCTCTTGTGGAGCTCGGGGCCCTCACTGAAATGAGGGGCGGCTAGCCCTTACTGATCCCTCGGAGAAGGTAGACTGAAGACTGGAAAAATGACTAAGACCTTAGTCACAGCGAGGAGGTCCCTCCACTAACCCGGAAGATCGTTGAGCGCTTCCCCTCCCAAGCCAAAGCTGAGACTCGGGCACCTTGGAGAGCTCTGGGAATGCTCACCAAAGAAAGTTTGAGGAGAGAGAAGTTAAAGTGAAGATCCTCTCCAAAGGTGCCCTTTAGGTCTTATTTATAGGTTTTCTGATCTGGCCTGCAGATAGCAGGATTCCGCATTTTGATTTTACTATCCGCACCCAAAATTGGTCTGCTAACAGCCAAACTCCGTTGTTGGAGAGGGTAGAGGCAGACCACCAAGGGTAAAAGAGGTAATTTTGCCTCATCAACCTATGGGCAAGAAGCTGCGAGAGCACTACTGTCGAAGCTCTCGCGAGCCCTTTCGCGAGTCCCGCTCGCGATGCCTCTCCCAGGCGATCACCCTGCGAGGACCTCGCTGGCCCATTCTGGCGGTATCTCCCGAGGTCCGGTCTCGCGAGCCTTCCTGCGAGACCGCCTCCTGACTTCGTCGAGCTCAACACACCTTTCGTCGAACGCAGGGCACTTCGCCGATCACAGACGAGCTCGATGAAATACGAAATGTCAAGTTATTCGCTGACCACTGAGACGGGCGGTTCGTCGACCGCTGCTATAGAATATATTTCGTTCGTCGGGCGCCGTCCGACGAATGCTGAGCTCCGTTCGACATTTGTCGAGCGCAGAATTGAGCTCGCTAGACGCTGAGGCTTTAAACTCGCGAGCCTTCCTGCGAGATCGCCTACTAACTTTGTCGCGCACTGAACACATTTCGCCGAACAACTCTTTACTGAACATAGGGTCTCTTCTGCCAGCGGCCTGCGAGGTATTGGCTTGATTGGCCTCGCTTGGCCCAGTCCTTTGAAGATATCTGCCGAGGTCTGGATCTCGCGACTCCTCTTGCGAGACCGTCCCTTTGGCTTTAATGAGCATAAAACATTTTGTCGACTGCTGATGATTTCGCCGAACAGGGGCGAGCTCTACGACCACAGGTGGGCTCGACGAACTCGGGAGAGTTCGTCGAACGCAGTACTCTTTTCGTCGAACTCGGGAAACTTTCCTTAAATTGCCTGCGGGTGTTTATCTCTCCTACCCTTCTCGCTCGCCTCTCAGCGAGCCCTCTGAGAGAGATTTCTCCTAGATCCCTTTCGAGAGGTCTTCGGCCCTAAGGCCTCCCTCTCTTATTACTTCACCCTGTTGCCTTCCCACACCGCGCTTCCTCACCTGGCGAATATCGGGGTTGTACACATATACTATGAATGATAGGTAATCTTGCCTATGGTTCGTAGAATTTGGAGAAAATTATATCCTAAATTTTACGTATCATTTTCCACGACGGCCTTCCGCCTCGCCATCATCGAACGTCGCTTCGACGAACAGACCAGTATCATTTCTTCTCTCCAAGCGAGTCTCCAACGTCTCGCCAGTCGTTTGGGCAATCCCTCACGGGTGCCTCCGCCTTCCACAACAACCAACGCACAACACGATACCCGGGTTGTCAGGGTTGTCAGCCGCTCACCGCTTTCAATGTGGCGTGATGATCTCATTGACACTCTTTACCACCATCTGTGCCTCCAGGAACTTACCGTGCGTGCATCGATGGATCGGCTACTTCCTGGGTCGGATCGGCTTCCCGAGTATTACCTCCAGCTGGACGACGAACTCCAAGGACTCGCACGCCAGACTCGTCGACCCCTCCTCGCCATCGCGCTGGTGATCTCCCTCTCTCTCGACGCCCCCGCCTGACACCTCCATACCGGCACTCACCCATTCACACGCTACCCTAATTTTTTCCCTTTGAGCCCCCCACGAGCCTGGCGCTCTTATCGATTTTTGTATGGCCACAACACTCTTGTCGGGTTACCTCCTTCACCGCAACTGAGAACCATCTTTCCCATGCTGCCAGCTACCACCACTAGCTGCCAAATATCACTTTATTCCTTTTCTCTCTTGTACAACCCATATTCTCCGAGGGTGGGACCCAATTCAAGCCACGTAGGCAGGAGTCAAGGTCAAAGGGTCAACACAAAAGTCAATAGCTCAGCCAGCAGGACAGCTCAGCCAGCAGGAGCAGAAGAATGCCTAGGCGAGTAGGGGTGCAATCGCGCGAGTAACCCGGATACTCGCCAAAAGGTGGGCGACCATAGGTAATTCTCGCCCCTTTTATGGGGGAGATCGCCTCAATGTCGCTAGTCGTCGGGCAGGGTCTGGGCTATAAAAACCCCCTACCCCTTGGTTTTCCTATAAATAGGACCCCAGGTGTACTTGGATTGGCACCTGAACTTGAGCTTTTGGAACCCAGCTTTCGAATTCTTGAACCCATCATCCTTGGCCGCTACTCTCGGTAATAGCCAAGTCGGTGCCTTCCTCGTACCCTGCTCGGCCAATTTTTGGTTGTGGAGGGGAAGTCTCTTCTGAGCTTCCGGGTACGTGGTGGGACCTCCATGTCGCAGCACCTGGGGTCCTGTTTGTTGCTCTTCAAGCTTCTTCGTCGTTGCCAGCCAAGTCATCTCGTTGGACTGCTGGACGAGTAGCCTCCGGCTGCATTGATCCAAATTTTGGAGCCTAGGATTTTCCTGGCTTCAACACTTTGGTGCGGTGAGCGTGGATCATAGCCAGAGGAAGAAAGCTTAGTGGAAAGGAAAGATGGTGGTTTTAGGCGACCATGAGGTGGATGTCGGCAACTCGGCCGGTGGTGGTGAGTTCGTGACGTTAGCAGTCTTTGAAGATTTCGCGCGGCGAATCGAAGGAACCCTGTGAGTTGCTCTTCAAACACCCGCAGAGGGTACGACAACCTCGCCTCATCGCCCGATTCTGGCCGAAGAAGGTGCTCCCTCCCGGCGAGCAGGGAAGGAGCCTGAGGAAGAGCCCGAGCAACGAGGAGTTCGCAATTCTGCCCGTAGACCTCGCAAGGGGCTGGCGGGATCCATTTCGGAGGAGAGGAGGAGCAGGCGAGGTACTATGGTACTCGCCCTTTTAGCGAGTATGGGGGAGATACTCGCCCAGCCGATGATCATCGCCCGGTGGGAGGAAGGAGTCCCTTCTGTGAGGAGATCATTGCTGCGCCCGTGCCGGAAGGATTCAGAGACCCCGTGATGACTTTCTATTCTGGAAGAGATGACCCTGTCTGACACATCCAATGGTTCGAGGATGTAGCTTCCCTCCGAAACATGTCGGATGCCATCAAGTGCAGGCTCTTTGTCGTCTCCTTCCGAGGGAAGGCCAGGGACTGGTTCCACCAGTTGCCAGCAGGTTCGATCTACTGCTTTAAAGACCTTTGCCGGGGGCTGACGATGCGGTTTGCCATGGCCAAGAAGTTGAAGAAGGAGGCAACATCCCTCTTCTATTTGGTGCAAGGGGCCAGTGAGATGTTGGGGGATTATATCGACTGCTTCCAGGAGGAGGTGTTGGACATCCAGGAGGTGGATGGTCGCACCTTGCAGCTGGCCCTGACTTTCGGCCTTCGCGAAGGCCTCTTCAATTTGGATCTCGGTAGGATCCCTCCTTATTCCTACAACAACATCGTCGAGAGGGCCAACCAATTTGTCCAGGGTGAGGCCTCCAACCGCGGCTTCCTAGCTCGGCCACTGGGGAAACCCCGTTCAAACTCTCTCACGGGTCCGTGGCTCTCATCCCTGTGGAGTTTGAAGTCAAAAATCCCAGGGTGATTGCGGCCCAAGACGGAGATGAAGAATGGCGGCTAGAAAATAATGAAGCGCAGGAGCTAGCACTCGACTACATCGAAGAACTTCAAGACTTGGCATCAGCCAGACAGGAAGAGATCAAGCGTCGAATGGCCAAACACTTCGACAAACATATCCGTCTTAAACATTTCCAAGCAGGTGATCTATTCATGAAGAAAGTGGACGCGACGGGAAGATCAGCGGCCGTTGGGAAGCTCAACCCAAACTGGGAAGGACCCTTCAACGTCCATGAAGTGCTTATGATAGGAGGATATCGCCTACAAAACCAAGAAGGGGAGCTGTTGGGGAATACCTGGTGCGGCGACGACCTGAAAAGGTTTTATCCATGAGCAGGGAAGGTGTATTCTCCCCCTCTTTTGTATTCCCCCATGATGAGTAAAAATTCCTCGCCCCCTGAAATACGGGCCGCGAGAGCTTCTTTTTCCTCCTAGTAAGATTATCTCAAAGAAGGTGAAGTCGATCTCCACGTTAGGTTGGGAAATTGGCCTCCGACTTAATTATCATAAAACCCAGAACGGATGATGGGACGGTGCCTCGGTAGTGCGTTCTCTTAAGACCAAGCCTCTGCACTAACTGTCGAGATCAGCTCCCCCCTTGCACGTTGGTTGCGGGAACCCTCCGACCGCACCTCTCATCCGATTGGTAAGATTATCAGGAAGATGTCTGGACGCCGACCTCCCAATTCAACGAAGGGATGATCGACTTAACCTCTCAGGGGACCCTTGAATAATGGCGTCATAAACCCTCGAGAGCCGAAAGCTCACAGCATAGCATTTCGCTTCCAATTACCTCGTCCAATCATTTGAGTTGGTGTGCTTAACCCCCTCTGATTGTCGAGTATGTCAGGAAAGTGTCGATCTCTTCAACATCACCAACAATAGCTGTAGGATGGAGACCTCGGGATGGTGTGTTCCTTTGGAACCTCCCCGACAGTCAGTCCCTACTTGTCGATCTCTTCAACATCACCAACAATAACAGTAGGATGGAGACCTCGGGATGGTGTGTTCCTTTGGAACCTCCCCGACAGTCAGTCCCTACTTGTCGATCTCTTCAACATCACCAACAATAGCAGTAGGATGGAGACCTCAAGATGGTGTGTTCCTTTGGAACCTCCCCGACAGTCAGTCCCTACTTTTCGATCTCTTCAACATCACCAACAATAGCAGTAGGATGGAGACCTCGGGATGTTATGTTCCTTTGGAACCTCCCCGGCAGTCAGTCTCTACTTGTCGATCTCTTCAACATCACCAACAATAGCAGTGGGATGGAGACCTCAGGATGGTGTGTTCCTTTGGAACCTCCCCGACAGTCAGTCCCTACTTGTTGATCTCTTCAACATCACCAACAATAGCAGTAGGATGGAGACCTCGGGATGGTGTGTTCCTTTGGAACCTCCCCGACAGTCAGTCCCTACTTGTCGATCTCTTCAATAGCACCAACAATAGCAGTAGGATGGAGCAAGCTTTAGAGAACCGGACCGGAGATTGAACCGGTGAGATGAAAGGTTCAAGGTCCGACCGGTTGGACCGGTTGGACCGGGGTTGAATCGGGGTCGAACCGTGATGTTGTATTATACATTTATACTATTATAAAACAAACTATAGAATCATTAGATCGAACATTATATATTTATATGTCATATTGGCAAACTCAAAACATATTACATATCATGAAACACAATATTAGATAATAATATTATGTGACATTGTCACATAAAATGTTTGTCTCAAAATAGTTATGATCTACTAACATTTAATTATTTATCACAAATTCAAATCATAGCTTAATAAGTAAAATCCTTCACCAAAGTCATTGCCAACACCGTAAAAATCCGCAATATACTCATATCCAAAATTCTCCAAGTCGGTGTGCTTAACCAATGGTTCAGTAATACCAATTGTTCTTCATCTGCATGTTCATTATACATAATTTAATTATGAAACAATTTATATTTAAATCATACAATTATACATAAATTTTGGCAAGTACCTATACACTTACTTTGAGTTGGTAGTGTAGTATTAAGGTTTTGTTCTGCAACTATTGGGATAGCGTCTTCATTATAAATTTCATTTTCTAGATCTTCATATGTGAGCTCCGGCACTGGTTCCTCCTCTACCACCCAAAAGTCCATCAAATCAATACATGTGTAATCTAAGGGATCATAACTCCTTTTCGTACAAATAAACCTAAAATAGCATAACCAACATAAAATGATAGAAGTGTAATATGTTACTAAAAAGATACAAAATATAAAACTATTAAAATCTAAAACTTAAAAGAGATATGAAATGAAAGACATACTGATTTCTCATATTAAGATTATAGCGAACATATACAAGATCATTTAATCTTTGGTGCTCCAAACGGTTTCTTCTTTTTGTGTGAATTTTTTCGAAAACACTACAATTTCTTTCACAACCCGAAGAAGATGATGTTTGACTAAGAATACGAATTGCTAATTTTTGCAAATGAGGAGCACTAGATCCAAACATTCTCCACCATTCATCTAGATAAACAAGCAGTACAAAGATCATTATTAGTTTATGATAATTGAAATTCAAAAATTAAAACATTAAAATTTACAAAATAAATTTGTGTACTCACCGGGTTGCATTTCCGTCGCTAATTTGATTGCAAGGGGTTTTCCAAAACTTTCTAGCTGATCACGAAAAAGTCTAACCTCCATCCTTGTTTCCAATTAACTCGATCAACCCTTGCATCACTTCAGGTTTTGGACAATAGTTATCTCTATCATATTGAAATGTTGGATTCAAAAAATATGCAGTGCAGCGTATCCCTTGACGAAACTGGCTATCCCATCTACTCTTGATAATACTTGTGTATGGCTTGTACAATCTTTTATTATTTTTGAATAACTTTTTGGTTGCTTTCCTTACTCTATATATTCCATCATAAACATATCCAAGTGATGGCTTCTCATCAGCATCAACAATACGTAATAATCTTATCATAGGACCCGATATTTTTGTCATTATCAAGCAAGAAGTCCAAAAGTTTTTATCAAAAATAATTGAAGTTGCTTATTTTCCTTTCACTGTTTTAGCTAGCTTGGAATCAAAGTAATATTTACTTGTTATCAAAGCGTGTAATTCATGCTTATGATCATGCACACTCTTTAATGTAATAAAAGTAGTTGCAAAACGAGTTGCTCCAGGACGCACAATCTCCTTCCATCCTTCTCTTTTTCTTAGCCTAGATAATAAGAAGACATGATTATACACAAGTATAGTTACTATTGAAGCTTTGTTGGCAAGATCTTTGACATGACTCATACAACGTCGATCGAATTGATATTGTAAAGATAAACAAAAATCATACAATGTAAGCACAAGAACAATCAAAAATTTCTTGCTCTGTTTTTTATAATTTATAGTTTTATACCATAATTTAGTGTTATTATTTATTAACTTATTATATTATCTGCAAGAATGTGTGCTAAATATTGGAATAGCAAAAGTGCCCAGACAAAGGGAAAATTGAAAACTGCCCTGCACAGCTGCACTGGGTTTTGATGTAAAATAGGCAAATAGCTCTGTTTCCTCCTCCCCCTACGCTGTTGAAAATTAAAATCATACAATCTAAGAGTCTAACCTCTATCGACTGTTGCTCTCCTCTCCTCTCTTCGCAGATTCTCTAAGCATTAAAAAATTTATTAAGTAAACCAGCAAGAAAATTGAAAATTAAAAAATTTATTGAGTAAGAAGAACAGAGGGCAGCTCTGCGGCAGCAAATTAATGACTATTGCTCAGAGATTCTGTAGCCATTTTTTATTTTTTTTCTGCTCCGCCATGAATAATGATACAAGAACAATACAAGAGGAGAATAGAGGAAGAAGAATAGAGCGGTGGGGGATTGGATCTGCTCTGCGAGGAAGAAGAAGATTAGAATAACCTATCGGGTTGCGACTTGCGAGGAACTGGAGCGGTGGGGGCGCGGAGCTGCTCTGCGATGAAGAACAAACTGGAGCGGTGGGGCCTTGGTGCTATTCTGCGATGAAGAAGAACTGGAGCTGCTCTGTGAGGAAGAACGAAACTGGGCGGAGCGGTGGGGGCGTGGAGCTTGCGAGGAAGATGAATAGTTGAAAACTTGAAATCGTAAAAAGTAAAAACTAAAAGGTACTAACCTAGGTTATTCTACCTCGCAGGCCGGCACCATTAGCTGAAATCGGAGGGTCGAAAATTTGCCCGCCCGGTTATGGGGAACCGGCCGTGGTTTTCGGTTTCCCGGTCAAACCGGCCGGTTCTCCGGTTCCGGGGCGATTCGCTGGGTTGGCGGGCAGAATACATTGATCGGACCGGCTGGGGGGCCGGTCGGTGGTCTGACCGGTCCGGTCGGACGGTCTGGTCCGGTTTTCTAAAGCTTGGGATGGAGGGATCGGGAGGGTGTGTCCCCTTGGACCTCCCCGACTGTCATTCCCTATTTTGGCCACTTCTTCATCAGCATTAAACATAGGGGTACCATATGAAGTCTTGGGAGTACATGCCTCTAAGAACTTCTTCATATGCACGTGCGAGTATGTAGATGCGAGTATGCATGTACGAGTATACAGGGGCGAGCACCAAGCAAGCGAGCAGCTAGCGTGCGAGCAAGGTATGATCGTCGTCCACAACATCCAATCTCGTTTGTGCAATAGTCGCCTAGCGAGCACTCAACCTCGCCTCGAACCTAAGAGCCTACTCGGCATAGCCACAAAAGACGAAAGCAAAAAGCGACTACAAAAGGTGAGCAAAAATTGTATTCATTTCTTTCATAAATACATGCACAAAAATGCTATACAACTTGCAAAAAAGGGCCCGGCGACTATGCGCCATCATCACCTTCATCATCATCCTTGTCAACATCTTCATCCTCGACATCCTCGTCCTCTGATTCTTCGTCATCGCTAGAGGATGATGAAAGAACTCGTCCAGGGGAAGTAGACTCTTCAACGAGTAGCGCCGGGATGAGATCCAGGACGGTCAGGTCCATTGCCTCCAGCTTCAAAAGACCTTCAGCTTTCAACCTAATCAAGACCACCTTCCCAGTTGCTCGCGCAATCTCCTGGCGAACATACGGCATCTCGTCGTCATGCATCCTAATCTGCTTGCCGACCCTGGAGGGGCCCGCCGCCGAAGGTTGTTGCTCGGCAGGCCAAGTCTCCAACTCGGCAATGCGAATTTGCGCAGCTTCCAAATATTGTCGAGCATCCTCCAACTCTTTCTTTAGCTGTGATACTTTCTTTGCCGTTTCAACCTAGGCAGTCTGCACACGTAAAGAAAAACGAGTAAGCGCAATGATCAGCACAAATGGCGAGTATCACCGAAGACAGAATGGCGCCAGGCGAGTACCTCATAATCCTTCCACTTGGTGGCCTCTAGCCCCATTGCGATGAGCTTCTTGCTCTGCATCTTGATCATCCGCTCATATTCTAGCAGCCTCCTCGATGTCGCATGGCCGAGCTCGGCAGCTCGCAGGTAAGAGCACGAGGACTGGTGCGCAAGATACACGGCCGATACATCTTGCAGGGCCTCGGCATATGCGTGACCATACATGGCGACATGACATCGAACGCCTCGCCGCTGTCCTCCCAATCCTCCGACCAGGCGGGAAGGTTGGATCTCAAAGTCACCTCATGGGCGCTCTCCGCCCAGCTCACCAAGGGGTGACCATAGGCATCCTCGTTACGGGTGCCTTCGTTAAAGAGAGAGTGACTGTGAGGATCGCCAGCCTCCGAGGGATCCGCCTTCGCGTGTAAATCCCTCTTGGCGACTTCTTTCCGCATCCTCGCAGGCTCTCGGGATCTCGCCTTGCCTTTCCGCTTCCTGGCGAGCCCGACATCATCCGCGGCGACCATCGGCTCATTGTCACTTGGTGACAAATCGATGGGAGATGAGCCCCCGCCCTTGCACGCTAAAGTCCCCGCGCCCCTATGAGAAGAAGGCACCGCCTTCGCCACCGGAAGAGGCTTGCTCAGCAAAGAGCGAGTAGATGCAGCAATCAACCACCCAATGAGTTTAGCCGCTAAGTAAAGAAAAAGGCGAGTATGATCGATGCTCGCCCCAGTAACGAAGATCTAAGCGAGTATAAGCGATACCTTCGCCTGAGAAGACCTCAGCGAGTACATCTACTTGCCTCCTCCAGAAGATGACGTCTAAGCGGCGATTCCGGAAGCAGTCGAGTAGCTTCTCCCTGCTCTCCTCTAAATAAGGGGTGGCGAATGCACTTTCCGATGGCTGGGAGGATGAGCTTGGGATGGCCCCAAAGTCGTCGCTGATGATGACTAGTCGCTCGCCCCAGCGATGATTTTTGTTCGTCGTGCCGACGAGTGTGCATTCATGGCTGCATAGGAAGACGACGGCTTCACCAGTAACGCCAAAGTGGAATACCCTCCTGAAGACGGCGAGATCAAAGGCAATCTTCTCTTCTCGCAAGAAGCAAAGAAAGCCAACGATCATCGCCACTCCATTTGGGTTGATCTGGGCCGGGACTATCCCGTAGTAGCAGAGTATCTGGCAGAACTCCAACCACAGTGGTAGTCGCAGGACGACTTCGAAGTGGAGGATAGGGAACACCATCGCGGTGGATGAGAAAGTATTTAGTCGCTCAGTATTATGCGGAAGCCTGGCGACATACCCTGGCGACAAGTACTTGTCCGAAAAATCGTCCAAGTCTTTCTGCCGAGTAATCGGCTTCTTGAAAGAGGTCGCCGCAAAATTATTGGCGTGATTAGCATGTCGAACAGCCGCCACTTCAGCCATCGCAGAAGCAAAGGAAGCAAGAGAGCGAGTATCGGAGGGCGAGAAGAAGAGCAAGAGAAATATACTCGCTAAAAGAGAAGGAAATCGCCAAAAGCGTAATTAATACGTACCCACCCACCCTATTTATAGAAGTCGAGAAGATTTGGCTTGTTGCGTACGCCACTGAGATTGCGGACAGCGGGGCGGGTATAAAAATAAGTCGCCAAATCTCAGCGCGTACTAGACTGCCGACTTCAAATGCGCGAGTATCTACATCAGAAGCACAAGGAAGCTCGCCAAATAGGCGCGACATTCAAAAACTACTCGCAAGAAATAAACAAAGAAGAAAGACAAATCCAGACATCACAGCAAGCAGACAAGAAAGAAGAGGCGAGATTAGAATACTCGCCAAATAATATTACAAATTACAAAAATGTTCTTTATAAAAACTCGAACAAAGGAGCTTGGCTTAAACAAAGAGCGACTAGCAACTACGTAAAAAGGATCTAGCGACTATACAGGGATTCCTGCATTGGGGTCCGCCGGCTGAGGTTGTCGCCCAGTCCATCCCATACTGCGCGCGCTTGAAATGCTCCATTGCCAGAGGCATCGCATCCTCGCCTTGGCGTAGCTGATCTTCCATCCTCGCTAGCCGACCAGCCGAGCCCATACTCGCATGCATTCCCACCAGCTCGTCGTGATGCAATTGTTGGCGATGCTCCATCCTGCCCACCTGGCGCTCCAGGTCGCTGACAGATTGAAGGCGAGACTCCACACCCGCCAGCCGAGTATCAAACTCTTCCAGCAATGATACTCGCACTTCCAGCTCGGTCAAACGACGCTGAGAATCAGTGGCCGCCAAACGCTCAACTCGCGTCTCCACAGCAGTCAAGCGGCGATGAGGCTCGCCGATCGCCGGGCTCTCCAACTTTGCCTCCAGGTCCAAGATGGCACGAGTAGCCCTCTCCTGATACTCGCGGGAGGGAAGCCCGACCCCATCAATCAGAGCTCCTATAGGAGTATGAGCGCGAGCTGCAAAACAAGACAAGGAAGCCTCTCCTACAACTCGGAGAACACCTCTCCTACAACTCTGAGAAAACCTCTCCTACAATCAAATGAAATTAAAGAATGATATAACACTTATCAATTCACGAACACTGAAAACTCCTTAGAGATCTTCTTCCTTCTTGAGACTTGAATGGCTTTGACGTGATGTCGATGAGGAAGACTTGAAAATGACACAGATCTGATCTTCTACGATTCGATTCGATCAAACAGATACAGTAGATGATGGAGCGAGGGTCGATCGAAACTTTTCTTCCACTGGAGACGATAAATCAGAACTTCAGATCGATCTCCAACAATTGGCGACGAGCGCGGCACTTTTCGTTCTTCTTGAATCGGATGGAGAGATTAGGTCACGGAAGAAATTAATGATTCCTCAATAATAATGCTTATTAAGATTAATCCTAAGAGAGAGCCTTATATAGACAAAGGCTTAATGATAAGAATTAGGAAAGGATTAACTTTAACCGAAACGAAGAAAGCCGTCACGTCAAACAGACAGAAAAGACGTAACGTCAAATAGATTAAAATCACGAGAAGAACGAGAATCAAACTTCTCGAGAAATGTATAACTTCTCGAGAGATAGCAGCTTGATTTCGAGAAAAATCATGGAAGAAAATTTCAGAGGCTTGGAATAGACTTCTCGAGAAATGGACTTCTCGAGAAATGATAAAGAAAAACTTTTCGAAGGAATGAAAGACTTCTCGAGAACTCTTGACTTCACGAGAAATAAACTTCGAGAAATACTTCAGAAGGGATAGAACCGCTGAGAAAGACTTCTCGAGAAACACTAGGATTTCTCGAGAGCTCATAAAGACTTCTCGAGAAATAACCGCTGAGAAAGACTACTCGATCGCTGAGAAAGACTTCTCGAGAACTACAAGGATTTCTCGAGATCTCATAAGGACTTCTCGAGAAATCAAATGAATCTCTCGAGAAATACCTTAACTTCTCGAAAAATTGACTTAGGAAAAATTTTAGGAAATTTTCTTTCTTCCACACTTTGACACCAGTTGCACCTCTAAACCATGAGCTTCAATTGTCTTGAAAATGAAGTGTATCCCAATAGAGAGATCACACATTAGTCAACACCATGTCCCACACAATGAGGAATTACATTGTATGAAACTGTGCTTATTGACCCATTGTGACCTGGCATTGGTCTACACTTAGCAATGTGAACCTGCAAGAATAATACTACAAAAGCATATCAAATACACAAGCAATTCAATCTTGGTTCAAGGATGACTTCCCACAAATCAAGGTTAATGTGGATACAATACCCAACAGGGGAAGTCATCAAGCTCGGCATCACAAGCAGGCTTCCGCGATGGTGGCAGCAAACCCAGAAGGTCGGCCATATCAGCAGCAGCTTCCTCAACAATGGAGTGCGACATCTTGAGCGAGATCAGAAAGGTCGTGCCATCAGAGACCCCTCCCCCTCTATATATAGAGTCCAGAAGCCAGCCATGTGACTGTCGAGTATGTCCTAATACTCGCCCAAAGCAGCTCGTCGAATAGGGGTTGGATGATTCTTTCCAAGCAACTGCATTACTCGCAAAGAGTGGGGATTGTGTGCAACCCATATTCTCCGAGGATGGGACCCAATTCAAGCCACGTAGGTAGAAGTCAAGGTCAAAGGGTCAACACAGAAGTCAACAGCTCAAGACACAAGACAGCTCAGCTAGCAGGAGCAGAAGAAGGCCTAGGCAAGTAGGGGTGCACTCACGCGAGTAACCCGGATACTCGCCAAAAGGTGGGCGACCATAGGTAATGCTCGGCCCTTTTACGGGGGAAATCGCCTCAATATCGCTAGTCCCCGGGCAGGGTATGGGCTATAAAAACCCCCCTACCCCTTTGTTTTCCTATAAATAGGACCCCAGGGGTACTTGGATTGGCACCTGAACTTGAGCTTTTGGAACCCAGCTTTCGAATTCTCGAACCCATTATCCTTGGCCGCTACTCCCGGTACTAGCCAAGTCGGTGCCTTCCTCGTACCCTGCTCGGCCAATTTTTGGTTTTGGAGGGGAAGTCTCTTCTGATCTTCCGGGTACGTGGTGGGACCTCCCCGCCGCAGCACCTGGGGTCCTGTTTGTTGCTCTTCTAGCTTCTTCGTCGTTGCCAGCCAAGTCATCTCGTTGGACTGCTGGGCAAGTAGCCTCCGGCTGCATTGATCCGAATTTTGGAGCCTAGGATTTTCCTGGCTTCAACATCTCTCTTTTCACCTTCCATTAATACACCCAAAAATTTACCACATTGTTTTTTCTTCTTACTTATTCCTCCTATTAATTCCCTCCGTACACCAGAGGCCTACAACCACTATTCGCAACTGTTTCTTGGGCACAACCACCACCGGGCCCGACACACTATTCAAACTTGACCTTGAGGGCAAGGTCGATTTTCAAGGGCAATGGTATGTTACACCCATGCATACACCGGAGCGACGACTCCTCGTCAGGACCACCGGAGCATGCATATGGCAACCACCATGATTAATTCTTGTAATTAATTTGTATTAATTAATTGATTAATATTAATTATTTAACATTAATCAATTAAATATTAACTTAAATGATTTGGTAGTTTCTTGTTTGGTTTCCCTCCCTCATCTATATAAGGGGGAGGAGTTTAGGTGTGGGGGATATCTTGAGTATCAGGATATTTTGGGCTCCCCTTGGAGAGAAGAATCTTGGAGGACCCAGCCTCCTTGATCTTGTTCAGAGCTTGCTCTGGATTCGTATCCATGTTATTTTGAATCAATGCAATCGTTATTCTTCGTGTTTGTACATTTTCTCTACTCGTAACAGCTGACCTCTCGAGACTGGAAGATTGTGCACGGGAACACACTTGATGCAAGTATGTTCATTTTAAACCCTAATATTTCTTCATTTTAAATATTTGCTAATGAAATTTAGGTAGGGTAAAAATGAAATGACGAATGTTTCACCAAACCTTGCAGCGACATATGTCGCCTCCTTTGACGAATGACCCCGCCCCTGACAAATGTTGGCGCCCTAGACGAATGGCCCCACCCTCGTCACCCTGACGAATGCCTCCAAACGCGACGAATGTTGCCATACCCTACGAATGTCGCCAAACCCGACGAATGTCGCCAAACCCGGTGAATGTCCCCAAACCGGACGAATGTCGCCACCCTCAATGAATGTCGCCCCCCCCCCCCCCCCCCGACGAAAGTCATCGCCCCCGATGAATGTCGCCGCCCCCGATGAATGTCGCCGCTCACGATGAATGACGCCTTGGATAGGGGCGGAGCCCCGTGCCTCTCACTCGTGTGTGTGTGTGCGCGCGCGCTCAAAATGAGTCATTTAAATTTTGATTATATATATACTCAAAATTTAAGAATTGTAATGTCATTGTGCCTTAATATATTTCTAAATATCTAGGGCAAACATAAACAATGAGTGAAAATATAAATTATAATCCAAGTTGTTCAAAAACCACCAAAAATGGTTTGGATTGCATGAATGAGCGATTTGTAAGTTTTAAAGATATAAGATATGGTGGTATAGAAAGAACCTTGAACGAGCTCTTATGAACCACAATAATGAGGGCTTAGCAGGTCACTAAAAATAGATGCTAACCTTTCATTGACTGTTTACAACATTACATTTATCAGTAGCTGCACCCCATCACAAAAAAAAATTACAGCATCCATATACCTAAAAAATAAAATAGCTCATACATAAATTTCTTCGTGAAATACAAATTCTGCCACAAAAAATGAGATTTCATCTGTATAAGTTAACACATGATAGAATTGTTGGATCTTTAGGCGCGCTTAGAAGGGGGGTGAATAAGGGCTTTATGGATCTTAAAACTTTTTTATAAATATCAAAGTTTGTGACCGAAGTTTTAGAATATTTTATAGGAAAATATATTATAATACCTCAGATAAGGTTACATTGAAGATTACTTTTAAAAGAGATCGGATTTCAATATTTCATCATTATCGCCAACGGTAGTGCTAACGTCCGGCGTTAGCTACAGAGATTGAATTCTAAGAGTAGATTCGAAAAAGTAATTTGTAATATATTTTACTTTAATGCTTTTGACAGAAAATATAATTTAAAACATTGTTGAAAAGAAAATAAAATCAATTGAATGAAACAAAAAAGACATGATTTTATTTCATAAAAAATTAATTACACAAATATTTGATTTCTATGACGCTATAAATCAAGATGAATAGAAAAATCCTTTTTTGTTGTTTCACTGGTTCTTCTCCCAAGAACCGGTTGGCTATAGTCTATCTTACCCCAAATAAGGCCTCTAGCCACCCCTAGATCTAACCTCGACCTAGTCACCACACACACCACAGAGAATTCCCCCTAAGCCTCGCAAGGCCTAGTCGCCACACACAAGGTGCCGAAAATACACACGGAATCCTTCCCAAAATCCGATGTTCTCCCCAAACGATTTCTTCACACCCATTACAAAAAGATAAAATAAAAAAGATTACAAAATAAAAATAATGTAAGAGAAACTCCCCAAGAAATTCTGAAGGTGAAGATGAAGGCGATGTGGAAATCGGTGTTCTTGATGCGTTCGCCCTTCGTGTTGAATATGCATTGTAAACCTTTTCCTTCAAAATCTTCTTTTAATCTTCATGTTAGCCCAAGGGAGTTCTCTCAATGTCTGGAGATGAGCCTCTCTCAAAAGTATCAGAGTTATAGCTTTGATGGATGTGAGAACTCATTCAAAAGAAGGAGAGATCCATCCTTTAAATAGACTCCGGAAGTTACCGTCAGCGGTAGCATTGCCGCGTCGCGCTAGCGTCGTGCCCGCTATCGTGCTGCAACGTGCCCACCTTCGTGGAGATCATGATAACCGCAACGGAGCATGGACCTACCGCGCCGCGGTAAGATCTAACGCGCCATGTTAGCTTTCGTCACTTCTTTGCTGAGGAACCGTTTGCCGCCAGTCTTCTGTCGTCATCCCATCTACCACCAGTAATGGTTGTTACCGCTCCGCGACAACTCTAATTTCAAAGCTCCAGCATGTCTTCCGTCATTTATTCTCGTTCAATGTATGCTTGTACCTGTATGACCGGCACACTATAAACACACAAAATACAAAATCAAATACAATATGGTATTTGTTATTCTCAAATCAAGAGATGCGGAACATAGACTCCAACAATCTCCCCCTTTAGATAATAACAAATACATGGATGAGAAATTAGTGAGTTTAAGACTATTTTTGTTTATAGATAAGTGTGGTAATAAGAAATACATGAATAACAGGTTTATAGCATGATAGATTTGAAAGCAATAATGCATACTCTTCCTATATGAGGTCTTCCCCTACATAAGTGTTCTCTTATAATTTACTCCTCCTAAATATCTATTTTACTAGATTTCTCAATTTATTCTCCCCCTTTTGTTATTAGCAAAAATGGGTAGGAATGAGGTACATCTATTAAGATTGATTAGGGATACCTTATTGGAAGGATGGTCATCATCGAGCAAAGAATAAAGTATACACCTCCTATATAATTTCTCCCCCTACATAGATGTTTACTATGAAATTTTTAATGTACTCCCCCTAAAAATTATATTTATGCAATTTATGCTTCCCTTTTGGTAGTATCAAAAAAGGGTTTAGGTGAGTGTATGTAATAAGAATTAATATGTTCTATGTAGAGAAGAAAATATGATACAATAGTAAGCATTCTTATTTTAAGATACCACTTGTTTGTAAAAAAAATAGTCATGAATAAGCTCAAGTAGTAATCATAGCGGAAGAATATAATAAGCACTCTTTAAAATAAACATCATTTTAGAAGGTAAAAGCATATAATAGATGATGAGTTTTAAATTTGAAAAGTAGATGATATAATTAAAGTTTCAAGAGATGCGATTTTGAAATAAAATTGCAAGCATGATTTGAAAGTATCAAGAAAAGATAGAAAACTACAATGTAAGTTAATTTGCATTTCAAGTAAAAATAAACATTGTAGCGGTCATGCTTTGATATCTAGTGCATTTATTTAAGTTTGTAGAGAATTGAGTAGATGTGCATTAGGATCCAATTCTCATTACTAGAAGTTTTATGAAGGATAATGATGTGTACAAAATAGTATTTTGATAAAGCATACAAGTGAACCAATCAAAACACATGACATATATAATGAAATAACACAACATTAAAATACATAAATAATTAATATTACTTCCGCAATATTTCAATGCACATAAATAAAGAGTACAACTACCAAGGTGCTCTGCACACACAATACTTATTAAAACTTATCAGGGTGCAAAGTGGTGCTTGGGGGATCACTTTTATACTTTTTAGTATTATTTTCATTTTTTGTTATCCAGTGTACTAAGAGAAGTGGTGTAAAATTTGTTTGCTACAAGACACTTGACAATTCTTTCCAAGGTGCTCAACCTCACAATGCTCAATAAGACTTATCAGGAGGGTGAGTAGTATTTGGTGGAGTTTTCCTTATCATTTATTATTTGTTTTTTTTAGTTTAATGACTAAGGACTCTGAATTCACTTGTTTTGCAAAAATAGCATTTTAATTTTAAACCACATTTCTCTAAAGAATAAGTGCATGAAAGACAAAGAATTGTAATAACTAATTCAATGTTGTGTATGTAATCTATTTATGCATTTTAATTATTTATGTTATTACATTACACAATCATGCAAGTATAAGATTGTAAACACATGTAGATTATCAAAAAAAAAGTGAGTGAATAAATCATTATCAAACATAATACATTACTCATACTTAAAGACATGCTAAACGTTCCCACACATATTGTCTACAATCAATTTCACTGCACATAACAAGATGATTTTCAAGTCATGACAAATACAAAACAATGTTTTATGAAACTTGAAAATTAAATTAAACATTTTATTCAAACTTTAATTGATGTAATTTATCATCATTGACAATGACAATGAATAACAATCAGTTTTTATGAATTTTTGAAGTTTTACACAAATACAAAATAATAAACACACATAAAACAAAAACATATTTTTGTTCTTTGAAATTATTTTGTAATTTTGTATTTGATTTTTAAGTATTAAATTTAAATATTTTTCTGGAAAACATAGAAGCCTTTAATAAACCTATTAGTAAATGATATTCTATGCCAGAGAAAATGCAAAAAGAAAATAATTATCGATTTTATGCTACCGTCGGTGCTAGTACTACCGCTCGGCACTAGCAACAGAGAATTTTTCTTTTGCTTAGAAAACAAGTGTTTTGATAATTTTTCGTTCTAATTTTTTGTGATTCATTTTTTCAAAAATAAATGACACCAAGTACCGCAAAGAGTTTTGAAAACTAATAAAAAAATTGCAGATCAAGATTTTTGGCTTAAGGTGTCAAAATAGTCCTTCAAAAATAAATACTTATGTTTTTCAAAATCATGAAAGCCCAAAGAGTATATAGTATGAAAAACACAAGATAGCATGTTTGCATAAAAATATGTATGATTAAAATAATCATAAAGCTTGAAATAATATTTATGCAATGTATATAATATAAGTATGTCTAAGATCAAGATACCTTAGTTATATGTCTACACCCTAGCCCCGTACTAAGTGACGGATTGACATGAGGAACTGCACACATGTCTTAAGTTGGGGTGTTAATCTCATATGCATACAAAAAATGATGCTCAACTTAGTACTCTTTCCCCTCAGTGCCTCGCAAGGCCCTACTAGAACCCTCCCCGGTTAAGGACAAGACATGACTTAGAGGTTAGGTCTCTAATGTACACAATCTGACGCCCTCGCTATTATGAGACACATAACGTGGGTGAATGATCATGGTCGTACTAAGCATTTTATCCTTTGGACCAATTCATAAACTATTGGTATGTTTGAATTTTAGAATAATTGTAGATTTTAAACCCACATAGTAATCATGAATTTTAAAGTTCAATTTTTTTACTTATAATTTAGCATGTCATTATATTGATAAACCTAGCATAGACACTAAATTGAGCATATACTAAGAGGTGATGCTAGGATAATGAATTTAATGCAATGTTATGCTAAATATACTAAATATATATAATTGGTTTGCATGTATTCAATCATAGAGTTTTTAATTTTCATAGACCTAGAATGAAGTGACAATTCTTTTTTATTTCATCTTGTTGATATCAAGTTAATTCTAAAGTCTAAATATAATAAGATACACACAAACAATAGTGATGCACATCACACACAAAATAGTCAAAATAAGATATGATACTATAATGCCAATAGCCATCATATATTTCATAATTCTTAAGTATGACAAAGATATTCAATTTAGGATTATTCTAAATAGATCATGAATTGTGAAATATGATTAGGGTGAATTTAAGAATATGTTCATTTTATTATAATGTATCATCGTGGTGATTGTGTACTTCATATTCATCCTTTTTAATTTTTATGTAGTGACTGCTTGCAAGGTGAATATCATATCCATATCTTTAACTACTATATACAAGAAGTTGGCTTTGGTGCAACATTCAAAATTGTCAAATATAGCATCATTCTTTTACTCCAATGACTTAAACATATATTATGAAAAAATGGAAATTCATAAAATATAATGACTATTTGTGTAATTACACAATATCCCTATAATAAAAATAATGATGGAAATTCATAAAATCCAAAAAAAATTTAGTAGACCTCCTACACCTACTATGGTAAGTAATCATTATGCCTCCAAAAACTAATTTCGAAATATAATTTCTCACTTTAAAATGATTTTTTGTTAAAATATAAATGTTTTTGAAAAAAATAATTATAAAATATTGATGTATATTTTTTTACGGTCATTTTGAGTACTCAAATGTATAAGTTGCGGGGGAAGCCCGCCGTCGCCGATCGGGTACTGTCGTAAGCAGGCACAACCCGCTCGATTGCGGGCGCAACCCGCTAAGAGTCAGCGAGCACGGGTGAAGCCCGTGCGGAGCTGCTCGTATATATAAAGGGATGAAATATTTTTGGTTAATTTAAGAGATTTTGTTAATTTTCTCTTTGATTTTGATTTTTAAAATGAAACAAAAATAGCCAAAATTATATATTAATTTTTTTTAAAGCAGAGATAGTGATAATTAAAGTAGCAAAATAATTTTTCAGAAAATAATAATTAGAGAAATCGGAATTTTTAGGAAAATAGACTGTCGTCGGCATTAGTGATGACGTCTGGCGTTAGCAACAGAGTTACAATTTATGATTTAAAATACATGGTTCTTGAGATTTTTTTATTCTGATTTTTCTTGTTTATGAGTTTTTATTATAGGGACTATCATATGCAGCAAAGAAATAGACAAATAAGCAATAAGTTGCGCATTTTAACATTTTAGCCTAAGACTCCTAATAGCATATTTAAAACCACTTTTGAAAATGATTTCATTAATCTTGATAATATCACATAACAAATTTAGTATTCAATTTATAATGATAATATAAGAATTTATAGGCAATGGATTTAAAAAGGATAAAACCTAAAAAGAGAATAGATATGTCACATGAAAATTATATGACTTTTGATTCAATTTCATTCAATTTGATTTGTTAAACATTAGGCTTAATTTGTGTAAGTCGCATCTCATGATATATAAAGTGACCATAGCGTGTTAGCTCTAAAATAAAAACAAAAGGGAAATTAAGCATATCACGAAGTAGAGTATTGATATTTCATTTTTAATTATTTCTATTTCATGCAAATGATTGGATACTAATGAATGAGAGACTTAGGTATCCAAAGGGGACCAAGTGGGATGGTTTCTTTGGGTACCAAATACATCGTGTTAGCTTTTGGGGAGATAGTGATGAATAGGCCCTTACAAGTGGAGTTAGTGTTTCATTTTTAATTTTGGACCTCCATTCATACTTTGGTTGATTATCTTTCAAATTCATATTATGATTATATGACATCTTTTTATGGTGATAGTTAGTTGAAAAATATTTCATTTGAGAATTAGGTTTATTGATATTGTTTCTCAAAATATATTGATATTGATAATCATAAGGAGTTTTAGAATAAATCATTCTTAGATAATTTATAAAAGTGATGGTCTTTCTTAAGAATTGAATGTTGGTAGAGTGAGTGAATATGGACATTAGATAAAAGTTCTTATTTACTTGTTGATTTTCATTTTCACTCTTTCTTATAAACCTACTCTTATAATGTGAAGTTAAACTTTTGGACTTTTGATGATTTGATAAACTATAAATAAGAGATTTTTTTAATATTTGGAAACTTTTGAATAATCATTTTTAATGATTCTAGTTTATCCATTAAAGCATTGTTTTCTTTTATCAATTTTTCATTATGTTCTTTTGAAGTTAAAAGATTTTTTCTAAAACCTTGAGTTCTTTTTTAAAAGTATTACAATTAAAATAAGGTTTAGCATTTTTAATTAAACAGCATGAAAGAGAATTTAACACATCAATATTTAATTCTACTTTAGCATTTGCTTTTAAAGTTTTATTTTCTAAATGTAGTTCGAAATTAGCATTTTTCAAATTTTAATTCTACGTTTAGCAATTTCAAGCATATGTCGTATAGAAATAGAATTTGTTACAAAAAGAGAAGATTTTGATTTTCTTACATTGCTATGGGATGAGGTAAGATTTAAACATAAGGTTCCTTTGACATCTTCTTGATATTCCTCTTTCATAGTTGAGTTTTCATCTTCTCTTTTGCTTGATGTGTTGTCATTATTTAAGTTCAATATTGTGACGTTGCATTCTTCTCTCTTAGATAGATCTTCCTCCAAGCATGAGTCCTCATCGGTTTCTTCTCTTAGATCCAAAAGGAATCGCTCTTGTTCATCATCTGTGGTAGGAAGACTATAAGAATTCTCAAGAAATTTCCAAACTTCAAAAGCTGTAGGAAGCGTATAAATATCTTTGAAAATATTTTAATCTATAGCACAATATAGACTATTCATAGATTTAGCATTTAAAAATATTTCATTTTTACTTAGAATACTTGAGAGCATTTTAATTGTAATATTCTAAACTTCAATATCCAAAGATTTAAGAAATTTTTTCATAAGAGTTTTCCGCCCATTATAATTTTCACCCATAAATAAAGGTGGTGATAATAATTTTTCATAAAAAATTTCACTTCTAAAAGATGCGAGATCATGAAGCGTCATTACTCTCAATTGTCAAGACGTATTGGAATAACCTACCCCCAGATACCACGTGTTGGATCTTTAGTCGCCCTTAGAGGGGGAGGGGAAAATAAGGGTTTATGGATCTTAAAACTTTTTTATCAATATCAAAGTTTGTGGCCGAAGTTTTGGAATATTTTATAGGAAAATATATTATAATATCTCATAGGAAAATATATTATAATATCTCAGATAAGATTATATTGAAGATTACTTTTAAAAGAGATCGGATTTCAA
Source organism: Dactylorhiza incarnata (assembly GCA_033032865.1). Lineage (NCBI taxonomy): Eukaryota > Viridiplantae > Streptophyta > Magnoliopsida > Asparagales > Orchidaceae > Dactylorhiza > Dactylorhiza incarnata. The sequence continues at coordinate 5,211,795 of JAWHQI010000130.1, forward strand.
TATTTTTTCGTTATCGCCAGCAGTAGTGCTAACGCCGGACGTTAGCTACATAAATTGAATTCTACGAGTGGATTCGAAAAAGTAATTTGCAATATATTTTACTTTAATGTTTTTGACATAAAATATAATTTAAAACATTGTTGAAAAGAAAATAAAATCAATTGAATAAAACAATAAAAGACATGATTTTATTTCATAAGAAATTGATTACACAAATGTTTGATTTCTATAACGCCAAGACGAATATAAAAATCTCTTTTTGTTGTTTCACTGGTCCTTCTCCCAAGGATCGGTTGGTTATAGTCTATCTTACCCCAGATAAGGCATCTAGCCACCCCCTAGATCTAACCTAGACCTAGTTGCCACACACACTGTTGTGAATTCTCCCTAAGCCTCGCAAGGTCTAGTCATCACACACAAGGTGGCAAAAATACCCACGAAATCCTTCCCGGAATCCAAATTCTCCTCGAACGATTTCTTCACCCGTTACAAAAAGATAAAATAAAAGAGATTACAAAATAAAAATAATGTAAGAGAAACTCCACAAGAAATTCTGAAAGTGAAGACGAAGGCGATGTGGAAATCGGCGTTCTTAATCCGTTCACCTTTCGTGTTGAATATGCATTATAAACATTTTCCTTCAAAATCTTCTTTTGATCTTCATGTTAGCCCAAGGGAGTTCTCTCAATGTCTGGAGATGAACCTTTCTCAAAAGAATCGGAGTTATAACTTTGATGGATGTGAGAGCTCTTTCAAAAGAAGGAGAGATCCATCCTTTAAATAGACTCCGGATGTTACCACCAGAGGTAGCATTACCGCGCCGCGCTAGCGTCGTGCCCGCTATCGTGCTGCAACGTGCCCGCCTTCGTGGAGATCGTGCTAACTGCAACGGATCATGCACCTACCGCACCGCGGTAAGATCGTGTCGCATTAGCTTTCGTCACTTCTTTGTTGAGGAACCGTCTGCCGTCATCCCATCGACCGCCGGCGGTAGTTGTTACCGCTCCGCGGTAGCTCTAATTTCAGAGCTCCAGCATGTCTTCCGTCATTTATTCTCGTTCAATGAATGATTGTACCTGTATGACCTGCACACTATAAACACACAAAATACAAGATCAAATATATCACGGTATTTGTTATTCTCAAACCAAAAGATGTGAAACATAGGCTCTAACAAGAATTCCTATTAAAATTTACCAAAACTAGAAGATATGTGTTGAAACCAGAGAACTGGTCTCGATGTTCGCAAGGGGGATGCAGCAAACCCTTACTTGACCTGAGCGAGACCCTTGACCAGTCACTAAGAATCGAAGAACCTTGCCCTTGGAGAACACCTAAGTCCACAAATGGACCCCTTAAGCTGCAGCGTGAAGGTCCCACCACATACCCAGAAGCTCACAAGGAACTTCCCCTCCCAAGCCAATGCTGAGCCTGGGCACCTTGGAGGGCACTAAGGATCACCTCACCGTCCACCTTCAATGATAGGGGGAGGGGAGGGGTAGTGCTTGCTCACACGCGAGGGAGGGGGGTACCAACATCCCCTCCCAAGGTGCCCATGGGGGTCTATTTATAGACTTCCCAAAATTGGGCTGCGGATATCCAAAATTCTGCTATCAGCGGCTCAACTACGAACCTGAATGATCAGTACAGGGGGGTGGCGAGTGGAGATGAGACGTCCACTTCCCCCCTTGCCTGAACAGCCCACCTCTCCCTTTGCATAGAGAGCAGACGATTGGACCGAAGGTCCACTCGCCCCTGGGACTGGGCGAGTGGACCTATTGTCCACTCGCCCCTCTCCCTAGGCTTGGGCGAGTGGACCGAAGGTCCACTCACCCCCTAGTCCTGGGCGAGTGGACCTTTGGTCCACTCGCCCCCTAGGGCTCGCCCCTAGGCCTGGTCGAGTGGACCTTTGGTCCACTCGCCCCCTAGGGCCGGGCGAGTGGACCGAAGGTCCACTCGCCCCTAAGCCTGGGCGAGTGGACCTTTGGTCCACTCGTCCCCTAGGGCCAAGCGAGTGGACCGAAGGTCCACACGCCCCTAGGCCTGGGCGAGTGGACCGAAGGTCCACCCCTCCCCTAGGCATTGGCGGAATACGGGGGAGTGGACCGAATCGCCTACCTCCCCCTCCTTTTGCCTTGGGTGGCTTCGAACCTCTTCAGCATAAGGATTCGCCGTGCCACGACAACTTTCACTATTGCGATCACACCTGTGTCGGGTCACACCAGCTCGGCAAATATGAGGGTTGTACACAATCCCCGCTCTTTTCGAGCTTGCCTTAAGCTCGGAAAGAAAGTCCAACCCACCTATTTGACGAGTAGGTGGGACCCTAGAGTGACCCATGAAGGGCCCTGCCAACGGGATGCTCCTGTCGAGTTTTTCAACTGAACCTAACTTGGGGCGGAATGCGAACCTTTCTCCACTTAACAACCCTCCTATGAGCCGAGCTCAACTGGAGGTGGAGAAAGCTCAACACCTTAGGTCGAATTGAACTTGACCTTAGGTGGAGAAAAACTCAACACCTCTAGTCGAGCCGAGCTCGACCTGAGGTGGGAGGCAAGCCTTTCTCCACTTAACAACCTTCCTATGAGCCGAGCTCAACTGGAGGTGGAGAAAGCTCAACACCTTAGATCGAATTGAACTTGACCTTAGGTGGAGAAAAGCTCAACACCTCTAGTCGAGCCGAGCTCGACCTGAGGTGGGAGGCAAACCTTTCTCCACTTACCAACCCTCCTATGAGCCGAGCTCAACTGGAGGTGGAGAAAGCACAACACCTTAGGTCGAGTTGAACTTGACCTTAGGTGGAGAAAAACTCAATACCTCTAGTCAAGCCGAGCTCGACCTGAGGTGGAAGGCAAACCTTTCTCCACTTAACAACCCTCCTATGAGCCGAGCTCAACTGGAGGTGGAGAAAGCTCAACACCTTAGGTCGAATTGAACTTGACCTTAGGTGGAGAAAAACTCAACACCTCTAGTCGAGCCGAGCTCGACCTGAGGTGGGAGGCAAACCTTTCTCCACTTAACAACCCTCCTATGAGCCGAGCTCAACTGGAGGTGGAGAAAGTTCAACACCTTAGGTCGAATTGAACTTGACCTTAGGTGGAGAAAAATCAACATATTCCCACACCCACTGGGGGCGGAGGACCAGTCCGCATCCCAGGTGCTTACCTTCACCTTGAGGTAGAGGAACTCGACCATCTTATCAATGCAACTGAGACAGAGATTGAATCCACGTCTTAGGTGCTTACCTTAACCTAGAGGCAGAGGAACTCCACCATCTTATCAAAGCAACCGAGGCAGAGATCCAATCCATATGTCTTAGGTGCTTACCTTCACCTAGAGGCAGAGGAACTCCACCATCTTATCAAAGCAACTGAGGCAGAGATCCAATCCACGTCTTAAGTGCTTACCTTCACCTAGAGGCAGAGGAACTCCATCATCTTATCAAAGCAATCGAGGCAGAGATCCAATCCACATCTTAGGTGCTTACCTTCACCTAGAGGCAGAGGAACTCCACCATCTTATCAAAGCAACTGAGGCAGAGATCCAATCCACGTCTTAGGTGCTTAGCTTACCTGGAGGCGGAGGAGCTCATCATCTCTCCAAGTCACTTACTCAAGCAGCGAGTCGACCCGATGAGCCTCCCATCTGCCGGCATGACTGAGCCTGGAGAATGGTCTCTAGTCGAGGATCTTACCAAATGGGAGCGGAGTACCCATCCACGTCCTAGTGCTTACCTTCACCTGGAGGAAGAGGAACTCAACACCTTCCCCAAGCCACTTAGTCAAGTAGCGAGTCGACCCGATGAGTCTCCCATCTACCGACATGACTGAGCCCGGAGAATGGTCTCTAGTCGGGGATCTTACCAAATGGGAGAGGAATACCCATCCACGTCCTAGGTGCTTACCTTCACCTGGAAGCAGAGGAACTTAACACCTTCCCCAAGCCACTTAGTCAAGTAGCGAGTCGACCCGATGAGTCTCCCATCTGCCGGCATGATTGAGCCCGGAGAATGGTCTCTAGTCGGGGATCTTACCAAATGGGAGCAGAGTACCCATCCACGTCCTAGGTGCTTACCTTCACCTGGAGGCAGAGGAACTCAACACCTTCCCCGAGGCTTTTCCTAAGGTTCTATCTCTACCTACTTTTCATTCAACATGGGGAGGTTACATATTTATTACAACGTGCCTTCTTGCGCCTACTCGGCCACATGCATCTCGGTCATCTCTTTTATCACCTCCTCCACTTTCTCTGCCTTCTCATTCCTTCTCTTTCTCCTGGTCCTTCCTGCTTCCCTGGTCAACCTGGAGGCAGAAGACTTGCTCCTGGAACCGGTCTGCGCAGCTTCCCAGCGTCTCCCCCTGCTTCTGTTGAATCAAGAACAGGGACTCGGGCCCCTTCCTCCCCTTCTTCGAGGTGGAGAACCTTAACAAGAAACTCTGACGCAGGTCCTTGAAGCTGTGGATGGTACCTGATGGGAGCTGGTGGAACCAGTCTTTTGCCTCTCCCTTAAAAGTGATGGCGAAGAGCCTGCACTTGGAGGCGTCTGTCATCTGCCTGACCGAGACCATGTTTTCAAACCACTGGAGGTGCTGAATAGGGTCATCCTTCCCTGCATAGTAAGACATGTCAGGCTTGCTGAACCCGTCGGGAACAGGAGCTGAGATGATCAGCTCGCAGAAGGGACTTCCCCATCTGCCCTGGCGAGTCGAAGGCGTTCTCTCCATCTCTCCACCGGGGTAGCCGGTCCTGGGAGAGCCGTTGAAGAGCCCTCTTGCTTGGAGACCCGAGCCCTCCCCTGTGGCTAGCTCCTTCCCTTACCGACGTGCATGCCCCGTCTCTATCGGAGATGGCAAGGCGAGCACAGGTGCGGGTGGTGTCGAGCACTCGCCGCGAGGGGGAGTGTGACCCGCAAGACTTCCTGGATTGCCTTCCTGAACTCCTCGAAGTCACCTTTCTTCACGCACTCGCCGGCAGGGGTGAGTCCCCCAGCTCATCGCTTCTAGCTGTTAAGTAGTATTTTTATATCTTTTTAATAGAATTTTTTGTAAATATTTAATATGTATTCTTCTTTTTTATGTCAATTTTAGGTCATAATTAGTTATTTTATAATTTTGTCTCTAACTTAGCTTAATTTTAATATTTGCAGAATTTTGGGACAAATTGGAACAATTGACAAGTACACGCCCTTAGTCACGCCCGTGACCAAGGGCGTGTAACCTAAAGATCTGCGTTCGACGATGGTCGAGCTGAGTTCGACGAATCCACCGCAAGTCACGCCCCAGGTCACTCCCGTGACCCCAAGTCACGCCCGTGACAAAGGGCGTGTAAACATAGAATCTTCCCAGCGGGCCGCCGTCGAGACGTGGAGATGCTGTTGAAGAGTTGACCCAAGTCACGCCCGTGACCAAAGTGTCACGCCCGTGACTTCCCGCGTGATCCCTGCCCCCTGCCGCGCCGAATTCAAGCCCACGCTGCATTAATTGAAGCCGCACAGGTACACGCCCATGACCCGAAATGTCACGCCCGTGACTTTCCCGCGTGATCCCTGCACGTCGCCGAGTCGCAAGCCAGCCCAAGCTGCATTTAATGAAGCCGCCCAGGTACACGCCCGTGACCAAAGTTACACGGGCGTGTAATGTCTGATTTTCTGCCGCCGTCATGCAAAGTCCACGCCACTACCAGATCCACTGTCAGCAATGTTTACACGCCCTACATCACGCCCGTGACCGAGGGCGTGTAACTCGAAAATTTCTGCTATAAATTCAGAGGCTCTCCTTGAGTCCAGGGTTGAGAATTTTGGAGTGGGGGAGGTGCTGCTAGAGCTGTTAGTGAGTTTTTCAAGTTCATGTTCATGTTTTTCTTAAGCTTTCATGTTCTCTCTTTTCCTTTCATGCAATGTTTTAATGTAACTTTCATGTACTAGTTTCTCTTAAGCTTGTAATCTTATTTTTCCCTTGCTTTGTACTCTTTAATTAAGGCTTGCAATCATTTTGATTTTCAATAAAATTAAGTTTTCTCTCTTTCATGTTTTCTTTCTCTTTAGCATTTTTTCTTTCATGCAATGGTAACTTTTCTTCCCTCTCATGCAATGTTTGATCTCTTCATTTAGCTTGTTTTTTGTCTTTTTTTAGTTAAGCAAAGCAAACCTCAAATTTGCGTCGATAAGATAATGGTGACTTTCCTCGAAGTAGAAGTAATCAACGCGCCCCATGGAATACGACCTTGATATTCCTAAATATCCTATACTATAGACGATAAGGTACACTTGCCTTAATCGGATATAGTTTTGGAGAAAATCTTCAACCCTTCATTTAATTTCAAAGCAAGAAATTTCTATATCATGTTTTTGGCGTCGTTGCCGGGGATTTTGCGTAGATATTTTGAAAAGAGGATAGCTATTAATTTTATCATGCTTCTTTTTATTTTATTTTGTTTTTTCTAAATTTCAAAAAAGAAAAAAAAAATTAGTTTTTCATTTTCCTTTCTTCTCTTTTTAGTGTATGACCCGAGGTAGCACTTCGATTATTCCTTTTGATCCGGAGATCGAGCGAACCTTTTTGAGGCACCGCCGTTCTCGTGATCAGGAAAATCAAGTAGAATCTGAAGAGTCGATCGGGGACACTAACGCAGCGAATATGGATCATAATCTTAATCCTCCTAATCTTAACGAGCCAAATCCTAATGAGGACGCGCAACGGACCATGTCCTATTATGTGTGGCCGAATTTGGAAGGCACGCAGTCGAGTATTGTTCGTCCCACGGTGGCGAACAATAATTTTGAGATCAAGTCCAGCATCATACAAATGGTGCAACAATCGGTGACCTTCTATGGTCAACCGGACGAGGATCCTAATTCGCATATTTCTTACTTTCTTGAAATTTGCGATACTTTTGAAATCAATGGTGTCACCGATGACGCCATTCGATTACGTCTTTTTCCTTTTTCTTTGCGGTCTAAGGCCAAGCAGTGGCTGGGCTCCCTACCTAGGGGATCCATCACTACATGGGCTGAAATGGCGGAAAAATTTCTAAATAAATATTTTCCGCCTTCAAAGACCGCTAAATTGCGCACGGATATTGCGTCGTTCATGTAAATCGACTCGGAGACTCTCTATGACACATGGGAGTGCTTCAAGGAGCTTTTGCGTCGATGCCCTCACCACGCACTTGTCACTTGGCAACAAGTGCAAATATTTTATAATGGTTTAAATCTCCAAACGGGGCAAATGATTGATGCGGCCGCCGGGGAAACATTAAATAACAAAACCGCGCGTCAGCTCCGCAAGCTTCTCTTTCAGCTCCACACGCTTCTATTTTAAATCCGCGCGCTCCTATTTCTAATATTCCGTATCCATCTAAATTTAAAAATGAGTGCGCAGAAAAAAATTATAAAAAAAATTTAGATGTTTTAAAACAAATCCATATTAATGTACCTTTCTGCGAGGCTCTCTCAAATGCCTAAATATGCGAAATATCTTAAGGAGTTGCTCTCCAATAAGAAAAAGTTAGAAGATATTTCGCATATTTCTTTAAACGCGGAATGCTCCGCGGTTGTACTCAACAAATTGCCAAAAAAAAACAAATGACCCGAGACGGTTTTCCATCCCATGTCTATTTGGCAATTCGTTAGTAAAACACGCCTTAGCGGATCTTGGAGCAAGCATCAACCTTATGCCGTTTTCTTTGTTCAAAAAGCTAGGTCTAGGAAATCTAAGGCCCACTCGAATGAGTATTCAATTAGCAGATCGTTCTTTAAAATATCCGATAGGAATAGTGGAGGACGTGCTCGTCAAGGTTGACAAATTCATTTTCCCGGTGGATTTTGTCATTCTTGACATCGAAGAGGATGCCGAAGTACCCTTCATACTCGGCCGCCCCTTCCTTGTCACCTCCCGTGCTATTATAGACGTAAGTAACGGAAAGCTCCTCCTACGGGTTGGAGACGATGAAGTTACTTTCGGCATAAATTCCTTGATGCGGAACACATTAGAAAACCACGATTCGTGTTTTTACTTGGAAGAGTGTTGTGAGTTCGATTCATCCCTCGAATTAGTTTCATCGACAAGTAGTGATTCTGAGCCCGTAGAGCTCTTTTATGTTGAAGAAGAAGTTTCTCACCCCACTCCACCCGAACCGTTATTTCTAGAAAAATTGAAAATTAAAACTTCTTATGAAGAACCACCCGAATTAGAGTTAAAACAACTCCCCCCTCACCTTAAATATTTGTTTTTAGAAAAAGAGTCTAAGCTACCCATCATCGTTTCATCCGATCTTAGCAACTCAGAAATTTCTGAGTTGACTATAGTCTTAAGAAAGCACCGCCACGCAATTGCGTGGCAATTATCGGATATTAAGGGTATAAACCCTTCTTTCTGCACTCATAAAATCTTTCTCGAAGAAAATTCCCGCAACTCAGTTCAGCCTCAACGACGACTAAACCCGAACATGAAAGAAGTCGTTAAGGCTGAAGTTATAAAACTTCTGGACGCGGGAATCATCTACCCGATATCAGATAGTACTTGGGTTAGCCCAGTACAAGTCGTGCCAAAGAAAGGTGGCGTCACGGTAGTTGCGAACGAAAATAACGAATTGATCCCAACCCGTACTGTTACGGGTTGGCGGATGTGCATCGACTATCGGAAACTAAATGATGACACCCGTAAGGATCACTTCCCTCTACCATTTATCGACCAAATTTTAGAGCGCCTTTCGGGTCACTCCTACTACTATTTTCTCGATGGTTTGTCGGGATATTTCCAAATCCCGATTTCGCCCGACGACCAAGAGAAAACCACTTTCACTTGTCCCTTTGGCACCTTCGCTTATCGAAGGATGTCATTCGGTCTTTGTAACGCACCAGCTACATTCCAAAGATGTATGTTGGCAAAATTTGACGAGTTAGTAGAGGAGGTGATGGAAGTGTTTATGGACGACTTCTCCGTGTACGGAAACTCATTTAAAAACTATTTAAAAAATCTCGAGCGCGTGTTGCAGCGATGTGAGGAAACAAATTTAGCGCTTAATTGGGAGAAATGTCATTTTATGGTCAAAGAAGGATTAGTCCTTGGCCATAAAATTTCGGGCAAGGGGATCAAGGTCGATAGGGCCAAGATCGAAGTAATTGAAAAACTCCCCCCTCCAACAAACGTAAAAGCTATTAGAAGCTTCCTAGGCCACGCGGGGTTCTATCGGCGTTTTATACAAAATTTTTCCAAAATCACAAAGTCGTTAACCCATCTTCTCGAGAAAGAATCATCTTTTCTTTTTAACGATGAATGTCATTTAGCCTTTCAACTTATCAAAGAGAAACTTATAAACTCCCCGATTCTAGTCGCCCAGATTGGTCGCTCCCTTTTGAAATTATGTGCGACGCGAGTGATATTGCGGTTGGTGCCGTTTTAGGCCAACGGGTGAGTAAGTATTTTCACCCGATCTATTATGCGAGCAAAACACTCACGTCGGCACAAGCAAACTACACCACGACCGAGAAGGAACTTCTAGCAATCGTTTTCGCTTTTGATAAGTTTAGGTCATATATCACGCTTTCCAAAGTTATCGTCTTCACAGATCACTCCGCGCTTAGGTATCTCTTAAGTAAATCGGACGCAAAGCCTCGTCTTTTGCGATGGATCCTCCTCTTGCAGGAGTTTGATTTAGAGATCCGGGATAAAAGGGGAGCCGAAAACTTGGCGGCCGATCACCTTTCTCGATTAGAAAATCCCTCGGATGCATTAATAGAAGCCGACATTAACGATAAATTTCCCGAAGAGCGCCTCCTAGCTCTCGAAAATATTAATTCATCTTCTACCCCCTGGTTTGCGGATTTGGCTAACTATTTAGTAGCCCGGGTCCTGCCAAAAGAATTCTCGAGTCAGCAAAACAAGAAATTCTTTTCTGATTTAAAGAATTATTTTTGGGAGGACCCCTTTTAATTTCGTGTTTGCGTAGACCAGGCGGTGTGAAGATGCGTCTCAAGTGAGGAAGGTTTTAAAATTTTACGTCATTGCCACGAGGGACCCACCGGTGGTCATTATCATTCGAACCGAACCGCGAGGAAGGCGCTGGAGGCGGGCTTTTATTGGCCCACGCTCTTCAAAGATGCTCACACAGTTGTGAGTACTTGCGACAGCTGCCAGCGGTCGGGGAACATCTCTCGCCGGGATGAGATGCCCCAAAATATTTTCTTAGAATGCGAAATTTTCGATCTTTGGGGTATTGATTTTGTTGGTCCTCTCCCTCCCTCGTATTCAAACAAGTATATTCTCGTTGCGGTCGACTACGTGTCGAGGTGGGCGGAAGCGCAAGCTCTCCCCACCAACGATGCGCGAGTTGTCGTTAAGTTCTTAAAAATTTTATTTTCTCGATTTGGCGCGCCGCGCGCTATTGTGAGTGATCGGGGCACCCATTTTTGCAATAGTCAATTTACAAAAATCTTAGCAAAATATGGTGTCACGCACAAACTATCCACTGCATATCACCCACAAACGAGCGGCCAAGTCGAAGTTGTTAATCGAGAATTAAAACGGATTTTAGAAAAAACTGTTTCAATTAATCGGAAGGATTGGGCAATAAAGCTCGATGACGCGCTATGGGTCTATCGAATGGCGTATAAGACCGTTATCGGTTGTACACCGTATCGAATGGTTTATGGCAAGGCTTGCCACCTTCCGGTCGAATTAGAACAACGCGCATTTTGGGCGCTTAAATTTTTAAACCTCGATTCCACTTTAGCGGGCGAACAAAGAAAATTCCAAATGAACGAATTAGATGAGTGGCGAGCGAATGCGTATGAGAGCAATAAATTATATAAGGAGCGAACAATGTTTTATCACGATAAACATATAAAATTTCCGAAAACTTTTTCGCCGGGCGACCTCGTCCTCCTTTATAATTCTCGCCTTCGCCTTTTTCCGGGAAAACTAAAATCCCGATGGTCCGGACCCTTTATTGTTAAAGAGGTTTGGTCCTATGGGACAATATTAATTTCCCACCCGGAAAAAGGTTCCTTCAAAGTTAACGGGCACCGCCTTAAATTATATCTTCCGGGAGAGTTAACTAATGAAAAGAGTGACTCAATTTTACTTCCTCCTATAATATGATCGGCAAGTGGGTCAAGCTACGCGACCTTAAACAAAGCGCTTTTGGGAGGCACCCCAAAGTTATCTTTTTATTATTTTTCTTTTTATTTTAACATGTTTTGTAGGTAACCGCCGCTTCCCCCGCATCTTCATAACCAGGGAAGCCCTTTTAACATGTCCTTCTTTTCTATTTTTATTTTTGTTTTGTCTTGCACTTTATTTTCTCTTACTTCATACTTAGTTTTAAACATTGGGGACAATGTTTAACTTTAAGTATGGGGGTGTAAATAGTTCTTTGTAAATAGTTCTTTTTAAATTAGAAAATTTTCAAAAAAAAAATTATAAAATATATTTTCTTATGTTTTCTTCTTTTTAAGCACTTGTAAAACCCAAAAAACTCAAAAAAAATTTAGAAAATCGAAAATTTAAATTCTCGGAAAGGACGCTCTGGGCTTGAATTCTCATCACAGCCTCTAGTACCTTGCGAGCCCTTCACCGGGTAGACCTCGGGAAGTCTGAGAATTAACAAAAATATTTTAGTTTTTTTTTTAGTTTATGTTTAGTTTTTTTTTTGTATTATTTAGATAATATCAAAAATCCAAAAAAATAATATAAAAAAACAAAAAATATATATATATGAAAAACTTAGAAAGAAAAACCAAAACAAAAATATAATACAAAAATCTTATACCTCTCCTATTTGTTGTTTTTGTTATTTCTTAGAAATCTAGTTGAGAATATTTATAAGCATATTTAGGTTTTTAATTAGCTAAAATTTTGATTATCATAGTTTGTTAATTTTAAATTTGAGATAATCTTGTTTTAAGAATCATCTTATAATTTTAACTTGATTAGAGAACTTATTTAGCATGACTTCTCTTTTTACTTTTAAATGGCTTCATTTTGTAATGAATTTGCTAAACTTCTTTAGATTTCAATTATATTTTCTTCTAACTTTTTAGATCTTAAGAAATTTAATTTTACTAGAATTTGCTCTCAAAATAATTTAAAGCTAGCTAGATTTATTTTCTCTACCCTACCCCTTTGATGGCATAAAAAAAGTATTTTAAAAGATCATATGTCATGGGAATAAGATGATAAAATTTATTATTCCCTAAACATATGCACCCAAAATCATTTAAAAAATTATATGGCATGGAGTAAGAGGATAAAATACATTACTCCTAAACATATACATTTTGGGTTTTTATTAGAAGAGAAAAAAAAGGAGAAAAAAATATTCATGATGAGGATAAATTCCATTTCCTCCATTCAAAAAAATTCTCTTCTTTTGCCAAATTTTATGAAATCCTTAGCCAATTATCATTGTTTTTTAGTTGGAAATTATGGAGAGAGCAATATTTAGTAATTTACTTTTCCTTAAGTTTCTTTTAAGGTAGAGTTCTTATAATTTTAATTTAATTTAGTTTTATAATTTCTACAATTTTGTTAACTAATTAATTTTCTTGAGAAGTCCTTGCCTAAACATTTTTTCCTCTTTTCAAATCATCATCATAATTTAGGACTTAACTCCTCTTTGAATTTACTCTTAACTTAACTTTTGGTTTAAATGAAATTTTAGTTTAAATTAAAAATTTTAAGGATGTCTTATAAATTATGTCTCACACTTTTGCTCTGGAATAGCAAAACCTCAAGTATGGGGATATTTGATAAGTAGTATTTTTAAATCTTTTTAATAGAATTTTTTGTAAATATTTAATATGTATTCTTCTTTTTTATGTCAATTTTAGGTCATAATTAGTTATTTTATAATTTTGTCTCTAACTTAGCTTAATTTTAATATTTGCAGAATTTTGGGATAAATTGGAAAAATTGACAAGTACACGCCCTCAGTCATGCCTGTGACCAAGGGCGTGTAACCTAAAGATCTGCGTTTGACGAAGGTCGAGCTGAGTTCGACGAATCCACCGCAAGTCACGCCCGTGACAAAGGGCGTGTAAACATAGAATCTTCCCAGCGGGACGCCGTCGAGACGTGGAGATGATATCGAAGAGTTGACCCAAGTCACGCCCGTGACCAAAGTGTCACGCCCGTGACTTCCCGCGTGATCCCTGCCCCCTGCCGCGCCGAATTCATGCCCACGCTGCATTAATTGAAGCCGCCCAGGTACACGCCCGTGACCAGAAATGTCACGCCCGTGACTTTCCCGCGTGATCCTTGCACGCCGCCGAGCCGCAAGCCAGCCCATGATGCATTTAATAAAGCCGCTCAGGTACACGTCCGTGACCAAAGTTACACGGGCGTGTAATGTCCGATTTTCTGCCGCCGTCACGCAAAGTCCACGCCACTGCCAGATCCACTGTCAGCAATGTTTACACGCCCTAGGTCACGCCTGTGACCGAGGGCGTGTAACTCGAAAATTTCTGCTATAAATTCAGAGGCTCTCCTTGAGTCCAGGGTTGAGAATTTTGGAGTGGAGGGGTGCTGTTAGAGCAGTTAGTGAGTTTTTCAAGTTCATGTTCATGTTTTTCTTAAGTTTTCATGTTCACTCTTTTCCTTTCATGCAATGTTTTAATGTAACTTTCATGTACTAGTTTCTCTTAAGCTTGTAATCTTATTTTTCCCTTGCTTTGTACTCTTTAATTAAGGCTTGCAATCGTTTTGATTTTCAATAAAATTAAGTTTTCTTTCTTTCATGTTCTCTTTCTCTTTAGCAATTTCTCTTTCATGCAATGGTAACTTTTCTTCCCTCTCATGCAATGTTTGATCTCTTCATTTAGCTTGCTTTTTGTCTTTTTTTAGTTAAGCAAAGCAAACCTCAAATTTTCGTCGATAAGATAATGGTGACTTTCCTCGAAGTAGAAGTAATCAACGCGCCCCGTGGAATACGACCTTGATATTCCTAAATATCCTATACTATAGACGATAAGGTACACTTGCCTTAATCGGATATAGTTTTGGAGAAAATCTTCAACCCTTCATTTAATTTCAAAGCAAGAAATTTCTATATCACCAGCCATGAGACTTGCCCTGAGCTTTCCGAACTAGCTGCGTCCACGCTCACCGCACCATAATGTTGAAACCAGAGAACTGGTCTCGACGTTCGCAAGGGGGATGCAGCTAACTCTTACTAGACCTGAGCGAGACCCTTGACCAGTCACTAAGAACCGAAGAACCTTGCCCTTGGAGAACACCTAAGTCCACAAACGGACCCCTTAAGCTGCAGCGTGGAGGTCCCGCCACATACCCGGAAGCTCACAAGGAACTTCTCCTCCCAAGTCAATGCTGAGCATGGGCACCTTGGAGGGCATTAAGGATCGCCTCACCGTCCACCTTCAATGACAGGGGGAAGGGAGGGGTAGTGCTTGCTCACACGCGAGGGAGGGGGTACCAACATCCCCTCCCAAGGTGTCAATGGGGGTCTATTTATAGACTGCCCAAAATTGGGCTGTGGATAGCCAAAATTCTGCTATCCGCAGCTCAACTACGAACCTGAATGACCAGTATAGGGGGGAGGCGAGTGGAGATGAGACGTCCACTTCCCCCCTTGCCTGAACAGCCCACCTCTCCCTTTGCATAGAGAGCAGACGAGTGGACCGAAGGTCCACTCGCCCGTGGGACTGGGCGAGTGGACCCTTGGTCCACTCGCCCCTCTCCCCTAGGCCTGGGCGAGTGGACCATTGGTCCACTCGCCCCCTAGGGCCGGGCGAGTGGACCGAAGGTCCACTCTCCCCTAGGCCTGGGCAAGGTCCACTCGCCCCCTAGGCCTGGGCGAGGTCCACTCGCCCCCTAGGGCCGGGCGAGTGGACCGAAGGTCCACTCGCCCCTAGGCCTGGGCGAGTGGACCGAAGGTCCACCCCTCCCCTAGGCCTTGGCGGAATGCGGGGGAGTGGACCGAATCGCCTACCTCCCCCTCCTTTTTCCTTGGGTGGCTTCGAACCTCTTCAGCATGTGGATTCGCTGTGTCACGACAACTTTCACTATTGCGATCACACATGTGTCAAGTCACACCAGCTCGGCAAATATGAGGGTTGTACAATATGACTGAGAAGAAACTTCGCATGCTCATCTAAATAGTCTTGCCTATTGATGCTGTCCTGGAGCTTGAGAAGAAACTTCTTGTGATCATCTTCGACAACTCTTAATAGCATCTCAAGCAAGCTTATTCTCTCACGAGGGGTAAAGCTGTTGAAGTCTATATCCTTCAGTTCTCTCTATGCAAAGGTATGAATATCCTCACAATAGGAAGATAACTTCTCGAGCATACCAATGGAATACACATTTCAATATACCTGATTAAAAGCGGAGAAACAACATATACCTGAAAGCCAACAAAAAAACAGAGAACTGAAGTAAGATTTCAATATTTTTCATGTGGAATCGTGGTCATAATAAATCATATGAGTACCAGTGTGATTATCTTCTAAATGCGCCGAACTATACTACTATAATGTGTAACAAGTAAAATATGACAGTACTATAAGATCCTTAAAATGAGTTGTTACACATGAATTAAGGAAATGTATCGATAGACTTGATTTTTGGAATCACTATACCAAGTTTTTAGTGCACTATCAAAAGTCAACGGGCAAAAGAAGATTTATAATCAAGTGCAATTAGCTAACTCTTAATGCGGAAATGATGGAAGCTTCTTTTAATATCAACAATCCAAGATACTACTCTTTCGATTCATTTTTTGTTGTGGAATCTGGGCTGCTAAATGATAAAACAGGTTACATCAGAATCATGTAGAACAATTTGATAAATAAAAAAGTAAATGGGGATCAATCTTTCATTCATCTGCAACCAACATTTTCAATGGAGAAATCAGACTTTGTTTCACAGGCAACTAATCTTCTCTATGGAAAACGAGGTTTTGTTTCAACTAATGTCACTTTTTCTTGACGACCTTTCGCTTTCTTATTCCTTCTGTTTGATACATAGGATGAGAAACACGATTACATAATGCCTATGTCGTTTGAACATAATAAGTACAATTTCTCTATGGAGAACCAGTTTTTTAATTTCAACTAATGTGGCTTTTCCTCGACGGCCTTCCACTTTCTTATTCCTTCTGTTCAACACAACATAGTATGAGAAACAAGATTACGCACCACCATTGTCGTTCGAACATAATAAGTACAATAACAATGATATCTGAGGTATTAGTAGGGATTGCCTATGCATAAGACCAAAACAACAACATTTTCAAATTGAAAATGGTAATATAAAAACACTTTCATACAAAATCTATGTAATAATAACCATTAATATAGTTATTATGCAATAGAATGCCAACAAAAAAATCATTTCTGAAAACAATTGTTACCAACACAAAAGTTTATCTTCGTTAAATGTAGATGACCAAAATGAGCGCAATAGCACTAGATGCTATCTTCTCTTTCTATATGACTACCTTCAAACTTGATCCTCAAAGAAGCAATATCTTCTAAAGCAATCACAATGAGGCTGGGAAATGAACCCAATAGATGAACCCACTAGCTGGTTAATTAGATAATTGGTATAATATCACTAGTAACTAGCAATAAGTAGATCACTATTTGCAAAACTAGACATCAAAGTCTACCAAAATACATTCACAATAACCAAACATTAAAGTCCACAAAAGAAATAATATCTGAATCAACTTGAACATCAAACAATCTTCATGATCCATCATCGACAATGACAAATTGCAACTCCTCATTTGCCTCCCCAACATTGAGAACATTTTGCACTAAATAAATATAAATATATATATATAGTTAGCAAGTAATAGGCATATAATAGTACTCAACAAGCTTATAAAACTTGATTGGCTTTCTCAACAAGCTTATTAAACTTCTTTGCATCTTCATTTGGGCCTTCATGTACTTCATCTTCTTCAACCGCATCTTTAAATGTCCCACACAATAAGCCATCAATATCATCAGATGAGACATCATCATTAGTACCTTGAGCAAGATCCAAACATTTAATCTCTTCCCCATGGTAAATCCAATCTCTGTAGCCATATACAAATCCCTTACTTATCAAATGATCAAACACCATGTCTCTTTTACCCCAAATATCATTGCAACAGATAGAACATGGACATAATATCTCTTCTCCTTCGAAGAACCCTTTACTGAATGCAACATCCAAGAAATAATTAACACCATTAATATAATCTTCACCGTAACGAGGCAAATTAATCCAATCCTTTCTCATCATATTTTGTTTTCCAACCTTGAATAATGACAATACCTAAACAAGATAAATACACATCATTCAAGAACATGTATATAGAATTAGTATTCTTTTAGAATTGTTCATGAATATTAACTTAGCATGGACGCCAAGTAAGTTGAAGTTCAACAAAAACAAAAACAAAAAGAAAAATTAAATTATTGGCCAAGGATAAATTAATTACAACAAGAAAATTAAACATGAAGGGCATGATTCGTAAGATTTTGACAAGAGAAACGAACTTATATAGATCCACAAACAAAAAATTTGATTAAGCACAAACCCTTAATGTCTTGTTTGAAACTTCTAATGTCTAGATGCTTATGAATCATTATAGACAATTTATTGAATACTGATGCTTTTTATTTCTAATGCCATTGAAATTATTATTCAGGTGTGGGAGATCACAGCAAGTAACATCATTATGTTTTCTGCAATTGGAAATGATGGCCCTTTGTATGGAACGATTAATAATCCAGCTGACCAGAGTGGTGTTATTGGAGTTAGTGGTATCGAATTACAATGATCACATTGCATCTTTCTCATCACGCGACACGGGTACTTGGGAAATCCCACATTGGTGCATACGCTTCTCAATTAAGACATTTCTTGTTGAATTGTTTTTCATATTTTGTTTATTCTAGATCTTAGCTTGCAATTCTGTGCAAAACTCTTGTATGGATGCTTGTGCTCAATTTATATAGTAGCATGATTTCACTTCATAGTGGAGAAATTTCTAGTTTGCGAAAATGAGCTAAGTTATTTTGCAATTTTTACAGGTGGGTCTGTACTACATAGTACAGAAATTCACCATTTTGAATTGCTTTTTTTTCTTTCCAGTTTTACCTCTATTATTTCCTCCCAATTTTATCATTATTTGTCACTATTATTTATACTATGTATTACAGAAATCCTCATATTTTGGCGGTAACACCGTTGAACTCATGAAAATCATCATATAAATTTACCACAGAATGGACTGATCTTAACAAGCATAGCATAGATGAAAACTTGATAAAAACTTCAACAACCACGTTTGGATGAAGCGTAGCAGAAAATTGATAAAACTCTGAAGATTCAATGCATTCAACAAGCATAGCATAGATGAAAAAACTCTGTATTTTTACGACCTAAATATTTTAAGATTATTCTGTATTTTTTTTAGGACCAAAAAACTGTGTATTGGCATCGACTAGGACCAAAAAAATATGTATATTAGCATCTACTATTCAACAAGCATAGCAGAAAGCTTGATAAAAAAATACGCTGCAGCAAAAGGAAAATAGTGCAAGCATAGTAGGCATCGACGAGTGAAAACTGAAGATTCGGCAACGAAGCATAGCAAAAAACTCACAGAACAAGCATAGTAGAAAACATAAGATTCAACAACGAAGAAAATCGAGCAAAAAAATACCTTCTGTAGTAGATCGGCGAGAGGTAGATCAGAGAAAAGGGGTTCCGGAAATAGAATAACAGCCACGGTTTGGACGTCGGCGAGAGGTAGATTGGAGTTGCTAGCGGCGGAATAGAGCCTTCAGCGGCGGAGGAATGGCCGTCGGAATCGAATGAATCGAACGGGGACTTGCTGGGGTTATCGGGAGGCGAAATTTTTGGCTCCGCAGTTACGGATTCTTATTCTTATTTATTCTTACGAGTCGAACGGAGGCACCTACGAATCCGCAGTTACGATGGGATTCGCCCCTACTGTCAAGTGCGACAGTGCACGAGCCCCCCGTGCCCGCGCGATAGTTTTCCGCCACCTCAGCGTTCTCCGCCCACCCCAGCGTGCTCCCAATTATGTTTAATGTTTTTCCATTTTTAAAATTTAAAAATCTAAAATTATGTTTTTTATTTTTAAATTTTTTAAAAAATCTGTATATTATAATATATATTGTTATTTATTGTAATTTAAAAAATTATAATATATATAATATATGCATAATATATTATATATATTATGTATATTTTATAAATTTAAATTTAAAAATCTGTATATTTTAAATTTAAATTTATAATATATATATATATTATGTAAATTTAAAAATCTGTATATTTTATATAAATTTTATGTTTTTTGTTACAAAACCGCCCTCCCCCCCCCCCTTGCCGTCTGTTGCCGCCGCCGGAGCCACCACATCCCTGATCGGCGCCCACCGGCGAGGTCGCCGGACCCCGGCGAACCTGCCGGGGTTGGTCCGGCGGCGCTCCGGCAGGGCCACCGGCGGCGGTGGCCCTGACCGTGAGGCCCAGATCTGGGCGGTGGTGACTCCAGCGGCGGCGGCGGACGGCAAGGGGGGCGGGCAAGCTTCCGATCGGGATTTCTTCCGTTTGCCTCTTTTTTGGATTTGCAATTGTGACTATTCGCAGACCTGTTTAATAAGATTTTGGCTATTTGCAGCATAAATTGAACGGTTCCGGAATTATAAAGCCATATCTGGACTGTCCAAATTTTTGGGGGATTTTTGATCTCATGCTATTCGCAAGCCACCATATTTTTTTTTAGAATAGTATAGATTTTGAAATTTAAAGTGACTCTTAAATGTGAGGTTTCGGGTAACTGTAAGTGTAGCGACGGTGAAATACTTCTCCCTTTCTTCTCCATCGGAGCGATTGACGACGAAGAATCCCCGTCGCCGACGACGAAGAATCCCCGTTGCCGACGACGAAGAATCACTGTATGCTAAACCTAGAACGTCCTTCAAACTCGACCTTATTCCTGGTAAATGAGAACTCATTACATTGTTAACTTAGGGTTTTGATTCAGTGGTATGCTTGTGACTTAGATCAAAGATGATTCAATCATTGTCAAAGTCGTCAAAAACCTGAATCATCGATGAACACTGAGGTCCATAGAAATCGAATACGGTTTTCATAGAGATCGAAAATAGTAGCTGATTTATGTAGAGACCTAAGTCGGTGTTCATGGAGATCAAATTTATCTCCATAGCATTTCTAAGTCGGTGTTCATGGAGATCAAATTAATCTCCATAGTTCTCATGTTCACATAATTAAATGTTTTTTACGTTGAAATCTAACCTGAATTTGAGCATTCGTTGATACATTTGCTATACTATTTCATGTTAACATGTTTGCAGGAAAATGGATGTGAAGAAGAAATATCCATCCAAACCTCATATTCTTAGTAGTAGATGCTATTTTTTTTAATATTTGTGCAAGAGCTTGTTCAGTTGTGCCCACCTTGACTGAAAATCAAAAGCATATTTTACAAAATCTTGGAGTTCTACAAATTTTTGAGGCCCATAGAGTACCACGGAATATACCTCTTATCTATGTTTTGATGTCATCGTACGATGCACATAAGAATATATTTTGTATGGGCTTAGTTGCACTTATACTGGGTTTGTAGAATAAAGGGGAAGATGTTAATTATTCAGCAAAGCCCTATGCAGATATTACTAAAAATACTTTGAAGAAACAATTGGCTGACATGGCTTCGAAGGCTACATTTGTAGACCTGAATGCTTTAATTCTACATTTACTATGTAACTTTTTTCCCAGCTAGTGGTGATTGTATTCCTGAAGTGCTGGTAAAGCTATCTGAGCCCTCTGAATTTAGAAGACATAATTGGCCCAAGGCAATCCATTCTCATCTTTCAAATAGCATGAAACAGATTGCAGAGAGGGTGGCTGTCATTGCCAAGGTTCACTTATATGTGCTTCCAAATGAGTCTATTGGTTACATGCATGGGTGTACTCATATTCTTGTTGTAAGTTTGAATTTTTTAATTGACTTTGATTCTTATTATTTTAGTTGTTTAAAATATTTGTTGTTATCCTTCAGATATGATTCTTAGAGCGCACTACAATATGTTCGAAGATGGTTCCTGAAAGAAGGTCTAGGTTGGCGAGATGGTCAGAGAAAACATCATTAAATTTGAAGCATTTAATTCGTGTGTTCCCCAATTTGAGAAGGAATCAGGTATTGGATCATTTTGATAACATCACTACCGAGGAGAATGCTTTATGTTATGTGATCTTTAAGTCACCAACCAAAAAAAGACCTAAGATTTCTAGTCCCTCGATTGAACCAACTAGTGATCCAATATCACCACCCTTAGAAGATTCAACTCCTACAAGCCTTGGTGAATTGATGAAAATGATTTCTGGTCTTCATGAGCTAGTTGCAAAGATTGATAGAAAAGTTGATAACTTGGCATCAAAATTTGATGAGCATGTACGTTCTACTCAACCCTCGCGTGTTTTTACCGTAGTAGATTCTCCCTTGAAACAACATACATCTTCATTTGCCAAAGAAGACGAAGAAGTTGATCCTTACCCTGAAGACTATCCAAGGAAAAATTCATTGACTTAAGAGTAAAGAGATCTCATTCACCACCGCATGAGCTTAACCAAGACTAGATATTATTTGCATTTTAAAGGTCTATTTAATGGTAAATTTTTTAACTTATTATTTTTTTACTATGATTGGTAGAAACCACATTGCCTTCAGATGTTATAATATTATCGGAATTAGAGGATCAATGGATGATTTGTTGAATAATCAATACGTATCTGATTGTCATGTGGATGCTTTTGCTAAAATATTGGAGTTACGTAGAGAATCGGATGAGCTATCATGGCGTAGTTTCATATATGTATCTCCAAATCTATGGGTAAAATCTAGTTACATAATCTCATATTATTATAGTCAGGTTCCATTTTATTTTATATTTCATTTATCTCTTTGCAGTTGCATAAGCATAAGGTGACTGAAGAAGAGAATATGGCTGGTCTAAAAATATATGCTAATAATTTAACAAAGTCTAATATGGAAAAGGCGGCTATGATTTTCATGCCAGTTTGCAAGAATACACATTGGTTTTTTGTGCTGGGAATTATATCGAAATTAAGATGGGTACTACATGATTCATTGTATACTCCAACAAGAAAGACTTATGTAGACAGCCGGTATGTATTGAATTATAATATCATTGTTTATTTGGTACTGTACATATTTTATTTAACTGACAAGGTACTATACAGATTATAATGTCACAAACTATATTGCAGATTGAAATTCTCCAGAGGGCAGCTAGATTCGTGGGGTATGCTAATGCTAATTTTAAGGATTGGAAACTTGTATTGGCAAAGAATATACCGTGACAAGTTAATTATGTGGATTGCGGTGTCTACGTCATAAAGTATATGGAGCACATAGCTCGGAGCAGTACAACAGATTGGAGTAATTGTGTAGATTGGTCAGAGAAGATGCCATTTTTCCGAGCTGAAATAGCATTTGAAATATTTAAGCACTTTAATATTTAATACTTAAATATCGTTCTTTTGTTGACGATTACATAACATTTAGAGTAAAATACTACAAATGTTGCAAGTAATTCAGCACTTGTCCGACTTCATGTACTTCATATGAGGTCTCATCTTTGATGTCCACATTTGTTGCTTGTTTTTTCTCTTTTCTCCCTGCAATTCAAAACATGCATTTTGTTGAGTATAAGTTTACATAAAATTAAAGTACATGCATTTTGTTGAGTATTACTTGGCTTTTCCCAGTGTCCTTTTATACGAGCATTTGAGAGTCCTTTTGGCCGCAAGCAAGGTGGATCTTTGATGGTTGCTTTTTTCCTTGTACTTGAACTAATTGTTGGGTTGCTCTTGTTTAAACAGACTTCGATATAGTTGGAAATCTCGCTCATAGCATCTATAACATATTTTCTCATTTCATTGTTCTTTTCTGTACGTATAGTTAGGTTGTATGTTGAACGACATATGTGATTTCTAAAAGCCAAAGTAGAAGACGAATTGTCGTTGATAGAATAATCATAAGAGTAGATGTTCTTCTTCGCATTTGATGTCCACCTTTTTAAAATATATTTTTTGGGGACACTCTTCAAATTCTTGTGAGTATATACTTTAAGGGCATGGCTGCACAACAACCCAGCAGTTTCAAATTTATAGCATGAATAGTGTATGTCGTACGCGACGCTATCAAACTCCACATTCCATTGTCGATTTTGTTCTGCCTGATTGCACCATCTAATGATATATGTAAACATATTTTCAGCAATTATCCTCCCTTCTTCAACAATTAAACTGAAAGCTCCTGCTTTGAAATCATCATAGAATTTGTTATACATTGATCGCGTTTAAATCTTTGAATGTCTCAAAATTGGACAATTTCAGACATCTAGATACTCCCTTGTTTGCATTTGAAATCCTCCTCTTTCTCTTTGTCACGTGAATTACTAATCATTTTTTCCAGCTGAATAAAACAATCAACTAGCGAGGATGTAGATTTTGTGATGCATGACAAACATTATTAGTGGACTCACTCCTTTGAGTGGACAAAATGCCATGGCTCAAAACCCCTTTATTGAAAGCAGTTGACCATTTTTGCTTAATAATGTATAGGTCATTCAACCACCTATTGTCTTGTAGGTTTCTTTGGACAATCATCTGACTCCAACATTCTTCAAACTCTTCAATTGTATCACACTTACTCAAACATTGGTAAAATAAAGCGCGTATGTTAGACTCAGTATTAAATAAATGAACCTTTGAAGGAGCTTTTTTAGCAATATATCACTGACATAACCGATGTCGGCTCTTACTAAATACTCTCTAAATGGCAACAGCCACAGCTTGATCCTGATCAGTAAAAATTGTCACCGGTTGCTTGCAAGATACAAATTTCAAAAATGTTTCGAATAGTCATACAAATGATTCTATAGTTTCCTCTGATATAAATGCAAAAGCAATAACGATGTTCTACCAATGGTGATTGACTGCAACAAAAGGGGCACATGCAAGATTATATTTGTTCATTCTATAAGTCGTATCGAATATCACAACATCACCAAAACACTCGTAGTCAATTTTTCCAATGCCATCTATCCAAAAGAAATTTGTCAACCTATTTATATCATCAACTTGGACATCAAATGAAAACATATTATCGGAAATTTGTCTTTCTTTAAGTAGTTCTAATAGATTAGCTGCATCCCGGCCATCGATCTTTGATCTTATATGCTTATTAATAAAATTGTATGCATCAGATTTAGTAAATCCCAAATTTTGACAACCACCAACTTCATCGGCAAGAAAACAATAAGCATCAGACGTTCTAATTCCAGCTTCGGCCATTGACTTCAGAATAGTATCACTCTCCATTGCAACATTCCGATGGGACCAGAGTGGGTGTTGCTCATTTTGGGAAGCAAGAGGATGATTATGCTCTTCTACAAATTTAGAAACTGTTAAATTTCTACCTTCTTTGTCGGCTTTGAACACTATAGCTGCTTGATAATTCATTCTAGTTTCTAAATGTCGAAATTTGAAATGTGAAGATGGAACCTTGTCCGGTCTTTTGAGTCCAACCCTTGAGCAATGATATTCACGTAACCGGAGTATGGTTGTGCCAGGCCACACAACTAGATGCTCTCTACGTATGTTAAATCCGACCTTACTGGCGTATGCACAGTACATATTGTAGGCTTCAACTTCGCTATGAACTACTTCAAAGACATGAGCTCCATTTTCCTATGCTTACAATAAAAAAAAATAACTGCATAAATAAAATGTCGTAGCATATCTCTATGGAGATCAATTTTAATTCCATAGAAATCAAATTGATCTCTATTAATATCATATTGATCTCTATGGATATTATTTATAGCAATCAAACTTATTTCTATGAATAATCATGAAGATCATACCTGACCTTGCTAATTTTTCAAATTTTAGGCCACACCAGGGCGAGCCACACTAGGACTAAAAAATTTTGCATGTAGACAAATATCATCATAAAAATAAAACCATACATGATCCTCCATCGACTCCATGGAACAGCTTCTCGTGGGCGAATGTTATGAACTAAAAATGGTAGAGTTCTTGAGCGCCTAAGGATTGGTCCAAGGCAGGAGAACGCTGGAAAAAATGGCAATGACGAAGGAGAAATATTATCCTGCGGAAGAACTGTAGTAAGTAACAGAACGCGCGCTTTTGTTGCTTTTCCGCGCGCAAAATTTCCAACGCATGAAATTAAGCCACGCGTCAACGTATCCGTTCTCCCGGACAGTGATTTCGAAACGGGCAGCGGAGCCAAAAAATTCGCTATCGGGAGAGAAGGAGAACTGGAGGAGCGCGCGATATGCTACCTAGGTCATGGTCAGGCGGATTTAATTATATGTACAAATCAAGTTTGGCTATGTGCAAACCGCGGTTATGTGCAAATCAAAAAAATTTAAGTGCAAACCAATTTTTTAGGTGCAAATCAACTTGAAGCAATAAATAAAAGCCAATTGGAAGTCGCGATCTTCTTCTCCCTTGCGGCGCCGAGAGCTCCCGAGCAGAAAGGAGCGATTAGGGCTGCCGAAAGTTGTCGCGCGGAAAGAATGGGTGAGAGGAGGGATTAGCCTGCTCAATCGGAACAGGCAGATCAAGCACAGGAGACTGAACAATAATTGGAGACCCTACAGAAAAATCATGGCAGCAATCAAAAAGTCATCCTTTCCACTCTGGTTGACTCACTGAAATTCTATGCTTGTTTAACTCCAGATTTTCTGATTCGTCGTCTTCTTCCATGGAATCGAAGTGGTATTCTCTTCCGAGAGGACTGAACATGGCGTAAGCGCCGACGGGTGTGATCAGTCGGAGGTGGTCGGGACGGCCGAGGTCATGGGTGGTGAGGGAGTGGTTGAGGGAATTAGGAGAAAGCCGCAGGGGGGAGGAGTCCTCAGATGGAGCTTGAGGCGGTGTCAAGGGCAGGGGAGCTCAGATGGGGCGAAGGAGAGTACCGGAAAAACCAAGTTGATTAAGGAGAGAGAGAGACAGGCAAATGGCGATTTTAGGAGAGTGAGAGAGGCAAATGGCGATTTTAGGAGAGTGAGAGAGGCAAATGGCAATTTTAGGAGAGAGAGAGAGAGAGGTGCATGATGATTTGAGGAGAGAGAGAGGGGTACATGACGTTTTTTCCCGGAGCGGTTTGCACCTAACAGTTCTTAAGATACAATAAAATAATATTTCATTTTTTTTCTGGTTTGCACGTAGCGAAAACTGGGTTGCACTTAATACCACTCGGATTTTGCGTATATCACACTGACTAAATTTTACGTGTCTTACTCCTATCACCGCACAATTCTCTATCTCGCCGTATATTTTATATTACAAATATGACCGTATATTTTCACAGATCATCTCAGCCTTTAAAATCATGATCATACGACTATATTAATTCTCACACGCGTTGCTAGGTGCGAGAAATGCACCAAAAAATGGCTCATATAACGCGTGTGTTTTACACCGTACCCCCCAAACGATGGAATAACAACTGTGACATTTTAAGACAAACCCACCGTTGCAAAAACACTGCCCCAAATAGGAACAATATTTCAATTTGGAGCCCGGTTGTAACCAGACATATCTAGGACGTTGAGATTTTTTGGGAATGACGTCTGATAAATCCAAAGCGTGGATCTAAAAGCACTTTACACATGGAGCGGCATTATTGGCCCCGATTTTCTCCCTTCTACGGACCGAAAAATCTCCCCCCAAATAAGGCCTAAAACTCCATCTATAATACGTACTTTTTTTGGTATGTGCTCGTACCCAGCTCATCTTCTGCGACTAAACAATTTTTTCCGGAGCCCGGTTGTAACGGGAACATATCCAAGATGTTGAGATTTTTTGGGAATGACGTCCGATAAATCCAAAGCGTTGATCTAAAAAGTGCTTTACAGATGTAGCATCATTATTGGCCCCGAGTTTCTCTCTCCTCTGGACCGAAAAATCTGCACTCAAATAAGGCATAAATCTCTCTGTAATACGTACTTTTTTTTGTATGTGTGTTACTCCCATTTAGAATCACCGTGCCCGATTCTTCATCCCGCCGTATATTTTTGCCCGCACGAATTTTCACGCATGACTTATCTAAGATACAATCAGTGTTTTATACTTCAAATACGACCGTATATTTTCTCAGGTCATCTCAGCCTTTGAAATCATGATCATACGACTGTATTTATTCTCACACGCACGACTAGGTGCGAGAATCGCACCAAAAAAACGGCTCATGTAACACGTGTGTTGTACACAGTACCCCCCCCCCCCCCCCCCCCCCCCCCCCAATTATGGAATAACAATTGTGACATTTTAAGACAATTATCATTGCAAAAACACTGCGCCAAAAAAATTATCGTTGAGATTTTTTGGGAATGACATCCGATAATTTCAAAGCGTTGATCTAAAAGCGCTTTACACATGGCGCGCCATTATTGGCCCCGATTTTCTCTCTCCTCCGGACAGAAAATTCTCCCCCCAAATAAGGCCTAAAACTCCATTTATAATACGTACTTGTTTTGGTATGTGCTCGTACCCAGATCATCTTTCGCGACTAAACAACTTTTTCCGGAGCACGGTTGTAACCGGAACATATCCAGGACGTTGAGATTTTTTGGAAATGACGTCCGATAAATCCAAAGCGTTGATCTAAAAAGCGCTTTACAGATGTAGCGTCATTATTGGCCCCGAGTTTCTCTCTCCTCTGGACCGAAAAATCTTCCCACAAATAAGGCCTAAAACTCTCTTTATAATGCGTACTTTTTTGGTATGTGCGTTACTCCCATCTAGAATCATCGTGCGTGATTCTTCATCCCACCGTATATTTTTGCCAGCACGAATTTTCGCGCATGACTGATCTAAAATACAATCAGTATTTTATACTACAAATACGACCATATATTTTCTCAGGTCATCTCAGCCTTTGAAATCACGATCATACGACTGTATTTATTCTCACACGCACGGCTAGGTGCGAGAATCGCACCAAAAAACCGCTCATGTAACACGTGTGTTTTACACAGTACCCCCCAAATTATGGAATAACAATTGTGATATTTTAAGACAAAATTGTCGTTGCAAAAACACTGCCCCAAATAGGAGAAATTTTTCGGTCCGGAGCCCGGTTGTAACCGGAAAATATCTAGGACGTTGAGATTATGGCATCCGATAATTCCAAAGCGTTGATCTAAAAGCGCTTTACACATGGCCCGCCATTATTGGCCCCGGTTTTCTCTCTCCTCCGGACCGAAAAATCTCCCCCCAAATAAGGCCTAAAACTCCATTTATAATGCGTACTTTTTTGGTATGTGCTCGTACCGAGCTCATCTTCCGCGACTAAATAGCTTTTTCCGGAGCCCGGTTGTAATCAGAACATATCCAGGATGTTGAGATTTTTTTTGGAATGACGCCCGATAAATTCAAAGCATTGATCTAAAAAGTGCTTTACACATGAAGTGTCATTATTGGCCCCGATTTTCTCTCCTCTGGTCCGAAAAATCTGCCCCCAAATAAGGCGTAAAACTCCCTTTATAATAAGTACTTTTTTTGGTATGTGCGCGTACCCAGCTCATTTTCCGCAACTAAATAGCTTTTTCGTGGGGACCCAATGCCAGGTTTCAAAATCCTTCCGATTGAATATAAGTAAGTTTTCTGTATTAGTTTGTCATTATGAGTTTAAATAGAAGATTGTTGCGCTACCAAATTTTCTAACTTCCTGACTAGTCGTGCGCATAAGGCCTGGCAGGCCCAGGCCTGGCTCAGGCCTCCAAGGCCCGAGCTTTTACTAGTCCAGGCCCAGGCCGGTCCCAGACCCTCCTTGCAAAAGAGGGTCTGGAAGGGCATATCGGCCAGGCCGGGCCCGGGCTAAGCCTGGGCCTTGTTAAAACTTAAAATCATGTGCTGACATTAATGTCAGCCATTTCTTTTAAGTTCTTTATTAAACATTAATATTTTATTTTAAAATATAACGTATTTTATTATTATAATAATAAGTTTTACTAAATTTTAAATTAAAAGAAATTAAATTTTTAAGGAAAAAAATATATTTAGCCAAAACACATCTACAATATATTTTGATCAAATATGAAGAAAACGAATTTTTTTATTAATATTATCAAGATTGAAGTATAAGATTTTAAAAACATAAAACTTTTACTTGCATTAATAAGTCCAAAACTAAACATTAAATTAAAATATTACAACTTACAAAATCTTAAATGTCCAAATATTACATTGAAAAATAGCAATAATCAGACTTCGTCGTTTAAATCCAATGTACTTAAGTCTTCTTCAACCTCCGATGAGCTATCTTCGATAGAGGCAGTGTGTTGTTCTCGGTTCTGCGCATCCAAGTAGTTTTTGTAGCAAATGCAAATCTCTAGCGACTCTTTGTTAAGTCGACTCCGACGTTCGTTCAAAATCATGTCACTTAAAGAAAAAAACAGATTCCGAAGCTACTGTACTAGCTTGGATAGTTAGAATATCTCGGGCCATTAAGGCCACAATATGAAACGTATTCGCTTTATTTTCCACCATTCTAATATATTAAAATTTTCAACTTCAAAATCACTCATAAAATCTCTAAAATGTATTTTAGTATATAATCCTAACTCATTTAACGTACTAGATGTTCGCGATTTTTTCTAGACACGATTTCAAAAATGACATTTTTAAAACTATCGGTGGTTTGAGTGTGTGTAATATCTTCTCTCGATCGCGAGCCAAATAATTCATAATAATGATTATAAACATTTGTAAAACATATTAAAATTTGAAACGTAAGTATCTTCATAATCCGACGAATTTAAATCTAAGTGCAAATTATTATTTATTTCATCTAAAAGATTTTCGACGCCTTCTACACCTAATAAAGGATTTAAAGCTGCGGCACATGAAAACATAGGAGGCATTTCTCTATAATATTTTAAAATTTTAGTTTCCATTATTTCAATTACCGGGCGCCACAATATATTTGGTTTAAAATGATTAAATATTCTTGTTATAATTACAAAATTTTCGATAACGAGATAACTAGTAGGATAATACACTCCAGATAAAAATACGGTTGTTCGGTGAAAACATTCTAATAAAAGCATATACTCTTCTATAATTTTCCAATCATTATCGGTTAAATTATGATTTGTTATAGATGAATAAAATTCAATTAGTAGTGTTTTTTGGCGCGCTGCTCTTTTTAACATTTTGTAAGTTAAATTCCATCTAATTGGCATATCGTATTCTGGTTTTAAAAAATTTTGAACTTGGTTTATTACAAATTTTTTAAAATCTTGTCGTCTTTTTTGTGAACTATATATATTGTAGCATAATTTGAATTTTATGAATATAAGATTCCATAAATTTGAAACTATCTTGAACGATTAAATTTAAAATATGGCATACGCAACGAGTATGAAAAAAATACTCCATTTAACATTGGTTTTAAATCTTTTTCAAATTTTTGATTGTTGAGGTGTTATTTGTTGCGTTATCAAAAGAAATATTAATAATTTTATCCTTAAGTTTAAATTCACGGATGCAATTCATAATTACTCGATAAATAGCTTGTCCGGTATGCGGAACCTCAAAAGTAGTAAAGCTAATAATACGTTTGGATAGCTCCCATGATGTAGGATCTATCCAGTGACTTGTGATACAAATATATGAATTTCCTAAATTTAAACCGCTACTCCAAATATCACAAGTTAAGCTCACTTTACTTTCTAAATTTTCAAAATATTTTATTAGATTTTTTTTTCGCTTTAATATATGCTTTATATGCGTCACGCCTAATTGTAGATCTACTAACCTGTTGATACTTTGGTTGGAGAGCCTTGTGAATGTAAGAGGTTTCACGAGCATTGTCGTAGTGGTTGAACGGCAACCCGCGTCCAATGATGTTTTCCATTTGCGCTTCTCTTTGCCGCATCTGGTCGTACATCCAAAGTTGTCCAGTAGCTGACAGTTGAGATTGACTTGATTCTGGAGCTTGTTTAGCAAGACAAGATTTGATGTGTCGCACCAGTGTCGAGTTCCCGCTCGCCGTTAGCAACTTCGAACAATGACGACACCTCGCCTTCACATTGGTGCCGATGCGCACCTTTTCGAAGTGCTCCCAAATTGGAGCACTATGCTTGTGCTCGATAACTTCAGGCACATTAACGGATGACGACGCCATATATTGAACTAAAATTGAAATAGAGTAAAATGAGAGAATGTGTGAGTAACAAACACCCCTCCACCTTCTCATCCATCTATATTTATAGATACAAATTTAATATTTTAAAAATTTATTAAAATTAAAATAATAATTAAAAACATAATTAAAAACATAATTAAAAAAAAAAGAGTCGTTGCTCTAATTTGCTCTAATTAAGAGCCGTTGGGGCCTTGGGCTGGTAAGTCAAGGCCCAACGGCTCTAATTAAGAGTCGTTGCTCTAATTAAGAGCAACGCTCTAATTAAGAGCCGTTAATTGCTCTTAATTAGAGTCGTTGCTTGCCACTTGCCAGCACCTTGCCAGCACCTTGCTGGCAAGTGGCAGGCTAGCTTTCTTGCATGGGCTAGGCCTGGGACCGGGCCTAGCCTAGGCCTGGCCCAGGCCGGGCACCGGGCCAGGCAAATCACAGCATTGAGGGCCTTTTTAGGCCCTCCAGGATCGGCCTGGGCCTAGACCAGACCTGCCCGGGCCCAAGCTTAATTAGGCTTTTACCAGGCTGGGCCAAGGTAGGCTTTCCAGGTCCAGTCTTTCTGTACACCTTTATTCCTGACATATCTCTAAACAATTGTCCAATCAAATCATTTTGAAATATTTACATTGGAATTGAGTAATTCGGTTGGAAAACAATTACTTCACAACGCTTAATCCTACACTATTTAATCAGACTAAGAAAGAAATCATTGTTTTTCCAACCGTGCAAATCGAGGAAGAGACTTATTCAACTTATTGTGCATAGCAAAACTTAAAGTGTGACATAAGGAACATTTCTTAAGTGTTGCAAATTACTATTTACTACGTGTTGCGGATTTTAGGTCAAATCATTTCGGATTTGTAAAATTAGGGTGCAGATATCTCGTTAAACCTCGAAGAGCCTAAGAAAAAATTCTGTTGTGTTCAGTCAAACCCTAGGGGCTAGCATAATGTATAACTCCTAAGTCTATTTTTGCACATTTTAGTGTTTTTAATTTATGAAAATTGTTGGTGCCAAAAATGTCACCAAATTCACATTGCTTGAATGGAAGGGTAGGGATGTTGTTAAGTGGACGGATACTTCGGGTCTGAATGAATAAGCGGATAAGGGTGATGTGGACGTCAAGACTACAAGACTTCTCGCAATGACAACTCTTTGTTGTGGGTGATTTTATTGATTGAATGTTCAGATTACATCGGCCTACATGTTGAAAATAGTAAAAAGAAGCCTGCTGCAGAGAGATCACGGCTCGGGAAGGGTAGTTCGCCTTTACTGTTGTTGCGGACTCAGAAAGGGAGTTCGCCTGGACTTAAGTGTAGAGCTCGCTCACGCAATTGTGAAGAGTCTGCCCAGAATCTATTGTTCCTCGTCCAATTTCTATGGTCTGGATCTGACCCCTATTTAGGAATCTCAGGATACCTGTAAGGGAGGTTGAGCAGTCACTGAAAGCGAGTCCGCGAGGACCTCCGAATGGGAGATCTCACGGCCTTGGGGGTCACTGGAAATGATATCGGGAGGCCCCTCGAATTGGAGGTCTCCCGGCCTCATTGGCCACCGAAAGCAAGTCCGCGAGGATCCCTGAATGGGAGGTCTCGCAGGCTCGACAGCACTAGAAGCGAGTCCACGAGGACCCCGGGATGGGAGGTATCACGACCTCGATGGTCACCAGAAGCGACTCAGCTAAGACCCCCAAATGGGAGGTCTCGCGGCCTTGGCGATTACCAGAAGCAAATTCGCAAGGACCCCTGGATGGAAGGTCTCGCAGCCTCGATGGTCACCGAAAGCAAATCTGCAAGGACCCCCAGATGGGAGGTTTGCGGCCTCGGCGGTCACCCGAAGAAAGTCCGTGAGGACACCCAGATGGAAGGTCTTACGGCATCGGCGGCCACCGAAAGAGAGCTCGCAAGGACCCCCAGATGGGAGGTCGCGTGGCCTCGGCGGTCACCAAAAGCAAATCCGCGAGGAATCCCGGATGAGAGGTCTCGTGGCCTTGGTGGTTACCAGAAGCGAGTCTGCGAGTACCCCCAGATGGGAGGTCTCGTTGCCTCAACATTCACCATAAGTGAGTCCACGAGGACCCCCGGATAAGAGATTTCGCGGCCTCGGTGTTCACCGGAAGCGAGTCCGCAAGGACCCTCCCCCCCCCCCCCCCCCCCCCCCCCCCCCCGAATGGGAGGTCTCACGGCGTCGGTGGTCCCCAAAATAGGGCCCGCGAGGACCCCCAAATGGGAGGTCTTGCAGCCTCCGTGGTAACCGGAAGCGAGTTTGCGAGAACCCCCGGATGGGAGGTCTTGTGGTCTCGGCAGTCACCGGAAGCGAGCCTGCATGGACTCCCGAATGGGAGCTCGCACAAACTTGCTATGGAAAACCACCTAGGATGATGAGGCGCCTGGATCAATCGCTCTGGAGGAAGGGATTGTCGGCATCTGGGTAAACAAAATATTGTGTTGCCATTTTGACGATTAATTAATATTTAATTAATTTATAATTAACCCTTAAGGCCTCAATTGCCTCCACCTCAAAAAACTATGACATGATCTCCAAACCATGTCTCTTCACCTTTGAAACTCTCCCCGGTTCACTTTTCTATAAGAATTTGACCTCAGCTTCTCAAAGATCCTCATATGCCCTCAATAAGCAATTTTGAAGTACTCCCCCCCCCCCCCCAAATGACAAGGCAACAAAGAGAAGCAAAACCGGCCCTATAAGTTTCCTTCCTTTCCCATGGACCAACTTCGACG
Organism: Dactylorhiza incarnata; assembly: GCA_033032865.1. Taxonomy (NCBI): domain Eukaryota; kingdom Viridiplantae; phylum Streptophyta; class Magnoliopsida; order Asparagales; family Orchidaceae; genus Dactylorhiza; species Dactylorhiza incarnata. Next base: position 5,245,805 of record JAWHQI010000130.1, read on the forward strand.
ATCTCATCGCCTCCAACTAGCCCCGTCGAGTCACATTCGACCCCCGAGCATTAGATCCTAGGATTCTAAACCTTCTTGAGTTCTCATCGGCGGTAAAATTCCACCATTATTTCCCTAACTTTTCGGTTTAGGAAGATTGTCTATGAATCCAATGATGGTCGTTGACGACTGATGCTCAAAACTATATCCGCAAAAGACAACGGCAAGTGTACCGCGTCGAAAGTGGTATAGGTTTATAAAAACCAAGGTCGTATTAGACTCGGGGAGGTCGAGTTATTCTACTTTGAAAATCGTTATTATCTTATCAAATATAAATTTGGAGTTGGGGTTGCGTATAGTAAAGATTAGAAATACTAAAGAAATTAATTTGATGGTTTAAAAGTTAGCACCCGATCTTTGAATCACCTCAGAAATAGGGAATATTGAAATGAGAATAAAATGCAATTCTCTTGTTGAAGAGGCTTTGACCGTGGAGGTTCCCAAAGTATGAACACTCCTCTTTCGAGGTTTAGGTTCAACTAAGCTTAAGTGTATCGACCGAACTTTCGTTCTCAAATCGCATCGCCTAAGACTTGCCTTAGATTGTGAACCTCACTATTGGGTTTTACTCCAATCCGGAAGAGTTACGTCGTCCTCTCTCGAGGGTTGCGTTCTACTCCTTTTACCAATGAGCGATCAATTCGTCTCACGAGCCTCTCGGCTAACTAAAGAATGAAAACAAGATGAAGACTATATATTAATGATATAGCCTCATAATAATTTTTTAGATCAAAGGTAAATCGTAGGCGTTCAACAATTAGAGAAAACAATTTCATAAGTTATAACAATATTATCTCATCCTCGGATCATCGCGATCGAGCGCCAAATTAAGAAATTAGCCGCTCATGGAGATAGAGAAATTATTATTATAAAACTGAGAATTATGAAAACGAACGAACAAGGAAGACAAACAACAAACTTTTAAAATAGAATATCAATATTAGTAAAATAGAGATGAACTTTTATTACTAGTGGAGAAAGAAATCACAAGAAATAAAATTATAAGATTTCATGTTTGAGACAGTTCTAATTTGAAAGATGAAAGACGTACAAGATTACAAGAGACCGACTAAAGCGTCGTCCGAAACACAACTTTTCGGAACAAAAAAAACAGAAATGAAAATCTCTAATCTCTAAATCTCTAAATCTCTAAATCTCTAAATAGAAATGAAAAATAATAAACTCCACCAAATGGAAAAATGATAATCACTGCCAAATAAATATCGGGGATCCTAAAAGTTTATTTTTGGGCATTGTTATTAGCACTGCACTTTTGGCTATCCGCAACTATTTAATATCCGCAAACCACTGTTTTTCAAAATGGCTATCCGCAAACTTATTTGTTATCCGCAAACCAATTTGTTTAGAAAATAAAAAATTGAAGTTTTGTAAGCAATATCACTTATTTGCACCGAACTAATGTGCTACTAAAATGGTGAAATACAATCGAGCTTTGGATACAATTGCAATTTCTACTTCATATGTATCAAAATACATGTTGATAATAATGGCATTGGTGTTCATCATTTCACCAACCATCTACAGATTGCAAGATGAATAAGGTTTGTCTTCTGGTTTGTCTTCTGGAATATTGTTGTTGATTACATAAGACATATGCCTTCATATGTTGATGAATAAGGTTTGCAGTCATATACTTAATTAAACAAGGTCTTTCTTCTGGTTTGTTCTTCGTTGGATTTTCTAACCGTGGTGCTCTTCACTGAATATTATTACAGTGGTGCTCTTTCTTCTGGTACAGAAATTCAACCATAATCCAAGGAAACGGATAGAGGGAAATAAAGCAGAGCAATGGAGTGACAAGTACCAAACCGAGCAAGAAGGAAGCGAGGGCGTCGGCGTCGCCGCGTCGGCGAGGGCGTCGGCGTCGCCGCGTCGGCGAGGGCGTCGACGTCGGCGAGGGCGTCGACGTCGGCGAGGGCGTCGGCGTCGGCGAGGGCGTCGGCGTCGGCGAGGGCGTCGGCGTCGGCGAGGGCGTCGGCGAAGGCGATCTTCTACTGGGCATCGATGTCGGCGAGGGCGATCTTCTACTGGGCGTTGGCGAGGCCGTTGGCGTCCGCGTCCGCGTGTGCAAGAAGAGAGGGAGACTTTGGTCGGCGAGTGCGAGAAGGAGGGGCGGCGATTGAGCGTTAAGAGGAGAGAGTGCGGCTAGGCTTTTTTAGAGAACCCTAAAAACAATTTTAATTGGGTGCGAATAGCCAAATGAGTAGTGCGGTTAACAATTGCCTTATTTTTTTCAAATCTCAATCCCCCCTTTCCTCCTTCCAGAGGAGACCCTTTTATAGGTGCTAAAAAAGAATTCATCGGCAGGTACGGGCAGTGGTGGCCGGGTAATGTCAGGCGGAATCTGTGGAGGAGGTGACGTTACTGTTCTAGAAACGGCAGCAGCGGCGGAGGAGGCGTACATGGAGGAGGCTGGAATTTATTTTGGAGTGCCATGTCAGCAGGGACGGGCATTATTCCCGGCGAAACGGCAGCAGCGGGCTCGTGCTATCCGACGTGGCTGCATGACATAGAGAGAGAGGGTTCGGGCGGAGGAGGCTGAAGTGCTGCAGGGTGGTGGACGGAAGCTCCATGCAGAGGTGGTGGACGGGTTGTTGTAGGGTGGTGGCGGAGCTCCATGCAAAGGTGGCTGAGTGTATTGCTGACGTGGAGGAGTGGAGGTGAATTTCTGCAAGGTGGTGGCCGACAGCAGCAGGGTGGTGGCCGGAGCTCGAACGGGTTGGTGCATGAATATATCTATACTATATTAAAAAGAAATATCAATTATGAGTCCATGGGAAGATAAATAGCACATATATATGACAAAGAAAATGAGACATAAACACATCATTTAGTCCGATAAAAAACAGATTCGTTCTTTTTATTCCTTAAAATCCTCGCCCCCCTCGACATCTCCAAAAACTTATAGGTCACACCCGTCCCTCCCTCTCGGCATCCTCTCCACGAAACATATGCACGCCGTTCTCTCCCGTATGCCTCATCGCCGTTCAGGACACAGTCGAGCGCCTCCTCGCCATTCAAGACACCGCCGAGCGCCTCCTCCCCGTTCTCTACATCACGCGACATAAGAACTCCAACTCAGGTATCGCTTCTCTTTCCCCTTTCACTGCTCCACATCGAACATCCATTTCTTTGTGAACCAGAGAACTTATGTGATTCAGCCTACCCTCTTCTCCTACGACTGCTGCTCTGCAAGCACCAACTCTCCCAACTTCTATAGCATTAGCGCCGACCCCAACTTCTACAGCATTTCTGCCGACCCCAACTTCTACAGCATTAGCGTCGTCTCCCCCAACTTCTAAATGTAATTTTATTATCTTTATTCTTCTTCACCCATGGATCTGCGTTCTTCCTCAGATGAAACAGAACAGAACAAAACAACTGCTGATTTCCAAAATTATTTCTCTCATTGCGGGCTTATCTCATTGCATGACTAAATTTTACACTTTCATTTTAACTTAGTTCTGTATAATTATTTAATTATCAGTTTTAAGTTTAGTTTGGTTCAAATTTTTTTTCCTTTGGTTATAACATCTACGGTGCTTTTCAGGATATCTATCTTCATACAAACTGTCTGGCGATTTTGGCAATATGGCTCCTCATGTGATCAGATTATCATCATATGCTTTTGTCTATTGTCAATGGGAATGGGGGTCACTATTCCAATCCCATGCATGCTGAAACCTGTAACCAAGAATTTTGCACCTCTGCTGTTCGTGGAAATGCCAAGCTGAATTCAGCCTGGGGAAATATACGGACGTATAAGTCTTTCTCGGTTAAACATAGGGCTAAATAAAATATATTACAAAGTGAATAAAATATATTACAATGTGTCTTGGACTATGTGAAGTGACAATTATCATGTTCTTCAAAGCTTTTGTCTGTTACTTTGACAAAAAAGATGCATAGTCTTTATCATAAGAACGTGACCTAGGTATGCTTCTTCAAATTTATGTGTTTGGTTGACTTTATTGAATATTTTTTCTTGACATTTTATAGATTAAAAAATCATGCAAACATGTGTAGGGCAATAACAATTTCATGTTTTATAGATCAACTATTTTGTTTTTTAATAGTTGCATTAAACAACCCTACTTTACGTATGTGGTCAAAATTTTCTATGTTTTATCATTTATATTAGTTGTCTGTTAAAACAGATTTTGATAATCTTTGAAAGAGGTTCATTTATTATGAAATATTTTCTGTGAAAAATCTTTCCGCTCTGTGGGTTTCTGATTTATGGAGATGAGTCCAAAACAATGATGTTGATTTGTTATCAATAACTATGTCGCCATTTCTTCATTCTATATCAAGATACGTATGCATACATTGCTTTTTCTGACTTGCTCATAGTATTGTTGTTCAACTTTGAACTTTGAAAATTTTATTTACTGCACCCAATATTGGCAAATTCTTTAATTATTGTTTCCCTCTTAATTCGGTTTGCAAATCCCCTAGATAATATGCTGCTCAACATACTAATAATGAACTTTGTATATTTATTTCCTCTCACACGCACCACCTCTTCTTTCTAAATGCTTAAATTTATGCATTGTCATTTCATCCAAGATTATCTCCAGATAATGCATCAAAAAGAACAATGAACTTTGAAAATTTTATTTACTGCACCCAATATTGACAAATTCTTTAATTATTGTTTCCCTCTTAATTCGGTTTGCAAATCCCCTAGATAATATGCTGCTCAACATACTAATGATGAACTTTGTATATTTTTTTCAAATATATAGAAACTTTCCACACTTTAACTCTTCCAAAACTGGAGCCAAATGTTGGAGCTCCAGGATCTGCTTCACTAATTTCTTTGATCCCAGGTTCCTACGGCCAACCTATGCTATTTCCATCGGCATGCTCTTACCACGGGTATCAAGACGCTGCTTGAAATATCAAAATTCCAATCACAGTTGGGCAACTTCTGCTGTTAATTGCCGGTGATCTACCTTGCAATTAATATTTAACCATTAGTCATTCCAGATATTGATATTGATTATTAATTAGTGTATTACGATTTACGATCATCAAAAATAACATTGATGAGCAGGTAGAGGGAATGTGACTACTGTTAATTGCAGGTGATCTAACTATGCTTGGTTATATTTATATTTTTCCTTAGGTGTTTCAATTTGAAGGCAAAGTTGAAAAATGTTTAACCCGCACTAGACTGGGTGAAGTAATTGTATTACATGCATTTTTCATAATTGCATTCGCAAACACAATAACTCTCCCTCCGCCAAAGAAGTTATGAATTGTACAATTACTAAAACATATGTACAAAAAATTGCGTGAATTAAGAGACATGCAATAGATTGCACCATCTAGCCTAAGGTATCCTATCTAATCTTCTTTATCTACAAATCAGCATAAGCCACTAGCTTCTCGCAATAAAAAGGGCTTATTTTCCTATTTGCTCTGTGTTTTCATTATTTTCATCTTCCAGGCCCACTTTTAATCATATGCTGATGTGAGTGATGAAGCTAATGACAGGATTTGGAGGAGATGCAACATCACATCCTCTACTCTGATCCTCGATACAAAAATTTCTTGGTTTAATACAGGTACGAGAGTTTGGACGATTACTGCATCTATTGTGTATTTAATTCATCTTTAATTGTTTTTAATTTCTATATTATAGGTGTGCTTTGAGGTATTAGTCAAGTAGTGCCTAAGCAAAGCATGATAGATTTTGTGATGAATGCTTACAGGGTTGCTCCGTAGTATTGACCGTTAGATGGTCAAGCGGAGCAAATAGATCTTCATTTACGTTTCTAAATATATTCAATTCTTTTTAAGCCCTATATTATTGGTGTTCTTTGAGGTATTAGACAAGTAGTGGCTAAGCAAAGCACGATAGATTTTGTGATGAATGCTTACAGGGTTGCTCTGTAGTATTGACCGTTAGATGGTCAAGCGGAGCAAATAGATCTTCATTTATATTTTAAATGTATTCAATTCATCTTTTAATTATTTTTAAGTTCTATTATAGGTGTGCTTTGAGTTATTAGTCAAGTATTGTCTAAGCAAAGCACGATAGACAAATTTTGCGCCCACGATGAATTTTGGTCCCACGATGAATGATGTTCTTACGACGAATGATGCTCTCACGACGAATGTTGCACCCAAGGTGAATGTTGTAACCACGACGAATGTTGCAACCACGACGAATATTGCTCCCGCGACGAATGTTGCCCCGACAACGAATGTCACCCCACGACGAATGTCGCCCCAACGAAGAATGCCGCCCCCACGAAGAATGTCGCCCCAACGACGAATTACGCCCCCACGACGAATGTCCCTCCCACGACGAATGCCGCCTCCACGACGAATGTCCCTCCCACGACGAATGCCGCCTCCACGACGAATGTCGCCCTCACGACGAATGTCGCCCCCACGACGAATGTCGCCTTGCATAGGGCCGGAGGCCCGTGCCTGTCACTCGTATATATATATACGTAAATATATAAACATATATATATAGGGGATGTATCATGTGCGGGCTGGCACAGGTGCGGGCGTGCGGGCGACTGTTCTTGGCCGTCCGATTAAGTAGATCAGGCGGAGGCGTTCAGCGATGGCGTGCGGGCTACCCAACAGCTTCGGCTACCCAGCGGCGGCCGGCGAATCCACCTCCCAGCGATGTTCTTGGCCTCCGGCGAGTGGATGCTGGGCGACAGCCCGACCTCCTCCGTCAGCTCCGGCAACAGCCTGAACTCTTCCGTCAGCTCCGGTGAAATATCTAGTTGCCTACCTAAATCACCTAGAGGGGGGTGAATAGGTGATAATTGCGTCTTTTGCGGAAATAAAATCTTGATGATAAAGAACACAGATAAAGCAAAACACAATCACAGACGAAGCAAGAAATTTATAGTGGTTCCCCGTTCTTGGGTACTCCACTTGTCGGCCTCGCCAATCTAGCACCACCGCTAGAATTGACTACTTCACTAAATCTCGGATCAAGAACGACCCTACAGTCTCGGAGTCAAACTCCTACAAACTCAGAGAGAACCTCTCTTACAACTCGGAGAAAACTTCTCCTACAACTCGGAGAACAACCTCTCCTACAACTCGGAGATAACAACTCCTACAATAGATTGAAAAGGGTTTGAACAAAACTAAACCAGATCTGAATAACAGAAGCGTTTTCTTCCTTCTTCTTGAATGGCTTTTGAGAACGATGAGGAAGAACAACGATCCTTCGAATCTGTCTTTGGCAATCCGAAACGATCCAATAGAGATTGTAGAACCTGAGTATGGATCAATCGAACCCTTCTTGAAAGAAATCGACAACTCCAATGAGAAGAACGATCTCCAATCGTAGGCGACGGCGAGCGGCGCTTTTCACGTCCTTTTTGATCGAGAGAAAGATTAGGAAAGGAATAATTAATTTTTAAATCTTAAGAGAGAGGGCCTTTTATAGGAGAAGGTCTAAATAGAATATTTAAGCCTTAAGCTAGAAAAGGAGACACGTCAAACAGACGGAAAACAGAAGTCGGCAAAAATAGATTGAAGGAACGAGAAACAGATTTCTCGAGAGAAAGAAGACTTCTCGAGAAATCACGGCTGGATCTCGGAAAAAGACTTTCAAACAAATTGACAGAGCTTCGCGAGAAAGAAAAGAGGATTTCTCGAGAAGAAGGATCTTCTCGAGAAATAAGATAAAATAAACTTTTCGGAAGAAACAAGAACTTCTCGAGAAATCGAATCAACTTCTCGAGAGGAAAGATTTTCTCGGAAAATATCAGCAAAGAAGGCTTCTCGAGAAAATCAAAGGATTTTCCGAGAGCACTACAGACTTCTCGAGAAATAAAGATAGCTTCTCGAGAAATTTGGATTTCCTTCGAAGACTTAAGCTGAAAAGAACTTCTCGAGAAAATCAAAGGGGTTTTTCGAGAGCTCTTCATATTTCTCGAGAAAAACACTTAGTTTCTCGAGAAATACACTTAGTTTCTCGAGAAATACACTTAGAAGAAATTCTTTAAACTTTTCTCTGAGAATAGCTACACCTCCAAGACCTTAGCTTCCTTTGTCTTGAGCATGAAGTGCATCCCAATAGAGAGATCACATATGAGTCAACACCATATCTCATACAATGAGGAATTACATTGTAAGAGACTGTGCTCATTGACCCACTGTGACCTGACATTGGTTTACACTTAGCAATGTGAACCTGCAAGACAAAACTAGAGAAACATATCAAATACATAAGCAATTCAATCTTGGTTCATAGTTGACTTTCTACAAATCAAGGTTATTGTGGATACAATACCCAACAATCTCCCCCTATTTGTAGAAGTCAGAACCCTTCTTACCAAGATGAATTGCAACAAAATAATACACAACATGATATACAAGGAATTAAATAGAGACAGATAGGAAAGAGCATCAAAAACTAAATCTATATAAGAAATATAATTATCACATCAAAATCAAAACTATATATAGATTTCAGATTGTCTTATGATTTAATGTTCACATAAGCATATGACAATAGAATTTGATGATCTTCAACCTCTGGCATTGTCTCTTCTTTTCTGTTCCTGTCTTTTGAAGTATGCAAAAGGTTTAGGATGGTACTTTGGAGGAGCTGGAGGAGCTGTAGGATCATTGTACTTATTTGTCCTGTAATGTAATCTCCTTTTGGTCTTGCTGGTTTGATAAAGTTTCCATTCAGAAGAGCTGTAATAGTCTTGAACTTGCATTCCATCTTCTTCAACTAATCTGAGTGAATCAAGAATGATAGCCTTTGAAATAGGACTCCAAATCTCTGGATAATTCACAGGATCAGTAGCAGCAGCTTTGCCAGAGCCTGCTGAACTAGATTCAGGAACTGATCTCTTAGCAGAAGGTCCTTCACCATATTTTCTTTTTCTTGAACCTTGCTTAGAAGAAGCAACTTCTACATCAGAAGACACATCTTGTCTTGGAGAGAACTGAGGAGCCTCATGCTGAGGAGGGGGAACAGCAGGGTCAATGCCCAAATCTGGAAAGATCTCACTGTGAAGCCAAGTGGTAGATCTTTGAGTGAAATCTTTGACATCAGCTATCTGCTTCTGGACTCCCTGAGACAGTTGATCAAACTTCTCACTCATATGATTATGAAATGCAAACAGATTCTCATCAATAGAACCTATCAACTTGTCCTCCCCCTTTCTGACTTCTACAGGAAGAGTTTGGAGAACAGATTCTTTAAACAACCCTACTTCATCAACAATTTTAAAACAATGTTCATCAGCCTTATTATACATAGATTCTTGAGTCTTTCTGACTTCAATAATCTGCTCTAACACCTTACCAACACCCTCAATGGTGTGGTCAATAGCTTTTCCACCCTGAATGACAATCCTCTTGAGTTCTTCTGAACTATCTTGGAAGGCTTTCAGCTTTCTATCCATAGCTTTCTCTATATCTGATATCCTGGCATGCACTTCCTTGAAAGATAAATCTATCTTGACACTCTGCCTTTGGAGTAACATTTCAATTTGACCAATCAAGCTAGATTCAGAAAAGAGAGGACTAGGAATAGGAGCTGGCTGGACTGGTTCAGGAATTTCTTCAAGAACAACTGTACTTTTCTCTGGAAGAAAAGACAGATTCACAGTCTCATCTACTTGAACTACAGGCTGTTCCTGTACTTCTGCATTCATTTCCATATAGGACTCTTGCTCCCCCTCAGTATTTGCTGGGGGAGAAGGAATATTGTGAACAGAAACATCATCATCATCATGATGGAATTCATAATCTGCACCTGAACCTGCATTGTGATCACTGGAGTTCTGCTCATCATCAACTACAGTGTGCACATCAGGAGGAGGAATCTCTGATCCTGGAGGAACCTGATCTGATGGAATATTTTCTGATGAAAGAGGAGGAACTAAATCTGCTGCTGGAGGGACATGCTGCTGACCTGGAGATGGAAGATGACTTGGAGATGGAGGAGCTTGATGCTGTGCTGAAGAGTCTGGAGGAGGAGCTGAATGCACATCCTGTTGACCAGAAGGCTCCCCCTGGGAATGACCACCTCCTGAAGGCTTGGTTATCCTGATGTTCCACCTTTTTAGAGTGAACACATCCAACCTTTTCAAGTGATGAATGATAGCCCCTTTGGACATATCAAAAACTTGAGAATCAACCTGATTCAGATAGAGAGTTATAATCCTTGCAAAATTAGGACTAGAAATGCTCTCTTTGATCTTATTGAACATTATATCTGCCCAGCTGCATTTCTTCCCACAGATTACTGCTGTAACTAAATTGAACACATCTACTGAGACATATCCCAGGCTTCCAGTATTTCCCAGCAGCACCTTGGAGATAATGTCCACTAGAAGTTTCCCGACATCATTCATCTGCTGTCTACGAATTGTCTTGGCTGAAGTCAAACCTACATAGCTCACTGCTCTTACCCAATCATTATCATCCAGAGAATCTTCTTCCTCTACTAAAGGCAACTTCAGATGTTTGGAAATAGACTTAGGAGTGATCTTGATTTTGGAATTCCCAATAGTAGATTTCATCTTCAATCCAGTTTTATGAACCTTAACATTAATGAAGAAATCCTCCACCTCTTTAAACAGAACTTTGCATGGCTGCTCTAGAACAAAAGATAAGCCGGCGGCTTCAAGAAGATAAAACAGGTTCTGGAAATCATCTGAGATGGTAACTAGGCCTTCTCGCACTAGCTCGCTTCCCACACCGACCTTGGACTTGGAATGCGGCCCCATGATCGATTGGATTTGAAGAAACGAAAGTGAGAGAGAAAGAAATCGTGAGACAGTCGACTGGATTTTGCGTGAGAGGAAGATGAACCGTCGGCTTTTCCGAGAAGAAGAAGAAGAAACTCGCGTGAAAATTAATTTGTTTCGATTGTCTATTTATAGTTTGGTTTGATGTGACAATTATTTGAGATTTATTTATAGATAAAGAAAATAAAAACGCGCATACCTGACCTTTCGTATCTCGGAAAAATAAAGACTAGAATTCTGAAAATTGAACGCAATTTCTCGAGAGATATACTGATTTCGCGAGAACTATTCTAATTTCGCGAAAAGTATCTTGATTTCTCGAGAGATTCCAGAATTCTGAATTTCTGACTTTGAAAAAGCATTTCTCGAGGGATAACCCATTTCTCGAGAAGTGCAGGTGCATTTTGCGAGAAGTCTTTCATTTCTCGAAAAAGTCTATGTCATTTCTCGAGAAATCCTTTTAAGACTTAGAAATTTTCTACCTCTTTCTTTCTGAAGGACAGATTCCTGCTTTCCATAGATATATAACTTTTAGAAACTTCATTTTTCTTCTTGCTTTAAGCATTACTCTAAGTTGAGCATTCCAAGTTCCGTCTTGAAGAAAGAGAACTTAGTCTCATCCAGCGGCTTTGTGAATATATCTGCAACTTGCTTATCCGTGGGGACATAACTCAAATTGATGTCACCTTTCTCCACATGCTCCCGGATAAAGTGATATCGTAGCTCGATGTGCTTTGTCCGACTGTGAGAGACTGGATTATTTGCGATAGCAATTGCACTGGAAGAGTCGCAAAACATTGGAATATTCTTGATCTTCATATTGTAGTCTTGAAGCTGGTTCCTGATCCATAGAAGTTGTGCGCAACAACTACCTGCAGAAATATATTCTGACTCGGCTGTTGAGATTGCAACACAATTCTGCTTCTTGCTACTCCAGGAAATAAGTTGTCTTCCGAGAAATTGGCATGTTCCGGAAGTGCTTTTCCTGTCATCTCTGCTACCTGCAAAATCTGCATCTGAATAGCCTATTAGTTCGCTATCATTACTTCTTGGGTACCATAAGCAAAGATTTGGTGTGCCCTTAAGATATCTCAAAATTCGCTTTGCAGCTGTATAGTGAGATTCCTTAGAGTTCACCTGATATCTAGCACATACACATGTGGAAAACATTATGTCAGGTCTACTGGCAGTAAGGTAGAGCAAAGAGCCAATTATGCTTCTGTATTTAGTTACATCAAATGGTTTCCCTTTCTCGTCCTTGTTCAGAGACATAACTGAGCTCATTGGAGTCCTCATAGAGGTTGCATTCTCCATTCCAAATTTCTTAATCAACTCCTTGGTGAACTTCGTCTGAGAGATGAAAATTCCATCTTCAGATTGTTTTACTTGAAGTCCTAAGAAATACTTCAGCTCACCCATACTGCTCATTTCAAACTTCCCCTGCATAAGTTTTGAAAACTTCTTGCAAAGGTTGTCATCGGTTGAGCCAAAAATAATGTCATCAACATAGATTTGCACTAGCAAAATCTTACCTTTTACTTCCCTAAGAAATAATGTCTTATCTATCTTTCCTCTTGTGAACTTGTTCTCAAGAAGGAAGTTAGACAGCGTCTCATACCAAGCTCGAGGAGCTTGTTTTAAACCATATAAAGCTTTTTGTAATAAATAAACATGATTGGGATGATCAGGATTAACAAAACCTGGGGGTTGTTCAACGTATACTTCCTCTTTAATGTCTCCGTTTAGGAAAGCGGACTTGACATCCATTTGATATACGGTGAAACCCTTGAATGCAGCAAAGGCTAGAAATAGCCTAATCGCTTCGAGTCTTGCTACCGGTGCATATGTTTGATCGAAGTCGATTCCTTCTTCTTGTCTGTAGCCTTTAGCTACAAGTCTTGCTTTATTCTTGATGATTGTTCCATCTTCATCCAACTTGTTTCTGTACACCCACTTTGTTCCAATTACGTTCTTATCCTTAGGCTTTGGAACAAGTGTCCAGACTTTGCAACGCTTGAATTGGTTTAATTCTTCTTCCATTGCAATAATCCAGTGTGGGTCTTCATTTGCTTCTTGAAATTTCTTTGGTTCTACCTGTGAAAGAAAGCTCAAATGCAAATTTTCGTTAGTAGTACCTCTTCTTGTTCTAATGCCTTCATGAGGATCTCCTATGATTTGATTAATAGGGTGATCCCTCATGTGTCTGAATTCAAGATTCCTCGCATCGCTTGGAACAACGGGAACTACTTCTTCTTCAACTGGAACAAATTCTTCCACTGGAGTTGGCTCTTCATCAAGGTGAATTTCCTCTTCAGTTGAGGTTAGGGGGGGAATCTTGACAAAGGTTTGAGCGTCGTCTTTAACTGGCTTATGCAAGAGTGTATCCTGCAACTTTGAACCTGCAACTTCAATAGAAGAACTAGAAGAGCTGCTTTGAAGCATGCTCGTCTCATCAAATACAACATTAATAGACTCTTCTACAACCAGAGTTTTCTTATTAAAAATACGATAAGCTTTATTATGGCTGCTATAGCCTACGAAAATACCTTCAAAGCTCTTTTCGCTAAACTTAGTCTTGTAATGCTTTCCATTGTTAAGTACAAAGCACTTACTGCCAAAAATTCTGAAATAAGAAATGGTTGGTTTCTTGCCCTTTAAAAGTTCATAAGGAGTCTTTTCATGGTTCTTATTTATGAGTGCTCTGTTTTGCACGTGGCAAGCAGTGTTGACAGCTTCAGCCCAGAAATATTCTGGTAAAGACGAATCACTCAACATAGTTCTGCAAGCCTCAATGAGTGTTCTGTTCTTTCTCTCGGCTACTCCATTTTGTTGTGGAGTCCGGGGAGAGGAAAACTCATGAAAGATACCAAGGTTTTCACAAAAGTCTGTCATTGCTCCAGATTCAAATTCTGTTCCGTGATCACTTCTGATTTTGACCACTGAACAGTTAAATTCATTCTGGGTTTGCTTAACAAAGCTTGTGAAAGTGTCGAAAGTATCTGACTTGTGTTTTAGAAAGAATACTCATGCAAAACGTGAGTAATCATCCACAACAACCAATGTAAAAGACTTACCTCCTAAGCTTCTAATTTGCAACGGACCAAACAAGTCCATATGAAGCAGATATAGACACCTGTTAGAATCTTTGCCAATGATGCTCTTGAAGGTAGCTCTTGTTTGCTTGCCTTTTATGCATGCATGACAAGGTCTATCTTTAACGCACTTAACATTTGGCGCATTGCGCACTAAGTATTGCGAAAATAGTTTATTAATAGTTTTAAAATTTATATGTGCTAGTCTCTTGTGCCATTGATCGACAAGAGATGCACTATCTTTGGCTAATAGACACACTGGTGTAGAAGAAGATAAACAAAGAAAGTTTAAGCAAAAGATATTCTTACAGCGAGTCCCTGATAAAATCGTTTCAGAATTCTCTGCCGACTTTATCAGACACTTATCTTTACGAAAATCGACTATGTATCCTTTATCACAGAGTTGGCTTATACTTATCAGATTATGTTCTAATCCTTCCACATAAGCCACATCGGAAAAAGATACATTTCCATTAGAAATCATACCATAGCCTTTAGTTATTCCTCTGTCTGAACCGCCAAAAATAACTTTTGGACCGTTTGCAACTGGAATGAAGTTTTGCAAAAGGCTTCTTGTCCCGGTCATATGCCGAGAGCATCCACTGTCCAAGTACCAGATAGGATTTTTACTGGCCTTTGGACATACCTGCAAAAACAAATCATTTCGCCTTAGGAGCCCAAACAAATTTGGGTCCTTGGTCCCGTGTCAGTTGAGCACCACGATGAATGTTAACATTGCGAGTGGTCTGCCTTGCAACGTTCACTTGTGGTCTCCTAGTATACGTTGTATTAAACCAACAATCAACGACAAAGTGACCAATTTTACCGCAGCACCAACAGTCGAATCGGTTGTACCTTCTCTTTACACTCTCCTGCTTAACTTTTTGAACGTTAGTTCTTGCAGGAGCAGCCCTTTTTGATGAGGATGCCTCATGGGGGCAACACACACAAGGTGGTATTGCCTTTTTCGGCTTTGGTGCAACAGCATTCACTTTTGGTGCTTTCTTAGCACTCGGACCATGAACAAATGGACCGTACCCTTTCCGATTAATCTCTTGATAGGGTGCTTGAAAAGCACTATCACCAAAGTTTCGGGGAGGAGCCCATTCCTTATGATCATTCACAGATGAAAAAGGAATTGGTCGTGTGAAATGACCATAGGAACTCTCCAAATCATAAGCATTCGTAGAAAATATGACTCTATTGAATGCTACAGGCTCTTGATGAGCTTTCCCTTTTTCTTTGGTAGTAGCTTTCTTAGCAACCAGATCATTCTTCTTAGCAATTGTATTTTTTGAAGAATTGCTAGTGCTAGCTTCATGTCCTATACCGCTTCCTTTAGCGTTAGTGGTAAAAGTACCAATAATTGGCAGAACAGTTTTAGGTTGAGAGAATGTTTCAACCAACTTCTTCTCAGCCGCAAGCTGTTCTTCCAAGACATTTATCGAATGATCTCTCAAGGCAAGAGTCTCTTCCGAGCTTTTGATCTTGTCTTTCAAGGCTTGGACTTCCTCTTTGAGAGAAGAAAGTTCTTCAACTTCTTTTCTCAAGTTAGATTCCACCTCCTTGAGAGCCATGATCTCCTTACCCTGAGTTTTGACAACCTTTCGGCACTTGTCAAAGCTTTGGAGCATTTTGGTATATTGAGACATGAACTCAGATTCATCGTCTGAGAGGTTATCCTTTTGTTCAGCCGAAGCATAATCAGAATCAGATAGGATAGTGTGATCATTTACCTTTCCGGTGTACGGGGGTGCTTCTTCATCATCAGACATAGCCATCAGACCGAAGTAAGCTTCTTCTTCATCACTTGACTCATCGGAGTCACTGTCGCTCAGAGTTTTGGCTTTCTTAGCGACGAAGCTTCTATCTGATTTCTTCTTTCCATGAGTGGATTTCTTGTCTTCTTTTCTTCCACCTTCTTTCTTCTTATAGGGACACTCAGCAATCATGTGCCCTGGCTTATTACAACAGTAGCAAATAATGTCAGAAGAAATATGTTTGTTCTGTTTGGATTTATACCTGTCATTATTACTTGAGCCCTTCCTGTGATATTCGCCATCACGACGAGAATATTTATGATCCGAGGAAGACGGCTTGTTGTTCATGTGCCTCCGTTTGTTCAGCAGTTTCTTAAACTGACGGGAGATTAAAGAGAACTCCCCATCAGACAGTTCGGAACAGGAGGAGCTGGCTTCCGATTCTTCTTCAATATCAGATTCCTTTTCTCTGATCGGTATCACTGCTTTGCTCTTCTTTGAATTCTCTGCCTTCAAAGCTAAGGTTCTTTCTTTGCTTGAAGCTCGATTTACATCCTCTTCAGACTTTCGGATGTTCATTTGTAATTCATGAGATAACAGCTTCCCGAACAGATTTTGAGGTTCTAGACTTGGCAGCTTTCCAAACTCTCTAATAGCAACAATTTTGCTATCCCAGTCTTTCGTTAGGGAGCGCAAGAATTTGTCATTTAGTTCACCGTTTGTGAACTCCCTGTCGTAGTTCCTCAAACCATTGACTATCTTGAAGAATCTTTCGTACGCATCAGCAATGCACTCCTTCTTATTCTGCTTGAACGCCTCGTACTCTTGATTAAGTAGAGACCTTCTATCTTCTCTTACCTCGTCAGTACCTTCCATTAGAACGATTAAGGATGTCCACATTTCTTTGGCTGATTTGCAGTGGATTAAGTTTTGCAACATGGAATCGTCCACTGCACTTGCAATTATGTTTTTAGCCTTCTT
Source organism: Dactylorhiza incarnata (assembly GCA_033032865.1). NCBI lineage: Eukaryota > Viridiplantae > Streptophyta > Magnoliopsida > Asparagales > Orchidaceae > Dactylorhiza > Dactylorhiza incarnata. Next base: position 5,262,455 of record JAWHQI010000130.1, read on the forward strand.
GTCAAGAGCAACAAGAGCTATCTCATCCTTAGTCAAATCCATCATTTTCTTAGGTATCTGAACAGTAGGATTTGTTGACGAAGCAGTCATTGGCACATGGGGACCTTCTTCCACGACTTGAAAGATTCTGGGATCTGCAGCTTCCATATAAAAACGGACTCTTTCCTTCCACATAGGAAAGTTGGCCTTAGTGCAGATGGGCAATTTCAGAGAGGATTCCTTGACTCTATCCATGGCTTGCTAGCAACTAGAAGGATGGATCCTGTTCAAGGTGTTAACCTAGCAACGAACAACCTGCCTCTGATACCAATTGAAATATCTAGTTGCCTACCTAAATCACCTAGAGGGGGGTGAATAGGTGATAATTGCGTCTTTTGCGGAAATAAAATCTTGATGATAAAGAACACAGATAAAGCAAAACACAATCACAGACGAAGCAAGAAATTTATAGTGGTTCCCCGTTCTTGGGTACTCCACTTGCCGGCCTCGCCAATCTAGCACCACCGCTAGAATTGACTACTTCACTAAATCTCGGATCAAGAACGACCCTACAGTCTCGGAGTCAAACTCCTACAAACTCAGAGAGAACCTCTCTTACAACTCGGAGAAAACTTCTCCTACAACTCGGAGAACAACCTCTCCTACAACTCGGAGATAACAACTCCTACAATAGATTGAAAAGGGTTTGAACAAAACTAAACCAGATCTGAATAACAGAAGCGTTTTCTTCCTTCTTCTTGAATGGCTTTTGAGAACGATGAGGAAGAACAACGATCCTTCGAATCTGTCTTTGGCAATCCGAAACGATCCAATAGAGATTGTAGAACCTGAGTATGGATCAATCGAACCCTTCTTGAAAGAAATCGACAACTCCAATGAGAAGAACGATCTCCAATCGTAGGCGACGGCGAGCGGCGCTTTTCACGTCCTTTTTGATCGAGAGAAAGATTAGGAAAGGAATAATTAATTTTTAAATCTTAAGAGAGAGGGCCTTTTATAGGAGAAGGTCTAAATAGAATATTTAAGCCTTAAGCTAGAAAAGGAGACACGTCAAACAGACGGAAAACAGAAGTCGGCAAAAATAGATTGAAGGAACGAGAAACAGATTTCTCGAGAGAAAGAAGACTTCTCGAGAAATCACGGCTGGATCTCGGAAAAAGGCTTTCAAACAAATTGACAGAGCTTCGCGAGAAAGAAAAGAGGATTTCTCGAGAACAAGGATCTTCTCGAGAAATAAGATAAAATAAACTTTTCGGAAGAAACAAGAACTTCTCGAGAAATCGAATCAACTTCTCGAGAGGAAAGATTTTCTCGGAAAATATCAGCAAAGAAGGCTTCTCGAGAAAATCAAAGGATTTTCCGAGAGCACTACAGACTTCTCGAGAAATAAAGATAGCTTCTCGAGAAATTTGGATTTCCTTCGAAGACTTAAGCTGAAAAGAACTTCTCGAGAAAATCAAAGGGGTTTTTCGAGAGCTCTTCATATTTCTCGAGAAAAACACTTAGTTTCTCGAGAAATACACTTAGTTTCTCGAGAAATACACTTAGAAGAAATTCTTTAAACTTTTCTCTGAGAATAGCTACACCTCCAAGACCTTAGCTTCCTTTGTCTTGAGCATGAAGTGCATCCCAATAGAGAGATCACATATGAGTCAACACCATATCTCATACAATGAGGAATTACATTGTAAGAGACTGTGCTCATTGACCCACTGTGACCTGACATTGGTTTACACTTAGCAATGTGAACCTGCAAGACAAAACTAGAGAAACATATCAAATACATAAGCAATTCAATCTTGGTTCATAGTTGACTTTCTACAAATCAAGGTTATTGTGGATACAATACCCAACATCCGGCAACAGCTTCAGCTACCCAGCGGCGGCCGGCGAATCCACCTCCCAGCGATGTTCTTGGCCTCCGGCGAGTGGATGCTGGGCGACAGCCCAACCAGCCCGACCTCCTCCCGACCTCCTCCGTGGCCTCCGGCTACCCACCGGCGGCCGACGAATCCACCTCCGTCAGATCCTCCGACGCTCTGTATATGGGCAATTTTTTTTTACCCAGCGGCGGCTGGCGGCTGCGGGCTCGCCGGCCACCGGCCGCCCTGGATTCGCCGGCGTACTCGCCGGCGAATCCAGGGCGGCCGGTGGCCGGCGAGCCTGCAGCCGCCGGGCGCCGCTGGGTACAAGGCGTGATTCTGCCTAGGCCCGCACGCCCGTATATACTCCCGCCCGTATATGATACATCCCCATATATATATGAATATATATATATATAAACATATATATAAAAAACATATATATATATATATAAACATATATATATATATATATATAAACATATATATATATATAAACATATATATATATAAACATAAACATATGTATATATATATGTAGAGATGTATGACAACTTGCGAGTCATGGACGTGACAGCGGGACTTCGCACATAAATCCCCCCAGGCCTGCCGAATCCCTACAAAAATAGAAAATGTATTAGTTATAACGTACAATATTATTTTTACGAAAATTTATAAAAACAAAGAACAAAATACGATAATTTATTTAAATATCTAATAAGATATTAGCCTAAAATGATGACTAAAATATCAGTCATCAAACACCTCCATACTTGAGCTTTTGCTATTCCAGAGCAAAAGAGTGAGGAAAGAATTACAAGACATCGATATTATTTCTAAATAACTAAAATTTCGTTAAACCAAGAGTAAGTTAAAAGTAAATTCTAGGAATTCAAGAATTAAGTCATAAGTTATGGTGATAATTTAAAAAGAGAAATCTCCTTAGCTATATACTTCTCAAGATGACTATTTAGCAAACGAAATCATAGAAATTTTCAAACAAAATTAGATTGAAATTATAAACACTCTAACATAAAAGAAACTTAAGGAAAAGAGACCTACCAAAATATTGTTCTCTTAATAATTTAGTTTAGGACTAGAAACAATGAAATTGGCTAGGGATGGGTTTAAACGAAATGGCAAAATGAAGAGATACTAAAATAAAGGTGATGAATTTTATCCTCTCACCTTATTTGAATACGAAATTGTATATGTTTAGGAAAATAATGAATTTTATCCTCTTATTTTCCATGTCATATAATCTTTTAAAATTTCTCTTCAAATAAAAACCCAAAATGTATATGTTTAAAAGTAATGAATTTTATCCTCTTACTTTATGACATATAATCTTTTAAATGATTTTGGGTGCATATGTTTAGGAAATAATGAATTTTATCCTCTTATTTCCATGACATATGATCTTTTTCTACATTTTTTTTATTTGCCAACAAAGGGTGAGGGGGAAGAAATACTTCTAGTTTATAAATTAAACTATTTTGAGAGCAAATTTTTAGTGGAATGAAATTCCCTAAGATCCTATAGTTAAAAGAGAATATAATAAAAATCTAGAAATGTTTAGCCAATTTACCACAAAGTGAAGCTATTTAAAATTAAAAGGAGAAGTAGTGCTAAATAGATTCTCTAATCAAATTAAAAACATAAAATGTTTCTTAAAATTAAATTACTTCAAATTTAAGTTTAACAAATTCTGATAAAACAAAATATTAGCTAAATTAAAAATGTAAGAATACTTATAATCAAACCTCAAACTAAATTTCTAGAAAAATAAAAACAACAAGGCTAGACGTATTTATTATTATTTTTTATAAATATTATTTTTTTGACTTCCCGGGGGCTACCCGGTGAAGGGTTCGCAAGGTACTAGGAGCTGTGATGGGAGTTCAAGCCCAAAGCACCCTTTCCAAGAAATTAGATTTTTATTAAATTATAAAAAAAAATCTTTTTTTTTTCAAATAAAAATACAGTGGACGCAAAGCTACACCCCCATACTTAAAATTAAACATTGTCCCCAATGTTTAAAATTAAGTATGAAGAATACTTGAAAGAAAATAAACTTTAAAAGAAAAATACATTAAATTAAAGATAAGCAATGAGTGCCTCCCAAGAGCGCTTTCTTTTTTCCGTCTTTAAGCTAGACGGTTAGTGTTAGGAAAACGGAAATTGAAAAGAGAAGTGGACAGGCAGCTCCCCTAATTCACGCGTAGGTGAATGTGCCGAAGTCGGTTGCTCGGCTACTCCTCTGCTTAAAATGCGATTCTTCGTTTGTCCTTGAAATTGAAAATGTAAATCTGAATCATCTATACACACCTGAGGTGATTCAAATTTTTGAAAATGAGATGCATATGGGTCATCAAAAATTTGTGGTGGCAACGGCTCATCTTCAACCTGAAAGTTATTATTATAAAAAGAATCACGAATAAGCGCGTCAGAAAATTTTTTGCAAGGAGGAGGTTCTTGCGAAAATAAATGATCAAGCTCCGGTTGTTCAATTTCTAAAACAAAATTGTTATTAGAAAATTCAATTGGGGTACTAAAATAAATATTTTCATAAATTTTATTTTCAAAATAAATAGGTAGAGATTGCGAGAATTCAAGAAAAATAGGAGTGGAATCGGGAATAGTAGGAGAACAAATGTGTTCACCTTCTAGTTCGTTAGTTGTACCCATATTATAAAAAAAATCTTGAAAAGATAAAATTTCATGATCTTCTAGGAGAGGAGCAATGGGAGTACATGAAGAATCATGCACCTCCATTGATGAATTAGGCGGTGAAGATTGATCAATAAAAGAGTAATTTTGATTGTCCTCATCAAAATTTTGGGAGTCGAAATTGAAGGAATATGACGTGAACTCCTCAAAATTAGATTGGAGCATTGCGGTTTCAATGTAAACGAATTAAAATCAGGATCAAAAGAGTTTTCTTCGTTGCTCCGTAAACTATCCGGGTGGCCTTGCCACCATGAATAATCTATATCGGAGTAGGAAGAAATTGCATTATTGTCATATTCTATTGAAGAATTATTTCCGAGATCTTGATGTAATAAATTTTTTTGATCTTCAGTGCGAGATACGATGGGAGTACATGAAGAATCATGCACCTCCATTGTTGAATTAGGCATCGAAGATTGAACATTAAAACTAGGATTTTGAATGCTCTCATCAAAATTTTGGGAGTCGAAATTGAATGTATAGGGTATGACCTCCTCAAAATTAGATGTGGAACATTGTGGTTCTAAAATGGACGAATGAAAATTAGGATCAAATGAATTTTCTTCATTGCGCCGTAAATTATCCGGGTGATCTTGCCACCATGAATAATTTGTATCAGAGTACGAAGAAATTTCATTAAAATCATATCCCATCGAAGAATAATTTTGATTATAAAAATTTTGAGAATAAAAATAATAACATTCGTCACTAAGATGACCATTATAACCACAAAAATTACATAAGGAATTTTGCCTTCTTGCCGCTTCCAAAATATTAAGATTGTAACTAAGCTTGGCAAGAACATTGGCCAACGACATGTTTAATGAAATTGAACAACCTTTATTTGAATGAGTGGAGTTTGAGAAAATAAATAGAGATGAGGAAAAAAATTTAAAATAGAAGTGGGGATGGTGAGAAAGAAAAGAAAGGAAGATAAAAATTTTTAGGCGATTTAGATTAGTCCTGGACTTCCCAAGGTCAACCCGGTGAAGGGCTCGCAAGGTACTAGAGGCTGTGATGGGAATTCAAGCCCAAAGCGTCTTTTCCAGGAATTTAGATTACGCCTTTTAAGATTTTTTTTTTTTTAAAAATTTAAGAGAAAGAGGGTGAGAAGAAAGAGAACGATAAAATTAATAACTATTTCTTTTTCAAATTATCGACCAAGTTCCCCGGCAACGTCGCCAAAAACTTGATGCGCAAAACTATATCCGCAAAAGACAACGACAAGTGTACCGCGTCGAAAGTGGTATAGGTTTATAAAAACCAAGGCAGTCGTATTAGACTCGGGGAGGTCGAGTAATTCTACTTTGAAAATCGTTATTATCTTATCAAATATAAATTTGGAGTTGGGGTTGCGAATAGTAAAGATTAGAAATACTAAAGAAATTAATTTGATGGTTTAAAAGTTAGCACCCGATCTTTGAATCACCTCGGAAATAGGGAATATTGAAATGAGAATAAAATGCAATTCTCTTGTTGAAGAGGCTTTGACCGTGGAGGTTCCCAAAGTATGAACACTCCTCTTTCGAGGTTTAGGTTCAACTAAGCTTAGGTGTATCGACCGAACTTTCATTCTCAAATCGCATCGCCTAAGACTTGCCTTAGGTTGTGAACCTCACTATTGGGTTTTACTCCAATCCGGAAGAGTTACGTCCTCCTCTCTCGAGGGTTGCGTTCTACTCCTTTTACCAATGAGCGATCAATTCGTCTCACGAGCCTCTCGGCTAACTAAAGAACGAAAACAAGATGAAGACTATGTATTAATGATATAGCCTCAAAATAATTTTTTAGATCAAAGATAAATCGTAGGCGTTCAACAATTAGAGAAAAAGCAATTTCATAAGATATAACAATATTATCTCATCCTCGGATCATCGCGATCGAGCGCCAAATTAAGAAATTAGCCGCTCATGGAGATAGAGAAATTATTATTATAAAATTGAGAATTATGAAAACGAACGAACAAGGAAGACAAACAACAAACTTTTAAAATAGAATATCAATATTAGTAAAATAGAGATGAACTTTTATTACTAGTGGAGAAAGAAATCACAAGAAATAAAATTATAAGATTTCATGTTTGAGACAGTTCTAATTTGAAAGACGAAAGACGTACAAGATTACAAGAGACCGACTAAAGCGTCGTCCGAAACATAACCTTTCGAAACAAAAAAAACAGAAATGAAAATCTCTAATCTCTAAATCTCTAAATAGAAATGAAAAATAATAAACTCCACCAAATGAAAAAAATGATAATCACTGCCAAATAAATATCGGGGATCCTAAAAGTTTATTTTTTCAAATCTCAATCCCCCTTTCCTCCTTCCCGAGGAGACCCTTTTATAGGTGCTAAAAAAGAATTCATCGGCAGGTACGGGCAGTGGTGGCCGGGTAATGTCAGGCGGAATCTGTGGAGGAGGTGGCGTTACTGTTCTAGAAACGGCAGCAGCGGCGGAGGAGGCGTACATGGAGGAGGCTGCAATTTATTTTGGAGTGCCATGTCAGCAGGGACGGGCATTATTTCCGGCGAAACGGCAGCAGTAGGGTGGTGGCCGGAGCTCGGACGGGTTGCTGCATGAATATATATATACGTAAATATATAAACATATATATATATATATATATATATAAACATATATATATAAACATATATATATATAAACATATATATAAAAAACATATATATAAACATATATATATATATATAAACATATATATATATATATAAACATATATATATATAAACATATATATATATAAACATATATATATATATATAAACATATATATATAAACATATATATATATATAAACATAAACATATGTATATATACATATGTAGAGATGTATGACAACTTGCGAGTCATGGACGTGACAGCGGGACTTCGCACATAAATCCCCCCAGCCTGCCGAAACCCTAAAAAAATAGAAAATGTATTAGTTATAACGTACAATATTATTTTTACGAAAATTTATAAAAACAAAGAACAAAATACGATAATTTATTTAAATATCTAATAAGATATTAGCCTAAAATGATGACTAAAATATCAGTCATCAACGACTCCAGCGATGACCGGAAGTCGACGACTCCAATTGTGTCATTGGATCTAGGCGCACTCACCAGAGGTGTCACCTCCGACTACCGCCAATCTGTTGGTAGTATGTGGTGAGATGTCCCTTGGGTGGAGGAGGAAATTTTCATGTATGGGGTGATATACTTCCTAAGTTACAAGAACATGATTGCAAATTTGTGGCAATAACGTTATCAAAAAACCTTAGACATGATAAATTGTAGTAGACATACTTTAGTTTTTATAGGATTGTTCTCAGAATTATTTGGTGGCCAGTGGCCACCGATCTCTAAATTTGTCATACAAAAAACCTTTGGCCATAGGCGTGGGGAAACCGGGCCCCTTTGAAAGGGGGCCTTGAAGGGCTCGACAATCGAGCTTTGATTGGGACTAGGCCGGGCTTTTTGTTTTATATTAAATTTTAATTAATTAAAAAAAATGACAAAATTAGGAACAAATTTTGCAAATGGAAAAATAAATATGACTTTATTAATTCAAACTGAAATTACAAATTATTAATTTAAACATAATAATATTTAAAATTTACAAATACAAAATATTAAAATTCAAACAACAATTACAAAATATTAAATTACAAATACTGAAAATTACATAACTTTTTAAAATTTTAGTCTTCTTAGTCAATATTCAATGCACTCGTGTCTTCGTCAAACTCCAAGACGCTCGTTTTAACTTGCGAAATTTATTACGATCGTTTCATTGTGAGAGATAATCAATGCGAGCAAATAAAATGTTGGAGAAGTGAAAATTCGCACGTAAATGCATGTGTAAGCATAAGTGTGCAACGAGTGTAAATTGTAAACCTCAGTAGACATAGATTTTAAGGATAAAAAAAAGAAGGCCAAACGGCCTTTGGCGTATTTTTTTTCATATTTTGTAAGGCCTAGGCCTAGCCTAGGACCTAGGCTAGGTCAAGCTAGGGCCTCGGTAGCTAGGCATGTTGCTAGTGCTGCAGGCGATAACAAAGCAATTAATTTCTTCGCCAAATTCGGGCCAGGCCCTGGCCTTGACCAGGCTAGGCACCAGACTGATTGATACCTGGCGCTATACCCGGGCCCGGTTGTAGACCGAACCTGTAGCAAAAAATGGGGGCATAGTATGACCTCCTAGGTCCGACCTAGGCCCGAGCCTAACCAGACACGGGCCTGACCTGGGTAGACCAGGGTTGGGCTTTCAGGCTCAGGCTAAATTTGTGTTGGTGTTTCCAAGGTGATCTGGAAGTGATCAAGCATTTAGTCTCACTGCCAACGCGATATGAGTCTATGGGGTCACACACAAGAGTGTTTGGAGAAGTTGGAGTAAGAATTGTGTTGGTCTTACTCATATTGGATATGAGTGAAGGACCAATCCTACAACTTATTGGAGTTGGGTCGAGTCAACTGAATGCTCCATAGGTATTGTTAATATTGTATGGAGCGTGTTGGCAAGTTTTCGAGATGAGTCGTCGAGAATGTCTCGACGACTCTTACCTCAGTTTGTCCAATGTATGAATCCATATTGACTCGACGAATCCATGTTGACTCGACGAATCCATGTTGATTCGACGAATCCATGTTGACTCAACGAATCCATGTTGATTCGACGAATCCAGGTTGACTCGATTAACCCGACAAATTCATGGCTCGACGAATTCTGTGTTTACTCGACGAATTCACGATCACTCGACGAATTCTGTTTACTCCATTTCTGGTCGTGGGTGTGCAGATAGCTTTTCTCTCTCACAGGGGTATAAATAGATCCTGATTTTATGCCATAAGTGTGATACTTTTCTTTTGCAATTCTAAGAGAGACGAAAGGGTTCTGGGAAGAGTTTCGACCGGTCGATCCCGCCGCCGCCGCCGCCTCTCCCTATCATCGGACCTAGCAGTCCATGGGAGACGAAGAGGGCTCTTCTTCTCCGACCTAGTTCTTGTGCGACAAGAAGCTATGGTTCTTCAACGCTCGTGTGGACTCCCGTAGAGGCGCCGATTGATTTCTGCGCTTGGGACTCAACGACCGTTCTTCGGGATTTCAGTTGTGGAGCACCTTGGTTTAGTATTGACTCAATCCCCTTCAGGTATTGTAATGTGTTGCTTTTTTCTTATTTCTTGATTCATGGAATCATAAGTTCCTTGAACTATTTAGGGTTGTTCTTGTTCTTTTTCACTGCGCATATTTGATATGCTGTCATTTTGAATGATGTATAGAAAACCCAACAGTGGTATCCGAGCGAGGTTGTGATATATTGCGTGTAAATCGGAAATTTAAAAGTGTTCTAAATATCTGGATTTCTTTCTGGGTGTGGGGATTCCGATGAAGTGTTCTAAATTGGAACCCCGCCAGGAACGCATGTGATTGCGTTGCGATTTCATTATTTCAGAAATTGTTTATCCTTTGCAGTAATCGTCCCTCAAAATAGTTTGTGAAACTAAATATCTTAGATTTTGAATCTGACATTGAGAGACGAGCTTGTCTACTACAAAAGTGGAGTTGTTATTCATTGGTCCAATGCATGCAAAAATGGATATTTGGAAGAGTTCTGAATGTTCAGATTTAGCCCTTTCATCAAAGTGTTGATGATTTTCTTCTGTGCACATCCGGGGTGCATTTGGATTGTGAAAGTTGTATTTTAGTTTTATGTTTGTGCACAGTGATTAAGTGTTAATCACGATGAAATGTTCATTGAATGAATCATAAAATCTCTTATCCAATATTAAGTATTCAGATACCTTCTGATGGATGACACTCTTCCTTCCTCAATCGATGAAGTGTGGGCTTGTCAAAGCAAGGTGCATTAATCTATCTTGGCTAGGGCGCGGCGGATAATTATGATATCCCATTATCGACATCGGGTCCAACTTAAATAGGTGACCTCAAAGGTTGAGTGCCTAGAGGCATAGGGTTGGCATACACTGTTGGAACATAGTTCAACCCTATTACTGATTTGGGCTAGGATGTCTATTTCTAGGTATAGGATTTATTTTGACCCATCATGTATAGTATAAGGGTCATAGGCTAAGCCTAGAAGAGATTTGAAGATAAACTAAGACAAGGTGTTCGACGAACTTCGAACACGTTCGACGAATTCAGAATCCGTTCGACGAATTTCAAAGTTCTGTTCGACGAAAGTCTCTTCGTGTTCGACGAACTTCCCAGTTTAAGTTCGACGAACTTTCCCTCTGGTCGACAAACTTTTTCAGAGTTTCTATATTCAGTGACCTCTTCTATTCAGAGTATTATTTTTGGAGTTATCCTCAGGATTCCTTATGAAGGCTGACAGCTGTTCTCACTAAAATATCAGTCAGTTATTGCAGTATTTTCTTTCAAAGATTTTATGACCGTTGGTGCATTAATTAAGGGATGCGTGCATATTATTCTATAAGGCAGATTGCAAGTTTCAAGGAATTTAATATATTAGTATTCCTTTTCTGTCAGAGAAAAATCATTCTTTCTGTCTCATTCCTTTCCAGCCCGGTTGAAAATTTGAAAGAGGATCAACTCTCTCCAGTCCAGAGATTATCTTTGCTATTTATTCTAGAGGAAGACACATATACAGAAAATATACGTAAAGATAATCTTTTGCTACTCAGTTGGGATTGCTCTCAAGAACTCTCTCTGATTTTCTCTGAAGTCTTCATCTTCTCCAGTCGCCTAATCTTAATCTCTAGGAATCATCTGCATCAAATCCTTCTAGAGAACTTTTGCTGGAGATACTCTGAAGATCAAGAAGACCTACACCCTGAGCAGATTTTCTCTCCTGTTTTTTCTTACTCTTATTCACAGGGGGAGATCTGACAATCATTCAACAATCCACTAGTCTTCTCTGTTGTTAGAGTAAAGAGAAGACACCATCATCTTTACATACTTTTATTTTTATAACTGTGTACAGGGTTGTAACTCCCTTTAAAAGTTGATTTTTAGTTTTGAGCACCTGATCAAAAGCTATGTGGTAGTTTTGAGCACCTGATCAAAAGCTCTGTGGTGAAGGCTCACCTGATCAAAAAGGGCCCTAGTGGATTTCCTACCAGGGTGGTAGAAGAGCAGATGTACCCAAGTTGACTGGGAACTACTATAGATCATTGTGTCTTCTGTGTTTGTCTTTATTATTTGTATGTGCTGTGTTTTAGTTTGTGTTTATATCTGTGCTGCACTCACTTACACATATACTTAAATAACTTAAATTGTTCTCTACAAATTTGTTTAGGCTAAGTGAAATTATATTAAAATACTCTATTCACGCCCCTCTAGAGTAATCTTGATCTATCCCCACTTTCAATTGGTATCAAAGCCAGGTTGGTTGTTACAGGCTAACACCTGGACCAACAGATCTGATAGATCTAGACTACTTTAAAGGTTTTCTTTTAGAGCCATGGCACAGAACAAAGAATATTCAAGCACAAGACCTCCTATGTGCAACCTGAACAAGTTTGCACTATGGCAAGCAAGATCAAACTTTACATGAATTCTATTGATGAGGAAATTTTTAATTCTATTTTGACAGAACCTACAACTGCATCAACCTCAACAACAACAGACACAACTGCTGTCCCTCCTCCAGAATGGACAGAAACACAAAAGAAACAGAAAACTGCTGATGCAAAGGCCATGAATATCTTGGCACAAACCATGTCTGATGACATATTTCAGAAGGTGGTTGACTGCACCTCTGCCAAAGAAATTTGGGACTCCCTCACAAGAATGGTAGCAGGATCAGCAGATGAGAGAAAGGATAGAAGATCACATTTGATCTCCCAGTATGAGAATTTCAAAAAGGGAGAATCAGAGACTGTTGCAGAGATGTACAACAGACTCAGCCTCATCATCAATGAGCTGAGAACCCTGGAGAAAGTGATCACAGTCACTGAAATTAATGACAAGATCCTGATGTGCTTCCCCAGCACATGGGACACAAGAATCTGGCCAATTAAAGATGCCAGAGGACTAAGTGAGATTACAACTGAGAATCTCCTTGGGAAGCTCAAATCTTATGAGCAGCTGATAAAGAGCAGAGAAGCAGAAGCCTCTCCATCTTCCTCAAAGAAAGAGAAGAACATTGCCTTTCAGGCAACAGAGGAAGAAGACAAGATTGGTGATCAGGAGATGCTGAGTCTCTTAGCAAAGAGATTTTACAAGATGGCAAGAAAGGACTTTAGAAGAAAGCCCAACAGGCACAATGAAAAGCCAAGGTATGATAAAACTCCATCTAAAGAGATAATATGCTTTGGTTGCAGGAAACCTGGACACTTCCTCACTGAGTGTCCAGAAGCTCACAAGAAAAGTAGGAGAAAAGAGCAGGAACACTCCAGCAAACACTCATCAAAAGGCCACAAGAAAAGAGAAAAAGGCTTTGTTGTTGAAACCTGGAGTGACACTGAGTCTGAGTCATCCTCCAGTTCCAGTGATGAGGAGAAGGAAGCAGAAGACAAGGAATTCTGTATGATGGCAATCAATGCCTCCTCATCAAATGGCAACTCAGATGATGAATCTGAAACTAATGGGGATGAGGTAATTTCCAGTTTTGATTTTCATTCAGAACAGTTTAAAGATGATTTTAAACAGTTGTGTAAAGATATGATTAGATCAGAGAAAGAAATTATTTCTCTGAGAGACAAGTTAGCTAAGATGGATGGAATATCCACTGAAAACATTAAGCTCAAAAATGAGCTAAGGATTTCCAGGGAACAAGTGAGTTCTCTAGAAACACAGCTAACTGAGGCCAAGCAGCTAGAAAATTCTCTAAATGGAAGAAGTCTCAAACTGATGGATATCACAAGCACAGTGAATGCCAGGCTGAATGGCAAACTGGGCTTGGGGGCATCATCTAATCAACCTCTTCTTTTGAAGAAGAATATGTTATCTACTCCAGTAAAATTTGCATCTGAAAAAGGGAAAGAAGCAATACAAGACACAGGAAAAATTCCTGAAACAAATTTTGCTCAAGCAAGTTCGTCGAACGACGATCGACGAAACCAACAGGTTTTGTCGAACACAGATCGACGAAAACCAAGGCCTGAATCTAAGCAAAAAACCTGCTGCAAACAGGGCTCGACGAATGCCACATCGTTCGTCGAACCAGGTCGACGAACACAACAAGGTTCGTCGAACGCCAATTTTAGTAAGGACAGACAACATACATCCTCTTCTAAACTGAAGAATCCCTTTAGTGATTGGATTATCCCTCCTAGAAGATATCACCCTCTAGGTTATCATGGTCAACCTGTTGTCTCATATATTTCTACATTTCAAGGTTACAAGAAGCAACCCAAGGTAACCTGGGTTAAGAACACCTAACCCTTCTTATATTGCAGAAAAAGGATTATTCTACCACAGAGGAACAATGGTACTTGGACAGTGGATGCTCAAGACATATGACAGGAGCAAGAGCCAAATTAATCAACTATAAGGCAAAGGTTGGACCAAGAGTGATTTTTGGAGATTCCAATTGGGGACAAACATAAGGCTATGGATCAGTCCAGATTGGGACAATCACATTTAAAAAGGTAGCCTATGTAAGTGGACTCAAACATAACCTCATCAGCATTGGTCAACTATGTGATGAAGGATATCAAGTATGCTTCAACCAATCTAGATGTATTATCTTTTCTGAAAATAATATTGTTATTTTAGGAAATAGACAAGGTAATGTTTATTTAGTAAATTTTAATTCAGCCAAACCTGAGATCTGCTTGTTTAACCAAGTCAGTAAAAATACTGATTTGTGGCATAGGAGACTAGGTCATGTAAACCATAGGACCCTAGCCAAGTTATCAAAGGACAACCTTGTCAGGGGACTACCTTCTGGATCATATAAGAAGGAAAGCCTTTGCAGGGCATGTCAATTGGGAAAGCAGACTAAGAGCAGCTTTAAGTCACTATCTAAGAGTGATTCTCCTAGGATTTTGTACTTGCTACACTTAGATCTTTTTGGACCCCTTCCCATACACAGTTTGGGAGGTAAATCTTACACTTTAGTCATTGTTGATGACTTCTCTAGATTCAGTTGGGTATTCTTTCTGAGAAGCAAGTCAGATAACTTCAAGGTTCTTACAGACTTTCTCAGGAGCATCAAGATTGAGTATTCTACTCAGATTGCATTGATCAGAAGTGATCATGGCACTGAGCTTGAATCTCTTCTGATGAGAGAATTCTGTGAGAAGGAATGTATCAGGCAATGCTTTTCAGCTCCTAGAACTCCTCAACAAAATGGGGTAGCTGAAAGGAAAAATAGAACACTGATTGAATCTGGAAGAACATTGCTTGCAGATGCTGTTTTGCCCCAATCCTTTTGGGCTGAGGCTGTCAGCACAGCAAACTATGTTTTAAACAGAAGTTTAATTCATAAACAAAAGGGCAAGACACCTTATGAACTGCTTAAAGGGAAGAAGCATAGAGTAAATTACTTTAGGGCTTTTGGCTGTAAGTGCTTCATTCATAATAATGACAAGAAGCACCTAGGAAAATTTGAAGCAAAAGCTTCAGATGGCATTTTTGTTGGTTATTCAGTTACCAGTAAGGCTTACAGAGTATTTAACAAATCTTCTTTTAAAATAGAAGAATCTATTCATGTATCTTTTGATGAAACTAACTTGAGTTGCAAGGAGAGAAATATCTCTACCTCACAAGATGCACAGGTACCAATTCTCTGTGAGAAGTTAGATAATCTAACTCTACAGAAAGAGGATCTAATAAATCCTTCTCTACTACCTAATGAGGACAGTGAAGAAGAATGTCCTATTGCACCAACATTGGGTACAGCAAATATTCCTACAAATCTTGAGGCTGTTAATGCTGAAGTTCAGGAGGACATAGAAATTCCTCATAGAGAAAATGAACAAGCTCAAGGAGAAGTTATTTTCCCTACTGATTATGTCAACATAAGAGATCACCCTAGATCTCAAGTAATTGGTGACATCTCAGTGGGTGTGCAAACAAGAAATCAACTAAATCAAAATAATTTGCACACATGTTTCCCCTCTCAAATTGAACCTCAATCCATCAAAGATGCAGAGCAAGATCCCAACTGGATTACTGCTATGCAAGAGGAATTAAATCAATTTGAAAGGAACAAAGTATGGGAACTTGTTTCAAGACCCAAGAATCATCCAATAATTGGCACTAAATGGGTATTCAGAAATAAATTGGATGCTCAAGGAATCATAGTCAGAAATAAGGCAAGACTAGTGGCTCAAGGATACTGCCAAGAGGAAGGCATAGACTATGACCAGACTTTTGCACCTGTAGCAAGGCTGGAAGCAATTAGAATATTCCTAGCATTTGCTGCATACAAAAGATTCAAGGTATTTCAAATGGATGTTAAGAGTGCCTTTCTAAATGGAGATATCAAAGAAGAAGTATATGTGGAACAACCACCAGGTTTTATTTCTCCAACTCAACCCTCTTATGTTTTTAGATTACATAAAGCTTTGTATGGTCTCAAACAAGCTCCTAGAGCATGGTATGAGACCCTTTCAAACTTTCTTTTGGAAAATAAGTTTTCTATAGGAAAAGTAGACCAGACACTGTTTTTTAGAAATCATAAATCTGAAACCCTATTGGTACAAATATATGTAGATGATATAATATTTGGTTCTACTGACTCTGAGTTATGCAAAAGATTTTCAAATCTAATGCATTCAAAATTTGAAATGAGCAGTATGGGAGAACTGTCTTACTTTCTTGGTTTGCAAGTTAAGCAAACAACAGAAGGCATCTTCATATCCCAATCTAAATATGCTAAAGAGCTTGTTAAAAGATTTGGGATGTCAGATGCCTCCCCCATGAAAACTCCCATGCCTTCAAATGCAGCTGTTGGCACTGATGAATCAGGAAAACCTGTTGATCAGAAAATATATAGAGCCATTGTGGGATCTCTTTTATACTTAACAGCCAGCAGACCAGGTATCATGTTTGCCACATGTATTAGTGCTAGATTTCAGGTAAATCCTAAAGAATCTCACTATATTTTATTAAAAAGGATTTTAAGATATATAAAGGGTTGTCCAGATCTAGGACTCTGGTATCCTACAGAATTAGGATTTGAGTTAACTGGATACTCAGATGCTGATTATGCTGGATGCAGAATAGACAGGAAAAGCACCTCAGGGACTTGTCAGTTCCTTGGAGATAAGCTTGTGTCCTGGTTTTGTAAGAAAGAAACCTCTGTGTCTACATCAACTGCAGAAGCTGAATACATAGCAGCTGGCAGTTGCTGTTCACAAATTTTGTGAATACAGAACCAGCTCCTAGACTATGGTTACAATCTAAATAATTCCAAAATCTTTTGTGATAACACCAGTGCAATATCAATAACACAAAATCCAGTACTCCACAGTAGAACTAAACATATTGAGATCAGACACCACTTTATCAGAGATAATGTGGAGAAGGGAAAAATATGTTTAGACTTCATACCAACTGATTTGCAGAGAGCTGACATCTTCACCAAGCCTTTGGATGAAAAGAAACATCAATTCTTTCTAAATCAGCTTGGAATGATAAATGGGGAGTCAATCTAATTGGCAAAGCTTTCTACCCAACAAAATTTTTCAATATATTAAGGTTCAGAAAATTCATCGAATGCGCTCGACGAACGACATCATTTTCGTCGAACGAGGCCGACAAACTGGTCAGGGCTTCTTTCCGAAATTTTGAAGAATTTTCGTCGAACTCGATCGACGAAGTCTCGATTTCGTCGAACCCGATCAATGAAGTCTGTGACGTTCTATCTTTCTTATGAAAGAAGTTTTGAAAAGCAATTAGTCGAACGAGATCGACGAAATATTCTATTCGTCGAACGGGATTGACGAAAGACAGCTTTTTATTTCCCGCTAACACGTGTCTTCTCGTCAAATCCGTTCCGCGCAAACCCTCGTCTTCGCCGAACCCTAATATTTAATCTTTATTCGTTTGGATTCTGTCTTTTGCGCTCTCAAACTCTTCGTCTCCCTCCAGTTCTCTTTGCACTTGATCGTTTTTCCTTCTTTGCAGGAACAATGTCGATCACTGCTGGAGTTCTCGCCTCAATAAAGTTCGATACGGGATTTGATATTGATCTGGAATCGTTTGCCCAGTCAGGAGAAGGCTTCACAAACATTCTGAATCTCTTTGAAGACCCAAAGCTGCGCAAGTTTATGACTTGCCGGCCCAAGATTCATATCAATGAGATAAAGGAATGGGCATTCACTTCTGAGATTCGAAATGACACAGAAATTGCAGGAAAGGTTTCAGGGAATGAAGTTGTTCTGAGTGCTGCTGTTTTGTCTGAGATATTTGAATTTGAAAATGGAGATGATGATTTGGAACTCACTGAGGAAGAATTCAATCTAATGCTGGACAGGATGGGGTACTCTGGTAACCCTAGACATCTTCTTAAACGTGATTTTGCAGTGGAATACACCTTCCTGGCAGATGTTGTGGGAAAGGTTCTGATGGGGAAGAGCTCAGCACATGACTACATAAACATGCAGCAATTTCTAGTCATGACTTCTTTGATTGAGAAAAGGCACATTAGCTGGGGTCGGACTCTGTTTGATTCCATCAAAAAGAAAGTGACCTCACGGAATGTAGGCTATGGAAGGATTCTGGGAATCTTCCTTCAGGCCAAGTGTCCAGCCCTCTCAGTTTCTACTGCTGTTGGCATTAATGCCTCAAAGAAACTGACTCCCCTTCTCTTCAAGAAGTGGGATAGGACTTTCCTGAAGAAATCAGCTCCAGTGGCTCCAACTGTTCAAGCTTCTGAGAACACCAGGGCTGTAATAGCCACTCCCCCACCCCAGATTCCTCCTCCTCTCTCACAGACTCTTTAACATTCTGAAGAGCCTGCCTCCTCTTCTCTTCTTCCTCCTCCTCCTCCAGAAAACCTCTCCACTCTACCTCTACCTTCTCCTCCTCAAAATTCTCCTCCTACTCCTCCTCAAGCCACTTCCATTCCAGATTTTTCTCAGGATGAAATTCCATCAGATTTCACTCCTCTTCCTCCTCCTTCATCCACTTCTTGTGCTCATACCACATCTTCCATCCCTTCTTCTTCTTCTTCTCACCCAACTCCAGATGTACTGGTTGTGGATGTCTCACAAATAGCCACCCAGGTGTTTGGTCACATAGCTTCTAAATTACAGGAGCTTATTGATCAAAGTCTGGCCCCAGTGCATTCTAAGCTTGATCTTATTCTCTCTCACCTTGCTTCTCATTCCTCTTCCTCTTTCCCTTCATCTGGGGGCCCAGACTCTAGTTTCCCAGAGTCTAGGCAGGGGGAGATGTTCCAGGATGAAGCTCCAGAGGAAGTAGTTCCTGAAGAGCAAGGGTCAGACCTAGTTGATGTCAGTACAGTCTTGGTCTCTCTGGCTCAAAGCACAGAAGGTGCTCCTCCTCCTCCTTCAGAAGTTCCTCCCAGCAGCTTTTTCAAATCCACCCCTCTAGTGGATCAAATTCTGCAGCTTACCATTCAGTCCCTCTGCTCAGACCCATCTTCCAAAGTATCAGCTGAAGACCTCTCCAAGGCCATTGTCTGCTATTCCCCGGACTTGGAAGCCAGGCATGGAGATTTGCTAGTGTCTCCAGTTCCAGAGCCAGTTATCTCTAAGGCAGATCAGGAACCTGCTGTTCCTGAACAGGCAGTTCCTGATGAACAGATGCCAGTTGCCTCTGCCTCTGCCCCCTCCTATTCTTTTGAGCCTGCTGCTGCTGCTGTCAAGAATGTTGATGATGATTTAGAGAAAAGAAGAATTGAAGCATACAAAGAAATTGATGAAATGTATGAGAATGTGCCTTCATCCTCAAATTCTGATGTTGATGATGACAGTGATGATAGTAATGCCAAAAT
Organism: Dactylorhiza incarnata; assembly: GCA_033032865.1. Classification (NCBI taxonomy): domain Eukaryota; kingdom Viridiplantae; phylum Streptophyta; class Magnoliopsida; order Asparagales; family Orchidaceae; genus Dactylorhiza; species Dactylorhiza incarnata. Next base: position 5,281,942 of record JAWHQI010000130.1, read on the forward strand.
CAAATCCAAGAAAAGAAAAGCTCCATGCAAGAAGCTGCCAGCCCCTTCCAAAAGGCCTGATAAAAATGACATTCCCTTTTATGTGCAGAAAAATCTCAAGCCTCATGAAATAACTCAACCTTGGATGCAATTCTCCAAGAATGAGTTGAAGAGAAAGAAGCTTGAAAGAAGATACCAGAAGGATCACCCTGCTGTGTTCAAGAAACCCCCACCTCCTCCACCTCCTCCAGGTGCAGGTTCTGCAGGAGGACTTTCTTCCACATCCAGGACATCTCAGTCTGTTGGGTCCAAGCCATCTGGTCATTCCTCCTCTTACTGGGAAGGAAGATCTTCAGGTTATCAGGTTTATGAAAGAAAGCATAGCCAATTATCTGAACAAGAAATTGAAGATAAGGAAACTGAAGATAAAGCTGAAGCAGATAGATTGTACAATATGGCAAGGTTTAGAGAGCATGTTGCTCTATCTCAGATAAAAGAGGCCAGAGAAAAAGGTATGGATACCTCTCACATTTCTACCATATCTCCCTATAGAGAACAGGAATTTCAACAGTACCAGGTGAAGAATATGTTCAACACTTCTGCCTACATGAGTCTTCACCCAGAGGCTGTTCTGCCAACTATTTCCAAGAAGGTAACACTGGGTGATAAAGACTGCAAGCTAAGCAGAAGGCAATCTGAAGATACTAACAGGAAAATAATCTTCAAGAAGTCATCTTCAGAGGACAGGAATCCTTAAAAATCTCTCTCTGGTTAATTGATTCTTAATTATTCTGTGATGATATCTGCTTGTGACAATTGATCTATATCTGCTGAATTTCCTTTCTGTCAGATATTTTTTTCTTATAATTCTGTTATGCATATTTTGATAAATGCTGGACATAGGATCCTAACCCAAATAGGGGGAGATTGTTGGAACATAGTTCAACCCTATTACTGATTTGGGCTAGGATGTCTATTTCTAGGTATAGGATTTATTTTGACCCATCATGTATAGTATAAGGGTCATAGGCTAAGCCTAGAAGAGATTTGAAGATTAACTAAGACAAGGTGTTCGACGAACTTCGAACACGTTCGACGAATTCAGAATCCGTTCGACGAATTTCAAAGTTCTGTTCGACGAAAGTCTCTTCGTGTTCGACGAACTTCCCAGTTTAAGTTCGACGAACTTTCCCTCTGGTCGACAAACTTTTTCAGAGTTTCTATATTCAGTGACCTCTTCTATTCAGAGTATTATTTTTGGAGTTATCCTCAGGATTCCTTATGAAGGCTGACAGCTGTTCTCACTATAATATCAGTCAGTTATTGCAGTATTTTCTTTCAAAGATTTTATGACCGTTGCTGCATTAATTAAGGGCTGCGTGCATATTATTCTATAAGGCAAATTGCAAGTTTCAAGGAATTTAATATATTAGTATTCCTTTTCTGTCAGAGAAAAATCCTTCTTTTTGTCTCATTCCTTTCCAGCCCGGTTGAAAATTTGAAAGAGGATCAACTCTCTCCAGTCCAGAGATTATCTTTGCTATTTATTCTAGAGGAAGACACAGATACAGAAAATATACATAAAGATAATCTTTTGCTACTCAGTTGGGATTGCTCTCAAGAACTCTCTCTGATTTTCTCTGAAGTCTTCATCTTCTCCAGTCGCCTAATCTTAATCTCTAGGAATCATCTGCATCAAATCCTTCTAGAGAACTTTTGCTGGAGATACTTTGAAGATCAAGAAGACCTACACCCTGAGCAGATTTTCTCTCCTATTTTTTCTTACTCTTATTCACAGGGGGAGATCTGACAATCATTCAACAATCCACTAGTCTTCTCTGTTGTTAGAGAAAAGAGAAGACACCATCATCTTTACATACTTTTATTTTTATAACTGTGTACAGGGTTGTAACTCCCGTTAAAAGTTGATTTTTGGTTTTGAGCACCTGATCAAAAGCTCTGTGGTGGTTTTGAGCACCTGATCAAAAGCTCTGTGGTGAAGGCTCATCTGATCAAAAAGGGCCCTAGTGGATTTCCTACCAGGGTGGTAGAAGAGTAGATGTACCCAAGTTGACTGGGGAACTACTATAGATCCTTGTGTCTTCTGTGTTTGTCTTTATTATTTGTATGTGCTGTGTTTTAGTTTGTGTTTATATCTGTGTTGCACTCACTTACACATATACTTAAATAACTTAAATTGTTCTCTACAAATTTGTTTAGGCTATGTAAAATTATATTAAAATACTCTATTCACCCCCCCCCCCCCTCTAGAGTAATCTTGATCTATCCCCACTTTCATACACCATATGATGGATGTGAATAAAGAGTTATTCACCAACTATACAAGAGTTGCATGATGATGCAATTGGCAAGTGTTGTCTACCTAAATAACCGCATTATGAGAGGAACGCCAAAGCGGACTCATTGTGTTGGTGAAATACGGATCATGTCCACTAAGAGAGTAGCTCGCATAAACTCTCTGAATTAATATTAAGGGTTATCAATTTGAATAAAATAGTTGGAGCTTTTAATAAAAGTTCTTATTAAATAAAATGTATTTTGAAATATAGTACTAAAATCTATTTTGCAAAATTCCTTGTAGAATATTCATGGCAAGTGGATCTCACTCCACCTTGTCCCTAAGAGTCATCCTTGAGAAGGATAAGCTCAATGGGATGAACTTCCTTGACTGGTACAGAAACCTGAGAATTGTTCTCACTCAAGAGCGCAAGCTCTATGTCTTGGAAGGGGAAGCCCCTATAGAGCCGACCAAGAATGCTCCGCGAGCAGACAAAGATGCTTACAAGAAGTATCAGGATGATACCTTGGATGTGGAATGCCTCATGCTTGCTACCATGTCCTCTGAGCTTCAGAAGCAACACGAGAGCATGTGTGGTTATGAGATAATCTAGCACCTCAAGAAAATGTTCGAGGGGCAAGCTCGGCAAGAGAGGTTAGACATATCCAAGGAATTAATTCAGTGCAAGATGGGAGCTCGAGACTCAGTAGGGACTCACGTACTCAAGATGATTGGGTATATAGAGAACCTTGAAAGACTGGGTTTTTCCTTGGGCCAAGAGTTGGCCACAGATCTGATCTTGCAATCATTGTCGGACAGTTATGAGCAGTTTGTCTTGAACTATAACATGAATGAAATAGACAAGACACTGCCCGAGCTCTTAGGCATGTTGAAAACTGCCAAAAATAATATGAATAAGGTCAAGCCTGCTAGCCCCATACTGATGGTGCATAAAGGCAAGGGCAAGGCCAAGGGATTAAAGAAGACAAAGATAGGATCTAAGTCTGATCTTGATCCCAAATCTTCTGCACTGAAAAGGAATGGTCTGGCGAAGGAAGGAAAGTGCTACCACTGCGGTAAGGCAGGGCATTGGAGGCGGAATTGTCCCCTCTATATTGAGGATATGCAAAAGAAGAAGGGAAGTGTAGCTTCCACTTCAGGTATTTACGTTATAGAGATAAACCTTTCTGCTCCTTCATCTTGGGTATTGGATATCGGATGCGGTTCTCACATTTGTACAAATGTGCAGGAACTGGAAGGAGAAGAATGCTGAGTAAAGGGGAGGTAGACCTGCGCGTCGGAAATGGAGCAAGAGTTGTTGCCATTGTCGTTGGTGTTTATCATCTTTCTTTGCCCACTGGGCTTATAATAGAACTAGATAATTGTTATTTTGTTTCAGTCATAACTAGAAACATTATATCCATTTCATGTCTTGACATTAAAGGTTTTTCGTTTATAATTAAGAACAATTGTTGTTCGATCTTTATGAATGATGATTGTTATGATGTAGCCCAATTGTTTAATGGTTTATATGTTTTGAACTTAGACCATCCGATCTATAATGTAGAAAATACTACAAGACTAAAAACAAATGACTTGAATCCTACATATCTCTGACATTGTCGTTTAGGCCATATAAATGAGAAACGCATATCCAAGCTCCATAAAGATGGACTATTGGACTCATTTGATTATGAATCATTTGAGAGACGCGAGTCATGTTTATTAGGCAAGATGAACGAAAGCTCCTTTCACTAGTTATAGTGAGAGGGCTGATGATCTCTTAGGTAATACATAGTGATGTATGCGGACCCATGAGTTTTATGGCTAGAGGTGGGTTACATTTATTGATGATTTCAGTAGATACAGATATGTGTATCTTATGAAGTGTAAATTCGAAACCTTTGAAAAGTTCAAAGAGTTTAAGAATGAAGTAGAGAACCAACTGGGAAAAGGATAAAAGCACTCTGATCTAATCGAGGTGGCGAATATCTGAGTCATGGTTTCGTGATCATATGAAAGAGTGTGGTATTGTATCACAGCTCACTCCACCTAGAACACCACAACATAATGGTGTTTCTGAGAGGAGGAATCGTACCTTGTTAGACATGGTGCAATTGATGATGAGTCATGCAGATTTGCCCGTTTCCTTTTGAGGTTTTGCACTAGTGACTGCTGCTTTCACACTAAATCGAGTACCGACGAAGACGGTTTAAAAGACACCATATGAGATATAGACTAGGAAGCATCCTAGTATGTCGTTCATTAAGATTAGGGGTTGTGAGGCATACGCACGACGTCAAATGCCTGACAAGATGGAACCCAAATCAGATAAGTGTTATCTTGTGAGATATCCTAAGGAAACCAAAGGGTATTACTTCTACATGCGATCCGAGGGCAAAGTGTTTGTCGCGAGGAGTGGTGTTTTTCTGGAGAAAGAGTTTCTGTTAAGAGAAAACATCAGGGTAGAACTTGAAGAAGTTAAAGAGCCACAAATAATGAATGAACCAGAATTGGAACGTGAGCAAAGACTACAAGAAGTTGTAGCTAGAGAGCCTGCTCAAGAAACACAAGTCCTACGTAGATCAGGTAGACCAAGATTTGAGCCTGAGAGATATGGATTTCTCATGTCTCAGATAAGTAATGTGTTGCTTATGGATCATGATGATGAGCCTACAACCTACCAAGATGCTATGAATGGACCAGACTCCAAAAAGTGGCTTGAGGCCATGAAATCTGAAATGGACTCCATGTATGCAAACCAAGTTTGGACCTTGGTGGAACCACCTAAAGGGGCGCGACCCATAGGGTGCAAGTGGGTCTTCAAGAAGAAGACCGACATGGATGGGAATGTACATACATTCAAAGGTCAACTGGTGGCTAAAGGTTTCAGGCAAATTCATGGTATTGACGATTGTTGGGAATATTGCCCTCAATGTTCCTTTGATTTGAAGAGGCATCACTCACAATACTGAGTACACATTGTATTTGATAAAATCTATTTTGTCTCAAGTTTTGTACAGGGAGATGATATTCCATACAATGGAATAGATTCAAAGGAGTGCTGATTAATCAACTGAGAAAGCTTCCATGTCTCAGTTGAACCGCTGAGATGAGGATAGAACGAGAAGCAGCATATATCTACTAAGCTGCAGATAGACAGAACCACTGAGACTGAAAGCTGTCTCAGCCTAACCGCTGAGACAGATTCAGATATTGAAGAAAATAGTGGCGCGACTCGCCTTTGGCGCAAACAACTATAAAGGGAGATTAGAGTCAATCATCTGGTCCCAAGGTGTCAGAGCTTTCCCTTGAATGTCGTTGGAGATGTGCAGAGTATAAAATAAGAAGTTAGGGCACTTTTGAAGGGGTGGTCAAGTGCTAAACAAATTAACAACTGTTCCATTGACGGCCCAGAACTTCTTCTTCTCCTCCTGCTCACTGAACAAGCAAGAAGAGACTGAGAGAAAAAGGTTGCTCTTCTACAAGAAGGAGCAAGATGATCTTTCATTCTTCAACTGAAGTGGAAGATCAGATAGTAGTTGGCTCACAAAGTATCATTCAATCAAGCTACTAGAAAGCACAAGTTGTGCTAGAACTATAGAAGATACCTTCTCGGTGTTGTCTGTTGTTGTAAGCACAAACACTCTTTTACTGTAGGGCTATTTGGCCTGAGTTTGTAGGGTTGTTAGGCCTAAAATTGTAGGGTTGTTAGGCCTGAGATTGTAGGGTTGTTAGGCCTGAGATTGTATGACAGTTAGTCCTGAGGTTGTAGGACCAGGAGGTGGTCTGAGTTGTAGGAGGAGGATTCCTCTGAGGTAGGGCTGCTGTACCTGAGGTAGGGTTTGGGAAAACCTGAGAGATCCTGTGGGATCTGTGTTGTAGGCTCTTGGAGCTGAGATTGGAGAAGTTGGCCTTGTCTAACACTCTATTAGAAAGGTGAAGGGGTAAAGTGGACTACCCATAGACACATTGTCTTGGGGAACCACTATAAACACTTGTGTGCTTTCTGGGTTTGCTTGATTACTAGCTTAGAATAGTTTTAACTATCTATATCATCTAAGTAAAAATCAAAATACCTATTCTCCCCCCCCCCCCCCCCCCCCCCCCCCCTCTAGGTGAATTAGATCATATACCTATAATCTATCAAGTGGTATCAGAGGGAGGTTGGTCATAAAGGGCTTAACTGTTTGACCAGATCCTACATAGTTATTGTTATTTCTGAATCCAATGGCTTCTAATGGAGTTCAGAAGAAAATGGGTTCCATGAAGCTCCCTATATGCAAAAAGGAAACCTTTGGCATCTGGAAATAAAGGGTTAAACTGTACATGGAAGCTTCAGACCCTAGGATCTATATCACTGTTCAGGAAGGCCCCTTCCTTATCACAAAGCCCTCCACCATTGATCCTACCAGGCAGGTAGGAAAGTCTTACACTGAAATGACAAGGGATGAGATAGCATTGGCTACAATGGATAAAAGGGCTCAAAATATTATAGTCAATGTTATTGATGATTCAACATTCCAGAACTTGGTGCACTTTGAGACTGCAAAGGAGACGTGGGATACATTGATTGTTTACATGGAAGGGATTGAAGAAGTGAGAAATGATAAGAAATCTCTCCTCAATCAGGAGTATGAAGCTTTTAGGCAATTAAACCAGGAATGCATAGCTGACTGCTATGAAAGATTCTTCAGAATAGTAAATGAGTTGAGGACCTATGAAAGGACCTTCACTCATTATGAGTTAAATGATAAATTCCTAAGATCTCTAACTAGATACTGGGATACCAAAATCTGTGCCATCAGGGAAGTAGCAAAGCTGAGTGAAACTCCTCCTCACACTCTGTTTGGAATGTTGCTCTCATATGAGATGCAACTATCTGCTAGAAAGGAGGAGGAAACCTCCTCCAGGCGTCATGCTAGGGAAAAGTCTGTGGACCTCAAGGCTGAAGGGTCCAAGAAGAGCAAGACAAGAATTCCTACCCCTCCAAGAAGGGGTGCTGACTCAGAAAACTCTGAACACTGCTCATCTGATAGCATCTCTTCTGATGAGGAATTTGCTGTCTTCTCAAGGCAATTCAAAAGATGATGAGACGGAAGCAATGGAAGAATTAGCCTTCCTCCTTCTCACATCCTAGGAAGGATTCAAACAGGGCTGACAAGCAGCACCCCAAAGGGTACAGGTATGATTCTAAACATATTAAACATCGTTTAGCTAATGTGATTTGTTATTGCTGCAGTAAGCCTGGACATGCCATTGCTGACTGTCCAGTCAAAAGAAAGGATAAGGGAGATAAGAAGCCTTATCACCAGAAGGCAAGAAAGGGTGAGAAAACCTTCCTAGCCAAGAAGGACAGAAGCTGGAGTGAATCTGAGTCATCATCCTCAGATTTAGATGATGACGAAGACGCCTATATTGGGATGTTTGCAGCTGAGGAAGATGAGGACTTTCCTGCAGCAAAGGTGGGCATCAGGGCACCTCTATCACATTCAGACGGTGATATAGAGGTGGATGAAGATGTTAAAGAATATATTGGACTAATGTCCATAACATCAGATGATGAAGATTGTCAGGACACACCTGACCAGGTACCTACTCCTCTCTCTTCCTCTAAGGATGAATCAATTCCAGAATCTGATGCACACTCATCAACTGATGATTATGATTCAGAATCTGAAGTGGGTGTCAATCAATTGATTGACAAATATGATGCTCTAGTTATTGCTCTGAAAGAGAGGAAGAAGCTTGCCAAAAAGCAAGCCCAGGAAATTACTTCCCTTAAAATGGCTGAAAATGACTGACTGAATCTGCCACCCTGGTGGCTCAGATGAGTAGACAGATAAGCCAGGGGATAACAATTGTGCATTTGAGCACTATTTCCCTGAAGAACAAGGTCATCAAGGATCTTGAGGAGAAGCTTGTGAAAGAAAGAAGCCCAGTGGATCAATTCTCCAAGCCTAAATCTTTGCTCCCTATTATTGACTCCTTCTTTTCTCAATCCAATAGAAGAGGACTAGGATTCAATAAAATGGAAGCAGGAGAAGGGAGTGGAGAAAAGAGCAGGGGTAAGGCTAATCCTCAAACCACCTTTCAAAAGGTATTACTTCCTTCTAACATGTATGACCATGAGAGCATGTATGGTCACTGGAAGAATGAAAGTACCTATAGGAAGGAAAACACTCCTTCCCATAGTGGATGAAAGGGAATGGGATTGAGTGCCATGAAGGCTCCCCATGAGGAAATTCAAATGGCCCAACCTGGACCTTTTGTATTTGGTACTTCAGCCCCCTCGTTCAAGAATCAGAATGCAAGCTCTTCTAAATTTATCTCAGCAAAGAAAATTTCTGCTGTCAAATCTATTGACAAGACTTGCTGCTCAGTGTCTGATGCCATCAGATCTTGTATGGCTACCAAGCCAAAGCAAGCTGATGTCATCAAAACAAAGAGCATCAAGACAACACATAGATTAACATTCAGTCAAATCATTGCTGAGCGAAATAGGAAGATTGCAGCTGTCTCCCCTCCTGAACTAAGGCACAATAATGTTGTTTCCTCAGGAAATATTCAGAAGAGGAGATACAATATTCATGAATGTTGGTGTTGTGGTAAAGTGGGACACTTTGCCATAGATTGTTGGTACAATCCCAATGTACCAAATGCAAATAAGAGTCTTCCTGCAAAGAGTGCATCTAGTGTGAGGTTATCTCATCAGACTAACAAGTACCTAGGACCCAAAATCACTTGGGCTCCTAAGGGTAATTAAATTCCATCATGCAGGTTAGTTCAAATATCAGCCTTGGGCAGATTTGGTATTTGGACAGTGGGTGCTCAAGGCACATGACAGGAACAAGAAATCTTCTATAGGACTACAAGGCTGTGAAGAATGGACCCAAAGTTATCTTTGGGGGGGGGGGGGGGTCAGAAAAAGGAATCACCAAAGGATATGGTATGATCTCCAATGGCATAGTCTCAATTACAAGGGTAGCCTATGTTGAAGGGTTGCAACACAACCTAGTAAGCATAAGTCAACTATGTGATCTAGGATATGTCATTGAATTTCACAATGACAAGTGCTTGATTAAAAAGTCTAAAAACTTAAAGACCATTCTCTCAGGCACTAGGAGTGGGAATGTTTATTGCTTAGACTTCATATGTAATAATTCTCTTACATTTGTTTGTCTTGTAGATAATGAGAATGAGTCCCTTTGTGTTCAATTGCACAAGAAACTTGCTCACATTAACTACAAAACAATGTATAGACTATTCTCTAAAAACCTTGTTAGGAATAGTCCTAATATAAAATGTATTAAAAGTGGTCCCTGTCGTGCTTGCCAAATGGGTAAGCAAACAAGGGCCACCTTTAAAAGTATTGGCTCCAAAGACACTGAAAGATGCCTTTATCTCTTGCATATGGACTTGTTTGGTCCTTTGCCAATTCAGAGCCTAGGTGGGAAGTTGTATACTTTGGTGATTGTTGATGATCACTCAAAATATACATGGGTATTATTCCTCAAGAAGAAGTCTGATACTTTAAATATCTGTATAGCTCATGTCAAAGCAATTCAGAATGACTTGCAATGTGTTGTGGTCAGGACTAGAACTGACCATGACACATGATTTCAATCTGAATCTATGACAAAGTTTTGTCAAGAATATGGTATCACCCAAGAGTTCTCCTCCCCAAGGACTCCACAAAAAAATGGTGTGGCTGAGAGGAAGAAAAGGACCTTGATAGAAGCTGGGAGAACACTGTTTAGTGACTCCTCACTCCCAGAATACTTCTGGGCTGAGGCAGTCAATACTGCATGTCATGTTCTCAATAGAGCTTCCATCAATAAGGTTCATGGAATAACTCCCTATGAGATTCTAAAAGGCAAACAACCTATAATTTCATACTTTAGAATCTTTGGCTCCAAATGCTATATTTTAAACAATGGAAAATCTCAATTAACAAAGTTTGCAGAAAAATGCAATGTTGGTATTCTTGTTGGCTATAGCTCACATAGTAGAGCTTATAGAGTGTATAACAAGAAAACTCATGTTGTAGAGGAGTCTATGCATGTAGTATTTGATGAGACCAGCCTAATATATAAGGGCTGTTCTAGATCCTATGTCTTGGCAGGAAATGAAAATGATTTGGAAAGGATGTCTATACAAGACACATCCAGCAGCAACAAAGCCTCTTCTGATGCTGCCATCACTGAAGAGGAAGAAGTCCATGGTGATGAAGACACTAATGAACCAGCAGAAACAGCACAGCAAGCTGAGAACAGACTGCCTACAGCTGCAAGACATCTAAGGGATTATCCAAGAGAACAAATAATTGGAGATCAGAATCAAGGTGTATTAACCAGAAGCAGGGCTCATAATGAAGCCCTATTCTTGAGCTTCCTAAAACATATGGAGCCCAAGAAGTTTGAAGAAGCCAACCAAGACACCTTTTAGATTCAAGCTATGCAAGAAGAACTTCTATAATTCAAGAGATGCAAGGTATGGAAATTGGTGCCAAAACCTCAAGGACACGACATCATAGGTACCAAATGGATTTACAGGAACAAGTTAGATGAAAATGGCACAATTATAAAGAACAAGACAAGGCTGGTAGCCAAGGGGTATAGACAGGAAGAAGGGATAGACTTTGATCAAACCTTTGCCCCTGTTGCAAGGTTGGAAGCAATTAGGTTATTCCTTGCTTATGCTGCCCACAAGGGGTTCAAAGTATATCAAATGGATGTCAAATCAGCCTTCCTCAATGGTGACTTGAACGAAGAGGTATATGTTGAGCAACCATCAGGTTTTGAACATCCTACCCTCTTTAGTCATGTTTACTTACTTAGGAAAGCTCTTTATGGTCTTAAGCAAGCCCCCGGGGCTTGGTATGAGACCTTGTCTAGCTTTCTCATCAAGAACAAGTTCTTAAGGGGAAAGATAGATAACACATTGTTTCTTAGGGAAATAAGGGGCAAGTGTCTCCTAGTCCAAATATATGTTGATGACATAATATTTGGGTTTACTAATGACAACCTCTGCAAAAGGTTTGTCAACCTAATGCAGGGGGAGTTTGAGATGAGCAGTATGGGAGAGCTCAAGTACTTTTTAGGCCTCCAAGTAAAACAGTCTGATGAAGGTATATTCATTTCTCAGACCAAGTACACTAGGGAGCTTATCAAGAAGTTTGGGATGGAATCAGCTTCCACCATGAAAACTCCCATGAGGTCCAATATTTCCCTGGACAAGGATGAGAAGGGCAAGGCCTTTGATGAATCCATGTACAGGTGCATCATTGGATCCCTGTTATATTTAACTGCTAGTAGACTAGATATTATGTATGCTACATGTGTGTGTGCTAGGTACCAGGCATGTCCTAAGGAATCTCACTACTCAGCTGCAAAGAGGATTTTAAGATACCTTAAAGGCAGCCTACATCTTGGCCTTTGGTACCCTAAGAACAATGATTTTGAACTAACAGGATTTTCAGATGCAGATTTTGCAGGCTGCAAAGAAGACAGGAAAGGCATAAGTGGCACTTGTCAATTCCTAGGAAGAAGGTTGATATCATGGAGCAGCAAAAAGCAGACAAGTGTGGCTATCTCCACTGCTGAGTCTGAATACATTGTTGCAGGGAGTTGTTGTGCACAGCTATTATGGATTCAACACCAGCTAGAGGACTACAACCTCAAGGTAAGTAACTCTCCTCTTTATTGTGACTCATCCAGTGCTATCTCTATTGCTAAGAATCATGTCTCTCACAGCAGGACTAAGTATATAGAAATAAGATATCATTTTATAAGATAATATATAGAATCTCAAGATATCTGCCTTGAATTTATCCCCACTGACAGTCAAGTGGTTGATATTTTCACTAAGCCATTGGATGAGGCCAAGTTTAATGCCTTCAAGATTGAACTAGGAATGTTAAATGTAGAATAGTGTAAAACACTTCATTCTTCCAATCTTGATTTGATATAATTTAAAATGTCAACCCTATGAAAGACATGATTAGGCAGTCAAGTAATCCTATCTCTAATGATTTTAAAGTAGTATGATCAGCTTAACCAGAAAAATCTGTTTCAGCTGAGCATCAGGTTGCACTTAGACAGCTGGGAAAAGTCTGGGTTCGACGAACTCTTTCCTGAGTTCGACAAACGTCGAGTTTGAGTTCGACGAACTCATCTTTGAGTTCAACGAACTCAGTTGTATGATGTAGTTCAGATGAACTCAGCTCTGTGTTCGACGAACTCCAGTTTGAGTTCGACGAATTCAGCCTTATGATGGAGTTTTAGATGAACTCAGTTTGTGTTCGACGAACTCCAGTTTGAGGTCGACGAACTCAGCTTTATGATGTAGTTCAGATGAACTCAGCTCTGTGTTCGACGAACTCCAGTTTGAGTTCGACGAACTCAGCCTTATGATGTAGTTTTAGATGAACTCAATTTGTGTTCGACGAACTCCAGTTTGAGTTCGACGAACTCAGCTTTATGATGTAGTTCAGATGAACTTAGCTTTGTGTTCGACGAACTCAGTTTGAGTTTGACGAACTCCAGTTTGAGTTCGACGAACTCAGCTTTGTGTTCGACGAACTCAGTTTCGATGAACTCAGCTTTGTGTTCGACGAACTCAGTTTCGACGAACTCAGCTTTATGATGTAATTTCATTTACACTGACAATTATAAGAGCAATCAAATCTAATTACTAGGTTTCATTTCACCTAAGTCTTAAGCCATATAAATAGCTCAATGATTGAGTAAAATATCACACTTTCCTTTAACCTAGCCGGCGAGACAAACCATTCTACGCTACGACTCAGCGACCTGTAACTCACAAGAAATGGCGCCAAAGATGGCAAAAGAGCTGCAAGAAGGCTATGAAATAGTTAGGGATGGATTCATGCATGCTCTAGAGGAAATTAAAGCTATGATTGATCTTCTATCTGCCCAAGGTCTTGAATATACCCTATCTGAGCCCTCAACAATTCTCAAAATAGAAGTTCTGGAATTATTCTCCAGTGATAAGCTGTCCTCCTCAAAGATATCCCATAAGAAAATTGAAAAGGCTCTTCAACTGCCCTCCTACAATAAAGAAGAAGAGGATGTTGTCTCTGAGGAAGACAAAGTCAATGTCTTACAGTGGTGTGCCTACTCTGATGCCAAACTTGGCTCTCTTAAGAGGAAGTTCTTCAACCAAAGAGGCAAATTGCTCTCTGACATAGTTGGGAAGGCAATACTGTGCAAACCAGGCTCTCATGACACAATCTCCAAACACATGTTTGAATTGATGTCAAGAGTTATCCTAAAGAAGAAGATTTCCTGGGCAAAGGTACTGTTTCAAAGAACTATAGAATGTCTGCAAGCCCCCAACTTAGGAAGATTCCTATCTATCTATCTTCTAAACACCTACCCAGACTACTTTAACAAATCCCAAGGATTCAACCTCCATTATCTAAAAAAAGTGGACATCAAAACTCTAGACAGATTTAATAGGGTTCTTCCAATGAGCCAACCTTCTCCATTGAAGGAAAAGAAAAAGGGGGTTCTGGTGAAAGAGATGAGGAGAAGAAGAATGATATATTCAGACTCAGAATGAGAGCCAGAAGAAGATATACAAGATCTGGATAATCAAGTTCTAGCAAGCAGTCCTCCACAGGATAACCAAGGAAATAATCATAACACTGAGAGTCATGCAGGCATTAATCCTGAACCAGAGAGACATGCTGATGCTGAGATAGTGCATCAGAGGATAAAGAAGATAATGACCCTATTGATATTCAAGGTGAGATTGATTCAATCATCCTCAACCTAAACAAAAGGTTTAATCAAATCCCTCCTGAACCAGAAGGTTACTGGGAAGATGTTGTGGCAAATGTTGATCCTGACTCAGAGGGGGAGCAGCTCAACACATCACCACATAAGAACAATACTAATGCTCCATGTTGAAACTAAGACTTGAGAACAAGACTTATTCTCTGTGGAATTCGGGCCCTCAACAGGTTGAGGGGTGACCAACACTTACTCCTCCCAAAGGAGAGCACTAGGCTAAGAGGCTAAGGAACTAGGAACAAGGCCAAGGGCTTAGCGAGGAAGTCCCACCACACACCCGGAAGATCTTAGAGCGCTTCCCCTCCCAAGCCAATGCTAAGCTTGGGCACCCTTTGGAGGCTCTCCTCACCCACTAGAGAGATTTGGGGAGAGAGATAGCCAAAAGAGAGATGTCCCCAAATGGTGCCCCCTTGGTCCTATTTATATGATTTTGAACTTGGTCTGCCATAACCACAATATGGCCTACGAGATTACAAAAATACCCCCAGATTTGTTCTGCGAATAGCCAGATCCCGCTGTTTAGAGGCGCTAAACGCAGCTCAAACCACCCTTTAGGGGCCGGGCGAGAGGGGGCTGACCTCCTCCCCTGCTCGCCCCCTCATTGGGCTGGGGCGGGGTGAGCTGGAAGCAGGGGAGAGAGGAGTTCACCCCCCTTTGCTGGGGGTGGGGGCGAGAGAAGCTCGCCCCCTGCCGGAGGCGGGGGCGAGAGGAGCTCCCCCCCCCCCCCCCCCCCCCCCCGCTTGGGGTCTTGCCCCCTTTGCTGGGGGGCGGGGGCGAGAGAATCTCGCCCCCTGCTGGGGCCGGGCGAGAGGAGCTCGCCCCCCTGCTTTTGCCGGGGAGTAGAGGCGAGAGGAGCTCACCCCCTGTTGGGGGCGGGGCGATAAGAGATCGCCCCTCCCCCCCCCCCCCCCCCCCCCCCCCCCCTTTCCGGGGAGCAGGGGCGAGAGGAGCTCGCCCCCCCCCCCCCCTTTCCGGGGAGCAAGCACGAGAGGAGCTCGCCCCCTACTGGGGGCGGGGCGAGAGGAGCTCCCCTCGCCCCCTTTGTCGGGGAGCAGGGGCGAGAGGAGCTCACCCCCTGCTGGGGGGGGGGGGGGGGGGGGGGGGGCGGGGGCGAGAGGAGCTCGCCCCCCTCCCCTTCTTTGCCGGGGAGCAGGGGCGAGAGGAGATCGCCCCCTGCTGGAGGGGCGGGGGCGAGAGGAGCTCACCCCCCCCCCCCCCGCTTTGCCGGGGAGCAGGGGCGAGAGGAGCTCCCCCCCCCCCCCCCCCCCCATTTGCCGGGGAGTAGGGGAGAGAGGAGTTTGCCCCCTGCTGGGGGCGGGCGCGAGCCCAGGAGGCCGCATGCCTCCGGCTCGCCCTCTCCTTCTTGCCTGGGGTCAGTGCCAAAAAACCTGTTGGGCCTAAAGACATTTTAGGACCCAGGGACCCACTTGGCGAATACGAGGTTGTACACAATCCCCGCTCTTTTCAAGCGAGGTATGGCTCGGAAAGAAAAGTCCAACCCCACATATTTGGCGAGTGGTGCTGAAAACCGCACCATAAGCGGAGCCACCTTGAGGGAAGAACAATTAGCCTCCCTGGGAGGTAAACCTGCCCTACCGGCTAGAGAGAGCCCGATCAGTGGAACCGTCCGAGGGAAAAAATACTTTGCCTCCCTGGGAGGTCAACCTGCCCTGCCGGTTAGAGTGAGCCCGGTCAGTGGAACCATCCGAGGGAAAAAATACTTTGCCTCCCTGGGAGGTCAACCTGCCCTGCCGGCTAGAGAGAGCCCGGTCAGTGGAACCATCAGAGGGGAAAAGAACTTAGTCTCCCTGGGAGGTCAACCTGCCCTGCCGGCTAGAGAGAACCCGGTCAGCAGAACCATCCGAGGGGAAAAGAACTTTACCTCCATGGGAGGTCAACCTGCCCTGCCGGCTAGAGAGAGCCCGGTCAGCGGAACCATCCGAGGGGAAAACAACTTAGCCTCCCTGGGAGTTCAACCTGCCCTGCCGGCTAGAGAGAGCCCGGTCAGCAGAATCATCTGAGGGGAAAAATACTTTGCCTCCCTGGGAGGTCAACCTGCCATGCCGGCTAGAGAGAGCCCGGTCAGCGGAACCATCCGAGGGGAAAAGAACTTTACCTCCCTGGGAGGTCAACCTGCCCTGCCGGCTAGAGAGAGCCCGGTCAGCGGAACCATCCGAGGGGAAATGAACTTACCCTCCCTGGGAGGTCAACCTGCCCTGCCGGCTGGAGAGAGCCCGGTCAGCAGAACCATCCGAGGGGAAAAATACTTTGCCTCCCTGGGAGTTCAACCTGCCCTGCCGGCTAGAGAGAGCCCGGTCAGCGGAAGCATCCAAGGGGAAAAGAACTTACCCTCCCTGGGAGGTCAACCTGCCCTGCCGGCTAGTGAGAGCCCGGTCAGCGGAACCATCCAAAGGGAAAAGAACTTACCCTCCCTGGGAGGTCAACCTGCCCTGCCGGCTAGTAAGAGCCTGGTCAGCGAAACCATCCGAGGGGAAAAGAACTTACCCTCCCTGGGAGGTCAACCTTCCCTGCCGTCTAGTGAGAGCCCAGTCAGCGGAACCATCCGAGGGGAAAAGAACTTACCCTCCCTGGGAGGTCAACCTGCCCTGCCGGCTAGTGAGAGCCCGGTCAGCAGAACCGTCTGAGGGGAAAAGAACTTACCCTCCCTGGGAGGTCAACCTGCCCTGCCGGCTAGTGAGAGCCCGATCAGCAGAACCGTCCGATGGGAAAAATACTTTGCCTCCCTGGGAGGTCAACCTGCCCTGCCGGCTGGAGAGAGCCCGGTCAGCGGAACCATCCGAGGGGAAAAACACTTAGAAATTTTTTTATTACATTAGTCATCCGGTTACATACAAGAAAAACTAAGTATGGAAATACACCATCATACTACATGGATTTAAAAGAAAAAAGCTAAGCACGGAGACCGGGATTCAGACTTTTACTCCCAGGCATGGTCCTCCTCGACCTCTTCTGGTTACTGATGTTGCGACTTCGGACCCCTTGCCTCCCTCATTTCCAAGAACTCGGGGCAGGTGGATGTCGCGTGACCCTCCTCATCATGGAAGTCACAGTAAGGTAACTCTGCCTGGATTCCTCCTCTTCCTCCCCTACGATTTCTTCTTCTTCTGTATCGCCATGGTTTGCTGGGGTGGTGGAGAGGGTGCCTTCGGTCCCTGCCTCCACCCTGGGAGGTCGGGTCCCTCTCCCTGGAAATTGTCCTCCTCTTGGCCGAACTTCCTCTTGGGAGCCCCTACCCTTCCCCCCCCCCCCAGCTGTCTTGCCTCCGGCTCACTCAGTTTGGCCAACCTTCTTGCGAACTCCGGGTTGGCCTCCTCACTCTCAACTTCTTCTGCCACCCTTTCCATCAACTACTCAAAGGACAAAGGAGCTCTCCTCTTGAGGTCCCTCTTGAAGAATCCCCCATGCAGCCCCACGATGAAAGTGAGCTGGAGGGTGTAGCCTGGCACCTCTTGGGTGAGGAGAACCTCCTCCTGAAACCGGTCAACATAATGAGCCGGTGACTCCCCTGGCTCTTGCTTGATCTTGAAAAGTGCTTCGGTATCTTTCTTCCTCTTTCTTGATGTCGAGAAGCATAGCAGGAAAACTCGACGCAAGTCTTCGAAGGCGTAGATGGATCCCGTAGGGAGCTGGTGGAACTAATCTCTAGCCTTCTCCTTCAGAGTTGTCGCGAAGAGTCGAAACTTGAAAGCGTCCGACATGGGCATGATGGTGACCATGTCCTCAAACCACTGCAGGTGCAGGACTAGGTCATCCTTGCCAGAGTAGTGAGACATCTCCAGTCTTCCGGACCCCTCTAGAACCGGAGCCGAGAGGATCAGCTCACACAAAGGACTTCCTATGCTCGCCCACCTTTGGGGCTAGGCGAGATGGGGTATGACACCTCCCCACTCGCCCCCTTGGGGCTGGGTGAGTGGGGGTCTGGGAACTCCCCACTAGCCCCCTTGGGGCTGGGCGAGTGGGGGTCTGGGACCTCCCCACTCGCCCCCTTGGGGTTGGGCGAGTGGGGGTCTGGGACCTCCCCACTCGCCTCCTCCTAGGGGACTGGGCGAGTGGGGGTCGAATGCCTCCCCACTCCCCCCCCACTGGCACCTCCTTCCTGAATTGCTGGCTGAGAGTGCTCTCGCCCTCCTGCTGAGGCGAGACCTCCAGACCACTTCCTCTCCTGCCTTCGCCTATCGCGGCGAAAGTTAGCTGCAAGGTCTGCAGGACCTCTCGCTTGAAATTTTCAAACATCTCCAACGTCACTCCAACCACCGGGGGCTGTGAGTGGCCCGGGTCGGATCCTCCACCTCCAGCCATGGAGCTCATCTTGAGAGTTTCTTGAGTTGGTCACTCTCCACGCTCACCGCACCATAAATGTTGAAACCAAGACTTGAGAACAAGACTTAGTCTCTGTGGAGTTCGGGCCCTCAACAGGTTGATGGGTGACCAACACTTACTCCTCCCAAAGGAGAGCTCTAGGCTAAGAGGCTAAGGAACTAGGAACAAGGCCAAGGGCTTAGCGTGGAGGTCCCACCACACACCCGGAAGATCTTGGAGCGCTTCCCCTCCCAAGCCAATGCTAAGCTTGGGCACCCTTTGAAGGCTCTCCTCACCCACTAGAGAGATTTGGGGAGAGAGATAGCTAAAAGAGAGATGCCCCCAAACGATGCCCCCTTGGTCGAATTTATAGGATTTTGAACTTGGTCTGCCAATAACTACAATCTGGCCTACGAGATTACCAAAATACCCCCAGTTTTGGGCTGCGAACAGCCAGATCCCACTATTTAAAGGCGCTAAACGCAGCTCAGACCGCCCTCTCGGGGCCGGGCGAGAGGGGGCTGACCTCCTCCCCTGCTCGCCCCCCTCACTAGGATGGGGTGGGACGAGCTGGAAGTAGGGGTGAGAGGAGCTCGCCCCCCTTTGCTGGGGGGAGGGGGCGAGAGAAGCTCGCCCCCTGCTAGGGGCGGGGGCGAGAGGAGCTCCCCCCCCCCCCCCCCCCCCCGCCTAGGGTCTCGCCCCCCTTTGCTTGGGGGCGGGGGTGAGAGAAGCTCTCCCCCTGCTGGGGGCGGGGCGAGAGGATCTCGCCCCCCCCCCCCCCCCCTTTGTCGGGGAGCACGGGCGAGAGGAGCTCGCCCCGTGCTGGGGGCGGGGCGAGAGGAGCTCGCCCCCCCCCCCCCCCCTTTGTCGGGGAGCAGGGGCGAGAGGAGCTCACCTCCTGCTGGGGGCGGGGCGAGAGAAGCTCGCCCCCCCCCCCCCCCCCCTTGCCGGGGAGCAGGGGTGAGAGGAGTGAGCGCCTTGCTGGGGGTAGGGGGCGAGAGGAGCGAGCCCCCCCCCCCCCCCCCCCCCCCCCCCCCCTCTTTGTCGGGGAGCAGGGGAGAGAGGAGCTTGCCCCCCCCCCCCCCCCCCTTGTCGGGGAGCAGGGGTGAAAGGAGCTCGCCCCTTGCTGGGGGCGGGGCGAGAGGAGCTCCCCCCCCCCCCCCCCCCCTGCTGGGGAGCAGGGGCGAGATGAGCTCGCCCCCTGCTGGGGGCGGGCGCGAGCCCAAGAGGTCGCACGCCTCCGGCTCGCCCTCTCCTTCTTGCCTGGGGTTAGTGCCAAAACACCTGTTGGGTCTAAAGACATTTTAGGACCCGTAGACCCACTCGGCGAATACGGGGTTGTACACTCCAAGTGAGGGGGAGCAAGAAAAGTGTATTGAAAAGGAACAAGAGCAGTTATCAGGTATTATACATGTTAACTAAATCCTTTATTTATCACAAAAACCTTGAATGCTACAAATAATCTTAACTTTAAATCTCTCTATCAGCTAATAAAGATGATAGTACTCACATTGAGGGGGAGCAAGTCCCTGCTCAGGTTGAGGGGGAGCAAATTCATGCTCAAGTTGAAAAGGAGCTGAGTCCAACAACTACTCATGACAATCTCCTCAGCTCTATTAGTACATTGATTGAAGATCATATGCTGTCCATAAAGACCTATATTGATAATGGATTACAATCTTTGAAGAAAAGATTATGGCTGAAGTACAAGAAATCAAGGAAGATACAGCAATCCTAAATAAACAAATGACCAAATGGTTTAATCTAGCAGAACATACATTGATTGATCAAAAAACTATAATGAGATCAATGGACAAACATCTCCAAATGGCAGAGAATGACATGAGATATGTCAAGAACTATGTAAGCAAGACAGATGAAGTCATAGAAAAAGCTTCAAATCACATTGAAGACTTTGTCTGGAAAACAGCCACCACTATGCTTGGTGAGTCAGAGAAGATGAAGGATGACCTAAAGGGGGACTTGGAAAATGCTTTCCAAACTCTCTCAGGCTCTATAGCTGCTGCCTCCCAATCCCTAGAAGGAAAAATAGTTGAAGAAGCCAGAAAGGGGGTGATGGACAATGATAAGACCAACTCAGAGTTAGCTCTACAAGTGCTACAGGGTACAAGGATAGCCCTCAATCTTCCTCTGTTGGACACCTTCAGCAAAGAAGATTTTGAGTTTGAGGGGCAAGCCAAACTAGCTCAGAATGCTCACCTAGCAAAGAAGAGAAAAATAGAACATGTGATGCTAGCTGAAGAATTTATGGCAATGCAAAGAAAGGAGCAGGACAATGATCCTGATTTTGAATATTAGAGTGATGACTCCAAAAGCATTATTCTAAATGCTTGGGTAAACCATGGGCAACTATGCAAAGATATTGACAGGATTTACCCAGCTGAAGAATGGATAAAACATCTGGAAAAAATTCTTTGAGGGATTTGATCTTCAAAGAAAACCTTGTGCTGAAGGACAATCCAAAAAGAATACCTTCAACATATATTCCAAAACCCTTCTTCTATTTCAAAAGACAGGAAAACAAGAAGAAAGTGGTTGAGCTAAAGACTGTTGCTGCCAAAGGGAAGGAAGTTGTTGATGTCATCAAAGATGAAAGTTCCAAGAAAAGGAAAACATAAATTGCTTATGTTAATAAAAGTGGAACTAGATCTATGTATTTACTCTTAAACTGAAATGACAATGAAATTTCTATTGAAATTAAATGTGTATGTTGTGAGATAACTTAGTCAAAGCTTAAATATTCTCTTTTCAGTACTTTTGCTTCATATGGTCTGTGATGCCAAGTTCTTAATAACATACAATGCTGGTATCATATTCACTTTGTATAATCTGTCATGATTTTTGTTAAAATGCATAAACAATATTATCTTCTGGATGTTATGATATCATGAATGCCATACATTTCATTTGCATGATAAGTCTTTGTCGGCAATGTACCTTAGCATTGGGAATGTTCTGCCTTCTTCAAATAGGGGGAGATTGTTGGGAATATTGCCCTCAATGTTCCTTTGATTTGAAGAGGCATCACTCATAATACTAAGTACATATTGTATTTAATAAAATCTATTTTGTCTCAAGTTTTGTACAGGGAGATGATATTTCATACAATGGAATCGATTCAAAGGAGTGCTGATTAATCAACTGAGAAAGCTTCCCTGTCTCAGTTGAACCGCTGAGACGAGGACAAAACCGCTAAGAAGCAGCATATATCTACTGAGTTGCAGATAGACAGAACCGCTGAGACTGAAAGCTGTCTCAGCTTAACCGCTGAGACAGATTCAGATATTGAAGAAAACAGTGGCGCGACTCGCCTTTGGCCCAAACAACTGTAAAGGGAGATTAAAGTCAATCATCTGGTCCCAAGGTGTCAGAGCTTTCCCTTGAATGTCGTTGGAGATGTGCTGAGTATAAAAGAAGAAGTTAGGGCATTTTTGAAGGGGGTGGTCAAGTGCTAAACAAATTAACAAATGTTCCATTGACGGCCCAGAACTTCTTCTTCTCCTCCTGCTCACTGAACAAGCAAGAAGAGTGTTGGGAATATTGCCCACATGATTCCTGATTTGAAGAAGTCACCAAGTCAAGACTACCTCACTTTGTATTTCATCACTTCTCTAGCTCATAATCTCAAGAAGTCAAAGGAGATGTCATCGACAAAGTATGCTTGTCGTCATGATGATGAGCAAAGCAAAAGCTAAGACTTGGCGAGTTCGTCGAACACAGAATGTTGTTCGTCGAACGCAGAATGTTGTTCGTCGAACGCAGAATGTTGTTCGTCGAACAAAGAATGAAGTTCGTCGAACGCAAAGACAGGACAGAAGCAAACGCTGAGGCTTGGCGAGTTCGTCGTACGAAGAATGAAGTTCGTCGAACTCAGAACGAGTTCTTCGTCGAACGAAGAATGAAGATCGTCGACATCATCAAAGAAGCCGTGTCGTCGAGAAGATGCAGTATTGTCGACATCATCAAAGACGGTGTGTCGTCGAGAAGACTGAAGAAGGTCAGCTGAAGGCAAGCAGTAGCTAAAGCAGAGTATGTCGACATGATATTGTTGAAAATGTTGAAGTGGAAGTTGGCGGTCTGGGGGGGGGGGGGGGGGGGGGGTGATCGCGCAGTCTGGTCTAACTGCGCGGTCTCGCGGTCTCTTCTGCCAGTCTGACCTATTCGGTCTAGTCAGAGTCTAGTCGGCCTGACCGCCGTTCTTCTGTCCAAGGCTGCCGAGGTGAGGCCGCTCGGTCTGGTTTGTGTGACTGCATGGCGGGCTATTCTCTGTACTGTGCGGGTTGAGCTGTTGACCGCACAAGGTTGTTCTGGAACGGGCAGTCCGGTCTGGTGACTATCCGAGTTCTTGGTGGTGTGCGCCGACTAAGATCTTCTTAATTGGGCGGTCTCCCCTTTTTGAGTTCGCATAAGCTGGTCCTTGGCGATCTGCTGGTGAATGCGGTCTCTGGTGTTGGTCGACTTGCCGGGCTGTTGCCTTAGTCGACTTGGCTGTGTTCGCGGTCTTTGGAGGAGGTCTTGTATTCGCGAACACTGGTGGTGAGCGTCATGATCGGGCGAGTTGTCATGATCGCGCGGCTTCTTGGAGGAGTGGCGGTCTCCTTGTCTGTGTTGAAGCCGGCGAGCTCACAAAGCGCAGAGCGATTTTCTGACCGCGTGGGTTGACCGGTCTTGGTCGGGCGGTCAAGGCGGTGACTCTATCTCATAGGGTGGTGACTGGATCTGGTTCCACGCCTATAAATAGGAGTCACTATAGCAGCAAAATTATCGCACCAAGTGTAAGCTGATCTCGCGGCTAATTTCTTGCGGTCTCTTTTTTGTGACCGGGCGGTTTGTTGATTGAACTTCCTTTGTGCAGCTTCTGCGGATTGTGCTGATCGCAGCGGTCACCTCTTCTTCTAAAGTGTCCGGGTGGTCTGCGGCTTGCTGTGCGGGTTGCTGGAGTTCGAGAGAATCAGTGGAGTTTGGAAGGTCGCAGAGTTTCTTCGGTGTTGTTCAGGTCGTGGGTAGTCTGTTTGCGCGGTCTCCGTTTCTAATCGCACGAACTCCTAGACCGCGCGGTTTGGCGGTCTCAGTTTTCAGACCGCCAGTTATCTTTCTCAGCTTGTATTTTCTCCTTCTGTTTTTTGTGTACTGGCGAAATCATGTCTCGCCATGTATACCTCGCTCTGTAATGAAGATTTCTGCAAGTATCAATAAAGATTGCTTTGCTTCATGTGCTTCTGGTTGTTGGCTATAGCTTTGAGTTGTACAATTCCTGCTTACTCCTAGATCTACGGAAAATTTCACAGATATCGCTTATGTCGTTGAAAGAATAAAGTGATCACGACGACAGTCTATAAGAAAGAAGATCACGATGCCATGGTCAGAGATTGCATATCGTCGTGTATACAGAAACGCGGGGATATCTCGTATCGTCGAGATACCTGCATCAAAGGCAGAAGCTAGAAGGCTTGAAGATCTACAAAGGCCTAAGGCATCGTCAAAGTCCTATCGTCGAGATATCATCCATATCATCGTAACAATGGAAATATCATCGAGACAGAATTCAAATATTGCGAACGCGCTGTCAGCATTTAATGTCGCCGCCTGATTGTCCAATCAGCGCGTGCTCTTAAGGTATGGGGGCGTCTGACAAGGAAGAAACTTTTTCAGAAGACCGTTGGGAGCCTCGCAGTCTTATAAAAGAGATAAGAGGTTGCCTTAAAGAAATATAAGAATAAGAGAGAACTTACGCATACAGAAAATAGAACAGTAAAAGCGGCGTAAAAAAAAGTAGAGAACAAAAGTCAAGCGTTCTCAGAAGAATCAGCCATCTTCATCGACTGATAAGAAGTCGTTCCTCACCAGGCTAAGAGAAGAGATTGAATAAGAACCGTGCTTTCAAGATTTGAATCAGAAACGTCTTCTTCAAGTCTAAGAAGCCAATCTCCATCAGGCTAAGTTGTCGATTTCCATCAGGCAGATGAAACTGTTTTTATTACTGTAAACATTTTATTATTGTAAGGCTTGAGGGCCTAAGTGTCTAGCTTGAGGGATGGAGAGCTGTGAGGCTTGAGGGCCAGGGCAGTGAACTTGCGGGGCCATTTTCGTCAAGCTTGAGGGCTTGAGACCTGCGAGGCTTGCGGGCTAGGTCAGAGGCTAGACTTGCGGGTCTGAGCTAGGTAAGGCTTGAGGGCCTGATTGTCGAGCTTGAGGGCTTGAGACCTGCGAGGCTTGTGGGCCAGGGCAGAGGCTAGACTTGCGGGTCTAAGCTAGGTAGGGCTTGAGGGCCTGAGTGTCAAGCTTGCGGACTTGGGTGCAGTAGGGGCTTGCGGGCCTAGGCTGTAGGACTTGCGGGTCCGTGTTGTAAGTCTTGCGGGCCTGAAGATTTGGCGGAGATTGCCGATCCTAGCACACTGCTAGGTAGGCGCAGAGGGACAGAGGACTACTCAAGACACCCGGTCTTGAGGAACCTTTATAGATCCTGTGTCATCTGCTGTGATTTTCTTGTGCAATATTTGTGTGCTCTGCTTAAATAGTCATAAATCGTGGCACTATTTTGAAAAGAAGCGAGATCACCTAACACCCCCCCCCCCCCCTCTAGGTGAACATTCCATTAATAACAAAGAGACTGAGAGAAAAAAGGTTGCTCTTCTATAAGAAGGAGCAATGTGATCTTTCATCCTTCAACTGAAATGGAAGATCAGATAGTAGCTGGCTCACAAAGCATCATTCAATCAAGCTACTAGAAAGCACAAGTTGTGTTAGAACTACAGAAGATACCTTCTCTGTGTTGTCTGTTGTTGTAAGCACAAACACTCTTTTACTGTAGGGCTGTTTGGTCTGAGTTTGTAGGGTTGTTAGGCCTGAGATTCTAGGGTTGTTATGCCTGAGATTGTAGGGCTGTTAGGCCTGAGATTGTAGGGAAGTTAGGCCTGAGGTTGTAGGACCAGGAGGTGGTCTGAGTTGTAGGAGGAGGATTCCTCTGAGGTAGGGTTGTTGTGTCTGAGGTAGGGTTTGGGAAAACCTGAGAGATCCTGTGGGATCTGTGTTGTAGGCTCTTGGAGCTGAGATTGGAGAAGTTGGCCTTGTCTAACACTCTGTTAGAAAGGTGAAGGGGGAATGTGGACTACCCATAGACACACTGTCTTGGGGAACCACTATAAACACTTGTGTGCTTTCTGGGTTTGCTTGATTATTAGCTTAGAATAGTTTTAACTATCTATATTATCTAAGTAAAAATCAAAATACCTATTCACCCCCCCCCCCCCCCCCTCTAGGTGAATTAGATCATATACCTATAATCTATCAACTATGATGAGACCTTTTCCCCTGTGGCCTTGGTCAAGTCCATCAGAATTATACTTGTTATTGCTGCGTATTATGACTACAAGATCTGACAAATTGATGTCAAAACAACTTTCCTTAATGAAAACCTCCTTGAGGAAGTGTATCTGACACAACCTGAGGGTTTTGAGTCTCCAAATGAAGCCACTAAAATATGCAAGTTGAATCGATCCATTTATGGATTGAAACAAGCTTCTCGAAGTTCGAATCTTTATTTTGATGAGAAAATCAAAGAGTTTGGTTTCATCAAGAATGAGGATGAGCCTTGTTTTTATAAGAGGGTTAGTGGGAGCATTGTTGTCTTCCTAATATTGTATGTAGATGACATACTATCTATCGGGAATGACATTTCGACCCTGCAAGTTGTTAAGAACAACCTAGGGAGCTGTTTTCTATGAAAGGCTTGGGCGAAGCGACTTACATACTTAGTATTAAGATCTATAGAGATAGATCGAAGAAGTTGTTGGGTTTGACCCAAAGTACATACATTAAGAAGGTGTTGAAGCGATTTAGCATGCTTGAGTCCAAGAAGGGATTCTTACCCATGTCTCATGGTGTAAGTCTCTCTAAGGACCAGTGTCCTAAATCTTTGAAAGATAAGGACCGCATGAAGTTGATTCCATATGCTTCGGCAATTGGATCAATCATGTATGCACTATTATGTACACGACCCGATGTCTCTTATGCTTTAAGCATGACGAGCAGGTATCAGTCTGATCCTGGTGATGGTCACTGGATAGCTGTCAAGAATATCCTAAAGTACTTGAGAAGGACTAAGTATATGTTCTTGGTGTTTGGTGTAGAGGAAGAGCTCATTGTAAATGGTTACACGGATGCTAGATTCCACACTGATAGGGATGATTCAAAGTCCCAGTCAGGTTTTGTATTTTACCTGAATGGAGGAGCTGTAAGATGGAAGAGTTCCAAGCAATAGACAGTTGTTGATTCTACGACAGAAGCCAAGTATATTACTGCAGCAAATGCAGCGAAGGAGGCAGTATGGATTAGGAAATTCATCGACGAGCTAGATGTAGTTCCTAGCATTGTTGATCCCGTAGTTCTCTACTGTGACAACAATGGTGCTATTGCCCGAGCTAAGGAACCTAGATCTCATCAGCGCTCCAAGCACATACTTCGGCGGTTCCATCTTATTCGAGAGATTGTCGATCGAGGAGATGCGGACATTTATAGAGTACCGACTGAAGAAAACATAGTGGATCCACTGACAAAGCCTCTTGCGCAAAAGAAGCATGATAGCCATGTTAGATCAATGAGTATTAGATACCTGAACGATCGTCTTTAGTGGGAGCCTTGTGGATTGTATAATTTATTTGTTGGTTGTTTATTCATTCGATGAATTGTGATTTGTACTGTGTTTTTTATTTTACATTTATGGCAAGTTCTTGTATTATGTGTTGTTTATTGGGTGTCTACTTTATCACCTAGAGGGGGGTGAATAGGTTTTTCAAATTATATTATCCCCTTTTAGGAGTTCTTGATTCTTGATTAACAGATATGTAAAGTAAAGAACAAACCACAGAAAAACACACAACGATCTATAGAGGTTCCTCAAGACCAGGTGTCTTGAGTAGTCCCCTCTCCCTCTGCACCTACCCAACAGTGTGCTAGGCTCAGCAAACGGCGCCAAATCTTCAGGCCCTCAAGCCTTACACCACGGATCCGCAAGTCCCAACAGCCTAGGCCCGCAAGCCCCTACTGCCCCCGAGCCCGCAAGCTCGACACTCAGGCCCTCAAGCCCTACAACACGGACCCGCAAGTCCCAACAGCCTAGGCCCGCAAGCCCCTACTGCCCCCAGCCCTCAAGCTCGACAAGACGCACCCGCAAGTGCAC
Source organism: Dactylorhiza incarnata (assembly GCA_033032865.1). Classification (NCBI taxonomy): domain Eukaryota; kingdom Viridiplantae; phylum Streptophyta; class Magnoliopsida; order Asparagales; family Orchidaceae; genus Dactylorhiza; species Dactylorhiza incarnata. Next base: position 5,309,558 of record JAWHQI010000130.1, read on the forward strand.
TGCCCTAGCCCTCAAGCCTCACAGCTCTCCAGCCCTCAAGCTAGACAAGTTGGCCCACAAGCCATACAAGAAAGTTACAGTAATACAACCGTTCTTCTGCCTGATGTGGATCGGCAACTTAGCCTGATGACGATTGGCCTCTTATGATTGAAGAAGATTCTTCTGATTCAGATCTTTGACAGCGTAGTTCTTCTTTAATCTTTACTTTTTGCCTGATGTTGAATGGCGACTTCTCAGTCAATGAAGATGACTGATTCTTTTAAGAACGCTTGAATCTTGTTCTCTTTCTTCTTCGCTGAATATACTGTTCTATTGAAGAGCGGCGGGATTCTTTTCCTCGTTCTTTTTCTTGCACAACAAGCTTCTCTTCTTTTCTAGGGCAACACTATTCCCTTTTATAAGATGGACAAGCCGTATAACGATCACATATAATTTCCTTTACTGTCAGACGCCCATCTATCAAAGCATGCACTGATTGGACAATCAAGCGGCGGCATTAATTGCTGACAGCACGTCCGTAAGATTTGAATTCTGTCTTGAAGATATTTGCATCATTACAACGACAAGCTATCTCTGACTATGTCATCGCGATCTTCCTTCTTGCATCATGTCGTCGTGATCATATTGTTCTTTCGACGACATGCGTTCTTTCGACGACATGCGTTCTTTACGACGATGTTTGTTCTTTCTAGACGACACGACCACTTTGGTGAAGTCGACGATATTGCGACTTCTCTGCGTTCGACGAACAGCATTCTGTGATCGACAAACTTGCCATCCTTCATTCGACGATCTGCATTCTTCATTCGACGATCTTGCTGAGTCTCAGCGGTCGACGATCTTCCTTCAGAGTTCGACGATCTTGCTTCTGCGCTCGACGAACACGCTAAATCTCAGCTGTCGTCGATCTTCCTTCTGAGCTCGACGATCTTCCTTCTGCGTTCGACGAACACGCCAAATCTCGGCGGTCGTCGATCTTCCTTCTGAGCTCGACGATCTTCCTTCTGCGTTCGACGAACACGCCAAATCTCGGCGGTCGTCGATCTTCCTTCTGAGTTCGCTTTACTCAATATCATGACGACAAGCATACTTTGTAGACGATATCTCCTATCCTTCTCGACGATATAGTACTTCGTGAAGTCATTAAAGTACATGATATATTGTCGATCTCTGCAAGCATAAACTAGATGGAATGTTAAATACAACTTGCATTTATCATTGAGCTGGGCACTTCTTCAGATCAGGAACATTGCAGGGCACTGTTTCCAACAATCTCCCCCTATTTGAAGAAGTCATAACCCACTCAATGATAAATGTCGATCACATAATAGACTTTAACATTTGAGCAGATAAACATGTAAGGATGACATTTCAGCAAAATTGAGTAATCAAAAGTTTTGACATTTCTACATTTAGCCCCCTTAAGGTTTTAGCCATTTATTTCTCTGGTGCTCTTATATCAGCATCGCCCTTTGCTTTCTTGCTACTAACTTCCTGCTTCTTATCAGCTTGCTCTTCAGTAGGCTCATCATAGTATAGAGGTTGAAGATTCGTCGCTTCCCGGATAGTGTTTGAGGTCCAGATGGCATGATTACTGCTGGCCTGTATGGCTGATTTCTCCCCCTTTATGACTTCTTCAGATATCCCCCTTTGGAGATTCTTCTCAGAGGCCAAAATCTTGTTTTTGAGCATGTGAATTCCTCCTTCCAAGTGATTTTTGGTTTCAAGAAGGTGACTGTCTAGATCTTTATTGTGCTGATCTATGCTTTCTGTGATCTCAGTCTTGTGTTCAGTCATCCTTTTGGTGGACGCAATGTAGGCCTTTTCTATGCTTTTGATAATTAATGATTGATTAGTCCCTAGGTTGGATAAACCTTTGTGAGAACATGCGGTGAGTTCTTGTAGACTTTTCACATCATTTCTTAGGGTTGCTGTTTCAGCAGACAGTTCCCTTCTTAGATTACTGATAGCAGAAGTGACATAGCTTTCCAGTTTTAATCTTTGCTCTTCCAGGAGCATCTTTATTTGAGATATGAGTAAGGGCTCCTCTTATATATTCTCTGGAGATGAGTTCTCTTGTTCCTCTCCTTCATTCCCTTTCATTATTGGAGATAGAGATTTGCCTATTGGTGAGTAGCTTGGCTCACCCTCTTTCTCAGGACCTTGCTGATCATTGCCAGTTTCTTGGTTGTCCTCTTGTATTGCTGATTCAGAATAATCAGCATCCTCAGCCCCTATGATCTTATTGATCACTGCTTCTATTTGAGCAGGGAGCTCATTGTTCTTCTCCAACTCAGTTTCAGCACTTCTTGGATCCGTTTCTGCAGATATCCTGGATCCTTGACTTAGATCAGAGGTCTGGAGGGCGACATTCGTTGTTTCTGTAGCTGCCTCTGATCCCGATGGAGGTGAGTTGTTACCTGACTCACTTCCTTTAGACAAGCTCTCTCTCTTTCTCTTTGCGTCTTCTGCAGTTTTCAACTCCGTGGGGTGGTTTAGTTAGAGTTTTCTACCGCCTTTCAAAGATTTTGATGTCCATCCTTTTCATGTGATGTATTTTTACTCCATACCTTTTGTTGAAGCTTTTAGGGTAGGATTGCAGGAGGTATAATGATAAAATTCTTCCAAGATTTGGAGCTTGACAGCTTTCTTGTATCCTTTTGAAGATATGTTGACCCCAGTTGGTCCTTTTACTAAGGATTATCCTTGCCATTATTTCGAACATAGGCTTGGATATTCTATCATACGATCCAACCTTGCAGAGAAGAGCTTTACCTACTATGTCGGCCACCAGTTTTCCTTGTTGATTAAGGTTCTTCCTTTCCATGGACCCATAGGTCTTGCTAGAATGCTCGCACCATACCAGAGCCTTGTCAAGGTCTTCTTGGGTGACCTCTTCATCGGCTTCCCCCTTTGCGAAAGTCAGCAACTGAAGTGCCCTGGCAAATCTTTTAGGATTTACTTTGACCTTTGTCCCATTGATTAAGCTATTGACGGACGTTCCTTTTGAGTTACCTTTGGCATTTGAGTAGAACTCCATCACTTCTCTTTTGAGAATCACTGTTGGTTCGGAGAGAATAAATTCCAGGCCGATGATGTCTAATAGCTTAATGGCGTCTTGAATTCCTTCTGGTCCTTCCTTGAAGCCATTCCTTGCCACCTCACTTCCTTCAAAGAAGAATCCTTCCTTCCTTGGCGCCATCTTTTGTTTGATCCAGGAGAGCTTCAGTGTCGTTGACTTGTTTACTCTTGGAAAGGCGGGGAGAACACGACGGCTTTTTAGGGCTAATGTAGAGAGCGTTTTAACCTTAAGACATTTGATCTTATTTATAGTGTCCGAGTTGGAAGTTGAAGTGTCATTTGTTAAATGTCTGACTAATTCGGGTTTAGCTGTAATAATTTAGCTTAGACCTAATTAAGAGACCGCTGATGATTAGATATCTTCGTGATGCAGATCTTTCGACGATACCAATCATCATTCTGAAGATATGGTTTTTGAAGATTACTTTTACAATATTAGATGAAGATGAGTTTAAACATTACCATGGTTACCCTCACCTTAGCCTCTAAGTCTCCTTGAGCTAGTGGCTCCCCCTCGATGGAATGTCCACTTATCTTTACTTCCAGCTCCCCCTAGATTAGTGCACCTTGGTATGTGGTAAGCTTTTCTTAGTCCAGAGCTGAGCCTGGAGCACTTACTGTCCATTAGCCTTGTTTGCTTTTTAATGGCTAAATGGACTACCCTGCAAGACAGATTTAATATCCCTTAGGAACCCAAGGTGACTTGGGTCCTAGGTTCTTGTTAGTATAATAGGAAATCCCTCTACTCACCGCATCCCTTCAAGGATGTCTCTCCTTTGCATTAAGCACACTAGGGTTGTGCCAACAGTCGATGGCAAAGTGTCCCACTTTGCCACATCACCAACATTCATGGATGTTGTACCTTCTTTTCTGAACAATTTTTGAAGTATGTTCAGTAGAGAAGGCAGCAGCATTCTTCCTATCTCTCTCAGCCAAGAGCTGACTAGCTGCTCTAGTATCATTGTTTCTTCTTGATTTTATCTGTTTGTCAGCAACAGATGTCAGCTTGGTAGCTGACAGGATGTTGATGGCATCTGATATGTTCAAGTTAGAATTGATCATACTGGGGCTACTAGTCTGCTTCTTATCTGGAAGAGATTGAGAAAATATTGCATCTTTATCCTTGAGAGTGGGGGCTGGGACACCAAATACAAATGGTCCATGATGAGCCATTTGAATTTCCTCATGGGGAGCCTTTAATGCACGCATCCCCATGTCCTTTCTCTTTCCATAGTCAGGAGCATTTTCATGACTAGTGGAGCTTCCATTCATCCTGATCATACCTATTTGAGGGAAGCACTACCTTCTGAAAGGTGGTATGAGGCTCTGCTTTAGTTTTGCCCCTTTCTCCATTCCCAGCATCTATTGCCCCTTCATTGTAACCCAATCCCCTCCTATTTCCATAGGAGGAGAAGGTGTCAATGATGGGCAGTACAATTTTGGGCTTAGAGAATTGAGCCACCAAGCATCTTTCCTTAAGAAGGTCATTCTTAAGTTTCTTGATAAGTTCTTCCCTTCGGCTTCTTTCATCATAAAGCTTGTCTATGATTTTGTTGAGCTCATTTGGATCGGTGTACTTGATGTAGGACATACCCAGTTTCCTATCTGATTCAACCTTAAAAGGTCTGAGAGATTCTATCTCCCTAGCTTATTCCTTAACAATCCTTTTGCTCTTTCTCAGGGCCTCCAAGAGATCACCAAACTGATCTAATAGATCAGTATGATTCTTATTGTTGCAAGATGAGCAGTCTTCTGCATCATCTTCAGATGATGAACAATCACCTGATGCACTCTTGGTCTTCTTAAATGAAAATAAAGCATGTAGTAAAGGTGTGTGAGTGGTGCATACCTGATCATGATGTGGTTCATCATGATTTTCTTCATCTGATAGAGCCATCAACCCACAGACTTCCTCATCCTCAGAGTCACAGTCTGTGAGAGTCAGGGGCGCTCTTATTCTTTCTCCTGCTCCCGAGCATTCTTCATCTTCTGATTCACTATCTGAAGTGGTCAGAGGTGCTTTGATACATACCTCTTCATGAGAGGTCTCTTCTTCAAAATCATCCTCTGACCCTTCCATGAGGACTTCTAAGGAATCCCACATGTCCTTTGCTATAGTACAATGACTTAGCTTCTGGAGTGTTGGCAGATCTACTGTACCAGCTAGAATGTTTCTGGCTTCCTTGTCCATGCTGCTTAGAAGAACCTCATCTTTTATCATAGCTATCGAGGTACATGGTTCTTCTTGAACAATTAGAAACATTCTGGGATTCATTGCCTCCATGTAAATTATTGCTCTATCTTTCCAAATGGCAAAGTTTTCTCTACAACACATAGCAATTCTTGACTCCATACTAATGATCCTAAGACACCCGCTGGCATATCTGTTCAAGTTGTTAAGCTTTTCTTTGAACAACCTCGCTTTGATACCACTTGTTGTTTATTGGGTGTCTACTTTATCACCTAGAGGGGGGGTGAATAGGTTTTTCAAATTATATTATCCCTTTTATGTGTTCTTGATTAACAGATATGTAAAGTAATGAATAAACCACAGAAAAACACACAATGATCTATAGAGGTTCCTCAAGACTGGGTGTCTTGAGTAGTCCTCTCTCCCTCTGCGCCTACCCAGCAGTGTGCTAGGCTCGGCAAACGTCGCCAAATCTTCAAGCCCTCAAGCCTTACACCACGGACCCGCAAGTCCCAACAGCCTAGGCCAGCAAGCCCCTACTGCCCCCGAGCCCGCAAGCTCGACACTCAGGCCCTCAAGCCCTACAACACAGACCCGCAAGTCCCAACAGCCTAGGCCCGCAAGCCCCTACTGCCCCCGAGCCCTCAAGCTCGACAAGACGCACCCGCAAGTGCACTGCCCTGGCCCTCAAGCCTCACAGCTCTCCAGCCCTCAAGCTAGACAAGTTGGCCTGCAAGCCTTCAAGAAAGTTACAGTAATACAACCGTTCTTCTACCTGATGTGGATCGGCAACTTAGCCTGATGACGATTGGCCTCTTATGATTGAAGAAGGTTCTTCTGATTCAGATCTTTGACAGCGCAGTTCTTCTTCAATCTCTACTTTTTGCCTGATGTTGAACGGCGACTTCTCAGTCAATGAAGATGACTGATTCTTTTGAGAACGCTTGAATCTTGTTCTCTTTCTTCTCCGCTGAATATACTGTTCTATTGAAGAGCGGCGGGATTCTTTTCCTCATTCTTTTTCTTGCACAGCAAGCTTATCTTCTTTTCTAGTGCAACATTATTCCCTTTTATAAGATGGACAAGCCGTATAACGGTCACATACAATTTCCTTTACTGTCAGACGCTCATCTATCAAAGCATGCGCTGATTGGACAATCAGGCGGCGGCATTAATTGCTGACAGCACGTCCGTAAGATTTGAATTCTGTCTTGAAGATATTTGCATCATTACAACGATAAGCTATCTCTGACTATGTCATCGCGATCTTCCTTCTTGCATCATGTCGTCGTGATCATATTGTTCTCTCGATGACATGCGTTCTTTACGATGATGTTTGTTCTTTCTCGACGCACGGCCACTTTGGTGAAATCGACGATACTGCGTCTTCTCTGCGTTCGACGAACAGCATTCTGCGATCGACGAACTTGTCATCCTTCATTCGACGATCTGCATTCTTCATTCGACGATCTTGCCGAGTCTCAGCGGTCGACGATCTTCCTTCCGAGTTCGACGATCTTGCTTCTGCGCTCGACGAACACGCCAAATCTCAGCGGTCGTCGATCTTCCTTCTGAGCTCGACGATCTTCCTTCTGCGTTCGACGAACACGCCAAATCTCGGCGGTCGTCGATCTTCCTTCTGAGCTCGACGATCTTCCTTCCGCGTTCGACGAATACGCCAAATCTCGGCGGTTGTTGATCTTCCTTCTGAGTTCGCTTTACTCAATATCATGACGACAAGCATACTTTGTCGACGATATCTTCTATCCTTCTTGACGATATAGTACTTCGTGAAGTCATTAAAGTACATGACATATTGTCAATCTCTGCAAGCATAAACTAGATGGAGTGTTAAATACAACTTGCATTTATCATTGAGCTGAGCATTTCTTCAAATCAGGAACATTGCAGGGCACTGTTCCCAACATTATGTCAACTGTTTCTATATGATAGATTAATTAGCATAATAGATGCCCTTAGAATGTTTGCTTCTATAGGAATTCAAGTGTGTGACTTGAATGTGAGGGCATATGTTTACTAGAAGCTTCATTCTTAAATGGTCCATGGTCGGAGTATCATCTTAGAAGTTGAAGGGCAATGATGATATATTAAGACTAGCATGTGCGTTGACTGATGACCGGTTCTCACAAGTCATGATATTGTGATATCAAGTCATCACATGGGTACTTGTTAGTGATCAAGTTGTACTGGACAGACCCGCCTTGAGACTACTTTGTGAATTATTATATGAACGTGTCGCAAGTAGGTCTCAACTGACAATGGTGTTTGTAGTTCTTTGACATGAAGTCACATCATTCATCAATTGAGGAAGAGCATACTTTGATGTCATCTAAAGTCTTCCTTGAGAAAGGTTGATGATAAGGGTGGTTATTGGGTATGTTACGATTCATTTGGGTGTTTGTGTGTGGACATATATGAGATTTGTCCACCTTTATGACGTGAGTTACATCCATGGGCCCCTTGATGGAATGAGACCGATAAATGCATGACCATGCTGGGTTGAGCCAATATGTGATATTGAGTTTACCACGCTCTTAAGGTTTATTCTAGATCAGGAAACTAGGATTGAACAATTATGAGGGTGACACGGTCTATGCCTCTAGTTCTATCTGGATGTAAGGGACAAAGGGACATGACAACACTAGTATATTGGTCAAGATAGGCTTGTTGAGTTATGAACTCTTATTGCTTGGGTAGCAATGATGTATTGCTAGATGTCGCTCATTGTTTGTGAGACTTTTGTTTGATACGTTCAAGATCAAGTGGGAGACTGTTGGTGTTTCCAATGTGATATACAAGTGATCAAGCATTTAGTCTCACTTCCAAGGCGATATGAGCCTATGTGGTCACACACATGAGTGTTTAGAAAAGTTGGAGGAAGAATTATGTTGGTCTTACTCATATTGGATATGATTGAAGGACCAATCCTACGACTTATTGGAGTTGGCTCGAGTCAACTGAATGCTCCATAGGTATTGTGAATATTGTATGGAGCGTGTTGGCAAGTTTTCGAGATGAGTCATCGAGAATGTCTCGACGACTCTTACCTCAGTTCGTCGAATGTACGAATCCATGTTGACTCGACGAATCCATATTGACTCGACGAATCCATGTTGATTCGATGAATCCATGTTGACTTGACGAATCCATGTTGATTCGACGAATCCATGTTGACTCGACTAACCTGACGAATTCATGGCTAGACGAATTCTGTGTTTACTCGACGAATTCATGATCATTCGACGAATTTTGTTTACTCCATTTCTGGTCGTGGGTGTGCGGATAGCATTTCTCTCTCACAGGGGGTATAAATAGATCACGATTTTATGCCTTAAGTGTGATACTTTTCTTTTGCGATTTTGAGAGAGAAGGAAGGGTTCCGCGAAGTTCCAACGGAAGAGTTCCGACCGGTCGATCCCGCCGCCATCACCACCTCTCCCTATCGTCGGACCTAGTTCTTGTGCGACAAGAAGCTATGGTTCTTCAACGCTCGTGTGGACTCCCGTAGAGGCGCTGATTGATTTCTGCGCTAGGGACTCAACGACCGCTCTTTGGGATTTTAGTTGTGGAGCATCTTGGTTGAGTATTGACTCAATCCCCTTCATGTATTGCAATGTATTGCCTTTTTCTTATTTCTTGATTCATGAAATCACAAGTTCCTTGAACTGTTTAGGGTTGTTCTTGTTCTTTTCCGCTGCGCATATTGATATGTTGTTATTTTGAATGATGTATAGAAAACCCAACAATTTGCACTTCTACTCCAAATCAAATTTAGTTTGGAACCTGAATGATACATAACAAATTACGTCATTTTCAAAAATTGAAGGCCTTATAAGTCTCCTTTAGGAATGTGACCTCTGATGAAGATTATAACCAACATTGACACCTATATTTATATATTCTTGCATTTTGAATCTTGAAGTAAGTGTCACCCTCAATTTTGTGATCTAGTGGTCGAATTTTTAAATCTGTGAAATTTCGACTTAGATAATTTATTTGGATCTTCCATTTCTTAAATTTGACGAGACTTTAATTAAAGTTGCAGAGGATGTTGTTTATTAGCTTCATGAACTGTTTCAGAATTTTTAAAAATAATATGAAGTATCAATTTTGATAGGTACCCCTAACCCGGGCTGCGAATAGTCAAAGCACCCACCTCATTTGGTGGAGGAAATGAGATTGACCAAGTAAACCTCATTAGCCCCATAATCACCCAACATAGGGGTGCAAATATTAAACTCCCCCATCATATGGCGCAAATAGTAAAATTCCTCATCGTGGGTGCAAATAGTAAAATTGTAAATAGTAAAATCCCCCATCATGGGGTGCAAATAGTAAAATCCTCCAAGATGGTGGTGCAAATAGTAAAATTCTCCAACATGGGGTGTAAATAGTATTATCTCATATCGTGGGATGTAAATAGTAAAGTCCCATATCGTGGGATGCAAATAGTAAAATCCTCAAACATCAAGGTTTTCTTATGGAATGAATGGAGGAAGTTAGGGATGATCAGAGATCTCTCCTGAATCAGGAATACGAAGCTTTCAAACAAGACAAAAGTGACACTATCTCTGAATGCTACGAGAAATTCGTCAAGATCATCAATGACTTAAGAAACTATGATCGTGATTTTACCAACGACGAACTTAATGACAAGTTCTTGAGATCCCTGATGAAAGAATGGGATAGCAAGGTTATTTCCATAAGGGATTTTGGTAAACTACCCAGCATCGAGCCACAGAACTTGTTCGGGAAGATGTTTTCCCATGAGCTGCAATTAAACACCAGAAAAGCAGAAGAAGGGGGAAGCAGGACTTCAGGCAAAGAGAAGTCCGTAGCACTAAAGGTCAAAGGGTCGAGAAAAACAAGAGCTGTGTCACCGGTGAGGACACAGGCTCCAGATGAACATGATGAATCAGAAGCAAGCTCCTCAAATTCTGAAATGTCAGATGGAGAGTTCTCACTACTCTCCAGACAGCTTAAGAGGATTCTCAGCAAGAGGAAAAAAATAAGAAATCAATCTTTCTCATCTGATTTCTGAAGATCACGTCGTGATGGTGATCATCACAAGAAGAGCTCCAGCAGCAACAACAGATATAAATCGAAACAAATAAATATTAATCTTCTGACATTATTTGTTACTGCTGTAATAAGTCAGGGAACGTGATCGCCGACTATCCTCACAAGAAGAAGGAAGGATCGAAGAAAGAAGAGAACGGATCCTTCATATGTAAAAAACAAAGAAGAAAAGAACTTCATCACAAAGAAGCCTAAGACTCTAAGCGACAGCGACTCAAGTGAGTCAAACTCAGATGAAGAAGCCTACTTTGGGCTAATGGCACATTCTGATGATGAGAACTGCGCCTCCTAGTATAATGGGAAGGTAAACTCTCATACTTCATTATATGAATCAGATGCTAGCCCCACTGGTCATGAAGACTACTCGTCTGAGGAGGAGTTAGACTTAATGGTTCAGCACAAAGCGTTACTGAAAGTATTTGACAGATGTCGCAATGCGGTCAAATATCAAGCCAAAGAGATTGCCTCTCTCAAGGCATTGGAATCTGAACTGAGGGAGGAAATTGAAAGATTGACTCCTCTCAGCGAAGAAATTCAATCTTCAAGAGAGGAATTGGAATGCTCTACTGAACTAGTAAGTATGAAAGAGAAGGTCATCCATGAATTGGAAGAAAGTTACTGGTTGAAAGGAAGCCTGTAGAAAGCTTCTCAAAGCCAAAGACTATCCTTCCTATCATTGATGGATTTTCTGCTTCAAAGAAGGGTGGCTTTGGACATAATGCTAGTAAGGACAATGGGAAAGCTCCTCAAAGTCAACCTTCTTTCAAGAAGATAGTTTTTGCGACTAATCAATATGACCTTGAAACTTCCTACGGTCATTTGCTAGACCAGCGTACGTTGCTCCTGACAAGAAGAACCAAGGATGGAGCCGTCCTAGAGATTTTGGAATGAGTGCTCTCAAGGCACCTCATGAAGAGAATGTCCTAATGAATTATGGTCCATTTGTTCATGGATCAAGTGCTAAGAAAGCGCCAAAGGTTAAATTTGTTGTTACAAAGCCACATGAGACAAAGGAGTCATGTGTATATTGTACTCATGAGGCCTCCATTTCTAAGTCAGTAGCTCATGCTAGACCTCCCGTTCAAAATGTAAAGCAGGAGAAGAAAAAAAGGTACAACAGGTTTAACTATTGGTGTCGTGGCAAGATTGGTCATTTTGCCATAGATTGCTGGTTCAATTCTATTAACTATATGACTCCACGAGTTAACAATGCAAGAATGACCCCTTGCAATGTTAACATTCTTAGTTGTGTTCGTCTAACAAGGAACCAAGGACCCAAATCTATTTGGGTTCCTAAGGGTATTTAATCTGTAAAGGCAGGTATGTCTGAAGGCCAACAAAAATCCTACCTGGTATTTGGACAGTGGATGTTCCAAGCATATTACCGGAACAACAAGCCTACGACAAGATTATACCTCAGTCAAAGACGTTCCAAAAGTTATTTTTGGCGGATCCGACAGAGGAATCACTAAAGGCTAAAATATGATTAATAATGGTATATTTCGTTCACAGACGTGGCTTATGTCAAAGGATTACAACATAATCTCATTAGCATAAGTAAATTATGTAACGAAGGTTTTATGGTAGAGTTCTACAAGGACAAGTGCCTGATAAAGTCGTCTAATAAGTCAGAAACTATTTTAACAGGCACTCGGAGTAGAAATATATTTTGTCTTGATTTTCTATGTTTAGAATCTTCTACACCAGTATACTTTTTGGCAAAAGATAGTGCATTTATTAGTTATCAATGACACAAACGATTAGCACATATTAATTTCAAAATGATAAATATGATATTTTCTCACAACTTAGTGCGTGATGCTCCCGATATTAAGTGTGTTAAGGATAGGTCATGTCATGCAATCCAGATGGGTAAGCAGACAAGGGCCACCTTTAAAATCATCTTTACTAAAGATTCTTCCAGATGTTTATATCAGTTTCGTAGTTCATATGGACTTATTCGGTCCCATGACCGTTCGTAGTTTTGAAGGTAAATCTTACACCTTGGTTATTGTTGATGACTACTCGCATTTTGCATGGGTATTCTTTCTAAAACACAAGTCAGACACCTTTGACTCTTTCACTACTTTTGTCAGGCAAATACAGAACAAATTGAACTGTTTTGTGGTCAAAATCAGAAGTGACTAAGGAACAGAGTTTGAATTTGTTGTCATGACAGAGTTTTGTGCAAGCCAAGTGTTGGGAAAATGATTTATCTTAACCCCTAATGAGTAGAATATAAAATCTAAGAATGAAAAACTAGTCTAAGTAAATATGCGTCAAATAGTATTCGACGCAACGTCGAAGTATAGTCGACGTTCCTCTCAGAATGAGTCGAAGTAACTCCAAACAGAATTCGACGTAACCCATGTCGACGTAACTCTGATTTCTAGTCGACGCATCTAGTGAAGTCGACATACCTTAGTCGATGCACCTTCCTTATTCTCCTCTCAACGTCCAGCCAGTCTGAAATCGACGCTTCCGTCAAATAGTAATCGACCTACGTCGATTTCTATGTCAAATTCAAAACACGCCAGATTTCTTTCCTTCTATCTGTAGATCTGAATTTTATGGAATGATATTATTCTTTTCTAGCCATTTTGAATCATTCTTTCCTTCTAAATGATTCTTGGCTAAATTGATTAAGTTTATTATGGATATTATTTGAAATCAGAATAATCTTTTTTCTTCTACAGAAATATTGTTTATGGAATCTTTCCTCTTTTACTATTTCTCTGTCTGCTAATTGATTATTCTCCTATAGTATTCTTTGAATAAACAGAGATATAAATAAGAGGGAAGTCGGCAGAGAACAAAAGAAGAAGTGATCCACTCCATACATTTGAAATAGAGGAAAAGCTCCCAAGTGAAAAGAGAGAAAATCTGAGAGAAGTGAAAGTGTGCGGCAGCAAACAACAAGCCCTCTTCTTCTTCCTTTTCTGAAGCCATACTGCTGCAATCTCTGATAGCTCTCTTTGAAAGAGAAAAATGCCTATAATCTCCTTCTCACTATAGAAGAGAGATTTCATTCACTATTTCTTGTGCTTCTAATCTTCTTGCTAGGAAGAAGATTCTTTCTTGTTTCAATTACTTCTTCTACTTCTTCTTCTTATCTTCATTTAATTTTTAAATAGTGTAAAAGAGTTTTTAGAATCTCTCTTCAAAAAATTCAGTTGTACTGGTTCTAAGAGTCTCCTTATCAAAAGACTCAGGCTGGTTCTAAGAGTCTCCTTATCAAAAGACTCAGTACAAGATAGTGAATTCCTACCAAGGGGGTAGAAGAGTGGACTACCCAAAGTTTGGGGAACCACTATATTTCTTTGTGTTGTGCTGTGATTTTCATTTTGCTATTTCTTTCTTTATTTACTTAATTCTTGTTGGTGTGTGTGGGAAGCTTAACTCTGAGATTATTACATATATATATATATTTGTTAACTTTGCACAAAGTACTTTTAAATCTATATTCACCCCCCCCCCCCCCCCTCTAGAGAATTCTAGTGAGGTTAATTGTGCACTTTCAATTGGTATCAGAGCCATGTTGATCTAAAAAGGGTAACTCCTTGATCAAAAATATCCTACCTTATATATATATATATTTCTAAAACTATTTTTCACATGGCACACATCAAAGATTATGCTTCCACCAGACCACCAATGTGCAATCTTGAAAAGTTTGCAGTTTGGAAAACAAGAATTAGGATCTATATGAATTCTATTGATGAAGATTTGTTTAATGTTATTTTGACAGGTCCTCCAAAGCCCTATAGGAAGGACTCAAGTGGTAAAGTGACACAAACACTTGTCCCAAGGGCTGAGTGGACAGATGATGAGAGAAAGGCAAAAACATGTGATGCAAAAGCTGTGAACATTCTTGTCTCAACCCTCTCAGATGAAATCTTTCAAAGGGTTGTTGACTGTGAATCAGCCAAAGAAATCTGGGAGGCTCTTACAAAGATAGTAGAAGGAAGTGCTGATGAAAGGAAAGATAGAAAGGCTCTATTGATCTCCCAATATGAGAACTTTCAAAAGAAGCATGAAGAAAGCATATCTGAGATGTATGACAGATTCAGTCTGATCATCAATCAATTAAGGAGCTTGGATAGAGAGATCTCTCTCACAGAGATCAATGACAAACTGTTAATGAGTCTCCCAAGTTCATGGGACTCAAGAATATGGGCAATAAGAGATACAAGAGGACAAAAGGAAATCTCAACAGATGCTCTCTTAGGAAAACTCAAATACTATGAGCAACTTCTGAAAACCAGAGAAGAGAAGGAAAGAAGGGAAAACACTCCAACCTCTTCAAAAGATAGAACTATTGCATTAAAAGCAACAGATGAAGAAACCTTTGTGACTGAAGAAGAACTATTCAGCCTCCTGGCCAAAAGATTCAAGAAATGGGTCAGGCCAGATGGGTCTAGAAGGAAAGAGTCAAAACCAAGGTATGATAAGACTCCTACCAAAGATATTGTTTGTTATTCCTGCAGGAAAACTGGACATATTACTCCAAAATGTCCAGAAAATGTTGAGAAAAGGAAAGATCTGAAAAAGAAAGATCTCAAGAAGAAAGGGAAGAAGAAAGAAAGAGGCTTCATTGCAGAAGCTTGGAGTGAGATAGATTCTGAAGACAGCACTTCATCTAAAAGTGTCAATGATGAGTCTAAGCAAAAAGACTTATGCTTAATGGCTCTTGGAAGCACAGAAGAAGAATGGGTTGCTTAATCATGGAGTGAAACAGGATCAGAAGGAAGCATCTCTTCAACAGCAAAAGCAAATAGCCTTATTCTCATAGAGGAATCTGAGGATAAGGATGAGGTAAGCATTTTTTGATGAAATAGATTTTCTATGTGATGATTTTAAAAAGGATTTTGAAAGACTCTGTTTAGATCAACTAAAAGCTAAACAAGAAATTGAGGATCTAAAAGAACAAATTAATATGAGAAAAATAGAGGATACATGTTCAAAAAATTATGAACTAAGGTGTAAAATCTATAAACAGAAAAGGAAATTGATAGTGCTAAAATAGAAAATCAACTCCTTAAGAAGAAGGTATCCCAGGCAAAAGCTTTTGAAGAATCTATAAAAATCAGAAGCCAAACACTTAAAGAAATCACTGAAAAACAAATAATCAGACATAAGAATCTGGGGTTAGGAGCTGATCCTTCAACTAGTTCAATACCATCTACCAAACCTGCTTGGATGAGCCATGTTAAATTCACTAAACCCATCAAATCAACAAACTTAGAAGAAGACTCACAAAATACATAAGACCTCACCTTCAAAGAGATGAACCACTTTAATAAATCATCATCATACCATTCAGAAGAAGACTCTCAAACTACCTCTGAGAAAGCAACTATGCCAAAAGAAATAAGTTATAAAGAAACAAAACTCCAATCAGAAAAAGGGAAAAATAAAATTTGTGAAGATAAAATTGCGTCGACTTCATATCGACGCATGAATGATAGTACGTCGAATTCTACTCGACGCAATCACTTAGATGCTTCGATCTCAAATCGACGCATGAATAACAGTACGTCGACTTACAATCGACGCAACTACTTCTATGCATCGATTCCAGATCAACGCAATCTAGAGAAAGCGCCGAATACATATCGACGCAACTCTCAACATACGTCGAATAGATATCGACGCATAAAACCTCAGAGCAACTTAAATACAGGACATGGGTATTCTTCAAAAACTTTCTATCTTAACCCCCATTCAGGACCCTTTCATCCTGATCAAAAATTTTATCCTGATCAAAACTTCTATCCTAATCAAAAATCTTTTCATAATCAAAAGTACTATCCTGATCAAAACTTTTATCCTAATCACCATCTCTATTCCTCCCTAAACTCAAATTCCCTTAGTCAAAAGAAAATTAGGTGTTATATCTGCAATAAAATTGGCCACACTGCCAAACAATGTTGGCACAATCAATCCAACTGTTTATAAAATTAGTCCAAGGGTGACTTAGAAAACCTTAGGATTAGGAAGAAATAACCCCTCAAGAAAAACTGAAATTTTCAGACAAAGTAAAAATCAAGTTGATTCCTTAATCGACGCATCGTCGACAACTAAAAATGATTAGTAAACTCGACGTATGCGTCGACTCATATCGACGCATACGTCGATAGGAAACCTTATCAGACTATACCGACGTATACATCGACTTCCACTCGATGCAACGTCGACTTCATGAAAAAGAGCGGCAATACTGAAATATTTTCAGTCACATCTACTGTTGTACCGAATAAACCTCGAGTTGTGTCTCGTGTCGACGTTTCACCTGACTTAAATAGACTCTTCAGTTAAAATTCAGCACGCTCCTTGCATCTCTCATTTCTCAGTCCAGCTATCTCTTCCTCTCTCTCACTTACCTAAATGGCTCCTAAGATCAACTCTGGTTTCGACATTGATCTTGAATCCTTCCAAGCCGCCGCCGAAAACTATAAGAGCATCATAGCTCTCTTCACTGAAGCTGGTTTAAACAAACTCATTTCCACAAGATGCAGACTCCTAGAGACAGAACTCACTGAGTTAATGGATCATGTTCAGATATCTGAGCAAGGAGAGATCACAGGAACACTCTATGAGACTCATGTCTCAATCTCTGCAGAACACCTTAGGGTCACCTTTGATCTTCCATCAGGTACACAACAACACTATTCTATTTTAAATCAAAAGGAAAGCAAATTATTTTTTAAGAATAGTTAAATGAATCTTCATCATCATTCCCTTATCAGGTGATGAACCTGTGGACCTCACCCCTGAGGAAACCAAGAATCTATTACTCATCATGAAGTTCTCCAAAGATAAACCAATCCACCTGAAGAAAATAGATTTTTCTGAGGAATATAGGCTATTAGCAGACATAGTAGGAAAAGTTCTATTATGCAAGATCTCTGCCCATGATGCAGTGCCCAAGCAGCAACTGAACATCATGGGGGCCCTTGTGCTGAAAAAGAAGGTTGACTGGGTCAGCTGCTTACTGAAAATGATAGGCTACAAATATTCTCACAAAGAGAATGCCTATATGAGGATCATGAGTCAGGTACTCCTCCACTCCTTCCCTGACCTATGTAGGTCAAAAGGAATCCCCATTCCCCCTGGAAAAAGGATGTCCATTGCCCTCATCTCAAAATGGACCATGCAAATTCCCAAGCCTGGTTCCATTCCTGACAGGACTCCCTCTCCTCCTAACTCTCTTAGCCATCCATCCTCACCTCCTCCTCAGCATACAGACATCTCCTCCCTACCTACATCATCCACACCAATAGTCTCTACTACCATCACAACTCATATCCTACCTACATCTTCACATTCACCAGCTCAACCCTCCTCTAATTCACCTCCTCCTCCACCATTATCTCCTACTCGAACACACCTTGAGCCATCTCCATCCACTAACACTCTCATTACCCAGTGTATCCAATTAGCAGCCCAAAAATTTCAAGAAATGCTGGATGCACACTACTCCCAACTTCACTCCTCCATCATACACATGCAAACCCAAATAGATGGGGTCAATGCCTTTGTGCAAAGCTTGAAGTCCTCTGTCTCTTCCTCCAAAGTGACCAAGTCTTTCTTAACCTCCTTGGCTAAGAAGGTCAAGAAGGGGGAGAAATTAGATGAAGAGCAGCTCTCAAGTCACAAATCTCTCTCACACAAGTCCCTTCCTACTTCAAAAGCTGATAAGACAATTGGGAATGAATTAGTCCCAGAGCTACATACTGAGGACCAGATAACAGATGTACTCTCTATAGCAAGAGAAGCTATACAACAAGTAGTTCTCTTTCAAGGGGAGGCTAGCAGAGCAGAGAGAGAAGTTGAAAAGGAAACTTTTGTTGAAAAAGAAGCTGAAGCTCAGGGGGAGCCAAATGCTGACATAACTGAAGCTGGAGATGAGAAAGAAACTGAAGAGGCAGAAGTAGAAGGCTCAAAGGATATTCCTTCTCAGGGGGAGCAAACTGCTGTGACTCAGGGGGAGCTGAGTGAACCACATGTTACTGAGAAAGAGAACCTCTCTTCCTTAAAAACCTTAGTATTCACTAGGAAAAGAAAAACTCATCCTACCCCTCCTGAGTGATATGTTGAACAATGTGTTGAACCAATGTTGATATACTCTATATTTTTCTTCCTTCATGCTTAAATACTGTTTATAAAGTCTGTGTATATGATTCTACTTTCTTCTGAGTACTTAACATATTTCTTTTCTATATAAATGTCTTGCTGTGTTGATTAAAAGCTGGTACAATTTCTCCCTGAATAGGGTTAAGACAAATAGGGGGGGATTGTTAGGGAAATGATTTATCTTAACCCCTAATGAGTAGAATATAAATTCTAAGAATGAAAAACTAGTCTAAGTAAATATGCGTCGAATAGTATTCGACGCAACGTCGAAGTATAGTCGACGTTCCTCTCAAAATGAGTAGAAGTAACTCCAAACAGAATTCGACGTAAACCATGTCGACGTAATTCTGATTTCTAGTCGACGCATCTAGTGAAGTCGATGTACCTTAGTCGACGCACCTTCCTTATTCTCCTCCCGACGTCCAGCCAGTCTGAAATCGACGCTTCCGTCGAATAGTAATCGACGTACGTCGATTTCTATGTCAAATTCAAAACACGCCAGATTTCTTTCCTTCTATCTGTAGATCTGAATTTTATGGAATGATATTATTCTTTTCTAGCCGTTTTGAATCAGTCTTTCCTTCTAAATGATTCTTGGCTAAATTGATTAAGTTTATTATAGATATTATTTGAAATCAGAATAATCTCTTTCCTTCTACAGAAATATTGTTTATGGAATCTTTCCTCTTTTACTATTTCTCTGTCTGCTAATTGATTATTCTCCTATAGTATTCTTTGAATAAACAGAGCTATAAATAAGAGGAAAGTCGGCAGAGAACAAAAGAAGAAGTGATCCACTCCATACATTTGAAATAGAGGAAAAGCTCCCAAGTGAAAAGAGAGAAAATCTGAGAGAAGTGAAAGTGTGCGGCAGCAAACAACAAGCCATCTTCTTCTTCCTTTTCTGAAGCCATACTGCTGCAATCTCTGATAGCTCTCTTTGAAAGAGAAAAAGGCCTATAATCTCCTTCTCACTATAGAAGAGAGATTTCATTCACTATTTCTTGTGCTTCTAATCTTCTTGCTAGGAAGAAGATTCTTTCTTGTTTCAATTACTTCTTCTACTCCTTCTTCTTATCTTCATTTCATTTTTAAACAGTGTAAAAGAGTTTTTAGAATCTCTCTTCAACAAATTCAGTTGTACTGGTTCTAAGAGTCTCCTTATCAAAAGACTCAGGCTGGTTCTAAGAGTCTCCTTATCAAAAGACTCAGTACAAGATAGTGAATTCCTACCAAGGGGGTAGAAGAGTGGACTACCCAAAGTTTGGGGAACCACTATATTTCTTTGTGTTGTGCTGTGATTTTCATTTTGCTATTTCTTTCTTTATTTACTTAATTCTTGTTGGTGTGTGTGGGAAGCTTAACTCTGAGATTATTACATATATATATATATATATTTGTTAACTTTTCACAAAGTACTTTTAAATCTCTATTCACCCCCCCCCCCCTCTAGAGAACTCTAGTGAGGTTAACTGTGCACTTTCACCAAGGTATCTTTCATGAGTTTTCTTCTCCTCGCACTCCACAACAAAATGGAGTCGTTAAGAGAAAGAACAGAACACTAATTGAGGCATGCAGAATAATGTTGAATGACTCTTCATTACCAGAATACCTCTAGGCTGAAGCAGTTAATACTGCATGTCACGTGCAAAACAGAGTCTTAATACACCAGGACCATCGTAAAACACCTTAAGAACTTCTGAAGGACAGGAAACCGACTATGTCCTATTTTAAAATCTTTGGAAGCAAATGTTTTGTACTTAATAATGGGAAGTATTACAAAACAAAATTTAGTGAAAAGTGTTTTGAAGGTATTTTCGTAGGATACAGTAGCCATAGTAAGGCATATCTGATTTTTCAATAAGAAAACTCTGGTTGTAGAAGAATCAATTAATGTTATATTGGATGAGACGAGCATGCTTCATGACAGCACATCTAGTATCTTTGTTGAAGATGCCGGTGCAACCCGTCTAGCACTAAAAGAGTTGAGATTAGAAGAAGCAGTCAAAGATGACGTTCCAAGCTCCATCAATAATATCTCTCTAAATTTGATGGAAGAAGAAGAAGAGCATCAAGATGAAGAATGCGCAACAGAAGTAGCAGAAACTTCTAATGGGACTGCAAGGAATATCGTGATCAGACACTCAAGAGCTCACCCCGTTGATCTGATAATTGGAGATCCTAGTGAAGGAATCAGAACAAGAAGAGGTATAGCTAACGAGGTTTTGCACTTAAGCTTTCTGTCTCAGATTGAGCCAAAGAAATTTGAAGAGGCAAACAAAGATGCTTCATAGATCATTGTTATGGAAGAGGAACTCAATCAATTTAAAAGGTGCAAAGTTTGGAAACTAGTACCAAGGCCCAAAGGTCAGAATGTTATAGGGACGAAATGGGTCTTCAGAAATAAGCTGGACAAAAATGGAGCTATCATAAAGAACAAAGTCAGGCTTGTAGCTCAAGGTTACCGACAAGAATATGGAATCGACTTCGAACAAACTCATGCTCCAGTGTCCAGACTCGAAGCGATCAGGTTGTTCCTAACATATGATGTTCATAAAGGGTTTAAAGTCTATCAAATGGACGTGAAGTCAGCCTTCCTTAATGGTAATTTAAAG
The DNA here is from genome assembly GCA_033032865.1 of Dactylorhiza incarnata. Classification (NCBI taxonomy): domain Eukaryota; kingdom Viridiplantae; phylum Streptophyta; class Magnoliopsida; order Asparagales; family Orchidaceae; genus Dactylorhiza; species Dactylorhiza incarnata. The sequence goes on from JAWHQI010000130.1 coordinate 5,330,681, forward strand.
GAAGAAGTATACATCGAACAACCCCCAGGTTTTATTAATTCATCTTTCCATGATTACGTTTACTTTTTGGCAAAGCTTTATATGGTCTGAAACAGGCTCCCCGAGCCTGGTATGAGAATCTCTCTAGCTTTCTTCTTGAGAATAAGTTCACAAGAGAAAAGATAGATAAGACATTATTTCTTAGGAAAGTAAAAGGCAAGATTCTTTTAGTGCAAATCTATGTCGATAACATTATCTTTGGATCTACAGATGATCACCTCTGCAAAAAGTTCTCTAACTTGATGCAAGAGAAATTTGAAATGAGCAGTATGGGTGAGATGAAGTATTTCTTAGGACTTTAGGTGAAACAATTTGAAGGTGAAATTTTCATCTCGCAGACGAAGTTCACCAAAGAATTGATTAAGAAATTTGGAATGGAGAATGCAACCTCTATGAGGAATCCAATGGGTTCAACTATGACTCTGGATAAGGATGAGAAAGGGAAACCTTTTGATGAAACCAAGTACAGAAGTATAATTGGATCCTTGCTCTACCTTACTGCCAGTAGACCAGACATAATGTTTTCAACATGTGTATGTGCTATATTTCAGGTGAACTCTAAGGAATCTCATTATGCCGCTGTAAAGAGGATTTTGAGATACCTTAAAGGCACACTGAATCTTGGCTTATGGTACCCAAGAAGTAAAGACTTTGAGCTAATTGGATTTTCAGATGCTGATTTTGCATGAAGCAGGGATGATAGGAAAAGCACTTCCGTGACTTGCCAATTCCTTGGAAGGAGACTTATTTCTTGGAGCAGTAAGAAGCAGAATTGTGTGGCAATCTCAACTGTTGAATCGGAATACATCTTTGTAGGCAGTTGGTGCGCTCAACTTCTATAGATCAGGAATCAATTAGAAGCTTATAACTTGAAGATGAAGGAGATTCCAATTTTTGTGACTCATCCAATGCCATAGCAATTGCAAATAATCTAGTCTCTCACAACCGAACAAAGCACATAGAGATACACTATAATTTCATCCGTAGCATATGAAGAACAAGGACATTAATCTCAGTTATGTCCTGACAGATAAGCAAGTTGTAGATATTTTCACGAAGCCACTAGATGAGGCCAAGTTTACTTTCTTCAAAATGGAACTTGGTATGCTCAACAAGGAGTCATGAAAAGTTCAGGAAATCTGCTCAAGTTTAGAAATTCAAACTTTTCAAGAACTTAAGGAAGTCAGTTGAAATTACTCGTGTCATTTAGACTAATTCGTCGAGTTGACGAATCAAACAAGTCTTCCAAGTCATTTCGACGAATCAAACAAGTCTTCCGAGTCATTTCGACGAATCAGCTTATTTAGTCGAATCATTTTGACGAATTAGTCGAGGCCTTACATATCTTTTCAATGAATTTTTGTCACTCAAATTTTTTTTCTAATCATTATGTTTGATTCCAAGAGTCATTTCTACAATAAGGTATGTGCCTCTATGTTTACCTAGAAATCGACGATCCTCTCCAAGATGACCTCTTTCAGGCACCCAAGTAATTTCAAAGATCTTGGGCGGTATCCCCCTTCAGTAGGGCGAGCTCCTCTCTGCCTAGCGAGCTCCCCCTTCAGCATGGCGAGCTCCCCCTTCTGGCGATCTCCTCTCTGTCTGATGAGCTCCCCTTTCTGGCGAACTCCTCTCTGCCTAGCGAGCTCCCCCTTCATCAGGGCGAGCTCCTCTCTATCTGGTGAGCTCCCCCTTCAGCCTGGCGAGCTCCCCCTTCTGGAGAGCTCCTCTCTGCATGGCGAGCTCCCCCTTCAGCCTGGTGATCTCCTCCTTCTGGCGAGCTCCTCTCAGCCTGGCGAGCTCCCCCTTCAGCCTGGCGAGCTCCCCCTTCTGGCGAGCTCGTCCTCCAGGCGATCTCGCAGTGCCTAGGCGGTCTCGCCCTCCAGGCGGTCTCACCCTCTAGGCGGTCTCGCCCTCCAGGCGGTCTCGCCCTCCAGGCGGTCTCGCCCTCCAGGCGGTCTCGCCCTCCAGGCGGTCTCGCCCTCCAGGCGGTCTCGACCTCCAGCAGTCTCGCCCTCCAAGACCAGCGGTCTCGCCGCCCGAGCGGTCTTGCCAAGACTGGGCGATCCCAACGCCCGGGAGGTCTCGCCAGCTCGCCGAGCCCGGGCGATCTCCCATCGCCCGGACGATCTCATTTCCGCCGGTCACTCGTTGTTCGGGCAGGCCATTTTTTCTGGCCCTATCCGTTCGGGCAGGTCCCGCGCCTATAAATAGAGGGACAGGGGTACCAGTTCAAGACGGGGAGGAGTTTCCATCCCTCAGCTAGTGATTTGAGCGGTCTCCAGTTTTGATACCGCGGAGACCACTTCGCAGCAGCCTCTTCCGGGCGATCTCCCATTAGGAGACCTCGCCATATCCCTTCAGGAGACCGCCAATCTTCATCTCTTTTTGTCATCTCTCACTCCTTCACTCGTAGCTCAAAGTAACTGACCATCCAACAGTTTTCTCCATCCTTCTCCAGCTCGAGCAAGTGTGAACTTGGTACATTTTTGGTTCGAACACTCTATCTCTTCAAAACTTTAATACTATATAAATAGCACAAGGGCTTCACGACACATCACGCATTTCATCGAGACATTATGAAAATTATCGGCGAACCCTCTATTCTCCCGACGATTCGTCTTCTCGACATCAATGACGCGCAGAAGCTCTAGGAATTTGCAGGTAGGAGGAGAGCTTGTTCGCACAGGTTTTGCAAGTGCCTCAGACGAATTCAGAAGTATAGTTCTCATACTTGAAGTCACCGGCCTTTCATTCCTTCTAGATCATCAATGTCGAGTGCTGGACCGAGAAGACTTAGAGTTCTATAAAAATGCCCAACTTCGTCGAGAAGGTACTATGATTTAGAGCAGTGTCAAAAATACCGTGGTTCGATTAAAGCTGAGTCATCTCAACATTTTTTTTGCGACTACCAGTAACTGATGAAGAAGAAGTCCTAGAAGAAAGAGATTATAACAGAGCTTTGTCTTTATGTGACCTAGCCAGAGGCACAACTTCAATTCGACGAAAGAAAATGAATGAAGAAGGCAAATTATTGACTGATATCATTGGAAAGGTTCTTCTATGCAAGACTGGGTCTCATGATTATGTTTCAAATGATATGTCAATATGTTGACAGTTCTAATCTGCAGAAAGAAAGTTAACTGGGGACTAGTTTTGTTTGATAGAATTAAAGCAAGCTTAATGACACCAAATTTTGGGAGAATTCTCACCTTATACTTGAATCAGCTTGACATGAACCAATTTGATATGTCCTCTGGCATGCCCATACATCATCTCAAGAAAATAGACTTTTCAATATTCAGTAGGTGGGAGAGGAGAATCCCAAGGCAAGGTGCTAGGAGTGATGATGAAGATGACGAAGAAATGGAAAATTATGAAAGAAATTAGTCTTCACCGACCTCATGATACCCCCAGGAATACTAATGCAGTTATTGAGGGGGGAGAATCTTCATGTGCAAGTCTTTGAAGATCAGAAAGATCCTTCTGGATCTCAGCCCCATGTACCTCTTATTATCTACACTATAGTGTCTGAAGCTTAGGAAGATGTTCCTGATGAGAATGAAGTGGCAGATGAAGTTCCAAGTGCTCAAGTCTCTGGTGAGAAAGGGTCCACATCTGGTGGAGTCCTAGTGATTGAGAAGGTTTCTGTGGAGAAAGAAAATGATGCAGATGCTCATTGGGAGAAATCAGTTCACTCTCCCCAAGAGGACCTCCATATTGACTTGGCCTCTGAGGAAGAGATGATGTAGTAATGTCCTCTGAGGATGTCAGAGAGACTGATAATTTACCTTCTTCTCAGGATCACGCATCTCTAGGGGGGAGGTCATTCTAGTCCTTTCTCTTTAGCTGCTGGAAGTTTGGGAGCCCCTAGATCTCAGAATGTTTCTATTCCTCCTTCTGAAAGTCATCTGTTGAAGTCTATAGAAGCTGTGCTCATAATGCAGAAAGTGCACTTTGACTTCTCTATGAAGCAAGTGTTTGACAAAGTCAAGGAAGTAGAGACTGATTTGAATAATGGTTTAGCTGAAATGAAACATACTATGGGGAACTTCAAAGTAGAGATGGATGAGTGGTTGAATCAAAGTGGCAGAGCTGTGAATCTTACCATGTAGGGTATTCATCATGTTTATGACAGGGTAGCCCATTTTTCAACTGAAAATGATACCTTGATGCACTCTCATGATTCTAGCATGCATTATATTGATGAGCAAATGGCTAGGTATGGAGATAATATTGTTTCTTCCCTAACTGAAAAAGTCAGAAAGGGGGAGATAAAATTGCAGGCCGAAATGGAAGACCTAAGTCGTGAGATGAAAAGCAAAATACATGAGGCAAATGTATTTAATTATCAGAATTTTAAGTGGCTTCATGAAGAGTTAACAGGGCCAGTGTCAGATCCTCCTCAGTATGATAATATTGAAGGCGCATGGCATCATCAGGCAGAACCTTATGCTCCTCCACCTCAATATGACAATGTTTGGTCTGATTCAGAGGTGGAAGTCTCTCTTCCAAAGAAAAGGAAATATGGAGAAGGTTCTTCTGCTCACAGATCAGATCCTAGTGAGAGAAGAGAAGTTGCTGAGGAAAGAAGAGGAGTTGCTGAAGAAAGGAGAGAAGCTGCTGAAGTATGGAGTCCTATTTCAAATGAAATTATTCTGGACACATACAACTTAATTAATATTTCAAATGAGCTGCCTCAAAGTTATTATAGTCAGGAAGAACTGAATAAGCATGAAGTTGCCAAGTTAAAAAGGAAGATACACTTCAAAAAGTATGGCTACAACAATCCTGATGCAACTCCTGCTCCTCCCAAGTACTATGCAAAGCCAAATGCTTACTTTGACAGGCAATTGGAGACGAGCAAAAGGAAGAAATCTAATATGCCTTAGTAATATGTTTTGTGAATTGTGAAAGCCCCTTAAGAACATTTATATAGATATTAATATTTTGATGATCTAGTCTTAATTTCAAATTCACTTTGATATTTTCTTTGTCTGTGATTATTATTATTCTCAATGCAATTCAACTTAGTATATAGGATTCTGACTTCTTCAAATAGAGGAAGATTATTGGGTATTGTATCCACAATAACCTGATTTGAAGAAGTCCCCCTTGAACTAAGATGAATTGATTTTGTATTTGATACTATATTTCAGTTATGTTTGTGCAAGACTTTTAATTGCTAAGTACAAACCAATATCACATTACAATGAGTCATAAAACATAGGACTATGCAATGTAATTCTGCATTGTGTAGGACATAGTGTTGATCCATGTGTAATCTCTCTATTGGGGTGTACTTCATTCCCAAGTACAAGAAAAAAATCAAGAAGTAGCTATTTTCTGGATTCTGAATAGATAAGAATGTTCTAAGTTAAATTCGTCGAGTACTCACGTGAAGCTTCATTTCATTCGTCAAGATCTCACGTGAGCACTCGATCAATTCGTCGAGTCTACTCGAGAGTTCTCTGAAAGATTAATATATTATTTTCAGTTTGGCTAAGTAAAATTCATTGAGTGATCTAGTGAAGTCTTGTGAATACTCGACGAATTCGTCGTGTAATCTCGAGAAGTCTCGTGATCACTTAAGTGAAGTTTTACTCTATTACAAATCTTTTGCCAAGTATAAATCGTCGAGTGGTTAAGAGAAATTCGTCGAGTAATCCAGAGATGTCACATGAACACTCGACGAAAGGACTTAACAGCCTTTTCTTTTTTAATTGTTGACGGCTTTCCTATAGTGCACTTGTTGGATCTTACGGCGCCCTTAGAGGGGGGGTGAATAAGGGAATAAAAATTCTTTTTGAAATTTTATGTAAATTACTAAATTATTTTATAATATGTGAAGGTAAAATAACAATTTAGCTAAATGAATAGAAAAATTATAATTTGCAATTTTAGAAACAAGTACTAAATTGTTTTATGATGAAAGAGATTGAAATAAACAATTTAGATTTAGAATTGAAAACTTAGAACACAATATAATAGAGATTACGCCAAATGAGAGAAATCAAGTAAACACAAATAGAGACATGATTATATTATATGAAAAGGTGTTTACAAAAATTGATTTCAATATCGCTTGAAATCGGAGGCGACAAATATGTAAATAATTTTTCCTTTTCTATACCGACTCGTATCCCCACGAACCGGTTGGCTTTAGCCTATCCTTCCCCGGATAAGGCCTCAAGCCGCTCTAGCCAATCCTTCCCCGGATATGGCCTCGAGCCCCCTAGATCTAATCACCTAGAACTAGTCGCCAACACAAGGCGAATTTCCCCCTAAGTCCTACCCAGACCTAGTCGCCAACACAAGGCGAATTAACTAAACGGTTACAAAGAAAGTATGGAATGGAAATAATGAAAAACAATAATAAAACTCCATATATGAGATCTCTGGAGTTGAGGATGAAGGATCGTTGTAGTATAAGCGAGGTCGAAGCGATCGTCCTTTGGATGTAGCGTGACGTAGTCCTCCTCCAGAATTCTCCTTAAGCTTTTTGTGGGAGATCCATCTTCGGCAGCATAACAGCACTGGAATTGTGGCACAAACAACCTCTCTGGGATGGATTAGCCAAAACGATCAAAGTTGGCTATTTGATAGAACTTGGAGATAGCGCCTGCGATAGTTCCTAGCGCCTGCGGTAGCGTTCGTGTGGAGCGGTTGCGAAACCGTCGGCTGCGTGGCTCTCTACACGAACTTGAGATAGCGCCTGCGGTAGCGATAGCGCTGGCGGTAGCGGTTGTGTTGAGCGGTTGCGGAACCGTCGGAGGCGTGGCGCTGTGCACGAACTTGAGATAGCGCCAGGCGGTAGCGCTAGCGCTGGCGGTAGCGCTAAGGAACCGCTGAGACGAGGCTGAGATGAAACCGCTGAGACGGAACCAACTGAGCTAGCGCCAGGCGTTAGCGCTAGCGCTGGCGGTAGCGCTAGCGCCTGCGTTAACCACTAACGCTGGCGGTAGTGCTCCATTCAGAAAGTTTGATTCCATGCTGCCTTCTACCTGTGGAGTATTGCACCTATAGTTCCTGCACACTATAAACACACTACAAGCAATATCAAATACAATATGGGATTTGTTATTCTCAAACAAAGGGATGTGACACACATGTCCAACAGCACCTACCATGTACAGTACACATGGAGCTCCGTCCTGAAGTCTCGTTCTAGTCGTTAGAAGAGGAATCTCTATATATTGTTAAGGGTTAATTTCTTTAAATCCTAATCGTGAACAGAAATCAAAACTCGCAATTGTCTCCGTCGGCTTTTACTTGTTCTCGCAAAAGAAGATCTCATCGCCGACAAATCGATTTCACGATTCTTCTCAAAGAAAAGTCTCGACTAAATCACTGCTTTCAGATACTCCAAGTTTCCTTAAGATCTAGTTGATTCTCAAGTTCAGATCAAGTTCTCTCAAGATCAAGCTTTCTTCTCCTTCAACCTTTTGAAGTTCAAGTTCCTCTCTCATGCAAGGAAGAAGAGTTGTTTCTCTCAGATCTGAAGTTGAATCTCTTTGAGATTTCAAGAAGATTGTTTTCAATCTATTTTTTTGTAAAGAAACCCTTTTTTACATCTCTTGTAGGAAGTTTTACTTTCGAGTTTTGTAGATCCTAGTTTAGAGGATCGAGTGTAGGAGAGTTTGTTCTCCGAGTTTTTGTAGGAGATGTTGTCTCCGAGCTTGTAGGAGTTGAAGACTCAGAGGTATAAGATTTGTTGAAATCTGAGTTTGGTGAAGTATTTGAGTCTAGACCGAAGTGCTAAATAAGCGAGCCTAACTACTATATGTCCTTGTGTCTGTGATGTGTGTTTTCTTTTGTTCTGTGTGCATAATTTCTAAAATATTTTAATTCTGCTTAATGCAATAGAACTCACCTATTCCCCCCTCTAGACAATTTAGGTAAACAACTAGATACTTTCACATTCAAAAAGCTAATTTGACTAAAATAAGTAGAGTATTAGAATTCATACCATTAGAAAACATACATTTTCCTTAATAAACTACATATTTAATGTACTAAAATAGATTTATACCATTAGAAAAACTTATTGTTTTCTAAATATACTTAATAGATTAAATGTATGAAAATAAAAATAAAAGTCAAAACCTTTGATGATGTAAGAGTTTGAAAATAAGTAATATAATTGTAACTAAAGTTGAGAATTAAGATTTATTATTATTGCTCGCTCAAGAATACAACTATCATGTGTCGTACCCTCTCACCCAGTCATTATAAATATGAAGTACATGTTGAAATTAACAAACAATCACAATGTTCTAATTCGGTGTATCATGTTGTCTAATATACAAAACTTGGTCTTCTACAGAGTTCGTGCATCAACATGTATTCCGTCAATTGTTCAAATCCATCTTTGAAATAAGACACATTGTTCAAATCCATCTTTGAAATAAGACACATTGTTCAAATCCATCTTTGAAATAAGACACAGCGGGGGTCATTTAATATAGTAAAGCATCATGAAAGATAACATTAAACATAAACAAACAATAAAGTATTAATACATGTTCCTGATCATGTAGTCCATAATGAAACAAAGGTGCATAATATAGTCCACCGTGCATTAGAACATATGAAAAACATAAAACATGACATCATCTCCACTCTACGTGGAGACATTCACATAGCACGTTGTCAACCACTTCACTTTAAGACTTCCAGGGATACTCATGAAGGTCTCTCAGTTTGTCTTCTCCCTCAAGAACATTGTCGTGTAGTCGTAGAACTCAAAGCCCTCCATAATCTCTGGATATTTCCCAAGTTCATCAATTGCTCGTAGGGTGATAAATAAACAAGAAGAAATTTGAATTTTTGGCGGCTCCATCACGCAACGACCGATATCTTAAGATGTTTCTGTGATGCCATAAAAAATAGCGCTAATTTCAGGAAAAAAAATATCGTAGGAAAAGAGAACTTCACTACAGTATCATCTTGTTCCAAGGAGAAAACATGAAAATTATACAAAGCTCAACAAAAGCTCAATCGACATGGAAGAATGAGATCCTTACCTTTGCTGGGGTCCAATGGGGGAACAAAGCCGTGATCATGGGATTTGGGGTTGAAGTGCACTATTAAGGAGAAGTTGGTTGTATCCGCGCAAAGAATTCAAAAGATGACAAGTTCTCTGGAAGGTTTCTTTTATGGAAACGGAGAAACGGAGGCGCAACGTGTTCACCTTCAAACCTTTTTTTTTTTTTTTAACATTATTTCAAATCACCGCATAAAGCCAAAGAACATATGCCGGCGGTTGCGTTTTCCTAAAACGGCTCCTGCGTGATCAAAGTGATCGTATACCATCATTTTTGATTGCATGCAACCAATTTTGATCACACCAGATAAAAAAATTTATTTCCTTAAAAAAATTCATGTCTTCAGATGAAAATGCAAGCCAACCAATGAACTCCAAAACGCTAATGTGATTAAAATAAGGTGGGTATTAGTATTAAATTTTTTTATCACACCAGCTAAAAAAATTTATTTTCTTCAAAAAAAAATCATGTCATTAGAAGAAAATGCAAGCCAACATGAACTCCAAAACGCTAATGTGTGTAAGGCTCTGTTTGGGACAGCGGATGCGGATCAGAGAGCGATTTTTGAACTGCAGCCACGATAATTTCCCGTTTGGAGTAGGGGCTGGCGGGCGCGGTTTGCAGCGCTCTCGTGAAAATCCGCTGGATTTAAACTGCTGATAGGTGCCCGCGGTTGCGGATCAGCTCCTCCAACCGCCGCCCAAGCAGACCCTAAAATAAGGTGGGTATTAGTATTTATACCATTAAAAAAATATAATCATTTAATATTCAAAAATATTTTTGCTGTGGAGTTCGAAAATAAATAAGGACAAAAAAAGAAAAAATTTAGAAATCGACTCCGCTGGGGATCGAACCCAGAATCTCTGGTTCCGTAGACCAGCGCCTTATCCATTGGGCCACGGAGTCATGAGTGAATGTCATTCTACATGGCTTTTATTTATTATAAAATACAACCTGTAAACGTATGTAATCTAATATATTTACTAGGTATAAAGGGAAAATATCTCTGCTTAGACACATTTTTTCTATTTTACCCGTCTTTTATATAAATTTTCTAACATTTATAAATTAATTAGATTTTGCATTTTCTTATTTGATTTAAAACATTTGTCTGTTAATCACCTTAATTTATGTTGAATTTTATATTCAATATGACAAAAAATTATATGGGGATGACAAAGAGAGGATGTATTATTTGCACCAGAGCATGAATGTACACCAGCAGTGCACGAGGTTCCCGCATGCTCCGGTGTAACAATAGATCATTTGTTCGTCATCCCCGTATGATTTTTTGTCACGTCGAATATAAAACTAAACACAAATTGAGGGGACCAGCGCACAATTTTTTAATAACAAAATAAAAAATAAATTCATTTACGAAAGTTTGAAATTTTGTAATAAAAAAACATCCATGCTCCAGTGCAACATTACATCCTCTGTTTGTAATCACCGTAGGATTTTTTGTCGCGTACAATATAAAACGACATAAATTGAGGTGACACGCTTTTTTAAACCAAATAAATATATACCAAATTAAATTCATTTATGAAATTTGATAAATGAATATCTCACTAAATGTGTGTATGCGTGTGTGCATATATACGCACACACACACATGAATTCATGATAGTTGGATGCTTGTGGTGGAAGATCGAGGGGAAAAGTTTGTTGGCAAACTTGCTAACAATGATATTCAATAATTTTAAGGAAAAAGTCATCATAATCTCTTTCTCTTTCTCGTCATTCTCTCTATCTTGTAAATCATTCTTTTGGAACAATATGTGATTTAGAGTTGGAGAAAAGGAAGGAATGAATGGAAATTGATAGGTCTTCATTCATTTTGTAGAGAAATTCGGGCTGCGTTTAGCTGAAAACTCCACTCCCCACTAAGATAGTGGAGGCATGGGCAAGAAGGAGGAGAAAAACCGTCCAAAATCGCCCCAAAACCGCCCAAAACCGCACGAGAACCATCACGCGCGCAGCAGCTCCGTGCGCTATCGCGCGCGGTACCGCCACGCTTTACCGCGCGCGGTAGCGCACGCCCGCGCGCGCGCAACCGCGCAGCACGCGCGGTACCGTGCGCGCGCGCCACCGCGCGGCAACGCGCAGCAATGCGTGGTACCGCGCGCGCGGTATCGCGCACCCGCAATCGCGCGCGCGCAATCGCGGGCGCGCAACCGCGCGCGGTACCCCTCGCCTGTCGTGCGCGGCACCCAGCACGCGGCCGCACGCCTGCGTCCGTGAACGTATTCGGCGTCGGCCGCTCGCCCTCGCCTCGTGCCGCCCGTTGCGCTCTTTGCGCAATCCTTACGAAACCCCGATCGCGTTAGTGTTGCTAAGTCCTTAGCATACTCTTGACCGGCGCGCACTTGAACATTGCAAAGTTCATTGCACGCGCTGATTGCTAACTCCATTTTCTCTCTTAAGATTACAGGATTTACGAATTGCAATCAGGAACGTCAAATGCCCGAACTGCCCGAACTACCCGAGGGGCGAAGCCGTCATATCCAGAAAGTGGCAATCCGTGTGCTCTCAACCAACGGACGAGATCGGCCCGTCAGGTGGTTACGGTGGTTACGACGGCGAAATTACCGGGTCGCCCCCGGCCAAGTCTATAAAAGGGACCCTGAATCCTCATTTGAAGGGATCTGACTTTTGACATCCGAGAGAGCCCCTTGAAGATTTCTTTCGGAGATCTCCTTCGCGTTCGAAGATCTCCTTCGTCACTTGAAGATCTTCTTCGGACCTTGAAGACCCCCTGCAACACCAAGACACTTAGTTTTTCTGAGAGGTGGTCTGTCACCCTCGGAGAATTCTCTTCAACTGCAATTGTAACGAGAAGCGGTCTGTCGCTCTCTGATCTTGTAACTTCGCTTGTAACACTCTAACACCTAGTGAAATTTGGCTGGCACCGATCCTGCCACGTGGTTTTTCACCATTTCCGGGTTTTCCACGCTAAAAACTATCTCTTGTCATTTGTCTGTTCTCTCTGTGATTGTTTGCGCATTCGGCTCATTCTCGGGCTAAGACGGTTCAATTTGCCCGGTCTGGAAGGGCGTCGAGTGACCTGCAACAGAAATGACTCCATGTAAGGACACAAGCAAAATATAATGACATATAGTTACATTTAATTATAGTTAGTATCATTATATAAAGGATGATAAAGAGGCCTTGCCTATAATAAATTGGATTCTTAATGGTATATTGGGTAATGCATAAAAGTAACATTAAACAAAAGATCCCTTTAATTTGTACTAGCAGGAAAGGGCGTGGATTCCCTTGTGTATAGTATCTGACATACAGTGACAATATTAGTGATGTCTCAAACACTCAGCCCTCTCTCACATAACTTTGGTTCTGCAGAGGGGAGTTCTTTCAATTATGGGTCAATGAAGGTGAAAGTTTAGGGTTTGTGATTGATTATATGAAATTTATTCGGATATGCACATACATTTATGGGCAAGTAAATTGTTAATAATAAATGTATTTATTATTTATTGTACATCCTGTTTAGTCTCACACCGCATGTGGTGTTTTCGGACTCCCCTCCTTCTCTATATGTAAGACCCCAAGGGTCCTCTTTTAATTCATCCAAATACATTACTTGATTTCTATCAAGGTTAATATGGTATCAGAGCCTGGTTCTGCATAAATTTTTTTTCCGGCACCCGCTCTGTCTTCTCTGCCCGCTCTGCCCGCTTTGCCCACACTGTTCTCGTGACCTGCCCGCGCCTGCTAGCGATCTGCCCGAGCCCTACCCGCAACCTCCCTGCGCGCTCTGCCTGCTAGCGATCTGCACGCACCTGCTCGCGATCTCTCGTGGCATGTGTCCTGCCCGCGCCTGCCCGCGCGACCTGCTCCGTCGATCTCCCCGCGCGAGCTGTCCCTGCTCCAGCGATCTCCTAGCCGCCATCCTCCTTGCGGTCTGCCAGAATTTGGTCAGCACGACCTGCTTCCAGCCGACCTGCTCCTTCGCCCTGCCCGCGCGAGCTGTTCCTACTCCGGCGGTCTGCACGTACTTGGTCCGCGCGCGACCTGCCGACCTCCTGTCGACCTGCTCCAGCGGTCTCCTAGCCGTCAGTCTCCCTGCGGTCTGCCAGTTTGGCCCGCGCGACCTGCCGACCTGCTCCTTCGCTCTGCCCGCACGAGCTATTCCTGCTCCGGCGGTCTGCCCGCATTTGGTCCGCACGCGACCTGCCGACCTCCTGTCGAACTGCTCCAGCGGTCTCCTAGCCGCCAGCCTTTGGTCAGCACGCCAGACTTTGGTTAGCACGTCTGGCCGACCTCCTGCTGACCTGCCGCCAGTCCTCCTACCTTAAGACCGTCTGGCTCCACGGCTGCCCCCTTGATCACGCCACCCCTGAAAGCAACCTCCTTCCAACTCACCAATGCCAGTGATTGTTCGGACTGGTCTCTCACTGTCGAAGCCGCCCTCTCCTCCCGTGATCTCTGGGTTCATATCACTTGTACTCCTCCCACCGATGCGACCTATGACACTACTACCACCTCTGACAACACCACCGTGTCCTCCACCACTCTAGATGCCAGCACCCTTTGGCGGCGTCGCGATCAAGCCATCCGGGCGTACATTCCGGAATCTGTTGCTCGTCTATCATCAGCCCGGGCCATGTGGGAATATCTTCTGGATCGGTTTGTCCCCAGCGGTGGAGCTCGACGTCATCGTCTCATCTGCGACTCTCAATCTGCTCGACACGAAGGGCGATCTATTCAAGATTTCTTCACCATGATGAGCACCCTCTGGCATGACTTGGACTCCATGATCCCCCTCCCATGCTGTTGTCCTCGTTCCTTGGAGTTTCAGCTCCACCTCTCTGAGGGCCATCTCCATCAGTTTCTCGCTGCTTTGCGTCCCGAGTTTGCACCTCTTGCAGCCCAGCTCCTTCATCGGGTTCCTCTCCCTAGCTTGGATGATGCCCTGATTGCCTTACATGATGAAGAGACCCGTCTCCGCCCTCCCGTGGTTATCCCACCTACCCCTGGGATCGACACTGCTCTTGCCATCCGACCACGCGACGACCCTGTTACCTGCAATTACTGTAAGAAGGCGGGACACATGAAGTTTGAATGTCCTACTCGTCCCCCACGCCCTGATGAGCATAGACAACATGACCACCGCCGTGACGGACGTTGTCGGGGACGTGCTCGTGGCCCCGGATCACATGCAGCGCCTCCTCCTCCTACAACTGCTACTGCTGCAGATCGCCTTCAACGTATCGAGGAGCTATTCCTCCAATCTCCTCTGCTTCAACCCGCTACTGCCCCCAGCTCTCCTGCTGCCACCAGCCTGTCCACCGCCTATGGTACTATTGTTGTTCAGGTTTCACCAACTGCACCTTGGTATTTTGACTCTGAGGCCTCCTGCCATCTTACCTCTGACTCCAGCACCCTCACCAACTGTACCTCCACCCCCACTCACCTTCATGTCACCACTGCTGATGGGAGTTTTGTCCCTATTTTGCAGTCCGGATCGATCACCCCGACATCTGGCCCTCCCGGTCACCTTACCCTCTCAGACATTCATCATGCCCCTCGCCTCCACATGAACCTTATCTTCGTCAGCTCCCTTTGTGATCTTGGCCTAACTGTTTTATTTTCTTCCTCTGTTTGTGTTGTGCAGGATTCACAGACGGCTCAGAGGATTGGACAGGGTTGTAGGACTGGTGGCCTGTATCATATGGAGTATCTTCACGCTCCACCCTCATCATCTTCGTCTGCTTCTGCTCTCTCTGTTACATCTGATGCCGACTTGTGGCACAGACATTTAGGTCATCTATCTAAATACCAACTCCGAAGTGTTATCCGTTCTGGAGCTTTGGGTCAGGTCTCCTCTTCCCCCCTATCTGTTTGTACGGGCTGTCGTTTGGCAAAACATCTTGCTCTACCATTTTCTAGCAGTATTTCTCAAACAACAGACCCTTTTGAATTAGTTCACTTTGATGTTTGGGGTCCGGCCCCGATTGCTTCTCATTCTGGCTATTTGTATTATATAAGTTTTATTGATGATTTCTCCTGCTGCACTTGGGTTTATCTTCTTCAACAACGATCCGAATACCAACTATTTATCGCACATTCACCGCAATGCTTAATACTCAGTTTGGGTGTCGAATTAAGATCTTTCGCTCTGACTGTGCTCAGGAGTTTCTCTCCTCCACCATGCGCGACCTCACCCACTCTCATGGCACCATCCATCAGCAATCTTGCCCGCACACCCACGAACAAAATGGGGTCGCTGAACGAAAACATCGTCACATCATCGAAACTGCTCGTGCTCTTCTCATATCTGCCTCTGCTCCCCACTCCTTCTGGGCCGAAGCTGTTCTCACCACTGTCCACCTCATCAACATCACTCCCTCCTCGGCCCTCTCTGGAGTCACTCCTTATGAACGCCTATACTCACGTCCACCAACTTACGCCTCTCTCCGCACGTTTGGGTGCACTTGCTTTGTACTCCTCCCTGTTACTGAACGCACCAAACTCTCGGCTCGCTCGGCTTGTTGCGTTCACTTAGGTCTCAGTGCCCACCACAAGGGATACCGCTGTTACGACCTAGTAACTCGCCGCATTCGCATCTCTCGTCATGTCACCTTCCTCGAAAATGAAATGTTCTTCTCCTCCACGCCAACTCCAACAACATTTCCCGCCCAAACCTCCCTTACTCCACCGCTCTCACTTCCGCTATTTCCACCGATACCCACTCGTCCCCGGACCCAACCTGCCCCTCCTATCCCAATACCAGCTCCTCCTCCGGCCGAGGACTCTCCATCCACTTCCGTTGCTCCTCCATCCACAGAACCTCCCTCCCCTATAGCTCCCCCTTCCGCTCAAGCTCCTTCTGATACAGACCCGTCTGACGCTCCTTCGTCCGCCTCTCCGCACGTGGATCCCGCACCTCCTCGGCGCAACCCTGCTCGCCCTCGCCACCCGCCTGCTCGCTACGATCACAATCCTGACAGGTATAAGCCCTCTGCACTCACCACAGCTATCTCATATTCCCCTGCTTTTCAAGCCTTCCTCACCGCTGTACACTCCCATCGGGAGCCCCAGTCATACTGAGAGGCAGTTGCCCATCCTGAATGGCAGGATGCCATGACCGCTGAACTTCAGGCCTTCCACTGCACTCATGCATGGGACCTCGTCCCCTGCCCTCCTGGCGTAATTCCTATCAGCTGCAAATGGATATTCATGATCAAGACTCGCCCAGATGGGTCTATTGACCGCCACAAAGCCCGTTTAGTTGCTCGTGGGTTCCTGCAGGAGCATGGGATTGACTATGATGAGACCTTTGCCACAGTTGCTCGTATGACATCTGTGTGCACCTTACTTGCAGTTGCTGCTGCTCGCAATTGGCCTCTCCATCATATGGATGTTACTAATGCTTTTCTTCATGGTGACCTTACAGAGGTCGTTTACATGACTCCTCCCCCGGGTCTCTCCGTTCCCGTCGGCCACGTCTGTTATCTCCGTCGGGCTCTCTATGGTCTCAAACAGACCCCCTCATGCCTGGTTCGAGCATTTTCGTACTGCTGTTCTCAAGGCCGACTTTATTGAACGCCAAACCGATCATGCTTTGTTCACTCGCACCTCTGCCCAGGGATGTGTCATCCTTCTTCTCTATGTGGATGATATGATTATCACCGGCAATGATCATGCAACCATTGCCTCTCTTCAACATCACCTCCGCAAACAGTTCGAAATAAAGGACATGGGCCCCCTTCGCTACTTCCTTGGGTTGGAGATTTCCCGCTCCAAACGTGGTATCATTGTCTCTCAACAGAAATATATCTCCGACAACCTCTCTGTTGCTGCCCTCACTGACACCCGGATGGTTGATACTCCCATCGAGATCAATCTCAAACTTCTCCCAACTGACGGTGAACCTCTCCCTGATGTCTCCCGCTATCGGCGACTTGTCGGAATGCTGGTATATCTCACTATGACTAGGCCTGACATTGCTTATGATGTCAGCTTTGTCAGTCAGTTCGTCCAAGCTCCGCGGTCAGCTCATTACGATGTTGTTCTCCGGATTCTCCGCTATCTCCGCACATCCGTCAACCGCTCATTGTTTCTCTCCTCCACTTCTCCACTCACCCTCCGAGCATTCTCTGATGCTGATTGGGCGGGGGACGATGCTACTCGTCGCTCTACCACTGGCTTCTGTATCTTCCTGTTTGACTCTCTGATCTCCTGGCGTAGCAAGAAACAGGACTCCATTGCGCGCTCCAGTACTGAAGCAGAGTATCGTGTCATGGCTTCCACCACTGCTGAGATTGTTTGGCTTCGTAGACTACTCGGAGATCTTGGTGTGGCGATCTCCGGGCCCTCTCCCTTATTCTGTGATAATCGAAGTGCTATACAAATTGCCTCTAATCCTGTATTTCATGAACGGACAAAACACATCGAGATTGATTGTCACTTCACTCGCCAGGAGTTCCTCGCCAACACTATCTCTCTACCGTTCATTGCTTCTGAAGAACAAGTGGCTGACTTCCTCACCAAGCCTCTCACATCTGCTAGATTTCGATATCTCATTAGCAAACTCTCGGTTCATGATCCACCGTGAGTTTGAGGGAAGATGTTAATAATAAATGTATTTATTATTCTTTGTACATCCTGTTCAGTCTCACACCTCCTGTGGTGTTTTCAGACTCCCCTCCTTCTCTATATGTAAGACCCCAAGGGTCCTCTTTTAATTCATCCAAATACATTACTTGATTTCTATCAAGGTTAATATAAATAACAAGTAAAATATATTCGGAAATTAAAAAAGGATATAGAGAGAGGAGACAAGAGATTTATAGTTGTTCACTAAAAATGGGTACACCCACTCTTCCACCATCGCAGGAAGTTACTATTTTCATAAAGCCAGGATCTTCAATTATAAATCATCGTAGGAGATTTATAGTTATTGTTGGCAAATTTGCTAACAATGATATTCAATTATTTTAAGAAAAAAGTCACCATAATCTCTATCTCTTTCTCGTCATTCTCTTTATCTTGTAAACCATTCTTTTGGAACTATATGTGATTTCGAGTTGGAGAAAAGGAAGGAATGAATGGAAATGACTCCATGTAAGGACACAAGCAAAATATAATGACATATAGTTACATTTAATTATAGTTAGTATCATTATATATATAAAGGATGATAGAGATGTCTTGCCTACAATAAATAGGATTCTTAAGGGTATATTTGGTAATGCATAAAAGTAACATTAAACAAAAGATCCCTTTAATTTGTACTAGCAGGAAAGGGCGTGGATTCCCTTGTGTATAGTATCTGACATACAATGACAATATTAGTGATGTCTCGAACACTCGCCCCTCTCTCACATAACTTTGGTTTTGCAGAGGGGAGTTCTTTCAATTATGGGTCAATGGAGGTGAAAGTCTAGGGTTTGTGATTGATTATATTGAAATTTATTCGGATATGCACATACATTTATGGGCAAGTAAATAACAAGTAAAATAAATTCGAAAAAAAAAGATATAGAGAGAGGAGACAAGAGATTTATAGTTGTTCACTAAAAATGGGTACGCCCACTCTTCCACCATCGCAGGAAGTTACTATTTTCATGAAGCCAGGATCTTTCAATAGCGAGACTCTTAGAACTAATAAAACAAAGCCTTTTAGAGAGACCATTAAAACCCATGGTGGATGACGTAGTTGATGATTTTTCCATAATGTTGAATATTTGATGAAACTTGAGACTCTTTGAATGAATCATCAATGTGGATACTTGATTAAAGATTGGAAGAAATCACTTCCTTCTTTGGAGCTCTCGGCCTCATCTTGTTATTTTCTCTTCTTTCAAATGAGATAGAGAATTTCACCTGTCCTTCTAATTATGGATGTTTGTATATGTGCAATCGTCTCTTCTTTGTTCATATGGAAAAACCAAGTTATTGTCCATGGTTCACTCCTTATTGATTATTGTTCATCGACATTGTTCATTAGCATTGTTCATGGAATAGCTATGTTTTTAAACAACGATTTTCATTTTGATGATTTAATTGGTCATCACGTCCAATTTATCGGGCATTATTCATAGAATATATTCACATAATACTATTCAATCAACGAATAGTATTCGACAAATAAACTATTCATTCGATAATTTCATCCTTTTCACAAATTTCATTGCTCGCAATTTATTGTTTGCCAGAAACACTATTCGTTGAATATTGGTCGTCGAATAGTCGATTACTATTCAGTGATCAATATTCATCTGAAGTACTTCATTCGTCGATATGTAGGTGCATACTATTCAATGATTGTTGTAACAATCATAGTTCATTTTACTATAGCATATTGTTGACAGTCGAATAGTATTCGACGATTACTAGTCACTTCACTCGACGATTACTAGTTACTTTACTCGACGATTACTAGTCACTTTACTCGACGATTTTACAGTTCATTTTTGCTGATTTTTCTAATCATTTATTATGATTTCTATTGTAGTTGCAGTAAAGCATAAAACCGTAGCAATTTGACACTATTTAACTGAACCAACCCGATCATATCACTATAACTATTTACTACACCGGGCTACTACAATGTATTTAATGTTGCGGAAACATTGCAATACATTTCATTTAGCAAAAATGTTGTGGCGTATTTGTTGTAGCATAATTACTGAGCAAGAAAATTTGTAGCATAAATATTGTAAAAAAAAATCTTTTTTTGCTCTAGAAGCTTCTGCAGTACTTTTTACCAAATATAAATTTTGTATATCATAAATCACAAACTATTTTGCACTATCAAATCAATATAGATTTTCCCAACAGAAGGGTCCTATAAAACAATTTTAAACCATTTTTCAACTTAGTAGAAGTTGTGTAGATATTTTGATGTGTGGGTTCTACTTTAGTTAGTGTGAATCTCATGGAATAGTTGTCTCATGCTTTCGAACTCGTGAATCAAATGACCACCGTCAGGCGGTCTTCAACCTATCAATAGCGCGAGAAATGGACATTGCTTGATTTTTCACCAACGGAACGAGCACACGACATTCAAATCTTGACGGTTGGTGAAAGCGTCATGTGATGGTAGGCAGGGGCGAACCCATGTACAGGCACACCCGGGCACGTGTCGGAGTCAAAAATTTCGCAATTTTGTTCTTACGTCTATTGCCCAGTCGAGAAATTCTTGAAATCACGCTCGTTTCCTTTTAGTTTTCCTCCCACGATCATCAAGCACTGGATTGGCATTGACACATCACACATCGTATCGTTGTGGCCATGCCCTAATTTCTTCTCCTCTCCAATGCTCCTTCGGCTCTGACTACATCGATCTCCAGCAACTTCAGACGCATCATGCTCGTTTCAACTGCTTCTCCTCTCCAGCAACATCAAGCTCCAACAACTCTGTTACTTGCGTCTCTTTTAACTGATTTGATTTTTTTATGAATCGCATATGCTCTTGGAGAACGAATTTGTACTTTTTTTTATGAATCGGTTATTCAGAATTTGTAGGGATTTACTTTTCTTGAGTTATTGTCCTATTGGGGATGCATTCACTTGATCTTAAATCATTTACTACAAGTAAAGAGGGAAGACATTTAGAACTTTTGATATCAAGTTATTAGTTATGATCATATCTTAAATCATTTAATGTTGAATCTTCAGAATTCTTGTTATCAAGTTATGGCCATTAGGCCATATTCAATTGTAAGTAAAGAGGGAAGACATTTAATCTTTTGTCAAAACTTTTCGAAATGTTGTATGATTTTTGAGATAAATTTTCAATTTAGGTTCTTATAATTAGTTAGAATTCTTTGATGATGCTTATACAAGAGAAATTGATGCTTAAATCTAATTATCTTTATTCATACATCTTTGCAGTATATTGAATTTTGTTGTGTTTAATTTCAGGGTTCCCAATAGACTGATCATTTCCCCGATTATTGTCAATTTTTAGAAATTTAGTATGTTTTATTTTCAATTTAATTTAAATTGTGCACAATATGATTTCTTATTCTTAGTTTGCTTATGAATGTCAATTATTTTTAACTAGGTTTCTTTCAAAGTTTCAATCAATGCTGTGCTTTGTGATTATGTGAATTATGATGGAGAAGTTTTATTCAAAATCAACACCAAAGAACTTAGACTGTAAGAGGCCTCGAATAGAGTTTAACTTAGAGAACTTACCAGCAAATTCGGGTTTGCGACAACCAATATCAAGTTATGAGGTCAATATTCAAAATTCGGTAAGAAGATATTACTTACAAAATAGTCTTTGTCAACCACGTTTAACTCATTTTCCACAAACTGTAATGTGACAAAAGCCTCGAATATTTAATAAAGATTGGTTTAGTGAATTTAAGGGTTGGTTGGAGTTTAGTGATGCTAAAATGCATGATTTTATTTGTATTGTTACATCTTTCCCCAAAATGGCTGTGATCTAACTTTTATAAGTTGTCGATTTAGGTATTGGAATGATAAAACAATATTTGAAAAACACGCTGGAAAATATAACAGTGCGCATAATGATTTCAAAAGGATGTGTTAAAATTTGATGGATAAAAACAGAGTATTCAAACTGCATGTTGGGAAATGTGCCCAGCAATGTTCCTGATTTGAAGAAGTGCTCAAATCAATGATAAATGTACTATATATTTGATGGTATATTTTATTCATGACTACAGAAGATAAATCATATGTCAAGTAATTTTCTAAGTCAAAAATCATCAAGGACTGGATATATCGTTGAGATAACATATATATCGTTGAAATGCATCAAAGCTACATTACAAGTTTCTAGACGATAATAGTAATGAGAATTAACCAAGTAAAATATCATCTCAAGACTCAGCATGAAAATCGTTGAAAAAGGAAGCATATCGTCGAGACAGTTTCGACGATATCATCTTAAAGAAAGCTTATCGTTGATAAAGCTTAGTTCAGAGATTTAGACGATGTCGTCTTAAAGAAAGTTTATCATTGATAAAGCTAAGTTCATGTATCTCGACGATGTCGTCTTGAAGAAAAGGTATAGCCTTGAAGATTAATGACTTGACTCATTAAGTCATGAAGAAAGATTTATGAAGATAAGCATCGGTTTGAAGATTTCATATTGTCTTGAAGATCAAGAAAATATCATCTTGAAGAAAAGGTGTAGCCTTGAATATTGATGACTTAACTCATTAATTCATAAAGGAAGTTCGTGAAGATAAACATCGGTTAGAAGACCTCATATCGTCTTGAAGATCAAGACGATATCATCTTGAAGAAAGACTATCAACTTGAAGAAAAGTCTAAGTCATATGGAAAAGAATATCTCAACGATACCGTCGAGAAGAAGTAATATTGTTGAGATATTATGTAAAGTTTTGAATAAGGATGTATGTCGACGATACCGTCTTGAAGAAGACACATTGCCTTGAAGATTGAAGATATATTGTATCTAAGGAAACATCTCGACGATATCGTCTTGAAAAAGTAATATCGTTGAGATATCAAGTAAAGTATTGAAGAAGGAAGTATGTCGACGATATCGTCGTAAAGAATATCTGTCGTTTACATCAATCAAGACGATATATATCAACTTGAAGAAATACTATTGTCTTGACAAGTTGCAGAACAACATTTAATGCGTCGGTTCTCTTGGAAATTGATATTTAGGGAATATGCACGTCGCCCATCTTGCGCACCAATCAAGGAGTAATAAATAATATATTCTGTACAGAATATAGCCATTGCATAATGTTTAAGGAAGAATATTAATACTTCTATATTCTGCAAATTCCAAGAACGACAAGGCATTTATTATAATCTATTATGTCGTTTCTTTCAAATATTCTAACATGAAATTTATGGAACAATTCTGGAAGGGATTTTATGCAAAGTTACAAAAGAATATAAAAGGAATAAATTGTCAATTTTATAGAAGAAGTTCTCTACACACAATACAAAAAAGCTGATCAGGAAAACAAAGGAAGAGAACAAGCCAAAAATCTTCATCACTTGGTTGAGAAGACAAGAAAGAATCTTCCTCTTGTACTAGAAGTGCATCTATCAACTAAGGAGGAGATTCAAAAGAAAGGCTCAATAATCCACAAGATTACTGAGCTTACAATTACACGAAGAAGAAGAAGACCTGCTATTCAAAGCTTCCATCTTGAAGTCTTTTCTTCTACAATAACTTTTCTGTATTACTCTGTAGGGTTCTTTGTGAACCTAAGCTTGTAGGATCTTGTACCAGATCAAAGTTGGTAGGGTTCTGTGTGAGCCTGAGATTGGTAGGGTTCTGTGTGAGCCTAAGTTTTGGTAGGATCTTGGTACAGATCTGAGTGCTTGGTAGGACTTGTAAAGTCTAAGAAAATTTGTTGTAAGGTTTGTATAACCAGAGTGTAGGCTTTTCTGTGTAAATGGCTGAGGTAGGATCCTTTGTGATCTGAGTTGTAAGATCTGATGTATAGTGAAAAGATCGAAGATTTGGAGAAGTTGCCTAGTCTAGCACATGATACACCCAAAATAGGTATACGTATTACACGCAAGTGCACGTGCCGGATCAAGTAATAATAAGTGAGTAAAGATCGTTTCCACGGAGAGGTGATGAATTTAGTGCTTGCAAATACTAGTTGTGCTCTTTCTTTAAATCCAAGTTAAACAAAACGGTGATTTGTAGAGCATTCAAATTAAGAATAATAAAAACTACTACTTAAGATAAACTAATGGTTTTAGAGAAAATTACTTGGTTATCAGTTGAGAAAGATAATCTTGTACTATGATTTCCTAAGCCTAGTGTGATGAATTTATAAAGGTGATTTTATGAAATGTATGGTGGAACGCCTTGCAATGATTTTAAGGTAGAAGATCTGTATCTCTCGATATCGGAAATCCCTAGCCTCTATTTCCCCCTTGGGAGAGACAAGTACCGCATAAAGATTGAAAACCAAAGTTGTTAATACCAAGGGGAAATCTCTTTCTCCCTTCAAATACTATATCAGATCTATAACACATTTACGCAACTCCTCTCTCGAATTATGGAGCGTAGTAAAATGACGAAACTTTGGCCAAAAATTTCAAATAAAGATTATAGATTCGATAAAGATGTCCAACAAACATTCATAAAGTAGAATTCAAGCATTCATCATCACAAAAAGCAAAGTATTCTCACAATACAAGATTAAAAGGAATTAGTTCATGGCGGCGGAGAGAACATACAAAATATTTGAGTAAATCTTACAAAACATGATGGGATTATCGACTAAGAGAAGGAGGATGATTCCGTTGAAGTTCCTCCTTCGATCAGCCCGGTGAAATTGATGCAGCCCTCTTGTCGCCTCCTCCAAGTAAAGTCTCCTAATGGAATTTTTCGAATGGAATTGAGAAGAAGAGTTTTTAATTCCCATAAATATCCATTAAACCCTCTCCATAACTGCCATTATTTTCGAAATTTCTCTCTCTAAAAATGAACAACATCAACCCAAGAGACGCCTCCTTCCAGATTTGCAAACGGCGGTTTATTTGATTTTAAATTTCAGAAATTCGTCCAGAAAAGGTTGCAACCTTTTTCAGGATCCTGCAACTCTTTTCCCAGGACAGCATATTTGATCAAAATTCTTCTTCCAACTCGTTCCTTTTGGATTTTCTTGCAACAATACCTAGGAAAAAGACTGATTTAGTCAAAAATAAAATAAATATGAATCTACTCGCATTTTATCTTGAATTAAACTTATTTTCCCAGAAACGATGAGTAAAAAGTCATAAAGATAGACTAGATAACTTCTTTTTTTAGAAGTTATCACACCTCCACACTTGAACCTTTGCTAGTCCCTAGCAAAGACAATTCCAAACATCGAATTGAGTGAGGTGATATACATCAAAAGTTAAAATTGTGAAAGGTCCTTTTTCTCAAGAAAGACTAAAAGAAACCTAGTCAAGAGTACGGATAAAACTACTTTAGGATATGTCAATCATTAAAAGTTCAAAACATTCAAGAATTCATTAACTTGATGGAAGAAAAATCTCAATTAAAATTTTTAGTGTTGTGTGTGCAACCATTTAAAATCATTTACTTTCCTTCAACTTTCCATCGAACTTCCTATAATGATTAAGAAAGGTTTAGCATAAGGGCCAGTTTGGCTGAGCTGTTGCTGATGAAAAGTTGCTGATGAATAGTTGCTGATAGTAAAAGTGCTGTTTCTGAAAAACAGAGTTTTGTTAAAATCTGTTTGTGTGAAATGGAGTTTGCAGAGCTTTTGATCAGCTGTTTTGTAAAAACTGTTTGGGAAAAATGGAGTTTTTTTAGGTTAATTTTTTCTAATTAATTTAATTTTTTTTGTTCAATACCTGAAATAGTTTTAAACATATCAAATACATATACATTAACACACACACACACTCATATACACATATACACATATACAATCACACACATATACAATCGCACACATACACACACTCATATACAAACACACACACATACATATACACTCATATACAAACACACACATATATACAATCACACACACACAAACTTCACACACACACACACACAAACTCATATAAAAACACACACACACACACATATATATATATATACAATCACACACACACACACATACAATCACACACATATGCATATACACACACATACATATACAATCATATACAAACACACATATACAATCACACACATACACACACACACACAAACTTCACACACACACACACAAACTTCACACACACACACACACACACTCATATACAAACACACACACACACAAATACAATCACACACACACACATACAATCACACACATATACACATACACATATACAATCACACATACACACACACAAACTTCACATGCACACACTCATATATAAACACACACACATATACAATCACACACACACATATATAATCACACACATACACACAATCATATACAAACACACACACATATATATACACTCATATACAAACACACACACACACACACACACAAACTTCACACACACACACACACTCATATACAAACACACAAAAATCAGCACAAACTAAAAAAAATCAACAAAAAATGATTTCAACAAAAAAATACAGCTATTTTGAAAAATCAGAGAAGAATGGGAACTAAATTTTTTGTTATTGATGAAAATTTTACAAACCAGCAGCCATGATAAATCCATGAGAAGAAAAGAAAAATCCAGATCTAGCAAGAGAAGAAGACAAATCTAGTAGGGAAGAAGACAAATCTAACAAGAGAAGAAAGAAGAGCATCGAAGCTCAAATCAGGAAGAAGCTTGTCCTAGGCAAGGGGGTTGTCGGAGCATTGCAGGAGGATGACAATGGGACTCGTCGGAGCTTCCTTTCATGGCGTAGAGGTCACTATAGGTGAACTGGAGGTGGAGGCGCTCGGTTTAGGGTGAAAACAAGAGAGCACTATCCTGGATCTAGACTTCCCTCGTCATCTTCCCTGTGTAGCTCCATGGAGATGAGCTCTGTTCTTCATGAGGATGGAGGAGAGTCCCGTCTGGATCGGCAGGATGAGGAGAACGACGAGCTCCTTTCTTCTTTGTGAGGGCTTCAGAGATCGGGAGCGGAGAAAGGGAGGAATCGCGGAATCGGGATAACTAGGGTGACGAAAGCGCAAAGGAGCGGGAGTGCGGCGCGGTCGAACTGGACATTTGGCCCGCGGTTGGAAAATACCAATAAACAGTTGTTAGTCAAAAACGTCGTTTCCTGCTTATGGTTCCCAAACGCAGCTTATTCTGGAAACGATGTTTTGAGCTGCCGCACCGGAGCAGATAAGCTGCCCCAAACGCTACCTAAGCCGAGTCTTCGACTTAACCTCCGCAAGATTTAGTAGTTAGGTATGAAAAGATGTCATGAGGTTTGGTGATGAGAATGATTTTGGTTTGGTCAGAGTATGTAGGGATGATAGAATGTGTCTCCCTAGATGAAAAATTCTTAGCGACTCTCCAAACTATGAGGTAAATTTGGGTCCGTAGTTGGGATCATTCTAAGTAGGTGTACACACACACTTAGGCCACATATCACTACGTCTCTTTTCTCCTTTTTTTATTTGATAATCATAGTTGGGATCATTCAGGAATGAATGCACATACCTAGGCCGCATATCACTACGACACATACATTTTTTTTCTTTTTGCTAGAGTCCTTAGTTGGGATCATTCTAAGTAGGTGTACACACACTTAGGCCACATATCACTACGATTCACATTTTTTTAACAACCAATCATAATTGAAGAGCATACTAAGAATTACCAAATAGAAGCCTAGGGAATTTACGCATAGAAATTCAAAGCTCAAATTCAAAGGGTATAAATGATGATAGAATTGAAGAAGTATGGCGTGAAATGATCATAGAGAAGTACTAATCATCATAACTATCTATCATCAATGCTTTGGTATTCATCTTCAACTCGGTTATCGCTCACCCTTTCATTATTATTTTTAGAAGTCCATTCGGGTCTAGTTTTAGGAAGAAAACTATTTTAAAGAGTAACGTGGAAAAAAGAAATATTTAAAAGAGGTTTAACCCATCTTGTTACTTCAAATCGAAATGGTATGAACCCTTAGGATTGACTATCCACGTAAATTATATGAATCAAGTACTCTAGAATAGATTCTCAAAAGAACTAGGATCGTTAGTTAATATCAGAAAACTTCATCCTCACCCAATTGGTAGGGGTTACACTACCCCCACCTCCACACTTTTGCCTTTTGCTAGTCCCTAGCAAAGCGACCTTACTACTCATGACAATATATTTTTAATTAAACATGTGATCAAAGATAGAAAAACTAAGGAATGCAGGAAATTAGAAATTTAAATACTCCCCTGAAATTCAAATGACCGAAGAAATGTCCAAAAAATTTGTTGATGTATCCATTGATCTCCTTCATGAGATGGTTCATCATAAATCCTTCCCAAGTATTGCAATCTGCAAACTCATATCTTATACTAGAAAAACATGTTAAATGCAAGTTTATAGTTGCACGAATGGGATGTATTTTATAAATTAAAATCATTTTAAAATATTTTGGAGATCATGGAAACATAAATTTAAAACCCTATGAATCTTAAAGGATGTTGCATATTAGCGTAATTAAGAGTGGTCAATTGCGGTTTGATTAAATTTGGGAAGAGTTTAACTCATTATGTTGGGTTTTACTAACTGAACCGGATCGGCGCCGTGAACAATTCCTTTAAGGCGCAATTTGGCAGAAAAATTAAGGTTGCAACCCATTATTTTGAGGTTGCAACACAGGGAGCTTGAACCCAGGAATGCACCGGTTCACCTGAACCGGATTCTGCTATATTGCAGAATTTGCCTTCATAAATCGGCAGAAAAAAGGTTGCAACCTCTTATTTTGAGGTTGCAACACAGGCGATTATAACCCAATAATGCGGCTGGCAGAAAAAAAAAGGTTGTAACCTCTTATTTTGAGGTTGCAACTCGGGCGAATATAACCAAATAATGCGGCTGGCAGAAAAAAAAGGTTGTAACCTCTTATTTTGAGGTTGCAACTCGGGCGAATATAACCCAATAATATTCCCTTCAGATTTTGGCAGAAAAATAAAGGTTGCAACCCTAGATTTTTAGGTTGCAACATCCAAAATTTTTACTCCTAAGATCTCTCCTCCCGCCGTTTCCTCCGGATATTTTTTTTAACGAACATTAAATTAACACATTACTTAGTTGACATTATTAATTATATAAATAACTATTTTACTGATGAGTTACCTCCCACGAAGCGCCTAATTAATTTACCGTCCCGGTAGGACGGAATTCTACTAAATAAGTGTCACCCTTGACACCACCCGGTCATCGTTCCCACTCAAGTACAACTTTAGTCTTTCACCGTTGACCTTAAACTCGGTTCCATCATTTTCATTCTGAATAGTCACTGCTCCATAAGGATGCGCCTCTTTGACCGTGAATGGGTTCGACCAACACGATTTGAGCTTTCCGGGGAATAACCTTAAGCGAGAATTAAACAACAAAACCAATTGTCCCAGCTTGAAATGTTTTTCTTTCAGACGTCGGTCATGCCATTTCTTTGTTCTATCTGTATATATTTTGGAATCAATAAGCGTGATCCTGATTTCCTCCCATTCATTCAATTGTAGGAGCCTCTTCTCGCCCGCGTCCCTGAAATCATAATTAATCTTCTTTATTGCCTAGAAGGCATGGTGCTCCAGTTCTAAGGGTAAATGACATAATTTCCCATAAACTAGCCTATATGGTGTTAGGCCGATTGGTGTTTTGAATGCGGTGCGGTATGCCCACAATGCATCATTCAGCTTTTGAGACCAATCTCTACGGTTGACACTCACCATTTTTTCTAAAATTTTCTTAATTTCCCTATTTGATACTTCCGCTAGGCCATTTGTTTGAGGATGGTAAGCTAATGCAACCTTATGCGCCACCCCATATTTTCTTAGCAATGAGGCAAACTGGGAATTGCAGAAGTGACTTCCTCCATCGCTAATATCTGCTCTCGGTACTCCAAATCTATTGAATATATAATTTTTAAGAAAATTTAAGATTACCTTGACATCATTTTTGGATGTTGCGATCGCTTCTACCCATTTAGACACATAATCGACTGCTAACAGAATGTAAATATTTCCATTTGAGTTTATGAAGGGACCCATGAAATATATGCCCCACGCATCAAATAATTCTACCTCTAACATTATATGCATGGGCATTGCATCGTTCTTTTGTAAATTCCCCACCCGTTGGCACCTATCGCATTGTTTAACAAAAATGTTTGCGTCTCGGAATAAATTTGGCCAAAAGAATCCTACATCTAGCACCTTCATGGTTGTCCGAGTACCCATAAAATGACCTCCATAAGGGGAGTTATGACACTTTTCTAATATTTCTCTCATCTCCCCTTCGGGTACACAGCGTCTCAACACTCAATCAGCCCCAATCTTAAACAAAAATGGGTTGTCCCACAGATATGACCGTACTTGGTGTAAGAATTTTTTTCTTTGTTGATATGTAAGTTCGGAGGGCATAATGTTGCTCACTAAATAGTTTACAAAATCAGCATACCACGGCGTGGTACTCTCCGAAATAGCTAACAACCACTCATCGGGGAATCTCTCTTCCACTTCAGAATTCAGCGAAGGCTGCATACTCTCAATCCTAGATAAGTGATCCGCCACCGGGTTGTCCGATCCTTTCCTATCCTTAATCTCTGCATCAAACTCTTGCAAAAGAAGTGCCCAGTGAATCAACCATGGCTTAGCGTCTCTCGTATCTATGAGATAACGGATCGCAGCGTGATCGGTGTACACTATAACCTTTGTGCATAGGAGATACGAGAGAAACTTTTCGAATGCAAAAGCCACCGCCAATAGTTCCTTCTCGGTGGTAGTGTAGTTGACTTGGGCATCAATAAGGGTCTTACTAGCATAAGCAATAGTGTGAAATATCTTACCCCGCACTTGTCCCAAAACAACTCCTACCGCGTAATCGCTCGCGTCACACATCAGGACAAATGACTCTTCCCAATCAGGTGTTACAACAATAGGTGTTGTGGTTAAACGATATTTAAGTTCGTCGAACGCCTTCAAGCAATCATCACTAAAATAGAATTGTACATCTTTCTCTAGAAGTCCACTCAATGGTTTAGCTATTCTCGCGAAGTCTGGATGAATTGTCTATAGAAACCAGCGTGTCCTAGGAAACTACGCAGCATTTTCACATTTGTGGGTGGAGGTAATTTTTCAATCACATCTAACTTAGCTTTGTCCTCCCCTAGTCCATTCCTAGAAACATGATGACCCAACACTATGCCTTCTCGAACCATGAAGTGACACTTCTCCCAATTTAATACTAGGTTCGTCTCTACACAATGTATAAGTACCTTTTCCAAACACCCTAAACATTCGTCAAATGATTTACCAAAGATGGAAAAATCATCCATGAAGATCTCAATACCCTGGTCCATAATGTCAGAGAAAATAGCAATCATGCAACGCTGGAAGGTGGCAGGTGCGTTGCATAGACCAAAGGGCATCCTCCTAAACGCGAAAGTCTCATATGGACATGTAAATGTGGTCTTATCTTGATCAGCAGGGTCGACAGTAATTTGGTTGTACCCTGAATACCCATCAAGAAAATAGAAAAAATCATTCCCCGCTAATTTATCTAAGACTTGGTCAAGGAAAGGAAGAGGGAAATGATCTTTTCGGCTGGCTTTGTTTAACTTCCTATAGTATATGCAAATTCTCCACCCCGTGATCGTCCTAGTAGAGACTAACTCATCCTTCTCACTCTTGATGACCGTCATACCCCCCTTTTTGGGTACACAATGCACAGGTGATACCCATGGGATATCAGAGATGGGGTATACAATACCCGCATCTAGCCACTTAATAATCTCCTTCTTGACCACTTCCTTCATTGGTGGACTTAAGCGACGTTGAGGCTCTATAGACCCCTTAAATGATTCTTCTAAAAGAATCTTGTGCATACATAATGAGGGGCTTATTCCTCGAATATCAGCGATGGTCCATCCTATGGACATTTTAAATTGCTTAAGTAATTCTATTAATCTTTCTCGTTGATCAAGTAATAAGTTAGAATTGATGATAACTGGCAATGTGTCGTCATTCCCTAAATTTGCATAAGTAAGATGATCGGGTAGATGTTTAACTCAAGCGATGGTGGTTCTACAATGGAAGGTTTAACCGACAGGGATTTACCGGGCATCTCTAACGGTTCCGGCTTACGAAACCACGCAATTTGCTTCTCGAATGCTTGTAAGTATTCTTGAATCACTTCTTCTTCCTCGGATTGTTCATACTCCGTCAATAAATAGTTCAATAAATCATCTTGTTCGTCAGAGAATAAACTTAGCATATAATCACATATAGATACATGATTGACCACCTCCATATTATCTTCCTCTCGGTGGGTAAATTTTAACGCTTTGAGTACATTAAATGTGATTTGTTCATCATTTACTCGCATCGTTAACTCTCCCTTTTGCACGTCAATCAAGGTCCTACCCGTCGCTAGAAATGGTCTCCCCACAATAATTGGAACTTTTATATCCTCTTCCATGTCTAGAACGACAAAGTCTGCAGGAAAGATGAACTTATCCACCTTTACTAACACGTCTTCAACTATCCCTTTTGGGTATGCTAGGGTTCGATCGACCAATTGCAAAATTATGGAGGATTTGGAAATCTCACCCAAACCTAACTTCCTAAATATTGACAATGGCATTAGATTGATGCTCGCCCCTAAATCACATAACGCTTTGCCTTCAAATTTATATCCTATGGAACACGGTGTGGTGAAGCTCCCGGGATCTTTTAACTTTGGTGGGAGTCTTTTTTAAATAATAGCGTTGCACTCCTGAGTGAGTGCTACCGTCTCATTCGTTCCAAATTTTCTCTTTTTGGAGAGGATATCTTTCATGAATTTTACGTAGCTAGGCATTTGCTCTAAAGCCTAGGCGAATTGGATGTTGATTTGCAATTTCTTAAATATCTCAACAAACTTTTGAAATTGTTAGTCGAGTTTACTTTTTTTTAACCGTTGTGGAAACGGTGGTGGTGGATAAATTATTGTGTCTTCTTTTTTCTTCTTAACTTCAGCACTTGGTTCTTTCTTCCTCTCGCCTAACACTTCTACTTCTCTTTCCTTACCATTATCCTCTTGTATTGCCCCATCATTGGGGATACAAGGGGTCAACTCCTCTAACTCTCTTTCATTATTAACCTTAACTTGATCTTTTATCGGCTCACTACCCAACTCCTTACTACTTCGTAAAGTGACTACCTTACAATGTTGATTATCTCCTTTTAGATTTGGTGTGGTATCCGTTGGGAGTGACCATTGGGGTCTAAGACTCAATGCATTAGCGATTTGCCCCAATTGAGACTCAATTAAACGAAGTGAACCTTCTAAACTAGTTATGCGTGTATCATTCTTTTGCATGGATTCGATAAGGATCTCATCGGTTAACTTTCTAGAAGGTCCTTGTTGATTGTAATTAACATTTTGAGTTGGACGTTGGTTTGAGTTGAAATCGGGCGGGTGTGCCACACCGGCGTTGTTCTTCCATGAAAAGTTAGGGTGGTTACGCAACTCTGGATTATAATAATTTGGAATTAAATTATTATTATTATATCTAGGTTGCTGATACGTAAAATTTAAGATATAAAATTTCTCCAAATTCTACGAACTATAGGCAAGAGCACCTATCATTCATAGTATAGGATATTTAGAAATAAATATCAAGTGTCGTATTCCACGGGGTTGTTGAGTACTTCTACTCACGCAAATTATAATTATTTTATCGAAAAAATAGTTAAAAGGTTTTATAAAAGAAATAATAAAAGAAATAAAACATTTGATCGAGAATTCTTCTTAAGTAAAATATTTCGTAAACATCATAAATTGATTTGGACAAACTTGACCGTGGAGGTTCCCAAGATATGATAGAGCCTCTCTCGAGAGAACTACCACTTAACATTAGGTTGATCGATTAAGACCCCTCGGCCAGTCGAAACCCCTAAGTTTGCTTTATGCGGTGAGCCCCACTATTGGATTTGACTCCAATCCGGAAGATTTGCGTCACCCTCTCTCAAGGAATGCATACAACTCTTTTTACCGATGAGCGATCTACCCGTATTTATGGATCTCTCGATACACTAAAATACGGATCAAACTTGATTATCATACCCTAGAAATATGAAACCAATAATTGCAAAATCAACGGTAAATCTTAGTTTTCCAAAACTAAACTATGAATAAGAGATTACGGAATATAAAAGCTTAAGAATTCATCCGATCAAATGTTATGAAAATTAGCTAAACATAATTGAGAAGAAAGACATTTTTATTTCTATGTAAAGAAAAGTACAATTGCAAGTAAAGTAAATCTAAGCTAGGAATTAAAAAGACAAGACATAAAATAAAGTTACACTAAGAAAAATGCAGAAAAACTATACTAGAAACGATCCAAACTAAGCATGGACTGGATCTCTCTAAGCTTTGAATCCTTGCCTATTTTATAGGTGAAAATCTCATCTGTAATTAATTGGTGGGCTGCTCCATGAGGTGGATGGGCAGATTCATGAAGAGGAGCTCACGGTGAAGGGCTGCTTGCATGGAGAAATTAAGTGTGCTGCATTGATGAAGAGGAGAGAGAACTGAATGCTTGCTGTATTAAATTGGAGAGGGGATGAAACGGCTGCTTGGAGGAATTAAAAAGGGCAGGCTGCATCAAATTTGAATCCACGTGAATTGGTCTGCTCTTAGAGTGGATGTGAATGGTTATATTTAATAAAATAAATGTGGACATTTATTGTATTGATAATTGAAAATGGCTGCATTATTGTGGAGGAATAAATTAATAAAAAGGTGGACCGGTTGCATCATGAAAATATAATGGAATGGGCTGCTCACAATTAATTGGAGGAGTTTAAATGTGAAGGCTGCATTGGAGAGAATGTGAACCGGCTGCATGCATTGAAGAGAGAGAAACAAATGGCAGCATTTATAATTATAAATTATAATGAAAATATTCGGTTACATGGGGTTGAATTGAGGAGAGAGAAGTGGTAATATGGAGAGTAGTTCACGTGCAAGTTGGGTTGCATGGAATTAAGAGGAATGAATGATGACAAAAATAATATTAAAAGAGAGAAACCATTTGCATGAAATGAATTTGAAGATTGGATATATGATAGGCAATAATAATATCAATAATAATAATGAGAAAATATTGCATGGTATAATAATATTGCATGAAATTTTAATGAAATGAGTTGTATGGAATTTAATTGTATGGATTAATAATGCAAGATGGCGTTGCTTGGGATTATAAAAATATGGTCGGACGGCGTCATCAAATAATAAAATTGGCCGCGTTCATGGACTGCATGGATTTAATAAAAGGTGGCGGCTATGGCACGCACGTGGCGGCGGCATGAAATTATATTGACGAGTGCAGCTTGAATTCTCGAGCTCGGCCAACGCGACAACATTCGCAAGACATCATCATCCAACGCCAAGACCACGGCCGCGATATTATATATATAATTTTTGACAAAACTCTAGAAACAAGGTTGGCAGCGGGCTTTTATGTCGAGACGTACCAAAATTCCCCCAGGCCTGTCATAAAATAACAATAAAATAACATTAGCTTAATTTATAATAAAAAGTATTTAAAAAGCAAATTGACATATTAATAGGTGAAAATATATATATTTTAATATAGGAAAACTAATATTTTTACGTTAATAATTTAAGCTAAATTATGCGTTATCAGTTGCCCTCCTATATAATTAATTTCTTCATTATAGCTAGAAGAAGAGTGGTCTGCAAGTTGTTCTATAGTGAATGATGGATTCATAGTAGGGGCCGTCATTATGCTATTCACCTGTGTGCTCATTTGATTATGATTTAATGTCAGCGCATCTAACCTTTTATTCATAGAATTAAATTGGGTCGTGATTTGTGCAGCGAACGAGGTTAACTGATCTACTTGGTGAAGACCACCTACCGAAGAAGAAGGAACATGTCGATCAAACGATTGATAATTGTTTGACGATAGATCTTCAAGGATAGCATATGCATCCTCGGGATACTTGTTCATGAGGGATCCTCCTGCAGCTCCATCTACTTGGATCATTGTAGAGGTCTGGAGGCCATTATAAAAAGTCCATACTTGTTGGTGCATCTCTAAACCATGGTGCGGACATTTTCGTAGAAGTTCCTTGAACCTCTCTCATGCGTCGTACAAGGTTTCCCCATTCCCTTGTGTGAACGTACTAATATCTCGCATTAGTTTGGCCGTTTTAGCAGGTGGGAAGTACTTAGCTAAGAATAAGTCAACCACTTGCTACCAAGTGGTGAGACCATTTTGGGAGTCAAGCCATTCCTTCGCTCTGCCTGACAGAGAGAATGGAAATAAGCGGAGTCTAATCGCTTCGTACGACGCACCATTTATCTTGAAAGTGTCACACACATCCCTAAAACATCCGTAAATGATAGTTTGGGTCCTCATGATTTAGACCACTAAATTGTTTTTGTTGCACTAAGTTCATTGTCATGGAGTCAATTTTGAAATTATTCGCTTCAATTGCAGGCTTAATGATACTATAGTATAGACCTCCCCTAAAAGGCATGTTATATTCTCTACAGGTTCTCCTAATCTCAGCAGGTTGACCATTATGTTCCACCTGACCCTCTTGTCCCAAACCATCCTGATCGTTTTCATTGTGAGCGTTATGATTATTTAGATTCATGGTTGTAGAATTGTTATGTTCTAATCGTCTCGCTCTTCTATTCTGTCTACACATTCGTTCGATCTCGAGGTTCAACGTCAAAAGTTCTGGTGTTCGATGTCTAGACATACACTAAGCAAGACAGCAAAATAACAATAATGACAGTAAATAAACAAAACAATCAAGCAGCACAGCAGAAATGAAAGTAACAAAAATAAATTAAAAAAAAAAAGAAAACTTGAGTTTAATTACTAAAGCTTCACTAATATTGCAAGAAATAAATGCTAAATACGTCGCACCTCCCCGGCAACGGCGCCAAAAATTTGATACGCCCGAAATAGGTATACGTATTACACGCAAGTGCACGTGCCGGATCAAGTAATAATAAGTGAGTAAAGATCGTTTCCACGGAGAGGTGATGAATTTAGTGCTTGCAAATACTAGTTGTGCTCTTTCTTTAAATCCAAGTTAAACAAAATGGTGATTTGTAGAGCATTCAAATTAAGAATAATAAAAACTACTACTTAAGATAAACTAATGGTTTTAGAGAAAACTATTTGGTTATCAATTGAGAAAGATAATCGTGTAATGTGATTTCCTAAGCCTAGTGTGATGAATTTATAAAGGTGATTTTATGAAATATATGGTGGAACGCCTTGCAACGATTTTAAGGTAGAAGATGTATCTCTCGATATCGGAAATCCCTAGCCTTTATTTCCCCTTTGGGAGAGACAAGTACCGCATAAAGATCGAAAACCAAAGTTGCTAATACCAAGGGGAAATCTCTTTCTCCCTTCAAATACTATATCAGATCAATAACACACTTACGCAACTCCTCTCTCGAATTATGGAGCGTAGTAAAATGACGAAACTTTGGCCAAAAATTTCAAATAAAGATTATAGATTCGATAAAGATGTCCAACAAACATTCATAAAGTAGAATTCAAGCATTCATCATCACAAAAAGCAAAGTATTCTCACAATACAAGATTAAAAGGATTTAGTTCATGGAGGCGGAGAGAACACACAAAATAGTTGAGTAAATCTCACAAAACATGATGGGATTATCGACTAAGAGAAGGAGGAGGATTCCGCTAAAGTTCCTCCTTCGATCAGCCCGGTGAAATTGCTGCAGCCCTCTTGTCGCCTCCTCCAAGTAAAGTCTCCTAATGGAATTTTTCGAATGGAATGAAGAAGAAGAGTTTTTAATTCCCATAAATATCCATTAAACCCTCTCCATAACTGCCATTATTTTCGAAATTTCTCTCTCTAAAAATGAACAACATCAGCCCAAGAGATGCCTCCTTCCAGATTTGCAAACAGCGGTTTATTTGATTTTAAATTTCTGAAATTCGTCCAGAAAAGGTTGCAACCTTTTTCAGGATCCTGCAACTCTTTTCCCAGGACAGCATATTTAATCAAAATTATTCTTCCAACTCGTTCCTTTTGGATTTTCTTGCAACAATACTAGGAAAAAGACCGATTTAGTCAAAAAATAAATAAATATGAATTTACTCGCATTTTATCTTGAATTAAACTTATTTTCCCAGAAACTATGAGTAAAAAGTCATAAAGATAGGTTAGATAACTTCTTTTTTTAGAAGTTATCAGCACACTGCTAGATAGGTGGGAGGGACAATGGACTACCTCTAGACACATTGTCTTGAAGGGAACCACTATAAATCTTGCGTGTTTTTTGTGTTGCTTTTGTGTTCTGATAGATAAACCTTAAAGTAGCAAAAGAATATTGAAAACACCTAATCACCACCCCCCTCTAGGTGTAGATTATTGACAACCCATATCTTTCAATTGGTATCAGAGCGAGGTTAAGTTCAAAGGCTTAACAGCTTAGAACAAGATCTATAAGTTTTTGATTGGGTTGTGATCTTTTAATGGCCTGTGAGCATCATCAAGAGATAATATCAATGAGGCTTCCCATCTACACCAAATAGAACTTTGCCACCTTGAAGCAGAGAGCCAAGTTTTTCATGGAAGCATCAGATCCCAAAATGTTCATAGTTGTTGAAGAGGGAGCTTATGTCCCTAACACCTTCTCACAGTTCACCTATGAAGATGTAGATCTAATAACTATGGATAAGAGAGCAAAACACATACTTGAGAATGCAATTGATGATTCTACATCTCAATACTTAATTCATTGCAAAACAGCAAATGATATGTGGGATTCCTTGGAAATTTATATGGAGGGAACTGCAGAAGAAAACTCAAAAAGAAACACCAGAGAATGGACCATGGTTCTTGTCGGTGAAAGCCTAAGGAGAACCAAGGATAAGATTCCTGAAATCCAGAAAATCTCTGAAGACAATGAAGCTTCTGATGCAAGCACATCAGAATATGATGACATTGTCAAAGGGCATGTACTCGTCACTAAGCAGCTCAAAAGTAAGATGCCTAGAAGAAGAAGAGACAACCATATGACATCCTCCTCAAACTCCAGAAGATCTAGTCATCATGACAAGTCCGAATCTTCAAAGAAGGAAATATATAACTCTAAACTCAATGAATTTGATTTGGCTAACTTAGTTTATTGTCACTGCAAGAAGACAGGTCACATGATTGATGACTGCCCCTCTAAGAAGAATGATTCCAAGAAGAATGATGATAGAAGAAGTCCAAAGGACAAGAAGGAATCTGAGAAGGGATTCATTACTAAGAAAATCAGAACACTCGGTGATTCTGATTCAGATTCATCAGAAGCTGAGGAGGAAGCTCTCATTGGCTTCATGGCCATAACTGAAGAAATCTAGGATGGCTACACCTCTCCTGGGAAGGTATGTCCAAATGCCAACCCTTTTGGTATTTGGACAATGATTGCTCCAAGCACAAGGCTGGAGTAAATAAGTACTCAAGAAAATTCAATCCAGAGAAAATAGATCAAATAGTGATACTTGGAGTTTCAAAGAAACTGATGCCACTCAAATCTTAGCACACTTACCCACAAGAAGTTCAACCCTCTCTTGCTTATATTGAAGGGGAGCTTCTAAGAGAAAATACAACTATGATGGAAAATGATCCAGCTCTTTAAAATGAAGTACATCAGGAAGATATTCTCAAAATTGCTCAAGAGGTTGTTTTGAACATGAAAATTGAGGTATCTGGGAAAGATCTAAGTAGTGGACATGAAGTTATTAAAAAAACATTAAAAGAATTTCTCAAATCCCTGCAACAATGGAGGGGGAGTCCACAACTTCACTCACAATGAAGACCTCAGATCAATGATAGAAGATATGCATCATGTTCAACCATCATATTCCTTACTCTCTCATCACCATGCTTGAGAAGGAGGTAATTCAGAAAGCAAAAGACATCATGTTGCCTTTGAAGAACGAGAAGCCAAAATGAAGAAAATGATTGAAGTAAAGAAGAAACCAAACCCTGAAGAATGGAGCCTTGCCCAAGTAAACATCAAATTGGTACTCTATATAAGAAATATGAAGAAGAAAATATAAGTAGCACTGTCCCCAGTAATTCTTCAAGGAGTGCTCAAGTTAGACAAGTGTCAAATGGGTATTTCGACGACATAGATGAATTCTCAGCGATACAAAACGAGCAATCTCGACGACAAAATCTGCGTCTCGATATTATTGGTGAAGTCTCGACGACAAAGCTGAAGTAATTCCAACAACTAGGTTGAAGTAGTTTCGACGACACTATTGATGACAAAAATACGCTTCGTCGAAATACAACGCGGATACTTAATGCAATATTGGATCTTTTATCAGATCCGTCTGATGGATTTTCAATCTATTAACCAAGACAAAAAGGTATGCGCCTCTTCATCTACTTCTAATATAAATATAGTGAATGTTTAGGTCAAAAATACACTTTCATTTGCCCTAAGTCATTACCACGACAAACTTCTGTTCCGTCTCCGACAATCATTCGTTCTCGACGCTCTGCCTCAATGGATCCAAAGAAGGAAGAATCTTTAGTCGTCTCCGGCTGTGAGATTCTACGATGAGGATTCAGCTCCTATTCGGAAGAAATTAGGTTAGTAATTGCATTGGTAGAATCGGCAGGGCTGGAGTATCTGCTCTGCGAACCCCTGTGCTCCATGAACAGAGAGCTCCGAGAATTCTTTGATTGAGCGAGAATCAATCGTTCAGAGGCCATTCTAAAGTCTACTATGGCCGAGAAGAAGATCAAAGTGTCTGCCAAGAGCATAGGAAAAGCTTTAAGGATTCTAAGACTGGAAAAAAAAGTGGAAGAAGAAGATCTGACTGTTGAAGATCTATCTGTTGGATATGTAATACGAACAAGAAGGAGAATGCTTGAATTAATGAAGAACAGATACAATCCGGAGCAAGCTCCGGCCAACTCTTCGAGGCTGGTTCCTCCAAGGAGCCTTCTCTCAAATGAGAGCCCAAATCCTTAATGATCAAAAGATGCCCTAACTCCCCAAAACCACCTCCTTATATAGGGGGGCTCACATCAAACTAAAACATTTATAGAAAAGCAATAATAAAATAGTAGGCGCGTGCGCGTAACAATACATCCCGTCAGAAAGTGGCCTTGACCCCAAGGTCAGAGCGCCGTCCAGCGGTCAGTAGTGGGATGTTGTCGAGGTGCCCGGGGCGTCGTTTAGTAGTCCGTCCGAGAGCAGCAGGGCGTCAAAGTCGGCGGTGGAGAGCGCGGC
Organism: Dactylorhiza incarnata; assembly: GCA_033032865.1. Taxonomy (NCBI): domain Eukaryota; kingdom Viridiplantae; phylum Streptophyta; class Magnoliopsida; order Asparagales; family Orchidaceae; genus Dactylorhiza; species Dactylorhiza incarnata. Next base: position 5,371,684 of record JAWHQI010000130.1, read on the forward strand.
CACGTCGTCTCCGCCGTTGAGGACTCGACACTCCTTCACCGGGCACTCATGACCAGGAGAGTAGGGGTGCTTGCAGCGGAAGCACGGGCCCTTGCTTCGTAAGTCATTGTACTCTTGGTTGGATAGGCGGTGGGTAGGGAGAGACCGGTTGTTGCGAGGACCCATCATTGGTGGTCGGGGTAGGGGAGGTGGCAGAGGTGGAGGTTTGGGATGGGTCGATAAGTAAGGTTGGGAGGGATGCCTGGAGGAAGGTGATGGTTATGAAATGTCGCCGGACGTCACGAGGAATTTTGCCTCCACAAGGGGGGAGAGGTTGATGGCTTGGTGGACCGTTAATGGTTTGAGGGTGCTGAGACGGGAGCGGAAGTGGGGTTGCAAACCGTTCATGAAGAACCCCAAGTAATGGTCTGGGGGGAGTCCGGGAACATGAGTGACCAATTCCACGAAGGCATCAATGTACGAGTCAATGGAGCGGGTGTGACGGACCCCGCAGAGTCGCTTGATCATGGGGCCAGACTAGCGGTCATCATATTGCTGAATCAGGGCCTCGGTGAGATCTGTCCAGGTGAGGGCGGGAAAGTTCTGGCGGAGCCAACGGACCCAATGGAGGGCCGACCCTTCCATGCGGATAAGTGTGGTAGAGACCCGTTGCGCCGGAGGGGTCTGGTGGATGTCGAAGAACTGTTCGACGCGGGCAATCCACCCAAGGGGTCAGTTCTGTTGAACGTAGGGATGTCAGGTCCACGGTACGGTGGAGTAGGTAGTTCCACCACTGCGCATGTATCGGGGAGCGTAGTGCTGGGGGATCCCACAGCAGAGGCGGCAGGAGGCCCTGAGAGCTGGCTCGGCTGTAAGTTCTGGAGCATGGTCAGAATCGAGGAGAACTGCTCGGTCTGTGCCTCGAGACGCGCGTTGATGGTGGCGAGGGAATGTTTGAGGGCTTCGACGCGGGATTCCATCCGGCCCTTTGGCATATGAGGACGACTGTGCCGAGCTGGGGGTTGGCAGGAGAGTGTCGAAGTCGGGGAAGGGCGCGAGCAGCGGAAGGTCGTTGCGAAAGAGCAGGATGCGGATGGTGCAGGCGCTGAAGAACAGGTGGAGAACAGGTGGAGGATCGGGCGCTGGATCGGGCAAATAGGAGCGGAGCAGGCGTCGTGCGTTGGAGAGCGGAGAGCGGGGCAGGCGAACATGTGGAGGATCGGAGCATGCGCTGGAGAACAGGTCGTGCGCTGGTCGTGCGCTGGAGAGCGGAGCAGGCGCTGGAGAATAGGTAGAGGATCGTGTGCTGGATCGGGCGAGCAGGAGCGGAGCAGGCTTCGTGCGTTGGATGGACGGAGCAGGCGCAAGACCTAACGGAACGGGGATGCCTTCGGCGCGAGCAGCGGCGGAATCAGGACGCGAGGCAGGCTGCGATGCGAGATAACAAACACCGACGGCTTCCTTAGCGGGCGGGGTGGCAGGTCGGACCAATTAATACGAACAAGAAGGAGAATGCTTGAATTAATGAAGAACGGATACAATCCGGAGCAAGCTCCGGCCAACTCTTGGAGGCTGGTTCCTCCAAGGAGCCTTCTCTCAAATGAGAGTCCAAATCCTTAATGATCAAAAGATGCCCTAACTCCCCAAAACCACCTCCTTATATAGGGGGGCTCACATCAAACTAAAACATTTATAAAAAAGCAATAATAAAATAATAGGCACGTGCGCGTAACAATATGCCTGGTGTGGGCACAGTGGCAAGACCTACGGGTCTATTAAAAAGGCGGAATTCAACCAGAAGGGAAAGCACCTTGCAGCCATTGTAGGGAAAGTACTGATGTGCAATCCTGGTTCCCATGACAGGGTTTCAAAGGAAATATTTGAAATAATGTGCATGATCATTGTTTCAAAGAAGACAGATTGGAGAAAATTCCTATTCCAGATAATCAAGAACACTCTGAAGATCCCATCAGTTGGAAGAATCTTATCCATCTTCCTCTTGAATACCCTTGGGGATGTAGTGAAGAAAAATATGGGAGCACCTCTGCACTATTCAAAGAGTTTAGATCCAAAAATGTTGGACAGATGGGAGAGAGTCATCTCAAAAACTCCTAAGGATGCCCAAACTTCTACAAAGGGAAAAAGAAAGAAAATTGTGATAGTTGATCACTCGGAGGAGGTAGGGTCCTTTAGCAGTTATGAGGAATAAGGAGCCTTATCTCTACTAAACTCTGCTTTGACAGAGGGGGAGGTAGCTCCAAATCAGATGATCCCAGAGGATATGTGTGAACCTGCTAACATAAAGGTTTTTGAGGAAAGTGGAAGTCCCATTTTGGGCAGTGATCCAGTTGAGGGGGAGTTCCTAGTTGGAAGCTCAGCCCAAGACACTGAGAGAGTTGAGGGGGAGACCCATATGGGGTGCTCTACCCTGGAGAATCAAGCTGAAGGGCCTGCAACTGAGAAAGAAGTCCAAGAGAAGGATGCTTTAGAAAAGGAAACTGAAGAAAATGTGTCAGAGAAGGATGAAAGTTCTGATCCCCAGATTGGGCTTGACCAAGTTCTGATGAAAGGCAAGCAAGTGCTGGTGGAAGAAGATGAGCAGATATAGGTAAACTCTCCTAATTTTCTGGCTCAAGATAGTGTTCCTGAAGACTCCCCAGAAGAAAATGCAGCTCCTGAGGTGAATGCAGCTGGACCATCCACTGATCACTCAGGCTCCCTGTTCCATATGATCTCAGCCTTGCTGAATATTCAAAGGGAGAAGATAGAAAGGTTCATTCTACAAACTGTAGATGACATAAGGCAAGAAATAAAGGCTGGGCTGCAAACTATGAAGAATTATATGCATCATCTCAACACTCAGCAAACTCATTTCTTTCACTTGGCAGCTCCAGCCATGGAACATGGTGTGGAAATCAACAAAGTAGGACATCAGTCCCATCAGCTAATTTAGAATCAAGGCACTATGACAAGGAATACTAAGCAAGCTCTTCGATAAATAACAGGGTTTATGAATCAAGACAGAGATCAAATTCTAGAGAAATTAAATGAAAATACTCAGAACTTAGATGAACACTTGCCAGAAGTAAGAAATAACCTGGATGAGGCTGAACAACACCTACATGAAAGTATAAATTTGGTGCAAGTAACTATTGATGATCATATAGCTGAAGAAGTCCTAAAGGGGGAGAAGGCAATGATAAATGCTAGCCCAAATCAGGTCATGTGGACTGTCAATCAAGTCAAGCAAGCCTTACAAAAGCCTCCTTCAGCATTTGAATTAGCAAAACCATCTGAGAGCACTATATTGGAGATTTATGGCACAGAATTTGGAGACTCTGCCAGCTCCAGAAAAAGGAAAAGGGTCCAGAGCAAGAGGTACGGGTGGAAGAGACTTAGAGAAATTGAGCAGGATCCACAGTCATGCAAGTGGAGTCCTGACTCTAGGACTCTGATCTCAAAAGCCTGGATGGAATGTGGATACCCTCAGGATGGGTCAGAAAGAGTATATTATTCTGTTGATTGGAATTTGCACTCAATTAAAATGGAGAAAATGAGAAATCAAAAAACTGTCATTTCATCATCGTCATCCTCCTTCTCCAAAGAAGATTCCAAAACCAATCAGCTTCTATGAAAGGCAGAAGAGAAAAGGAAAAGGAAGCAGCAGCAGGATCTGGAGATCATATGATGTTTTGTTTAAATGATGACATGGCAAATGACTGAAATATTTTTGGTCTAAAAATATTCTCTGTTTATATCATGTTGTTAGAGGAATCATATAATACCTTTTGAATGTCTTCAAATTATGATTTTATTTATCTTGGACATTTATCATTGAAGTGAGTTAAGACTTCTTCAAATAAGGGGAGATTGTTGGGAAATATGCCCAGCAATGTTCCTGATTTGAAGAAATGCTCAGATCAATGATAAATGCATTATGTATTTGATGGTATATTTTATTCATGACTGCAGAAGATAAATCATATGTCAAGTAATTTTCTAAGTCTAAAATAATCAAGGAATGAATATATCGTTGAGATAACATACATATCATCGAAATGCATCAAAGCTACATTACCAGTATCTAGACGATAATAGTAATAAGAATTAACCAAGTAAAATATCGTCTCAAGACTCAGCAGGAAAATCATTGAAAAAGGAAGCATATCGTCAAGACAATTTCGACGATATCGTCTTGAAGAAAGCTTATCGTTGATAAAACTTAGTTCAGAGATTTAGACGATATCGTCTTAAAGAAAGCTTATCATGATAAAGCTAAGTTCATGTATCTCGACGATATCATCTTGAAGAAAAGGTATAGCCTTGAAGATTAATGACTTGACTCATTAAGTCATGAAGAAAGATTTATGAAGACAAGCATTGGTTTGAAGATTTCATATCGTCTTGAAGATCAAGACGATGTCGTCTTGAAGAAAAGGTGTAGCCTTGAAGATTAATGACTTAACTCATTAATTCATGAAGGAAGATTCATGAAGACAAACATCGGTTAGAAGACCTCATATCTTCTTGAAGATCAAGATGACATCGTCTTGAAGAAAGGCTATCAACTTGAAGAAAAGTCTAAGTCATATGGAAAGGAATGTCTCGACGATACCGTTGAGAAGAAGTAATATCGTTGAGATATTATGTAAAGTCTTGAAGAAGGATGTATGTCGATGATACCGTCTTGAAGAAGACACATTGCCTTGAAGATTGAAGATATATTGTATCTAAGGAAACATCTCGACGATATCGTCTTGAAGAAGTATTATCGTTGAGATATCAAGTAAAGTATTGAAGAAGGACGTCGACGATACCGTCGTAAAGAATATCTGTCGTTTACATCAATCAAGACGATATCAACTTGAAGAAATACTATTGTCTTGACAAGTTGCAGAACAGCATTTAATGCGTCGGTTCTCTTGGAAATTGATATTTAGGGAATATGCACGTCGCCCATCTTGCGCACCAATCAAGGAGTAATAAATAATATATTTTGTACAGAATATAGCCATTGCATAATGTTTAAGGAAGAATATTAATACTTCTATATTCTGCAAATTCCAAGAACGGCAAGGCATTTATTATAATCTATTATGTCGTTTCTTTCAAATATTCTAACATGAAATTTATGGAACAATTCTGGAAGGGCTTTTATGCAAAGTTACAAAAGAATATAAAAGGAATTAATTGTCAATTTTATAGAAGAAGTTCTCTACACGCAATACAAAAAAGTTGATCAGGAAAACAAAGGAAGAGAACAAGCCGAAAATCTTCATCACTTGGTTGAGAAGACAAGAAAGAATCTTCCTCTTTGTACTAGAAGTGCATCTATCAACTAAGGAGGAGATTCAAAAGAAAGGCTCAATAATCCACAAGATTACTGAGCTTACAATTACACAAAGAAGAAGAAGACCTGCTATTCAAAGCTTCCATCTTGAAGTCTTTTCTTCTACAACAACTTTTTTGTATTACTCTGTAGGGTTCTTTGTGAACCTGAGCTTGTAGGATCTTGTACCAGATCTGAGTTGGTAGGGTTCTGTGTGAGCCTGAGATTGGCAGGGTTCTGTGTGTGCCTGAGTTTTGGTAGGTTCTTGGTTTAGATCCGAGTGCTTGGTAGGACTTGTAAAGTCTGAGAAAATTTGTTGTAAGGTTTGAATAACTTGAGTGTAGGTTTTTCTGTGTGAAGGGCTGAGGTAGAATCCTTTGTGATCTGAGTTGTAAGATCTGTTGTATAGTGAAAAGATCTGAGATTTGGAGAAGTTGCCTAGTCTAGCACACTACTAGATAAGTGGGAGGGACAATGGACTACCTCTAGACACATTGTCTTGAAGGAAACCACTATAAATCTTGTGTGCTTTCCGTGTTGCTTTTGTGTTGTGATAGGTAAACCTTAAAGTAGCAAAGAATATTGAAAACACCTAATCACCCCATCTATGTGTAGATTATTGTCAACCCATATCTTTCACTGCATTTACTAGACAGGAAGAAACATAAATTATAGAATATCATGCTTGGTTATGTGCATCCATTGACTGCGTTCATTTTCTTTTATGCCAATTATTATCTTTTCGTGGTCATGATGAGTCAAAAGAATCACTAAACAAAGGAAACTTTCTACAATTACTTAATTTTCTTGCTTCACATAATAATGATGTTAAAGTGATTGTGAAAGAAAATGCTCTAAGTAACTGTGAATTAATAGCGCCAAAGATTTGGAAAGAAATAGTTTCAGCAATTGCAAGTGAAACAACAAAATAATTATTACAGATGTTGGATAAGAATGTTTTGTCATTTTAGTTGATATATCTTGTAATATTTCTACTAAAGAGCAAATGACAATTGTTTTACGGTATATTGATACAAAGGGGTTTATTGTTGAACGACTTCTTAGTTTTGTTCATGTACTAGATACTACAGCATTATCACTTAAAGGAGCTTTTGATCAGTTTTTATGAAGCACTTTCTTAGTTTCTCAAAATTGTGTGGTCAGGGTTATGATGGGGCAAACAACATGAATGGAGAGTTTAGAGATCTTAAGACATTGATTATGCGGGATAATGTATCTCCATTTTATATTCATTATTTTGCTCATCAGTTACAGTTAATATTAGTAGCTATTGCAGAAGGTCATTCTAAGTAGAAGAGATGTTTTTTTCTTAATTACCAATGCATTGAATATTATAGGAGGATCGTGCAAACATCGTGACAATCTCAAAGCAGTAAAAATTGATAGAGTTGCTCGGAAACTTGGCACTGGAGAGCTAGAGATAGGTCAGGATTTAAATCAACCGTTAGAGATTAAAAGGGCGGGAGACACGCGGTGAAGTTCTCATTATGGTACTGCAATGAATTTTACCTGAATGTTCTCATCGATTATGGATGTTCTTGAAATTATTGTAGTTGATGGAGTGGATGGAAATCATAGAGGAGAAGCTACCAATATTATCAAAAGTATATTCAGTTTTGATTTCATATTTATTATGCATTTAATGAAAGGTATTTTAGCAAATACACGAGTTATCACAACATTACATAAAGAAGATCAAGATATTATTAATGCAATGAATTTTATGCAATTGTTGAAACAATTATTATACAATTTGAGAAACATTGAACTTGAATGAGAGACATTTTTTCACGAAGTAGCTTTTTTGTGGTAAGCATATTATTGAAGTTCCTAATATGGATAGTAAGTACATTCAAGCTGAAAGATCAAGAATAAATGCAAGAGATGCCATATATTTTCATCATTATCGAGTTGAAATTTTTAATACAGTAATTGATTAGATATTGAGTGAGATGAATGATCGATTTAATGAAATAAGCATTGTGTTGGAACAACCCTATTACTGATTTGGGCTAGGATCACTATCTGTTTATTAGGACTAAGTTGACCCCAATTGTATAGTCTTAAGGGTCAAGGTTTTAGGCTGTTAGAACTAAGGAAAAGATAAGTTTTCTGTTTTCGACGAACTCATCCTGCGTTCGACGAAATGCTTCCTGCGTTCGACGAACGGCATGCTCCTGCGTTCGACGAACTTGGCAAGTCTCGGTCGTCGACGATTTTGTCCAGTCTCAGCAGTCGACGATTTTATTCAGTCTCAGCGGTCGACGAAATTGCTTAGTCTCAGCGGTCGACGAAATTGCTCTGTCTCAGCGGTAGAAGAATTTGCTCAGTCTCAGCGGTCGAAGAATTGGCTCAGTCTCAGCGGTCGACTAACCTGCTCTGTCTCAGCGGTCGGCGAATTTGACAAGTCTCAGCAGTCGACGAAATTCATTCACAGCTCGACTAATTCAATTCTTCCAGCCAGAGTTAGCAGCTTATCTTTCAGTTCGACGAACTCCAACTTGAGTTCGACGAATTCCAGTCTGCGTTCGACGAATCAGCAACAGATGTTCAGATCGACGAAACTCAACATTCTGTTCGACGACTCAATTCTCAGGTCGACGAAATTTCTCCTCAGTTCAGAATTTCAGACAGATCAATTTTATTCTATTCTCCGAACTCAGATCTATCAGCAACGGATCTATTCCTATCAGATAAGTAAGGATTATATCTTTCCTTTTATTATTTCGAGAATATAGCAGTTGACATATAGTTGAAAATGACACTTTCATGGAAAAGAAAAAAGATATAAAGCTTATCAGATTTGCAGTACAAAATATATCTCTTCTGAATATTTTATTCCTTAAACTAAGGGATTTGAATTTCAAATCAGTCAGAGATTTCAAAAAGGAATAAGAAAGAATATTTACATGATATTATTACAGAATAGCAAGACAGGAAAAAGAGAGAAAGAATACAGTCGAGAGAAAAGTAACAGGAAGAAAAGGAAGAAAGAAAGCATTCACAGATCATCTTCATCTTCCTCAAGCAACACCTTTCATTCTCTGAGAACATCAACACCTCTCAGTTTCTGCTGCTAGATCAGATCTTCAAAAGCAACAATAATCTGAGAAACCTTTGTCTCTCAGATTCATCAGCTATCAAGGAAGATATTTGTTTCAAGTGAAAGCCTCATCCTCAAACTGTCAAGAATTTCAATCAGACAGGGGGAGCTTTACAACATCAACATATTCCACTAGTCTTCTCTCAAATTATTGACAGAGAAGAACATCTTAACCCTCTTTATCCCATTCTGTACAGGGTTATAACTCCCTTCAAAAGTTAACTCATTGGTGGCAGGGCACCTGAACAAAAACCTATAGTTTGGTTTGAGCACCTGATCAAAAGCTCAGTGGTGTTTGGGCACCTGATCAAAACCTCATTGGTGATAGGGCACCTGATCAAAAACCTAGTGGAATCCTACCAAGGGTGGTAGAAGAGTAGACGTACCCAGATTTATTGGGGAACTACTATAAAATCCTTGTGTCCTCTGTGTTCTTGTTTATTTTTCTGTATTGTGTTGTGTGCTCTCTTTGTGTTTGTTTTTATTACTCACTCAGTACACATATATATCACTATTTTAATTCTGCTATAAAAATAAGTGAAAACTTTTTAATACTCTATTCACCCCCCCCCCCCCCTCTAGAGTGACTTTAAGATCTAACCTCACTTTCACATTGATCTGCTTCTTTGTATTTCATGTCTTGATCCAACTGATCAATTTGCTAGATTTGATATGCAAAAATTAATTCGTCTTGCAGAGCTCTATCTGTATGATTTTGATCAATTAGATTTGCAGTTTCTTGAAGGTAAATTTGACATGTACATTCTTGATATGCAATCAACTAATGCATTTTCTCACGTTGGAAGACTTAGTGGACTTGTTCAAAAAATTGTGGAGCTAAAGAAGCATGATCATTTTTAGTTATTTTATCGACTTCTGAAGTTAGTGTGCCAACTACCTATTGCAACTGCTACTGTTGAGAGAATGTTCTCAGCAATGAAGATAATAATGACTCATTTGTATAATAGAATGAGATATGAGTGAATGAATGATTGCTTAATTACTTATATCGAGAAAGATATTGTGAAAAATATTAGCAATGAGGCAATCATCGCACGCTTTCAAACTATGTGTCCACGGAGAGTAGTTTGATAATGGTATGCACTTTGATTATAAATATTTTCTAGACTTTTTGTATCTAATGTTATTTTTGTTAATCACTTATCAATGTGATGCCAAAAAACTCATTACTAATGAAAAGTAGTTGAACTAACAAGATTTTTGTTGTTGATTTTTGTCACTTGCAATTTTTTTTTTTAAATTTGTGTATTAATTTTTTTATCAAAAATATAAATATTTTACTTGGTGCCCAGGTCTGATGAAAATCTTGGGTCCGCCACTGAATTGGCAGGGCATGATTTTTTTTTGGAACTCGCCATGAGGTTTATGATAGAAGTCTGAACAGTGTGTTACTCACATCGAGTTCAATATTTTGATGGTCGCAATCAAATGACTCATGCGAGAGGTCTCTGTTCTTTCCATGGGGTGCAGTGATTACTCTAGTTGTGCACCCACTTGTGATTGATACAACATCTAGATTCTGACTAGAAAATGACGAGAGTGCCACTAGGCTTCAGCAAGAGCTTCCATGCTACAATTCTTGTGAAACTGTAATGAGAACTTGTGGTTGATGATAAGGTTATTCCCTATGATGTGGAGGAGATTACTTCTTGATCTTATGAGACTAGGATGGAAGATGGGATCTCATTTAACACCTAAAGCGGTCCGAGTTTGATGTATCTTTGAGGAACCTTGACAGATCTTCGCGGTGTATGTTTTTTTGCAATGACTCTTTATGAAAAAGCTAGAGATTGGTTTTAATTACAAGCTTACCTTAAGTCAATCTCCTGCTCCGGGGACTTAAGAAGGGAACTTATGTTAAGACTCAAGGAAGAGAAAAAGCGGTCCTCATACCCTCTACAATATTTAGCAAGGGATGTATGAAACCCTCAAGAGCTTTACTAAAAGTTACTAAGACGAGATCCTGGGAATCCATGACATAGAAGCAGTGTTGCACTAGTTTTCTCCCTCCAAAAGAGGTAGTTCAAATTCATGGTTAGATGGAATCCACCTCGCTCCTACGATGAGCTGATCAATATGACAAATTAATTTATTGAGGAAGTAGCTTCCAATCAGTGCTTCATCTCCTCCCTCGCCAACCTCAAGCAGAAGTAGCATGAGGATGGTTCATATACCGGGAAACATCCAAACAGTCAAACTAATCAGACCATTAGGCCTCAAGATGACAATATATCACAAGCTCATCAATGGGGAAGAAACTTCCCTCACACTCATCAACTTCAGCTCATGAGACCTCCTCAACCTAAATCCATGCCGAGGAATCAATAAACAAGATTCTCTTATCGTGGGTAAGCATGCCAACATCAAGTACCGGTTGGGAGGTATTATGATAATCGAGATGAGTTCACCGTTGTCATCCTGCTAACCGACTAGTCTATGCAACTACTTCAGAAGCATCCTGGATACAAAAAACATCCTCCTTTGAAGTTCGACGCATGAACTTGGAATAAGAAACTATTGTGAGTTTCATTGATATATCGATCATGACACGGAGCTGTCAGGCTCTCAATGAACTTATCGAGAAGTTGTTGCATGTCGACAAACTATAAGAGTAGGTTGCCAACAAAGCAAAAGATAAGACATAATCTGAGAATGGAAAAAGAAGTTATAGCTGAGGTACAATTCCCAGGGAAATAGTAATGTTTCTAGTAGGAAAATTCTTGAGCGACATCAACTGAATACATGGTCGACTCGGCTTGTAATCGTCAAGAAAATGATTAATTTCAAAAGCCACCAAGTTCAGGCTTACGACATCAAAAATATAGCTAATATGTGGATTGATGATGATCTAAAATGGTATTATTCATACAAGACAAATGTGGTAATAATATAAAAAAAACTATAGTGCACGCTTCTTTACTTTGAAGTACTTTTTCTACAACATTCGTCATTAAGGTAGCTTTTCAGCATTTTACAACATTTTGCTCTCGTGAGTGCTTCTAGTAATCTGACAAAAATTATAATACTCTCACATTTACCTGAACTGATTCGATGTTGCAAATGAGATTTATTTTATTTATTTTTGCAATAAAATATTCAGTGAATTCTTCAAAATTCTCTCCAATGTTTGGTTCTTCTCGCTCTCGAAGCAACCACCGATATAATTGTTATTCTATTCTTAGTGATACCTGTTGCATCTTCTTGACTTGTGAGCATTGGTTGTAATTAAGAACCGCTTAGACTACTCTAAGAGTTTATTGGTTGTAAGAGCAAGTGCATGATCCCATTTTGGATGTTCTATAATGTAATCTAATTAATACTCTCGACAATATTTATTACATCTCCCCATGTGATCGTTGGATGCAAGACCCACCTTGACTACATTTGCTAAAAATATCCACGAGTTGTAAGAGTGATGATCTTGATCCAACTTCAAGAGATGATTTTTATCTCTATTGTGCATCAATAGAGAATCACAAAGAGAGCAATATATCAGAGCGCTTGCCAGAAGATTTATAATATTATCCGAATAATCATCAAAGTATTATATCAGATTGCTTGTTGATATATCAGAACACTAAACAAAAGATTTTATATTATTCAGGTATTCATCAGAGTATTATACCAGAGCACTCGTCAGAAGATTATAACACAGTATATATACTTCAAAAAAACTGGTATATCAAATTATTCGCTTGAAGAGCTCATACACATCACTCTCCCATAGATATATTAGACTTTGTGGAACACTCACCAATTCACTTGTGAGTATCAGTGCCCTCAATACCTAGTATAGTACTAGCTAGTACAGTAGGAGTCATAGATTATTAACTGAGAATACAAATGAAGGTTTGGAAAAAGTTTTATAAATTTTATAGATATTGAAATCTTGCCTTCATCTTATATGGCATGCGCGATCTGCTAGATAACAAAAAGAAGTGGTGAGATCTACAAAAGAAGTCAAGAAAAAAAAAAATAGCATGATTGCAATGATCCTTGGATTATGCCTTAAGCAATAACCCATCTTCATCAAATCAACTATGGAGAACAAAATTGGGTGATTTATTTTGCATTCCAATTGAACTCAGTGGAAATCATGGATCCACCCTAGGTCTCCATCTCCAACTTCAAAAGCCAGTTGAATTTGTTCCCTCAATAGGAACTCAAATTTGTGAGTCTGGATCATCAATAACCACAAATACCCACTCACGAGGGTTGAGATCACGTCAACAACCAGAGAGAACATAAGAAATTCAAATCTTTTTAACCTTTGCTTGAACTCGCAATTTGTTTTCACTTAGGAAGTTTTATTTCCTTCACTCTAGTCATCATCTCTTCAAAAATAAACTTCAACCCAGAAGGGGGAAAGCTTGTTATGTTTCACAAATGAATTCTCACACCAATTGGTGAATATTAACATGTTTTCATATGAGAAGAATAAATGGTCATTTAACTCGTATTTTGATGTGGGGACTATTTAGGACTGTTTCACGGATACCCATGATTTTTTTGTAGCTCATGTCAAACTTGAAGAAAATGCAGGGATTTTGTCTACCCCGAATATGGTGACACATGGTTTTTCAGTACACATGATTGGAAGAGCATCTAGCCCACTAAATAAATCGCAAAGATCTCGTCTAACTCTCGTCCACCTCTCACGAATTGCCACATGATACAAAAAATTCACCATCTAGAAGTGTACTTCATACTATCAGAACTCTTAGCAACTCTCGTCGAACACCTAGGAGTACGTGTAACAGCCCGCTAGACCACCACAATTTACATGCCTAAAACTACTAGTCTTACCCATGAAGACCTCAAAACATGTCCTCAAAAACTCTCCCCTCACTACTAAACCATCTAACTTAGAACCAAACCAAACTAATACGATCATGCTGACATGTCACATCCTGACAAGTCCTCTGATGGTTAATTTACTATTAATCCAAAAAGGCAAGTATACCTATCGAATCGTAGTATCAAGGTCGTATTAAATCACGGGGCTGTCAATTACTACTACTCACGCCATTAATATTATCCTACCGAAAGAAAGTTGGTTTTGATTTTTGAAAATTTTAAATTGCAAAAACAAAGGAATACTAAAGAGAAATTCGCGATTTAAAAGGCCTTGGAAATTAACTGGGTGTCTTGGGGATCCGATTACAAGAGACGCGTTCTAATTCTTAAAAATTCCGTTTCGATTGGAGGATTGATAAATACGATAGAGGCTCGCTAGAGACAACTACCACCTAATTTTAATAATACTTCAAACATAATCTCTTAAAATTTGAAATAAATTAAAATTGCATGAACGTTAATCCCGAACCCAAAGCAGCGATATTTTCAATTCTCAAAGAAAATACAACAAACCATTTATTTCCGAGCGATCTAAAGCATCCACGAGCCTCTCGGCCAACTAGAAACCAAATCGGACAGCAAAATTTATATACTAGTAATATAATCTCGCAACCAAAATTTAATCAGAAATAAATCGAAATGAAAAATCTAAGAATTAGAGATGATAAATTATAAATTAATCTTCATCTCAATACTAACCATCAAGCACTAAGAGAAAATTTAGCTACTCATAGTAAGAAAAGAGACAACAATAAAGAGAAAGACTGCATTTTCATTAAAAGAAAATAATAAAAGTACACAACTATATTAAGCAAAATGGAAACCAAAAGCATATAAGAAACAACATGAAATTAAACTCGCATACAAGGTAGAACTCTCTTGAACTTTCTCTCTTCTCCAACTCTTCAACCTTTCCAACCTACCCAACCTTTGGACTCATACTCCTTATATAGATGAGAAAACCCCATCTAGAATCATCCATTACAATAAATTTGTGGCCTTTGAACACCAAGAGAAATAAAGAAATGAAGATGAGAGGTTGCTTGAAAATAAATTATCAATAATAACAATCCTTTGATTTTTATTGGTGGAGAGGAGAAGAAATGAAATGGTGTGGCCGACCACATGAATGGAGGGGGGTGAGTTGGCAAAATGCATTGAATTAAAATGAATGGTGGGAGATGAAGGATGGGAGATGAGTTGGCAAAATCCATTGAATCCTTTGAAGAGGGATTCTTAAAACTCTTTTACAGTTGTAAAATAAGAATAGTAGAAGAAGAAGAAAGAAGAGAATAGGATTCTTCTATTAGAATCCTTCAGCAGCTGTCTATATGGATGTTGTTGCTTCTATATATTTCAGGATCTGAATATGATGAACTCTTGCTTAAGATAGTGATGATTGCAAGGGATATAAGCTTTGATCATGATCCTCTCCGCACTTCTATTGGCTTGCTGCTATATAATGTAGAAGAAGAAGAAGCAGTCTTGTTGTATTATTTTCCTGTGTAGAGAAGTTGTTCTTCTGTTCTGTCTTAGGGTTTGAGGAGGAAGAAGAAGCAGCCCTATTCGACAAAGAGAATAATAATTGATGTCTTTTCTTTCTTACTCAGCATACTTATTCTCTATTGATTTGTGTTTGAATTTCTTTCTTCTTCTGGACTGTCCTTAGAAAGAATGTCCATTGGACAATAAATATTTCCTTCTATTTTTGTTCCCGACCCATCAATCTGATTTGAATAACTTCCAAAAGTATCTTTGATGTATCTCTGAAATACTTCATTCCATTCTTGGCAATAAACGAGCCGTTAGAGAACAGATTTCAGCCTTGTAGATCATTTGGAAAAGCACCAGAAAGGACAGCAGAAAACCTTCCATTTCTGTCTGTATTCGACGCTACGTCGAATTCATTATCCTTCATATTGACACACCTCTGAGTTCTTATAGAAGCAGCTTCGAATTCCTTCTTAGCTTTTACTGAACTCAGTTGTCGACGTTGCGTCGAGTTCTTATCGACGCATCCGTCGAGTTGAAGACTTGGACTTGAACTTCATCTTCTGCGTCGACTTGAAGTCGAAATTGCGTCTACTTCTAAGATTATTTTGACAGGCTCTTCCTTCTACGTCAAGTTCATTTCGACGTTGCGTCGACTTGACTTGATACTTCGACATGCAGTTTGAGTTACTTCGACTTTCAGTCAGAGTTGTGTCGACATCTAGTCGAAGTTGCGTCGACTTCCATTCGACGCAAGTTGTAACTCAACTGAATTTATGCTTCTCTTAGGCCTGGTCTTGACACACTAAGTGAATGTGATATCCTAGGACATCTAATGAACACTTTACCCTTTCTATACAATATGGGTAATACAACCTAATTTGATGAAATCACTTTAAAATAATTTGTTAGATAAATCATAATGGTTTTTCCCAACATCTCTCCATGTCGGATGTGGAGGAATTGCTCCTGAAGTGCGACTCGATCAGCGTCAGAGATGAAGTGCGACAGGAAAGCACCAGAAAACTCTTCCCAGAGATTCGTACTAAGTGGTCGTCCTCTGAATGTGGATCGGCTAGCTGCCCTCCACTAGTATCGGGCATAACCCTCTAGCAATGTCACCATTAGGGCTACTACAACAATAACGGGGCACATCATGCCTACCAGTAATTCCTCGACTCTCTCCACGCACTCTTCCACCTGCATGAAGGACTCAGTGCCTCGAAAGATTGGGGGCCTTAGCCCCTGGAAGGTCATCAGAAGGTCTGTGGACATGGTAGGATGCTGAGGTGGCTGTGCGATAGCAGTCTGGAAGGTGGTAAGCAGTGCAGCCAATATCCGCCCCAGGTCAGTCTCGGTGAATGGAACTACGGCTGGAACAACCGGGTGTGGTGGTGGAGTAGTAGGATGGTATTGGTCCCTAGAGGACGATCTCTCGTTACTGGACTTCGGTATCTGGAGAAGTAACAAGAAAAGATCAGCAATTTGCAAAAATAGGGAAATTTGCAAAAGACTGACTGAAACGGAAGCGAAGTGTGTGTGGGTGTACTACTGTGTAGTCTAGAATCCTTAAACCTCTATCATAAGGGTCCACCAAGCTTCCGCTGCGTGGTTCGTCCCAAACCAAAAGATGGAACATGGGAAGGAAGGATCCGAAGACTGGCCCACGTGGACGGATCGTGAAAGCTATGATCCATTTGTAAGACCCCCCCTCCCCTAACCGCAATCGGGTCGGGTCGAAGACGGGTCTTACCGCCCAAGGCGGCCACCCTACACTTTTTGAGTGGCAATAACCCACTCTCCCAACATAGAATGATCGCCTTGTTAGGCAATGAGAATCAGCGCATCACATCAGATCACAGTGCGGAAGCAATCATAAGGAAAACCAACCAGACTAACATATATATACAATCAAAAGACCGTAGCCAGTTGTTTACATGAGTGACCCTGTGGGCTAAGGGTAACTACTACAACCACACATTTCTTACATAGTCCTACACTCTATGACTCACATATCGGAAGATGGGGGTGAGGCCGGTGTATCTGCTCGGATGGCCTCTAAAGCTGGTACGTTGTTATGCGGTGCGGGGGCTTCGCGCTGTCTCATCTCCTGTGAATGGTTAAATAAACAATCGTTAGTCACAGAGCTAAGCGGAAACATGTCTCCTCCTCGGATCCATATCCTGGGGACGAGCTTAAGCACTCAATAGTAAATAAAATAGTCGAAGCAAAGAGGGTTGGCAACATAAAATTAATTGGGAAGCAATAGTAATATCCACAGATTCTTAAAAGAGTAGATTAACTAGTGGCCACAAAATCATCCGGTAACTATATTTTTGCAAACATGTCGCAGGTGTTCAAAACCTGCTAATAAACCCTGCGTCGACACAGTATGGACCGCTTCTCTTCCAGCAGGGTAACGAACCTCATGGGCCTCACCAATGTGGTCGTCGATGATAGTGGCCAGTCCTGCCACTTCTGGGTGTGGTCATACCGCACCACCCAGGCCCTACAGTACAACTCAGTGTACTCCTTGGATGTGAGCGACATCCGACGATTTCTGAATTTTAGGCCGACTAGTGGAGGCAATCCAACATGTATAAAATAGTGGTCACTGCTTGGAGGAGATACTCAACTCTCGATTATCCTCAACTAACACTCTACCAGAAAATCAACTGCTTGTCCAGGCAGGACCTGGTTTAGAAATGTAGGAGCAGTAAATCGCAATAGTTGAGTGTGGTAAGAAAAGTGCTGCAAAATGAGCTGCAGAAATAAAGTACTGAATTGTAAAGGTACTGAACTGAACGAACTTAAATAAATTGCCGGAACAATCTGGACCAGTACGAGACTAGAGCATTACAGAAAAAAGAAATAGAACGGAAAGTACCGAAATCAAAATACTGAAAGGAACGAGACCAGTATGAGACTGGAGTAAAGGAAAGTGCAATCGAATAAAAAGGGTTAGTAATCCTTCACTCCTTATTCAGGAGGCTTCAGTTTCATCTCCGTTCATAGGAGGAAAGTTCTGCTCTATCTCCGTTCATAGGAGTTTCTTCTAAATTCCGCTCCTTATTAAAGTCCGCACATACATTTAATTAGGGCTGATATTGAGTCGAGTTCAAGTGATTTGGGCTCGGCTCGAAATCAAAATTTCTGAGTCGAACTCGGCTCGAAATCGAAATTGATTTTTAGTCGAGCCGGCTCGGCTCGAAATGGCTCGATTCCGAGCCGGCTCGAAATCGAATCGAGCTGGCTCGAAATCGAATTTATATAGATGGCTCAAAATCGAATCAAGCTGGCTCGAAATTGAGCAAATTTTCTATTTATTCCTAGTTGGCTCGAAATTAAATTGGAAAACATTTAAATTTTGCAAATGAAGCACTTAAAACCTTCAATATTTGTATTTGGGTGTAAAATTTAGTATTTTTAATTTTAAAATAATAATATATTAATAAATACATAATGTTTTTAATCAATTTGAGTTGATTCGAATCATATTTCGAGCGATTCAGGGCAGACTCAAAATCGACTCGAAATCATATTCGAGTCAAATTGAATCGACTCAAAATGAGTCGAATCAATTGTAACTGATTCCGATTCGGCTCAATATTCGAGCGAATTTCGAGTTTCGAATAATATGCTCAACCTTAGATTTAACTGCCCCTTTTTAACATGACATAAGCGAACTTGAGGAATATTATTATTATGAGTTCTTAAATTTCTTATAAAGGGAAACAACTTCCAATGTCCGAGAATAATTCTAAACGCAACTCTATGATTCATAAAATCTCTACATTGCTTCGAGCTTGAGATTTCCTCTTCATACATATGTACCTTATTTATAAAATCATCTATTAATTATAACGCGATCGCGTACTATGATCTCTTTTTCCGATCTTCTAACAATTCGATATTTTAAAGCACGACCTTTTTTATTCTTAACACTTGGCAATTACATGATTCTCATACCAATGGCCCCGACTTCTGGTGGTACACCCAAGATAACCTATTATGGGCCTGCCAATTTTTTTTAAAAATTTCAACTTCTTTAAAGGGTTTATTTTGGCCAAACCAGACTTATCTAAGCCTTTAAAAATACCAAATTCATTTATAAAAATACCAAATTTTGATAGTACATCCAAGAGGTCCTATTGGGGGTCTAGAAATATTTCAAAATTTTCCAAGTCTTTTGGGATATTTATTTTTGCCAAACAAATCTTAATTAAGCCTATAAAAATATCAAATCAATTCAAAAAAATCTCAAAAATTTAATGGAGATAGCCCTCATAGTGGGTAACAACTTTCATGTTCAAAAGTTTTCCCCCGAGAGTCTAGATTTTTCTCTGAAAAATCGGGAAGAGGGGGAGGATGGGGTTGGGGTGCGGGTAGACGAATCCTAGCACAGGGATTGGATTAACAGCGCGTGCGCTGGAGGTCTGTCCCCCACAGCGGATCTGGAGTCGATCCAATGTGGGGGACAGGGATGTTGAGGCGGGCAGAAATTAAGGTTCCCATCGTCGTTCGATCTCATCATGGAGATCGGACGGCAGCAGCTGCTCCCCGGCGGTGCAGAGGGTGGCGCCTCTGCCACCGCCGGCCGGCAGCCGCCCGCCGCCGGTGCCGCCTCCGGTTGACTCGTCGTGGGTCGGTGAACCATCTGGCGGTGGTCTGGCGGCCTGATGCCGCCGGCCACCGCCGGATTTCTCCAAGACAAGGGGCGGGTGGCGCGACCTGCATGTGCCATCCCAGCTGGTGTCGCGCCGCCCCTCCCTCCCGGTTGGCCACACTGTTGCCCCCGACCGGATCGTCGGGGGTCAGTCATCTCCCGACGGCGGCCTGGCGTTGTCGGCCGCCGCCGGAAGCTTGAAATAGAGCTTGTTAGGATGAAGGGCTCCATATGTGTCGCCGGAGATGCGTTCTCCAGTGGTGTCGCTGCCTTCCTTTGGGGGGTGCCTAGGCCTGTACCACCCTCCCAGCGCCACCACCGGCGTTAAGTGGGGGTACCCCGCTTGCCACCACCCGAGCCTGGAGATTGATTTTGGTGGTGGCGGCGGCTCTTCGGGCGACCGGTGAGGGCATGCACGTTCCACATGTCGAGGGAAGGCTTGGGAGATCCCGTGGAGGTTGGCCATGTGAGGTGGCTAGGGTGGTGGGCTTGGGTGGTGTTTTCCGGCGAGGTAGCTCCGGCAAGGGGGGCTATCGTGAAGGTGGTGTGTGCTTAGTAGAGGGGGTGGGGATCAGACTTTATAGAAAGGGAGGAGGGCCTCCCTTCCTTTTCCCTGATGTGGGACTAAGGGAGTGTGAGGAGGAGACCCTTCTCCTCCTCCAGCTGTCTTGGACAGCTAGCCACCCCATGAGGGGTTGGTGGCACACCCTCCTAGGTGCCGAAGAGAAAACCCATCCCACCCAAGGTCTAGCTTGGGTGGTGGCTTTGGATTTTCTTTTGGAAGGAGGGGGAAGAGTCCCTAGCTTCTTGGGCTTGTATCAAGGTTCAATAAGAGTTTATGTGGGGTATGGGATGTGGGGCCCAAGTGATTTAGTGTGTTGGTTTGTGTGTCACTCAAAATTTTCAAAAATTGTGATTTTAAGGAAGTTTGACCGAAGTCAACTCTAGGGTGGGTCCCCCATGTGGGTTAAGGATATAGTGAGTCCAAATCATCGGGTGACAGGTCAATGTTGGGGGCATTAAATTAATATGGGTGCGCACACACTTTTCAGTGTGTCATCAAGCTTGATTTGACCGTAGTTTGACCTTCCGACGTCGAAATTGGTTATAACGAACTTTGTTGGTCTTGTTTTGACTTTAGGAGTCCAACGAAACTGACCGTGATCGATTCCAAGTTTATTCGTTTAATATTTTAAAAAGTGCGTCGTGGCTGGCTAAAAAACCTAAAACGGTCATATTTCTTATATGACCTCTGATTGCAATGAAATGAGTCATGTTGCACTCGTATTGACTATACGAGTCTAACGCAGCTGACAGAAGTCGATTCAGAGTATGTATGATCACTATAACAAAACAGCGTCGTCGTGACGCGCTACGATACTCAAAATGATCATTTTCTCTAAACGACCTCGGATTGGAATGGAACGAGTTTCATTGCACTCGTATTGATTATAAGAGTCTAACGCAACCAATAGAAGTCGATTTGGAGTACGTATGATCACTATACCAAAATGGCATCGTCGTGATGCGCTACGATACTCTAAATCATCGTTTTCTCTAAATGACCTCAGATTAGAATGGAACGATTTACATTGCACATGTATTGATTATATAAAGCTATAGGAACTGACATAACCCAAATCGGGGTTTTCTAGCACGATAATATAAAATTGGGTTATTTCCTATCTTTTACGTTTTGGGGCGGGAGATTGGGTTACTTTTACTGGGTCTACTAGGGTCTAGTGACCCAATAAAAGTCGGGATGTTACAGTCATGACATGCAACGATACTCAAACTGGTCATTTTCTCCAAATGACCTCGGATCGAAATGAAACGAGTTCCATTGCACTCGTATAGGCTATACGAGTCTAATGCAACCGACAGAAGTTGATTCGGAGTAAGTATGCACAATATATGATTTTGGGTCACCTCCCAGCTTCTAGAGTACCTTATAGGTATTCGAGTCAATTTTATTGGGTCATCTAGGGTCTTAGTGGCCCAATAAAAGTCGGGATGTAATACCGCTCCAGTCTTCACCTCTATGATGTTGGCCTTGCAGCGCTCGTCGACCCATCGCGCATCTCCACGCCGTCGGCCTCGTCCTGCTCATCGCCCATGACCTCATTCGTCTCCCGTCGTCGCTCGCCGTCACGCTCATTGCCTGTTGCCGCGCTCTTTGCCCGTTGTGGCGCTCGTCGCCCCCAGCCGCGCTCTTCGCCCACCATCGCACTAGTTGCCGGCCGCCGCGCTCGACACCCGACGCCGAGCTCATTGCTCACGGGCGCGCTCGTCGCCTCCCAACCATGTGGTGTGAATAGTAAAATCCCCATATCGTGGGGTACGAATAGTAAAATCTCTCATTATAAGGTGCAGATAGTGAAATCCTCCATTATGGGGGTTCACATAGTAAAATCCCCCATCATGAGGTGCTGATAGTAAAATCCTCCATCACGTGGGTGCGCATTGTAAAATCTCACATCACGGGGTGCGGATAGTAAAACCCTCCATCATGGGGGTGCACATAGTAAATTTCCCACCATGGGTGTAAATAGTAAAATCCCCCATCATGGGGTCACAGATAGTAAAATCCTTCATCATGAGGGTGCACATAGTAAACTCCCAACCATTTGGTGTGAATAGTAAAATCCCCTATCATGGGGTGCGGATAGTCAAATCCTCCATCATGGGGGTAGTTAACTCCCCCATCATGGGGGTGCACATAGTAAAATCACTCATCATGAGGTATGGATAGTGAAATCCTCCATCATGGGGGGGGGGGGTGCGTATAGTAAACCCCCCATCATAGGACGCGAATAGTAAAATCCTCCATCATGAGGGTGTGCATAATAAATCCATCATCATGGGGTGCAGATAGCAAAATCCTCCATCATGGGCGTGCGCATAATAAATTCCCCATCATGGGGATCAGATAGTAAAATCTCCATCATGGGGTGCGGATAATACAATTTGCCATCATGGGGTGCATATAGTAAAATTCTCCATCATTAGGTGAGAATAGTTAAATCCTCCGTCATGGGGGTGCGCACTGTTAAATCCCCCATCATGGAGTCCATATAGTAAAATTCGACACCATTAGGGTGTGCATAGTAAAATCCACCACCATGGGGTGCAAATAGTAAAATCGTATATCATAAAACGTGCATAGTAAAATCCCCCGTCATGGGGGTGCGAATAATAAAACATTTATCATGGGTGTGCGAATAACCACACCCCCATAACGACATGATTACCAAACGCCCCTCTCAGAAGTTATAAAAAGGACCTAGAGCCCTCATTTGAAAGGGCGAGATCTTCCATGACCGAAGGAGCTCCAAAGTATTCCTTCGAAGATCTCCCTGAGTTCCTCTTGGGCGTTGGAGATTCCTTTGAAGATCTCCCTCAGCGCTCGAAAATCTCCTTCGAAGCTTGAAGTTTTCTTCGAAGATCTCCTTCGACGCTCGAAGTTCTCTTTCGGCCCTCGAAGACCTCCTTCGAAGCTTGAAGATCTCCTTTAACACTCGAAGATCTCCTTGAGCACTTGAAGACCTCTTTCGAAGTTGGAAAATTCCTCACAGATTACTTGAAGATTTTACTTATCTTCCAACGCTAAGCTTCGAAGAAAGTGACTTGAAGATATCACTTAGCTTTCGACGCAGTGCTCCGAATGTGAATTGAAGATCTTGCTTAGCTTTCAACACAAAGCTCAAAAGGGGATTTGAAGATCTTACTAAGCTTCCAGCACTAAGCTCAAAAGGCGACTTGAAGAACTGACTTAACTTCCAGCGCAAAGATCTGAAGAAGGCGACTTGAAGATCCCACTGAGCTTCCAGCGCAAAGCTCCGAAGGTAACTTGAAGATCTCGCTTAGCTTCCACTAAAAGCTCAGAAGGCGACTTAAGGATCTTACTTTGCTTTTAACGCTAAGCTCAGAAGGCTGCTTGAAAATCTTACTTAGCTTCCGGCGCAAAGCTCCGAAGAAGGCAACTTGAAAATCTCACTTAGTTTCCAACATCAAGCTCTAAAGACGACTCGAAGATCTCACTCGGTATTCGACTCCCGAGCCGAGAGCTCCCGTAGATGCGTTTGTCATCCCAACGACTTCAAGCCCCGAATCCAGAACTCCGGTTGCTGCATTCAACATTCCAAATTGCTTCCGAGTATGCTCATCATCACTCCACTCCAAGCGACCCCCGCAGTACAGAAGAGTCATTGTAACGAGCAGTGATCTGTCACCCTCGAGAGATAACTCTTGTAACACTCCAAAGAATAGTGCATCTTGGTCGGCACCGATCTGACCCGGTTGTTGTTTCCCTTTAAGGGGTTTTTCCACGTCAAAGGCCTTGCTGTCAGCTGTTAGTCTTTCCTGTAATTGTTTGCGCGCTCGACACACTTTCAAGCTAATATGGTTCATTTCGACCGGGCTGCGGGAGCGTCGAGTTACCTGCAACACTAACTACGATTCAACTCAATATCAGAGCAATTTTCCATCAAATTTCGAATAATATGCCCCTAACCAAGATTTTGAAAACCGGATCGGGCCGTTTGGTTCAACCGGTCGAACCGTCTGGTTCAACCGGTCGAACCGCCGACTGGGAACCTAGGCGGTCCGATCCAGCCCAAAGAACCGCTCCCGCCACAGACCGACTAATAACCGTAGGATCGGGCGGGCGGGCTATAGAACCGGGGACCGATCCCGGTTTCAATGAACCGCCAGGGGAAATTTAAAGTTCAAATTTTTTAAATTTTATGTCAATAGGAAGATTCGAACCCATAACCTCCTCTACAAATTTTAAAGAGCCAACCACCTGAGGCACCAACTATTGTTGAACTACCTTAACGGAAAATATATAAATATAAATAGTATATTACTAATTTTAGAAATAATTACAAATACATTAATACATGTCTAATTTATATTTTAATGTTATAGATTTTCTGAGATAGTTTACTTGAAATAAAAATATTATAACATATATTATTATGTTATATTTAATATTTATTTGTTTATACATTTGAGCCAATTATTGTGCGTTTTCTCATCTAGTTCTAGATGGGGGATAAATACAGCCGTATGATCTTAGATCCGACGGTAGGGAAAATACTGACATTATTTATTATTCATAAATACAACAATACCATTCATAAATACAGCATTATTTAGAGCTATCAATGACTGAAATGCACTGCTCTCACCATGATCTTAGGTGAGAGTAACTCACCTAATTTTTTTTCATATTTGAATGGATGTCTATTGTGAATATTTTAATGAATGTCTAACCTCTCCTTCCTGCCGTTCAATCTCAAATCCAATTCTAAGAAACCTCCGATTCAATCTCAGATTTGACAGATGCGACGATAATCTCATTCATAAGAACTTTTGTTACGCCGCATCTCGAGTCAACGTTACGAAGAGCTTGGCGATAGAGACAGCGGAGAAGAGGACGAAAGGGTGGGAAATCGAAAATGCCCAACAAATCCGTGGACAATGTGATGGAGGCGGCTTCGGGGCTGCATTACAGCGGCCTTCGCCTCGATCACCCCGGCCCGTCCTCGCCCTCCGCTCCTTCCTCGCCTTCATCTGCAAAATCCACGGCGGCGGCGACAGAAGTTGAAAACACTTTACCGGAGGTGCCTAAGCAGCCATTCGTCATTGGTACACCCTCAATGCCCTAAAACTATCGTCGGATTGGATGCTTCGAGATTGACCAGGGACAATGGTTTTTTGTCAGGGGTATCGGGCGGTACGGCGTCCGGGAAGACCACAGTGTGCGATATGATCATCCAGCAGCTCCGTGATCATCGTATTGTCCTTGTCAATCAGGTATAAATGGGACTCATTTTACTTTTCTTTGTTTGATTTAGCATTTTATGGCGCTGCTATTTTATTTCTTTTGACATAAAGTTCTTGAATGCAAGCATTGTTGCTTAGTTAACAAAAAACGATTCAATTATTTATATTCCCTTTGCGCTACAAATTCATCCAGAAAGCACATGCATTCATATCTGTCATTTTTTTATTTGTTTTGGAGGGTTAATTTACCTTGTATTTTAGTTGCAGCAACCTGGCTCCATTTTCTCATTGTTTTTGCTATAATTATCCATAGTAAGTGATAGTTCATTCCATGAATGAAATCTACGAAAGATCTTCCATAAAATGCACCACCTCATGTCTTTTCAGTTTGTTTGGTGATGTTGAATTCTACTCAAGTACAAAAGTGAAAGTTATGTATATAAAGCCATCACATATAATGAAATGGATTAGCATGTCAATGTAAAAAAAACAAATGCATGGTAGAGAACGTTTTGTGGCATTTGAACGTGATCTGGAACCAATCGTTTGGTGCAACAACATTTGCTGCTAGGGTTTTGCATTCTGCACCCATCGAATGTCGTCATCGTGCTTTTTGACATAGAACGATCGGCGAATGCCCCTTTCCGTTCGCCGCCTCAAACATTACCGAAGTCACCAATGGTCAAGCATAAACAATTGAGACGAGTGTTTTGGAAAAAAAATTTAAAATAAATTTCTGGTGCACATAAAAGATGAGTTGTTACATAAAATATTTGAGCAAGAATGTTTTCTAGTTTGTGAATGAGAGAATATAAAATAGATAAAAATAAGTTGGATATGACATACTAACTTGTTAAAGGAGTTTGATATAGCCAAGGAAATGTTTAGCTTATAAGGTAGGAAGGAAAATGCTAAATGGTGTTGCAAGGTTATGGATGAACTCAAAGAAAGATGATAAACAAAATGTAAAATGTAATTTTTGATGGATAAATCTAAATAAAATTGACATGTTAAGAATCTGATAAGCAAGCTTCACACCTGAACAATGAAACTACTTCTCTAGAAGGGTTTCATGTCTCACACCTAATCAAAATCTCATAATTATTGAATAAGAAAGGTCTATGCTTCCAAAATAATAATTTTTGCATTAAAATGTATTACATAACTCAGGATTTCGTTTCTTTTGTACGTGGTAGAAATAACAAATTGCTATATATTTAGTTAAAAAGCTACCAGCACATTATTAAAAAATGCTATAGATGCTATTAACTTAACAATTAGATCAATGTAACCTACAATAGCAAAAAATGACCATGAAATCCGACCAGCAAAATGAATTGGATCTCCATGAAGAAGTGAAAATTCATTTTTTTTTTGTATGTATAATTAAGTCAAAATTACCATAGGGAGTTTTTTTGAAGTTTTTTTAGCTGAATTGTGATTGTATCTAAATCAAAATGTAGATCACATTTTCAACCATCATTTGAAAATGATTCATATAAGGTGATTGCAACTAGACTGATACCACAAGCACACAAGTACAAAATTTAAGGGGTATTCATAGGATGTTTTTCTTAGGAAGGTCACTTTGTTGATTATTAACTCTTTGAGGCTATTAGGAGAAGTCAGTACGTAAATTTTTCTTCGGAATAAGACTTTCTAAAGAATTAATTGAATAACGAATGAGTTGAATATGAAAAGATAATATTGAAGTTTTTTGTAAGTTCCAAAAGGGATAAACATGAATTCCAAATAATGTTATTTTAGGAGCACTTTGGCACATTAGAGCATGCAGCAAAGTTAAAAGTTTGATATGGTTTTAACTTTTAAGTTACGAGCATGCACATATGCATCATGCAAGCTCTGAGATTTTAGGTTTCAATGTCAGACAATTGATAGATTTTGAAGTATATGAGGGGCACACTAAGGTTAAATGTCCTTATTGAGGTTTGATTGAGTTGGAGACAAACCTAAATTGATTGATGTGGATCGGTTCGAGTCAATATAGGCCAAGATAGGAGTGTCATGGTCCCTTAAAAGCGGTGATGGTTGAACTCTCAATTTTTGGTACGGTTCATAGGATTACTTTTCGAACTAACACCACTATTGAATTCTTCTTAAGGTGGTAATGTGATGCAACCCAAGTTTGCATCTTTATTTTATTTTATTCACAGTATTTTTATTTGAGTAGCGCATGTCTTCGCACATTTTATGTTTTAGTTTTCACGCATGTTGTATCGCGCATGTTACTCGCACACTATCGTTTTGTTTATTGGTGTGACCGGCTAATAAGAACATGAATAAAAAGGTCTGGCAAATCAGGACTAGTGTTAGCTAGGGCAAACAAGTAATTTTAAAAGTAAGTATTTTATGCTATTAAAAACTAATAAATATGAAATTAAAATTTATTTTCAGATTTATTTTGGTGAGAATTCCTAGAGCCATTCTATCAAAGCCCAATCAATTTATTGAAACCTAAAGGCTTTATTTACACGTCTTTATTTCTATGAAACCCTTTCATATTCATTTCCCCTTTATTTCCTCATGTAACCTCCCCCTTTCTCTCGTCTCCCTCCTTTAATATTCCTTTCATTTAATATTCATTAATATTAAATTTAAAACCTGCTCTGAAACCTGTTCCTATAAAGCTTAAAAAACTCCAACGTAAAGGGGAGCTTGCCAGAAATTGAAAACAGAGAACTTATTTCTCTGTTTTCGGTAGCCAGCCATCGAGCACCTATTCGCCCCCAACCGTCTCGCCTCCGTTCGAATCTTCTGGCTGACATCCCCTTGGGCTCCGACGATCCTTCCCTGGCGAGGCCGTCCCCTCCCAACATGTGGAAACTGATTCCAGCTGGCCGATTCACTTCTTGGTCGCTGTTCTTCTCCGCCCAACCTCGCTCCTCCGACGAACAGGTTCCAGTGCTCCTCTCCTCCATTTCCAACGAACCCTCTAGAGCTGGTTGACGATGACCTCCACACCGTTGATTCAGGCCTCCGACACCTCCAAATCCCTCTCTTGCCTCCATCCAGTTCTTCCGCCACCTCTTTAGAGCCCTCACCTTGGTTCCACGCCACTGACTACCACGTGTAGGCCATTTCAATACGGTTTGGACTTCGCCGTTTCACACATGTTCCTTTGGTATGAACCTTGCCTCATCTCATTACTCGATTCCTAATAGTATAATTTAATGCTTAATTTTTAGTGATCTAAATTTCAGAGCTTGCTTGTCATAGCTAACAATATTCCTGTTTGATGTTTATTTCTCTCTATTTGTTGTCTTTTCTCTGAAATGCTTGTGGAAAAATTAATCGAAAAGGTGTACTGCTAACTATCGTTAGATATTTATGCGCGCTTGGTTATCGTTGGACATTGCCCGTGCAAGATTCACTAGTGCCTCATAATTTTTAAAATCGAAACAAGTATTATCTTTTAAAATCAACGACGAGAATTTGGAATACATCATAATGGTTACGCTATGATCGTCAATGAGGAATGGAGAATTAACCCAATTTTGTTCTATTGTAGATCTTGTATATGTCTTTGAACAAGGAAACATTTATAGAGTGAAATCATCAGCTTGAAGGGTCGAAGTGAGATGACATAAATGTTATTGTTTATGTGCGAGATTTCGGTGATTTTCAGTGCTCCATTTTCTTTAGTTTGATGGATTTTCTGTGACGTCAATTTTTCATGATTGTAAAAAATATCTTTTGGGCCCTATTTACAAAGTCGATCATTTATACGGTTTTTTGGATGAATCCAAGTATCTTGCATTCAACTTGACTTTAAATGTGCAGGATTCTTTTTACCGAGATTTGACTGCAGAAGAAGCTGAACATGCAAATGACTACAATTTCGATCATCCTGGTAATTGAAAATTGTCTATAATGCTTGTCGTTTTTTATGGCGGCAGCATGTAATTAGGTTACCGTACCCTTAATAAGAGACATGGATCTCAAAAACTAACTTTTGAATGCCTTTGATTGTGGTTCATTTTAGCAGGTTATTTTCTTTTATGTAGATGCCTTTGACACAGAGCAGCTCCTCGAGTGCATGGGAAAGCTTAAAAATGGCTGTTCTGTTAATATTCCAAAATATGATTTCAAGAACCATGGCCGCTCCTCTGAAGGTTTCAGAAAGGTATGTTTCAACTGAACTCATATGTCTCAATGACTCTCATATGATCTATTATCCTGTGTTCTTTTGTTGTTGTTTGTTTACAGTGTAACTACTTCCATACAAATATTTCTTGATTAAAATGCAATTTTGCTTTGATAAACTTTCTAATGATGAAAGACATTTCCCACTTCCCAGCATATGTTACAATTGCTACATGTGGCAAATGTTAATGTACAAGTAGAAAAGTCTGCATATTTAGTTGTTTGAAGTTTTCCTGTAATGATATGGAACCTCAAGTTGTAGCCAACGAAAAAAGGTCTACCTTGTAAGTGTGCACGAAATCAGTTTATAAAATATTCAAACTGATTGTTTAAATCCATCATACAGCTTTTACAATGGGACCACCGGACCAGGATTTTTAAACAGTCATATTTAACATGCTTTCTACTCTGACTATATCTTCCAGCATTATGCTTCTCAAATACGTTTGTGTCATTGACAAGATTTAATCCATGCAAGCCACTAGCTTCGTATGTATGTGCGCGCGCGCACACACACACACGATATATACAGTGGCGGATCCAGGAAATTTATAATGTGGGAGGGGGCACAAAAAAATTTCTAAATGAAATACCATGCGGCATGCGCATATTAAAATTCTGAATAACAAGATCATACAAAATTACATTCAATTGTCTTAATTGGAAAATACAAATATACGGAAAACAATTACAATTGTCCACGACAAGTCTTCATTTTTTGAAAACGGTCGATAACATTATCATCACATACTTTAAAAAATGCGTCTCTCTCAATAAAAGTAACAAGATGTAACAAGATACAGGAAGAACGGACGGGAATGTCCTAAGAGCCGGGAGAGAGAGAACTAGAGTGGAGAGAGGGGGGGGGGGGGGAGAGAGAAAGAGAAAGACCAAATATATTCATAATAATCGAATGTGCAGTGATAATGCTTATTTATAAGACTTCTAATCCCTAATTTGTCCGTTAGAGGCCTGACACAATATATCGCCAGCTCATCTAACCAGTGTAGCCCTTGGTGTCGCCTAATATCATTTCTAGATATTTCTTATCCCGTTACATCCCCTACCCTTCCCGAGATTTTTTCCCGGGTCGTACATTTGCTGCCCGGGATTTGATGGCCCTTAAAATCTCTCGTCGCCAAAACCCTAGCGCTTATCTCTTTTCTTCTTCCGTTCTCAGCGGCCGTGGCGAGGGATGTGAGGGTGCCGAGGCAAGCTTCGCAAGAGAGTCATGGTGGTTTGGTCAGAGCGCCGGAGAATGGGTCCTTCCGTGGAAATGGCCGGCTCGTCCTCTACTTGTCGAGGTATCTCTGTATCTCCAGTTGTTAGCTTCTGCACTTTCACTTTTGTCGTGCCTTCCTTAGATGCTTGCTGTGTGTGTTCCTGCGATTCGTACAACAAATCATTTAGATCTGTTTTTTTTTCTGTTAAGTGATGACGTTGTTGTTGTGGATGGTATCGTCCCTGATGGTGGTGTTCATTGACGGATCTGGTCTTGTCGTTGTTGTTTGTTTCCGCGCTTTCATTTTTTTCGTGCCCTCCTTAGGTTCTAGTTGCGCGTGTTCCTGCGAATCGCACAACAAATCATTTAGATGATGTGTTTTTGCTTTTAAAGTGATGACGTTGTGGTTGTGGATGGTATCGTCCTTGATGGTGGTGTTTGTTGACAGATCTGGTCTTGTCGTTTATCCATCTTGCCTGATTTCATCTCTTTGCGCCTGTGGAGTTGTCCTTTGTGTCTGGATTGCGTTTGAGTTGTTATTCTTCTGTGGATCATGCTCTGTATTTTGAATAATTGTAGGAAGGTTAGAATCTGTGTAATCTGAGAGAGGGATGACTTGGGGCTGAGGGTGAATGAAAACTTCCCTGTCGTTTCTATACTCTGTTCCAATGTTGGAGCTCCCTCCTTCCCTGGTATTATAGCTATAAGAGGCTTCCATATTTTTTAGAATTAGAGGATCCAGTGAAGACAAGGGCTCCCAGGTTGCTTCCTCTGGGAGCAAGCCTTCCCAGTGAATTAAAACTTGTTTCGAAGTATGGCTGTCTTGATTGACTATATGTGTATCCAAGATATCGATAGGGGTTTTATGTTTTGCCGACTACAAACTATGTTCTGGTAGAAAATGAATTGTATATTCTGCATTAGGAAAGCATGGCTTAAGCAATGATACATGGAACACGGGGTGAATTTTACTAGTGACTGGTAGTTCCAATTTATATGCTACCGAGCCTATTTTTTCCAAAATTTTGTACGGTCCATAGTAGCGTAAGCTAAGTCGTTTAAATTTTCTGTTGTGCAGAGAATTTTTTCTATAGGGGTGAAGTCGAAGGAGAACCAGTTCTCCTGGGACGAACAACATTCTTTTCTCTCTTTATCTGCATTTTTTTTTCATTTTTGTCTGTGCTTGTTGTAAATTAGACTGTAATTGGAGAAGTAATAACTCTCTAGATGTACCATGAGGCAGAGACAAATCGGCCGATACATCACTTGCTGGGGAGGGCAGGAAATTGGGTGGTGGTCGGCCGAACATGGCCTCAAATGGAGACATGCCTGCCGCTGCATGATAGCTTGTGTTATAATGATACTCGGCCCAACTCAACATCTGGGCCCAATGTGCGGGGTGACAGAATGAAAATAATTGAAGATACTGGTTAATACAGCGGTTGACACACTCAGTCTGTCCATCTGTCTGTGGATGGTAGGCTGAGCTGAAACGCAGTTTCGTCCCGTTGGATTTAAAAAAAGATAACCAAAATTTACACAAAATATCGCATCTCGATCCGAAACAATTGTTTCGGGTAAGCCATGTAATTTCCCACAGAAGTCCCAAAAACTTTGGGCCACCGAAGGAGCTGTATAGTGAGTCGGCAAGGGTTCAAAATGTGCCCCCTTAGATAACCGATCGACCATTACTAATATCGTTGTATAAGTCTGAGATTTGGGAAGGTGTGTGATAAAATCAATTGATATATCTACCCAGATCTGCGTTGGGATTGGTAATGGTTGGAGGGTGCCGAATGGCTTATCAGTGAGATCTTTGCCTTTTTGGAAAATATCACAGTGCTGAATGTAATGTTTAAAATCACTATGCATTCCAGGCCAGTAGTAATAACGAGACAATCGTTTAAATGTTGTCGTAATGCCGGAGTGTCCCCCGACGCGTGTGTTGTGTGCTTCGCTTGTTAAAATAAGTCGGATTGTTGACTCTGGGATATAAAGGTGTAGTTTAAAAAATAATCTGCTACCTACTTGAGTCCACTCGGGAATACTACTAGGATTGTCGTGTAGAGTTGTAAGGATCTCGCTTGCTTTTGCATCTGTTTGATAGTGACTATCCAATTCGTCAAATAGATTGGAGTAAGTAAAAGAAATATTTTGAAAAGCATTTACGGTAGCGCGTTACTCAACGATTCGTAGACTCTAGAAAGGGCGTCTGCCGCTGTGTTATCTCGACCAGGCCTATATTGGATCGAATAGTTAAAACCTAATAATTTTGATAAGAATTTATGCTGTTCCGACATTGTCATAATTTGGTTATTCAAATTATGTAGTGTCTGGTGGTCGGTGAGAATGATGAAAGTTGATCTGATGAGGTACTTGGTGCGGTGAGCGTGAAACACAGCTCTAGTACAAGAAAGTCCCAAGGAGGTAACATGGCTGGAGAGGTTGGTAAGGTAAAGTTGTGCTGGAGTGCCCCAGATCGATTCCGCTGCCGGGCTCTCACTAGACGGTGAGTCAGGTTGATCTCTGGATAGACTGGCAAGGTAAAGGTTTGCTGGAGTGCCCAGATCGATTCCGCTGCCGGGCTCTCACTAGACGATGGGTCAAGTTGATCTCTGGAGAGGCTGACAAGGTAAAGTTGTGCTGGAGTGCCCCAGATCGATTCCGCTGCCGGGCTCTCACTAGACGGTGGGTCAGGTTGATCTCTGGAGAGGCTGACAAGGTAAAGTTGTGCTGGAGTGCCCCAGATCGATTCCGCTGTCGGGCTCTCACTTGACAGTGGGTCAGGTTGATCTCTGGAGAGGCTGACAATGTAAGTTGTGCTGGAGTGCCCCAGATCGATTCCGCTGCCGGGCTCTCACTATACGGTGGGTCAGGTTGATCTCTGGAGAGGCTGACAAGGTAATGTTGAGCTGGAGTGCCCCAGATCGATTTCTCTACGGGAGGTTTCCGGCGAAACGCTCCCGCCACCACCACCAGTCGACATAGGGCTATCGACTGGTGGTGGCCGATTGACCTGGGGTGGCCGGAGTAGGGCTCCAACACCTTTCGTTTTTGCGGCTAAGAACATGGAAATTGCAAAGTGGAACCGCCATTACATGGCTCAATTCGACGGGAGGAGAGAATGGAAGCTAGCACAGGAGGAGGGGGGAAAGGAACTTGCCTGTGTGCGAGCTTGGTGGCAGGTATTGCGGCGGGGAAGAGCTGATTTCCATTTCCGGCGTCCATGTCTACTCCGGCGCGGCTGAGCTTGATTCTTTCAGGTAGCAGGGGGCTTCCTCTCCTCTCTCGATTCTGAAGCTGGTGGTGTGAATGAATTGAGCCGGGGGAGTGTATATTGTTAGTTGTCAATGGCCGGCGATTTCCTCTATGTTGCCACCGCCCCAGCCAGCCAGCTGCAGGCCTCCAGCTCATCAAGAATTCACTCCTGAGCTCGAATTGATGCCAGGGGATAGGAGGTTTGGCTGCATTGCATTGGAATGGGGAGATTGCCATTATGGTGGCCGGCAAGGTTGAGCTCTCTCTCTCCTTCCCACCCTCTCAACAGCAGCCAACTCAGCCCCTTTTCTGCTGGAATTCCCTTGGGAAGACTGTGAGCAGGCCAGGATTTAGGGAGTGGTGGCCAAGTGGCCACTCCTCCATGAATTCCTCTTGAATTCATGTTTGGGGGTGGCCGGCCACCCCTTGATGAACCTCCCCCTTGGACCCAATTGGGTCCAAGGCAAACCAGCCCTCTTGTGGGCTTGATTAGGTGGGGTTGAGCTAAGTCCAATTGGCTTGGGGTTAGGTTCAAGCCCACTTAATCAAAATTAGGCCAAATTGAGGAATTAGGTTTGAGCATGATTCAAGCTCACCCCTTCAATGTGACTGACCCACATTATTGTCTTGAACCCTATGGACCCATTCCAAGAGGAATTGAGCCATGGTGGTGTCATATGGGGCTTGATTGCACTTATTTGCCTATAGGGGCAATTTGGGTATCTTGGTGATTTTGCCCTAATTCTCCAAAATTGAATGTGCACTTTGGTTTGTTTGTCTCATTTACTCCCCTTAGTGTTTAGGTAGGGTTGTGCTAGGTTAATTTGGTCAATTTGGGGCTAGTTGAAACATAAATGGTATAATTGGTAATTTGGGCAAATTGATAATTTGCCCAATCTCCCCAAAATTGGCTTATACTAAGGGTGCAATGTGGGGCCATTAGACTCTCTAAGTGGCCCAAGTGTGTTAGGGGTGATCAATTTGATCACAATGGGTCAATTGAAGTTCAATTTAGGTTTTTTTAGTACTAATAGGTCAATTTGGGGCTTTTTAATAATTGTCCTAATTTCCCCAAATTGGTGGTCCTATGATGGGGCTTTTGGGTCCATTAGGTCCCTTAGGGAGGTTGCCATATGATGGTGGGTCCAATTTGATCATTTGGAGTTCGATTGCCCTCATTTATGGAGGTTTGACCCAGGTGGCCTAAAGTTGACTTTAACAAATTTGATCAATCGGGTTTGACCCCAATGGGTCCTAAATGACCCAAGGGATTTCCTAAGGTGTTTAGGAAGACTTGGTGGGGTCACTTTGTCATTTTGAAGTCTAATATCAAGTCATAAGCTATTGAGTCAAATTTGGTTATTTGCACACCAAGGTGATTTTCACTTATTCACCTTGGTTCTATGACCATTTTGGTCTCATAGAGCAATGTCATGACCTTGTCATGACAAAATGCACCTTAGGGGTCTAGTTGTTCTGGGGATGTTATACCGAAGTTCCTGGTGACGAAGATGAAGCGCTGAACCCAGTCATGGTTCTTGTTGGCGGTACCGGTGACCTTGAGCGGATGTTGGCCGGAGAAGAAGGCGACTCCGCTCTTCGCCCGGAAGTTGAACAACTTGCGGAAGACGGGGAAGCTGAATTCGATCCTCTCCTCGCAAAGGTAGCAGGCGAATGCTACCAACATGGCAATGAATTTGGGGTTGAGCTGTGCGGGAACGACGCCAAAGTAGCGGAAGGTCTGGCGCAGCTCCGACCAGAGAGGAAGGCGGAACCCCACCTCGAAGTGCTCCAGGGGAATGACGAGAGTGTCCAGGGAAAATTGGTTGATTCGATTGCGATCTCCAGGGCGGCGCGCGACGAACCCTGGCGGGACGTAGTCCGCGATCGCTATCGTGAACTCGTCTTCCGACATATCACAGGTAGGGAAGTTGTGGTTAGTGAATGCCTGAGCGCACATAGCCCTGCCATCAGGTTCAGCAACCATCGCGCAGGGGTTGAAGTTGGGTCGCGCGAGAAATCTGGTGAGAGGCGCTGTTGAAATTGTTGAAGTGAAGTGGAAGGGAGTCCGGCCGGACTGAAGGCTGGAGACCGCAGAGACCGCGCGACCTGCGCTGGTGCTCTGGCGGTTTGGTTCTGCGATCTCTCCCTGTTGTTCTGGCGATCTGCTGTGATCGGCCAGTTTGCTTCTTGGTTTGGTCGTTGGTTCTGGCGACCTGTTGCAAGTTCTTCCGGTCTTGTTCTGGGCGGCCTGTTCTTGGTTGTCCGCAGTGACCGGGCGGCTTGTTTGGGTTGTTCTGGCGACTTGGCTCAAGTCGGCCAGATGTTTGTCCCTGCGTAGGCGATCTCAGGAAGGGTGGTCGCTGTGTCCGCGCGGCTTGTGCGCGGACTGCTGCTGTCTTGCTGACTTGGGCTGGATCTTGTCCCAAGTGTTGTGTCCGCGCGGCTTGTGCGCGGACTGCTGCTGTCTTGCGGACTTGTGCTGGATATCGTCCAAGTGCTGTGTCCGCGCGGTCTGTTTTATAAGACCGCTCGCGATCTGATGGCGGTTATTGTATCCCGGTTTGTGCGGTGACGACATCCGTCTATCCGCCTATAAATAGGGGTGCAGGGCCCGTCATTCCTAACAAGAACTGTTTGCGGTCAGCAGGTTGCGGTCTTCTTCCTTGGTGATTTCCGGCGGCTTGAATAAACAGTTCGTCTGCGGTCTGTCAGCGAACTGGTTTATTGTGTTCTTGTGCTGTTCGCAGCGAGCTCAGTGATCAGGCGACCTTCAGCGGTTAGGCGGTCTGAGTTGCGGTCTGGCGACAGCTTCAGTTCTTTGTTCCAATAAGCTTCAGTCCGTGCGGTCTGGGATTGCGGTCTGGCAGTGCAGCTTGTCTGCTTCTGTTCGCGCGATCTCAAGTTGTTTCTGCGGTCTGGGAGTACAGCAGAGCAAGCCGGGCGACCTGAGCCTTTTTGCAGTCCGTGCGGTCTCTGCTTTGGCAGACCGCCAGTTTTGTTTTTGGTGTGTTTGTTCTTCTCATCTCCGTGATTCTTATGAATCATGTCTCGCCATGTCTACCTCGCATTGTAAAGCAGTTCTGTTTCAATAAAGATTTCTTGTGTTGCTGTTTTGGCATTGTGGTTGTTTGGCTATAACTCTTGTTGATACAACTCCTTCTTACTCCTAAACGGTCTTTCAAAAATTTTAACAAACGCAAGTGCAAGTGCGAGAGCGAGAAAGAGAAGAAGGAAGCTGAAATGAAAGTAATAAATGCGGTGGGTGGACCTGCCTATTTATAGAAAAAAAATATGGAAATCGAGAAGTTTCCTAGGCGTGGGGGTGCGGGTAGTGACCGCGCTACCCCGATGCCTCGGGATTCGAGCCAGACCCACCTTCACCCCACTCGCCGGCAGGTGGCGAGGGCCGTGCACAGAGTCCTCCGCAGGAAGGCGGGAGCAAGATAAGGCACAACGAAACCAAAACGTTATGCGAGACAACATTCGGCAAAACATAAGAAAAATCATGTGGAATAGACATATGTTTAACATTTAAGACAACAAGATCGTTCACAAGACAAGGCCGATCTCGACATTCGTTACAAAAACAAAAATTTATTATTCGGGGTAATGGGAATACAGAGGGCGAGTGCCGGTAGACTCAATATTGAATCCATTGCCATCGACCCCGACCTCGCCTCCCCGTCCTCGGTGGCACTCACAGGTAATAATATGCGCTTACGGCGGTGAGTTCTTGATTGACCAAGCACATTTGGTCCCTTGCCCGCGCGATGTGCCTCCCGGGGGAAGTCCCCTCGCACTCGGCTCCCTGCCGCTCCATCTCCCCGACGAGGTGCGAGTAATACCTTTCGAGGGCGCCCAGCCTGCGCTCAAAAGCTACCCGTTGTCCGTCCACTTGACCGGCGAGGTCTCGCTGCATCCAGATAAGCTTGTCGAGAACCTCCAGCACCCGCTCCTTCATCGTCCTAGGGTTTGCGGGATCGCCGAGATAGTCCGAAAGGTCGCTGGGAGAGGGGGGCGGCGAGATCACCTCCTCCTCAAAGTGAGGGTTCATCGGCGAGGCCTCTCGGTAGCCTGCGGGAGCGAAAGTTAGATAGTCTTATTTAGTAGTTCAAACGAATAGGGTCAAAGCGAATGAAGTGACTAACCTGGTACATGTTATTCGCCTTGGCGCTGGCAAGGGGAGCTAGGTTGCCCTGCGAATGGCTGGTCGGGGGGATGAAGCGATTTTCCCTTTCCAGGGCGAGAAGGTACCTGGTTGGCAGCAGAAGTGGTGGCTAGATCGGCCGCAGGAGACTTGTGGCCGAGGGCCATCCCTGCCGAGTGCTTCAGCTCTGGCGCGAGGAGAGTTGTGATCTCGCGAGCTGGTGAGTTTTGCGGTATTGGGGAAAGTCCCGTAGTCCCGAGGGTGGGTGCTGCGGGAGTCAGGGTAAGCAAGACGGCTAAAGATAGAGAAGTATGCGAGAAGGTAATAAATAACTTACCAGGTTCAAGCAGGGTTCCGCCAAGATTAACGGGAAGGTCAGACTCCTATGCCGGCGGGACTTCCTTAGGGGCAGGCGGGAGCGCTGCGGTATCCGCCGGGTTGGTCTCCAGGCCATCCCCCGTCGCCGACGTCTCCTGCGAGTGGTCAGAATCATTGCTATATTGAGTCACCAGAATTTTCAACAAGACAAGAAAGATCGGACTACCCTGGTAAGGTTGTCGGGAGGATTGCTAGAAGGGGGCGGAGTCCTTGATGCGGACTTGGTCACCATTTGGTCCTGCCGAACCGCCTTGGCCCTCTTCGGTCGATAGGGTGAGGTTGGATCCCTCTTCGACGAGAGCCAGGGGGCATATCGAGCAGATTTAGAGGTAGTCTTCTCCTGCGCGTCGGCGAGACGATCCAGCAGTTCTTGCGAGAGCGGTCTCTGCGACGGCCTCATGAACGCCATCGAGTCTGCGAGATCTCAGACGGAAAAGAAGGAAAAAACAACAAGAGGAAAATGGGCACTCCCAACGCTGGGACCTGATATATATATAACACAGTGGAGGGGCCCACCAAAAGATTCCCTCCAGGTCTGCAAGCACTCACCAAATACTAGGGGTTGAACTTTTCTTTTCGAGCGTAAAACTAGCTCGCAAAGAGCGGAGATTGTGTACAACCCCGTATTCGTCGAGTGGGCCCCCCAGGCCCAAAACCCAAAGGATGAACAAAGTATCCGGGGGGCATTCGCCCAAGTCAGAGGGGCATTCGCCCAGGATCGTAGAGGGTGGCGAGTGCAATCCTCGTTCATCAAGCACTCGCCCGCCTGGGAGTTCGGATGCACGGGCCCCCAAGCGACTGAGGGGCGGAACCCCACTCGCTCGGGAGGTCAGGGGTCTAGCGAGTGGTGCCTTCATGGACCACTCACATAGTAAGATCTCGCGAACCCGGCTCGCGGGAAGTCTGGCGAGTGGTGCCTTCACGGACCACTCGCCCAGTGGGGTCTAGAGGTGAATTTACCTAGATACCCTTTGTGGGCTGCCAATAGCCCTTCAAAACATCGGAGTTTGACTGTTAGCACACCAGTTTGAGGTGCGATTAGTAAAACTAAAAGACGGAGTTACGCTATTAGCAAACCAGAAGAGAAAAAACTATATATAGACCCTGAAGGGCATCTTTGGAGGGATCCCAGTCTTTGACTTCTTCCTCCTTAGGACATCTTTGGTTAGCTCCTCAGGCTCTCCAAGGTGCCCGACTTCAGCTTTGGCTTGGGAGGGGAAGCGCTCTAAGATCTTCCGGGTGTGTGGTGGGACCTCCACGCTGCAGCAAAGGGTCGGTGTCTAGTTCTAATTCTTCGGTCAAGTTCTTCCGCGGGATCAGTAGGTGCTAGTTGCCCCCCTATTAGGGGTCCGAAATCCTCGTTGGGCCGGTTGACGGTTTCAATACTACTGTCTCCATTTGCTCACGACAGTCGTAATAGCCATTAATTCTCTTATATATGTTGATTTAGCTTGATCTTTGACAGATAACTTTTTACTAAAGTAAGCGATTGGGTGGCCCTTTTGGGTCAACACCGCCCCTATTCCTACGTTAGACGCATCACATTCGATAGTAAATGGAAGGGTAAAATTGGGTAAAGCTAAGACTGGGGCGGACGCCAGTAATGTTTTAATATGCCTAAAAGCTTTGTTGGCATTTTCTGGCCATGCAAAACCATTTCTTGTTAGTAGATCGGTTAGTGGAGAGGTGATAATAACATATTGACAGATGAATCTCCTATAATATCCTGCTAAATCGAGGAATGAGCGGAGTTGTTTCTGTGTTTTGGGGCTGGCCACTCGGCAATGGCCTCCAATTTTCCTGGGTTAGGTTTAACACCCTCAGGGATGATCAAATGTCCTAAAAATTCTATAGTTGTGACCGTGAAAATACTTTGGATCATTTGAGGTGAAGTTTATTAGAGTCTAAAACATCAAAAACCTTTTGTAAATGAGTGTAGTGTGAGGTAGGAGAGGAGCTGAATATGAGAATATCATAGAAGAATATTACCACAAATTGGTGTAAAAAAGGTTGAAATAGTGTGTTCATGAGTTCATGATTTGTTGTAGGTCTTTGCCAAAACGTTCTTGAGTAGACTTGATGGCGTCGCAAACCGTAGAGTGATGTTCCATATACAAGGCATTGCGCCGATCAAAATCGCTCCAAGAAACTGGTTTCGTCTAGTTGGGGAACTTCGGTTGTGTGAATGGGGGTGGTGGTGGCCCTTCCATGGAGAGGCAGATCTCAACGAGAGCACCAATTGTAATGGGATACAGGGAGAACATACGTGAATGTCCTAAGAGCCGGGAGAGAGAGAACTAGAGTGGAGAGAGGGAGAGAGAGAGGAAGACCAAATATATTCATAATAATCGAATGTACAGTGATAATGCTTATTTATAAGACTTCTAATCCCTAATTTGCCCGTTAGAGGCCTGACACAATATATCGCCAGCTCATCTAACCAGTGTAGCCCTTGGTGTCGCCTAATATCATTTCTAGATGTTTTTTATCCCGTCACACCACACCCCACCATTATAACATCTTGAGTTTGAGGTGATGGTGAAGGGGACACATTCTCATAATCTTCAGTTGGAGAAAAGAAAAATCCTCATTTTCACTCTCTTCAGTTGGAGGTTTATATGTTGAAGAAGACGCCTGAGATTTTAACTTCTTTTGAAACATTGATTCAATAAGACTAAGTTTTTTTCTTCTGACCCTCCATTTTAAAATTTTCTTCACTTCTACATCAATTTAATAAATAAAAAATATTTGCAGCATTACAATTATGCAAAGTAAATAGAAAAAATGCTACAACATTATGATAGTGCAAAGTAAATAAAGATCTATCTACTCCGCTTAACCATATACCAGCCAATACTACGGAGCATCCCTACAAACATTCAGCACAGAGTCTATCGCACTTTGCTTAGCCACTACCTGGCTAATACATCAAAGCATACATAAAATTACATGAATATAAAAAAAATATAAAGTTGAAGAGATAAACCTAGGCCACAATTTGTAGCCGGAGATGAGCAGGACTTGGATTCCTATTTCCTTCTTCGGATTAGGCTCATGAATCATTGGAAATTGTTAGAAAAGCCCATATCAAAGACCCATAGTTAGGCCCATTATTGTATTGATTAGTGTATTTATTTCTCTCTCTCTCCTTTAGTCCCACATTGTGTATAGGTTTTTCTCTCATCTTTTCTCTCCTATAAATATGTATTCTCTCCTTGTATTTCGATACACAAGATATACATACAAGCTTCCGCTTTTCCTACATGGTATCAGAGCGAGGGATCCATTTTTTTCCGGTCACCAGAATTCTGACCGCACCCCACCATCTCTGACCGAAATTCTGTGCGTGACCGGAAACTGTGCGCGGTCACTGGTTTGCCTGACCGCAGCCCCCCACCCTGCACCTCCCCCTCTCCTCTCCTCTCCTCTCCTCGTTCTTTTATAGCCTGCTCCCTCTGCTGCGTGGGACCCACTCCCTCCTACTCGTCGATCGCAGCTCGCGCGGTCTCCTCCTCCTCTGCCGTGCTTCCTTTTCTCGAGCTGTCTATCCGCAGCCCTTGCTCCTCCTGCCCGCTACTCTACTCACCTCTCACAAACCGCCGCATCCTCTGCTCATCAGCCGACGTTCTTCCCGCAGCGGTCTCTCAGAAGCGGTCTCACTCCTCGCTGCAGCTTATCCCTGCCGGTCTCGTCTTCCTCGCAGCAGCGGTCTGCTCGTTTTGCGATCTGTCGATCTCGTCAAGCGATCTTGCGATCTGCCGACCTCCTGCGAGCTCTCCGTGTCGTGCGGTTTTTTTCTCCAGCGACCTCCCGGTCTTCTCGCACGGTCTGCTCGCAGCGACCTACTGATCTCCAGCGGTCTCTCTACCGCGATATCCTCTGCGGTCTCCAGCAGCGAGCCCTCCAGCGGCCTCTATCAGCGATCTCCCTCAAGCGGTCTCCAGCAGCGAGCTCTCTCCTGCGGTCTAGCTCTCCTTCCTGCCGGCTTGCTCCCTACTCTTCAGTCCGCCGCGTTCTCTGATATAATGGGCTCGTCTGAGAACTCCTCGCCTTTGCCTACAGAGACCGTCCAACAACACCCTCCTAGTGAGCTCCGTGATGAGCTGCGAATTACTACTCTCTCCCTCTCCTGGAAGAAAAACTTCATTCCTTGGGGTCACTCAATCCGCCGGGTCCTCCAGGCCAAGGGTCTTCTGGCTCATCTTACCGATGATCCCACGGCTCCTACTACTCCTGAGTGGCTCAAGAATGATGGTCGGGTCCAGACCTGGATCCTTAACTCTTTGGAGGGCGAACCATATGGAATGATCATGTACCTGCCCACGGCCAAAGGGATGTGGGACGAGCTCCACTCCTTATACTCCGGCAAGGACAGCCTTCAAAGTCTCTTCGACATTATCTCTGACCTTCTGGCTTTGGACACCAGTGAACCAAACATTACCTCTGTTGTCGCTCGAGTCAAGTCACTCTCCGAAGCATGGCTTCAACACCAGCCGCCCACCTCTGATCTTGCCACTCAGCGCGCGCAAAGGGAGGCCGTCTGCATTGCTCTGCTAATGGCCCGTGTTCCTCCACATCTTCTGAGTATTCGGGCACAAGTCTTGGCCTCGACTCCCACTCCCTCCTTATCGGCTGTCTGCTCCATGCTACTCAAAGTATCACAACCTCCGGAGGTTCCTGCTCCTCCCTCACCGGCTCTTCTCCAAAATATCCCTGCTCCTTCATTTCCTCCTCCTTCTAGCCGAGGAGGTCGGTCGGCCTACCGTGGAAGGGGCCGTGGTGGACGAGGACGACCGAAGTGCTCGTTCTGTGGTCGTGATGGCCATTATGAGTCCACCTGCTTTCGGAAGACTGGCAACCCTCCTCCTCCACGACCGACTGCTGCAGTCGTTGACGATAGCTCCTCGGCCTCTCGTGCCGACCTTGAGGCTCTCCGCCTACAGTTCCAGCAACTCCAAGGGATGATGACTCCACCTGCCTCGGTCGCCTCCGTCTCCAGCCCAGGTATCGTTTGTCTCGCCACTAGTCCTCGCTGGATAGTGGATTCGGGTGCCACTCATCATATCACCTCTCTTCAGCCGCCAACGTATTCGGGTGCTCCTCATCCGAAGTGTATCACTGTGGCCAATGGAGCGACTGTCTCTGTGTCCGGCTCAGCTGACCTATCTCTCAACCCATCCATTTCTCTCCGCTCGGCACTCCATGTTCCGGGCTCCCCATTTAACTTACTCTCTGTTAGCCGCCTCACTACTGATTTGGATTGCTCCGTCACTTTTTCACGTTCTTCTTTTCTGATACAGGATCGACGGACGGGGACTACCATTGGTAAAGGGCAGCTGCGCAACGGGCTCTACCTTCTCGACGACTCTCCCACCATCCTCGCCTCTGTCTCTTCTGCTGACTGGCATCAGCGTCTTGGCCATGCTCCCCTCCCTATCCTCAAGAAGGCACTCCCCGATGTATCTTTTTCTGCATTTCAATGTGAATCATGTATTTTCGGCAAACAGCCGCGTTCGTCCTTTCCTGCAACTTGTAC
Organism: Dactylorhiza incarnata; assembly: GCA_033032865.1. Classification (NCBI taxonomy): domain Eukaryota; kingdom Viridiplantae; phylum Streptophyta; class Magnoliopsida; order Asparagales; family Orchidaceae; genus Dactylorhiza; species Dactylorhiza incarnata. Next base: position 5,415,649 of record JAWHQI010000130.1, read on the forward strand.
TCGGAGCTCCGCTCCTTTTGATCTTATTCATTCCGATATCTGGGGTCCCTATAAAATTTGTAGTATCTCTGGATTTCGTTACTTTATTACTTTTATTGATGATTACTCCCGCACAACATGGCTATACTTACTTCGCGAACGCTCTGAGTTACCTCGTGTGTTTAAGGCGTTTCTCCTTGAAACCCGCACTCACTTCTCCACCACCGTCAAAACGCTGCGCACCGATAATGCTCGCGAATACACTGGCAATGAGTTTTCAAATTTATGTTCTGAATTCGGGATTATTCATCAAACCTCATGTGCATACACCCCTCAACAAAACGGTGTGGCCGAACGGAAGAATTGACACCTCCTTGATATGGCCCGCTCGATCATGATTCACATGAACGTTCCTAAAGTCTATTGGAACTTTGCGATCTCTACCGCATGCTTCATTATAAACCGCCTTCGCTCCTCCGTACTCAACAATGCCAGTCCGTTCAGTCCTAAGTTATCAAAGGCGCAAGGCGCACCGAGGCGCAAAGGGGTCCTGGAGCCTAGGCGCAAGGCGCAAGGCGCAGGCGCGCGCCCGAGGCACGTGAGGCGCAAAAATGAATTGGGTGCCCAATTCACTGAAAATCAGCGAATTGGACACCAAATTCACTGAAAATCAGTTAATTTGGCATCCAATTCATTGATTTTCAATGAATTGGGTGCCCAATACACTGAAAATCAGCAAATTGGGCATCCAATTTGCTGATTTTCAGTGAATTGGGTGCCCAATTCGCTGATTTTCAATGAATTGGGTGCCCAATTCGCTGATTTTCAGTGAATTGGGTGCCCAATTCACTGAAAATCAGGGAATTGGGTGCCAAATTCACTGAAAATCAGCGAATTGGATGCCCAATTTGCTGATTTTCAGTGAATTGACACCCAATTCGGTGATTTTGGCATCCAATTCGGTGATTTTCAGTGAATTTGGCACTCAATTCCCTGAAAATCGGTGAATTGGATGCCCAAGTGCACCTAGGTGTGCCTCGGGTGCGTCTGAGATCATGTTTTTGCCCCCTCCCAAAAAAACAGGTTGAAGAATACAACTTGAAAAGCCCAGGCGCGCCTTTGGTGCGCCTGGGAGTTGGCAAGGCGCGTGCCTAGGCGCGCCTGGGCGCGCCTGAGGCGCGCCTGAGGCACGTCGCCCGCCTCTGCCTTGCAGAGGCGCTGGCCGGTGCGCCTGGTGTGCCCGGCGCCTCAGGCGCGCCTAGGCGCGCGCCTTGATAACGTAGGTTCAGTCTTCTCTTTCCCTCTACTCCGGCCTTCCCTCTCACACCTCGCATCTTCGGTTGTACGTGTTACGTCCACTCCATGGGACCGTCTACGGACAAACTAGATCCCAGAGCGACTAAGCAAATGTTTGTTGGCTACTCCCATACACAGAAAGGCTACGTCTGTTATTCTCCTCTCACTCGGAAAATTTCGGTGTCCGCTGACGTAACCTTTCGGGAAGACCTGCCATTCTTTCCAGCTCCAGCAACACATTCTCCATCACCTTCTCTCCCACAACCCGTCATGCGACCCATCCTCCCGGTTAACACGCCTACACCACCTCTGCCACAACCTCTTCCTACTCCACCTCCCTACCGGCCACCTATTATCCAGGTCTATTCCCGTCGCACTTCCCGCCCCGTTGCCCCTGCGCAGTCGTCCTCGTCCTCTGGTGCTCCAAGTCCTGCTGATCCGGTAACAGAGTCCACTGCTCATCCAATGGCGAGCTACGTATCCCTGCATCGTCTCTCCCCTCCACTTCAAACTCTTGCTACTTCTTTGTCTACTGTGGCTATTCCTAACTCAGTGCAGGAGGCTCTCCAACACCCTGGCTGGCGCGCTGCCATGGAAGAGGAAATGACAGCTCTCTGGGCAAACAAAACCTGGACTCTGGTACCCCGTCCTCCGGGTCAGAAACCAGTTGGCTGTAAATGGGTCTTTGTTATCAAACATGCTCCCAATGGCACTATTGATCGGCTGAAAGCTCGCTTGGTCGCTCGAGGATATACTCAACAACATGGCATTGACTATGAGGAAACCTTTTCTCCAGTGGCGAAACTGAATACCGTTCGTGTGCTCATCTCTGTTGCTGTACATCGACGGTGTCCCCTCTATCAATTGGACATCAAAAACGCGTTCCTCAATGACGATCTACAGGAGACGGTGTAACCTCCCGGGTTTGAGACCACGGGGGAGTCACTGGTCTGCCTATTGTTGCAATCTCTGTATGGTCTCAAACAATCCCCGCGGAACTGGTTCAACAAGTTCAGTAAGGAACTTCGGGTACTTGGTTTCAAACAGAGCGCGGCAGATTCCTCTCTGTTCATTCGCCATCAGCCAACCGGAACAGTCATTCTGCTAGTTTATGTGGATGACATCGTCATTTCTGGAGATGACGTCAAAAGGATACAGAAGGTCAAACAACATCTCAGCACAGCCTTTCAGACAAAAGATCTAGGAAATCTCAACTACTTCCTGGGTTTAGAAGTCGCCAGACGATCTGATGGTCTCGTCCTCTCTCAGCGGAAATACTGCCTCGACCTTCTCCACGATGCAGGTTACTCTGGATGCAAGCCAGTCAACACTCCAATGGATGTAAATCATAGGATTTCTGCTCAGGCATCTGACACTGATCTTCTGCTGCAAAATCCGGAGTATTATCGCCGTCTGGTCGGAAAATTAATCTACCTCACAGTGACAAGACCAGATATATCATTTGCTGTAGGTATTGTCAGCCGATACATGCATGCCCCTCGGAGTTCTCACTTGCAGGCTGTTGAACGAATCCTCCGATATCTTAAGACAGCTCCTGGTCAAGGCCTTGTGTACAAAACCTCATCTTCAACTCCAAATCTAGTCGCATATTCAGATGCTGACTATGCTGGGTCCATAGATGATCGGCGATCAACAAGTGGTTTTTGCACTTACTTTGGAGGACACTTGATCACCTGGCGGAGCAAGAAACAAGCAGTGGTTGCACGATCTTCAGCTGAAGCAGAATATCGGGCAATGACATCGGTAGTATCAGAACTAACGTGGCTTGAAAGCCTTCTCACGGATCTTGGTATGAAGCTTCCCTCACCTGCTCTCCTTCTCTGTGACAGCCAAGCTGCAATACACATAGCCAAGAATCCCGTCTTTCACGAGAGAACAAAACATATTGAGGTAGACTGCCACTTCATTCGAGAGAAAGTCCAGATGAAGAAGATTGAATTGAAGCATGTTCCGGGTACTGAACAGGTTGCGGATGTCCTCACAAAGGCACTGTCCAGTACTCTCTATCATCAGTGCTTATCCAAGCTTGGCGCCTACGATTTGTACGCTCCAGCTTGCGGGGGAGTGTTAGAAAAGCCCATATCAAAGGCCCATAGTTAGGCCCATTATTGTATTGATTAGTGTATTTATTTCTCTCTCTCTCCTTTAGTCCCACATTGTGTATAGGATTTTCTCTCCTCTTTTCTCTCCTATAAATATGTATTCTCTCCTTGTATTTCGATACACAAGATATACATACAAGCTTCCGCTTTTCCTACAGAAATATTAAAAAATTGTATCAGCATTAGATCAAATTTACAAATTAACCCTACAAAATAATAAAGAGATTAGTGTTCTGTAATCTTAAGCTATACCTTACTAAGATTCTTAGGCTTTTCATTCTTCAGCCTGCTGGATTCTTAGGCTTTCCATTCAGCTGGTAGTACAATCGAGGAATAAGAAATTTGTCTAATCTACTGATGAAAGCAACAAGAACATGTAATGAATGCGATCTTGAGGAAAGCGGTTTATAAAATGTAGTTCAAAGTTCAAACATACCAGAGGGTCTAGAGGGAGATCTGCTACCCGTGGCGGTGTGGCTTGCCGAGACTCAAGAATCCGAGTGACCGACGCCGCAAGGCCTGCAATGCAAACGGAGAAACCAGGAGGCCGAATCGCGGGAGGGAGATCTGTCGCCTGCGGTGCAACAACGGTGTATACTGCCGAGACTCAAGATCGCCGTTGTCGCTAGGAAACGAGGCCTTTCGTTTTTTCGTCGCTGACAGGATTAGGGATCTTACCAAATCACGGAAACGAGGACTGAGCGAGTTTCGGATCTATCTGAAAAATGTTGGGGGTGCACATAATCATTTTTGGTGTGCACATAATCATTTTTGGTGTGCGAATAGCCGATTTATGAGTGCGAATAGACAAATTAATGCGTGCTTGTAACAGATCGCAAAAAATAATGGTGAGGGGGCACCTGTCCCTCGGGCCCCCTCTTGATCCGCCCATGGATATATATATATATATATTGTGTATGTGTATGTATATCTATGTTTTTTAACCAATAGCCATATATATCTGCTTAATGAAATGTTAAATGTTTTCTGAAATCCTTAGCAACCTAGAAGTTCATAATTGTTATTAAGCTAATTTTGTCACATGCTTTTAACTTTGTTCATAATTTCACAATTTACCCTCGTGCTATTTGTGATAATATTTCTCTTGGAAAGCTTTCTTCATTTCAAGCAGCTCCAATATGGCTTCCTACTATAAGTCCAAATAGCATGAAAACGCCAATATTACTTTTTTCTTTTATTCTATCAATTCATAAGTAGTATTAATATCTAATATTCCTTCCCGTTGCTCTTTCTCTTTTTTGACGGTATTCATCTGCTTTTAAATGCTTCTAACGTTTTGAAAAGAAGCTGTGGATACATGGAAATTAAAGTTAATTCCTATCAGGTGAATACATCTGATGTTGTCATTTTGGAGGGGATTCTAGTTTTCCACGATTCACGGGTTCGAGACTTGATGGACATGAAGATATTTGTTGATACAGGTTCTTGTATAAGCTTATTTTTTGTAAATTATAGTTTGTCAGATGGGCATTTTAAAAATGCACACGCAGACACGCACACGCAGACACGCACGTAGATGCACACTGCACCTGTCATTTGTCATCCCTATAAAATTTATTGTCTTGCCAAATAATTAAATTCAATTATAAAAAGTTATAAAAACTGTAATAAAAAAGAGATAAAATTACAATGATCTTATATATATATATTTATATATATATATCTAACTTATGAAGGAAGCTCCTGCATCTACAGGAATGAGTCGACATGTACGCGCCTTCATATATATATATATATGAGATTCGGCGGGGGCGGCGACATTCGGCGGGGGCGGCGACATTCGGCGGGGGCGGCGACATTCGGCGGGGGCGGCGATATGTAGCCATGCTTTTCCCAAACCAACCTAGTAGCCCATCTACTCGGTCTGGCCGCATTGTGAAAATAGTAATTCCATGCTTTTCCTAAACCAACCTAGCTACATGGATTCAGAGAAGTTTTGTGAGGCCCTTCTCATTTTAGGCGCATGTTTATTTGAGGAATGTAGTAATTATCTTGCACGAAAACAGCACACATGGATATAAATTGATCCCGGACTGGCACCCATAGTTGCATGCAATTATGAAGCAAATGCATGTGCATGGTGTCTACGTGCAAATTATGAAGATATGATTTAAACATAATGCCACAAAGTGCACCCATTGTTTACTTGAGGACACAAAACAGATAAAAAATGCATAATATGTATCCAATATCACAAAGAAAACAATGTATTTACTGAATGTTTTTAATTTCTTTATGACTTTTAAATAAGACATTCAAATCCTGAACAGTTTCCATGGGAATGTCGAGAATATAGATTGTATTAGGTAGTGACATGACACTATAATCAGAGTAATTATTATGGATTGGATTAGGTAGTTGCATACATGTTGGAAAATTGTACTTGATTAATGCTTCCCAGGTGTATGGTTGATAGTGTAGAATAGGGAAACGGAGATAAATTATTGTTCCATACTTTAATATTCTTACTGATTTAGAGAGCCGATCCTATGGACCATGCAAGAAAGAGAATCAAGAAGTTCCAATCCAATCCTTAAAATGCTCTAAGTGATGCCCTAGCTTTGGGATTCATCAAACTTTAGAGAGCCGACCTGATGGACCCTGCAAGAAAAAGAATCAAGAAGTTCCAATTCAATCCTCTGAATGCACTAAGTGATGCCATAGCTGTGGGATTCATCAGACTTAGGAAAGCTGACCCAATTACGCTAGAAAGAGAAGGGGTAAGAAGACGCCATCTCCATGACCCCTGGATATTGTTGCTAGAGTAAAGAGAAATGAGGGAATGAGAGATAGAAAAAAGGATGGAAAGTGAAAGGAAGACGAATAGTATTTGCATGCCCTAAGACCCTAACCTGACTTTGGAATAAAAAAACTCAAAGTAGAAGAATGTAGTGGTTTGTGGTACGAAGGTCTTCGTGCAAAAGCGCAGTTGGAGGAAGAAGATGATTTTCTTCAACATTCACATGTCCTGAAACATGATTATAATTATGCATTTGGAATTATTTAAGCATTTTTATCTTCATAATTGTAAAGCTGGCTTAGTGAAGTTGTAGATGTAAGCGAGAGATGAAAATATCGGCAAGGATCGCTGGCTGTAGGTTTCTAAAGCTCTGAATTGCCGACTGTAGGTTTCTCCAAAAAGCGCAACAAGGAAACGAATAGGAGATCCAGGAACTCTGTCCGCCTTAGTGATGCATTGCTCATTAGCTTGAAGTTTGCTTAGGCAAAATAAGTAAGATAATATCGTTTTCAAAATTGCATAGTAGGGTGAAAATCTCACCGGAAATTATCGTCGTCGCACTGACCAAACGATATAAAGAAGAAGCCTGACTGTAGGTTTCTAAAGCTCTGAATCGCCGACTGTAGGTTTCTCTAGGAAGGGCAGTCAGGAAACGAAGAGGAGATCCAGGAACTCAGGCCGCCTTAGTGATGCATTGCTCATTAGGTAGAAGTCTGCTTAGGCAAATTAAGTAAGATAATGTAATTTTCGAAGTTGCAGAGCAGGGTGAAAATCTCACCGGAAATCATCATCTTCGCACTGGCCCGGCAATTTAAAGAGGAAGCCTGGAATTGGTGGTGAGCAGAAGCCCTAGTACCTGGTCGTGCAGAAGCCTGGAAGCTCGGACTCTGTCTAGAAACATTGAATGGATGTCGTAGTCGGTGCTCGCGCAAAAGCCCTCCTCAAATCTCTTTATGGATGCCCTAGAGCTCGGTGGTCGCGCAAAAGCTGTCTACAACGAAGAGAGGAAGATGCTCGGTGCTCGCGCAGAAGCCCTCCTGCTATTTCAGTGGATGCGTCGACGCCTTCTTCTGAAATCGGGAAGAGTGAAATTGCGGGTTCTGAATTTAGCGGGAGTTTGTAAATGACTTCTTTGACCTTATATTTTAAATTTATTTGAAATACACATGGAAATAAATAAGTCATTAAATTGAAAAAAGAGGGATTAAATGGGCATTATGAATATTTCACCAAAGGGTGTTTTTTACCTTTTAATATATCATAAATATTAAATGATCAGTACAGCAGCAACAGCAACAGAACCCATATAGTCCCCAATCATTGGGGGTATGGGCGGGGGAAGATTGGAAACAGACCTAACCTTTGGCCCTATGCCCAAAGTGGCTTCTCTCAGAGGAGAAAGACCGAACCTTTGACAATAGATGCACAAAGTGGCTGCTCACAGATTACCACTGAAATAGTGGCCCCCTATACCGTCACGTTTGCTGCGGAATCATGCCCTCAAATCAAAGCCAAAGACATCAGAGAGGGCAGACTCAAAAATCCATTTTGATTTATGTGCACATAACCATGCTTCCTTCATTCAGCATCCAGAGCATTGGTCTTGCACAAATTATTAAATGATCAGTAATCTTAATAAAAAAAATACTTTAGGCCGTTTTAATTTAAATTCAAACTAATACAATAACTTTCAATCTGACCGTCAGATCGTGACGTTCTTACTATGGTCGACGAGATTTATCCAACGCCATATTGTTCTTCAAGATCTAATGGTGGATAAATCCTGTATGAACTAAAATGTTTATAAAACAATTAAATTCTGTATGTTTATACGAGTGACAGTGCACGACGGCCCCCATACCCCGCGCGACAGTACCCTGGTCACGACATAGCCCAGCGCGATGGCGCTCTCGCTGCTCGCAAACCCCCGAGCGCTGTGCTCCGCCCGTCGCTCAAATTTGTCTTGCGCACGGGGGTTTGTGAGTGGCGGGAGCGCCGTCGCGTCGAGGCCAACGTTATCAGGATCGCAATCCGGATCGTAGGATCCTACAATCCCGATTTTGAAATTCGATCCAAATCGGACTTGGGATCGAAATCTGGTCTTCTCCATGTGGGTGCGATCCAGATTCGATCCTAACGATCCGTATCCGTCATTAAAAAAAATGAGCCTGCCTCACATTTTATTCCTTCGGCTGCCCGACCCGCGCGTCTGCGAGTGTAAGAAACCATATTCCTTATTTCCTCTTCCACTACCCCATCTCTGCCGAGGCCAACACAACCAACCGTCGTCTCTACCAAGCGCCGACTCTTATCGCTTGTCTGCCATCGTCCAGAACTCCGGATCTCTACCGAGCGCCAACCTCCTATCCCTCGTGTGCCATCGTCCAAAACTCTAGATCTCTACCGAGCGCCGAATCCTATCCCTCATCTCCGCCGAGGTTTGTGTTCCAGATTTTCTTCTTTTTTAGTTTTTTATTTCTCGGTTTTCAGTTTTTTCATATTCCCGAATATGGGTTTTCAAATTTTTTTACAGAACTCACGCCTCACTGTGAGTGTCGATGGACACAGTTTTTTCAGTTTTGTGTATGACAGCTCACGACCTCCTATTGTTTTAAGTTTAACATAAGATGAATCTCTTAGTGGAAAACGTAAGATGAATCTCTCAGTGGAAAACGTAAGATGAATCTCTCAGTGGAAAACATAAGATGAATCTCTCAGTGGAAAACATAAGATGAATCTCTCAGTGGAAAACATAAGATGAATCTCTCAGTGGAAAACATAAGATGATTCTCTCAGTGGAAAACATAAGATGAATCTCTCAGTGGAAAACATAAGATGAATCTCTCAGTGGAAAACATAAGATGAATCTCTCAGTGGAAAACATAAGATAAATCTCTCAGTGGAACACATAAGATGAATCTCTCAGTGGAAAACATAAATTGTTTCAAGGAAAGTTTCAGTGTACATTCATGAAGCTGGTGTTGAACGTGCAAGATTTGTTTAGTATGCCAACAAAATATTAAGACCTATCTGTCAATGTTCATGAGATAAACATCACAAACTACTACAACATAAGCTGCATCTATTCCTCACAGTTTTTTTCAGTTTTCTGTATTACAGAGCTCACGCCTCACAGTTTATTCAGTGTTCTCTGTACCTGCATTATGTAGAACTTTTTATTTGCTAATGTAGAACTTATAGTTATAACAATGCTATTTTTTAGTTTACTTTATTTGTTTTCTTTTGAATTTTGATACAATTATTCAACAATTTATTAGTTTTATAGTTTTTTTTGTTGATTGCTTGTGTAATTGGATGATATCAAATTCAATTATATATATATCCCTCGTGCACTTCTTATCGGCGGTGGCAGTATTGGTCTCTTAAGTGTTGTGCACAGTAATTGACGACCATTGTATGTTTAGTCGACGCTTTTTTCTTATCAGCCAATACTTTATTTTTTTCTTGTATTTATACATTTCTAATTTTATTATTTTATTTTATATTATAATTTTCTCTCCCATTTATATATATTTATTTTATTTTTCTCTCGTATTTATAAATTCTTAATTTAATTTTCTTTCTCCTTTATATTTTTTATGTTATTTAGTTTATAAACGCGAAACTTGAATCTTGGCGAGACACTTTAGAAAAGAAGGGTTTTAGGTTGAGCAGGACAAAGACGGAGTATATAAAGCTTAAATTTAGTAGTGCAAAAAGGTCGGATGACTCCGTCATTAAATTGGGTGACCAAGATATTTCCCGCAGTGAGTACTTTAAATATCTGGGATCGATAATTCAAAAAGATGGAGGTGTAGATAAAGATGTGATACATAGAATCCAAGCAGGTTGGTTGAAGTGGAGAGGTGCGTCTGGGATCTTATGTGATCGTAAAGTACCATTAAAACTTAAAGGCAGGTTTTACCGTACTGCAATTAGGCCAGCAATGCTCTACGGTTCTGAGTGTTGGGCAGTGAATGATGTACATGAGCAAAAAATGGGAGTTGCGGAGATGAGAATGCTTAGGTGGATGTGTGGTCACACGAGACTGGATAAAATTAGGAATGAATGTATCAGGGATAAGACAAGAGTGGCGCCAATTGTAGAGAAGATGCGAGAAGGTCGTTTAAGATGGTTCGGACTTGTACATAGGAGACCATTAGAGGCACCTGTTAGGCGTTGTGAGAGTTTAGTCACTAGACAAGTTAAACGGGGTAGGGGTGGACCAAAAAAGACTTGGAATGAAACTATAAGGAAAGATATGATGTACTTAGGCATTAGTGAGGCTATGATTAAAGATAGGGCGCAATGGCGACAAAGGATCCATATAGCCGACCCCACTATGGTGGGGATAAAGGCTTGAGTGTTGTGTTGTTGTTGTTAGTTTATATACTATATTTTATTGCAACCTTTATAGATGATGTAATTAAAAAATAAAATATATTAGACTCTCCTGATTATTGGTGTCGTAGAGGCCCCTTAATAATAGTAATATATATGAAAAAGACCAATTACAAGATTTAAAGGTCCTGAAGGAAAAAACCAGAACCACAAAGATTAAAAGTACAAAATATTGACAAGCTAAAGTAAACAGAATAAAGCAACCTGTGATCCTTATCTGAAGCTACTCCATCATAACTCAGCAATCTGTGATCCTTATCTGAAGCTATTCTCCACCCTAAGTCATCAAAGCTTGCAATCTTAAGTAACCATGACCATATTCGCCCTATCTTTGCACAATAAGATCAGCCAATTCCCATCTCAAGATGTAGCAAGCTCCAATTGCCCATCCTTGTAATACCAACTAGATAAAAGTCACGTGATTAAAGATTCTTTTACTTTTTTGTTCTAAAGCCTTCATTAGTAGCTAGTCTACTTAAAAATAAAGAACCCGTGTTTCATGTCAGCTAACAGCTGGGTCAACAAGTTTGGAGTTTTCTTTAAGTGAGAAAAAAATAATATAAATTAGAAATCTGAGTTGTGAAGATATGTTTAAGAAGCATAACTTCCACTTCTTTAAATTCCTAAATATTCAAGGGAAATTTGAGTCGACGCGAACCAAAACGGAGAGAAAAGCAATCTTATTCATTATCATTATTCCTACCCATACATATATTTGGGATAAGATAAAACATATACACAAAATTACGAGAATGACACTATCTAATACAGTACATTGTAACATATAAAATAAGAGGAATAATGTGAGACTTGAACTGTTAATTCAACTCTCCCTCAAGTCAAATAAAAGATATCTATCCTTCCCAATTTGAGTATATCGTCAATAAACATATTACAACAAAGACCTTTCGTGAACACATCCACCAACTGATCTTTGGAATGAACAAATAGAGTAACAATATTTCCTTTGTCAAGATGATCTTGGATAAAATGCCTGTCTACTTCAACATGCTTGCTCCTATCATGTTGAACAGAGTTGTGAGCAATGATGATGACGAATTTATTGTCACAATACAATATAACGACTTAGATTCACAAATCCCCAGGTCTTGTAGAGTAGATGTCAATCATAAGCCTTCCCAGAGGCCTTAGGACATGACCTGATAATATGCTTTTGCACTAGAACGTGTCATCACATTTTGCTTCTTGCTCCTCTAGGTCACCAAGTTACCTCCCACAGATGTATATTAACCCATGGTGAACTTTCTATCATCCTGAGTTTTTGCCCAATCCACGTTTGTAAAGAATTCAATCTCTAAGTGCCTGTTCTTGGAGAATAATGATCTACAACTAGAATATCATTTAAGGTATTTCCGATCACAGTAAGTTGCCTCTTGGTTTCAGATTTTTGAGGCATGCATATGTCCGCTCAATATGTCGATAGAATAATGTAATATCAGGGAATACGCGGGATTCCAACCAATCTCTAATAGATTGACACGTCAATCATATCCCCATTTCTATCCTCTTTGGTCTTGTTACCCAATAGGCGTGCCCACTGGAGCCTTGCCCAACAACTCCGTTTCCTCCAAAAGAACCATGACATATTTCCATTGGGAAATGACGATGCACTTATTGGATCTCTCAACTTCAATTCCAAGAAAGTCAGCCTCCCTAGATCTTTGACCTCAAATTCCTTGATCAAATGAACTTTGAGAGCAACAATCTTCTCAGTGTCATCTCCTATGATTGTAATGTTATCCACATATACAATGAGAACAAAGATTTTCTGACCCTGCTTTTTACAAACATAATGTGATCAGAGTGTCCCTGCCTATAGTCAAATTGGATCACAGCCTTGTGGAATCTTCTAACCCAGGCCTTGGGAGATTGTTTCAACCCATATAATCCTTATGCGACAGATTGATCCTTGTCCCTTTCTTATGAATCCAGGAGGAAACTTGATACACACATGTGACATCGACAACTGGGAGGGTTTTATTTTAGATTGTTTATGTACTTTTCTTTATAAAGGGTTTGGTAATTTGAAATCTCTCTCTCTCTCTCTCTCTCTCTATCTATCTAAGGAGGAGAGTAATGAGTCTTAGGCCCTGTTCTTTTGGCAGCAAATGAGATGCATGAATTGGAATTGACCCAATTCCGATTCCCGCTGGAGTTGGAATTGAAGTCAATTCCAATTCTGCTGTTCGGCTAAATGCAGGAATTCTGTCACCAGAATTGGAATTGGTAATTCCGCTGTTTGGTTGTATGTCATATTTCAATGGACGAAAATGAAAATTTAAATTTATAACTTTAAACTTAAACAGAATTGAAATATCATGATTAATACATAAGTCCACATTATAAACATATACGGCCACATCATTATAAACATATACGGCCACATCATTATAAACATATACATACACACTTAGTACCTACACATACAAAAACACATACACATATAGATACACACACATACACACACACATACATACACACACACACATACACACATACATGCATACACCCACACATACACCCACACATACACATAAACACACACACACACATACATCTTTGTTCCTAGGACAGGAAAAGCTTTTCAAAGACAGTTTCCTGTCTATATTATATGTCTGCTTGAAGTTTACATTTTAAAGAGAATCCCTTTGATGTACCTACAACAAGATCCACCCCTTCCGAAATAAGCATAGCCTTTTCCAATGAAATTTAAAATGAAACTTGAACATTGAGAAACCAAAAGATACAGCCAACATAAAATTCGGAAATCCAGTTGCTTTTCTCGATTTTTCAAGATAAATTGGGTGAATATGATAAATTTTCAAGAGTTTTTACTCATTTACAGTTTTATTTTTCATCATGTAGTCAAAACAAGCCCTAGCATCACAGATGCAGCAATGTCAAACAAAGTATTGGAAGATCTACACAGGAATCAACTACAGATGTGTAAGATCGCCGGCTACAGATGTGAAAGACACATCTACAACAGTGGAAGAACCTAGATCTGTAAAAACCTAACTCCTCGAGGATAAGAACGTACAGGAATGAAAAACCTAGATCTGTTAAAATGGAGATTTACATGCTGCCGACCGGATAAGAACGTCGACGGAGGAGTCGCGCACTTGCAGGTATAGACTTCCGACGGAGGAGGAGTCGCGCGCTTGCAGGTAATTCTTCGAGGTAGACGAAGGGTACAAGCCGACTGATCACGGGCGAGAGAGGGAGAAAACCTAACTCCTCGAGGAAGACGAAAGATTCGCGTGAGGGGCGGCTGGTCGCGAGCGAGACAGGAATCCTGAATTTAGACGTCGAGGCTCGGAAATGGGCTTCACGGGTTTGACCTATATGAAATTCCTATAGGAATTCAATTCAATGTCGATTCCCGGAATATTTCGGGCCTGTCGAACATCAGGAATTGGAATTGGCAAATGAATGCCAATTCCGACGAAACGAACAGGGCCTTAGGGTTATCTTTCATTGGTTAGGATTTTGTCACTCCTCTAGGAGTAGTTTTTTAGAGGACCTAACATCTGAGAGTTTGGTGGGAGCTCGTCTCTCGATATATATCATGTTTTTCTATTTCAGGTGCAATCCATTTTCTTGTTCAGTAATAATTGGTCCGACCTGCTGTGCCTCCCAATGTTACTACCATTCGCCGACCCAACCCTGGCTACTGATTGCCCCTCTTTTGATCGCATGCACGATTGCATCCCGCCCTCCAGACCCTCATGATACCCCACTCACGTTACTCTCAATCTCATTATGCGATCATCTCTCTGCGTCTAGGTTGCAATCATCTCACCGAATCCAGGCCACGATTACCTCGTAGAGTCCAATCCGCGATCTTCTCGGCAACATCGCGCTATCCTGACCTTGCCAATACATTTACCTCCACTCTCGTTAGCGTCGGGCAACCCTCACCCGATTCCTCAATGCTCCACCAGCCTCGAACTCTTCCGCCCCAAGATCCTCACCACAATTGCGGCTTCGTTCAGCAACGGAGCTGCTCCTTTGGGCCAGTGCACATCCTGGACGACCTGAAATTTCTTTAACACAGTTCGCCTAGCCATCCAGCATCCACTCCGCGTTTCTTCAGTTCTGCAAGCACCGCTCATATCCTTCATGTACTCTAGCCGATCACTCCTCTCCCGGAGTCGTCTGCCCTCCCTCGTCTTTTCGACTCACACCTCTTATGCCCAAGACGTGCAAAAACGGCGATAACCTTGTCGATGCCCCTGAGATGCTCCCTCTCCACCATCAACGCTCCCCTCGATGCCCAAGACGAGTAGTTCATGTCAATTTTACCGTTGCGCTGCACCTTGTAGCCGGGCCAAACTTCTGTGGCCAACCCCACCTTCGCCCTGGGATCTCGAAGCAAGTAGTTCCCTGGGGAACGCGCTCCGATGGGATTGCCTCTTTTGACCCACCATCGCCTCGACATTCCTACTTTCAATGACACAAACCTACTGAGTTGGATTGCCAACACAGAAAAGTACTTTGACCTCTACCAGACAATATTGACTCAAAAGGTCTCCATTCTCCCATTGAAATGTAAGGGTCCGCTGGCTCCGCTAGCCTTTTCTAGGTGGGCCTCCCTCACGGAAGACCTCATACAATGTTATGATCATTGCTACTCTAACAATGCAATTGAATACTTGTGCAATGTCCGCCATACGGGCTCCATTGACTCTTATGTGGACGAGTTCTTCGAACTTGTCACACACATGCTAGGTCTTCCACCCGATCATTACTTATGTTACTTTATGCATGGCCTACAACTCAATATCCAAGCTCGCCTCTACACCCTCCCTCCATCCACTATCAACCATGCTTTGTACCTCTCCTTGTGGAGCTGAGTTCATTGTGACATTAATGGACCCCCACTTTACCTTCACTCCCTCCAAGTCCCTCACCACCCATACTTCGGCCATAATCCTAAACCACCAATACCCCCCTCCCTAATCGCGATCACTCGTCATCCCTCTACGCAACTACTATTCCACACCACTAATCGTCTATCCAACCAAGAATATCATGACCTAAGGATCGAATTGTGCTTCCACTGCAAGAAATCTTATTATCCTACCCACGACTGCTATATTAAGGAGTTTCGCACCATCATCGACGATGACTTAGATGACATCAACATAGTTGACTTCAAGGTCCCCGAAATCGACGATGCACCACCAGACTAGACCACGACATATCAGCCAAGGCCAACCCGCAGGTGTACCACTCCTAGTCGCATGATAAACACTCGATTTTGAGGACAAGGTCGATTTTCAGGCTAGATCTGTTGATACATACACACGACATTGACAACCGAGAGGGTTTTATTTTGGGCTGTTTATGTACTTTTCTTTATTAAAGACATCTTGTTAATTTGTAAGTGTGTTTATAAGGAGGATAGTAGTGGGTCTTAGGGTTATTTTGTATTGCTTAGGATTTTGGCTCTCATTTGAGATAGGAGTTCTTTGGAGAACTAAGCCTCCGAGAGTTTGGCGGGAGCTTGTCTCTCTATTTCTATCTTGTTTTCCTATTTCAAATGCAATCCATTTTCCTATTCGGTAGCAAAACGTCTACTGCTTAAGGATTTTTGAAATCTCTCTCACTCTCTGATATAAGAGGGCGGTTTGAGAAACTAAAAAGTAAGAATTGTTCTGAGTGAAGAGGAACATAGGAGAGTCTGCTAAACTGAAACTAATATTTTGTTGCAGAGAAAGACGATCATCTTCCAACTCCGAGACCGTTGGACGGACTGCGTGGTGTTTCCGACGTTTGTGTGGATATCAATAGAGATGTGGATTTTGTTCTACGTTTGGTTCTCAAATCTATCACAATCTTCATGAAATTTGATTTTGTCACAAGTTTATGTGTAATTTTCTTGATTTATTGGTTTTGCATGACTCCTTGACATGAGTTTTTGTATTTCATCGTGTATTAGATATTCAGCGAAACCCAACAATGGTATCCGAACGGCTTGCAAAACCAATTTTTTAGAAATTATATATATAAAGTTTTGGAGTTGTTCCAAAATTTATTATTTTGCCATGTACATCAAATTGTTTGAGAGCGGCTGCCCCTTGGACCCCGCCAGGGGCGTACCTTGGAACCCCGCCAGGGGCGCATTGTAGACCTACGAGTTGAAAATGGAGCAAGGGTTGCTGCCATATTTGTAGGAACTTTTCACTCATCTCTGCCTATTGAGTTTGTAATATAGTTAGAGAACTGTTATTATGTACCTGTTATTACTAGAAATATTATTTCTATTTTATGTTTGTACTTGAATAAATTTTCATTTGTTATTGAGAATAATAGTTGTTCTATATATTCGAATGATATTTGTTTCTGTAATGCACACATGTTTAATGGTCTTTGTGTTTTGAACTTAGAACAGTCTATCTATAACATCAATAATACTAAGAAGTTAAAAACAAATGACTTGATTCGTATATATCTCTGACATTGTCATTTATGTCATATAAATGAGTAACACATTTCCAAACATCCACAATGATGGACTATTAGACTCATTTGATTATGAATCATATGAGAAATGCTAATCTTGTTTGTTAGGCAAAATGACTAAAACCGCTTTCACTGGTCATATTGAGAGGGCACTGAGTCCACATACATTCTTATGTATGTTGACCTATAAGTTTCATGGCTAGGGATGAGTTTTATTACTTCATTACATTTACTGATGATTTCAGTTATTATAAATTTATATACTTCAGTGTTGTGGATATTAACCTACATGTCCAACATGTCGGCCGACATAATGGTTTCATGGACAAAACGACATGTTTTTGATATTTTTTTGCAAAATATCTTTTTGGAATATATTGGCTGATATATCTGCTATTGACCGATATATGGGCCGATATATCCATAATGTATATTAATTGATTTTTTTATTTTATTTTATTTAGTGTATATGATTTAATAGACAACAAAATGAAATTATTTCATTGTCTGAGTTGTTTTATGACTTAACTCTTCACCCACTTTTTGCTTCCTCTGGCTTTCTTTCATATGCAAGTACGTCATAGACGTTGATTCCGCTTGTCCTTTTGATTTTAGATTAAGGATTCCTTATCTTTGATTGTTGTCGACGACTTCCGGGTTTCTTGCTTCTCTGAATTTCTTTCCAGTGTTATACCGTTATTACTTATGTAACTTAATATGTTTTACTAATTTGGTAGATTTAGAATTTCAATAAATATTAAATTGTTAAAATATCAACATATAAAAAAAATTATATGTATATATAATTATTAAAGCTGTCACTTAAAACCGATAACCGTAAACCGAATCGGAACCGAACCGGAACCGCAAAGAACCGGACTGAACCGTTCGCGAATTATTTGGGTTCCGGTTTGAATTTTGGAACCGTGAACAACATTGGTCCGGGTGTGGTTCTTTTATTTTATTATCCGGACCGGAACTGGTACCGCAATATACAAGTCTCAAGCGGTTTCAAAAATTTTAGAACCGATCCGAACCGGACCGAAGCAGAACCGAACCGCAACCCGTTTATTATTATTATTATATTATTTTTTATAATATATCTAGAATATCTATACTTACTATTATGAGTGAAACTGGTGAGGTTTGAACCCAAACCGCAATCGCAACAAAGGGGGTCGGTTTTGGACTGAACAAAATCACACCGCACAAAAACCGTGCTGTGTGGTTTGACATTGGTGCGATTTGGAGTCTTTTTGCGGTGTACTTTCAATTTTTATACAATCATATAATGTATTTTCAATTTTACTCATATATTTTTCTGAAATATTTTGTTTTAAAAATGTAAATGATATGCAACTACTAATCAGTAATCATGAAACACAAATTTAATTGTAGCTGATAAATTAGTCAAATTGAATTAACTAATATATTTCTTAAACAAAATTTTAATCGTAAAATAAGATTTCAAGAGCAACAATTCAAAGTTCTTTACTCTATGTTGGGACGTGATCTTCAGCAACATGAACATTGGATCAACATTACACGATCGTGATATTTGAATTTTTAAAATCGGCACGGTCTGGTGCAATTTTGTGAGTTTGCGGTTTCAGTTTTTAAATTTTAGCCAGACTTATTATATATTATATAAAAATTACCCCCCTTTGTGTAACGCGAAATTCCTACGCCCGGGCCTCAGATTTCGAAGTCTCTCTTACAAAAAAGACTGAACGGGTATACTTTTCCTCTCCGGTTTTTTATTTTTGACCTCCCCCATTCATTCCGTCAGTTTGACTTTGGTTCTAGTTGGAATCGATTGAAACCGGTTGGAACCGGACCGAACCGCGTAGAACCGGACCGAACCGTTAGTGGTCGGTTTGGTTTTGGTTCTTGTTGAACCGGAACCGGAACCGTTAACACGGCAGTTTCAAAAATTATGCTGGAATCGGAACCAGAACCAGAACCGGTCAAACCAAATACGGTTTTGGTTCTAATTTGAAGAACCGTTACCTTAGCGGTTCTGTTCACGGTTTTAGTAGAACCGGAACTGAACCGGAACCGTGACAGCTCTAATAATTATGTATATAAATATTTCAATATTGAAACTCGATATATGAAATATCCCTAATATCTCTTTCAACATATTAAAACTGACATGAAAAACCCAAACTGACGTGTCCCCGATATCCGACATTTGTAACCTTGGTGTACCTTATGAGAGACAAGTCTGAATCCTTTGAAAAGTTCAAGGAGTTCAAAAATGAAGTACATAACTAGCTATGAAAAACAATTAAAGCACTCCGAATATTTGAGTCAAGGTTTTAAGATCATTTAAGAGAGTGCGGTATTGTATCACAACTCACTCCACCTAGAATGTCACAATATAATGACCTCTCTAGGAGGAGAAATTGTACTTTGTTGGACATGGTGCGATTTATGATGAGCCATGAAGATCTTCCTATTTCCTTTTGTGGATATGCTTTAGAGACAACAATTTTTACACTAAATCGTGTTTCTACTAAAACAATTCAAAAGCCATCATATGAGATATGGACTGAGAAATGTCCTAACTCCTAATATGTCTTTTATAAAGATATGAGATTGTGAGGCTTATGCGAGACGTTAAGCATCCAACAAACTTGAGCCCAACTATGATAAATGTTATTTTGTGGGATATCATAAGTAAACTAAATGATATTATTTCTATATGCATTATGAGGCAAAGTGTTTATTGCAAGGGATGGTGTTTTTTTGGAAAAAAGAGTTCATTTATAGAAGAATTAATAAGGTAGAATTTGAAGAGGTTCAAAAACCTCAATATATGAATGAACCCGATGTGGAACCTGAGCAAAGACTATAATTTGTTGTAGCACGAGAACTTCTTCAAGATATACAAGTTCTACGTAGATTTGATAGACAACATGTTGAGCTTGAGAGATATAGATTTATCATGGCTTAACAAGGTGATGCATTGCTCATCTATCAAGATGAGCATACTACCTATCAGAATGCTATAAATGGACTAGACTCCGAGAAGTGGCTTGAGGCCATACGATCTGAAATGGACTCCATATATAAAATTCAGGTATGGACCTTGGTTGAACCACCTGAAGGGGTAAAACCCATAGGGTGCAAATGAGTTTTCAAGAAGAAAACATACATGGATCAGAATGTACCGACATTCAAAGGGAGATTAGTGGATGACGTCCCAACTCTCAGCTGAGATGAGTTAGAGAGCCCGCGTACCCTTATTGGTTTACTCAATAAGCCCTCTGGTACTTGCACCCTTGCCATGACTGGTAAGAACCTATGTTTAAATCCAGTTAATGTTTCAACTGTTGACGTTGATCACTCATGGGTGATGGGGATTGGCGACGCGTACCCGCAGAGCATGAGTTTTGGGCGCGTTCGGGGCCAAGTGACTACTTGCCATATTTAGCATTTTCGGATCGACGATCCGACTCCGCAGATGCGTCCGGATCGACGTTTCGATATCTTTCATGTATTTGTTTTATTTTTTTTGTGTTTTATTTAGTGAGATCGGACAACCATCGTGTACGGACAATCATAGTCGTCCAAGATGATTGCCCTAAGTCATGTTCTATTATAAATAAGAGGGTAGGGGCAGCCGTCAAAGCTATTGCAAATTTTGGAGAAGTGTATTCCCGGAATCCGGCGACCCCTTACAGTGACGACTCCATGAGGTCCTAAGTGACGACTCCTAAATGGTTTCCCGCATCTCAAAGGAATTCCCCATCCATAACTTTCATCTTTCCAGCTCCCAAGCCTTAGCTGACCCCCTTTAGCCCCTTCAAAAGATCAACCTCCCCATCATCCGCCTCCCACCTTCCTACCCGCTCCAAACAGCCCCACCACAACCAAAACCACCCAGTTTTCTGCTCGTTTACAGCCGCCCAACACCCTTGTTGCCACATGCCTTTCGGCAGCCCGCAACCCTCTCTGCTACAACCAACATCACCCTGTTTTTTGCTCCCCTATAGCCGCCCAGCACCCTTGTCGCCACCTGTTTTTCACAGCCCGCAACCTCCTATTTTCCCCACCTGGAAGCCGCAGCCCCTCCCCAACTCCCCCTCCATTCAGATCCAGCATCCGCCCCCATCTCCGCCACCGGACTGCCCCTGAAACGTCTCTACCGCGCCACACATCCTCAGATCTCCCCTTCCATGGCAGCCCCCGTACTTTGTGATTATTTATTTGTTGTATGGATCTTTGTTTTCTATATTGAAATATGATGTTGTGATTTCATGTTTGCGTGGATAAATAGTATCGTGAAATTTTGTTCTAGATTCACTTGTGATTTGTAGGAAGGATTCATTCGCCGCGCGCTTTGCTTTGACCCTCCACGCGGAGGAAAGCCTAAACCCGCTTTCCTAAAGAATTGTTTTGCCTTGTTTAAAATATGTGTGATTTAATCATTTATTATTATGCCTTGAATTCGCCGTCGGGTCTTGCATCTTACATATAGCAGTTTAGGGTTGTCGAGTTGTTTCCCCGACACTTCACCTAGGGTTGCTTGTTAGTCGTACACCCACATATCATACCCTTCATTAGACGGTGTTTAGGTTCATTGCATTTGTTGCATGATTACTTGCATTACATATAGGGTTAGGGCATCGCTTATCCGCCAACTATAGATTCGTTCGGTCATAACTTAGGAGCCATTGACCATATGACCCCTTCAAAAACACATTTCTCGTCATTTTTACCATCTCCTCACCAAAATACCATTGCTGTTGCTGATGGTTCTCACGCAATAGTTGCTAGTATTGGGACTATTGAGCTATCTTCCTTTCTCTACCTAAATAATGTTCTTCGTGTTCCAAAATTATCAACAAACCTTATTTCTGCCCACTTCATCAAGGAGAAGTTGTACATCAGGCTGATAATCACATCTTGTGTTACTTCAGAATTACAGATTGCCGATGTTTTGACGAAGAGTTTATCCACAGAGAGATTCCATCATGGTTCTACTCCAGCAACAATGGAAATCAAGTGTGCAGGCTTAAGAAGCTACTATATAGGCTTAAGCAGTCTCCTTGAGTATAATTTGGAAGAATCTCCAAAGCTATGCTGACTTTGGGATACAAATAGAGCGAAATTCTTCACAAAATGTTCCTTAAACACTCACATGAAGGTAAACTCACCCTATTACTCATATATGTCAATGATATTATCATTTCAGGGAATGACACTAATGAGGGCAACAACCAAATTTGACATAAAAAATCTTGGAGACTGAGGTACTTCATTGGAATTGAAGTTGTCTACTCTCAAAGTGGAATCTTTTTCTCTCAATGAATGTCTGTTCTTGATCTTCTCTAGAAGACATGAAAATCGGGATGCAAGACTAGTAGTGTTCCTTTTAGGTCAAACCACACAATAAAGAGTGTTGGAGATAGGACTCAATATTAGAGATTGGTTGAAAAACTAATATATCTGAAACATACAAGATCCGACTTGACATATGCAGTCAGTGCTGTTAGCCAGTTTATGCATGATCCAAGGACTAGCCAGTTGCAAGCATTGGACATGATTCTATAATATCTCAAGAGCACTTCTGATAGAGAATTGTTACTTAAAAGGGTAAAAGACTCTTTCTGGAGACATATACAGACATTGATTACAGAGGATCCTTGGTGGACAGGAGATCTACTCTAATATATTATACTTTCTGGAAGGCAACCTTGTCATATGGAGTAAAAACAAAACTTGGTGGCCAAATCAAGTGTTGAAATAAAGTTCAGAGTTGTGACACAAGGTACATGTGAATTACTATGGATGAAGATTTTGTTGGACAATTTAAAAATAAAATATAAATGTTCTAATGAAACTCTTCTGCTATAATAAGCCGACAATCAGTATTGTACATAATTCAGTTCAACATGACATAACAAAACACATCGAAATAATTTTCCACTACATCAAGGATAAGCTGGACATTGGGCCGATATCTGCTTCTCATGTTACTTCAGAATTACAGATTGCTGATATTTTGACGAAGGGCCTATTTATATAGAGATTCCACAAACTTACTTGCAACAAAGAATGATGGATATCCATTCACCAACTCGAGGAACGATATTGTAAATTTTATTGTTGTAAATATTATTTAGTGTATTATTAATATTCGCCTATAATATGTCTGTTTACTCTTGATTCTATACCAGCATTTAGGTCTTGTTAAGTTAGTACTCCCTTGTGTATATATACTCATTTGTGGTAATGGAATGGTTCTAAGTTTGTTATTTTCTACAACATGGTGTGTCCATGACATGTCGTAATATGACATGGAGAGAGATCTTCGGATCCCATTGATCCTCATCCTTATCCTCCTTATATGGGGGTCGTCCTCCTTAAACCAGAAAAAAGACACTTGCATTTATGTGTGTCTTGTACTGTTCATCACAATTGAAGCAATCCCTTGGCAAGGATGCAGATGTCGGATGTAGGGGACACGCCCGTTTGGGTTTTTCATACCGATTCTTATATATTGAGGATTTTTCATATATTGTATTTCATCTTTAATTAATTATATATATATAATTATATGTAAATAGTCTTTTTCTTTTATTTTATAACGTTGCTATATTAACAATTTAACCTCCACTGAACTCTTAAATCTTACAAACTACTATGAAACATTTATGCTACACAAATAAGAATGGTATAACACGTTAAGTAAAATATTGAACAAACATACATTGTAAAAATATCAATTTTAAGATGTTGGTATTTCTGAATAAATATTATGTTTGCAACTAAGACATAATATCTATAACATCAAATTTAAAATATTAAATTTCAAACATACTTTATTCTTGATCTGTTTCATAATTATTAACAATCGGGATTGTAGATAGAATATGATCATCATCTGACGAACCTGATGATTCAAGTTCCGCCTCTTCCCTCTTAGACACTTTTCTCTTTCCTTTTATTTTTTCACCGATGATCACTTCTTTGCTCTTCATTATTCTAGAAGGCCTCCTTGCATCCAGATCCGTGTCGACAATATCTCCAAGTTGCACCACGTCAACCCCTCTCTAGGAAAGGCTTCATCATCATCCTCGTTATCATCAACATTCACCATGCACTCATGTACGAAAGTGTGCATTCTATCTGATTGTCAGAAAAAATAAGGCAGGACGAAAGTGATGCCCTATACCCGGCCCGGAGCCAGGACGGACGGGCGGCCACGAAGCGCCAACAGCCATCCCGAGCCCGCTAGGGCCGGCGGTCCTGTTTTCGCCCAGCGCATGGGCGGGCGCTGCTGCCGCCAGACCGCCGGTCGGACCGGCCTCCACCCCTCACCAGCAGGTCGCCGGAGGGTGGTCCGGCCCTGGAGGGGTGGCCGCCGGTGGTGGGATCGCCGGAGGGTCTGCCGGACGTCAATTCGGAGCCCCAGAGCAGAATTTCCGGCCACTGCCACCTATGGGAGGTCCGATTGGAGTTGGAAACGGACTTTTACCCATGCCACCACCCCTTGGGGCCCCGATGCGGATGGGGCAAGGAGAACCATGGCGGGAAAACCCTCCAAGACATGTATATGAGGAGGATGGCCCTCCAATGGGACATCAACACGATTACTGGGCGACCAAATCTTATGGCGGAACCATTCCGGCATGGAGGACACGAACCGGATCTCGGGAGGAATGGAGGGGCTAATCAGCGGGCGTACATGCAACCGAAGAGGACTCGGATGAATTTTCCGAAATTCCGGGGCGGCGACGCCTTGGAGTGGGTGCAAAAGGCCGAGCTTTTCTTTACCTACCAGGAGATTCCCAAAGATCAATGGGTGCAGCTGGCCTCGTTTCACTTGGAGGACGACACATACCAGTGGACGCAGTGGTTTGTCCGCAACCAGGGCTACGCCCCATGGGATTATTTTGTGGAAGGGTTCACGGCCCGTTTCGGGCCCCTGGAGTGTGAGGATGTGGAGGCGACCTTGCAGAAGCTCAGGCAGAAGGGAACCGTCACGGAATACAGGACAGAGTTTGAACGATTGGCCAATCGGGTCAATTGGGAGGAGAAGACGCTCCCCAGCTGTTTCATATCCGGCTTGCGGGATGAGTTGCGGGACGAGGTCCACGCCTATTTTCCACGAAATCTGAGCCATGCAATCAGTGTGGCAAGGATACAAGAGGAGAGATTCAACCGACAGAGGACCCGTACAGTGGTGAGAGCTCCTGCGGCTGTACATCCTCCTCGGGGGGCTTCCCCGGCTGAGGGCGGGCCAACAGTGACAAGACTGACATGGCAGGAAATTCAGGCCAGGAAGGAGAAGGGGTTATGCTTCAACTGCGATGAGAAGTACACCCGAGGGCACGCTTGCCAGAAGGTCCAGGTATTCATGCTGCAGGAGGAAGCGGAAGATGTTACTCGCACTGAAGAGGAGGGAGAGTTGGTTTTCGACGACTTTGGAGTATCCATCCAGGCCCTGGAGGGGGATACCCCATCTCCGACCTTACACCTAGCTGGGAGGGTCGGCAGGGAGACGGTGGCGATCTTGCTGGACAGCGGGAGCACTCACAACTTCATCCAACCCGGTGTGGCCCTGAAGACGGGGTGTCTCATAGATCGCAGCGCAGCTTTCCCCGTCAGGGTAGCGGATGGTCGCACACTGCAGTGCAAGGGCGTGATGAAAGGAGTGGAGCTCCAGATACAGGGGTACACGGGGCCTATTGATGTTTACTTATTGCCGATCCAGGGTTCTGACATGGTGTTGGGACCTGCGATTAGAGGCACCGGATAAAGGAGATCTCACCCCGCAGCATGGAACGACTAGAGGCACCGGATAGTACGATGACCGTCGTCACGGCGAGTAGAGCGGACCCTACGGCTCCAACAGAGGTCTCGTCTCAGATGCAGGCCAGAGCCGACTTTTCCCAAGAGCCGCACGCTCCCCGCCTCCAGCTTGAGGACAAGCTGGTCCTTGATGGGGGAGGGAATGTTACGCCCGACGTCGTTACCAGGTTATCCGATTACTGTGCACGTCGACCAAAGGAGAAGGCGGAGGAAGACCGGGCTGAACCATCCGGTTCAGCCCGCCAGTATTAATATAAGGAGCATCGGGGCTGAACCGCACCGGTTCAGCCCCTATGGGGGCCGGCCGGCCCTAGGGGTTGGGTGGGCATAAATACCCAACCCCTCCTCCTTGGTTGATTATCAAAGATCATTAGCAAGGTATTCTTCCTCTCTTCTCCCTCAAACCCTAACCCTATTCTCTAGGTTTTCTCTAGATTTCTCTAGTTCTTCCCCTTTCTCTAGTTAGATCATAACAAATTACAAATGAAATTGGGTAACTATATTACGTGTGGTGTATCTTAAATCATCTAATGTTGCCGAACGAAACAAATAAACTAATTTATTGATAAACATAATCAAGAACCACAACAAAGACACTTTAACTTTTAAAACCACGAGCCTATCAATTTTGTTATGCATTGCAGGAACAATAAACCACTAAACCAGTGAACCGCCAAACATCAAAACATTAATTTTAATCCCTAAAACCGCAAGGCTAATTGATGCATTTGCAGCTAGCCAACGATTATCCGACAAGGTCACGGATTAATTGATGCATCATAATTTAGATTCAAAAATTAGAAGAAAAGCTCAAATAGAATAGAGATTGAGAGCTCAAAGAGAAGAGAGAAGAGAGAGGGAGAGAGAGAGAGAGAGAGAGCTAGAGATTAAGAAAGACAAAGAGAAGAGAGAATCAAAAGAAAAGCTCACACAAGTATCAGTCATCATCAGAGAACCTAAATTAAATTAAAAAAACAAGCAGTGCAGTTTCTGTAACCGAAAAACCACCATGCATTAAAACCCAGAAGAAATGCTCAAATAGAGGAGAGATTGAGAGCTCAGAGAGAAGAGAGGAGAGAAATGAGCTTTAAAAACAAACATGGCATTTTTTGTAACAAAATTTCAGTGTAACAAAATCTCTAACAAAATCACGCATGAGAGTTCAGTGAGCGGAGAGAAATGAGCTTAGAGAGAAGAGATGAACTAGATAAGAACCGCATGAGTGCAGCCGCATGAAACCATAAGAAGCCATAGAACAGTAGAAACCAGAGAATATTTTGACTTATAGTATTGTTTCTGAAACAGGAGAGGCAGTGAGAAGAACCAGAAGTTGTAGAAACCAACGAGAGAGCCATATAAACAAGGGAGAAGAACCAGTGAGAGAGTCGTAGCAACTAGAGAGAATAACCAGAGAAGCTGTAGTAACCAGAAAGAAGAATCAGCGAGTGAGTTGTTGCAACCAGGGGGAAGAACCAAAAAATTCGTAGCAATGAGGGAGAAGAACTAAAGGAGAGTGCCAGGGAGTTGAGGGAGATGCTAGGACAGAAGAATGAGAAAGGTTTGCTCGGCTTGTCTTAATATGGCGAGCCGTTTTGACTTTAAAAACTAATATAATAATAAAACGAGCGATATATCGCCCGCTTTTGTGGCCGATATGTTGGAACGAGCCGATCGCCCATTTTATTCAAAATGTTATTTACCTTAAAAAATGTAAACATGTCGCTTTGGGTCCAAAACCTTTATGTCGACCGACATCTCAGCCATGTCATCTGATATCTACAACATTGTCCCTTGGTGCGTCACTCTACCATCTCCCCTCACGTGTGGTGTTTGAAAAATATTGTGTGGGTCATGTCGTTGTTCTTGGGATTAATGGAGGATTCCCTGAGTAGTTGAATTGCACACTATTCCCCCTCTGCTTGTCGTCGCTGCCATGACTGCCTCTATATGGTTTATCCATCAATAATCGCTTCTCTCAAATGCCGGTGAGGCTCATTGTTGTGCTAAGGTCAAAGGGAGCGTCAAACTCCACGTCGAGGCGAAGCCTCCCTTGTCAGCCCGATGTGTAGATGGACACTTGGTGCTTTTGAAGAATAGTGGACACTTGGTGCTTTGGAAGAATAGTGGATGCTCATGCCAACAAGTTTTAATACTTCCCGAGGTATTCACCTACGCGACCCATCTGCTTGATGGAGACAACTTAGCCCACTAGGTTGCTGTGAAGAGGTGGTCCTAATTGCAAAGTACAATGGTGCTAGCAATCATCTCAGTTCATGTTGGGCTTCTCCCGCTCCAGTTCCACATCACAATTGGACGAATCATATGAGGTGGAAGAAAGGCAAACTGATCCACTCCTCCCAGGGAGTGCGCTGATTGGCAAAGAATTGCTCATATATGGTAAGACATGCCATGGGGTCCTTTTGATCGTTGAAAAGAGGAAAATCTAGCTTCATATTGCGCGACACGTCGCCACCTTCTGATCCGCTACCAAATGTTTACAATGTTTGACGAAGGGGTGACCACTATGGGTGGAACTAGCCACATGTCGAGGAGATATGTGTTTGCCATTGATGCACGTAGCCAAGGATTCAATGGTAGTGACATTTGTGGCTTGTTGCTGGCCGCTTGGGAGGCTTGGTCGGACATCATTTTTTTGTTTTAGCTCCAACACCTGAGCCAGAGTAAGATCTCCTTCCTTCATAATTGCTGATAGTTGGGGATGAAGGTGGTTTTGACCGATTCCGGGCAGTGGACCTGCAACGATTAATGCTAGAAGAGGCGGATGCGAAGATCGAGGTGCTAAGTGTAAGATCTCCCTTCCGAAAAAGGCACGAAAGTAAATCTTATCGCACACCGTGCCCAAACCGTTTGATCAAAGTGGCTAACAGGAGAGAATAGAGATGGATGTCTCACCCTTTCCCCCGTTTTACACCTCAACCACCCAATCTGAACACGGTGCTAAGCGAATAACCAAACATCATTCAACTAAGCATATAAAAGCGAAAATTAATGCAGAAGACAAGAAGCAGTACCGCAAAGTATATAAAGGGGAAAGACAGTGCATGAATAAATAAAGATGACACGATGACTCATACAGTCCAAAAAATAGATCTGAGACTATTCCCCACAACGGATCGTACAGTCCATGAGTACAAGTAAAAGACATAAACTAAACTACAACCTCCTGATGGAGGACTGTCGTCAACACCCCTTGCCCAACTAGCAAGTCATGCTCTTGGAGCTCCGGCTGCACCGACATCAGCTGGTTCTCCGCCTAAAATGGTTCAACAGGAGAGCGTCAGTCAAAAGACCGAGTGGTCTTCCCACTCCCCCTAAGCCCTAACGCTCAAACGAAGAAAAATATCACGCTGCAGAAATTGACAGACAGTATGTATACAATAATAACAGAAGGTAATACTAATATGCATAGTAAGGAATTAAAAGTACAACTATCAATATATATATGTATATCAAATTAAGAAATGTTTATAATCTACTATTTTGAACCTAGCGGTGTCCACACTCACGCACCCAACGATGCTAACTGCTAACAGTAAGGAAAGCTATTATCTAAACGAGGTACTCCTTGTAGTAAGGAAAAACAACGCCCAAACTACTCTACACACACCACATCATCATCATCCTACAAAATCAAGTGCATAAATCTAATATGTCGACATATATTTAACAGACACACAGTGTAAAGACACTAGCACTCGATCGTAATTGAGTACCAACTA
The DNA here is from genome assembly GCA_033032865.1 of Dactylorhiza incarnata. Classification (NCBI taxonomy): domain Eukaryota; kingdom Viridiplantae; phylum Streptophyta; class Magnoliopsida; order Asparagales; family Orchidaceae; genus Dactylorhiza; species Dactylorhiza incarnata. The sequence goes on from JAWHQI010000130.1 coordinate 5,445,264, forward strand.
ACGACCGAGATCTCTTATTCATGGGGTAGCTACTCCCACAGGCACCACCGCCGTGGCCAAACGGTGGCAGTGGCCTATCCTTGTCATTTCTAGGGTTTTTAAGCACAATCATCCTTAGGTCTTACGGACGGCTTTCCAAGCCCGTACTTATTCTTAGCCCATATTGGCGATATAACCAAAAGAACCGAGGTATAACTCATGTCGAACTCCAAGTGGCTAACACATACACAAAACAACAACTAAGCTAGGGCGCACGCTGTCGTTTGGCCATGACGCTATCCATGAGTCACTGTCCTAACCCTCCGGAGTGTGCCATCGACAGGGCCAGTCGACCCGACACATACATTCACACACATTTTCATTCCATACAGGCAGAGTTCCCTACAATTTAATGTACCAACTAGGAGAGGCGATCAATCTGCTACTCTACCCTCTCACGAGAACTAAACATCTCCACCCACCAATCCATAATCACGCTAATTTATTATGTACATACAAATTGATTTAAGTGTGATAACACATCGTTTTAAGTATTCTAACCACTTCCCAGGCCTAAACTAGGATTTGGGGATATCCGCCTCATAGGCACTAATAGTTGGACACGACTATGAACTTAGAGGACATCATGTCGCTGATTAATATTAATGTACTAGGTGATGCTATCGGCGTTGGTTTGACTATTCTAACCTAAGTCCGACTATACATTCTACAAATTTGATTTCGTCTCCGTCGTAAGTCTCTGCCGCTTATTTCCATCGCACGATCATTGTTAATTTCATCACACGATCCACCGTCGATCTCCATCGCACGATCACCGTTGATTTCACTGGGCAATTTAATATTATTTTTCACCGCGCGATCGCCATTATTTTGATCGTCCATTTCAATATTATTTATAGCCGCGCGATCGTCGTTATTTCGATTGCGCGCATCAATATTATTTACTGTACGTGTCGCGCCTTGAGACTCGCAATGAGGGGCTGTAAGGCCCACCCTAAGTGATCTACGATCGCCCTGAGTACGACTAAGCTCGGGTGCCCGTGGGTCGCCAACAAAATAAGGCTTTTGCGGATGTCTACAATTTGGAACCTAAGATCTATGCTCGGGAGAAGTCGAGGAAGTACTCACCGGATGACATGCTACCCAATAGCCGCGTAGGTGGCATTTGTCCGTCGCTCCTGGCCATAATCGGATCTCGCTGGATCTGATTTGTCGCCGAATGTGGTGGTCACTCGAGCCTTGGAGAGAGGGCTGTTTTGGAGGAGTCCGCTGTTTCGGAGAGTGTTGTTGTTGGAGCTTCCTTGGAGAGGAAGAACTCTCGGCCTTGAAGGAGGGACTGTTTTTGCTGGAGGTCGACTACCGGCCCCAGAGAGGAAAGATCGCTGTTTTGAGAGCTAGGGAAGCTCTCAGCTTGAGTGGTGTTGCCGAAAAATGAGGAGAGATAGGGCTCGGTTTTGGAGTGGATCTTGTCGAAAAACTGAGTTGGGTAGTGGTTTGGAGCTGCTGTCGTCGGGTTGCCAGAATGGAGAAGGGAGGCTATAGTTTTGAAAAGTTGCTAACCGAAAGATGAGAGTTGGGCGTCTGGAGTCTCTCGATTTGGAGTGTTGCTGACCGGAGAGGGAAGGGGAGCTCTAGGCTCACGATTTGGAGCTCTCGGGTGGAGGGTTGCTGGAGAGGAGAGCTAGGGCTTGGTCGCTCATTCCGTCGGGCTGTATGGAGACATGCGGTTGTTGGGGGGTGGGGTCGAGCGGTAAGTGTTAAACCCTAAACTTGAACTGTTATCATAAATATTATGTTTAAGTTATTAGGAGGCCTATGTGAAATTCCATTCAAACACGCGTAAACCGATCTAGGGGATTTGAAATTTGTCTCGGACAGGATCGTCACAACCGTCTCGTTGATACGCACCCACTGAAACGATCCAAGGTTAATTCCGAGTTTTTTTGCTCATTTTACGCTCCCCGGAGCGTTTGCGTCCCAATTTACTTGAACATCGAAAACCCTTCTAACGATGTCATAATCGCATACAAATGACTCATTTGGGCTCGTATTGTCGTTACAAGTCTAATTGAGGTCAATTCCGAGGCCGTTTGCTCGATTTCACCTTTTCGGATAATTACGTTACTTAAAACTCGTGCCTGTGCGATAATTTCTCTGATATTCATCGGAGCGCAGTCGACTCTGTTGGACTCGTATTGTCTTTACGAGTCTAACAACTCTATCTGAAATCGATTCTGATGCAATTTACTCAATTTCCACTTTTTGGGTCAAAACGTTACTTAAAACTGCGTCGACACATCAAATTCTCTGATACTCATCGCAATTAAGCGTGGTCGACTCCGTTGGACTCATATAGACTTTACGAGTCTAACGACGCTAACTGAAATCGATTCTGAGGCCATTTACTTAGCTCGTGAGAAACCGGTAGATTTAGGTCTTTGTCAAGTGATGAGTCACTTCGACTCGACTAGACCATTCAACGAGTGTCAATTGAATCAGCTAGACTCCTAGATAGTTCAATTGAAAAGTGTGTTGTTACACTGAGGAAGAGGCCCTAGCCGCTGAAGGGTGCGACAGCAAACCCCGAGTGTCGTCGGGAGCATACGCAGAGCGTGGATCTACGTGTTGGTTTCCGCACGATCAATTTCATGTAAGCGGTTCACAGGAGGCGCAGCAGGCTCATGTAATTCTCAACGTGTTGCACATTGGCAGGGTCATACCCTATGGGTCAGGTTCACACTCCGCGCATAAGACGATGGAGGAGGCAACGTCAACGACAACAGGTGAATGTGGCTTTGATATGGAGGTATTACAGCTCACCATTTGTGATCAGGTGAGTGGCTTCGAGAGGGATAAGTCTTGGAGAGGATTTGCTCGTCCCTTCTTGGATATAGATACTCATATGGTGGAAATGCGGAAAGGGGGCGCCACGGTGGATGGGGGAAGGCCCGCGATGTGAAGCTCGTGGTGGACGGATTGGTTGAGGGAACCAAGCTCTACTTGCCGATGCCCTAAGTGTGAGTTTCACTGTGAGGAGTGAGAATGAGAGAAAAATAGATGAGGAAAATATTATTGCTTGCATTATCAAATCAGCTTCTCTCACTACAACAAAACGAAGCTACGACGACATTTTTTAGGGCTTTCCGCGGCACTTTTCAAGCGCCGCTAAAATTTTCGCGGCGCTTTACAAAACGCCGCTAAATCGCCGCGAATGCGACCGCTTCCATAGAATTCCACGGCGCTTTATAAAAAATGTCGCGAATATAAGTAAGCATTCGCAGCGTTTATATTTTTGAAAAACACTGCGAATTCCTGCGGCGTTTTTTAAATAAAAGTAGCATATTTAGCAGCGTTTTTAAAAAAAAAACACCGCCATTTCTGCTGCATTAAAAAAAAATAATAACGAATGATTTAGGTGCCTGGATTCCTTCTTGCATTCTATTAGAAAGATTGACTGAAGGTCAATGCCTAGACCTTACAAGTGCCAGTTATCCATTTATTATCAAATAGATTCATCCACAGGAAGAAGGCATCGTGCTGGTACATGTCAGTGAGCATTGCAATGCTGCAATGATCAAGTGGAGATTTATAGAATAAACCAAAATTTAGCCATAAAAAAAAACTCAAGTTAAAGTTGAAATTAATTATGATGTGTTTTTCATGTTTTTATTTTTCTTGACGCTATATATATGTATGCCCGGTTTAGGGCAAACATACGATTCTATTATCCGGTTCCACTTGGTATCAGAGCAAAGGAATCTTCCGCCGCTCGCCTGCTCGCGTCCCCGCGCCGCTCGCCTTCTCGCGTCCCTGCTCGCGTCCCCGCGCTCGACTGCTCGCCTGCTCAGCGCTCCGATCTCCTGCGCCCCTCTCGCCGCTTGCAAGCCCCGCCTCCTCTCGCCGATCTCGCCGATCTCGCCGATCTCCATGCGTTAGCCGACGCTCTCTCCAGTCGGCCGACGCGTCTTCTCCTGCTCCGCCGTCTCCTTCGGCTTGCCGTTTTGTCCTCCATGGGGGCTGCCGGCGACGCCCCTCTTCCATCCTCGGGTGCTCTCTTCGTTTTTCAGATTTAGTTTGCACCCGGTGGATGTTCCCTCTTTCCTCTTGAGATTTTTCAGTTTTTTTCTCTATGGGAGATCATTCCAGCCCAGATCCGTCCACACATTCTCCCTCGTCTCAATCCGGTGCTCTTCCCGGATCTTCGGCCCCTCCATCTTCGGCTCTTCCGGTTGATGCTTTGCATCGTTCCTCGGGTGATCCTCCTCGGAGTCATGGCCAGTCTTTGAAGATTACTACAGTCGCCTTGGATGGCACAAATTACCTGGAATGGTCTAGGGCGGCTCAACATGCGATTCGCAGTCACCAGTTGTATGGTCTTATTGATGGTACTATTGTTGAGCCATCACGTTCCGATCCCTCATGGCGCAAATGGGATGCGGACAACTCTTTGGTCGTCTCGTGGCTGCTTCATTCGATGTCCCCTCAGGTGTACGCAGCTATATGCTGTTGGACTCCGCATATGATATTTGGACGAGAGCCCGTGATACTTACTCCCAGGCAAGCAGTTCGATGCAGGTATATGAGCTCACTCGCCGTGCTCTGGAATTGCGACAGGGGACTTTGACCGTTGCCGCCTACTACTCTGAGTTTGAGCGTCTTTATCAGGAGTTGGACTTCTTTAGTACCTTTACTGCTGCTTGTACGGTTGATGCGGTGGCCCTTCAGAAGGATAAAGACCGTTTCCGTGTTCATGTCTTCCTTATGGGCCTTAGCATGGAGTTTGATGCTGTTCGTCTGCACATCCTCCATCGTGAGCCCCTTCCCTCCCTTCGGGAGGCATTCAGCATGCTCCTCAGCGATGAGAATCGCCGTCGCACCCTTGGTTCTGCTACCGATCACTCTGCGCTGGCAAGTATGTCTCGTGGCCCTTCTCCTGTTTGTAGTCATTGCGGGAAGACAGGCCATGTCAAAAGCTCCTGTTTTCGTTTGCACCCGCACCTTGCTCCAAGTGGTTGGGGCTCTAGTACCCGTGGTAGAGGAGGGTACCGTGGTGGTGGTGGTGGTCGTCCCTCTGATGGCCGCTCTCAGTCTTCTGCTCACTCTACTGCCGTTCTGGATGATACTTCTGGCGGCCTGTCTACCGCTGAGTTAGAGGCCTTCCGTCGCCTGTTGCGCTCTCACACTGACTCTACTCCTGCTTCCTCCCATGCTGCTGTTGCCACTTCAGGTCTGTCCAGTGCTCATGCCGTGTCTTCCACACCCTCCGAATGGATAATCGACTCAGGTGCGACCGACCACATGACTGACTCTGCCTCAGGTTTTACCTCCTATACTCCTCTTTCTGGTCGTGATAAGGTTATTGCTGCCAATGGCTCCCTCTCTGCCATTGCCGGTAAAGGGACAGTTTCATGTTCTCCTGACCTATCACTTTCCTCTGTCTTACATGTTCCTTCTTTTCCCAGAAATTTACTCTCTATTAGTCACTTGACTAACTCCTTACACTGTTCTGTGACATTCTTCCCTGATGTTTGTGTTTTTCAGGATCTGGCTACGAGGCGGACACTTGGCAGTGGTAGTAATGTCGGCGGCCTGTACTTGCTGAACCAGTCTTCTCCCAGTGCCCTATCTTCCACCAGATCTCCGACCCTTGATGACCTTCGACGATGGCATCAGCGCCTTGGCCACCCTTCTCCTTTATATCTTACTAAATTGTTTCCTGTTTTTTCTCATTTACTTCCGTCTTTTTCTTGTGATGCTTGTGAGCAATCTAAACATGTACGGTGTCGTTCTACTCATTTGTCTGTCCCTAGTCTGTATCCATTTGATGTTATTCACTCTGATGTTTGGGGTCCATCCCCTGTTCTCTCTTTATCTGGATTTAGATGGTTTGTGACGTTTATTGATTGCTACTCTCGCACTACTTGGCTTTATATGCTTAAAAAGAAAAGTGATGTTCTTTCTTGCTTTCAAAATTTTCATAAGATGGTGGTCCAACAATTCGGAGGCACAATACGTGTGTTACGTAGTGATAATGGTGGGGAATATGACGATCGCGGTGTCTTTGGGGCTTATCTTGCGGACCATGGTATAATTCATCAAACTACATGTGTCCACACCTCCACTCAAAATGGGGTGGCCGAACGGAAGAATCGGCAGTTGCTGGAGGTGGCCCGGTGCTTACTTCTTTCTATGCACCTCCCTAAATCTTATTGGGGGGATGCTGTTCTTACCGCCGCACATCTCATTAACCGCTTCCGTCCCGTGCTCTCTCGTTTGCTACGCCTCTCTCTCGCCTAGAACAAAAACACATTGTCCACACCTCTCACCTTCCCCCTCGTATCTTCGGCTCCGTGTGTTTTGTTCATGTCCATACCCCGCATCGTGATAAACTTGATGCGCGGTCCCTCCGCTGTGTTTTTGTTGGGTATTCCTCTACCACCAAGGGGTATAGATGTTATCACCCTCCGACCTCCGATCATATATACCTGCTCCTGTTCCTTCTACCTCCGCTCCTCCGATCATATATACATACTCCCGTCGTCCCACGACTGTTGAGCATGTGCAGACTGAAGATGTCCCGCCAGTTCCGGTGAATGCCTCCAACCCAAATTCTGATGACGATCTCCATATTCCTCTTGCTCGCCTTATAGGTAAGAAGGGTAGCACTAAACATCCCATTGCCAACTACATTCGTTATGATCACCTTTCTCAGGCACATCAAGCCTTTGTTTCTTCTCTCTCATCTATTGTTATTCCTAAGACATGGCAGGAGGCTGCTCAGATACCTGAATGGAAAGCGGCAATGGAGGAGGAATTGCGTGCCCTGGACAAGAATAAAACATGGCAGCTGGTGAGCCTTCCTCCAGGGAAGCGAACGGTCGGATCCCGTTGGGTGTTCACAGTTAAACAAAACCAAGATGGTGTTGTGGAGCGGTATAAAGCTCGTTTGGTGGCTCAGGGATATACCCAGGCCCAGGGCATTGACTACCAGGAGACCTTTGCTCCTGTTGCTAAGATGAATTCGATCCGTGTCCTTTTTTCTGTTGCTGCAAGTCGTAGATGGGAACTACTTCAGCTAGATGTGAAGAATGCCTTTTTGAATGGTGATCTGGAGGAGGAGGTATACATGGATACTCCACCGGGCTCTGTTATCAAAGGGTCCAAGGGGAAGGTGTGCCGAGTTCTAAAATCTCTGTACGGCTTGAAACAGTCTCCGAGAGCGTGGTTTGGGCGTTTTTACAAGTTCATGCTTCAACTTGGGTACACTCAAAGTCATGCTGATCACACGCTCTTTATTAAGAGAAAAGATGCCCTGGTCTCTATTCTGATTGTGTATGTGGACGACATCATCATTACCGGGGATCACATGGAGGAGATCATTTACTTGAAGGAACAACTGGGCAAGGAATTTGAAGTTAAAGACCTGGGAAAGCTGAAATATTTCTTGGGAATTGAAGTGGCAAGGTCTCAACAAGGGATCTTCATCTCCCAAAGAAAGTATACTCTAGATCTTCTTAAAGAGACTGGGATGCTTGGGTGTGCACCCGTGGACACCCCCATTGAGGCTAATCACAAAATTGATGCAGATACTAGTGGAGAAAAGGTAGATGTCTCAAAATACCAACGTTTGGTTGGACGACTCATATACCTGTCCCATACTCGCCCTGACATTACGTATGCTGTGGGGGTCCTCAGTAGGTATATGCATTCTCCTTCCATTCGTCATCAGCAGGCGGCCTTTAGAGTGCTACGGTATCTCAAAAAGGCACCCGGCCGTGGGATCCTTTTCAAGAACGGCAAATCTTTAGAAGTTGAAGTGTTTACCGATGCTGATTGGGCTGGTAGCCAAGATGACAGAAAATCAACTACTGGGTACTGCACTTTTGTGGGAGGCAACCTCGTTTCGTGGAGGAGCAAGAAGCAAAATGTGGTAGCTCGATCAAGTGCAGAGGCAGAGTATAGGGCAATGGCACAAGGTGTTTGTGAAGGATTGTGGTTGAGGACTCTCCTTCGGGACATTGGCCTTCAGGGAAACAATCCTATCATGATCTACTGCGACAACAAAGCCGCTATCAGTATTGCGCACAATCCAGTGCAACATGATAGAACCAAACATGTGGAAGTTGATAGACATTTCATCAAGGATCATCTAGACAAAGGGAATATCTGCACTCCTTTTGTGAACTCATCCGATCAGCTTGCGGACGTCTTCACCAAGGGTTTATACAGCGACAACTTCAAGGACAACACAAACAAGTTGGGAATGATCAATATATATTCCCAACTTGAGGGGGAGAGTTGAAATTAATTATGATGTGTTTTTCATGTTTTTATTTTTCTTGACGCTATATATATGTATGCCCGGTTTAGGGCAAACATACGATTCTATTATCCGGTTCCACTGTTAACACTACATGCCAAGGAATTACGGTAGGAAATCTGTGATATAGACATTTGCATCATAAATGAATATTCAACGAATAAAGACGGGTCTTACTAACATACTAATAAAAAATAGGCTAAATTCTCCATACAGGAAGGAAAATGAAGGGAAAAAATTGGTCAAACTGTACGTGGAAAGAACGTGAAATAAGTTGGCCCATTGATTCGTGCATCTAGCCTCTGATTTAAAGCTTCAATGGTACATGCTGCTGAAGGTGAATCTTTTCCAAAAGATGATTTCACAAGAGCAGAATGCGCTTCACTGTTTGGTGTTTGTTTCATAGAGGACATGTATTAAGGTAGAGCAGGAATATGTACACCTGAGGAATTATTGGGAAAACCTCTAGCCGTCAATCCATTGGACTCAATTTCCAAGCTATAAACCTCTGGGATCCATGAGATCTGAGCTTGGAACAAAGCTTATAGAATGAGGTTGAGAAACTTGAGTTGAAGATGCGAAATCTCGTGGTTCTTCCATCTACCGCAATGAAAGAAAAAAAACACCAGCATCAGAATTAGATACAATATCTTGAATAATAGAATTAAGTTGAAGGTTGTAGAATTGGATAGCAAAAAAACAATCACCAAGTAAAAGCTACAAGGACTAAAGAAGTGAAACATACACCTTGGCATGATTAACACACACATTTCCCTATAGTGAGGTTCAGGTTTATTCATCAAATTTTATCCAGCACTGACTGATCCATGAGATCCAACTCCAGTCCAATTTAATAAGATAGTAACTAAAAACCATACCAGAACTTAATCATTTCAAACAAAAAAGGAAAAAAAAAAACTATTTGTCATTCGAACATAAAGTTTCTTGAACCGTCGCTCAAATTTTGAGCATAAGCCCATCTACGGTTAGAACTAAATTTTTTTATTCTGGGCGTAGGCGAGCGTATGCATATTTGAGTCATGGTGTAAGCATCTATGTGTTTGGACGATGCCAACAATATATTCTCAACTAAAAAACTCATACCAGATGCAAAACATAGCATCAATTAAAATAATAATTAGTTCACTGGATTGACAAAATTCTTATATTCATCAAGTAGACGACTATCAGAGTAGGCATGCTCTGCCCCTTCCTAAAGAATCAGATGCTTCTTTGAAGTAGGTTTACACCATTCCAACAAACTTAATCCTTTAACATTAGCAGGACCATTTCCTCTTTATCAATTGAGAAAAAGAGTTCAATAGCCTAATTCTACAACCTAACTATAGTTTTACATCATATATTTGTACTTACAATTGGTGGATGCACAAATTGTATGTGCACAGATTATTTTAGTTGCTGAAAGGAGATGGCCTGCCTAAGCTAACTGGATTTGCAGTCCAACGTGGTAAATATTCTTACGGTAATTAGAAGTGGCACCTGAGGAGGAAGAATAAGAATATGAGGAAGATGAAGAAGAGGAGGGAGAAGTACCTGAGGGATAAAGATCGGGGAGCCCAGGAGATGGGATTGCTGCGCTATTTTCTGAAAACCTCCAAAACAGAGCATAGCATGAATGTGAAAAGAAGAAATGCGGGTGGCCTAGCTTGAAATCGGCGGAGCCCTAGCTCTCGATGGGTTGGAAAGGGAGTGAGACATGGAGTTGGGAAGGGGCTGCCGCCGAAGCAGGAGAGGACAAAGAGCTAACCCTAAAATGGCCAGGCGGCGAAGCGGGAGAGGAATCGAGACTCTCCCTGGAATGGCGCAGTTGCGGGTGTTTTAAGGAAAGAAAAAACCCATAAATAATTACAGGTTATATAAGTTTTAACGGAAAAAAATGATACTAAGGCAGGAATTAAAATTTTCCTAAATTTTTAGGGGGAAACTTGCTGCGGCGTTTTTTATAATTTCTATAAAAAACGCGGCTAATAATTTATGTTTTTGCGGCGCTTCATAAAAAAACGCCGCCAAATACCTATATACTATATTGGTGGAGTTTTCTAATAAAAGCGCCGCCAAAGCAAAAACTTATTGTCACGCTTTTAAAAATGCCGCAAAAAACGCCACTATATCATAATTTTGTTGTAGTGTCTCTTCTATCATAAATATAACAAGGAAGGTGTGTCCCAAAATATTGAAAATTCTCCTCACCAAGGATTACACAAAGTGAGTAAAATATGCAAGAGTTGAAATTAAAAATAGAATTATGCAGAAGTTATGAAGAGACGTATCTTTGTTCCCTAGGGTTTCCTTGTGCGATGGTATGTTGTCCCCCATCGGGAGCCCATAACAAAAAAGTTCCTTGGAGTTGTCCTCTACCTGTTCTCCCTATCCCTCTCTCACTACCGACCACCCCTCGGTTTCCAAGTGGAATCATTGACCCGACTTGCCCCTTCTGGCTGTAATCCACCTCATCGCCAGATAACGGCGTCGGTCGCGCCTTTGCTGCTCCCCGTATGTTCATGTCGTTCAGAGCCTCTCCTTTTTTGCTTTGTTAGTTCAGCTGTCGTGATTCAAGAGCCTTGTCTCCCGTGCCAGTTCCATCCTGTCCTTCCTATGCTAGGTGCGCCGAACCCACCAAGTACATGTCCATCCCTATAGCTATGACTAAAGCTCTACTCGATGTCGTAGAATGCCGCCTCGTGGACCATGCTAATATTGTAGCCTATATTTAGGACATATTTCAATGCATCGACGCTCGGGCAGAGCAACAATCTCAAAACTCCAACTTACCGCTGCCATCTGAGGACTTATCCTCCTTTCCCAACTGCTGACCGAGACTCTTCCAACAACTCATAAGGCTGCTGCTACGCCACACGGGCTCCCGAGGTACCTTATTTCAATAGTGTTGATCTTATCAGGTGGATCACGACCGAAAAAAACATTTTTTTGGCACCCATCGAATGATGGAACCACAAAAAGACCTCATCATTCTTGTCAACATAGAATAGTCCCCTCTCTATTGGATCCGTTGGCTTCGCCAATTCATATCGTCATTTCCGAAATTGATGCTGATCAAGCATTACAATCATTGCTACTCTGATAATTCAGTGGAACAGTTATGTTAGATTCATCTCTCCACGTCTCCCGACTCCCCCTCGATCATTACTTCGGCTTCATTATGGAAGGGATCCAACCACACACTTGCTCCTACTTCCGTGCCCACCATCATATTGACATCACCAATACGATGAATATTGCTCCCTTGGTTGAAGAGGATTTCTTCATCAAGACCACCGACCATTTCCACTCCCACACCCTACTTCTACCTTCTACATTCTGCACCAACCTACTACCCACAAATCACTCCTGAATCTCCCACCCACGATACTCCCACCACCACCAAGACCGCCTTTCCAAAACCAACCTCATGCCCTCCATTTACCTACCGTGTTTCTAATTGTGAATTCAATGTCCTTTAATGGAAGTATATGTATTTTCATTGCCAGCAGATGTACTCCCCTATTTATGATTGTCCGATGGAGTTGCGGGCTATCATTGGTGATGATGAAGATGAGGTTACATTGATAGAATTCAAGGCCTTGTATGTAGAAGCCAATATCCTGACCTATCCCTCTAGTAGCCATTTTCATCGGCTCAATTTACCATGCTTACATGTGGGTGAGATTTCGATACCCTGCAACATGAAGTTTTGTAGGTAGCTTCACAACCACCCTGTCTTGATTATGATCGATATAAGTGCAAGCCACAGATTCCTCTCCCATGAATTGGCAGCTCGATTACATATTCCCACATTTCCGCCTTCGAGCTTCACAATTTATCTGAGGATCGACGAAATTCCGTAGGAGGCTTTTGCTGCCACCATCCACTTTAGTTGGGCTCCTGCTAGATCACGATGGACTTACAACTTCAATATAGGCGACATCGATGCGATTTTAGTGCTCATACTCTTAGAGATAACACTCTCTTCTCCAAACGTCTATCTCGCTTAAGACCATCCAGAAGACACAGTCTATGGACTTCGACCCTTTTGTGCACCTTACAGATCAAGATATGTGGTCTGCGACATCAATAACCTCACATCCTTCTCCGTAGTTGAAAAATATCCTTAACTCTTACCCCTCGAGTTTCCTTCGAACTACACAGTCTCACACCGTACCGGCCAATCGACCACAACATTCCTCTAATCGCAGGGTTCAAGCCATTTCGATTTTGGCATACCGATACGGGGAAGCCCAAAATTATGAGATAGAGCTGTTAGTCACAGTGTTGTTGACTTGCGACCTTATTCGCTTGAGTGCTAGCCTGCTCGAGCCCGATGCTATGGTTCAGAAGAAGGATGGTAGATAACACTTTTATGTCGATCACTGCAACTTGAATAAAACTATATTGGCGAAAAAATATCTGATCCCGATCATTTAGAAGTTGCTAGACAAGCTACCCGACATTCCATACTTCTCCAAGCTGGACCTCCATTCCAGCTATCATCAGATTCAGGTTTGTGCTGGCGATATCTACAAGACGGTGTTCCGCATGCACGATGGACATTAGGAGTTTTTGGTTTTACCCTTGGGGTTGACCAACACACCGACCACCTTTTAGATGACCATGGACGATGTTTCCTCCTTGTGTTATATAAATATATCATGGTGTTTTTTAATGATATACTTGTGTGTAGCCTTACCTAGTAGGATTACGGGCGCCACCTCAAGGAGTCCTTTGCCGCTCTACGACAACACTCCTTTTGTAAATCCAAAAAAATGCTCCTTTGGTTAGTGGGAGGTCAATTGCTTTGGCCATACCAAGTTGATGTGAGGTAGGGTGGTGAAAGTGAAACTCTGGACTATGCAACCCTAAGGCGTGGTATCAGGAAATTTCAACTAAAGCCTAAAACGATGCAAGTATGCAAAAGACGTATCCGAAAAAGTAAGTAAATCATATGGGAATTATAGTCTATTGCAATTATTACAATTGCTCATAGAACGATATAAAGAACAAGCAAGCTTAAATCTACACGTGCTATTGTAGTGTTGTAACTTAAATGCACAATTAGAATGCACCCTGCAAGTTAAGATCAATCACCATGCAAATAAACTATAAAACATCGCATCCAATGTCTCGTTTGCTTTATTGTATTAATTAAGTATTCACATTGGGGAAATATGTCATGCGTATACGCTCATACGTTCGGCCGCACCTCGCGAGAGTCTCTTAATGTCTCGTTTACTTTATTGTATTAATTAAGTATTACTTTGTCCTTTAAGTATTTTGTCATATAGTGGGGGGCTCCATCTATATAAGGAGCTTAAGGGGTGGAGTCTTGCTATCTTTTGAGTATTAGTCTTTTGGCTCTCTTGGAGAGTTTTGCGTCGAGGAGGCCCCAACCTCCAGGGGCTTGGCGAGAGTTATTTCCTGATTGGATCTTTATTTTCGTTTAATGCAAATCATTATTCATGTCCTTCATTCTTCATACAACTACGACGTATCAATTAGTCAGACCTGACGCTCTTCGGCCGCTGGAAACCACCACTCTACACGTTTCCTCTGCCATGACCCTATTTTCGGCCTCCCTGCATGCTCGCTTCGATCGCATCGACGCTGCCATTAATGACCTCGCCCTGGCATATGAGATTCGTCGCCGGCTCCTTCCTCCAGCCCACTAGCCACTGTGCCTTAGCCCCGACGGGCCGTCGCTCCATGCTCTGCACGCGGACATTCCAACTCCGTCGCAGTCCACCTGCCCCTGCCTCGGTGTCTCGACACGGGCGCACGAGCTTCAGGCGTCTCCCCCATCGCAGCACACCCAACTGCTCCCTCCATGCCAGCCACAATCAATCTTCTCCCTGCTGCCGAAGCAGCAGCCGGTGAGTCAGCTCGGTCACTACCGGTCCTCGATGCCCCGCCCCCTTGCGCTTGTGTCCGTCTGCCTACAACACTTGCTCCGCCCCTTCAACGTCCGCGCACCGCAGATGCCCCTTGATCCGGCGCCCTGCATGACCTCGCCCGCGTCTCGCTCGTCCCGCTCCTCCCTGTCGACATCCCAGCCGCCCACTCTTATTGTCTGCCCTGACACATCGAGCTCCCCGCTGTTGTCCGTCTTTTTCCTCCCTCAGGCCTTTAATTCTGCGGCTACATGCATGTCTTCATTCGCCTGCGTCCTCGCGTCGCAAATCACGTCGTGCCTTCCACCTACTCGGGCGTATTCGCCATCTCATTCCCTTAATTACCCCTCTCCGCGGGGCCCACCCCTTTTCCCTCTCTCATCTTCCTTTCCTTGTCCGTTTGACTTTATCTTCCGCCATCGACTTCATTTTCCGCCTCGTGCACCCACCTTTTCCATTTTGCTCCCACTTTTTTTACGACAGTTACTGTTGCGCATCCATTCGACCCTGGCCCTTACAATTTCCCTTTGCCATTTTTTCAGCGCGTTTCGCCTCTGCCTGAACCCGTGGACCACCTGGCATGTTCCACGCCCTGCAGCCGCCTGCACGTCCGCATCGCCGCGCATCGTCATGTACTTCGGCCTTCCAATGATCATTCCAGCCCACAACTACTTTCTTCTGACCTCCGTTCGCTCATTTCAGCTTCGACCGAGGCCCTGGCCCACCTGCCACTGTGGCAACCTTCCGGCCCGACCCACCTCGCTCGACCTTGCGGGCGAGGTCTTTTGGGGGCCGCCATTGTCTCACCTGTCGGGCCATACTATACCAAGCTCTACACCAATTTCAGTCAAGTTTACCATAGCTCTGCCGCACATAGACTGACACGGCGACACTACGCTTCTGATGTTTCACCAGCACCGCCCACCAAAGTAGCCACCCGAGTCTCCACGTCGTGCTCATGGGACCCTTTTCGACTCGACCTTGAGGACAAGGTCAATTTTCAAGAAGGGAGTGTTGATTCTTATTCGCATTGGGGAAATATGTCATGTGAATACCAAGGTTGTCAGGACCATGATCCAAGGTAAGATCGTTTTGAGGTTGGATTGGATTGGATTGGATCGTGGGATGGAATCAAGGATCGTAAGATCCTACGAGATTCATTAATCAAAGAGTTATATCGTTCTAACTTCTAAATAAGTAAATGTAAAGTTAGCACCACGAAAAATATCAAACTACAATTCTTATTTGCAGGATGGAAGACAAATATAGAATCATTAATACAAATCCTTAACAAGTACATCAAGGTAATACTTAATGAAAAGTTATGCCTATATAAAGGTCATGATGCAATGTTTCATTGAGCTTTAAACTTTTTGAAACTTGCCATTTTTTAATACTTCGAAGAGATGGGAATAAACCTCAAAATTTCTAGTGGGGATATATGAGAAAAACCTTCAGCCCTCGACATAAAAAGTAATTATACAAATCCTTTCGAACCTCATATGCACCAAATCCTCTTCTCATTTCCATAGAAAACAATATTTACAATACAATTAAATATATTCTTCTGTAATAAGCAATAAAAGGGCAGCGTAATATGAATGAAAGTTATGACATCATAACTACATTATGAATCTATGATGCATTCATAAATAAATACCTAAATAGTAGGTGGAGGGTCCTAGAGGGGTGCTATGTGGAGTCGATAGTCCCATATGCAAGTTAGATGTGTGCGGGGAAATTGTTAGATACATGCGGGCTGGAATCACTAGATGCATGTGGGCTGATTCATTGGATACGGGCTAGTACCCCCGAAGACACACTGGAGCGTGTATGAAAGGAAAACTGAATGTGTCTCGGACACGATAAGAAGCGAGAGGGATAATGGAGGAAGTGTGAGCTTAAAGCGAGAAGGAACTAAGGAGGGGAGGGGCTCGAGCTTAGGGTTGCAGAGTTACACTTGATATTATGATTCATCGAGAGGTTCTTGATTTAATTATAATGTGAGTTTAGATTTAAATTGGTTATGGATCATTTAATTGCAATCAAGATTTGAATTGGTGGATCGGTCTTAGGATCACGATCCTACAGATCCTATGATCCGGGTTGCAATCTCACCCGTAGAGGAACCAAAACAGATCCTAGGCGCGATCCAGATCGTTTTTTCATTTTCGGATCGTAGAATCCTACGATCCGGATCGCGATCCTGACATCATTGGCGATTACGCTCAGACGTTCGGCCTCACCTCGCGAGAGTCTCTCAATGTCTCGTTTACTTTATTGCATTAATTAAGTATTACTTTGTCCTTTAAGTATTTTGTCATGGGGGGGTGGGCTCAATCTACATCAGGAGCCCTAGGGTTGGAGTATTAATCTTTTGAGTATTAATCTTTTGGCTCTCTTGGAGAGTGCGTGTCGAGGAGGGCCCAACCTCCAGGTGCTTGGCGGGAGTTATCATTTATCTCCTGATTGTATCTTTATTTTCGTTTAATGCAAATCATTATTCGTGTCCTTCATTCTTGATACGGTTACGCCGTATCACATACCAACTTGATGTGAGGTAGGGTGATGAAAGTGAAACTCTGGACTATGCAACCCTAAGGTGTGGTATCGAGAAATTTCAACTAAAGCCTAAAACGATGCAAGTATGCAAAGGACGTACCCGACAAAGTATGTAAATCATATGGAAATTATACATCTATTGCAGTTATTACAATTTCTCATAGAACGATATAAAGAATAAGCAAGCTCAGATCTACACGTGCTATTGTAGTGTTGTAGCTTAAATGCACAATTAGAATGCACCCTGCAAGTTAAGATCAATCACAATGCAAATAAACTATAAAACATCGCATCCATAAGCATATAAGCAATCAAATCAGTACAATGTTGAAAGTAAGAAACCAAACTATGAACTCACAAGCGTTGGGTATGTAGGTAGATCCGGTGGCTGTGGAGTAACATGGGCTGTCGGGGTGGCACTTGGCGGCTATGGAGATGTTGTTTGGGCGTGCTTAGGAGGGTGCATGGGATGGGATGGGTGGAGCCTGCAGGTGTGTGTGGGTGGGGGAGGACTGAGGGCTGGGAAGGGTTATCTAGGGTGGATTTGGCTGGCTATGCCATTTATTGCTCCTGGGAAGGTTGGCTGCAACATAAGATTGGTTAGATGGGTCTCGGCTAGACCAAAGAGAGGTTTGGGAGGGGCAGCCAGGTAGAGGATGGGTGTGGGATGGGTGGTTGGCCAGTGCGGCGCGACTATGGGAGTGGGCTACTGCTGTTGGTGGTGGTCTGGGGTTGTTTGAATGCTACTGAAGGTGAAGTTCTAGAGGCAATAGAGAGGGAAGGCTATGGAGGTGGTCAGTGGATGATGTGGAGGGGAAAAAATGAAGGGGGGGTGTTGTTTTAGGGATGGAAAGGGATGGTGGTAGCCGGTTTATGATAGGATTAGGGGGAGACACAAGGGTAAACAATAAAACAAACAAGAGAGGGATAATACCTCTAAGGGTCACGAAGTCTGGGCCACTAAACGATCGTAAGACCATGAGAAAGCCTCCAAAATCTGCGATAACCTCTAAACCAGCTCTGACAGTTATTTAAATAGATAAACCACTTTAGAGCAACCATTATGAACAACTTAGATCGCATGTTCATGATGGTTGTCCAATCTCTCAAAATGAAGATGCTAAAATAAAATAAAAATACATACGAATATGTAAGCGTCGCTCTACACGTGACTTTATAGTCAGATCATCCATTTGGTGATGCCAAATATGGCATATGGTAAATCCGCCCTGCGCAGGACGAAAGCTCGTGCTCCGAAAAATCACGTTGATCCCTATCTCAACTCCTTGCTCAATATTTCCATAGATCAGGATAAGGTGACAATGTTCCTCCAATCATTGGTGCCGCACTACTTCCAAGATTATCATAGTTTCCTCGGCCTCATCAAGTCACCAGTAACTATCAACGCATTGTCCAGGATTATGGGAAGCTAGCTTGGTTGTTGACTTCCATTCTCAAGAAAAGTACTAACACCACTTTTTGATGGCCTCTATAGGTCGAAAGAATCCTGGGCGATTAATGAAAAAAATATTGCAGACCCAAAATCGCTCTAGTCAATGGTCAAAATTGCTCATATGAGAGTTGGCTTGACTGCCCTAACTATGACAGAATATTTACCAGTTGTTAATGACCAAGACGTACTTCTATTCATCAACAATATATTTTGTTTCATTCAACCCGGGTCCGAAGTCTCTGCCTCATTGCTCTTAAATAGGCCATGTGGAGGCCCTGATGTTGGAGATGCTAGATTGCTCTTAGCCATTTATCCTTGAGTGAGAAGCGCCTGAGACGAGCATCAGATTGGTTCTTATGCAGAATTCCTCTCCCCATTGCCTACTTCATCCACTTTTTTTTTAGCATTGCCCGTCTTGCTTACTTTATGAAAATGAGTTGATGACATTCATTATTACAATCCAACATGGACGACCATATCTCCTTGGCGGCCACTTAATTGTCTGTACAACTCATTGCTTGAGGTGCTTACTGAGCCAAAAGATTTTACGGTGGAGGTCAAGACGAAAGACCAATTGAGCACCCGACGCCTTGTTGCGTTAATCGGAGTTGACATCCCTAATGGCCATCTCGCTTCTGGTTTGGGAAGAGGCGATCCATTGATCCAAGCGGATCCGGACCTCTACAACATCATGGATTTCCTGCGAGTTGATCCCATTGCGCATTTTCCATTCATTCTGATTGGTGTCTAACTACCCCACCAAGGCTATTTTTTGATCTGAACAATGTCCACCTGCATACTGCGATTTTTCGAGGAGATCCATACTACCCGATCGTCGGCCATGCGGGGGGCTTGCCGTACATACCATCGACTCGCTGCTTCCCTCTATTGGTGGGCCTGCTACGTAGGATGGAGGAATTCATCGTTGTTTGCATTGTTTTCCAACATTCCAAATATGTGGCAACTTTTCTTGAAGGCTTGTTTCCACCCCTTCATGCCCCACACTAGTTTGGGATTTGGGATGATACGACAATGAATTTCATCACACGCTTGCCAAAGTTCTCCGAGTTTGATTTCATTTTGGTGGGGGAATCAAAATACGACTACTTCCTATCTACGTGTTATCCTATCATTGCCGCTTTAGTGGTGGACACATTTATCCATGGGGTCTTCTGTATCCACGTGGTCCCTCGGTCTATTTTCAACGATTAGGACCCGTTTTCATGCGCAACTTTTGGCAAGCATTGTTCAAGCCCTGAGGAACACAAGTAGACAAGGGCACGTCCTACCATCCGTAGATGGACGAACAATTCAAAGTTCTAAATTCGATTCTTACATACATTTCGACTTAATGAATAAATTGGCTTGAATACTCGTACACCATCTCCTTTCACTATACAGAAGGAACAACCCCATTCGAAAAGGTCTAGGCTCTTGCCTCTCCATACTCGTGATGAAATCTTGCAACTACCAAATATCATTTATGTCGCCCCAAACAAAGATGATTACAAGCCAATAAACATCAGTGAGATATTTACTTTTAGGTGGGAGACTCATTGTTTGTGAAGCTTCGACCCCACCGCTAGTCGAAGAAGAGCCATTATTCGATGGCTTCCTGTGCTCACCCAAAAGTACCCGCCTACTTTTATGAGCCTTTTATGGTGAGGTTCGTGTTGGTGAGGTGGCCTATTACTTGTGCCTTCCGACACGAAGCCACATCTACCTGGTCTTTCACGTCTCATCGTTAAATGCTCTGTCCATGGCGCATGCTGACCAAGTCCTTGTGGCTTGAAAACATCAACCACCATACCACTTGGTTAGATCGCGATGACTTCCATTTTCAAATTCCAGACTTTTTCCTTGAAGGCAAGAAAAATTTCTTTGTAGGAGGAGCACGATCAATGCGAGGGCGAGACAAACACAAGTACTTAGAGGGTGTACTCGAGGTGTGTGGCGAAGACGGGTCCGGTGAGACCAACTCGTACCGAGAACTACCATGGGACTCCCTTTTATTTCTACATTGAGTGTTCTAGCTTAAATTTAGCATTGTCGTATTTACCATTTTGCCCCATTTTGGGGTTTAAGTACCGATGTTGGCCGACAATTAGAATTTTGATATTAAATTATTTTACCACAAAATTTAATTTGTGATGTGAGTTGACTCGGTGATCAATTAAACAGAGAAAACTAATCTAGATTTCATACGACGCTAACATTCAAAACGGAGCAACATATTAAAGTCATCCACATGTGAAGCAATAAAACATGGATTTAGGTAAATTGACGACAAATTAGGCATATTGACAATTTAAGGCAAGCTCTGATTTCAAAGATCAATTAAAATACACATAAATGACTAAAACAATGAGCAATCTTGAGAAAGGTGAAGATAAATACCATATGCTCATAAGCGCGGTGACGATTCTGCTAATATGGACTCACTATCATGTTTTCTGAGCTCGGGATGGCTGATCGACTCTGGATTGATCCTGCCAGTAGCTGAAATGCGTGTACTACCGAGCTGGGATAGATGGGTTCTTCAGATACAAATAAACAAGGCTTGGCTAGGACTTTTTGAATGAAGGTAATCAAGAGTGGTTGCGGAAAGCTTGGGGAGGCTGGGGAAAATGTTGATTGGGAAACTAGTGGTCGGTCAGAGGCAACAGAGGGCCAGATGGAAGATGTAAGGGCATTTGGGGGACATTAGTCGACTGTAGGTGTATCCCGAGCACTGGGAGCAGTCAGGCAGGATCTGGACAGTTCGTTGGCGTAAGGGCATGACTGAAGATAAGTTGTCGGAACCTAGAGGGGTGGCTGGCGGCGGCAAGTCAAGGCGTGCCGCCAACATGAGGGGAAGGGGAGGGATCAGGCGCTTGTTGGGTCATCAAACAGAAGTGGCGAGGGAAGCTTGCTGGGTATACAAAATAGAGATGTAGATTCTCTGTTTCGAATTTGCCCGGTCCGACTCCCAAGGGATTGGGGACCCTGTTATATAGAATAAGCTTTAGGTTTTATTTAATATGTATTAAAACAAGGGAGTATCGTAAGGGATTGGTTGCTGATTTCTAAAGGCTTAACCACGTGGTATTCTCCTCCGTCGAAATAGTTATGAAGTAAAAAAAAAAAATTATATATTTAATTTCAAAAATTAATATATTTGTAATAAAATACTTAATGTTAATTAATTTTTATTTTTATTTCTTTGCGTTACCAAAATTTTACAATACTCAATTTGACGGACTTTTTCATTCAGTGTCTTATTGGTCGGCCACCAATAAGCCGCAAGAGTGTGCGTGAGTGGCATGCACGATAAAACGCGCACTAGAGAAAATAACATGCACGAACATAAAATATGACAAGCTACATAAAATGCGATAAAAATACAAAGGTGCAAGTAAAAATAAAATGATGTGCCGCTGGTTGCATCAAGTACTTATGTGTGTTGTAAGAACTCTTTATACTTAGTATGTGAAAGTTGGAGCCTAGGGCTCCAAAAGGTTCCTTGTACCCTGGTGTTAATCACATCTTTTATTGTGGCTTGGGGACATCTTTTATTGGACTTAAAATCTGCCTCTAAATCGCATGAGCTTGACCTATTTAGCCAGACATCATGTTTAGATTCTTTCTCTGGTAGTGATTATTTAGTACCACTTAAAACTATTCTGATTGCATTGTTGAGAAAACTATGAAGTTTAACGAGTTCTAAATGTGTCGTCTATAATTGTGTGCTTTTGTATCGATCAATAATGTTCCTCCTTTCTAACTTTTATTTTATTAATAGACGCTGATAGTAGGCTTGCTCGAAGAATAATACGTGATACAGTTGTAAGAGGCGGAGATGTGACTTCAGTGCTTGAACGGGTATGTGGGCTCTTTGTATAGTTGGTTCTACTGCATTAACAGGACTTTGGTTCAATAAGCCTAGCCTTTAAATTTTGTAATCCTGATGTAGTAGTTCATGAACATTTAAACTGAATTTTAACTTTTGTAGTGCAATCATAAACTTCAGAACTTTTCCCACAGCTAGTCCTCAACTAAGAAATGATTCATTCAATGGAAAGCTTTTTGGGAAAATATATGTAAAGACCAGTAGCTAATCGTTTTCAAATCTGCTTCATCAGTCTATCAGCTCATGTCATGAGAAAGCTTTTGAATCCTTTTCCTATACAATCTCGTGCTAAAGGAGGATAGTTGGTGGTGTTAAGGATTATTGCATGCCAAAAGAATTATTGTGAATCTGGAGAATACTTTTAGAATTTATGGTACAACATCGTTGTAGACAATAATGTAAAAAATCCTGGAGGGTAAACCCTTAGGAAAGTCTGCGTGATGTAACTTACTATATGAGAGTCCAAATGGTCATCCCATCTGTTTAGTTGGAGGGGGTGGGGGCCGGCATGTCAAGGATCCCTTGTATTGTGGGGTTTCACTGCTGGTGACAGCTCTGGATCAATAGAAACAGCAGCACTAGATTGAAAGACAGGCTCAATGGCTTTGAGGAGGCGGCTGATACCACTTGCTGTAGTCAATGGGAAAAAATGGTGACGATTTGCTTGCATAGGAAGTGATAATAGTTGATGGCTTGGATGTGGCGGATAACATACAGTGACATTAAATGAAAACAATGATACCAATTGGAAATATTGAATACTATAGTCAATGACAGCTAGTGGCTTCCCTAGGTGCATAGATAATGACAACAACTGGGGTCACATGATGCCACTATCAATGAAAACAAGAGGTAGACTGGATGAGTCCATGTTTGATCAAAAGAACTTCAAATGAACTGAATATGTTCGAGTTCTAGACTTGGTTAGTGATGGATTGGTAATATTCAATCTCCAATTTTATGCTTATCTTCAAATGGTGTTCGAACCTTGCAGCCACATTATTTTTGTTTGTGCAACTTAGTATCTGATTGCTCTTGCTTGTTGGTAAGATTTAAATTAGCCTAGTAATGCTGGATCATCACCTATGTTGCATTATCAATGGTAAGGAAAACACTAGGACCTCCATGGAAGTCATGAGCACAATGACTATGATGGCTTAATTTTTTTTTATGGCGGTAGAAAAATACATTCCAAGGCAATTCACCTCCTTTTCATTCATATATGACAGAAAATTTCATTGATGTATGTTAAGAATATTAGGGAAAATTTTCTCGTCTCAAGAACAATGTTTGAGATATATGATTCTTAATAAGGTGGAGCGAGCATAGAGATCAAATCCATGACTGATTCAAGATTTTAGGAGCTGTTTCTGCCGAACAAGTGCAAGCCATCAACAATAGACGTCTCCACGTGGTCCTCATCGACGGATGGCACTGAGGGGTCTATTCCGCGATTACTGCTAATGGTTATATCTGAATGCCCCTCAATAAAGGACTAGGTGGTTTGAGACCGTTGTCCGCTCATATAACACATACTTAGAAAATGACAAGCCAATGCAAATGCAAGCTTAACAAGGGGTTCTCGCCTATTATTCCCTAATTTGATTAGTTTATATATTTTTGAACTTTTGATCCCTCTAGGTTTATTTGCAGTTCTACCACTTGAGCTTATTGGGGGAAATATCAACCGATTAAGCTATATAAGAATCCCATTTTGGTCTTTGTGGAACCTCTTGATTAACACTGTGTAGGATCTTTATGATCCCTAAAATTGCCCTTTATAGTTTTTTAAATTATTTTTGTACATTTGTCCTAAATTATTTACATTTTTAATGCAAAAAATTTCAACCTGCCTTGGATTTAGAACGATGCATTCTTGAGTTAAACTTCATTGGCAATAGTTACTCTTAGCACATCATTTTAAAGTTTGTAAGATTAAGCCTTAAACCATTTTCCTCAATAAATTGAAGTGTAAATTAAGAGTATCCAAGGTAGATGGAGGGCAACCTCAAGAGACAGCCCAAACTAGCTTGGAGCAACCTTAATGATCTCAATCTACTTTAAAAGGACTTGAGTCCAACTTGAGTAAGCTTTCTTTAGAGACCGAACCATTATATTTAATATACATTTGTTTTTCTATTTCTAATTTTCCCAATTCTTTTTACTTTATATCTTCTACATGACAAAATGGAGCGAATCAGCGACATAGGTTACCTAGATGGACCACATCATTAACATGTCACTCTCCAAAAGGAGCTCGATAAATGTTGGTCCTATAGTATGTTATGGGCCTTCGATTGCGAGCGAGTGCGCAACCGTGAGAGGGAGAAGTCCCAGAGAGGTTCCTTTCGACCCTTATGTGACCTAGCCTTCCCAATGGTGGAGGGAGGTGGAACTGATATTTCCGGTGAGGAGCCGAGCTCAACCCTCACACAACAACCCTAAGGAGGACGACTACCGACTAGTAGATAAAGGAGAAGAATGAGAGGATGAGGAGTTTTACAATTAGTTTTTTTTGCTTCTGTGAGAATTTGCAATATAAAATATTTATTATTTCAAAACTACTAACTTATTAGACAAGAGCTCTTCTTTTTTATGTAGGTAGAGGAGGAGAAGGAATATATATTTGGAGATGTGAGACTGAATACAGGAAATAAGAAAATATATAATGAACTCCCTTTGGGCTTTTTGCAAATGAACTTTTAACACTCCCCATCAAGCTGAAGTATATATCGATCATTCTCAACTTAGTACAAATATCAGAAAAAGATGAATAAATCAGTTTGGTGAAAATGTCACTGAACTCTTTATCTGAAATAACAAACAAAGTGCATATTTTCCTGTTAATATCTTACTTTTCGATCAAGTTACAATATACTTTAATATGCTTTGTTCTTTTATGAAACACTTGATTCTTTAGATATGTAGATGATATCTTTATTATCACAGAGCATCAGTAGTGGTTGGTTGTAAGTTCCACAAAAATCTTTTCAAAGTATCCTCAACCACTTTAACTTACGAGAAGTCCGAGTCATACTTTTGTATTCAGCTCCTGTACTTGTATTGGACACCACTGGTTGGTGGCAATTTTAGCACTAGCAAAACGAACCCGCGACCTTCAAATTCTTGCAATCGGGGAAATCGCCCAATGATCGGCGGACAACCGTCGCAATCGGCCCACGATGTCACGGCCCGCAGACCATCACAATTTATACAGTATCATCAGTAATGTTCCAGTTCACATATAGCGCAATAGAATATATCATTTATCACAATGAGCTTGCATAACATACAAAACAGAAACTTTTATTCATTCAATGCTTCCTTACATCAGATACAGAAGATTTACACACATTATAACTTTTGAAAACACTATCATACTTGCTCTCTTACTCCTCTTCTTGACCCTTCAGCCTGAGAAGTATTTTCAGGAATAGTTGGATTATGATTGACGTTGATCGGCTCCTAAAAATTTAGCCACAAAAGGGTTAGTCTAAAAAGACTATGTGAGAAGTTAGATCTTTAACCAGCTATACATGCAAGTAAAGTGGAATGGTAACAATATGCATATAATTGCCATTAAATTGACAATATGAGTAAAATTAGTTGTATCAGTATATCCCTATGTAACAGATTTCAAATCAGAAACGAAAAATAATTAAGTAAGCTCAATTCTAAGTTAAGTTGATAACTAGTACATAGTATATATGTGAATGGGAAAATGTCAAGGGTATCAGTATAACAATATCAATATCAGTATTTGGGTCCGACCCTTCAGGGTCAACAACTACAAAGTCAGTACGTTTTTCACGCGTTAATGCTTTTCAGCCGACTGCTTTGGTTGTCATCATAATTCAGTACATTCTTTGCCCCTCGACTTTTCTCAAGTATCGTTACATTTTTACATGTGTAGTTTATTATTGTACACGTATATCTTATTTAAGAGAAAAATAGTAGTTAATTATTAATCCCCTCAGGTCTAATCGCTTCTTTGATTTCTTTGCAATAATTGCCATCTTTAGCGATTTATACTGTGTCAGTGATAACTGAAATATAACTCATTCTATAATGCGTGCACATACAGTAATAATATTCTAACTTTCAAAATAACATGTATATAATTAAAGGTAGAGTAAATAGAGCATAAATTAAAGAAATACTTCTCACCTGTATAATTTCCTTTTCTTTATCACGTCGTAGGTCATTGTCGCGCCTATCATTCGATGCCATCCTTCGAGTTTCTGTAATTATGCATCATTTATTAGGCAACTCTTTATATCGAGGTTGCATCTTGATGTAGAGGCGATTTGACTCTATTTGGTGATAGAAGACTTTTCAGGGGTGGTCTTTCTTAAGGAAGAAATGATTTAGGTGAGCTCTAAATAAAACTAGGAAATATTTATAAATCTTTATCCAAATCCAAAATTGTATGTCAGCAAAATTAAAGAGGAATCACTGAATATGATAGCTTGGTTTTTTCCCAAAGTCAATAAGGAGTATATATAGAACTTTATAATTCAGACTTCATAATTAAATCTTCAGCAGTAGAGAGATGGGAAGGAGAAAAGGTGGTAGAGGGGAGAAGCCTTAAATATAATAGCTTTCTCATAATTAAATCATCATTTTTGGGAATATTATTAACTTATTCCCACCTGACAATAACCGACCATTAAGAGGAAATCATCCTCATTTTACTCACAAAATCAGTTTCCAGAAATGCTAATATCCCCAATTTAAACACAACTCATAACCCCATTTGAGAAATAGGAAGAAGAGTAGAGTGAGGAAGAATTTATTATGCTTATGCCTCAAGAAATCACCATTCACAGCTATCGGTATCTTATTTTGCCAAACCAAAACAGTAACAATAGAATTTAGAACTTACGGAGCAAGAGGAAAATAGGGAGGAGTTGAGCCACAAAACCACTGCGCCACTGTACAACACAGTCACTAGGAATCGGAGCACAATACAACAAAGGTAGAGGAGAGGGAAGGGCATATGAAGAAAACGAAATCCCATCGGGCTTTATATAGCAGTTCTAGGTCGGCAATTACCCAACGAGGCTTACGGAAATCCCGCTAGATCAGAACATGAAGCGACACAATCTCATAGTAGGTGTCGTCGAGAAGAGGAGGAAGAGAGCTGCGTGTAAGAAGGGGAGAATGATTTCACCAACTCCATCGAGGACGATGCCGCTCGCCGTCTGCCCTAGCGGAAATGAGAATAAGAAAGGCGTTCGGCTTCCAATTCGATCACTGAATGCGGCTTAATATTAGCCCTCATTTATTATGAGTTTTAAGTGTAATATTTTTATAATATACTATAAGTATAATAATATACTATAAGTATAAGTATAATAGTTAATATAATAATAAGTACAATATAAGTAATAATATAAGTAACATTTAGTAATAACCATATCTTCTATAATAATTTCCCAAATACCCGTAGGTATCCAAAATATTACGTCAAAATACTCATAATAACATTACTCAGAAACATATTTGATGGCTCACTTCGTCACTGATATGTATATTCATCATCGAGGATTATTTAGTATATAATTTAAACAAAAATATTTGAAAAACTAAATTAAATTATTTCATGAAATTTTAGGTGTTACAATTTCGTACCTCCATATAAAAAGTTTCGTCCTCGAAACTTTCAGTCATTTAGTACCTCAAAAAGCAATGGAAAAAGATCTCTCATCGCATCTTCTCGTTCCCAAGTAGCTTCACTTATAGGATGTCCTTTCCACCAGATTTTGACAAATATAATATCGCGATTGCGCAACTTTTTGCTCTGCCAATCTATGATTTGTTTTGGCTCAGTTGGGCTTGATAAATCGGGCTCAATTTATATCTCGCTTGTTGCCACTATCTGACTTGGATCAGCTATATATCTTCGAAGTACTGATACATGAAAGACATCATGTTAGTTTTGCAACTCTTCAGGCAGTGCCAATCGATATGCTAAGTCTCCAATACGTTCAATGATAGGGAATGGACCAACATATCGAGGGCTTAATTTCCCAATTTTCTGCAATCGTGAGGCTCCTTTGAATGGCTTAATTTTAAGCATACTTGATCGTCCACTTGAAATTCCACTCGGCGGTGTCTAGCATTATAGTATTTTTGCTGACGATCCTGTGCAATTTTCATTTTCTTTTGGATAATGACAACCTTTTCATGTAGTTCATCCATTTCTTCCTTTTTATGTAACTTTCTCTCCCCATCTTCTGCCCAACTTAGGGGAGTGCGACATTTGCGACCATATAAAGCTTCGAAGGGTGTCATTCCAATTGTAGCCTGGTAACTGTTATTGTATGAAAATTCTATTAACGTCAAGTAGAATTCCCATGATCTCTTTAAGTCAAGCACGGCCATTCGTAACAGATCTTCTAACATCTGGATTGTGCGTTCAGATTGACCATCGGTCTGTGGATGAAACGCCATGCTATATAATAATTTTGTACCCAGACGTTTATGGACTAACTTCCATGTATTAGATGTGAATCATCCATCTCTATCTGATATAATAGTCCTGGGAATTCTGTGCAGTTTGAAAATAACATCTATTTATAATTCAACAAGCTTTTCTGTTGATCCATCTTTCTTTACTGCAATAAAATGTGCACTCTTTGTTAATCGGTCAATGATTCCCCAAATACAATCATTTCCTGATTTACTTACCGGTAAACCCCAAACGAAATCCATAGCAATATCATCCCACTTCCATTCTGGAATGGGTAGGGATTTCAGATAACCACCCGGTTTCATATGTTCCGCTTTAACTACCTGACAAGTGTGACATTTTGCGATATATAAAATCACATCTTTCTTCATTCTGGGCCACCAAAATTCCTGCTTCAGATTTTGATACATTTTGGTTCGTCCAGGATGAATTGAGTATGGTGTATTATGTGCTTCATACATAATTTCATATCTTAAATTATTTGCATCTGGAATACACAATCGTCCATTTATAAATAACAGACCGTCTTTTTCTGTAAACTTTGTTGATTCCCCGTTTTTTACTTTTCGTAATAATGCTATCAGAAACGAATCCTGAGGCATGGCTTTTAGTACTCTATCCTTGATCGAGTATTTTATCTGCAATTGAAATATATGTGCTTGCTTTTCTCCTGGTGTTATAAAAAGGATCTCCATCTTTTCTAGCTCTTTTAGCAGTTGTTTGTTAAATGTTTTTACTGTTGACAACAAAGTCATATTCTTTCTGCTTAAAGCGTCTGCCACAACATTAGCCTTACCTGGATGATATTGAATATCCACATCATAATCTTTGATAAACTCCAACCATCTTCGTTGTCGGAGATTTATTTCTTTTGGGGTAAATATATATTTTAAACTTTTGTGGTCTGTAAAAATCTCACATCGAGCACCATATAAATAGTGACGCCATATTTTTAAAGCGATACTGCTGCCGCCAATTCTAGATCGTGTGTTGGGTAGTTTCTTTCTGCATCTTTGAGTTGTCTGGAAGCATATGCAATAACTCTTTCATGTTGCATTAGGATGCAACCAAGACCTTTATAAGACGCGTCGCTGTAAATCTGAAATCCTTCCGTTCCTGAAGGTAATACCAGTATAGGAGCAGAGGTCAACTTCTCCTTCAATTTTTCAAATGCTTGTTGGCATTCATCATTCCAAATGAATACGACTTTCTTCCTTGTTAGTTACATTAAAGGTAATGCAATTTTAGAGAAATTCTTTACAAATTTTCTGTAGTACCCTGCTAAGCCCAGAAAACTTCGTACTTCTGTTACAGTAGTAGGTCGTGGCCAATTTAATATAGCTTCTACTTTTGCAGGATCTACGGATAAACCATGTTGGTTAATTATATGTCCCAAAAAGAGACCTCTTTTAGCCAAAATTCACATTTTGAGAATTAGGCATACAAACGATTGATTTTCAATGTATGTAATGCCATTCTTAGATGTTGTGCATGGTCTTCCTCATTCTTGGAATAAATTAGGATATCGTCAATGAATACGATAATAAACCGATCCAGAAATTCCTTGAAGACCCGATTCATTAGATCCATGAATGTTGCAGGGGCATTAGTTAGACCAAACGGCATGACAACAAATTCGAAGTGGCCATACCTGGTACTAAAAGCTGTCTTGTATATGTCTTCTTCTTTTATTCGTAGTTGGTGATATCCAGATCGTAAATCAATCTTTGAAAATACTTTGACGCCAACTAACTGATCGAATAAATCATTTATACGTGGAAGAGGATATTTATTTTTCACAGTTAGTTTGTTTAATTCCCGATAATTAATACATAGACGCAAAGTTCCATCTTTCTTTTTCACAAAAAGGACTGAAGCTCCCCAAGGTGATGAACTTGGTTGGATGAAGTTCTTGTCTAATAGTTCCTGTAATTGGCTTTTCAATTCTGCTAATTCTTTTGGAGCCATTCGATATGGTGTCTTTGCCACTGGAGTTGCTCCTTCAATTAATTTTGTTTCAAAATCTATTTCTCGTGTTGGAGCTAACCCTGGTAAATCGTCTGGGAACACTTCAAGAAATTCACAAACTACAGGTATAGAGGAGATATCTTTCTTTTCTTCATATGTTCCCTTGATCATATAAGTATAGCTTCACAACCTTTTCGTAGCTTCTTTAATGCTTGTATCACAGAAATTAATACCTTTGGTGCCTCCCATAATCCATGAAATATTACTAAGCTTTGATCTGGACATCTTATAATCACTTCCATTCTTTTCCAATTAATTACCGCTTCATGTTTGGCCAACCAACCCATACCCAAAATGATGTCAAATTCACTAAGTGGTAATATAACTAAGTCTACCTCCAACATTTGGTTATTAACACAAAATTGAACTTGAGTTCGAAATTGTGTTATCATAATATGATTGTTGGGCATCAACACATGAAGTGCATTATTGATTTGATGTGATTTTACCAATAAAGATTTAAGTATGTGAGCTGAAATGAACGAATGACTTGTGTCAGTATCAAATAAAACTTTCAATAATTGCCCTTGGACATTAATCATACCTGTGACAACCGTGTCATCTGCTTTTGCATCCTGTTGCCCCAAGTTGAACACTCGAGGTTGGATTCGTCTTTCCTCACCCATATATCCACTTGGTGATGGAGTAGATGCATAAGATTCACCTTCTTTATTGATTCCCATTTGATAAATCTTCTGGGGTTGCTGAGTTGGAACTCCTTTCATGCTTCCTTCTCGTGTTGGTCTTTTGGGACATTCCTGTTGGCGATGTCCTGGCTGACGACAAATGTAACAAATTCCAGTGCCCATTAAACATTGTCCTTTATGCATCTTTCCACATTTCTCACATTTTGGCACTACCGATTGTGTGGGACTACTGCTCCCAATTGTTTGGGTCACTTGCGTCACCTTTCTTTTCTTCCAAGATTCTCCTGACTTGCTAAATGACCCTTTATTTGAACCATCTATAGTCTTCTTCTTCATGAACTCCCTTCTCATCTGGGTTTTCTCCATATCAATTTCAACTTTCCTTGCTTTTTCCACTAATTTCCAATATTCGATGATTTCTAGGGGCACTAAATATGTACGTATATTGTCTCTAAGCCCTTGCTGGAATTGTAGGCATTTCTCCTCCTCATTTGCTACTACTGACTCGGCATAATAGGACAATTGAGAAAATTCGGCTTCATATTGGAGCACCGTCTTATTTTCTTGAACTAGTCTTAAGAATTTATCATACAATAGTCTTTTTCTGACGCGGGCACAAACCATGAAGTGAACTCACGTACATACTCATCCCATGAAATTGCGGTTACTCTTCTTGCCGCCAATAAACTACTAACAAGATTGTCCCACCATCGTTTGGCTTCTCCGTCTAATAAAAACGTGGCTAAATCGACTTTTCTGTCTTCCGGGCAACGCATGACCCGAAAGATTGTTTCAATTCTCTTGATCCAATATTCTGTCTCTAATGGTGTTAATCCTCCTTGGAATGTGGGGGGTTTTAGCTCCAGAAATTGTTTTAAGTCGACATCCATGTGTCTTTGAAGTGGTGGTGTAACTTCAACCGGTGGTACAACGAGAGGTGTATCTCGTACTATTTTGATAGCTTCAGCAATAGCTTGAGCAATCTCAGATATTGGTTGGTGGGGTGATTGTCCACTGCTACTATGACTTTCCAGGGCTATATTTGCTTCATATTCAGATTCTCCGGGAATTCTCCTTAATCGTCTAGAGGAATATACATTCACAGGTTCCTACGACATGAAATAGGATCTAATTTGCTTTTAATGAATGAACATCTAACAGTAGATATTCTCGAAGTTTTGTTACGTATGATTATGCATTACTCATTGTGGCCAAATGTTCTGAAACCTAGCTCTGATACCATTTAATTGTCACGGCCCGTAGACCATCACAATGTATACAGTATCATCAGCAATGTTCCAGTTCACATATAGCACAATATAATATATCATTTATCACAATGAGCTTGAATCAACACGATCCCGTGCTAGGTGTCATCGAGAAGGAGGAAGGAGAATGACGTCTTGACATAGGAGAAGATTTCACCAAACCTTCAAGGAAAGCTGCCGCTCGTCTTCTGCGCTAGAGAAGTCGAGGAAAATGGAAGACGTGCGGCTTCCTTCCGGTTTTAATTTCAGGAGGTGCGGCTGATAAGTTAGACTTCTAAATAAAAGAAGCCCTTACTTATACCCATATAAGTTTAATTACAATTTTACTCATATAAGTATAATATAAACCACCTCTTGCATAAGTACCAAGCCAACCTTATGTAACATATATTATTATAAGTGCAATATATGTATTTCATGAAATTTCAGGTGTTACACACGACTCCAACCCTCCGGAGGGGGGGGTTACTCGAGAGGAGTTCAACTCCTTGCTCACAATGGTTCCCCGCTTGGTAGACCAAAGGTGTCCTCCCCAAGACACCGCGGCTCCTCAGCAGAGACCGCACCAAGCGGAGGAGGCTCCTGCGGTCCAACGAGTTCGCGCGAGAACGTTTAGAGTTCTTTAGAGAAATCGTGGCTACCTATCGGGGAAGGGCTCTGAATTTTGGAGAAGAGCCCGACTACGAAGAGGAATCAAATTCTTATTCCCCCTTCGCTGCCAACATCGAGATGGAGTCCGCTCAGGTTCAGGGAGCCCCGTCTTTCCAGTTTCTCAGAGAGGGAGGATCCCGCTTACCATCTTCAGGCTTTCGATTCCACAATGTCTCTTCAGCCCCTCTCAGATGGGCTTCGTTGCAAGCTTCTTGCCACCACGTTCGATGGCAAGGCTAGAGAGTGGTTCCACAATCTCCCCCCTCACTCCATTGGCTCTTTCAAGGAGCTGAGAAAGTAGTTGCTGCAGAGATTCGGAACCTCAAAGAGGAGGAAGAGTGATCTGGGTGCCCTTTTTCAGGTCAGACAAGGTCCACATGAGACCATTAGCCAGTACGTGGACCACTTCCAGGAGAAGATCATGGAAGTCTAAGATGTAGGCCCATCTGTCTATCGGGTAGCGTTCACAAAAGGTTTCCGGCTAGGCCTCTTTAAGTTCTTAGTATGCGAGAGGAAACCAAGGTCTTACGGAGAGTTGATAGAGCAAGTCAATCACTTCATCGAAGGAGAAACAACAAACGGGGAATTCTTCTTTTCCCTCTCCGACTTGGCATCCCAACGATTGAGTAATTATTTCAGCCGGACTCCTACGACCCCTCAGTGACCTGTCAGTTCCAGCAAATGAGGCCGGCACAACCGCAGTTTCCCCAACCGGGCAAGAATGTCCCCCTCTCCTCCTAACTCCAGTACCAACTCAGTGGGGAGACGCCTAGGAAGAATATACGAACATAGACATGCTTATGGATGAAGTGGTAGAAATAATCCAGAAGTAGTCGGGTTTCTAGAGACCCCAGCCCCTGAGGACAAGATTCAGGAACAGAGATCAAAGCCTCTACTGCAAGTTCCACCGTGTTGTTGGTCATGATACGGAGAACCGCAGAGTCTTCCGTGACTTTGTAGAAGCTGCTAAAAGAAGGGAAATTGAAGGACTTCCTAGCCAGCCATGCCAAAGGTTCCTCCACCTCAAGCAAAGGGAAGAAAAAGGAAGCATCAAGTTCAAGGGAACCAAGGTGTGAAAACATAGAACAAGTCATCATCGACACTTATGGGGATGTCGGGGAAGACGGATGCGTGGAGACGGACGATGTCGGTCTGCTTAGCTACATTAACTATATCCACAGGGGAGCCGGTCTCGAGTCCTCCAAGAAATCAAGTGTGAAGCGCCTCCGAGAAATGGAAGTTGCTACCACCTCTCTCATCCCCCCCCAGGGGCAGTCACATTCAAAGAAAAAGATCTCTCGAGGGCAGTTAATCCTTTTCACGACGCGGTCGTGATCAGGGCGGTACTAGAGAACTTCACGGTGTCAAGGATCATCATCGACACCGACAACTCAGTCAATGTTTTATTCAAGCCGGCGTTCGACGCATGAATACAAACAAACCCCTGAGAGCTTGTGATGGGCCCTTGTACGACTTCTCGTGAGAGAGGAAGGAAGTAGAGGGGAGTGTGGAATCTCTCAGTGATCATGTGCGGGATAGCC